>OX387274.1:28708667-31526167 GCA_947562075.1 Orthosia gracilis | reverse complement strand
TGGTGAAAGGATTGGTCATTTAGACTCTGTCTTACCGAGTACTAGCTGTCCAGGGTGTGCCGGGCGTTTGGAATCGCAATGCAATTAGATTAACGCCGGAGCCTCCCGGCTCCTTTCATGAACCCCAAATGTGGGATAAAAAGTGCGTTATGATACCCAGCGATAATGTAACTTATCTTTCAGTGAAATAATTTCCAAAATAGGGTCAGAGGCTCTAGACAAGTGATACTCTTTCAAAGAAAGCGTCGCGACAGCGATGGATAATAAATTATTATGTCAAGAAGTAAAATTTAAAATTAAATAACCAATGACACAAAAATCTCTATAAATTACGTAATTTATCGAGTAGTAAATATGCTTCGATCGACAATTCACCGAAACACGTAATTATAACCTGATATATTGCGAAATGTCCCCAACTCAAAGAATCAAATGCACATAACGTTTGAACGGCTAAACCGATTTTCATCAAAAATAGCTAAGAACACTCCCGGTAAGGTTCAAACCTAAAAAAAGATCAAAATCGGTTCATCAATTCAGAAGTTGCGATGCCACAGACAGATACACAAACACACAGATACACACGTCAAACTTATAACACTCCTCTTTTTCCGTCGGGGGCTAAAATGTATGAGATTGCCTAGCGCTTTCGAGCTGTCACGTGCTGTATCCCTTACACTATGGTATTTTGACAATCGCTATCGACTCTTAGACTAGATCCTCTGAGGCTCTCAGTTCTTTCAGAAATGACTTCCATTCAAAATTTACCTCTTTATAATATCAGTACAAAAGTATCAGCATTGCTATCCAACGTGACAATACGTTCATTGCTATCCAGCGTTCTGGGCACGTTTCCCATTGACATCGATGTGGAAGAATTTTTTGATATCCAATTAGCCCTTTTTTATACGCATTTGTATATAGTTTGTATAAAAAGTATGTTTTGTTTTAGTGAACAATTTTTTTATTGTTTTTAAGTTGATATTAAAAAAGTAGTTTTTTTTAAGTAGTGTTATATGTGTTAAGGTGAGTATAGACTAGAGAATTCACTTGTAACAAAAAAAACGAGCCTCATAAACAAAACATCGAGAGTCTGTTCTAGGCGCGGTTAAAAACGGCGAATGCTCGATGTTTTATTACAAGAAAATTCTCTAGTCTATACTCACCTTAAGGTTTTATGTTTGTTATTCAACTACACCTATGTGGATTTAGATGAAACATGGCTCAAGAATATATTATATCCATGACCCGGATGGGTTCTTTTTCCCGGCGTTCCCTTGGCATAATTTCCAACTTTCACGTCGGCAAAGTTACTGCCAAAAACTAAAATAAACTAAACAGAAGCAGACGAAAATTCTTAACTATAACGGTCTCATGTGGTTTTTCGAACAGATATGGACCACAGACCACTCATGGGTGTTGTAAAAGATTTTTAATAAAAGTTTGACATGTTGTTATATTAGTCTTTCGGGTACTTAATTTTCTTATCTAACCAAAGAACATAATATCAATGGATTATAAACGAAGTGAGGAATCTTATGAAAGAAAAGGGATTCAATAATAGCGTGATGGTTGTCAGGGCAGAATAGAAGAAGAAATTGTATTGTACCGACCGACGGAAGCGCAACTGTTGTGTATAAAGTCCTGGGTTAAATTTCCGGCAGGCTTATTACGTATCTTTTGCAAGAGCAAAACGATAGCGATCAAACAATGACATAAAAGTCGCCATTACCAGCAGTGTAGGTATGGTAGGTCCTACACAATCTTTTGCTAATCGCTCGCTGTTTGTCAAATGCAATAATTTAAAATAAAGAACCGCCAACAACTCTAATTGAAGAGCAATTATTACGTAAATCGCTATCGTTTTGCTCTTGCAAAAGATACGTTATAAGCCTGTGAGTCGCGCATTAGTGTTGTTTTTTTATGTGATTTTTTTTAAGTAGCAGAACTTCATCAAAATTAATCAATCGGGCGTCAATGACAAAAAGGTTGTCGTCTATTACTGGGAACACAAACATTACAGGTGAAATTTGGGAGTACTATACACCTCTGCTTAACTCTTCGGGGTATTCAGGCGTGATGCTATGTTTTCTCTTTTTTAATTATGATAATGTCCTGGGATTGAATGTTCTAATAATATAACAGTACATACAATCGTCTACCATTTTAGAGCGTTTGGATTCCTTACGGTTTATTTGCGGCATTTTCGTTTGACGTTTGACACTTTGATAAATTGAGTGTTTGGCTACAGATACAATATGTTCGGAGCACTTACTTGATCGCTCCATTTTGTAACAAATCTATGTTTCACACTAGTTTTCACTTTACGAAAGAACTAGAGTTTTTTGTAGAGAAAAATGTGATCAAATTCACAAAAGTGTAAATGTTAACTTAAATGCTACCATTTTCGTAGCTGCCGTAGCCGATGTGCTACGGCGTAGTCATCATGCTACGGCGTAGCATTGGTCCTTCATTATTTTGTTGATACAAATTTCTTTAGTAAAGTTTATTCACCTTAAGAATCACTTAATATTTGATGAGAAAATCCTTGATAAATTACTGTCAGAATAAGTATTTGTAATAATTTTGGACCTAGTCTGTCAGTTCATCATTAGTCATAAGTGAGTGGCCGCTGGAGGGTAAGCCTGGTGATCTGTAATACAGGTTTTACCTACAGCATACACAAGTCTCTATTAAGTGTTACAATGACTTTGTACTGTGTTTGTGATTATGAGAAAATAAAGAAAGAAATTATAATTAATTATACTATATTATTAATATTATAAAGCTGAAGAGTTTGTTTGTTTGTTTGTTTGAACGCGCTAATCTCAGGAACTACTGGTTGGGATTGAAAAATCTTTTTGTGTTGGGTAGTCCATTTATAGAGAAAGGTTAAATAACATCACATTTTTCACATAAAGCAACTCGATGTCGTTATGGGTATTATTATTGAAACCGCTGTCAATTTTGTAATTGGAATATAACAAAACCGAAGTAGATAAATAAATAATTGAAATCATCGCATTAATATCCCGAGATATATTGTTTTTCAGTCACTACAGTCTTTCCGGTGGTAGCTCATAGATCACTTTGACTGCATGCATTTTGGGGCGATCATATTTTTAAAACTGCCCTTGCCCCTGTATATGAAACACTTTCTTCAAGGAAATCACAAGCAATTCCCAAAATAATGGATTTTCCATAAATAGTTGTCGTCAGCTGACCAAAATTTGTATTTTTTTAGCATGACTGTATCTTCCTTGTAAATAGTCGCCGCTATTGTTAATAATAATACCTACAAGTCTGATCGCTTATATCTTGAATCCTTAGACAGGTAAGGTAGACCCATTAAATATACAAAGTTCAGAGATAAGCATTTGAATGAACTTCAGATTCGCATAAATGTCATTTAGACAGAATTAATGTTAAAGATTCAAAAACTGATTGCGTTTATAACAGGCATTGTCTGAAAGGAGACGGTTTCGACTTTATTGGTGTTATCTTTGCGATTGTATATTTTTAAGAGTTTGAATATGACTGTATAGAGAAGAAATTGATTATATAATTTTTGAAATACTTATTTATCTCATGTTGAATCAATTTTACTTATATTCCGAATTAACTTTGGCTAGCGGTTTTCATCGTGAAAATGTTACAATTATCCCATGGAAACAAATAACCGATACAAAGTAGGCATCCTAAATTCTAAACACATGCCATGGTCTATCATGATAAATTTGAAAGAGAGTTACCGTGGCCCTGGCACAAGCAACTGAAGGAACACGGGTGGGTTTTAGTTAGTAAAAGTGAGACACGCCCGTCAGACTTTTACTGACTAAAACCCACCCGTGTTCCTTCTCCCAAAGCGGGAGAAGTCATTGGATGATAAACCACGCAAAAAAAAATGGTCTATCTGTTTGTCATATTTTGTCCCATCCCGTTCAGTTGTTGAGGCATGATTGATTAACAAACGCTCAAACATACACACTTTCACAACTATTATATTAGAGGGATAGTAGAAATGTCAGTCACGTGATTGTTTCAATTTCATAAGTAACCTAAGTGTTATCTTTGGTTTACTGGGTAAAAAAGTATGACGTTATGAAGAAAATAACTATGTTGGCTGATGTCCACTGATTTACATATTTCTCAACCAAGCTTCAGCACATTGACCAGTTCTTACAAATCCAGTGGCCTCATGCAGTCCTCACCAGGTCCTCGGTTAATCTTGGGACTTAAGGGCCTACATACGCTTCAGTGCCGAAAAACGGTAACTTTCTAAAGCATACTCCTTAGTAACGGCTAAGTTAAAAGGTTTAAAAAATATATATATTTATTAGTGTTTCCTGTACATTATTTTTTAAACATGGTTTTTTCGTATAACAAATAAAATATTTTTCGCAACTTTTGGATACTCCTTTAGACTTGGATGTTTAAAAATATTTTTACACAGAAAAATTGATGGCTGGATTTTCTTCATAACTGACATAGCATATGTACATCAAATAATATTTTGCAAACAAAACTGTTCAAAAAGAGGTTGAATATTGATAATTTGGCATCGAGCGGGCGCATGGCCAGTACTGTGTTTACATTAGGGCGTATATATCGCCTTAAAAATAACTGTTAAAATGCAAGTGTACTAGTACACTTGTGCTTAGCCCTTCTGGGTATACAGGGAAATTCATTCAATCAACATTTAATGTTAAAAATCCTATTATAAATCTCACAAATCGACGTATTCATCAACACTCCACAGTTTAATATTCAAACACTAAGCAAGCAAGGAACCGTCATGTTGACACAGGATTCAACTTAATTAATACTGAAGCAATCAGTTTATACGGAGCTAATCGTATGACGTCGTATGCAAACATTTCACGTCAATTAACAGTCTGTGGAGATTTTTATGAGGATTATTTTGCATTTATTTTATGACAGTTTTAATTTTTATGAAAAATGGCCGTTTATTTGTCTTTGGGTCGTTGTTACTTTGTGGCGACGTATTTGTCTATGGTAGTCTTTAGTAGTTCTTTTATGTGTATCAATGCACTATTTGATTTTGTATTTTTAAGCACCGTTAACGCACGTATTACGCAACAAAAACGCGCTGGAAACGCAATTAGATTGCTACTTTTGCACACATACACAGGCACATGACAAACGTCTACGATGCGTTTGGATAAAATAATGTAGAAACTATGTACATAGTGTATAGTCCTTAAGTCTTATTCTGATTGTGTTTTGTTATGCAAGCCAATCCTTGCAATCTGTTTATACGGAGCCAATAGTAAGACTCCGTGTGTCAAATTTGAAAATTTCACGTCAATTCAAAATTGGAAGATTTTATGACTGGGTTGTAGAGTATTTTCTATGTCTCAAACATAGGAGTTTTATTAAATACTTATTTTAAAGTGTATAAAAATACACTTTAAAATATGTATAAAGTACGTATGACTAGGTTCTACAAACAAAACACACACGAGTAAAGACTCATGTGTGTTTTGTTTTTAGAACCTTGTCACACGTACATTTTTTCATTTATGACAAAAAGGCTGTTGTTCACCAAATTATTTACTAACCAAGTATGGTCAGCTAAGTGGAAGAATGACCTGGTTGATGCTTCTGTAAGCTATTGGATGAGGGACGCAAAGGACCGATTAATGTGGCGACACTTGGGAGAGTCCTATGTTCAACAGTGGACGTCCTTCAGATGAAATGTTAATGTTATTCAGAAGAAATTAATTGCGTCCCAACCCGCTTTTGACGGTAATTCCCAGTACTTCACTAAGTTTGAAACTATTTAACAAAGACAAACATAATTGGTCATTTCATGACGTGACATTTAACTTTAAGGTGTTATACAATTAATTACACTGACTGTACATACTTGCCTAGCTAAAGGGGAAAATTTACAAGCCTGTGATTAGACCTGTCGTACTGTATGGATTAGAATGTTGGGCTGTGAAAAAGATGGATGAAAAGAGATTGCATGTAGCAGAGATGAGAATGTTGAGATGGATGTGCGGAGTGACGAGAATGGATAAAGTGAGAAATGAATATATTAGAGGAAGTTTGAAAGTGGCGCCGGTGACAGAAAAGTTGAAAGGAAACCGTTTGTCCTGGTATGGTCATGTCTTGAGGAGGGATGAAACGCATGCCATGTCGTTGTGCCTGGCGCAAAATAACAAATTTTGTTTCTTTTCTTTTTTTTTCATGTTACTAAAAGAGTTATGATTGTAAATGTGGATGGATGGAGAGGGAGGGTACGGCCAAAGAAAAGATGGAAGGACTGTATGAGGAGTGATATGAAAGAAAAGGGTGTCAGTGATGGCGTGACGGGGGACAAGACGGTATGGAAGAAGAAAACACGTAACCATGTTAAGAAGAAAACACCCATGTTACTTGGGGTCGGCGCAACACGCCGACCCCAAGTAACATGGGACAAGATGAAGACTGAACATACTTGGCTACTTTATCTATCAAGCCAAAAGTCACGTAAGACATGAAAGTAATAGTATTAGTTATTATTATTATTATTATTAGTGTTTATCCATTCATTTTTGCCCAAGCTTTCATGAAATACAAATAAAGCCTTTTTCCGAGCTCTACCATCGTAAAAAAAATACTATTTTTAAAATATAATCCAATACATCAAAAAATAGCTTTCACTACTTGAAAAATCGCGTTAAACCACAAAATTAAAAAGGTTTAGCGACCTGTCGAGTTGACAAGCGAAAATTACTACAAAATGCCTTCAAAGTGTTTGCGTCAAGCAAAAATGATACATCGATAAGCAAATTGCTGTTGACATTTTTTAAAAGACTGTCGTAATAAATTTTTTCATCAATGACGTGTCTAAAAATGTTGTTAAATTTATTTTTCGCGTCGGTGTCGTGCCTCGCCTTTCGTGCTTAAGGCGATATATACGCCCCAATGTAAAGCAGTACTGGCCGTGCGCCCGCTCGATACCAAAATATCAATATTGAACTCATTTTGAACAGTTTTGTTTGCAAAATATTATTTGATTTACATTTATGCTATGTCAGTTATGAAGAAATTTCAGCCATCAATTTTTCTGTGTAGAAATATTTTTAAACATCCAAGTCGATTTGGAGGTGTATCCAAAAGTTGCGCAAAAATATGGTTTTGTTAATTATTTTTTTAAAGCTAAACTATTTGTTTTAAGAAAAAACCATGTTTAAAAAATAATGTAGATGACACAATTATAAATATACATTTTTTCCAACCTTTTAACTTAGCCGGTACTAAGGAGAATGCTTTAGAAAGTTACCGTTTTACGGCACTAAAGCGGATGAAGGCCCTTAAAGTCGGAGGTTTAAATCCGGGCAAGTACCATGCAATGTAACTTTTCAATTCATATGAACTTTCTAAGTTTATCTAAAACATCCCTGATAAAGGTGAAGAAAAACATTGTGACGTAATCTAGACTTACCATCAATCAATACATATAATAAAAATGTAAAAATATTTCCAATAAAAAATAGCCAGGGTGTTAAAAGATAACCAACAGAACCCATTGCCAGCATTTTTGGCATGTTTGTCGGTTTTTCTGTTTATCTGTTTAGTTGTGGACGCACCATGTAAAATGTACGAAACTAATGTAGACAAATTTTATACATAAAAATTGTGCGTGACTTACTTAGTTTTTGTTTCGTCCCAATCGATTCACTCTATCAAAAGTTAGAGGAATTTAAAGTGTTCAAGAAGTAAAATATCACAACACACTTAATTTAGATACTGGGACAGTTGAACTCCATAATCGATAGATGGCGATGTGCATTTCACGACATTTTCTGAATGGCGGTGTTAAAATTATCCGCGAAAGAATGACCCTAGAAAAAAAATGGTATGTAGGTAGGTAAGAGAGTAGTGAAGACACAAGGCAGTTAACGGGAGCGAAGACGCGGGCACTGCTAGAAGTATCAACTACACACCACGTTTGCTCAAGAAGGGTTGGCAATTTCAAACTTATATTATATAAGTTTGAAATTGCCAACCCTTCTTGAGCAAACGTGGTGATCACTGCTCGTGCCTCCTCTGTATGAGAAGAGGCCTTTTACCGGCAGTGAAACGACAATAGGCTGATGAAATTGATAAAATATGGTTTGCCATAAGTGTAAAATCATGTTGTCTCTACTACAAAAATGTAAATTCAGTCAAGCGTTGAAGTTAAAACAATTTGATTCTGTATCTATGTTTTGTGACCGAAACCTCTTTAAGAATAAGTAAATCCAATAAGTTCTTTCTTATTTTCATAGGTAAGAAGTGGTTTGTAAAATATTATTATTTGATATTGAAAGATGTTAAAAATATAAACGGTTTCTCAAGACAGATAACTCGATTGGTAAGCGAATTGACTATGAGTAAATTCAAATCACTTTCATTACATTGCAGCCGTTTGATGTTTTTATAAAAAGTTTGATTGATGTATTTTGTACATAAGCCTGTTGTTTTTCCTTATCTATTATTTATTCATTTATTTATTTATTTATTTATGGACTTGAGCATGGAGAAGTACTTCGTTTAGATTACCTGAACTTTACTATTTACAGAATCTATGAAAAATTGCTCATGCCTGTGTGACTGCCGCTGATAATACTACGATGAGCCATTTTACCTGGTATCTACAGACAAACTTATATTCTTAGTTATCTTGAAGGAATCCCTGCATCATTCGGATACAATTACTTACTATAAGAGCGGAAAAATTCTTCGATTTATATCAATAAACAACAATCTAGAGTGACAGCTCTAGATTGTTGTTCATTGAGTCAAGGAAATGATTTTGAATCAGCGTGTTTTCTTCGTATCATTATTTCTGCAATACTTCTCGTATCATTCACTTAAAATATTCCCAAAAGACACCACCAAAAATAACGACGCAGTTGAGTCGTAGCTATTAAAGTTACTTAACTCACAATATCTACTTCAACAAAACCCTAGAGGATTACAGGCGTGAACTTTGTGCTTAGATTTAATACCTTTATAAACTGTACATTGCTGGTGTTAAAGTTTCCGCCATATTGAGGTATTTTGCATTAATTTTCGATGATTCCAGTATCGTTTCTTTGGGTACTTAAAAGTTAGATGTTATGATGTTGGAAATACTTTACCTTTGGGAAATGTAACAGAATCATCCTTTTATATAAATCGTAGTATTTATTTAAATATTTATTATATACTTTATTGTACACCACAAAAAACATACAGGACAAACGTTCAGAATAACAAGTGTACAATGGGCGGTCTTATCGCACTAGGCAATCTCTTACAGACAACCACTGGATGGACTGAGCAATAGGAGAAGAATTTAGGGCTGTCAGTGTACAAATTAACATAAATAATACACTACTTAGACATAATAACATAAAATACAAACAAACATCAAATATAACAGAGACAGGAGAAAAGTAAAAATTGTAGTGAAAGGTAATGATCCTTTACCATTTTCATGAACGTTGGCAGTGTTTGAGCACGTCTTACTTCAATAGGTAATACATTCCACAACCGAGCTGCTTGAATCGTGAAAGATTTGTCAAAAAAGGAAGTGGAATGCATACGAATACTTAATAGTAAAGTAGTATCAATGAGGTAGCATCGTCATTTGCTCTTATCCCGATTTATTTCGGGTCGACATATGCCATCTTCATCTATACGTCTTTGTTCACCGAGATCACAACAACGACACCTAATATACTCAGATCTTCCTTCATGATATCCTCCTCGTTCCTCCGCATTACTTGGCTATGTCATGGCAACCTTTTTACCCGACTGCCGAAGGAGGGTATGTATGTTTGTTCCTATGTGGCATTCTAGAGACCAAACTAACGCCAACTAAATATCGGCGCAGGCCGATTTTGATGATTCTTACGTCAATCGATTCATCTTAACCATGCGAGTGTCACTGGCTACATTAAAATTGGAAAATAGTAAAATGGCGAATTTTGGGCGCCATATTGTGGGGGCCGATTTTTTTTTTTCTTCCAACCCCAACGTGTGGGGTATCAAAATAAAGGGTTTTAAAAGGTGATTACTAAAATATATAGCACTTATATGTTTAAATGTACCTAATTCTAAAAGAAACAAACTAAAAAGTTGTTAATTATTTTTTATTTAGATGTAACACAAAACACGACTGCTTAAAAAGCGTACTAAAAAGACGTAAACAATCATGCTGTGCAGTCGGAGGATACATCTGGTTTTGATCAGCCAGCTCGCGCATGTGTATCCTCCGACTGCACAGCATGATTTTCACTATCTTTCTACTAGAATACTATCTTTCTAATATACTAACTTAAAGCAATACCAATCACCATCGTCACTGACCATCATTTCAGTATCTACTTGGGAATGTTCCACTATTTTTCTACTTTAACTTACTCCTAGAGGATTACTAGCGTTAACTTTGTGTTTAGATTATAACAACTTCATAAGCTGAACATTTCATTTGTTGGTGTTGAAGTTGCCGCTATATTGAGGCTATTTGTATTAATTTTCGAGGCTGTCATGGGTACTTCAGTGTTATAATGATTAAAGTATTATGCTATTGGGATTTGCAACTGATACTGTCTTCAAATAAAATTATAGTATGAATCTGGAACTATCATCATCCGCCTGTCCTTATCCCAATTTACTTGTGATCTCGACACCATAACTGTTTTCTTCTTTCATAATCTCTATTTGTCACCTCAATAGTCACCTCATTTCTAGCCTTTCAATCATTCACAAATTACATCCATCTTTTCTTTGGTCACCGAGCTATTGGGATTTGCGACTGAAATTGTCTTCAAATAAAATCATAGTATGAATCTGGAACTATCATCTTCAGTATATCCCGTAGGCATCATATCACACCGTACTTAAATAAACACAACATGTTAAAATGGCTGCACGACAGAAATTAAATTTAGCTGTCTTAATGTTCGGCGTCATACAAACTGGAAAACCTTTTTAAAAAGCTTACCTGGAGACACGAGCACTATAGCTACTCTGGCCGTTCCACCTCCAAACCACTCTTGTTGCCTCGTCGTGGGACCACAGCCTTCAGAGGATGCTTTAAGTATGCCGCCACTCGCTGCTGGAACGACTTACCACCTCCCATAAGATCACTGAAAACAAAACAAAGTTTTAAATTCCATTAAAAAAATCCTATTAGAAGAACAGAAGGTTGGGCAAAGTATATTTTATAAATGAAGTTTTTTAACCTTTACAGTTACTCAATGTAGATTCGTAATATGGGTCTCTCTTCACTGAGCACTGCACTTTCTCTTCTTCCTTGGTTTTTGTCAAGCATCGCCACATCGTCATCACAATCGCGTACCATTCAAGCTAACCCCAAGGCATGCGACCGTACAGGACCTGACTGAATAATACCCGCACCCTACGGTTTGTTAACTTTGTTTTGATACATACTTTCGTTTTGGTCGCAACATATTTACGTAATCGTTTATATTATCTTTCTATATTTGTTTAAAATTTTTGGATTATATTTGACGCAACAGGCTTTGGTTTCCGTACGTTGCATCCTATGCGACCATTGAAAATCAGCGCCGTGCTGTGGGTCCCCCACACAGCATTATGCTGAGTCAAACTGAAGCCTTCTTATCACAGACGCGACATGCATCTGCTTGTACTTACTCATCATCCTTATACTGTACTCAAATTTGGTATTTTATTTTAATCTTACTTTTCTTTACTAACATAATTTAAGTACTTACTGATACCGTTTTAATACGGGTTTAATTTATGGAAAAATCAAAAATTTTGTATGTCGTTTTTGTGGCGAATAAACACTTTTTCATTCTTTCTTCTTTCCTGTCTTTATCCCAATTTACTTGGTGTCTCGACACCATAACTGTTTTCTTCTTCCATCCATTCATTCTCTTCCATCCATTTCTCTTTTTGTCACCTCAATATTCACCTCCTTTCTAGCCTTTCAATCATTCACAAATTACATCCATCTTTTCTTTGGTCATCCTCTATCCTTATAAACATCCTATTTATTCTCACAGGTTTCCCTACGATATGTTCTTTTTATTACCCCGCATGATACGCCCATAGCAACCTCCTACCACATTTTAATTACTAACTTAAGCACATAACCCTCCCGTTTATTCACACTCACCATTATCTCTATGTACTTGGAAATGTTCTACGTTAGACTTCCATATTGTAATATTTCTCTAAACAGTATTTGAGACACTACTTTAAAAAAAAATATATTTTATTCCTGGCAGTTTACAATAATGATAAATAAACTATCTTCTTATCTATTTTATAATAATATCAGCCAAGGCATGTGACCTTGTTAATAGAAGTGACATTTATATGACAACAGTCAATAACAATAATACGTAAGTATTATATTAAACAGTCGAAACGAAAATAGTCTACAATCCTCTTACAAACTCTTCCAACTCAGTTGAGCATTTCAAGTGCCCTGACAAACGACAAACACATTCGACAAAACTTTCCTTAATGTACTTAAAATAGGCAGAATCATTAATACTTCATAAATACAAAGTTATTCGTACGGTATTAATTTCCTTTTCGTAACGCGAAAATCGAGTACCATTAAAATTAAATTCTATATACTCCATCAAAATAGGTGCACCCTCCTCATTCACACTTGGCTACTCTCGAACATAATAAATCATGACCTTTTTACCCCACTCCATTTGGCGTGACAAGCCGATGTAGCTCTTATGACAAGGGGATAAGATCTGATAACTTTACCTGATGTCAAGTCGTATGACAGATGTCATGGGTGAAAATTAGTGAGATTCGGGGTTAAGCTTTTTTAAGGGAACCACACTTTAGGCCTTTGGAAGTATTTTTAGTATATAAAGGAAGGTCATTACTGTGTATGGTTGGAGTTCAGGACAAAGAGTTTTGTCATCTGTAATAGCATTGATTTGGAGATATGGGTTAAATTTATTTCGTTCTCGTCGGCTCGTTGGATATACTCGTAGCTCCGTATGTCAAGATTCTGTCCGAGTAAGTGGCAAAAGTAATTGAAAAATTTTTGAACTCTGTAATACTTAAAGGGTTGGATAATTTAGAAGTATTACCAACGCGGTTGTATACATTTGTGAATGTATATTGTTCGAAAAGAATTTCAATTTTCGGACGATGTAATTTTTTGATGTTTGCCTGGTACAAAAAAGTAATAACTGGACCATAATAAGTTAATGATAGTGCTATGAAGACTGTTTGATGTACCAGGAGTACATCAAACGAATTTTCTATCAATAGTTAAATCATTTCGAATTTTTATACAAAAGTTAAATTGAAAATTCTATCATATTATATTGATCATCATCAGTATTTTAATGTTCCCACTGCTGGGCATCCTCTCTGTGACAGAGGTAATAGGCCTTAATCCACCACGCGGGCCGTGCGTTGGTGAATGTCACACGTCTTCGAAAACGATGTTTTCCTTCACTGCTTTAAAAGCAATGGTGATAAAATACTTTACACAGAGTAAAGCGCCTGCCTGGGTTCGAACTCAAGACCTATGATACGTAAGTTGGGGTCGTTACCACTGGGCCACCACTGCTCTTCAGTGTGTCGTAGATAAACAAAGCAATCTCTCCTATATCTGTTCTCATAAGTAGAGGTTCCATATGTTCTTGACAGGCTTCAATATTCCATTGTCTAGTTATTGTTAATGCATTCACAGGTTCAACATCTTCAATATGACGAGGATACCGCAGAGAGGTGTTAAGATGATAACGTAATTATGACATCGTGTTTAATCCTTAGCAAATTGTAAGGGAATTCATCAAAATTAATGAAGGCATATTAATTGAAATGTGAGGACCATAAATATACAGTGAAATAGAGAACTCGTGCTAACCACAACTTATTATCTCTTATTAATTGTGCAGAAAGAATAAATGGAACCTGAGAAACACAGAGCTTATAAAGGAAAAAGTAAAAAGGTACAATGAAACATCCAAGATCAATGCTAAAAGCACCCTAAAAAGATGTGAGTCAGGCGAGGAAGACTAAACTTACGAGTATCTAACTCCAAAGCTCTGCTGCAATATTTCGGCTATACCACCCGAAAGCCATTTGACAATCTGAAAACAAATCGATTTCAGAGGACGACACAATGATCTGACCAAGTAAAGCAAAACCTGGACACCAAGAAACATACTGCCTCGGACAAAAAAAGGTCACTAGTGGCGGTAGACTATCTAGAAGTTTAGTCGTGCACATCACTACGCAGTGATTAAACGACTGACGGAGGAGAAAACATACTCGTAATGCCAAAAACAACCTTGACCCCATCACATTTGTAATCATTTCCGTGTGCTCTATCAACTACTGTTAAACTTATTTCCGTTGGCATCACAGTAACTTTTGCGACTCTAAAGACATCTTTTCGTCCGTAATTTATTCGAGCTCTATATAAAAATAACGATCCACTCCTCGCCGTCGATGTTTGACAGATGGAGGTCCGACATTTTCTTCAGACACTTCACTTGGGTCCCTTGATACCCAAAGACGGGCGAAAACCATTACAACTCCTCAAAGTGTGATTTGTAGTTGATTTGTTTTGAAACGAGATATAGCGTCTTTATTTTCTTTTGTATGGTCGTTTGTTTTTGGGTGGTATCCCCTTTGTGAAAGCTACCAAAGAGCATTAAAAACGTTTGGGAAACCTTTTTTTATCGTCAAGCAATTTTTATTTCACAATATTTGTTATGAATTTCTTATTCATATCTTCATTAATTTACTTAGGTCCAGTTTTTAATCCGAAGTTATCTTAACCAATGTTTAAATATGCTAACCAATGGTTTCAAATTTCGGTGAAATGCGAAAAGAATAAAATTTCACGACATTTTGTAATTTACTCCGATTGTTTACTTCTTCAATAAAAATATGTAATGAAGATCGTTGCCTGGGGAAAGTAATATCTTTGTTAGATTAAAATCGAAGATTAATTCGGGGCCTTCTTTGAGATGAAGAGATATTCGCAGTATTTTTATTCCTTACTCTTAGCGAGAGCTCGGACGAGGATTGAAATTTATATGGGTATACATTATACTTATCTGAGATGGTTTTATATTGCATTGTTATGTTTTGGAGAGGAAAATATTTCAAGATTTACTTTAGAAATTCTGGGAACTTCACATTTAGGTACTTTTCAAGTTTATTCTGCATTCCAAATAAAATAAAAAGGATAATATTTTTGTGTTCACCAAAAATCTAAAGGTACATCTATGTATGCATTTCTAAAATATTGATCTTAAACCCGTTATATTGTTTTACTATAATTAAACTACTCGGCCAACAAAATATGTTACATCAAACAAATTCCAAATTAACACCAAGATATAACACTTTTTTATTGTAGTGCGCTGCAAATATTCTATTGTAACAATAACTATTTTATTCTTCCTCGAAAAATACTGATCGTGCACCAAATATTCCTGCTCGGGAGCTTAGGGCAACCCGACACGGACAGGTTAGGTTCGACGGACGGAAATAGGAGCCCCGCGCAGCGGGGCTCCGTCGACTATGTTGCCAAAGTACTATACATTTTGCAGTGCATTATCTGAAGTAAAACTAAAAAAATAAATGCTTGTTTTTAAAATTAGGTGTATTACTATTTTTACAAAATTGCAACAGTTGTTAAATAGATGCTCGTTATGACATATTTTAATGAACATATTTTGGTGCACATTCAGTATATTTGGTGGAACACAGGCAAAATTAGGTAAATGAAATGGGAATAAATTGAAGTACTTTTAAATACCATCCAAATAAAAATGTATTTACTTCAGAAATCCTGTATAACTTATTTTATGTTACTTATTAAACGGCCATATTATGATAAGACTAGCTTCTGCTAGCGGCTTTGCCCGTGCGAATGTCGAAAATTAGCCTAAGGGAACATATTCCCGAGATAAAGTGCACAAAATGTCCTATGTGCTGTTCCAGACTATAATCTTTGTGCCAAATTTCATCCAGAGCCATTCAGTAGTTTTTGCGTGGAAGAGTAACAAACATAAAAACACTCACAACCTTTCGCCTTTATAATATTTGTTTGATATTTGGATTATTCTTCTTCTTCGTATTTCGATTCCGTGTTTAATGGATATTTCATATTTTGTGCTTCGACCCGAACACAGCCACGTCAATTGCCTTAGCGTTGGCCTCGTAAAGATCTCTCATGATATTTGAATGTTTGTTAATCAATCACATCTCACGGCTGAACGGGTCTGAATGAGATCACAGGTGGAAAATTATCTGTATTAGAGCATGAGATAATTGTATTTCGGTAGTACTTTTCTTTTTTTCTTGCAGATGAAGCCGCTGAGTAAAGATTTAAATTAAAAAAAAACTATACAAGAAAACTCCTCATAAACAATGGACATCCAGAAAAACTCGTTTGTCTCTTATAAAGAATTGAGAATAATTGGAAACAATTTGACCTCAACATTGCACAGTTTCCAATAGCTTGCTAGTTGAGTTTCAGTTGGCTTTGATTTACATCGAAATAATAACTACAATTTGTTTACTGCTGTAAGCAGCTTTATTGGGCGATTTAGAAACGTAGTTTAACATGTATCATTATATCTTAAGTGTAAAACTACGCTGGAAACGGTTGTGAAGTTTCTTCTAAACGATCAAGTTTTCACTTAAGTAAACTAAAATTTCTAATTTCATAGCAGTCGCAACGGAAATTAAATAAATTCAATTCTATTAAAAATGTAACCAAAAGCCTCAAATAAAGACTTGCAATCGAAATTGTGACACATTATTGTGTCTAACAAGTTTAAAAGCGTAGTCATTTGAAAAGCAAACTAAGGTTTTACTAAAAATGATATCGCTTTACAATTAAAAAACAATATTAAATTTCGAAATTCAACTTTTGTAGTACCTGTGTTTCAAGTTGGCGTACTTTAAAAAATTATATGATGTGGTTTTCTTAACCCTACATAAAAACAAAAAGTTTGAAAAAATATTCTCACTAAGTTATTCACTCTTAGGTATTATTCAGTGATGTTGGCCAGAGATATCGATTTTGCACTTGCATAAAATATCTGCTAAACAAAAATTAGTTTAAAACAAATACGGAAGCCAAGAAAATCCTTAAATTATTACATAATATTGGTAATCTTGATATACGCCGCTTTTTTGAAATTCTTACTGAGTAATATCCCAAAGGTATACCCCTTACGTGGTATTAGAATAAAAACAAGAATAATTCAAGCTCCTTCTCTCGTAAATGGAGGATCAAAACACATTATTTATATCCTATTATAATAACATTGGTAATTCGTTTGTATTTCTGTTTTTTTAAGGGGTTAAGGAGATGAATTTCGTGAGTTAAATATTCATTTTATTGAATTTATTGTTGAACATGCTGAACTTTCAGATGGATTTTTAAGCTAGAGACTGTCTTATAGGTTTGTAAGAAAACTTTATATATTTTTTTTTTATTATTAGGCATTTCAACACTGAGTACACTGTTACTTTACATATTAATATCATGATCATTATCTTGTTCTTATTCCAATTTATTTGACGTTGGTACAACATTTTGAAAACCATTAAATCGATATGAAATCAATACTGAAAACGCATTAAAGTCGGCTATTCCCCACATTTTGTGTGTGCAAATTTTTGCCTTAAACTTAGCTTTCAATTTCTTTGTCTCTTTAATACACACTATTAAATGAAAGCCTAGACAAATAAAATAGTATCAGAGGTAAGAGTGGTTAAAGTCAAATAAAAATATTGTGGGTTTTTCGTACGCTGCTGAAATACCACGAAGTAAATCCCAAAAAATTTGGTATTTCGACAATCGCTATGGTATGGTGACAGAACATCACTTTGTCTAGTACCCAAGATTCTAAGTAGTCAAGGTATCCGAAGGACGACTTCAATAACATGAGCCTTTATTGCACATAACTTCCCTTAAATCCAAGGATATAAACATTGTTATTTGCCATTTCCTAATCAGTAATATTATGTGTATTTAAGACTTGATGCCTCATAAACCTTATCCGCCAATGTTGTTATCTTTATTGTTTGGATACCCGTTGCGAGACATCATTGTTTTCCAAGGGTATTTTATAGAGGAATTTAGAAGCTATATATGTACCTATTGCGTGTGCTTGAATTTGAGTAGCTCAACTGAAACAATATTCTTTGATTAATTATTGAAATTGATACAGGGCACAGCGCATGACGACAGTATAGGATTCAGGGGACGCGGCTGAGTGGCATTTAATAATGTAAGTCTAAGAAAGAAAAAAAAATAACAGTAAAATAAAGAAAATACTTTTAAAACAAGATTTTGCAGTCACAAGCAGCTATGTACTACCGTAGCAGTACCTACTTTGATCTTGACTGTGTGACAATCTTTTGCTCAGCAAGTTTCTTAGCCAGAGCTCGAGTGAGCGGTTCAGATGTCGGAATAGGTAGAAGCTCACTCTCCCTTCATCTGCACGTGCATCACTGAAAGCCTCTTCATTGTCATAAATTAATGGAACACCTCGAGATTTTGACAACAACTGACTTTATTCAAAGCAGACTCAAAACAGAGAGTTTGTGATTCAAAGACACAAACTACATGACAGTTACCACAGATTTACTACAACACTTATGGAAATAAACTCTTCTAGATATATTTTTATCACGGTAATCCTCCGACTAATATTTGCCCGATCGGCTTTGAAGCCAATAACCCTAAGTTCAGCTTCATCATCATCCCTGAACCAATGAGGTGGTCATTATATTTCTGTTTAACTTTTGATTATTATTGTATTTACTCTACTTTGACATAATTATATTAGTTACAACAACGACATAATGGATCAAAATTCACAATGCATTAGCTTTCCGACGCAAACTGAACCACAATTAATTATAATAATAAACGTCGAAATGTCCCAGATTTGGTACATTGTTTATACAGTACGTCTGTCAAAGCAAAATGAACCACAATACTATTCGGTCCTTTGGTACATATTAATTACTATACTACCCCTTGATATGTCTCGGATTTACTGCATTGTACGGTACGTCTGTCATTTGCATTGACTGTGTGATGATGGATCACGGTGATGCTTTGACGCGTACTGAGCTTCTGTGTGACTGTAGTATTTGATTACATGGGTTTAGCTAGAATATTCTGACTTTAAGTGCATTTTTTGTTTAATTAATACTTCATGCTCACAAACGCACAGAGGAGGACGATATGCTTTAGGCATTTTCTACTAGTTGACCTTTGGATGATGCATAGACAAATTTGCAGGTGCAATATTGAAAGTAAATCACGTCAAGGTAGGTTTATTCAAATACAAAGATACTATAAAATAAATACAAAATATATTCAAACAAAAGAACTAAATACAAGAATATAATTAAATAGTCAGTAGTAGTAGCGTGTCTTTTTTCCGCTAAAAAGAGCCAATTTGAACTGGCTCCAACTTTCCGAGATATGACCGTGCCAATAACGGACCATCTTGAGCTTCTTGGCGTTACTTTGACATCGACTCTCAATTTTGGGCCTTACATTAAGGCAAAGGCTCAGTTGGCTGCCAAAAAGTTGAGAATCCTTGCAAAGGTGAGAAGGTACTTCACGCCGGAACAGCTCCTAAATTTGCATCAAGCGCAAGTTCGATCATGCATGGAGTACTGTTCTCATCTCTGGGACGGATTTGCCAAAAATCAGCTCGGCGCACTGGAGTCGATAGAAATGCGGTCCAAGAGGCTCATCGGTGATGAGGCACTGGTCAAGTCAAGGCTCCAGAGCCTTGAACACCGTCGCCGAGTTGCCAGTTTGTCAGTTTTTATCGGTTACATTTAGCCCGTTTCATCATTACTACCATACGTACGGCGATGCGCCATCGGTACATGGCGGATATTCCACCGATACGCACAAAACGTTTTGGAAACACTTTTATTATGCGTACAGCTAAGGAGTGGAATTGCCTGCCGGAGTCTGTGTTACCCGACAGTTACAATCTAGGAGTCTCTAAGTCAAAAGTGAATAGTTTATTTCTAGGCAAGCGCGTCTCACCGTCGACCACATCATCGCTTACCAACAGGTGAGATGGTGGTCAAGCGCGAGCAAAAATAAAAAAATTGTAGCAGATAATTGGAAAACATTATCACTGTGAAGATACTACTGCCAACTTCTTACGAACAAGCTCGCAAATAATTTCACTGGTAATTTTCAGGCGATGGAAATAACTGCACGTCTGTATAAGGAGAAGTTACGCAGAGCTGTATCCTTAATTCACCATTTTTTTTTCCCGTTTCATCTCCATGCAATAGGGGTCCTATTGTCACCAATCTAGAATCTGGGCTCTGGCCCGACCGGTGCATCGAACCCAGTACCGTATAATAGCGCTAACGACCACTAGACCAACGAAACCCCCTCCATCTTTCGTTTGTACCTATTGGCCTTGTTTTTTCTGTCTCCTGCTCTATATCAAGAGAAGTGGAAATTTGTATTTTTTCCTAACACTCCGTTATTTTTTTCTGATTAATTTCGTTGCAGGATCCAAGACAGTTAAATTCATTCGCCGAGACCTCGTCGAGTTTCAATGCCTCGGCAATTTTCTGGTGGTCGCAACTGTTTATTCTGGCTTTCAGGAGTTTCAGTGGTTTGGAAATGTGCGGTGGGGATGTAGACCAATGACACAAGTCTGAAAATACTCATATAAATTAAAACTAGCCAAATTTAAAAAAAATCTCCGAATCATTTTTATTTCATACAATAAAATGAATTTAGTAGTAGACACGTTTCGATCAACTATCTATTAAACACGTAATAATATGACATGATATCTTGCGAAAACACTCCAATTCAAACAGTAAAACGCCCATAACTACTGAACGGCTGAACCTAATTTCATCAAACATAGCAAAGAATACTCACGATAAAGCCACTTTTTAAACAAAATAACAACGATTGATATCAGTACATCGGTTTAGGAGATATGATGCCATACAAAGATACACGAATATCCAGATATAATACACGTCAAACTTATAACACTCCTCTTTTTCGAATTAATTATGAAATAACTTTAATACAGCAAATTGGAATTGTGTGGCGATTCTATTAACAATTGGTTGTCTGTGCGTAAGTGCAGAAATTGAAACGAAAAGTTTGTACAATCAGACCAACTCTCTAATATCGATAAAATTACTTTCTCGAAAAAATTTTAAAACTCTTTTTATTTTACGAGCAGTTTTGTTGTTGTTAGCTGTAGTCCGATACAAATAGTTCAGTGAACGAATTGAATTGTTTCACAGAAAGCCATTGCTGTTGCTCATATATGCCTGGACAATTCACTTTTCAGGTTACTTTCTAGAACAGATTTTGACAGAGAAAAGAATGTAACTATTTTTTTTTGATAATATAGATTTTTTTAAATTTTGGTCTCTGAATGTGAAAATCTGAAAATGACTTTTTGTTTAAGACTTTTGAAGGCCATACCAATTATAATCAATACCAATACCATCATCATTTCAGTCCATAGACGTCTACTATTTCCACTGCTGTGCCTCCCTAAGCTTCGCCACATCAATCGATTCTGAGGCCTTCCAGTGCTGCGTCTTTCGTTACGTGGTCACCCCTCCAGAATTTTTCGGCCTTATCGACCATCAGTTCTGCGAGCTATGTGCCATGCCCACTGCCAATAGGGATGTTTCCTGAGTAAAAAAATTATAGTTCTATTTAGTCCGTCAGTGAGATTATCAAATAATATTGGACCCGTATTGTTTGGTTTATCAAATAAATAAAAAATTACAAAGTTAAAGCGCATCAAAGTTTAGGAGTGGGGGACTTGGACGTCACTTTGTCAGCATTGCACACCATGACGTCACACCATATTTCAACGCACTGTAGCGTCATATTTTTTAGGTAATCTATCATCATCTACCCTATTAAGTTAAGTCATTTTTCGGGCTATTTTGGTAATTTTGGTAATTCTTCGAATACCTTTATTTCCTGACTCGCTTCCTATTATTGCACGTTATCTAAAAATAGGTGGAATAAAAACGTAGACGTAAACGTACTGGAAAATCTGCCAAGGAAAGAATGAAAAATAGTTCAGTCTTTGTATCTTTTCGTTTCGTTCCAGGAATTTAAGCTTAATGTTATGCTCATATTTCTGTATAACGAGATGCTGCGGAGTAGTATAATTCTCCGAGTGACTGCATCTGACCCCCTCGACCTAATTACACGGCAGCACAGATATTATGTGGGTAGACCGCTTTACTGACTCTTGCACGTTTTGATACCCGTTTTATGAAAAAAATTAGAGGGAATGCCCGTTTTTTATGGAGCATTCGAGCAATCGCATTCGGTCTTGGCTGAATAATAATAGCTACAACATGTCTATCGTTAAGATAAAGCAACGTTTGCCGGGGTCGGTCCAAGGATGGGTGACCATCTTAACATACCGAGATTTCTCCATACCTCGTAAGAAAGTACTTAAAGCAGTTGCTCCCGGCTGTCCCTTGTAGAGCTTTGACAGTTGTTCTTAAACTAAGTCTTAATTTGTCAAAAACACCTGACAATTTCGCAACATTTTGACTGGTGTTTGAGATTGATTGTCACCGAGTTGATATTGCGATTTGAATTTGAGATACTAGATATGGAGGGTGACGACAATGTCTTAGAGTAAGGTTATTTTGAGTGTGTGTAAGGGACAGATGTATATGACTTTTTTACATCTGTACCTTACGCACACTTAAAATAACCTTAGTCTAAGAGCTTATGGTCACCCCCTAGGACTCCTGGTTTGAGTTTAATTAACTATCCGTCCCAAAAGTCTCAGACAATAGGTAAATTTACACTGGGAGGGAACGGAAGGCAGACTCAATATTTTTTGTTTTTAGGGTTCCGTAGTCAACAAGGAACCCTTATAGTTTCGCAATGTCCGTCTGCCCGTCCGTCCGTCCGTCCTTCCACAGCTTAACTAAGAGACTCTAGTACCAGAAAGTTATAATTTGACATGAATAATCATATTAATCACGCCGACAAAGTGGTAAAATAAAAACATGAAAATACATTTTTTTATGGTACCTCCTGTACATGTAAACTGGGAATGCTTTTTTTCTTTTCTATCCTTTATTGTTGGTTAGGACATTCAAAAATGATTCATTTTCTGTCAATAGGTACTTTTGAATCTTGCGTAAGGGTGACTAAGGTGTTTATGATTGTAACTGTACTGTACGCGAGCATTTAGAGGCTCATCGAGGCTTTTTAGAGAACCATTCAATTGCAACGCAACTGCGCAAAGTCTTCTTACTAATATAAAGCTAGTATCATGATATCTGTGCTAATACTTAACTTATCTATGGGCGAGTGTGTACTTAGTAGGCACCTACCAAAATATAAAAAAATCCATAAAGAAAAACAAATTCCAATCTCAATACACCAGGCTCGTCTGTCCAAGACATTGTAAACTGTATAACATAATTAAATTAGGGACCCAGTCATTAGGGTAACGAAGTTAAGCTCCTGTTGGGATTGGCCAGTAATTGGATGGGTGACCGGAATTAAGACTGGCGGCTAAATTATTTGTGAAGTTGTCTTAATTAAGTTATTTGTGTCAATGTTGTTTAGGCTTTTGGCTGTTGACCAAAATAAGATCTGAGGTTAATTTGGCAAGATTACAGGCAATTTAGTGTAGGATGGTTATTTCGGGGTATTATGCTACATAGAATTAAGAACAACGAATGCTGTGGAAAAATACTGTTTTTAATTTGTGCCTATAATTCATTGCGTACCTACTGTGAAGCAGAGTTATAATAGAACCTTTTTAGTTTTTCCTGATAGCTGCAACTTGGGAATCTTCAAGTCAAGAGTGAATAGGTTTCTTCTAGGTAAACGTGCTTCATCGTCGACCTCATCATCGCTTACCATCAGGTGAGGCAGTGGTCAAGCGCAACCCTAAGAACAATAAAAAAATAAGTTTTGATGGCCAAGCTTCAATAATATTTTTCCTAAAACATTTTCTTTTCTTAATTTCAGCATCGGTGCGTAGGCCGATGCTGAAGAAGAGAGAAATAATATTTGGGTAATAACTGATTCAATTTGTTTCAACACAACATGATACCCCTATTCCGGGAATGGACAAACAGATTAAAGTCCCGTGAAAACATTTAGCCACTAAACGGGTACAAACTCAGACAACAATTAGTTTCCGAGACAGGATCAAAAGACAAAGCCCAATTTCACTTTCCCCGACATGCAAATCCAACTAAAGATCATATCTGCGACCAGTAAAAAAATAAGGAATTAAGCAATCTATATATATATAAAAGAGAAATTATGTATGTTCCTTATAGACTCGTTAGTGTGTTAGTACTAAGTCGTCAATGACAATTATTGCATTGTAACTTTTCAAACTAATGATTTTGCATACCGTAAGGCAGAATGTAGCGGCAACACCCAATTCTGTACCATCTCAAACTTGTACCTACATTACTAGCTAATAAATAAATTTGATCTGATTTTGATTCTGATTCTGAGCTGATTTTGATTCTGATTCTGATCTGATTTTGATTCTGATTCTGAGCTGATTTTGATTCTGATTCTGATCTGATTTTGATTCTGATTCTGATCTGATCTGATACTGACTCCGAAACTACTAGACCGATTTCAAAAATTCTTTCACCGTCGGGACATTATCACCGGGTGACAAAGGCTACTTTTTATCCCTGTATTCCCACGGGAACGGGAACTACGCGGGTGAAACCGCGAGATATCCGCTGGTTTTCACTTAACCAGAATAATATCTGTACACAAGTACGATAATATCGCCTTCGATAACTAACTTGGGTGCGCAAATTACTTGCAAACCATTGAGTCCCTAATGAGCCGTGCAGAGAGTTGACCTAAGATTTAATGATAAGAATAAACTTATTTATATAAATCTTGTGTGCTATTTTGGGTATTTTGATTTAGTACAGGAGACAAGAGCTTTTGATAGCTTGGAGGTAAAAGTGATCGTTTCGGGGATTTGCCCAGGTACAAGATTAACAGCTAGATAGACGTATGTTTTTTTTTTTTAGTTTGCTTAAATTTTTTGAACATTCAAACTCAACCATTTCTAGGCACGCTTGGTTGATATTCCAAATGTGCCTAGAAATGGGCGCACGGTCGGCGCAGTGGTTGAGCGATTGATTGCTGAACAAATATTTGTATGACCTACAGATAGTTTCTGGCTCTGGAAGTTTGTGTATGTAAGTTTATATGTTTGTAAACGCAACAGAGAAATTCCAAGAGTCGGGCACTATTACTCGTAAAAAAAGCACCCACATTTTTAGAAATTTCATAGATATGTCCCCACTTAAACAGTCATTTTGCTAACGGCCTAGCCTTTTTACTAAACGATGTCGTTCAACGATGTGTACTGTGTACAACTGAATGGCGAATTAAACAAGTTGAGACAGATATACCCGGAAAATATCTGTTTTTAAATGCTGAATTTGATAAGACTGAAGGTATCGATTTAAATAAAAATATCGGTTGAGTAGCCAAAATCATGATGAACCTTAATCATATCGAATTATATAGGATAATCCTACTATCATTATGTCATACCAAATGGATGGAAACATTTTAATAACATTGCAAATTGCTACACAGCATGTCAAAACTCTCACGAGCACTGAGTGAAAGGAATTTCATTAGTCTAACTGGCTTGTTGCCATATTAATAAATCACTCCATATTATACGTTGAAGTTTCAACCGCCATATATGTTGCTCGGAACTAATCTTGCAAACTAGTGAAATTAGGTCAGTTGCTCATGAACGGGTGTTGACCAAAATTATGGTCGGAACTGTTGGTTTGGGTCAGAATTTTGGCGTTTGTTAAGTTTGAAGTGATGTTTAGAATGCACTCAAGCGAATTGACGATCGTAACAGTTGCCTTCAGGCTAAGTAGAAGGTAGATGACAGTACCTGAAATTCGAGTTAACTTAAACGAAACAAATTTGATTAATGGATTCAGCAGAGCGAAGATAAGAATTATCAGATGTACAGGTCGATACATCAAGGCTAAACTTTTACGGTTTCATTTCGGGAAGTGTGCGATGGAACTGCACAATTTGATTCAGCCTAACCTTTTCCATCATCGTACTACAAGATGTATGGCAATTCGCCATCGGTACTTGGTGAACATCCATATGCACAAAGCGTTTTGGAATACTTTCATTGTGCGTACAGCTAAGGAATAGCATTCCCTGCCAGAGTCTTTGTTTTCAGGGGATTTAAGTCAAGAGTGAATAAGTTACTTTTAGGCAACGTGCTTCAACGTTGACCGCATCATCGCTTAACATCAGGCGAGATAGTGATCAAAAGCGAGCCTATCGTTAAATTAATAAAAAAAAAACTTGCAGATGTCAGTCTGTGTATCCACTCTTGTGAACAAATGGATGGTGGACCATTTACGAAGTCACATGTAGGGGTCCCCTATGTGTGCCTTGGTAACGGTTCGTTAGGCCGTTGATCCTGGTAGTCATTCGTAGATATTTGACAGTTGTTAGTCTCAGTCAGAAAGCCAGAAGGAATCATTCCTATCAAGAGATATCGTGTGATCATGTTACACGGTTAAAATGTTGTGACTGGAACGGAAATAGGCGTATTACAAAATAAGCAGAACATTGTTCAGGATCATCATTTCAGCCGAAAGATTCCCACTGATAGACAAAGGGCTCCCCAGGCGTCGCCACATTGACTGATCCCGTGCGTCTTACACCCAGCGCATGCCCGCAACCTTAGCCAGGTCATCGGTTCACCTAGTGGGAGACCTCCCAACGCATTGTCTCCCGGTTTGCGATCGCCATTCCAGAACTGTTTGGCCCCATCGGTCATCCATTCTGCGAGCAATATGCCCTGCCCACTGGCACTTACGTTTCGCTATTTTTCGGGCTATGTCGGTAACTTTGATTCTCCTGCGGATATCCTCATTTCTGACGAGATCACAAAAGGAAACTACGAAATTCACAAACTCCATGATACCTACAACAAATTTTTAAACTTATCATGAGGGCTCTTTATATCTTCTGATTATAGTCATCAGGTATCACTGGAATTACGAAATAAAACAATGTACCATAGTCGTGTTTGAGCTTATTGGAATCGTCGTGAGATGTGCTTTGTCTATAAATGATTTTCATGTTTATTGGAGGTACCTACCAAAACTAAAAAGAGAAAAATAAAAAACTTTTTATCAAAAAATCAAACCGACGACTTCCAAAACAAAACTCTACAAAACGAAAAATAAACTTTCTTTTCCGAAGTCGGTGTCGACTAAAGGAAAACAATGGGTACAAAAGACTCCGACTTCGGAAAAGAAAGTTTATTTTTCGTTTTGTATTGTTTTGTTTTGGAAGTCGATTTGACTTTTCTGTTTAACTAAGTTCTGATTAGTTGAAAACAGAATTTTGACGACCTCAACCTGCGTCCGTTGTATGGTGAGTGTGCTTTTGATAGAGCCAAAACGATGCCAGTTTGCGAATCTAGCCAATTTTCTGTTTAACAATGTTCTGATTGGTTGAATACAGAATTTTGACAATTTTCTGTTTAACAATGTTCTGATTGGTTGAATCTCAATCAGCTGCAACGTCCTTTGTGTAGTGAGTGTGCTTTTGATCGCAATTTTGATTTCCGGGTTGGAACGAATTTTGGTTGAGTTGAGACTAATGGTACCTACCATTAGTAATACTAGT
This sequence comes from Orthosia gracilis, assembly GCA_947562075.1. NCBI lineage: Eukaryota > Metazoa > Arthropoda > Insecta > Lepidoptera > Noctuidae > Orthosia > Orthosia gracilis. The sequence continues at coordinate 31,498,422 of OX387274.1, read as the reverse complement.
AGGAGATATTTCATTCTACTGCTCTTGTCTCCATTCTATATCTACATCCCTGTTTGCTCAAATTGTTGCCTCCTTTCTAGCCATTATTATTATTTATCACACAAGACATCCATCTTTTTAATTTTCATCTACACGTATAAGCAATTAACCATTCAGATTCGTTTATTCATCATCGTTTCAGCCGAAAGACGTCCACTGCTGGACAAAGGTCGACGGGTTCTATGCGTTCAGTATCCAGTTTTCTCGCACTCTTGATGGAACCGCCATCGGTCATTTCATGTAACAAAAAATATGTTAATATTTTAAAACTGTCTAATATATTTAGTTCTAGTCAAATTTGAAAATTTAATAACCTAGGATTTTTTTTTGTTTATGTAATTTGTCTAGTAGTAGACACGCTCCGATCGACAATCTATTGAACACGTAATTATCACAAGATATCTTGCGAAAACACCCCGATTCTAACAGTAAAACGACTGAACCGATTTTCTTCAAAGATATCTAAGAACAGTCTTGATAAAGTCAACCTTCAAAAGCAAATTAACGAAATCGGTTCATCCATTTATGAGCTATGATGCCATAGACAGATAAACTTACACACAGGTACACACGTCAAACTTATAATACCCCTCTTTTTCCGTCGGGGGTTAACAATGAAAGGTAAAAACATCACACATTTTACAGGAATCTGGATAAACAGGATAATTACTGTATTAATTTATTAATGCACAAAAAAACCATACCCAATATATATTCATTGTACAGACATTTTCTAACATAATTATTTAAAGTAATTAGCTTATGAGACGAAGGAAGAAAATTATATTAAAACAGGCCCGCATTATGTCTGCGCCAAACCTAGTTATCGCTTTGTGCCGAATAACTTGATAAATTAGTAATATTCTAAGACGGTTTCCAAGAAACCGGGTAAGATTTATTTGTTAGATGAAGCTATTAACTTTCCTACAATTTATCAATCGTCGTAAAATAAAAATGGAATATTTATCACCAGCAGCCGTCCGCGGCTTCACCTCCGTGAATGTAGAAATTATCCCAAAGGACAACAACTACATGGATAAAAAAAACATCATCAGCCTTGTAATATTCTGACTGCTGGGACACAGACCTCCTCTCTATGAGAGAGAAAGGGCCGTAACCCACCACGCGGGCCCAGTTCGGGTTGGTGGATGTCACATGTCTTTAAATTTTTGGTTCTAGGACATAAATAAATTATCTGTCTCCCATCCCAATCCGTTCATTAGTTTTTGCGTGAAAGAGTACTAACAAACATCCATACTCACAAAAAAATTCAATTTAATATTTGTAGGATTTAATCAATAAATATAAGTAGTCCAATCCGACTTTAGTTTTGCTCATCATACGGGCAACTCTTGCTTACACGGAGGGAAAAAATCAAAAAAGTAAAAAAAAAACGGCCAAGTGCGAGTCGGACTCGCGCACGAAGGGTACCGTAGCATTATCGCAAAAAAACGGCAAAAAATCACGTTTGTTGTATAAGAGCCCCACTTAAATATTTATTTTATTCTGTTTTTAGTATTGTTATAGCGGCAACAGAAAAATATCATCTGTGAAAATTTCAACTGTCTAGACATCACGATTCATGAGATACAGCCTGATGACAGACGGATAGACAGACAGACAGACGGACCGTGGAGTCTTAGTAATAGGGTCCTATTTTTACACCTTGGGTACGGAACCCTAAAAAGTATTTAGGCAACTATCCCACCGGTGACGAGTAGGCGATTAGCTATCGACTATTTTCTCGCTAAAGAAGCGTACGAAAGATTTAAGATCAATTAAAGAGACACATATAGTAATAGTTGATCGCTGGTTGATCACACTGCCGGTGAGTAGCACACCAGTTTGTCGCAGCGACAAGACCTATCAAGATTATACTCCCTCAACGATGCACTCCTGCTCGCTCAGCGGTCAGAAATCACGCCGAAAGACCAACCAGCGGTCATTTCTACCAGCAGTGCGGCCGCCCCGAGCGACAAAACGCCCGTCGCACAAGAATATTCGCTTATAGCCGAGCGACAAAACTATTGGAACTACACACTCGCTTCTCGCTGCTCGTTTTTAGTTTCTAGCTTTACTCGCTACTCGCTGATCGTCGGCGGCGGGACAAGTGCCACAAACTACTTGACCGTATTTTCTTTGCACTGTCTTTGATCAGTCAACGCGAAACAGTTTAAATACACAATATTGAACGAGGTTGGCTTTGTAGGGTCCTGTTAATCTTAACTATAATGATATACTCTTTCTAAAACTGGTTATGTAATTTTTACGAATACTTACTGTACCTACATATAATGCAGACCATCTAAGAAGCGGCACATATAGAACGTTATTTATATTTAACCACAAAAAGGCAACCAACATACAAAACCACACTACATAAAAAACTCCCTCAAAGTTGTGCGTCCCTTAAAAGCAGTAAATTCCAAAGCCAGGCTTATGTGGGCCACGTGAACTTGGGGCCAAGATAAGTGGCCTACATCACTTACTTTAGGAACATGTCGGAACTTGTCCCGGGTGAGATATTGCTGGCTCTACTTGTACGTGAAGATGTCTTTAGATGGAACTGCGGTTGACGGGTTTCTGTTTACCAAGAGAGTGAATTACTAAGAAAATAATTTCTATTTTCCTGTTAATAGTAGTACATTTCGTGTGGTAAAATAAAGCCTATTTATGCGAGACTGTATATATACACTACCTGATGAGCAGATTACTTATTTAAATGCAAATAAGTTCCAACAAAAACTTACTAGAAACGTTCAGACTAAAAACCACAGACTATATACACACAGTCAACGCGCGCTTTTTCGAGAGGTAACAGGTTCAGTATCATTCAGCCGGATGTGACGGGGGAAAAAGCGCGGGCGTAGCGGCAGAATGCGTCTAGCAACAGTAGCCTATGCAGTTACGAAAATTCATTTCGTAACTGTTCTCCATACAAAAGTCATTTCATAACAGACTGTTACTATGTAATTTTGTTTTTTTTTTTATAATCTTGTGTCTAAATGTTCATATTTCGAAACGAATTTCTTGGGCAATGTGTTACATAATAGACAAGGTGGAAAAATAATATTCTTCAATAAACACACAAACATATTTTAGCAAACATCTAGGTATACTAAAATAAGATGGAAAGATGTAGTTTGCCTTCAAAAAAGTACAACACATGCATTTACAGAAAAAAATCATGAGTTCCTGGGACCACTACTCTACAACAAACTAAACGTAGCAACAAACATTTATTCCCCAAGTTATTGAAACTGTAAGAAAATTTTCAAAGAACCTCTAAAAATTATGTCTTACGAACATACAGAGAAATTATTACTTGTACTAAAATACATATTGTACGTATTATGATTTTTTAGAATTTAAGATGTTATTATATTATTTACACCCTTCAAAAATTACCTAAGATGGCTAACTTATATATTGATTTACAGTGATTAATTATAAAATAAAAGCATGTACCCCTTCTCGCCTGAAACACAGGATTCCCTAGTTCAAGCACATAACACGTTTGAACTTGATATAGCTTTAAGCAAAAAATTTACTTATTAAATAATAAATTATTTTATTTCTGTAAGTTGGTTTGTACAAACACTTTTACATGTCGATCATATTTTTTAAAACTAGATGAGGTCGGCGTTTTCTATCTGATTACTCTGAGAAGAAAGGCCGAAACAAACTCAGAGGTCACAGTCTCTTTTAAAGTCCAGACAAAATCTTGGTTAGATCATGCGAAGACCATGTAGACTGATGTCTGAAATGGTCTTTTGAGGAAAGAACCAGCCAGATTGAGTGGACCTGTCCAGTTAGTGCACGCATTTGTCAATAACCGTGTAACTCAACTCAGAATTTAAGGAACTCAACGATTCGACGAAAAATACCAAAGAAAGGACATTCGGGTAGGCTGCATAAACTACTCAAACTACCAGACCATGATTGAAAACTAACTTAGATAAATAAAAATTAAAAACAAAAAAGATAATGATCCAATTCACGGTGCAAAATATAAAAAAAAAAAACAAAATTAATTGGAGCAGCTCAATCCCAAGCCTTTTTGTCCTCAACGTAATCTTTAATTGTGTAAAACGCTTTCTAGCACAACTTAAGTTTAATGAATGATTAGAATTTATTAAGACTTAGATCTTGTACGTGGCTTGGAATTGTTTAATTTATGATTTTAATAAAAAAAAAATATCATTTATCATTATGCAAACCCACACCTTTTTACAATAGGGGTAGGTAGAAACTATAGATTGCCACCTGCAACAAATCCAACAAATCCTTACATATTCCTTTAGTTGCATTCATTATGATCATACATTAGTCATATACGCACGCTAGTACCTGGCCCTTCTGAAGAACATTACCAATAAGTGTATGTCCCTCTGGGGCGTATCCGTGTATCTTTAGTAAACATCTCTACATGTTAACAGAATACTTATTAAAATAACAGAATTCTTCTACTTAAATTAACAAAAAAAATATGTCGTAAGTTTAAATGTTTTATTTTTAACCAGTTTACAAAATAAATATAATCAATATAATTAAAGCTAGGAGGCGATGTTGACACCGTTTTGAATGATCTGCAACTCCTCAAACAGAAATTTAAATCTATCGGCCTGGAACTTAACCCCTCAAAGTGCGAAATTTATCTCTCTGACGTTACCGACAGACAATCATCTTTAGAAAAATTAATGCAATAGCCCCGCAAATTAAAATCTTAGAAAAAAGTTCCCTGCACCTCCTAGGTTCCCCTATTTTGGAAGAAAGTTTTTCATCTTTCATCGAAGACAAAATCAAACATTTTAATGATATTTCGGATAGACTCTCCAAAATTAATTTACATTCGGCATTCACCCTTATCAGGTATTGCTGTTTCGGTCCAAATTTTATGTATTTTCTCCGTTCTTCTCCTCTTTGGAAGAAACCACAACTTTTGGACAAAATTGACCAAATTATTCGTAACACATTAACATCCATTCTAAATGTGGCCTTGGATGACCGAGCGTGGCTGCAAGCAACCCTACCAATTCGTTTTGGTGGCCTCGGCGTCCGCAAAATTTCTAGTGTAAGCTTACCAGCGTTCCTGTCTTCTGTCCACAGCACTGAAAAGCTAACCAGGAGAATTTTAGCTCTTTCCTTGGTTGACTCGGAAGTGCCGTGCTTGACCGATGCAGAGGACGCTTGGAAAGTGGCTTGCCCGGATACGGATCGGCCCGAGAACCCATTCTCCCAGAGACAGTGGGATGAGCCGCTCTGCAGGTTGGTACGGAATAACCTTATTGATACGTCTACCAATACTGCTGAGCGTGCCCGCCTGCTGGCTGTGGGTGAGTGGAAGTCAGGCCTCTGGCTTCAGGCACTACCGTCACCTAACATAGGCACTATGCTAGGTGACACAACCTTCCGACTCGCTACATGCCTGCGATTGGGCGCTCCTTGTGGTGCTCCACATCGCTGTCAATGCGGTGAAGCAGTCGACTGCCTCGGACACCATGGTCTTTCATGCAGTAAGAGTGCAGGTCGGATAGCGCGGCATGCTAGCATTAATGATCTCATCCGTCGTGCTTTTGCCACCGCCGGTGTGCCAGCTGTCTTAGAACCCAATGGCCTGGCACGCGTTGATGGGAAGAGACCTGATGGTATGACCATAATGCCAAGTTGGGTAGGTCTTTGGTGTGGGATGCAACTTGCGTCGACACCCTTGCACCATCCCATCTTCCTAGTACGGTGGGCTGCGCTGGGGCGGCTGCTACAGGTGCTGAAAACCTCAAACGGCGCAAGTACAACAACTTAATTGGTAATTATGTGTTTGAGCCGTTTGGGGTTGAAACATTAGGGCCATGGGGTCCGAGTGCACACCTATTACTTCGGGATATCGCCAAACGGTTGGACGACTCTTCACGAGACCAGAGGGCTGGCCTTTTTTTTGCCCAAAGAATCAGTATTGCCATCCAACGTGGCAATGCTGCCAGCCTTCTGGGCACTTTTCCTGTTGACAGCGATGTGGATGAATTTTTTGACGCCCCGTAATTTTTAATATTTTACTCTTATTTTAGTCCTAACTCTAGTCTACAAATAATGTACATATGTAAATAAAAATATATAGCAAAAAAAAAAAAATCCGAAATAAAAAAAATAAAAAAAAATATAATTAAAGAAATAGGATATTTGAAAGGTAACCATATAATATTTACGACCTTATTAATAGCATGAGTATTGAGGTGGTCAAATATTCAAAATGTACAAATCTATTTTAAATATTGACATTAATATTGTTTATCTTTACCTTCTCAGCGACTATAATATGTAGGGCTGATTTTTCAATAATATTTAAACTTATATCTGAAAAACCCAACGGTTTAATATATCTTATAAACAAAAGCTGTCCAACCACAGTTTTTGTCCCTTAGACAAAAATTATCTGACTAGTAAAACATCGAATGGTGTTACGAGAATATCTCCAGCCAATGCCGTGTTAAAAGATTCAGCGATTCAGTTGTCGCGAGGCCACTGTCCGCCAGCCATACTTTAAAAGTCAAGTCGATTGCGAACACTCATAAAACTAAAGCCTCTTTTACACGATGACAAAAGGCAAGGGGGAAGGCTATGCTCGAAGTTTCTTTGCGTGATTGAATCAGGAATTAAAACATGCGCAGATGAACCAAGATTCCTGACATAGGCCGAAAAATTGCCAAACTTAAGTGGTAGTGGGCGGGACACATTGCTCGCAGAATGGATGGTCGATGGGTCCGAAAAGTTCAGCAGTGGCGACCGCGTTCCGGAGGACGCAGCGTTGGAAGGTCTCCTTCTAATTGGACCGATGACCGTTTCAAATCGAGCATTCCCGCATGGAATTCTGGATGCGATATGTCCAGGACCGAAAGTTGTGATGAGACCTTTTTATTCATTTATTTATTAGTTTATCCTCGCACTGGAACGCCTTGCAGCAATTACACCAATGGAGCACAACCTTATAATAAACTCACTAATAAGTCTAGGTTTCCTCACGATGTTTTCCTTCACCGTTGTCAGCAATGACCAAGATAAACTTGGAAAGTACATATGAATTTGAAAAAGTCACATTGGTACTTGCCCGGATTCGAACACACGACCTCAAGCACGAGGGGCGAGGTCTTAGCCACTGAGCTATCACGACATACGCGACTTAGGGGAGACTTCTATCCAGCAGTGGACATCTTTCGACTGACATGATAATAATGACACGATTACAGTTTCTAGCTTCTGAATATAGCAGGTAAGAAAAGCCAGACGATTTTTGTAAGCACATGATCGTAAGCAAGGCTTCACTTGACCTGACGAAAATATATCTGTCATAAAAAAATATACGTGTAGCCTATAAAGAGCGTATGATTGTTTACCCTTAAACTAGCCGCCATCTTAATATAACATCAATAAAGCCCAGCATTCATTAAAAATAAGGGTTGAACAACCATTGCTTACAAGTTTTTGGTTGTACTAAACATGTTGCTGATACGTTTCAAGTTGCGTGACAATTTACAGGGGCGATTATTTTTATTTCATTATTTTTAAACTACATAATTTATCTAATAGAAGACACGCTTCGATCAACAATCTATCGAATACGTAAGTATGACACGATATCTTGCGAAAATACGTCGATTCAAACAGTAAATAGTCCATAACTTTTGAACGGCTGAACCGATTCTGCTTAGCCAAACATAGCTAAGAACACTCTCGATGAAGTTACCTTACAAACAAAAACAAAACAATATAAAAATCGGTTCATCCGTTTAGGAGCTATGATGCCACAGACAGATACACAAATACACACACACGTCAAGCTTATAAAACCCTTGTTTTTCCGTCGGGTGTTAAAAAGAGCAGGTAAGATTGTTCATATTGAGGCAATGCACAACATGGCTGCTAGCAACATTCTGTAAAATGTTCCTAAATATTGTTTCCAAAGAAAACGGAGTTCAAACTTTGCATAAACTTATACAAGTGTATACAAAACCTATTCCCACAGGTCAAAATATTACTCCACGACCAGTTATCATGACTAAATTACTTTGTTCATCCATTTTCTTCATACATTCGTTCTTACTATGAGTTTTACGCATTTTCTTCAGAAATTATAAATGACTGCTATTTTTGTACATCATAAAGGGAAATGAGTGTCGTTACTGTGGCTCGGGTATGTTAGAAATGGGTTTATCAGCGTGAGCATATTTTTGGTATATAAATAATCTATGGTACATTGACCTTTTATTTTAAAACATTGTTTTGTTTTTCAAGGTACAGCACTGACGAAGTATTTCTGTCACGGGTGAATAAGTTAGTTCTAAGTTAGCGTGCTTTATCGTCGACCGATTCATCAGTTAGTCGAGGGATTAATCGCGATTCTATATGTACCTGCCGTGTTCACAACTGGTATACCTCTTATTAATTCTTTATTGTACACCAAAAAAACAATATTCAATACAATGTGATAATAAAGTACATGTACAAAGGCGAGCTTAACTCAGTGTTGAGTTCTCTTACAGCAAACCCTAGAGAGTGACAGAGAATGATGACAAAAGAGGGTAGGATCCAGTGTACAATTTTAAAATAACATAATTATAATCATAAAAATAAATCATAAATATATACATAAGTACATAATATATATATATTAACATTGCGTTAAAAGGAAATGCTCTTTAATTTTCCTCTTGAAGACATCGAGAGAAGGGCTATCGCGTAGGGAGTGTGGGAGAGAATTCCAGAGGTGCACTGCAGTTACAGAGAAGGAGCCATCATAACGGCTGGAAGTGTGACGCGGAGTACGAAGGAGAAGCGAAGTGGCGGTGCGACAAGGTTTGCCCCTCGGGACGAGGTACTCAAACCGTTCGCGAAGGTATGCCTCTGCTCAACCATTCAGGGAAAATACGCGTGATCTTGTTTTTAGAAATACCGCTTGTAGAAGCACAGAGTGCACCGTTGGGTTAGGTTGCCCGGATCATTCGAATTGATCCCATATGTAATTTTATAAGTATAACATAATATTACGCCTGTTTTTGCGAACGGTTGGGCAGAGGTGTGCCTTTGTATAGTAGATAAACCTATATTCCTAATTTAATTGTATTACCTTGGCGACCGAGATCTGCTCAGGTGAAAATAGAGACAAAGACGTTTTCTAAAAATGAAACCTAGCTAGATCGATTTATCGCTCCCGAAACATACTAAATTTCATGAAAATCGTTGGCGCCGTTTCCGAGATTATATATACATACGTATATTACAAGAATTGCTCGTTTAAAGGTATTATTATTATTATATTATTATAGACAATAAACAGTCAACAACTTATTTGGCAGTGGGCAGAGCATTTTGCTCGCAGATGGGGCAGAAAAGTTCTTTAGTGGCGACCGCGAACTGGAAGACGTTGCGTTAGAAGGCCTCCCACCAAGTGGAACAATGACAGGCTGGTTGCGGGACGCACGGGACCGATCAATTTTGGCGACTTTTGGCGGAGGCCTATGTCCAGCAGTGGACGTCTTTCGGCTGATATGATAATGATGATGAATAAAGAATCTATTTGAATAAATCTGTATTCAGGCAAATAAAGAGATCATTAATTCATATATTTCGCTAGTTACGCACCATTAATAGGCGGTGATTCCATAGTGCCTTGAATCGGGCACAAATTGAACCCCTTGCTGCTTGCTATGATGAAAAATTAAAGAAGAACATTGCATTTTTTTAAACGTTGCCCCACACTAGCGATTTCTTCCTGCATCGTGGGTACGTTTACAAACATTTAAACTCACATATACAAGACAACCAGAACAACTATCTGTGGGCCATACAAATAATGTCGACAATAATGAGACAGCAATGGACCAAAGAGGCAGCACTACAAAAAATTGTTAAGAGTAGATACCGAATTAAGTTAAGTATTATTATTATTCTTAAAGTCAAAAGTGAATAGATTTTTTCTAGGCAAGCGTGCTTCACCGTCGACCACATCATCGCTTACTATATTACTTAATAGGTGAGATAGTGTTCAAGCGCGAGCCTACAGATTATAAAAAAAGACTTATTCAGATTCAAATATGTACTATAATGTACCTAATTGGTGTGCAATAGATTGTTTTATATAGGGACTTGCAGGATTCTATTCAACATTGTATGATTATTTCTGGAGGAATATTGGCTCCTAAAACATAGACTTTTGTTCTAGTTTAGGAGGCAGCAGTTCACCCTTGTTTTTGACCGACTTCCCAGAAAGGAGGTGGTTATCAATTCATATATGTTCTTATTTATATGTGTTACCTCAAAACTTTTTACTAGGTAGAACGATTTTGATGTTTTTTTTTTATTTGAAAGGTGTTCTTGTCGTTTGGCCCCATTTAAATTTCATCAAGATCTAATGAAGAACTTCTGAGATATACATCAGAACTCTTCAATAAATGACGGCAAATCACTCGGGATAGCTGCAATCGCATGTCTGTTTATTGTTTACACCATTTAATAAAACATCACACTGGTACGCTCTAAAAGGTAACGCAGGTATACAGTTCAACCTGATGTACCCTCATCCCACCGGTTTTGATTTAGTTTCATGTTATTAGGTTAATCTATTCTGGCATCACTTTGGACATTGGTAGCATATAGAACCTAGCATATAGAACTGGTCCATTATGCACCACTAAAAAGTGAAAAATATTTTTTTTTTACAAAATAATACAACCGACTTCTAAATAAAAACACTACATAATGAAAAATAACTTCAATTTCGGCAGTCGGTGTTCCTGTTTTCGTTTTTTCGTTTTATGACACCGACTTCCGAAATTATAGTTATTTTTCACTTTGTAGTGATTTTATTTGGAAGTCGGTTGTTTATTTTTTTTGTCACTATTACTACATTTACTGTTTGTAACTTTGTAAAAACGCTGGTTTCGAGGCCCACGGGATCTGCCAATGTGGCTACGCTTGGGGGAGGACTATGTCCAGCAGTGGACGTCTTTCGGCTGATGATGAACTTTGTGAATTATCATGTTAATGTAAATGTACAATTAAACAAATTAATAACATTATTTATTATTAATTATAAGACTGTCGAACCCCTTTAAAAGTGCACAAACAACTCAAAGTCAATCTTTACAAAGGTTATTTATTTTAAACGCCTACGCTTAATATAACCCGTTACTGACTAACGATAATGTCTGCCTTTAACTGTCATATACTATCAACGAAAACCTTCGAAAAGGTCTATAAAGGGCACAAGAACAAAGCATTGGAAAGTAAGAGATCAATATAATGTCCATTACGAACTACAAAGTAGTCATGTATTTCAGTATATATACGTTAGGTACCTTCCTTTATATAGTCAAATTTACAATACATAAACTGCCTATGTTTATCACTGAAGCGATTGGAAAGACATTTGAATGTCTTTTCTACTTTCTTGGCCTACAAAGTCGATAGAAATATTAAAACATTGGAACAGAATTGTAATATGAGGCTTATAGACCCACGCAGATAGACTTAGATCGTTTGTTCACGAGGCACCGCACGACACGATTTGCGGTCACGATTTTTAACACACGACACACTGATTTTTAGTATACGGTCTGTCGTCCATTCGTTTGTTCACTAAACACGATTCTGCAACGACACTGCGGTGCACTGGTATTGTTTTATAAGAGAGTGAGTGACGAAACACGCGCGAGCCGTACAGTGCGGTGTGTCGTGTCGTCAACAAGCTCTCATCGGTTTTGTTCAGCCGCTAAATCGTCACCGCAAATAGCCGCGACGACATAGCCGAAAAAACCTATGAAAATCATGTCGCGTGTGGTGCGGTGTCGTGCAATGAACAAACGGTCCATACAAATATATGGTGCTCTGCCCTCCTAGCCAAGTTACAAACGTTTCGTATCGAATCTCTTTCTACAATCGTTAACGCCTTCTATTTGTATGGTCTGACCACGTGACTTAACATTCAGATGTGTCATTCCCATACATTGATTCGTTTTTTACTAGCGTTATCGATTGTAGAATGTCAACTTGGCTACAAGTGCTAAATCGTGACCATATTTTGCGGTGACGTGTGTCGTGTCGTGAACAAACGGCCTTAGTGATTGCAATACTGTTTATAATGTGAATCATTCCATAATACCATCACAAGAAGAATCTTACTTCGAAGCTATATTTTGTGTGAATCGTGTTCTTGATTTGTTTTTGGATAAAAATAAAAAAGTATTTAAAATTAATGTAATAATAAACATTTAAATACTCCTTGATAAAAAAAAACATATGTTTTTCACAAATTAAAATTATACTCTTCTTTGGTATAGCCTATTTAAGAAAAAAGTAATTTAAAGAACTTTATTTTAAATGTTTACGTAATTAAAAATAAAATAAAACTGTGAGATGTAGATATATTATTCAGTCTCCATTAATTATTCGTACAAACTTATTACTGACGTTTTTAGACGACGCGACGTCCCAAACCACGTGGGATTTGTGGGACTCTGAAGCAGTTTGGATACGCCTGTCCGCTGTACCTGTGATGGGTTCACTAAATCGCTGTCACTAGGCGGTTTGCAATGCCGCAACTCCAGCTACTTAAAGAATCAGAGCAAGTACGCGAATATTTAAAGAGTAACAGAGATTTTTGTTTTGCCGGGGTTTATTAGATTCCACGTGGTGCTTGGAGGGTTAAAGTGAAAAAAAAACACGTATTGCCCGCACAACACTGCCAACACTACTGTCAGCTACGAGAGCAAAGCCGCGGGCAAAAGATAGTGTCACCAAAAATCAGTTGATGGCAACTGGCTCTATTACCTACATTGGTCATAAAACTTGTCTTAATAGAAAAATATGAGTGCACACACCTACTGTAGCACCTACCTACCCTTTTAGTAAATAAAAGCGTAATGTTATGTCACGATAAAAAATAAAAAAATTCAAAAAACAAGTTTATACACATGTTAACAATCGCATGCATGAACTTAAACTAAGTAATCAAAAAGTTGAAGGAAAAAAAATATCGGCCCCCATAAGTGCCAAGGTTGGAGGAATTACCTCCAGCCAAACACGCTATGCCCGCCCTTGGCCGAAATAACCTTGATTCACAAGGGTATAGTTGCAATTGATCTATTTCTGATGGCTGTTTCAACGGGAAAGATTGTCGGAATCCATAATAATGGCTTACTTTTGTATTTTTATGGGTTTTGTCGGCTGAATGGCTGTAAGTGGGTTATGGGTTCTGTAAGTGTTTGTTTGGTTAAAAATGATTGATAGATTGACGCTATTTGAACGAAGAAGGGTTGCGTTGAATAGGTATCCGTCGATGTTTAGTTGCACCCGGATAGCCTTTTATATATATTTTATTAGTAAGAACAAAAATCTTAATAATTAATTTCGATCTAGCGTTAAAGATTTTAAAACATTTAACTGTAACTTAATATTCTACGTAACAGATTATGTTAAAACTAAGAATAGTGTCAATTAGTGTCTTTTTTAGAATCTGATACAATTTAAATTTATTAATTAATTAATTTAAAACTATTTTCACGTGTTATTAAGTTTTCGTACCCGAAGAGTCCAAACGGAACTCTATTGCAGTCACACTCGTGTCCGTCGTCTGTCACAGGCGTTTTACAGCCAAACGGTTAAAGCTCTTCAAATTTTCACAGTATAAGAATCTTGTTGACCCAGCCATATAAATTGAGAAAAAATATGTTTATATGTTTTAAAGAGGTCTCCCATACAAACAAACGAGCTGTGAAAAAAATATCTTTTATTTTAAAAAAATATTGGAAAACAAAGGAATGAGAAGCCACCAAAGTCAGCTTTTTTTACAAAGTTTTGTTTCGAAGAATTATTTAAATTCTTCGGTTGTATGTTCCATATCTTGAAAACGATTTTGATGAAACTTACCATTCCCTAAATTGAGAGATGCCTAATCCAATACAAAAATAATGATCACGATCCGATCAATAGTTTCGGCGATATGCGTGGACAAACGTACATACATACAAACATACATGCACTTAAGAAATTTGGCACACGTGTTTAGAAGCTTACATATGTGAATATTTTACAATTCCAACAATATTACATACATACTCGTACATAGTGTCGAATTGGTAACCTCCTTTTTTAGAAGTCGATAAAAATAAAAAAAACAAATGCAAAGAAATGTGGAACTTGTCGTGACGAAAATGTTCAGTATCAACGTGAGAAATGGAAAACCAAAGAAATGATGGATAGACTGTGTGAAAGATGATAAAATTTGAAATGACGCCCTTTCTACTGAGATTACCACTAAAAGAGCAATTATAAAAAAAAACATGTTGCTCTTCCCCAAATAAAAGAATTCAATGATAATTTTATGATTGAAAATGCATGATCTAATTCCGCCCAGCCCGTTTCGTCATCGGACTACCAGACGTACGGCGATGCGCCATCAGTACATGGTGCACATCCCACCCATACGCACAAAACGTTTTGAGAATACTTTTATTATGCGTAAAGCTAAGGAGTGGAATTCCCTGCCGGAGTCTGTGTTTCTCGATAGTTACAATTTAGAAGTCTTTAAGTCAAGAGTGAATAGGTCACTTCTAGGCAAGCGTGATTCACCGTCGACCAAATTATCGCTTACCATCAGGGGTGATAGCGGTCAAGCGCGAGAATATTTTAAATTTAAATTGCATTAAAGTTTCAAAAGCAAATGCAGGTATTTAAATTGCCAATCATCAGATAAAATATGGGTTATATTTTATCTGATGACAAAGGCGTTACAATAAACTGTTAAAACAACACCCGATCAACATTATTTAATAAAGTACACAACTTCAGCACACAATGCACTCGAATTAAAGCAACAAAATTATCGACTTGCAAACAAACGGTTGACCATTAATACATTATTTATCGCCACATAGCCAACTAGGTAATACTGAACGAAATAACCGCAGAGCTAAGAGACGCCTCGGCGGCCATTGCTAGGCACAGCATTGTCAAAAGTTTCGATACGAACCAAGCGTATCAAAGTGTCACATTTAATGCTGTGGCTACATTAGCGGAATATGGGCGCACGCTTGGCGCAGTGGTTGAGCGATTGACTGCTGCGCTGCGTGTCGCGGGTTCAATTCCCGCACGGAACAAATATTTGTATGACCTACAGATAGTTGTTCCGGCTCTGGGTGTTGTTTATGTGAGTTTATATGTTTGTAAACGCACCCACGATACAGGAAGAAATTCCTAGTGTGGGGCAACGTTTTTTTTTTAAAGAAAGAAAGAAAAAGAAAGAAGGATAATTATGGTGAATATTCGCGTTATCGCGATAAGTTAGGCCGGGTAGATCGTAGCATCGCAATGCTTATCGGGGCACTGTCGAATGTCGGTAAACTGGCGCGCATCAAAGGGTTTTGTCGCGACAATATTCGCTTGCGTGGCTACATCTGCGTCACTTCAGTGCAGTCCACACTTTGAAGCATCGAACACCGCCCGGCTCGATGTCCGCGCCAACGCGACATGGATCTAAACTCCATTTAAAATAATATTAGACATGTTTCCAAATCTTTTTGGAATACACCCTCCCTCCTATCCCCTCTACAAACGGACTGTCCGTTCAACCGATTTTGACTTCTATCCTGTAAACATAAGGATGACATAAAAAGCATAAACCTGTTTCCAAAAGCAACTGTTTACTACAGGTACCATATGTCGGTATATAAAATCGGTTGAATGGGTTGTAAAATGGACTCATTTAAACGTATAATGTTATCGCAAATGGAGTATAATGTAGTCAAGAACATTGCGTATACCCGTAGACGACGTTTTTAGGGCGCCAACGAGACACGAATCTTCGTCCGCTAATGTAGCATATCTCATAGAAATTGACGGCCCGAGGCTATTCTGACTATGGCTATGTCAACCGATACTTATACTCAGCTAATTACAATCAATCAACTTGCTAAAGATAATAAAATTTGCCAATGCTAATCTATCCTCCACAACTCAGTCACAGGTTAACATGATATTCCTTGGCAAAAGTAATGTTCAGTTTTCTTGGCTTCTGGCTGTACCTGTAACTACTGTCAAAGATGTACAAAAGACAGCCAGGGCCAACGGCTTAACATGATTTTTGAAGTAGATACGTCATGAATGGTTGCTTTTCCACTGATCAATCTCGACAAACGTTACTTAACCTGGAAGATGTAGTTTTGCTACGCGCATTTTGTTTATTAGTATTGTTTAACAATAACTGTAACACAGCACAGTTGTTGTTGTGTGTTGTTGTATTTTTGCTTACAAAAAATGGACCATGAACGAACATTCGAATATTTAAGTTATTTAGCGATTACATTTATTATTAGTAATGAAGTCTACTCGCTTCCGATGCAACGTTTTGTACTCTGTAGAAATAAGCAAATATTCACAAACAAAACAATTGTTTTCGTCCAACAACAATTGGCTTAAATAAGCTTTCATATTTTAATAATTATGTACCAAAATGGTAGCGATTTTCATATTTGTGACCGCGACCAATATTTTAAAATGGTTTCCGTTTATAACCCGCAGTAAATTGGATGTTTTTTTCACAAAAGATTGCTTTTGTAGCAGTTGCAAGCGCAATTTATAGTTTTTAATGAAAAATCTGCTTATAATTAGTGGTGTTATAGACTGTATCTGTATCTATAATACCTTTCTATTAAATTATTCTTTTTGTTTTCGAATTAACTAATTATTAACCACAATAAGCACTATCCGGCTTTCACCCTACTAGAAGTCAACTAAAATTCATTTCGGGGAAGGTAAGCTGTTTCTGTTGATGATTATAGTTTGCGTTCAGAGGTAGCCACGATAATAACAGCGCCAGTGGCTTGCATTAGATCTTCAAAACTGCAAACGTAAAGGCAGTTTGGGCACTCCAGCGTCTAGATCATAGCCCGGACATGGCACCGCACTCTCATGTGGTATATAAACGTTTCTATAGAAACCCTCTCTCAAAGTTGTGTTTTTTATTTAAATAATTTTAACCCCGGAAAAATTCTTTTAGAAGTTTTCCCAACGAAAAACTCTTTCCTTGTAAACGCGACTTTCCTTGCGTACCTATTCTACTTTGCACCAAATTATCCTTACCCGTGTTACAAAGTACTTCCACCAACAAATTAGGTACATTTGCCTGCCTTGAAACAGACAGACAAACTTCCTTTTGCATTTATAACAGGAAGCTACTTTGTTCACCTATAAGAAGAAAAGATCATGCATTAAATATAAGGAAAGCTGGAAAACGGGGCTAAGTTTGCTCAGCCAAGTTTTAAATCACAATGACGTATCGTGTTTAGAGAAGGCAAGTGCACATCTGGGATGGGTAGATGGAATTTATAGTGAGTAGAATAATAAAATAAATATTTATTTCTCTTCAACACTATCTTTTAATTCCGTCATAGTTGCAAATAATCATATATTATCTATTATTTATTTATGATATTATTGAGTATTTATTATTGTAATATTTAATTTATTAATATACATGTTTATGAGAGTATATATTAATAAGTTATATTTTATTATATTTTATAGTGAATTGTTTGATATGTTTTTCTTTTTATTGCCCCTACACACGGTATCAACATATCTTTTTTTCAACTCTTCTCTCGCAGGTATGCTGGAAGAGATTTCTTTGAAATAAGCGTATCTTTGAACCTATTTACCCGACTGCCGAAGGAGGGTAATGTTTTTATCAGTCTATGTATGTATGTATGTTTGTTCCTATGTGGCATTCTAGAGACCAAACGCGTTGGCCGATTTTGGTGATTCTTACATCAATCGATTTGTTTTAACCCTGCGAGTGTCACTGGCTACATTAAAATGGGAAAATAGTAAAATGGCGGATTTTGGGCCTCATATTGTGGGGGTCCAAATTTTTTTTTTCTTCCATACCCATTGTGTGGGGTATCAAAATAAAGGGTTTTAAAAGGTGATTACAAAAATATAAAACACTTATATGTTTAATTGTACTTAATTCAAAAAAAAAATATTATATCATCCAGCTCACGCATGTGAATCCTCCGACTGCACAGCATGATTTTCTTTTTGTTTACGTCTTTTTAGGTCACTTTTTAAGCAGTCAGGTTTTTTGTTATTTTTAAAGATTTTTTTATTTCTGTTCCTTCTTCTTCTTGTCTCTTTATTATATGTGTGTACATTAATGTTTAAATAAATAAAGTCTTAAAAACTATACAAAAGTGATACTTAATAAAAATACACTGCACGAAGAACTATCCCATCTTTTTAAACCGTAACTGTTGCCGCAATAGGAGGCACAGATTGTTACGTTGTATCTGGGAGTCGAACGCTTTAGCATTCAAAAATTTTTGACGGTCGATATCGTTCATAAAATGACGTATTTTCTATACTTTCCCTAACCACTTAGACAGATTTCATCACTATGATTTATGTCAAAATCAAATTAAAATCATTTCTAAGTGTTCAAAATAAAGCAAATTCTGAAAATGAAAATTTATATAATTATCTATTTTTATTATTTAATTAATGAAATTTCCAAATAGCTCCGGACCAGCATTCTCCTTTCCTACAAAATTCAGTGACAAAAAAATGCCCCTAATATGTTTCTGTCATTTTCAAAACATTTATAGAAATAATATTTCTAACATAACGCTATTTATTCTTGAGAGTGGAGAAAAAGCTCATAATCTTCACACTCCATTTCCTTCAGCGGAAATTCAAGCTTCAGTCTCTTGTACGTAGCGCTTGAAGCCACAATATTTTAATAATAACATGTTGAAATTAAATAGACGGGAGTTAAGTTATTATTTTAAGTCGCTAGCCAGATTATCTTATTTTGTTAGCTTTTGAGATTGTTATAAAATTTGTACCACAATATAGGATTTACAATAATATATCTGATAAACTATACTATAGCTATTTTGCACAGGTCACTAAACGGACCGCATACGATTCTAAATTCGAATGATTTATATTTTATTTTAAAAGTGAAGCTGGGAACAAATTATCGGCCGCGGCTGACGGACGCAACTTAAAGAGTGTCTGGGTAATTAATGTACATTACATTATACAAACTATCGGACGTAAGTCGCGTACGTGATCTTGGGCCGTCCGATAGAGATCTGGCTCGCTGGATGTTTGTGTCAGCCGAAAACGTCCGCGGACGGTGTGCACGGTGTGCGGGTCCGGAAGCCGCGTTCTAAACGACTGTGCACACATATCAGTCGCGGCTGTAAGTCTCGTCCGACAGCCGTGTCCGATAATTTGTTTCCAGCTTAAGTCTTTGCAGATTCACACCGTTTGAAATTCGAAGTAGTGTTTAAAGAAAATCAAATGAAGATATCCGTTATTAAGTTTATATAAACGTGAATTATAAAAATCGTAACACAGCAAATACTCGACAAAGGTAAACTTTCTAAATTAAAAATAACCTATGCCATACAGAGTACTATGTGAAAATACTCACAAATATATACAATTTCTACAATGCAATCAAGTGTACAGCTTGGTTTCCCTCACAGTCAACAAGTTAAAATTCACCGGATCTGCAATTAATTTTTTATTCAACGAATGGTTCGTGTAAACGCAATATTTCAGTTTTATATTGTAAATCTCACCTATAACGTCACATTCAATTCCTTTAAGATTTATTCACTACGCTCACCTTTCCAAACCAAACTTTACCGCTAAATAGCGGTCATTAAATTCACTGATCACAAATAAATTGGTCTTCTGCTCTAGAAGGACGAAGACGTAACGCCGCATGTACACTCTGAAAAAATTCGCCGAGACTACGCAAGAATTCGTGTCATTTCTACACCCAAACTGTGTACGCTGCCACGGTCCTGAACAAAGCAAAATCTTGTCTGCGCTAGACAAGATTCGTTCCTAAGTCCGAAAAAAATATTGTCGTTTACATGATGAATTGGTCGTGTACGACACGAATTCTTGCATAGGCTTGGTGAATTTTCTTAGCGTGTACAATCGACCTTATGGTTAGCTAGCTCTATTTCCATGTCAAACTTGTAACTTGACATATGGTTGTAACTAACCAGCTGTCGGTTAAAATTAATAGGCACGAAGTAATCGATACCGAACAGTTAACTGATACTTTCTATGTAACTATTAAAGTTTGATTGAATATCAAATGTGTATGTGTACTGTGTACTTGATTGAATGACAATCAATGATTGATGTGAACTATTATGTCGTGTTTAGTATTTATTTGTGTCAAAAATAAGTATTTTTTGTCTGGTAAAATTGTTAATTTCGATGCTCGGGTCAGGATGAGGGCTGCTGCCTCCTCTTCCCGTTCGTGTTTTGGATTTGGTTTGTAGGTACTTCAATGATTGAATTTATTTATTATGGTAGAAAGGCATTTATTGCTGCGAATGAATATTCTTTACAAACTAAGTACAGTCGTTTTTTCGGGCGGATCAAGAGAGTTTATACATATATTAAAATGAGGTGGCGCGTGCGGCGAAAATCTAACCGTCTGAAGTAGGTGGGAGACGCTCTGCGATGATTGGCCGACATGCTCGATGCTAATTGAACTATTTAATTTCGCAAACATACCGTCAGTGTCAACTTCAGGTCGCCACCTTGATACTTGGTGCTCATAGATGGCGCAGGCAGTAACAAAAATATATATTATAATTATAATAATTTTGTCACTATGTAGAGTACTGTGTACACATCATTAAACCAACTGTATTTAAAGAAATTAATGTTAGACAGACAGCCGGCTAGCATACAGTTATTTCATAATGCTAGAGTAGCAATGTACAGGAAAGGTATTCATCATCTGCCAAGCCTTTTTCCCATATCCATATTGGGGTCGGCTTCCAGTCTTACCGGATTCAGCTGAGTACCAGTATTTTACATGGAGCGACTGCCTATCTAACCTCCACAACCCATGTAAATGGGTAACACGGTACTCCTTGGCAAGACTGGTGTCAGATCTCAATCTTTTGACTACTCGTAACGACTGTCAAAGACCTTTTAAATGACAGACGGGACCAACGGCTTAACGTTCTTTCCGAGGCACGGAGGAAACTCGGTATGTTGAAACGGTCACCAATCCACGGACCAACCTCGTCAAGCGTTGCTTAACCTTGATGATCGACCCGTGCGACTGTTATTATTTAGCCACGAGCTCCTCTGGAATTCCTGCTGTACAGGAAAGATATTATTTTATTTAAATAAGTCTAATAATATCGTTCCTGTGGCACCCTCCGGGCTCTTGCAGTAAGTACCTACCTACTTACCTGTGAATGCCTGACCTAAACTCATTTGCTATCCTCAGATTCTTATAAAGCTTTATACGTGTAAGACAAGATTCAGTAACACACAGCAAATTCAAATAGCATATGACGGCAACGTCAAAGAAATCACGTCGGGCGTCACCACATGTAACTTAAGTGTTACGGAAGTCAAAAAGCATCGCTTCTACAAAACTTCGACGCAACTGCTTCTGAAAGCTGGCTCGAACAACTTTGAAGGTGGAAAATTTTTCTTCAATTTCTATTCAGCATGAAATGTTTCAAACCATTTTCGACGATTCGATATTGCGTGATTTTTACGTTGCGTTTTTTCGATCGCGTGCGCGAAATTTGGTGAATCGTTTTAGTTTTAAATGTGTTTTTTTTTGTTATTACCAACCATTTAATCTTCTAACTAGTCTTATTTTAAGGTGAAGTATCTAGGCGACCGAGCTCTGCTCGGGTAAAAACAGAGAAAACAAATTTTTCGTTTATTTTATTCCATTTTTCCCAGATTGAGACCCAGCTAGACAGATTTTTCGCCCTCGAAAACCCCTATATTGCAAATTTTACCGAAATCATTCGAGCCGTTTCCGAGACAGTGATCATACATATATATATACAAATATTGCTCGTTTAATAGTTTAGGATAGTATAAACTGTCGGTTTAGGAAAACTGACAAAGAACAGTCCTAAGCGAAAGCAAGGTCAATGTTTCATTGTCCGTCCATAACTGTCCATTCGGAAAAGGAGCTTGATATGAGATCGATTTTGATATACTTATAGACTAGTGTACCAATTTCATACAGGTAAGCATAACATGCATTACTTATTTACCCATTGACATTGGGCGCCTACTTAAATTTTTTTTTTTTTTTATTGATTATACTTCCGCGGACCAGTTGTCCGCGCCCTTTTTTACTTTATATTTTTAATTTTCGCTACTAATGCATTTCTGCTTTTTTATTTTATTTCAGAAACTCCGCTCTATTAAAGCCGTCACAATTCTTTTTTTTTCTTTGTTTTGTCTTAAATTCTAAACATAATCAAGTAGGGTCCATCACCCTGAGTGAAAAGGAGAAAATAAAATGAGGAGTGCAATGAATAGTTTCTTGACAAAAATTAAGCTAAGACCAGCCCCCAGCCTCTCGGCGCCCGATCCCATCGACTTCTTGATAGGACGCCAATGGCCGGGGGTAACAAACTATTATACACTTAACCTACAAAGATTCTTAAAACTTAAATTAAGCCTACTTAAAATTAGATAAGTTCTTATGCTCACCGAACATGATCAAGTTTTCGACCAAACCCCAAATTAAAATCGAAATCAAGCTAGACTAAAAATCACAAATCAAATCAAAGTTAAAATAAAAATCAAAATACATTTAAAATCAAAATCAAAACGCAGAATCGTATTCACAACCAACATTAAAACTAAAATAAATCATTATTAAAATAAAAATAAAAATTTTGATGCATCTTGCATTCAACGAGATGGATTTGGTTTTGGAGTTGGCTCCCATAAACCAATAATTTACCTCTTTCAGATTTTAAATCGCCAATCAACATTTGTAGTCTCTTTTACTAACCACACTACAAGTTAATGACACTAATAGGTATTTAAGTAAAAACGATGACGCAACTGTAAGCAAAACCAGTAGATTTCGTCACAATCAACTCTTCTCACAAATAATTGGGGGTTACATAGCGACGGATAACAAGGACCACTAACCGTTATGTATTCATTTGTTCGAGCTATCTATAAATTAGATAAAAACACATGTAGTCAGTACAACACAAAAATACATAATACAAGAAAGCACAATTCCTCTACTATTAAAACGTGAAAGTTTTTGAGGATGGATGGGCTCTTTCACGCAAAAACTACGCAACGGATTTTGATGAAACTACAGAAATATGGTTTATTCATCAGAATAATACAAAGGCTATAATATATAAAGATATTGGGAGTACTTATAGCACGTGGGCGGCAGCTAGTTAAATTATAAATTCGAAGCACTCAAAAAAAAAAAAAATTCTACTGCGCATTTACATGCCTAATATAGATCTATCTCTGTGCCACATTTCATCCAGATCCATCCAGACGTTATAGCGTGAAAAAGTAACAAACATACAAACTCAAACTTTCGCCTTTATTAATATTAGAGCGATTCTACGTTTATAGGGACACATCGTGAGGACTTATAGTTGTAGTCTAAAATCGCCAACTCGCCTTGAGCAATCGTGATGAATAATGCTGTGTGCCTACTCTATATAGGAAGAAGCCAGGCAGATATTATGATTTCATTGGACAGTCAATTTCACAAAACTGGCAGATCTTGTCTACTATCCTATCAACTCTTTCTACTATCCAATCAACTCTTCCTACAAATAATTGGAGGTTACATAGCGATGGATAACCAGTGACCACTAACCGCTTTGTTTGTTTGCGAAGGTAAACCAAGCGCACATTTTTCCAGGATAAAAAAGTAGCCTTTGATACACAGTCATAGTGTAATTCTTATCAGTGAAAGGGTGAAGGGTTTTATGTAATGGGATCAGTATTGTTTCGAACCAAACGTTTCGTTCCTCCTTTTGTTGTTTTGTTGCAACACTGTTTCAGTTCACTGTCATAGATTTTGACAACTGTGGGCTGAGTTGACAGTTGACACTGGACTGAAAACATGTGATTTGGCATGGCTGGACGTAATATCGGGTTCTCGTTTGATTATATTATAATTGTTGAATAATCAACCTATCCTTATTGGAAATTACGTTCGCCATTCGCGAGTGGTATCGTGCTTCACCCGTGAAGCTGTATTTGTGTATATTTCGCGCGCAGCGAGGTATTTTGTGTCGACCACGTACCTGACCGGCAGCTCCGACCTCCGCCGGAGACGACCAAAAGACGTCGGTTATTCCTCATTCTCCTTTATTATATATATTGTCCCCATATAACCCTCGACCAGGAGACCACCACGGGGACAAGGGTAAGTTTTACCATCGTACCGGGTAAAACACCTGGTTGACGGGAACCAGTATCTCAAAGAACAGACCCCTAGCTACCGCTGCCGCGTCTCGCGGTTTCGCGGGTATAGACCTGACAGGATCCATGAGCCACAACATAACTATGGGCCCCAATGTTCGGCTGTTGGCTTTATGGTCTGCAGGCTTGTATTCAAAAAGTATTTCAATAGATTACGTCTTAACAAGTAAAAATTAAAAATTGCCGAAACCCCCGACTATTTTTCTGTAGAAGACACGCTTCGATCAACAATCTATATTGAACACGTAATAATGTCACGATGTCTTGCGGAAACTGCCCCATTCAAACAGTAAAACGCCCATAACTTTTGAACGGCTGAACCGATTTTCATCAAACATAATTGAACAAGGAAATCAAAATTAGTTCATCCGTTAAGGAGCTATGATGCCACAGACAGACACAAACACACAGGGCTTATAACACCCCTCTTTTTCCGTCGGCGGTTAAATACAAACAAAATAAGAAATTCCACCTCTTTCTTTTATAGGTTTAGGTTTAGATCACAACCGATCAACTGATGTAGTCGTATTATTAACCTAGTAAAAAGCAGTGACAACAGACACTTATTATTTATAACTGCGACCCTGGAAATAAATCCACAAATCTAACTTCAGTTTCTAGAAAGAAATTATTATCTACAAGTCACAAATTAAACGAAAATCAATTATTTATATGACTGTCCGGTGAAAGTTCACTCTTAATCTATACGAAAGTCGGTTTTGCAAAACCGGCCCTCAATCCCACAATTAATAGGCAGTTACGTAGCGATTGATAACAAGGGACCACTAACCGTTCTGTATTTATTTGTTTGCGAATGTAACCTTTAATTAACTCAATTGGCAGTTATCTCTGATAGATGGCTTTATTTGAAAAACTACTTGATGATGATTTGACTGGTTCTGTGTTTTTGATGAAAGGAAAAGCACCAATTAATTTGGTCCGGTTGATGGCAATTGGCTCGCCCTTGGCACGGGGTTCCAGCGCTAACAAAGAAAATTTGATTGAAATAAATGTCACTAGATGGCGCGATATGCATCGATTAGTTATTAAATTGGGTGTACCATTAACATTTTCTAGAATTGATCATAAAAATTGAATGTTAATTTTAATCAACTCTCCTAAGCACAAAATTATGGATTATTGGGCTATTAATTCACACTTCAAAGATTATTTGAACGGATCATTTAATATTGATTCCAACAGATGACGCGTTTTTAAATTTCTGAGTCATGCCACTCGATTTTTTTAAATTTGCATTGTAACACATTTTGGTACAATGAAATTGTAAAAACGTGCAAAAAATACTATAAAACAAAGTGTCACTGTATTCAAAGAAAAAATAGCCACGAACCGAGAAAACTCTTTTATTTATAAGTCGCTGCTAACACCATATATATGGCTGTGGAACGTAACCGAACGCAATCGACGTACTTGTAAAAATAATCATATTAATCAGACGAAAAACACTAGTAACGTCCGCATGGTTTCTTTGTATGGGCTGAGGCATCTGTATGCTATTATTATATTATTTGTGGCCTTGGTGACTTTAACATAACTTGAGAAATGAGCCTGTGTTCTATTGGTAAAATCACAGTTTAACCTTTTGGGTGTGATACCCAGACGTGTTGTTAAATTATTTTTTTATTTAATTTATTGATTGTACACAGTCTTCTTCAGTATTGCTTTGGTACCGAATTACGTGATTAAATTTTCGGTAGATTGTTATTTGGTCCCAAAAATATACACCTTAAACATATGAGAGAACAAATGTAAAACCAGAAAAGTAGTGATCAATAAAAGAACTTTTTTATTGATCACTTCTATTAAGCCGGTTGTATTTTTTTTGTAAAAAAGTTTTTTTTTATTTTTCACTTTTTAGTTGTACCTATTAAGCAACTTGCTTTTAGTGAGGTACTTATAATGCCAGAATAGATTACTCGAATGCCATGAAACTTGATCATAACCGGTGAAATGAGAGGGTACCAAGGTGAACTGTACACATCTGCGTACCCCTTTAGAGCATACTGGCGTGTTGTTATGTTATGAAATGGTATAAACAATAAACAGACATGCGATTATTGCAATCCCGAGAGCTTTGCCTTTAGTTATTGAAGAGTTCTGCTGTATATCTCCGAAGTTCTTCATCAGATCTTCAACAAATTAAAATGGGACCAATTTCGAAACATACTCTAACAAATAAAAAAAAATCAAAATCGGTCCATAATTGACGGAGATATCGGTGTACCTACATACAGAAAAAAAAAAAAAACTTGAAGTCGAACATAGAACCACCTCCTTTTTTTTTCGAAAGTCGGTTAAAAAGGGGATTACTTATCATTATTAGCAACTTTTACTTTGTGATCGTCAAATGTCATTAGACACGAAAAAAAAACAACTGTCCCATACATTTATAGAGTTATTTGCATAACTCTATAAACAGTACAGAACAGCTGATTTCTGTCTGCGATTTCAGTGTTTGTTCATGAATATGAGTACAGTGCCTTCTCACGTTTTCTAAGTATTTCAAAAATCTCTGTTAAACGTATTATTAACAAACTCCTGTTTTAAATGTGCCAGTAATAGTGTTTCTAAGAAACAGTAAGAAATAATCCGAGCTGCAATAAAGGCAAGTAAGCTGAGAACTAACGATCCCTAACTATGTTCTAAGTTGGTAATAAGTTTGTTATTGCGTGCGTTATTACTTTAATTACATCATATTAAACACAAGCTTAGACAATATTTCAGAACAGGCACATTATCTGTGCAAATATATAAAATCATGTTCTTGATTGTATATGTCATAGAAAAAGTGATTAATATGTGCACTAATATGCCTGGGCAGTATGAATACAGTCAAGTCAAATCGAGTAATATAATGATTTAAACTTCTATATTTATCAAATTGTCTGGTCATTATGAATATTGCTATCCACGAACCCAGCTCCCATCATCTCCTTCACCTAATGTGTTTCCGACAGCTACAACCTAGGAGTCTTGAAGTCAAGAGTGAATAGGTTATCTCTAGGCCAGCGTGCTTCACCGTCGACCACATCATCGCTTACCATCAGGTGAGATAGTGGTTAAGCGCGAGCCTATGGATCATTTGAAAATAACATGATCGCAACAAAACTGTCAAATTATGGGTCTACGAATATTACACCGCTGACTGACCCTTATGAGAATTCAGGCGTGATTTTATGTTTTTGGGATGACATTTTAAGAAAATAATAATATGTTATTTCTTATTCCTTACAGTATCAACTATTCTGTTAATCAATTTGAATCTCATTAAAGTAATCGCACGCAGTTCGAAACTGAACTCATTTGTTGTTTTTTTTTAAATCTCGATTAACAATTGCAGATGTTTGAATTTGGAAGAAAAAAACAAATGCCAATGACCCGAAGTTTCACAAATGATATTGATATTACGATTTGGAAAGCCCTACAAGCGAAAATAAAATGAATGAATACCAGATATTCAATAAATAGATAACTTTTATGGCGCAGACATCATTATTTTCTATCTGATAAAAATGATCAGACTCTGATTGGAAAATCGGCTCTTAAACTAATAATGTCCATTTTCTTTATCATAACCGGCATTCATAGAAAACCCATCAACCACACATTATCACTTTTATATTTAAAAAAAAAGATCAATGAAAAGCTTTGATCAAAAGCCTCGTCAAAAACCATTGTTCAATCCAGTTAAAGAAAAAATCAAATGACAGTGATTTAAACCAAAATGGCTGAAATAGGCCCAATTAAGAGCCTTTGTGAAAGCATAATTTTAATTCATTTCGTTCATTGTAATTGACTAGCTGTTGCACGTGACTCCGTTCTTATACATAACTCCGCGTCGGTATTCCAGGCTTTTGTTGAGAATTTCGTAATGGAAAACGCCAGCGCAGCAGTCATTCGTTTTTGAGTTCAAGTTTTACATCTCATCAATAGGTAGATTATGTTCTATACGAGCATATTAAATTCTTACACAATCAGTTGCTAAATAATAAGTGCTAAGTATTTTTTTGACAAGCTTTTTGAACGGAAACCTATCTATATATATAAAATAAAAAACTTTTTACAATAAAATACTACCGACTTCCAAATAAAAAAACTACAAAGTGAAAAATAACTTTATTTTTGGAAGTCGGTGTCCATAACGCAATAAATTGGTTCCTATGAAAGACACCGACATTCATAAATTAAGTTTTTTTATTTGGAAGTCGGTAGTATTTTTTTGTAAAAAGTTTATTTTTTATTTTTCACTTTTTTAGTTGTACCTGCCTAATAGGCAAGTTGTTTAGTAAGGTACGTCAGAATAGATTACCCGAATATCATGAAACATGAAAATAACCTGTGAAATGCGAGACCTGCGTACCCCTTAAGAGTGTACTGGCGTGATGTTATGAAAAAGTATAAAAAATAAACAGATATGCGATTGCAGCAATCCCGAGAGATTTGCCTTTATTTATTGAAGAATTCTGTTGTATATCTTCGATGTACTTCATTAGATCTTCACCAAATTAAAATGGAACCAATTTCGGAACATAGTCTTTCAAACAAAAAAGAATTTTCAAAATCGGTTTACAATTGACGGAGATATCGGTGAATATACATAAAAAAATACATAATGTCGAACATAGAACCTCCTCCTTTATGTGAAGTAGGTTAAAAATAAACCCCTAATTCTCCAGGTCACGCTATTTTTGAGAACGGCTTTGTCGATTTCGCTGATTCTTTTTCATTGTGTTTTTTATTATTAGGAGCCTTCTCCTCTTCTTCTTCTCCTCTTATTTAGAAAAAAAAGTAAGTAAAAAAAATAGGTAGGGTAGGGTATGTAGGTAGATAAGGTAGGTAGGTAGGGTACAGTAGGTAAGGTAGGGTAGGGTAAGTACGTGAGGGTAGGTAGGATAGGGTAGGCAGATGACGAGAGCGAAGCTAGTTAAATATAACATCACTTGTAAATCCGATGAGCCCAAACACGATGGCGCTATTTTGTCTGGTTGAGGAGAAGCCACCTTCCGGCTCCTTCATGAGACAAGCTCCATATTACCAAATTATTTCAATATTGCCAAAGTTACATAAGAACACCAAGTTTCAGCTTAATCGGATGATGAATGTGCTTGAAAAATGGATTACAACGAATATTATCCGGACACAATACGAAAGCGAGGAATTTTTTTAACGTCTCTTATTCAAGAACACTTTGGCGAGTACAAGACGTATCTAACGATGCTTTAATTATATAAATCCGTCTATACTCCATTTGCGTTAACATTAGACGTTTAAATTAACCCATTTTACAGCCCGTTCAACCGATTTTAACTTCTATTGCGTTAATGATACGACAAACGGTAGCTGTAGTAAACAGTTGGTTTTGGTAACAGGTTTATGCTTTTTATGTCATCCTTATGTTTACGGTATAGAACTCAAAATCGGTTGGACGGACTGTAAAGTGATTTGGAAACATGTCTCATGTTATTCCAAATGGAGTTTAGTGGTTTGAAAGATATGAGGTATTAAAGAATATTTCATAAATACAAGATACGCGCAAAAAGCATCACCTTTCCATGCAGTCGGGTAAAACTAAAAGACCTGACTCCCTCTCTCAATCAATTCTGAAAGCTGAAATTAAAGCTGGTAATAAAAATGAGAAACACATTCATCTGTATTTAAAAGGTTTCAAATTTCCATCTCAACACTTTCTTCAAAAATATTATTGTTATTTGAATAACGTTATTTAATTCTTATTGAAAAATCCTTGACGTAAATTGAATTGATATAAATAACCTTTTGTCGAAGCGTCTTCAAGGTGATTTAAAATTAGAATTTTGGGTTAAGGATTCAAATAATCAATTTTAACTGGCACTACAGACTGGCATTCACCAGGTGTGTTTTCTGATCCATTTGTTTATTTTCAATTTCTTCAAATAATTTTGAAATAGGATTCGTAATGTTTTACGATAAATTCCTACGTCTTTGCCTAGTTTTAAAATATTTCAATCAAGATGAACTAATTAACGTCAGTCTTACCAACAGGTGAGATGGTGGTAAAGTTCGAGCCAATAATACATTAAGGTCCTACATACGCTTTAGTGCCGTAAAATGGTAACTTTCTAAAGCATACTCCTTAGTAACGGCTAGGTTAAAAGGTTTGAAAAAAAAAATATTATTGTTTCATGTACATTATTTTTTAAACAAGGTTTTTTCGTAAAACAAATAGTTTTGCTTTAAAAAAATAATTAGCAAAACGATATTTTTTCGCAATATTTGGATACTCCTCCAAAACGACTTGGGTGTTTAAAATTATTTTTACACAGAAAAATTGATGGCTGGAATTTCTTCATAACTGACATAGCATATGTAAATCAAATAATGTTTTGCAAACAAAACTGTTCAAAAGGAGGTTCAATATTGATATTTTGGCATCGAGCGGGCGCACGGCCAGTACTGCGTTTATATTGGGGCGTATATATCGCCTTAAAAAAAATGTCTAAACTTGGAACGTTGACTATGGTCCATAAATATAGCTCTTAAACGTTGTGATAACGCGCACGATAGCAAAGTTTGAATTAAAATCATTTCTAAGTTCTTTAAGTATGAAATCAGTTTTGCCCAGCCCCTTTTTTCGAAAAAAAGGAGGATAATATTTTCCAATTCTATTAAAGCAGTGATTGGTAAATTCCGTACCTAAATCTTCTATATCTTAATCTACCATATTTGGAAAAAATATTCACATAAATAAAAAAAAAACTGTGAATAAACTCGCGCTGAAACATAAAAAACTATGAAATTTCTCATATCGGAGACCTCACGCACGCCACACCAGCGTGCAAGGCCTCTAGAGGTAAATTCATACACGGTAACCACCATTGGGATCGGCTGGGCAGCAAAAGGTTATGATTTGAGCAATCTATGCAGGTATGTATGCATATTTGTATTTATTTCGAGTAGAACACCAAATGAATGAAGAGAAAATTCTGGGCTCAATATAATAAATTATTAGTAAAAAAAACTTTTTCACAATAATTACAACCGACTTCCAAACAAAAACACTCCAAAGTGAAAAATAACTTCCGAAATTGAAGTAATTTTTCACTTTGTAGTGTTTTTGTTTGGAAGTCGGTTGTAATTTTTGTAAAAATAATAATAAAAAAGTGAAAAATATAAAGTTTTTTATTTTACACTTTTTAGTTGTGGTACATAATGGACCAGTTCTATAGGCTAAGTACCTACGCATATAGTACCCAAAGTGAAGCCAGAATAGATTAACCCAATTACATGAAACTTAAACAAAACCGGTGCAATGAGAGTATACCAGGGTGAACTGTTCACACCTGTGTAACCCTTTAGAGCGTAGCAGTGTCATGTTATGTTATGAAATGGTGTAAACAATACACAGACATGCGATTGCATCTATCCCGTGTGATTTACCGTCATTTATTGAAGAGTTCTGATATATTTCTTCGAAGTTCTTCACCAGATCTTAATGAAAAATAAATGGGGCCACATGACAAGCATCAGCTTCAAAAATAATCATGAAAATCGGTTCACCCAATAAAAAGTAATGAGGTAAAAAACATAAAAAAAAACAGTTGAATTGATAACCTTTTTTTTTTATTGTAAATAGGCTCGCGCTTGACCACTATCTCACCTGATGGTAACCTCCTCCTTTTTGCGAAGTCGGATAAATATAAAAAACCTACCGACAGAAAACAATTTTACTAGATTTCAGCGTTTATTAGCGCTATCTTTAGAAAGCTCCGAATAATTGTGTTTTTCTTGTAGTCGGGTTTTAGTTTTTTTAACATTATTTCACTTAAAAAGAAATATTTTTCATCCATTTACAATTTAAAATTAATAACTACCCAACACAATTCCCATCTACCAACAGAAGCCAGACATTCCTTCAAGAAATTTGCAATTAACGGCCTTAATTAGGACCACTCATTATCATCATCTGAGTGTCTCGGTAACTTTACTTAGAGTGCTTTTATGAGCAGATGTAGGCAGGTACCCTTTATTACCTCCTTTAAAAGCCTTCATAGATCAGCTCTGGTTTTTATAGCCACTGAACATTACTGAACTGAGTAGGCATTAAGAAAGCGATCTCTTTTCTCTCGTTCTATTTGGTATAATACTCACAACGGATCTTTGAGTCTCTGAAGTTGGCTGCAAGACTCTGCGCAGTAGCTATTTTTGTGTCAATGTTGAAGGTGAAGATAGCATTGTATAACTGCCTCTTTCACTTGCTTACGTTTGTCGCATCGTCTTATGTCGCTTTATCTAGGCAGTACACTCGATGACAATCAGTTTCTTGCGCAATGGTTCGCAGAGCCAACTTCAGAGACACAAAGATCCGCTGTGATCCACTACTATAAGACCTTCGATTTTTTAAACGATAACTTTCTATAAGACCTTTGTTAACTAATATAAAGTGTCAGTGACGGCATAAAGCCTCTGTATATGGCAAGCAAAGCCGATATGGTCTATTCTGCCGAAGCCTAAAGAAAATTGGAAAACAAGAGTGTATCTTAATTCTTCTTGATACAGTTGAGCACTTGTTGGGCTAGTACAGGACTTTATTTTTTTTTTATTTATTTATTTAATCCAATATGTTACATTTTTATTTACACACATCACCTGCCAAACTACAAAGCCGGCAGTAGGTTTTCGTGGATTTATGACTAATCTTCGTTTGGTTAAACAAAAAAAACCAAAGTTAAAACAAAAGAAAAAAAAACTGCGGTTAAAACTAAGACTAAAACCATGGATCTGCTGGCAAACACTCCATATGTGTATACAGAGTAGTTACCTACACAACCATAGTTTCTGATGGTCTGATGAACCATAGACTAAAACATAGCATAAAGCCTCATTCACAACTTCGGGCGATGCTACTTGTGATGCGATTTGCGTTACCGGACACGTGCTTGCGACTTCATGCAATGCCGACCGTCAAGTGGCTACACAGAACAGCCGGATATCGCGTATGCCAATCGCAGTTTTTCTGACGTCACGGCCATCGCGCTGTTTTTGACATTTGAAAAATTCGCGTGCCGATTACCTGCCAGTGGCTGTCAGTTACTGTCGCGCGTGGAATACGTGCCTAACTATCGCACTGCAAGTCGCGTCTCGTTGACTCCTTGCACGATCTAAGCAACTCTTTCATGTGTTTTTTTGCTATTGCAAGACGCATGTCGCTTATGGTTCCCTATCCATTTGCATAAAATTTTAAGACCTAATATATCTTAGCATAATTTTGTTTGGCATAATTATATTTACGCATAATATAATTACGCATAACAGCTTACGCAAAATTTTTTTAAGCATAATTTCTCTAACCATAATAATGATGAAGCAGAATATTCTAAAGCATAAATTTATTAAGCAAAAAGTTCTAAAGCATAACTTTTTTAAGCATAATATCCTAAAGCATAAATTTATTTACACATACAGCATGCAAGCAAGCATACAGCATGCAAGCAAGCATGCAAGCAAGCATACAGCATACAAGCAAGCATGCAGCAAACAAGCATGCAGCATGCAAGCAAGCATGCAGCATTCAAGCGAGCAGGCAACATGCAGCAGGCAGGGTTTCTGTCTCGGCTCCGGCGCTGCGGGCTTCCGGCGGCCCCACGCGTGCTAATAGTCGCAGACGGCTTTCGCTCACCGCCGCGGCTGAGGCTGGCCGGCGAAGCCGGCCAACAAGCCGAAGCTCGCTCGCAGCCGCCTGCTCCTCAGCCCGTGGGCCGCCTCGACCCTACGCGCCTACGCGATTTTAAATTACACTCTAGGGGTAGGACAAACAAGACTACGTAGAGTCGGTTTTGCAGCAATTCGGTTCTGTCACTAACTTTTGTTGCACATCATATTAAATTTTTAACCAACAATATTATTTAATTGTTACAGAAACTATAGCAAATTGGTTTGATCAGAATTATGTATGGGGCACTACAAGTTCACCACCACCATTTCCACCCAAAGTCTAGAGTACGTATCTAATAGAAAAGGAAAATAGGCCTAGGACACAAAATCATGCAGAGGCATGGCACAATAGATTTGCACATTTTGTGGGAAAACACCATCCTGGATTTTATTTTTTGGAAAAAAAGATCGTTCAAGAAATAAAACATCAAACCATTGAAATAGATAAACTGGATGTCGGAACATCACTTATACCAAAAAAAAAGGAAAAATACACGGACAAAACCAAAAGAATTGAAAAAATTATTAGTAAAAAAGATGAGTATACTTCTAAACTAGCATATTTACAAGCAATTGCTAGAAATATACACCTAAAATAAATAATTATACATAATTAAGGACCACTGTTTCAATCAGTTAACTTCTATCTGAGGAATAACCTCCATATTTATTTCTCATAATAGAAGTTAACTGATTGACATATTTTTTTATACAAAAACTGTCAAAACATCTAATATATTCTTCAGATAAAAGTTATCTTGCGATTGAAAAATCGTTTAAGTTATGTATAATAAATCATTTGCATGAAAATTGTTTTTGTTATTTATATTAATTGTATGCCTAAATATTATTATGCTAATAGTCATTAGGCCTACTAACGTTACGCTAATAGTCATTAGGCCTACTAACGTTATGCGAATCAAATTTATGCCAAAACAAATTAGTCTTTAAGATGATTATGCCAACATAAAATGTATGCCTAAAAAAATTATGCCAAAGTATTATTATGCCAAAACAAATTGTGCCAAAATCGTTATGCCGAAGTATATTAGGCTAAAGAACATTATGCGAAAAGAAGGGATCCCGTCGCTTATAATTTGAAGATTGAGATAGCGTGGAGGAAAAATAATATCATAGTTACGTGTAGTGAATAGAATACTAGTTTCTGCCAGCGGCTTCGCCCGCGCGAATGTCGAAAATTATCTTCGGGGAACATATTACCGGGTTAAAAATTATCCCATGTTCTATTCCTGACTATAACCTGTATCTATGCCAAACTTCATCGAGTTCTGTCCAGCCGTTTGCGCGTGAAGTAGTAACAAACATACACACTCACAAACTTTCGCCTTTATATTATTAGTGTGATGTAATAAAATATTCGAAATATTTTTTTTACTAAAATATACAAACGACTACCTAATAAAAACACTTCAAAGTGAAAAATAACTTTTATTTCGGAAGTCGGTCTTCCTGTTTTCGTTTCTTCGTTTTATTGACACCGCCTTCCGAAATTGAAGTTATTTTTCACTTGTTGTAGTGTTTTTATTTGGAAGTCCGTTGTATTTTTATGTAAAAAAGTTTTTATTTTTCACTTTTAATGGTACATAATGGACAAGTTCTATAGCAAGGTATCTTTAATGCCCATAGTGATACCAGAATATATTATCCGAATAACTTGTAACTTGAAAATAACCGTTGGAATGAGAGTGTATCAGGATGAACTGTACAAATTTGCGTACCCGTTTGGAACATACTGGCGTGATGGTATGTTATGAAATGGTCTAAATGATAAACAGATATTCGATTGCAGCAATCCCGAGAGATTTGCCGTCATTTATTGAAGAGTTCTGTTGTATATCTCCGAAGTTCTTCATCAGATCTTTACCAAATTAAAATTGGACCATTTCGGAACAAACTTCTTTTGAACAAAAAAAGAATTTTTAAATTCCATTTGTATATGACGGAGTTATGTCCGATAATAAAAAAAAATATATATATAGAAACATTCGATTCGAGAACCTGCTCCTTTCGGGAAGTTGGTTAAAAATAAAAAAGTATTTTTTCAACACAACATAAACGTGAGGGGAAAAAGTACAATACTGAACAAAACAAAAATCACCAGGCCTTGATAGTCAATTCCCATATCAATTAGTCAAGCAGATAATGTTTAACGTTTAATGTCGAGCAAGTATTCTAAAACCAGAGATTAATTGCAACATCGCAGACAGAAAAAAAATCATCTAGCCTTTGGCGCGTGACAAATTATTCTCAACTTTCTGAACCATTATTTTAGCCAACTCGTTCAAAATTACTAGCACCTGCCACCCCACTGGAATCAGAAAAGAAAAATTATCAAAAAGAAATTAGAGCATATTTCATTTCACCCAAGAAAGACTCCGTTTCCATAATCCGAAAAAGCGATTCTTTCAAACGAATTTATTGTAATATTTTGCGGGTCGCCATTTTGGTGGAATCGCAAGAATTAGCAAGTTTGTTTAAAAAGTTAGGGCCGAAGTTTACCGAAGTTTGCCGAAGCCAATGGCGTCACGATCGGCGAACAAATACGAATAATTAAAGGGAATTACGTTTCTGCTGTTGTATTGTTAGAGAGCTTTGAAACAATGGCGGGTTTTAGGTTAATTTATTGTACCTACGTTTAAAATAGGCTGGGCCTGTATTTCTTTAAAGGTGATTTGAACAGATATAATATCAATAATATAGTTCGATCATGCATGGAGTACTGTTCTTATCTCTGGGACGGATCTGCCATATACCAGCTCGAAGCACTGGAGTTGATCGAATGGCGGGCTAAGAGGCTCATCTGTGTAAGGCACTGGTCAAGTCTAGGCTAGAGACTACTAGATCTTTGAACACCGTCGCCGAGTTGCCAGTTTGTCAGTTTTTTATCGGTAACATTTCGTGGAATGTGCGTCGGAATTGCACGATCTAATTCCACCTAGCCCGTTTCATCATCGGATTACCAGACGTACGGCGAAGCGCCATCGGTACATCGTAGACATTCTACCCGTACGCACAAAATGTTTTGGAAACACTTTTATTATGCGTACAGCTTAAGAGTGGAATGCCCTGCTGGAGTCAGAGGAGTCGGAGGTTTGTTTCCCGACAGCTACAATCTAGGAGTCTTTATGTTAAGAGTGAATAGGTTATTTCAAGGCAAGCGTGTCACACCGTCGACCAAATCATCGCTTAACAACAGGTGAGATCGTGGTCAAGAGCGAGCATATAAAAAAAAAACTAACTCGATTTCTGAGAGTCGTGTATGCGTAATGTCACAACTATGCCCCTGAAATATAGGTAATAACAGGTAGAAGTGTAGAAAAGACACACGAGTCGATTTTCAAGGTATAGCAACGCTTAGCGAGGTCGGTTCGTGTATGAGTAACCACCTTAACAACGTGACCGATTGCCGAGGAAATCACGTTAAACCGTTGTTGGTCCCGGGTTTTCTTTATACTTCTTTAACAGTCGGTACCGGTACTAGATAGTGGAGGTAAGATAAGCAGTTCTATCTCACGACGGCGGGTTGTTCTTAATCGTGTGTGTGTGTGATATATGTATGTAGAGCGTAAGCTCGGCCAGCTTATTACGTAAGAAAAAGCAATCAGCAATATTCGCGCGATCAAACGCATAAAAGTCGGAATAACCTACAGTGCACAGTGTACTTATTGTAGATTCTACACAATCTTTTGTTAATCTCTCGCTGTTTGTCAAATGCACTTATTTAAAAAATAACTGCCAAATCTCTAAAATTTCTGTATGGAAGAGCAATTATTGCACAAAAGGCGCTATCGATTGCTCTAGCAAGATACCTAATAAACCTGCGGGAGCGTTCAGTATCGCTTGACCATACAGAAACATTGCGCAAGTGCATCTACACACACGACTAAGACCAACCCGCCGTCGTGAGACAGAACAACTGTAACTACTAAGCTGGACTCGATTTAACTGGCAGCCGACCCTAACATAGTTGTCAAATATGTAGTACTGTATTACGTCATCAAATTACATCCTTGCAAATCAATTTTAGTGACAAGCCGATACATAATTCCTTATTTAGTGAACTTACACATTCTTTCATAATATTCTAGTTTAATTTAGAAACTACCAAATTATCTCTTTGCCACTTCAGCTTCTTTGCAGTAAAACCGTCAAAATTACCTTCGCGATAACAATAAAAAAATAGTACCTACCATAATCCTATTCATTAAATTAAACTTCAACAATTACTAGTCTGATAAACCTCATCCAAAACTTAGTTAATTACAGTAAGACACTTTCGTAAACGCACAAAAAAGATTTACAATCAAAACTTTCAATGACTTGAAGCATAATTTACCAATCCTTTAATTAAAGTTTAAATTGCTTGATTCAGTATTCAAGAACGGCTTTGGATATTAGAATGCATAGCCTTGCCTGCAGTTCTAAGAAAAATCGATACTGTTGTGTGTATTTTAAAGCCATAAAATCGGTCTAGTTTAATAACTAGGTATTATAGTTTTCAGGGTTAACGGCTTTTATGCACGATCGTATAGTATGAAAGTTATTGTTAATATGCAGATAAGAAACCTCTTTTGCAAACTCATTATTAACAGCCTTCGCAAAAAAGAGGAGGTTGTCAATTCGACTGTTTTTTTTTTATGTTTTACCTCAGAACTTTTTATTGGTGCACCGATTTTGATGATTCTTTTTTATTTGAAAGCTGGTGCTTGTCATGGGATCCCATTTAATTTTCATCAAGATCTGATGAAGAACTTCGGAGAAATACATCAGAACTCTTCAATAAATGACGGCAAATCACTCGGGATAGATGCCATCTTATGTCTGTTTATTGTTTACACCATTTCATAAAATAACATCACACTGGTACGCTCTAAAGGAGTACACAGGTTTGAACAGTTCACCTTGGTATACTCTCATTGCACCGGTTTTGTTTAAGTTTCATGTTATTAACCGACTTTCCAAAAAAAATTCAGTCGAATTGATAACCTCCTCCGGTTATCAATTCGACTGTATTTTTTTTATGTGTGTTACCTCAGAACTTTTTACTAGGTGAACCGATTTTAATAGTTCTTTTTTTATTTGAAAGCTGGTGCTTGCCATGTGGTTTCATTTAAGTTTCATCAAGATCTAATGAAGAACTTCGAAAATATACAACAGAACTCTTCAATAAATGACGGCAAATCTCTCGGGATTGCTGCAACGTTCAAGTTACATGTTATTCGATTTATCTATTCTGACTATGAAATATGACTATAGAAATTGTCCATTTTTCACTAAAAATGAAAAATAAAAAACTTTTTAAAAAAACAGTAAAACCGACTTCTAAAGCAAAGCACTTCAAAGCAAAAAATAACATTTTTCCCGAAGTCGGTGTCTAAAAACGAAATACAGTAGGTACCAAAGACACCAATTTCGGAAAAAAAGTTATTTTTCGCTTTGTAGTGTTTTCCTGTCATGCTGTTTCCCAGCTATGTTCTGGTACACTTCTACTATATCATATAGGATGATAAGGACCGGAGAATGATAATTGCAATGCTTGTAAAAAGCTACTAAGTCATATAGGGTGATAAGTGGGCGGGGCACATTGCTAACAGAACGGATGGCCGATGGGGCCGAAAAGTTCTGGAATGGCGACCGCGAACCAGAAGACAATACGTTGCAAGGCCTCCCACTAGATGGACCGATGACCTGGTTAAGGTTGCGGGAAGACACTGGATGTGAGACGCACGGGATCGGTCAATGTGGCGACGCCTGGGGTAGGCCTATGTCCAGCAGTGGAAGTCTTTCGGCTGAAATAATGATGATGAAGTCTAACATAATACAGTTAGTTCGCAATAAACATTTTGACTTTGACTTTGCCTTTATCCGTATCCATCTGAATATACTTTCACGGAGCAACTGCTTATCAGACCACCATAACCTAGTAA
Organism: Orthosia gracilis; assembly: GCA_947562075.1. Lineage (NCBI taxonomy): Eukaryota > Metazoa > Arthropoda > Insecta > Lepidoptera > Noctuidae > Orthosia > Orthosia gracilis. Next base: position 31,458,400 of record OX387274.1, on the reverse strand, counting down.
AAATGACTGAATAACACGGTAACTGTGCTTGCTTACAATGACTGTGTTGGAGATTTCAGACCATTATTAAGAGGGAATACGGTCGCAGACATCCGACTGAATTTCCTAAGTAAAAAGTCATAATTTGAGGTTTGGCTCTTGCCTAATTCCTCCTTCAATATTAGACCAATTTAAAAGATAATCCATAAGCTAAAAAAAGAGGATATATACTATGCCCCTATGTTTTTCTTTTTTTCATTAATAGTTGTCTTTGTATACTAGGCCTCTATTGACAGCGCAATTTTGACCGTCTTTTGAGGGTTGGGGTGCTTTTAAATAATGTATCATCTGAAAAGAAACATAGCGGCACAGTTTATAATATTTCTTTTCATACAGCTTATGAAATATCTTCAACATTGGAGGAGGAAATAGACCTCGAATTGTGACTTTTCACATAGAAAAATCAGTCGTATGTCCGCGACCGCATTTCCTCTTAAGACTGAGATTTTCATAATATTTCTTTACTGTAAATGGAGTTTAGAATTTGTGATCCGCCTGCCATTTCCCATTTGTTTGTGGTTTTCTTCCAAAAATTTCAGTTAGCCGTCATCTCCGGGTTAATTTCTTTCCTTACTAAGAATATCAACTTTCACATAAACAATATTTATTTTCTTTGATCTGTCCACAGACATAAATCTAACTAGATAACGCAAGTCCCTCCATGTATGAAAACCAAGCGTGCCACTTTTTCACACACAATTTAAAAACAAATTTACTTACATTGCCAATGCCTCGGCCACCTTTTTTATGCAGTCTTTACAGCCCAATATGGCATAAAAGGCATTTTTCTAGATACCGGTGGATTTCCGGTGGCTATAATGCTAAATGAAAAGCTTACTCCGTTTTTCGACACGAGAAGTACATACAATCGCGTCATCTAGTTATATTTATATCTGTGGATCTGACTCTTTTCTTATCCATAATTATATTATGTTAAGCTAGACTTTCTTCTTTTTGCTTACTGTTCAATCCGTATTAGATTTGTAAACCAGACGTCATAGACATAAAAACCTTTACATTGGTACCTATTCCTTATTTCGAATTCGCAACCTCTTTCGTGATTCTTTTTATTCATAAAGCTCAAGATACGAGGCAAACAGAAATGTTTGGAAACAAATAAAAAGTATTACTCTTTGTTGACGATGGAAAATTTGTTTCTATTTATATCCTGTTTTGATTTATAGTCGGTCTTACGCTTAATATAGAAGAAGTGATGCCAAAAATGCGGCCTGCCAGTCTTACTAAAATATTAACTTCTCGTCTTAATTTATTTGATTAAGATTAAATACGACAAGCGCGGGGACGTACGTTCTGATTAGGTTCATAAATATATAATTTAGTAATCCGTTTCAAAAATTTCGCAAATATACCTACATAATACTTTTTTTTTTTTTTTTTTTTAGCCTGGAGAAATGCTCATGCATACTGCGCTACCACGGGGAGATAGTGCAGTTATGTGGGACTCTAACCCACTAAAACTCCACGGTGTCCTCCTGTACCGCTTATGGCGGGAACACGGGAACGCGTTAGCATATCAACCGCGAACCCGCCGCGGCTGTCCGTCTCCGGACCCTCCTCTGGGGTTTAACCCCCATCACCGGCGCACCAGAACACACTGTACGCCGTGACCACCCCAGGGACCAAACCAGCACATGGGCGCCAGACGACCCCGTGTATGGCACCCTTGGTCCCCCTGTGGCGGGTCAGGACAGTGGCCCCGCCACCTACCACTTTTCGGCCGCAGGGGATAGGGAGAGCGGCCAACGCTATACCGACACTCCTCCTCCCCTGCGGCCCCACCGCGTCCGCCATCAGACGGTGGCGACCCCGCGCAGGCCGCGGTGGGTAGGGCTCCGTAATACCGGCACTCCTCTCCCACCGCGGCCTCCAACCCTCAGCCGCGATGCCTACTATACCACATCGCGGCCCGCCACAGTTGCGATGGCGCCCATACGCCACCGCAACCTACTTATTGGCCGCTACGTCGTCGGCTTGTCGGCAAAAGCCCTGACGAGCGGCCCCTCCTCGGGTTCCTCTTCGCTTCACCGTGGTTGTCCAAGCCACGGTTACTGAGCCCCCCCGCCTCGACAATGCGGGAACCCACCGGGGGGGACCTACATAATCCTACGTATGAGCTGGTCCATTGCGTTATTAAATTGTACACCCGAAGCGACCAAAGATCCGAACCTCCGAAACTATCGGGTTCGCGCATCCCAAATTGAAACCGTAAAAATGAACACGTATTTTAGGTGGTCAAGGTATTGCGACATAGGGAAGATCAGTAACGTTTCAAGTCAACCTTTGAATATTTTAGGAATGGATACTTTACGTTTCGTATCTTCATATCGAATGTAAAGTATTCTCATTTCGATTAATAAATCGAAATAGCTATTAATAAGCGATAGTAAACCTTCATCAGAAATCTGTAAAAAAAAACGGTAAATTGCGGAGATACAGGAAAAATTGAGACGCTGCTAAGCAAAATGATCTAATAAGTATTAAGCGAACCGAAATAAAATCTATCATCAATTAAAACGAAAGACGTCAACTACTGAACGTAGGCCTCTCCCAAGTATCATCACATAGAACGGTCCTGTGAGTCTCGCATCCAGCAGATAAGCTTCAGAGATAGATTTCGGAGATAACCTTTTAAAAACATATAGCCAAACAACTATTTTACCTCTTCATAATATTAGTTTAAACGAGCTTTCATCCCACGGCTCAGCTTCAATGGCTTATCCCGCAGTCGGATAAAAAATACGTGTCATAAACATTCGTTGAAATTGGAATACATTCCAAATCTAGGGATAGAATCAGGCTTTTCTTAGTAAAACCGCAGGCGAACACGATTAAATAACTACGGACAGGCAATCATCCTGTCCAATATAATCCCCTTAGCAATCCCTTACACATCCCCTCGACATCACCACTTAATCCCTCTTACAAACCCCTGGAGAAGGAGATGATAATGAAACAACGTATTCCCAGTTCAAACAACTCGCTTTAATATTTAAAAATATGTTAGCTACTTACATTTACACGATTAAATAAATACGGACGGGCAATCATCCTGTCCAATACAATCCCCTTAGCAATCCCTTACACATCCCCTCGACATCACCATTTAATCCCTCTTACAAACCCCTGGAGAAGGAGATGATAATGAAACAACGTATTCCCAGTTCAAACAACTCACTTTAATATTTAAAAATATGTTAGATACTTACATTTACAATTTTTTTACCGAGTAACGGATATCTTGGGCTTGAACGTTCTAGTTTGTTTATTTAAAGAGGCTTATTTTGGTGAAAAGACATGATTAATTTCTGACAGGAATGATTTTTTTAGATGAAAGAAGTTCAAGGACTTTGATTTATCTAGAACTCACTGGTCTTACCTAAATAAGTCCTTGTAAATAATGAAACAGACGCCAGACGCCAAAAATTTCGAAATATCAATAAATTAAGATTTGCTCCAAACACGAATACGAAAGACAGAGTTTTCACTTGATCATTATCCTTTTCTTGCCCTTGTATCCCTGATAATTTTGTTTTATTTTTATTTTCTTCCTTCTTTCTTTTTCTATACGCTATCATTTGTGATCAAAGAAAAAGCAGTGTCTTTCATGACAATCCTCACACATTGATTCATTTCTTTGGCTTTCCTCTATATCTGTCTACATTCATCGTCACTTGGTACAATCAACAATGTCACTACAACTCATTTGCTGTCTGATTAATTTGAATTTTGGATATTGAACATTTTAATTTATTTTTACGACGGATAAATATTGATTGTTATCGACGGACGAATATAGAGTCAATGAAATAAAAAATCCGCTGGCTTATTACGTATCTTTTGCAAGAGCAAAACGATAGCGATTTTTGCCCAATTATTGCTCTTCCATATAGAAGTTTTAGAGTTGTTGGCGGTATTTTTTTTTAATAAGCTTTTTTGACAAACAGCGAGCGATTAGCAAACGATTGTGTAGGACCTACCATACCTACATTGCAGGTAATTTCGACTTTTGTGACATAAAGCGTTTGATCGCTATCGTTTTGCTCTCGCAAAAGATACGTAATAAGCCTGACGGTTCGCTATCAAAAAGTTTGAATCCAACAGCACGCTTTTCCAGCTATCGCTCAATCAATCAGCTTCAAAAATGGTTTCTTTTATATATAGCGCGATCATCCTCGAAACGCTGCTGGATTGGATTTCGATTTAAAATCCATTTTAAATCCCCGCAGCATTCTGTGTTATCTTGATACTGAACTTTCACTGGATTGCGTAGCTTTTCCTGCACAAGATTTTTTTTGATATAGTTATAGACAATGAAATAAATATTTTTGTTCTCAATATAGAGTCAGGTAATTCTCCAAAATATATCTACACCATAATATATTATATTATAATATTTGTTGTAATGTACTTTTATTTGTATTGTTTGTAAGTTTGTTGGTTTGTAAGGTATGTAGTTTTTACCCAACTGCCGAAGGAGGGTAATGTGTTTATCAGTCTATTTATGTATGTCTGTATTTATGTTTGTTCCTATGTGGAGCGGTCTCTACCAAACGCGTTGGCTGATTTTGATGATTCTTACATTACTCGTTTCGTCTTAACCTTGCGAATGTCACTGGCTACATTAAAAATGGAAAATAGAAAAATGGCAGATTTTGGGCGCCATATTGTTGTGGCCCAATTTTTTTTCATCCAAACCCTTCGTATGGGGTTTCAAAGTAAAGAGTTATAAGAGGTAATTTTAATAATATAAACTAGTGTTTTTTTTTCTTTTTGCTTTATTTCTTATATATTTAAATGTACTTAAATCGACAAAAAAGTAATAAATAGAAAAGTTATTTCGATAAATCTAAAAACCCGTCTGCATAAGAAGCGAACTAAAAATACGTGAACAAAAAGATATAGAGATATATCTGGTTTTGGTCAGCCAGCTCGCGAATATGTATCCTTCGACTGCACAGCATGATTTCCTTCTTGTTTATGTCTTTATAGTTCGCTTCTTCGGATCTTCAGCAGTCGGGTTTTTAGATTATTTTTAATTTATTCATTATAAAAAAACTTTTTACAAAAAAATCTTTCCGACTTCCAATTAAAAAACACTCCTACTAACTTACACTGAAGTAGATGTTTTTCGCAAGTACCAATTTTTTGCGTTGTAGACATCGACTTCCAAGAATAAAGCTATTTATCACATTGTATTTTTTTTTATTTGGAAGTCGGTAAGATTTTTTTGTAAAAAAGTTTTTTTATTTTTCACATTTTAGTTGTACCTACCTACCTAATAGGCAAGTTTTTTAATAAGAAAACTGTAATGCCAGAATAGATTACCCGAAAATTTCATGAAACTTGAACACAACCGGTGATTTTATGCTATGAAATGTTATAAACAATAAACAGACATGCGATTGCAGTAAAACTCGAGAGTGTTGCCGTTATTTATTAAAGAGTTCTTTATTACATCTTCGAAGTTCTTCATCAGATCTTCACCAAATTAGAATGGCAAAATGTTAATTTTTAGTATGCGTACAGCTAAGGAGTGGAATTCCCTGCCGGAGTCTGTGTTTCCCAATAGCTACAATCTAGGGGTCTTTAAGTCAAGAGTGAATAGGTTACTTCTAGGCAAGCGTGCTTCACCGTCGACCACATCATCGCTTACCATCAGGTGAGATAGTGGTCAAGCGCGAGACAATTAAAAAAAAAAAAAAACTATTTCACACAAAAAAATAATTCAAAATCGGTCCATAATTGACGGAGATATCGGAGAACAAACACAAAAAAACGGTAATGAAAACAAACAACAAACAGTAATGAATAAATTCAAAAAATACTAAACCGATTTTATAAATTCTTTCACCTATGGAAAGCTACACTATTTATTTATTTATTAAAACTTTAGGCACAAGTACAACGGCGGACTTAAGGCCTTAGGCATTTTCTACCAGTTGACCTTGCACCACCCAGAGATAATATATGGCAGGTGCAACTAAATGAAAAAACAAATAGAGGAAAGAAATATAAATAAAAAACCAGTTAAATATATGTCTATGTACGACGACCGCAAACGAACGGAAGACGTTGCATCAGGAGGCCTCCCACTAGGTGGATCGATGACCTTGTGAAGGTTGCGGAGATCCGCTGGACGCGAGATGCACGGGACCGGTCAATGTGGCGACGCTTGGGGAAGGCCTATGTCCAGCTGTCGACGTCTTTCGGTTGATGTGATGATGATGATGGTGATATGTATATAAATATGTTCTTAGATACATACCGGAGTGATATAAGCTATTTAAACTCGAAAACGGGTGCTGTGGGGTGGGCCACGGGAGCGATGCCGCGGGGAAGAGCTATTACAGGATATAAAATTATTGTTCAAGGCACACACAGTTAAAACAAAATTTGTAACGTTGTAGCCCAGAAAAATAACTAAAATTACAAATCAACAATCTGCAAAAAAAATCCTAAATTCTTTTATTTTAGCATAAATAGTCCGGGACAAAAAGACATTTGCAACAAAAAAATAAAAGAATCTAGGATTAATATTCACTTTTTAGTTATGGTATATAATGTACCAGTTCTATAGGCTAGGTGCCTACGCATGTAAAGCCCAAAGTGAAGCCAGAATAGATGAACCCAATAACATGAAACTTAAATAAAACCGGTGCAGTGATAGTATACCAGGGTGAACTGTTCACACCTGCGTACCCCTTTAGAGCGTACCAGTGTGATGTTATGTTATGAAATGGTGTAAACAATAAACAGACATGCGATTACTACTATCCCGAGTGTTTTACCGTCGTTTATTGAAGAGTTCTGATGTATTTCTCCGAAGATCTTCATCAGATCTCGATGAAAATAAATATAAATGGGACCACATGACAAGCACCAGCTTTTAAATAAAAAAATAATCATCAAAATCGGTTCACCTAATAAAAAGTTCTGAGGTAACAAACATTAAAAAAAAACATTTGAATTGATAACCTCCTCCTTTTTGCGAAGTCGGTTAAAAATAGAACGAGCATCTACAATACGCTGGCAAAAACCTCACAATCGAACTTTCGGTACCTAATTGAAAGTTGGTTGTAAAATTAACTTTGTACTTACCAGTAGTAGGTACTAGTTTTAATCAATCACCAGTGAACAAACTACCAAATTAGAACACCCATTAACATTTTTAACTTTATAATTGCTTCACTAAAGTAGCAACATACACAGAAGCTAAAATCAACAAAATTGCCGAACAGCCAGTTGGAAACGTATAGGGCAAAGTGCAATACCGACCCTGATCCCTAAACCCATGTAAGCCGTAAAATAAATTTAAGTTTTCAGTTCATTTAGTATTTATGGACACTTGATCCCTTACGTAATCCTTTTATGTTTGTTGGAAGTTCGGGTTACTTTGACAAAATAGGATAAGCGGGCAGATACATTAATAAGGCTTGAGACGAATACTGATACTAATTTCTTGGAGACAGATTTGTTAGTTATTTTTTTCTAGTTTGGGACGTCTTTTTCTTGTCGAAATTAATCTTAACTTCAATCAATACTTACATAAAATAAATCTGTAGACAAGTCGCTTTTGTACATCGAAAATATTTCCAAAAAAAATAGCCAGGGTGTAGGATAACTAACAGAACCCATTTCCAGCATTTTTGGATTTTTGTCTGTTTATTTCCGCACGCATCACGTAAAATGTATGAAACCAATGTAGATAAATTCTTATTAAAATTGTGTGTAACTTGAAATATTACTTAATTTTTATTCTATCGCAAGCGGTTCACAATTTAAAAAGTTAGATGAATTAAAAGTGTTCTAGAAGTAAAATATCACAACACACGCAATTCAGATCCCCGGACAGTTGAACTCCTTATTCGATAGATGGCGTTGTGCATTTGACGTCATTTTCTGAATGGCGGTTTTAAGATTATCTGCGGCAGAATGACCAAAGAAAAAAATTGGTAGGTAGGTTGGGAAGGTATCAAGGTGGCAAGGGAAGTTAGGTAGGTAAGTAGGGTAGGTAGGTCGTTCTAGGTAAGTAGAGTAGGGCAGGTAGTAAGTTAAGTAACGGGGTAGGTAGGTAGATAATTAGTAGGTAGGTAGCGAAACCGTGGGCACAGCTAGTCTTAACTAATATTATAATTATGATTATTACCAAATATTTTCACTGATAGAAAGGTACACCATTGCTGAGACCCATTATTATGCTACTTTTTCCCAAAAAAACAGACAATTCATTTTAGATTAAACACGGGAGCTAATACGCAGGCAAAGATTAATATTATAGCATCTATTACTGTCGTAAAAGTATGTTGATCATAAATTATAGGAAATTCCATCAAAGCCACACTCTATCGCATTACTTGCTTTCTGATTTTCCTCCTCTCCTTTGAAAACTAAAACATCTCTGTAGGTAATATCTTGAAACATCACGACCAAAACCACTTACACACACAAAGAGATCCAATTCCAATCATATAATGTAATACCAAAATAAGTATATTTTATTTCCTCACACCTCACACCGGGCTCATTCATTTCGGTCTCATTAAATACGATTCGGTTCAGTTGTATTGAAATAACCGCGCTATGCGAAAGTGTTGCTGAGAAATACTTGATAGCAATCTACATAAATAAACATATCTACATTAAGTGTTTGTACTTTTCAATGTTAACAGAATTACGGCTTTTTAGAGTGGTCTATCTTATCGAATGCTTTTGTGAAGTCAATGGAACCTTGGGGGGCACATTTAGCTAACTACTAATAAATTGTTGGTAACTAGTGTCTAGATGGTTTTCTGATACAATGAGGCTGTTATATCGGTTTATAGTTCTAATTTTTTTTTTTGATTTTGGTTGTTTAGTACCTACTCGTATTTATAATAAAAATTAAATGCTGCCTCCCCAAGAGATACTACATCGACCGAGCCTGTGCTTATCGCATTCATCAAACTCCTGCGATCTCCACTTCTTCCTCTTCGTCTTCTTCAAATACTCAAAAAAAAATATTTTCAACATATTGTTCTAAAAAATATGTAACCTTCTTATATACAAATGACTCTTCACGTGACTAGAAAGCTAGGCTTTTCTTTGGCCAGAGTATGTTGGATAGCAATGCTGATAGCATTGCTATCCAACATGGCAATGCTGTCACTGACAACGAAGTAGACGAATTTTTTGACGCCCTTTGAGCCCTCCCCTTCAAATATTCGATGATTAACATCAATAGCAAAACTCATTATGAAACCAATATTTGCCGTAGTTTTAAAGCAGCCAAATTTCTGTTCATACAATTACATTATATAACCAAGTCAAAAAGTCTTGCTATACTAAGCGCAAGACGAGTAATTTGTACACAAAACACTAACACCAACATAACGAAGCATACAGTAACACAGAAAAGACAAAGAATCTTATTTCAGTTTCATGACACGACTCTAACTAAGTCAAGGAACATACTGTCAAACATCTGTGTATGTAGTAATTTCTACGGCAACAGTATTATTGTCGATAGACTTCCACTTCTGAACTTAGGCGTTCCTCACACGTTGCCACCTATCGGCTCTATGCTTCTCGCACTGAGCAGGCTGCCACGGTCTTCACCAAGTCATCTGTCTACTTTGTAGGAGACCTTCTAACTTTTCATCTTCTTCAAATACTTAATGATTATCATCAATATAAAAACTTTTTAGGAATACCTGAATCAATATTTTCTTAAGCACCCAAATTCCTGTTCATAAAGTTACATAATATAACCAAGTCAAAAAATCTTGCAGGCTAAGTACAAGTCTAGTAATTGGCACTCAAAACACTGGCACCAACATAACGAAGCATAAACTAACACAGAAAAGAACAAAGCAGTCTTATTTCAGTTACATAAACCGACTAATTCAAGGAACATACTGTCAAACCTTTGTGTATGTTGTAATTTTGCGGCTCCAGTATTATTTATATTTAGGCTTTCCTCCGCTCTACGTGACCAATATATTTGGTATTAGTGTCATACAAAGCTTTATTTATTTTATAAGGAAAAATGGTAGAAGACCGTGGTACTCTCTTTCCTCATTTTTCTTTTCGTACAGTCGAGTAAAGAGATTGATATCGGAAAGCTCACTTGCAGTTAAACAATGTAGCTCCCTACTAACTACTCGAGCAGTCAATGATAATCTTTGAAGTAAACTTAATTAGTATGCCAAATTAGTAATGTCGTAGTGAAAATATGAGTATTTCTGGTTGTTAATCTATTCGGCCAAGGTAATAAACTGTAAATAAATAGTGAACATTACTGTCCTGTTTTACTAATATTTTAATGTGAACGTTTGTATATTTGGTAGTTTGTTAGTCAATCAGTTTTGGATGAAATTCGACATACTAGTAGACTATGATCTAGACTAGCTCACAGGATACTTTGATCTCGATAGTAAGTTCCCGTGAAATTTTTCGACTTTCGAAGCCAGTAGCAAAAAGTGATTTTCTAATATATTCCTTTCCCATAAATGGATGCATAGCCTTAATAACAATTTGCTTTTGCATAAATAATAATGTGCTAGTAAAAAGGTGCTTAACTTTTTCATTCCTTGAATGTATCGAGAAACCAAATAGCTTGTTCAACTGTACCTACCTACACATCAACCTTTTTCTCCCACCAGTCAGTGATTAATCTCGACTTTAGCGAAGCCTGTTCCTGATGCGTAAATTAAGGTCTGCTGAGACGATGGACTGCTTCGGACTTAATTGCCAATAGAGGCAAGACATAGGGCTGAGTTGTTTAGTGTTGTTCGTAGGTAAACGATGGTTTGTAGTTTATTACCAACGTTGGCATGTACATTCGGCTTCTGGTAGAGCTGAAAAGACCGTTCAGATATATATTATATATATTTGTTTTTGACAATTGACTTTAACAAACATTTTTTATACTTCGATTTGAAAAAAAAGCTAGATGGGTTCAATATTTCCTATCCTAATACACTTATAAGAAAACCGAAACCGAAACATATTCAAAGATCACAGACTTATCCCCGTTTATAGTTATTGATATCGCTGATATAGATATCTTTGTTAGCGATAAGACCGCGATTGCACCTATAGAATTCATATTTTTGAAAAAAGTTGTGTAACTAGTTTGGTGTACAATAAATTATATTCTAATTTCTCTTCTATTCTACGACAGACAAGGTATTCGACACATAAAGATTCATATCTCGATATATTAAGAGTGAAATATTCGCTGCAATGATTACAGAATTATTATTACAGAAAATCAAACCTTCTTATAATGAAATAAAGACACATTCTGGCACAAACTGTTCCCAAATTAGACAAAGTTAAATTCTTAGTGGTTTGAAATGGATTCTTTTGAAAACAAAACATGTACTTGTTTTGTCACACTATAACTTCTTCTTTACATTGGGCATTATAGGAATAACAAATTCGTAAGTTGAAGTAATTTCACCAATCTATATCATACCTTTTAGCTTGATTGAAAAACTTGGTAAGCTTTGAAAATGCGAGCTGGACCTTCCAAAATGGATTTTGAAATAGATTTTTTTGAAAACAAAACAGGCACATCACACTATAACTTCCTCTTTACATTGGTCATTATAGGAATACCAAATTCTGAAGTTGAAATCATTTCACCAATCAATATCATACACACCTACCTTGTTAGCTTGATTGAAAAACTTGGCAAGCTTTGAAAATGAGAGCTGGACCTGCAAAAAGCAGAAAGATTCATCTGCCTGGTCGTCGCACAAGAAAAATATACCGTCGGCAAAATTACCGGAAACCGCACGGCAAATGAGCGAAATAAAAAAATACGGAACATACGCACTTGGATTGCAAGCGGACTCCGAGAAAAATACATTTTATATTTTTTCAAGCTCATTGAGGGCATAATGAGAGCTATGTCTGGCGAAACGCCATTTAGCAAAACGACGGTAAACGTTTGCCGGGGTTTGCTGCAATCGTTACGAATACGACGTCTTTTTGCTGCCATTACAGGAAAAGTTTTGCTCGAAAATGCATTTTATTGACTTAGAAATTTCGACTTTTGAATGTAGGAATATTATGAAGGCATTATATAGTTAACTTGAAAACAAAAATACGAAATCTCACGTTAGTTTTATGAACTAGATACTTTTTTAAATTTATTTAACACCGATTATTAATTTCTCTGCCAGCGTAATTGGTATGACAATAACAAGACTATGATTAATTGTCTTGCATGAAAGTAAAGTAACTACGATTAATTTACTGAAGCTAAATACTTATCATGGCGAACTAAACAAAATCAGGTTACAAAACCACGATGAACTAAGAAAAACCTGGGGAAAAAAACTTCAAAAAAAAAACTTCAAAATAATTCGAAAGAGATCCTACTACATCAAGTTTGCATCAAACTGGCCAGTCAGAAATTGCACAGTAGCCATATAAATAAATTCGACGCAATGCGCTACCGATCTCCGCTTGAGCACGTGCTACTAACGATGCTATCCACGTTTTTTCCACGCGCCATCGCCGCGCATTAGCTGCACTGCTTAACTTAAAAAGGCAGATAGCATCCCTGCAAACACACTACAAACTCGCGTCGTCCCCTTGCAAAGTAAAACGCGCATATCTCGCGTGCGGACTGACTACAAACAAGTCTGCATTTTATCTATAGATGTAATTGCGCGTTATTAGTGCATTTTGTTGCGTTATATGCGCGTCGACGCCGAGTGAAGAAGTTTTCGTCTGCATACCACAATTTTATGAACGTAAGCATAGATAGACTGATACTTCGTTAAGGTTGTAGAAATCCTGTGGATGCGAGACGCACGGGATCTGTCAGCGTCGCAAGGCTTGGGTGAGGCCTATTTTCAGCAGTGAACGTCTTGGGGCTCAAATGATGATGATGAGCATAGGCACATTGGTAGTCGCTTCCGCAGTGCGTCGATGGTGCCTGAAAAAAACTTAGTGTGCATGGGCCCTAACTGTATACCCACGTGTATTTTACTATCACATAACTACCGGTAAACTTTCACACTTAATTATACGACACACTTGGCTCAACACTTTTTCTTGCACTTGAGAAATTCTCGAGAGTTATACACTTGGCAATGCTGGAGAATTATGTGTAACTTGTAGGATTAAATAAACTTCGCTGCAGTGATAAATTGGTTTAAACTATGCTCGCAGCGAGATGGCAACAGAAAAGTTGGCGAAAAATAAATGAAAAGTGTTGGCGTTGGTAAAATAAGTCATATCGAGCACCAAGTAGTTGGTTTGTAGTTGAATTTATGATCATAATAATGCATATCAAGGGTCGATATTCATCTGCCTAGCCTTTTTCCCAATTATTGTTGGGGTCGGCTTCCAGTCTTACCGGATTCAGCTGAGTACCAGTTTTTACATGGAGCGACTGCCTATCTGACCTCCACAACCCAGTAACTGGGTAACATGATACCCCTTGGCAAGACTGGTGTCAGATATCAGGCTTCTGACTACCCGTAACGACTGTTAAAGATCTTCAAATGACAGCCGGGACCAACGGCTTAACGTGCTTTCCGAGGCACGGAGGAAACTCGGTATGTTGAAATGGTCACCCATCCACGGACCGACCTCGTCAAGCGTTGCTTAACCTTGAAGATCGAACCGTGCGGCTGTTATTATTTAGCCACGAGCTCGTCTATATCAAGGGTCGATATTGCTACTGGAAATTTTTGAACCCTTTTTTTGAGGAACGATGACGAATCTGACGTACAACATACCTTATAATTTGAGGAATATTGATGCTTAGTTCCTAATAATATAGTAAGTAGTTATTACATACATACATAAACTCGGGCCTTTTGCCCATGAAGTTGAGCAGAAACTACTGGACGGCACAGTCTGCATACCTTCAAATCATATACAAAAGTCCACGTTGAAACATTAACAAATTGAAAAAGACAGCTGCAGTAGATACTCAATTTGGATAATAACAAACAACAAAAGACATTCTGAAGCCCACAAACTCGTATAATGAAAACCCCTCACCCACAATCTCGCCCCATCCGCCCGCCATCAGCATAATATCATAAAAAACAATAAGTTCCAACTTAATAACGTATATTTTCTTCCCAAACGGTCCAACGCGCAAACAAGGACTAAAAAAATATTACCTGACCGCTATTGACACTGAAAGGTCACATTGGAAACCCGACCTTGACTCCTAAAGAACCCCTCATAAAAATTACACTACATTTGAAGCAATAAAATTTCATCCCTCCCCTGTTGCTCGTTTCCCCATGCGTTCCAAAATCGGTCCTGGCCCGTTTCCAAGACAGTCTGCCAAATGAGGGTCAGCCAATGACCTTCAGCTGTTCCCGGTCGATAACGGATTTTGTAACTACGCTTTTTACGGAATTCAATATTAGATTATATCGAAAATGGTAATAGATTTCGTTATAATGTATTTTTATATTTTTAGTGGTCCTTAGAGAATTTGTCTAAGGAATAACATTATAATAAAGATTGGTAGGGAAATATCTGAAATTGCGAAGACAAGTAATAAAGTTGGCGGTTGGAAGCTATATCTTAGACTATATTGGTTATTATGGAATTTCCATTTTTATCGGTCAATATATTGGATGATAACAGTAGGTTGCCCTCAAAAATTACAAATTATTACAGTTCCCAAGCTTGTAAAAAAGTCAGTGTTTTTTTACACAAGCCATCTCCACTAAAAACCATTAAGGGTCAAAAGACTACAAAATAAACTTCTAGACTAACATTAAAGATGAAAACCAGCATCTGTGGCACACAATACAGCTTCATTAAGACTCTAAAAGCCTCGTATTACCACAGAACATAGCAGATGCTTTCGATCCTGACCCACTAAACTTTCACGTGGCTTTTAAAAACACCTGCTTTCAACCGCCGTCTAAGGGCAAACATGTACTCGTACATATTTAAATTTTATTGCATGGCTCGCGTGCTACCTGGCTGAATCCACTCAAATTGTTCGGAACTGGTGCAATAATAAAAAGAAATGGGCAGGCATGTAAATATTTTATATTAGCTGCTTCCGTTTTTATCTTAAATGCGTTGATAAAACGGTTAAGGAGATATACTTGTTTTACTTCGCCCCTGGTACCCCTAATCGCGATATGCTGATCTGTTTTTCACTTTAATATAGTTGCCCATACAACATATTTACAATTGTTGTAGTTCAGATCGTTATGAAAAAGACTGTGGTTTCTTAAAATTTATGTCAATTTTACGAAGCCAAAATTTCCGCCCGAAATGTTTATCTTTTGCTTGTCATGTTACCAAGCACCTTAAGGCTTTTATAGATGACTCAGGGTTTATCATATCCATTATGTTCGTTTTTGCATGAAGTAATAGGTACTTCATGCAAAAACGAACCATGGTTACTTAAGCCATCTATGGTGAAAGAAGTTGCGAGTCAGTAACATGACCTTAGCTTTTCATCTGAAATTATTTCGTCACTTGTGCAAACAAGGTCATGAGAAACTTGGCTAAGGGCCGATTCCATTAATGACACTAATCGCGATTAGTTCAACTAAACTCAGTTTATGCAAAAACAGCGTTCTGATTGGTAGTTTCTCAGCGGTCTCAACCAATTAGAACGCTGTATTTGCATAAACTGAGTATACTTGAACTAATCGCGATTGGTTTCATTGGTGAAATCGGCCCTAAGTGATAAGTTAAATCTACCATGAGAGCGTTAGTCCGTGGATGAGTGAACAACCACCTTTACTTACCGAGACCCCTCCAACCTCGGAAAGCACGTTAAGCCGTAATTTGAAGCCGTCCGTTATTTGTTGACCTTTGAAAGCCATCACGGGTCGTCGGAAGTCCGAAAGTCTGGCAAACTAGTCTTAACATGGATATCGTGTTAGCCATTAACTGGGTTGTGGAGGTCTGATATACTGTCATTCAGCCAATTTCACTGGAAACCAACTTCAACATAGTTTAGGCAGTAAATTTAAAAGCTCTTTTATGCATTGTATCTACACACCAATAACATAACAGCAAAACATGACGTCACTTACCCACTATTCCAATCTTAAAAGAAAGATTTCGGATCCGTATTTCCCAGTTCGAGAGAACTGTGATTGGCTTTTGCAGAAAACAAGATTGGATTTGCGTCGCATAAACGGCGGCAAACCAATCACAATATGTGTTGGTGTATTGTTGTGTGAACTGTTTGATAGTCCATTATCTGCTTTTCTATTTTGCATAGTCAAATTGGAACAGCTTTATCTGTGATTGTTATAAATGACTCGTTTTGCTCAAGGCTTCGCTCCCTCGGGAAACGTGCCATGTTTTTTTGTTTAACTTTAAAGTTATACTATCTCCGAATACATAAAGATAATAGTAGTTTATGCAATGGTCATAAAATATGGGTTACTAAAACATGAGCGTGGGTTTAAAAAAATAGTTTAAATAATAATAACACGCGAGTGTTTTTATACCTAATTATATGCCGTTGCATACACTATTTAATCTTCACTCATACATTTGAAATAAAACAAAAAGTGGAAACGGAAAAAAGTGGTATGACGGGTAATTTTAATTCTCATCAGCGCGCGCCTCCATAGACATGACGCTACTTTTCGACAATAAATCTAGGATCCCATAAGCGCCAGTAAATTTAAAAGTAAAAGTGTGCAATAAAAATTAAAAAGTTATTTTATGATACAGTTGTTTGAAAATCGAAGGAAAATTTTGCACTGTAATGGTTTTTTTTTTAATATAAAGTACAATATTTTTTGAATTCATATTTGGAACATTACGTTGTGAGGGTAGATAAATCTTTGTTAAATGTTTCTTTAGTTTATAAGTGCTTATGTTTTTGGCTTGATGCTGTACGCTTTAGTGCAACTGTTAGTAAGCAAGCAATTGTTGTGAAATATATAAATAAAGAGCAGTGCTGGCCCAGTGGTAACGGTCCCAACTTACGGGTCGTATGTTGTGAGATTGAACCCAGACAGGCGCTTTACTTTGTTTAAATCATTTCATCACCACTGCTCTTAAAACGGTGAAGGAAACCGCAGATCGAAGACATGTGACATCCACCAACCTGCACTGGGCCCGAGTGGTGGATAAAAGCCCATTACCTCTCTCTCAGAGACGATGCGTGTCCCAACAGTGGGAATATTGTAAAGCTGATGATGATCGCCGAATACAGAGATATTGTAATTTTATATCAGTTATGTTAGACTAATGTTATTTTAAAGTGAAAGCAGCTTTTCGATATTATTGAAAATCTTATGTAAGGATTGCGTTACTAAATTATTTATAAATAACATAACCTTTTTCTCATAAAAGTAGGCTGAATTTACAGAAATGCTATCTGCCACGATCCTTACATATTCTTTTTGCTTCATTTTTCGTTCATACATCTAGTCACACATGCACGCCGGAAGTGTAGCAAAGTATTTATAAATTTGTATAATACAATTTATCCTATTCGAAAGAAGAAAAGATAAATGATAAATGACAAAACATAACATGATTATAGGTAATTGTTTGTAAATAAAAAAGCTACCGTTATATTTTGTAAGCATCAAACCTTTCATAATTAATGTAACAATGAAAATTCATTCCTTAAATTATAAATTTTCTTCCGCCGTTTCGAAACATCTTGTATCTTTGTTAGATAAGCGGCTTAAGAACCTCAAATCTAATCAAACACACCTCCGTAGACCTCGGGGAATCCTCTTTAAGGGTAACAGATGCTCCAGATACGAAATATATCATGTTCTATCTACAAAAAGTAGAACAACGTCTCGATACGGAAAAACCTTTTTACTTTATTAGGATTGCCTTTTACATCTGCCCGCTAGGCTAGATAGTATCGAGTTTGCAGATGCAAAAATAATGGTACTAGTTTGCAAGTCAACAAACACTCTTAAAGGAAATTCTTTGTCATTGAAAGTTTCCATTAAAAAACGATATAAAAAAAAAACCGACTTCCAAAACAATACAAAGCGAAAAATAACTTTCTTTTCGGAAGTCCACCGACTTCCGAAATGAAAGTTATTTTTTCTTTGGAACAAAAATGAAAAAATAGAAATAGTGGAGCGCCGTAAGATTTATACCTCGGAATCCAGGGCCAGTCAATGATTCTTTATATAAACTTTGGAAATGTGTTTTAATAGTATATATAAAAAAGGTAAAAAAAAAAAATGTGCGATCTCAATTTTTTAATTATTATTATAAATAATTATTATTTTTTCGGTATATTCCTTTATTTATATGAGTTTAAGGTTATATTTTAAAAAGGAGAACTATTACAACCTTGATCTTGGGTCTCAAGGGACTGCAGGTATAAAGATGAGGGGAGGGGAGGGGGGGGGGCTAAACAGCAGCTGTTCGGTGTTGTTAACGCGAGCCCTAACAGAATAGTACACGTCACAACTTGCTATGCTCAATAGTTTTACAAACTTTCAAAATAGTGGCATAGATGGTTAGCCCACAATATGGCTTCCAATTCGCCATTTTTCAATTTTCCAATTTTAATGGAGGCTATGACGCTCGCAAGGTTAAGATTTACGTAAGAATCATCAAAATCGGCCAACGCGTTTGGTCTCTGGAACGCCAGATACATACATAGACTGATAAACACATTACCGTCCTTCGGCAGTCGTGTAAAAAGTAAAATCACAAATTGCGTTGAGCGTTTCTATACTAGCTAGAAAGGATGGCAATCCTTCCGGCATGGGCACGCTCAGCATTTGCGGCCGCTGGTATTCATTTATACTATAACATATTAAGCAGATAAGTACTTTACCGTTTCAAAGTCAAAGTCAGAGTCAGATCACACCACACCACACCATCAGCCTAATTATGTTCCCACTGCTGGACACAGGCCTCCTCTCACACACACACAGGTTTCCTCACGATGTTTTCCTTCACCGTTTTGAGAGCAGTGGTGATGAAACAATTTACACAAAGTAAAGTGCCTGCCTGGGTTCGAACTCACGACCCACAACTTGTAATTGCACATGCAAAACAGGATGCGGAGCATCTTGTGGGTGCAGGAAAAGTGGTTTAAACTGCACTGCTACTTGCTTAGAATGCAATGGTGACAGCTGTACTAATCCTTTACCTACAATCTACATCAACAAGATCGACGACGACGACAATAATTAACAATAATGTATACAGTTGATGATATTTTTTTTTTGTAAATCGTTATTTTTTGCGAAAATCTAATAAATTAACATTAAAGTTACTATGCAAATATAATTTATTAAATATAAAATTGAAATCGATACTATAAACTTTTTGTTCCCCCTTCCACCTCTTATTTTCCAGTAAATTGTTGTTAAAAATAGTTGCAATCGAGATCGGACAATTTTTATTTTTTAATTTTTTTATTTGAACTTTTAATAATTCAGTAAAACACTCGTTATACAGATTCATTGACTGGCCCTGGGTTCCGAGATTTTACAATTTCTATGCCTTACGGCGCTCCACTAAAAAGTAACTTCCACTCTCGTGTAGAGTAAAAAAATAAAGTGTGTCCTCCGTAACAAAGTCGTAATATGTGTAATAAAAATTGTAATAAGTATTTTTAATTAAGTTAAAGTTCAAATATTTATTTAATGATAGGGTATTGTGGTAATTTAGTTAATCGTGTAATTGTACTTAACCTGTGATTCTACTTAATGATTAAAGACTAAATTATTATCACGAACACTGCGTCTCATTTTGCACCCAGAACTAGCGCACAAATGTACCGCCTGCCATTTGGGTGGTGTACATTTATGGTTAGTTTTTTAGTTATAAACTATATATGGATAACTTAAAAACTACCCGCCAGACCGTGATTTAAATGGAACCACATGAGTAGCACCAGCTTCATAATTACAAAAAAAAACATCAAAATCGGTTCATTATTTATTTATTCAATCCTTCATGCACAAAAACGTACAGAGGCGGACTTAGGCATTTTCTACCAGTCGACCTTCGGGTGATGCAGAGACAAATAGTGGTAGATGCAATATTTATATTCTCAATAAATCACGATAGTAATATTTATTCAAATACAAAGATATTCATACAAACTATAAATACTTACACATACACTATATACACAAAAAACTAAATTATTGGTGGAGTAATCGCGAAACGAACATAAAAAAACAGACAGTTGCATTGAGAACCTCCTCCTTTTTTATTTCGGTTGAAAAGAGTTGCAATTAAGTACATTTCGAACGCTGGAGTTGTAGTCTGTTAATTTAATTTGTAACGGAGTCTGCTTTTGTGAAATTAAATGAAAATAGAGCACAGATGGGAAAATCGAACAGCTTTGATCTAATAGTGGTACAAATGAGATTTGAGATCGGGGCATAACCGCTTGCTCTGGCTCTCCTTAGAGAATGATTTAAAGAAAAATTGTGAAATGGATTGTAGCAAATGTTTGTATTAGTACACATAGGTTGTCGTAACCCGTTTTTCTTGCTTTTTACCCGACTATAAATAATACCGGAAAGGGTTATGGTTTTCGCGCGTATCTTGTACATATATGATATTCTTTATTGCCTCATATCTTTCAAACTGCTATACGGACTTATATAATTAAGACATCGATAGATACGTCTTGACCACCCATGTGTCCTTGGATAAATGAAGTTAAAAATATCAAAATAGCGGATTTAATATCCAATATTTTTTTCTTCCATACCCATTGAGTGGATGAGTATCAAAATTAATAATTTCAAAAGGTGGTTACAAAATTATATACCACTTACATATTTAAAAGTGATTCAAAAAAAAAGATACGTAACTACAAAGTAGAAAATTCTGTAAGATTAGACAAAAACTGCTAATAAGTACTTCTTTTCCTTACATTTTTTTATCTGGAATCAATCTATCTATCAAGCCTTTATCGAACTATGTTGAGGTCGCTTTAAGTCCAACCACAACTACAACTACAATCCTACAATATAGCTACAATCTGGGGGTCTTTAAGTCAAGAGTGAATAGATTATTTCTAGGCAAGCGTGTTTCACCGTCGACCACATCATCGCCTACCATCATGTGAGATAGTGGTCAAGCCCGAGCCTATGGGATATAAAAAACATTGTTTTCAATTTATTTGCTGGAATCAAAAGGCGAAATAAAATTGTGATGGTTTTTATTTAGAATATTGAACTGTAACATAATTGGATCACCTTGCCCTTTGCTCTTTATTTTATTACATTTTCAAGCATGTATGAGAGGCTCATTCATGCCTTTGATTAAAATTTAATCAAAATTAATTGAAAAATTTGATCAATTAGAATGTTGATTTAATTTGATTAACGCATTATCTGCGAGTATTATTTATTCATGCCTGCCGTTTTAAAGGTCCATTATCCGTATCATTAATAATATTCATTTAGACAATAAGATTTATATAGATTTAATGTAATTATTAATGAGGTATGTGTAGCTTTAAATTTTTTATTGTATTTATGCTACGCTTATTTTTAGATTTTGGAAATAGCGATTTTCAGGCAATAAATTTATCCGTTCAGTTATGGTATTATAACAACACACTGATATTAATACGAACTAGGTATTGTACCTGACCTTGTGAAGATTGCAGGGATCCGCTGCATGTGAGATGCACGGGACCGGTCAATGTGGCGACGCGGCGACGCTTGGGGGAGGCCTATATCCAGAAGTGGACGTCTTTCAGCTGATATGATGATGATGATTATGATTATGATGATTAAATTCAAGAGTAAATGAATTTCTCAAATGTCTATTACGAAGATATAGTAAAAACAATGAAATTATAATGGAGACTCCAAAAACATAAGGAAGATTTTCTTATAACAGTAACAGCGTTAATACTATCATCGGTAAACGTGGCACGGCTTAATTTTCCTTGTTTTATTTTTCTTGAATAATTGACATTCTGTCCCATGTTTTACGAAAACAAAATCGGTATATTTATTTATTTGTTAACCTAGGTAAATAAATAGAGATCTTATGTTTGATGAACAGAGCGCTATGTTATACCAGGAGGCGTACAAATATGGTGTGCAAATCTATCTGAGGATTACAAATATTTGAAAATCATGCATAATATTTGAAAAACAATGCAGATATGGCCCACCTCCTTGTCTGCCCTCCTCCTTATGAGATTTGAGGGTGGTGAATGACAGAGCTGTCCGAGTAGCTACATACTGGTCGGAATAATCTGAATGGTTGAGACTACAGTTTGAGTGAATCGACACGAAAGAAGAAGAAGAATTGATCAATTACATATTATTTAATACTCCAATTATGTCAGACCTAAATGAGGAATTATTAAAATGTCAAAAAAAAGAAATATATGTCAAAATAATTTAATGTCTATATTTTAATTGTAATTCTAAATTAATTCGTCATTTAAGTATTCGTCAATATTATAAAAACATTTGTCTATCAAGAACAATTTTCTTTTTTCTTAAATTGTGTAAAATTTAATTATTTTATGGCGTCTGGAATTTTATTATAAATGCATGGAGCCATACCCAGGACACTTTTTTTACTAATGCAGTTTTAATTATTCAAGGATTTTTTGTACTGACTACGAATTGGAACATTTCGTACCATTGTATTTTTTTCAAAAAGGTTGGGATTTGTTTTGACGAAGATACTGAAGATATTTCTAATATGTATATCGCCGGTAGCGTAAGTATTTTCAATGATTTAAAGTACGACCAACCAACGTTAAAAGAGGAATAAGATTAAACTTTACATACTGTTAAGAGAAAATGTTTTGCTATTTTATCTTAAAATTTAAAATAAAAAGAGTTAATAATCACCTACTAAAAGTAGTAATACCTAGTAGTAAATAAACTTTTTAATCGTCTTCAAAAAGGAGGAGGTTCTTAATTCGACTGTGTTTTTTTATGTTTGTTACTTCAGAACTTTTTACTAGGTGAACCGATTCTGATGATTCTTTTTTAGGGTTCCGTACCTAAAGGGTAAAAACGGGACCCTATTATTAAGACTCCACTGTCCGTCTGTCTGTTTGTCTGTCTGTCTGTCTGTCACCAGGCTGTATCTCATGAACCGCTAGACAGTTGAAAATTTCACAGATGATGTATTTCTGTTGCCGCTATAACAACAAAAATACTACAAACGGAAATAAAAGTGGGGCTGTCATACAACAAACGTGATTTTTTTGCCGTTTTTTTGCGATAATGGTATGGAACCCTACTTGCGCGAGTCCGACTCGCACTTGGCCGGTTTTTATTTGAAAGTCTGCTTCTCGTGTAGTCCCATTTAAATTTGATCGAAATCTGTTGAAGAACTTCGGTGATATACAACAGAACTCTTCAATAAATGCCAGCCAATCTCTTGGGATTGCTGCAATAGCATATCTATTTATTGTTTACACCATTTTATAACATACCATCACGCTTGTATGTAAGAAAAGGGTTACGCAAATGTGTACAGTTTACCCTAGTTCTCTTTAATTTTACCGGTTGTGTTCAAGTTTCATGTTATTCGGGTAATCTATTTTGGCACAATTATGGGCATTATAAATAATACCTGGGCGACCGAGCTATGCTCGGGTGAAAATGGAGAAAACGACGTTTTCTAAAAATGAAACCTAGCTAGATCGATTTATCGCCCCCGAAACCTCCAGCATACAAAATTTCATGAAAATCGTTGGGTCATACTGAAATTGCTCGTTTAAAAGTGATTAAGTACCACAAGAAAAAGTGAAAAATAAAAATCTTTTTGACAATAAGTGCAATCGATTTCCAAGGAAGAACACTACAAGGTGAAAAATAACTTCAATTTCGGAAGCCGGTGTCAAAAATCGAAGAAACTAAATCAAGAATTCCGACTTCCAAAATTTAAGTCAATTTTCACATTCTCGTTTTTTTATTTTTATTATTTTTAGGCCAGTTTTTTTATGAAGTCTTCAAAATAGAATTTAATATTGTAATGGATGTGCATTTTTGTAAACTTTTACATTAAAATAATTATTTTGATAAGAAGATCCAAAATACTTCACATTGGCCTTTTAGCCGTTAGCAGAAAAATAACTAAGAGGCATTTCATTAATATCAACACAGTGATATTACTTTACGTACTGACGACCAAAGAGTTAGGTATATTGGCAAAAATATTTATCCCACCACTACACTTTATCTGTCTTAATATTTATCGTGTTTGTCTTGGAATCTAGAAAAACTCTGGAAGTAGTGTAATACTTACAAGGATATGAAAAGTTATTCATTTATAGAAAGCCGCACTATCCCTAAGTGGCATTTTTGCTACTTTTATCCTGGAATGCCACGGAAACGAAGCCACGGGAAAATCTTGTATGTAAAAAGTCTAAAAGAAGGATGCACGGGCGTAAAGTTACAGGAAAAAGCTCGTATACAATAACTTTCTATAAGATTGATATAAAAGACTTGACCACTCAGCACACGCAACATTGTTGAAAAGAACTTACAAGATAACTGCCCCTACTTATATCCCTATCCCTTTGTTTGAGTATACTTACAAAAGAAAACCTACCATGCTGCCGAAGCCCCTCTTAATTTGATTGGAAGCTGAAAATACCTTTCTTTGGGTAACAGG
Source organism: Orthosia gracilis (assembly GCA_947562075.1). Classification (NCBI taxonomy): domain Eukaryota; kingdom Metazoa; phylum Arthropoda; class Insecta; order Lepidoptera; family Noctuidae; genus Orthosia; species Orthosia gracilis. The sequence continues at coordinate 31,433,776 of OX387274.1, read as the reverse complement.
AAATATTGGATATCCGAAGACGTTTTCTGAATATCACTTTACCTTCGTTATTTTAACCGTTCTTTTATTATTTACCTGCGCGATTTACTCTTTCCTGATAAAAGAAATCTTATAAAAAGAGAAACTAGTTAAAAGTAATTGAATAGACACGAGCTGATTTTCGAAGATTTGTCTGCCTTTTATTTGTTTGTTTCTCTTGTTTTGATTCCGTTTTTTGTAGAAAATACGGGTTTTCCAAGTGTTTGCTGACCAGAACCTTTAGAAAAAGTGTTACTCTATCAGCAAAATTGTTATCGAAAAACCAAAAAATTTACTTATGGGATTCAAATGCTCTACCGAAATATCACGTAGTAAATCGTAGTCGTATTTTGACTTTGAAAGCGCCATAATTAATATATTTGTAATTAATTTGTTATTCAAACAAAGTAAAACTAACAACAACTATGATCAACGTGCATACATGATTGAAACCACTGATGCATCTTGTGTTAAACAATAATATTTTTTGCATCTATTTTATTTCCAAAATTCGACCAAAATATATTGATCCATTTACTTCATGCATCATCTAATTTATTTTCTGAAATTTGAGCAAAAATACAACGTCTCTTTTCATTTGTCACCAGATGGCGTCTTCAGGCACGAGGTAGAAGCGCGCGGGCGCGGTACGGAGTCAGCGTTCCTCGGCGAGCTACACTCGACGCTGGCGCCCCCTGCCGCGCCCGACCACGACTGGCAGCACACCCTCTCACTCATCCTCAAAGGCCTCATCTTCACAACTATTATTATCGGAGCACTTTTCGGCAACGCCCTCGTCATCATCTCAGTCCACAGACACAGAAAACTTCGCGTCCTGACGAACTATTACGTCGTCAGTCTAGCCGTCGCTGATATGCTCGTTGCTCTCTGCGCGATGACCTTCAATGCAAGTGCGGAACTGACTGACACTTGGCTCTTCGGCCCTTTAGTCTGTGATATCTTCAACTCTCTTGATGTTTACTTCTCCAGCGCGTCTATTCTTCACCTTTGCTGCATATCTGTTGATAGATACTACGCTATAGTTAGGCCTTTGGAATACCCAGTCACTATGACTCATAGAACTGTTTGCTTCATGCTGGCAAATGTGTGGTTGTGGCCTGCGTTCATCAGTTTTGTGCCAATATTTATGGGCTGGTACACAACGGAACAACACCGACAAGAAAGATTACAACATCCAGATGTGTGCATGTTCAAAGTGAATATGGTCTACGCTATAGTATCATCGAGTGTTTCATTCTGGATTCCAAGTGTAGTGATGATTTCAATGTACTGTCGAATATTTAGAGAAGCTATCAGACAAAGAGAAGCATTAACGAGGACTTCATCGAATATCCTTCTGAATTCTGTCCATATGAAGCATACTTCGCATTCGGCGCATCACTCTCACTATTTACATCCTGATAGAAGACCTTCTGATATCAGTCCTAACTACAGCACGTTTACAGAAGTAGGACCTGAAGAGACTGAATTTGGTGGAGAAGTTATGATGGCAATCGGTGACATTTGTCCGAGCAAGGAAGCTAGTCCGAGGAAGTCGGTAAATGTGAGCTGTGATACGGCAAGTTCCGGATATTGTTCTGGAGGTTCTAACAAGAGGTCTTCGAGTGGTCAGCCACCGCCTGGCTGGAGACCAAGCTGTTCTTCGGCTGTGGCGACAAGAGATCTGGCGAAAGCTGCCACAGAACTGAATGCTCAAGGTATTTTTTGTCAATGTTTTTTTTATCTTGCGGAAATCCCTAATGTAGAATTGATTTAAAAATAGTTTCAACGCTACATCAATTCTACATAAAGGATTTCTGCCATAGTCAGTATGTAATAAAACAAAGGGGATTTTGTTGTCCAATTATGTAGCCTAAATGGTATCTATCCAACAAGAAAGGGTCGGGATATATCCGACTAAGCTAGGATCGGGCCCTTTAAATCTAGTATCATTGAAATACGATTATTATACGTCCTTGTTGTACTTTTCTCGTAAATCCTTGACTTATTTCGCTTATTCTGTAACAATAAATATTCTTGGTAAAAATACAGTAAAAAACTCTAGTAAATCATTGAAAATTGCCCATCTAAGAGGGAAAAATATTGCTGAGTTTGCGTCTGGCATAAATTGAGCGTTGTTTTTTATAAATGTGAACGATAAGCATGTCGGCTATTTTTCTTCAAGTCTCTCGGATTCGTGTACTTAAGCGATTAATACACGAACTTCCGATCTTAGACCGAGATTCTCGAAGCAAAGTGAGTCGTCTGAACTAATAAAAGATAACAAATCGGAACTAAGTGGATGTTCAGGCATCTAAAGGGTAGGAAAGTTAAATTTTACCGTTTGTCATGAAGATATCATCACTTTGACAGTTTATCGATACCAGGATACCCTTGTAATAGCTAAAAGTTTGAACTATACGGAGTTAAAATTGATAGGAGAGGGTATATTTGAAATGTATCACGGGTAATAGTGGTTTGTATATCGTTGACATTGTTTATGAATAAAAATAGGAAAATAAATGTTCTACAAAAAAATCAGTACGAAAGTTCTCAGTTCGAAATTATGACTTCGGCAACTTTGTATAAAATTTGGTTATTTATTAAAAAAAATACCTTCATTCAATGCTAAATATTCACTTTTTTCTAACAAGATATATTTATACAAGTGTTGTATATTAAGGGGTATAAAAACACGAATGTGGTTGTGATAATAGTATCACATAAGTGTTTTAACACCTAATTATAAACAGTTGCATACAAGACTTTATCTACACCCGTGATACGTCCTCTATTAAAGGTTCTGAAACCGTAGGGTGTTTTACAGTGTTGTAACAGCTTTATGTGAATTCATGGAAAGTTTAATTGCTGAGTATCTATTACAAACAAACTATGTATAGGTAATAATAGAATTATTTATTGTAATAGTTATTTACATTTCGGATCGTACAATTATTGAAATGCACTTGAATATATTTTATACCTGGTTGAATGTTGGGAGATCCTGATGTACTCGGATTTTTTTAAGTTACGGCGCTGTGGTAGTGGAACGTTTGTGCAAGACAATGTTCTTTTTTTGAAATTCATAAAGATAGCAAGAATTGAGTAGTGAGAATGTGACTGTTTAATGAGTAAGGAAGGGATCAAAAAAGCAAAGGAGATGTAAAATGAAATTTAGTATAACACCCGTTTGGATGGTATTATGGTTACCAGTGTCATACACTGGTTGTTTTAATGTTGGCAATAAGCTGTTTCATAAACTTTTATAGAGGATTTATAGTATGGGTGTAGATAATAGTAGTTTACGCAATGGTCATATAATAGGGGTTATTAAAACACGAGCGTGGGTTTATCACATAAGGCGAAGCCGAATGTGATAATGATATCACGCGAGTGTTTTAATACCTAATTATATGCCGTTGCATACACTACTTTATCTTCACTCATACAGTTGAAATAAAACAAAAAAAGATACGGAAAAAATATGTGGTAGGTATGGCGGGCAATTTAGATTCTCATTGGGCACGACAGCGCAGCGCGCGCATCCACAGACAGTAAATTAAAAAGTGAAAGTGTGCTATCAAAATTGAAAAGTTATTTTATGATGCAGTTGTTTGAAAATAGAAGGAAAATGTTGATCTGTAATAGTACGTCGAATATATAGTACAGTCGGTCGTCAGCATTATCTGACCCCCTATTTAAACAAACGAATTAGGACCCTCTATTCGTTATATTAAGGTTTATTCAGTTTATATGAGCTCATCGGACCAGTGCTCGAACACGTAACGTTAAGAGCCACTGGCATTCTATATCATTTTGTCAAGCTATTTTAATAATTATCTCGTTGAAATTAAAGTTGAAAATCTTTTAAGACACATTATATAATTACAAGCGAATCTTTAATTTCAAGTAAGCGTTACAAGTTCTTGTGGCTAAGCGGTTTGACGTTGGATTGGCGACGAACACTGTGTGGGTTCGCATCAGCCAAACTATTATCAATTCTTTTTTTAATTTGATGTTATTTCTATAATATTGCTTGCTTTATTAAAGAACGACCAATATGATTAACACTTAATAACATTATCTTGTAAAGAGGTGGGTAACTTAAAAAAACGTATATAAGTCACAGTATTTATAATTACCAAGAATGGGAATACGAAGTAAAACATACATTTGCTTCGTGAGGTAGATAATAAATTTATTTACCCGCTTAATAGCAGTGACTCAGTGACTGCGCACATCAATTGTGACTTAGTGACATATAACATTATAACCGTTCACATTTTAACTCATTAAGTATTTTTATGCAATTTGGTGTAAAAAAGCATCATGTCGCAGCTTGATGACTATACCAAATATAAAATCATATTTTTACATGAGCAGAATGTAGGAATTAAAGAAATTAGTCGTCAACTAAATATAGCAGTAAGTGTTTTTTTATACCTGCCTATTTTATTGATTGTGATTAATGAATGTGTATTTGGTTGTTTTTACATTCTCTCCTTACAAGTTACATACTTGGTTTCAAATATTGTTTTTTTATGGTTTTAGAGAAATACGGTTAGACTATGGCTAAGACGTTATGGAGAAAATGGAACTATTCAGCGGATTCGTCCAGGAAAAAAAACCTGTCAAATATACTCTTGAATTTGAACGCCACCGGGCTATTGTTTCAAGCCATGTTGAAAAACCATTTTTGCCCCTTCGTGCAACCGCAATAAACCACAATATTTCAGTGGAAACAGTGAGAAGGCACTTACGCGCTGCTGGGATTAAGAATTACAAACCGGCACAGAAAATTGCAATGACAGCTGCTCATCGTGAAGAAAGGGTTCGTTTTGCCCAGGAATATTTAAATTTTAATTGGGAAGAAAATGTTGTGATCTTCACTGATGAAAAATCGTTTAAATCGGACAAAGATGGCCGTAAAATCTTATGGCGAAGAAAAGGAGAACGCTACAATGAGAAATGCTTGCTACCTTGTAGAACCAGCGGTAGAATAACTCTGGGCTACTGGGGCTGGATGTCGTCCATGGGACCTGGTGAATTGGTGGAAGTTGGTGGTAGGTTTAATAGTAGTTTATATTTGGAGATTTTACGTGACGTCATGCTGCCGACTGTGCGAATTGCCTATCCAACGGCACTTATTTATTTTATGCACGATAATTGTTCCATCCACCATGCAGGCATTGTGCAAGATTGGTTAGCTGCTCAAGAAGGTGTGACAGTTATTAATTGGCCATCTAAAAGTCCTGATTTGAACCCTATAGAAAATCTATGGGGTCAAATGGTTTTAAATTGGGACACAACGGAAGTGCGAAACAAACACAACTTGGCTGAGACCGTGACATCAACTTGGGAGCACATGAGAGGCAAAGATTTGTGTTGGAATATGGTGCGCGGCATGCGTAGCCGATTGCAGCAAGTTATATCAGGGAAAGGTGCGCCAATCCGCTACTAATATTCATTGTTCCCCAAGCGTCACCCGGAGGCCGCGCACCTATTGTTCTTTAATTGTGTCTGTGATTTCCAAGATCGAAAGGCTAATTTACTGTAGGTATTTTTTAACATACCATGTTAGTAAATGCTCAGATGATTGATTATTTATTGAACCATTAAAAAGTTGCAGATTATGTGGTGATGTTATTGTTATAAATAGTTTTTTTTTTCTATTTAAATAACATGCCTATTCACTACGTATAAGCAGCTATAAAATTGTAAAGCATTTCACAGAATTCATTTTCTCGATAACAAACTTTTAAGCATAGCATAATAATATTATTATGCTTGTGCTTAAATGTATGCTTGCTTATGCCTTTTTTATGAATGTTTTTAAATGGTTTTTAGATTTAATTATGGCCATAGAAATATAAAAATATCTATGATTATGGCATACTAATATAAAATGTATATTAATTTGGAAATATATGAGCATTTACTTCTACTTCTTCTGCTAATCTAGCTAAATTATCCAAGTCGCTAATATAATTCTTGGTTAATATAGTAAATTTTCCTTTAGTTCTTAAATATTGATAAGTTAATTATTACGTTGTTTCTTGAGCAAAACTATTTGTTTAAGATTTACTAGTGGTTGATATATGAAACTATTTTGTGTAAAAGATGAAATAAAGATTATTATTAAGTGTTTTAATCCATTAATGAAATAATAAACATTTTAAACTTGCAATTATTTCGTTTTATTTCTATACAAACTGCCCGTTTAAAAATGCAAGACCCTATGTCGTCCATTAAAGAAATGTGAAAAAAAAGTGTAATTAAATACTTAATTATATAAAAAAAAAACACTGAACAAACATCTGTGCAAAATGCTAATTAAAAAGAATCATACTTTAGTTACACAGCGTTTTCGAACCCACACACTGTTGATCGCCAATCCAACGTCAAACCGCTAAGCCACAAACACTTGTAGGATCTACGTGAAATTAAGGATTGGCTTGTAATTATGTAGTGTGTTTCATAAGATTTTCAACTTTAATATCAACGAGATAATGATTAAAATAGCTTGACAAAATTATATATAATGCCTCGAGTAGGTCTGATGAGCTCATATTAATTGAATATAACGAGCATAAGGTTCAAATTCGTTTGTTTAAATGGAGGGTCAGATAATGCTGACGACCGACTGTACGTGACACATGATTTTTAAAATTCATATTTGGAACATTACGTTGTGAGTGTAGATAAAACACATTATTTTATAACTCTACAAAGACTACCCATAACAAAATTGTGCAACTCACCTAATATCTTATTCAGGAATGTTCATGCTAGACTAGTAAAGTGGTCTATAAAATAAAATGGCACAATTATTCGTGTAGTAACGTCTTCTAAATTTTCTCTTACAGATTTACTGGCATTCTGTGAAGCGGGATAGTGTTTTCTTTTCACAAATTTGAAAAAATGTGCCGTAGTTTTAGATCTTAGTGGTGATGTGTTGCGATGGTTCAGTCTCTCTGTAAGTGTCTTGTCTAAAGTTTCAGCAGTAACGATAACAATGACTGAAGTCCAAAAGTTTTTGGTCAGAATGAAGTTTTTTCCCTTGAGATGATAAAACAATTTTCACGCGGACGAAGCCGCTGGTAGAAGCTAGTGATATTATATTGATATTATTGCCACCACGCCGCCGCCGGCAGTGTAAAAAAGTAGATTTTGGGTTCACCCAATGCTAAAACAACGATATGCACTCCATCCAACTAAACTGACCAAGTGTGTCGGACTTCGTACATTTAGGGTTCCGTACCAAACCGGTAAACCAAGTTGATTGTAAAAGGAATTAAAAAACTTTTTACAAAAAAATAGAACCGACTTCCAAATAAAAACTTTTACAAAATTACTTCAATTTCGGAAGTCGGTGTTCCTGTTTTCGTTTCATTATTTTTTGACACCGACTTCCGAAAATGAAGTTATTTTTCGCTTTGTAGTGTTTTTTATTTGGAAGTCGGTTGTATTTTTTTTGTAAAATCTTTTTATTTTTACCACTTCTACTGGCTAGGTAGCTATAATGCCCTATAAGTGATGCCATAATAGATAAACCCAATAACATGAAACTTAAACAAAACCGGTGGAATTAGAGTATACCAGGGTGAGCTGTTCACACCTGCGTACCCTTTTAGAGCGTACCAGTGTGATGTTATGTTATGAAATGGTGTAAACAATAAACAGACATGCGAGTGCAGCTATCCCGAGTGATTTGCCGTCGTTAATTTAATTAAACTTCATGTACAATATATTGGTACATAGGCGGACGTAATGCCACAAGGCATTCTCTACTAGTCAAACTTTGGGTTTATTGATGAGTTGTGATGTATATCGCCGAAGTTCTTCATCAGATCTTGATGAAATTTAAATGGGACCACATGACAAGCACTAGCTTTCAAATAAAAAAGAGTCATCACAATCGGTTCACCTAGTAAAAAGTTCTGAGGTAACAAACTTAAAAAAAAACAGTCGTATTGATAACCTCCTCCTCCATTTTTAACCGACTTCCCAATAGAAGTCGGTTAAAAATGAGGGCAATTTCAAAGGAAAATGCTGATTTATCAATATGTTGGTAAAATATACGTAATAATAAACATTATCGGTCAGTGGAAAGTTGAAAAACAAATGTATTGTAACACAAAACATTTTGTTTATGCCACTTGGACTTTAACGGCGCCATTTTGTAAACAGTAAAAGACCATAAAATCTAAGAGGTTATGTTCAGGAAACGAAGCGGGGCATGTTGACTTGAAAAACTCATCGGAACACTATCAGATACTATCATCGGAATATTTTTAAAACAAAAAGTAAAATATTTTTCTACTCAACGAGTTCTATACAACGATACCCCTACTCGATGGGGTGGGCCCAATTCTATTTTCCACGCCCCCCTTTTTCCGTGTCTTTAAAAAACATTTAAAATATTTTTTTAAATGTGTATGGTATTGGATCAACAAAATGCTTATACTGTGCTTAAATTGAAAGTCTGTAGCTCCAACCGTGTAGCTGTAAAACCTGTGGGAAAGACGACGGACATACATACACGTGACTGACAGCAATAGGGCTCCATTTGGATCCTTCTGGTACGGAACCCTAGATAGGTCTCTATTCATATAATCGACATAGGTGTCTGTATTACATTTAAAATTTGTGTCAAAATGAAAGTACAAACTTATTGACAGCTTTAAACAAAACAACTTAGTATTGAGGACATAATTCAACTTACACAAGTATCTGTGTTACTGCACATATATTATAAAACTTCAAAGGGTCCAAAATAGAAGGCAGAAAATATAATAAAACGCGTAAGTAAGTATCATTGGACGAGGTCAAGAAGGATCATTTCATTGGGGACTTTGAACAAACTTTGCGGGTATAGGGTGGATCTTTACTTATTCGGTATTTTTTTATGAAAAGATTTTTCCGGGTTCAAAGATAAACACGACATTGTCAAGTGGTCATTAGTCGGGCTTCATCATAATTTATTTATAGAAAATAATGAGTGCGTGTTCGTCCATAATGTCATTATATTGGTAATGATTTTGTGGTATAATAATGATACTGTTTTGTATATATTTAAGCAAGTGATGTCTAAGGACCACTGTGCTAAACTTTTACTAAATAATATTTTCATCTCTAAAGTACTGTGTATTCCTCGAAGCGCACCTCATGAAGCGCACCTTATGTATTTAGCATAAAGGATTCGTAATGAATGATATCAATAGACGTTTTAAAATTCAATTGTCCTAATTTTTTATTTATTAAAACTACTAGGAAAGCAGAAATGAACTGATACTAGGTGCTTAAGCAAATAACTACTTAGGTCAATAATGGTAAAAATACAGGGGGGTGATCATAAGCTCTTAGAGCAAGGTTACTTTGAGTGTGCATAAGGAACAGATATATATAACTTGTATACATTTTTCCCTTTTTTTACAGTTGAACTATGATAGTTTTGATACGTCAGGGTTCGGGGGCAGCTTTAAAATTGAACCATTTGTTGTTTTGAAGTACCAGGGTGACAAAAATGAACAGAAAATAGTTGCCTAAACAATCGCACTAAGTTATGCACGAACGATTAAATACGATTAGAAATTAATAACTAGCTCTTGTTCTTTGTTTTACTGTTCATCATAGTTAATAAAATATTGTATAAAGACATAATCAGTTCACACTTTAATTTTAAAGCAATTTATTTTTAACCTTTTAGAAAAATATTTAGGTCAGCGTGAAGTCTAATGACAGTTTTTTATGTTTTATTGGCTCGCGCTTGACCACTATCTCACCTGTTGGTAAACGATGATGTGGTCGACGGTGAGACACGCTTGCCAATAAATAACCAATTCTTTCATTCGGTTTGATAAGATGGACCGATGGGCAGATTTAATCATTTAATTCATTTCCTGTATTCCCGAAAGCGAGAGATCTTATGCCTACTTTTTGTCAGTAATCTTTAAAACCCTTGCAATGGGGGCCCAATTGGCCCTGAATCCAGACTCTCGGGTGCGATTGATGTCCAAGCTTTCGATCGCTTATGTTATGGACAAAAATATTGGACTACTGTGAGAGATCATACATTCGGTTACTGCTGTCGTCGTAACGTAGTAACAAGTATAAAATAAATATGTTGCGCCAACCCACAAATTACGATAAGTGCAAAAGAATAACCACATTGTAGACGAAAACTCTCACCAAACCCAAAACATTGCCTTCACGAAACCTTGTTAAGAGATCTGTGTTAGCCATTTTGGGAAAAACCTTCTATTGTATATGTTTAACTATACATTATTCTAATGAAGGACCCAGGTTACGTGTCAGATCACTCCCTCAGCGACACTAAAACTAATTGCGTCAGACTTTCTAGACACACTTTTGTAGCAGGATTGGACATTTAAATTGCTACAGAGGACAGATAGCTGGCATCGTTTTGCGCAGCGAATGAATAGTATTCCCATCTGGATTGCAACTTGAAAGCGGATGCCAATAAGTAACAGTTGGTGTTTCAGTCCTGGGAATTTATTTTTAAAGCTGCTTTTAAAGCAATTGAAGATTGGCTTGGTGTCGTGTATGGTTTTGGCAGACATACAGTAATACTTACGAGGTCAGGGGAGAGCAGTTGGTGTAAGTTTGTGGAGTTGCCTCTGGAAATTGTTAAGATAAAGCTAAATAGAGAGGAGCTAGGAAATGGAGAGGGCTATGCACGGAATTTCCTTGCGTGATCACTTCAGAAATTATGATATCCGCAGGAGAACCAAAGTTACCGACATAGCCCGGAGAATTGCCAAACTTAAGTGGCAGTAGGCAAGGTACATTGCTCGCAGAACGGATGGCCGATGGGGCCGAAAAGTTCTGGAATAGCGACCGCGAACCGGATGACGATACATTGGAAGGCCTCCCACTAGGTGGAACGATGACCTGGTTAAGGTTGCGGGAAGGCGCTGGATGTGAGACGCACGGGATCGATCAATGTGGCGACGCCTTGTGATTGTCTTTCGGCTGAAATGATGATGATGATGAAAGCAAAATAGAACTTGAACTTGGCCACGCCAAAATACTTTGGTAGAAATACTCTTTAGAATTTTTGTTTTAATGAGACTTTTACATACAACAACTTATTTTCTATCTCAAATATTTATTTGTAAAATACACTATGGTACAAATACGTGTTATATATAAATTAGGCCCTACAGAGATCGCTTAGGTTACTTTGGGCCCGTTCATTGTAATCTTTCTGATTACTCTTACTATCGATTTAATATGTATATTGTCTTAGGTATTTATCCATGAATGCAGACATTTTACGCTATATAGCATTTACAAAACGTAATGTTAGTTTCAACCATTCCCAGCCGAAACAAACTCAAAACAAACTGAAACTAAAAGACCCTTTTCCCCCTCAATGGTGTTTTGAATCCCCAAATTAATCCCTATAAGGCCGTTTGTACAGTTTAATTTAGCCCTGAAGATTGACTTAATGCAATCAAATTTGTCTTTAATTGCTTACGACAGAGGTTCGTTAAGACTTCGTCTAAATGTTCGATGTAAACTTGAAGAGACTCAGAAATGCGAATAATCGTGTTTTGGTTATGGCGAACTACGGTCGGCGACTTTGTGTAATCGATTTCTGTTTTCTGTGATTTGCTTGCTTTTGGGAATGAAAAAGATACAAATTGCACAGAGAGGAGGCTTGTGTCCCAGCAATGGGAATATTAAGGCGCAGATAACCAACAGTAGCCATGAATTTAAAATATACATTAGGCCATTTTTTTAATTTCTATTCGTATAACATAGTGTAATCAATTTGAAAGAAAGAAAGAAAGAAAGATAATTTATTTGTCAAATATGCGTATATATGAACAGTCGAATCAAACATGCAAGGTATTAACAGTATATTGTGAGCGTCCATATTTTGCCAATAGTGGCGTACAAATTTTGTAGATATAACAATATAATCAATTAATAATCAATTTGTAAAGTTATGTCTAGCAAAGACAAAAAAAACCGGCCAAGTGCGAGTTGGACTCGCGCACCGAGGGTTCCGTACAAACCTCAGCTTAAAGGTATTATAGACCTGAGTATTTGATATGAATTTCAATTTGTTACCTCTACGCGTTCATGAGGAAAGGGGTAGTAAGTTTAAAATTATTAAAAATATTTTTACTATATGATGTAACTAAAAATTTACGGCTTTCACAATTATTCCTTTATCTGTGCTATGAGACCAAATTCAAGATTCTGAATTCACGGGAAGTACCCCGTAGGTTTTGATTCCATTGCGAGTGTCGTAAATTTGCGGCATAAACGGCTGTATCTTTTGATTGCGTTGGCTTAGAAGTTTGATTTTTTCACAGCTTTAAGTAACAGCAAACTTGAGTATTTGATATAAATTACAGCTTGATACCTCAACGCGTTTTTTAGAAAAAGGGTCTTGATAGACAGACAGACGGATGGACGGACAACAACGTGATCCTATAAGGGTTCCGTTTTTCCTTTCGAGGTACGGAACCCTAAACAATTACAATCGCACCAAAACCGTAGGTCTACCTAAAGTTCTTTTAGTAAAATTGTCACCATCTTAAAGACAATTTAACTATCTACATTTTGATCTGAGACTTTTTTTTAAGTCATAAAATAATAGGGAAGTACAAAAAATTACTGAATTTTGGGTCGCCGGGTGTAAAGTACGCGTTTTGTTCCCTCAAGGTCGTTGGCAACTGTCGTCGTCTTAAAAGGCTGATGGTGATAATGACTAATTGCTTTGGTCTAGTGGTTGAAAGCGTTATACCTGAACATGAGGTTTTGGTTTCGACTTCCGAATCCGGCAAAGTGAGTATGCGCTTTTCCATTTGTTGTTTCCATTTATTTATTTAACCATTAATGTGCACACAAACAATAAAGAGACAAGAAGAAGAAGGAACAGAAAATAGGTACAAAGATATGCTTAATTCATAAAAATCTCTTCCAGCACACCTGCGAGAGGAGAGTTGAAAAAAAAGATATGTAGACACCGTGTGTGGAGAGGAAATAAAAAGAAAGACATATCAAACAATTCACTATAAAATATAACTAATTAATATATACTTTCATATACAAGCATATTAATAAATTAATTATTACAATAATAAATATTAAATAATATCATAAATAAATAATAGGTAATACATTTTCTAATAATAGGTACTAATTGTAGGAGTTTGGAGTCCGGTTTTGTACCCGGATGACAATATACTCCCAATATTACATGACACTTAAAAATATAATTGTCGAAATATGGGTCTTTTATAGGTACACCCACAGATATAAATCTAACTAGATAACGCAAATCCCTGCATCTGTATGAAAACCAAGCGTGCCACTTTTTCACACACGATTTAAAAACAAATTTACATTCCAATGAAAGAAAACATTTCTATTATATATTTCAATCTAGTTAGATTTATATCTGTGGGTACACCTGTGCCACACCTTTCCGTGAATACAGGCATGATGTAATGTTATGTAAAAGAAAATACTTTTATTTTTGAAATTACCTACAAAAATGAAATATTATATAAATACTGTAGGCAGCAAATTTGCTATTGATTCGTCCTGAATTGGGACATTTAATGGAAAGTTAATAAGGCCATAGTATTGGTCGGTTTGGGTCTAGAGTTCTTAGTTAAGCGTCGAAACTTGTTCTACCTAAAAGAAATTTTATATCAATCGGATAAACACAATGAGGTTTCACACTCACACTAATTTACGTAAGTACAAAGTACGTAAGCGGCGGTACGCCGCAGACAGAGAGGCCACTACGAACAAAGCGTCATTTTGCACACACACATTGACATTGCCATTTTACAGGGAATATTGGACAATATTGGACCGAGCACAGTCGCGGCTGTCCCCAGTGCTTTGTGCGGGCGTTTGTCACGTCAATAATAAAATACTGTAACGAGATTTCATTGGCTTTATTAATTGTTACAAACCGAATATACATTAAATTAATGCTTCAAATTCGTTATTACATTCATTTTTTTACTTATAAAGGTCATTATTTTTTCAAAACGCTCGCCTTTGCACATCAACTTTATAATCACTCAAGCTGTATATGTATTTTTTTGTGTACAATAAAGAATTAAAAAAATAAATAAATAAGATGACAAGTTAGAATTTCAATATCTAAATAATAAATAATTTTCAGTCCATAGACGAAATTGGAAAGGCTATTGAACTTGTCATAATAATAATATGGTTTAAGTCATCTAACTCACAAATATGTTGCCTCCGACTGCACAGCATAATTTTCTTCTTGTAAATACATATTTTTAGTTCGTTTCTGAAGCAGTCGAGTTTTTTTGATTTTATTAACATTTTTTTTACATTTCCATTTTTGTAGAGCTTGGTGCTAATACACGATTGTTACGTCTTGTTACCCTCCAATCTTCGTCGTATGTGGCGTCGTCATATTTATTGGATATTTGATGCTCTGCCTACCCTCTAAGGCCTGTAAGCATGATATGATATATGTTTAGACGAATCGATGTATTTATGTTTGTAACTTAAACAACCTACTCTTTTTTTAAAAAACGGAATGAATATAGTAGCAACCCTAGTGAATCTGTCAAGTTAAGCTGTCAATTTTTGGAAAGGCGGGAGTGGCCCTTCTGTGTACTTTCTATTTGTGCTAATATTATAAAGGCGAAAGTTTGTGAATGTGTGTGTTTGTATGTTTGTTACTTCTTCACGCTCAAACGGCTGGACGGCTCTGGATGAAATTTGGCACAGAGATAGATTATAGTCAGGAATAGCACAAAGGATACTTTTTGTTCCGGGAATATGTTCCCTCGGGATAATTTTCAAAAGTCGCGCGGGCGAAGCCGCTGGCAGAGAATACTAGCTAGCAAAACTGGTATTGATCCGTCCTAAATTGGGATTTATATTGAAAAATTAATGAGGCTATTGTACAGGTAGGCTTGGGTCTAGAGTTCTTAATTAATAGTCGAAACTTGGTTTATTAAAAACAAAATTTTATATCAAACCGATAAACACAATGAGGTTTCACACTCACACTAATATTATAAAAGAGAAAGTTTGTGAATGTGTGTGTTTGTGTGTTTGTTACTTCTTCACGCTCAAAGGGCTGGACGAATCTGGTTCAAATTTGGTACAGTATCGGCCGCGACTTACAAGTTGTAGGTCGTGGGTTTGAGCACAGGCAGGTGCTTTACTTTGTGTAAATTATTTCATCACTACTGCTCTCAAAACGGTGAAGGAAAACGTCGTGAGGAAACCGGCACATCCTAAAACCGAAAATTCGAACACATGTATATTATATTATAGTCTAGAATAGTAAAAAGGATACTTTTTATCCCAGGAATATGTTCTCTTGGGTTAATTATCGATATTCACTTGGGGGAAGCAGCTGGAAGAAGCTAGTTGTATTAAATTTTCAACAGAACTCAAAAAGACATCGTAGATAGGCTTGAGTTCTGATAAAATATAGCAAAAAAAAACTTGTTTTGAAATTGATAAAATACTGCATAAATACATTTACATAAATAAATGAAATCAACATAGTCAAATCTATTTATTTAATACTTCATGCACAAAACGTACAGAGGCGGACTTAATGCCTTAGGCATTTTACAATATTTTTAAGTTTTTTTTTAAATAATAATTTAACATAAAAATATTTGGATGTCGAGTCTCGCTTATTGACCGTTTCTAATATTAAAGGCAATTTTTATTGTTACTTTAAAAATCGCAATAACATAAATATGACAATGGTGTCATATTTATGTTATTGCGATTTTTGTTTTGCGATTATGGAATAGTAACTCCTTCGATGGCAATAGCACAGACATGTTATGAATAACATCAATATTAGAAATTCTAGCCACGAATGATAGTGAGTATCGATATTATGACGTTAGCACAATAATGTCATTTATAATTTTGTTGTTATTTATTTAACATATTGTATTAATTTTGACATAGCTACCAAATAATTTACCTCTCGCATTATTAATATTTTATTTTTCTTTGTATTTCGCATATAACCATAATATTTGTACGCTTCTTGGCATAACATACATAACATACCTACGAACTTTAAAAAAAATAATTAAGAACTGTATTTACTATATTTTAGATTATGATTATTATGTCATTAATGACAGAATTACATTGGCATTAGAAATAGTAGTTACGAATGACAGTATCGTCCATCAAGTCAGCATCCCACCTCTATAATTCGGTACCCACATACTCCACAATCCTGCACGGATTGCAAATTGCTCAGGCCGATTCCTAATTGGGTGCCATTCACGGAGCAAATGCATGCTATTCAATATCCACAGACTCGCTTGTACTCAATGCCAAGTAAAATCGCTTTCTGCTTGCTAGACCATTGCAAGCGCTTAATGCATTAGCAGTAGATTTAATTATGTTTCACCAATTAAAGCTTTCTAGTTCATTCATTGGTGGCACGGCTTTTCAAGTTGTGTTTAATTGCTTTAGTGTTTAAGAGGAAAACTCAAAGAGCACTGATTATGTGGAAACTGAATGTCATGGTATGGGCATATGATGCAAAGGAATGACCAGGGCGGTAAACATAAGCTCTTAGAGCAAGGTCATTCTGAGTGAGAGTAAGGGACAGATGTATGTGACTTGTATACATCTATCCCTTTTTTACAGTCAAATTATGATAGTTTTGACACGTCAGGGTACGGGGGCAGTATCCCTTGAACAAAGTAGAAGTATAAATGTGGATGGAAGGGGAAAAATGGATGGTATTAAATTTAATATCTACACTTAATAAGTAATATTATAAAGCTGAAGAGTTTGTTTGTATAGTTGAACGCGCTAATCTCGAGAACTAATTATACGAATTGAAAAAATATTCTACTGTTGGATAGCCCATTTATCGAGGAAGGCTATAGACTATATAACATCACGCTACAACCAATAGGAGAGGAGCATCAATGAAACATTTTGCAAAAACGGGGCAAATTTATTCCTTTTGAGAGTTTCCGTTGCGTGCGCTGCGTAAACGGTTAAAGTTACGCAACAAAAATCTGCAATAGCATACGTCCATCTTTTAAGGTTGGCTCACTATAACTTTTTTAATGGCAATAAAATTTGTTATAAAATAATTCATTATTTGCGAAGGTGTTTTCATTAACATGTTATTAATCTTTATCCAAATAATTACGTTATTCATAATAATCATCATTATTATCATCAGCTTATTAATGTACCCACTAATGGGACACAGGCCTCCTCATCATGAGAAAGTTCATGTAAATCTAGTATAGAGTTATCTAAGATACCATTAGTGCTTTGTCCGTTATCTCGTTTCCTCCTACTCATTATAATAATATCTTTACGTCATTATACCCTCTGCGACTCCATTACCGCTTCACAAATCGTATTAGCACCAGTACAGATTACAGTGCCATCTGGCTCTTTGATTACATGATAGACTTATCATCTGTTATGTTACCTATCTCAAGAGCCTGAAGGCCGTCATCTTATAGCCTCTAATGAATAGAAATTTAATCTCCTTCAGTAGAATATGCTATTTATAAACACAAGGTAGACAAAAATTGTTTTTATAGTTATTTTGACAATAAGATTTAAGCACGTCAACAGTTGGAGAAAGTTAATTGGTAGATTGTAAAATGGTTCCCTCACTTTGTTTTCCTTCACCATATTGAGCAACGGTGGTGAAATAATTTACATAAAGTAACGCGCCTGCCTGGACTCAAACTCACGACCTAAAACTTGTAAGTCGCGGCCGATACCACTGGGCCACCACTGCTCTGCTTGATTAACTAGTCCATAACATTTTTATGAACATCCAAATAATACCTTTTACATTGAAAATATTATAGACCGACAACTTTTTATCGGTTATTGCGAAATCCTCAATCCCTTAATCTCCGATGTCACTTCTAAATTCTACTTCTAAGATCAATAATTTTTTAAGATACCGTTCGGTTAAAAAGTCTTTTTTCGGTTTAAAATCAGGCACATGATTAAATCTATTCATTAAACTAAGACAATTAATTACTTAATTCTATTAAAGATAATTTGAGTGAAGAACAGATTGCATTAAGAAAATTGATGTGCATATTATGAAGACATTAAATTCATAGAAGGCGAATGTTAAGAGCATTATCGCTGAAAGCCATTTAATAAAGTTCTATGAAAGCTTTATTAAAAATCGATCATAAGCTTACGTTACAAGAATTTGTAATAGGTAACATAATGGCTGACAACATTACGAGTAGTAAACGTGAACAAATGGAAAACACATTTTATTTAAACTAAAATGGTATTAATGACATTATAGCATTAATGACATCATACGTCGGGCTCTTGTCACCGCCGGGGTGCCAGCTGTTTTAGAACCCAATGGCTTGGCCCGCGACGATGGGAAGAGACTAGACGGGATGACCATAATGCCTTGGAAGGTGGGTAGGCCTTTGGTGTGGGATGCAAATGCAACATGTGTCGACACCCTTGCGCCATCCCATCTTCTTAGCACGGCGGGCTGTGCTGGGGCGGCTGCTGCCGGTGCAGAAAACCTCAAACGGCGCAAATATAACAACCTTATTGGCAGTTACATGTTTGAGCCGTTTGGGGTTGAAACATTAGGTCCATGGGGTCCGAGTGCGCATCGAGTTTTTCGAGAAATTAGCACAAAGCTCGTCGACTCTTCACGTGACCAGAGGGCTGGCCTTTTCTTCGGCCAGAGAATCAGCATTGCCATCCAACGTGGCAATGCTGCCAGCGTTCTGGGCACGTTTCCCATTGACATCGATGTGGACGAATTTTTTGATGCACAATGAGCTCTTTACCGTCTCCCTTTTGTATTTGTATATAGGTTTGTTTTTATTTTAGAATATTCAATTGTATATATGTTAATAAAGAATTTAAGTTATATTTGAAAAAAAAAAGAAAATGGTATTTCATTAAATAGATTTTCGAAATGAGTGACGGTTATTTTCATGCAACGCACGAACCATTAAATTTGCCTGCTGCATATAAAATGTGGTCTCGTACAACACTTTAATAGTCAATAACTATACAAAGGTAAATATATATTTAGACGTATATTTCGAACATAGAACATCGGTGAATTTAAAGGCGCAGAATTTAAAGTGAAGAATTGCTTTTCAAACTAACTTTGAATGACACAAATTAAGTAAACAACAGTTTCACTTTATTTCCTAATAATTTTACAAATGTGAAAAAAGCCTGTATGGTTGTATGTTTGTTAAGTAATCATGTTTCGACTAAATGGATTTGGACGAAAATTGGAACACGGGTAGACCTTAACCTGGAATAGGATATAGGATGGATAATCCGCCAAATCCTGAGATTTGAAACATGTGTCATTCGATGTCAGAGATAGTGATGATCTAAATGTCAAAATGTACGGGATTAATCACGTGACACTTCGATAACGTTTGACATCCCCATACATTTTTTTGAAATTTTTCAATCGCTTAGGCCCATTTCGTTGACAGAATGTCACTTGTCTAGGGCCAGTGGCTTGGTAGTCCATTCAAATGAGATAGTTTTCGATACTCACGCTGGCAAAGCTGTTGGCAAAAGCTTGTTGTTGGTAAAAATGTTGCAACAAATGATATATGATATAAAAACGTTGTAGTAAACTGCCCCTGAGATGGCAAAGATGCATCGATTGCATTAGTGATTGCTTTGATTAATAGAAATAAAAATATAGAAAAAATATTACGATAACTTATTTCATGAAAACTGCAACAACGGCATTTGACACATACTATTCAACTCTATCCATCCTTAAGCAAGTCTACCCAGAAATATAGAAAATCTCTCATCATTTCTCTACATTATAATATTCTGCAACTTGAAACATACTTTTATCTCGAAAGACATTAGCAGCAAAGTCGCGAAGTAAAATGAGGCCATCCATCATATTTTTATCTTTCTCATTACTGTTGTAAGTAGGAGTTATGTGAGTAGTCTATGTGTTTAAATTAAATGTAGGTTATGTATATCTTGCGTGATTAATTCTTAAAATAATTGTCTTAAGGAACTAAAGTTTTTTCGTCTGCCAAAACTATCCGCCGAAATGTACTGCCGAAATTGAAATTATTTTGCACTTTGTTTTGTAAATCAGTATTTTTTTTGGAAATGTTTAATTTCTCTCTTTTTACCCTTATTCTTTACTGTACACAAAATATACAAATACAACAGGACAGTTTATGTACAAAGGCGAGCTTAGCTTACTTACCTATGAGATTGACATACATAATACCCCTAATAACTGTAGATATCTGCATAAAGTTGTTTCTGAAGTCGATAAATTCAATAGTGTTCTGACATACAAACTAGAATGAACCAGATGAGGAAATTTATTTATTTATTATATACTTTATTGTACACCACAAAAATATGTACAGGACAAACATTCACCAAACAACAAGTGTACAATGGGCGGTCTTATCGCACGGCGGGCAATCTCTTACAGACAACCTTCTGATGTAATGGATTAAATAATAACTTGTGTACAGAGTCCCCAAATAATCAACAATCAAACCTACTTCACCATGTATCGAGCAAAATAGTACCACAACATAAAGAATGGTATGCACGCTATGTACGCTAAGATATTTCTTGCAGAAATAAGTTTTAACTTCGTTTCATCCTGAAATTCAAAACCTAGTCTGCTGAGGGCTTAACCTACGTCTGAAACTCTAGGTCCTCAGTTACTTTAAGATGGAATAGCAAATATCGTTGTGAAAAATATTCTTTTAGTCAACGAAACTGTAGGAACTGAGGATACAGAGTTTGCCAGACATAAATTAGGTCCATAGAAGACTCAATACCTTTAAGGTCGTAGGTCATTTACTCCACCCGCTCCAACACCGCTCCCGCACATCACCGCCTTAAACGGAGATGACTGCTCGCTGTCCACACGCCGACAGCTAGCAGGCAACCAGCTGTCTACGCGCTTACAGCTAGCAGATAACTAGCTGTCCCCGCGCCGACCGCTTTCGCCCTTTTTCGACAAGCTAGCAACGTGTATCAAGCGAGCAGTCAGCGTGCGTAAAGCGCGCGGGCTTTGTAAGCATGCGGTTAGCGAGACGTCAGCGTTCGAGTGCTACGATGGCAGTAAGCTCGTTTTCAGCGAGCTGTCTGCTATTTTGTGTTTTCAATGTAAAGTATATCTACAGAGGACGCCCTGAAGCTTACATTTCAATGAACATTATTTTGCCGGGTGAGAGCGGTGTTGTAGTCGGCTACGACCTTTAACTTCACCGGCCACCGATTTTCGAACCCTCGATGCAGCGACAGACAAAAAACGATCGATAGAATACATTCAATTTTCATGCCGAGCTCAAAGCAACCGCACCAAACTGCAAAGCAGAATTAATGCAGTCTGCATGTCATCACCACCGCTGAACACTGGGCTCCGCCAAGTTACGCCTTATATAAAAGTCTTGTGTCTCAAATTCAAATAGCCTTTATTTACCAACTTTTAACTAATGTTAAAATTAATTTAACATTATTTGACAACAACAACATAACAAGATCATAACACAGCAACAAACAAAACAACAAACAACAATATTAGTTTTTAAACTGTCATGGTCACTGATACTAACATTAACATTATAACCGGGATATTTACCATCTTTACTGTTCGTTTCGAGTTTCCGATATTTCGGTGCTGTTGCAAGCACCATGATCACGGATAAACTGATGACACCCAAAAATCGGCTTTAGCTCAACATTTTTTGGAATCAGGATTGAACCACTGGATTGAGTTACATAACCATCAGGTCATTTCGAAAGAACGCCACTATATCCCTAGACTGGAGAGGGAAGCTATCGAGATTACCAAATATAAGAATTTCAACCGGGAGGATGGGTTTCAACTGTCGAGAGCTTGGAACCCAGTGGTTCAGCTGTGTAAACCCCGAAAAGCTGCCGAAAAAAGTTCGCGAGCAGATACAGTAAGTTTCGTGTGTCGGGAACAGAATCGAGTTGTGATTGACAGTGGTAGCAGTGCTGAGCGCAAAAAATGAACAAGAAAGAGGGTAGACCGTTTTGTCTCCTCATAAACACCCACCCGCAATAACTTAAGTTTATCCGTGATCATGGTGCTTGCAACAGCACCGAAATATCGGAAACTCGAAACGAACAAAACATGGGAAATAACCCGGTTATAATGTTAACAAACAATAACAACAACATTAGTTTTAGTTTTTTTTTTATCATACGTCGCCGTCGATTATTAAAAATTAGCCGGTCATAAGTCAATTTCTTAAATGAAAAGGTTATCAACCAATAATAGCTAAGATAGAAAGAGAAATATACCAGTAACAAGAATTTACTCCCCCCACCTACTAAACATGCCTCGTTTGCTTGCGACAGCGCAGGTTCGAACTTGATCTTCACGCAATTGTAATTTATTGTTCTCCGCGATCTCAATTGACGGAATTAAAGAAAAAGATTTTAGTGTTTTCTACTTGATATTTCGTAACGATTGTGATGGATTCCAGTAATTCAGGTATGAGTTGTTATATTCTAATGTATTTTAAGTGTGTTAACTTCATTTTATAGTATCGGTTCAATTTTAAAAGAGGGTATATAAACAATTTATTTTTTTGGTTAATTTTTTTGTTCAAATATAATTAAGTTATGTTATCGCCTTCTCTCGCGAAATATTTTTTTTGGTTTTAAATATTTTACATATAAGGCTAGTTTACGACACATATTTTAAGTGCGAATGGCCGCGAATTTCCGACTTAAAGGTTTTTAAAGATTGGAAGTCATACAAAAATAAAATAACTTTTTTCTATAAAATTTTATAAAGTGTATTTTTTTTGCTTTAGGTACCTCTGGTAAAAAAGTAGTGACACGACGTTATCTTTACGATAAAATGCAACTGCAAGATTTGCCTAATTTGAGTGATAAACTAAATTATTTGGAAAACTACCTTTTGATCTGTTATGGTGACACACCTGATAACATAAGCAATTTAAAGCAAAAATTTGCATATTTTAAAACTTCAATGAGAGAAAAATGGTCTAAAGCTCATAGAAAAGAAGCTTTATTTTTGAAAACTAATGAAAATTGGTTAAGCGGAACGTTTGAACTTCCGATAAATGTTGGAAACCGACCGGGCCGGCCATCTAAATCATTTAAAGATTGTAGTGATTGTTGCTTTGGCCTAAAGCTGATTTATATTATTTTGAAATACATATATACAAATACAAAAAAATGTTATAACTACTTATATAATAAAAATATGGTAATACTCTTAATTTTTGTTGAATTATTTCCGTGTTTCGTCAGTAAAACATGCTTATTACACAAAGAACAACACTAAATGATAAAATAAAGCTTAAAAAAGCCAAATACACTGTAAAATATTTTTGACCGCCTAAATGCCTAAAATCGACTTATGTGCGACGTATGTGCGTCGGTTAACAGTTTGTTTTACTTACCAACATAGGGCCTCCCCGAGACTCTTCCACAGTACACGATTTATATGTCTCGCATCCAACTAATTCTCGTAGGGCGTAAACTAAACTCTTATCAAGATCGGAGACTCTACACTCGAAGTTGTAGACGATAATGTCTACCTGGGACAAACGATCCAGTTGGGTAGGTCCAACTTCGAGAAAGAGGTCAGCCGTCGAATCCGACTGGGCTGGGCGGCGTTCGGGAAGTAGCGTGGTATCTTCTCGTCCAATTTACCGCAGTGTCTCAAGACAAAAGTCTTTGACCAGTGTGTGTTGCCAGTGATCACCTATGGGACCGAGACATGGTCGCTCACAATGGGCCTTATCAGAAAGCTTAAAGTCACCCAAAGGGCAATGGAGAGGGTTATGCTCGGCATTTCCTTGCGTGATCACGTCAGAAATGATGATATCCGCAGGAGAACTAAAGTTACATAGCCCGAAGAATTGCTAATCTTAAGTGGCAGTGGGCAGGGCATATTGCTCGCAGAACGGATGGCCGATGGGGCCGAAAAGTTCTGGAGTGGCGACCGCGAACCGGAAGACGATACGTTGGAAGACCTCCCACTAGGTGGACCGATGACCTGGTTAAGGTTGCGGGAAAGCGCTGGATGCGAAGCGATGGATGGGGGAGGCCTATGTCCAGCAGTGGACGTCTTTCGGCTGAAATGATAATGATGATGATGATGTAGACTAAACAAGAGGTTTTAGACAAAATATCATTCTCTCAGTGAAGACGATGGTCGAAATGTCAAAATGGATCACGTGAAATTTCGATAGCGCTTGGCATTTCTATACAATTTTGTCATTTTTACCCGATTGCCGAAGGAGGATAATTTGTTTATCAGTCTATGTATGTATGTATGTTTGTCCCTATGTGGATCTAGAGACTAAACGCGTTGGCCGATTTTGATGATTCTTCTGTTAATCGATTCGTCTTAACCTTGTGAGTGTCACTGGCAGCATTAAAATTGGAAAATAGAAAAATGGCGCATTTTGGGTGCCATGTTGTGGGGCACAATTTTCTTTTCTTCCATTCAACCCATCGTGTGGGGTATCAAAATGAAGGGTTTTAAGAGATGATTTCAAAAACATGTAACACTTATATGTTTAAATGTACCTAACTCGAAAAAAAATTACCAGATAAATATGAATAAAAAATTGATACCAAAAATTAAAAAAAAACGGCTGCTTAAGAAGCAAGTGTATGGAGGATACACTTGCTTCTTAAGCAGTCGGTTTTTTTAGTTTTTGGTATCAATTTTTTATGATTATTTTCATGATTTTCTTTTTGTTTACGTCTTTTTCGATCAGGTTTTTTGATTTTTTGAATTACTTATTTATTAAAACTTCATGCAACATAAAAGTACATAAGCGGACTTAAAGCCTGAGGTATTCTCTACCAGTCAACCAACCTAACCAACCTAATTAACCTAGTCAATTAATCATTTTTTTTTACAATCGCTTTCTTTGCTAGAATGTCACTTGTCTAAAGTTTCAGGTCATCGGTTCTCTTAGTGGGAGGCCTTTCAACACTGTGTCAACAGTGACACAGTGAAAATGAAACAGTGATGAGATTTGCTGTTAAAAGTTAATGCAACCAATCACAGCAGTAACGCACGTTTGACTATTTTATACACGCCTTAGGAACCTTACTGATGGTGCGACGCAGTTATTAAAGTTGCGTTGATAGTCAATATTGCGCCCGTATTTTTACAACTCGGTCGAAATGCGTCGTTTTGCGTCCATGTGGACGTACTTGCAACTCGGTATGTTAATTATTTTTCAGGTGGTTTTTTATATTTTTAATTTATAGATTTAGTGATTTTTAGCAAGTAATTTCAATATTTAGTTTTTCCAAGGCGTTGTTATTTTTCTAATTTCTTTTTTAAGCTTTGTTTGAGCCGACGTCATAAACTAATTTGAATGATATAGTACTTGACATTGACACTTGACACTTGACACGTACAAAACAACGGCCTACTTGCACGAAAAACTTAACTCGGAGTTTATTGCTGGCGCGAGGTTAAATTAACAATATTGTTCGACGAACTGTCAATTTAACCTCGTGTTGGCGATTAGCTTTGGATTGGGTTTTGCGTGCAAGTGGGCCTTAATTATTTCGTTACAAGAGGCACTGAAAGTTTCCTATATAGGATACTTTATGACGTCATTTAGAGGTAAATGTGATTTTAAGTATTTTTGTGAAAGTAAATACGACCTTAAAATTTTAAGATATAAAATTTGAAAAATAAGGCTAACGAACCTAAAACCTCGAAATGGTTTTGGAATCGGCATGGGTTAATTTTTACTTTACATACCGAATTTCGCTTAATAAAAAACGCTTATCAGTGTGATATAAGTCGAATGGTATCGAGCCTTTACAGAGGTCATTAAGGGCCTACAGACGCTTAAGTGCCGTAAAACGGTAAATTCTAAAGCAAACTCCTTAGTAACGGCTAGGTTAAAAGGTTTGAAAAAAATATATATTTATTATTGTTTCAAGTACATTTATTTTATTATTTTTATTTTATTTATTGATTGATAAAAACGGTACATTGTAAGTTATATAAAGTACATAACGTCCAACAAAACTATAGACATAGTTTGTCTGTTGGATAACATTATTATATTTTGCTTTAAAAAAATAATTAGCAACACGATATTTTTCGCAACTTTTGGATACTCCTCCAAAACGTCTTGGATGTTTAAAAATATTTTTACACAGAAAAATTGATGGCTGGAATGCCTCCATAACTGACATAGCTTATGTAAATCAAATAATATTTTGCAAACAAAACTGTTCAAAAGGAGGTTCAATATTGATATTTCGGCATCGAGCGGGCGCACGGCCAATACTGCGTTTACATTGGGGCGTATATATCGCCTTAAGCTCGCGTTTATATTTGACGAAAGCCGTCCGCGCGGCGACCATGTGGCAGTCTCGATGAAACTTTTGTGTCGTCTTACAGTATCGTGTCTGTGATGTTCCCTACTCATGGAAGCTATTTAAATGTTCCTCATTGTTCCGATGAGCTAAAGTTTAGCAATTAACTACGTACAGAGTTCACGCATGCAATTTGCTAGAAGCGCTAGGTGTTCGTTACACGTTATTTAAAGTTCGTCCAACTCCTAAGTTTCGCCTCAGTATTGACAGGTAATTAGGTACAAGTTTACATTGTTCATCGTATAGATTTTCTCAGTAATTTATCGTTAGACAATTAGTCAAAGTTTACCTGTCTGTGGAAAGAGAGAATTTTATGTAATAAAACCACATAAACGGTATTAAGTATAAAAAACCGCCCAAGTGCGAGTCGGACTCGCGCACAAAGGGTTCCGTACCATTATTGCAAAATACGGCAAAAAAATCACGTGTGTTGTATGGGAGCCCTACCAGTATTCATTGTTATAGCGGCAACAGAAATACAACATCCGTGAAAATTTCAACGGCCTAGCTTTCACGGTTCATGAGATACAGCCTGGTGACAGACGGACAGACAGACAGACAGACGTACCGCGGAGTCTTAATAATAGGGTCCCGTTATTTTCTTCTTGCTTCAATTCATTGGTATGTAACTTACAACTATTTTCTTAATGTACCCGAGCAATCATCGCATTGCCGTCTACAAACGAATGCTAATTTCCATGTACATCGATTATTAGATTTATAATGTATAATAATTTGAATTCAGAACTAAGTACTTTTTTGTTGTTTTGTTTTGATTGCCGTGTTTTTTATTATTTTACAGGCTCGCGCTTGACCACTATCTCACCTGTTGGTAAGCGATGATGTAGTCGACGGTGAATCACGCTTGCCTAGAAATAACCAATTTACTCTTGACTTAAAGACTCCTAGATTATAGCTGTCGGGAAACACAGAGTCCGGCAGGGAATTACATTCCTTAGCTGTACGCATGATAAAAGTATTTCCAAAACGTTTTGGCGTATGGGTGGGATGTCCACCATGAACCGATGGCGCATCGCCGTACGTCTGGTAGTCCGATGATGAAATGGGCTAGGTGGAATTAAATCGTGCAATTCCATCGCACACTCCCCGAAATGCAACCGATAAAAAACCAACAAACTGGCAACTCAGCGACGGTGTTCAAGGCTCTGGAGCTTTGACTTGACCAGTGCCTCATCATTAATAAGCCTCTTGGCCCGCTTTTCGATTGACTATAGTGAGTCAAGCTGGTATTTGGCGGATCCGTCCCAGAGAGAACAGTACTCGATGCATGATCAAACTTGCGCTTGATAAAAATTGAGAAGTTGTTCCGGCGTCAGACCTTTGAAAGAATCCTCAACTTTTTGGCAGCCAGCTGAGCCTTTGGCTCAATGTAAGGGCCAAAATTGAGATTCAATGTCAACATAACGCCAAGAAGCTCAAGATGGTCCTTTAATGTTAAGGTTACATCTCGGCAAGTTGAAGCCGGTTCAAATTGGCTTTTTCGGTTTTAGCAGCATTAAACCTGACTAGATTGGCATCGCCCCATTCGGGGACTGCCTGCAAAGACAGGTTCAAATGCTCCACCATGACCTCATGGAGAGACTGCGGCCCGGTAGATCATTTTTTAAATAAATTAAATTGTGTTAAAAGAGTATTTATAACTCTATATACTTCGAAGTTGATTGAGAGCGTCCGGTCTGCAATAATTGCAATGGGCAACTGATGGAAATCCGACGACTGACGAAACACGAATTCTGCCGAGGGACCTTATGAAAATGTTTGTACTGATCAATTGCATTTTGTTAAGCATCGTTCTTTTATGGCATCGTTGGTGTCATAGATCACTTTGGCTGCCAGTTTCTGGCACAGAAGGCAGGAAAGTAGGTGATTATTTCAGTTTCACATCCGTACCTATAGATGTACGGATGCTGATGGATGGATAGTGTTCTGTTGAGCTTTTTCTTCAAATTATAGTCATATCTTAATCATTAGGCTTGCAATTCGTTCAGAGACTTCCGAGTCGATCCGTCGTTCCGATGGATCTAACAGACTTATTTTATGAGCGTAAGATATCTTATCTTACTAATATTGTAAATGCGAAAAGTTTGGATGGATGTGTGAATGTATGTTTGTTACTTAATCACGCGTGCGAAGCTGCTAGCAGAAGCTAGTTATATAACATTTAATACTCACAGTCTATCTTTGTGCCTCTGAAGTTGGCTGCGAGACCCTGCGCAATTGCTATTTTTGTGTCAATGTTAAAGTAGAAGATAGCAATGTATAACTGCCTCTCACTCGCTTACGTTTGTCGCATCGTCCTATCTCGCTTACGCTATGCAATATCCTCGATGACAAATAGTTTTTTGCGCAATGGTTCGCAGAACCAACATCAGAGACACAAAGATCCGCTGTGACTACTATACATCATTTAAAAGCCATTTAGCTACTTCTGAGAGTTTTTCGTACCTGGACCTACATCATATGTCACTTGGATAAACTTAAGCTACATGTTAGCATTAAGTGTCCCAGAAGTAAACGTCAACTCCATATACCGTCTCGCCATACACCAATACCACCATAACCACTACTTTATTAGTTATATAATTGATAATTGGTGATCTAAGCTTTTTGGGTTGAGAATAGAACCTAATGGTGCTCGCAATCCGGCTGTTAAAAACGTTAACACACATTTTCTAACACTAATACATTAACATAAACAGGAATCGCCGATGTGGGCAGCAAGTCTGCTGGCCTGAAGTGGAATTGGGTGGGTCATACATGCAGAATGCATAAATATAGATAATGATAGATGGGCCAGAATCGTCACGCAGAGGGAGCCGGAAGATGGGCGTCGTCGCCCGACGACCACTTCATGACGACGAAGAGGCGTTTTCGGGTGATTTGAGTGGAAAGAAGCTATAGGGTAGACATTTGCCCAGCGGTGGGACAATATAGGTTGAAAAAAAAATACATTTATAAATTTATTAACAAATGTGAGGAAAATGTTTGTTTAGAACATGTTTACTAATTTTTGTAAACATTTTTAAACAACGTTGTGGGAGCACCATAACATTAATACAAAACCTAAGTCTTTACAATCTTCGCATCATCATATTTGTTCTTTTTAACCCCGCAATAAGCCCCCATTCCGCCATTCCGACAGTCGTGCGAAATAACAAACTTTTCTTTCCAAGCCGAGTCCGCATTATCTTCATGAAACAAGAAAACTTCGCAAGTTTGTTGTAAGACCACCTGTTTCGAGTTCAGAACTCGTAAGAAACGTTGCATGCGTAATGAGTTTTCCATGTTAGCGCCCTTTTTTCATAAAAAAACATTACCATCTTCTGGGGCAGTCGAGTAATAATGGAACTTTTTATACACTGCCTCGTTGGTCTAGCAGTGGCAAGCACGACTGCCAAGCGTGAGGTATTTTTGTACCCCATTTGGCAATTTATCATTAGATTTTTAAATAGAATTTTCTTATTTAAGATTTTTTCTAATTTTAATGTAATTTTATTTGGGTTTTAGTGATTTTATAGATGATAAAAATACAGTCACATTGCATGAATAATATGAAAGAGAATATGGAGCAGAAAAGATTAGAAAGACTTCAATCCTTTGTTAAGATTTTGAGTTTTTTCAAAGGCCACAGGTGCGATCTCGAACTCAGAAATGAAGTAGATCCATGAATATTTGTTTGGGATACAGATAGTCGTAAATTTAATTGTAAACTGTATTTTATTATATTTTTATCTTGATCTACCTTTTTATCAATGTTATGCTTGGCTTAGGCTGTTCGTCCACTATTTCACTCGATGTAAGCGAAGATGTTTTCGATGTTGGAGCACGCTCGCTTAAAACTTTTTGTGCGAAGAAAACGTTTTTTGCGGACGAATGGAAGTTCATTTTGAACTTGGATTATTTTTCATGTTTTTATCATTAAATAAATAATTTATATAAATTCTGTATCATCAACAGGTGCGACTCTTCGTGCGGCCGGTAAGTCGTGGCGAGCTGAACATAAGGCCGCTCGGACACTTGGCATCATAGTCGGCGCGTTTTTGTTATGCTGGCTACCGTTTTTTCTTTGGTGAGCATATTTTTACTGTTACTTATTATTATCATACTATCCCATAGCTGGACAAAAGCCTTACTCCACTCTTTTCACTTTTCGTGGCTGTTTGATGTTGTGGTCCGGCTCCTTATAAAGTATTACCGCCTCATAAGGAATACCTGTTACATAATTGTAAAAAAAAAAACTATTAAATACAAAGGGAGCCCTTTAATGATTCGAAATTCAAAACGAGTTTATATTGACATACTTTATAAACAACAAAAAAGTTAATATCACAAAGGAGTTTAAATCAATTTTTTTTTGTAATCGACTGCGGGAGGGAAAGTTTTTTTATAGTACCTATTATAAAAAGTTTTGATACCAATTTTTACTTGACTGTGGCAACGCCCGCTTTAGCGCAAGCGCGGTTAATGCGGTGATGTGCTGGGTTTTGGCGCCATTCATACGTTTTGCTGTACTGAAATTTTCTTACTCTTTTGACTTTTTCCTTTTACTTAGTAGAGTAAATCCCAATGTATGAGTGTAGATAAAGTAGTGTATGAAACTGCACATAACTAGTTATTAAAACAATCGTGTGATTCTTTTGAAAACACACAGTCATGTTTTAATACCCCTTATAATGCAACAGTTTTATAAACTACTATTATTGCGCGGGGCTCACATTTTGATACAGTTGCATCTTAGTAGCATTTATGTAACATCTATCTCTATACTACACCTAAAACAAGCGTAATGATCATAGCTACCAAAATTTTGGTCTGGAGCTTATTTGTATTTGAATTAATACATATTTTTCTACAGGTACGTTACAACAAACCTATGTGGCGAGCCGTGCGAGACACCATCAGTCGTAGTCGGCGTCCTATTCTGGATCGGCTACTTCAACTCAGCGCTCAACCCGCTAATCTACGCGTATTTCAACCGCGACTTCCGAGACGCGTTCAAAAACACGCTCATGTGTGCACTGCCTTGCTGCTTCAGTTGCTGGAAAGACACGGGGACAGCACAGTTTGTGTAGTAATTACAGCGACGCGGCTAAAAATCGCAGTCGCAAAGTCGTACGAACGATGTGTGTGTGTAGTGTGTAGAATAGAGCATCGAATATTGCTAAATTTTGTATGTAAGCTTTTACTCAAGCGCGTCTAATAAGTTTTTGTATTTGGAATGTTGGTCTATAAAATGTGATCCCAAATGGGTTGTATGTATGGAAATTTATGAAAAATTCGAACGGAAAAAAATACTGTATTTCGCTTTAGAATTATTGTAAAAGTAACGGCAATGTTACCTAACTTCTTTTATGAATGTTTGTCTGTATGCGCCATGTTTAGTTAGGCTTTCTGTAAGAAATTGATATGTCAAGATGGTGAATGTTTATATGTATATTTATTAAATAAAAGTATAACTACAGTGTATTTAAATCTTACCTTGTGCAGTTGGTCAAGGCAAGTGTTTTGAAGATAATAAAAAAATGTGTACCTAGTAACTCATTTGGGAATGCGTCCTTATTTTAAAAAACATGACAGGCAATAGAAATCTTTTTATTTTTATCGTGTGACAACTCTGTGAAACTGTCAAATGTCTGTCATCAATGTCAGAAATCTTGATTATCTGCACAAAGTTAGTATTTATTCTGTGGCAACCCTTCAAAAGTCCTTCTAGGTAAAGTGGTAGTTCTAAATGCGGTAAAAAATATGCGATTTAAAATCGCGATATGTCTGGGTTAGACCTTATATCGTTGTAGGTACCTAAGCATAGTAAGTAAGATTCTGTTCGGAATAGCGCTTTGCTAAGTTCGTAGTACGGGTGCAATATCTAGTCAAATATTTAGCTTGTAATTATTTTAGTATTATGAGCAACATAGCAATAATCGGTCATTATTTTATAGTGTTTATATTATGTGGGGTCAAATTGTACCCCAAATATAAATAACCTTGGAATTGATCGGGTACAAAAGGAGCCCATGAAATATTATGATGTTTGTAGATAATCTGTGTTAGTTATAATAGTTTTGTAATAATAAATAGTTGCTCAAATTGTCCATTTGATGGCAATAAGCATTATGTAGACTATATAGGAATTTCATATTATCGAAATACTCAGTGAAGATACTTATTAAAATGATTGTAAATACTGCATAGTGATAAATTTCCGCTATTTTCTTGAAAGTCTATTTATACTTAAGCATCGATTTCACGAATGTTTCTTTTATCTTTTCATAAAATACATTCCATTCTTACTCAAGAAAAATCTGCTCGAATATCGATTAAACATTAAATTGAGACGTTTAAATAGTTTTTATAAATACTAAAGTATACATTCTAATTGGACGTCCTTTATTGTAAAAAATCAATCATTCCTGTCTCAAAGCGATATTTTAGTAATTATTGTGTGCCATACCTTTGTGGTATTTTTGTTATTTGGTGGCAGTATTTTTTTTTCTATTTGATTGTTGTATGTTGATTTGATTGCAAAAATTCAGACTGTTTGTGTTCTTTGACAATATTGTTCGAATCATAACCAGAAGTTCTAGACAAGTGGCATTCTAGCATCGAAAGCGTGGCGATAGCAATTGTCACAATGGCAAAATTGTATGGGATTGACAAGCGATATCAAAAAATCATTAATCAAATCATCATTTACATTTTGACATTTCGCCTAACGCTTCCGTTGACATCGATAACACTTTTCTAGAGAGGTCTAGAAAAAAATAGAGCATAATTATCAAAATGTCGTGGTTTAACCACGTGACAATAGGGTAGTTGACAAAAAAATATCTATTTAGTCCGTCAGTTAGATAACCTAAAAATATTGGACATGCATTTTTACTTTTGCCATGTAAACAAAAAAATACAATGATACAGTGCGTTGAAATATCGTGTGACGTCACGGTGTGCTACACTTTATACTGACAAAGTGACGTCACAAGCCCCCGATCCTGAACTTTGATGCGCTTTATCTTTGTCAGTTTTTATTTATTTAATAAAGCAAAAAATACGGGTCCAATAATATTTGATAATCTCACTGACGGACTAAATAGAATTATCATTTATCTATATACCCAGGAAACATCCATATTCCAAGCTTTTGATTTTTAGGCAAAAGGTATCGCGGGTAGAATGTCCGTTTGTCTAGAGCCCCAATTTAAGTGATCCTTAGCATCATTCATTGTTGTTCGCCCTCCTCACTTCTAGTATTTTTTAGGACAAAACCCTTTTATAAACATCTATCACATAACCGTTTAGCTGAACCAAAAATACCCAGAAAATTTTAATGAACATCAAGTGTACTAAAACTTTTCTATATCGAATATAATAGTCCTACCCCCGACCCAATTAAAGCGGATAACCCTGAGATTAGGGCCCCTAACTACCCGTGACGACTTAGTGACTGTCATTATGTTCTCACAGCGTGCCCTTATCTAATACGGGTCTTGGTAGACTTACTACTTTGGGCAGTAGCTATTTTGCGACTGAAACAATACTGCTTCGCGTTTTGGCATCGATGTGCGTTTGGTCGTAAAGGCAAAATTACGCCAAGTTGTTTTCATGCTACATCGCCTTGTGATGACTTGTTGGCTTTTGGTTCCGACCAAAAGCCAGCAGGAGTATGTAAACACTTTTATTATGCGTACAGCTAAAGAGTGAAATTCCCTGCCGGAGTCTGTTTCCCGTCAGCTACAATCTAGAAGGCATTAAGTCAAGAGTGAATAGGTAATTTCTAGGCAAGCGCGTCTCACCGTCGACATCATCGCTTACCAACAGTATTGTTTCATGTACATTATGTTTTAAACGTGTTTTTTTTCGTATAACAAATAGTTTTGCTTTAAAAAAATAATTAGCAACACGATATTTTTCGCAACTTTTGGATACTCCTCCAAAACGACTTGGATGTTTAAAAATATTTTTACACAGAAAAATTGATGGCTGGCATTTCTTCATAACTAACATAGCATATGTAAATCAAATAATATTTTGCAAACAAAACTGTTCAAAAGAAGGTTCAATATTGATACTTTGGCATCGAGCGGGCGCATGGCCAGTACTGCGTTTACATTGGGGTGTATATATCGCCTTAAACTTGCTTGCGAGTTGCATTGAATTGCACGTATTGGTCCTTACTACTGGGTCATCACTTCTCCCAAATTACAAATTGCAGTACAGCTAGGAGGGTCTTAGTCATCAAGCGAATATATCGCTAATCGCTGACTATATAAACGAAGCATGTCTGCCAAAGCCTTTACTAATGCGTCCTTCTATTATAAAATGCTCGTAAAGTTTATATTATCTACTTTACAGGGGTCACAAACATTAAGATACGTGTACATGTAATTAAAACAGAAATCATGCTGGAAATAGCAACCATAATTATTTAGTGTGAGACCGCAACGGGCCATCAACATGCAAGGTTTCGTGATTAGTGGAAAAATAACAAAATATTATGTTTTATCTAGTAGCTTGTGGCGCTAGAAAAGAACGTTAGGCTTTCGTAATTTTGTTACGCTTGTTAAAAGGTATAACTTTCATGGAAGTACAAACATATTTTGTACTTCCATGTGTATAATTACCCCGATAAGTGTACCCTTTTAAAAATCAGTAAGTGCGTTACGTATTTCATCCGATCGTGTCCGTGATTTGAGTTCAGAGTTCAAAATGTTCTGAATTATGACGGTTAGAGTTCGGATGAAGTACATAAGCTTCTCTACAAGTAACACTACGGCTACTTCAGAACCGAAATTTTACGGACTCGGATTGGATGTATTGCGTAGCCGTTATACCGTGCGTAAGGGTTATTTTGTATGATGCCGTTACAAAAGTTTTGAGTGAAACCTCAATTTTCAATTTTTCTAACTAAAACCACGGACGTACGGAAAATCTTTCAGTTACGAAATACTGACGAGCCTCTCTTTGTGTATCACCTTTTAGAATTTCCAACATCTATTCAACATTTCAAAGAACATCACACGTTTACAAAATAAACAAAAACAAGGAAATGTACAAAAATACCGCCAACATGTTTTCACGGAAGTTTTCAATACACGAAAACATACATAATCTCCGTTTTCATTCTACCGTAAAAATATCTAAGTGTCGCGTCGCTTAAAATAATTGGTGCTTGCTGAATCGTTCCAATTCACGCACGGAGAGTGAGGACTCGTGTCTAAAAAATCAAACCATGTGCGTGTCGGACCAGGCACAGTAAATGGTTCCGTAGTCGGGATGAGTTCTTAAGCGTGCATAATATTTATTAATTAATTTTAAAAAACTATGATAAACAAGGTCATAAATGGCATTCGAAAAACACGTCTCAACAACATATTTAGGTTACGTGTATGGGGACTAAGTAGGGCCAGTTTTTTATTACATTTTTCGTGATTTTTATACAATATGATTGATTGTTTTTGTTCAGCGGTGCACATAATAGACCAGCCTTACAATTACCGATAGGTATGTATATTGCAAATAGTCTCAAAATAAAATAGCTCCTAAACATCCGGATAGACTGACATCGGAGAGCACAAAATTATAAAGGTGCCGATTTTGTCAATCAACTAAGAAACCCTAAAAAAATCCGTTACACGCGTGGCAGCGTTCCGACACGGCAGCTAATAGCCCGTGAATATTTAGCCGATATGTCAAATAAATGTTTGTAAGAGCATTATGTGTAGAGCATTATGTTGATCGTTCGATCAAAGGGAGCGAAAATTGAGCGTGCGAAGGAAAACCTATTGGTGTACGCTGAAAAATATATTTGGAACTTGCAAACTTTATTCTTACCAGTGACAAAACAGAGTTTTAATATTTGATAATTAGTTTTTTTACTATTGTATTAAGGGTTAATTTTATAAATAGATATTAAAGCTTAAATTTAAAGTTGCAAGACTAGTTCGGTTTTAACAGAAAAAAAATATAAATGGCGCTTTTGCCTTGGATATGCAACAAAATGATTTTAAACATTTTTTTTTTAATTAATTTGTTTAGTTTTTTAATAAATATTAATTTATATTTAAGGAGTATATCATACACCTGCAGATTTTCTAAATATTATTTTCATAAAAAAAATAATAGTCGCATTGAGCACGTACCTTTGCATTTCACATTTCATTTCTTTTTTCCAAATTTCAACAAAAAAAATACCAAATATCCCAATGTTTCTCAGAGAGATTTAATACTGATTATTAACCTGCATATCTAAACGATTCAAACGATGTAAAATATATTTCTACACATTGATAACGCACTACAGCATTCTTCCTTAGTTCTAAGGGGCATGGCATTTAAGCAAACTTTAGTTTTGTGAAAAAAAAACTCACACAAAATAATACAAAACTGGTTTTGTTATTAGTAAGAAAAAAAATCGGAAACCCCAATTATTATTTTCAGTAAACGTCCAGGGATTAGGTTTTCAATACTAAATAATTGAGTTTGAAAGTATGGCTTTTTAACGGTCACTGACCCGAGCTGGTAAAAATGATTATGATTGATTTACAAACAATAACAACCAGGTTTCAGAACCTGAACGAGATACAATTTTAAAAGGATTTGCAATAAAATATGTATTAAAAGGAGATATATTGAAACGGGCGAGCAAAAAAGATGGCTAAGGCTCTAGGTCTAGGTTCTAGGCATCTCTGACAAGTATCCTTTGATGTTAGCGATGGTGACGGTCAGTCCGATAGTAAAAGGGCGAGGTGGTTGAGTATTTATTAATATAGGTCATTACTAATGTCCAGTCTCTTGTCTTGTTCTTATGTTTTTGTATTCCTACTCCTCCGTTATTCTTTTCTGATTAATTTCGTTGCGGGATCCAAGACTAGGTAGTTAAGTTAACTTACGTTGACAGATATTTTATAATAATTGCAATTTGTGGGAGATCTGGTGTTTACTAATCCTAGGCCTGTATTTCAGAGCTCCAAAAATATAGTGTGATCAAATTTAATGTCAATAGATAGACATGGACCGACCATGTAAAATTCTGCACCCGGTTAATTTGGAAGTCGGATAAAAGTGATTAAAGAACAATTCCTTTTTCAAAATTAATTTTAAAAAATCGTCTCAACATTACAACGTTTCCCATTTACATTGAACACTGGGCCTTCACCTATTCAATACCTCCAACAACATGCATAATAATAACAATTTTCACAGCCCATGAATCAATCTTTCCCTCACGTTACGTTCCGTTTTAGTTGAGTGATCTAACAATGAAAGTTGGAACGCATCGCCGCGCCCCACCAATCGATGCGTAAATCGGAACGCAGCCGACTACTATTGGCTAATGTACTGAACAGAAAACCTAACGGGTTGGACTTTTTTAAAAGGACTATTTTTGGTGTTTTGAAGCTACTTTTGACGAGCTATAAAGAACGCTTGATTGATCAAATGGCCAAGATCGGGCAATTTTTTGGGTCATCACAGCCGTTGTTATTTTTTCTTCATGCATACTGTGCTACCACGGGGAGATAGTGCAGTTATGTGGGACTCCAACCCACTAAAACTCGACGGTGCCCTCCTGTGCCACTTATGGCGAGAATACGGGCACTCGTTAGCACTCGTCCATGAACCCGCCGCTAGGATTGGAGTCTGCATTTTGACTAAAGCTGGAGAAAATTTAGTCAAAGGAAAACCCATGAAAGTAGCCAAACGCAAGCCCATCAATTATTTTAAAACTCAATATATCAAAACGGAGTCCTTATTAACTCCCGTTACCTGAATTTTCATCTCTTGTTTCTGAACACTCTCATTCAAGAAAGAAAGCTTAAATCGATAACTATCGTGATTCCTTCAAGGACTTCAGAAACAAGACGTTAGATGCTGTAACAGCACTTAATTAATCATTTTATATCAATCTATTACAGCAAAATACAATAGCTCTCGAAAAATATCTCAATTTGAACTCAAGATTGGCACAGTGCTCGATGGAGACGATAAGCTTGAAATAGATAGGGTATCGTATAAAGATCTTTTACCCTTACAGCTGAATGAGGGAACGATACTAGACCTGTTATCTGTTGAGGGTCCTCTCTCCCTCTGTCCTCGGAGTTACACCTATAGTAAAGGATAGTTAATTAATGTATTGGTTTTTAAAGTACTTTCTAAAGCCTGGTCTGATACTAAAACTTTAAAGACCACCGTTTATTAATTAATGAACCCTGATGGTCTGTCTGATTGATGGACAGCCAAACAACTAAAAATCTTGAATTCACTGACAGACAAGGCTCAGTCTAAACGACTACGTTTAACAGCTCGAAATTATTTGCCCGATTTCTATAGGTTACACCCTTAAAAGAATTAAACAAGAGATGCAACTATGGCACTTTCATAGTTTTGTCGAAAGGAAACTCGAAAGATGCGGTCCCTCACAATGGGCCTCACCAGAAAGCTTATAATCACCCAAAGGGCAATGGAGAGGGCTATGCACAGAGTTTCCTTCCATGATCGAACCAGAAATGAAGAGATCCGCAAGAGAACCAGGGTTACCGACATAGCCCGAAGAAATGCCAAACTTAAGTGGCAGTGGGTAGGGCACAACGCTCGCAGAACGGATGGCCGATGCGGCAGAAAAGTTATGGTACGGCGACCGCGAACTGGAAGGCGTTGCGTTGGAAGGCCTCCCACCAGGTGACCTGGCGATGGTGGCGGGGATCCGCTGTATGCGGGATGCACGGGACCGGTCAATATGGCGACGCTTGGGGGAAGCCTATGCCCAGCAGTGGACGTCTTTCGGCTATATGATCAAGATGATGTTAATGATGAAACTTCAAAGACATGTTTGCGAGAGACTTTCCTACTTACTTAGACGTGGCCTCAAGCGAGACGTCATTTAACTTTATCTTTGGGTTCCAAATTGAAAAATTTGCTGTCCGACAAAGTTATGCTGGGTACAAAAACTGATGCCCGTTATTTTCAAAATCCTTGTGCCCAAATGTTCGATCATAAGCTAGCTCTCATAACTTTTAAAAGCATCAACTTGATTTCAAAGCCCGAAGTTAGGAATTGCCTTTAATCTCATAATGACGTGAAAGTGGTCTATAGAAACTAAATTAATCTGAGAGCTTCGGCTTTTCATTAAGGGCCACTGAAAAACGTCGTGGCCTGGTTACAAAATCTAGATTATGGGGTCAAAAAGTATGAGATACTCGTATCAAATCAGCATACCGATATAAGTATCAAAAGAGTAGCTTATATTTTTATTTTAGTGTCTTTTTTACTTTAATTAGGGCTAATTTTGTCAGATTGTCCAAAAGAAGAATACCTTAATATTGAAATAAAATAATTATCTTCTAAACAAAAGCTGTCGGCTATTATTTTAATTTCTCCGGTCAAAGTTGTCTATTGAAAAAGCTGACTATTACGAGTAAAGGGACGATCCTTATTATAAATAATATATAATTAGAACACTGAGTTTTTTACTGTAAATATGGCTTATGTTTAAGGCTATAACGCACCAGGCCGAAATTTATCTCAGGTGCAGAATTCATTAGTTTTGTTAAACACTGCCAAACTCTACGTTTTATGCCTAAAGCTTAAACGGTCGATGACACCATGTTAATTATATAACTTCGCGTTAAACTAACCACCGCTTAAAACTTTCCCACTATATTCCTAACTGTTATTAGAATTAAATGTTTAAGCACTTGTTTATATTTCTAATAACTAATTAGATTGATTGTGATACTATTAGTAGGTGTGTTTAGAAAATGACAGATGTTATCGTAATGTTTGTATGTTGTACGTAATGTCGTTTTTAGCTTGATCTAGTTTGTTACTTTTATTATTTCCCCATGTTACTTAAGTTTTTTTTTTAAATACGCCATTAAAATATGAAAAACCTAAAATCTTTTCAACTGTCGAGGTCACTTTTGTACTTCTTCTAAATGACGTCCAAAGTTAGTTTCTCTGTGTTTTTGTTCTTAACTCAGAATACGTCTTAAAAGTCCCTCGAGTTAAACTTTTGACTCCAATTAAACTTAACTAAATAAAGTATTTATATAAATCTGTCATATTATATAACACTAAGTCATAAAATTGTATACATAAATATACGTTGTAAACCGCAGTATCAATTTAGTTCGGCTAGTATTTAAGCCGAGGCTTTTATGATGAAATTGTTTATTTAACTTTAGTCTAGTGGCGTTTAGGGTCGGTTACACCAAACTTTTTGTATTAATCTTCGTTTAACTTTGTGTTCATTCATTTTAATAATAATAAAAAAAAAATGTTTGATATTATTGGACGAAATTCTTGGTCAAAACTCTTGTAATTAATTTTCAATTTTAATGTTATCTACAATACATATAGCTGCGGGTATGTAATGTCGTTTTATTTTTATTGTGCATTCTGTCTGACTTTTCCCACTCTGAATATTTTTCAACACGCTCGCGGTTTGAATAATTTAATATGTTTTGAGATCCGAGCAGTTTGCACATGATATGATATCAAAAACCAATATTGAGAATATTGCATTTCTGTGTCACCAAACGAAAAATAAATCACAATATTTTTATCGGTTAAAATAATATTTTAAACATTTTGTCAACTTACAATAAATACCAGCCAGTTTCAAAAGTTTAACAGTTACCCAAGCGTTGTATCGAGAACAAGAAAATTCAATTAATACTAACGAAGTTCAACTACTAACTGCGGTTAAAGTTGTGATTAAAGATGAAGTTTGGTGCAGCCGACCATTGTAGAAACTTCACAAAAGGGGAAAACAAATACGTAACTAATAAGTGTTAAAATAATATTATTAAGTTGATTTACGGTTGTACATAGAGTTATTTTTAAAGAAATTGGTTGTAAACGAAAGCTTTTTATAGAAAGCTTAGGTTTAAATGTATTTATGTAAATGTATCAAGATTTTAAGTATAGAAAATGTAAAAGGAAACGAAGGTAATGTTTTTGGTGTTAGGTATTGTATCTTTTATAGCTTTGTATCGATTTTTACTTTAAAGTTAGATGGTATTTTTAATGATACCCTATCGCACGTGATAGAAATCACTGCCAGTATTCAGTCAATTTTATTTGTTTTATGAACAGAAGCATACTGGGCTTCCTACACTGCATTAATTTTAAGTTTTTTTTTATGTCAAATTAAAAAATGTCTGGACATCTTAAATAAAAATTATGACGTTTATAAATTACCGGATAAATCTGCATGGAAATTGATCTTGAGTTTTGGCTGACTATGGTCTTATAGCAATTATGTAGTATGTATGTCATATATGAATTAATACACGACGGCGTACTTGTAAACCAACAAACAATAAATGTTCTGTCAAACGAAATATACTAAAGTTGATACATACATTTTTTTAAATAAAACGACAATTTTCAGTGTTTGATAAATCGTGCAGAACCATATTTTTTTTTAATTATTTTCAGGTATTTATAGTATTTCGATATACTTACCTAATGATCTCTTAGTTATAATGTATCAAGCGCTTTCAATAAATTATTTAGCATAACTGTATATATTGTAAACTAAAATAATATTAACATCAATAAGAGCAATAATAGATGTAAACAGAAATAATAGTTGTATGTAAATTCAATAATAATGTTTTTATGTTTAAATACAAATAATAATTGAGTATTGTTGCAACGTGTTATTGTCATAAATTAGGTAGTTGTAAGTAAACAGTAATTAAAATTATAAAATGTAAACTTTTGTTTTATTTATTGATTTGTCCTGATTACAATCAGTTTTTTATTTTTACCCAACTTCTGGAGGGCAATGTTTTCCGAGCGTATGTATGTATGTATGCCCAATTCTAAAACATGATCTACAGCCTAAACGGCTTGACTGATTATGAGGTGTCGTTGGATTTTCCTCAATTGTGGGAGTGACACAGGACAAACAAAAATTAGAGAAAAACCTACCAAAACTTCGTTTGTCACCGTTCTGGAAGCACCTCTTAATATTTAATGTATAAATTCTACCTAGTACCTGTTTTTCTCTTTTCAGATAATTATTTTTTAGTAGTCGGGTTTTTGTTTTTATAATAATTTGTTTTTTATTCATACTCAAAGGCTGGTTACACTTACGAGTAGAAGCTACATCAGTGGGCGTAGTGAGTGTAGTTTTTAATGTACTCAATGTTTTTTGACCCGTAGTTAA
This sequence comes from Orthosia gracilis, assembly GCA_947562075.1. Classification (NCBI taxonomy): domain Eukaryota; kingdom Metazoa; phylum Arthropoda; class Insecta; order Lepidoptera; family Noctuidae; genus Orthosia; species Orthosia gracilis. Next base: position 31,391,115 of record OX387274.1, on the reverse strand, counting down.
CTCAACCAATGGTTAAATAAGTCAATCTATGGTTGCAAGTTTTGGTAAAAACCATTTTTTTTTCAGCCTCACAAATGGTCAAATAAGTAGGAGAGTTAATTATTTAACCATTTGTAAGACTCACAATTGAGGAATAAACGCGTTTAACCTAAATTTTAAAACATTTTTTTCCCGTAGTTAACTACTTTAACTTTATTTTTTATATTCTATTGGCTCGCGTTTGCCCACTATCCCGCCTGAAGTTAAGCGATGATGTGGTCTACGGTGAAGCACGCTTGCTTAGAAGAAACCTATTCACTCTTGACTTAAAGTCCCCAAGGTTGTAGCTATCAGGGAACAAAGACTCCGAAAGGGAGTACCACTCCTTAGCTGTGCGCACAATTAAAGAATTAAAACTCGTGCTCGATCGTGTTATCGTAAAAATCAATTTGCATCGTAACGGGTAAAAGTGCCGTTTGGTGACAGTAAGGAGTATCCTTTCACTGTATGCAAATTAACGTAACAGAACGTTTACGTGAAGGCCAACGAGTACGCTAAAAAACTCTCACTAAGGCCTTTGATTTGCTTTCGTAAAGATGTGGTTTTCTGGATTTTTTCAATGTGTATTTTATTAGTAACTACAGTCTGAACACAAAAACACACAGTGTGTTATTTTCAATCATCAATCGATACATAATAAACCTGTAGAAAAGACGTTTTTGTACATCGAAAATATTAATAAAAAAAGTTTTAAACTTAAAAAAAAATGTTGTGCTAGCGACATGAAGAAAACAAAATTAAGTACGCTATAAGATTTCTATAGCATATAAATCAACAACTTTCTCTAAATAACTGCAAACTAAGGTCATACCACCCAATTCCGGGACCCAATGCCCTAAATACTCGAAATAAGGAAAAGGTAAAGAAATGAGTGTATCACATTTTATTACGGGCTATTTTAAGTTGGACACCAAAGGAAAACGGCGAACACGAAAAAATGCCAATCTCAATAATTTTCTTGGAAATAAATAATAAGGTGACGAGGAAATGTGCGTGAAAAATGTTTCCAATTTACCTTATTTTGGACTAAAGATATTCAAGGACCATTAAGCACTTCCTTTCGATGGAATGGAACAAGCATAGATAGAAACATTTATTTATTTATTTATTAGTTTATCCTCGCACTGGAACGCCTTGCAGCAATTATACCAATGGAGCACAATCTTATAATAAACTCACTATAAGTCTAGGTTTCCTCACGATGTTTTTCCTTCACCATTGTCAGCAATGTCCAAGATAAACTTGGAAAGTACATATGAACTTGAAAAAGTCACATTGGTACTTGCCCGGATTCGAACCCACGACCTTAAGTACAGGCACGAAAGGCGAGGTCTTAGCCACTGGGCCATCACGAAATTGAAAAGTCACGGATCAAGTTATTGGTAAATATTCCCATACTCGAACAACAAAACAGAACTAGAATTGTTTCGGCATTTCTTTCGATTTTCTTTTCTCTCTTTTAAAACTAAAATTGTGCCTTAGGGGAAGCAAAAGAAGAACGGGACTGTATATTCTATTGTATGACAGGCATTACGTTAAAATACCGCAAAAGAGTAGCAGAAATTAGATTGACGACAAAGGTAGAAGAATGATAAGGCTTCGAAAATAAGATAACTGAAATGGCAATGGATAGCAGGCCGAAAGCAAAGACCAAGGTAGACAGGTCAATAATGTCAAAACCAAATTATTGGTAGTGTATCGTGCAAACCATCTCCAATTTACAGGGTGTTCTATCGTTGGAAACTGTAAGCAACTTCATCTACATAGGGGCGAATATCAGCAACACAAGAAGAAGGAGAAGGATATAAGGAGAATAGGGATCACCAAAAATGCAATGTCCTAATTGTAGAGAATATGTAGAGATCGAAACGTCTCACGTAAGGCTACAGTGAAACTCAACTCCCTGGTGTTCTCCATCTTCAGTTACGGGGCTGAACGTGGCCTTCAAACAACGCTAACCTTGACCATATAGATGGGTTTGGTGCTGGATGAAGATGTTGCAAATCCCCTGGTCAGCCTTTCGCACCAATGACTCTATCCTCCGCGAACTGAAGCATAAAGGTTAGACTGTCCACGACCTGCCTTCGCAAAATTTTGGAGTTCTTTGGTCACATTGACTGAAAGAATGGACTAACCTGAAACAGCTGATGGGTACTGGAACCATTGAAGTGAAAGTTCCCAGAGGTCCCAGTCCAATTAAGAAATTGAACACCAAACTGCACGATGCTCTCCACGGCGCAAAAGACAGGCAAAGATGGCGCAAATGAGTGAAAGTAAAGTTGTTTCTATGACGGCAGGGAAATCAGAACCCTTAGTAATGAAAAACACGACGTGAGCAGGGAGGTAGACTAGCTAGATAATATCAAGAAAATCGGCAGGCACAATCTGGCCAAAAAAAATGAAAAGAGCTGGAAGAGCCTAAGTATGTGTCGCAAAACATGCAGAACAATAAACTGAAAAATACTATGCGAGAGACCTAATTAATCAGAAGTGTTTTAGTAAGTACAAAGGCTTAGATATAAGTTAAAAAAATGTGTTAATATTGTCATTGTTATAAAAGATCTGAGTCTGAAATCACCAACTTGCTTTAAACAAGCATTTTGATATATGTTGGTGCCTTTTCTGAGAAATGAGAGTAATATTATAGCTCACATGAAAACAAGACGTTTCAATACTAAATCTTGCAAATTAAATTAGTCTACACGAACAAAGTTTGAAACAAGTATGAACCTACCAGAGTTTGTTTCTCAAAGACATAAAATAATCCCTGAAACTATAACTGAAGTAAATGAGCCGAAGTACACAAGTTACACAAGCTAACTTTTTGATGTAAAAGTTGCCTAGTAATGGCGTATGTAATTGAATTATTTAAGAGACCATTACACATGATTGGAAGTAAGTAAGAAGATGTAGGTATACACGTAGATATATATATATATATATATATATATATATACATACTAGCTTCTTCCAGCAGCATCACCCGCGTGATTGTCGAAAATTTACCCGAGGTAACATATTCCCGGGATAAAATACCACCACCACCAACTTTAAAATACCCACCGTACCACCGTGGTACGGTGGGTATTTTAAGGTTAGTGGTGGTATTTTAAAGTTAAACGATTCCACTGTATGAAGTGACTGTAGTGATGTGCTGTATGAGTCAGTGTAGATCACATGAGTGTGATACAAGATCACAAGAGTGTAAACTTACTTTGAGCGTACAGATAAAGGTAGAAATAAGTATACTAGGGGAAGTTTGAAAGTGGTGCCAGTGACAGAAAAATTTAAAGGGAATCGATTGTCTTGGTGTGGTCATGTGAAGAGGATGTATGCAACGCATGTTACTAAAAGTACTATGAATATAAATGTGAATGGATGGAGAGGGAGAGGGCAAGAAAATTGTCCTTGATAGCGACACAGTTGACAATGGAAGTAAGAAAAAAAATGCTGCGCCGACCAAAGTGACATGGGCAGTATGATGTTATAACCATATTTCAAGAGGTTCTAGCAAATCAGATTTTTTTTAAGCAAATATTTTTAAAACCGGTGTGATTTATGTTGTCGTCAGTTTTTTGCGCCTGTGAAAAGTACATACCTAGAAATAATATAAGTACTTTATTTTACACCAAAATATAGAATCACATATCACACTCATATTATAAAGACGAAATTTTGTGCGTGTGTGTGTGTGTGTGTTTGTAACTTTTTCACGCTGAAACGGCTGGACGGATCGGGATGAAATTTGGCACAGAGATAGATTATAGTCAGGAATAGCACATAGGATTTTTTTTTATCCCGGGAATATATATATTTATTGTTGGCAATAGTTTCTAAATAATTGCATTTGTTTTTCTATGTGCTCGCGTTTGATCAGTATCTTGCCTGATGGTAAGGGATGATGCGGTCGACGGTGAAGCACGCTTATTCACTCTTTACTTAAGGAGCCCAAGGTTGTAGCTATCAGGAAACAAAGACTCCGGCAGGGAATTTCACTCCATAGCTGTACGCACAATGAAAGTATTCGCAAAACGCTTTGTACGTATGGGTGGGATGTCCACCATGTAACTGTGGCGCATTGCCGTACGACTTGTTATCCGATGATTAGGGTACAATGGCGGTATCTTTCATATTTCGTGGAAACGAGAACGCACTTAAGGTTACACTAGTCGATCTTTCTTCCATACAAACGTAGTCTGGCGATTACTCCACTGTTTGACAATATACGATTAAAATTAAAAATGATATCAATTCATCTCATCATTACCTAGCCCTGTGTGGAAACAAAAATGTAAAAAAATTACATATTTGAAAGTCATGAGCGTCGAAAGTTCCATATTTCAACACTAATCTTATCGCATCTTTGGGCAGAAATAAATACCATAAGAAGAAGGAAAATAGCGATACAGCCACCATACAGAGATAGACTAATAGTTCAACAATGCAAGTAAATTTATTTTGAAAATATACATTTAGTCGTTTTTAGGGTTCCGTACCTCAAAAGGAAAAAACGGAACCCTTATAGGATCACTTTGTTGTCCGTCTGTCCGTCCGTCCGTCTGTCAAGACCCTTTTTCTCAGGAACGCGTGGAGGTATGAAGCTGAAATTTATATCAATTACTCAGGTCTACTGTCCCTTAAAGCTGTGAAAAAATCAAACTTCTAAGCCAACGCAATCAAAAGATACAGCCGTTTATGCCGCAAATTTTCGACACTTGCAAGGGAATCAAAACCTACAGGGTGCTTCCCGTGAACTCAGAATCTTGAAATTTGGTACGAAGCAACGTCTTATAGCATAGATAAAGGAAAAATTACGAAAACCATAAATTTTTAGTTACATCACATAATATATATTTTTTTAATAATTTTTACCTTACTACCCATTTCCTCATAAACGCGTAGAGGTATTAAATTGAAATTCATACCAAATACTCAGGTCTATAATACCTTTAAGCTGTAACAAAATCAAACTTCTATGTCAACGCAATCAAAAGAAACAGCAATTTAAGCTGCATATTTTGAAACTCGCAAGTACTCGCAAGGGAATCAAAACCTAAAGGGTACTTCCAGTCGACCTAGAATCTTGAAATTTGGCATGAAGCAACGTTTTATAGCACACATAAAGGAAAAATTCCGAAAACCTTAAATTTTTAGTTACATTACAAAATATATATTTTTTAATAAATATAAACTTATTACTTTTTTCCTCATGAACGCGTAGAGCTATCAAGTTGAAATACTTACTTAGTACTTAGTTACTTAAACGATAAAGAGATCTTTGTCTTAAATTTATGCTCCTCCATCTTTTTTAATAAATATAAACTTATTACTTTTTTGCTCATGAACGCGTAGAGCTATCAAGTTGAAATTCATATCAAATACTTAGATCTAATTGCCTTTAACCCGTGAAAAAAAAAAAAAATTCTAAGTCAACGCAAAAACGCAAAACGCAAAAGTACAACCATTGATACCGCATATTTTGAAACTCGCAACTACACGCAAGGGAATTAAAACCTAAAGACCACTTCCCGTTGACATAGAATCTCGAAATTTGGTAAGAAGCAATAGCTTACAGCACAGGTAACAGAAAAATTCCGAAAAGCTTAAAATTTTAACCTCCATCTTTCCCCATTGTAATGTTATGAATTTCATTTTGCAATAAGATTACCATAGTTATGACTCGATTGTCGTAATGAACGAACTTTGTAAACCTTGCAGGTTTGTACGGAACCCTCGGTGCGCGAGTCCGACTCGCACTTGGCCGGTTTTTTTCATGATATCTAGACTCCCAAAGGTCTGTGTATAAAATATCGTGCGCTCGTTTTCGTCCTAAATCATCATCCATTTCGCTACAAATTTGCCAAAGTGCTAATTCGCATGCGAACTAGCTTCTTACTGCTCATCACAGCATCTATCTCTTTCGCACGTGTTGTCGTATGAGATAGCAGGCATTTTAACGCCACGCACAAAATAGTTCGTCCCGTGGCAAACTTAAGGTGTGATTCCCTAGCCAACTGCAGGAGGCAGCAGCAGCTACTCGTTTCTAAGTATTCGTAGACAGGAGACGTGGCTTTAGCTATGGAAGCTAATTCATAGAAATGCATAAAAACCAGTTGTGTCGCGGCAATACGTCGCTTGCCGCTGCCGCCTTCAAAGCGCTCGTACGCTTTTCACATAATCAATATAATTTATAATGATTATGACATTCATGGCTGGGGTTTAATAGTGGCAACGTGAATGTTTGGATTCAGAGACTTGAAACGTGTCTCATTTTGTATGCAGTCATTGTATCGAGAGTCTTTGTATCGTCAGTCTGAGGCCAAACATTTGCAGACTTTAATAATTAATTATTTTTATCATTACTCACTTCATTAGCTGTTGTACTTGACTGGAATTTATAACCTATGTCCCCTAGATGGGGCAGAGGGCATTCACAGTAGTCCTCCATCGCGAGCGTTCTTTAGCTTCCCGCTTTACCTCGCCCCATTTCATTTCAATGCTCTTCACTTCAGCCAACACGGCACTACGCCAGTTTTGATGGGGACGGCCATGTTATTTTTTCTCTTTAGTATTTCAATCCAATGTAGCTATTGTCCTACTAATATTATAAATGCGAAAGTTTTTGAGGATGGATGTATGTTTGTTACTCTTTCTCGCAAAAACTTCTAATCGGATTTGGATGAAACTTTACAGTAATATAGGTTATACATTCCGTATGGTGCCGGACGTTAAGATTTCCGTATGGTGCCGGACGTTAAGAATTTCACCATCCCATGTCTTCCCGTGGGTGTCGTAAGAGGCGACTAAGGGACAAACCAGAGAATGGGCAGCAGCTTTCTCTGTGCTTCTGTAACAACCATACTGCGATCGCCAACCCGCCTGCCAAGCGTGGCGATTATGGCAAAACCCCCCCAATGAAAAGCACAAATAAAAAATGGCCTCTAGTACCCGGCAGCCTGCCTACCCTCGACTACGGTAGCGGTCGAGGTTACGGCATGGCAAGGGGTGCAAAGAATCTCCGGACGAGATCCGGCTACCCCAACAATCACCGACGACTGGACCTGGCAACGTACAACACGCGCACACTTCGGACCGACGAGAAGATCACCGAACTCGAAGAGGAATTGAGCAGGTTGCGATGGAGTATTATAGGGTTATCTGAAGTCCGAAGAGAGGGGGAGGACTCGATAATCCTCAAATCCGGTAACCTGCTCTATTTCCGAGAGGGTGACCGGCAGTCCCAGGGTGGTGTCGGGTTTATCGTCCACAAGTCCCTTGTGAACAACGTGGTGAAGATCGAGAGTATGTCGACCAGGGTGACGTACCTTATACTCAGAATATCCTCAAGATATTCGCTGAAGGTCATACAGGTCTACGCCCCAACCTCGGCACACCCCGACGACGAGGTAGAGACCATGTATGAGGATATCTCCAGAGCCATGCATGGTTTCAAAACTCACTTCACCGTTGTCATGGGGGACTTCAACGCGAAACTGGGCAAACGAGACGAGGATGAGCTCCAAGTGGGGCAATTTGGAGTTGGACGTCGGAACCACCGGGGTCACCTACTGGCCAGTTTTATGGAGAAGGAGGGCCTCTATATGATGAACTCCTTCTTCAAAAAGCGTGAACACAGGAAGTGGACCTGGCAGAGCCCCGATGGTCCAACAAAAAATGAGATTGACTTCATCATGTCAACCAGGAAGCAAATGTTCAATGATGTCTCTGTGATCAATTCGGTAAAAACCGGGAGCGATCACCGCATGGTAAGAGGCACATTGAACATTAATATTAAGCTTGAAAGGTCTCGACTGATGAAGTCCACGCTCCGTCCAGCACAGATCCAGGTCCAAAACCCCGAGAGCTTTCAGCTCGAACTCCAGAATCGTTTCGAGTGCCTAGGTAGCTCAGTGGACGAATATAGCGACGGGTTCGTGGAAGCTGTCCATACGGTCGGGTCTAAGTTTTTCAAGACCCGTCGTACAGATAGAAACAAAAAGATCTCTGATCCTACCCTCAAGCTTATGAAGGAGAGGCGTGAGATGATCCTGCAGTCTTCAGATGAGGCGTGCAAATACCGGCAGCTCAATAGACAGATCTCTAAATCCTTGAAAAGAGACCTCCGCCGCTTTAATACCGAGCGTATTAAAGACGCGATTGAGCGAAATAAAGGCTCCAAGGTTTTTTCAAGGGATCTGGCTATTGGGCAGAGCCAGCTCACGAAACTGAAGACCGACGATGGCAGGACCGTATCCGCCAAACCGGAGCTTCTGAGGGAGATCGAGACATTCTATGGGCAGTTGTACACATCAGTCAGCAAGCCCGTTGCGAGTCTAGCAAACGACCCAAGAGCTAGATTTACCCGTCACTATACCGAAGATATCCCGGATGTCAGCCTGTACGAGATTAGGATGGCTCTGAAACAGCTTAAAAACAACAAGGCGCCGGGTTATGACGGAATCACGGCTGAACTCCTGAAGGCGGGTGGAAAACCGGTCCTTAAGGCCCTTCAGAAGCTGTTTGATTCCGTCATACTCGAGGGCAAAACGCCACAGGCATGGTGCAGGGGTGTGGTGGTACTTTTCTTCAAGAAGGGCGACAATGCCCGGCTGAAGAACTATAGACCCATCTCACTTCTTAGCCATGTCTACAAGTTGTTTTCAAGAGTCATCACGAATCGTCTCGCGCGCAGGTTTGATGATTTCCAGCCTCCCGAACAAGCCGGATTCCGAAAAGGCTTTAGCACCGTAGACCACATACATACGCTGCGGCAGGTTATACAGAAGACCGAAGAGTATAACCTGCCTCTCTGTTTAGCGTTTGTGGACTACGAGAAAGCCTTCGATTCGATCGAGACTTGGGCTGTACTGCAGTCTCTCCAACGGTGCCAGATCGACTACCGGTACATTGAGGTGTTGAAGTGTTTGTACAAAAACGCCACCATGTCAGTCCGTCTTCAGGATCAGACCTCGAAACCAATCCTTCTCCAGCGTGGCGTGAGACAGGGAGACGTCATTTCTCCGAAACTGTTCACTGCTGCGCTGGAGGATGTGTTCAAGGTTCTGGACTGGAGGGGCCTAGGCATCAACGTTAATGGCGAGTACATCACTCACCTTCGGTTTGCCGACGACATAGTGGTCATGGCTGAGACCATGGAAAGCCTCAGTAAAATGCTCGATGACCTCAGTAAAGCTTCCGAAAGAGTGGGTCTTAAAATGAACATGGACAAAACCAAGATCATGGTGAACGCCCATGTAGCACCCACTCCTGTCAAGATCGGAGACTCTACACTCGAAGTTGTAGACGATTATGTCTACCTGGGACAAACGATCCAGTTGGGTAGGTCCAACTTCGAGAAAGAGGTCAACCGTCGAATCCGACTCGGCTGGGCGGCGTTCGGGAAGTTGCGTGGTATCTTCTCGTCCAATTTACCGCAGTGTATCAAGACAAAAGTCTTTGACCAGTGTGTGTTGCCAGTGATCACCTATGGGACCGAGACATGGTCGCTCACAATGGGCCTTATCAGAAAGCTTAAAGTCACCCAAAGGGCAATGGAGAGGGCTATGCTCGGAATTTCCTTGCGTGATCACGTCAGAAATGATGATATCCGCAGGAGAACTAAAGTTACTGACATAGCCCGGAGAATTGCTAAACTTAAGTGGCAGTGGGCAGGGCACATTGCTCGCAGAACGGATGGCCGATGGGGCCGAAAAGTTCTGGAATGGCGACCGCGAACCGGAAGACGATACGTTGGAAGGCCTCCCACTAGGTGGACCGATGACCTGGTTAAGGTTGCGGGAAGGCGCTGGATGCGAGACGCACGGGATCGGTCAATGTGGCGACGCCTGGGGCAGGCCTATGTCCAGCAGTGGACGTCTTTCGGCTGAAATGATGATGATGATGAGGTTATACATCAGAATAACACATAGGCTACAATTTCTAATGTTTTGTTTTGTTATTTGGTCATGATATAACGATAAATATCAAGTAAGTCGAAAAAAATCTGCCTTCTGAGAGCTTTCTTCGCGTGCGCAGCCTAAACCTTTGGAGTTACACAAATATAATGTACCGTAGGATTGTTTTTCTTAAATAGTTCTAAACAAAAGTCCTTGACAGCATATATCTACCTTTTATGTGGAAACCACTATGACCACAAAAATTAGAGATTCTTATGAAAATTGCAATAATGTAACCCAAAGTACCAAAATGTTGCATAAAAAATTAATTCTTTGGCGTGCGCTGAGAAAACTATTGATGATACATAAAAAATATGTACTACATGATTAGGTAGGGTAGGGTAGGTAGGGTAGGGAAGTTAGGGTAGGGTAGGTAGGGATTGGTAGGTAGAGAAGGGTAGGGTAGGTAGGTTAAGGTAGGTAGGGTAGGTGGGTAGGGAAGTTAGGGTAGAGTAGGTAGAGTATGGTAGGTAGAGTAGGGTAGGGTAGGTGGGTAGGGTAGGTGGGTAGGGTAGGTGGGTAGGGTAGGTGGGTAGAGTAGGTATGGTAGGTAGATAGCCAATTGACGGGAGCGAAGCCCCGGGGGTCAGCTAGTACTGCATGATTTTTAATATGTTCACCAAATAATCACTCACTCAATTTCACTCCATAAACGCTGCCTTAGTTACCAAAACATGTGGGTGGTTCTTGGCAAAGAATTCGCCAATACATCATTCTTTGTCGAATTCGTTTTCATACATTACGATGTTGGCAACTTGCTCGTGAATTCTGCAGAGAAGGCCGCAATTGTTTTTCTTACAATCCTGTTATGAATAAAAACCTGATGTGTCGCTAGAAATGTAAGTTTATAATAAATCTTAGTTTTAATTTCCAATTAAACGTATTTAAATTCGACAGATTACAATATATCTTACAGAGATTGATGAACAGTCAGTGAAGTATTAAAATGACTCGATCTTTTGTACTATTTCTAGTAGCATTTTATACTCAAGATTCCACAAAAAACCTTGCTAAAACTTCACTACCTTGTAACTTTGTTCATCTTACATCAGTCGATTAAGTTTTCTCTCGTCGCTAATACCTTCGATAAATGACCAACCAATCCCCTCAAGGTCCAACGGCATTGCAAACTTTACCACCTTGTAACTTAGTTCATTTCTCGCTCATCCGCAGGTGATTTAAGTTTACCTTTATCACTTACAGAGAGCACCTTCAATAAAGGACTATTATTTTCTACCAAGGTTTGAAGAAAACTCACTCATTTCTTGCTCATCTTCAGCAAATTAGTTCGTGAACATGTTTGTTGGTGACCTATTTCATCACACTGAACATTTACGATATTATCGAGGCCCCTTCATGGCCAATGATCTGCTCGGCACAAAATTTGCGACTTTTTATGCGGTTATATACAGTTATAGTGTCCATAGGAAAATTCTACTTAACTACGTATTCATAGTATTTTGATATACTTACCTAATGATCTCTTAATTATAATGTATCAAGCGCTTTCAATAAATTATTTAGCATAACTGTATATATTGTAAACTAAAACAATATTAACATCAATAAGAGCAATAATAGATGTAAACAGAAATAATAGTTGTGTGTAAATTCAATAATAATGTTTTTATGTTTCAATCTGCCTAGCTTTTTCCCAACCATATTGGGGTCGGCTTCCAGTCTTACCGGATTCATCTGAGTACCAATGTTTTACATGGAGCGACTGTCTGTCTGAACTCCACAACCCAGTAACTTGGTAACACGGTACCCCTTGGCAAGACTGGTGTCAGATCCCAAGCTTCTGACTACCCGTAACGACTGTCAATGATCTTCAAATGATGACCGGGACCAACGGCTAAACGTGCTATCCGAGGCACGGAGGAAACTTGGTATGTTGAAATGGTCACCCATCCACGGACCGACCTTGTCAAGCGTTGCTTAACCTTGATGATCGACCAGTGTGGCTGTTGTTATTTAGCCACGAGCTCCTCCTTTTATGTTAAAAGACAATTAATAATTGAGTATTGTTGCAACGTGTCATTATCATAAATTAGGTTGTTATAAGATCAAGAGCAGTTGTGGCCCAGTGGCAACGGCCGTGACTAACAAGTTGTAGGTCGGGGTTCGATCCCAGGCACGTGCTTTCATCATCAGCCTCTTTACTTTGTTTAAATTATAGCAGCATTTTCGACGACGGTATTTCCTATGTCCAAAAAATCTAAGAAAATGTGACATGACTGAGATTACGGCCCATTCCCTCGCACAGAGATTAGGCTTGTGTCCCAGCAAAAGGAACATTAAAAAGGCCGATGTTGAAGAAGTTCTTACATTCAAAATTTTACCCGGATCTTATTAAGAAGATTAAGCCAGTGACTCCTTTTCAGTAAGGTCAAACGATAACCTTGACAAAACTTCAGCAATAGCCCACTTCGCGCTCATCTCTATAAGTCGTGTAAGTTAGCATGACTTTAATCTTTGTGACTCCGAGTGAAAGTGAGCGTTAAGAGCACTGGTTAATGGATACGAGATTGTTTGTGTAAGGGTGCGGTCGGAGAGTATGGAAGGAGCGATTGATTTTGTGTAAGGGCACGTACAATTTTGGTCTCTATCGGCACGTACATGTACAACGCTGCGGCATACGGTGCAGGATACAATCCTCCTTACCGCTGTAGGGAAGTCCGACGAAATAAAATATTATTCGATTTTCACATATGATTACGATAATGTTCTCTGAGGAGTGATAGCAGTTTATTTCTATTTGTTTTTTTGAGAAATTGCACCGATAGTCGTTTCAACCAATGGCCTAATAGCCACGAGCCTCAACATCTTAGGAGGCAGGAGGTGGGGGGAGGGATTTTGTTAGTCAGCAGGACCAAGGGCTTGATTCAGAAAGCGGTACTTCTGGACATGGCTCATATTGGGAGCTTCCTCTCTCTGGAGCGATGACTGCTAGTAATTTGGACCCTGTTTCTGATACTTGTGGGCTACTATTTCGTTTGGAAATGGAGAAAACTCCGACATTGTACCTTGGTGCGTGAAATTTAAATAAATAAAACTATACTTGGAGTTTTCTTGCGTGATCGAATCAGAAATGAAGACATCCGCAAGTAAACCAGTGTTACCGACGTAGCCCGAAGAATTATCAAAGTGAAGTGACAGTCGGCAGGCTACATTGCTCCCAGAAAGGATGGTCGATGGAGCTGAAAATTTCTAGAGTGGCGTAACGGAAGACGCAGTATTGAAATACCTACCTCTGACCTGGTCAAAGCTGCGGGTGCGAGATGCACAGGACCGATCAAGGTGGTGACACTTGGGGCCCTATGTCCAGCCGTGGACGATATGATACAATTTTCCTTTTGACGACTATTCTGATATAGGTTGTCATAACATTATAATCTTTGAATCGCTAACAGTAACACCTAACCTGATCGACAATTAGAAGATTGGAGTCATTAGAATGCCTACGCGTATTAATTGGCGTCAACTGGTCTCATTAATATGCTAATTACTGTATACGAACAAGTCCCACGCAGTAGTTTAGTTAAGATACTAATTTGAGTTTGAATTTCAGCTTCAAATAGCATAAATCAGCATATCATGTTATATTGCGGGAATACTCCCGCAGTGATAACATATAATTATATGAGTCCGCACCCTAATTCTGTCAGTTCAAAATATAGCGCAAGCTTTCCCTCCATTCATTACTTCATATGTTCAAAAATCCGTCTACTCATCAGCGTAAAACACACAATGAATACTGTTCAGTTATCAAAATGAAAGGAAAGGAGTGTGCTTCATGGTGTCAAACAGATACGCAAGTAGAATGCTGGACTCCGTGCGGGGGAGTGGGCTGTAATCTACCACGTGGGGCTCAAGTCCAGGTTGGTGGATTCAAGTCTTAAATTTTTTGGTAAAATAGATATCTTCGTAAATACTTTCACCAGAGATTTCAATATTAAAGATTCGGTCGTCCAAATGTTTGGATTTACGCGTTCACCATGGTTCACCATATAAGATTTTTAAATGACTCGCGCACACCACCACTCAAGAAGATAGCCGACCGCGTGGTAAGTTTGCTTTGGTCTAGACTCCATTTGAAATAACATTAGACATGTTTCCAAATCTTTTTACAGTGCATTCAACCGATTTTAAGTTCTATCCCATAAACATAAGGATGACATAAAAAGCATAAACCTGTTACCAAAACGAACTTTTTACTACAGCTACCATTTGTCGTATCACCAACGCAATAGAAGTCAAAATGGGTTGAACGGGCTGTAAAATGGGCTAATTTAATTTTCTAATGTTATCGCAAATGGAGTGTAGTGTGACTGAATTGACGGCACGATTGGCATAGTGGTTGAGAGATCGGCTGCTGCGCTGCATGTCGTGGGTTAGAGGACTGCCACCTATAAGGTATGTCCTTATTTCTATTAAGTATTCAAACTAAATTTTTAACAAACAACAAAACTTGAGCCCCTCCAACTTCTCCTAGATTTCCTTTATGAAATAGCCCGTTGTAGTTATATAGTAAATAATGAACTCGGTAAAGTTTCAGGTTGTAGCTGCACTGTTGAAAGCTGAAGCCTTATTAAGGCTCTCAGGCTATTCAGGCTAACGTGAAATATTATTATGCTTGGCACGAGCTGTGGGGATGGTTTTTAATGTTTTATGTTGAAATGTGGTAACAGCCTAACCTGTGCCATACGCTTGTTATTTTACAGAAATACTACAATGCTTATTCACATAATATCATCAGCCTTTTTATGTTCCCACTGCTGAGACACAGGCCCCCTCTCTGTGAGAGGGACTAGGCCGTAACCCACCACGCGGGCCCAGTGAGGGTTGGTGGATGTCACATGTCTTCGAATTTTTTGTTGTAAGACATGCCGGTTTCTTCACAATGTTTTCCTTCACCGTTTAGAGAGGAGTGGTGATGAAATAATTTACACAAAGTAAAGCGCCTGCCTGGGTTCGAACCCACGACCCACAACGGTGTAAGTCACGGTCGATACCACTGGGCCACCACTGCTCCATTTCCACTCAATGCTTACTGGCCAGCAAAAATATGCAACTTAGTAATTACTTCTTCGTACATACCTTCCAGACACACCGCTGACATACCAGCCCACCAGCATTGCCGAAGGGCTAGACACAAGTTTACCCACATTCCGGTTATGTTTATTCAATTCAATTCAATTACATAATTATCAATCAGACCAAGATCCATAAATGTTAGTAACTAAACTTATAAACTAAGGCACTTGTCCTAACGACTCTCTTTTACAACGATTCTCTGTTACTACAATGCGCTTCTGGAACTCTCTACCACATTCCCTACGCGACAGCCCTTCTCTGCCTTCAAGAGGAAAATTAAGGATCATTTTCTTTCAGAATGCAATAATATTAGTATATATAGGTATATATTTATAAATATTGTTCTTATTTATGTATGTATATTTATGATTTATTTAACATTATTCTAAAATTGTACACTGGACTACTTCTCTTCTTCCTTTTGTAAACTCTCTCTATCACTCTAAGTTTTGCTGGTAGAAAACTCATCTTAGTACATCAACTTTATAATCACTCAAGTTGTATATGTATTTTTTTTAGTGTACAATAGCACTAGGGTACAATAGCAGCGAGTAGAGCTAGATTCTAGCTCTACTCGCTGCTCGCCGATACGAGTTTGCGAGCAGAGTACCTTCTAGATGCTAGAAGGTTCTCTGCTCGCAAATTCGTATCTAGGTAGATACGAGATGGCGAGCAGAGAGAAGCGGGTGTAGAGTTCCTATAGTTTTACCGCTCATCTATAAGCTAGTGTTTTGTGAAACTGGCGATTACTCACACCACTCGCTCGGGCGGTCAGTCCTGCACGCGTTGGTTGGTTGGTCGGCGTGAGTTGCAAATATGCAAAATCCATAAAAATAATCAATAAATAAAATCCTTTCGTAATCTTCCATTATATCACATATAATATGGGGTGATCCTATTGCGATCTACCGGGAAATTCAAACTCCGAGCTGCTATAGAAAAAAACGCAGTAACGCTTTTCCCGATCCAGCAATCGAACCCAGAACCTACTCTCTACCGCTTGTGTTAAAACTTTCAGATGTAAGAATTTAAAGACTGTTGTTCAGAAAATAACTGTATCACTTTGTTATCAACGTAAGCGAATATCGCCAAATTTCTAATACTAAAAACCCACAATCCTTCACAGCTCAATTGTGATTGATCGTGATTGGCTATCCTTTTCTTGTTGACACCGAGGAAGTCCAGTAACAGCGAATGGAAAACAAACCCGACATTTTGTCATCACGACCGGAAGTCAGCATTGATCTACTTACAGTGAGAAATATCAAGAATTGTATCAAACTAAAAATAGAAACACATTTTTGTTGATTTTTAGAGTGCAACCTACCTTGGAATGTTCACATAGCTGAAGTAAGCAGGATTGTGTTTTTCTCGTTTTGATCTCTGCAGCGTCTCCAGAAGTTGTTGTCTTTCTCAACTTAAGTTACTCTTGCTCAGTTTCTTCTTATTCCTCTTCTTGACTATGCTGATGTCTGCATCCTTGATGTGAATGAGGAACTTCTTGATAAGCTCAAGCGTTTGCAGAATTTATGTATCGCTTTATTGCATATTTTATTTTCTGTCGGATAAACCAATTATCGTTTAAGCCTTTGTACATAAGTTTCCTTCTGTATTTGTATGTTTGTTTTGTGAACAATAAAGAATATGAATATTAATAAGTTGACTTGGATAGATAGGTTCATGAATGATGTTTATGTTTATTTTATTATTATTATCTTTTGTTACAAATATAATTAAATTTGCTTACATTTTTTGCTCATTTGTTAGTCATATCCAACAATTAACCATTATCAGCAATCCTCCTAGATGACCTAAATCACAATAGCGTGTTGTCGAAACTTTAATCGTCTCAGTAAAGAACTTTCTGCGGTAACGAACGTCGCAATGGTAAACTTTCGCAATAACGTACTTCGCAATGGTAAACTTTCGCAGTAACGTACATCGCGGTAATGAACTTCGCAACACCCTTTTTGTATATTTATCTATTTAAACATCCGGATTGAGAACCTCCTCTTTTATGAGAAGTCGATTAAAAATAGATTTAACAACAATTACTATTTCATTTTAACACAAATACCGGAACAACCTAAAAGTTTTAGTAGAATTCAAGACTTATTTTTATTAAATGACGCCAAATAACTTAAAAATACGTGCAGTATTTATTTGAAATTAGCACATGAATTTTCATCAAGCTAACATTTGCAACCACAAGATCAACAAGGAAGTCAAACCAACTTCCTACAAAAGTACATGATACTTTAAACTTTCTTTTATTATTATTTTTTTTTGCTATACTTGAAAAAGGCGCTTTAATTGTGACGTCAATATAATTGGTAAATGCGCCTTCATATATCATAACATCGTGTCCGTCGTGGGTGCGATACATTATCTGGATGAAATATGGATAAATGTAGACGCTGCGGCCGCCAATCAGTTCGGTATGCTTGCCAAGGCAACAGACACAGCTGTTTTTAATTATTCAACCTTAGCAAAGCTTGTTAAGATTTATGGCAGTGGCTTGACAATGAAGCTTATATTTGACAGTGTGAAAATAATGGTGATGAAACATAACATACTCGTAGCTTAATCACCTTACAAATCAGTTTCAGTCATCTAACCATACACAAACCCACATAGACATACGCACACTCATACGTACACACACACAGCACGACTTAGACTTAGATTTAGTTATTACTAGCTTCTCTTCTTGCAGCGGTTTCGCCCGCGTGAAAATTGTTTTATCATCCCAAGGGAATATTATACCGGGATGAAAACCCTATGTGCTGACAGACTATAATCTATCTCTGTGCCCAATTTCATTCAGATCTGTTCAGCCGTTTTGGCGTGATTGAGTAACATACATACATACACACATCCTTCCAAACTTTCATATTTATATATTACAAACTGGCTTTTACCCGCGGCTTCGCTCGCAGTGAAGCCATTATAAAACATTTTTTCTTTTTAATAAAAAGTATCCTATGTTACTTCTAATACCTCCAAAAATATATGTACAAAGTTTCATGATGATCGGTTCAGTAGTTTTTGCGTGAAAGCGTAACATACAAACTTACATTCACATTCATAATATTAGTATAGATGTAATAAGATTGCTGAGTTTTATGTTATTCCAAAACTTTATATTAATATTAATTTGATTGAAATTGAAAGATAAAACACAATGGGGAGGCAGCTGACTACTATAATACAGGTCCGCCTAGTTCGGGAGTCAGAGGCTTCAAAAATTGCTGAAACGAATTATGTCAAGAAAGATGAATTATGAGAAGAAAGAGGAGCCCGAGTGCGTTTGGTAGATATCTTCGAATTTTTTGTTGCACCTTATACGATGTTTTCCTTCACCGTTTTAAGAGCAATAATATTTGCCTGCTTAGGTTCGAACGGACGGCCGACGACCCGTGAATCGTGGTTGTAACCATTGGCCAAGAACCGCTCTTCTATTTGGAACTACAATGAATTTAGATATAATCCACTAAAGTACGAAGTTTTTTAATCAAATACCCTTCCTTTTCAATCGGTTCGATATCGTCAATCGTTCCCAATGGATCTCCTGTATATCTTCGGAGATCGTAAAAATATATTGGAAGGAAAAGAGTTATGGGTGTCAATTTCGCAGATATTCCTACTCTGTGAATTTTGGCATTGTAACCTTTGCGAGATAGCAGATTTTTTAGTTATAGGTACGTTAGAAATTTACTGGCATAGCCTAAATTGTCGTTCGAGTGCCTAAAGAAATGTTTGTGTGCCTAGGGTCTTGATTTCAGCGCTGTGCTTAGCGATATACTTATATATAAATCGATCAATAATTTTTCTTGAAGCAGTTTCTTAGGAAATTCTTTCAAATAAAATGTTAAATGATACAATCATTCTTTTTTGCAAAGCGAATGATTAAATAACACTAGGATTGCTTACAGCAATTTTACGCATATTTGGACAGGCAATATCGAAAAGCTATGAAAATATTTTTTTACATTCAATCGTGGTAGTATTTCTATGAATCTCTACACTCTTTTCTTTAGGTTAAACAACGCTTGTGAAGGTTGCTCCGTGGATGGGTACCTATTCATAAGGTGCATATCAAGACTCTCCCGTACCTCGAAAATCAAGTTAAACCGTTGGTAACGGCTTTCATTTGATAAATCGGACGCTAGTCTTGCCAATGGGTACCGTGTTATACAGTTACTGCATTATAGAGGGTGAATAGGCGGTCGCTCTATGTACAAGTAATTTTTTTTTAATTTTGTTTCATACTTTTTGAACTACATAATTTACCTAGTAGTAGATGCGCTTCAATCGACAATCTATTGAAAACACACCAATTCAATCATTAAAACGCCCATAACTTTTGAAAGGCTGAACCCATTTTTATTAAAACATAGCTAAGAACTTTATAGTTACATTTAAAAAAAAAACGAAATCATAATCGGTTTATCCGTTTAGGAGCTGTGATACCACAGACAGGTACACAGGTACACACGCAAAACTTATAAAACCCTTCTTTTTCCGTCGGGGTTAAAAATATTGGTATTCGGCTGCGTTAGATAAGACTGGCAGCCCCCATAGTTAGAAAAACGCTAGGCAGATTGAATCAGATGCAGTGCAGCTAGATGGTCTGTTATATCCTCCATAGTCTAGTTTATAGATAATACCAATATACACCTGCGGACGTTGACGGTGTTATAAATGTTCTGCAGAATTTATTGGCACGAGCTGGCGCAACATGTTCGCTTTAGAGCCGATGGAAGTGCATAAATAATGAAGAGCAGTTTCCCGTTCGACAGACTCGTTTATCTCTGGAGTTAATCGTATGGAGTTGCAGTAAATGGTGCAATATAGCTGGTTGCTTAGTCACCCACAAAACCTATTACTTCTTCATTGGAATATCGATCGGCTCGTGTTTAAATTATGATAAATGTCGTCATCGTTGAACTACAAAAGTATGCTCCCAGTAAATGTTTTTGTAAGAAAAATATGTTTTCTTTCCTTCATAGATAATCCACTAATTCTCTCTCTCTCCTTCTTGTAGGCGTTTTAACTATTCCTCTGTCGTGATAAACCCCAAAGGAATTGTTTTTTTACTATTCAATTCATCATCATTACAACCAAAAGGCCTCAATTAACGAAAAAAGGCCGTCACCAAGATTCACCACTTTGACTGGTCCTGTATTCCTCGCATTCAAAGGACTACCACGGCGCACACAAGGTCATTGGTAGACTTTGAGACCTTTCATCGCTGCATATTCCGGTACGCAGTCGCAACTCTAGAACTTTTCAGCCCCATTGACTATCCGTTCTATGATGAAACCTGCCTGTGCCCGCTACCACTTAAATTGGGCATTTCTTTGATTGATCATTTATTAAAGCAGTATAGATTGTTTTAAAAACAACCAAAGTAAACCATTAAATATCAACTGCAACTGGACAAAATTATCGCAATACCAACGTTTCTATTCAAAGTTTGGTCCAGAAATTATTTAAACATTTCAATGAAGTTATAATTTTAGCTCGTTCTAGACCGCTGACCACAATCCTGGCAAACTTTTGATTCAAATACAAAGAGGTATTTAAAGATAGCTTAACCATTATTTCAGACCAAATCTAACGAATACTTTAAATAAGTACTAGGAAAGCAAATATTCTGGAACACTTTGAAAGAATACTTATAGCGAAGATTTTTGAGATTCCTTGAACTTATATATAAACTGACTTACTACTACTAAGAAAACGGTAGAATGAAAGAATGAATTTATGGCACCAAGAATTGACGCAACAATAATAATTGTACACTACCAAATATTGCACAAGGATAACAATAAAAATAAGCTGCGTAAGGCATTCGAGCAAGAATATGTTGTTGCTCTGCCATAAGCCCTAACTTGGATCGGACTAATCGCCGACGGTGCTGATATATCAGACCCAGAGCCTCGAAAGAAATGACTTATCAATGGGAGCATCGCGAAAGCGATGAAAATAATGGTAATAAACAAAAAAATCTTCAAATGTCAAGAGCTATTGAAATATCACTGGCGACAACATACATTACGACCAACGTCATCGGTTATGGAATGACTTTTTGTCTAAACCCTCTATTTTTTAAGTTAGTTAAATAAATTCATTGAATCTATTTCATAATGAAATTCTATTACGACTCATTGTTTTAAGTTTATTCTTTGAATATATATTGTATTTATAGTTGTATATGTCTATGTTTTTAAATAAGATCGAATTACATAAACATTATAAGCGGCATATTTACCATGTTTACTGTTTGTTGCGAGTTGCCAATATTTCGGTGCTGTTTGCAAGCACCATACAACAACAAAGGACAAGAAAGAGGGTAGACCGTTTTGTCTCCTCATAAACACCCACCCGCAATAACTTTATCCCTGATCATGGTGCTTGCAACAGCACCGAAATATCGGAAACTCGCAACAAACAGTAAACATGGTAAATATCCCGCTTATAATGTTTATGTTAGTGACCATGACAATTTAAAAACTTATAAGCGAAATTTGTTTAAATCAAAATATTGCACCACAATTTGTCTCTACATCACTCAAAAATCGACTGGTAGAAAATACCTGAGGCATTAGCTCCATACGAACTTAACGTTTTGGGAATACTTTTATTATGCTTCCAGCTAAGGAGCGGAATTCCCTGCCGGAGTCTGTGTTTCCCGATAGCTACAATCTAGGTGTCTTTAAGTCAAGAGTGAATAGGTTTTTTCTAGGCAAGGGTGTTTCACCGTCGACCAAATCATCACTAACTCTCAGGTGAGATAGTAGTCAAGGAGCGAGCCTATTAAAAATAAGTAAAAATAAAAAAACTTATCTTGGATCCAACAAAGAAATTAATTAGAAAATAACATTGGAGAGGTGTAAAAAGCATAATTTCGACATTACAAGACAATTTGCGAGACCTTCTGTTACTACAGACTTTGCTTTTGATTAAATATTAAAACGAAATGTTAAACTAACAATTAGCATCACCAGGGTTACTCAACAACCAAAAATAGCACAGTCAGTATTTGCACAGACGAAGTTTCCCTCGAAAAGGGCCAGCCAGGTACTGTCCCATTCATGGAACCCTTTAATCTTGCTAATGGGTCTGGCTATTTATTGACAAGATGAATCTGGAACATGTGAAGTAATTGTGACAGTGTAAAAGGGAATGTTGGAATTATGTTTGCTGATTTTGAAGGCTGTACGAGTATACTGAAGTCTGAAGGGTATAGAGGGTACAATTTGCATTCATATAGATAGATCTTGCGATTGAAATTATAATGTAAAAAGAAGTTATCGTTCTTGCGATTTTCTAGGCTTGTATTTTTATTTGTTGGTTTCATATTATTGTATCGTTGGCTAGTACAAATTATAATATGATTAAAAGTGATCTGAGGTTGCAACTTGCCTTAAGGGCCTACATACACTTTAGTCCTTAGTAACGGTTAAGTCAAAAGGTTTGAAAAAAATGCATATTTATTATTGTTTCATTTACATTATTTTTTAAACATGGTTTTTTCGTAAATCAAATAGTTTTGCTTTAAAAAAATAATTAGAAACACGATATTTTTGCAACTTTTGGATACTCCTCCAAAACGACTTTGTTTTAAAATATTTATACACAGAAAAATTGATGGCTGGAATTTATTCATAACTGAAATAGCTTATTTAAATCAAATTTCAATAAAATTTGGCAACAAAACTGTTCAAAAGGAGGTTCAATATTGATATTTTGGCTCCGAGCGGGCGCACGGCCAGTACTGCGTTAATATTGGGGCGTATATATCGCCTTAAATTTTCTCTACAATCGAATTATGTAATCTGACGATATAACTACAATTACAACTTCGTCAGTGTAAAATGCAATACCTTAAAACACTTGTAAGAATGAATAATTATTTCCGTGGCAGATTTTTTTATTAGGTTCAGCAGTTCTAGAGATTACGTCTTACAAACAAAACTTTTAATTCATAAAGGTCTTATTATCAAAACGCACAACACTGGGGTATGCGATGCCGGACACAACATAATCCTCGTCATCGCTGACGCATACTGCGGAGGAACAAAATACAATTCTAGACGTTTTTCATACAAATTCAATTTATTACATACATAATGTACATCCACAGGTGGTAAATATAAATTACAGAAACAATTATGTTCCGATCAAAAAACCAAAGCTTTATAATATTAGTAAATACAACTCATCAAAAAACCGTGAGAAGTAACTGACACGAAGTTATTTTGGTTAACACAAAGATCAATATTGAGGTCCACACAAACTAGTTGAAGGTCATAAGCTGCTGAATAATTCAAAAGGTAGCTAGGTCAGACGGCGTTAAAGAGAAAAGAAATCTTCCTCATAACGAAGAATTTTTCTGAGGTATTTTGTTGGAAAAACCTTAAAGATTTGATGGGGGTTAAAAAGCAAGATGAACAAAATAGTTAAGCCACGTTTCCACCTGCAACCTGCTTGGATGCAAGTTGCATTGCTAACAGACCATTGTATTGCGTTGCATTGCCTTCAGTAGGCTGCAATATCAATAATGTTAGGTATATACTCGTAATGTGATCATTCGCTCGATCGTTCCTCGCAATTTAATTAAAAATGCATGCGGATTGCTTGTAGGTGTAAAGGCGGCCTTGTTCTAATAATTGTGTGTCTCGTTATACCCGGGTAACTTGAACTAACAGTTGGATGAAATATCAAATTCTTAAGTCTTTCCAGTCTTCGAAAGGTTCAAAGTCGGCAAAGTAGATATCAACATTTAGCCTTATTGGATGGGTTAATGGATCTCAGTATTATTTAAAAGGAAAACCGGCCAATTTCGAGTCGGACTCGCGCATCGAGGGTTCCGTACAAAGCTCAGCTTAAAGGTTCATATCAAATACTCAGGTCAAGTATAGACCTGAGTATTTGATATGAATTTCAACTTAATACCTCTACGCGTTCATGAAGAAAGGGGTTGTAAGTTTAAAATTACTAAAAATATTTTTATTATAATTATGATGTAACTAAAAATTAACGGTTTTCGCAATTATTCCTTTATCTGTGTTATAAGACGTTGATTCGTACCAAATTTCAAGATTCTACGAGAGTTCACGGAAAGTATCCTGTAGGTTTTGATTCCCTTGCGAGTGTCGAAAATTTGCGGTATAAACGGCTGTATCTTTTGATTGCGTTGGCTTAGAAGTTTGATTTTTTCACAGCTTTAAGGGACAGCAGACCTTAGTATTTGATATAAATTTGCAGCTTGATACCTCCACGCGTTCCTGAGAAAATGGTTTTGACAGACAGACGGACGGACGTACGGACGGACAACACCGTGATCCTATAAGGGTTCCGTTTTTCCCTTTCGAGGTGTAGAACCCTAAAAACTAGATTTTTATGACCTCTGAAGAGTGAGAAGAGTGAGGTAGATGCAACACAAAATGAAAATAAAAGTAGTTTATTTCAACTAAACTTCAAAGGTACTTTTTAATTGTCAAACAAAAAAAAAAAGATGAATCTAGTTGCGCATTCGCAAGCATCAGTAGGAATCTATGGAGTAAAACGTGCAAGAAACTCCACGGAGACTCTTTTCCATCAGTTTTAATTACAAGTATTTGGTTATATCACTCTTGTTGGAAAAATACATATATGTGGGAACGATGTAAAAAGACGTGCATGTAAAAGCGTCTGGAGAAAAACAAAAAATAAAAAAGGTCCTAATTAAAAACTGGCCACTTAATGTACTCTCTTTATTACCAAGAACAAAAAAAAAATATTAAAAAAATATTGGAAGCAGGTAAAGAAACTGAAATATTTTCCAGGTAGTACTAGGTATCCGTAATACGAGTACATTTGAGTTTCTGTAATACCAGATAGAAGATTTATATAGGTCACTTCATTAAAACAAAGCGAGCCTTCCTACCGGTAGAGAACTAAACGAGAACAAAGAAATAAAAACAAACAAACTTACAAGTAAAAAGTACTTTATTGTTTTTAGAGAAAACTAAAACAATAAGTAGGTGAGTTGTTCTCGTCACTTTGTCTAAGTTTTAAAACTAAAACTACTGCTAAGTACAACTGTTTTGTTGGTTTTGTGGTTACAACTACGACTGTTGATTGTGGGTATAATCACCGGGTAGCGCAAAAGGAATTGAGAATTCTTGGTAACAGTAGTTTACATATTTCCGCTTAATAACATTTAAACTTTTGTTAGAAAACGGTATGATTCTCACAATCTGCCTAGCCGACCAGATATGTTGGAAGCTGAACAGCTTCCAGTATATTCAGATGCTCTAAATACCAGTAGATATTTTATATCGAGTGACTGCTTAACTGACTTCCACAACCCAGCAATGAAGTAAAATAGTTTACATGTTTATTTGTGAGATTTAATTGTGCTAGTGGAACATAAGTTACGATATAAAAAAAAGAAAAACGAAAGAAAGGAAAACGAAAGAGAGAAAGAAAGAGAAACGAAAGAAAGAAAAAAAATATTTGTGATTCGTACAGTAGACAATGAGAAAGCAAAAAAAAAAAACAAGAATACAAATAAAAATCCCGTGCGAGACCAAAAAGGCTCCTATCTCATGTGCAGCGATATTCAAAAGTAAATAGCGATGCGCTGGTATTCTGGTAAGGCCCACTGTTGATGCCACCGACACACTCACGGAAACGGAATATGCAAAATTAAAAAAAAATATAGTGTAAACACAGAAGGTGCATCGAAGTATGTATATGTGTAAGTATAAAACAAATATATAAATAAAACAAAATATATTAAATATACGACCGATATCTCGACGCACGCGCACGGCTCATAAAAATTACTTAAAAACATAGACAAACGACAGAGCGCACGGTGAATGTGTATGTACATTTCACTTCTACCTATCCCTTCGGGAACAACGTGCATGATAATGCAAAAGTAGGAACTGTTAACTAGGTCAGTTGTAGGTAGGGATGCTATACACATAGTTTACCCCATATTGTCCTAGTTTTGATAACGTACACGGGTTATTTATAGACTCCAGGTGAGTGCCCCGACTGTCACATCGAAAACAAAACGTATTGTTTTTTTTTCATGAAACAAGGTGAAGGCCACACAAGATGTACCGATGAACTGGTGAAGGATGAGAGGACAAAAAGACCGGAGGATGTTCAGTAGTGGAAGTCTTTCGGCTTAAATTATGATGATGTCGATTGATGATGACGCTGGCTCCAACTCATGACCTGTTCAGGTTAAATTACTTGGTGGATAACAGCCCTAGTTGTAGGAAATGAAATACTCATCTTATCTACTTACCTACGTCGTTCACTTTTTCATCTCATTTTTTCTAATTTATTCCCAACTTAGATTAAGTGTTGATTTTTAAAAGTATGGTAAGGTTACCTCATCTAAACAATGGGCCCCGATTAAAAAAAATCGACAAAAAAAAGGGGGTCTGTTCATACTTTCATAAAACTTGTACAAAAAAAACTTTAAAAATAGGTGTTCTTATTTTTATTTCTCCGTTTTTTTACACCGACTTCTGAAATTGAAGATATTTTTCATTTTGTAGTGTTTTTATTTGGTAATCGGTTCAAAATTAAAATCAAAATCATTTTTTTGAAATAAATTGACCTACAATACATTGGCCCACTTATAAAACGTCGACTGAAGGAGCGAGGTTCTGGTTGGTCGTTTCCTACGGAGAAGAAACTCCACGGTTACTCTTTTAAAAAACGGTTTGGTTTTACAATATTTCCATGTTACAGCATTAGTACTTAGATATGGGGAGACAACGTAGGCCCGACAATAAGTCGTAAGAAACTAAAAAAAAAGATTATACATTATATAAACAAAAGAAAAAAAAAGAAAGTAAAACGAGATAAAAAGTTAACAAATGTTGACAAGCATCTAGGAATCTAGAAGGCCTAAAATGTTCACACATTCACAAAACAATCGGTAAAAGAATCTATACAAAGGCAAAAATATGTAACAAGACTAAATTTAACATGTGGCACACATGTTACTATCGATGCTGTAACTATTCTTAGCCTTTGCTTTCCCTTTGGATATAAAGATGATTGAAAACCATTGTAAAAAGTCTAATAAAAGAACAAAAAAAAGAAAATATGATTGAGAATAGTTCGAGACATCCACATATTTGTGCTGTTTATGAGTTACCAGAGAAGCCGCATGCGGAGAAGGAGCTTAAGCCAAATTTTTTATCTTAAACGTAGTCCTTGATTTTATAATATGCTTTTTTAACAAGGACACGTTTAATGTAGTTTTGAACTTTCCATCGGTCAGTTCTATAACTGACTTTGGCACCTTTTTATAAAAGCGTATAACTGTTTATAAGAAAAGACTTGCTAGTTTTCGTTAAATTGAATTTGGGTATTACATTTCGTGCTTACTGTGTGTATTTAAATTATGTTGGCTACTAGTTTTGGAAAGCCCTCGATTTTTCCGGACATAGAAAATACATTTCAAAATATAAAGTGAAGGTAGAGTCAGTATATCGAACTCTTTAATTTTTTCTCAGAGGGACTTGCGAGGACCCATTTAATAGATCGCGTGGATTGCCCTCTTTTGTAATATGAAAATTGAGTCAACTTCTTCTGCTGATCGATGCCATAAGACATAATACTGTGGAAATAAGCTTAGTGTACATCGGTTAACTGCATTATTTTCCTTACTGCATATACAGTTGAACTTAACCTACCCAAAAGAGTTCTAATGTGTGCGCCCCACTGCAATTTTGAATCGATAGTAATCGCTTAGAATGTTAGAAAGTTTCCCTTAAAACTTCAAGATTTTTGCCGTCAAGATTTAAATTTAGGTCACGTTGTGGTACATTTGGTAAAAAGATCTTAGACATTTTGTTTTTTTCGCATTCAATAAAAGATTGTTAGCTGCGAACCATTTTGGGAGAAGTATTAGACTTTCGTTGCCATGTAAGACATTCGTATCTTTCCTATCTATTAAAAAAATTAGACAAGTATCATCAGCAAATAGAATTATATCCAATAATTTGGCCATTATAAAAGAGGGATCATTAATGTAAACAAGAAAAAGAAAAGGGCCGAGAATTGAACCTTGCGACACGCCCATCTTGACTAGAGACCTGGAGGACGTCGCCCCATTAACATTTACTTTTTGCTGTCTGTTTCATAATTAGGAAAACACAAGATCAGATCTTGTGCTTTCCAGAGATCAGCAGCTCGTCCTCGAATTCGGTAAAGGTGTAATTTACAGATCAGCGTGTTGTGGTCGACGCAGTCGAACGCTTTTGAGAGAACACAGAAAATGTCAATGGCATCCTAGGACTTCTCCCAAGATTCTAAGATGTGGCTGATGAGTTTTACTCCCGCGTCCGTTGTTGACCTATATTTCGTGAAACCAAACTGTTGACTATGCAGGATTCCATTTGAATGGCAGTGAGACAACATCTGATCCAGCAGGATATAGGTATTTAATTAGAGGGATGACTCTTACAGCCTGATTTGAAAATTGGTACTACTTTACTGTGTTTCATTAAGTCGTGAAACGTGCCACTATCCAAACATTGATTAAATATGCCTGTTAGGACAGGAGCAATTGAGTCAATAATATATCCAAGAACCCTAACGGATATCACCCATAAGTCTTCAGTATTTTTTATATTGAGACTTTTGAACGCGTTTTTAATTGTATCAATACATATTGTTTTAAATTTAAAGTTTGGTATGTCTTTAGTCAATTTTTCTTTAAGAAGAGCTTCAGTTAAATTAGATGAGGAGGGAATGATGACTTCGTAACCTATAACGGAATGTCGGTAAAATAATTTTCTAATGTCTCAGCGATTTCTTGCTTATCAGAAATCTTGCTCATTCTGATAGCGTTTTTGTATCTTTCCAGTTTCTCTATTAATTCTTTGCCACACAGTTTTTATTTTATTTTATTATTGGTTGTATTTTTTTGTAAAAAACAAAAAAGAAATACACTTTTTAGTTGTGTAACATAAGTATCTATAACACCCACAGTTATGCCAGAATATATAACCCGGATAACAGGAAACTTGAACACAATCGGTGAAATTAGAGTGTACTAGGGTGATTTGTACACATCTGCGTACCCCTGTAGAGCGTACCGTCGTAATGTTATATTATGAAATAGTATCTCACTAATATTATGAAGGCGAAAGTTTGTGAGTGTATGTGTGTGTTTGTATGTTTGTAAGTTCTTCACACTCAAACGGCTGGAAAGATCCGTATGAAATTTGGCACAGAGATAGATTATAGTGTGGAATAGCATATAGGATACTTTTTATCCCGGAAATACGTTCCCTCAGGGTAATTTTCGATATGCACGCGGGTAAAGCCGCTGGCAGAAGCTAGTAAACAATAAAAAGACATGCTATTGCAGCAATTCCAAGATCTTTGCCGTCATTTGTTGAAGAGTTTTGTAGTAGATCGCCGAAGTTTTCATCATATCTTGATCAAATTTAAATGGGACCACATGAGAAGCAACAGCTTTCAAATAAGAAAAAGGATCATCAAAATCGGTTCATTTTGTAATAAGTTTTGAAATAAAAAACAGTCAAATTGAGAACCTCCTCCTTTTTGAAATCGGTTAAATAGAATGAGTGTGGCTAGCGATCTATATACAGTACCTACGTCATCGAGAACTGACACTTTTCCAACATTCAAATCACTGCGTTGCGTAGATCTCGATAAAAACCTCTGTAATAGACGGACGAACAGTAAACCATTAAACGTTTTTCATTGTAAGATTGGAAATCTAAAAAGATATTGGAAAAATGAAAAAAAAAAATAAACAATTTCACTGAATTAAAGAAGAATTTCTGTTACTTAAGTGATATCTAGAACGAAAGAAAGCCAGAAGCTTTTATTTTTATTGAAACGCATCGCTCTGAGTCCATTTATATCAATGATTATAATAAAAATAAATTCAAACATAATACGAAACAATTTCAAAAGATCGGAATCACAAGAAAATATTAATTTTCACTATATTGGTATTTTAGTAAATCTTTATTTATTCCTTTCAAATAATATCAGGGATTGAACTACTGAATAGGCTCAAAGAGTTTCTGATTGAGGATCAGGATAAACAAGCTAGTATCAAATATCTTGGACAACCAATGTGACTTGATCCTCAAATTTTAACGAAATGGCACATTGAGAAAAACATGGGCTTTGCCTCGTAGCCAGTTTCGGAACTAAAATAACTTTTCTATTTGATACAAGTTATAACAGTCAGGGTTTTGAGTAGGACATAAAAAGGGATGCTAACGTTATATTAGTCTCAAAATAAATAGTGTCGAACAAAAAGGACATAATGTTAGGACAAGTTTCAAGACCTGATTAAATTCGAGGATATCGGACTATTTTTACCTATCGTTTACTTTTTATAGTTACTGGGTAACTGGTTTTCTTTCAGGCTTCTGATCACTACCCGTAACTAATTTCATTGCAAAGATGATGTGACAAATGAATTCGAAAGTTTATGGAGATGAATGGAATGTTACATATTTTCAAAGAGGTGTGTGGATGTTGTGTTATTGAAACGCCTGTTCTCAAGAAGTTCAAAGAAGGACAAGTGTATTATATGTTATTAGAAGACATGGTAACAAATATGGATAGGGCCATACATACTTACTTCACCTAACATCAGGGGTGAGACAAAAAAGAATGTTGTATAAAATTAACTGTATTATATAGCTTACTAGCGACCCGCCTCAGCTTTGCCCGTGACAAATTATGCACAAAAATCTTCCTCGTTTTTCACTCTTTCTATTGGTGAAAACTGCATGAAAATCTGTAGAGTAGTTTTTGAGTTTATTGCGTACAAACGCGGAGGTGGACCTTATTTTATAATATGTAGTGATGTTACCAATAGTTTGGTTTTATCTTTATGGATTAAATAGTTTTTATTTTTTTTTAATATTTCCACATTTACACCTAAATCATTTAAAATAACAAATTTACCTCCCCGTTGAGTATCTAACTTATTAACTATTTCATTTCTAATTAAAATTCATTGTCCTTTATTATATGTCTTATTATTTGAAGATTTATCAAAATAACTTTTACGCTAACATTATAAGCGGGATATTTACCATGTTTACTGTTTGTTTCGAGTTTCCGATAAACTGACTGAGTGCAAAAAACAAACAAGAAAGAGGGTAGACCGTTTTGTCTCCTCATAAACACCCACCCGCAATAACTTCAATTTATCCGTGATCATGGTGCTTGCAACAGCACCGAAATATCGGAAACTCGAAACAAACAGTAAACATGGTAAATATCCCGCTTATATTGTTAATGTCATTACATCATTTATTTTCATTGCTTATATATTAATTATGTATGTATTTATGTATCTATTATTTAGCATATATATGTATTTGTGTTTCTAGTAAGTATTATTGTATATAGTATTATTCTATTTTGTGTTCATTGTTAGAAACGTCGCACCACTGACAACCCCATGTCATGTCCAGGTAATCTCTGTCCATTCCAGGTTGCCTGGAAGAGATCGCGGAATGCGATAAGGCCGCCCATTGTATGTTTTAGTATTAAGTTTCTTTCTTTCTTGTATATTATGGTGTACAATAAAGTGTATGTAAATAAATAATGTTAGTGACCATGACCGTTTAAAAACTTACAACTTTTACGCTTTTGTATACTAGTAAGTAAATTATTACGAGCATCTTAATGTGCTACTTGTAATCTATACTTAAGATCTAAAGGATAACTTTCTGGATTATACGAATATAATGGTTCTATGTATTGACTAACCCTAGATTGTATTATACTAGCTCTACCAAATACCAGTTCGAATGGTGTGTACTTTGTTTTCCTATGAACAGTATTATTGAAACTGTAACACCGAAATGATAGCCAGTGACTCCATGTGTCGTGTCCAAGATTGACTTGCTCTTCTCCGCGAATAGCTCTGGAAGGGCTGAACGATCGTTGCAGGCTGTTTTGCAAAATCTGATCCGTGATCCAGGAATGATGATATTTTCTGTATTGCTTCCACGCTGTGGGCGCAGCGGAAAAAGGCAGTAGGTAGGTACTTACGGGTGCAGGATTGGAGCTTTGAATAATAATGTCCTTCGATAGTTTTAGCAGTGGAGTTTTCACTATAGTTGAATGCTGGTAAGCCACCCACAGAGTCTGTTTGTCACACACAACACTTATATTTGAGTTTTCTTTGAGAGCGAGAGGAACGGGAGCGCACACGCGTTACCGGAGTTGCGATTTTTTGACGTCCGGATGACCGGAAAATAGGAGGTAGGAAGGTGTGTGCGCGGGAGTTAAGGATTGGTCCTCGTGTATTTGATTGAATGATGTGAAATTAATGTAGGTGTTGCTATTTTAATAATTTGAGTGCGTGAGTAAATATTTATAATATTTAATTTATATTTTTAATATGGCGCAGACAACTCCCCGGGACTAGAGGTTTCCTCTAAACAATTTTAGAATTAAGATATTCAAAGAGAATAAGAGTAGTAATATTAAAAAAAATTGTGAGTAATATTAAATTTACTGCGAAGGTAACGGACAAATCCGAACTACTGGCCTTATATATGAACCAGTCGCGGTTTTTACTTTAACTGTTCTTATAATTTTGTCCTTTCCAGGATAAACCACATCTACTATCCCTAGAGGCCAATTAAGAGGATGAGAGTGATTGTCTTTAATTACGACAATAGTACCTAACTCGATAGGTTTTGAGGGAGAGTTCCATTTTTCTCTTTCTTGCAAAGACGTAAGATATTCTTTATTCCAGCGTTGCCAAAATGAATGCGTTATTTTATTGAGTAATTGATAGCGTGATAAGCGATTATCAGCGATGTCGGTAACATCTTCAGCGGGTAAGAATTTGAGTGGAGGTATGTTTAAAAAATGATTAGGCGTTAATGCGGTAATATCGGAAGGATCCGAATTCAAGACACATAGAGGTCGGCTATTTAGCAAATTTTCGATTTGAACAAGCACAGTACTAAATTCTTCGTAAGTGAGTATTTGAGATCCTATGACTTTGTAAAGATGAGTTTTGACACAACGAACACTTATTTCGCTGAGTCCGTTAAAATGCGGACCGTAAGGCGGACTATGTTTAAATTGTACGCGATGCTCAGACAATAACTGTTGACTAATATAGTTAATATGCGATTTGGACTGTATGAGAGAGTAAATTTCATTGAGTTTACGTTTTGCTCCAATAAAATTGGTACCTCCATCGCTATATATTAGCGAAACAGGACCTCTGCGAGATATAAAGCGCTTAAAAGCGGCGAGAAATAAATCAGAACTAAGATCAGAAACAAGTTCCAAATGTAATGCTTTAGTCGTTAAACATACAAATAAACAAATATAAGCCTTTTGGCCTTTGATTCCACGTTTGCGAATATGAGTAATGAAAAAAGGACCAGCGTAGTCTACAGCGGTGTGAACAAATGGTTTCACGTCTGAAACTCGAAAAGCGGGCAGATCACCCATTGGGGGGTAAGCATTTTTTGGATTGAGTCTAAAACACTTATTACATTTGTGAACTATTTGTCTTACTAAATTTCTAGCGGAAATTATCCAAAATTTTTGTCTTATCATAGATAATAAAAGAGCGGGACCTGTATGAAGATTAACGATATGATAATAACCAATTATGAGGTTAGTTACGCGATCTTTTTGCGGTAGTAATATCGGATGCTTTTGGCCGTAATCGAGTTGAGAGTGATTTAATCTTCCACCTACTCGTAAGATATTAGAAGAGTCGATAAATGGATTAAGCTTTAAGACTGTTTTATTTATTGGTTTATTTAATTTTAAGTTGACCATATCTTCCGAAAAGTGTAAATTTGGGCATATTTTATGAGATATATTTTAGCGGTATCTAAATCTGAGACTGTTATAGATCCATAAGATTTAAGACGTTTAGAAAAGCGTAGAATAAATACTACGATGCGAAGTAATTTTGAGTAACTAGAGACGCAATCAATTAATTCTTGAATAGGACGAGTAGTTTCAGGTTGAATGACCTTAGCGGATAGATTAGTAGTTTTCATTTCCATGAATGGCGAATTATTAGAATTAATTTCAAATGTTTTAATAGGCCATTGCCATATGGGAGATGAGAACCAATGAGGAGCGTTAAACCAACATTCTAGTTTTGAAAGTAATTTCGGCGTTATAGGACGAGAAACAATATCAGCGGGGTTCTCTTGTCCATTAATATGAAACCAATGTTTAGCGGGTAATTTTGAATTTATTTCCGTTATCCGATTTGCGACAAATGTGTGAAATTTATATGCGGGTGAGTGTATCCACGTTAGTGTTACGGTTGAGTCAGAGAATGCGTAAATTTTGTCAATTTGACAGCGTTTGCTTAGAGTATCTTTTACAGCGGTGAGAAGATTAGCTAATAAGAGTGCAGCGCATAGTTCCAAGCGAGCCAGCGGCATTTTATTGAGTGAAGCGACGCGTGATTTCGAGGTGAGTAGAGTAACAGATCCGTGATCTATATCATTAGCGCTAACCCTTAAATATACGGCTGCACCATAGCAGCGCTCACTAGCGTCTGCGAAACCGAGGAGTGTCACGTGAGTATCCGAAGTTATACCTACATGACGCGGGATTTTAATTTGTTCGAGATAAGTGAGTTCGTTGTGGAATTGATTCCACTTATTTTCAATATGCGCAGGTACTGGACTATCCCAGTCAAGTTCATGTTTCCAACATTCTTGAACGAGTAACTTCATAAATGCTGTCACGGGAGCGATAAGACCTAACGGGTCGAAAAGACGAGCGGTTGCGGAGAGAATTGTGCGTTTTGTGCATATGAGAGAAATAGCGTTAATTTTAAATTGAAAGGTGTCTTCTACAGGATTCCACTGCATACCTACAACTTTCACGTTTGAATTAGCGTCTGTGTCGAAATTAATATTTTGTGGATTTTTATGCGAAGCGGGGATTTTAACCATTAATTGAGAACTAGTTGAGACCCATTTTATAAGATTGAAACCTCCTGACTTAAACATAGCGACCATTTCGCGGTGAGTTTTTTCGGCTTTATCAACTCCATCTAATGAACATATATAATCGTCCATATACATATGATATTCAGCCTCGTATGCGGCTAGTGGGTACTGATCTTTACTTTCAGCAGCAAGTTGGCGAATCACCCTCATAGCCAAGTATGGCGAACTTGAAACACCAAAAGAAACCCTATTGAATTCGTAAGTTTCTAGTTTACTAGCGTTATCGAACCTATATAAAATGCGTTGAAAAGCGTGATGTTTAGAGTCGAGTTTTAATTGAAAATACATCTTCTCGATGTCAGCTGCAACAGCGACGGAGAACATGCGTAAATTTATGAGTAAGTCAAATATGTTACTTTGTAAATTAGGACCAATATATAAAATGTCATTAAGAGATTTACCTGATGAAGTTTTACAACTAGCATCAAGTACTATGCGTATTTTAGACGACTGTTTATCGGGGCGATAAACAGCGTGATGCGGAATATAATAATGCGGAATTTCAAAGGAGGGTTTATCAACTTTGGACAGATATCCTTGATCTATGTAGTCTTGAATAGTGGCTTTATAATTTTTACGAATATCGGGATGCGAATCTAATTTCTTTTCTAAATTAATGAGACGTCGGTGAGCAATAGCGTAAGAATTTCCTAATTCAGAATATGGAGTTTTAAACGGTAACTGTACAGTATATCTGCCAGTACCATCACGTGATTGCGTAGCGTTAAAGATAAGGTCACAGGCCTCATCATCAGGGCTCCTGTGAACTTTATCAGGGACGTTTTCTAATTCCCAAAAGCGTTGAGTGAGAGTTTCAAGTGAGTTAGAAGCGGTAGCGCAGAAAAAAGATTTATTATTAAATGTTTAATTATTTTGGAAGATAGGATTGCGAGTATCTAAGCGGTTATCACAATCTGCCCTACCCATGGCAATGTAACCTAGTAGTCTGTACAGCGACGACCGATGAACCGGGTATTGTAAACTTTCCACTTCCTAATAGGAACGGGAATAACTCGTTGCCAATTAGACAATCGATCTCGGCCGGTAAATGGAATGTATCATCAGCCATAGGCAAGCGTAAGTGAATTAATTTGGACGTATCTATAGGTAGACTAGGTAAGCCGTCGGTAATATTTTCTATTACGCGAGCATGGATAATATACGAGCAGCGTGAATCAAAGCGGGAAAATATTTTAAATTTCGTAAATCCAATAGCAGATATTTTAGATTGGCCTATACCAAGAATGGTTGAGTTATCAGGAGTAATGACTAAATTAAGGCGTTCACAACACGACTTTGTGATAAAATTACTCATTGAACCTGTATCTAGAAACACGCGAACCTTATTTGGATTCTTATTTTTATAAACTTATACAGAAGCAGTAGGTAATAAAACTGTAGTACTATTACTATCGATATTACAAGTAGAAGCGGTCATTGATAACGCAAGATCATTTAAATTTTGGCGCGCAAATTTATCAGCGGCGGCGGCGACCGAAGAAACATTCGACACGATCGCGGCAGGCAGAGCGGTAGTGAGGGGAGTGGCGCGGGGCGCGGGCTGCGTGTTGACACACTGCGGCGGTGCGTTAGGTTCGACTTCCAAGTTTTCTACATGTAAGAGCGTACGATGTTTGCGTTGACATGTGGAACAAGTATTTATTGATTTACAGAATTTTATATCATGAAATCCTAGGCAATTACGACAGAAATGATGTTTATTTACTAGTTCAAATCTAGTACGCGGGTCTTGATTAACAAAAAATGAACATTTATATAGAGGATGCGAGTTAGGATCATTAAATATTTTACATGAGCGCCTCTGTATCGCGGGTGAATGAGTATTTGCGACGAAAGCTCGAGTAGTTTTAGAATTTGATGTATTATTATTATAATTATTTGAGGAGCGTTGAGTCAAAAAAGGTTTTGTATTTGAGCTAGGATTACGTAGCGTTTGTATTTTACTTTGTTCTTTAAGAAATTTAGAAAGATGATCGAATGTGGGTATTTGAATATGTCTATGCGATTGCTCGAACAAGTTCACTACCTCCTTATCGAGTTTAGTAAGTGCGACGTGAGTAATAATAAAGTCTGAGAGATCGTCAAAACGGCGTAAAGCGGCTTCTGCAGAGTAAAATTGTTCGAGAAATGTATCGATAGATTGATTTGGTTTATAGTTAATTATTTGTTGTACGTAAATGGAAGCTTGTACTCGAGTATCTTGGTATTTTTCTAATAGAGCATTCCAAATTATAAGATAATTATTGGCGGTAGGTGTAATACCTGAACAAACGGTTAATGCTTTGCCGGACAAAGAACCTATTAAATTTTGAACTTTTTCGGCGTCTGAGAGATGCAGATTATCGTGGATAAGACTTTTAAAATTCTCGTAAAATGGCGACCAATTATATGGCGATCCATCAAACGAAACTAACTTAAGGGGCGGTAACTTGCGGTTCAACAAATCATATTTATGAGAATTATCTGTGGTGTTTTTAATAGAATTATTTTGTGTGAGTGTGGATGCTGTATGTTTTACGTTACAATACAGTCCGTCAAAGGATTGTAAGGCGGCGTAGTTCGGTTTTGCGAATGGATCATTTTCTAAACGAGCCATAACACACGAGTCCAGAGTATCCATGAAATTTGATCGTATAATATCTACCGATTGAATGCGTGCTAGAAATTGCGATTGAAATGTTGGATCGGAAACCTTTAGGTTAAGATCGTATATATTCTGCATAATCTGGTAAAGATTCTCCATCTTAGCTTCGAGAAGAGATAGTTTTGAGTAAACCTTGAGTTCATCAACACTGGCTGTCTTCCCTTTTGCTTGTCTTGTTGACGCCATTTTGAGAATAGGTATCTAGTAATATAACGTGCGTGGATGCGTTAAATGTTTTTAAATGCGTGAAATAAGCGTTAAATATATATGCGGATATCAAAATATGAATAAACAAATAATTAAATATTGAAAAGAGTGTGCATTGGATGCGATTTAGCGTGTTTGCGAATGCGTTGCGAAATGCGACAACGGCTGCCGTAATTTCGAAATAATAATTGTGTGAGGAAAGCGTTTGCGCATGGTGTGTGGTTAGATGAGTGATTGAGAGAGTATATTATGTTTTTTATTCGGCGAGAGGGACCAGAACTTGTGGGCGCAGCGGAAAAAGGCAGTACCTACCGTACTTACGGGTGCAGGATTGGTGCTTTGAATAATAATGTCCTTCGATAGTTTTAGCAGTGGAGTTTTCACTATAGTTGAATGCTGGTAAGCCACCCACAGAGTCTGTTTGTCACACACAACACTTATATTTGAGTTTTCTTTGAGAGCGAGAGGAACGGGAGCGCACACGCGTTACCGGAGTTGCGATTTTTTGACAACTGAACTGCGGAACGACCGGATGACCGGAAAATAGGAGGTAGGAAGGTGTGTGCGCGGGAGTTAAGGATTGGTCCTCGTGTATTTGATTGAATTATGTGAAATGAATGTAAGTGTTGCTATTTTAATAATTTGAGTGCGTGAGTAAATATTTATAATATTTAATTTATATTTTTAATATGGCGCAGACACACGCAATGCCAAGACCTAGTAAAACGCACATTACTATGAGGATTATTCTGATCGTCGAAATATGAACCTTCAATTCTTTTCTTCTCTGGTTCACAAACACAGTCTCCTTTTCTACGTTTGAACGACACATTTTCACAGATTTTGAACGAACGTTCAAGTGAACTTAATTTAGTTTTTAAATGTTCATGATTCATTTTCACGAATTTAGGCTTACTTATCAGAAACTTAGTTCAGTTAATTTACTTTGCTTTGGAGCCGTCACTCTACGCTGAGATACCCATCGCGTCACGCGCCCCTTAAATGGCAAGAGTCACCACGTGGTGATGTTGTGTTATTGAAACACCTGTTCTATTAATAGAATTTTAATGAATAAATAATAGAATGTTATATTAATAATATATATTAATAAATAATTATTAGAATGTTATATTAATAGAAGAAACATTACATATGGATAGTGTCATAGACATTATACTATAGGTGGTACTTATTACACCTCAAAGGTAAGACTAAAAAGACTAAAATCTGGTTTCTCTAAAGAAATTACGCACCGTCAAGTAAAGCGATAAAATTGCAGATACGCCTATTATAAATAACAGTATGTCGTGCGTTTGATTGAGTGTGACCAATCACACACATTTTACGATTATGTAATATAACAGAAACTGTTCCCGAGCATCGATAACACAATTTTCTATTATTTAGATAGTGGTCAAGCGCGAGCCTATAACAAAAAAAAAAAATTCTTACAGTCAAAAATAAAAAGTTTTGCTAAATCATCACCCATTCTTTATTTAATCTATAATAATCCAATAATTAGAGTGATATCGTTCATAGTAACATTTTAAATACATTGAAGTAACGCTCCAGTTGCAAACTTCAGTTTTCTTCAGTCAATACAAAACTTGAAAGTAAGAGAAGAAAACCGTTTGAAACGCTTGCAAAGTATAGTTTTTCTTGCACTTCTGCTGTGAAACGCCTTTAGCTAAAGTGGGCTTAGTTGTATAAACGAACTCGCTTACAAAATGTGCAGTTACTTTTATACTTAGTTTCAAAGAACGAAATTTTACAGAAAAGTCTCTTATTAACACTACGGTACACGCGCCCTACTTTTCTTATGCTTTACATTTGTCTTTTTTTGGTTATTATAGTTAAATATGTATTAATTTGTTCCGTATGGTGTCGGACGTAAAGAATCTTACCATTCCATATCTTCCCGTGGGTGTCGTAAGAGGCGACTAAGGGATACACCAGAGAATGGGCAGCAGCGTTCTCTGTGCACTTTAAGAACAAACTGCGATCGCCAAGCGTGGCGATTAAGACAACCCCCCAAACAAAGATGAAAAGCACAAAGAAAAAACGGCCCCGAGTGCCCGGCAGCCCGTCTACCCTCGACTTCGGTAGCGGTCGAGGCGATGGCGTGGCAAGGGTTTCTAAGAATCCCCGGAGTGGACCCGGCTACCCCTATAAAAACCGACGACTGGACCTGGCAGCATATAACACACGAACACTCCGGACCGACGAGAAGATAGCCGAACTCGAAAAAGAATTGAGCAGTTTACGATGGAGTATTATAGGGTTATCTGAAGTCCGAAGAGAGGGGGAGGACTCGATAATCCTCAAATCCGGTAATCTGCTCCGGCAGTCCCAGGGTGGTGTCGGGTTTATCGTCCACAAGTTCCTTGTGAACAACGTCGTAAAGATCGCAAGTGTGTCGACCAGGGTGGCGTACCTTATACTCAAAATGTCTTCGAGATATTCGCTGAAGGTCATACAGGGTTATGCCCTGACCTCGGCACACCCCGACGACGAGGTAGAGACCATGTATGAGGATATCTTTTTAGCCATGCATGGTTTCAAAACTCACTTCACCATTGTCATGGGGTACTTCAACGCGAAACTGGGCAAACGAGATGTGGATGAGCTGCAAGTGGGGCAATTTGGAGTTGGACGGCGGAACCACCGGGGTCACCTACTGGCCAGTTTTATGGAGAAGGAGGGCCTCTATATGATGAATTCCTTCTTAAGAAAGCGTGAGCACAGGAAGTAGACCTGGCAAAGCCCCGATGGTGCAACTAAAAACGAGATCGACTTCATCATGTCGACCAAGAAGGAAATGTTAAATAATGTCTCTGTGATCAATTTGGTAAAAACCGGGAGCGATCACCACATGGTAAGAGGCACATTGAACATTAAGCTTGAAAGGTCTCGACTGATGAAGTCCACGGTCTGTCCATCACAGATCCAGATCCAAAACCCCGAGAGTTGTGTATGTGTCTTTTAATTAACATATGCCGTAGCTTTAACAAATCTGAAAAAAGAACCACCTTGCATATTTATAGTTTACTAAGGTGGAACTATGTCACTGTCAAACTGATCAAGTTATAGAAGGGTCTGCCCTCATCATAATTTATCTGTGGTTGGCACAGCATAATCTTCTTCTTCGATACACCTCTAATTTCCTTCATCTCAAAAGTCACATTATTTCAAGCCATATAATTTTTCTCAAATAAAAATACAAATTCAAATTTCTCATCAACGCTGTATTTTGCGGTACGCTGACATCACTCAAGAACTTTTCGCCCCAATCAAATCTGCAAGCAATGAGCCACTGCCCATATGCCAAATTGCATTTATGTAAAAGTATTATATAATGGGATGCTTTTCTTCAGCTACATCAACTTTCCCAAAACGGGATATTGCCCAATATTGCTCACAAAAACATTTAGTTTCTGCCTTTATGTAAATATACTACGCTAATGCTTTTAATGCTTTTACATTAACAGCATTATCGTTGAAACTCTACTATTTCTAACTAATTCTACGTAGAATGTATTCTAGCGCTGAACTGTTAGAATGAACGCCAGTATTTCTTTGCTGGTTATACGCAATGAACGAGAAATGGGGCTTCTAAAACAGCGTTTTGACAAAAAAAAACAGTATATACGCATAATCTGCCAATATAATGTTCCCACTGCTGAGACACAGACCTACTCTTTGTAAGAGTCAGTAGACTCCACCCACCATACGGGCTCATTGCGGGTTGGTGGTTATATTTTTTTTCGATTTTTGGCTCTCAAAAAAACAAGTTTACTTATTATTTTATGCAACTTTAGGCGCTTACTTCTTTTCCCACGAGACCACTCACAGAGAGGTAGCCTGTATCTCTGCAGAAGGAACTAAATATGCTGTTTTGGCATTCGATGTAACAAAAAACTTTTTAACAAAGAAATTTAGCCGACTTCTAAAGCAAAACGCGACAAAGCCCAAACACGACTCTGATACATTGTTTTATTACAGAGTTCCAGTGCCTAACTTCCGGCTTCATCATCAGATCAGTTCGATGGTACTATTTTCATCAGTATCCTTTATTTGTAATATATATTTACTTCATCATAGTCGCTTAACTATTCGAGATATCTTAAACCCATGACATACTTATTAAGGAATCCAGTGGTCATCTGTGGTCTTCTTCATTAGTTCCGCTTCACCAAATTCTAATCTGTCTATATAATTATGCCGCAGTTATGCACGAATATACATTAAAAAAAACCGGTCAAGTGCGAGTCGGACTCGCGCACGAAGGGTTCCGTACCATTATCGCAAAAAACGGCAAAAAAGTCACGTTTTTTGTATGGGAGCCACACTTAAACATTTATTCTACTCTGTTTTTAGTATTTGTTATTATAGCGGCAACAGAAATACATCATCTGTGAAAATTTCAATTCTTGTCTAGATATCATGGTTCATGAGATACAGCCTGGTGGCAGACGGACAGACAGACAGACAGACAGATAGACAGACAGACAGACAGACAGACAGACAGACAGCTAGACAGACGGAAAAACACACAGACGGATCATGGAGTCAAAGTAATAGGGTCCCGTTTTAACCCTTTGACTTCCAAAAAACATCAAATGCCTACACATAAGGTTTGTCACTCAACGATTTCGTGTTATGATAAATACCATTTTGCAATTCACCGCTCATTGGATTTCGGTCACAACCAAGTAGTCAGTAAGGTTAATAAACTAACATAATATGTAATAATAATATAATAATACTACTAATAATACTAATTAATCGGCGAGCAGTCTCTGACTGTATTACATTATTTAAAATTTTCAATAATTCTATTAATAACTCCGATATTCTATCCAAATTTTATTTTAACGTTCCCGGAAGGTCGAAGCGATGGTACGCACCGTTGCGTGTCCCATCTACCTGTACGAGTTACAGGCAAAATTCATTTATAGTGCGTGCAAGTAGTAAGTTTAATGACATATGTAAGCGGCATGATTTTGATCCTTTCATAACAGTTGTGTCCTCGGCCAGAAAGTGCCTGAGCCTTAGCTTTTTTAATTAGGATTTTGTTTGTTTTTAATTGAGATTTTTTATTGAACATGAAATGTTGATTTAGTTTAGGCTTGAATGTTATACTGTTTTTCCTTTTCTTTTTTGGTAGCTGTGTTGTGTTGTTCACACTCTTTCTTTGCAATCTATTTTTAGAAGTGATGACTTTTAATTGGCTGTCAGCTTCACTTGCTATTTTTTTATTCTGTTTGTTTTAGCTGTAAGTCGTTGTAAGCCATAAATGTTAAATAAATAAATAGAAAAACATCAGCTGATGCACAACAAAGTAAAAAATAATAAAAAAAATCGATTAAAGATGAATAAAATTATTGACATTATTGCAAACTATAGCCTATAATCCAAGTTATGGTGGATCGAAGTATCATAATATTGTTCCCGTATAATAAAACTTGCTACTGCCAGCGGCTTCGGCCCGCATTTATTATACATATACCTGCCTCATGAATCACTCTATCTATTAAAAAAACCGCATCAAAATCCGTTGCGTAGTTTTAAACATCTAAGCATACATATGGACAGACAGCGGGAAGCGACTTTGTTTTATACTAAGTATAGAATATAGTCACGACTAAAAATATATATTTTATGTTTTTTTTTTTTAAAAAGAACTGTCTTCGTATTCTTCTTAGCAAACTCTTTCATTTGATACCCATATTATGGCAGTGCCACAAAAATAACTAGTCCGCTATCTAAGGCCGTCCGCCATATTGAATTTAGGATGACGTCACTTCGCTAAACATGCATTGTCATCCAAACTAAACGTGTAAACAAAATTTCATCTTAATCGATGTAGGATAACTGCTTTATAATTTAGTTGCAAGATTTGACCCGAACACACATACATACATACATTGCAAGTTAAATAAAAGCTTATCATAACATCACGTTTGTATTGTATAACGGGTTCGAGAGAAGTACCTATACTGGGCACATATTTCGTCGGTTATTTTTAAGTCCCATGCAATGGGCGGTGACCATATTGAGCGGCTTGTGGTTCAAAGTCTTTTCTTTCTTCTATCTCCTTTTTTCGTATGAGGTGTGGCCACC
Source organism: Orthosia gracilis (assembly GCA_947562075.1). Taxonomy (NCBI): domain Eukaryota; kingdom Metazoa; phylum Arthropoda; class Insecta; order Lepidoptera; family Noctuidae; genus Orthosia; species Orthosia gracilis. Next base: position 31,346,980 of record OX387274.1, on the reverse strand, counting down.
TCTGGAGTCAGAGTTAATTAAGCCAACTCTGGAAACCCCCAGGCCTCTAACTTGGCTATATCAGATTAAAATTAATAATTCAATCATTCATTTATTTTTCTAGTTAATAACTCTAAGTTTTAATTCGTGTTTTTTTAATTACTCACTGTTTGATTTTGTGTTTTGTTTTGACCGTGTATGGATATGATATCTGAAATAAATGTGTTAATTAATTAACTATATATAAGGCCATGTCTCCTAACGATGTTTTCCTTCACCGTTGCCTGTGATGTCCAAGATAAACTTAGAAAGTACATACGAATTTGAAAAAGTCATAATGGTCCCGGGTAGAAGTGGAAGAAACGAGAGCAAGTGGCAGGTCACTCATACGATGGATCGACCATAGGCACTAAACAAGTGGCATTCGATGTCAGCGAAGGCGATAGTCGAAATGTCAAAATGTAAGGGATTGATCACGTGATTTTTCAATATCGCCTGTCAATCCCAGAAAAAAATGCCTTTTTAAACCACTACTTAGTTACTTACCTACAAGTATCTACTTACTTACCTACAATTATCTTTTTAAGCAATTATGTACTTACCTAAGTAAGCGAGTATTATTGTTCCCGCAGTCAAACTATATTGTAATAAGCAGTTTTGCGGGAGAGTGCGTAGCTTATAAGTCTACTCTGTATTTTTAATTAAAAAATAAATAAAAACAATTTGAAATCGCTGTCTCTAAAGCCTCAAAACCGATATTTCAGCACAAAAAGCTAGCCGAGCAACTTACCCAATAACTTTCTAACCTTTGTTCAGGAGCAATTTCTTACTTTACACCAATTAACGTCTTCGTCCTATACAGTGTTTTATGTTCGCGAGTTGCGGTCTTGACTGCGATTACGAACGTTGTTTACCTTTAGAAGTTGTGTTTTCTTGATTAAATTTATGGATTTTTGAGTGAACGTTTAACAACTGCTATCAACATCCGCGCTTGGCATGCGAGTATACGACAAACAACTTGACTTTTGAACAAGCAATAATGATTGTTCAAAAGTCAAATTGTAAAGGTGCGAATGCACCGCGCGACCGCGACGCGAAACTGAGACGCACGGCGATGCGCGGCTACCGAGGCACCGTGTCTAGATCGCGCGTCGCGGTTTTGGGGGGTGTTTATGCGCGAGACCGAGACATGTGTGGCAAACAAACTTTCTTCTATTTTAGTCGTTTTAATTACTAATTGTTGAAAATATTTTAGTCGAGTGATTATATCAGTTATATTGTTGAAAATATTATTCCTCATTGCAATGGCAAGCCAAGTTATCAAATGACTATTGGGGGAAGCAGAATACGACGATAATAATATGATATTAAATGGTCAACTATCTACTAAACACAATCAACAAATTATTACAAATTTTATACAACTATCGGCCAAAACATATATTTGCCAATATGGAAGTCAATCAAAAAATGGTTATTTAATTGCTATATGACAAAATGTTCGGGCATTTCGAGCACGATGCGCGACATAACTCTTCCGTGTGCGAGACCGGCTAGCGATTTTCTGTCACGCTATCTCACTCCCATACAAAGCCCAAGGACAAGGTGATGTCGCGCGTGTCACCGTCTCGCGTCGCGGTCGCGCGGTGAACTTGCACCTTAAGAGATTGACCATGTCACATTTCGGAAGCGGTTGTCAATCTCATCCATTATAAAATTGAATTATGTTAGTTATATTAAAATATTAATATTCTGTGTCATATCTGATTTTGTATTTAGATAGATTTTTAAGTATAAGCCGTAAGTTTATTTTTCAATTTATTTGGTGTGTGTTTGCAAACCACTATTGTATTGGGGTTATCCTGAAAAGATAGTGTGTGTAAGATAAATAAATAAAAAATTTCAGTGGTCATCAGCGCTGATAGACTGTCACTTTGTATAGAGCCCCACGAAACCTCGATCATGAATTGGATGGGTGAGAAGTCTTTTCTTACCTACAATGTATCGGCTTCGAAAGCATTGTGAACCTTTGCCATGATTCAAATGACGATGTAAAGATGGTATTGGTTCGGCAGAAGCCCGAAAGTGTAACAACTGCTGACTTCATTGCAGCGTTTTACAAATCATCATCATCTTTCTGCTATTGTCCCATTTTACTTGAGGACAACTGTGTACAAATTTAAGATTGACAAATTCTTGCTGCACCAAATAAAATTCAAAATACCTATCAAAATATTTATTACATTTTTCTACTTTCAAACTACTTGAGCTAATGTAAATACCAACTGTACCAAGTCCTGCATCCAAACTCCACACATCATTTATTTCAGCACAACAACATCAGACAGCTCGTAAAACCATTGTTTCCGGCCGTAAACGATGCTGGACACAAGACCACAAAGTAGATAGATACCGAAAGCCAGTTCTAATCAGTGAGCTAGAATCAATCTGCCTTGCATTATCCCAACTATGGCATGGTTAGCGTCCAGTCTAACTAGAGGCCCTAGCCAAGTGCCATTCTATCCACCAGAGAGAGTATCAGTATTTTACATAGAATGAATGCCTATCTGACCTCCACAACACAATTTGGCACAAAGACCCTAGACAAGTGACATTCTGTCAACGGTAACGTGGTGACAGCGATTGTAATAAAGGCAAAACTATATTGGATTGACAAGGGATATCGAAAAATTATGCGATATTAAATTTTGACATTTCGACTATCGCCTTCGTTGACATCGAATGCCATTTGTCTAGAGCCTCTGGGTAACATGATAGATACCCCGTGGCAAGACTGACTGACTTACGCCGTATGTTGACGACGCAACACACGACACGACAAAATGTGGTCACGATTCAGTGCTCCATATATTTTTATGTACCGTTTTATGACACGATTTACAAAAGGATTTTCGGCTATGTCATCGATGCCGTTATGTCGTCGCGACTTTTTTGTAGTGACGATTTAGCGGCTGTACAAAACAAGTATGAGCTTGTTGAGGACACGACACACCGCACCACACAGCTCACGCGTGGTTTGTCACTCAGGCGCTTATAGCGATACAAGTTCACTGCAGTGTCGTTGCAGAATCGTGTCTAGTGAACGAACGAATAGACAACAAACCTGTCTACAGTGTGTCGTGTGTTAAAAATTGTGACCGCAAATCGTGCCCTGTGGTGCCTCATGGACAAACGATCTTACCATTACGACTGTCAAGAATCTACAATTGGCAGCTGAAACCAACGGCTTAATTTGCTTTTCGAGCCACGGAGGAGTCTCGATTTGCAAAGTATCCACGGACCAACTTAGGCAAGCGTTGCTTAACTTGGTTGATCAAACTATGCGACTGTTATTACTTAACCACTTATAAATTATTTTGGAGCAGTTTGTGTACGGGGCATAGGGTTACGCGGCTATAAGTTATGCCAGCCTTTAAGACTGTTTCCTCATTGATATTGAAGCATGTGTATGTGTGCGTACGTTTTTGCTCGTTGTATGGAGCCGATCTTCTGTACTTATCTGTTTTATTACGGCTGTCATATAACTAGCATTATACAAACATTACCGGAGCTTTCATATTCCATTGTTTTAACGTGCATACGTTCTAATAACAGCACCGCTCCACGGTAGACTACAGCTAAGCTACGCACGTTTAGTTGCCTAAGCTTTGTATCACAGAGCACTGAACTCGAGCACCGGGGCAGTGACTACGCCATTCTTGCAATATGTATGCGTCTATATGCACTGAGCAAGTGAGCGATGGTATTATTTAGGATGGCTTATAAGGATTGAAAGTCTTCAAGATTCTGGACTGAAGGGGGCTTTGCATCAACGTTAATGGCGAGTACATCACTCATCTTCGGTTTGCCGACGACATAGTGGTCATGGCTGACAACATGGAGAGGCCTCAGTAAAATGTTCGATAACCTCAGTAGAGCTTCCGAAAGAGTGGGTCTTAAAATAAACATGGACTAAACCAAGGTCATGGTGAATGCCCATGTAACACTCGCTCCTGTCAAGATCGGAGACTCTACACTCGAAGTTGTAGACGAGTATGTCTACCTGGGACAAACGGTCCAGTTGGGTAGGTCCAACTTCGAGAAAGAGGTCAACCGTCGAATCCGACTCAGCTGGGCGGCGTTCGGAAAGTTGCGTGGTATCTTCTCGTCCAATTTACCGCAGTGTCTCAAGACAAAAGTCTATGACCAGTATGTGTTGCCAGTGATCACCTATGGGACCGAGACGTGGTCGCTCACAATGGGCCTTGACAGAAAGCTTAAAGTCACCCAAAGGGCAATGGAGAGGGCGATAGTTACTGACATAGCCCGAAGAATTGCCAAACTTAAGTGGCAGTGGGCAGGGCACATTGCTCGCAGAACGGATAGCCCATGGGGCCAAAAAGTTCTGGAATGGCGACCGCGAACTGGAAGACGATACGACTGATGACCTGGTTAAGGTTGCGGGAAGGCGCTGGATGCGAAACGCACTGGATCGGTCAATGTGGTGATGCTTGGGGGAGGCCTGTGTCCAGCATTGGACGTCTTTCGGCTGAAATAATGATGATGATGATGATTGTTCGAATAGGGTAGTTGACAAAAAATATATATTTAGTCCGCCAGTTAAATAACTTAGAAATATTGGACACGTATTTTTTCTTTTGCCACTTAAACAAAAAATTATGACGATACAGTGCGTTGAAATATCGTGTGACGTCACGGTGTGCTACACTTCACACTGACAAAGTGACGTCATAAGCCTCCACTCCTGAACTATGATGCTCTTTATCTAGCAAAAATTTAGTAAAAAATACGGTCCCAATATTATTTGATAATCTCACTACGGACTTAATAGAATTATTTTTTGTCTACCCAGGGAGCATCCCTATTGCCACTGGTTGTTAATTTCTATGAGTAAATGGTAACTCTTATTATGCTTGGGGTTTATCTTATCTTATCTTGTGGAGGGGCCGAGAAATAACTCGGTCACTTCGACCCATTGGGATCTATTGTGGTCCCCTAGATACTTTACTCCTCCCCAATCTCGTTGAAAACTCTTTTCATGAGTTTTACAACGAGACTAGGTGATATGAGCCTATAGTCTTCCGGTTTTGGATATCCAACCCCTAGGAGACTCATTCGCTTACCAGCCAGTGCATCGCATGTGCACAGAAGGTGCTCCATGCGTTCCGTATGTTCCCCACACAACCTGCACATGGGTGTCGCGGCCAGACCCATCTTCATGAGCATGTCGTTGGTTCCAAAGTGCCCAGTTAAGGCCCCAAGCAGGTAGCGGATTTGCCCCCTGCTCATATTCCAAATGCATTTCCGGGCTTTGAAAGTAGAGCCTAGAAATTTCTTTGAGTGTTGTAGACCGGTACTAGACAGCCAATATGTTCGTTGTCTGTGATCTGCAAACTCCCTAAATGCGGCTTTTACGAGACACGTCGAAATGCCTACACATGGTTCTGGGCCTACAAAATCATTTGCTGAGCCCTCTCTTGCCAGTTCATCTGTCACTTCGTTACCATGGATTCCTTTGTGCCCAGGGACCCATATCAGTCTTACCCTGTTATGCTTCCCAAGCCTGTTTAGGGTCCGGATAGCATCCAGAACAAGTCCGGAGTCCACTTTGTAGGATGCCATGGCTTTGAATGCAGCCTGACTGTCACTAAGAATATATATGGATTTACCTCTGGTGCCTCTATCTATATTCTCTTGAGCACAGGTTATTATGGCATATGTTTCTGCTTGGAATACAGTTGCCATCTTACCTAAGCTTTTGCTACATTTGTAACCTTTTGCGAATATTCCCACTCCTGTACCTGATTCCATTTTGGATCTATCAGTGTACCACACCAGACTATCTTGTTCTGGTGGATCTAGTCCCTTCGTCCAGTTCTCTATTGTAGGGATTTGGACCTTGAAAGACCTTTCAAACACAAACATAGTTTGCATTTTATCGGATATCATGCTTGTTACCCGATCCAGGCCTTCATTTACATCGAACTTTGTATGGTTAGTCTTTGGCTTAGAGGCATCCCATAGTCCAGCAACAGCAAGACGATGTAATGTCTTCCTTGCCTCGAATTCAACCATCATATGCAGCGGAGGGATATTGAGGTATCTCTCAATCGCTGCCGAAGGTGTTGTCCTGAAAGCACCCGTGATGCCGAGACACACTGTTCTTTGTAACCTGATGAGTGCCACTTTGCACGAGGCAAGCTTTGTTCTTGGCCACCACACTATACTGCCGTATGTGATAATAGGTATTATCATTGTCCGGTACAGCCATAGTATCACTTTGGGCTTTAGCCCCCAAGTTTTACCGTAGGTGGAACGACACATGCCGAACACTCGTAAGGCCTTTGTCGTAATATTTTCCACATGAGTTTTCCACCTGAGTTCTTTATCAAGCGTTACACCAAGATATTTAACTTCGGTGGACCAGGGCAGCTTTATTCCATTGAGGGAGGGCTCTCCTAGGTTTCCTAGTTGTCTCTTCCTCGTGAATGGAACAATGACTGCTTTGCTTGGGTTGATAGAGAGGTGGTTCTTTGTTCACCATTCCTCTGTCATCCTCAATGCCTGTTGTAATAATCCAGAGACTATGTTCGGGAATTTACCATTAACCATTATAGCTATGTCATCTGCATAGCCTACTGTGTAGAATGGTCCGGTATTGAGTTTGGTGAGTAGCGAGTCTACTACCAAGCACCACAATAGTGGTGACAGCACTCCGCCTTGCGGACAACCTCTTGTTGTTTTAGCGCTAAGTCTGTCTCCCATTAGTTCCGATCTGACTATTCTGCTTCTCAGCATATAGTCAATCCAGTTGCACGTGGTATCATTGATACCATGTTCCTTAGCAGCAATGCGTATGGACTCAAATGTGGTCTTGTCGAAGGCTCCCTCTATGTCGAGGAAAGCTCCGACACATATCTCTTGTCCCTCTAGCGCAGCCTCGGCTCGACTTGCAACATAGTGCAATGCCGTTTCCGTAGATTTGCCTGGGCTGTAGGCGCACTGTAGTTTATGTAGAGGGAATACTTTAAGTGGTCCCTCTCTTAGATACCTGTCTACCAGTTTCTCCAGAGATTTTAAGAGAAATGATGATAGACTGATGGGCCTGTAAGCTTTAGCTTCTTCATAAGTCGGTCTGCCCACCTTCGGTATGAAGGTGACTTTGACCTCTCTCCATGCCTTGGGTACGTAACCAAAGGCTATGCAGGCTCTGTAGAGCCTACTTAAATGGGGTATCAAAACAGATGCCCCTTCTTGCAATAGTATTGGGTAGATGCCATCCGGACCTGGGGATTTGAGAGGCTGAAAGCCCGCTATGGCAAGCTTCAGCTTATTTTCATCTACCACTTTCTTTGCCGTGACCCAGTTGTTTTTGAACGTGTGCCTTGTGAGCTCGTCCCTTGTGACTGGTTCCTCTTCATCGCTGTCGCGCAGTATACAATCCGGGAAGTGAGTCCTAAACATCACGCCCAGAGTGTCCTGTCCAGTTTCCGTGAGATATCCATGCTCATCCTTTACAGATGAGAGTGGGTTTGTCTTGGTCATGGACATTGCTTTGCACAACCTCATACCATTCGGCAGATCTTCGATGGAGGTGCAATGCTTCCGCCAATTAGTTCTTTTGGCCCTGCGTACCGCCGTGTTATACCTCGTCAGCATGCTATGATAGCCAGAAAAATCTTTCCTGGCTTTTGCATCATTAAAGGCCTGTCGTGTTTCCTGACGTATTTTAGCTAGTTCAGGAGTCCACCATGGTACCTTTTTGCAAAAGGCCTTTTTCTCTGGGCAATTATCTTCCCATGCACCGATGGTGCCCGCCTTGATTCGGTCCGCTTCAAATTCTATATCTATTATTGAATTAAGCTTACCTTTAGGGCTCCCTAGATTTACTTTGAGATCCCTCCTGTACGAGTCCCAATTTGTATACCTTGGGTTTCTCCTTCGTCTAGTTTCGGCTTCTCCCGCCGTCCTAAACCTAAAGCATATATAATTATGGTCAGACAGAGAGATTTCGTCCGATACATGCCAATTTTCAATATGGGCGCTGGCCCTGTTTGAAGCCAATGTCAGGTCAATAACTTCAGTTCTCGCAGAGGTCCTGAAAGTAGGTTTATTGCCTGCGTTAAGGATTTGTAAAGAAGAGCTTACCACAAAGTCCAGCAAATCCTCCCCTCGTTTGTTAACATCTGAACTGCCCCAAACGACGTGGTGTGCATTCGCATCGCAGCCAAGTATCAGGTCGAGGTTTTCTTGGTTGCCGTAGTCAACCAGTCTTCTGATTAGTGGTGTTACTGGTTCCTTTTGTTCATATGGGAGATAGGCAGAGGCAAGGATAATTTTTCTTTTCTCTGTTCCCTTCCCCACTTGGATCAGAGTTGTTGTGAGATCCCTGTAACAGAAAGTACGTGAGGGCATTGCCTCTATACCGCCCCTGATATAGATGCAAGTCCTCGCGTCATTAGTTGGACAGTCATAGAACACCATGCCCCCTGTCCCACCTAGGCCTTTTATAGTCCCTTTGTATAAATAGGGTTCCTGTATCAAGGCAACGTCGTATGTATTAAGCTTCAGTTCCCGAGCCAGAAGGGCAGTAGCGGCTCTGCAATGATGCAAATTAATTTGTACATACCTTAGTCCCTCCGTCTTGGATGTTTTGATGGGTTCGTCTTGTAGGAAGGCCTCAGTTTTGAGACTCCCCCTCCGTCGCCCGGCTCTCCTCTAGGGCAGCTGGCGACGCAATCCCCAGTGTATCGAGGCCCTCGAGGATATCATCCTCGATATCCGCCTCTGACGCACTGGTCTGTGTCTCCGCCTTCTGCGCCACTTCGTGGGCAGAGACCTCTTCGATGGCCTCCACACACTGCGGTGGTCCATCTTCAGAGGGTCCTCCTGCTTCCGCAATGGGTGCCTCTCCCTTTTCTTCTTCCAGGAGCTTGAACGAGTATCGTTCAATACCTCCTGGAAGAGAGTAGCCCAAGGCCTTGATGACCCCAGCAGACACCCCGTCCATGAGGACGATACGACGGATGCCGGTCTGCTCAGTGAGAGTATTCACGACCTTCCAGTCGTCCGTCCTCAAGGTAGGGTTAAGCCGCTGGAGCAATCGAATGGCCCGGGCAGAGTCTTGCAACGCCAAGTTGCGACTCTTCCATGCCATTTTGACTGGCTTTGGAAGGTCCTTGGCGTCGACGACCTTAAGTTTCAGGGAGCCAAGTTCCACATTGTGGATGGCACCCCGAAACCAACGAGCTGCATCAGAGTTATCGCAGGATACATGAACTGCACCTGCGACAACTCCGGGAGCAACCGTGAGAACCGGCAGAGGATCCGGCGCCTCTTCCAGTTTCTCAATTATGAGCTCCTGGATCGGCACCAAGTCCTCCGCCTTCAAGTACTCCTCCGGGTACTTGACTGTGACGACAGCGAGTTTCACAGCCGCCACCGCATCTCTAAAGGATCCGGTCGAGGATGATTGCCCTTGGGTTTTCATCCTCTTGGCCGCCATGTCCCCGCTGTCGCCGCTGAGAAGAACACGCGGTCTCTTTGATGGGCCTCCCGTAGGGGTCCCCTCTAGAGCCGCCTGCTGTCTCAGCTTTTGGCGCTTCTTCCTCTGCGCCCCAGATCGTCCAACCGGCAGCCAGCCTGATTCGTGCCGGCCGCCGGGATACGAAGAGGTGCTGCCTTTGCCGGTCGCGTCCGGGGCCGCAAGGTCCGACGTCATTAGACCTCTAACGCAAGGTTCCCGTGTCGCGCCGGCTTTGGCAGTACCCTTATGCCCAGTGGGCTTGTTTGCAGTTCCGCCCTTCGACGGTCCCACAGCAGTGCCAACCCTCGGCAGTGCCGCAGCAGTACCGCTTTTTGACAGTCCCGCCACAGCCCCACCTCGAGTCGATCCCGCTGCAGTCCCGCCTCTGGACGTTCCTGCTAGGGGAGATGCAGTCCCGGCTTGCGCCGGTCCCACCGTCTGGTGTGCAGTCCCAGCTTTCGCCGGTCCCGCCTTTTCGAGCGCAGTCCCAGCTTTCGCCGGTCCTTTCGCCTTGTGGTTTTTTTCATTTGGAAAATCCATTAACCCGAGTAAAATGCTTGGGGTTTAATATGGAACGTTTTGACAACGCCGTGTCTAGCAATAGTCGCCAAGGGGACTCCATTTTCTGTGTTCTGTAGTGTGATTCTGCAAAAAGCTCACCTTGAAAACTTAGGTGAATTAAGTTGTCAATCCCTAGCCACGGTTTACAGTCATTTAGAATGATAGCTCACTTGTACAGAAATTACCTTTTTACAGAATCAACCAGCTTTATGAAAACCTTGGCGGGATCGTCCCACAGCTCGCCACGGTCATGCTACAAACGGGTGCGTGACTGGGAAACAAATGAATCGCGCAGTTAACTGTGGCACATCTTCGTCCGCATCCTACGTAGCATTGCTTAACCTTCTTTATCTTCTTGGACGCGGGACGCGTTTGTTTAGTTTCGAATTATGAATATGCTTTATAGTGGCAGACATATTGAATAGGGTAAGAATATTTGTGATACAGTTGCTTTAACTTTATTTCTACTTAAGTATAATCATTATTATGAAATATGTTTAGAAGTGGAAGATATGTCCGAATGCACGGTAGAATCAATTTTTATTACGTGTAAATTTTATTTGTTGACGTTCAAAAGTGTCGCTTAGTGGCCTAGTTGAAATAAATATTTTTGATTTTTTTTTTTACTTTCAAGAGGTATCCCCCCAACAAAAAAACCTCTAAAAAGTTTTTAGGCCGGGGTTTTTTTTAATTTAGCTTTTATTTCATTCATTTAAGACTGAGACTACATATAATATACCTAGTAGTAGACACGCTTCAATCGACAATATATCGAAACACGTAATTAAGACACGATATTTTGCGGAAAAACCAAGATTTAATGAATAAAATGCGGATTACTTTTGAACGGCTGAACTGATTTTAATCAAACGTAACTAAGAACACTCTTGACAACGTTACCTTTCAAACAAAGAAAAACTAAAAAAAAACCGTTAATCCGTTTAGGAGCTATGATGCTACAGACATATACTCGTACATAGGCACACAGATACAAAACAACACACGTCAAACGTATAATACCACTCTTTTTCCGTCGGGGATTAATAAAATAGGAACAGGATATTTAAGTGTTGGTGTGTTATGTGTTACGGTTTTTTAGTAATATAAATTGTAGCCAATAAGCCTGATATTGTGGTGTGGACCGAATCGAGAGGCGTGCAATGATTGTTGATATTACCGTCCCGCATGACGGGAACCTCGTGAAAGCCGAGAAAGATAAGCAAATCAAGTATCTTGACTTGGCTCGCGAGGTTGTCGACATGTAGGATGTGGACACAGCGATCATTGTACCGATAGTCGTGTCGGCCAATGGCTTAATAGCCACGAGCCTCGACCAACACCTTAGGAGGCTCTCATTAGGCGGCTGGGTCAAGGGTCTGATCCAGAAAGCAGTACTGCTGGACACGGCTCGTATTGTTAGGAGTTTCCTCTCTCTGGAGCCCTGACCGCCGGTAGCTTGGATCCTGTTCCCGATACCAGTGGGCCTCTATTTTTTACCGACTTCGCAAAAAGAAGGAGGTTATCAATTCGACTGTATTTTTTTTTGTTACCTCTGAACTTTTTATTGGGCGAACCAATTTTGATGATTCTTTTATTTTCATCAAGATCTGATGAAGAACTTCCGAGAAATATATCAGAACTCTTCAATAAATGACGGCAAATCACTCTGGATAGATCCAATCGCATGTCTGTTTATTGTTTACACCATTTCATAACATAACATCACACTGGTACGTTCTTAAGGGGTACGCAGGTGTGAACAGTTCACCCTGGTATACTCTCATTGCACTGGTTTCGTTTAAGTTTCATGTTATTGGGTTAATCTATTCTAGCTTCACTTTGGGCACTATACGCGTAGGTACCTAGCCTATAGAACTGGTCCATAATGTACAACAACTAAAAAGTGAAAAATAAAAAACTTTTTTACAACAGAACAGAAACACCGACTTCCGAAATTGAAGTTATTTTTTTACTTTGTAGTGTTTTTGTTTGGAAGTCGGTTGTAATTTTTGTAAAAAAGTTTTTTATATTTTTAATTGTTTTTTGTTTTTGTATGTTTTGTAAAAATATTTAAAAATGTATTGAATAAGAAATTAGTTAAATATAGGACATAATAGTAAACAATACGAGTAGCTTTAAATTCATGTAAAACATGAAAATCTGATAAAATATGTGTTAATTTAAATCATACTAACTTTTGCAAGCGACTTTGTCCGCGTGTGAATATTGAATGTTATCGCAAGAAAATTTTCTATAGAGATAAAAAAGTATTATATGTCCTAATCTGGTAAAATTTCATCTAATTCCGTTTAGCCATTGAGGCTTTAAAATAAACATCCAATCAAAAAGACTTTCACATTTATAATATAAAAGTAGAAAGCAATTGACTATTGTATAGTCACGTGATGCGAAGAGATTATAGTTTTACCGAAACCGCTGTACCGCGCCTCAGGTATGTGCGCAGCGGGACTGTCTACGTCAGACGCACATTAGATAAATAACTAGAGATGGATCGTGCGTTATCTCGTGATGTCAAGAAAGTCATTTTTAAACTAGCTGAATATTTCATGAAAACACAAGGAGACAAAGTTAAATTAGTAATTTGGTTATATTTGGTTTTGATAGTATCTAATATGATAAATGAAACAAAAAATATTTGTAACGACTGAAAATAACATCTTACAAAATGATAAGGTCAGAAACGTCCTCTAGTGATAAAAAAATAGAATTTGATGAATATTGCAAGTTTGCCATGCACGGGATGGATGGCGCTAATGTCTAATCGATTAAATAATATTATTTGGATATATTTGAATGTGTGAATAATAAATACAATAGACATGCCGTTCTATTTGATAAACAATTTATTGAATCTTGTAATGAAATTACAAAAATAAAGTAAACAGTAGATGAGCATATTATCACTTATCAAAATAATAGTATAATAAAGCAATATAAATACGAAGCTATATCTCTATAGCTTTAAAATATCGTGCATTGATATCGTCAGATCAGTCTGACAATATCTATCTCATGTAAATTCATTCTTTCCTACCCAACCCCGCCTAGCCGCGCCTTCCTACGGCGCGGTCCAGCGGTTACGGTCATGCTTACAGAAACATTTAGTGAAGAAAGTATTTCAACTACCCGAAGAGAACGGCTTCCGGAGAAGAGAGGTGGAGGACGGCTTCCGGCTACGTGGTGAACTAGCTTGACGAAACTCCTATTGGAGTAAGAAATAACCGACAACCCAGGACAGTCTGTGTTGGCGCCAAAAAATCAGGAGAGCCGACTCCATCTAAAGTGGGACAGTGCTAGGTAAAAGAAGAGTAGGAATCAATCGACTTCGTTCGTTGTTGTTACTAGGCAAATGGCTCTCACATGCTTCATAATTACTCGAACAGTCTTGATTATCTTGTCTTAAGTCTCCTCTTATAACTCAAATAAAACAATCTCACATTTATTTATTCCTCAGTAAAGATTTATCGCCCAATACAGTACCCATAAATTAAGCTGTATCCATTATCAGCCATTGTGTGCACGGCCACGCCATGTCGCGGTAATAAACAGCAGTAATATATGCATAGTTGTAGTCAGTGATCCGTTACACTAAATTGTGACACGTGTTGGACAATGAGTCATGTAATGCAGTAAGATGGTTGGTGTATAGATTTACGATATCTGCAAAACCTATGTTTTTTTGCTGAAAAAAAATTAACAACTTTTGTAACCTTTTAAAGATAACTTTAGTAGTTATTAGAAAATTAACTTTAATGAAATAATAAAAATAATGAGCAAGTATTTAACCGTTTTTGGTTGCTAGTAAGACATAGTTTGGAAGTCCCTATAATTTCGTAACCTGCAACCAAACCTTTGGTATGAGTAATAAAAAATTCTCACAGTGTTGTCTACTAACTTTTTGTCACAGTTTTTTTGGCCGTCAGTGTACTTTTTCATTAGTTCTACGACGCATGGCTACACCCTTATAAAAGTCAATATCGGTTACGATAAATGGTAAACACTTCAGCACAAAAATGTGCTACACTACGTGCTACGCCGTAGTACTATTGTGCGCTACGGCGTAGCACGTAGCACGTGGTATATTAATCTATCGCAGCTTTACGCTATGCATTGTGTAGCACTATTTTCCACGATAACACGTAGCGTATAAGTGCTATTAAGAACCATTTTTAAATGTAGAATTTATTTTCAGTTAAGACTGATTTTATAATAGTTTGTGCGTCTGAATTGTCTCCGATCTTGACACGCTTATATCGCCTTTCGAAACTGGCTGGAAAAGTGCCGAAGGCATGGAAGCAAGCTAACGTTCAGCCTGTGCCCAAGAAGGGTAGTCGAGCTGACCCACCCAACTACAGACCCATATCAGTAACGTCCATCCTCTGTAAGAGTATATAACGTGTATTGAGTAATAAGCTCCTGGCATTCCTAGAAGACAACGACATCCATAGCGACAGCCAATACGGCTTCCGCCGAAATTGGTCTACTGGGGATCTTCTAGCGTATGCTATTCACATCTGGAGTGAAGCCATCGTGAAGCACGGGAAGGCGCTTGCTGTCTCCCTTGACATATCAAAGGTTTTTGACAGGGTCTGGCACAAGAGCCTTATTAGTAAGCTTTCTTCCTTCGGTTTGCCTAGTGGTGTACTGTATGTGACTGGATTGCAGGCTTTCTGAGAAATCGGTCCATCCGAGTGATTATCGATGGCTGCTCGTCCGGTCAGTTAAGTATTAACGCCGGAGTCCCTCAGGGCTCAGTGCTCTCGGCAACATTGTTCTTACTGCACATTAATGACCTGCTAAAATCCGGAATCTTTGGGTATGCAGACGACAGCACTGTTGCTGAGAGATACGTATGCGTCGCATGGGCTACTGGGCCTCAAATTCGTTCTCTTCGGGATGCCATGGTTGAGTGCTTGAACCTGACCTTGGAAGCAGTCTCCGAAAGGGGCCATGCCAATCTAGTCAGTTTCAATGCTGCTAAGACCCAAGCGTGTCTTTTTTCCGCAATAAAGAGAGAACTCCACACGGCTCCATCTTTCCGTGGTGTAACCGTGACGATAACGGACCATCTCGACCTTCTTGGTGTTACGTTGACATCGACCCTCAATTTTGGTTCATTCGTTGAAGCAAAGGCTCAGTTGGCTGCAAAAAAGTTGGGGATCCTTGCAAAGGTGAGACGGCACTTTACGCTTGAACATCTGCTCAACTTGTATAAAGCACAAGTTCGGTCATGCATGGAGTTCTGTTCTCACCTCTGGGACGGATCTGCCAAATACAAACTTGATGCACTTGAGTCGATTGACAGACGGGCCAAGAGACGGATCGGCAACGATCCGCTGGTCGACTCAAAGCTCCAGAGCCTTGAACATCGACGACGAGTTGCCAGTCTGTCGGTTTTCTATCGGTTACATTCCGAGGAATGTGCGATGGAACTGCACAATTTGATTCCGCCTAGCTTTTTCTATCATCGGACAACAAGACGTACGGCAATACGCCATCGGTACATGGTGGATATCTCACCCATACGCACAAAGCGTTTTGAAAATACTTTCATTGTGCGTACAGCCAAGGAGAGGAATTTCCTGCCGGTCTTTGTTTCCTGATAGCTACAACCTAGGGGTCTTCAAGTCAAGAGTGAATAGGTTACTTCTAGGCAAGCGTGCTTCACCTTCGAAACGCGAGCCTATAAGGAATAAAAAAAAAACTTTTACATTTTATATCTCGTGCATTCTCATGTCAAACAATCACTTGTTATTCCGGTCAACCAATTTAAACCAACAGATTTTCTGATCAAAGAGTTGACCGTGCTTTTAGCAATCAGGTCAGACGTCCCGACAAGTCCCTTGGTAATATACAGGGTGTAAGGGAAAAGTGTGATCTTATTCTAAAATAATTTTCTGTCCATGTATATGAAGAACTTTTTACAAGGAAAGGATAGTCGATGTTCAAAAAAAAATTGTATCTCCCATACAAATTTTGGTCAGCTGACGTCAACTATGTATTGGAAATACATTTTTTTTTAGATTATGTATGATGTCAGGGTACGAAACAGCAAATTCTGTTTAGTCCGCAGATTAAATTATCAAAAAATATTCGACACATATTTTTTGCTTATTCAAATCAATAAAAAATCACCAAGATAAAGGGCATCAAATTTCGGGAGTGGAGGCTTGTGACGTAGCTTCGATGTAAAAGGTGTACCAAGGCTTGACATCATGCGATATCATATCGCACTGTACCGTCAAAATTTTTCGTTAAAGTGACAAGAGAAAAAATACATGTATAAAATATTTTGGAAATCTAACTGACAGACTAAAATATTTTTTTAGTCATCAACCCTTGTGTTTATGACTCACTCGGGAAAAGTTGTATATCATAAACACGGGTAGAATATTTTTTAGAATATGGTCACATATTTCCGTTACCCCCTGTATCAGTGAACCCACTCCTACAATCCCAGTACATGCATATTTAACCAAGCTCCTTGTTTTCGCAGCTGTGCCATTTACTTGTCAACTTACTACCCCTTTAATGTAACATCACGCCGTATGGCTGAAGGAGTAGACAGATTTGTTGGGTGCAACTACATTTTGGTGTTATGTTTTAGTTTGTAATGGAGGACGAGTCTTTTGCTATCAGGCATAAGTCGAGACGGTGAGTAGCTACTGAAAAAAAAATCTTGAACAATATTTGAAGATGATTCATTTTAAAAACCTTTTGTTGTGAATTTAAAATCCGTTAATCAGAAGCTGCACTTACGAGCATCTAACTTAGTAATAACTAGGAAAGGGCAGACTAGAACTATTTTTAGATACTCATTTATTACGCAATTTGGTGGATTTTAAGAAGAAATATCTTTTTCAAAATAAACGTTTTTTTTTTAAATTATACTACTGAACTAAACAAATTTATTTCTCCATAAAGTTATCGATTTATTTCGATTATATCGATTAAGACTTGACTGTAGCATAAGCACAAAAATAAAAATAAAAATGAGCTAGGCCGAGCCTGTATTTCAGGACCCAGTTCACTTTTCAGACATTATGACCAATACAACAGTGGTTAATTTCACAAAATATTATTGAACTTTAAAGTAAAATACATTTTACAACAGACAATTACAATTGTTAAGTGGTAAAATTTATTGCTTGTTTATTAGTAAGAGTACTGATCCGATATCAAAAAAATATCTGACGGAAAGCAATTTTTGCTGAGTGTCATAGGCTAGTTTTGATCCCAGAAAATGCAAGGTTCCTGAGAGACGTTAATGTAAAAATCAAAAGAATTATTAATGGAGTAAGGCCTCTACTATACAACCCGGTATTACGTACATTTGTTACGACCCGTTAGTAATGAGACGCCTCCAAACTTTAGTAATTATGAAATACGTGACGCGCGCATGTCGGGCTTTTGTGGCAATGTAGTCTGTTTATAGTCGTTTTATGAGACGGTTTAGTTATGGAGTTGTTTTGATGTTTCCTTTTGTTTTTTTTTTATTTGTTATAGGCTCGCGCTTGACCACTATCTCACCTGATGGTAAGCAATGATGTGGTCGACGGTGGAGCACGCTTGCCTAGAAGTACCCTATTCACTCTTGACTTAAAGACCCCTAGATTGTAGCTATCGGGAAACACAGACGCTGGCAGGGAATTCCACTCCTTAGCTGTACGTATAATAAAAGTATTCTCAAAACGTTTAGTGCGTATGGGTGGGATGTCCACCATGTATCGATGGCGCATCGCCGTACGTCTGGTAGTTCGATGATGAAACGGGCTGGGCGGAATTAGATCATGCAATTCCATCGCACACTCCCCAAAATGTAACCGATAAAAAACCGACAAGCTGGCAACTCGGCGACGGTGTTCAAGGCTCTGGAGCTTTGACTTAACCTTTGACTTTGACTTTGACTTTCCTGCTTTATATTTTGATGGTATTATACGTTATTAATCAAGTTTGGGATAACACTGGTATGACAATACGCAGTCACAGCTGAACGAAATATAAAACAACCCAATATAAATGATTTTATTTCTGTAAGTTGGTTTGTACAAACACTTTTAAATGTCGATCATATTTTTAAAACTAGATGAGGTTGGCGTTTCCTATCTGACTTCTCAGAGAAGAAAGGCCGAAACAAACTCAGAGGTCACAGTCTCTTTTAAAGTCCAGACAAAATCTTGGTAAGATCATGTGAAGACCATGTAGACTGATGTCTGAAATGGTCTTTTGAGGAAAGAACCAGCAAGATTGAGTGGACCTGTCCAGTCAGTGCACGCATTTGTCTGTTTATTTGTGCACGCATCACGTAAAATGTACAAAACCTATGTAGATAACTTTTATACATAAAAATTGTGTGTATCTTGATGTAATACTTAGTTTTTGTTTCATTGCAATTGGTTCACTTTATCAAATGATATAATTATGAATTTAAAATTTCCAAGAAGTAAAATATCACAACACACGCGTCCAGATAATTGGACAGATGAACTCCATATTCGATAGATGGCGTTGTGCATCGGACGTCATGTTCTGAATAGCGGTGTGAAGATTCTCCGCGGCAGAATGACCCTTGAACAAAAATTGGTAGATAGGTAAAGTAGGTATGTAAGTAGGTAGGGCAGGGTAGGCAGTTGACGAGAGCGAAGCCGCTGGCATAGCTAGTGTAAAATATAATAGAGTTAAGTGTTCAGTTTCGGTCCTGAAGAGATAAAATATTAGGATGTTCCTGTTTTAAAATTTATTGGATTCTTGGCTTTTGACTTGCGTTCAACTTTGAATGCGGTATCAAGCTGTATTACGGACAAATTTACCCCTTCCATATTTCACAAAACCTTGAGTAACCGGGCGTGAATATTACAAATCAGTAGATTTTAGACTGGATGCTGGAAGGAGCCGTACGGGTCAATATTCAAGGTTCCTATATATCAAATGAATGCATCTAACTGTTAATACTTTTAATATCTATCCGTTGTATAGTATGTAGTGCTATTCTGGGTGCATCGTCCTCACATAAAAGAATTTATTAATATATGTACTTATGTAAATATTATAAGTCACTTATTTTTTTTAAAGAGTAAGGAGTTTCTTGTCCATTCATCTCCATAACAAGCTACTTTTCCGAATGGACGGTAGAATCAATTAACAATTCCCCGTCGAAGTATATGCCCCGCCTCCTTGTCTGCCCTTCGTGCCCAGCCACCTAAACCTTTCAGGATCTGAACATGGCAAATGACAGAGTTGTCCAGGTGGCTACGCATTGGTCAAACAAAATTTGAAAATAGTTTATTTATTTTTATAGGGAAAACAAACAGTAGTATACTAAAATATACAAAGTGTCTTAATCATATATAGGGCTTAACAAATATACTACCCACTACATTTTCCACAGATTACTACTTACACTAAGACAAACTGATTAGCAAGCGTTATTGTAGTCAGGGTATGTAGAAACATTAGAAGCTACTGTTGATCCTTCAAAATTTTGATTATGCTAGTTCTAAAGGTATACCTGCTTACAAATAATATGTCAACTGCACAAAATAGCTTATTGTATGTATCAACTAAACGGCCTAGTTGAGTTAAAATTTGAGTTCTACAATACGAAAAGAAGAAGATAAATCCTGTTATCCAGTTACTGGGTTGAGTAAGTCAGACAGGTAGTCGCTCCATTTAAAATACTAGTATTGAGCTGTTCCCAAGTTCCAGTTAGACTGGAACCCGAACCCAATTTAGTTGTGAAATACCTAGGCTTGCGGGTTTGGAAGGAAATTAATTGTTCTTCCTGGGACGTCTAAATTGTATTTGCACTGCCATACAGACAACAGAGACGGGATTCTAAGAAACGCAACTTTTTCGAAAAGTCAATGTTTTTTATTCACGCACGAGCGATTCTGAAGATTTCCATAAGCACTTGCTCAGTCTATAAATTCTGCTTAACTTATTTTATACAATTTATATACCTTGTTACTTAAAACTGTGACTATCCAAAATTATATATTCATAAAAAAAAACTTAAAAATCAGTAATGTGCAAACGCACTTAAAACTTCTAGATTTAATGCACCATAAAAAGTCGTCGTTAAACTTTTAGAACAGCTTACGTTAGGAGTTCTATTGGAAAACCAATATCGCGTCGTGAAATATCTATAATTCTATCAAAGGCATAAAACAGAACTGCGTAAAATATATTGGCAGTGTAATGTCTAGGTTAGGGTTGGCAGAAATATAACAATGGGCAGGAAAATAAGCAACTAGTGATAGATTATCACATTGCATGTTAAAGAAAGACAGGAAAGGGGAGATGGGAAAAATAAAATCGTGTAACTTATTTGGGAAAACAACATCAGCAGTGAAGCATCTTCTATTAGTTCGTGTATCCCAGTAACACAGGAAAATAATAAGCCACAAAAACAGTAATACAAATATTCGGTAACATTTTTGTGTATCGCTGTTGGTTACCTAAATAAATAAAAAATAAATAAATTTAGATAACTCATAACTAAAATGTTAAGCACTAGCTTTTACCCGCGGCTTCGCTCGCAGTGAAGCCATTAATATATATATTTTTTAATAAAAAGTATCCTATGTTACTTCTAATACCTCCAAGAATATATCTAAAAAGTTTCATGATGATCGGTTCAGTAGTTTTTGCGTGAAAGCGTAACAAACAAACTTACATTCACATTTATAATATTAGTATAATAAGCATGAACTTTAATTTAAAAGATAGTGAAATAGATTTCTAGAGAAATTCTAGCCAAAATAGTGTCAACTCTAATTAGTTAGATAGCCAGTGTCACTGATATCAGAGAGTCCGGCAATAGCCCAACGCCCAAATTAGGCCCTGACTCAGAGTCTATTTTCGGTTAGAAGGCCTGTTTACGCATACTGAGTACTTTCACCCCACATTGTGACAGCCCTGATCTAGTTAATTTTGTGCCGACGTTTCCGCAATCGAGTAGGAGGCTTCACGGGAATCGATTACTCATTTTTGGCACATCACTATAGCGCTTCATTGCTATCGTTTTTGTGTTATCTGATGACATAGAATCATCTCAACTGAATATTCCGAAGGGTCAGACAGAGGCGTTCCTACCGTATAGTACCTAATTTCGATAGTTTTGTATATAAGTTGTTTACACGTTACAGGGGTTAGTCTACTATCATCAACATAGAACACATACAGATTCAAGGCTGCTGGGTCGCGTACATTTGAAAGAGAGTTACCGCGGCCCCAGCACAAGCAACTGAAGGAAAACGGGTGGGTTTTAGTCAGTGAAACTATGACACGCCCTCCCGCTTCACCCAGAGCGGAGGAGAAGCCCTTGGATGATATACCAAACAAAAAAAGGCTGCTACTGAAAAATTGAGACGACAAATCCCATCAAAACTTTCTCTGACCCGGGAAATGAAACCAGGGCCTCAAGATCTGCTGATCTACTGCTGCAGCACTTACGACCAATAGACAAACGAGGAAGACGTTTAAAGTTAGATATCTGATCAACGTCATCATTTCACTAAATATAGTTCTCGATACCGGTTTTGCGCAGTAATTCCTTTTCAATACAGAAGTTTTAGAGTTTTGGGAGGTTTTTTTAGTAATTATTACTATTCGCATTTATCGAAAAGCGAGCGATTGGCAAACGATTGTGTAGGACCTACCATACCTGTAAGTAATTCAAACTTTAATGACATAATATAATAATAATAATGTATAATTTTTTTAATATAATATTTTTTTTCCAATAACTTAATACTACTTTACAATGGCAATGTGGCAGCAACTTCAATTTGGGCAAAGAGATTAGCGTCTGTAGCCGCACTAGGCATAGCCTGTATTTCGGCTATAAAATATCAACGGCTTCAATCTCCTTCATAATGCGCACAGCAAAAGAGTGGAACTCACTGCCTGCGTCTGTGTTTCCGAACGCATACAACCCGAATCTCTTCAAAGTTAGAGTTAACAGGCTTCTTCTGGGTAAGCTCACTCCATCGTCGACTTTGTCTCTGTCACCTCTGACCTAGACAAGAGTCAAGAGAGACTAGAGCCAATTTCACCCGGCTCCATTTTTTCGTGATGTAATCGTGCCAATGACGGACCATCTTGAGCTTCTTGGCGTTGCGTTGACATCGACTCTCAATTTTGGGCCTTACATTGAGGCAAAGGCTCAGCTGGCTTCCAAAAAGTTGGGGATCCTTGCGAAGGTGAGAAGGTACTTCACGCCGGAACAGCTGCTCAACTTGTATCAAGCGCAAGTTCGATCGTGCATGGAGTACGGTTCTCACGTCTGGGACGGTTCTGCCAAATACCAGCTTGATGCACTAGAGTTGATCGAAAAGCGGGCCAAGAGACTTATCGGCAATGAAGCACTGGTCAAATCAGAGCTCCAGAGCCTTGAACATCGTCGCCGAGTTGCGAGCTTGTCGGTTTTTTATCGGTTACATTTCGGGGAGTGTGCGATGGAATTGCATGATGTAATTCCGCCCAGCTCGTTCCATCATCGGACAACCAGACGCACGGCGATGCGTCATCGGTACATGGTGGACATCCCACCCATACGCACAAAACGTTTTGGGGACACTTTTATTATGCGTACAGCTAAGGAGTGGAATTCCCTGCCGGAGTCTGTGTCTCCCGATAGCTACAATCTAGGGGTCTTTAAGTCAAAAGTGAATAGGTTACTTCTAGGCAAGCGTGCTTCACCGTCGACCACATCATCGCTTACCATCAGGTGAGATAGTGGTCAAGCGCGAGCCTATTTACAATAAAAAAAAAGAGCAAACCAATCAATAAAAAAAAAATACACTGATGACGGCTAGACATAGCGTGCACAAATATTTAGAACATCTGTACCTAACCTACCTATGTTCAGCAAATACAATAATCTATTTATACAGCGTTTGATCGCGCGATGTTTGCTGATTCCTGTTTTTTACGTAATAAGCCTGCGGCTCTGCGCGACTCGCATCCAGCGGTACCTGCGGCTTGCACAAGGTCATCGAGCTATCTTGTGGCAGGCCCTCCAACACAGAAAAGTACGCAGAAATATAACTTAAAAGACACGTATGCTCTTTGCGAAGGAGCTAGTTTTGTCCGAGAATAAATAAAGTGATGGCATACTAAGAATAATAAATATGAAAAGACCTATTTCTAACATATCACGTTGGTGGGTTTAAGGGATTTTACAAGACATCCTCACAGTTAAAACAAAGCCCTGCTACTATAATCCTTATTCCAAACATGAAGTTAATGAGAATTTGTTTTCTGTAAGTAAAAAAAAAACTAAAGACGAATATAAACTTTTTCGTTTGTGAGTGTGTGTGTTTGTTTGTTCATTCTTCACGCTCAAACGGCTGGATGGATCTGGACGAAATTTTGCACAGATATAGATTATAGTCTAGAATAGCACATAGGATACTTATTATCCCGGTAATATGTTCCCTCGGGATAATTTTTGACATTCTCGAGGGTGAAGCTGCTGGCAGAAGCTAGTAATAAAATAATTTTCTCTAAAAATGGTGATGGAAAACATCGTGAGGAAACCGGCATGTCCACGTATCAAAAATTAGAAGACATGTGTCATCCACCAACCCGCTCCGGGCCCGCGTGGTAGATTAAGGCTCATTCCCTCTCACAGAGAGTTGGCCTGTGTTCCAGCAGTGGGGACATTAATAGGCTGATGAAGAAAAACTTTTTACAAAAATATAAACCGACTTCAAAATCGATACACGAAAAAGTGCAAAATAAGTTTCCTTTCGGATATCGGTGTCTTTGAAAGAGCAGCGGTGGCCCACTGGTAACGGCCGCGACTTACAAGTTGTAGGTCGTGGGTTGAACCCAGGCAGGCGCTTTTCTTTGTGTAAATTATTACATCACCACTGCTTTCAAAAACGGTGAAGGAAAACTTCGTGAGGAAACCGGCATGTCTTAGAACCGAAAAATCGAAGACATGTGACATCCACCAACGTGCACTGAGCCCGCGTGGTGGATTACGGCCTTGGAGGCCTGCACGTACAACGGACCAAATGCAAGTCTAAGTGCGGCAAAGATGTCCATCTGTCCTATCGGTGTCTTTGGGATCTCTTGTTTTTATAATTTTTCGGCTCCGACTTCCGAAACGAAAGTTATTTTGCACTTTTTAGTGTTTCGCTTTTGAAGTCGGTAAATTGTTTTGTGAAAAGGTTTTTAGTTTTAGTACACCAGCATTAAAATGAGCAAGTTCTATCTTGTACCTAAAGGAATAGCAACCATACCCATAATAACACAATTTACACATTCGTGCTGTTTGTCGCTAAAGAGTTCGGTTGTATGCATATCTCGAAAACTGCTCGACCAATTTTAATGAAACTTGCACTATTATTTCTTTAAAACTTCTTGCAACTTATAGGTACATAGGCGGACTTAATTCCTGAGGCATTATCTACCTGTCAACTAAGGGTATAGGGCTATTCCCTAAGTTGAGGTATACTAAATCCAACAAAAAAAATATATCACGATCCGATAGGTTTTTTTTGACATGCGTAGGATCGGTTCAGGAATAATAAAGCGCCAAATACTGGAATATCAGTTTTTATTCTGCCTTCTCCCCGAAACACGTCACAATAAAAAAATATATAAAAAAATTACCTATTCCTTAATCATAAACAAGAAATTAAACTGCCGAAGACAACTTAAGTCATAAAACATAACATTAAGGTCAAAGATAATTATATAATACTAGCTGTTGCCCGCGAGATCGTCTGCTTAACACTATTACATTGAATATATATTTTTTTTATATCGCGCCACAATATTAAAGGCTAGTAAAAATAAAAAATAAATTATTCACCACACAAACTTCTACCCGCCTGTCCATCCCCTAAATAGTCCAAGAATATTAGTCAAATGATAGTCATAGGCATAAAAAGCATTTATCTCGTAATGAGAGATAGTCAGCTATAAACTTGTATAAACCTGTATTTTGACACCCTAAAACTTGCCTCAAAAACGTACTTATCCTAGAGTGTCCACGGCACAGATATTCTAAGGTCAAAGGTCAAATAAACGATTTTTTACACATTTACTATGGGTTAACCTCGAATGATACTCTAACTAAATCGTTAAACACTGCGCGCGCTCTGCCCATTATCCCGAAAATGGTTAAAGATATAAATAAATAAATAAACAATAGTTGTAGAGAATTTAATCCTCTACAACATTAAAATAAACACAAATATGAAACGAGATATTTGCTATAAATGTATAAAAAACCGATTTATTGACCTTTGACCTTGGAATATCTGTGTCGCGGACACTCTAGGATAAGAATGTTTTGAGACAAGTTTTAGGGTGAAAATAAAGGTTTATACAAGTTTATGGCTGACTATCTCATTCCGAGGTGAAACCTCTAATATTCCTGGATTAAAAGGATGATGACCGGGATATTAACTATCCTATGTCCTTTCCAGGGTTTCAAACTATCTCCAAGGGTTCAGCGGTTTTAGCGTAAAAAGGTAACAGATAGACAGAGTTACATTCGCATTTATAATATCAAGTATGGATAAATACCAAGAACATACTAAAACGTTACTTAACAAACAGCCTCGATCCGCTGTTCAAAGTGAGTCAATAGTTCCTGAGTGTGATGTGCACAAACAAACTGAATGTCTCCGTATCTGATTAGGGTGCTTGCGATCGAGCGATGGAAATGCTAATACGGACATGTCGTTAGTTTAGTGGTTTGTTAGTATTTTTAAGTGGAAATACTTGTACGATTTCTTGGTGCTTTTGTAGTTGTTTAAGGACATTTTTAGGTTGCTCCAAAATAGGAGGACATGAAAATACGCGCCTTGTATAATTTATCTTTCCATAAATATTGATATTCATGTAAATTAAAATTAAAATTTTACCCTCTCATTCATTTGGAATGAGAAGGTAAAATTGTTATTATTTGTTAAACGTTATCTCTAGAACTTACTGATCAGATTACAAAAACCCTTTCACAAATGTAATGCTACAGTATCGTTGAGCGTCATTGCCTCATCGGCCATTTTTATACCGGCAAAATGCAAGGAAGGAATGGCAACATAAGTGAAGCCGCGTGTAAATTCTAGTAATAAATTAAATTCTTGCTAATTTGGCTAAACTGACTGGCAAATACACGACACAGTAATTGCAATCAAACAGACTATTTAGTCGCAAGTTTCTAACCAGCCTGTCTAAAGATACCTATTTATGACGCCCAAGGTATACCAAGATGTCGTGTGTAGAATGTGTAACTACCCTGAAAGCGTAGTATTTAGCAATAAATAGACCTACAGGACTATATACTTTATGACAGTAACATTAAGACTATATTAACAAATAAAACGGTGTCATTTGAAGAAGTTTACGATTTTTATATGATGAGACGGTAGAGGTCTTGGAGGTCAGTGTCCTTTCACATGATTTGTGACCATAAAAATGCCAATAAATTCCAATTCTGCACATAAAAGATTTGGATCATGATAAAAGAATGGTGTGTTTTGAAAAGCGTAGCTTTACCATTAATTCAGACTTTTCTTATCAGTAGATAACCCAGCCTATTTGCTCAACTTGTAATCGGCTTTCTTTCTATCCGGATGTAGCTGTATACTAGTATTTTACTTGGAGGGACTAACCTCCACAACCCAGTAACTGTATAAAAAGATCACCCCCAGCAACACTCTGAATATCGGCCTTCTAATTACCTATATCTTTGGAGGGAATGAATAGTGTCCGTCCGAAACTGGTTTTTACGACCGAAACCGAAACCGAACTTCGGCAACAGTCTCAGTTTCGGCCGAAACTGAAACCGAAACCGAAATCATGTTTTGAGGGAAAAATAAAGAAAACGTTATTATAATCAGTCAGTCTTTATTGTTTTATCTTTAAATCACATAGCTATGCGGACTTGACATTTTCACTTATTGGTATGATAATCAACAACCAAAACATATATTGAAATTGGTTAAACTTGATTCTACTATAATCTATGTATTAGTTTGTTATAATGAATTATTTATTTTTGATGTTTACCACCTACTCTTATGCTATATTACATGATAGGCACGTGGACGCGGCAGAATATCGAATTTAACGCGCCGAACATGACCGATCACAGCGCGGAAACTCCCAAATGCAGTTTCGGTTTCGGTCGTAGTTTCGGCAGGTTTGCCGGCGAAACCAAAACTAAACCGAAACTCGTATTTTCGCCGAAAATCTACTGAAACCGAATTTTCGGTCGGACACTAGGAATGAAGCGAGCATCATATTATTTTTGTTTAAAAATAAAAGGTGTTGTGTTAAATTTAATCAACTCAATCGAAGTATACGCACAAAAAAAGCATCACACTAATATTCTAATGGCAAAAGTTTGTGTATGTGTGTGTTTATATGTTTGCTACTTCTTCACGCTCACACAGCTGGACGGATCTAGATGAAATTTGGCACAAATATAGATTATAATTCGATAATTTTTGACTTTCAAGTGGGCGAAGCCGCTGGCTGGAGCTAGTTTAAAATAGAAATGAATAACACTAGAAATAGAAAACAATTATAGGTTTTATACAACACAACAGTAACAATCACTAAATAAAGAGAAGCGCTGGGCGTGCATATACCGAAAGGGTAACTAACTCAGCATTTGCGGGCGTCAGACACCCAAGGCTGAAAACTTCTACATATTCAAGAATAACCTAGGCTAGAAGGGATTTTGATCAAAATAATAGTCTTCATATTAAGTTATGGCAAGCTTTGTTTCACAAGCCTTTCCATTCTTTCAAACTTTTCCAAATGAGATGGCTACTGAAAGTTATTAAGACTAACATAAAGTTTAAAAACAAATAACATGATAAGTAAATGAAAACCATGACCATAACCTCTTAGAGTAAGGTTATTTTGAGTGTGTGTAAGAGACCGATATATATGACGTATATAAATCTGTCCCTTACGCATTCTCAAAATACCGTGATCTTACATTTGTGGCATTTCCACAATCGCCATTGCTGACAGAATGACCTTTTTCTAGAGCCTTCATTTTATCCACTATTCTTCGAACTCACCTGCCTTTCCAAAGTAATCTTTCTAATTGCAAAAAAACCTTCGTGTTCCCATCAAAAATTTGATTCGCATCGACAGGATTGCGTGCGTAGTGTCCATTGCGCGTTATCTTTTAACTAGCTTCTGCTCAGGGTTTCACACGACTATTATTTTGTTATCCCATTGTAGCATACCCATACTGTCTTCCAGTCTAACCGGAGTCAGCTGATTAACAGTATTTCACATGAAATGATTGCCTATAATATGACCTTAACAATCCAGGAACTGGGGATCACCTCTTGGCAGGACTGGTGGTCAGATGTTCGGGTTTATGGCAACCCGCAACGACTGCCAGAGTTCCCAAGGGATCGTTCTATAGAAATAAAGTATCCTAAATAAGGTCAGGGTGTTCTCGTATGTCAAGTTTCATTCAAATCCTATCTGCAGTTGAAGCGTTATTATTGATTTACAAACATACAAACTTTCTAATTAGTATTATCCTTACATACTATTGACCCTCACTTTTCTATTTGTTTGGTACAATGGATACAAAATTAGATCACCGTGTATTTTTAGATGCTTTTTGTATGAAATTCCTTTTGTTGCCTGGGGCAAACCTTCAAAAGGTGCCTGGACTTTTGGGAAAAAGACCAGGGAGTGTGAGATTTGTAACTCACTAAATCCACCCCGGTGTTCACCATCAGCACATGGAAGGGGCCTCGTTACCTCTTAATAGGCCACACCGGAACCCGCTTTGTGCAACGCCTGCTAGGCCACATCCCTGTGGAGACTGTGAGGCGTCTCCCCTGAGACTCGCGAGACCAGCCCCCTCAAGATCCCGCTCGACGCCCTTCTTCTGGACCATCACGGTCTCACAAAAGGAGGCCATTTCCCTCCAGTTTTCTGTCTCTGCCAGAATAGCCCTCACTATTGCTGACAGGTCTCGCCCGATCCTGGTAACCAGGATCTGCCACTAAGAGGTTCACGCCAGGCACTCCTTAAGTGGGTCACTCCAGGTCGCTTCCGCAATTGTGGCAATTTGCCGTGGCTTCTCGCCCAATCATATTCAAGTACTCACCGAAGCAACCGTGCCCGGTGAGTATTTGAGTGATCCTGTGGGAGATGAGCTCTAATCTATACAGCCAGGCTTCGAAGTGCGGCAGGACAGCTTCTAACAAGTACTTGCGCGAAAATTGCTGCTGCTCCCACACGTGATCTCCCTCCAATGTACGCTACCATCCCGACCCACAAAGCGAATGTGCTGGTCGCGAAGGTATGCCCCGACGATTCACTGCATGTAAGAGAGCAATCTGTGATGCACTATTCGCAGCCCAGGGCAGGGAGTTAAATGCGTTGACAGTATCTAAACTTATCGCCAACGCCACTTCATCTCGAAATACTACCTGTTGCGACAGCGAGCGGATGCGTACGATTGCATTAACTGTGGACCGCGTGTGAAAAGCATCAGAGAACTTTTTGTTTATACCTGTACGGCGGGTCTTGAACAACTTAGACCCGACCGAATGGACAGGTTCCACGAACCCATCGCTATATTCGTCCACGCAACTCCCTAAGCACTCGCAACGATTCTGGAGTTGGATCTCTGGAAGGAGCGTAGACTTTACCAGTCGAGACCTTTCAAGCTTGATATTAATGTTCAATGTGCCTCTTACTATGCGGTGATCGCTCCCATTTTTCACTGAATTGATCACAGAGACATCATTAAACATTCGCTTCTTGGTTGACATGATGAAGTCGATCTCATTTATAGTTGCACCGTTGGGGCTTCGAACTTCCTGTACTCACGCTTTCTGAAGAAAGAGTTCATCATATAGAAGCCCTCCTTCTCTACAAAACTGGCCAGTAGGTGACCCCAGTGGTTCCGACGTCTAACTCCAAATTGCCCTACTTGCAGCTCATCCTCGTAACGTTTGCCCAGTTTCGCGTTGAATTCCCCCATGACAACGGTGAAGTGAGTTTTGAAACCATGCATGGCTCTAGAGATATCCTCATACATGGTCTCTACCTCGTCGTCGTGGTGTGCCGAGGTCGGGGCGTAGACTTTACCAGTCGAGACCTTTCAAGCTTGATATTAATGTTCAATGTGCCTCTTACTATGCGGTGATCGCTCCCATTTTTCACTGAATTGATCACAGAGACATCATTAAACATTCGCTTCTTGGTTGACATGATGAAGTCGATCTCATTTATAGTTGCACCGTCGGGGCTTCGAACTTCCTGTACTCACGCTTTCTGAAGAAAGAGTTCATCATATAGAAGCCCTCCTTCTCTACAAAACTGGCCAGTAGGTGACCCCAGTGGTTCCGACGTCTAACTCCAAATTGCCCCACTTGCAGCTCATCCTCGTAACGTTTGCCCAGTTTCGCGTTGAATTCCCCCATGACAACGGTGAAGTGAGTTTTGAAACCATGCATGGCTCTAGAGATATCCTCATACATGGTCTCTACCTCGTCGTCGTGGTGTGCCGAGGTCGGGGCGTAGACTTTTATGACCTTCAGCGAATATCTCGAGTAAAAGGTACGCCACCCTAGTCGACACATTCTCGATCTTCACCACGTTGTTCACAAGGAACTTGTGGACGATAAACCCGACACCACCCTGGGACTACCGGTCACCCTCTCCGAAATAGAGCAGATCACGGGATCCTATCTTCGGACTTCAGATAACCCTATAATACTCCATAGTAACCTGCTCAATTCTTCTTCGAGTTCGACTATCTTCTCGTCAATCCGGAGTGTTCGCGTGTTATATGTTTCCAGGTCCAGTCATCGGTGTTTATTGGGGTAGCCAGGTCCCCTGGGAATTCTTTGCACCCCTTGCCACGCAATTGCCTTGACCTCGGTAGGCGGGCTGCCAGGCACTCGGGGCCGTTTTTTATTTGTACTTTTCATTTTGGTTTGGGGGGGTTTGCCGTAAACGCCACGATTGACAGGCGGGTTGGCGATCGCAGTTTGTTGTTGAAGTGCACAGAGAACGCTACTGCCCATTCTCGGGCGTGTCCCTTAGTCGCTTCTTACGACACCCACGGGGAGATATGGGATGGTGAAATTCTTTACGTCCCGTCAGACACCAAACATATGTAATGGAAGTAGTTCCACTCACATTATAATTATACAAAAGAAAGGTACTCTTCGGCGTCGAAGTACTCCTCCACATCGCTTGTCAACCGGGAACGTGCCCAAAAGACTGGCAGAGTTGCAACTTTGAATAACAATGCTGTTTCTTTACGCAAAGAACGAGTCAGCCCTCTGGTGTCTTATAAATAAATATAAATAATAATATAGGGAAGAAACTACGCTCGAAAATGAATCTACATCCTGAAATCGCACAAATAAGGTGCTCTAAAGGTCGAGCCCATCGATAACGGTGTTGTGGTCATCCCCTCACAAACCAAGCATCAATATCAAGGATTTTCCGTCAAATACGGACAATTGTGGCCAATCACGCCAGCTCCTTGCTAATTGGTTCATCTTGTAACGGTAAGATGAAATACACAAAAAGGTTATGTATTATTTGCTATCTATGTATCAGTATTGTAGGTGTCCTATCCTGTCCTCTGTGCCCCAAAATATGCAGCCAACGTTACCTATGTGCTGCTATTAACGATGTATTGAGGTGGTATAGTTTGGAGCCAGTAAAATTTATATTACTGTCGTACCCAGCAACATGAAGAAGAAGAAAAAGATCCTTATTACAGCGTGTTCACCGTGTATGCTATGTTTGTATAGATGAGCTAAGTCTATGCAGATTACTAAGTAGTACATGGTTATAGTGGTTATAGTGGGAACGGTCCTGTCTTACGATTACTTAAATCAGTTCTTATCCAGGAAGGCGATACTTTATGTAATTCAGGTATTCCACCAACTCTGCGCATCGTAAAGAAACCGGAAAGTTCTAGAGCTAAAAGCGATGCATGTGACATCTACCAAACTTACTGTTTTCAGCTGGTGGATTACAGCCCATTTCCTCTTACTAAGAGAAGATCTTTATCCCAACAGCGAACATTATAGGCTGATTTTCAAGCCGCATATGCTAACAGCATCTTCTTTCTGCCTTTGTCCTATATTACTGAAGGTCGGCACAACACTTTTTCTTCTTCCATTCCATCCTGTCAACTATCACGCTATCACTTACTCCTTTTTCTTGCATATCACTTCTCACATGATCCATCCATCTTTTCATGCTGGCTAGAAAAAAACAATGAAAATATTACCTACATACTAATGCAATAGGCTCAAAAAGAGGCCGATATTCCTAACAAACTATTCGCAAAAGAACTATTATTCCCAGAACTGTTATAGATGGTAAATTGTTTTGTAATGTACTAGTAGTAGTGTTCCCTTTCAAATAAATTGTAGTTTTGATCGCTTCGATCGATTCGCAGAAAAATAACAATGGTACCTTGTTTGAGCTGTATTACTTTTTGTGCAGAAAAATAGAAGAATATCGGTTACTCTAATCTTTATGAAATGTCAGAGGTTCAAATCTTTTGGAAATTATACTCCTAAGAAATTTTTGGGAGTTTTATTTTACAAGGGTCTTAACTTTTAATGATATAGTTATTTTTTCTACCAGACTATTCAAGCCTTCACGTTTAAAATCATCACCAAGTTGCCAGCTTGTCGGTTTTTTATCGGTTACATTTCGGGGAGTGTGCGATGGAATTGCATGATTTAATTCCGCTCATCCCGTTCCATCATCGGACCCCCAGACGTTATTGGTACATAGTAGAAATCCCACCCATACGCACAAAATGTTTTGGGAACACTATTATTATGCGTACAGCTAAGAAGTGAAACTCTGCCGGAGTCTGTTTCCCGATAGCTACAGTCTAGGGGTCTTTAATTCAAGAGTGAATGGGTTTTTTCTAGGCAAGCGTGCTCACCGTCGACCACATCATCGCTTACCAACAGGTGTGATAGAGGTCAAGCGCAAGCCAATAGGTTATAAATATATATATATATATATATATTGTGGTTACTTTTCATATTCAGATATGTTCCTGGGCTGTAACACCACTTCTTTTGCTCAGCTAGGAAGTGGTGACAGCCTTGTGTTTTACAGGTTTATAGTTTTTGTCGTTCAAAAAGTTCTCAGCCTAATTTGAATGACTTTCCATTTTGATTTTGTTAATTTATCGGTCGAAACTGTCTTTGTCTACGATTGCCTTTTCAATCAAACCTGGTAAATCCCTATAGGTTCCTTATTTATTCTGGTCTCACTACTATCTCGTTCTTACTTTATTAAAATGAAAATGACAAGGACACCATTTACAAACCAAGGAAGTGCCCACTTTTCACTAATGTCGGGATTCCTGTAACTGCAATATAGCAGTTTTAAATATTCCTAGAAATATTTATCACTCCACAAGCGATTCGGTTAACAATCATTCGAAGAATTATTATAGGCAGTAAACCGTACCTACGACACAGTTAAACCGTAAAGCAAACCGAACGAAAATAGGCTGATTTCGCAGTACCTACGTAGTACTTAAGACACTGACAAGGTTTGAAGCGCAGTAACTGTAGAACTACATAGAAAAGAAAATTCTGTTTTCAATAAATACGGTTACAGTTCATCGTAAAATATAAAGCGTTTTACAGATTTCTTCAAAAACCTGATGAATAATATAAAAATAAAAATCAATCAACTTTGCACACAGATTATTTTATAAATTCAAGGAAAAATTCAATTTGCAGTGACAGCATTTAATGAATTTTGTTATACATTCTATGTTGAAAAATAATACAAATATGTTTAAAGTGAAAGATAAGGTTACGAAAAACGTATTAAGAATACAATAATGTTCTCACAATTATATTCAAGATTAACGCACATTTTTCCGCAGCCTTAAATTAAACAGCAAATAAATATTTAAAGCCTACTTTGAGTTTGTCTCTTTTCGTCGCCTTAAACCCTTTGGTGATTTTATAGGCAACGCGACGTTCATGTAGTAAAAAGTTTTTTACCTCTTAACTAAAAATTTTTCAAGGTGGAATTTTGCGTGTAGCAATGGCAAATGAAGAAATTAATGTGAAACTTTTTTATGATCGTTTAGAAATAGACCTATTACATCCACTGGTTAAAGAAAGTCAAGAAGAAAGTCAAATATTTTTATTTCAACTTGGCCACTAAGCGGCACTTTTGAACATTAACAATTAAAATTTACAAATAATAACAATTGATTCTACCGGCCATTTGGAAAAGTAGCTTGTTATGGAGAAGAACGGACAAGAAACTCCATACTTTCTCTTTTAAAAAAATATGTGTTTTACAATATCTATCTAAATACATACATTAATTAATTCATATATGTAAGGACGGTGCAATCAGAATAGCACTACACACTAATAGTAGTATTTTATGTATTTTTTGTCTTTTTTTTTGTACCTACGTACAGGTATATGTAAAGTACTCACACATGTGCTGTGCAGTTATGTAACACTAGGAACATATTAACAGTAACATCCGTCCGTTGTGTCATCCGAAGCAGTTAAGTCCACCAATCCCAACTGATGGCGCCCGTTCACGAACATGACGCATGAATTGGCACCACTCAGCTGAACCATCATGAAGGGAACCGAATGAACATAGGTACAATATATGGTAGATTTACAGTTGGGTACATAGTACTTACACATATGCATATGCAGTTATGTAATACTTAAAGAAATTGAGTTTATATGATACAAATATATTCATATACAGTCTTCAGCAGGTCCAACAATACTTCAAAACAATAATGTACTGCATATCACTTGTTTTTGCGCCCTAGTGGTTGTGGAGCAGGACTAGCATTGAGCCAAGCTTTTTTATCAGTGATGTAATCCCCCAACTTATAATACTTGACTTAAAATTTAAAACTTGTATAAAACGCGCAGGCAGGCACCCAGCCTGCCTGCGCGTTTTATACAAGTTTTAAATTTCGTCTCATTCAGTTCTAGAATGTGGGGAGGAATTTTATTGTAACATTTTGTACAGTACCCCATGAAAGATGAGGCTACTTTAGCCAGTCTTAAACCTGGTTGAACTAATTGGTCCCTATGTCTGTCACTGTTTTTACTAAAATATGTAAATTCTTTCTCACAGACATGATATTTTCATAAATATATTAAGAAGGAACCGTCATGATGGTATGTCGTCAAGGGTACATAGGTGCAAGGTCACGCCAGTGGTACTATATTGATCTTAATCTGGCCTAGCGTAGTACGGAGTTTCAATAGAAAACGAATCCAGAAGTTTTATTTATTTGTTCAGTTGCCCCCTGAGACTTCAATCAAACACATTTATGAAACATATTGAGATTATTATTTTCTTAGTTCTTTGTTTTGGTAGATGCACCTTTTATGCGTAAAAATGGATATATACTAGAGCATTTTCGCAAGCATTACAATGTAATGTAACGTTCTTGTGAATGTTCTACGCTGTGTTCGACGTAATGCTCTCGGCGGCGCGGCTTGTGAGCTTTTACCTATAACATTTATTTGTATCTTGCGTTCATTATTGACCTCACTCCACGACATCCTCACTCATGCCTTTGATCGATAAAATGTTACACAAAAACGCTCGTTGGTTTTTAAAATCAGGTTGTAACAAAACATCGAGCGTCGTGTTCGAAGTGTGGTTCGAGTAAATATAAAAACAGCGAATGCTCGATGTTTTGTTACAAGTGAATGCTCTAGTCTATACTCACCTTTAAGAAACAGTCTAATTGCGACTTAAAAAAAAACAAAACTATTTATTACATAGCAAAACTCTGTTTTGTATCTAGTAAGAAAAACAAACCGCAAGTTCCATTTTTTTTTTTCAGATTATTATTTTGTCTTTTAGGTCATATCGAAATTGTTGTCGACATTGACAACGTCTTTGTTGTTGGTCATATAACAGGCGGTCACAACAAAAACAGCAAATCGCAGCCTGGCCCCGGATGACCTCCAAGCTCTATGGATCAATGCCCTGAAAATAGGCGGCCGGGACAGCCTAGATGAAAGCGAGTGTTGTGATGCAACTTAGGAGGGATGTTTGTTCCTGCATTGAACTTTGATAATCTGAGTAATTGAATTGATGACTTCATTACACTTGAAAGTAATAAAGCTACTTAGGGCGATTTCCCCAAAAAAACTAAACGCACTAAGCAAACTTAAACCACGTTCAAGAACTGCCAGCGTCAATATTCCTGAACAATGAAGTTTATCTTGAATATCGCTGACATCGGTGAAGGAAAATATCGTGAGAAAACCTGCAGACTTATTGCGTAAGTAAAGGCTAGGCAAAGGGCACAGAGTACTAACAATCGACCAATCACGTAGACGGATATCCACATCGCGTCTTTCATCTCGCATATGATTAGTCGATTGTACATACGCCCTTGGCCTTGCCGAATTCACTTACGCAATAAAGCGGCTGTGTGTGACTTATAATTAACATAAATTTGAAACTGGGCACCCGCCTTGAGCATGTGTGTTGATTGACGCTAGCGCTTTTTCTGTATGAGAAGAGTATTATATTATTAAATTAAAGAAGATCACATTGACTCATACGTGTAAGATGTGCAACCACGTGCCCTTTTTTTTTTGCTTGAGCCAGGGCCGCGGTATCTCTTTTTCAAATTTATCCGCGACCTTGACAGGCATCGGCCCTAGCGGACCCCATCAGTTTTGCTGACATCTCTTTGAAGCGCGCGTGGAACACAACGCGCCGTTACTCAGGCCTGGTCCTACCCATTACTCGCCGTCCGCAAGCCCGCGCCTACAGTGGCCGAGAATCGGCTTGCGACTCCCGACGCCCAGGGCGACTCCTGCGGTGGCAAGGGGCGTGAGGGTGACTCCGTTGCATCTCCCTCACGCGTTCCGCCTCCTCCTCCTTTAGGAGCATTACTGCTTCGCAGAAGGAGGAGACGGCTTCCCATGCCCTCTCGCTCCGTAATATGGCCTGAACCAGGGCCGGACGCGTGAGGTCGCAACCGCCGATCGCCTCCACAAGGAAACGGTGGTGCCTCGCCCAAGCGGGGCAGACCTCCACTGAAACCACGTGCCCCTAAACTCCTGATTCTGTTTCCAATATAAAGAAGCTATTGACCAACCACAAAACTATTAGCAACTAAAGTCGTCACAATCTTAGAAGTCCGTTGACATTTCTCATTTTACATGCCGCGATAACTTTCTACGTAAGAAAATGAAAAATCTAATTCACAATCCTAAATAATAGCTATTGTGACGGTTCCTAAACGACCCTAGGCTGATAAAAATTTCGTTTTTCCTAAACGTGCCCTAGATTTAGAGTTAAGTTCGGCTCTATTGATTAAAGAGAGACAGCGCCCCACCATACCGCGCTGTCTAATGAACCTCGCACCATTGACTGGACGGTTCTCTTCCGACTGTAGTGAAAACCAAATTATGTTTTGTTTTGTTTTGGAATTCACAGTTATAAATTTATAACTTGGAAGTGGTTTAGAAGGATAAAATCTAACCTAAGGGATATAAACTAAATTGTTATAATTAACTGAATCTTGTTTGAGAAACCCTTTACACTAATGTATAGAGTATTAAATCAAAGACCGAAAAGTGGTCACGAGTAGTGAATATACATTCAAGAATTAATTCAAATACAATTAAATAATTTGTCAGAGAGTTTTAACTCTAAAAGTAACTGGAGTTGATTAGATCAACTCTCCTAAAGACAGTCCCAAAAGCGCCCAACCCGCCATCATTTCCTATGTGCAATAGCTGGTAAGAAGAAATGATGAAACAAACTCCCAGCACACATTTCTGTCTGTTAGCCATAAGGGCTTTATAGGTAAAACAATTGTGATATATGAAGTTAACTAGATAAAGGTTTGCAAATTGCATTATTTACCTAACGGAAGGAAATAGGAAGGAACGCTACGCTTGCGTTGTTAAATACGTTTACTTGATTTACGTTAATGAGTTCATTGATATTAGTCTAGATTTCCCACCCGAGTGACGTGAGACTGCCTGTACAGCAGGCACGTCGTACGTGTAATGCTGGTCCTAGAACACGAGGCCTTAGAGAAGGCTACGCAACGGTCCAAGCAATACATGTTTCCCTAAACTTAAAAATGTCTTACCCAATCCTAAGACAAAGGACAGTTTGTGCCTAAGCGCCTCTGCCATTGAACAAGACATGCTCCCAGAATTACTGGACGCGCACTATAATAAATAGCTCACCCTCGATCTACTCAACCTTTTTTAACACAATACAATACTATGCAGGCGTAGCGCAGACTCGGTCTGGTGCAGAATTCATTGCCAAAACTTGCTGTACGTCGGAGCGGATTTATTCGTCGCTTCTCATTTCCTTAATCTACCCATTGCGTGGATTTTCGGGACCGCTAAGGAGCGGTACCCATCCAAAGTCATGTCTCGCTAAATAGTGACGATTTTGAGCTGCCTACAAAACGGCGTGGGTTAGTTTTAACGAGACACGTTCCCTAAGCGTCCTTAGACGATGTAGTCTGGGGTTCTTTGTGAAGCCTACCGTGTGAAGCCTACCCCCCTCCCTGGATCTGAGCGACAGCAAGTATTACGCAAGGTGTTCTGAGCCAGACCTTCTATAGGAACCAGTATTTGTCAACAAACAATTGGTTGTCCTACATTCCCAATTAAGGGAGGCCATTTAGCCTATTTTATACAAATAGTGGATATTAGCGGTTCCGCCTTCCATGTGTGTTATGTCAGTTAACTCTAAATAATGGCCCATAATCAAAGTGGTAATTGTAGAGTGTAACATTTGATGAAATTAGCGCTTGTAAGTGTGAAGGAAGACTTCACCGCTTCCCTAGACCAAATGCTAGTGACAAATATCTGTCGAGGTGTGGATTAGGAGTTAAATACAAGTTCTCGCCATGCTAGAATAAAGTGTACATTAGTGATTTGTCCCTAACTACGTTATATAAATATTAGAACTTACCCAATCATTCAGGCACTCACTCACACAATACTATTACGAAATAAGACTAAATTATAATTTAATTTAATAATTAAACTCGTTACCACGATATTTACAACGACACAACTTTCAATTATTGGTTCCAAAGTAGTACCCTATAACTCGACTTCTCTTGATCTCTCAAAATCAGTCCGTCCTGTTTCCCTGCCTAAAGCTAAGTGTCCACTTCAACCTCCCTGAATTCGCTACCTGCCCTTACTCTCCCTCCGTCTCACCACGTTCCCTGTTGCACGGCTTGCAGCCGCACTTTCTCCAAATCTTAATTTATTGTTTTCGGGTTCGTGTTAGAAATCGGATATTCAAAGTCTCTTTAGAATTTCGTTGAAATACTACTTTTGTCTTGACAGTTTTTACATCAAGAGGCAATTTACGAGTTTCTTTAAAAGGTTTTGTTTTAGAAATGTATATTGTCTCATAGTTTATGACGTTGCCTGTCAAACCGATCTTTAAACCCAAGCGTCCGTGCTTCAATGTGTTCCGCACATATGGCGGCCACGCGCAGTTTGAAATATAAAATAATATTCGGTAACCAAAATATAGAGATAAATGGCGTGTAGTCACACTATGTTACCCATACACTATAACAACGAATATCTTTCGCAAGCATCAAGACTTAATTATTATAATTAAGTATTTTTATAGCGGTCCTTTTATTGTTTGACAACTTTAATTAAATAATCACACATTATAAAGGTGAAAGTTACTGAGTATGTGTGTGTTTGTGTTTGTATGTTTGTTATTTTTTCACGCTCAAACGGCTAGACGGATCTGGATTAAACTTGGCACAGAGATAGATTACAGTCGGGAATAGCATATAGGGTACTTTATATCCCGGGAATATGTTCCCTTGGGATAATTTTCGACATTCACGCGAGCGAAGCCGCTAGCAAAAGCTCGTACATCATAATAATGCTGTTAATTTAATAAATTAAACCTGATTTTGCAACCCGATAACTTGCATCTGGTAAAGCCAATACAAAGCATTAATTTATTAAATAAACCGAAATAACAGAATCAATTTATTAAAGCCTAATTAGCTTGGTAGTTCGACCATAATGAATCGTGTAAATATTTATAAAATTACTGGAAATGTAGAGACTATTAATATAGTATTTTCAGTGCATTTGATAAACTTTTCAATGGAACTTCCGTGAAATATTGCCGTGTCCCGTGATGTTTATTAATATTATGATTTGCCATTTTACTGTAGGGCAACGACCTCCTCTGTTGCTGAAAACGATAAAATTTTACATTGATCAAATAGGTTTTGGCCCAATTTTATCAAACTTTTTTTTGACAGTTTTTGTTCTGACAATAAAGTCTACTATGTCAGTACTCGTACATTGTTTTATGTTTTATTTTGCCTACGCTTAAGGCAAAAGCCTCCTCAAAATCTTTCCAGGGATTATTTTGTTGAGTCATCTCAAAGCAGCACTTGCGGTAGGCGTGTGGGACATTTAGTAACTGATATCAACATTGTTTGGTGAAGTTGGCTCTAAGTTTTACAACGTCAGTTTTGTTTTGAACCTGTAAACTAGGTCACTTAATAATACAAAAATGTTCTTCAATTTCAGTCAGTTTGTTTAAGTGATTGATTGACGTACAATATGTCTACACTGTTGAATATAGAAATTATAATTACAAGGATTAAATATCGTATCCTGTAGATGTAGAAATTCATCAAAGGCTAGAATGATTCAGCTGCCTCCAGTAAGGCTCGAAGCCTTTCCCAAATACAAAATATATTAGTAAAGGCTTTGAGCCTTACTGAAGGGAACTGAATCATCCTCTTCCCGCCCTTGTCACATGTAGGGATCGACGCTATACGTTTTCTTCATCCATTTTTTCCCGTCAACCATCACGATATAATTCAGATAATCCATTCATCAATTCAATTAATACCAATAAGTATGTCCCGAAAGTATTAAGTAACGTAAGAGATATTTTGGCTTAACGACCCATTTATTGATACTTCCAGTATAGATTTTCATGGTATAGTGCCTGTATGATCTAAATGTAGTAACAGATGTAGAAAATTCACAAATAAATAATTTAAGTAAATAGATTGATGGATTTTGACCCCTTAGTATGAGTTAGCATGTATTACAGGCACAACACAACATCAACACACACAAAGTAAACACAAAGGGTTTAAGTTTCCTTAAAACGAAGTAACAATGCAACAGGTACACGTGGTGCCAATTATCCGTATGATAAGGTAACATGAGCATAAACCAAGGGTTTGTTAGCGAGTCATTATCAAGTACGAACCAATAACTCTGTTTGTCAAACAATAGCTTCACAAATTAGCCAACAATGATTATTATCTGC
The DNA here is from genome assembly GCA_947562075.1 of Orthosia gracilis. Classification (NCBI taxonomy): domain Eukaryota; kingdom Metazoa; phylum Arthropoda; class Insecta; order Lepidoptera; family Noctuidae; genus Orthosia; species Orthosia gracilis. The sequence continues at coordinate 31,305,516 of OX387274.1, read as the reverse complement.
GATATTAATTAGTTACCGCGATTGTGAATTGTAGACCGTATTAATAAGGGGGTTTGCAGACGTGCTACTTTTAGTAACAGTGATTTTACGGCTTCATAAATTTAAGAGAGGTGACATGGCAAGAAATGAGCGACTGTAAAGCAGTAACAGTATAGAGAGCAGAATATCATTGCAGTAACTGGTTACTTTGATTTGATTTTAAAATGTCTTTATTTTCACATAAATAAAAGGAAATTAATAATTACAGTTAGACCTTATTCTAAAAGCATTTATACATTAAAAATGCGTGTTTTTTGCAGACTATAGCGCCTATATAAAACATTTTCGTATACTAAAAGTACTGAACAAAACTACTTTTTATGAAACATGGATATCATATTACTTACGTTAGACAGTTATTGATTTACTTACATGCGCGATTGTAAGACACAAACGCACTTTTTAACACAAACTATTTATAGGATATTGTAACAAAGTACACTAATACTTAACAAATAATTTTACTTAAAAAACTATGTACGTATAATAAAAAAAATGCGAACGAACTTCGTGTAATTAGGGTGATTTTTTTGCAAATCTACCTACATTTGTGTCAAACTTAAGAAAAAGTCCGGTCATCGAATAGTTCCGTCTTTGTTACTCATACAGCAATAAGTGATGTGGGAGACGGTATCGATGATATGAATCGATGTATTTTAATTTTTTTTTAAATCAGATTTGGTCAATGATAGAAATAAGTGGATTTTGATGTGAAGATAAAACTTATAAGTAAGTTTTGTAATGAACTGTTTTAATGTTGAGAAATTTAATTGGTTTAGTAAATTTTTAAGATTAGTCCGAAATGGTGTATTAATATATTGTAACGATGTAAACAATGCGCGCACGGCTGACTCGAGCGCCCACCTCAATACATTCAAACTCTCGTCACACACGCACACTTACGCGCCGCCGCGTTAGCGCCACGAAAGGTATATAAGGCGTGCCCCGGCCAGCCACCGGCAGTTCGACACTGTGTGGGCATTGTATCCGACGACTCGGAACTACTCCCTAGCAGGTTGAGCGCTCTGCGTACCATACGTCACGCCTGGTGGTACTTTCGTAACACGGAATATTACCGGTGAGCCGTATGGTTCGTGGAGGTATTTTCGTTTTAGCGCTTCACGCATTTTGTTTAGCTTCATACTAGCTGTTATTAATTTATTCTGTTATCTCGCAAGTTACTAATTTATTTATTTTGGTTTGTATAAGTAATTAGCATAACATTACTTTTAACGCTTAGCTTGCACTGGTCTATCAGTGTACGTTAGTTTTGTGTTGCATTACCTTCTTAATGTAAACTAAACTTAGCTTGTTTTTTTTTCCCTTGCTACCCGCATTTATTTTGTTTCCTTTTACTTTTATAACATTCTTATGTATCGTGTGTTATTTTGAATATAGGTCTTAAGTATTATCCTGAGGTATTATTTATACTGAAACCCAGCCGTTAAAACTGGCGCCCATCGTGGATCCTCCAGAGAGAAACTTGAGACCTAGACCAACAGTACAAACGCAGAGGTTTAAAGTACAGCACGACCCGCAGAAGGGGAAGCTAAAGGACACAATGGAGGATAATAAGAGTGGTTCCGCTGCAGCTTCATCATCAATAACTATGTCATCTGAACAGTTCCAACAACTGCTGGCAGCAGTTGCTTCAGGGTCAAAACATAAAAGTTCTATGGTAAGATGTCCAGTGAAATTTAGTGGCAATAAGAGCGCTTCTGAGGTCGAGTCTTTCTTAGCAGCGGTGTGTGTGTTCAAGAAGGTGGAGCTTATAGAAGACGAAGACGCATTAACAGGGCTGCCATTAATTTTAACAAATGATGCTTCTACTTGGTGGCAAGGTATTAAGAACCAGGTAAAAACTTGGAGCCAGTTCGAGGAACGCTTGCGGCACGCATTTGCACCCAAAAAGTTGGCATATAAAATATATCAAGATATAGTGGAGAGAAAGCAAAGGAAGGATACATTAACGGAAATTTTTATAGCAGAGAAACGTGCCCTCATGGCAGAATTTCCTGCACCAGGTCATAGTGAACAGCAGGAGATAGATTTAGTATTCGGCCAAATTCGTTTTGAAATTAGAGAAAAAATATCTAGAGAAGCTATAAAAAGTTTCGATGATTTATTAGAGAAGGCTAGAGAGATTGAGCGTAATTTGGGAGAAAAAGCTGAAGATAAACAGATATCTAAAACACCATTAAGCATTCCTAAAGCCAAAACTAGATGCAATTACTGTAGACTCCCAGGACACACTGTGGATGTCTGTAGAAAACGTCAGAAAGTTGAGCAGCAGAAACCTGCAGGGAAGCCAGTAGAAACTAAACCTGATGAAACAGTAAGGCCAAAATTTTCATGTTACGGATGCGGTGAACCAGGTGTGGTGCGAAGTCGCTGTCCGAAGTGCAACGTTCAGCGCGTGGGAACGGAAGACATCAATTTCTGTTCCTTAAACACCACTAGCGCCAAGCGCCTCAGGCCAATAGTACCAATTAGTATTGGTGGCATAAAAGGTACTGGATTCGTAGACACATGTGCTAAATCTAGTGTAGCCTCGTATCGGCTTTTCGTTTGTCTGAAGCAAGACGGATATAAGTTCAATAAGGAGACTATGAACATAACGTTAGCCGATGGTATATCTAAAATGCAGACTGTCTGGACTGTTACAGCGCCCGTTACTATTTATGGAAGAGTAATCAATACTCCTTTCATTGTTTTGCCACATGCAAAGAGTAACAAGACACTACTGGGAGTCGGTTTTATCGAAGATGCCATGATGGTTCTTAACTTACCTCAGCTAACGTGTCGATTCCTTGATGATCCTGCGAAAGTTTATGACTTGAAACAAGAAGATGTCTGCGAGAGAATGATCGCCGATTTAATTTGCATCGCTAGTCTACCAGAAATTGTTTCTCCAATGTCAAGTTCACCAGAAAATGGTGTTACTCCGCAAACTTTAACATCGAGTCATGTCGAACAAAATTTGAGCCGACCGTATGGTCCCGTGGTGAGTGTGTGCTCTCCTGACGTACCCCAAAATGCAACTACACAATTTCAAAATGAGCCGTTAGTTGGTATTGACGCACCTGCAAATATGGAGATTTGTCAAGCTAGTGCAATACGTCCACAGACACCTACGAATGATCTACTAGCGCCAATTGAATTTTCTACCCCATCGAGTAAGCGTCAACGACTGTTTGATGGCTATTCTCCAATAGTAGATGCATTGTATCAAGATGCTAGAAGATCGATACAAGAAAGCACCATAGAATTGTCACCAGATTCCAGATCTTTGTTCAATTCGCCCAGTACGAATATTTCAGCGATAGATGCCGAAAAGTCTGACTCTGTTCTAAGCGACAAAGACTGTGTTCGTATGCAAAATCTTTTAGAGAAGAATGCAGATGCATTCGTTCCCAATGGAAAACCTACAACCCAAACAGAACACTTCATTGATACAGGAAATCACAGACCAATTTCCGTCCCACCATATCGTTTGTCGCCAGCAAAAACTCAAATCCTGAAGGTTGAAGTAAGCAGAATGCTTGCGGAAGGGATAATAGAGCCGTGCAACTCTCCATGGTCTGCACCTGTAGTTATGGTTCCTAAGAAAGATGGTGGAACACGAGTTTGCATTGACTATCGTCAACTCAATGCGGTTACCATGCCGGATGTGTATCCACTACCTCGTATAGATGATTTGTTGCACGATGCTAAACCTACGCCATATATGTCTACAATAGACCTCCGAGCAGGCTACTGGCAAATCAGAGTAAAGAAGGAGGACCAATGCAAAACTGCTTTTGTAACACCATTCGGCATGTACAAGTTTTTAAGGATGCCCTTCGGTTTGCGCAATGCACCAGCCACCTTTCAACGTCTGATGGATGGTTTCCGTGTGTCTCTGAGCCATGTTAAATTGTGTATATACATTGACGATCTGATTGTCCTGTCTCCAACATTCGAGCAACATCGGAGCGATCTTCAAGATGTTTTCTCTCGACTTCAAGAATATAACTTGACAGCCAATAAGGAGAAATGCAAATTCTGTTGTTCAAGGGTTAAGTACCTCGGGCATTATATTACCCCAAAGGGACTACAGATGGATCCTAACAAAGTTAGTGCGATTGTAAACATGCCTGCGCCTACAAATTTAAAACATTTACTTTCGTTCTTGCAAATGTGTTCTTGGTACAGAAGATTTATTCCCGGATTCGCTAAAGTTGCTGAACCCCTAACCCGGCTAACCAAAAAACAGGCTAAATGGCTGTGGGAGGAAGAACAGAAAGCTGCCTATGATAAACTCAAACAACTTCTCACAACTAGTCCCATATTGGCTCAAGCAGATGACTCAAAACCCTATATAATTAAAACTGATGCCAGCAACTATGCTATCGGTGCAGTTCTTGTGCAGGGGGAGGGAGAACAGGAACACCCCGTAGAATATGCTAGTCGATTGCTAAATCAAGCCGAAAGAAATTACTCTACGACTGAACGTGAGGCACTTGCTGTTGTATGGGCACTTAATAAGTTTAGAGGATATATAGAAGGGACGCCTGTAACAATCCTGACGGATCACCAAGCTCTTAAATGGCTAATGTCTTTAAAATCCCCAACTGGACGGTTAGCAAGATGGGCCCTCCAGCTACAGCCGTATGATATCACAATAAAGTACATCACTGGAAGGACGAACGTTGTAGCAGATGCGTTGTCTCGTCCTAATTGTGATGCTGAAACTAAAGAAAGCTGTGGAATATGTAGTATTGTGGTAGATACGCCAAGGAAAAATCCTAAAGAAATAAGAGAAGCACAAATGAAAGACAAAGACATAGTAAAGATAGTAAAGGCATTTGAGAGTGATAATGAAGAAGAAGCACGCTACTGGTATCAAAAGGGTTACGTCATGAATAACGGTTTACTATACCGCTACAATCCTGATGGTGATAATGATAACAGTCAGCTTCTTGTGCCTAAACAAGAACAAACCCATGTAATATCGGCATATCATGATGAACCTACTGCCGGTCATTACGGTACAGATAAAACATTTGCTAGAATTGCACAACGGTATTATTGGAAAAGTATGAGGAAGGACATTGAGAACTACATTCGAAACTGCTTGTCATGCCAGAGATACAAACCGTCGAATATGAAACCAGCTGGACTTGTTCAAACGACTGCGATGAACAAAAGATTTGAAGTGGTCGCTTTTGATCTGTTTGGTCCATTACCTGTGTCATCAAATGGAATGTCCTGGATCCTCATCGTTGAGGATCTTGCTTCTAGATGGGTAGAATTATACCCACTAGAACATGCCACTGCAACCAATTGCGCGATGACTCTCATAAATGAGGTGTTTTTAAGATACGGCATGCCACGACGAATAATCAGTGACAATGGCACTCAGTTCGTCAGCGCTGTTATGCAGCAGGTAGCCTATTGTTTTGACATTAAGCATGCCTTCACGCCCGTGTACCACCCTGAAACTAATCCGGTGGAACGTCGCAATCGGGACCTGAAAACTCAGCTCGCAATTCTTGTAGGAGATAATCATCGGACCTGGTCAGAGAAACTTCCAAGCATTCGATTTGCGATGAATACTGCAGTTTGTTCCTCGACTAAGCATACTCCAGCATACCTTACATTCGGTCGAGAATTAAGAACTCCCGATGATAATGAACACGATCTCCGTGAAATAATCTCGTCTGAAAATTATATTCCTGAAATCACACCCAAACTGTTAGTATTGGCTGAAACATTGAAAAGAGTTAGGGAAGTGCAGGAAGAAAAAGAAGAAAAGCGAAAGGAATATGTTGATAAAAGCAGAAGACCTAGCCCAAAATATAAACCTGGAGATAAGGTTCTCGTTGACTCACACAGCCTCAGTAAGACCGCCCAAGGATTCAGCTCCAAACTTGCCCCTCGTCGAGATGGCCCTTATGTAATTTTAAGGAATCATGGACCAAGCTCTTACCATGTCGCAGATCCTAAAACACCCAACCAGAGTGTAGGGCTGTACCATTCGTCTGCATTACGCCCTTTCCAAAATGACACTGAAAGTCCACTACCAGCACCAGCTCTGCCAATTCGAAAGCGTGGACGACCACCTAAGCCAGCTGACCCACTTACCTCTGCTGAAGTCACCACCACCCAATCTTCGAAACCAGGCCGAGGACGACCACAAAGACAATCTTCGAGCCTGCCTTCCTCGTCGAGACGCCTTCGGAGCCAGAGGGGGAGACTGTAACGATGTAAACAATGCGCGCACGGCTGACTCGAGCGCCCACCTCAATACATTCAAACTCTCGTCACACACGCACACTTACGCGCCGCCGCGTTAGCGCCACGAAAGGTATATAAGGCGTGCCCCGGCCAGCCACCGGCAGTTCGACACTGTGTGGGCATTGTATCCGACGACTCGGAACTACTCCCTAGCAGGTTGAGCGCTCTGCGTACCATACGTCACGCCTGGTGGTACTTTCGTAACACGGAATATTACCGGTGAGCCGTATGGTTCGTGGAGGTATTTTCGTTTTAGCGCTTCACGCATTTTGTTTAGCTTCATACTAGCTGTTATTAATTTATTCTGTTATCTCGCAAGTTACTAATTTATTTATTTTGGTTTGTATAAGTAATTAGCATAACATTACTTTTAACGCTTAGCTTGCACTGGTCTATCAGTGTACGTTAGTTTTGTGTTGCATTACCTTCTTAATGTAAACTAAACTTAGCTTGTTTTTTTTTCCCTTGCTACCCGCATTTATTTTGTTTCCTTTTACTTTTATAACATTCTTATGTATCGTGTGTTATTTTGAATATAGGTCTTAAGTATTATCCTGAGGTATTATTTATACTGAAACCCAGCTGTTAAAATATTTAAAATAGCACAGCCACATCACATGCAATACACATCGAAAGAAAAATGAAGACAACTTTAGGACCAATACAAATGACAAGTATGACGTACATAGCACTTATAAAGGCGAACGGCAGGCTTGTATGGGAACTTCGTACCGCAAATAAAATTTCGTGTTTTGGGATATTTTTTGTTTTAATTGGTAGTTAATACGATAAATAATCCTTTTTTTAATTCTTAGATTTTTAGAACTTGGAACGTAAAAGTTATAACCAGTTTTGTTTTTTAAGGTTATATACTAGTGTACCAATGTAAATTGTTACATATAGGTAAATGTTGCAGATTGTTACATAGGTAATGTGTAAAGTAAATTGTTTGTTGCTATCTTTGTAGTATTTTCCTTACCAATAAGTAGGTAGATTGAGATGAGGATCGTACCTACTCAGGGTATTACTAAATACCTATATCCACCAGCAGACTGCGACAGTTTGATAATGATGAGTTTGGTTATATTTAATGTTATTTCTATTTCTAAATAATTAATTATCATTTCAATTTTGTGTTATTTTATGTAAGGCAACATCTGAAAACATAACTGCGTTGAGTGCACGATTTTATAACGTTTTTATATTAAAATCTTTTTATTGATATTATTAATTCATCCGAAGTTCTAAAAATAGTAAACTTACATGAAAATAAATGACTTAGTTGCCTTTATTTATATACCAAATTCTATAACCGAACAACAAAAAAAAATATGCGGTACAAAATCTGCCGTTCACCTTTAAAAAGTATTAGTTAGTTTCTTAAATATAAAAACAGTAAAATAATTAAAATTGGTAAAAAATATAGACACAATAAAATTACATTAAAAAAAAATAAAAAAAAAATAAGTAAAATATCAAATCATAATTTCGATCAAAATTATAAAGTAAATACAAATGACAAGTATGACGTACATAGCACTTATAAAATTTAAAAAGTATTAGTTAGTTTCTTAAATATAAAAACAGTAAAATAATTAAAATTGGTAAAAAATATAGACACAATAAAATTACATTTAAAAAAAAAAAAAAAAAAATAAGTAAAATATCAAATCATAATTTCGATCAAAATTATAAAGTAAAAATAAAAAAACAGAAGTTATCAGAAAATAGATTACAATAATCAAAAAGTCACGATTTATCAAGATCATAGAGGAATAAAATATGTAATCAGAATCATTAAAAAATCATGAAGTCAAAAACAAAGTCAGTAAAATGCAAAATCATTCAAAAATCATAAAGTCAAAAACAAAGTCAATAAAATGCTAAATCAAAATCATAGCAAAACCGCGTACTGTTGAAAGACCTAAAAACGACAGCCGGGACCAGGCAGCTTAACGTTCTTTGGTTTTGGCGACTCGGTGCGTTTGAGCGGGCTATCAAAATCGCGGCTTTTAGCGGTAGCTTCGATGCATGATCGCCTTTTACCGACTCACTACGTTTGAGTGCAGTACTGTAATTGTGCGTTTTAGCAATTGCTTTGATGCAGTGTCAGTTTCTGACTCGTGCATTTGAGTGCTGTAACAAAATTATGGAGTTTTCTATCGATGCTGTGTTAGTACAGTACGCATAGCATGTTCACCGTAGAAACGGCTGAATCTAAAGATAAAAAGACAGAGTGTAAAAAGATGTCTACATTGCGATGTCAAAAAAAAATAAGGAATAATACTTAAACTTAAGCGATAGAGGCAGCCTATTATAGGCCGCATATCATTTATTCATTTATTTATAGTTAATTAAAACGATACAGATACCAATTACATTAATTAACGTAAAAATCGTGAAACATAACATTGTTGACAACTATGTCACATAAGATAATTAAATAATTCACATATTCAATTAACATAGCACAGTGGATCGGACATGTATCAATAATTATGTTAAAAATAATGTAATCAATAATTCATAATTCAAAAATAACAATACTATTAGCGTGGAACAGTGGACACCCTCGCATACTTTCTCTCATAGAACACCATACATGCACGTATTAATTTATGCCATTCGTCCGCAAGCACATCACATTCAGGATTGGCAGTCAAGAAGGCATTGAGCATCTTCAAAGCACGACACACTGGGGATTGAGCTCTAGCGACCGTTCCGGCTGAAGGTGGTGCGAACAGGTCATGACCAACCAAACCTCTCCAGATGGCCTGACAAAAGTAAAATGAAACTAGTCTTTTCACAATGGTTTGCACTTACTGTATGTAATATATAAGTTTCTCTGTGCAGTATGTCACTTTGTCTCCGGCCCAATTATGATTAATGATGCATCATGATTTAGCAATATTCTGTATTCGGTCGCTTTATCAAAATACAATATCGCTTATTGGTTACTAAACTGCGTTGGAACCCAGTATCGAAATAGCCCATTTTCTATCCAAGAAGTATCCAAAAGCGATTAAACCGTTTTTTAGCGTAGCACGTCTGCAAACGCCCTAATGTATGCCTTTGATTTGAAGTGTTTGAATAGTTTGAATATCAACATATTGTAACCCGAATAATATCCGGATTCGAATGCGTTAATTAATTGTGTAAGTAATTGTTTTGGCAGCCATTAATTTGGGTTTCGATCTTTGATTCGTGGAAATCATCTTAAAGATATGGTCTTGAAGTAGTTTGTAAATATAGGTTGGTAAGCTCAAAATGAATAACTTTACTAAATTTAATCCAGCTAAATAAATCTGTCTAGGCTTTTCCCAAATATGTTGGGTGGCTTCCAGTCTAATAGGATTTTGCTGAGTACCAATATCTTACATGGAGTGACTGCCTATCTGACCTCCACAACCCAGTAACTGGGTAACAAGATACCCGTTAACCAGACTGGTGACAGATTTTAATCTTCTGACTACCTGTAACGACTGTCAAAGTTCTTCAATTGAACGCGAAGACCAACGGCACGTATTTTGCGAGGCATGGAGGCAACTCGCTAAAACTAAACTCGCTCGAGTAAATACGGAGGAAACGCATGTTACTAAAAGAGTTATGAATATGAACGTGGATGGGTGGAGAGGAAGAGGACGGCCAAAGAAAAGATGGATGGACTGTGTGAGGAGTGATATGAAAGAAAAGGGAGTCAGTGATAGCGTGAGAGGACAGGACGGTATGGAAGAAGAAAACGTGTTGCGTCGACCCCAAGTAACATGGAACAAGGGCAGGAAGATGATGGAGGAAACTCACTATGTAAAGATGGTCACCCATCTACGGACCGACCTCGGCAAGCGTGTGCGTTGTTTAACCTTGAAGATCGACCCGTGCAGATGTTATTATTTAGCCACTAGCTCCTCCCAGCTAGATAGAGCTTTTAAAAATCACAACAAGTTTTAAGACATGAACATATAGCAGTGTACAAGATTTTCAGGTTTGTGTAGTTATTTTTGAAGAAAAGGAAAGTTTTTCGCTTTATAGGAGCTAGCTTCGGCCCGCGACTTCGCCTGCATCAAAGTTTTTCGCTTTTTAATAATTATGGTTTTTTAAATCATAATTCTTTTACTAAAATAAAAGTAGCCTAAGTTACTCCATATACGAAAAGTATCATCATTTATTTTTGTTATAAGCACTGTAAATAATAATAATAATAATAATAATAATAATAATAATGTTTATTTCTCACCACAATATAGTTACATTATTAAGGTATCAATACAAAAATACGTAACACAATCATCATACTGTGGGAGACTGGTGCCTAAGCTAGACTGTGAGGTCTGTATTTCAGGACACCAGGTCTCCACCCCTTGGGTAAAGTTTACATTTAATGTTAAGTACACTTTAATAAATGCGGTAAGAATGACCAAAAAACATAAGTATTTTTTTTAAATTAGAGATAAAAGTAAAAAAGATAAAGGAAATTAATTACGCATGGTGTTAGTATGCTTAGTAAGTAGGTATTTGCATGATTGTGTGTCTGTGAGTGAATAAGGTGAATGTGTGGGTGTGTATGTGGGGGCAGTGTATGTTTGGGAAGGGGAACAGAATGTGTTATTTTGGCTATTTTGTGACAGCAAGTAAATTTTCTGTTTCTTCATAATTTTACTCCCAGAGCCAATCTGTTAGTTTAATTTTGCATTTGATTTTGGGGAGGTTATATATTGGAAGCAGCCTATTTATCCTATTATAAAGAAAGCGACCAAGGTAGCAAAAGAAGCGATGGGAGGATGTAGTCGTGAGTCGGATGTGATGGCGGACTATGGGATCGAATCGTCTACTTCTTTGGGAGAGTGAGTGGTTGAAAGTAGTGAGGCCATGCTGTTTTATAACCGTTTGCAGTATGAACAGCTGACGAACGGATAAGACTTTTGCTTCCTTATACAACATAACCGTTGGATATCGGAAAGGTCGGAATAAAGATACCTTCAGAATGGCTCTCTGCGCTCGTTCGAGCTCTAACATAGAAGTTTTTGTAGCACCCCCCCAGGACGTTATGCAGTAGGTTATTAGGGACTGGGCGAGAGCCAAGTAAACCGATTTCCTTAGCTTCTCGTCCGCCACTTGTCTTAGGGTCTTGAAGACATATATAAGTTTACGTAACCTACCGCTCAAAGTATTGATATGCTTGTTGAAACTTAAGGTGCTATCTATTATAACTCCTAGGTACTTTGCACTGTCTGTTTTCTGAATGCGGTTGGTGCAGGTGCAATTATTTATATTTTGTTTGGAACATGTGTGGGCAACTATAGAGTACGACGAGTTCATGTGTGTGGTTGACGCAGTATTTTTCAAAAAGAAGGGCATGTATACTGTTTTCTCCGCATTTAGAGTGAGAGAATTATTACGCAACCACTCCAACACGACATCAAAACCTGACTGGGCTTGCATGTATACATCGTGCCATGAGCTAGCACTGAATAGCAGGGCGGTGTCGTCTGCGAAGGTTATTATTTTGCCTTTGGGAAGAGTGAGCACACCCAGCTCGTCAATGTATATTAAGAAGAGTGTCGGGGCTAATACGCTGCCCTGTGGTACGCCGTAGGTAACCGCGCGTTCGTCACTGATGGCATCCCCTATCTTGACGCACTGGGTACGCTCGCTCAGATAGTCCTTAAAGAGTTTGAGCTGTATTTCCCTGATTCCTATGCTTTCCATCTTACAAATTAGAGTAGGGATAGACACCGTGTCAAAAGCTTTTGCAAGATCAAGGAAAATACCCAAGACTTTCTGTCCAGCATCCAAGTTTGTGATGACATAATTGGTCAGATCATGAACTGCATCGGCCGTGGATTTGCCCGCCCTGAAACCATATTGTGAGGGGGAGAGGATTTTAAACTTTTCCAAGTAACCCACGAGCCTATTGTTCATGATCCGCTCCAGTATTTTGGATAGAATAGGGAGTACTGCTATAGGTCTATAGTTGTTGACACGGCCTCTATCCCCACCCTTAAAGATTGGGTGTATAATAGCTTTTTTGAAAGCTCTGGTAAATTGACCAGATGAAAGTGCAAGGTTGCAGACATACGTGAGGGGTGGCGCAACAATGTCTATGTGTTTTTTTAGTAGATCGCTTGATATTCTATCCCACCCTGTGGCAGTGTCGTTACGTAGGGACCCTATCAGTTTGGCAACTTCTTCGTCATCAGTGGGTAAAAGAACCAAAGATTGTGCGACATCTTGCTTGACGGTAATATGTGCATTATTAGGTGACCTAGTTATTTTTTCCGCGAGATTTTTTCCTATTTGTGCGAAGAATTTATTGACCTCGTCAACCGACTCCTGAGGAGTAGCGATAAACGAACTCAATAAATCCTCTGAGTGGTCTTTCTTTTTGATTCTGCTTGTAATTGTGTTTATTGCCTCCCAGAGTTTTTTGGTGTTATTACCAGCGTCGCTTATTTCGCTCCTATCATAGTCTTTTTTAATTTTTTTCAAAACCTTGTTGCAGTAGTTTCTATATCTGTTGAATGATGTTTTTAAAATTTCATTATCAGGTGACTTTTTTAATTTTTTGTGCAGGTTATCTCTATGTCGGACACATCGTAGAAGGCCCGGAGTAAGCCAAGGTTTTATGATTTTTTTCCGGTTAGGTATTTTTACGGTTTTGGAACTTGACTCAATTGCCTGTGTGATAAGATTGATCATGCGCTCTGCTGCCTCATGAGGATTTTGCGTGCAATATACTTGATCAAAGTTAAGTTCTTTTAGCTCTGCGTCAAGCTGATCATGGTTAATGCGGGTGGCTGTTTGTTTTATAACAGGTTTAGGGACTTTCTTCACTAGGAAAAACAGGACAGTTTCGTGATCTGTTAGTGCGGAGTGAGCTACATAGGTGAAAGCTGGCAGAGTCGATTTAAGAATAACATGGTCAAGGCAAGCTTGAAGACGCGTAGGTAGTGAATGGGCAGGCAGTAGACCATGCGAGGCTAATAGATTTAGGTAGCTCTGTGAGGCAGAGTTAAGATATTTTTCGTGAATGTTTATATTTATGTCCCCGGTGATAATTATATTTTTACAGTGAAAAATATTTGTTGTGTGTTCTATTTGTTATTATTTATTTTATTCTATTTTATTTTTAAAATATTGTATGTTCCGTGAACGTGTCTGTACCATAAACAGTGGATCTTATCAGAATTTCAGTGCAGCGTTATTTTACATGGTGAGATAGGAGTCTTTTTGGTCTCGCACAGGGTTTTTATTTTTTATTATTGTTTTTTCTTTGTGTTTTTGCTTTTGCTTATCTCGTGTCTCCTGTGCGGGTCATAAATAAATATTATTCTTTCTTTCTTATATACTTTCTTAGGCATTTAGTAAAAAACTATTGTGATATTACAATTGTGACATTACAAAGAGAAGATGTTCTTCGGAATGGTCAGGTGTGCAATACTCTTAACCGTAGTGCGTGTATGACTAGATGTATGAACGTGAGTGAAGCAGGTAGCGGTCAGTAGTTTCTGCCTACCCCAACGGGAAAAAGGCGTGACTTTAAGTATATATGTAAGTATGTCAGTTCTCTCCAAAACGACCAAAAAATCAGGACCATTACGACATAATCCGCTCAATAAACCATAGTTAATCCAGCACTCAAATCGTCCATTGCCGAGGACGACCAATCTAGCAATAGTACCTACCACAGAGCACGGAGATGGCTCGGCAGTCTCTGCTAGAGACGGCATTGCCAACACTTTCCTCACAACCCGTCACCGTTTACTTACAGAAATTGACAGCCTATAACTGGTCTTCTTAAGAATTTCTAGTTGAGACTTCGGCATATAAATAGGTTTTGACATATGCACTTAATTCAGAAACGGGGAGCTCGTGGCTCAATAATTACAGCCGCGGGGCTGGCCGGAGTCGGTTCGAAGGAGACTGATCATTAATCAAGAGTCATCCGGGCCTCGGTTAGTCACGTTAAGGTGTTGAACCCGGCTATCATTTGTATACTTCTACAATCGTTATGGATATCAGAAGTCTTTTTCTTTGTGATAGGCTCGCGTTTGACCACTATCTCGCCTTATGTTGAGTGATTTTGTAGTCGACGGTAGAGCGCGCTTTCCTAGAAGTAACCTATTTACTTTTGACTTAACGACCCTAAGGTTTTAGCTATCAAGAAACAAAGACTCCGGCAGGGAATTCCACTCCTTAGCTGTACACACACTTAAAGTATTTGCAAAACGCTTTGTGCGTATGGGTGGGCTAAACAGCATCATCATCATATCAGCTAAAAGATGTCCACTGCTGGACATAGGCCTCCCCCAAGCATCGCCACATTGACCGGTTCCGAATCCAGCGGATCCCCGCAACTTTCAGGAGGCCTTCCAACGCAACGGTTTCCGGTTGCCCTGCCCACTGCCACTTAAGTTTCGCAATTCTTCGGATATGTCAATAACCCTGGTTCTCTTGCAGATCTACATTTCTGATTCGATCACGCAAGGACACTCCGGGCATGGCCTTTTCCATTGCCCTTTGGATGACTGGAAGAGGCCCATTGTGAGCGACTACGTCTCAGAGCCATAGGTCATAACTGGCAACACACACTGGTCATAGACTTTTGTCTTGACACACTGTAATAAGTTGGACGAGAAAATATCATGCAACTTCCCGAACGCTGCCCAACCGAGTCAGATTCAACGGTTGACCTCTTTCTCGAAGTTGGCCCTACCAAACTGGATCGTTTGTCCCGGGTATACATAGTCGTCCACAACTTCGAGTGTAGAGTCTGCGACCTTGCTAGGAGTGGGTGTAACATGGGCATTCAACATCAATTTGGTTTTGTCCATGTTCATTTTAAGACCCACATTTTGGCACCGTTGGAGATACTGCAGCAGAGCCCAAGTCTCGATCGAATCGAAGGCTTTCTCGTAGTCCACAAACTCTTAGCAGTGAGGCAGGGTGTACTCTTCGGTCTTCTGTATACCCTGCCGCAGCGTATGTATGTGGTCTACGGTGTTAAAGCATTTACGGAATCCGGCTTGTTCGAAAAGCTGGAAATCGTCAAAACTGCGAGCGAGACGGTTCGTAATGACTCTTGAAAACAGCTTTTAGAGATGGCTAACAAATGATGGCAGTGAGATGGGCTTATAGTTCTTCAGTAGGGCATTGTCACCCTTCTTGAATAAAAGTACCACCACACCCCCGCATCATGCCTGTGGCGTTTTACCCTCGAGTATGACGGGATTAATCAGCTTCTGAAAGGCCTTAAGTATTGGTTTTTCACCCGCCTTCTGAAGTTCGGCTGTAATTCCGTCATTACCCGGTGCCTTGTTGTTGTTAAGCTGTTTAAGAGCCACCCTAATCTCGTACAGGCTGACTTCTGGGATTTCTTCGGTATAGTGTCGGTTCAATCTAGCTCCAGGGTCTTTTGTTAGATTCGCGATGGGTTTACTGGCTGACGTGAACAACTGCCCATAGAATCACTCGATCTCTATCAGAAGCTCCGGTTTGGCGGATATGACCCTGCCATCGTCGGTCTTCAGTTTTGTGAGCTGGCTCTGCCCAATAGTCTGATCTCTTTCAAAGACCTTGGAGCCCTTATTCCGCTCAATCGCATATTTAATACGCTTGGTATGAAAGTTGCGGAGATCGCTTTTCAAGGATTTTGAGACCCGTCTATTTAGCTGCCGGTATTTCAACGCATCGTCTGAAGACTGCAGGATCATCTCACGCCTCTCCTTCATGAGCTTGAGAGTAGGATCAGAGAGCTCTTTGTTTATATCTGTACGGCGGGTCTTGAAAAATTTAGACTCAACCGTATGGCCAGCTTCTTCGAATCCATCGCTGTATTCGTCCACGGAGCTCCCTAGGCACTCGAAACGATTCTGGAATTCGAGCTGAAAGCTCTGGAGTTTTTGATCTAGATATGTGTTGGACTTTCAGGCTTGATATTAATGTTCAATGTGCCTCTTACCATACGGTGATTGCTCCCGCTTTTCACCGAATTGATCACAGAGACATCATTGAACATTTGCGTCTTGGTGACATGATGAAGTCGATCTCATTTTTAGTTGCACCGTCGGGGCTTTGCACTGCCTGTGCTCACGCTTTCTGAATAAGGAGTTCATAATATAGAAGCCCTCCTTCTCCATAAAACTGGCCAGTAGGTGACCCCAGTGGTTCAGACGTCTAACTCCAAATTGCCCCACTTGCAGCTCATCCTCGTCTCGTTTGCCCAGTTTCGCGTTGAATTTCCCCATGACAACGGTGAAGTGAGTTTTGAAACTATGCATGGCTCTAGAGATATCCTCATACATGGTCTCTACCTCGTCGTCGTGGTGTGCCGAGGTCGGGGCGTAGACTTGTATGACCCTCAGCGAATATCTCGAGGATATTCTGAGTATAAGGTTCGCCACCCTGTTGGACACATTCTCGATCTTCACCACGTTGTTCACAAGGAACTTGTGAGGAACTTGGGTGCGATAAACCCGACACCACCCTGAGACTGACCCTCTGAAAATAGAGCAGGTAACCGGATTTGAGGATTATCAAGACCTTCCCCTTTCTTTGAACTTCAGATAATCCTATAATACTCCATCGTAACCTGCTTAATGATTCGTCGAGTTCGGCTATCTTCTCGTCGGTCCGGAGTGTTCGCGTGTTATACCTTGCCAGGTTCATTCGTCGGAGTTTATTGGGGTAGCCGGGTCCACTCCGAGGATCCTTCGCATCCCTTGCAACGGCATCGTCTCGACCGCTACCGTAGTCGAAGGTAGACGGGCTGCCGAGCATTCGAGGCCGTTTTTTGCTTGTGCTATTCATTTTTTGTTTGGGGGGGTTTGCCGTAATCGCCAAACGCCGTGCGGTGTTTGCGCACTACACGTCCGTGTTCGTGATCGGTATCCGTGATTTGAGTTCTGAGCTCAAAATATTGTGTATTATGAAAGATTACGACGGATGGAGTTCGGATGTAGCGCGTAAGCTTCCCTACAAAAAGTACTACGGCTACTTCGGAACCGAAATTTTACGGACACGGATCGGATGTGGTGCTTAACAGAAAATCTGTTATCAGTCTTGCTAAGAAGTATCGCGTTGTCAAGTTACTGGGGAAAGAAGTCAAGGGTTATGAAAGTCAGATAGGTAGTTCGCTCCGTGTAAAATAAACCTTGAAGCTGTCCCGGGAAAAAGCTAGGCAGTTTCATTTCATTTCATTTATTTATTCTCAAACAATTTACATTGAGTCGAACATTACATAATTATAATAACAAAAAAAAATAGAATTATTATGATACAATTGAAAGTAAATTAAATCATTAGAAAATTGAGTCACATTCATTAATATTCACATATTGCAGTAGAAAATTATATAGTTTCAAATTTATCCCATACATGCCTGAAGATAAGATTGTAGTCAAGTTTATACTGTATAAGTCGCAAAAAAAACAATTCCAAATCAATCCAATGTATGTCACAAGAACTAATTATAATGTCAAGTTAAACAACAGGTATTATTTAATTTTAATTAAAATAAATTATATAATATTATAATTTCAATTACATGTTACATGAAGATTATAATTTCAAATTAATACGAAAATGTCACGAGTAATAATCGAGGTAAACTAATATATGTCACAAAAAACTATAATGTCAAGTTAATACAATATATATTACAAGAAGATATAATTCCAAATTAATACGATATATGTCATAAGTAATAAACATATATGTATATATATGTAAACCAATATATGTCAAAAAATAAAAATAAATATAATGTCAAGTTAATACAATTTAAGTCACAAAAACATTGTGAGTTCAAATTAATTAAATATGTCAAAAAGAAATAATGTCAAGTTTTATTAAAAAAAACTGTTACTGCTATTTCTAACAGCAAGTATCTATTTATCATTAACTGACATAAATTCTGACACCGAGTACAAACATTTTTCTAACAAGAAGGATTTTAATTTAGTTTTAAATAAGTGCAAACTATAAATTAATAACTTTAACTCAGTCGGTAACCTGTTAAATATTTCCACCGCTTGGTATCGGTAGCAATGTTTAGCTATATTGAAATTTGGTGACATTTTGTGTTTGAATTCCTTGCTTCTGGTGCTTTCTCTAATTTTACGTTCCTCTTGTGATTCATATTGATAGATATACTTAGCAAAGTGAGATAGGATTACTAATAGGTATAGGCTTGGTACTGTCAATATTTTCAGTTCTTTAAAATGTTCTCTGCATGAGTCTCATTGTGAGATCCTGACTATAGTCCTTATGGCACGTTTCTGTAAGACAAATGCCTTCTGACAGTTATAACTATAGCTATAACCCCAAAACATGACGCTATATCTTATTCTAGATTCTATCAGTGCGTGATATACGGCCTTGAGTTGCTTTAGATCCAAAATATCTCTAAGGCTCCTAAGTGCATAGCACGCTGATGAAATGGAAGAGTCAATAGCAGCCAACTCCTGTTTCCAGTTTAAATACACGTCTATGTTTATCCCTAAAAATTTAACTTTGTCTACTAATTCAATCTTGTCTTCTTTAATTTGTAAATTTATACTGTCATTGTTACGACTTGTCGTCTTAAATAAAATAATGTTAGTTTTACTTGTATTAAGAATAAGATTATTGGCTGTAAACCAATCGCAGATAATCTCTAGGCTTTTATTTACGTTTTTGGTCAATTCGTTTAAGTCATTTGCCCCAACTATAATATTAGTGTCATCTGCAAAGACAACAAGTTTTGAATCAGGCTTAACGTGGTGCATAAAGTTAAGCAAGTCATTGGTAAAAATAATAAAGAGTATCGGTCCTAAAATTGAGCCTTGAGACACACCACGTTTTATGTCTGTAATGTTAGACGTGTGCACGACTTCATGATTATTATCATCGATGCTTTTAATTTCAACATACATCCGTCTATTTTGTAAGTAGGATCTAAAAAGCTGTAACGTCTTATCTCTGATACCGTAATATTCTAGTTTAGTTAGTCATAATTCATAGTCAATCGTGTCAAAAGCAGAACTAAGGTCAATGAAAAGCCCAGCCACTTTCGTTTTGTTATTTAATTTATTAATTATGTCATCTATAAGAATGTTTATTGCATCTGAACAACCGACGCCTTTCTGGTATCCAAATTGTCTTAAATTAATTATATTATTCAAATTCAAATGAACCATCAGCCTGGTTTTAATAATGCTTTCAAATAATTTTGATAAGGTTGGCAAAAGGGTTATGGGTCGGTAATTTTTCGGATCAGTCTTAGTGCCTTTCTTGAATATTGGAACCACTTTAGCTATTTTCAATTGGTCTGGAAAGAGCGACTCCTCAAAACATTTATTTAAAAAATTGGAAAGAGGTAATGCTAATCTGTCTATATTCTCTTTCAAAATTGAAATAGGTAAGTCATCAAAACCGCTTTGCTAGTTTGCTTGACTCAATTCAGATATCTGCCATAAGGCTATGACAGCCGAAACTTGTACTCAACGCATATTGCGTGGGTACGTATAGTATTAGTAATGACGTCTCTAAAAGTTGCCGGTTGGGTCCTGCAATTCCGTGCTCTGTGAATAGTAAGTACCTATCGGTAAAAACCCTTCGCTGACTTATAACGGTAGATTAAGTTATCGGTAACTGTACTTAAGTATGTACTATTTTCTGGGTAGTTTACGAGTGTACTTCTAGAAATGGTTGTGTCTTCGACACAAGTGTTTTAGATTTGAAGTATGTGATAAGTAGTCGGTAATGGTTTGGTGTTATCTTGAGACTGTATTGGTGCCGGATATTTAGAATATCATAGGTAGGTAAAAGGCGTTATAGGCCGACCGCTTAACTAAGACCTTTCCTAAGGTAGCAAGAGATATGCTGACACACATCAGTGAGCTATCGACTGACAGGTCACTACACCTGCGGCGACACTAAGTCCTAATATGTACTTTTATATTTGATGAAGTTTTAATAAATAAATAAATACAACCCATTCCGTACCGAACTGCTACTTCAAAATGGCCTCAGTTAAGTAATTGGCATATAGTCGACAAACATACCTACATCTAAATATTAGAGCAACAAAGTTAGCATGGGACTTAAATACGACTTGAAATTGATTTGTGTTTCAGAATTTGACCTATTGGTTTAGCCATGCCAATGAAATGTCCACACAGTTCGTCTTTTGGCTATAAATTCTTAAATATAAAACTGAAGTGAATTTCTTAGCAGGCTATGGTTATACCACTTGAGTCATAAGGTCTTCACGTGATGAAGTTGTGAAATTGTGAATGTCTCGCGTAGCGTCGTCCGCCACGTTTAAAGCTGTGGGTACGTATTAACAACTCTGAATGTTCGTTGTCTCAACTATTTCTCCCACCCGGAATGAGACAAAGGCCTTAAATGTGCAGGTGACGCTACAGAGCCACTTCAGAACGGTTAGCGAGTCCGTCCAACTTGTTTGGGTTTTCGTATACAATGTACGCTTCAATCACATAGACGCGGTGAATGAGCGTAGTACTAAGTAACGTCACACAAAATGGATGACTCGAATATCACCGAAACCCTTATTAAATCATATCATACGAACTATTTGATAACTTCAAGTAAATAACACAACGGGATTCCAAAAATTACCATGGGATTGTCCTTATCCTTCCCCTAGGCCCCATAAACCGCTCTCCAACAAAACAGACTTATTCCTAAGCCATTTCTAAGCCTAAAATATGCTCTCATAAACCCAGCTCATTAATAATTCAGTACATTACAGCCATTTAATTGCTCATAAACATTTTTACTTCACGACATTAGCCCTTAACGGCGTTCCGTACGTTCAACCCTTAAGATCCGACCCTTAAATGGTTACGATGTTGTTAAAGTAAATTGGTTATTTTTCCATTGTAACTTTTTTGTTTTTTAAGGAATTTTATTAACGGCTTTTTGTAGGTATGAGTAGCAGTGGGTTATGATGTGGTTATTTTAAGGTCAGTGGTGGTCAATACTTTATTGAAGCTTGTTTTACAGCTGTTGCATACCTATTATCGAAGATTGGTGATACGACTCGTTGATTCTTTTAAATACTGTCATTCTTATTTTGTGGCATTGTGTTATTGGGTTTTTCCGTACCGACGGGCAGTAAAATCTGAACATTTCTGAAATATGAACCATTTAAAATCATTTTAGATTTTATCGTCTTTAACTCTGTGTCTAGTATCGATACCACAAAATCTATACTAATATTATTATTATCATCATCATCATCATTTCAGCCGAAAGATGTCCACTGCTGGACATAGACAACGATCGGTCCTGTGTTTTTTGCAGCCTTGACCTCGCTCCACGTAGAGGGAGGTCTTCTAACGCTGCGTCTTCCGGTACGCGGTCGCCACTCCAGAACTTTTCAGCCCCAATGGCCATCCGATCTGCGAGCAATGTGTCCTGCCCACTGCCACTTAAGTTTGGCAATTCTTCGGGCAATATCGGTTACCTTGGATCTCTTGCGGATGTCTTCATTTCTGATTCAATCATGCAAAGAAACTTCGAGTATAGGTCTCAGTATAGCCATTGCCCTTTGGCTGACTTTAAGCCTTCTGATGAGGCCTATTGTGAGTAACTATGTCTCTGTCCCGTAAGTAATCACTGGCAACATAATCTGGTCATAGACTTTCGTCTTAAGACACTGTGGCAGGTTCGATAAGATACGCGCAACTTCCCGAACGCTGCCCAGCCGAGTCGGATTCAACGGTTGACCTATTTCTCGAAGTTGGACCTACATAACTGGGCCGTTTGTCCCAGGAAGACATAATCATCCAGAAGTTCGACCTTGATAGGAGTGCGTGTAATATAGGCATTCAACATCACCTTGGTTTTGTCCATGTTCAATTTAAGACCCACTCTTTCGGAAGCTCTACTGAGGTCATCGAGTATTGTACTGAGATCCTCCATGGTCTCAGCCATGACCACTATACCGGTGTTGGCAAACCGAAGGTGGTTTCGCCATTACCGTTGATGCCTAACCCTCTTCAGTTCAGAACCTTGAAGATTTCCTCCAGTGCAGCGGTGAATACCTTCGAAGATATGACGTCACCCTGTCTCACACCGCATCTCGATGTACTTATATTACTCGTATAAAGCGGTAAAATCTCTGGAAGCACTGATTCGATTTAGAAAGTTCTTTTACTGAAAGCTACCCTATTGCTAAGTATATAAAGCTAGTTTTTATATACAGAAAAATGCATGATTTCTGTGGATCGAATCCCTGGTTGGGTAGCCGCAGGAAAAGGCTTGTCAGTACTAAAACAATGATGACAGAATCACTCTTTACTATTGCATCTTACCACTGATATACTAATATACAGGGTGTCCAGTAAATAGCACGACATACTGCAGGGGGTGATAGCTAGGGTCACTAACTATCAATACAACACAATATATTATGTTCAGCAAAATCTTACGGATTTACAGTTTTACAAAATTTTCCGAAATACCGAAAAATCTCTACCTTGAGACAGATTTTTAAGCATCTCGTAATGAAAAAATCCTTTTCTAGTACTTTTTTTTACATCAAATTATTCGTGAATAGTTACTATTTTTTCACAAAAGTTCAGAACAGAAAGTAGAGCAAGTGAAAAACGCTAAGAGATTGCGATTTCGTCTAGACGAATTACATTAAAGCGAACTGCTTAAACTTTTCAATTTACTTTCCCCTCTCGTAGAATCCGTTTACTTATATTTCATTCTCGTTAAAGGAGTCAAGCGAAACCTTAAAGCCAGAGTCAAACATAACTGCGAACCAAACCGAAATGAAATCGTGGAGAATGTGAACCGAAGCTCTCCGCTTCGCGTCAAAGTATGTGCAGCGAACTAATAGCGACAAAACAGTTTTGAATTTGTAAATAAAGACAACCTTCGCTCTCAGTTCGCGGCTCGGATTCACTCTCTGTTTGACGTTGTGCATATAATGGAATAACACAAATATCTCACTCAAATATCAAACTCTTGGTTTATGACAGCGTCACGTCACACGCCTTTCAATTCGCCATGGTATCGGCAAGTATCGGTTCGCTTTCGCTTTTGTGTGTGGCTAGATTCAACCAATACCGTACATTACAAAATAAAAACGCTTCGCCACGCTATCGGTTCGCTATTTAACACTGGCTTAAAACAAGATATATCATTCATTCAATTCCATTCTTATAGTCCTCTCGACTCGGTCACAATGACAACGTAAAAAACACCTGGCAAAAAAAAACGGTGTTGGGGGAAATTAATCACTAGATATATTCTAAGTCATTATCTCCACTTAAATAAATCAAATCACGTTAAAGCTTGTAATTTATTGACGTTAATTGAAGGTTTTTATGACAACATGTTGACTGACAGAGAAGATTTCAATCATTTATAACCAGACATAAATGTCAATTCAATTGACATTAGAGAGATAAAGTCGACTAGAGGAAATGCCATAGAATATGCGTAAGGAAAACAAAATAAGAGAGAGAAAGCGAAATTTGCCTGCATACAGAATAGTTTTTTTTTTTCAAGTCTCTTGCCACAATAACAGGTTGGGTTTAGTGATAGCCAGATCGCGATCCTCGCTAAAAAGTAACCCAGTACCAGCCGATTTGCGGTTTAAAATAAACCCATTTAAGTGCAGGTGATATGGGTAGGAATAATATTTTATGACACCAACGACCGAGGACGGAACTTTACTTGAAAGAGCATGAATCCTATTATAACTCATAGCTTTTATATTATTAGTTCGACAGCAAAAAGGTTTTGTCACCATATCTTTAAGCACCAGTGCACACGAATCTAAAGAAGCAGAAATCCGAATTTGAAAGAGAAACTAAACATTCGGTAAAAATCTGTTTATAGGAAAAATACTAGCTTCTTCCAACGGCTTCAACCGTCATCCCAAGGGATTATTATGTTTTTCTCTGTGCCAAATTTTATCCAGATCTGTTCAGCCGTTCTGGCGTGATTGAGTAACAAATATACATTTGTCCATACAAACTATCGCATTTATAATATTAGTAAGATGTGAAAGTTTGGATGGATGTGTGTGTGCATGTATGTTTGTTTTGATAGTATAATATGAAAAATATTATACTTTTCCTGCAGAAAGATAAGTTACAAGTTGCGTAATGACATTCATTTTCGTCAATGTGAGGTTGGGAACATCTCATGAAGTGAATTAAACTAGATTATCAAACGGGATAGATAGAAATAACAAACCGCACCTTATACTGTCCTTAGACACTCCTTTTCGCTTTTCGCTTTCGTTATAAGTTTATTTACCGTGTAAAAAAATTTGGTAAAAGCAACAAAGATTATAATTATAAATAAATAAATAGCCCTCATTTATGATTTCTATATGTACCGTCTCACCCTAGGTAAGAGATGAAATCCTCGTAAAAAAAACTAGTATGGTATAAACTATTGAACAGATTTAAATTTTAGCCTGAAAACTAAGTTCACAATTTAACTTACTTAGCTCACAAATTCTCACATACAAGTTAGGTTATGCAACATTCGTTGCTTTAGTCAAATATAGATAGTTCAAGTTATCTGTGCGCGCGGCGCCATGTGTGCGTGCGCTATGCGTGCACTTGTAATTATTCACTAACAGCTTCTACCAGCAGCTTCACTCGCGTAAAAAAGTGTTTTATCATCCCAAGGAACATTATACCGGGATTAAAAGTAGCTTATTTGATATTCCAGACTATAATCTATCTCTGTGCCAAATTTCATACAGATCCGGTCAGCCATTCTGACGTGATAGAGTAACAAACATAATCCATCCATCCATTTCTTTTTTTGGTGTACTGTCAGGTTGTGAAGTGCAGTCACAACGCCACGAAGTTATAGCATAGCCAACCAGTCGGACTTACGACCGTTTACTATAGACATAATAAACCAATGAGAATGCTACATGGCCGCAACGTCATACTATTTATTAAAATCGCAAAACATGTGAGTGGTGGTGATTCAAATACATCCTCTTACAACAAATTTATAATATTTTGGGTAGATTTCAAACACAATACCCACAAGTTTTGTCGCCAACATCGATCGCACTTACTCCCGTATATTGCTATTCATCAAGAATCAGAAAGAGCGCGATTGCTAATCATTTACCTTTAAGTTAGTTTGATTAGAATGAGCTGTTTAATTTCAATGCTAGACATAAGTGTCATCTGGCCTGTAGCATTCAACTATAGTGAAAACTCCACTGCTAAAACTATCGAAGGACATTTATATTCAAAGCTCCAATTCCACACCCGTAAGTACCCACCTACTGCCTTTTTTCCGCTGCGCCCACATGGCCCAGCGATAAACACTGCTAGTAATATTATTCCTATCACAAAATCAGGTATAAGTGTGAATGAAATGTGCGGGTAGACAAGTTCCTAAGGACCTAACGTTAAAGTTATTAACGACATTGCGAAATAATATTTAAGCTATAATAATCTATTTAATATTAATTAATCAATAATTATGTAAGAAACATTTGAATTGTATTAAAATAGTTATTCAACTTGTATTTATTTTATTTAAAAAATGTTGTATCATACTATTTAAATCAATGGTTATACAATTTTAAAACAATAGTAAATATTTAATATTGTATTCAGGTCAAGCTTCAATCCTCTTTTCCCTGTGAAAATGAATAATTAAGCTATAACCTGAATAAAATATAGTCAATAATATAATGAGAAAAATAAATTTATTATAAAAAAGTATAACTATCATACACAGGCATATTTTACGTAAAAATAAATTTTTCCTAGTATTTAAACCAAAGGTATAATAGTATATTATGCAACTAGTGAATAAAGGACGGATTTAAAGCGAGGGCCATTGATGAATCACGAACAAGTGAAGGATTCTAAAAACTGAATCACGACCGTAGGGAGCGATTCATGATGATTGAATCACGAGCATAGCGAGTGATTCAAGTATTAGAATCCTGAGCGACGCGAGTGATTCATGGTCCTCGATATAAATCCGTTTTATTCAAGAGTTGCATACTATACTTTATACCATGAATACGAGAAAAAGAAGGATTTAAGCAAAAAGCACAAGGTATAAATAAATAAATGGTTAATTACCTTCAAAATTTACAAAAAATGAGAAACCTCAGGGCTCCACTCTTTTGTAAATTTAAGCTGAGCTAGGTGTGTTTCAGACGCCAGTGACCACCTCCGTTACGTTACATAATTATAATTAATTAAGCACCAATGCAATTTATATTAGAATAACAATCAAAATAAGTATTCACTAAAAATCCTAGACCAAAATCAACATCATTATTAAAAGCCTACAAATAAACAAACTCAAAATTAAATCGACGAAGGAGTTTGAAAATCGAATATTCTTTGCACAAGAAGTTTGCGAGTTTCGAGTATTTTATGCGCAAGGAGGTTGTATTGCATTGAGATGGAGGTAGAATATGTATTGGTGTGTTCTAAATTCAAACACCAAAACAGTGATTAAAAGTGCTTTTTATTCACTGTTTTCAGTGAATAAAATAAGCTTTTTAGAGGGGGAATGGTATAAATAATATTATTAGGTAATAATAAACGATAATTAAAAAAGTTATTTTTTAAGTATCTACAGGTTGAATCATTATCGCGCAACCTTTTTGCATTGTTACTTACATACAATGAGTGTAGGATAAACAAGAAAAAAAAACAAAAAATAGTTTGGGCTTCTGTGATTTGAACCCATGCCACCGGCTTTAAAGTAGCACAGCCTCACAACTCAGCAACGACTAGTTCAATGTCAGCGACTAATTTAAGGACTACATTTGAATAGGCTCGCGTACACCACTCACGTGTGGAACATTGAGGTGCGACTGCAATTTTGACCTTCGACTGTACAATAAAATATATTCTATTCTATTTTATCCACAATTCCCATTTACAATTTCAGTAAGATAAGATGCATTTGTGTGGCAGTTACGTTGCAGTTATCATCCAAGTAAACAACCACCTACACACGCCTACCGACACATAGTGCCACGCGCGAAGATGAGTTGAACTATCTATAAAAAGCTTTGATTGATCATTTAATGTCTAAAAACAAGAGATAACCGCTTGCCAAACCCTGGATACTGGCCCGTTCAATAAGTTTTTGTGACAGATATTTTCGAGATTGATAATAACCACAGTATAACAACATACAGTAGTTCAACGCGACCATTTTCCAGAGTTATCGCACTTATGTATGTCCTAAATAGCAGAGTAACAATTTATCTGCCCGGTTTTTCCCATATCCATCATCATCTTCCTACATGCAGCTTTTTTTACGTGGAGCGACTGCTTAATTGACCTCCTCATCCCATTTTCTGGGTAACATTTTTGTAATATAGCCAAAATAGGTGGGAATAGGCATATTTTTTTTTAGTTTTTATTTTTATTTATTTGATTAGGTTCACCAACAACTGTTTACACTTAATTATAACAAAAAATAATACGCTTAAAATAATCTTACAGTGCAACAATTACTTAGAGGCTAACACCACATCCCCAATTATGAATAATCGAACAGCTAACTTACATAGTAATAAGCGCTAATTTTTATTACAAGTGAGTGTGTACATAAAATCGATAACATTAATAAAATTGGTAAAATGTATTAAAAATAGGTTACAAAAAATTAAAATTGTTAAAAAATATACAATTAATAAAATTACTAAAAATAAAAATAACATTGAAATAAAAATTAAAAATTGGTAAAAAAAATTAATTGGTCCTATTAATAAAATTGGTTAAGTAAGTAAAATATACAAAATTGCTACATTAACAATATAAATAAAACTGAAAAACATTTACATAAAATTTATTAAAAATTGATTGAATTGACATAACAATAAACTTGTAAACATCGATAAAAGTAAATACATGCATTTGACAAATGTGGTAAATATTATAATAACAAGTTTAAGAGCCACTCGATAAACTCATGAGGATGGATTTTAGTTAAGCCAAAGAGTCAAAGACAATGGACAACATCACTATAGCCATTTACTTCCTTACACTTTCTTGCAAAGGGGGAATTAGCCCCCAAAACGGTTTTCCTCGACGGCGGACAAAGAGGTGTGATGGCAATACGCGGGATCCTAGCAGGAGCCCGAAAATTGAAAAGCGCAAGCAGACAAGGACTGTCTTTTTTGTTCTGAATATCATATTGAATGATGATTCCTTTGCAAGACTAATGAATAAGCAGATTTTCACGGATTAGAGCTAACGGTTCTTTCCAAGACAAGTAGAGGTTCATGTATAGATACTATGTATAGATTACCCATACGCAGCTTTTTTTAAATATTTTTAATAAACTTGGCATTAGTTCTTGTGACATGATACTTTTGATCAGTATTAACTATACATTTGGATCTTATCTTGAGGCATGTGTGGGATGAATTTGAAACTATGTAATAATTTTTTTGGAACATATTTTAAATTAATGTGATTCAATTTTCTAATAATTTAATTAACCTTCAAGTGTAACATAATGATTGTTTTTTTGTCATTTTATTATTGTAATGTTCGACACAATGTAAAGTGTTTGAGAATAAATAAATGTCGATAAGCTTAGCCTGAAAGATATATCCATGCGGCTGTTATTATTAAGATAGAAAACTTCGCTTGAGACAAAAATATGTAAAATACACCATGCCATATTAGTCGCTTTACAAAAGCAGTCCACTTCATCTGCCCATGTATATGAAGAACTGTCTCCATTAAAGTCAAAGTCAATTAAATAAATTGCATCTCCCAGACAAATTTTGATCAGCTGACGACAACTTTGTATGGAAAATCCAATTTTTTTATGTACACTATACAAACAAAAGAATTATGAAATTTTAATTTCAAGGCCAGGTAAAAGGTATTTGTCTAAGATTTTTGTCTGAAGTAATGACGAAAATCTTAGTCGAAATAAAACGTCATCATGACGTCAAATGAGTGAACGATGGCCAGGCAGCTTGCGTATAATAATACGTTATATAGCAGATGTGTTTAGATGTTCTGGTTTTATATTAAAGAATATGGAGGGTAGCTCATATTATTGGTGGCAGACGGTTGCTTGAATTTAATGTTGGTATTTATTTTGTGATATATTTTGCTGTGGGTATTATCTTAAAAATGTGATTTACAACTGTCTTCGATGAGGATCACTGTTATTTATTTATTATTTATTTTGAGTAGTGATGGCTCAGTGCTATCGGACGTGACTTACAAGTTGTGCGTCGTGGGTTCGAACTCAGGCTAGTGCTTTACTTTGTGAAAATTATTTCATCAACACTGCTCTCAAAACGGTGAAGGAAAACATCATGAGGAAACTTGTCTTAGAACCAAAAATTAGAAGACATGTGATATCCACCAAATCGCACTGGGCCCGCGTGGTGGATTAAGGCCCATTCTCTCTCACAGAGAGCAGACCTGTGTCCCAGCAGTAGGAACATTAATAGGCTGATGATGATGATGATTTATTTTGAATCCATAGTGCCCACTGCAGGGCCCTCCCTTTTTCTATTTTATCTATCTTCAGCAATCTGGGCCCACTCTATAGGAAAGGGTCCAACTCGTCTCGTCACCACCATCCGGGCCGCTGAATCGCTGTTATGCAAAACAAGGATATTTCTAGATCACAAAAAAAGACAAATGTGATTGAAAATTAGAATATTGAAATAAAAACAGAACTATTTAGATTTGCAGTAAAAAATATTGTCTTACGAGTAATTGTAACAAAACAATCAGCTTGGTTTTGTCCATGTTCATTGTTAGACCCACACTTTCGGAAGCTCTATTGAGATCATCGAGCATTGTACTGAGGACTTTCATGGTCTCAGCCATGACCACTATATCATCGGCAAACCGAAAGTGAGTGATATACTCGTGATGATATTGAATGCCCATGTTGCACCCACTCCTATCAAAGTTGGAGACTCTACACTCGAAGTTGTGGACGATTATGTCTACTTGGGACAAATGGCACAGTTAGGGAGGTCCAACTTCTAGAAAGAGGTCAACCGTCGAATCCGACTCAGCTGGATAGCATTCGGGAAGTTGCGCGGTATCTTCTCGTCCAAATACCACAGTGTCTCAAGGTGAAAGTCAATGACCAGTGCGTGTTGCCAGTGATTACTTACAGGACAGAGACGTGGTCGCTCACAATAGGTCTCATCAGAAGGCTTAAAGTCACTCAAAGGGCAATGGAGAGAGCTATCCTCGGAGTTTCCTTGCGTGATCGAATCAGAAATGAATAAATCCGCAAGAGAACCAAGGTTACCGATAAAGCCTGAAAAATTGCCAATCTTAAGTGGCAGTGGGCAGAACACATTGCTCGCAGAACGCATGGCCGTTGGAGCTGAAAAGTTCTGGAGTGGCGACCGCGTACCGGCGTTAGAAGGACTCCCTCTAGGTGGAACGATGTCCTGGTCAAGGCTGCGGGAATCCGGTGGAAGCGAAACGCACAGGACCGATCAGTATGGTGAAGCTTGGGGGAGGACCATATCCAGCAGTGGACGTCTTTCAACTGAAATGATGATGATGAACAAAAGAATAATAGTTATTATGCTTTATTTAGTGAATATGAATCCTACCAACAATTTACTTGTAATATATGATGTCGTGGTGGCCCAGTGGGTAAGACCTCGTCTCCCGTGCGTGCTGGTTGGTTCGAATCCGGGCAAGTACAAATGTGATTTTTTTCAATTCATATATACTTTCTAAATTTGTCTTGGACATCGCTGACGACGGTGAAAGAAAACATCTTGAGGAAGCCTGGACAAATAAGTAGTAAGCATATTGTAAGACTAGCTTCTGCCAGCGGCTTCACCCGCGCGAAGGTATAAGGAAGAAAGGAAAAACAGTATCCTTATGTGCTATACCAGACTATAATCTATCTCTGTGCCAAATTTCATCCAGATCCGTCAAGCCGTTTGAGTGTGAAGAAGTAACAAATATACAAATATACACACACACACACACTCACCAACTTTCGCCTTTATAATATTCGTGTGGTTGTGCTCCATTGATGTAATTGCTGCAAGGCGTTCTAGTCTGAGGATAAACTAATAAATAAATATGAAGACACATAACATAACGCCTGTTTTCTCTAAAGGGCTGAGCAGAGGTACCACCTATAGTGGGTAAACCCACATTTGGCCAGTTATATTTAAGTACAATGTTATTATTGCCATTAACCATCCAAACCACCACCATTTACCATTAAATCCAGTCTCTGAGCTATTACTGAGACTGACTATGAATCTAAACATAATAGTTTAAAAAAATATATTAAATTAAAATATTTTATTGTAAAAAAACATGGGGTGCTGAATTCAATTGTTATATGTTATACTTTGCATCATTATTCGTGCAATATAATTCAATTTGAATTAAAACCGGCTTTGGTACAATTTTTATTGTCAGATATTGGTAAAGGTAAATTAATTTTGCATAACACTCGTAGGTAAAATATCTTTAAAGGAACCCACGTTTTTTTTAAATAATATATTTTTTTTGTTAATGACACTGTTCTTAATTTAAATCGATTGAATTTTTTTTCTACTTTTTAGTTTTGTTTTCTATTAAAGCGTGTTTTTAGTTTTTTTAAACTACTATTTATTTTTTACTTTTTAGTTCAATCGCCAATCCTGAAGATCCTGGTAAGGAAAATGGGACAAACTATTTAAATTATTGCATTGTCATCGGTCCTTGATAAGTGTACAAAGTTTCAAATTAAAAACGACGTTTCAAAGGTGGCGAAAATCACGTTCAAAGATTCCGTTACATAGATTAATAGATACATACATACCTAACTAATGAAAGCGTGCCAAAAACATAAAACATACGAATTTCGTACCATAGTCAGTTTCCAGTTCAGATATTTCTCAATATTGCCAATTCTCCTGAAACTGTAACCATATATTTACATTGTTTATACATCGCCGGGTTTCTGTTGGCCGACTATTATTGATCCCTACTAGGCCTCGTATTTATTCGATATATTCGCCATTTTGAATTTTAAGCTTTGATATTTACTGAATAACTCTAATGCCAAAGAGTTTTTTGGTATAAATGTTTTGAAATATAGCGGTGTATGATTTATTATTATTTTATATATAGGATTCTTTTATAAGAAGATACCAAATATTCTTTGATGTTGAGAAGTAATAACTTATATTTCATTTTCAACCTGACACTCATAACACAAGTTCAATCTTAGCTTGGGTGTCAGAGGCGTATAACTCTGTGTTATGTAGAATTCTCAATTAAAATCTTAGTTTTGTTAATCTACATAGTGACATTGAAATTGTAATCTGGCAATAAATTTATTATTAACTAGCTGACCCGGCGAACTTCGTTCCGCCTAACAAATTTCTAAAATAAAAGAATATTTCTAAAGTAAACGTAGCCTAAGTTACTCCTTATTTCATCAGCTACCTGCCAATAAAAGTCCTGTCAAAATCGGTCCAGCCATTTCAGAGATTAGCCGGAACAAACAGACATACAGACAAAAATTGTAAAAAGATTTATTTTGGTGTGTGTAACGTACATACGAGGTGCATTCAATAAGTACCTAGCCTCATCGCCAGAGGGCGCTGTAGTTTCAAAAGAGTTTTACCACAGTGTAGCACATTCTTTTTTAATTCTTTTTTCAAATTTTCATTCCAATCCCTTCATTTGTTTTAATTTATGGAAGCGAACGTGTCGATCGGTTTTACAAAAATGGAAAAAGAGCAATATCGTTCCGTGATTCGATTCCTATTTTTGGAAGGGAAAACGCGCATCGAAATCAAAGAGCGCTTGGATGCTGTGTACGGTGACTCTTCTCCATCGATGGCCACCGTCAAGAATTGGTTCAACGAGTTTGCACGTGGCCGTACGTCGGTTTTTGATGAACCACGTCCAGGTGCACCGAAAACAGCTGCTACGGAGGAAAACATTAAAAAAATCCATGATTTCGTATTGGCAGATCGCCGATTGAAGGTTCGGGAGCTAGCTGAGACTGTAGGCATTTCAGAAGGAACAGTGCATCATATTCTTCACGAGGAACTCGGCATGAGAAAGCTGTCGGCGCGATGGGTGCCGCGTTTACTCACACCAGAAAACAAGCGCAACCGTGAGACCACATCGGAGACGTGTTTGGCGCTGTTTAAGCGGAATCCAGCGGAGTTTTTGCGTCGTTTTGTAACCGTCGATGAAACCTGGATCCACTGGTACACACCAGAGACCAAGGAGCAATCAAAACAATGGATCCAGACCGGGGAACGTGCTCCAAAGAAGGCGAAAACTGTAAAATCGGCCGGAAAAGTTATGGCCACCGTTTTCTGGGATTCACAAGGTGTGATCTACATCGATTACCGCGAGAAGGGTAAAACAATTACAGGGCTTTACTATGCCGATTTATTGAGCCGATTCGACGCCGAATTAAAGAAAAATCGACCCCATCTGGCGAAGAAAAAAGTGCTGTTTCACCAAGACAACGCACCGGTTCACACGTCTGCCGCTGCCATGGCCAAATTGGTCGAATTACGCCACGAATTGCTGCCCCATCCACCGTAGTCTCCAGATTTGGCCCCTTGTGACTTCTTTCTGTTTCCTAATCTGAAAATATCACTCGCCGGGAACAGATATGGATCGAATGAGGAGGTCATCGCCGCCACGGAGGCTTATTTTGCAGAGTTTGACAAAAAATATTTTTCCGACGGGTTAAAAAAGTTGGAGCATCGCTGGGCTAAGTGTATCGAACTAAAAGGAGACTATGTTGAAAAATAAATTGCCACTTTTCCAAAATTTTCGTTTTCTTTTTGTAGGCTAAGTATTTATTGAATGACCCTCGTATATTCATATACATGTAGTAAAAAACGGTTATTTCAATATTACAAACAGACACTTCAATTTTATTTATATGTGTATAGATTATTATTTATTTATTATTTTCTATCAATAAAGTTTTCTACATACACTATACACTTACACTATATACTAACATTATAATGAGGAAAGATTTGATTCTTTGTAAGATTGTTTGTAATTAAGAAACTCAAAAACGACTTAAGCGATTTAAAAACTCTTTCACCGATGGAAAGCAATATTATTCCGGAATATCATGAGCTACATTTAATTTTAAAAAATATTGAAATCCTTACGAAAAATGCAATAATGTAACACAAGGTGCTAAAAGATTGCGTATACATTTATTTAGTGTCAAATGTGTATCGCCCTTGAGTGCGCCATATTATACGTTTTAAACAACAAAAAGCCTGAATCACATCCTATTTCTAATAACTTCCTAATTGTGTCACAGAAACAGTTACTAGGAAACACAAATACACAATGCCACGACGCAGACTTTTAAGGGATTTACAGTGGAAAATATAAGGCAACTGCATAAAACTCCAGAGACTTACAAATACAAATACGTCGACAAAAGACAAATTGCATATGTTCACGACCCCTTACTACAGGTTCTCGCAAAACGAACTTGGAAATCTATTACACATTATTATTGTTTATTCATCGCCATAGTCCATATGGTCATTGTCGATTATAGCCTTTTAGACGTCAATATTATATACTACCTTTGAACATCGGTCTTCTCCTGCCTGAAAGTCAAAAGTTACTTAGGTGTACTTAGGCATTCTCTAATAGTCAACCAAGGGCGATAAAATAAAATAAAATTCTTTATTGTCGCCAGTTAGTACATTCATCTTATCTTAAACCAATATACACCCTGAAATTTAATTGGTTGTTTTCCCGCGGCAGAACGACTTGCCTTAAGGAGTACTTTCGAAGTATAGAGTTAAAGTAAATAAATAATGATGTTTCTGTTTTAAAATAATTAAAAAAATATTCATCAACTCGAAAAAGTGAGTAACAATAGTAACTCTAGACGTAACTTGTAGGTACTAGGTACTACTCGTGTCACCACCTACAAAGAAAACCGATGCACAAAATAATGTCAAACCCAAATAAGCTCTCGCACGTGGTGATACGGCATAAAAGTTTGCACGCAAAACAAACGAGCGAGCCACAAGCCGACAAAGCAAACACCCATTTTTAAATTTTTAAAGTAAAATAAGCTCTCGCGTGTAATACGGCATAATCTAGCCCGCGCGTAACATGATCAAACGGAGCCGCCTTCGAACCTAATCCTTTCGACGGTGACCTAGCACCCGGGTCAACGGCCTGCTGTCGTTCGGTCGTAGATATCGGGAGGTATACTATTGGTTCGTGATCGCTTTCGAGTTTAGTTTTTCACAATGTTAAATATGCCAGTTTTTGTTTCTAATATTTTATATAACTACGAAACGATTGTATTACATAGACCAAACCATTTCGCTGCGGGAAAACAACCATTTAAATTTCACGGTGTATGCATCGTATTAGTGTATTACACAAAATGTACTGCCACTGATTCCCAAGCAAAGCCTGAGCTTGTATTTTGGTAAATAGTGTTGAGCCACAGGAAGTATCACAATAATAAAATGCGAATAAATTAGTTTGAATGCCGCTGCAGTAGACTTACAATATTCGTATAATATGCGGTAATTCTTATTCTATAATCTAATTTTTAATTTTATTTAAGTTTAACAGATGTGTGTGATCAGTGTGTGAGTGCATGTGTATAAGTGTATATGGTGTGATTGTGTGGGTGTGAGTGTGTGTATGTGAGAGTTTGTTTAAATGCATTGTATGATATATGTTACTTAATCTATGCCAGA
Organism: Orthosia gracilis; assembly: GCA_947562075.1. Taxonomy (NCBI): domain Eukaryota; kingdom Metazoa; phylum Arthropoda; class Insecta; order Lepidoptera; family Noctuidae; genus Orthosia; species Orthosia gracilis. The sequence continues at coordinate 31,269,476 of OX387274.1, read as the reverse complement.
ATGTATTCCGCCTTCTGACAGTCCAATAGTTGAAGAAATTCAGAAAAAGCTAGACATGCAAAAAAATAAATAAACAAAAAACAATAAAAATAAGTAGAATAAAATACATATACATATGTATATAAATATATAATTCATTCAGCCGTATGAAGCATGATTGATGTAAACGTTTGTATGATTGAATTTTTGTATCATCTAAACATATGGACTTTCACTCTTACAATGAAGTTAGTAGGATTTTCATTTGGACGATGGTCGATTGAAACATTTGGTTAATGTTGATAAATCGATAATTTTTTCTGTTTTCAGGATAGATGAACCCCCTTTTCCTCTCTGTTAGAGGGAATGGGCCGTAATCCACCGCGCAGGCCTAGTATGGGTTGATAGATGTCACATGTCCTCTCATGTCCAGTAATTTTTTGGTTCAAAGACATGCCGGTTTCCTCACGATGTTTTCCTTTACCGTTTTGAGAGCAGTAATGATGCATAAAATTTACAAAAAGTAAAGCGCCTGCCTGGGTTTGAAATCACGACATAGAACTTGTAATTCGTGGCCGTTACCACTGAGCCATCACTGCTCTCTAATGTTTTAGGTATACATTTTACTAGCTTCTGCCAGCGGCTTCGCTCGCCTGAAAGTCGAAAATTATCTCGATGGAACATATTCCCGGGATAAAAAGTATCTTATGTGCTTATCCCTGACTTTAATCTATCTCTGTGCCAATAACGTCCAAATCCGTTCAGCCGTTCTGGCGTGAAAAAGTGACTATTATTTATTCAAAAATCTATCTCTTAAATCTGCTAGACAGTAAACAGATTTACAATCTATCCGAGTCCGTATAAGTCGGCTCATACCGCTTTTGTTCATCTTTTTTTCATCATTCTGCTTTTAATCATCGATTATGTAAATAGCCGCCTATTTTTGCTGTTAAGCTTTTAATTGTTATTTGGGTATACTTTTTATTTACTCGATTTTTATATTGTCGATTTTAACTCAAATTGTTCAACCAGTATGTAGCTGGATATCTCTGTTATGGTATATTAATGAAGGGTTTACCCATCTATCTCTCCTGATCTTGACACATCAACGCCGATCATACACATACGCATACTGCCATTACATAACACGAATCAGTTTGTAGATAAACACAGTGACTATGTATTTAACTATATGCTTTACCGCCTCTCTAACGAAGGGTAATTGACGGTAATGGACTAATCTGTTGCTAGATGTGTACTCAGTATCTACTGTATACACGAACAATAATTAGCGTTGATGAAGGAAAGCAAGGATAGAATGTATAAAACGAGCTTTTTCCTGGGACTTTGCCATTGTAGCCTCACCTACTGGAAATGTGAGATTTTTTTCAGGATAATAATTAGCATAAATATACATATATAGCTTTCTAGAAGTGAAGTGAGTGAGATTAGAATTACGTTTTAGAAACATAGCCTAGGGGCGGTTATGCACTACATTCGATGCGTGTCCGTGATTTATTTATTATTTATCTATTTAGACTTCATGCAAGGTACAACGGCGGACTTAATGCCTTAAGCATTCTCACCCAGTCAACCAAGGGTGGTGAAGAGACAAAATGGCAGGTGTATTATTTAATAACAGATAAAAATAGGTAAAATACACGTATACTGAATATAATATAATCTGCAATTGCCGCTTTAATGTATACTGACTGGTGGCCGTACTGATCTTGGGCGGAAGCGCATTCCAGAGAAGAATGGACTGGATATGAAAGGAAGAGTGAACTAAATCAGTAGTAGGGGAGGGACAGAGTAAGAGGAGATTGTTGGCAGAACGCAGTTTGCGAGCGTGTGAAGAACTTAGATATTGAGAGCCAGAGATAAGATAGGCAGAAGAGTTGGGAGGATTGAGCAGAGAGAATCGCGTGGTCAAAGAGCGTAAGCTTCTCCTCTGGCGAATGGGCAACCATTTTAACTCGGACCTGTAGTTCGATACATGGTCATAGTTCCGAGTTCTGTCCGAATTGAAAAAAATCTGAATTCGAAAGGAAATATTCGGACGAAGTTCGGATGTAGTGCGTAACCTTCCCTACAAGAAATATTACGGCTACTTCAGAACTAAAATTTCTCGGATTCGGATCGGATGCAGTGCGTAACAAGCAAAACTGAGAACAGGGGTGGGTAAATGCTTATGGTGGTACTTATTCATATTCTTTATTGTACACAAAACAAACATTTACAAATACATTAGGACAGCTTATGTACAAAGGCGAGCTTAACCCATAATTGGGTTCTCTTACAGCAAACCTCAGTGTCATAGAGATATTTTACTAAATGAGGACAGCGTACTCAAGTGCACAATAAAACTTAAAATTTAAATTCTTACTAACTATATAAACTAAACAAATACGTGTACAGCACACAATCCATAAACATAATACATACTACCTATATAAAATTTTACTAAATTCCTTAATTAATAAATAAATACATTATCATATATGCGTCATGTTCACAGAAAATGTTCCCTTGTGGTAGTGGTGGTGGTTATGGTGGTGGTTGAGCTTGTGGTGGTGGCTCTTAGAGTAAGTTTCTGTCCACAGACATACATTTAAATAGATAACGCAAGCCCCTCCATCTGTATGAAAACCAAGCGTGCCACTTTTTCACAAACAATGTAAAAACAAATTTACTTATCAACGACAGAAAACATTTCCAATGCCTCGGTCAACTTTTTCTATACATTCTTTACAGCTCATTTTTCTAGATTTCGGTGGATATCCGGTGCCGATAATGCGAAATGAAAAGCTCAGATTACAATGATTTGTCGTAACTTTAGTCCGTTATTTTGGCACGCGAAGTATATAGTAATAGATTACAGCCCATTCCCTCTCACAGAAAAGAGGCCCTAGGGGGGGTGTCCCTTCAGTGGGAACATTAATAGGCTGACTATTTCCTCCGTGACGGATGATGGCAATAGCTCACTAACCAGCTGACGCAGTTTACTCATAATTTGTGCCACAACTACCCACAATTTTTCTGTTATTACATAAAACTATAATATTATTTTATTTTGTTTCGGGATAAAAAACAATATTATACACACTATCTTATTAAACAAAATACTTATTATAATACCAGTAAAATTATCCACTTATTACTAAAAATAATAATAAAGTGTACTCTAACCTAAGCATTGTAAATGTTATGTGGGTCCACACAAATACCTCCACATACGAGTACACAGTAGTTTATAATGATTCCGTTTATAAGTTAGTTACTGCAATGCAAAGTATTGTCATAAAAAAATGCGTTTTAATGTTTAGAAAGGCGGTAGCCTTTGTAAAAATAAATTAAGACTAGTCTACAAATATAATAAGATCACTTGTAAACAACACTGTATAACATATGTATAAATAAAAAACTTTCAAAATCAAATCAATCAATAGGCTGATGTTGAGAATGATGAAAATGCGCTAACTCTTTATTATAAGAAGCTGAAGTAACAGGCGAAAAGTCAGTGTACTAACTCTCTCTTTGCGTGAGGTTTACTAATAAGGAAAAACTGAACAGCAAACATCGCGAGAACAAATAGTAGCGACAGTTCCAACATTCTCCATATAAGTGGCTCGGAGAGCACTCTACGCTTTTAGAGTGGCGATGCATTTCTTTAACCGCAGCCATTGCCTTATGTTGACTGTTTACCCTTGTATCGAACGGGTGAGGGATTGGGGGCAAAGCTGAAGTGTTATGTATTCATTTCGGTAATAGGTACAACTGCAATCATTATATTTGTATTAGCAGATGTTATTTATTTATTGGAACGCTGTTGTCCTTTCTTGTTGGAGGGTGTTAATAGCTGCGACGCAGTTTTATAACTACTGTAGCTATTTACGTACAAATGCAAATTGTAAAATGTGTATTTGTTCCATTATAGAATATTATTAATAAAGAATATTATATTATTATTATTTATTTATATACACACAAAATCGTATCGGATCGTACCTATCGTATCGTTATCGTATTTTAGAATTAAGAGTTGGTGGTCAATCTAATATGGTTGAAAGGACGCTGTTTTGAATATTCATATCGAGTCTATGGAAACGCAAGACAACGTCATTGTGTCCTGCTATCAAAAGATTTTCATTTAAATTCAGATTCTGGTTGGGACGTAAATACTGCTAAAAGTGACTTTTGTTCCTATTTCATACTCACCGCTCGCCAAGCTCTTAAGTTTACCCATTTTCAAAAATCTACCAGCTTAAACCAAAGTGTTGCTGTAAAGTGCACGCAACTGTAAAACCACTTTAAAAGGGGAAATTTCCTCGGCGATAGAAACTTTCAAAGACTAGCATATAGTTATTTTGAATAGATAATACAATAAAGAAAGCTTTTAAAATATGCAACGTATATTTAGGTACACAAAGGATATCAGATAGGTTTGCAGGGTACACCAACATAGATGTTTCGTGTGCGTAAAATCTATGTATTACTTCGCTCATTTATTAGTGTTTGCTTCACAATATAATATGAAGCAAAGAATATAAAGCATAAATTGACTATGTAACTAACTGGTCCCGTGGCATGAGTGTATAAAAAATCGTCTGGTAAATCAGAGGTCTTAGGATCGAATCTCAGCAACGCGTTAACTTTTTGCGTTATTAAAAACCATTTTTTTCATTTTCGTAATTTTTTATTTTTTTTATTCTACCTGATAATAAGGACATTACTGGAGAAAAATATATTAAAATGAAAATTAAACAATTTTTAATAAGGAATCAACAATATTTATTGACTAGGTTTTTTTTAAAATTCTAATTACAAATTAAAAGTTTTATGCATGAAAAATATTCTAAGTCGGACTAGAATTAACGTTTTTATATACACAAGTGGATAATTTATTTATTAGTGATATGAATAAACATGTTAGTAAGTTAGATTTTAAGTTACAGGTATCGTTAATAATTGTAATCTCACTAACAAAAACATCACTCACATAAAACAAATTTAATCACACCCTGATATTTTTATAAATAGCCGATTGGTAGACGACTTTTTGATAGCCATTCAATCACAGTAAAATTTTCTTGGACGTTAAAGCAACTTTGCACAAGTAGCGCGCGATGCACAGCGCAGTTATCATGCACTTAGTAAATGTGTTTTTGCGGGAATGTGATGCGCATAGTTGGTAGCATCATGTTTTTTGTAAAACGTCCAAGTAACCTTGACTGGTATTGCGACCCCCTACTGCACGAATTTACCGGGACCCATAGATGGCATCCATCCGCAATATGCCAAAGTAATGCGGGCATTAGACCTTCATTGAAGTTTTTTTTTTATAAAGCCCTCACCATCTTTTCGCCACAATTTTGCGACCGTCCTTGTCTGACTTAAAACATTTTTCATCGCTAAATATAACTTTATTATTACACCAATCGAAATACTCACACCAGAACTTTCACACCAGTTGCACGCAAGTGGTTCCGTACAGTTTGTAATGTCACTTTATGTTTAGTCACCCTGGAACGAGTAATGAACTAGTGCGGAAGGGCTCAGCCATATGCCAAGCAACTATATCACGGTGCCGCACTTTGGCATCTGTGTATGGAAATCCAGCCTTTGGTCCCGGTCGGCGAGGATCAATGCTTCCCGAATCTGCATAACGATGGAACCACAATTGCACAGTACTTCTCTGTGAACAATAACAAAATATAATTACAAAAAAAAAAACAATAATCAATAACATGAGAATTTATTAAACTTCTAAACATAATAAAAACATTTTGTTACTCACCGATGTCGATATCATTAAACGCCTCGCAATTTCACTAGTTGAAACTTTTTGCTCATGCAAAATAATTATCTCAGCTCTTAAATATAGTAAAGTGATTCACAAATAAAAGCACTTCTCAAAACTTGCAGGGTATACTGTCTAAAAACGTAACGAAAGCCCAATAGTCAATAACATTATGACGATGAACAACTACTTACTTAATATATGATTTGTAATTTTTAGAGGGTAGACAATTTATATATTTAGAAGACTTGCTAACAGTTTAGCAATGAATTGAAGAAACTAATGTAAAATATTTTATTAAAACATACAAGAACATTAGCCGTCGGCAGTCGGATTCGATCTGACGTTGCCAGGGCGTAAGATATTATATAACGCACGCTCGACTAATGCCCCACAACATTAAAGTGACAAGAAATTGCAAGTGTGTGCGTGGACAACGGATTATTGTGAAACAAACACTAATATATTGAAGTAATACACTCGTTACTAACATCTATGTTGCTGTGCCCTGCAAATCTGATTCGCAGTGTGTACCATCGGCAAAAGTAACTATTTTATTTTTTTGACTTGATTGAAAGAAAAATTGATAGAAAAATGAAGTGTTACACCAATTCAATAATTTGTAAAGAGGATGATAATATAAATAAATGGGTGGTTATTTATATATATTATCATCCTCTTTACTAACTGGCCCGGATATATATTATCATCCCCTTTACTAACTGGACCAAAGGCTGGATTTCCATATACAGATGCCAAAGTGCGGCACCGTGATATAGTTGCTTGGCATATGGCTGAGCCCTTCCTCACTAGTTCTTTACTCGTTCCAGGGTGACTAAACATGAAGTGACATAAATCAGAAACAAATGACGAACAACTAGAATTTAGAAACAAATGAAAGTGTGCGTCATACCAATAATTGGCTTTATAAACCATATAACATAGACTTTGATTAACATTAGGAACTTACTACTGACCTTTGAAACAAATAAATTGCTCATAAACGACTAAATACATCAATCACAAACAATTCTTAAGAAGCTAACCTGCCCTTTAGCAAGCTAGATTGTTATGAACTTATGATATTACCTAGCCATAATTTGTCATTTAGTGTTCACAAAGTCTTATCTCTATCCTTCTCTAACTTAGAAACAAGAAAGAGTCCGAGCATATGAAAATTAGCAGTTATTACCGAAGATATACCAGTCCAAAGATGCACAATTTGTGCAAACTTCATGACAAAGCTTGGTACACATTGGCGAACTTAGCCTGCAGACCAAAATGATCGAATGTTCAGCAACTTAGCTTACACTCTAAAACTAACTTTATGAAGTTCGAGCACAGTGAGAAACTTATGTCAAATTGCTTGAAGATAACATAAGGAAAAGGTTGGCACACGTTGTTATACGAAAACTAAAGGCAAAATGTTCGAAGGCAATCCTGCCTGAGGGGCATATTTTGTCGAACATGGGTCGTTTTACAGAAAGCCACAATGAATATCATGTACGCGAGACGTATACAAAACGTTTATGAATGGATAACAGATTTAGACTTTTTTTATTCTGCAATAATTATAAAGAATGAACTTTTCCCTAACGCTTGATTGTGACATTCACATAGTAACTTGAATCCTCGTATCCCCCGCTTCGGGTTGAATTTCAATAAAACCTTTCTTAACATTCCATGCCCCGTCTAGACTAGATGCCTGTATTTCTGAACGTGGTCCTCTCTTCAATGGTTTATTACGTTGAGTCGGACACTGTTTCTCATTAGTTTTTTACCGTGACTTCGTTACCGTGGTATATCCCACACGAATCCCGTTTTTAGGTATAAAGATCTATTGCATTCAGCGAGAGTGGTCTGCGTGAACTTGTCAGATAATTAACCAGCAGAGCATAAAAAGATGGGAGTTCTATTCGCATGCCGAATTGTTCTACAGTTGCTCATATTTTTTGGAAATAGAACTCTCGTTATATCCAGAAAAAAAAAAAAAACTGCTAACTTTCAGATTAAGTGTTAGAATTATTGACTAATACTTCCAGATATCCTCCTTCAACAAGCAAATGTTTACCTTTTTATATTGTAAGTTTAGATTCGCTTCTATATTGTGGGTATATCAAACTAAATAAAAAACGCATATATATTCATTTAAAGCTTTATATCTAGAAAAATCAACAAGCAATGTGTCCGCACCATTACGTACTCATTACAAACAAATCGTCGTGGTCATTTGCAAAATGTCACTCTCCGTACTAGACCGTTTCTATTTGATCGATGATGGCTTCTTTTCATTCAACATCAAATACCTATTCTTCGTCGGATTATGGCCGGAAAAAACACTCACCAGAAACCAATTTTTTTTTTACAAATTCTACGAATTATTTATCCATTCCCTCACTATTACTCTTCTTATATTAGCTGGTATTGGAACTTACCAGCATAGAGATGACCTTATTGTTGTGTTCTCTAATTTGGATAAATGTCTGGCTGTATACAACTTTTTTTTCAAAACAATCATATTTTTGATCAAGAGGAATGAACTCAGAGACCTCATAGACGACATTGAAAGTTCTGGTGACGAATTTACTGAAGAACGGAAGAAGCTGATGGCAAATTACGTGATGATTATAACAGGAATGACAGCTGCTGTGGTTGGAGCTTTTAGTCTTCTGGCTCTATTTGAAGGGACAATGTCTATAGAAGCTTGGTTGCCATTCGATCCAATGGAGAGCACAATGAATTTGATATTGTCGCTACAAATTATAGCATTCTGCGTGTTCCCTGGACTATGCAGGGCGTTTGCAATGCAGGGTCTGGTTTGCAGTATGATAATGTACTTGTGTGATCAGCTGATACATTTGCAGAAAGAGCTAGGAATGTTACAGTATCGGAAGGAGACAGAAATTATGACAAGGATGAAATTCAAGAAGATTATAAAGAAGCATAACCGTTTGATGGGGTAAAGTATTGAATTGTTTAATGTTCTATGTAAGTTAAGCTTGGACTTCGCTTACAATTTATTTCTAATAGTGCTGAAATATTAGTTACTGGTTCAACACTGGTAAACAGTCGTCAATAATGTACAAAGAAATTTATCTCTCGATTTGTAATGGACGCACGTTCGCTTCTGATAAATGAACGCTAATATTATTATTAATGGGATACAACTACATTTGTTTTTATTATGTTTGGGACATTAATTGATATAATTAATTGATCTGTGTTCTTTTTGGTATTGGTATTTTGATACTTCATCATTCTCTTGACCATATATCAATTTATTAGGGGTCGGTGCAATATTATCAACTGCTTTATATTTCTCTGTTAAGGAACGAGATTACCGCGCGACCGCAACGCGAAGCTGAGACATGTGTCGCACGCAAATTCTTCTCGATTTTAGTTGTTAAAATCAGTTATATTGTTGAAAATTATTTTGACACGTTGCAATGGAAAGTCATGTTATCAAATTACTACTGGAGGAAGAAGAATACGACTATATGATGTCATATTAATATTATAATAATAAACAAAGATTGGCTATCAACGAATTATACACAACTAGAGGCCAAAAAATACCGTTTTCAATATGGAAGTCAATCAAAAGATGGTTATTTAATTGTTAAATGACAAAATGTTTCGGCATTTCTTCTGTCACGTCGTGCACCACGGCCGCGCGTCGTGGTCTCGCGCGTGATCTCACTCCCATACAAATCCTAAGGACAAGCTGTGTCGCGCCTCTCCTGCCTCGGTCGCGTGTCTCGCTTCGTGGTCGCGTGGTGAACTCGCACCTTTAGTCGTCACCTCAGTGTACGCCTCTTTCTTTTCACTTTCTTAGTTATGATGTTCCAAACAAAATGATCTTCACTTGCATAGGTTGTTTAACCAAACATGTTAATGTGTGTGGCAATTACAGATACTCAATGAAAATGGAAAATATTTTCAAAGAATATTTCCTAGTTCAGAACCTGGCAGTTACTGTAGAATTATGTTTGAACGCAGTTATGGTGACTGTGGTAAGTACAGAAAAAAAATGTTATAAACCCACTCGATTGTTAGGTTTTAAATGTACATTGTCATGTCTATAGTTTCGCAGGCCCGACAGTGGGCCAAATTAAGCACAATGTGGAGCCCTGGCTGCCCGATAGACCACCCTGAAGATGGCGGGACGAGTTAGCCAAAATTACCAACCAACGACGGCCAATACATACTAGCCCCGGTCCAACTCTGCTGGAATTCCTATGCCCAACTGTGGGATGCTACAGACTGGCAGTAACCAATAGAACAGTTTTTGAAATAAACGTCCTGGAATTTTAGTAATAAACAAAACACGTAGCAGTCTCTTCACAGCGCTCAATGCCGGTCTTGCTCTCGCACTACAGAAAATAAAAGCGAATTAGTCGCCATCTACCCAAACCCTGTTACAACTATAATGATATGAGTTGACATTGAAGTTCACCAAAAATCCCATTTTATTTATTTACTTTTAGCCGGCAATCCCGTTCGTTTAACCAAATATGTACATACCGTAATTGATAAAAAACCAAAAATATCTAGTAAATATATTTTTTATATTGGCGTTTCATAACCGAGAGTTTCTAGATAGCCTGTGGTAGACTCAAAGGCTACAGCACTGTTAAACGTTAAAAAAATCATTTTCCGTTATATTAGTGAAGCGCTTCCATACTCGTATTCTCCGAAAGGTTGAGCAAGAGTGTTCCTATAAGTATACCCATTACACAAACAAACAAAATACAAACAAATTCTCATAAAATCCGGTATATTAACAGAAATATTGTATTTCAATTCATTGTAACTTTGCGTACCTACTTTTGGGCAGCTCTCTTTTTATACAATTAACGGCCCGTTTCAATAGAACCCATATTTCCAAAAAGGTTAAACAAGGGATTTACTCTTTTACGAATTATTGGATCGAATTTCACTGAAACAAGGAAACCTTGCTTAACAAAAGAGTTGTTAAGAAGATGAGGTGTAATATTTTGTTTAAGATAAGCAGTCTCACTAATGCTTGTAAAACAGTTTTGTAGAACGTTTTCTGTGTAGAAAACTCTCTACAAATCCGAACTATAGAAGTCGATATGTCTTATAAATAACTGCTTACTATTCTGTGTTTGAATTCTGAAATGAGTAACATTCTATTCTAGAAAAGTGAAATATGTTTAGGATTAACCACGTAAAATGGCGTTAGCGGATAACAACCGCATACATTTTGGAGCTTTAAATAAACTAGGTTTGTTCGTTAGCATATATGGGTCAAATCATGCAACTGAATTTTAAAATAGTTATCCCCAACCGATGCAGTAGAAATTTTTCATGAAATTTTGGCTCTGATAGCATTTTTTTTTAAGTTTTGTTATTAAATTATTGACAATCGTTATTGCTGACAGAATGTCAGACAATCTTGTGGTTTACATGACTGGACTCATTCCTGAACTGCGAATAGATCTGGCATGGTCTTCACATGATCTAACCAAGATTTTGTCTGGACTTTAAAAGAGACTGTGACCTCTGAGTTTGTTTCGGCCTTTCTTCTCAGAGTAGTCAGATAGGAAACGCCGACTTCATCTAGTTTTAAAAATATGATCGACATGTAAAAGTGTTTGTACAAACCTACTTACAGAAATAAATCATTTATCATTTATCAGTATTGCTTTATGCTATGATACCGAGCAAAATTTTTTTTTTTTTTTAGGTCGGTGTGCAACAAATAACTCTGCTGATTACGTTCCTAGCGTACTTGGTCATTGCACTGATTAATGCCTACATTTACTGCTACTTGGGAAACGAGCTTATCATTCAAGTAAGTCTATTTAACCGACTTCAAAAAGGAAGAGGTTATCAATTCAACTGTATTTTTTTATTTTCAAAAGTTATTCATCAAGGCTATCTTACTAATATTATAAAAGCGAAAATTTGGATAGATGTGTGTTTGTTACTCAATCATGCCAGAACGGCTAAACGGCTTAACGAACAGCAAGCAGCAATAATTGTGCAATTATTGCGCGATGAATTTAATGACCTGGCTACTGATGCCTTTAAGTCAAGTCTTTTTTTTGACAGTTACTTTCAACAGAAGCTATTATACATGTCCAATGATTTATAAAATTTATCGTTTTATACACTTTGTGGACGCTGTTTTTTTAACAATTTAAATTGATTAATATTTAGCTCCAATACTCTGATAAAATTAATATTTGCAGATGTAAAGTACTCATGTTTGTGTACCAGTAAATATGGCAGAGAATATTGGACGTTTTCATTTTATTTCACATCATCAACCTATTAGTGTTCCCACTGCTGGGACACGGGCCTCCTCTCTGTGAGTGGGAATGGGCCGTAATCCACCACGTGGGTCCAGTGCGGGTTGGTGGACGTCACATGTCTTCGAATTTTTGGTTTTAGGACATGCCGGTTTCCTCACGATGTTTTCCTTCACCGTTTTGAGAGCAGTGGTGATGAAATAATTAACGTAGTATATAGTGGGCCACTACTGCTCACAGACATTTTATTTACATAATATAATAATTAATTTGAAAAAAATATGGATACTATTTGCAAAATTGGATGACTAAAATGCCAATCGATTAAAATTCTTAATAATAATCGATTGTTATAAGAAATCGAATCGATAACGCATTAGGGCATCACTAAATGGACATAATCAACTCGTATATTAGCTATGAAACGTAAAATAGATAATTGAATACACTTGATTTCCAATTTTATTTTAGAAATTGGCAGAATAGTTGACATCGGTGATTGCCATAAAAAATAAGAATAATCGCGCGATGATTGCACAATCTCTGCGCAATTATTGCTAATTTCTGTTTCATACGTAACAAGCCTGCGGATCTGGATGAAATGTGGCACAGAGATAGATTATAGCATAGACATAAATCAAACTAGATGACGCAATTGTATTTACTTCGCGTGCCAAAAAACGTAGTAAAATTACGATAAACGATCGTAATTTTAGCTTTTCATTTAGCATTATTGGCACCGGAAATCCACGGAAAGAAAAATGCTTCATTGAGCTGTAAAGACTGTAAAGAAAAAGTTGGCAGAGGCATTGGAAATATTTTCATTCATTGGTAAGTAAATTTGTTTTAAGTTGTGTGTCAAAAAGTGGCACGCTACAGATAGAGGAACTTGCGTGATCTAGTTAGATTTATGTCTCTGGATTATAGTTTGGAATAGGGAACTTTTTATCCCTGTATAATGTTCCCCTAGGGTGATTAAACACTTTCCACTCGGGCAAAGCCGCTGGCAGAAGCTAGTAGTTTATAAAGATATTGGGAAAAGTACTACCACGCGGGCGGAGCCGCGGGTGTCAGCTAGTCTTTCATGAAATGCATCCATCTACTACTAAGAATAAATTTGGATGATTTCAATTGATTATAAAAAGAATGCTGAAAACAATGAATATATATCAAGATTTAAATATTTTATTTGTGCTCCTTACAATTTAAAATCAGACTGATTTTTGAGTAAAAATCTATACATTACATTTGTACTTACACACAGGCTTCTAATCTTTCTGACGTATTAATCCGCTTATACCCGCCATATTGAAAAGAAAAAAAGGTAAACAAAGGTCTCGCCGCCGCCGTGGATAATATACGTATGAAAATCGCAAAACCTATTTTCTTATCTCGTGAATTATGGGAATCGAATTGCCGATTCATTTTCCTTGTTTCAAAAGAAATTAATGTTTATTTTAGGCCAATTTCACCAATGAAACCGAACGTGATGAGCCGATCTGTCAATGTCAATATTCCGCGCCAGAGATGACATTGATAACTGTCGACATTGACTTTGGTTGCCATCCATACTAATATTATAAATACGACAGTAACTCTGTCTATCTGTTTATCTGCTTGTCTGTTTGTTACCTTTTCACGCCTAAACCGCTGATCCGATTTAGATGTTATTTGGTATGGAGATAGTTTGAGACCCTGGAGAGGACATAATATGATAGTTTTTATCCCGGAAATCATCTTTTAGGGTAGAAGTTTGTATGGTGAAATAATAATTTCTCAAGTAGTAATGGCTATTCAAAGTACTGATGTTACGCAGACGAAGTCGCGGGCAACAGCTAGTATAAAAATATAGAATGGAGTAGACACTGACAGCTCTTGAACACGGTTTAACGATAATTAGCAGAGACAATAGAAATTACCATTGTCTTTTGCTGATTCGGCGATTGGGACAGTTAACTAGATAAGTGTGAATCGTGTTCAGTTTCGTTTGTGAAGTTGACCCTTTAATAAGTACAAAAAAAGCTACGAAAGCAGTGCAATGGAATTCCGAAATTTACTTCATCTAAGTTTTAACGGTCAGAGTTTTACACAATAGCACTAGTGGTAGTTCATGTTATATTATGACCTATCAACACCAAAACCGCCGTCCCAGCGGTACAATCCGCCGCTGAGTAAGCACCAGTGGGTTAGCCTGGTGGGTTAGGGTTCAAAAAGTTACAAGGCTAACAACTTTGCAAGGCTGGCAAGCCACCACGCCGGGTAAAACGCGCGGGTACAAGCCGATGTATGACTGTACAAATCAGCTCGGTGGGTTGTATTGTATTGTGTGTATTGTAGGACGAGAGTAACTGCCGAAAAAATGCTTTACAGTTTAGCAGAATGTTTGAATGTAATAGTGTAAAATAATAATACCATAACGAAGTAAAATTTAAAATTGTGTGAAAATTATTTTTGGGTATAGAAACCGCATCGGGCTTGTACTCTAATATTTTCACAGAGCCAAGGCATCGCTCTAGCAGCCTATGAGTCGACCTGGACATCCTGGCCGGTAGACCTGCAGAAAGATCTTCTGATCGTCATCGTTGCAGCTCAGAGACCTTTGAAGCTAAGTGCTGGTGGCATGGCATTGTTGTCTATACAGACTTTTAGCCAGGTAATTACTTGATGTTCTATAACTAGTTTTATTTTAATTTCTTGAAAATGCTTGTCCGTGGTTATAGAAATACCACTTCCTATAATTATTCAGATATCCTCAAAACGGTAAAGGAAAACATTGTGAAGAAACCGGCATGCCCAAGTACTAAAAATTCGAAGACAAGTGGCATCTACCTATCCGCACTAAGCCCGCGTGCAGTCCGCTCCCTTTCACAGTGAGGCCTAAGTGGACAGTGACGCTCATGCATACTGCACTACCACGGGGAGTTAGTGCAGTTATGTGGGACTCCAACCCACTAAAACTCCACGGTGTCCTCCTGTGGCACTTATGGCGGGAACACGGGCTCGCGTTACCACTCACCGCGAACACGCCGCGGCTGTCCGTCATTGGACCCTCCTCTGGGGATTACCCCCACATTGTAACGGGTCAGGTCAGTGGCCCCGGCCAGTTTTCGGCCGCAGGGGATAGAGAAAGTGGCCAACGCTATACCGACACTTCCTCCGGCCTCACCGCGTCCGCCATCAGATGGTGGTGGCCCTGTCTAAGCCGTGGAAGGTAAGGACAGCGGCGCACCGCAATACCAGCACGCCTCTCTCGCTGCGGCCTCCTATCCTCAGCCACGATGCCTCCCAAACGACATCGCGGCCCGCCTCAGTTGCGATGTCGCCTCTGTTGCCAAGCGGCACCGCAACCTACTTGTTGGACGCTACGTCGTCGGCTTATCTGCAAAAGCCCTGACGAGCGGTCCTTCTTCGGGTTCCTATTCGCTTCACCGTGGGTGACCAAGCCACGGTTACTGAGACCCATGCCTCGACAATGCGTGAACCTACCGCGCAGACACACACACACACCCAGTCAGAGAGGAGGCCTGTGTTCTGAGTATATGAATCTTTAGGTCAAAATACATTCAAATTTTGACATTACCCAAATGATTCGAAGGGGCTGTTTTTATGATACTTTGAATCAGTCAACATAATCTGATGACCGTTTCGATTGAGTTAAAACTGTCGCATATATTAAGGGCCTAAAAATTGCCTAGTAGTAAATGCACAGTAGTATCTTTCATTTATTAAATATCATAGAAAGGATAAATAATCAGTACCCACCCACCTACACCTTCTGGTAAAAGCACTTTTATCAGTACTCCAAAAGGAACCTCAAAGGACCTTATTTCGTGAATACTCCTACTTCAATACATCCCACGTAACTCTTGTCTCTGAACGTATTCTGCACATCAAACAATGAAAAAGATTATAATAATTTCACAAAGTTATCCAAAACTGTCAACTACAGAAATGTGAAAAACTACTAACTACCCAGTATAAACTAGGTTTATAGAAAACAGCGAGTAACAGAATAAATACAAGACTTTGAATACCATAGTATTTTGAGTTTTAAGGCTCAACAGACTGATGCGACGACACAATTGCATAAAAATTGTTAGAAAGTTGCTATACAAATAAAGGGTTTCTCAATAAGGGCGGGTAGATGTTGAAATTAAATAAATCAAGCTGTGTGTGAGGTATAAACAAAATCCTTTTTTTATTTGAAAGGCACGCCTGTGCCATTAAGTGTGGAATATGTCATTCATGTGGCTATTTACAGTGGCACGGATCCAAGTGGTCCAATTTTCAATGACTCTTCTGCATAGATCCGGCTAAATTTGAGCGATGGGCTGTATTATGTTCACCTTTAGGGCATCGGTCGATTGTGGTCTGTTTGCATTACCCTGCGACTTCAAGGAACCCCACAAAAAAAAGTCAAGCGGGATCAAATCGCTAACCTTGGTGGCTAATTCACATCCCTCCTGCGAGAGATAACATTACCCTTAAATCACTCACGCAGAATGCCAATTGTGGCGTCCGCTGTGTGGCACGTAGCGCCGTCCTGCTCCACATGACTTCTAGGTCCAAATGGTTCAATTTGGGCCATAAAAAATGGTTATCATCGTTTTGTAGCGCTCGCCTTTGACGGTGACCGCCTCACCAGCGTCGGACCAATGACGCCGCCTGCCCAAAATCCACACCAAATGGTAAATTTTTGAGGATGCATTATCACCTGATGAACCTCGCGTGGGTTGGTGTCATCCCATATACGGCAATTCTGCTTGTCTACCGTAAAATGGGCGTAATGTGCGCAACGTTTGCACTAACGAACACTCATTTTGATAATAAAATTTCATCATTTGAACGTACTGTTCAATCGTGTAACTTACCATGATGATTTGGCATACGTAACTGAATACAAAACAAAAGATTTGATAGATGTCACCAACACAAAATGGCCGCCACAGGCCGCCAAAATTTACCCGCGTCAATTGAAAAACCCTTTAGAACAACTTTTATAAAAGCGTTGTCGCATTTTCGCGGTGCATCTTTCTGTGGAAGCTTTACCGTTGCAATTTGCATAATTCAATATCATAGTTCTGTAGGTAAATTAAGACGTATTTCATCATCATCTTCATCCTTTTAACGTTCCCACTGCCTGGGACACAGGCCTCCTTTCTATGAGACGGAATGGGCCTCAACCACCACGCGGGACCAGTGTGGGCTGGCGGATGTCACCATGTCTTCGAATGTTTGCTTCTAGTACATGCCGGTTTCCTCAGGATATTTTCCTTCATAAGTTAAATCAATTTCATAACATTATAAGCTTAAAATTTTGCGAAGATATTTTGTTTATTTGGATTCTGGATTAAAAATCAAACTACAAAGGCCATTGAACTGTCCCTAATAACTTTTCATCGTTATTGGCAACAAACTAACATTCAATTATCGTTCGCGACAAAAGTTGTCAAATTCAGGATAATCTATTTTGTATTGAAATAAATGTAGGCGGATCAATGTTATTGCCAGCGTTTGTTTACATATTAATTTAAAGATATTCATTTATTGTATTCTATATTGTTTTAAAGATGTTACATAAAGGCTTACAGCTAAGTACACAAATAAAAAAGATAACGGTCGTGTGTATCAATTATTTTATCACCACCGCTCTCAAACAGTAAAGGAAAATGTATTCAAACTGCAATGTTTAGAAATGAAAATTCGAAGTAATATGACATCCACCAACCTACTTTTTTTTGCTTCATTTTTCATACCATGATCTAGTCATACTCGGAAGACAGTTATGAAGTACTGCGCACCTGACCTTTCACTGTTATTTTAATTCAACTGCATTCGATGAAAAGATTTACACGCAATGGTCTATTCCAAATGAATTATTTTCAAGCCTAGTTCATTTTATTCTATTTCCACGTAAAATATAGGAAAAAAACCGGCGAACGTCCTGTTACAAGCGTCCTATTAGCCTTCTTTTCTGCTGAATGCTCGCGAAAGTCTCATTAGTTTTGGAGATGTGATCCGATTGGACAAATTACCATCTTTTTTCATAATTATCTTTAAAGTGATTTATTCCATAAAGAGCAAAAATATATTTAAATTTCTCACAATTAGCTTTTTCATTTGAAATGTCACACGGTACAGTTTTAAAAACGTTTTTTTAATTCTAATTGATGATCCAAAAGTGAACCATTACTTATTCAAAAGTTATTCATCGGCAGTAGTATTAGAGTCACAAGAATCCAGGGGGGGTGATCATAAGCTCTTAGAGCAAGGTTATTTTGAGTGTGCGTAAGGGCCTGACCCTTTTCCGATTGCCTGTATGTGACTTGTATACTTTTTGTGTAATATTTTAGCCATAATGTTGTTTGGCATAACGTTTTCGCATAACTTTTAACAGCATAATAATACTGTGGCATAGTAATACTTTGGCATAATGCAAAGGTTAGCATAACTGTCATTTGGTCTTATTTGTTTTGCCATAACTTGGAGTTGCATAAATATTTAAGGCATAATATTTATTCGTCATAACAATTTTATGAGTCCATATTTGAACGTCGAAAATTAAAATACCTTCCTATACGGGTAAAATCTCAATTTTCAAAGTATCGAAAATTTTTATATCGATTTCAGTCTATTGAAAATTGTTTTACCTAAGCTTAAAATGTCTGATTAAATATATTTCATATAAGAACTCAAATTATGGTGAAGGTGCGGTGGGGTGGCCCTTGGGCCACCCTTTAGCCGCGAACAAGTTTGTTTTATTCCAAAGAACATAATGTGTAAATATCATTATGCGTTTATAAGATTATGCATGATTATTATTATGCCAACAGTATTTATGGCAATATATATTATGGCAAAGCATTTATGCCTTATAAAATTATGCGTAATGATCATTATGCTGAATTTCGTTATGCCAATGTAAATTATGGGCTTATATTTTATGCTTATCATTAGTAAACCCGGGGGCAGGTGTGCACCAAATTTCAACAAAATCGGTCACAGCCAATTTCTTTAAACCTACTCAAGGTTTAAAGAATATTTGCTGTGACAGACGGACGGGAACCCATTGTCTAACCCGTTTGTCTAACAAGTTATCCTATATGGGTTCCCCTTCCTATTCAGTCGTACAAAACCCTAAAAAGCAGAAAATCAGATACCGGTTCCGTTTATAAATAATTGCCTGAGAGGAAACGGCGCGGCGGCGGCTTGGTTCCCTCTTTGGTTCTATTTGAGTCACCCTAATGAGGTATTCGTAGAAAATACCGTATATTTCTAAATAATTTATGATTTTTATAAATATAGCTTTAAATTAATTCCGTGGAGTACTTTTGAAGTAAATTACTGCGGCAGAATAAGTGAGGGAGAAATAATGTGACTGACATTGAGTACCAAGGTATTGGATTTTCGTAATTCTATTTAGATTTGTTGGAAATTAAATGTGCGTGGCTCTAGTTATCTTTATATATAATTTAGTCTTTTGTTTTCTAATAAAGATATTAAAACCTTTTTTGATAAAAAAATGATTTATGCTTAAGGGCCAGTTTCTGCATGCTTCGTTAACTCAACCAATGGTTAGATATGCTAACCGACGGTTTCAAATTTCAGTAAAGCTTGGGATTTCAGTAAAGGAATAAATGTTACTCCTCAAGGGTCGATGACTAAAAAAATCTATTTACTCCGTCAGTTAGATAACCTAAAACTATTGGACACTTATTTTCTTTTGCCACATAAACAAAAAATACGACGATCATGTGTGCACACTGTGTGACATGACAGTGTGCTTCACTTTATACTGACGAAATGACGTCACAAAACCCCACTCCTGAACTTTGATGCAATTTATCTTTGTCAATTTTTATTTATTTGATAAAGCAAAAAATCAAAACAAATAATATTTGATAATCTCACTGACAGACTAAATAGAATTATCATTTTTCTACCCAGACAACTACCCTATTCTAACTACCTCTTCAACTTATTTGACTATTATTTTGTGAGGCAAACAATTGAACAAAAATTATGTTTTATCAAAATATGCAACCATTGTTTAACATGGTTTAACCATTAGTTAAGTTAACTTCGGATCCAAAAACTAGGCCTTAGGCCTTTCATTCTATAACTCAAATTTATATAATATTTTTGCCATTTACCCATCACCGTACAATTTTAGTAACAGTGTGCCAAAATTGTACACTTATGGACACATAGACTGCATCTAAGTACACACATTTTTTTATTTTGGTTTGCAAGTAGCAAGTTAGTATAATAAGTAGCATTGGCTGCCTTTAAGATTCATAAACTTAAGGGCCTTCCACCGCTTTAGTGCCGTAAAACGGTTACTTTCTAAAGCATACTCCTTAGTAACGGCTAGGTTAAACAATTGAAAAAAATACATTTGCATTTTTGATTCAATTACATTATTTTTGATACATTATTTTTGAAACAAGGTTTTTTCGTGTAACTAATACTTTTGCTTTCAAAAAATAATAAATTTTCGCAACTTTTGGATACTCCTCCTTTTGGATGTTTAAAAATATTTTTACACAGAAAAATTGATGGCTGGTATTTCTTCATAACTGAAACAGCATATGTAAATCAAATAATATTTTGCAAACAAAACTGTTCAAAAGTAGGTTCAATATTGATATTTTGGCATCGAGTGGGCGCACGGCCAGTACTGCGTTTACATTGGGGCGTATATATCGCCTTAAGATTCGAGCAACAAAATAGAGATAGCATACAAGAATAAAATCATAATTTAGGCAAAGAAACTTTATAAACCAAATTCATACATACAACTGTCTTACTAAACCTTCTAACAAAAGTTTTCAGACATTTCAAACCTAAAGCTGGATTTTAAATTAATTTTTGCCTAACATTTCTTTTTTTTTCCAGGCTCTCTATAACGGATATTCGATCTTCGCAGTCCTCACAGACGCCGTCAATTAAAACTGAATGAGTTAGCAAAATTTTGTAGTCCCTTTTTTCTGTATTTAATTCACAATTCTACTTGACTTGCAGGTCAAGCGCTTTGAAGTAGGAAAATAAAATGTGACGTTGTGAGTTACTGAAGTAGGGTCGGCAATGAAAGTTGTGTTTTGTTTTAATTCAGAGAAGGAAACAAGTAAATAAGGCTTTTGTTTTTAGTTTTCTGTGTTAGTAACAAGAAATAAAGCACCAAAAAATGTGAAGAGCTGTTTTATTTACAAAAAAATTACCTCGAAACTGAATATTTTCTACGCATTTTTATTTTATTATCCAACACTCCCACCTTTCTATACCCTTATGTATGATTTTCATTCGTTGGCAAAATAGTAACATATAAATAAATAATAGACGAAAAATAAAGCACCAAGTAATATAAAGAGCTGTTTAATTTACATAAATTACCTTCTCAAAATTTGAAATTTACCAAGCATTTTTGCTCTACCCAATATTCTCACATTTAGATTATTTTATTTATCACTTTTTAGGATTCCGTAGTCAACAAGGGACCTTTATAGTTTCGCCATGTCATTCTGTCCGTTTATCTGTCGTTCCGTAGCTTAGCTCAGAGACTCTTAGTACTAGAAAGCTATAATTTGGCATGGATATATGTATTAATCACGACGACAAAGTGGTAAAATAAAACCATGAAAAACTTTTTTTTGAATACCTCCTGTACACGTAAAGTGGGGATTTTTTTCCTCATGTCTAATGGTCTGAAATATCATTGGACAGGCCATTCAAAAATATTAAACCATTTTTCGGTTCAGGGATCCAATTGCGAAAAAATGAATCTTTATTTGGCAAATTTTTTGAGTTAAGTGTCCCCCCTGCCAGGTAAAAGGTTGCTCTTGGATATGTGAAAAAAAGTACGGCAGTAGTATATATAACGAAATTAAAAGGAAAACTATCAAAGCTAAGTAGGCTTTACAAGTTTACGAGTAATAGTCGACCAACTTATAATACGTGCTTGGAAAAGTAAAATTTAGTGTATTGATGTATGGGGAAAACAGTTTTTGAAAGGAAAAGTTAATTTTGTCCCTTCATTAGAGCAATGTTCGGTGCTTTCATTGTTATGTGAACGTTAGTAATGTTACTTATTTATTTTGGTGAATGTGGCTGTTTATACGGGACCCTCTGTGCGCGAGTCAAACTCGCACTAGACCGGTTTTTTCAATAAACTTCCTCCTCAAAACCTTACGTATACTACGCTTTTTTATTATTTTTATGAAACAATAAAAATATCTCACATTTAAACAACCATATCTATTACATTTTTCCAAGAATATACTTTAAAAGAAACAGAGACTAAGATTAATTGGCTTCTCCAATTAATGAGCAGGTACTCATTTTCTTAACTTCTGTAATATGCATAAACTTTTTTTTCTGACAGTATATTTAATGTGTTTCACTTTCTTGCAGTTTTTCCTCTCATAATTCCTCTTGAATACTGTTAAATGAGCACTATCTACGCGATATGAAAGTAGTATTTATTCACTAATTAGATTCTAGAAGACTCTTTTACAGTAAAGCTAAGTATTAATTAAAGGGTTGTGGTCTTCTACAAAATGAACTGTATTAAAAGTAAATTACTTTTACCTGACAAATGTCTCTCTGATGGTGACATGTGTTGGATCATTCGTTTCCCTTTATGATGGTTGAGCTCAGTGGTGCCAATCCATGCGTCATGTTCTTGAACGGGCGCCATCAGTTGGGATTGGTCATAACTTGGCTGCCTCTGCCTGTTTTTAATTACTTATTCTATTTTGGGTTGTTTGTTTTACTTTTTTTTAGCGGTAATGGTATATGTATTTTTTTTTAACAAGTATGATGTAACTTCTACTTCCAACTCTATTATTCTGCTACTTGTAGAATTTTAGATTTTTTTAATTATGTAAGTGTGCCGTAAAAACAGATTAATGTTGGGTGTAGTGAGATACATATAGATTCAATTAGCAGAACAAAAACCACATAAAATGGACATAGCTTCTAACCGCGACATGGTCCTGGAGACCTGTAATACAAATTCTTTTAAAAACTTATCTCAAGCATTCAACCAAAGGCAGACTGTCCCTAACAAAGTTAGACCCCAGCTTGTGAACACTAAGGCATAACATGTCATCAACTTTGTGAAGAGATACTAAACGTTTTAATTTTTTATAGGTACTACAATAACAAAAAAATATTTAACGTGTTTGCTGAAAAATGCACTTCCAAGAAAATTTTCAATTTCATCTTTCAATTTCAGATTTAAGTGTGCCAAGATAAGTGAGTCCAAGGACCTTTCTTCTTCGAAAAATATGTTGCACTTACGTTTTAAAAATTCAACCCTATCACATACATAAATCATGATAAAAACCAGCTAAATGTAAATTGTATTCTCATATGAAGGGTTCCGTACAATTGTGAGGCCTTGGTTGTTGCTATACTTTCGAAGCTAAATCAAGTTCAAGTATCCTATAAGTTTAGCGTGTGTCAATATACGCGGCTAATCTGGCTTGCAATTGACCGGTTTTATTATTTTTTATTATACATAATTAATATTCCATTATTTTGTGCATACAGATATTGGTGCTTTTATGTGTAACCGTTTTTACGGTAAAGTGAAGACAAACTTACGCTAAAAACACGTCGATATAAACACGTTCCAAAGATATAGACAAACCCTGTGACAGACAGACGGACGGACAGTGGAGACTTAGTAATATGATTCAAGTTTTCACACTTTAAGTACAGGACCCCAAAATTGCACTGGTCTGGGTAAAAAATATTTCTCTCAGCAAAAATAATTTCCAAAATGTGCTCGCATTAGTTAGAGCCCAAAGGTTGACGATCCCTACTGAGCGCTGTTATTAAAGTTATTGTTGGGGAAAACATTTGACAAAAGTGTTTGTTTATGTATCATTAAAGAGGAATAATAAGGGCCTGGTGGCACAGACTAAAATCATCAGTAGGACAATGTGAATTTGGATGTTGAATGATGATGATTTTTAGAAGAGACTGAACAATTTATTATTTTGGTACAATTTTTTGTACACTTGTGTCGCAACAAAATGTAACTTTTGGGAATCTACCTCTTAGCATCTATGATACAGAACATAAAGTCCACTTTAGAAGTCAAGTTTCGCTTTATTCTCGACCACTTATTTAAGTATTATTTTTATAAGCTTTTATTAAGAGTCTACATACGCTTTAGTGCCGTAAAATGGTAACTTTCCAAAGAATACTCCTTAGTTACGGTAAGTAGCTTAGTTAGGTTAAAAGGTTAAAAAAAAATGTATTTATTATTTTTTCATGTACATTATTTTTTAAACGGGGTTTTTTCGTATAACAAATAGTTTTGCTTCAAAAAAATAATTAGCAACACGATATTTCTCGCAATTTTTGTATACTCCTCCAAAACGACTTGGATGTTTAAAAACATTTTACACATAAAAATTGGACTGGAATTTCTTCATAACTGACAGAGCATATGTAAATCAAATAATATTTTGCAAACAAAAATGTTCAAAAGGAGGTTCAATATTGATATTTTGGCGTCGAGCGGGCGCACGGCCAGTAATGCGTTAACATTGGGGCGTATAAATATATCGCCTTAAACTTGCCTTGTTAGTTTGTTCGGTCGTATCTGTGGGTCAAATCTTGAAAATGAATTTTATACAGTTTGATATGGATGACAATGGACGGTAGAAAACGAAACGATTTTTTTATTCTAATAATATAATCATGAAATCAAATTGTTAACGCGTTTATTTCAACTATAGTTCTACAGTATTTATTTTGACAAGACAAGACCCTTAACCTGTGCCGGTCAGTTGCCGAATTGCACGCTCAGTCTGAGATACAAAACATGCAATAATGGTAAATACGCACTTGAGTATCCAAGTGCATATTTACTATTATTTACATTTTGACATAAAACTGCATTGTATTGTCCATCGTGTTTGACCCCAAACTAACTTTAACCAGCTGGATGCCATAATTATCGAAACAATTAAAAAATCCACTGTATTTCGCGTGGATCCAGGTTTTGGGCACTAAAGGTGTTAAGAATAAGCAACCGCAATTTTTTCTTGTATCACTTTCAAAAGCGTCTATTTAAAATTTTACGACTTGACATTGAATTTAAACACAAAATAAATCCCTAAGTAAGTATTATTTGTTGAGACTAAAAAAAGGGAAACTTAGCCAACTGAATTTGCTACACTGTGTCTCTCGCATTTTACTTTATGGTAGGCCCAAAAATACAGCATTTGGACCCGACGGCTCTCGATCGGCGATATAAAAAAACTCTTAGTGCAAGAACAATCATAATTTCTGTGAAAAGCAGATTTAGCTGGCTTGTAAATTCTTCGTAAAAAGTTGAAATATATTTTTCTATTAATTTTCTTTGAGAAGATGCTATAAACATTATGGATTCTATGAAAGTGGTAGGGAACCTTGACGGTGCAGAATAAGGATTTTTGCGGAAATTCACGCCACCAGTTAGCGCCACATTGGCCTTTCCTTTGAAAAAGCAACTTATGTTGGCAATTTAACAAATTGTCGTCTGGTTGTCGCTGTGTTGAATTTTGACTAATGGCATTGTCTTTAGTGACACTAGCAAGGTTAAGACGAATTGATTGACGTAAGAATCATCAATATCGGCCCTCGTGTTTTGTCTCTTGAACGACACATAAGAGCAAACATACACAAATACATAGACGTCGCGCAGTCGGGTAAATAATAAAATTAATGATAAATATTATTGTTTAATTTATTATTACCCGCCAAATTTTTATAAATGTAACAATTTTTAGTGTCCGACCAAAACTGATTTTGCAGCTGAAACCTAAACCGAAACCGAACTTTCGGCCTTGCTCTCAGTTTCGGCCGAAACCGAAACTGACTTAAACATATTGAAAAATTTATATTATACTGAAATCTAGTCTTCTTCTTCTTAGCATGTCGATGACAAATAAAATTTTCAGATGTTTAAATGTGGCCCCGTATTCAGCCACGGCAACACCCCTCGCCGAAGCAGCCGAAGATCCCCACATATACAGGTTACAGGGTATGCGGTGCAGGACAAAAGATGGGCCATGGTTTGTGGAGAAACGCCGCACAGACACTGGACATCGGCACCATCCGAGAACCCCAACTTAAGGAGGTAGTTTTTGCTTAGGCTGACCTGAGTGCAGGCCGGCTATGGCAACGCGTGCCTAGGTGGAAGGCTCTCCGATGGCCGGATGAAATGATCAGAGGCACGAGCTTCTCACGCTAAAGGTCGCACCTCTCTGTGCGAGTGCCGTGGGTCATTTTCAGCTTTCAAGCTTTCTATGCAACTAGCCATAGTCCTGAAAATTTCTAGGGATGCCGATTAGTGGATATAACATTCGTACTGGGGTCGGTTTGTTATAGCCAGTGGATAACCGACATGTCTCAATAGTTTGGAGTGGGTGGAGTGACTACATACTGGACATGCATATCTACCAGCGAAGAAGCAAAGCAAGAAAACTCCTTTACTCCACGTTTGTTGCTGTTGTGTTGTGTCTGGGTCGAATTAAATGTATGTCTATTCTTTTCTTTTCTAAAGCGTCCGTGCAGTTGTTCGCAGGACTTGGAGAGACGCCCTCCATCTGGTGGATATAAAGCGGCGCTGTAGGTTGTTCGTAGAGTGCATTGTGCAACTTCATTTTAACATTCGCGCAGTTCATCGTTTAGTTTAGGAACCTATCCAATGTAATAAATACCTAGATATTTTAGTTGGTCGCTGTGGATGATTGGCACCTCCGGCCAAGAGATATTGAGTATCTGGCCTGCTTATCTGTTACGAAGGTGAAAGGCGCACGACTGCGTTTTCGAAGGTTTAGGCTTGAGAGCGTTCTCAGCATAATAACAACTGAAAGGGCGGAGACCGGAAAGGCGCTGTAAACCTTGACCTCAATCTCCACCGTCCATCAAATCAGTGGATTGGCAGGTAAATACCAGGTCGTCTGCATACAGGAAGCAGGCCATGTTAGATTTCGCCGGTTAGTCTTTGGTATAAATGTTGAACAGTAATTGAGCCAGTACACTACCTTAAGGCAGCCCATTCCCTTGAAATCACCACCTTCTCTTATCATCCTGGAGGCTAACTTGGCATCGACGGTTACTGATGAGTTCTGTGAGAATTTGAAGCAACCACGAATTAGCCGTGATGTTAGCCGAACGACGCATGATAATTCACGAACACTGAGTTTGAGTGTGTCCGAAAGTTTCGGCCGAAACCGAAACTATGGCCAAAGCTACATTTTTTGCCCGAAACTGGCCGAAATCAAAACCAAACCTTCGGTCGGTCTCTAACAATTTTATTCTGATTTCAATATTGTGACCTCATTTAATTCTACAAATATGGAACGATTTTTATCTTCACCACAGACCCTTTCGCGGGGTACCTCATTATCTGTCATAATTCTTGAAATCTTCCTTTTGATGTAGGTAACGTTTTATTATGTAATGGGAAAACCGGATAAATGGTCGGTTGCTACGCCAGTACGATTTTAAGTGACAATGAATTGGGTCTTCCATGAGTGCTTGGGCGGATAATATGGAAATTTGGCACATTTTTGCCTGCACGATTGTTATGGATTTGTTTAAGAGGAAAAATTCACGATTATAGCCAATGTTAAAAATATCTTTCAAATTAATATTGTAGGCGTAACATTGCTTTGTTTGTTTGCAAGAGATAATATCTTGCAGTAATAAGCCGATTACCAGGACCAGCTCTGTGGCTCATACTATGTCATGGGCTACTTTTACGTTTAACGTTCCTGTGGAGTATCTACACCATTGGAAATAAGCCGCGGCAAAAAACTAAAGATTTGAGACTTTTGTAACCAATGTAGACTACCGTTTTTGTGCCCACCAGTCGGCGCCACTGGTGAGTAAGGTCCTTAAGTATAGCTGTTAAACCTTAGTGTTAAATATAGTTACTACGCGCACGGGAGCAACGTTTGAAATAAATTTATTTCTAATGCCGTAGAAGTGGGATTATAACATCGAGTAGTAGAGCAGTTTTACGCAGACCTTTTTTTTTTAAATAGCTAGGATACAATTTTCCGAAAGATACGTATCTTAATCTGTCATATTTGGAAAATATTGAAAACAATAAAAGAGTAGTAAAATACTCGTGCTAAAAGCCAAAGAACAGTGAGATTTGACATTTTGAAGACCTCACTCTACACCAGCGCCCCTAGCGGCAAATTCAAACACGATTTAATTTGCCGCTAGGGGCGTGGCCCTCATTGAAATAAATGTTTAACTTTGACGGACAAATGAGGTCTAATATTCTTATCGCTTCAAACTTTAAAAAGCGCCCCTTCAACTGTATTTATTAAGGGCGCAGATATAATAGCAGAGGACTCCGTCGTTAAAACTTGCCGAGTCGGGTTACCAAAGGAATAAAAGTTAGAAGTTACGGCTCGGTAACAACCTATTAACTTACCCGTGGAAAGTTTGCGAGGACTCGCGATTAAGTTATGGTGACATTGTCACTTAAAGCTTGGGTACAAAATAAAAGAAAATAGGGGAAAAAATTCCAAGTAAGTGTGAGGCCACACGAAAGTAATTTTGTGAGCTGTGACTCGCGTAAAATGCGTCGCAGAATTTACGGTAAATTCGATTTCATACAGGCTGTTTGTGCCACACGGTGATTTAAAATGAGTTGTCTGCTGACTCAAACACATTATTTCAACCGAATTGCAAGGCAAGCGTAAGCTTCTTTACAAACGTAGAATAGCAACTGAAATTACGTCCGTCCGTTTGGCAGCCTAACCGAATTTCAGTTGAACGTAAATTACGCGACTCATTTTACGCGACTCACAACTCTCAAAATTACGTTCGTTTGGCTTCACCCTAAAGAAAAACTCTTCTTGTTTCCCCTGGACCATAATGGCCTATTTAGTTGGTTCTGACTCGCATAGGCCACAGAATGATAGCACAGAAGCGAAAAGGGCTTTACTTAGCAGTGGATGGAACAAGGGTGGTAGTGGTGATGAAGTCAGGAGGTTATCTACAATACCAGATAAATTGTAATAACATTGCCAAATAAACCAAGAGACAAAATTGTAATAACTTATGCGCCGGCTATAAACATAGCACCCCTACTCTTAGTAACGGAAAACAATAACTCTGTTTGTCTGTTAAAATGATATGGTGATAGAAGGTGCTTAATCAATCGAGATCTTTCACAAATATGTCCCATCATCATCATCACTTCAGCTGATAGACGTCCACTGCTGGACATAAGCCTCTCCTAGGCATCTCCACATTGACTGATCCCGTGCGTCTCGCATCCAGCGGATTCCCGCAACCTTAACCAGGTCATCGGTCCATCTAGTGGACCTTCCAACGCATCGTCTTCCAGTTCACAGTCGCCATTCCAGAACTTTTCGGCCCCATCGGCCATCCATTCTGCGAGCAATTTGTCCTGCCCACTTTCACTTAAGTTTTGCAATTCTTCAAATATGTCTACTACAACTAATTTAAGAAGACTATTGATTGACTTACAATTTGGTAAATCCGAGTAAGATCTAACGGAGCATCTTCCGTAGGATCATAAGATATGAAAAGTGATTTCAATACTTGGCTCCCTTTTTCTGGCCAAAAGCAGAAATTCAAGAACCAAATTTTTGATAAACATCGCAGTGTAAAACCTTATGATTGATAGCATTCCAACAAGACCTCAAAATATTATAGAGCTCTTCTTTCTTTAACCTCCAAACAACAGTCGTTAAATATTCCAGTATCTCAAGGCGTAGAGGGAATAACTTGATATTACCACTTTTTCTGATGCAGAATATATAAAACCATACTACTCGTAAAAACAAATTCAAAACTAATTCTATATCTTTGTGTTGCTCGTCTGTGTGTTGTTTTGTTGAATTTTGGTATAGAGAGAGATAGATGGGTCCTTGGAAAATTTGATGTCTTAACGGCTGAACGGGTTTGGTTTGGCACCCGTTTGTCAAGTATCATCGCCTTTAGATGATACTTGGCACACGGGTTGACCATGTCCTGGATTTAATATTTAAAATTTAATATCCAGATGGTAGCTGGTACACAGTTATAAACAAGTTAAAAGGTCAAGGTAAATAAGTATGACTGCCAGTGAGTTCCAAACTAGATAGTCTGTATCACGGGACTCGTTTTTTGTCGTTTTTTAGGACATAGTTCAATTCCTTCAGGATAATTTTACGAAAGCGAAGCTCCTGGCAAAAGCTAGTAGTTCCATATGTTATGCTGATAAAGATTGATGGACAGACAGGTGAGCGTAAGCCCGTAGATAGAATAAAATTCGTACGATTTTTTTTTATTCTTATTTTTTGGAAAATTTTCAATGTATTGTGATTATTCGTAGCGTAGCTCTTACATAATTCAATAAATGAATTTATAATAGGTGGTACTACGAAAACAAAAGGAATAAAATAACATTCATGACTGTTTTTGCGGATAAAAAATGCCTCAGATATGATCTCTAAAATCAAACGTTATGAGTACAATAAATCACAAAGAAAACGAAAGGCGTCGAGTTCTTCATGGCCAGTACCTAAAATAAGAATGATTACAGCTAGCCTAAAACCAAGTTCCCTAAGATCTTTATAATAAAAATATACGGGTCGACTTGTAAACCTATCCTCCCATTTTTTTCGTCGGTTAAAAATCTTAACACAAAAACATTGGTGGAATTTATGTTTGTTCGCACTTAGGTTGGCAAGTCGTTTGTTATAATTACTTCTATTTAATGGTTTGGTTTTTTTAAAAATGAGGGTTGAGCCTTTGTAATGTGTTTAAAGCATTGCTATATTTTAAGCCAGTCTTAAAGATCGTTTCTATGCAAGAAATTAATAAAAACCTAGTAAGTACCTGCATTTAAAGCCCTTTCTAAAAGGGTTCGATTGTTTTTGGTTTATCTCAGTCGTGGCTAAGACATCGCCTCTCGTGCTTGAGGTCGTGGATTGAAGTGTCGGGTTTTGTCAATAGTACGGACGTTAAAACAAATCACAAGCACGC
Source organism: Orthosia gracilis (assembly GCA_947562075.1). Classification (NCBI taxonomy): domain Eukaryota; kingdom Metazoa; phylum Arthropoda; class Insecta; order Lepidoptera; family Noctuidae; genus Orthosia; species Orthosia gracilis. Next base: position 31,238,399 of record OX387274.1, on the reverse strand, counting down.
CCCTGGCGGCAAATCAAGAACAACTACGCATTGGCGCGCTTTTCCTAACCACTTGCGTGGTGGGGACAGCAGAATATGGGAGTTGAATACTAAGCGCCTTAGAGCTAAGACGTGGTAGAATCAGTGTCGATCCGTAATATTAGTAAGCACGATTTTAACTGAGTTAAAACAATAGACTACTATTTGATTAAACAATTTGTATCAAATAATTTGTATGATTTTATTTTCACGATTGTACCCACCGACCTGCCCACACACGATTTTTTAACCTAAAGTCGGCCAGTCTTGATGCGACATGTATTTTCTGAGTTAATCGACTTCTCTAACAACGTTGAAAAAGTTTATCGACGTCTCTAACAACGTTGATAAAGTTTATCGACATCTCTAACAACATTGAAAAAAAACATTGTGACGAAACCAGCAGCCTACTTGTGTAAGTGAAGCAGGGAAGGCGTTTTGAAGCCATCAATCATCATTCCGTCTGAATGCCTCTTGTCTAGACCCTCAGAAGCTTAACAAAGTGACATTCTGCCAAATAAAAAGATTGTCAAAATGTATGGTATTATAGGCACTATCGAAATGTGACGAAGTTAAGGAACTTATTCCACCGTCGACGAACAGCGAGAAGCGAATAGAGCTAGAAAATAGGTGCGAGTTGCCGAACAGCGAAAAACGAGTATGTATTTTCGATAGTTTTATCGCGATATAAGCGAGTATTCTTATGCGACGGCCGATTACTCGCACCACTCGCTAGGTGTGGCCGGTTGCTGGTTGGTCTCTGGGCGTGAGTTCTGTTCGCCAAGAGAGCACTGCTGAGTGAGAATTATCTTTGATAGCTCTTTTCGCTGCAAAAAACTAGTGGTGAGAGAGTTCTTGCCGGCAGTGTGAACGGCCAGCGATCAACTAGTAATATTATATGGGTCTCTGTTATTGACACGGGATTTACATCTTTTGTACATTTCTTCAGGGAGAAAATAGTCGACAGGTAATCGCTTCCTCGTCGGCGTAGGGATAAGTGCCTAATCCCAAACATTTTGATTTTTCAACTTTATCGCTGTTAGAATATGAATTTGTCTAGAGCCTCTACACACCATTTTTTTTTTCATTTCACTTTTCACATTGTTTTATCTATATTTGATTCGCTTAATCAACAGTTATCATGATTCCACTCAACAAAATCTCAAATCTTCGAATCAAACATCACGCGTCAAATTTGTCACACCCAAATTAATTTAGAAAGTGAAATATATGGGCGCCTTATGCTTATATGCTGCAGATGTCACTCAATTTAATCAATTCTTTAAAAAAAAACTATTTGAATTTCGCACTTAAATCTTTTACATGCTTGTACTTTAAATTTAATAACGACAAATCAATTTTGATTAATGTCAACCTAAATTTAACATCCAAAGCAAAAAGAATCAAAGAACGCAACGCAATGTAAAACGTGAAATTATCGAAATTGAATCAAAAATCCTCTGCGAAGGAAAGCAAGAAAAATTTACTAGTTAAATTCGGAGATGAAAAACCGGCCAAGTGCACTTAAGACCGCGCACTGTAAAGGGTTCCGTTGTGTACGTAATCTATACTTGGGATGAGTGTTCACGCATGCTCGATATTCATTTTATCATGTGCAAAATTAATTATTTAAAAATATTTCTGAATTAAACTAAGATAATTTTACCTATATTTGGAATTGTAATTTTAAAAGCGCGTATCCCACTAAGAGGAAAATAAAAAAATTCAAAAACTACAATAACTTTTGAATTATGTAATCCAACCTTCGATCAACAATAACCAACTAGATAACGGGTCAAGTACAAAATCAATACTAAATTCTGTCCGCGTGTATGTATACTTACTGCCCTACATATACAATACTTGCTATGACAAACTGAACAAAATAAGAACTCACGTCTCAAGGGAGCTGTTATTTACCGAGACGTATTTCTTGCGCCGACCCTACATCTAGTTGGTATTGTTGATCGAAGAATCCAATATATTCACTATGGTTATGTGCTCTTATTATTTTTTCATTCATCATTTACCCATATTAGCACGCAGAGTGCCACCATTAAATTATTATGTACGTAATTTGACCATAAAATTTAGCGGTAAATCTCATTTCCTCTAAATACATCATCAATTTAGTGCCAAAAGACTCTGAGTGAAATGGCTGTGTAACATCTGGACAGACAGAGAGGACAAAAAGTAACGGTTCCGTTTTTGCTATTTGACTACGCAACCCTAAAACCGTTGTACTAAGTCGACAATAATAGAAATTGTGATGAAGAATTTAACCCTGGAAGGGTCCTTTTGTCAACTTAATAGCATCCAGACTCTGAATATTTACACCGTATTTCAGTTTTTTTTGTACAATTCTTAAGGCTATGTTAATTTTGTCTGGAGATTTTTTTGGTAATGTAAATGTAGGCTTTCGAGCAATTTATTTTTGTAGCAATTGTAATTCTGGGTTAAGGTTTTTACATTGTATGATAGACTCCAGTAGTGGAATGCTAGTTGCTTAAGTAAAAAAAAAAGAGAATTGGACAGGCTCGCTTAGGATTATCACTTTACTTGATGAAAAAAAAGGGAAAACAAAAATTTGTCGTTTTTTGGCGAATAAACACTTTTTCTATATTTTCTTTCTTTCCTTGATGAGTAGCTCATTTATTAACGAATGCTAAATCAATGGTTATAGCATATTCTATGAATCTAATGTAGCAACCGATCGCAAAATTCGCAATTTGATCTTGATCGCAATTATGTAGGCCTACTGACAAGCAAAAAGCAAAATGCAAGCTCCCTAATTATGTGTACTTTACACAGCTTTCAGCTTACATCACACTTTAGGCTGAGTTGCCCAATTTCTCAGTTTTGTTTGTTCCATTTTGCTTACCACAAGATACTAACAACCACACTTTTTTCACTTGTTACCAAATTAAGCCAATGAGAGCTACCTTTTTTGTGCTCACCAGTTGGTGCCACTGACGAGCAAAGTCCTTAAATATATACGTTTTTAAGCTGTCATGGTAAAAAAAGTGAAATTTCAATAGGGACGACGGGTTTCAATTGTCGAGAGCCTGGAATCCAGATGCTCAACTATGTAAAGGTCGTAAAAACTACTGAACAAGTGTCAAAAGTGTATACAGTGAGCATCGTTTGTCGTGAACAATGTCGAGCAACTAGTGAGACGAGTTCATGGGGGTGACCATAAGCTCTTAGAGTAAGGTTATTTTGAGATCGCGTAAGTGACAGATCTATACAAATCAACATCTGCCCCTTACACACACTCAAAATAACCTTACTCTAAGAGGTTATGGTCACCCCCCTGGTAGTAGTGGTAGTAGTGTCGCAAAGACTTTAGTTCTCGTGATCATGGCGCTTGTAACGCTGCCGAAATAACAATCTCTCAACCAGAATCATAGTACACATGGTAAATATCCCGAAACAAATATTAATTCCTTAAATACAGCTATTAAACGCGCACGGAAGCATAGTTTGAATTAAAATCATGTCTTATGACGTAGAAATGCGATTAAATATAACATCGAATATGCCGCAGTTTTTCGCAGTCACATTAAAAAAAAAAAGAAACATAAAACTATTAAAGCAGTAGTTGTTAAAGTTACGGGCTTTACCTAACCTAACCTAACTTAAACTGTCATATTTGGAAAATATTCACAAAAAAATGTATATAAAACTGTTCTTAAAGGGGTATTACAGTATCATTTATCTAGGATCATAGATCTATGAGTCATATTTATATGATAGTGGAATATAAACATATTGTAAGAGCGCAGCAAAACAAGGGAAAATAATAATAAAATATTTTATTAAAAATAAACTTATGCAGTACAATAAAATGTTAGGTAAGTCCTAATCCGTCGGTATCCGCCAGAAAAGAGAACGCAAGCCTCGGTGTAATATGCGAGCTAGACGAGCGGCCCGCGCTTTGCTATCCTCACAGTTGTCAACTTCATAACAGCTCTAGAGCGCCACATATCGCCTTACAATATGAATAATATCGTGATTCAAAATTTTTTTTTGACATTTTCTATATTTTGTATAGCATCCTATAAATTATCCTAGAATACCCCTCTTAGAGCTAAAAAACTATAAAAATTGACATTTTGAAGACCTCACTTGGTACGTAAATAACAAGGGGATGATGGAAATTCCTAGATTGTGGACTGTATTTTAAGATAGGTGCTGATTGACTGACTCGTAGTTGTACATTCAATTGTACCTAGGCTTGGACGTACCTGCATATCCCGAAGGCGAATGCTCCTGCCACCTTTCAGGAACCACAGGCGCACAGATTTGATATCACACACAGTATTTTTAACGTAGAATCTTCAGAAAAATCAACCGAAAAACGGGAGCTCCCGGAAGATGCGTTAGCTCGCGCGCGCCGACATTAGCACTTTTTTTTTCATTGGTTGATGATGTATGACAGTTCGGGGTTCGCAATCCAAACGGGCCAATGGCGAGCAAGGGTCACATTAACCCGCGTAACATACAAGCATCTAAACCAGAGTAATTTTGACATAAACAACTATGAGTATTTATTACAATTTCAAAATAAAAGCAAGTAATTATTTTGATAAAACTGGCGTAACCATTTCCCCCAGCCTTGAAAGGAAATCTTTCAAAGAAAAAGAAAATAATATATATAATATAATTTACTGACATGAACCTTATTTACTTATACGTTAAATAACTTATTACTATAATACTACCTAGCTAGAAACTGACTGCCTTAAGTTTTGCTAGTTGCTATTGAGTTGATAGTGGACACAGTTTAACAACTGGTCTTTGATAAATACCGTGCCTAGTCTTTACCGTCGCTACGCGGATAACATTATCCTTGCCTTTAAAGGTTTGTACTATGACGCCTAAGGGCCGATGCAAGGGTGTGACATTCTCCTGTATTATAACTACAACCATTCCTTCTTTGACAGGAAGGGATGGTGCGTTCCATTTTTGACGAACTTGTAACTCATGCAGATATTCCCTCCGCCATCGCATCCAGAATGACTGTTCTAATTTATCTAAGAGCTCATATCGCGTTAAAAGATGTGGAATCGAGTAAACTACATGAGATGCTGGTAGAAATTTGAGAGGAGCCGTATGCAAAAAATGAGCGGGCGTCAAAGCCGTTGGATCTGAAGGATCAGAGGTAAGCACGGTCAGTGGTCGCGAATTTAGTAATGACTCAATCTGTGCCAAAACAGTTTGAAGTTCTTCAAAAGTTAAAATCTGGTGGCCGATGACCTTATACAAATGAGTTTTTATGCACTTGACGTTACTCTCCCAGCAACCACCAAAGTGGGGAGCGTTTGGAGGGATTAATTTCCATTGAATACGATTTTCGGCTAACTCCTTCTTCCAAACTGGTCTGTATTCATTTTCTAGAAAAGTGTATAAATCGCGAAGATAAGAACGGGCACCAATAAAATTAGTTCCGTTATCTGTATAAAAACATTGAACAGATCCACGTCGAGCCAGAAAATTGCTGCCAGGAAACAAGCTGTACTTAGATCGCTTGCAAGCTCGATATGTACTGCTCGTGTGGTGAGACAAGTAAATAGGCAGATGTAAGCCTTACGACTTCTTATACCTTTGCCGTGGTAAGGGGTTACTTGGATTGGACCGGCGTAATCGCAGCCAGTATGAACAAAAGCTTTGTTTACAGCTTTCACTCGAGGCACTGGGAGATCTGCCATCATAGGAAACCCAGTTCTAGGCTTAAATCGAAAACATACATTGCATTTAGACACAACGGATCTGATTGCTCGTCTAGCAGATAATATCCAGTATCTAGCACGGAGAACAGATGTCAATAATCCAGAACCTGTGCGCAAATATTTCCAGTGATAAAAACGTATAAGTATGTTTACCACATAATCCTTACCAGGAAGCAGAATAGGTTGTTTAAATTCAAATCTCTCATCTGAGTTTATCAGGCGGCCACGCACACGTAATATTCCATCCTTTAAAAATGGATTCAATTTTCTAAGAGGTGAGTCAACATTTTCCCTTTTCTAAGTCTTGAATATAATCACCAAAATGAACTAACTGGATCTCTTTAATCATTTCTTTCGCGATAGGAAAACGATGACCCTCGTCTTATGCTAGTTGTGCGACAGTGCGTAGTGCTAAAAAGGGACTGCATTTCAATCCAAAAGCTACTCGATTGAATTCAAACGTCCTTATAGGGTTTTGTCTATCTGCAAAATTGCAAACAGGTGAATCATCATGGGTTGAAATGAAACGGTATAAGATTCGCTGAAAACAACGATCTTGGTCACGAACGCCTATTCTAAGATAAATCTGTCTTACGTCAGCTGAGATAGCAACAGGTAATAATCTCATATTCAACAAGATCGTGAAAAGGTCACGTTGGAGAATAGGACCAGCATGTAAAAGGTCATTTAAAGAAAATCCACTGCTAGACTTAGCACTTGCGTCTACGACTGGTCTGACCCGTGTAGTTGATTTGTCATCCCGTAAAACCGCGTGATGTGGCATATAAAAGTGTCGAGAATCCGTATCGATCGTGTTCACAGCAGATAAATAACCCTGATCTATATAATCCCTTATGAAATTGTCATATGCCTCTCTCAGAGCGGGCTGAGCATTAAACCTACGCTCTAAGTATGAGAATCTGCGTTTGGCAATCTCAAAAGAATTACCAAGCATTTCGGGGTTGAATTTAAAAGGTAAAGCTACTTCGTATTGTCCGGAAGTATTGCGTGTGACAGTCTGCTTATAAATATCTTCACATTGTTTGTCATCTGCACTCAAAAATTGTTTAGGATCTATCTCATCGAATTCCCACATTTTCCGAACTAAAGATTCTACCTCGGAAGTCGTGACAGCATGACATGCCACAGAAGTTGCAGCGTGAATTTGGAAAGCCGCTGGAGCATCACCTAGAACGATATACCCCAAAACAGTCTCAAGGGCATCTGGAGATCCGGGTTCTCCGACTATTTTTCCGGGTCGCAACATCTCAGCAAAAAGACTTACGCCTATTAACAAATCTATTTCTCCTGGCGTACCCCAGGTACTATCTGCCATGGGAATATTTCGCAAACTATCAAGGAATCTTGTATCTACAGGACACGTTGGTAAGTCACTTGTGATTTGATTCAGTACTAGTGCATGAATATTAAATTTATAATTATTGAACCGAGATCTGAAATTAACTTTCACAGTGCCCTTCACTATCTGCGTTGAGCAACCTATACCTTTCACAGAGACAGGTGAATCAGATTCAATCTTTAATCCTAGCTTAGAACAGCATTTTGTTGTTATATAATGTTTTTGAGATCCGGAATCCAATAAGCATCTAATCACTACATCTCGACCATTGCGACCGGTGGCGTAAACGTTTGCGGTTGCAAGAATTTGCGTAGTTGCTTTCGACTCGCACTCTGTAGAAGACAATGTGCAAATCGATACTTCTGGATTCTCCTCTTCAAGCGAAGAATCATCCAAGACAGGATTTGAGGTGAGTTCCTCCTCGATTTCAAGTAAGTTCAAGACCTCACTTATTTCAGTCTCCTGGTTTACAGCTACAGTGGAGGTGCTCGACTGCGCTGGTGAAATTGCCTTAAAAAAATGAAGCAACGTATGATGCTTCGCATTACACTTACGGCAAGAAGTGCTCGAGTTACAATTAAACGATGTATGTTGATTACTCAAACAGTTAACGCAGTAACGATTTTCTTTTACAAATTTAAATTTATCTAGAATCGAAAGTTCCATAAATGGTTTACATGCATAAAGATGCGTGTGCGCAGTGTTGTGACAAAGCTTACACAGCTTATCGGAGGCTCGAGTCTGCTGAGTGGAAACTAAAGCGCGCGGAGGCGCGGGAAAAGAACGCGAGATGGCGGCGCGGCAGCTCGAAGCGGGCTGCAGTGTCGTAGGGTTGCCACGAGATTGTTGTGATGACGACGAAGTGCTCGTGCGATACAAAATTTTAACTTGTTCTCGTAAGAATTTAACAAATTCATCATATTTAGGCATATCCGTTTGACTACGAATCGAAGTTTCGAAAATTTTCGCTGTATCTGAATCTACAAGCCTAAGCCATATAAACAAAAATAAAATCACTCAAATCATCAATGTTAAGTTGTTTGAGGGCCGCGATAGTAGCTGCGTATTTATCAACTAATTTTTCCAAATTATTTGCTGAAGGACCGTTTATATTTTTTAATGCAAACAATTGATTTAAATATGTCGTAGCTAAAGCTCTGTCATCCTTATATTTATCCAGCAAAGCCTGCCAAATAATGGTGTAATTTTCTGCAGCCGGGGCTATACCAGCGCATATGGTTTTAGCCTTTCCAGAAAGATGACTAATCAGGTAATGGATACGTTCCGAATCAGTCAATGTCTTATTCTCATGTATTATTCGTTTAAACGTTTCGTAAAAATACGGAAAGTTCTGAATTTCACCGTCGAATATAGGTAATTCAATACGGGGAATCTTTATAGAATGTTCCTGAATACCGGTATTTAGCGCGGCTTGTGGAGGGGAGTTTGGTTTATCCAACCTATTGAAAATCTCCTTTATAAAATAATATAAATCGTCAAAGGCCGCTATCGGCTGGTAATTAATATCGTAGTCGGGATCGACTTGCAAGTTTAATAAATTTATCTCATCAACCAAACTTACAAATTCCTTACGTAATTGATCAATAGCGCGAGCTTGTGATAAGAAATTATACCTCGACTTCTCATCTGTTTTCGATGATAACTGGAATGTTTTATTTATTTGTTCAAAATACAATTGACGCTTAGCTTCCAATAATTTAATTTGTAACAAATGTCTATCCACATCCTTTTCCGCCATTGTTGAAACTTAACAATGCACAAACTGAGTTAACAACCTCTGCGACAAACAAATTAAGCGTAAATGTTTACGCGCGATAAAATAAAAAGATGCGATGCAATTAGTCAATAAGTAAATTAAGTATCTGAAAAGTGTACGATGCGATGCGAGCAAAATAACCGCAAATACTACAAGTCGATGCGATAAGTTACCTACGATGCGACTTACGTACATACGTATACCTATACCTCTATAGGTGCGATGCACAAAATGCGATATTCTACGCCGACGGTATACGGTACGAATACCTGCCCGCGGCGCGTCGGTAAAATAATATGTATGTATACACCTTCCCTACCTATTAAAATAAATATTAAACCCAAATTATTTATACCTTTGCAGTATGTATAAAGCGAGGATTTATAGAATATAATAGCTGTCTACAATTCGATGCGCTTTTTATAAAGTTATTTACTTAAACCCAAGTAAATAACAATCGACTTGTAAGCAACTGATTGCGAACAATTATCCGACCAATAACTAGAACCCTAGCGTAGTTATAATAAGTATGACTAGTGCGGGTCTAACTTATTTGGATGGATTAATTGGCGAAAAACACTAATCTAATTTTTAGACTAGGGCGAATATTTAACGAAAAATCTGTAAGTAAAACAAATAAGAATCCTAACTGCGAACTTATGAACGTCTGCAGAAAGGCGAATGCGAAGCGAAGTTAGGTAGGTAGGAAATAAACGTAATTTTTGTATGTACCGACGCGCGAGCGATTTACTTTATTAAACACGTTAGAAAACGTATTAATATTGTAATTAATAATAAAATAACGTTATAAACTGTGATATAATGCGTAATAAGTGAATACTACGGGATGTTTGCAAAATATTAGTCTTTAACCTATGGTACTAATAATCGACTTTCAACCTAACGCTTGAAGCAACAAGGTTCAATATCAACTATGCGTAAAAGCCAACTCGAGTCGAATCACGATCGGATTTTTCTCAATAATTCTAATCCGATTGTCATCCGGTGAGATGGACCAAATTAAATGGTGCGTAAATAACAAGGGGATGATGAAAATTCCTAGATTGTGGACTTTATTTTAAGATAGGTGCTGATTGACTGACTCGTAGTTGTACATTCAACTGTACCTAGGCTTGGACGTACCTGCGTATCCCGAAGGCGAATGTTCCTGCCACCTTTCAGGAAACACAGGCGCACAGATTTGATATCACACACAGTCTTTTCAACGTAGAATCTTCAGAAAAACCAACCGAAAAACGGGAGCTCCCGGAAGATGCGTTAGCTCGCGCGCGCCGACATTAGCACTTTTTTTTCATTGGTTGATGATGTATGACAGTTCGGGGTTCGCAATCCAAACGGGCCAATGGCGAGCAAGGGTCACATTAACCCGCGTAACATACAAGCATCCAAACCAGAGTAATTTTGACATAAACAACTATGAGTATTTATTACAATTTCAAAATAAAAGCAAGTAATTATTTTGATAAAACTGGCGTAACCATCACTCTACACCCTCCAACTCTAGCGCCCCTAGCGGTAAATTCAAACGCTGGAGCCCTGATTAAGTAAAGCGTTTACCAACAGTATATTTTTCAGCTGTATTACAATATTATATACACAATAACGCCTACATATAGTCCTGGGTGTAAAATATGAGGCATCGAGATTCAGAAAAAGTTTGAATTTAGACTTATCATTATCTCTCTGTAAAGAAATTCTGCATCGAGATTCAGATAAAGCTTAGAGCCTACTATATCTTACTAATATTATAAATGCGAAAGTTTGGATGGATGTATGTTTGTTACTCAATCACGCCAGAAGGGCGAAATTTGGTACAGGGTTAGATACAGTGTGGAATAGCACTTGGGCTACCCGGATAATTTTCTTTTGGGATAAGAAAACTCTTATCACGCAGGCGCAACCACTGGCAGATGCTAGTATATAAACCTGAAAGTTTGTGAGGATGCATGGATGTTTGTTACTCTTTCACGCAAAAACTACTAAACGGATTTTGATGGAACTTTACAGAAATATAGCTTACTAGCTAACCCCCGGGGCTTCGATCGCGTCACTTGGCTATTTACCTACCTACCTACCATACCAAATGTACCCACCTACCCTACCTACCCTACCCTACTCTACCTACCATACCCTATCTACCCTACCCTATCTACCCTACCCAGCCTACCCTACCCTACCTACTCTACTCTACCCTACCTACCGTACCCTACCTACCCTACCCTACCTACCCTACCCTATCTTCTCAATCCTACCTAACCTACCGTACCTTATCATGTAGTACATATTTTTTTATGTATCACCTTTTTCCAGCGCACGCCAAAGAATGAATTTTATATGCAACATTTTGCTACTTTGGGTTACATTATTGCAATTTTCATAAGAATCTCTAATTTTTATGGTCATAGTGGCTTCCACATAAAAGGTAGATATATGCTGTCAAGGACTTTTATTTAGAACTATTTAAGTCAAACAATCCTACGGTATGTTATATTTGTGTATCTCCAACAGTTTAGGCAGCGCACGCGAATATAGCTCTCAGAGGTCAGAATTTTGTTCCAAATTACTTGATATTTATCGTTATATTATGACCAAAATATAAAAAAATCATTGTAAATTGTAGCCTATGTGTTATTCTGATGTATAACCCATATTACTGTGAAGTTTCATCATTGGCAGTTTTTGCGTGAAAGAGTAACAAACATACATCCATCCATCCTCTCAAACTTTCGCATTTATAATATTATAGTAGGATTAGTAGGATACATCAAAATAATACATAGGCTATAATTTATAAAAGTACTAGCTGACCCCCGGGGCTTCGCTCCCGTCAATTGGCTACTTACCTACCTACACTACCTACCCTACCCTACCCTACCTACCCTACCCTACCCTACCCTACCCTACCCTACCTACCCTACCCTACCTACCCTACCCTACCCTACCTACCCTACCCTACCTACCCTACCCTACCTACCCTACCCTATCTTCTCAATCCTACCTAACCTACCGTACCTTATCATGTAGTACATATTTTTTTATGTATCACCTTTTTCCAGCGCACGCCAAAGAATGAATTTTATATGCAACATTTTGCTACTTTGGGTTACATTATTGCAATTTTCATAAGAATCTCTAATTTTTATGGTCATAGTGGCTTCCACATAAAAGGTAGATATATGCTGTCAAGGACTTTTATTTAGAACTATTTAAGTCAAACAATCCTACGGTATGTTATATTTGTGTATCTCCAACAGTTTAGGCAGCGCACGCGAATATAGCTCTCAGAGGTCAGAATTTTGTTCCAAATTACTTGATATTTATCGTTATATTATGACCAAAATATAAAAAAATCATTGTAAATTGTAGCCTATGTGTTATTCTGATGTATAACCTATATTACTGTGAAGTTTCATCATTGGCAGTTTTTGCGTGAAAGAGTAACAAACATACATCCATCCATCATCGCAAACTTTCGCATTTATAATATTATAGTAGGATTAGTAGGATACATCAAAATAATACATAGGCTATAATTTATAAAAGTATTGGGCGAAGTGCTAATACAACGCGAGTGGAGCTGCGAGCGGAATCTAGTAACACGAGTATACGAGTATCACACTAATATTATAAATGCGAAAGTTTGTGAGTGTATTTGTTTGTATGTTTGTTACTTCTTCACTCTCAAACGGCTGAACTTTTTATCCCGGATATATTCCCTCGGGATAATTTTCGACATTCACGCGGGCGAAGCCGTTGGCAGTAAGTAGCTAGTAATAATAATGTGAAAGTTTGTATGTATGTTTTCTACTCATCACGCCAGATTGTCTGAACGGATCTGGAGGAAATTTGGGACAGATATAGATTATAGTCTGAAATAGCACATAGGCTACTTTTCATCCCGATATAATAGTCCCTTGGGATGAAAAAACACTTTTCACACGGGCGAAGCCGCTGTTAGAAGCTAGTAATATATATTTTCGTGAAAGCGGCCATTCACCTTACCTAAATTTACGATTTATTGTTTTAGATAAGGCGATGGTCATCCATCATTTGTTGTGACAAGGTCTTCGACGAAACGAAATCAACTGCCAAAATGTTATTGTTGCAATACAACTCTGAACTGACGTTATTAAAAAGTAAGATTGTTTGTTTATGTTTGTAAAAAGCTATCTCGGGAAGTACTGACCCAATTTACGAAAATTCGTAACACTGATAGAGTCACATTTTCTTTGACGATATGGTTGGCGCAGTAGTTGAGCGATCAGCTGCTGGGCTGCTTGCCGCGGGTTCGATTCCTACTCGGAACAAATGTTTTTATAGCCTAGAGGTGCCGGATCGAGTGTGTGAGTTTAATTGTTTGTAAACGCACCCACCATACAGGATAAATTCCTAGTGAACGAGGATTATGTAAAAAAAAAACAATATGCAGCCTAAACTTTGGCTCCTTCTCATCCTCTGTCTATATTTCTAGTATATTGTTTTACTAATTATTTTTGTATTTTATTAATATCCGATAAAATAAAATAAATACGTAAACAGAAATATGTACACATATTTTGTCCCTGTTATGTCCTTTTTAATAGACTTTCTAAATCCCGAGAATGTTTTTTTTTGTATATTCTCCGATTTCTTCGTCAATTATGGGTCGATTTTGAAAATTCTTTGCTTAAAAGAGTTTGTTCCCAAATTGGTCCCATTTAATTTTTTTGAAAATTTGATGAAGAGGTTCGAACTCTGTTGTCTGTTTATTGTTTATACCATTTCATAACATAACATCACGCCAGTACGCTCTAAAGGGGTATGCAGATGTGTAAAGTTCATCTTGGTACACTCTCATTTCACCGGTTTTGTTCAAGTGTGATATCGGCGTAATCTATTCAGGCATAATAGGTACCTTACTAAAGAACTTGGCCTATTAGGTACACCTAAAAAGTGAGAAATAAAAAAATTATACGAAAATATACTACCAACTTCCAAATAAAAACAATACAAGTGAAAAATTAATTTAATACTACCATAACTAAAAAAAATTTGACCAACCAAAGACACTGATTTCCAAAAAGAAAATTATTTTTCACTTTATAGTGTTTTTATTTGGAAGTCAGTAGTATTTTTTTGTAAAAAGGTTTTTACCCCAAAGGTTGACTGGTAGAGAATGTTTGCTGAATTAAGTCCACCTATGTATCACTATTGTACATGAAGTTTAAATAAATAATCCATCATCATTAGCCTTTTAATGTTCCCACTGCTGAAACACAGGCCTCCTCCCAGTGAGAGAGGAAATAAGTCTTAATCCACCACGCGGGCCCAATGCGATGCGGTGGATGTCTTTTGGTTCTAGGACATGCCGGTTTCCTCACGATGTTTGTCTTCATCGTTTTTAGAGCAGTGGGTATGAAATAATTTACACATAGTAAAACGCCTGCCTGGGTTCGAAACAACGAGCTACGAAACGTAAGTCGGGGCCGTTACCACTGGGCCACCACTGCTCTCAACCATGGATCCCCCTATTTTTTCATTTCTTTCGGTCTTGTATTTCATCTCATCAATTCTTGACACTCTCAGAGAGAAATTTAAGGAGATTAATGTAATGTCTGTGCCTTCTCAGTATATTTTTATGAAAATCTTTTATATGCCCATAAAAATATAAAATTGTTTAAAAAATACAGTGATATCCATAACATTAACTAATATGTTATGGATATTACTGTAAAACGCACAGACATCTATAAAAAAATACTAGGAACAAACACAAATTTGTAGTACCTACAACAAGGCTCAAGAAAATAGGTGGCTCGTTTAGATGTCAATGTGTACGCTTTTATATTAAGCTTCCAAGCCACGTACAAGATCTAAGTCTTAATAAATTCAAATCATTCATTAAACGTAAGTTGTGTCAGAAAGCGTTTTATACCATTAAGATTACGTTGAGGACAAAAGGCCAAAAGGATTGTGCTGCTCCAATTAATTTTGATATTTTTTTATATTTTGCTCCGTGAATTTTGTTTTTTTTTTTGATACTATGTGGATCATTCATTTTTTTTTTTAATTTTTTTTTATCTAAGTTAGTTTTTAATCATGGTCTGGCAGTTTAAGTAGTTTATGCGGCCAACCCGAATGTCCTTACTTTGGTATTGTTCGTCGAATCGTTGAGCTCCTTAAATTCTGAGTTGAGTTACACGGTTTTTGACAAATGCGTGCACTGACTGGACAGGTCCACTCAATCTGGCTGGCTCTTTCCTCAAAAGACCATTTCAGACATCGGTCTACATGGTTTTCACATGATCTAACCAAGATTTTGTCTGAACTTTAAAAGAAACTGTGACCTCTGAGTTTGTTTCGGCCTTTCTTCACAGAGTAGTCAGATAGGAAACGCCGACCTCATCTAGTTTAAAAATATGTGATCGACTTGTAAAAGTGTTTGTACACACCAACTTACAGAAATAAAATCATTTATCACTTGTGAAAATCACGAGAAATGAACTTTATTCCACGAAATATACGAGAGCTAAGCTGCGAAAATGCTAATATAAGTCAAAAGTCAATAGTCAAAAATATTTATTTCAACTAGCTACTTAGCGGCAATTTTGAACATCAACAATTAAAATTTTAAAGTTATTAAAATTGATTCTACCGTCCATTTGGAAAAATAGATTGTTATGATAAAGAACGGACAGGATACTCCATACTTACTCCTAAAAAAACCGTTTTAAAATATTTACATACACAAATTAATTCAAATACATGAGGACGATGCACCCAGAATAGATTTATAGATAGAGACCCACCACATACTATACTACGCATATATATAAAGTATTAAAAGCATTAACAGGTAAATTCATTCATTTGATAAATAGGAACATGGTTCTCACATACTTACAAATATTACAAACATGGATAAAATACATAATTAAACAACAACAGAACAGTGTGTAAGTCTATTTATTAAAAAATATAATAACATACCAATCCAAAACATTAGGTCACGTTCAACACCCACTTGCGGAAACAATTGTAACGTCACACGTCCTCTATGATCAAAGGTAGCGGCTACATAATCCGGATATACAGAAATAGAATTACATACCGTGGAAGCGTTTCTCTGAAAACAATTGACGATCTCTGAAGGCGGGCGCTTTATTGTTTCGGGTTACATTTTGTATTTTGTAAAGGCTGACATGCATGTTTTCCTTTCCGATAAGATTTTGAACGATGAAATATCATCATATTACATACTTCCAAATTCATCATTCATCATAAGGGCAAATGTATCGTAAACATGGATTAAATGTTCCAATAAGGTTGCCTGTCCACTTCGCGCGGAGCGGAGAAAAGAGGTGCAGAGCCAATCAATCGAATGGCATAAATACTCCGCTCCGCTTTAGTGGACAGAGATTTGAAAACTAGTTTCAAAATGCGTATACAGGCAGGGTCAAAAATCGTGGATCAAACGAAACAGGGCGATATTTGGGGCTATTTGCAGTAGACCATAAAGTAGGACTTTTTTTTTTCTCATTGTATCCTCATCTATTGCCCTGTTTTGTTTGATCCACGATTTTTGTCCACCCTGCATATTTACGCGGAGCGAGGCCGTGGAGATGTGAGACAGAGCAGTGAGGCGGAGCGGAGAAGTGGAGTGGGGGAGCGGAGCGGGGAAACGGAGAGGAGAAGAGATTGCAACTAAGCTCCGCGTATGAAAAAACAGAGACCGCTACTCCACTCCGCATCTCCACTCCGCTGCCTCGTTCCGCTCAAGTGAACCCGTCCTGATGACGTGATACCACGCACGTATTATCTAAGAAAATTTAAAATACAAATCGCTCGAACTACATCACATTGCGATCATGTGAGCATACTTGCGATTTCGCTTTGCTCATGCTCATGAGCAAAGCAAAATCGTACTCTAACATGCTATTTTCGTATTCTTCTCAGCAAACCCTTTCATTTGATACCCATATCATGGCAGTGCACAAAAAATAACTAGTCCGCCAGCTTAAGCCGTCCGTCATATTGGGTTAAGAATGACATCACTTAGCTAATCTTGCATTGTCATCCAAACTAAACCTGTATGCAAAATTTCATCTTAATCGGTGGAGGATAACTGCTTTAAAACTCAGTTGCAAGATTTGACCCGAACATACATACTCGTACATAATAAATACATACATTGCAAGTTAAATAAAAGCTTGTAAAAATCGGTTATCGAGCCATCAGGAAGGTCGCTAAGAATAAAGGTACGTCAAGCACGTTAGTAGTTGTAAGCAGTGGTGGCCCAGTGGTATCGGCCACAACTTACAAGTTGTTGGTCGTGGGCTCGAACCCAGGCAGGCGCTTTACTTTGCGTAAATTATTTCATCCCCACTGCTCTCAAAACGGTGAAGAAAAACATCGTAAGGAAATCGACATGTCCTAGAACGAAAATTCAAAAACATGTGACATCCACCAACACGCACTGGGCCGGCGTAGTGAAAGAAAAGAAAGAAAAGTATTTATTTGTCACAAAACGACATACAATATAAATACATGCTTATGCTAAACCCTTAACAATAGTATTAGTTGTTAGTAAAGACGAGAAATAAATCAAACAATAATAACATATACTACCTACATTTTGCGCTATTTATTGTACAGCCTTATTTTGAGAGCCTACGTGACGTCGTGCACTTGCGTGCGCGCCGCGCGTGTTTTTACGGACCACTCTCTCCCACAGAGAGGAGGCCTGTGTCCCAGCAGTGGGAAAATCAAAAAAGGCCGTTGATGATGATGATGAAACATATTAAATAATCATTTAGATATTTCCAATAAAAATAAACAATAATAATTTTTAAATGTATTGACGAAAATGTGTTGCGCCGACTCCAAGTAACATAAGAAGGGAGGGGGAGGGGAGGCAGGAAGATGATGAATTAAATGTATTATCAGTCCTCGTCATTAGGTGAGCCATAACTCAACCTCATTTGTGAATATACTCGTAAGTACTACGGTCGATCAGCTCATCGCATTAGAATACCGACACTAAGTTCTGAATTAAGCATTTGAAGTTGAGTATCCTTTTTCAAACTCTACTTTAGCATAAAACTGTTTGAGACGTTCTTAACTCACAATAATCTATTCAGAAATCGGAGGTATGGTATACCAAGCGTACCATTCGTATGATAATCAAGACCTGATAAACACCCAAGATGTATCATATTCTTCGAGGCTTAGCCATATCTACCCGAGGAGCCGTTTCAGGTCCTTTTACGCATAATATGACCATCAAAATCACATAAACCCATCGCCAACAACCCTAGCGATATTTCCACATAAACTGGACCTATTGACGACCTGCCTACGCGCCGTAAAGCCTAAATCAATATTGGCCGCCGATTCCCGCCGTTTTCCGTTCTTAGGGTCGACCTCTATGTATTTTTATAATAGTAGATATCATATTCTTAAATACAGGGTGGATTTTTGAGACAAGACAGGAACCGCTTGTTTAAAAAAATGTTAATGAATTTAATTTCATTTGACATCGAGATTTATTGCAAAGATCTTAAGTTTTCGATAAATCGCTTCTAGGCAAGCGTGCTTCATCGTAGACCACATCATCGCTTACCATTAGGTGAGATAGTGGTCAAACGCGAGCCTATTGACAACAAAAAAAAAAAAGATTGTAAACTTTTTTTCTCGATAAAACACGATAGGGATTAATTGTTTTTGAAATTATCTGTTCACAATATGTCGAGAGTAAATAATATCGCAAGCTTTATTACAAACTTATTGTGTTTAAAAACCGGTGACACACTCGTATCTACATTCATTTCTTACGAAATATATGGGCAAAATACTTTCGAGTTGTGGCTTTCTAGTTCGCAAACCTTAGTTGGTCCGAAACGGTGTGTTTTAAACCACATATTGACGTCTAGGACGAACTTTTATCCGAATGGCAATGTAAAAAGGATAATTCCATCAAGGGCCGACACCTACACCAATTCTTTCCATCCTTTCGCGTGCGGCTGGCCAGGACGTGGCTGGAGGATCACTGTGTAGCCCAATTTCTCACAGGGCATGGTAACTTTAAAAGTAAACTATTTTCGTTCAAGCTTGTTGCCTCGCCTTTATGTCAGTGTTCTACATCTGACTGCAAATATGTAAAATCTGCACATCATATCTTATGGAAGTTATTCTTTGGCAGAATGAACGCAATACTATTTCGAATAATGTACAAGCTGTATCAAGAGCTGTTTACTATACGGACCTTGTGGAAAGTAGATCAAATTTCCGTGCGTTTTTGCCATACCTATTATTGGAATCAAATATAACAAACAGCTCACAATGTTAGGACCCGTTAATATTAATGCTAATTTTTATCCGTGGTGCTAGGCAACTGGGCTTATCCCAGTTGTAAACGACCCTTTGTGCCTATTGGTCTTATTTCTTCTGTCTCCTGCTTGATATGGAGGGAAATGGAAATTTGAATTTTTCCTACTCCTCCATTATTATTTTCTGATTAATTTCGTTGCGGAATCCACGACAGTTAAATTCATTCGCCGGGACTTCGTCGAGCTTCATTGCGTCGGCGCTTTTCTGATGGTTGCCACTGTTGATTCTGGCTGTCAGGTTTATCAGTATATGTATATTGTGTGGCATTAAGCCACAAATCTTTTTTTAATTTGTTTTTGATTTGTTACCTCCAGAATTTAACCGGTTGCAACTGAGTTGAGGATGGGCACATGTGTTCAGCTCAATACCTTCAAATCTTGCCAAAATTTCACTCCTAAATTTGTATCTCACAAAACATACTAAACATTTAAAATAACTAATATGTTATGGTTAACTTCCGTTTTTGCTATATTTTTCATAATGCAATTTTTGTATTCTTTTACATTATATTCGGTTTATTTTTACCTTTAAACAAATTATACGTATTGATGCAACGTTAAGTGTTCATTTTTCTTTTTTAACGCTAAAGTTTGTTCTTATGTGGCGTTGGCCGAACAAAACTAATTCGAAAAAAAAATATAACAAAAAAGTTATAAAAAAACAAAAACCTGATTGCTTGAAGAAAATCATGCTATGCAGTCGGAAGATTTAAATGGTTTTGGTCAGCCAGCTCGCGAATATGTATCCGCCGACTGCATAGCATGATTTTCTTTTTGCTTAAATCTTTTTAGTTCGCTTCGTAAGCACTCGGGCTTATGATTTTTTTTTTGTTGGTAACATGATATTTGGCAAGAAAAAGGTTTATTTTTTTTTAATTCCTGACTGTACTTATTTTCAAAATATGTGAATGCAGATAGCAATTACTCAAAAAGTTAAGGACCACAAGTCACTTAAGACCGTTTTCTCGTAGCCTACGGTTATGATACCTACCCTTACTAGCCCGTCTCAAAAACCCACCCTATATACCTCACATAAAACCGCGGACAGATATAGCTGTGAAAATATCCGAAACTTTTTCTGCCGACCGTAGAGGGCTGAATGTCACGTCGAAACTGTCGTGTAAGGAAGTTAGAAAAATGTCTATGTTCGAAGTTATGAGCTAAGACAAATAGCTTCGGAGTTTCTTTCACGGTGTCGGCATAAGTTTCTAAAGTTTGATAGTAAATAAAGTGGGTAGTCAGTTTTATTATTGTGTCGGGTTTCAGTTTTCTTAGTTTATTGTTATTTATTTGGTAGCTGTTGTCCGTGAGTTTGTGCGCGTGTTCACCCTCCTTCTCTAGCTCAGGGTAGCTTTATTTTGTTTTTATCTACCAGTCTTTCGTGAAGTTCTAGAAAATTATCACCCATATTTGGATTTTATGGATTTGAACATGAATACATTATTTTGTTTGTCAGTCATTCAGTCAAAGATTTTTTTTAGCTTTGTTTCGATGAATAAATCTTTTTCTACAGAGAAATTAACACCTATAAGGAGTTAGCGACCTTAGCACACCAAATGATTTTTCTGTTAAGGCAATAATTTATTTGTTATTTTTACGCTTGTAACAAAGATGGAAACAGGTTGAACAGGTTGGTAAACGATAAGTTTGAACTTCTCGTTTTCCGCCCATTCCAACGTTATAAAAAAAAAAAGTTAATTCAAAAAATCTAATTTGGGCAGCCAGATCCCGAATATGTATCCTCCGACTGCACAGCATGCTTTTGTTCTTGTTTACGTATTTTTAGTTCACTTTTTAAGCAGTCGGGTTTTTATATTTTTTAAATTAACTTTTTTTATTTACAACATTTTAGTTATTTTTTTGGAATTGGATACATTTAAACATATAAGTATTATATATTTTTGAAATCACCTCTTAAAACCCTTTATTTTGATACTTAACAAAAAACCACGCGAAAAAAATTTGGTCCCCCACAATATGGCACCCGAAAGCCGCCATTTTTCTATTATCCAATTTTAATGCAGCCAGTGACACTCGCAGGGTTAAGACGAATCGATTGACGTAAGAATCATCAAAATTGGCCAACGAGTTTGGCAAGTAAACCCTTTTAAGCATTTTTATTTACATCGTCATCCTCGCTGAAATACCCACACAAGGTTTTAATCTTTAAGTAAACGACAAGATAGGTTTAATGTCTCGATACGGGTCACGTTTGTTTCAAAAATAACTGAATACCAATATTATAAAGAGGAAATATTTTTTTGTTTCTTTGTACCGAATCGGCTCCGAAACCACTGGATCGATTTAAAAATTCTTTCACCAATGGATAGCTACATTATTTTTGAGTTACATAGGCTATTTTTTTATTCTAAAAACGGGTCCTGTGGATTGGTTCACTGGAGCGAAGCTGCGGGGTACAGCTAGTAATCAATAAAAGGCTCTAGACAAAACGTCTTTCCTTATCTAAAGGTGATGGTAGAAATACCAAAATGCGATTGATCACGTGGCATATTGATAGCGCTTGGCAACACATTTTTTTCTTTTTTACAAAAGTTATCGCGACTCGTTCGTTGATAGAATGTCACTTGTTTGGAGACCAAACGTCTAAAGGGTTGGATAGTTTTAAGTATTTTCAATCCATGTGCAGTTTTTAATTTATTGTGAACTAGCTTTCCGCCCGCAGCCTCGCCTGCGTGGACTACACGATTTTGGCTGTTTCGTTTTTTGCAGTTCTGGCGGGATATTGCAAATTATTATCCAAACATAGCTTTTCGCCCGCGTCTTTCGTAACTACGTAAGGGACGAAATTCAAAAAATGCTTTAGTTCGTTTTTCTTTAATTGTATTGGAGAGCAGAAATATTAAATTTTAGGTTATTTTGATAATCAACAATTTATTTTTCTTACAAACTCGAGCAACCCTTTAAGGGATGAAAATCAAAAAAACCTGAGACATGTGTTTCTATAATTATATTGAAGAGTGGAAATACTAAGTTTCAAATATTTTTTATAAACAATTTCAATTTCTTATAAATTTAACACTCTGTTTACTCCTTTAAGGGATGGAATTCAAAAAAAAATCTTAAACACATGTTTCTTTATTTTTATTGAAGAGCAGAAATACTAAGTTTCAAGTAATTTTGACGATAAACAATTATTTTTTCTTACAATCTTTAACACCCCTTTTTACCCCTTTAAGGGATTAAATTCAAAAAATCCTTGAAGATTTATTAACTTTATTTAGATTCTAAATGCAATATTTCATTCATTTCAAATTAAAAATGATAGAGTTTCATACAAACTTTCATCCCCTATCGAACTCCCTTAGGGGTTGACTATCAAAAAATCCTTTCTTATTCCTTGTCTACATTGTAAAGGATACCTCTGTGCAAAATATTAGCTTTTTAGGTCCAAGAATATGGGCTGGGCGTTGATGAGGCAGTCAGGACTTTTCTTTTTATTTATATATATGTTACGGCTAATACCCGAAGTGCGGCTACACCTAGTATTAGCCGGAGCTTAGGGCACCCCGACACGGACAGGTTAGGTTCGAACGAGATGACGGGAGCTGAAGTGAGCGAGCGAACTTCAGCGAGCGAACGGAGCCCCGCTGCGCGGGGCTCCTATTTCCGTCCGCAGGGTCTAAAGTAACCTAACACGAACGAGATGACGGGAGCTGAAGTGAGCGAGCGAACTCAGCTCCCGTCATCTCGTTCGTGCGGGGCTCCGTCGCGTGGCTACACCTAGTTCTAACCGGCTAAAACTAGGTGTAGCCGCACGAATACTAGGTGTAGCCGCATTTCGGGTATTAGCCGTAACATATATATAAAGATTGTTTTCAAATTATTTACCTAACTTTACGTACCACTCATACTTGTGTTTATGTAATCAGACCAAAACTTTGAATTTAACTAAACATTGAATTATTATTCTGAACACATTACACACCTTTACAAATCAAAACGTGTTTACCTGTGCTTGTATCGCAAACGAAGTATCGATCTGATCCAGTTTGGATAACATAGTTAATATTTGGTTTGAATTTAAATTACCTGCAGTTTGTTAACTATACTCCATTTGCGATAACATTAGACGTTTAAATTAGCCCATTTTACAGCCCGTTCAACCGATTTTGACCTTCTATTGCGTTGGTGATACGACAATTAATGGTAGCTGTAGTAAACAGTTGGTTTTGGTAA
This sequence comes from Orthosia gracilis, assembly GCA_947562075.1. NCBI lineage: Eukaryota > Metazoa > Arthropoda > Insecta > Lepidoptera > Noctuidae > Orthosia > Orthosia gracilis. The sequence goes on along the minus strand of OX387274.1, from coordinate 31,214,927 downwards.
CAGGTTTATGCTTTATAAGTCATCCTTATGTTTACGGGATAGAACTCAAAATCGGTTGAACGGACTGTATAAAGATTTGGAAACATGTCTAATGTTATTTCAAATGGAGTTTAAATTGATTCAAATCATATCAAATTATTTATTTTTACAGAAAACACTACTTCAATGATGTTATTTGTACATGTTTCAAGTGATTCGACCGTAAGGCATGCAAAATGTGTACAATCACGGTTTATTAAAATCAAGATTGACATTGAAACATATAAAATTAGATAAAAATATTTAGCTTTATATAGTTAAGTGATAGAGATAAAGGTGTTATTCAGAAGTTTTAATTTCTTGCTGTAAGTTCAGTGTCTAATAAAATAAACGTATAAATGTTTTTACATTTATAGGTAAGACCTAAACTAACAAATGTAAAAAAGGCACGTACACGTACGATGATTTGTAACGACGATAAAATCAATAATTGCTTGCAGTGGTAGTCTGAAGCATAATGCAAAATTATTGCGCCAGTGCGATTGCTGCTTTAAAGAAAACAATCGAAAATATCTGAAAAATAGTATACAAAAAAAACCAACCGAAAATAAAAAAAAAATAACCGAAAAATAGAAACCAAAATAAATTGAGACACTTCTCAACTTTTTCGAAGTAAAATACATGAAAAAGGCAATTAAAAACGTCACACTACTTTAATTGGCAAAACTATGTTCACGCTTTCACTATGCTTTTCATCATATGAATAGGTATGCGCAAAATAACGCGCAAAACAATTTTATTTACTCAACCAAAACACTTGGAACCCATGATTTCACACTTGAACTGCTACATAAGCACTTGTTTATATCAATAGCGTTGATTGCTTCGCTACTCGTGAGCACCGCGCTTTATTAGTCTTGTCACGATACTGATACGAGAATAACATATATAAATAATGTTATGAGATTTTCAGTATTTTTAAGGTGAAAATCATCATATTTACAACTGGAGCTATTTTGCTATCTGTACCTACACATCTGGCAACCCCTCCGGGAAACTCACGTGATGATTTTTGGAATAATAAAAAATATGCTTGTCTATGCTGCCCACTCAAGAATAAAACAAAAAAATATGACAATGATTTCTGAGCAACTTGCAGTTAGCGCAGTTCTTTCGCGTATGTAATCCCCAGCACGTAAGTTGGCAAGTGTTGTTAGATGCGCAAAAGTAGTTTTTTTGGTATCTTTGATAGTGAAGCGGGGCGGGGGCCACGTTTAGGCCTGTTCCGAGGGTGCGATTGGTTGGTCAGTTGACACAAGGGTCGACTGACCAATCGTGTCGCGTCCACGATCGTTTTGCTCTACATGGTGGTTGGTCAGTTCGCGGAGAGTGCGCAAACTTATCTCCACTACGCCAAAACCTGGTCAACTTACGTGCCGGGCACTATACAAACCTGGTTTACACTAATCGTATCTGTCACGATTTTTCTGTACGATAACATGCGTAAAAACATTAACCTAATGATTTTTTAAAGATTTTCTTGCATAAATTAATCATCATTAAATATTACGGCCGAAACAAATCTGCAGCAACTATAGACTTGTTTGTGATGTAACAACTCTTGGGGGAGGCTAATGCCTGCAGCAGCAGTTTCACAAGAACCGACACCAAGTGCTTCACGCATCCCGCGGCCTTCTTCATCGAAAAATAAACCCATCCATTCCTACTTTCACACTATCACACTTGTCCTACTAATCGTAACCTATCCTACTTCCTACTAATATTATAAGGGCGAAAGTTTGTGATTGTGTGTGTGTTTGTTACTTCATCACGCTCAAACGGCTGGACAGATCTGGATGCTTTTTGGCTCAGAGATAGATTAGCGTCTGGAATAGCATATATGATACTTTTTATCCAGGGAATATGTTATCTTGGGATAATTTTCGACAATCATGCGGGCGAAGCCGCTGGCAGAAGCTAGTTATATCATTAATGCGAAAGTAACTCTGTTTGTTTATTTAATGTAAAATCTGCACATCATATCTTATGGAAGTTATTCTTTGGCAGAATGAACGCAATACTATTTCGAATAATGTACAAGCTGTATCAAGAGCTGTTTACTATACGGACCTTGTGGAAAGTAGATCAAATTTCCGTGCGTTTTTGCCATACCTATTATTGGAATCAAATATAACAAACAGCTCACAATGTTAGGACCCGTTAATATTAATGCTAATTTTTATCCGTGGTGCTAGGCAACTGGGCTTATCCCAGTTGTAAACGACCCTTTGTGCCTATTGGTCTTATTTCTTCTGTCTCCTGCTTGATATGGAGGGAAATGGAAATTTGAATTTTTCCTACTCCTCCATTATTATTTTCTGATTAATTTCGTTGCGGAATCCACGACAGTTAAATTCATTCGCCGGGACTTCGTCGAGCTTCATTGCGTCGGCGCTTTTCTGATGGTTGCCACTGTTGATTCTGGCTGTCAGGTTTATCAGTATATGTATATTGTGTGGCATTAAGCCACAAATCTTTTTTTAATTTGTTTTTGATTTGTTACCTCCAGAATTTAACCGGTTGCAACTGAGTTGAGGATGGGCACATGTGTTCAGCTCAATACCTTCAAATCTTGCCAAAATTTCACTCCTAAATTTGTATCTCACAAAACATACTAAACATTTAAAATAACTAATATGTTATGGTTAACTTCCGTTTTTGCTATATTTTTCATAATGCAATTTTTGTATTCTTTTACATTATATTCGGTTTATTTTTACCTTTAAACAAATTATACGTATTGATGCAACGTTAAGTGTTCATTTTTCTTTTTTAACGCTAAAGTTTGTTCTTATGTGGCGTTGGCCGAACAAAACTAATTCGAAAAAAAAATATAACAAAAAAGTTATAAAAAAAACAAAAACCTGATTGCTTGAAGAAAATCATGCTATGCAGTCGGAAGATTTAAATGGTTTTGGTCAGCCAGCTCGCGAATATGTATCCGCCGACTGCATAGCATGATTTTCTTTTTGCTTAAATCTTTTTAGTTCGCTTCGTAAGCACTCGGGCTTATGATTTTTTTTTTGTTGGTAACATGATATTTGGCAAGAAAAAGGTTTATTTTTTTTTAATTCCTGACTGTACTTATTTTCAAAATATGTGAATGCAGATAGCAATTACTCAAAAAGTTAAGGACCACAAGTCACTTAAGACCGTTTTCTCGTAGCCTACGGTTATGATACCTACCCTTACTAGCCCGTCTCAAAAACCCACCCTATATACCTCACATAAAACCGCGGACAGATATAGCTGTGAAAATATCCGAAACTTTTTCTGCCGACCGTAGAGGGCTGAATGTCACGTCGAAACTGTCGTGTAAGGAAGTTAGAAAAATGTCTATGTTCGAAGTTATGAGCTAAGACAAATAGCTTCGGAGTTTCTTTCACGGTGTCGGCATAAGTTTCTAAAGTTTGATAGTAAATAAAGTGGGTAGTCAGTTTTATTATTGTGTCGGGTTTCAGTTTTCTTAGTTTATTGTTATTTATTTGGTAGCTGTTGTCCGTGAGTTTGTGCGCGTGTTCACCCTCCTTCTCTAGCTCAGGGTAGCTTTATTTTGTTTTTATCTACCAGTCTTTCGTGAAGTTCTAGAAAATTATCACCCATATTTGGATTTTATGGATTTGAACATGAATACATTATTTTGTTTGTCAGTCATTCAGTCAAAGATTTTTTTTAGCTTTGTTTCGATGAATAAATCTTTTTCTACAGAGAAATTAACACCTATAAGGAGTTAGCGACCTTAGCACACCAAATGATTTTTCTGTTAAGGCAATAATTTATTTGTTATTTTTACGCTTGTAACAAAGATGGAAACAGGTTGAACAGGTTGGTAAACGATAAGTTTGAACTTCTCGTTTTCCGCCCATTCCAACGTTATAAAAAAAAAAAGTTAATTCAAAAAATCTAATTTGGGCAGCCAGATCCCGAATATGTATCCTCCGACTGCACAGCATGCTTTTGTTCTTGTTTACGTATTTTTAGTTCACTTTTTAAGCAGTCGGGTTTTTATATTTTTTAAATTAACTTTTTTTATTTACAACATTTTAGTTATTTTTTTGGAATTGGATACATTTAAACATATAAGTATTATATATTTTTGAAATCACCTCTTAAAACCCTTTATTTTGATACTTAACAAAAAACCACGCGAAAAAAATTTGGTCCCCCACAATATGGCACCCGAAAGCCGCCATTTTTCTATTATCCAATTTTAATGCAGCCAGTGACACTCGCAGGGTTAAGACGAATCGATTGACGTAAGAATCATCAAAATTGGCCAACGAGTTTGGCAAGTAAACCCTTTTAAGCATTTTTATTTACATCGTCATCCTCGCTGAAATACCCACACAAGGTTTTAATCTTTAAGTAAACGACAAGATAGGTTTAATGTCTCGATACGGGTCACGTTTGTTTCAAAAATAACTGAATACCAATATTATAAAGAGGAAATATTTTTTTGTTTCTTTGTACCGAATCGGCTCCGAAACCACTGGATCGATTTAAAAATTCTTTCACCAATGGATAGCTACATTATTTTTGAGTTACATAGGCTATTTTTTTATTCTAAAAACGGGTCCTGTGGATTGGTTCACTGGAGCGAAGCTGCGGGGTACAGCTAGTAATCAATAAAAGGCTCTAGACAAAACGTCTTTCCTTATCTAAAGGTGATGGTAGAAATACCAAAATGCGATTGATCACGTGGCATATTGATAGCGCTTGGCAACACATTTTTTTCTTTTTTACAAAAGTTATCGCGACTCGTTCGTTGATAGAATGTCACTTGTTTGGAGACCAAACGTCTAAAGGGTTGGATAGTTTTAAGTATTTTCAATCCATGTGCAGTTTTTAATTTATTGTGAACTAGCTTTCCGCCCGCAGCCTCGCCTGCGTGGACTACACGATTTTGGCTGTTTCGTTTTTTGCAGTTCTGGCGGGATATTGCAAATTATTATCCAAACATAGCTTTTCGCCCGCGTCTTTCGTAACTACGTAAGGGACGAAATTCAAAAAATGCTTTAGTTCGTTTTTCTTTAATTGTATTGGAGAGCAGAAATATTAAATTTTAGGTTATTTTGATAATCAACAATTTATTTTTCTTACAAACTCGAGCAACCCTTTAAGGGATGAAAATCAAAAAAACCTGAGACATGTGTTTCTATAATTATATTGAAGAGTGGAAATACTAAGTTTCAAATATTTTTTATAAACAATTTCAATTTCTTATAAATTTAACACTCTGTTTACTCCTTTAAGGGATGGAATTCAAAAAAAAATCTTAAACACATGTTTCTTTATTTTTATTGAAGAGCAGAAATACTAAGTTTCAAGTAATTTTGACGATAAACAATTATTTTTTCTTACAATCTTTAACACCCCTTTTTACCCCTTTAAGGGATTAAATTCAAAAAATCCTTGAAGATTTATTAACTTTATTTAGATTCTAAATGCAATATTTCATTCATTTCAAATTAAAAATGATAGAGTTTCATACAAACTTTCATCCCCTATCGAACTCCCTTAGGGGTTGACTATCAAAAAATCCTTTCTTATTCCTTGTCTACATTGTAAAGGATACCTCTGTGCAAAATATTAGCTTTTTAGGTCCAAGAATATGGGCTGGGCGTTGATGAGGCAGTCAGGACTTTTCTTTTTATTTATATATATGTTACGGCTAATACCCGAAGTGCGGCTACACCTAGTATTAGCCGGAGCTTAGGGCACCCCGACACGGACAGGTTAGGTTCGAACGAGATGACGGGAGCTGAAGTGAGCGAGCGAACTTCAGCGAGCGAACGGAGCCCCGCTGCGCGGGGCTCCTATTTCCGTCCGCAGGGTCTAAAGTAACCTAACACGAACGAGATGACGGGAGCTGAAGTGAGCGAGCGAACTCAGCTCCCGTCATCTCGTTCGTGCGGGGCTCCGTCGCGTGGCTACACCTAGTTCTAACCGGCTAAAACTAGGTGTAGCCGCACGAATACTAGGTGTAGCCGCATTTCGGGTATTAGCCGTAACATATATATAAAGATTGTTTTCAAATTATTTACCTAACTTTACGTACCACTCATACTTGTGTTTATGTAATCAGACCAAAACTTTGAATTTAACTAAACATTGAATTATTATTCTGAACACATTACACACCTTTACAAATCAAAACGTGTTTACCTGTGCTTGTATCGCAAACGAAGTATCGATCTGATCCAGTTTGGATAACATAGTTAATATTTGGTTTGAATTTAAATTACCTGCAGTTTGTTAACTATACTCCATTTGCGATAACATTAGACGTTTAAATTAGCCCATTTTACAGCCCGTTCAACCGATTTTGACCTTCTATTGCGTTGGTGATACGACAATTAATGGTAGCTGTAGTAAACAGTTGGTTTTGGTAACAGGTTTATGCTTTATAAGTCATCCTTATGTTTACGGGATAGAACTCAAAATCGGTTGAACGGACTGTATAAAGATTTGGAAACATGTCTAATGTTATTTCAAATGGAGTTTAAATTGATTCAAATCATATCAAATTATTTATTTTTACAGAAAACACTACTTCAATGATGTTATTTGTACATGTTTCAAGTGATTCGACCGTAAGGCATGCAAAATGTGTACAATCACGGTTTATTAAAATCAAGATTGACATTGAAACATATAAAATTAGATAAAAATATTTAGCTTTATATAGTTAAGTGATAGAGATAAAGGTGTTATTCAGAAGTTTTAATTTCTTGCTGTAAGTTCAGTGTCTAATAAAATAAACGTATAAATGTTTTTACATTTATAGGTAAGACCTAAACTAACAAATGTAAAAAAGGCACGTACACGTACGATGATTTGTAACGACGATAAAATCAATAATTGCTTGCAGTGGTAGTCTGAAGCATAATGCAAAATTATTGCGCCAGTGCGATTGCTGCTTTAAAGAAAACAATCGAAAATATCTGAAAAATAGTATACAAAAAAAACCAACCGAAAATAAAAAAAAAATAACCGAAAAATAGAAACCAAAATAAATTGAGACACTTCTCAACTTTTTCGAAGTAAAATACATGAAAAAGGCAATTAAAAACGTCACACTACTTTAATTGGCAAAACTATGTTCACGCTTTCACTATGCTTTTCATCATATGAATAGGTATGCGCAAAATAACGCGCAAAACAATTTTATTTACTCAACCAAAACACTTGGAACCCATGATTTCACACTTGAACTGCTACATAAGCACTTGTTTATATCAATAGCGTTGATTGCTTCGCTACTCGTGAGCACCGCGCTTTATTAGTCTTGTCACGATACTGATACGAGAATAACATATATAAATAATGTTATGAGATTTTCAGTATTTTTAAGGTGAAAATCATCATATTTACAACTGGAGCTATTTTGCTATCTGTACCTACACATCTGGCAACCCCTCCGGGAAACTCACGTGATGATTTTTGGAATAATAAAAAATATGCTTGTCTATGCTGCCCACTCAAGAATAAAACAAAAAAATATGACAATGATTTCTGAGCAACTTGCAGTTAGCGCAGTTCTTTCGCGTATGTAATCCCCAGCACGTAAGTTGGCAAGTGTTGTTAGATGCGCAAAAGTAGTTTTTTTGGTATCTTTGATAGTGAAGCGGGGCGGGGGCCACGTTTAGGCCTGTTCCGAGGGTGCGATTGGTTGGTCAGTTGACACAAGGGTCGACTGACCAATCGTGTCGCGTCCACGATCGTTTTGCTCTACATGGTGGTTGGTCAGTTCGCGGAGAGTGCGCAAACTTATCTCCACTACGCCAAAACCTGGTCAACTTACGTGCCGGGCACTATACAAACCTGGTTTACACTAATCGTATCTGTCACGATTTTTCTGTACGATAACATGCGTAAAAACATTAACCTAATGATTTTTTAAAGATTTTCTTGCATAAATTAATCATCATTAAATATTACGGCCGAAACAAATCTGCAGCAACTATAGACTTGTTTGTGATGTAACAACTCTTGGGGGAGGCTAATGCCTGCAGCAGCAGTTTCACAAGAACCGACACCAAGTGCTTCACGCATCCCGCGGCCTTCTTCATCGAAAAATAAACCCATCCATTCCTACTTTCACACTATCACACTTGTCCTACTAATCGTAACCTATCCTACTTCCTACTAATATTATAAGGGCGAAAGTTTGTGATTGTGTGTGTGTTTGTTACTTCATCACGCTCAAACGGCTGGACAGATCTGGATGCTTTTTGGCTCAGAGATAGATTAGCGTCTGGAATAGCATATATGATACTTTTTATCCAGGGAATATGTTATCTTGGGATAATTTTCGACAATCATGCGGGCGAAGCCGCTGGCAGAAGCTAGTTATATCATTAATGCGAAAGTAACTCTGTTTGTTTATTTATCTGTGTGTTACATTTTCACGTCTAAGCTGCCAGACCGATCTTAATGAAATTCAACATCGCCTGGGACTTAAAAAAGGCCATACCAAAAAGGAGACCAGTATATCATAATTTCAGTGACCTACTACTGGCTCACTGCTTTCAGATCTCTACCTACTTCAGGTATATTGCGAATCTGGTATTTAGATAATCTGGTATTTTGCGAATCTGGTATTTAGATTCCTGTATATTGAAAATCTGCACCCGTATTGCGTATGTGAATACGGCAACGCAAAGAGTTTGACCGCTATCCAATTGACCAAATCGACCAATCACACAGACGGAAAATCCACATCGCTTCATTCATCTCGCATGTGATTGGTCGATTTGGTCGATTGGATAGCGGGCAAACTCTTTCTGTTGCCGTATTCACTTACGCAATTATTCTGAGATCGAGCCTCATTTTCCACCATAATAAGGAAGAAGTTTCATTCCAAAATATTCTTATCTCTTTCTATGTCTACGGTATCTAAACCGGTAATCCCGCCCGCTACTAACTTCCTATTAGTCTAATGAAGCGAGAAAACGTAAATAAAATAATAAAAGTACCTACAGAGGCAGCCTCCGCCGCCTCACAAAAGATAAAAATCATTTTACGTGAATACTAGTAGTTCTAGGAAAATGTGGGGGTTTTCGCAGAATTTACGCTCGCATTTTTATAAACTTTTCTTTGTTTATATCAACTTTGATTAGCTTTGTAACGGTTTCTGTAGGTCGTGGACTGGTTACATGTTTACTGTCTATTAATATTATGGTGTTATTTTTACTTTAAAATTTTATTTTTATACTACCATATTTTTTAGGTATTTTTTCTGCTAAAAAATCAAGTGTTATATAGTCTTACTTGTGGATGGATATGACAGTATAAAAATAACTTTATTTGCGATTAGCTGTGCCCGCGGCTGCATTCTCATCAACTGCCTATGCCTACCCTACCTACCTACCTACCAATTTTGTTTTCTAGGATATGTTCCGCGGCGATTCTTAACACCGCTATTCAGAAAATATCATCAAATGCACAACGCCATCTATCGAATATGGAGTTCAACTGTCCGGATATCTAAATTGCCTGTGTTGTGATATTTTACTTCTTGAAAACTTTGATCAAGTTTTGATTTAATTCATCTGAAGTTTTGATAGAGAGAAACGATTGCGATGAAATAAAAAACAAAAAAAATACTTCAAGTTACGCACAATTTTTATGTATAAAAGTTATCTACATTGGTTTCGTACATTTTACTTGATACGTGCACAACTAAACAGATAAACAGAAAAAGTTATCCTTTAACACCCTGGCTATTTTATTTGATAATATTTACGATGTACAAAAACGACTTTTCTACAGATTTATTATATGTGTCGCATCAAGGGTGGCCGATAGATGCAAACCATCGCGAAGTCAGGATGTATTCCCTTAAGTTAAGAAATTGTGTGTGGGTAGGTCGGTGGGTAGGTACAGTCGTAAAAATGAAATCACGCAAATTATTCGAACTCATAGTTACAATCTTGCTTACTAATATTACGGATCTACACTGATTCTACGACGCTCAGTAGTCAACTGCCATGTTCAGCTGTCCCCACCACGCAAGTGGTTAGAAAAAGCGCGCCAATGCGGAGTAGTATTTGATTTTACGCCTGGGGGCGTGTTTGTGCTTTGTTTTGACATCCGTACTATTGATTAAACCCGACATATGTATTGATTTGCGTTCATATTTTTTGTAGCGTTATTCTTCCGTTTGGGGAACAGACTGAGGGTAATGTTTTAACGGACTTTTAGTCGGTTAGAGCCACTATTACCCCTACCATGAGCCGGGAGCCCGAGATACAATTAAATTCACACGGATCCCCGACTGGTAATATTTCTGTAGCCTGTAAATTATATAAAAATGTATATAATAGCTAACTCCAGCTAAATTATTTTCCTTCAAGCTTGTTGTCTCGCCTTTATGTCAGTATTCTACATCTGACTGCGAATATGTACAATCTGCACATCATATCTTATAGGCGTGTATTCTTTGGCAGAATGAACGCAATACTATGTTGAATAATTTACAGGCTGTATCAGGAGCTGTTTATTATATGGACCTTGTGGAAATTAGAACAAATTTCCGTGCGTTCAAGCGTTTTTGCCATACCTATTATTGGAATCAAATATAACAGCTCACACTGTTAGGACCCATTAATATTAATGCTAATTTTTATCCGTGGTGCTAGGCAACTGGGCTTATCCCAGTTCTAAACGATCCTTTTTGCCTATTGGTCTTGTTTGTTCTGTCTCCTGCTTGATATGGAGGGAAGTGGTAATTGGAATTTTTCCTACTCCTCCAATATTCTTTTTTGATTTATTTTGTTGCGGGATCCAAGACAGTTAAATTCATTCTCCGGTACTTCGTCGAGCTTCATTGCCTCGGCGCTTTTCTGGTGGTCGCCACTGTTGATTCTGTTTTTCAGGAGTTGCAGTAGTTTGAGAGTAGTGCGGTGGGACTGTCCCAAAAAAAAAAAAACTTCAGCTAAAATCTCATTTTTTACTGAAAGTACTAGGTACTTTTCTTCTTTCGTACGTTTTATTTCCAAAAAATAACAGAAAATAATGTATTCAAATCAGGGTATCTTGCTTCTCTTAAAATGAGAAAGACGTTAATAATTCTTGAAATAGTCATCACTGCTGATAACCAGATAATGTAATAATTACATTCCATATTATTCTTTCATACCGAAGAGCTTGGTTTTTACATCTTAATAAGCTTCAAACTACACTGAGTCTTTACTAATATTTACGTAAAGTTGTGTGCAGACAGGGCTAACACGAATTTACGTATGACAGCGCACCGTTTGCTCAAACTTTGTAGTCCAAACAACGTGGTAACCTATGAAGGCACAAGTTTTGACAGCATTGTTTAGCCTATGCGAGATTTATTTACTAAGCTCTTTCTAACCATTTGTGGTGGCATACTGAACCTCTTTTGGACAGGGAGGATCCTCCGACCAGTCAGGTGTTATGTCTGGTCTGGTCAAATGTCGAACGGTTGCTGTCAGATTGTTGTCTGCGTTCAAATTGCGCCGAAAACTGTGCTTGCTTGATGCAGGATTTTATTTGACGTCAGGTCATTAGTTAGTATGTGAACACCCATTCAAATTTTCCAACATTTTCTAAGTTTTAGTTTTAAAATTCGTTGTGAGTATTACCTACTCATGAGATATACATATAGTATAGATAGTCATCTTTGGCAATTCATTTAATAAATTAGTATCGATCACTTATTTCTGAAAGAAAGAAATCTATACTTATATTATAAGGCTGGAGAGTTTGTTTGTTTGTTTGAACGCTCTAATCTCAGGAACTACTAGTTGGAATTGAAAAATTGTTTTTTTTTGTGTTGGATAGTTCATTTATCGAGGAAGGTTACAGGCTATATATAACATTACGCTACAACCAATAGGAGCGGAGCACAAATGAAAAATGTTGCAAAAACGGGCAAAATTATTCCTTTTTGAGACCTTCCGTCGCGTGCGCTGCGTAAGCGGTTAAAATTTCGCAAAAATCATGTATTAGTGTTGGTAGGGTAGGCTAGATAGGGTAAATGGGTAGGTAGGTTGCCAGTTGACGGGAGCGAAGCCGCGTGGGACAGCTAGTAAAAGATAAAAGCACACAACAAATTAAAACACACAATGACTAAAATTTGATGGGGACGGCCACGTTTTCTTTTGCCTTTGGGTTATGTTTATATGTAATATTTATTTAGTTCATTTCATTGTCATTGTGTGTTGTTTTGTGTGCCGTGCAGTATATGTGTGACATTTTCTTCTTTTTTCGAATTTAAAAGACTGGACTTAAAACTTACATTTACTAGCCCTGTCTGTAACCAACATTAGACATTCAAATATTCTGCCTGCCAACTAAATCAGATAGCGTAAAGCGGAGAGTGAAGGCTTTAGAATAACTTATGACATGTAATTTGGTAGACGCAATTTAGTAGACATCGCTTTAGTTATTGAGCTACGAAGGTTTTGCCAAATAGCTATTTTCTTAGTTCATGATGAAAAACATAGAGCTTCTTCTATATGGTTATGAATTTTATTTTAATTTATGAATACTTTATTGTACACCAAATTATTAAAAAAAAACCGGCCAAGTACGAGGGTTCCACTCGCGCACCGAGGGTTCCATTTAAACAGCTACATTCAACAAAATAATTGTCAAATTACTGACGATCGTAAACAATGAAAGCACAGACCTTTGCTTTAACGAAGGGACATAATTAACTTTGCCGTCGGAAATCTATTGTTCCTGTGCATCGACATAGGTTTTGGTCAGTTTACCAACTGCAAATAAGTTATTATATTTTTTTTAAATGTTGGTACAAAATTACAGTTTTCAGATTTTTTCCTTAACTTGTATTATAAGATATAGCTTGTTGCCAAATTTCAGGTTTCTAGGTTTATCGGGCAGTATCCTTTAGGTTTTGATTCCCTTGAGATTCCTCAAAAATGCGACATAAACTGCCGTATCTTTTGATTGCGTTGATTCAGAAATTAGTGTTTTTTTTTAATACTGCGAGAAACTGCAGACCTGAGTATATAGCATTAATTTTAACTTGATGGATTTGAACTCCAGGTGTTTCAGAGAAAAAGTTTTGACACAACAGTCAGACATACAACAAAGTGATCCTATATGGAGTCTTATTTCTATTGAAGAACGGAACTCTAAAAAACAAGAGGCAACTAAAAACATACAACGAAAGCGAACTTATTAATGAAATCAAACTTCGGGAAAACGATGATAAATCGATCGCAAACTTACACTTCATGCGTTCAATATCAAGCAATCATCATCATCATGCTCTTGCCTTTATCCCAATTATTAATTTGGGGTCAGTGCAACATGATTTCTTCTTTCATACATCTGTATCTGTTTCCTTCTTCCATACTTCTCTTCTTCGTAGTCGCCGTGGTAGGCCTAGGAAACGCTGGTGTGGACTTAGCGGTGACTTAGGCGCGTAAGAGGCGTACGGGAGATTGGCAAAGAAGGCAAAACATCGGGAAGAGTGGAAAGCTATGGGGTAGACCTTTGCCCAGCAGTGGGCAAACAAAGGTTAAAAAAAAAAACTTCACTATCTCTCGTTATCTCAGTAGTCTGTTCTAGACTAATCATCTTTCACAAATTCTATCCAGCGTGTCTTTGGTCTTAACATTCGTATCCAAAACTTTTCTCACGACATTTTCTACGTCACTTCTCCGTATCAACAAAAAATTAAATTGATTCGTTTAATTTGAACAAAGTGGTGATCAATGCTCGTGTTCCTTCTCTGTATGAGAAGAGGCTTTTACCCTGCAGTGGGACAGTTACAGGCATATTATATTAGTTAATCGTTTAATTTCAACGATCGTTTTACTATTCAATCTCTGTCCCATACTGCTTGACATGACTGGCTGGCTCACGAATTTCACGCCCTCAAACGAGAACCATTAAAAATTCAGAAATCGATCTATCATAATCCGGGCATCAGGCAGTCATGCATCACTCTGAACGAGAGCTGTGAACAGACGATTTTAGCGGTCGGCCGCAACCAGACTGCAACGTGACGGATCCGAAAATGAATAAATCCGGGTTTTATGAATCAAAATAGCTCTAACGCCTTTTATTGGAGTGATCTTTCGTCATGGATATCTTTCGTCTGATTAGATTATGTTGGACTTCTATCGACTAAAACCTTTTAGTTCTTACCGTTACCATTTGTCTCGGGCCCTGATATAAGTAAATTGGCCCAGAATACAACAAAATAGGAATGTTTCCTGGGTAGTAAAATGATAATTATATTTTGTCTGTCAGTGAGATTTTCAAATAATATTGGACCCGTAATTTTTGCTTTATCAAATAAATAAAACTTGACAAAGATAAAACGCATCAAAGTTCAGGAGACGCTTGTGACGTCACTTTGTCAGTATAGAGTGTAGCACACCGTGACGTCACACGATATTTCAACGCACTGCATCTTCGTAATTTTTTGTTAACGTGGCCATAGAGAAAATACGTATCCAATATTATTAAGTTATCTAACTGACGGACTAAATAGACTTTTTTTTTGTCAACTACCCTATTCGCCCCACTAAATACTTGAAACAAAAGTATTTTCTCATCTTCATTCTAGCCTATAAGCACTCAAGTTCGACTCCAAAAGTCGAAAGCCTCCTCGCCGAAACGACCATCATATTGACTTCCATCAAATTCTACAAGTATGCACACTTTACATACTAAATCCCTTTTCATCTGTTTAACTTTTCTCTGTGTACTTAATAAAGTACTGAGCGTAAAACTCACATACTTATGTGAACAATTAAAATTGTTAAGTCGGGGAAAATAATTGTGTACCACTTTTTAGAACAATTTCCAGTATATTGGATTATAGAAACTTATGCTCGCGGCTTCGCCCGCGTGTGTAGTATTTTACTATCACAAGGAATTAGTATACCGAGTTTGTAGGGACAAACATTATCCTGCTTGTATTATATTAATTTAGCTTATACTCGTAAACTATGTGTGCAAAATTTCATTGAAATCCGTTCGTCCGTTTTTACGTGATTGAAACATAAACATACAATTTTTTACATTATTTTATATTAGTATCAAGTAGTGTAGTCATATTATACTAACAACTAACTAACACACACATCTAACTGTCACAAATATGTGACAGATGTGTGTGTGATGGAATTTAAATTCGTAGACTGAAGTGGAATTTGGGGGGTGGCAATAGTGGTGTATCCTGAGTGATCGCAAATCGAAGTAGATCGTAAATTATACTATTTCATAACAAATAATTACATTGTTTAAGAAACTAACGGCCCTTATATCGATCGCATTTATTTTATTATTGATTTCTTATTTATAAAAATAATAGTTTAAGAATTACGTGTATTATTAATACTGTTATATTTAAATACATTATGTTTATATTCATAAAATATTTATTTACACCAATTAGTAAAATTAAACTGTGGAGTTATGTCACATCGATTCGATGAATCACTTATGATTGAGCCTTATGTACAATACTATGCTCCGCGCTTGCAACATTAAAAAAAAATTAAAGTCATTGACAGCTGTCAGTTTAGTCTACGAAATTAAAAATCAGAAATTAGATCAATCGATGGTATCATTTTATGGCATATAAGAGACATACAGACAATTTATGTTTCTGACTGTACAATTAGCAAAACAATCTTTATTCGTACAAATAGACGGAGAAGGGACGCCACTCTTTGTTGTTTTGTTGTCATTTTGTTAAAAGCAATGCGTGTAATGGCCTGGATTATCGTAAGGTACAAGTGACAAAGGAGTTTGGTATGCAGCCAGGCAATTAACCGGCACTTTATAAGTAGATTATATTAATTCTTTCACACCTAGTCACTTGGCTAAGGACCTCGGTTAGTTAATTGCTCCCTGTAAACACTGGTAATCAACTGAATCCGATTAGACTGGTAGCCATCCCCAACATAGGTAGTTGGGAAAAGGCTGAATTATATTAATTATCTCATGTGAGAACATTTTAAAGAAGTATGGTGACGATGAATTTGTATTAATAAAAATATGTGCGGAATTTTTTATTGCTTTGCAAGAGCACTAATCTATAAATATCCCACATTGTATATCTGTAGTACGTATTACTAATAAGATTAAAGGTATGCAAAGTTAGAAAAAGGCTATACCCGTGTTCCAAATCCGTCCAACATTTGGAATTTATGAATTAATCACGCTTTACCTAATGTACATTTATGTATGTTCGGATGATTTGCCTTTTCGACATCTAAATATCCAAATATACATACAGATTGTCTCATTCATAACCCTTTTAGCGCTTATCAGCAGGCACAATAGATAAACAATTGTTTTAATTACCATAATTGGCCCTTTTAGCGCTTAAGCGCACAATATTATTAGGAAGTAGAATAATTGGGTTTACGGTCGCGTTTCCTATCCAAAAATAACACGATGAATCGTCTGTGTATTTTAAAATAAACGTGTCATCATCATCAATACCACAGAATTCCATTCCGCAAAAACTGAATGAATAAAAGCGAATAGGATTACAATGTATGAAAAATAGAAGAAAATAATCATCGACAAAAATTTACATAGAAAAATCCACATTCAATTTTCGGCGAACATCTGCGCTTTCCCATCAATCTGTAAAGCTGAAACAAAAATAATAAGGATATCTCTCACCGACTGATCGACACGTTGCGTGACCTGAGGGCTAGCTCGTTATTTACCCAAAGAATCAACATTGCCATTCGACGTGGCAATGCTGCCATTCTCTGGGCACGGTTCCGGATGACAGCGATGTGGAGGAGTACTTCGGTGCCTAAGTGTATTTTGTTTTTGTATACGAAGTTAGGTTTAGTAAAATTACATATTCTTTTTAACCGACTTTCCAAAAAGAAGGAGGTTCTATGTTCGACTTTATGTTTGTTTTTTTTCTTGCATTTTCACCGATTTCTACGTCAGTTGTGGACCGATTTGAAATTTGAAAGAGTATGCTTTCAAATTGGTCCCATTTTAATTTGGCGAAGATCTGATGCAGAACTTCGGAGAAATACAACAGAACTCTTCAATAAATGACGGCAAATCGAATTGCTGCAATCGCATGTCTGTATATTGTTAATACCATTTCATAACATAATATCACGCCAGTACGCTCTAACGGGGTACGCAGATGTGTAAAGTTCACCTTGCTCTTATTTCACCGGTTATGTTCAAGTTCATATTCGGTTAATGTTTATTCTAATAAAAATCTTTTTATAAAATTGTAAATACTAACTATTAATATAATAAACTACATATTCTTTTGATACTAACAAAACTAATTAACTTCGCAAAATAGCATTTTCTGGACAAATAAAAGGCTTTTTTATTATTCCTAACCGAAATATATTTGGGTAATCTATTCTGACATTTTAAGTACCTTACCAAGAATTTGCTTATTACAAATAAAAGAGAAAAATAAAAAAAAAACATTTGTACGAAAAAATACAACCGACTTCCAAATCAAAACAATAGAACGTGAAAAATAACTTTCTTTTTGGAATTCGGTATCCATAACGAAAACAAAATGGTACCTGCCAAAGACACCGACTTTATTTTTCACTTTGTAGTGTTTTATTTGGAAATCAGTAGTATTTTTTTGTAAAAAAATCGGTGATATAATTGCTAACTAAGTATTTGCTTGTTACTTTAATTAAAGCGATGAGTTTTTTGTTTTTGTGCTCACACCATAAATTATTATTATAAGTCTATACGTTAGGATTTCTAATTGGCTTTCTGTTGACTATAGTTTCTTTTTTGTCTGTATTTATTAGCTGTAAGTCCTCCATGTACTAAAATAAATAAACAAATAAAAAAATGATTTTCTTCATTTACGTTCATACATTTAGTCATACACGGACGCCGGGTATAAGTACTGCACACCTGGCCTGAAACAAAAGGAGTATATAAGGATCGCACCAGAGGTTCTGTAGTTTCTGCCTACCCCCATGGGAAATGCGTGAGTTTATTTATGTATGTAATCACATATAAGTTAAGATATTTTATACACTGAACCTATATATCCGATATTAATGGAACAAACCCGATGTCAAATGCTTATATAGGAAAAATCGCTAAGTCTAATAAATTTCTCAGCTCTGAAATATTAAAGCCAGCTATCGTAGAACTAAAGGTCTGAATGTGACAATAGAAATTTGACTTTAAAATCTATAGAAAAGACTTTATTTTGAATTGAAAATTAGATTTCAATCACACATTCGATGGCAGTGTAATATCCTACTGATGTTATAAATACGAAAGTTTGTGAGTGTGTTTGTATATTTGTAACTCTTTCACGTAAAAACTATTTAAAGGATCTGGTTGAAATTTGGCACAGAGATAGATTATAGTTTGAAATAGCACATAAGATACTTTTTATACCGGGAGCATGTTGCCTTGGAATAATTTTCACCATTCACGCGGGCGAAGCTGCTGGGAGTAGCTAGTTTAAAAATCATTCTGACTAGCAGTTTAAGATCAGAAAATAGATAATAAATCTAATGTCATACAGGTAAAATTGTGTATAAATGGTAAGAAGAAATCCCTGAAAGTACTGATTTAATTACTATTGATTAAAGGCTACATGCCTATGACTTAGGAGAGGGACAATACAAACAAAAAAAGAAAAGCCACACTATTGCCAGTTCTATTGCCGAGTGCCACAGACTACTTTTTATTGCGGATAGAACTACATTTTATTTTAATTTCGAATGGATTAATTTTAAGGTAATGTAATATTATGGACTACTGTGTCTGAAATTAAATGAATTATATATCTATATATATTAAAGTGAAAGGTCACACATTCACTCATCACGAAATATCGAAAACCGCTTGACGTATAAAGATGAAATTCGGCAGGGAGGTTCCTCAAGTGACGTAAGCGCACTGAGAAAGGATTTATGGCAATTCTATCCCTGAGGGGTAAAAAGGGAGTTGGAAGTTTGTATGAAATTTCTACAGTTTGTAAGTTGGACATTTAAAATTTAAGATTTACGCTGATAATTGATAAAAAAATAATTGATGGAAACTCATTGGTGATATTAACTTCTTGGATTTGCCCTGAATCTGAAAAGAAAAAAATTGTTTTATCTACACTCACAACGTAATTAATTCAAAAAATATTATATAAAAACGTACTTTATATTCGTGTATAGATAAAATTTAAAAAAAACCATTACAGTGCAACATTTTCCTTTGATTTTCAAACAACTGCATCATAAAATAACTTTTTAATTTTTACAGCTCACTTTTTCTTTTTATTTTATTGGCGCTTATAGGCTCTTGACTTACTGTAGAAAAGTAGTGTCATCGTCTATGGATGCGCGCGCTGTGCAATCATGCGCAATGAGAATCTAAATTGCCCGCACATACCACATATTTTTTCCTTTTCCACTTTTGTTTTACTTCAACTATATGAGTGAAGATAAAATAGTGTATGCAACGGCTAGGTATTACAACACTCGCGTGTTATTTCTATCACATTCGGTTTTGCCTCATGTGATAAACCCACGCTCGTGTTGTATAAAAAGGGGGTTGAATGTTTGTGTGAAATTCCTACGCTTCTACGTGTGTGACAAGCGAAATTAAAGATTTACGCTCTTGGTTGATAAAAGAATTCATGTTTTATTGTTTTTTGCAAATTCTACACCTAAGGAGGAGCAAAGGTGGAAAATTGTTGGGCTTATTTATTTGAAACTTGGCTTTTCAAAACAACTCCTAAAAGAAGATTTAGGGGGTGTTAAAGATTTTTGAAGAATTTACTGTACTTTGCTTCTTTTTATGATGTAGGGGAGCACTATGAAGGGATTATTGGAAATTCAACCTTTGAGGGGGTGAAACTAAAAAATCATCTGTAGGATAAAATACGGATCACGCGAACGAAGTCGCGGGCGAAGTGCTAGTATTATATATTAGAAAGAAAACGATTTTTTTGGTATGGCCATGGAAGTGAAACCACGGGGAAAAACTGGCTTCAGCTTCAACCAAAATACTTACTGTAACTCAATCGATCCGTTTATATCAATACCCAATCTATCGTTCAAGGTTTGGAATCAAAAGCTCTTTCAATCCCCATTTCTCGGAACGATTTCCTTGTAACACTAATGTGACTTGAGAGTGACGAGGTAGGTACCAGGCAAACCGAATATCTCAAGAGTTTCAATATGTAAACTGGAGATCAAACTGACAATGTCATGGCAATCAAGGACGTACAGCTATACCTTTATCCAAAAATAAGCATTCATTATTTTTATATATAGGTAGCTGTATTTTTTTTCAAAACTGGAACGAATGCTGTCATCATTTAGTTTTTTAGGATTCCGAAGTCAACAAGGTCAAGGTCTGTCCGTCCGCAGCTTAGCTCAGAGACTCTTAGTACTAGAAATTTGGCATGGATATACATATGGGTGTGGTAAAATAAAATTATGGAAAAATATTTTCTTTTTTCGGTTGCTTCCCATAGACGTAAAGTGGGGATGTTTTTTTCTCGTCCATCCCATGGTGTTGATTATCATTGGCAAGCCCATTCAAAAATATGATGGGTCTCTTAAAACCATTTTTCGATTCTTAGATCCGTTTGCGTAAAATTCAGATTTAAATTTCCAAATTTTTTTAGAGTCAAGTATCTAAACTATCACAGCTGTAATTAGGTGTAATATTCGACCAACTTAAAAATGTACTTAAAACAATAAAAATGTTGTACAAATGCCATTTGAAAAATTACTAAAAAAAACAAATTTCGAGAACGAAATAGTCAATACATTTAAAAATTTTCAAATTCTGAAAGAGAAAGAAACAAGGAGCGTGCGTTCGAGGATCCAGGAATGAACAAACCATTCCCCGTAGCTCTAACGCGCGCTAATATTGCAATTGACGTATTTCATATAGATTATTTATTGCAGTCTATTTACGTTAGTTGTTTGTTCCTATCATTGAATAATTTGATTTTACTTTTTGGTAGTTGTAGGTTGTTTGAAAATACTCATACTAAAATATTTGTTTTCGGTTTGTAAATCTTTGGAGATTTTTACGAAAAACTATCTCCGTAACGGCAATACGTATTTAAATTATTATGTGACGCTGGTTATAAATCTTTATTACAATCGCTTGACTCTACCCGCGGTGGTACTCAGATAATATTTTTCTAACTTCACTTGTGGAGTTGGATTTTACTTTTACTCCTTCCTCAGTTACCATCGTCCTATGTGGACCCGTTTTTAGACGTTGTGAGCCACTGAAACCGTTTAATGATCGTGTAACAATAAAAAACTCTCGTCTTAGTCCGCATTATTTTGCAACTTCGGTATCCTATTACTGCGCGTGGCCCGACACGCACTTGGTTGATTTTTCAACAGACAATTCAACCAATGTTTACCGACAGCACTGTCAATGAAATTCCTGTGACAAAATATTGGTACAGTTCTGTGACTTTATTATTTTCGATTAATGGTCTAATTGAATACTACTTATTTAATTTGAGCATTAATTGACGTTCTTGAATGTCAAAATGTATAATATAATAATAATTTTCTAGTCGTCCGTAGAATTTCCTAATCATCTCAAAAATATTTACAGAATTTCGATCAAAAACGTCCACACTCCTCAATTTTCCGATACAGTAACTCCAAACACTAATGTGACTTGGGATATCAAGATACCTGGCTAACAGAATT
The DNA here is from genome assembly GCA_947562075.1 of Orthosia gracilis. NCBI lineage: Eukaryota > Metazoa > Arthropoda > Insecta > Lepidoptera > Noctuidae > Orthosia > Orthosia gracilis. The sequence continues at coordinate 31,193,202 of OX387274.1, read as the reverse complement.
ACTCAGGAATTCAAGAGTATATTAAAAGTATAATTTTAGACTCCGTTATAAAAAACAGTATTTTCTTTTTTCGCATTTGAGTTGGGTCAGGGAAGGGACTTCTCAATAATTTTTGTAGAACCTTCTTAATAATTTCATGACTTTTTGTTCGTGTTTCAGGATAACCTAAATAAACCTAGACAGCTAGATTTTAGAGAAATAAAGGGTCAGGCCGACTTGAGAACCTAATCATTTTTATGCATCGGTTAAAAAGATCCACACGTCTCAATTTTCGGATACATTACTTCGAAACACTAATGTGACTTGAGACATCAAGATACCAGGCTAACAAAATAGCTCAGGCGTTCGCAAGTAAATTACACAAGAAACAACTGCCTAGTAGATAAGAAGTCAATTTACAACCCTTTTTACTCCGGATAAAGGGATGAAATAGCAGCCCGGTAAAACCCAGGGCTTTTGATAAATTCGCCTTTAATGCCTAATTTATGAAAAGGCTGCCTTTACACATTTTTTCATGATATTCGGAAGGAAATACCTGAACATTACCAGTTGTATTTTGTTATCAGAAATATGGAATTGAAGAAAACGTATGTTTAGGATATTTTTAGCTTGAAGGTTTTCGTAATATTTGCGTGTGAATTTATGTTTCTGTTGTTTGTGAAAACATTTTCGATTATTCTTCGAAAATCTAGGAATTTCTTAATACCAAGGATGTTATTCTAAAGGTTTTATATATGACATTCTTAGTTACGAAATTAAATCTATACTAATATATATATAAAGCTGAAGAGTTTGTTTGTTTGTTTGAACGCGCTAATCTCAGGAACCACTGTTTGGAATTGAAAAAATCTTTTTGTGTTGGTTAGTCCATTTATTGAGGAAGGTTATAGGTTATATAACATCGCGCTATGACCAATAGGAGCATAAATGAAAAATGTTGCAAAAACGGGCAAAAATTATTCCTTTTTGAGAGCTTCTGTTGCGTGCGTTGCGTAAGCGGTTAAAGTTACACAACAATCATGTATGTAGTGTAGTTAGTGTATGGTAGGTAGGGTAGACGGGAAGGTTGACGTAGCCAGTTGACGGGAGCGAAGCCGCGTTTGACAGCTAGTCGCTAAATAAATGCTGAGCTGGCCTTTAAGCGTATAAAAATCACACTAATATTATAAAGGCGAAAGTTTGTGAGTGTGTGTGTTTGTTAGTTCTTCACGCTCAAACGGCTAGATGGATCTAGATGAAATTTGGTACAGAGATAGATTATAGTCTGGAATAGCACATAGGATTTTTATCCCTTATGTCCTAATATCGAAAATTATCCTAAGGAAGCATGTTCCCATGCTCCCTTGGGATAATTTTCGACAACGCGGGCAAAGCCGCTAGCAGAAGCTAGTAATTCATAAATGAAAAAAAAACTAAATGAAATTGAAAATAAGTCATTTATTCAAATTAATTACCCATCACCTATCACTATCATTCCTAGTGCGTGCAATAAACTCCCTAGGATAAAAACGTATACCTACCTACAAGTTTAAGGCATACAAGAAACTAAGAGGTAAAAGATAAAGTCCACAATTTACTAAAACCTAACCAACAAAGTTACCAAAATTTTCCCTTAGTTAAACGGACACTTTATAACAAAAAAAAGCCGACTAAGAACGGCAAAACTCGTGAAACTGTAACTTCTCAGAATTTCCGGAGGTTTTGAGAAATGGCCTTTAAAGACTTAATTTATTACCGGAGTTTGCCATAAATTCTCTTTTTTTAGGGTTCCGTACACAACGCGTGCAAACAGAACAGGACCCTATCACTAAAGTCTTCTATCCGTCTTCTGTCCGTCGTCGGTCTGTTTAATATCCTCTAGCTGTAACATTTTTACGATAAAGCTTAAGATTCTTGTGAAGGTAGTACCGTCATATTCACGGCTGCTAAATCGTAGTTGTTTTGAAAATAAGCCATTATCATAGATATTTTAACAAAACAGTGTTCAAAAACGCTAGCGATATTAAAACTGACGCCCTGGTAAAAAGTAATGTGTAAAGCCTTGTATCCACTGGGCAACGTTTGACGCGCAACACGTGACGCGCAACGTGATCGGCAACGCTGCACATATACGCGCGACGTTGCTGGTCTGGTCGAAATAAAAGTTCTTCTTGCCGTTCAACATGATGAGCAACATGTAGCGCATCAAATGTTGCCTAGTGGATACGAGGCTTAATGACTACATTGTTTTCTTAGGAAACCAAAACTTTACACATAACAGATTTAAGAATTTTGCAAGGATGTCAAGAAATCCTTATCTTCTAAAAGATACAAGGTTAAAACCTCACATTAGTCACAACATCACATCCGTGTTTATCCGAAGAAAAATTAAAATAGAATAGAATAGAAAAGACATAGAATAAAAAAGAAATATAATAAGAAGTTAAAATAGAATAGAATATACTTTATTGTACGAGCAAAAAAAGTTACAAATCTCTTTTACAAGAAACTTAATGCTATGGATACAAATGTTACTAATATTGTTATTAGTTCTGTGTCAGGCGTACGAGGCAATGCGGTCGCAGACTTCCGACTGAATTTCCTAAGTGAAAAATTATAATTCACGGTTCGGCTCTCGCCTATTTCCTCCTCCAGTAGTGGACTAATTTAAAAGGTATTGCAAACTGGAAAGATATATACTGTGGCTCTATTTTTACTTTTTTTTTCTAGTTAATAAACATATTTATAGAAAATGGAAAGCCCACCGATATAGTGTTATAGAAGAAGAACTGAAAAAGAGATCATCAATTAAAAGAGCACACAATATAATTAGCAGTGATAAACCCTAGATAATGAATATAAAATGTAAAAACAAACAACTTGTCAAATAGAAGACAGTTACATAACGCATCTTTCCTATAACATTTACGAAGATGAGGTTTGCGTCAACGTCCCTTCATTCCTAGAGAGCGAAACAATATTCAGCAGCTGAAAACAACAAAAAGCCCAGGAGATGATGGGATTACTAATGACATCTTAAAAGCAATCATGGACCCGCTTGCACCAATATTAACTAGATTCTTCAATAACATCTAAGAAAATCAGAAAATACCACAAGAGTGTGAAACATCGATTAAACCTTTCTGTATAAAAAAAGGTAAAGGCCTTGAAAACTACAGACCAATCAGTTTTCAACAAACACTTTACAAAGTTCTTGCAACAGTTCTATTGAGAAGAGTTTCCAGAAGACAGTAATCAACCCAGAGAACAAGCTGGCTTCCGGCTTTCAACCATAGACCACATATTTACGTTAATACAGCTTATCGAAAAATGCACGGGGTATAGGCAGGGTCTCTACCTTGCTTTCGTGGACTAATCCAAGGCGTTCGACTCTATACGACATGAACACTTATGGTTACCACTGCGAGAACAAGGAGTGGAAACCACATACATACAGATACTTCGAGAAATATACAGAAACAGCAGGGCGATAGTCAGGATGGAGAGCAAGGGAGAGCCTTTTGAAATAAAAAAAGGGGTGAGAAACAAGGTGACCCTATTTCCCCAAACTTGTTTAACCTCGAGTTATGATTTTTTACTTAGGAAATACAATCGGATGTCTGCGACCGCATTTCCTGTTAACGGTTCATACTACCAGTACGAACCAGTAATGCGCACGCCCGACTCATACTTTGCCAGTTTTTAATCCCCCGAAAAGTAGGCGAGAGCAAAAACCAGTATTCCAATGCGATATAATTTTTAATTTCGACAAGAAAAGCGCGGTAACCAAAGTTATGGGGGTAACGTTAATTAAACATGGGGTTGAAATAAGGGTTGTTTGGCCATCAATGAGGCAGGTTTTTTAGCTATTTATACCTAACATTGGGGTACGGTACTCTGGGGCATCTATTTTTATACAGATGATGTTCATTCAGGTGAGGTAATGAAGATTTTTAATGAGGCTCTTACAGTTGCAAAAAGAACCAACATTACCTATTTAATTTAAGGGCCTTCCACCGCTTCAGTGCCGCAAAACAGTTACATTATAAATGTATAAAAATATATTTATTATTGATTTGAAAACATCATGAGGTAACCGGCCCATGTCCTAGAGCCAAAAATTCGAATACATGTGACACCCACCAACCCACATTGGGCCCGTGTGGTGAATTATGGCCCATGAGGCCTTTTGCCCAGCAGTGAGAACATTAAAAAGGCTGATGATAATGCCCATCCATATTATTTGTGAAACATGGTTTTTTCGTGTCACTAATAGTTTTGCTTTAAAAAAAATTAATGTTTCCCTACTTTTGGATACTCCTCCAAAATGACTTGGATGTTTAAAAATGTTTTTACACAAAAAAAATGATGGCTAGAATTTCTTAGTAACCGAAATATACAAATCAAAGAATATTTTGCAAAAAATACCGTCCAAAAGTAGGTTCAATATTGATATTCTGTCACCGAGCGGGCGCACGGCCAGTACTGCATTATCACTGAGGAATATATACGCCTTAAATATCAGCATAAGTTGCAACTTAATTTGGAGAGAAATTATACAAGGTAGATTTCTTAAATGATCATAATGATGTAGGATTTTTAAGTACCTAATTGTTAAACGCATTCAAGCATGCATCTAAGAATGCAGTACGTTTTTCTGCTGCTAAAACGGTTAAGATACTCGTACATTTTGCTCTTTCTACCCCAACTCAAAAATGTGTGGTGAAAACAAAGGTTTAAAATTCAATCCTATCGTATAAGACGCTGTTAAGACCTGTTCTATTGAATCGTGCTATCCGTATACTTAACTGAGTCACAAGACTCTGAAAAGGCCTTATCGAAATAAAAAAATCATAATTTTAGATGGCAAATCATCACTGCTGAAAGTGGACCGTCTTCGACCGAAAAAAATACAAAAATTGTGAAGAGATTAACAATATTTACAACTTCCCATCAGAAACACTACCAGCCTGAGTCATTATCTTTCTGCCCTTGACCCATGTCACTTGTGGTCGGCGCAACACGTTTTCTTCTTCTATTACGTCGTATCAACCGTCACGCTATCACTGACTCCCTTTTCTTTCATATCACTCCTTATAAAATTCATCGAACTATCGTCTGATTCTTAATAAAAGCCATTCAAAATCAAGCCCAATCAGTTAAACAAACAAAAATCACGCAAAAGTATCATTCCACGTTTGCCATATACATTTATATGCCACGTTGTGTATGTATACTCTAACGCATTGCCACAACTTAACTCTGGACGTGAGACGCGTGCTAATGTTGTTTAACCTTGCGACGGGACTCGGCGTTAGAGTATAGAACAGACAAGCTGCAATGCTTGGTGAAGGGGTTGATCAGATAGATGATAGATGTAGTGTCTTTATTATGGGATATTCGAAATAAAAACTGGTTGAGTAAACTTTGACTTCTATTGGTTTTTAATCTTCAGAAAAATTCGTTACAATAATTACCGCTTACAACTTAACGTCTTTCGTCTTCCTTTTCTACACGCATTCTCCCTCATGCTTGCTCTTTCACACATTGTGTTCACTCCATCATCTTACACTCCCTAATTCCATCAGTGTTGCCACTTAAGTAACACCTTACATTCATACAATCCCACATATTTTATATAGAATATCGCTTTCTTTAAGTATTTAGAGTTGGTGCATAGACGTTTAAAGGTGGGTGAAGAGATATCTAGATAGAGATCAGGTGCATTATATGCTCAGATTGTGAATTTTGCGCTTACTATATATAGTATAAGCAACGAAGGAAGCATAAAAAAAAGAAAAGAAAAGTTTTTTTTTATGTAGCTGCGGTCTACGCATCTTCATTCGGAAAACTGTCTTTAAGATCGTCCGCATTAAAATATTTAATAACAATCATAACCGTAATAAAATTAATAACGTTAATAACTTTAATAACGTTAATAACATTAATATCGTTACTAACATTAGTAACGTTAATTACGTTAATAACATTAATAAAATAACAATTAATGCGATCTAATTTCGTCACCATCAAAGTAACGAAAGTAAAAAAATAATTTTGGTTAAGATCTAGTTAGCACTTTTGAAGGCCAATACAAAAGACAGCCTTAAAAAAACTAACCTGTTTCCACTAACTTTTTGGCCTGTGCTGAGGTGTTGATGGCGTAACAAACTCCTCAACAATAGGGATCTCTACAGCTTGTCTGACTGATTAATACTCTAAGGTCACAATGTTGGAAAACTGTAACGCCTATGCTGATAAGTTCCCTATGGGAGCCGAAGAGAAGTTTGATCAACACGGTGCCTATTGCTTGGCTTTTAGGAAGATTGGATCGAAACAAAGAACAAGTATTAAGGTAACTATGCTTGTGAAAGTTCGTCTCATTGGTTCTTCTTGTACCTAAGTCTTCACACAATTAATGAGTTTGGAGTTCCTCAATTTTTATAAGCAAAATACTTGGGAGTCATTCTGAATGCTATTTTATTTGACGGAATATTTATCTGCCTAGCTTTTTCCCAACTATCTGGAGTCGGCTTGTCTAAACGGATGGAACTGAGTACCAGTATTTTACATTGAGCGACCGTCTATCTTGAGGGCCTTCCACCGCTTTCGAGCGGTAAAACGGTTACTTTCTAAAGCATTCTCCATATTAACGGCTAATTTAAAAGGTTTGACAAAAATATATATTTATTATTGATTCATTGACATTATTTGTGAAACATGGTTTTTTCGTGTAACTAATAGTTTTGCTTTAAAAAAATAATAAACTACACGATATTTTTTCGCTCCTTTTGATACTCCTCCAAAACAACGAGGATGTTTAAAGAAATTTTTACACAGAAAAAATGATCGCTAAAATTTCTTCGTAACTGAAATAGCATATGTAAATCAAAGAATATTTTGCAAACAAAACTGTCCAAAAGGAAGTTCAATATTGATATTCTGGCTTCGACCGTGTGCACGGCCAGTACTGCGTTAACGACTACAAATGTGAAAGTTAGGATGGATTAAAATTTGTTACTCATCACGCAAGAACAGTTGAATTCTGGATGAAATTTGGCACAGAGATAGATTGTAGTCTGGAATAGTACATAGACTACTTTTCAACTCAGTATAATGTTCCCTTGGGATTAAAAACCGCACAAAAATCCGTTCAGTAGTTTTTGAGTTTATCGCGTGCAGACGTGGCGGGGTTCTTTATTTTATTATATGTAGTGATAATGTATTGATGGTAACACCATCAATACATATAAATCTTCAGAAAGGCTAGGTGCGTAGTACTCATAACGGACGTGCTTGTATAACCAGATGTTTGAACGTAAACCAAGCAAAATAAGTATGTAAAGATCATAGTTTGATTTCTGTAGCCTTTTTCTGCTTATCCCCATAGGAAAAAGTGTGAGTCTGTTTATCTATACTTCTATACTAATATTATAAAGAGGTAAAGTTTGTGATTTAGAAAATTCTTTTATTAGTAGAAAGCTACATTGTTTTTGAGAGACATAGACTATAATTTATTTAAAAAAAAATATGATATCCTTATGAAAATTGCAATAATGTATCCCAAAGTAGGATTTTTTTTTTCAATTACATTTTGGCTTGCGCTGAGAAAACTATTGATGATACATAAAAATTATGAACTACAATCATGATTAAAGTACTCCTTATTACCTACAAAAAATTCTGTGAGAGAATATAGCTAACTATTATACTTAAATCACAATAGCAGCTTTAATGTTCTAAATTTTAATTATATCGCCGCGCCGCCGGTAGAAACAAAAGTTGTTTATTCAAATAAAAAGTTTAACAAATTGGTGGGGAGGTAGGTAGGGTAGGTAGGGTAGGTAGGGTAGGTAGGGTAGGTAGGGTAGGTAGGATAGGTAGGGTAGGTAGGGTAGGTAGGGTAGGTAGGGTAGGTAGGGTAGGTAGGGTAGGGTAGGGTAGGGTAGGTATGGTAGGTTAGCTATGGTAGGGTAGGTAGGGTAGGTAGGGTAGAGTAGGTAGGGTAGGGTAGGTAGGGTAGGGTAGGTAGGGTAGGGTAGGTAGGGTAGGGTAGGTAGGGTAGGGTAGGTAGGGTAGGGTAGGTAGGGTAGGGTAGGTAGGGTAGGGTAGGTAGGGTAGGGTAGGTAGGGTAGGGTAGGTAGGGTAGGGTAGGTAGGGTAGGGTAGGTAGGGTAGGGTAGGTAGGTAGGGTAGAGTAGGTAGGGCAGGTGGGTAGGGTAGTGTAGGTATGGTAGATAGGGTAGGGTAGGTAGGTAGGGTAGAGTAGGTAGAGCAGGTGGGTAGGGTAGTGTAGGTATGGTAGATAGGGTAGGTAAGGTAGGCAGGTAGGTAACCAGTTGAAGGTAGCGAAGCCGTGGGGTCACCTAGTTAATATGTAAGTCGGCACAAACAGGCTACTATAGACTTATGACCAGACGTTCTTATATTAGTATCTGTTATTACCAATGTAACAGCTCAATACGATCAACTTTCATCCCTCGGGGAGAATGGTAAAATTTTGTTATTTAGCCTTGGGGTATTTGCTTTTGGGTGCGACTTTAATGAAAGTCGGAGCGGGTATAACAGACAGCGTTATTTTCTTAAGGCTATTAAAAAAAAAAACGACTATTACTATTGTTAAAGGTTTTATAAGCATATTAGTTTCTGTGGCAATAAAAAATATATTTAGTCTTTATGCAATAGTTACGGTAACGTTTGAATGTGGCTTTAATAATCTCGTCATCAGGATTCCGTTATAGTTTTTTTATGGTAACTGTCCCGGTTCCCCATATAACGTAATAGGCCTTGGTACTAATCCATGGTATAGTAATCAACTTTTTTTGTTTGTCTATCTTTTACGGTTTCTAACGTTTCGAATCAATAAATTTAATAATGTTAGTATGGCTTGGTGGGCGATATAATCCTAGTACGCAAACATCTCGATTTAATTTTAAGAGTAAACAGTGAGCGTCGACAATTTATTTATTTAATACTTCATACACAAAAACGTACAGAGGCGGACTTAATGCCTTAGGCATTTTCTACCAGTCAACCTGTCAACAATTGAAGGTTCTTCGACAGTGACTTAAAGGTGTTTATAGTAATAAATTAAAACACCTTCGATTTGGGTTTTGTTTGTGGTTGTCGCTACACGGTTATAGTTGTCAAGGGAAGGAATTTACTTTGCTGATGGAAGCCAGCATTCAGAGAGGACCAAAATGTCCCAAGATATTTTGGATCTTTGAAGAAGTGTGTGTATAGTTGTCAAGGGAAGGAATTTACTTTGCTGATGGAAGCCAGCATTCAGAGAGGTCCAAAATGTCCCAAGATATTTTGGATCTTTGAAGAAGCGTGTGTATAGTTGTCAAGGGAAGGAATTTACTTTGCTGATGGAAGCCAGCATTCAGAGAGGACCAAAATGTCCCAAGATATTTTAGATCTTTGAAGAAGTGTGATGAAGTTTGGAATAATACGGTTGATGCTACGAATATTTTTGCCTGTGGCAAGTTAAGTGTTTTTTTTGCATTTTCTATGTTGCATGAGACAGTCTTAGCCACCCGAAAACTATGCAGATCCAAGTCTATTTCAATATTTTGCATGAGAGTAGCAGCTGTAGATTAGCTTAAAAAGTAAAATTATTCTATGTAGACTTAAATCCGGAACACTTTTAGCTTTAACTGTCAAAAAACGACAGCATGCAAAGGTGTCTACTTATTGCTCGGGTGTGTTGAGTGTGGGTGAGTAGTTGTAAGTGAAGTGAATGGTTGAAGTGTCTACACATGAAATTCTGCAATAACAATGAAAATGACCTAGCAATGAACATTCAAGATAAAATTGTAATATAAACTTAAAATGAGTGGTAAAAACACATTAAATCATGCTGAAAATATTGAAAAATGGGAGTACTCAACGTCTAAAACCAGTCACAAGAACAGTTTCTGAGGATCAAATTCGGCATCAATACGAACTGGTGATGCATTCTCGTCTCTCTTGATATAGATAAGAAGATTCCCATAAGAAGTCCAAGCCGCATAGACCTCTTTATTCTTTACATTTACACAATATTAGTGTGATATAAAGCTTTTTAAACACTAAACTGTATATTGGAAGATTAGTTGGTTTTACTAACCTAATATTCACCCTGTAGGGTCATAGGGTCTGTGGCGCCATTCCTGTAGGAAATAAAATAAAAACGGTTTAATACTTCTAACTTTCACTGTGCAGTTTCGCTAAACAATCAAATAGGCTATTGGTACAGACAAAAAACACAAATATTTTGAACTGCGATAATACAATGCAATCTCTCACTACCAATAAAACATTACAAAAAGTCCAACAACAATTATCATCCGCATTTAAAGTTAACTACCATCGACTGATTGCGAATGAAAGCGATCAAATTGATCAGTTACTGAGAGCTATCGAATAATAAATCGCCTCTGTTTAAGTGTTATCGTTATGGCTGATATTTGTTACGATAAAAATGAATACAGCAATTTTGCAGCTACAAATATAAGGTACAACTAGCTTCTGCGAGAGAAAGCCTGTGTCCCAGCAGTGGGAACATTAAATGATGATGAAATTCTGCCTGCGTAAAAAGTGTTACTCATCCCAAGTGAACACACTACCGGGAAAAAAAACAGGGTCTCAAACTATCTCCATACCCATCTAAATCGGTTCAGCCTTTTAGCCATGAATAGGTAACAAACAAACAAAGTTACTTTTGCATTTATGATATGATAGAGTGTCATCATCATCATATCAGCCGAAAGATGTCCTCTGCTAGACATAGGCCTCTCCCAAGCGTCGCCACATTGACCGGTCCCGTGCGTCCCGCTTCCAGCGGATCCCCGCAACCTTCACCAGATCATCGGTCTACCTAGTGGGAGGCCTTCCAACGCAATGTCTTGCGGTTCGCGGTCACCACTCCACAACTTTTCTTCCCCATCGGCCATCCGTTCTGCGAGCAATGTGCCCTGCCCACCGCCACTAAAGTTTGGCAAATCTTCGGGCTATGTGGGTAACCCTGGTTCTCTTGCGAATCTCTACATAACTGGTTCGATCACTCAAGGACACTGCGAGCTTAACCCTCTCCATTTCGCTTTGGCGACTGTAAACTTTCTGATATTAGTATGGATATCGCTATTCCTGTGTAATGGTAATGGGATCATATAGGTTCGCGGTGGGACTTAAAAACATCATCAACAACTGGTGAATTGTGGGTTTACTATAGCTTATGTGACTTATGTTATATTTCAATGACATATTACATATACTTTCTCATTCTTCATCTACTCTTCTTCTCTCTTATCTTCTTCAGTCGGTCCCTCATTACTGAGGGTCGTGGTCATTGAACCCCTTTAAGCGGACAATCTGCCTCCATCCACTCCGATCCAAAGTTGCCATCATCACCTGCTGTAATTTGCTTAAGGACATAACTTCTTTCACTTGGTCAGACCATCGTGTTGGCGAACGGCCTCATGCTCTCTTTCCTTCGGTATTGCCAACATTGACCAGCTTTTCAAGGCTGCTTGCTCCTCTTCGCATTATGTGGCCAAAGTAGGTCAAAATACACTGTAAGTAAACTGTAGACAATCGAGTCTTGATATTGAGTTGCGAAAGGATATACATATTAGTGCGTTTGGCTGTCCATGGGATTTGGAAAATCCGCCTCCAGCACAACATTTCGAATGCGTCTATCCTCTGTCTTTCTCTAGCTCGGATTGTCCACGTCGCAACCCCATGCAGGAAAATCGGGAAATCCAGTGCTATGATGGCTTTGGTTTTGAAACTTACACCGATTTTTCAGATGTTCTGGAGACGCATCATAGCATCCTTAGCCATGGCTATCCGTCGCTTTATTTCCGGGACGTATACATACATACACATACATAGAATCACCACTTTTCCCATGGGGATAGGCAGAAACTACAGAACGCCACCTGATACGATCCTTACATACTTTTTTTGCTTCATTCACGTTCATACATCTAGTCATACACGCACGCCGGTTATGAGTAGTGCGCACCTGGCCTTTCTGAAGAACATCTCCAATTAGGCATTGCATTGCTCGTAAGACAGATGGTCGTTGGGCTGAAAGTGCTGGCGTGGCGAATGATGGAATGCTTCTCAGTAGGTGGACCGATGACCTGGTGAAGGCCGCGGAAATTAGCTGGATGCGAAAACCAGGACTAGTTGAGGTGGCGACACTGGAAAAGGGATATGCCCAGAAGTGCACGTCTGTCAGCTAAACTGAAGATGATAATGGAAATGGAACCGAACTAACTCATAATTTTCATCATTGCAGCCTAGATTCATGTACACGTGTTCTACAAGTCTTTAAGATTCTGTGTGACTTTCCCCAAGTGTTCCGGCCATTCTGTGAACGTTCCGCCATTAAAACCTTGTCCACTTTGAATAAAAGACGGAATCGTTATGTGTAAGGTCTGAATATTCTTTTAAGTGATTTTGCCTTGGATTTTTAAGTGGTTATTCCCTGCTGAAAAATAAATGAACGGCCCTTATCCCTTACCAATTTCCTCAATGATAAAATAATAGCAAAACAGGCAATTACCATAATCACCTCCGTGAACAGCCGAATTGATGACAGCAAATTATTTTCACGAGGAGAAATGAGATTGCTATCTCTGAGGAACAAGAATAGCCCTTTAATTTTATGTCAATTTATTTTTTTGGTTGAATGGCACAAAATGAATTTTTCAAACCGATTTCAAAGAGGCGGAGAGTTTCAGTTGTATGTTTTTGTATGTTTGCGCCATTATTCCGCCACTTATGTACCAATTTTGAACCAATTTTGATGATTCTTAATTATTTGCAGGTGCTTCTTATGTTTCAAATTTGATCAAGATCTGACTAACTTGAGTAGTTTTTAAGTTATCCTTAATCATGCGTAATATAAGGTACCAAAACTCAAAAGAGCAATATAAAAACACTTTAACAAAAAATAAATAAACCGACTTCCAAAACAAAATACTATAAACTGAAGAATAACATTGTTTTTGGAAGTCGGTGACATAAACGAAAAAAAATTGGTACAAAGTCACCGACTTCCGAAAAGACCATTCTTCCAAACCCAACGTGAGATGTGTCAAAATAAAGGCCTTAAAGAGGTGATTCCAAAATTTTCTAACACTTAAATGTTTAAATGTACCTAATTCCAAAAAAAAATACAAAAAAAGCTATAAATAAAAAAAGTTTATTCAAAAAATTCCAAAAACTTGACTGCTTGAAAAGCGAACTAAAAAGACGTAAACAAAAAGGTTACATCTGCTTTTGGTCAGCCAGCTCGCAAATATATTTGCTGCGACTATACAGCATCATTGTCTTCTTGTTTACGTCTTTTTAGTTCGCTTTTTAAACAGTCGGAATTTTTCAGATTTCCTCTACTCTTATCCATCCAAGTTCATACTTAAAACTTTCCTCGCGAAATTTTCCAAATTTTTCAACATCCTATGCTTAATACCACGGCCGATTTCCACACAACTTTTAAGTCACTCGTGCCAGTTTTAGCGATCTGCTTTCGATGGCTCAACGCGATTTGATTTTAATTGCAAGTACATACGTTCACATGGACGCAAAGTAATGCAATTCAAACGATATGAACTTGAAATTTTCTTAGAAAATACGTGTTCGACATCTATATTGCCTATCGAGGCAATTTAAATTGCTTTGCGCCATCAGAAAGGTCCCTTAGACTTCCCATTGGTATACTCCACAACGAAACAATATGCCTTGCAATATGCCTCATTTAATTAAAAATTCTCACCCACCTCTCATTATAGCAAATAAAGCTGCTAAATAAGCCTATTTAAAGCGCATGCAGCGTTGGTGGTGCACACAGCGATGGCGGCGTAATTTTCAATGAACGCGTCCCCAATCTCCCCACACAGTGCAATTTTGTCAGGCGGATTAATCGGTAAGTTCGTGGTGGCGCATTTCGAACCAGTAATGTGTCATTAATGATTCATTGAAAACGGCAATTAACTTCGTATTCGCCTACACTAGGTCAGGTTAAAATCATTGATGGACGTCCGAGTTTCCTTTTTGTAGTGATTTATAATTATTCAATTTGATGTCTGGATTTTGAGGGCTTTTCCAAATGCTTTGCAGACACATTTTTCTGCCCGAAAGATAATGAGAGGGTATCCAATTCAAAACCCACAATCTTCATGAAAATCGACGACGATATTATATCAGTAGAAACCATTTACGCCTAAAAACATATCAGCAATCAGAAATGATTTAGCTTAAAAACATATCAGCAATCAGAAATGATTTAGCTTAAAAACATATCAGCAATCAGAAATGATTTAGCTTAAAGCTGATAATTTTTCTTCATCAAAGTCAAATATTATATTTAACTGGTTCCCTATCCATTTGCATAAAATTTTAAGACCTAATATATCTTACCATAATTTTGTTTGGCATAATTATATTTACGCATAATATAATTGCGCATAACAGCTTACGCATAATTTTTTTAAGCATAATTTCTCTAACCATAATAATGATTAAGCAGAATATTCTAAAGCATAAATTTATTAAGCATAAAGTTCTAAAGCATAACTTTTTTAAGCATAATATCCTAAAGCATAAATTTATATACACATACAGCATGCAAGCAAGCATACAGCATGCAAGCAAGCATGCAGCAAACAAGTATGCAGCATGCAAGCAAACATGCAGTATGCAAGCAAGCAAGCAGCATGCAAGCAAGCATGCAGCAGGCAGGGTTTCTGTCTCGGCTCCGGCGCTGCGGGTTTCCGGCGGCCCCACGCGTGCTAATCGTCGCAGACGGCTTTCGCTCACCACCGCAGCTTCGGCTTGTTGGCCGGTTTCGCCGGCCAGCCTCAGCCGCGGCGCCTCGCTCACAGCCGCCTGCTCCTCAGCCCGTGGGCCGCCGGTTTTGCAGCAATTCGGATCTGTCACTAACTTTTGTTGCACATCATATTAAATTTTTAACCAACAATATTATTTAATTGTTACAGAAACTATAGCAAATTAGTTTGATCAGAATTATGTATGGGCACTACAAGTTCACCACCACCATTTCCACCCAAAGTCTGGAGTACGTATCTACTAGAAAAGGAAAATAGACCTAGGACACAAAATCTTGCAGAGGCATGGCACAATAGATTTGCACATTTTGTGGGAAAACACCATCCTGGATTTTATTTTTTGGCAAAAAAGATCGTTCAAGAAATAAAACATCAAACCATTGAAATAGATAAACTGGAACATCACTTATACCAAAAAAAAAAGGAAAAATACACGGACAAAACCAAAAGCATTGAAAAAGATGAGTATACTTCTAAACTAGCATATTTACAAGCAATTGCTAAAAATATACACCTAAAATAAATAATTATACATAATTAAGGACCACTGTTTCAATCAGTTAACTTCTATCTGAGGAATAACCTCCATATTTATTTCTCATAATAGAAGTTAACTGATTAACATATTTTTTTATACAAAAACTGTCAAAACATCTAATATATTCTTCAGATAAAAGTTATCTTGCGATTGAAAAATCGTTTAAGTTACATAATGTTATGTATAATAAATTATTTGCATGAAAATTGTTTTTGTTATTTATATTAATTGTATGCCTAAATATTATTATGCTAATAGTCATTAGGCCTACTAACGTTATGCTAATAGACATTAGGCCTACTAACGTTATGCGAATCAAATTTATGCCAAAACAAATTAGTCTTTAAGATGATTATGCCAACATAAATTGTATGCCTAAAAAAATTATGCCAAAGTATTATTATGCCAAAACAAATTGTGCCAAAATCGTTATGCCGAAGTATATTAGGCTAAAGAACATTATGCGAAAAGAAGGGATCCCTATTTAACTAGGCCAAAAAGCGGCACTTTTGAACGTCAAAGAATTAAAATTAAAATTTACAAGTAATAAAAATACATTCTACAGTGCATTCGGAAAGTAGGTTGTTATGGAGAAGAACTCACAAGAAACTCCATACTAACTTTTTTAAAAAAATGTGTTTATCAATATTTACATACATTAATAAATTCATATATGTGAGGACGATGCACCCAGAATAGCACTACACACTATAGTGTACAGGTATAAAGTACTGGCTGTCCCACACGGCTGTCCCACACGGATTTGCTCCCGTCAACTGGCTACCTGCCTACCCTACATACATGAATGTTGCGTAACTTTAACCATTTACACAGCGCAAGCAATGAAAGCTCTCAAAAAGGAAAAAAAATTCCCGTTTTTGCGACATTTTTCATTTATGCTCCGCTCCTATTGACCGTAGCGTGATGTTATATAACCTATAACCTTCTTCGATAAAGGGACTATCCAACACAAAAATATTTTTTTAAATCCAACCAGTAGTTCCTGAGATTAGCGCGTTCAAACAAACAAACAAATTCTTCAGCTTTATAATATTAGTATAGATTAAAAGTATTAACAGGCACATCTTTTGACATCTTCCTGCTATTCCATTTCTTGGAATCAGCGCAATAGTGCTTATTACAATCAGGTACAACAAAACATTGGTTAAACAGGGTTCATTTATGCAGGAATATCACAACATATTTTCAGTAGGTATTCCCTGTGGAGATAGACAGACCCGTTTTTATTTACCCCTTAGAGAAATACGCATAAAGTCGGAAGCACACCTCCGTGTCGTGGCGTGGCGTGGCGCGAGATCCACCAATGAAACGACTCTGTTCCAGCCTACGTCATAACGCAACGAGTTTTGTAGCCAATCAACTGCGTCGGAAGGCACCACGAAACGCTACGCCACGTAAGTGTGGTTCCGTCTTTAGTCATATGGACACTTATCTCCGCTTATCAACAAATATTAGCATGATTTTTCGCTGCAATTAGCGTGGCCACTACTGGGCCCAAAGTACTTAGAATTTCCATCGACTCTAAACATTAAAATAAGTCAATATCATAGTCGCTTACGTTCATACTGTATCCTCACCCCAAAACTAAAAGAGAATGCAAAAGTAAGAATTATCGGACTCTTGAGAGGAAAGTTGGGGCCCAGCATAATTGTCTTAATTGGGCAAACGGTAACTTCATGAGTCTAAGGTTTTTGGTCGCTCACAGACCAGCCTCTCGGGAAAGCAGTTGGGTGGAAAATGGTGAGTGTCAATTTATGAATGTTGGTTTGAGATATGTTTAGTAAGTTTTTAGGAGTATGGAGATATGGACAGCACGTTGATATTGTTTTTGTGTAGTTTGGATGCTTTTCAGTAGCCTTTATAATAATTGATGATACAATCTACACATACATAAATATTTTTAATGAAATAAAATTGAAGCGTCTGTTTATAATGTCTAAATATCAGCTTTTTATTAAATTCGTACGAAAGTATATTGTAATAATCATATCTCATTTAATAAGACAAGCGATTTTTGTGTGTCTCCTGTTTGGGTTTATCTCCAAAATGGCTGGACCGATTTTGGCGGAACTTTCACTGGCACATAGCTGAAGTTAGTAGTAACTTTGACTACTTTTATTTTATAAAAAGAATTAGAGTTCGATGAAGTTGCGGGAAGCAGGTTGTTAGAAATAAATTTACTGTATGTATATACAACAACATATTTTGATCGGACACACTTTCTGCACTGGACTGGACTTCGAGAAATCATGACGCACTCGGGAATCTATTTGGAGAAGATATCGACGCGTGACCAATTAAACGCAAGTCAAGTGATGTGATTGGCTTCAGATAATTATAATTAATTAGATCAATCACACCAGCTAACGCACGTTTGACAATTAGACACACTAATGCGATAATTTTCGTTCCGGAAATTAGGCTGTAGACACGATACCTTTTTTTTTTAGCTTGGAGAAATGCTCATGCATACTGCGCTACCACGGGGAGATAGCGCGGTTATGTGGGACTCCAACTCACTAAAACTCCACGATGTCGTACTGTGCCGCTTATGGCGGGAACACGGGCACGCATTAGCACCCACCGCGAACCTGCCGCGGTTGTCCGTCACCGGACCCTCCACTGGGGAGTACCCCCATCACCGGCGCACGAGATCACACTGTGCGCCGTGACCACCCCAGGGACCAAACCAGCACATGGGTGACAGAAGACCCCGTGTATGGCACTCTTGGTCCTTGGCCACCACGATAGGGAGAGCGGCCAACGCTATACCGACACTCCTCTTCCCCTGCGGCCCCACCGCGTCTGCCATCAGACGGTGGCGACCCCGTCCAGGCCGCGGAAGGTAGGGAGAGCGGCGCACCACAATACCGGCACTTCTCTCCCGACGCGGCCTCCAACCCTCAGCCGCGATATCGTATGGGTTTGGGAGGCCCCATACGACATCGCGGCCCGCCTCAGTTGCGATAGCGACCCAGGCAGCACTGCAACCTACACGTTAGCCGCTACGTCGTGGGCTTATCGGCAAAAGCCCTGACGAGCGGCCCCTCCTCGGGTTCCTCTTCGCTACACCGTGGCTGACCAAGCCACGATTACTGAGCCCCCCCGCCTCGACAATGCGGGAACCCACCGGGGGGGAGCCACGATACCTACTGTCTAACCGGTAATATGTATATGTTTATGTTTATCACGCATAATTTTATAGTGTGTAGTTGGGAAAAGGCTAGGCCGATTTATTGTATGTATAACTTGGCATGAACCATTATTTATTTAATAAAAGAAAAGTACGCATACAAATGAGTTTGTACCTATTACAGGATCTAACTCAAAACAACAAATAACTTTACTTAAGTTCATATAATATAAGGGCACCGAACATTGCTCTAACGATTAAATAAATAGAATTGTGGGACAAAATTAACTTTGCCGTTGTAAACTGTAGTCCCCATCTTCTTCTTATTAATTGTCTTCATTTCTGAAGGTCGTGCCCTTCTTGAAAAGCTTTGACGGAGTCAACGACGAGCTGTTTCCAAACCACCATGTCTTCGGCTCTTCTCATAGCAGTGGTCACCTTGAGTCCCGTAATGACCCTGATCTGATCAGACCAGCGAGTAAGTGAGCGTCCGCGTGGTTTTTTTCCATTCACCTTTCCCATTATAACCAGTTTTTTCAGGTTGTCTGACTGTCTCCGGGCGATGTGACCAGAGTAATTTAGGACTAGTTGGTAGCAGATCGTGGAGAGTCCGGGTTTGATGTTCAACTGGTCGAGAATGGACTTATTCGTGCGTTTGGCTGTCCATGGTATGCGCAACATTCTTCTCCAGCACCACATTTCAAAAGCCTCTATTTTTTTCCGACTCTGCGTGCATTCGTGCGTGCCTAAGATTCGGAGCCGTAAAGAAATATCGAGAATGTAATGGTATTCACGAGTCTCTTATTTGTGTTATTGGAGACATTTTTGCGCTGCCATATCCTCGACATCTTGTTTATAGCAGCCTTGGCCATCTGCATACGCCTCCGAATATCCCCGTCGCAGCCTCCCTGATCACTGATCATGGAGCTCAGGTACATAAATTCACTCCCGAAATCCAGATCCACAAGTTTTCCCGTGCGTGTGATTAATCGTAGATCCACATGAGAAGGGCCAGCTTCCAAATAAAAAAAGAATCATCAAAATCGGTTCACCTTGTAAAAAGTTCTGAGGTGACACACTTAAAATAAAAAAAATAAAACTGTGATTCGTTTTTAACAAATCACGTTAAAAAAGAAACAAAGATAAAAACATAACAATAACTCCTGTTACACAGATGTAACAAAACGTAATAACTACGTAACTTGTATCATTTATTTCGTACAAACTGCCGTAAAAGCCTACGTTCTCTAACTCTACGTTACAACCTCGTATGTACGCTGTACCTTTATCTGATTTTGTGTAAGGCTACGAAGAAGGCGATTCGCTAGCGTAATTATATGTACAGAATTTTGAAAATCATCATTCAGTATCGTTTGCAAGTAAATTGTTACTAAGGGAGATTCCCAATGGTGCGATGCAATTTTAATTGCATCAATAGACGATATCGATCACGTATTTTCTAAGAAAATTCTAAGTGCTATTTGGACATTTTTTTGTTATTGATATGCTCGCGATTGACCACTATCTCACCTGATGGTAAGCGATGATGTGGTCAACGGTGTAACACGCATGCCTAGAAGAAACCTATTAACTCTTGACTTAAAAACCCCGAGGTTGTAACTATCAGGATACACAGACTCCGGCAGGGAATTCCACTCCTTAGCTGTTCGTATAATGAAAGTATTTACAAAACGTTTAGTGCGTATGGGTGGGATGTTCACCATGCACCGATGGCGCATCGCCGTACGTCTTGTAGTCCGATTATGAAACGGGCTAGGCGGAATTAGATCATGCAATTCCATCGCACACTCCCCGAAATTGAATCGCAAAGCGTCCTTATTATGAATATGCTTGCAATCTCGCATAGCAAACATCAGTGTGATATAAATCAAATAGCGTCGAGCCATCTTACACGAACTACAATAACATTCTCTTGTCTAAAATCTAGAATGGAAATTCTTGAATTAATAATTTATATTTAACAGAATATAGATAAAAGTAAACCTCTTTTAATTAAAAAAAAAACAGCAATTTTGATAAGACACCTTAAAAAACTATACCGACTTCCAAAATAAAACACTACATGGTGAAAAATAACTTTCTTTTCGGAAGTCGGTGTCTTTGGTAACTATATTTTTTCGTTTTTGACACTAAACGCACAAAAACACAATTGGGATACATTGTTTTATGATGGAGTTCCAGTGCCTACGTTCCTGCTTCATCACTAGATCAGTTCGATGTTACCATTTTCATTCACAGTCGAGATGTCCTATACCTACCCAAAACATACTTAGTTTTGAGAAATTCCAGTAGCCATCTGTGTTCTTCGTCATGAGTTCCACTTCACCAAATGATACTTTCTGAATGCAAATAATTGCAATTAGATGAAGATGTCAAAATCGCTATAAGTATTACATAATTTTGATTTATATTACTGTTAATTGATATCTGAATGATATTTTTTAACTTTTTAATAATTATTTTCAGTTTATAATATTTTTTTTTTATTGTTGTCATTCTGTAACTATTGTGTTTAAATTCATTTTTATTGTAATTGTTCATGATATTAATTTCAAAATATTTTTGCACGCCATAGAATGTGGCAAACATGTCAGAACCTTTTGTTTTTTCAAATGTTATCCTGCATGCACGTATTATTTAATCTTGCATGTATACACGTGTTTGAGCAAATAAATATCTTTATCTTTATCTATGCCTATAAAAATTTGAAGAGTTCCCTCGATTTCCATAGGACCTCGTCATGAGATCCTGACTTTGTGACAGTGGGACCACCATGAGTGTATACCCATTCAACGATTTTTTTTTAAATTGCTCCATAATTGACGGAGTAATCGCGTAACTGCGCGTAACAAACATACAAAAACATACAGTCGAATTGAGAACCTCCTCCTTTTTTGAAGTCAGTTGAAAAATAATAGTTACCTACAGTGTACTCGACTTTTCTATCATACAATTATTTAAGTTAAGTTAGTGTTATCTTAATTAGAAAAACAATTAATCCCATCTTGTTGCTTAATTTAAATTGCAGAATACATAGAGTAAGTACCTCCTTTGTTAAGGTAAACACTAGCATAGGATTACTTTTCAAAGAAAGTATTGGTTTTAAATCCACTATGTAAGTACCTATATGTTTTGACAAACGGCAAGCTAAATTTCAATGAAAACAACTAGAAATAGTTTGGCTAAAACTTCGCAAAATATATTTTTATCCGAAACTTGTTGTTCCCGTGGCTTATTGCTCTCGTCTTATATCCCAGAAGAACCCTTGCAGTTTTCATTAATTAAAAGGGCACTCAGAGGAAGTGTAGCCAAATCAGTGAAAAAATCTCTTATTCGGATTAGTATTTCTGGAGATTATCTCCGACAAACACAAACAAAAAAATTCATCACATTAAATTATTGATTTTGTTTAGATCAAGCTCTCGCCTTCTTTGACCACATTTCCCTTCATCTTAATCTTAGTTAATTTGTGAGCTTCTTCATTCCCAATTAAAAAATGGCTGCCCCAATTATCAACTCCGTTCTCACACTGAAACTTCAGAGCCCCAACACAACTGTTCAGGCAAAACCACTCGCGATGCGTGCCTCAATTTCGTCTAAAATTGAATAGTACCCTCACATAACCAGATCACGTCCGCAAGACTTAATTACCGAACTTTTGCTCCAACCACTTTTGTTTTTCAAATCGTTTTGAGAATACCAATTTTTAACGAGTTTTTCTGAGGGTGTAAACGTGATAAATGAGAAGTGGGAGATAATTACAGTGCTGTTGATATAACATACAGAGTCTACAAGCTGAAGTGGCAATGGGCTAACCATATTAACTGGAGCAATGACCAGTTAAGATAGAGATGTCCTTGAACCGAGTCCGCAAAACAGCAAAGATAGAATAGAATATCTGGTCTTCTTCTTCTTCGAGACGCTGGCACGAATGTTGTTCATATTTATTTGGCCCAAAAGTTAGCCACTGCCACGGTATCGTCGATGGCAACGCATAGATCACCCAGGTAGTTTTGGGGAACAGAGGTTAGGACAGGAGGTGGAGCGAAGACTTCATAACTTCATAAGCTCACACCGAGTTTGATGTGAAGTTTCTGAAAAGATATAGTAGAGGTAATGTCCAGCAGTGGGATAACATAAGTGACCCGAAATTGTTATTTGTTATAAAAGAGTTTAAAGTTGCTTAGGTAGAGAACGAAGGATTTTAAAATTAATAATTAGAATTACAAATTAAATAAATTAGAATCTTGAGCGATAGCGAGGGAATCGGTATTAACTACTACATTATGATAGATAAGTATTAAAGAATAATCTGTTCGGGATAATCACCGAACAATAATAAACATGTCAGCATAATTGCGACATCGCGCGCTATGCCCTGAATATTTTATGTATTACCTAAGTAAAATGGTCAGTACGTTTTCGGCCAGCATATCGGGCGCGACTCAACCTCATCTCATTCACCTCATTAGTTTTAATAGTTATCCCAGTTAAGTTACTGAATTATACCTATCTTTATAATCTTTAATCCTAGTTTATATTTATCTCACCCCAACCCCGAACATTGGTCCTTCGAGCCGTCGGAGCGGGATCATTACGCGCGCATCTACTAACTGTGCTGTGTGAGTGTCTCGCTTGGAATTTATTACCAGACCCTGGTAAACAGAACTGATCGGATTTACTTTCCGAAAAGTTCATCATCCTGCTGATCCTGATTGAACCTGGTTTATACGAAAGCATCGCGTCATCTCATTGCGCTGCTACTCCAGGTTTGTTCTTGCAGCCATCGCAAGGACATTTGATCTCCAAAGAAGCCATCAGCACAAGTAAGGTCTCTTTTATATCTTTAAAATGTCGGAAATGGATGACATTTTAGCAACCCAACAACAACTAATCGAAGCCGTAGATAAGCTCTTCACCAATTTCAAGAAGGATGGTGCAGAGCGCAAGACCGCAGAATACTTACGTCGTCGATTAGCTGTATTGGAACAATACTTTACAGAGTTCCATAATAATCACATGACTTTGATATCTTTTGGTGATCAATCTCATACATATTTCAGTACTGACCAATACGATCAAATGAAGGAGAAATATAACAACATTAAGACTATTATACAAAGCTATAACCCTCTCGCAAACAGACCGCAAACCCCGGAATTGAAACCTCCTTCGTTCCAACCTACTGCGGAATCTCAAACCTCGAACCTCGCATCCCACGCTGCTTCTAAAACCCCTGCTCTTGAAGAGAGTAAAGCTGAAACTCTCTTCAAAAAGCAAGCTACCAATTTTAAGGCTTTCTTGAGAACTTCTTCCAATATCAACCTTGATCTCGTCACGGAAAAATGGGAATTTGAAGATATCCTGAAGACTATACAATCCCGTTGGGCGGCTATTGACTCGCTTCATTGGGAGCTGGACAACGAGTATGGCGGATCAAACCCCAAATACGAAGAGCAATTCACCCATTACGAGGAGTATTATAACAAAATAAAGAAAGACATCAATAAGAAAATGTGGTCCGTTGCGCATATTGAAAAATCTACTCCCAAAATGGAGATAGTCACCTTTGATGGAAACTACAATAAGTGGATTTCGTTCAAAGACCTTTTTACCGAAGCAGTGCACAACAACCCCTCTTTGTCAAATGCACAAAAGATGCAGTTTCTAAAGAGTAAGATCAAAGGTGAGCCCGAAAAATTGATCCAACATCTCCAAATAAGCTCCAACAATTATCCCGTATGCTGGAATATCCTCAATCATCGTTATAATAATAAACGACTGATCTTTACATCTTATCTTAACAATCTCATGAATATCCCCGCAAACCAGCATCAATCATCAAATCATATAAAACGCATTCACGACACTACATATGAGAGCGTGAATGCTATCAGGAATCTGGGAGTCGATGTGTCTTCCTGGGACCCATTCCTGGTATGTTTATTGTCTCAAAAATTGGATGCAGATACATACGAGGATTACCTACAAGCCTTAAAAGCCCCGCGAGAGTTGCCCGTCTTGGAAGATTTCCTTAATTTTTTGGAAACTAAATTTATGATGCTGGAAACTTCACGTAAGAAGATTGAGAATTCCACGCAGAAATCACCCCCATCGCAATCCAACAACAATAATAAACCATCATTTTCAAAGGGTTCCAATTACAAACGAAATTATAATAATCCTATAAAGAATTACTCAACAAACCAAGTTTCGCAATCGTCAAAGTCCAAACGCAAAATTAACTATCGCAAGCAATGCCCTATTTGCGACTCCAATGATCATCGAATTCATGCATGTCTAAAGTTATTGGAATTGCAACCTAATGAACGAAAAAATGCTATTGATAACTTGAAACTTTGCATCAATTGTTTACATTATCACGAAGGCAAAAAATGCCTTTCCGAAATAAGGTGCAAAGAATGCAATAAGGAACACAATACCATTTTGCATGAATCTTTTACGTCACATCGATCAGGGTCAAATGCAGCCACGATTACGAAATCGCCTTCTCAGCAGCAAGAAACTAACACAGTTGCATCGCTTCGTAGAGAACCCTCAGAAATATTGCTTGCCACAGCAATAATTAACGTACAAGCAGTGGACGGATCTTACCATAAAATGAGAGTTCTTTTAGATCAAGGGTCACAGACATCCATTATTAGGGAAAGCGCAGCTCAGTTGTTAAGACTACCGCGACGGAAATGTAACGGCTATATCTCTGGAATAGGCAATAAGGAAAACAACTGCAAGGGCATGATTACCATCAAATGTTCGTCGCTGGTTAGCGATTTCACCTTTGAAACGGACGTTTATATAATGAATAGACTCATAAATAACTTACCCAGCTGTACCTTGCCTAAGCCAGACTGGCCTACTCTGAACCAAATAACTCTTGCAGATCCCGAATTTTACAAAAGTAGGCCTATTGATATCTTATTTGGGGCAGATATCTATTCCACTATCCTTATGGACGGTATCTGTCGATCAGAAGGTGTGTTGCCCATTGCCCAACAAACCCAGTTGGGATGGATCTTAAGCGGCAACTACAAAACGTACCATTGCAATGTGACCCTAAATAATATCGAAGATATGCAGCAATTTTGGGAAGTGGAGGACATACATGAACCTCTAGCAATATCAGAAGAAGATCAAAATTGCATCGAATTTTACCAAACTTCGACCTCCAGACGGGCAGATGGAAGCTACGTCGTTAAAATACCCTTCAAAGAAGATTTTGAGAACAATTTAGGCGAGTCGAAAACAAAATCGATTGCTCAATTTTTCCAAATAGAGCGGAAATTAAGTAAGCAACCAGCTCTGGCATGTGACTATAAAATGTTTATTTCTGAATACTTAGAGCTCGGACATATGACACCCGTTGCGCCACACGTACAGCCGGACTGCTACTTGTCGCACCATTGCGTCCAACGATCTGAGTCATCAACTACCAAATTGCGTGTTGTCTTTAATGCCTCGGCAAAAACCTCGAGCGGATACAGCCTCAATGATCTCATGTGCCGAGGACCCAATTTACAACAAGACCTTCAGAGCCTTATCTTAGAATGGAGACAATTTAGATACGCTTTTACAGCAGATATAGAAAAAATGTTTCGCAAAATCTGGCTACATCCCGATGACCAGAAATATCAGAAAATTATCTGGCGAAACCATCAATCTCAACCTTTAAAAGAATACCAGTTAGCGACAGTTACCTATGGCACTAAAGCCGCACCATTTTTGGCCATGATGACACTGAAGCAACTGGCCATCGATGAAAGGCCAAACTATCCACAAAGTTGCGCTCCTGACATCTTAGAACACTCGTTTTACATGGATGATCTCATGCATGGTGAACACTCAGCGACAGCAGCTAAACAGCTCAAAGCAGAGATGATCAGCCTCCTCAAATCAGGCGGATTTAATCTCAGAAAATGGCGATCAAACTTGCCGGAATTAATAGATAGTTCAGATGCACTTCAAAAGGAAGACTTTGACTTTAAGCAACCGGAATCAACCAAAACATTAGGTCTTCGGTGGGAACCCAAAAATGATCAATTCATTTTTCATCCTATAGAATTTATCTCCAGAAACATCCTTACAAAAAGACAATTCCTATCTCAAATATCTAAAATTTTTGACCCCTTGGGCTGGTTAGCACCAGTCACAATAAAACTTAAGATCTTGTTCCAAGAATTATGGAAATCTGACCTGGGTTGGGACAACCCTGTCCCTCAAGAAATCGCGTCAGAGTGGAATACTATTAAAGCCGATCTATCTCATATATCTCGATTTAAAATACCACGTTGGATTCAAACCCAGGCAAAGGATATCATCGAACTCCATGGCTTTTGCGACGCTAGCACAAAAGCATACGCATGCGTCGTGTATTGCAAAATACAGAGAGAAAATGAAACTCATGTGACCCTTATTGCAGGGAAATCAAAAGTAATACCGCTGAAAAAACCACAATCGATACCGCGTCTGGAACTCAGCGGCGCTCTCTTGTTGTCAAAACTTATGAGAAAAATCATCTCATCCCTATCGAGCTACAAGGTGCATGTTTATGGTTGGATTGATTCAACGGCTGTTCTAAGTTGGTTAAGTGGTGAACCGGAGAAATGGAAACCCTTTGTTGCGAATCGAGTGAGGCTAATTACTGAAATAATCCCTAAAGATAACTGGAGTTACGTAAAATCCAAAGAAAACCCCGCAGATTGCGCAAGCCGCGGTTTACCTGCTGCTCAATTAGCCTATTATTCACTGTGGTGGCAAGGGCCCGACTGGTTACCACAATATAAGCCTACAGAATCTCATAATATGCCGATTTATACGAGCATTACAAACGCAGAACTCAGAAAGAAAGAGGCAGTAAATACGGTCATTTTTAACCCCGAAAATTCAATAATCAATCAACTATTACCAAAATATAGCACTTTAAGGAAAGTTACCCGAGTATTAGCTTACATCAACAAGTTCATCGACATTGTTGCTTACAAGAAAAAACGCACAAGTTTTCTTACTCTGCAAAATATAAAGACAGCAAGAGAAATGGTAATTAAGCACGTCCAAAACGAATATTTCTACGAAGAAATATCACGGCTGAAAAGGAATGAACCACTAAATAAGAAAAGCCAGATTCTTAATCTCAATCCCATACTAGACAATAATCAAATGCTCCGTGTCGGTGGCAGACTTAAACATTCGAATCTTGATCCAGAAATGAAGCATCCTATCATAATCCCGAATCAATCGAAACTGGCAGATCTAATCATAGATGAATCCCACGAACTTGTATTTCATGGTGGAGTAAAAATGACTACTGGATTTATAAGACACAAATACTGGATTCTTGGTGGAAATAGAGCCACAAAGAAACGAATAAGAATGTGTGTCAAATGTAAAAGAAACAATCCAATACTACAACATCAAATCATGGGTGACCTACCTCCAGCACGATTGATTCCTAACAGACCTTTTTACCACACAGGAATAGATTACACCGGACACATCCTTATTAAGGCCAACAAAGGCCGTGGCATTAAAACCAGTAAAGGATATGTCGCAGTTTTTGTTTGTATGGTGACCAAAGCCATACATTTAGAAATTGTCTCAGATCTCACAGCGTCAGCATTTATTGCCGCGCTTCGTCGAATGTCGGCTAGAAGGGGAGTTCCAGGGCACATCTATAGTGATCAAGGAACCAACTTCATAGGAGCCAACAAAATTTTAAAACAAGAGCTTGCCGAAATCTCCTATATCTTGTCGGACCAAGAAGTAACCTCGACAATCGCTGAAATGAATATTGAGTGGCACTTTAACGCTCCATCATGGCCATCTGCTGGCGGACTCTGGGAAGCTGCAGTGAAGAGCCTAAAACATCATCTCAAGCGGGTCGTGGGTGAGCAAAAATTAACCTACGAGGAATATATTACCCTACTAACCCAACTCGAGGCTTGTTTGAACTCCAGACCACTGTGCCCTCTGACAGAAGACCCTGAGGATTTGGATTTTTTGACCCCGGCTCACTTCTTAGCAAGTGGCCCCAACTTAACGATTTTCGAAACAGAGCATGACCTCAGAACACGGTGGCACTTGACGCAAAAAATCTATCAAGATATATGGGATAAGTGGAAGACTGACTACCTCTCGCAGCTTTCTACGAGAGTCAAATGGCGACAGCAACAAAGGAATCTCAATCTTAATGACATCGTCATTATAAAGGACGACAACCTTCCACCAGGAAAATGGAGTCTAGGTCGCGTAATAGCGCTGCATCCTGGAAGTGACGGACACATAAGGGTCGTCACACTTAAAACCAAAAATGGGGTCTTAAAACGCCCAGTTGTAAAACTGTCCTTACTGCCAACAAATAAAAATGATCAAGATCCAAATGGCCCAAAGGTTGATAATAAACTGCCAGCGGCGAAGAAAAAACGTCCTATCTCATTTTCAGCAATGGTTTTATCTTTGACATTATTTATGCTGACACTAATAAACACCACTCAAGCATCCTATAACTTCACCCCGCTGACAAACAATAGTGTATACTTTGACAAAGTATCTAATATGCACTTAATTAGAGATGATTGGCATTTAATAGTCTATTATGACACAAATCCATATCAAGAAGGAATGGCGGCACTAACAAAGTATATCAAGTACCTTGAAACCTTATGCTCAACGATTAGAACACAAACACCTTGCGACGGCGTCATGTTACAACTCGAGCACGAGTTCGAAGAAATCAAACATTATGATAATATTGTCATGATAAATGACTCGTTTATGACTAATAAGAAACGTCGGCGACGCGGCTTGCTAGACGGGGTAGGCTACGTTGCAAATAGTTTATTCGGAGTGTTGGACCAACGATTTGCAGAAAAATATGAGAAGGATATTGACCTTTTAAAGCATAATGAAAACCACTTATACAACCTCTGGAAAAACCAAACGTCGGTCGTAGAAGCTGAATTTAATTTAATGAAAAGGATTGAGAATACTATAAACAAACATCACAAAATAATAAATCAAAGGCTTAATTCTCTCCAAGATTCTTATAAAAATCTCGCTCAGCAAGTGCAAAACATAACCATCGTCACTGACTTCATAACCTCGACTTTCACTGCCAACAACTTGTTGTATACCCTTCGACGAATCCAGGACTCAATTTTAGATACAGTAACTGATATTTATAGTGGAAAATTAGATTTTCACTTGATATCGCCGAAACAACTCAGATCTGAGCTAAACATAATATCAGCACAAATATCTGGAGACTTGGTAGTTCCTGTCGACAACTTTAATCTTAAAGATCTGTACAGCTTGCTCAAAGTAAGAGCCAAATACTCTGGCAAATACCTAATAATAGAAATAAAAATACCCCTGATTGAAAGAGATATTTACGAGGTATTTAATCTTATCCCGGTTCCACGCATTGTGAAAGATAACAGGATGATGAAGGTCGAAACTATCTCTGAATTAGCAGCCATCAACATGAGAAAGGATTCTTATTTAACTATCACAGACACGGATCTGCAGTCATGCGTATTACAAAACCCTGTGACTATTCTGTGTCATATCAGAAAGCCTATTCACCACATGAAAGATGATCATAGTCTATGCGAGACGATCCCAGGCACAAGAACTTGTAAAACTAAAACTACCCCGTGCAAGGATGACTGGAGAGAGTTAACATCAGAAAACAAGTATTATTATTTATGCTGCAATGAATGTAACGTCAAACTTCTATGTGAAAATCAAGTTGAGGCAGTTAGGTTATCAGATGCTGGTCTGTTGCGTGTTGGGGAAGGCTGTCTAGTAAAAACAGAAAATTTTATGGTGTACTCAAACAAAAGATTGTCTAGTAAAATTAGTACGACGAGAAATATTATCTCACCTGAAATATCACCAATTAATCACATAATAAATATCACTATGCCAGAAATCTCATATGAGCATAATCCCAATAACTCAGATGACCTCAGGCAATTTGAAGCCATTAAGAGAAGTCTTGAGATCATGAAGCAGAGTGAACCTTTGAGCACTAATATCTCCTACCACGACGTCCACCAGTATACCGCTATATATCTCATCATATTGGGCATCTTGTTATTGGTGGCAGCTTACTGTTTTAAACGTTGGCGTCAAAGGCAACGTAAAGGAAATCGCTCCACTCCTGCAGCAGAGCGGTCTACAGCCCCTGCGGCAACTGCGGTGCCATCTCCACACACCGTTGCTGATAGTGTTGTGATTGAGTGTAGTGAAATTAGGGAAAATGGGCAATCTAGTAGTAAACCAGTGAAAAGTGATCCTAAGCGACTAGCGCTATCTAGTGAGTGCTTACAAAAAAAGGAAGATAGAGGTTCTTCACCGATCTTTCGCGTGTTCTCTCTTCCTGATTTACACTGTAGCGACTCTGTTTAATTTGTAAGGTTAACTTAATCTCACCTACTAACATAACTCACCCTACATAACTATTTTAGTATTAGTTGAACATTGTTTTCACCTTGTTAGTATTAATTTCATTACCCATGTAACTATACCTACCTACTAACCTCATCCTTTTCTCCCTCGGGAGCATGTTCGGGATAATCACCGAACAATAATAAACATGTCAGCATAATTGCGACATCGCGCGCTATGCCCTGAATATTTTATGTATTACCTAAGTAAAATGGTCAGTACGTTTTCGGCCAGCATATCGGGCGCGACTCAACCTCATCTCATTCACCTCATTAGTTTTAATAGTTATCCCAGTTAAGTTACTGAATTATACCTATCTTTATAATCTTTAATCCTAGTTTATATTTATCTCACCCCAACCCCGAACATAATCTTTACATTATAACTAATAATACTTAGGCATAATTAAGAAAAATTTAAAGTAACGTTGCTACAGTTACTTAAGTTGAGTGTAATATTTTTGTTAGGTACTGTAATGTTGGTGCTAGTGACTTGTGTACTGTTTTTCGGAAAACGATCTGTCATACTTAATAGTTGTACCGTTCATCGGATTCCCTTGGCGTAAATATTGGCGACAGAGGGCGATGGTTAGGTGTTTTGTAACGGCTCAATTTTGACGTAGAAGGACCAGTCCAAGGATCTGACTGAGGCTCTTTCAGTGCCATTACATATTTTAAACTTATTTAGGATGGAATCCTCTTTGTATCTCTATACAACCGCATTGGACTTCCAGCTTCCATGGCGCTTAAGGGTCAGGAGATCAGCTCCTGAATCGGCCAAAAGTGTGGTCGTCGCAAACAATGACCCGTTATACACAGGTCATTGTTTCCGACGACCACACTTTCATCAGTCTATATTCGTATCATTCAGGGGTTCTGGAAGTTCAAGAAATTTGGCTATTTCTCGTGTGATACTGCCAATTTTATTAGCCCCCATAGGCTGTCTAACACACTTTCCGTTGCGATATTGTAGAAAAAAAAAAATGATTGTAGTGTTAGGCGGGCGTAAGGCCTGATATTTCTCAAAAATTGTTATGTATTCCTTGCGAATGGTGAAGTTGCGGTCTCTTTTTGTCTTTGCATTAGGTAAATTAATTAATAGTAAGTCATCTGAATGTTTCTGTTATTGACATTTAGTTGTGTTAGTTCATTAGTTCGACATGCTTATACCAATAATAAGAACAACCTGTAACGTAAAGAGTATTGTAGTAGATACATTAATAAAATTGATATGCATGCATAATTATGTCTATCAACATCTACTAAGTACGTATTAGATTATGTTAAGAAGTTGATTATTATATTTAAGTTGATACTGAATATGCAAATGACTTACTTTTGCCGCCAAATATACGGAATCAGATGCTTCGTTAAGAAACTTTTCAATTTCAGATGCTGTGAAAACCTTCGATTTTTTCGTTTGACAACCAGAGGAGGCACTTTTTAAAAATGCCACTAATTGAGGATAGGTGTCGATATTTACGTCTTTTTTCATCTTTATTGTTGCATTTAGCTTTGAATACGTACTCCATAGAGTGCTTGATTTCTTGGTCTCGGATAATTCAATAAAATATGCCAGCAAAACGTTTTCTGAGAAAGTTTTGGCTCCTTTAGCTAGTCGCCACGTGTTAAACATATCGTACTGTTTCAAATACTTCTAACGTGATTGCTGAGGGAGAAAGCTCATTTGCGCATTATTAACAGTTTCAGTCAATTCTGTTGGCATCAAATAAACTTACTCGTCGCTAGAATCACGCATTTTAGGTTTTTCACTTGTTTTCAAGTTTCTTGTTTTTAACCTAAGGTTTTAACAATATGACATGAAAAGAAAATGGCGCGCGCAAAGTAAATTTAAAAAAGTACTCCAAGAAGGTTCCGACTCTGAGTTTTTAACAAATTAAAAAAGATTGTATGATAAATTCAACACCGTGGAGGTAGAAGTAAATAGGTTTAATGATGTTTTGAATTCACAAAATTATTGCACACGATGTTATAAATTAAATTTACTTTATCCTCTAGCGGATAAAAACTGCTTTTGTACTCAGATATCGAAGAGCAAAAATACTCTTGCGGCGTGGGGGCGATGAAAAAGACTTTTTTTCACAAACATACGAGTGAGAACTGAAGATAATAACAGAGTTGTCAACTTATACAGAATTAGCAAGCTGAAATAGCAACATATCAACTTACTCAGAATAAGCAACCTGATGTGGTAATGGGCTGACCATATTAACTGAAAAGCAATGACCGTCGGGGTTGACGTGTTCTTGGGTGGAGCCCGCAAATCTGAAAACGTAGGGTAGAACTTCTAGCAAGGTGAAGCAAATACTATTTTTTTTCTTCGAAACCCATCGAGTGGGGTATCAAAATTAAGGGTTTTTAGAGGTGATTACAAAAATGTAAATTACTTATATGTATAAAAGTCATTCGAAAAAAAATTAATTAAAAAGTTGAAAAAAAAACAAAATACCCGACTGCAAAGATGTTAACAAGAAGAAAATTAAGCAGTGCAGTCGGAGGATTTTTATAGTTTTGGTCAGCCAGCTCTCGAATATGTTTTAACTTTTTTAAATGTTTTTATTATTATTGATAGGTTTGCGCTTGACCACTATCTTACCTGATGGCAAGCGATGATGTGGTTCGCGAAAAAGTACGCTTGCCAGAAAAAAAGAAACCAATTCACTCTTGACTTAAAGACTCTCAAGTTGTAGCTATCAGGAAATACAGACTTCGGCAGGGAATTCCATTCTTTAGCTTTACGCAAAATAAAACCATCACCGTACGTATTGTAGTCCGATGATGGAAGCTTGCATCTATGTTTAATAGACTAGAAAAATATCAAAAAGACGTGCGCCCAGCAGCGAGACACCATAGGCGAACAAATAAAGGCTTTTTACTTAATTTCACAAGCATTATGAGTGAGAACTAGAACATAATGAATGAGTAGTTGACTTACTCGTAGCTTACCGAATGAACAAGCTGAAGTGTCAAATAGTCCAAGTAATAACCAAATGAACTGGCAATAGGTCGGTCATGTTTGCTGTAGAACCGATGACCTTTAGGGTTGATGTGTTGTTGAGTGGAGACCGTGACGTAAGACGCTCTGAACTGGCGACGACTGACGAGTCAGTCAACCAGTATGACTTGCGATCGACGTGGGCTGTTATTTAGAACTATTTATTTTTTATTTTTTTACTTTTGATGGGTTTGCTCTTAACTCTAGTCTAGGTCATAGGTGACAGAGACAGAGTCGACGATGGAGTGAGCTTACCCAGAAGAAAGAAATAAGAGTTATAATTTCGTTTGTGTTATTTCTTAGGTCCTAAACGATTTTTTTTACTTGCAGTTTGGGTTCCCGCTCATTACCCGGCAAAGAGCTGTTCAGGTACTACAAAAGTTTGAAATTAAGTCCTATGGAACAACTGCGCTGCAGTTGTGTTGTACAGGGATTTAACTATTAAAATTATGAACGTATGGTACTTCAATTATATTTATTCCAATTTAATATACCTATTCCTTATTTTTTTACGAGCATGCGGCATAACGGGCATTACAATTCTATTCTTTTTTAAATAAGAATTTTTGATAAAGTTTACCATGTACCCATTTCCCATCTTCTCAATTTTAACTTCGTAGCTTTTCAAAAAAGCCATTCTTCAAATTTTGAAGCAAATATTTATTATCGTTGTCTTTAGACTTGAATAGAATTTAAATCAAAACAAAACCCGGGACACCGGGCTTATGAAATTGTTTTAAACAAACTTTACATTATTTTATTCATTTTATGTTTTCTAACTTATTTTTAGACATTCAATTTTCAGCTAAATATTAAATAACCTGTAACCCAACGAAGTCGTGCAAAGGCCTAGAAGGTCCAAAGATAACTGCGCGAACAAACAACATTCAGGGGTTTCTTTTTTCGTATTTTTGCCTCGAGTTCGTTTGGCATGTTGATTGGGAAATCTGAAAGGCATTGCATCTGCGAGGTAAAGGGGAATGCTTTTGTGCTGTACGCAGTCGGTTTGTGAGGGTAGTTATCGTTCTACCGTATACTCTCGTACCTCTATGCCGTACCCAAAACAAATACCGTTGTTTTGGGTACGGCATAGAATACGGAAATAAAAAGTAAATATAGACGTCTTTATTAATTACTAGCTGTCCCACGCGGCTTCACTCCCGTCAGCTGACTATCTACCCTACCTCCCTACCCTCACTACATACATGATTGTTGCGTAACTTAAACCGCGTACACAGCGCACGCAAAAGGAATATTTTTCCCTTTTTTGGAACATTTTTCATTTATGCTCCACTCCTACTGGTCGTAGCGTGATGTTTTATAGCCTATAACCTTCCTCGATAAATGGACTAACCAACACAAAAATAATGTTTCAATTCCAGTAGTTCCTGAGATTAACGCGTTCAAACAAACTCTTAAGCTTTACAATATTAGTATAGATTAGCTTCTGCCAGCGGTTTCGCCCGCGTGGAATTCGAGAATTGTCCTTGTTGCTCCGGGGATAACAAGTATTCTATGACTTTATCCAAGACATGGACTACCGATGGACCCAGTTTCATCATTGCTGGTGAGTTTGTTGTGCCATTCTTCTGCCCAGCAAACTAGGGACTGTCTTTATGTAGAACTTTGACGTTCAAAGGGCTCTCAGCAGTCATTTGATTATTTGACTTTTGGTTTTGATTTTCTTCGAAATCCTTTCAGTCACTGAAACATGACTGATTATCTAACAATTTAAACTTTCACTTTTATAACATTAGTAGGCAGTTGGATATTCGTACTCGCGCAATATACACTAAGCACAAGTTGCGAATATCTTAGCCAAAGCCAAAATTGTCAAAGGTCGTCAATTTATATGTGTTAAGGTTATCCCAGTCGATCATTGTTCCATACAAACGTAGTTTGGCGACTACTCCACTGTTTGACGGTGTAAATTCAAAATAAAAAAATACATCAATTTGTCTCATCATTATCAA
Source organism: Orthosia gracilis (assembly GCA_947562075.1). Lineage (NCBI taxonomy): Eukaryota > Metazoa > Arthropoda > Insecta > Lepidoptera > Noctuidae > Orthosia > Orthosia gracilis. Next base: position 31,157,218 of record OX387274.1, on the reverse strand, counting down.
GCCCAGTATGGAACAAAAAAAAATAGATTTGAAAGTTACGAGCGTCGAAAGTTCCATATTTTAACTAATTTTAACGCATCTTTGGGCGTAAATAAATACCATAAGAGGAAGAAAAATTGCAAAACAGTCATCATACAGGGATAGATTACTAGTTTAACAATGCAAATATTTTATTTTGAACAGATACATTTAGTAATTTTTCCATGATATCCATACTCTCAAAGGTCTGTTTATAAAATTTCACGCGCTCGTTTCGTCCTAAATCATCATCCATTTCGCTACAAATTTGCAAAAGTGTGTATTTGTACGCGAGCTAGATTTTTACTGATCATCTCAGCATCAATCTCTTTCGCACGTTTTGTCGGATGAGATAGCATGCATTTTAACCCCGCGCACAAAATAGTTCGTGCCGTCGACTAGGGCAACCTTAACGGTGATTCTCGCCGTTGGTTAAGTATGGAGAGTTTTGAAAATGCTGTCTATTGCAGTGGCCGCTGAGAAGTCTCGGTGGTCTGCGGCGTACCAATAAAATACCTGATTTTGTCACTTTAAAAGGGAGATTGGTTAAGTCATCCTTTGACTTTTTGAACAAAAGGTCTTCCAATTACATTACGTTATTACATTCTCCTCGTTTGTTGGTTAGAGGTACATGAAATTAGGACATATATTAAAAGTATAGTGGTACACATAACATCACGCCTAAATTCAACAAAGGGTAAGGCGGAGTACATCCATCTATCTAACTTATAATAAATACGACGAAAACCAACATATGTTATTTAAAACTACTAAGCGTAATACGGGCAGTATGGACATTGAACTTAACAACGTTAAAATGAAGCTTGTCAGGGCAGTCAAGTTTGTAGGTATTTGATGGATTGGTAAATAGGAAGAAATAATTAGCCGCATTGGATTCGTCTATATCAACTGCTTGTAATACTTTAAGAACTGTGTGGGATGAAGTGAGTATTGCACATTAAAAATGGTATACTATGCACAGATAGAGTCCAAACTGAGGTTATGATATACAGTTTTGGCGGAAACAGCTATCATTATAACTGTCACAGGACATTCGATCAATTCGACATCGAAAAAGAGCGATCCAAACCATGGTCCGCATTTCTCAACGAGACCCCTGTCGACCATATTTTAAAGAACTTGGTATTCACACAATACCTAGCCTTCACGTAGTAGTGCTTTTAAGGCGATATATACACCCCAATGTAAACGCAGTACTGGCCATGCGCCCGCTCGATGCCAAAATATCAATATTGAACCTCCTTTTAAACAATTTTGTTTGCAAAATATTATTTGATTTACATATGCTATGACAGTTATGAAGAAATTCCAGCCATCAATTTTTCTGTGTAAAATATTTTTAAACATCCAAGTCGTTTTGGAGGAGTATCCAAAAGTTGCAAAAAATATCGTGTTGTTAATTATTTTTTAAAGCAAAACTTTGTTTTACGAAAAAAACATGTTTAAAAAATAATGTACATGAAACAATAATAAACATATATTTGTTTATTAGAGTATGTTTTAGAAAGTTACCATTTTACGGCACTAAAGCGTATGTAGGCCCGTAAGCAAATAAAAAAAATAAGTATATGACTACGAAACAGACGAGGACAGGGAAAAATGCGTAGGAAAGACCTTGGAATCAAAATCTGCCCGCGTTTTTAAAACATAGACCACAGTATCAGGCAGTTAAGATATTTAATAATTTACCGCTTGAGTTGAAAATCATATTGTTTTGTGTTGTCAGGCTCATTTAAGACATTCCTGTTGGAAAAATGTCTCGTAGAGATAATAGAATATCATTGGTCTCTATTCATTAGATAATTTTTAGTAGTGTTGTTGCTCTTAAAACTGACATGTGGTTATTTGTATATGGTGTTATATTATGTTCCGTTTTCATATGACTTTTATTTTTTGATTATTATTTTCGTTTAAATTTCTATTAATAAATTTATTGACACTATGGTTACAATTATTTTTCTTTATGTGAATGGCATTTTACATTTTTTTATGTAAAAAATTAATTACAATAATATTTTCTAATTGCAATAGATTTTTTTGTATTCTTATATATTTATACCTGCATCAATGCTGATAATTTTAATGTTTCATGCTGGATTATATTCGAATGCAATGTGAATTTTTACTAAATAAATTGAAGAGTATTCTGTACGCTACAAATAGGAAAGCTATGGTACTTTTATTTATTTATTTATTAACACACTTTATGTCACAAATATCAGTGCAGCCCTGGCTCTTGTACTAGGAAGTCCTGTATCACAAGAGCCAGACCTCTAAAAAAACAGGAAATATTATACAAAAAGAGCAAAACAGACAGGAATTATAAATAAATAATATGACAGCTAAACCATGCACGCATTAGGTATACAAATCAAGATAACGGAAAATTTATATTCTTTCATTAAAAGATTTTTAAATAAAAAAATAATAATTGAAAGATCAAAAAACCCAACTGCATAAAAAGCGAACTAAAAAGACGTAAACAAGAAGAAAATCATGCTGTGTAGTCGGAGGATACGTGTGTTCGCGACCAAAACCAGATGTATCCTCCGACTGCACAGCATGATTTTCTTGTTGTTTACGTCTTTTTAGTTCGCTTTTTAAGCAGTCGGGTTATTTTGATATTTTTTTATTTTTTATTTATAACTTTTAATTATTTTTTTTTAGAATTAGATACCTACATTTAAACATATAAGTGATTAATATTTTTTAAATCACCTCTTAAAACCCTTTATTTTGATACCCCACACGGATGGGCTTGGAAGAAAAACAAAATTGGTGACTCACATTATGGCGCCGAAATGCCGCCATTTTTGTAATTTTCCAATTTTAATGTAGTCAGTGACACTTGCAGCGTTAAGACGAATCGATCGACGTAAGAATCATCAAAATCAGTCAACGCGTTTGGTCTCTAGAATGCCACACAGGAACAAACATACATACATAGACTGATAAACACATTACCCTCCTTCGGCAGTCGGGTAAAAAGATATGTGTATTTAAAAAAGTATGTCGCTATCATCATTTCAGACTTTCCTCTACAATTTATTTTTGTTTGCTCATCTATAATATAAAAATGAATCGCAAAATGTGTTGGTAAGCGCATAACTCAACAACGCCTGGATAAATTTTACCAATTCTTTTTTTTAAATGTTCGTCAAAAAAAATCGAATAATTTCCGGGAAAAGCCTAAAAACAGCCCTTTTCTTTTTCCCATACAAACGTTTTCTAACTAAACTGACATTTTCATGTGATCCGACGTCTGTCTGTCTTTAGGGTAGGTAGGGTTGGGTAGGTAGGGTAGGTAGGGTTGGGTAGGTAGGGTAGGTAGGTAGGGTAAGGTAGGAAGGGTTGGGTAGGTAGGGTAAGGTAGGTAGGGTAGGGTGCGTAGGGTAGGGTAGGGCAGGTAGGGTAGGTAGCCAGTTGACGGGAGCGAAGCCGCGGGGGTCAGCTAGTTATTAATATAATCAACAAAATGTTAATGCAGCTGTTAAAACAATAAAGTTATAATTAAATAAACATACATTAATTAGTGTTTGTATAACACGAGATACCTTAACCTACTTTTTCAGCTAACTTTGCAGTAACGAACAAAATAGTTAACAGCTCGTAGGCCATAACTCTCGCAGCTCGGACTATCCATTTTCCGCAGTGGACTTTAAACTAATGTCCTACGGGAGGTAGGAATGCAGATGAAAATTATGTGAAGTTAAGGCACTTGTCCCACCGCCGGCGACGAAGCGATTAGCTTTCGACTATTTTCACGCTTAAGAAACGAACAAAAGATTCAGATCCTGTGTCAATAAAAGAGACTCATTATATTTATTGTTGCTCGCTGGCTGTTCACACTGCTGGCGAGTACTCTCTTAACACAAGTTTATCGCAGCGACAAGAGCTATCAAAGATAATACTCACTCAGTGATACTCGCTGGGCGATGCTCGCTTGGCGGTCAGAACTTACGCCGAGAGACCAACCAATGCGTGCAGGACTGACCAACCGAGCGAGTGGTGCGAGTAATCGCCCTTCGCACAAAAACACTCGCTCATAGCCGAGCGGTAAAATTATCGGAACCACATACTCGCTTCTCATGTAATTATTACCTATGTTTTACAAATAAATGATTTTAATTTGATTTGATTTGATTTGATTCTCGCTGCTCGCCGACTTGTATCTAGGTTCTACCTCTACTCGCTGCTCGCTGTTCGTCGGATCGTCAGCGGTGGGAAAAGTGCCTTAGTCATGTTTAAAAATATACAGACAGGGAGTTCCAACTTTAAATCACAATGCCGGCCGCAGCCTGATTTAAATTTGGAGCTCACCAAAAAGAAAACTTAGATATTCGAAAATCGAATTTATTTTTATTATCTTGCGGAAGATTTATAAAAGAGTACTTAAACACCCACCCGAAGCGACAGAGGGACAACATAGAAAATGGTAGTTTTTCCCGAGGAGAAATTTTAGATTTTTCCGGTTTCTATCAAAATGTGTCGATGCACCGTTGTTGCATTGTCGCGTCGCGCATGAAGGTCTAAAACGTTTGTTCGTCATAAGAGAGTTTGAAACCCTCGCTGCACTTAGGAATATTTAAGATTCAGTCTTAACTACAACTTACACAAAATAAGTAGATACTCTGCTTGTGAATAATCGACTATTCTTAAACCAAAATAGTAGTTACCTTCTTAGAAAATTCTAAAAGTCGCCACAATAGCCTTTTGGCCAGAAATAGCAACGCACGAATTCTTCTAGGAATTTTTGCCGCCCTCACTATGTACCTATTTTTTTTCTTTGTGGCCAGGACCGAATACAAAGTGCCTCCGGTCTTTAGGAAAAAAAGTTGGGAAAAACCTTCTTTATCATGTAAATAGAGTGAGAACGTGTGAAAAACCGTTTCAGGCGATAAAATAATTTGCTGCTTTTATGGTTTTTTATACCAAGTTTATATTTTTATTTTTACTGAATTTGCTGGGTTATATGCAGAGTTTTGTTGGCTTCTATGTTTGTGTCCATTGTTTTTGTGTATTTAGAGCTCGTCCTTATGATATTTAGATAAGCTAGTCATTATTATCTGAGACATACCTAGTTGTGGGGACTCCATTATTCTCACCATTCGGTCCGTTGTGCGTTATATCTACCTGCGTACAAGGTGTAGGTAAGTATTGACTTTTAGACCTGAGAAAAAATTCTTACTGTTTTTCCAAATCATGTCAGCGCGATCCAAATCTAATCATACGTGTGTAGGTCGGGTGTGGGTGATTAGGCCAGTAAGAAAAGCAGCCGATAAAAAATTATTTAAATTTCGAATTAGGAACTCTTCGGGCATCTGTAAATGGATAATTAGTTCTTAAGAAGCACTGTTGGATATAATATATAAATTATAATTATTATTTGTTTAGTTTTGTTATGTTTGATTATTAAATTTTAAGTTAGTTTAGTTTATTTGTCTTCTGTATTTATATCTTTTGTATGTACTTTAGGTGGCTTAATTTATTAATATATCAAACTAACGTAATTTTATTATTCTGTGTAAACTTTTAGAATTTAAATTGAATGTACTGTATGATTGTTGGGCTGACAGATGGTATGCCAATGCCCCTATAATAATTAATTTAAAAAAACGGTCATGAACGAGTCGGACTCGCGCACCGAGGGTTCCGTACAAACTACATTCACCAACATAATTAGATAACTAGGTCAACGGCCACTACCATATAGATTTTTGACCCCGAAACCTATAGGGTACTTCCGGTTGACTTAGAATTGTCAATTTTGGTTAAAAGCAAGGTCTTACAGCACAAGTAAAGGGAAAATTCCAAAAAATATAAAATAGTTCAAAATTAAGGTATGTTTTGGTACTTACAAGTTTTCGCAAAAATCTAAATTTGCCCATATCTTTTTATCGTGTTAACTCAGGATCTTGATTTTTATACACCTAATAAAGGCTATAGATCTCAGTATCTGGTATAAATCAACTTCCTAGGTCCACCCAAAATTGGTGATGACACACGGAGAGACGTGAAGTGATCTTCCTTTTTTACCTTTTGAGGTACGGAACCTTAAAAATAAAGTAATCATATGTCATTTGTTTTTACACATTGACGGCAATTAAAAAAGTGTGTCGGTCGTGCGGAGAAATGGATTTGAATAGAGAACATTTTCGCTCAATGATTTATTACGATTTTTGTTGCAGTCTTACTCAACAAGTGTTATGATCACCGACATAAATCTAAATAGATAACGCAAGTCCCTCCATCTGTATGAAAACACAGCGTGCCACTTTTTCACAAACAATTCAAAAACAAATTTGCTTACCAATGAATGAAAACATTTCCAAAGAAAAAAAAAATTCTTTACAGCTCAATATGGCATAAAAAGGCATTTATCTAGATTACGGTGGATTTCCAGTATTTTGTTAAAATTGTTTGATACTCTAGACGCTTTTACGTGCACGTCTTTTTGCATCGTTCTCACATACGAGTATATGTATTTTTTTCAACAAGAATGATACCAAAAACTTGTTATTGAAACCGATGGAAAAGAATGTCCGTGGAGTTTCTTGCAAATTCTTCTCCATTGAGATCTACTGACGCTTGCAAATTTGCAACTAGAGTCATATTTTTTTTTTGTTTGAAAATTCAAAAGTACCTCTAAGGTTTATTTGAAATAAACTATTTTGATTTACTTAAACACTTAACAAAAGTAAACTTTACAAATTTATACTAAAACTAACTACGTACACTATATACAAAAGAAAGGTACACTTAAGCGTCGAAAAATGTCATCTGGGAACGTGCCCAGAAGACTGGCAGCATTGCCACGTTGAATGGCAATGCTGATTCTTTGCGCAAAGAAAGAGCCAGCCCTCTGGTCACACACAGTGTCGATCAGTCGGCGAGAGATCTCCTTAAAATGTAGACGTGCACTCGGGCCCCATGACCCAAGCGTTCCGACCCCAAACGGCTCATGCTGGTGGAAAGTGTATGCGTCCTGCGCTCTTGCAACTAGAAAGGCCATGGTGCCTAAGACTGCCAACAGCTTCACCAGATTGTCACCGATGTGGAGCAACACAAGATGCGCCTAAGCGTAGACAGATTGCGAGCCGAAACGAAGAGTCATCCATCATAGTGCCTATAGTGGATGACGCAAGTTTTGATTTTGATTTTGATTTTATTACATAACACATGTGTTTGACAAGATCTTATAAATAGTAATATAGTTCACCTGGACCCTGTCGGGCACAGCAATTGAGTAAAACAATAAGTAAATTGAATTAATATTAGGTAATAAGAAAAATTAATTCTAAATTAAATTCTCTGCCCTGTAATAGTCTGCCCTATTGATGTTCCCTTCGAAGGTTTGCCGACAAAAGTAAAGAAGGGCAAAAGTCAAAGGAAAAAGATTTTTGCCTCATTTTTTGGACGGACGGGTCATATCAGGACAATTGTGCTAGAAGATAAAAGGACTGTTATTGCAGATTAGTATGTCAGTCATTGTTTACCAATTGTTTTGGAAAATATGTAAACAACAGCGCCCAAGCAGCAGAATACCCCTCCACCACGACAACGCTCCAGCTCACTCCGCCAGACGGAATATCGAATATTTTTCTATGGTAGGTGTGGAGTTAGTAACTCCTTACAGTCCCGACCCGGCAACTTGTGACTTTTATTTATTTCCTAAAATAAAATAAAAACTTAGACTGTATTAAAATACTGTTCTCTTTCATCGGACGTCCATCTTTGTAGAAATTTGGTTGGTGTGAACATTACAACCATTAGCGATGGATCCGTTAAAAACTATCCTGGCAATACGATATTTTGTGTGAACTTAACGTGACTATAAAATACTGTTAACTCGACAGTCATTTTTTTGACACTTGTCCAAACAACAAAGTTTTTAACAAAGTATACGCCGACAGCATCACAAGATCCGCACAGATGAGCATCCATTCTAGTGGAAACAAAAAAGTATATGATCAGTCTATCATGGCGAGCAAGCTTCGACGCAGCAGATTGTTCTGACGGCTATTTTTATACACTGGTTTTGTCAATTACTTTTAACATGATTAAGTACATACTAAGGCCCAGTTTTTTGATCCCTAGTTATCTCAACCATTGGTTAAATATGAAACAAAGAAAAGAAAGAAAATATATAAATTTGTGACACGCACAGGAGACACGAGAAATAAAAATAAAACCCCGTGCGAGACCAAAAAGGCTCCTATCTCAGCATGTGCAGCGATATCCAAAAAGGAAATTACGCTACGCTGATATTCTGATAAGGCCTACTGTTGATGCCATGGACACACTTACGGAAACGGAAAATACTTAAAAAAAATAAAATAGAAAATAGCAAACAAAATAGTATAAACACAGAACCACCATTTCAAAGTATTTATATCAAAGTATTTATAATTATGTGTAAGTATAATACAAATATATAAATAAAACATATTAATGTAGGTAGACTTGAGTAAACCTAGGTCCGCGATGCTCAATGATCATTTGTCGAAACCATAGACCAACGACAGAGCGCGCGGACCAAAGAGTAATATATTAAATACGGAAGGAATCTATGGTCGGGGGTCAAAAGAAATATGTATGTTATGAAATAAGTGTAAATAAACCAGGCGAAAAGAATACTTAGAATCTAATACCTTTAAACGAGCAATTCTTGTATATATAATTTGAATCTCGGAAACGGCTCCAACGATTTTCATGAAATTTAGTATGCAGCGGATTTCGCGGGCGATAAATCGATCTAGCTAGGTTTCATTTTTAGAAAACGTCGTTTTCTCTATTTTTACCCGAGCAGAACTCGGTGGCCCAGGTACTAGCATTTAAATATGCTAACCAATGCTTACAAATTTCGGTGAAATGCGATTATTCATCAGTTGTTTGTATAACAAATAGTTACATAATAAACTCTCCAACTTATTTAACCATATCTGTTCCGTACTGTTCTTTATTTTGTAAACATTCTAAATATTAGTAGTTTTCTGAGAGTGTCTTATCAATTGTGTGTAGTAAGAACCAAATTATGGTGGATTTGAAACGCCCCGCCATCATCTCTTTGGACACTCGCTAACCAATCCGAACGGCGAACCACAATGCAGCGCCATCTTTATAAAAAAAAAGATGGATTGTCTACGAACGTCGAACGAGCCGCGGACCTCTCCGCGCTTTTTTTTTGTTATCCCGATTTTCTGGTGGTTTAGTGCTCACAGGTGAACAATGTGAAGGACTTATGCCTATGGACTTGTTTTGATGACGATATCGTGTGTGTGAACGGCTGGATCCAGACCCTCGCTGCCTGATACGACGCTGAGCCCGAGGAGCGCGAAGCAGTATACCTACGGAGGCGAGAGGTGAGTGCTTTTCGAATCCACTGTTCACAAATCTTCTACACATAATTGTTTGATCATTCGAGCCGGATTGTTCATATTTTTTCACCTGTGAGGTTTTCCATTCCATATTCCCTTGTTGTTCGAATTTCAAGTTACGACGCCACGCGTCTATCAATATGGCGGCAATCCAACAAGATTTTTTTGAACGAGAAATAATTCTCGATGAGCTTCAACGAACATTACAGTTCATAGATTCCGACGAACAACAATTTAAATCTCGATCTAAAGATTTAACTTCACAACAGCGCAAGTTTTTCAAACTTCAAGCTAAAATTGAAAAATCCCTCATTAAGTCTAATACTTTTGATAAAGAGGAACAGCTAAGAATTCGTAACAGTTTTAATGATTGCTATTATGCTATTGTGGTACATTTAAATAAAATTAAAGAAGATGAAATTGAACATAAACGTAGGATGGCGTCATTCGGATCCCCTAATAATTCTGTCGTTCACGTGCCATCGTCTAGTAGTTGTGCTAGTAGATTACCTACTCTTCCAATGCCTACCTTTTCAGGAGAAATAACAGATTGGCCTGCCTTCTACGATCTATTTCGGTCACTAGTGCACAACAAAAATACCTACTCAGACTCGGAGAAGTTCCGCTATTTGCTACTTTCTTTGAAAAATGAACCCTACAATCTAATTAAATCTATTCCAATAACTGACGAGAACTATACGGTCGCGTTAGGTATGCTACAGTCTAGGTATGATAACGAACGAGCCATTGCTTCCGCTCATCTAGAAAAAATATTCGATATTGAACCTTGTCAGTCCGATAAAAGCGACAAATCAGTTCAAGGGTTAAGAAATTTACTGAACACTTATCATGAAAATATCATGGCTTTAGAAGTAATGCACTTTCCTACGAAGGAGTGGAGTTTCATGTTAGTGCTTCTTTTCTTACGTAAGATTCCACCAACATTACGTAGACGTTTCGATTTGTCGTTGTCCCAACCATCTAAGATACCCACAATTAGTGAATTAATAAATTTCTTAGAACGCGAGTTATCTGCAAGTGAATTTGCGTATCAAAACAAACCCATTTATAATGCGGAAAAGGTAGGTAGTTCTAGGACTCCGCCCGCATCGAACGCGCGCCGTGCGCTCTCGGCCGGCGTCGCGGCGGGCCCGGAAACAAAGTCAGACAATTCACAGTCCAACAATTCAAATAGTAAAAGGAAATCTTGTATTAGTTGCGGTGCTCAACATACGTTGACGAAATGTGCGAATTTTCTAAACTTATCCCCTCAAGATAGGTATTCTTTCATAAAAAACAAAAATGTTTGTTACAATTGTTTAAGTGTAGGACATGATGTAAAACATTGCAAATCTAACTTTGTGTGCCGTTCGTGTCATAAAAGACACCATAGTTTAATTCATTTTAATCAACAGCATAGCTTTCCGGTTGTCAGTGACGCAGATTTGAACGCTAGTGCTGTCTCACCTACCGTGCATCAAACGACAGAGACAGATGCGCCCGGTAACGCGCCAACCGTACTGACAGCTGTGAATCATACGTCGAGAGATAACGCGATCGCTCCGCAATCCATTCCGCCTTCCGTGCGCGCAAGTACCGTGCTTTTGTGTACAGCGCTAGTTAATGTACACGTAGGCTCGCAAAAACACACCGTTCGGTGTATTATAGATACCGGTAGTCAAGCGACCTTTATTACCGAGACTTGTGTTCAGCGGTTAGGATTGCAGCGTAGGCATGCGCGCGTTCCCGTGTTCGGTATAGGAGGTAGTGATCCTGTATACCCTAAGGGTGTTGTTTCTTTTTGCGTCACACCTACTCATGTTGATCAACCATCCCTTTCAGTTGATGCATTGATTTTACCTACACTTATGTCACGCATGCCTTGTGTAACATTACCATTTGGGGATTGGCCACACATAAAACACTTACATTTGGCAGATCCGAAATTTTATCTTCCACAGTCGGTGGAAATGCTTTTAGGTGCGGATATTCTATCCCAGGTGATATTAGGTCACGTGATTACGGGCCCTTCCGGGTCCCCAATGGCATTAAATAGTATCTTTGGTTATTTATTAATGGGTGATGTTTCTTGCAACCAAAATACGCCTTCTTCGCTTCAAGTGTGTTTCAGTAGTTCTAGCTCATCCTACGATGACGTCATAAATCTGAAACGATTCTGGGAATTAGAGTCCCTTCCTGAAAAAAGAGTTTCCAGCCCTGACGAAGCCTTGTGTGAGTCTATCTTCGTAAAATCACACACTCGCGACGAAAATGGGCGATATGTAGTTTCGCTTCCATTTAAACCCGATGCACCTGCCCTCGGCGAATCACGAGATACGGCAGTATCTAGGTTTAGAAAATTAGAGTATAGGTTAGAACGTAATCCACAACTTAAGGTTGATTATCACGCGTGCCTCCAGGAATATTTAGATCTTGGTCACATGGAGCCCGTGAATTCCCCTCCTTCTATCAGTACCTATTACATTCCGCACCACTGCGTGGTCAAAGATTCTAGTGAAACAACTCGTACCCGTGTTGTTTTTGATGCGAGTTGCAAAACTTCTAATGGTATTTCACTTAACGATGTTTTATTAACTGGGCCTAAATTGCACCAGGACATCGTAGATGTTTTATTAGGGTTTCGTATTCATGCTATCGCTGTCACTGCTGATATTAAGCAGATGTACAGAAACATTTTGTTACAACATTCTGATTGGGACTATCAGCGTATTGTTTGGCGACAATCTCCAACCGAACCTTTGCGTGATTATCGGCTGCGAACCGTCACTTTCGGTGTTAGTTCATCACCGTACTTAGCACTTCGTACGATTCAACAGTTGGCCGATGATGAAGCTACTAACTTCCCGTTAGGTTCTAAGGTCCTCCGCGACCAAGTGTTTGTTGATGATGTGGTCACTGGCACATGTGACGTCACACATGCTCTGATTTTACAACGAGAGTTAGTAGGTATTTGTTCATCGGCTGGTTTCGAACTGCGAAAGTGGCAGAGCAATTCGCCAGCGTTACTCGCTGCTGTACATACATCAGAGGCTCATGGCGAGCGGCCCGATAATGTTTCATTTGCATTAATGGAAAGCGATAAACAAACAAAGGTTTTAGGACTCCAATGGAACCCAAAATCAGATACATTTTCCTTTAGTGTTCAAGCAACTTTAGATAAAATCTCCAAGCGGACCATATTATCCCAAATAGCAAAAATTTATGACCCTATGGGCTGGTTATCTCCTATAGCTATTTATGCAAAACATCTTATTCAGCTATTATGGATCTCCGGTGTCAATTGGGACGAGTCACCTCCCATAGATATAATTAATTCATGGTCTAATTTCATCAATGAATTATCATTGCTATCAAGTTTTCAAATCCCACGTTTTGTTTTTCCAAATGTAAGTTCTATTCAGATTCATGGGTTTTCGGACGCATCTGAGCGTGCTTACGCTGCGTGTGTCTATGTTCGTGTGACTGATAGTAGTGATAACGTTAAAACATTTCTTTTACTAGCGAAAACTCGCGTAGCGCCGCTCAAACCGGTTCTCACTATTCCGCGTCTCGAGCTGTGTGCGGCTGTTTTACTGTCACAGCTAATTGATAAAATTATGAAGGTGTACGGTGACCGTGTGAACTGCAATCATGTCTATGCATGGACTGATTCTCAGATTGTGTTAGCGTGGCTTCGTTCGCCACCACATGAATGGAAAACATTCATCTCTAATCGTTTGAGTGAGATTTTATCCCGGCTTCCTGCCGATTGCTGGAGACATGTTCCCTCTGCTGATAATCCAGCAGACGCACCTTCTCGAGGAATGCTGCCTGCTAGTTTTATTGAAAATTCTTCAATGTGGCTCCAGGGGCCCTGGTGGTTGTCACGTGATTTTAAGTGTTGGCCAATTCCTAAAGAGGTATCTAAAGTTACCGAGGAAAAGCGTAATTCCCCACTATCGGTGGTAACAAACTCGTCCATCACGACGCCGGCGCCTCCTGATGCTACGGATTACATAGAAAGATTTTCTAGTTTAGGTAAACTTGTTCGAGTCACCTCACTCATATTTCGATTTTATAATAGATGAGAAATACCTTAACTCTCTTTACTTTATATACGAGAAACAATATGGATTTAGACCAAAATCAAACACACTATCTGCTACAATAGACCTTGTGACCGCTATAAAACTTAATATTGATAGCAAAAAAATCGCTCTGGGTGTCTTTATTGACCTAAAAAAGGCGTTTGACACAGTAAGTCATGAATTAGGTTCAAATTCAATATCCAACCTACATAACAGTTCCCGAATTTAATTTTTGTCTAGGTCGACTTATTCATTTAGTTCAACATTCATCTTTTCCCGAAGATATAAAAAATATTGCATTAGGTAATTATCCTTCCCTTAAACTACGTAGGTTAAAACCATTCATTGACAAACAAAATAGTTTACGTGTCGGTGGGCGGATTCATAATTCATTGTTGCCGTTTGTTTCTAAACATCAATTAATTCTGCCTAAAAGGCACCATCTCACCAATCTACTTATAGACCCTTTACCCTTAAACCCTTCTCATTTTTTAATAGGAGGCCCTCTGACGGCCTTGCCTGATATTTCTTTATGCGAAGACGTGTCAAATCGTCTCACTAGATGGCGTAGAGTGCAACAGTGCGTACAGCATTTTTGGAGGCGTTGGAGTCGTGAATATTTACACGAGATTCAACAACGCAATAAATGGTTTAAGGATAGCGGCTCTCCACTCCGAGAGGGTATGATTGTTGTCGTACGTGAAGACAACCTGCCACCCTTGCAATGGCGATTGGCTCGTGTACATGCTCTTCATCCAGGGTCAGATAATATCACCCGCGTCGTAACCCTTCAGATGGGCAAAACTTTTGTAAAACGTTCTGTAGTTAAAATATGTCCTTTACCTTTAGAATAATTAAGAATACCTATTTCTTACTGTTACGTTTCTTAGCTAAGTACCTACCTCTTAAGTATTAATTATTTTTAATAGAATTTATTTCAGTTTTAAATGCGATTAGCGACTATTTTCGTTTAATCTTTCATTATTTCAATATCTTTAACTTAAGGTTAAAAGAATTACATTCTTTTAAGGCGAGCGGCATGTTCCGTACTGTTCTTTATTTTGTAAACATTCTAAATATTAGTAGTTTTCTGAGAGTGTCTTATCAATTGTGTGTAGTAAGAACCAAATTATGGTGGATTTGAAACGCCCCGCCATCATCTCTTTGGACACTCGCTAACCAATCCGAACGGCGAACCACAATGCAGCGCCATCTTTATAAAAAAAAAAGATGGATTGTCTACGAACGTCGAACGAGCCGCGGACCTCTCCGCGCTTTTTTTTTTGTTATCCCGATTTTCTGGTGGTTTAGTGCTCACAGGTGAACAATGTGAAGGACTTATGCCTATGGACTTGTTTTGATGACGATATCGTGTGTGTGAACGGCTGGATCCAGACCCTCGCTGCCTGATACGACGCTGAGCCCGAGGAGCGCGAAGCAGTATACCTACGGAGGCGAGAGGTGAGTGCTTTTCGAATCCACTGTTCACAAATCTTCTACACAATATCTATGGCTAGTAATTCATGATAAAACGTATTTTACCGAATTTTGTAACCTTTGGTTGGCATATTTAACCAATGGTTGAGTTAACTAGGGATCAAGAACTGCTCCTTAGGCGGATAAAAACTCTACCAAGCAGGTCCAACGGGGCAATGCGACAACGTTTGACGACGCTTTTTAAAACGTCAAAAAAACGCTGGGCCGCAGTTCTAACATCTAAAGATAAACTCCTGAAATGCCGCTCTTTTGATTGGTCAATGTATGAGATTAAATTATATTAATTCGAATTTAGGTTTGGTTAGATGGCCGCCACACCATTTAAATATTTCTATTGTATTGGCATACATCAAACGTCGCCAAACATCGTGAGGAAACCGGCATGTCCTAGAACCAAAAATTCGAAGACGTTTGACATTCACCAACCCGCACTGGGCCCGCGTAGGGGATTAAGGCACCAAACGAAACACAAAATACTTCACCTACTGATTCACATCCAACTGTGTGTTACATACACTCAAGCAGCATTAGGGCACCACTCTTCCAGGGTTCCACTTGTATATCTACTTTAAAGCAAATAATTCCTTTCAAACCCTATCCAATAAAAACTTTGCATATTTTTACAACAAAAATTAGCATAAGGCACTCATTAACATTGTGTATGTCAGTGAAAGACTTTTGGTAATCCTTATCAGCCCCCGTACCCTGACGTGTCAAAACTATCATTTTTCGACTGTAAAAAGGGACAGATGTATATATTTCAAGTAATATCTGTCCCTTAGGCACACTCAACCTTGCTAAGTGCTTATGGTCACCTGCAGAGATCACTTTCAGATAACTATTTACAAACATAAAAGTATAGATTTTTTCCTCATTGATGGATGAATCAAGCTACAACTATTTAAGAAAAAAAAACAAATTAATCTTGTACCATTTAATTACGTACACGAGACTTCACTTTCGTACTAATTTTCTTGACATTTAATAAGTATTAAAACATCAAACGGGCAATCAAGGTTTCTCATCTTAATATTTGTTTACTCAAGAATTTATCACCGGAATTTATTTCATGTAATTTGACAAAATTTGGCAATATTTGCTCGAGCCTTCACAGTTAAAATGGTATTTGATTTTGAATTGCCCGAGTTTATTCGATTTGTTCCGGTCGGATCCCCCCGTCAAGGTATGTTTTCCAAACTTCTATAAGATAATCCTCTTTTATATTATGTTACTAGCTGACCCCCGCGGTTTCGCTACCGTTAACTGGCTATCTACCTACCTACCTAGCTACCCTGCCTACCCTACCGGCTTACCTACCTACTTACCTATCCATCTACCTAGCCCCCTACCTGCCATACAACTCACCTGCTCTACCGATCAACCTACCTACCCTACCTACCCTATCCTACCTTACCCTACCCTAACTACCCTACCCTTCCTACCCTACCCTACCCACCCTACCCTACCCAACCTATCCTACCCTATCTACACTACCCTACCTACCTACCAATTTGTATTAACTATTTCTTTGAACAAGAATTATACTACAATACGAATGTAACCAACTTAACTTTTGTATCTACCGGCGATCTAAATAAAATTTAAAACATAAAAGTTGCTATTGTGACTTAACTATGATAGTTAGATATATTTTTATGTACCATCAATAGTTTTCTCAGCGCACGCCAAAGAAAAGCTTTTATAGTTTGGTTTACATTATTGCAATTTTCAGGAGGATCTCTAATTTTTTTGAAAATAAATTACAGCCTCTGACACCTAGAAATAATGTAGCTTTCTATTGGTGAAATAATTTTCAAAATCGGTCCCTACAACGTCACAAACTCACAAACGTTACCTCTTTATAATATTAGTATAGGTAATTAATTAATATTTGGGAAGCATTTATACATAGCCAGTGGCGTAACCTAATTGTACAAACACCTACGACCAATGCACCTAAACGGGATATCCCAGATCCATCCAAAGCACAGTACTAGTCTATACTGGTACTGTAAAAGTAGGCAACGCATTTCAGCAAATGTAGATAACGCGAATATGTGTTACCTACTTTCGCTCTCATCATGCACAACCTCCTCACAAAGCTATATAATATAAATGTATCCACTAGCCCACTGTATAATTAGCTAAATACTGGCCAGTTAAAAATTGAATCAGTAACCAAACGACACGAAAAGGAAAAGAAACACACCTTGAACATTTAAGTTTGATGATTACAAGTTTTTAGGTACCTCGGGATGTTTCTGTTCTCATACAGCCATGCTTCTCATCATTATCATCATTTCAGCAGAAAGACGTCCACTGCTAGACATAGGCCTCCCCCAGGCGTCGCCACATTGACCGATCCCGTGCGTCGCGATCCCACCCACCCCATCAAGATCGGAATCTCTACACTCGAAACCTCGCTTGTAGAGCCGGATCTAGGGGAGGGGGGCAGCCTGGAAAATTCCCAGAGCGGCATAAATGAGAGGCGGCCAAACTGCACTAACAGCCTTTTTCATTGCATCAGTAAACGTAACTTATCCGTGGTATGATGCTAAAATTTTCAAGCTCGCTTCGCCGTCGAAAATTATTCGTTCTTGTTGTAAACCTTCCGTTAAATAACTTAACATTAATAATGTTGCAAACATTCTTAAGTGAAATTTTCGAGCTCACTTCGTTTTCACTTCGCTCGAAGTTGTCAAAAAAGCGGCTTTATCCGATCCAACGGTTAAGAACCGCATTTTATTTCAATCTTACTAATATTACAAATGCGAAAGTTTGGGTGGATGTATGTTTGTTACTCAATCACTCCAGAAAGGCTGAACGGATCTAGAAAAAAATTGGTCCAAAGATAGACTATAGTCTGGAGTCTTTCATCCCGGTATAATGTTTCCTTGGGATGATAAAACACTATTCACGTGGGCGAAGCCGATGGCAGAAGCTATTATATTATATCCTGAAACATTCACCTCCCTCTAAGGCTTCATTTTAAGAGGCGCCAAGGGTGATAAATATTTTCCATGATCGGAGCGACAAAATTACTAGATCGGGCCCTGCCGCGGGATGATTCTTTTCTCATACATATTAGCTATTAAGATAGAAAAATAAACATTACTCATTCTAGGCTTCGATATTTTATCTCACTTTAACAAACTTTTGACCAATGACGTACCGTATCAAACAACGGACACCCACAAACCTAAACATTATTTTACAGGCCAATAAAGATTTGATG
This sequence comes from Orthosia gracilis, assembly GCA_947562075.1. Lineage (NCBI taxonomy): Eukaryota > Metazoa > Arthropoda > Insecta > Lepidoptera > Noctuidae > Orthosia > Orthosia gracilis. The sequence continues at coordinate 31,138,982 of OX387274.1, read as the reverse complement.
TGTTTCCGAATTGTGTTTTAAAACGTTTAATGTACGTCTTAAAATGGCTTCCTCTCGTTCAGGCATTCAAATGGTTCGCTGACTAAGTGGTACGTCACGGGCGTGAAATTGCTATTGATTGCGAAGACGACATCCTGTAATACATGAACACAGATGTCGGGTCGAGGTATTTTAATTTAAGGTAGGAATTTAATGGTTGCTTGGAGCGCTTATGGGTGTTATGGAAGGAAATTATGTGGAGTCACACATGGATACCTTCTTTAATGTATTGCTTTAGTTTTTTTAACATTCCATAAAACGAATAATGAATGAGTTTTTTGTTAATATATTATTTTGTTTATGTACAGATAAGGGTCAAAAGTGCAGTCACACTGTACCAAAACAGTAACGGCATTTTTTTACGGTAGAATTTAAGCTTTTCACGGTTAGTAGGTATAATCTATACTTTAATTTTTATACAATGTATTAAATCAGTTGTGGATAATTTAACTTCTACAAAAACCGGCCATTTGAGTTTTGGGAGAGTAAGACTGCACTTTTGACGCTTGACTGTACCGTGTGGGTTTCCGTAAATAAATGTTTCTAAGCGCCGCCGCCGTTCAGTTAATTTTCTTATGGATTTATTTGTTGGCGTTTTATTTTTAATTGATTGTGCTTCCGTACGGTTCGTAACGATACGAATGGTACTTTATTTGCCAAAAGGCTTGCAAAATCCGTAACAGACCTCATTATCGACTCTAACTTTCAGCTGTCCATTGCTACAATACCTTTCATCTCGCACACTCACCTATTTGTCTTTAATTATTTTTGAAGTCGGATATATCCATTGAACTACCGATTTGTGAGTACAGGCACTACGGATATTCCTCAGCCAGCCTATAGGTTTGGGTACTGCAGGCGCGGAGTGAAACTTTAGTCGTGAAAATATTTTTAATAGTCTAAGCCTTTTGCTGCAGGTCTATCTAAAAGCTATAGCAATGATGGCAGAAGACCCATTTGGAACCATGTCGGACTGAAAAGAGCGTGAGTACTGTAAGACACAGGTGCCTCTCCGGACCGGAATGTTAATGCTATAGTGAATCTTATTTATAATAATAAGAGCATTAGCGCTACAATGGGATTATAATCCTACAAAGATTTTCTTTTGCATTACCTATATTAAGGTTTCATTACTCAATAATTCTTCCATACAAACGTAGTCTGGTGACTACTCCACTGTTTGACGATGTACGTTCAAAATAAAAAATTATATCAATTTGTTTCATCAGTATCTAGTCCTGTATGGAAACAAAAAAAAGTTATGAGCGTCGAAAGTTCCATATTTCAACACTAATTTTAACGCATCTTTGGGCGGAAATAAATACCATAAGAAGAAGGAAAATTGCAAAACGGCCTCCATACAGGGATAGATTAGTAGTTCAACAATGCAAATAATTTTATTTTGTCGTTTTTTACACATTTAGTCGTTTTTTCATGATATCCATTCTCCCAAAGGTCTGTTTATAAAATTTTGCGCGCTTGTTTTCATCCTAAATCATCATCCATTTCGCTACAAAATTGCGAAAGTGCTAATTCGGACATGAACTAGCTTCTTACTGCTCATCACGCCATTTATCTCTTTTGCACGTGTTGTCGGATAAGATAGCATGCATTTTAACCCCACGCACAAAATAGCTCGCGCCGTCCACTAGGGTAAACTTAAAACTCTGTGTCAGCCTACAGCTGTCCATGTAATAGTTTTCAAATCCAGCTTGAACTGTTTTTCACCAGTTTTCATGCTGTAATATTCCCCTGGTGACAGCGAACCGGACTCTATGCGTTGGAAAGCCTCCCAATAGGTGGACCGATGAAGGTTGCGGGAACCCGATGGATGCAAGACGCTCGGTATCGGTCAATGTGGCGAGGGAGAGGCCTATTTCCAGCAGTGGACAATGGTCTTTCGGCTGAACTGATAATGATGAAGATTCCCTTCAGCAGGCCACCTTTACAGTACCTAGTTACTTCTGCAATCATCATTACGAGACAGAAAAGTAAAAACTTTGAAAACAGAACAGACAGTTGACTTCCAATTTAAGTAAATGATGACCCATTTACATAAATTGGAAGTCAACTCTGAAATTCTATTCAAAGTATTTCAAAGACTAAAAACCTATTAAGAAGTAGCAAATGAAATGCGTTACACAGACAGAATTTTTATCAGTTCTAGAACTTTTCAAACTGCTTTTATTTAAATGGGCAAGTTTTGTTCACAACTTTCAATGGGTACGTGCATGTTTTTTAAATAAGTACCTACTTCAACAAGTCAAAGTTACTCCAACTTAAACTCGGGATAAGTTATGGACTTGGCGGTTGTTTTGCAGTAATCCATTACAAGTAGATGAAGGTCTGTATTCCAAGTACTTTTATAGGAAGCTTGCTTTCTCTGCCATTTCGACTTAAGCCTACTGTCCACGAAGGCGTAGCTTCATAAATACGTATTCGTCATTAAATGCTTTGTGTACGCCTGCTTGCAGCTTACATACAAAACCATGAAACCCTGTCGACGTAGCAGCAACGTCACGCTCACATCGTTGCATGCAGACTTCGTGACGCCTGCCATACTGCATGTCATACGCCGGGGCGTACATGAGCGCACGTGTTAACTTTCTGTAAAAATAGCGGGAACGGCAGCGGAATCGGTTGAAATGATTGAAAACTTACGCGTGCAATACGCCTCGTAGTCAGAGATATAAGCTGCACGGCGTATTTTGAAGCGTGTATGAAGCTACGCCTCCGTGGACAGTAGGCCTAAGTCGTCATGCATTAGGGATAGCGATGGTAAAAATTTAAGGGTGACGATTCGATAGCGCTAGCGATTTTTGACTTTTGAAATCGCTATGGAGACGCTTTTGTGAATAGAATGTCGCTTTTCTAGTGCCCTAGTTATTAACCTGGCAATTATATTTAGGCGAGTGGAGTAAATGATTTAGAATGTAAGGGGCGTTGTTACCACTCATGTAAGTTGTTGAAATTTATTGGCTGAAAATAACGACTACCAATTGTGATTGAGGTTTAATCCAGGATTTACAAAATAATCTTTGAAATGTAAATATGGTACAATAGTCCAGAGTTTCATTGATTAATTTGACTCTATCTCTCTATCTGCGTCAATACGAATATTTAAAAAGAAAATCAATACATAGTCTCATAATAATCAAGCCTTGACAAATTAATAGAAAGGTACTCTTTTCTTCAATTTTCACACCTCTTATGTCAGCAACAGACCTGAAAACAGATTTTAAATCTCGAATCAATGACCGAAAGTAAACCTAACTTTTTTTTTACAATCAGAGTTTCATTAAAACAAAAAATAAATATTCGAATTTTCAGGTATTTTAACACTCACGCTCGTGTAAGCTGCCAGTAACAAATGTTTGAATTTAATTAAACAAAACAGATTGTGTTGATTTAACACGATATTGAAAACATAGACACAACGGATTTATTTTCTAATACAAATATTGGAATTGGCAAATGTGTGAAACGAACGTGCAAGAATTTATTGTTCAATTCGATATTCGAAATATTTGTGCCGATTTCAGTTCTAGGAAAAGTAATGCCAAAACCGCTTTGTTGAATTGACAGGAAATTCAATATTCGTTTTGACTCTTTTCTTCACGAGGTTTATATTAGATACCATGCTTTCGTATGTGTCTGGCAACCAGTAATCCATATTTCAAGTACTGCCTAGCTGAAACTTGACGTAATTAAAACAATATGGTACTATGGAGCTGCTCTCATAATGGAGCTGGAAGGTGGCCATAGTACCCTCAATCAGCCAAGATAACGCCATCGTTTTTAGGCTCATTGTATATGTATTGATAAGTAATATTACATTTAGTACATTTCAGTTCAAAAAACATGTTTAAAAAAAATACCTTTTTATTTATTTGAGGAGGTCGTGGCTAAATAATACGAGCCGCACGCATATTAAATGTTTATTACATTTAAGTTGTTTATACCCGATACATGATATCGAATAGTTTGTACATAATAATTTCAGATGAGAATATTTTCTTGTTTCCTACATTTTAGAGCGTGATTTTTCATTAGTCGGGTTTTTAGTTATTTAAACTTTTTTTAAATTATTTTTTTGGTTTTTGCAGTTATTTTCAGAAAACCAGTTAGCTACTGAGTCACCATTTATCAAAACTTTCCACAGAACAAAAAACAGACATTTCAAGAAAGAAAACAAGTCCTTTTATTTTTCTGTAACTTCAGCAAGAATATTATTATTTTACGGATAAAGCGAACCCGACAAATAAAATAAAATATAAAGTCATTGGCAGCCGGACCCTTTTTTTGCCAACTGTACCGAACAAAGATGTCTCCGGGAAAACAATTGAAAAGTATCGATGGAGAAACTATTCGATATGTAAAAGTTAATCGTGCGTGACTTTTTGTCTGACCGAATACAGAGACGGACTTGTACGACTTGAGAATGAATTTTTCTTCAGTTTTTAGGATTCTGTTCCCGAAGTATCCAAATGGAGCCCTATTGTTGTCACTCACGTGTCAGTATATCTCTCTGTCTGTCTGTCCGTCATCTATCACACAGGTTTAACAGCCAAACGGTCTTCAAATTTTCACAGTGTAAGCATGAAATAGCGACCGCGAACCGAAAACTAGGTGGACCGATGACCTGTTTAAGGTTGCGGGAAGGCGCTGGATGCGAGACGTACGGGATCAGTTATTGTGATGACGCCTGGGGGAGGCCTATGTTTAGCAGTGGACGTCTTTCGGCTGAAATGATGATGATGATGTTTTGCGTTTTAGTAGGGAACCCTAAATATGCGAAGTCCGACAAGCACTTGGTTAGTTTTATTTATTTAAAACTTGTGCCAGAAAACGCCAGTATATAAGTAAACTATTAATCTTTATCGGCATCATCGCGAGACCAGTTGTCGAGAGACATAGTCACTTTTTGTATTGAGAAAGGCATAAAAGAAGTTGTTATTCTGAACTTTGATATTATAACGTTAAGTTTATTACAGAAGATATTTGAAGGTAAATAGTAATTTGATATGTGGAGATTTTAGAATGTGTGTAGTGAAGGGTGTACAGAAGATAGAAATAGCATATGAGAAGAGAATTGTTTTGAATGATTTTAATATTTTACCCACGAGTAGTCATTCAGGAATAGGCAGGATGGTGAATAATATAAAGAAATATTGTATTTGGCCGTCAATTGACAAAGATGTATCGGAGTAGGTTGGTAATTGTGATAAGTATAAAAAACAAAAGTTTTCCAAACATACTAAAGAACAATAACAATAAAATAATTATGGAAGTAAAGTTTAATAACAACATATCTAATTTATAAAATAATATTATAAAGCTGAAGAGTTTATTTGTTTGTTTTAACACGCTAATCTCAGGAACTACTGGTTGGAATTGAAAAAATCTTTTTGTGTTGGATAGTCCATTTATCGAGTAAGGTTATAGGCTATATAACATCACGCTAAGACTATTAGGAGCGGAGCATAAATGGAAAATGTTGCAAAAACGGTCAAAATCATTCCTTTTTGAGAGCTTCCGTTGCGTGCGCTGCGTAAGCGGTTAAAGTTACGCAACAATCATGTATGTAGTGTAGGTGAGGTATGGAAGATAGAGTAGATGGGTAGGTATGTAGCCAGTTGACGGGAGCCAAGCCGCGTGGGACAGCTAGTCTATTATAAATTTCGTCCTGCTAAGCAGTCATGATGTTTATTCATCCTACTGCCTACTAATCCTTATTTAGGCCGATTTTAAAATCCTTAGATAACTTTACTCCGGATTAAAAATGCTGTTTGTCAGCTTTTGTATTGAAAGTATGTCAACCAGCATTCATTATTCTTCTGTTAGTACATTATATCTGAGAATGTTACAAATGTTTGATGTTTGTAATTCAATCACACATCAATGGAATCATTGGAATGGTCTGCATTTACATATAGGATGCTGGTAGTATTTTCTCTTGGGAATTACAAGTAGGCGGAGCCGCTGACTTAAGCTAATTTTATTCATAAATGAAAATAGTTCTTTTATAAAATTTTAATACTAAATATTTTGTTACTGTATATATATATACCAAATATATATGTGTATGTAGGGAAGACTATGTAATTGTCAGGAAAAGCTATTATTTGCATCGGTTCTTTGCTTGTATGTAGGGTCACAGTGTAACTAATCACGTTATGTATTGGAGAATAGCGTAAACGACATTCCACGACGCACGTAATTTGATCTACACGAACAAACGGTAACTCGCATTGTATTTCTCCTTAGGTTTTATCACGAATTCACAACTCAATCCAACCTGCCCCATCCCTACTCGATCTCTTGTCTAATCACTCCTTGTTCGCGCCAAAAACTAGTGCTTAGTGTTACGTCAAATTGACATCTGTCATTGTCATGCGAAACCATAGCTCTCTTCAGAACAAAACCTTTAGAAATGCCGACATGAATATAACGCAATATATTTACAAACCAAAGTATTTGTTTTTACCTACTTACCTATCAAAATATATACTTACTTAACAAGTTTGTCAAAACAAGAAATCCGATAAATCTAATATTTCCTCTAATGAAGTAATTAAGAATCCTGAACAGCGACTTTTTTAGAAAATTTCCGGTATTATAAATGACTTTTAATTTATTGGAACATTTTATTTTCCTCGTTTGTGTTTATTTATGGAACTGTGAAGTTTAATTAAGAGTCTTTGCTGTGATTTCTGAAAATGCCAAGGTTGAATATTTGCTTATAAGTTTGAACTAATTAGAAAATAATTGATTTATTGACTAATTTTAATAATTAATGAGAAGAGGAACGTAATATGAGTATGGACAACTTATTATTTTATTATATCCAGAGAAGTACTAATGTGACATTATCAAAAAAAAAAATTTTTTTAGCACTATCTCACCTGATGGTGAGCGATGATGTGGTCGATGGTAAAGCATGTTTGCCTAGAAGTGAAATATTCACTCTTGACTGAAAGGCCCCCAGGTGCCTCCCTATATTTGCTTTGTAAGTTTATCTTGGACATGGCTGATGGAAGAAATCGTTGAGTAAACATGAAATCTTAGGGCCGATTTATCATTCACTATATAAACTAAGTTCAACTGAACTAAGTTTAGCGTTATCTAATTTAAAGATCGGTGTCGATGTCGGTTTACGTCAAACCGATTTCACCAGCACCATTTTAACCACGTTTACCAAAACTAAGTTTAAATGAGCGAGGCCCATTACAAGTCCTAACTGCGTTTTGTGTTTACAACAAGTAGTGACCTACAGCGGTTTCAAATGAATTTTAAAGAAGCAATAATGAAACACGTTTTGATTCGTTCACAGTGTTACAAGCTCACAAAATGTTCTTCTAAAATTAGGTAATATAATAGAAAGATAATTTGTACTAAATCAAATAAAGACAAATTTTGTGGTGGTTATATTACTACGATATAATAATAGATATAATAATAATTCATAATATAATAGACACAATTTACTAAAACATAGCTAAACTGTGGTACAATGTAGCTAATTATGAAACATTATTATTTCTGAAGTTTTTTTTCACACTGTTGGCAACTTTCTTTTTTGTTGTCGTTTTGTTAAAAATTTTAAATCACAAAAGTTTTGTGTTCTATGAATGGGTATTTTAGTTTTGTAATTTCCGTGATCCCGCTATGTTATAAGCTAGTACTATAGCCCTTATCATCTTTATTTTTTAACGATATAAAATATTGTTATAAAAATAAACAAACAATGTTTGTTATTATTGTGACATTGCAAGTGACAGCAGCAAAACACGATTAAGCGGGCATAAACGTCGAAAACTGAGCGTTTAGAATTTAAACTAAGCTTTAAAACGATTACATTACATACATTAGCTCAAACCAGTTTAGTCTTTAGTGGTGAAACGCAAAATCTTCCAATCTCGATTAAACGCATAAACTGAGTTTAGTTTGAACTAATCGCGATTAGTTTAATTGGTGAAATCGGCCCTTAGTCTCTAATAGGTAAGGTAAGGTTATCACAAACCTGCCTTAAGCGTCTTGATATTATGTGCTCGTACCTTTGTTCTTTATCTGTATAAGAAGAGGCCTTTTTTTCAATGGGACAGGTATATACTGGTAATGTTATTTTTACCTTGTCCTCTTAGATTGGAATAAAAATATTGACTTTCGGAAATCCTTCCTTATCAGTGTTGTGTTGCCAATAACTACACGTCTTGCTACCATACATCTTCGTATGACGCCTTAGCCGCAAGCCAATCATGAAATGGATTATAACCTCGGTCTCGACTGACGTATTGTACCTACATAATGATGCATTGACTATTACACTATTCATACTCCCAATAATGGACTGTTTGTTAATGTATCTAGACTATATTTCTAACATAAATAACGAAAATTATTCTGCAGTTTCTGAAAAACATAATGTTGATACGTCACAAATTAAACGCATATCAAGTGATTCGATTGGCTGTTGATAATTCATACCAATGATCAATTTTACGGCCATTTTGAATCTTTACCGATATTTCCGTCAATTGTAAACCGATTTTGAAAATTATTTTTTTGTTTGAAAGAGTATTTTCCGAAATTGGTCCCATTTTAATTTGTTGAAGATCTGATTAAGAACTTCGAAGATATACAACAGAACTCTTCAATAAATAACGCCAAATCTCTCAGAATTGCTGCAATCGCATGTCTGTTTATTGTTTATACCATTTCATAACAACATTACGCCAGTACACTCTTAAGGGGTACGCAGATCTCTCATTTCATCGGTTATGTTCATGTTTCATGATATTCGGGTAAACTATTCTGGTGTTATAGGAACCTTAATACACAACTTGCCTATTAGGTAGGTACAACTAAAAAGTGAAAAATAAAAAATAACTTTTTACAAAAAAATACAACCGACTTCCAAATAAAAAACTCCAAAGTGAAAAGTAACTTTATTTTTGGAAGTGTCCATAACGCAATAAACTCGTACCTATGAAAGACACCGACTTCAAAAAATAAAGTTATTTTTCACTTTGGAGTTTTTTATTTGGAAGTCGGTTGTATTTTTTTGTAAAAAGTTTTTTTTTTATTTTCGACGGAGATTCTATGTTCGACATTATGTATATTTTAGACATATTTTAGTATATTTTTGTAAACAATTTTTTTTGTAATGTTTCCGTAGTCCGCAGCTTAGCTCAGAGACTTTTAGTAATAGAAAGCTATAATTTGGTATCGATATACATATTGATCACACCGACAAAGTGGCAAAATAAAAACAAGGATTTTTTTTTTTTTTCGTTTGCTTCTGTACACGTAAAGTGGTGATGTTTTCTTTCTCGTATTTCTCAAGGTATGGGGTATCGTTGGATAGGCCATTCAAAAATATTACTGATATGTGAAAACCATTTTTCGATTATTATACGCAAACAGATTTACGCAAACGGATCCCTGTTTGCGTAAAACTAAGCTTGAAGTGGCAATTTTTTGGTAGAGGTAAGCTAAATGGTTACTTTTGGATATTTGAAAAAAAATCACGGCAGTAGTATATATAACGAAATTAAACGGAAAATTATCACAGTTAAGTAGGCCTTACAAGTTGACGAGTAATAGTCGACCAACTTATAAAATCTACTTGGAAAAATAATAGAATGTATATTGTTGTATGTGGACAACAGTTTTCGAACAGCAAAGTTAATTTTGTCCCTTCATTACAGCAATGTTCGGTGCTTTCAATGCTTAATAAAATAAACAAAGATAAAGATAATTTATTTGCCATAACAATTGTGTTTACATACCCTAAGCATGCAAGATTTTCACTTAATTATAGCACGTACATGTTTTGTCTAGCGAGGCGTACAAATATAAATTTTACTAAATTGTTTATATTATTAAATCGATTTAAAGAACATTCATTTATACCTAATAAATAAATTTTAAACAAAAATTATTTTGTTTATACGGAACCCTCTGTGCGCGAGTCAGACTCACACTTGGCCGGGTTTTGTTCCAGAAAACGGGGCTTACAGTTAAATAATACTACTTTACTTTTGATGCCAGTTTCATCGCTCTTCATAATTATCTGTGAAGCACAAAATACATTAACACAAATACATATTTTATTTGCCGAACTGATTCCTCTAAATCCATCTCTGGATGTTCGTTTCGATGTCGGCTGACAAAAAGATTAGCTCGCAAACTACAAGTGGGTTGCAGGTAGAACAATTTATTTGGATCTGTGATAATTGTTTGTATTTCACTACGAAGTAGCATAATGTCCTTCAGTAACTTCATAACATCAATGTGGTCAAACGATATCAGAGGCAATTTTTGTAAGTCCCGTGCGACGAAGGTGGGAATCACATCCGGATCGATTTCCTTAAAGAGACAAATAATGTCCTCTAAGTCTCTTTGCATTTTGCCATCTCGCCTTCGTGATTTTTCCTTAATAGTAAAAAATCTAAATTTAAAGGTCTCTATTATCTATAGTAGTAATAGATACCTTTTAAATTTTAGTTTAAAACCACATAGATCGATATAAGTTTATGTTAGTGCTAGATTAATTTATTAATCAGGCGATGGTTCCGTGCAAAAGAGCTTTAAGTTTTTGTGACTTGCCATTTCGAAAACCGCCAGCTTGTAAAGTTGCGAAAAAGATCTCGGCAAATAACTCTATTGGATGTTGTGTCTTCGTGGTATCTGTTGGAGGTGTGGTTGCTGTCGCTATTATATGTGTTCAAATCGCATGATTAATTTTAATAATGTGGTGGGATTCGTGTGTTGTCAGGTATTTTTATTTTTGTAGTTTTTATGTGGCGGTGTACATGCCGCTAGAAGTTCTCATTTAGAAAAGATTTCAGCAAAAAAAAACCTTTTGTCTGCTTTATAACCTCGCGGAAAATAACACCAAACCTACCTGGTTTGGTAAACTAATAATATAAAGTGGTAAAACTGTTTGCTTGTAGGATGTTATCTCTGAAGGTTTTTCGATTCCAAAAATGATTACACTGGCAGACTGTTTTTTTGGGATAAGAAGTAAGTAACTAAAGACTTAACTTCTTATCCCAAAAAACCTTAAAAAATCTTTGTGCATTACAGGTACCTTACTATTGAACTTGCACAGACAAAATATTTTTTTATAAAACGACACTTACGACTTAAAAAAAAAACAAATCTACAAGGTGAAAATAACTACAATATCGGAAGTCGGTGTCAAAAAAGAAGAAACAAAAACAGGAACACCGACTTCTGAGATTGAAGTTAATTTTCACCTTGTGGTGTTTTTTTTTTTTGAAATCGTGTTTTGAAAAAATGTCTCTTTTTTTATTGTGGTATAATGAGCAAGTTCAATAGTAACGTACCTATAATGCACAAAGTTTTGCCACAGTAAATTTCACAAATAACATAAAACTTGAACATAACCGGTCAAACGAGAGTGTACCAGGGTGAACTGTACACATCTGCGTATCCCTTCAGAGCGTACGAGCGTGGTGTTATATTATAAAATGGCCTAAACAATAACCACACATGGGATTGCACCAACCTCGAGAGTTTTGACATTGTTTATTGAAGAGTTCTGTTGTATATCTCCGAAGTTCATCATCAGATCCTTATCAAATTTAAATGGGACCACATGAGCACTTGAGCAGCTTTAAAATAAAACAAGAATCATTATAATCGGTTCACCTAGAAAAAAGTTCCGAAGTGAGTTACGTTTCACTGAACAAGATAATTATTGTAAAAAGATTGATTTAATTAAAAACAAGGATTTAACTACAAGACTAAAATTAAGATTACAATTATTCTATAAACAAAACTTATTATAAAACAGTAAAGCTGCAATCGCGTAGTTTAAGCGAAGCTTCACGCGCAGATCCGGTGCCTAGTGATACACATAAAAAAATACATTAGAATTGATAACCTGCAGCTCCTTTTTGAAGTCGGTTAAAAATGCACCGGTCCCTGTGAGACAGGCCACGGAAGCAAAGCCGCGGGAATAATCTAGTAGCCTAAACTATTTTTTTTATATATTTTCTGTAGGTTCGCGCTTGACCACTATCTCGCCTTTGTATGGCGATGATGTGGTCGACGGTGAAGCACACTTGCCTAGAAATAACTCTATACTGTAGCTGTCGTGAAACACAGACTCCGGCAGGATTTTATAAAAGTGTACCTATAATATATTCTAGCTAAAAAATCGCATGTGACGTAAAATCTCCTTTTATTTCGCAGTCCCAAGTCATTTGTCCTCCAATTAAATAATAGGAGGCTCCGAATCAAATTAATTTTCAGGCGTTTTGTCCTCGTTATTATTAATTTCGTTTTTCTATTTGTTCAAGGACTACTCAAACCTGTCAACGGCCTGGTTCCAACCCATATTGTTTAAGGGAATTGGTTTTTTCGTTTTTAGCAAACGATCAGATTCCGGAATCGTTTTATTGTTAACGCACTTCTCCTTTATCGTGGTGAACATTAACTTATTTATATTTGCAAAATAAACAAATCATCTACAGTGAGGACTACAAGAGTTTTTATGAAGCCATAATTTGGTCATACACAGGACATACTGAAGCGAAATTGTTAGGCGTAAGGCTATCTTCGGGTGCAGCTCTGTCAAAAAATCAATCTGCCTGGCATTTTTCCAACTATGTTTGGTATCGGCTTCCAGTCTTACCGGATTCAACTGAGTACCAGTGTTTTACATGGAGCGACTGCCTATCTGAACTCCACAACCCAGTAACTGGGTAACACGGTATCCCTTGGCGAGACTGGTGTCAGATCTCAATCTTCTGACTACCCGTAACGACTGTCAAAGATCTTCAAATGACAGCCGGGACCAAAGGCTTAACGTGCTTTCCGAGGCTTGGAGGAATCTCGGTATGTTGAAATGGTCACCCATCCACGGACCGACCTCGTCATCGTTGCTTAACCTTGAAGACCGAACCGTGCGGCTATTATAATTTAGCCACGAGCTCCTCGTGCGGCACTGTGCGCGAATCATTCAATATACCGGTTTACTTCTACGGTAAGTGCAATGAAGCAAACGTTCGGATGGCCGTACTTATCTTTACTATTTGCATCTATGGTGATGACCGTTTTATGCTATTTGGAGACGCACTGAACACGAGTTGATGCGCATATTTGGTGCGCTAACATAATGGTTCTAGTTTAACAAATTATTGATGTTTATGTGAGACTATTAAATTTTGTGGACATCGTATTCGTGTACTATCGTCTTACTTTCGCCGTCCCACTTTTAGGACGATCGGGCGTTTACAATAATAATATTAAATTTGTACCCGATTGACCCATTCGGGATTTTAGTGGGACAAATGGTAATTTGTTCTCACATTAGTGCCACTCGTCGCACTATATTGTGCATTGAAGATAAAATCGCGGGATCACAGGGAATAAAAAAAATAGTTCCCGATCGTCCCACCAACATAGTCAGTATAATCGACGGCCGTATTGGATAGTCAAAATTCTATAAAATCCAAGATTCGCATAGAATTATTGTTATGACAAAAAATTGAATGGTTCAAACGCATTTCGTAAATCTGAAAGCGAAGTTATGTGTACGCATGTATTAATGGCTAAACAGTTGTCAACGCTTTTTTTATTAATAACTAGCTGTCCCACGCGACTTCGCTCCGGTCAACTGGCTACCTACCTACCCATCTAAACCGTTTACGCAGAGCACGCAACGGAAACTCTCAAATAGGAATATTTTTCCCGTTTTTGCTACATTTTTCGTTTATGCTCAGCTCCTATTGGTCGTAGCGTGATATTATATAACCTATAACCTTCCTCAATAAATGGGTTATCCAACACAAAAAAAAAAATCAATTCCAACCAGTAGTTCCTGAGATTAGCGCGTTCAAACAAACAAACAAACTCTTCAGCTTTATAATATACGTATAGATAATAGGCTTGCGCTTGATTACTATCTCACCTGATGGTAAGCAATGATGTGGTCGACGATGAAGCACGCTTGCTTAGACGAAATCTATTCACTCTTGACTTCAAAACTCCCAGGTTGTAGCTATCAGGAAATACAGACTCCGACGGGGAATTCCAGTCTTTTGCTGTGCGCAGAATAAAAGTATTCCCAAAACGTTTGGTGCGTATGGGTGGGATGTCCATCATGCTACTCTGATAGAAACAGAGAGGTAGCTTGATATCTGATAAAGAAGTACCTGTATTCCATTTTAACCACCCAACCACAAAATTACACACTAAAACATCGCTAACGCGCATTCCACTGCTCCGTGCTTGCATTCCATTGCAAGTTTTTATCACACAAAGGCAGCAATGGAATGGAAACAGTATTCCTATATCACACGCTACCGATAATGTTCGCCGCGGTCGCTAGAGATTTATGACCGACACATTCAGTGTAAAATGGAAGTCTAGCGTGAATTTTAAATCAATTTTCGAATACATTAATGGTGTTACGAGTATTGTGATATGAATAGGCTATTTGATGATTAAGGGCTTTGCTGGAGGACAGGCAACATGGTCAACTTACTGTAACAGAACACATAACAACACTAGTCCTGTATTCTTCAAGCGATTCAAAGCATAATATCTGTCTAATGTAAGAGGGTAGCTCAGAGAGCTCTTAACACAGACATAAATCTTACTAAATAACGCAAGTCCCTCCATCTGTATGAAAACCAAGCGGTGCCACTTTTTCACAAATAATTTAAAAACAAATTTTACTTAACATTTCCAATGCCTCGGCCAACTTTTTCTATACATTTTTTACAGCTACTTTCCGAATGCATGGTAGAATCCACTTTTATTCCTTGTATATTTTAATTGTGACGTTCAAAAGTGCCGCTTGGTGGCCTAGTTGAAATAAAATATCTTTGTCTTTGTCTTTGTTCATTATGGCATAAAAAGTACTTTTTCTAGATTTCGGTGGATTTCCGGTGCCGATAATGCTAAATGAAAAGCTCAGATTACGATCATTTGGGCACGCCACCATAATGGCGGTAAGTCCCCTCTTTGAGGCGTGGCTGGAAAGACCTCACGGCGTCCTTACCTTCCGCATGACGCAGGTCCTCACCGGACATGGCAAGTTCGGGAGGTTCCTGCATCGGATCCAAGCGGAAGAGACGCCCGGGTGCCGCCACTGTGCGGAACGCCCGGAGGACACGGTGGAGCACACAGTCGAGGTGTGCCCTGCTTGGGCGGAGCACCGCCGTGCCCTCGTGGGGGCGATCGGCGGCGGAGACCTCTCGCGCCGGGCCTTGGTTCAGGCCATGGTCCGTAGCGAGGAGGAGTGGCAGGCGGTCGCCTCCTTCTGCGAAGCAGTAATGCTAGCAAAGGAGGAGGCCGACCGCATCAGGCAACGGCGCCCTCGCCGCCGCCGCCGGGATCCCAATCCCGATATCCAGCCACCGTAGACGCGGGCTCGTGGACAGTGAGTCATGGGTAGCTCGCTGTCCGATCGTCCGGTAACTACCCGGACCGAGCCAAGGCGTCGACGGCGCGCACTGTTCCCGCGCGCCTCAAGGAGTTGTCAGCAAAGAGTGGGGCCCAGCTGGGTCGAAGCCTACCGGGGTTCGGGGTTATCCGAAAGGAAGCTAGAGCCCCGGTATGAAGGCTAGAAGGAACGGCGCGGGGTTTTTAGTCAGTACAAGTCTGACACTATCTCCCGCTCCACCCAAGAGCGGGATTTGTCATAAGATGATTTTCCCCGTCGACAAAAAAAAAAAAAAAAAAAAAGATTACGATCATTGATCGTAACTTTACTTAGTTTTTTGGCACGCGAAGTACACACAATCGCGTCATCTAGTTAGATTTAAGTCTGTGCCTCTAAATAATATGCAGAAATTACAGGTAAACGTTATACTGAAACAATAGCCTGCCTTAAGACAACTTGAACAGAAGTGTCAAGCAAAGCCAAACAAAAACGTCTTCAATTATTTTACAAGCGTTCCGATTTCAATCACCTTCCAAAACTAAATAGTTATCTGTTGCCATTCTTATAATAGGCAAGGAGGTTGCCTCTAAATAGGTGAGGAGTCCTCACACTACCTTTATGGTGGATGTACCAAATTCCAACCGTTATTTTTAAGCTCCATGTAGAGCAAAAGTGGTTGAACCAAATCCAGCCTTCGGGTCCTACTTTTTTTTTATTGTCAATAGGCTCGCGCTTGACCACTATCTCACCTGATGGTAAGCGATGATGTGGTCGACGGTGAAGCACGCTTGCCTAGAAGTAACCTATTCACTCTTGACTTAAAGACCCCTAGATTGTAGCTATCGGGAAACACAGACTTTCGGGAAAGACAGACACACTCCTTGGCTGTACGCATAATAAAAGTGTCCCCAAAACGTTTTGTGCGTATGGGTGGGATGACCACCATGTACCGATGACACATCGCCGTGCGTCTGGTTGTCCGATGATGGAACGGGCTGGGCGGAATTAAATCATGCAATTCCATCGCACACACCCCGAAATGTAACCGATAAAAACCGACAAGCTGGCAACTCGGCGACGACGTTCAAGGGTTTGGAGCTTTGATTTGACCAGTGCCTCATTGCCGATAAGTCTCTTGGCCCGCTTTTCGATCGACTCTAGCGCATCAAGCTGGTATTTGGCAGAAACATCCCAGAGGTGAGAACAGTACTCCATGCACGATCGAACTTGCTCTTGATACAAATATAAGATGGAAAACCCAAAAACACCTATCCCAACCGGAGAATCGAACGCAGAACCTTATGATCAACAATAGCGCTTGTGACTGCTAGACTATCGAGGCAGAATGGCGGAGAAAAAGCGGAACGAAGGGCGCACCGTTGGCTTAGTGATTAAGTGATTGACTGCTGCGCTGCGTGTCGCGTGTTCGATTCCCGCACGAAACCTACAGATAGTTTTTCCGGCTCTGGGTGTTGTGTTTGTGAGTTTATATATTTGTAAACGCACCCACGATACACGAAGAAATTCCTAGTGTGGGGCAAAGCTTTTTTTTAAAGAAAGAAAAATCATTATCTTCTAAGGAGATTTACCTATTTAGTTCCAGCTGAAATCCTTGAATCTAACTCTTTTTCGCACCACGGAAACAAAGATATCTTTATAAGGCCCATTGTAAGGATCAAGACTCTAATAACAAAAAAAATATTATAAAAAAAAAAACAAAGTCCCGACTGCTTAAGAAGCGAATAAAGAAAATGAAGCTGTAAAGTCGGAGAAAATATAATTATGTTTTTTTTTTTGTCAGTCAGCTCGCGATAGTATCCGCACAGCATGATTTTCTTCTTGTTTACATTTTTTTTTTATTTATAACTTTTTTAGTTAAGTATCTTTTTTATCGAATTACTTTTAAACATATAAGTCAAATATATTGGTGTAATTACCTCTTAAAACCCTTCATTTTGATACCCAACACGATGGGCTTAGAAGAATAAAAAATTGGGACCCCAATATATGGCCCCAAAATCCGCCATTTCTCTTTGTTTTCAATTTTAATGTAGCCAGAAACACTGGAGTTAAAACGAATCCATTGACGTAAGAATCATCGAAATCGGCCCACGCGTTTGGTCTCTAGAACGCCACATAGGAACAAACATACATACATAGACTGTAAACACATTACCCTTCTTTACGTCGCGCAGTTGGGTAATAAATATGTATTCATAAAGTTTCTAACCAGCTTTGTGATTATATGTTTCAAAATTGGATATACCTAATCCCTATAAACAGAGAAACACTGAGTGTGTATCAGATGTAAGAAATATGTTTCAGAGCGTTTTTCACCAATGAACATTCAAGGGCTATCAATGTCATGATTGTAACGTAATATTGACACTGTCAACTCTTTGACGCGGTTAAAATATGCTGATCGCGTTCAATTCCATTGTTGATATGTGCCGTAAGCTTATTAAACTTATACTTAGTTTTTCATATAGAAACCAGCATTCTCACACATACACCGAATAAAAATCAGTGATTTTCACGGTTTGTGGCTTGATACTGCTTTTAGTAGTCAAGTCCTGTTCTGAACAGTTGACAGTTTTATAGAAGGTAAACTCAGCTCAAGAGTAGACAGTAATACATAACTGCAATAAATCACGAGGTGTGTTCTAGAGTCACATTGTTGTCAGGAACCGGCGTTCGTGGAGGGCTTTGGAAGTGATTTAAAACTAGTTTTAGAAAAGTCAGCAGGCAGGAAAACTAAAAAGTGAGACAGTTAATTTTTTTCTTGTATGTAAAATACTGGAATTTTGATAAAGAATAGGGTGCCTCACTCTCATAAGACGTAACAATTACAGTGATAAAGAAGCTCACAGTATGAAACAATAAAATGGCTGTGGTCGAGTTTATGCACCCGCATTGGGCCCGCATGGTGGATTACGGCCCATTCCCTCCCACAGAGGGGAGGCCTGTGTCCCAGCAGTGGGAACATTAAAAAGGCTGATGATGATGATGATGGTCAAGTTTAAAGTAATAAGTCTTGATTGTCTTGAGTGAAGTTTTGTAATAAGGGCCTATTTTAAAAGATAACTTCAAGAAGATGAGTTGAATCACCTTTATGTGAAATTGCAAGCAATTTGCCCGTCATTGTTAATTTTCCCTGTAACATTTATAATGTGTGTACCTTCATGGCAGAACTCAAGTTCATATCCAGAGGTGGACAAGAGCGAGAGGCTCGAGTCCACTGAATCTGGCATCTAAGTCCATTGACTTGGAGTTTTGTATTCGATTCAAAACTTGTAATTTTTAACATTCCTATTGGTACCAATACTGTTCTATTCCTTTAAAAATAGGTAGCCATGGAGACCGCCAAAATAAGTGAAAACTATAGAATATCTTTATTATTGTGTGAAAAAAAAATGTGTCGCTGACGGGAACCCGTAAGTTGTCCCCTTCCAAATCGCTCAACGCTGCTAATGAAATTTTCACTTTAATAACGAAATTGGCATCGTTATCTCAGCTGCAAACTGTCGAAACATAATCACCATAAACTTAAGTGGTCCACATAAACATCCCGAAAACGGAATTTCCCAAACCGTGAATGTCCCAAATCATGAATGTCCGTGTCCTAGTTGTCCGTCATTTGTCCGGATCTCACTTCAGGGGACGATAATAAAGAATATTTATGTGGCCGCTGATGAAACTCTGTGTGGAACCGTTATAACACGGCATTACTAAATCGGGAACAGAAGGGCGACTCCATGCAACGAGCGACGAGAGGCTCGAACCCATAGTACGCGTTTGCAAATAATAACAGACGCATGGGTCGATCTTCTAAGTTTAAGCTATGCAACGCTTGTCGGCATCGTTCTCCATGACTCGATGAGTACGTTAAGTCATATTGGTCTCGATTTGCATTTGTATTTATCTGCGTTACGGGTAGTCAGGAACACGAAAGTCTGACAGCCAGTATTGCCGGTTGACGGTTCTCAGGGGAGGTCAGATAGACAATCACATCTCGTTAAAACCTGGTAATTTGCTGCATACAGTTGGTCTAGAAGACAACCACACACAGAGTGCGTACGCACGGCGATCTAAAGGCGAGTATAATCTAGAGCATTCACATCGACATCTACCACATTTGAAGTGCGGTTAAAAATTGCGAATGCTTAATGTTCTGTACAAATGAATGCTCTAGTCTAGAGGTGCTCCCTCACTTGGAGCATTCGCCTGTAACGTTACACGTTACAAAGTCGAGCATCACTTCAGTGAAGGAGAAAATTCGAGCAGTACAGTGCGCAACCTGTAATAAAAAAACCTGTAATAATTCGTGCATTATATTGGTGAGGGAAGAGAACCGAGCATTACAATGCACAACTTGATGATATAATGTGTAATATTTGGATGAAATATGACATTGTGGAATCAACTAAATGCTCAAAATCGAATCTAATATTACATTATAGGCAAATGCTCGTCCGTCAGGGAAGCGGTACTGTAATGTAATGCTCAAAATCGAATCTGAAATGTTACATTACAGGCTCACCTTTAAACAAATGATAGTTCAAGGCACGTGCTGTAAGTAATGTACATCTATGTGTGCTTGGGTTCTCGCTCGTTGTATGAAGCCAACCTTCTATACCTCTCTATTCTGTGGACACACTGCAGGAAACTGGGACGGATTTCGGCTTAGATATGCGAATAAATGTGGCATTGTTATGACTGTGATAATGTTAAAACGGTCTGTTTATTTTGAATGCTTGTTTATTTCTATTCGCTCAAAAACATCGAGTCTATCCAGTTAGACTGAAAGATGACTCCATCATAACCACTTACTGAAACTCGGCTAAGCTACGCAGATGATGATGATGATTTAGTTTCTGTAATTAAAGCTACACCTTTATCATCAGCCTGCAGCAGTCCATTGCTGGATTTCTCCAGTCGCACGCAATTCATTTCGGTTTTCCACTTGCCTTTGGAGGTTTGCCCAAAATCACCATGCATGGTTAGCGATCGCAGATAACAGCTTCTCTCACTGATGACGCTGCTGTCCATCACCTGTCTGCGCCATTTAGCTGCGAGTCCTTCGTAAACCTTGTTTGTTACCCACCAGGATGCACCACGAGTAGGTAAGGTTGTCTTGGGGCGCTATTTTCGCTTGTGTGCCCCTTTAAATTCCATTCCCATAAAAGCTACGTTCATCAGTATATAGATCATTCAGTAGGCGAACGGTTCAATTTCAGTGATTTCTTTAAGAAGTCCAGTAGTTCCCTTAACTACTATATAACAGGAAAAAATATTACTCGTTTGTCATCTAACATATTTTCAACAGTACCATTTTGGCTACCAATGACTAAATAAATTGGAAACCAACAATGTAAATTGCAACCACAATCGACGTGACCACCAATTTACACGAATGCGTGGGTAAATAATGATTCTGAGCTGATGCCAAAGATCACTCATACATGTTACTCCAAATTGAATGGATAAAATTGAACGCTGCATTTTATTTATTTGCCAGAAAACCTCATTCATCTGCCTCGATATTTTAATTTAAAATAAAGTATCCATTCATCAACCAGTAATCCGTTCTTCTTGTGTCAAAAGCCGCTTTTTATTTAAATCGGGACTTAACGGACTGCCTGAATGTATGCAGACCTAAAATCCAGTTTTGACAATCGTTAAAAATCAAGCCGATTTTATTTCATGCGTGACTTAGTTCTGATATGAAATGGATAGGTTTACACGTGCATGCAAAAATTGGAAATTCGTTTCTGTTGTTATTTTATTACATTTCGCACCAAAGGTTTGGTTCCTGGTTACCAATTTTGGGTCTTACTAACAACAAAGTCAAGTTTTTCATCTGCTAGTTAAGTAGATTTGTATTATTTAATCAAAGTTTTTTTTTTTATAATATCTAAAGTTTACTTAGCAAAGTTACAATACTTTTTCGGTTATTTCTGTTTTTTTTCAGTGCGGCGCTACTGCAATGAATCTCTTGTTATAACTAATCTATGGTAGGTCCTGCAAAAAAGCAATTACACGATGGATGGACTGTATGAAGATGATGTACGTACATGAAGTATGTACATGAAGACGAAAATTATGACGAGAGAGGCCGCGACTACATAAATGAAGACAAATAGATAAGTATGGAACAAGAAGACATGGTGCGCCGACCCCAAATAAATTGGGATAAAAGCAAGAAAATTGTGACTGTATTTATTAAATACCACTACATGCAACTTCTTGCGAAAAAGAAGCTTTAGTCAGAAGTCTGCAGATGATGAAACTATGAATATCAACAACATAAGAAAAATATGCACAACTTAAAGAAATAGCGAAATAAAATCGTTTTAAGTTATGCGAACTTAGATGTACTTACTGATCTCTTGTTTTTTAGGTTCGCATACCTAAAGGGTCCAAAGGAAGCCCTAATGCTGTCACTCACGTGTCCATCTGTCTGTCCGAAGATCTTTTTAACTTTCCATTGACGAACGAACTTTAAATTTGTTACGTATACATTACCAACATATACCAAAATATAGATAAATCAGATTATTTTTTGGTACGGAACCTTAAATGTGCGAAGTCCGACACGCACTTGGCCGGTTTTTATTTTCCATATTTCAGAGCTGATCTTATAATCTTTCTTCGTATCGATGATGCCTTTTATTTAGACTTTTAACCGACTTTCCAAAAAGGAGGAGGTTCTATGTTCGATTTCATGTTTGTTTTTTTTTATGTTCACCGATATCTCCGTCAATTGTAGACCGATTTTGAAAATTCTTTTTTTGTTTGATAGGGTATGTTGCGAAATTGGTCCCATTTTAATTTGTCCCATGTTGTCTTTGGTAGATACCAATCTTTTTCGTTATGAATACCGACTTCTAAAAAGAAAGTTATATTTCACTTTGTAGTGTTTTTAGTTGGAAGTCGGTAGTATTTTTTTTGTAAAAAAGTTTTTTTTCAACCAGTACTCAGCCGCACCGACGGCCTTAGCGCTGGCCTCGCAAAGATCTCGCATGGTGCAGCTGTTGGTGCACAGTCATCTGTGTACTGTCTGTGGCTGATCGGTGTACCCCATCTGACCAGGTTATGCCTTCAGTGACCTACCTGGCTTCGCAGCCTGTTGAGAGAATTCCAGGTGGCAATTTATGGCCCGCATGAAGCTTTTCTGCAGGCTCAACATTGTCTGTTGCAGGGGTATTTGAGGAGCCACAGTTTTTTGCGTGCTTCGCTAAGACTGTCGCCATTCATTACTCCAGTCGACTTAAGGAAGCTGTAAACGCCGTCTTGGTTGCTCCATATTGTACAGTTTGTGCCGTTTGTCGGTCTCCTGTTTGTGCTTTTCAGAGAAGCAGGCAACTTCTCTTCGAACCTCCGGAGGGGCTTCTCCTGCCAGTTATTAGTAAAGATGTTCATATTCATAAGTACTTTCACCCACTGAAATATTACCAAAGAATGAAAAGCCACCGTGTTTTTCTCTTTCCCATTAAAATTCAAACATGCACAAACAAACAATCTCATCAGAATGCTGATAGCTGTTTCGACATATCAATTTGATGGATCAGAAGTTGATTGTGCGTTGTTGCGTGCATTTTAATCAACTTTAGAGCATCATCGTTTGATCTGCTATCTGTTCTTGTTTGTTTTCAGTTTAGATAGAGTGCTATTAACCTGAAACCTTTAACTACAGGAGCATAATTATTACGATTGATGGTATAAGACAGAGACTGAAAAACTGCCCATCATCATTACGGCCATTGGTCTTTACGCTTGCTTAGTGTTAAGCTCTACTCTACCCTCTTATTGATAAACGTGGTTGGCCGCAGCAAAGGCAACCTCCACAAGTGGATAGTTCCGATACTCAGTGTTTGTGCGGCGTCTCTCCGCAGACCTTGGCCCACCTTTCGTCCTGCACTGCATACCCTGCAACCTGTATAGTGAGGACCTTATGGTTGCGTCAGCGATTGGTGTTGCCGTAGTTCAATACTAGGCAAAACATAATATTTAAAAACTGTATTGACCATCGACACGCTAAGAAGAAAAATAAACACGGAGTCAAGTAACGCCAAACTTAAAACTCGAAAGGATAATACTGGAGTTAATACTGTTTGTAACTTTATTCCGAGTTAATTAATAATAGCAGCTTAAGGTAAAAGTTACATTCTATCAGCAATGACGTCACATTGGTACTCCAATCTGCTTTTTCAAATTCATATGTACTCGTACTTTCTAAGTTTATCTTGGACACCACAGGCAACGGTGAAGGGAATCATTGTGAGGAAACCTGGACGTATATGGTTAATGTAAGTCTGAAATAGCCAGTTCAGAGGCCTGTGGGGTTCCCAGAGGTGGCTTTATTAACTCTGACACCAGAGGTGGCCACATCCTCACATTTTCGTAGAAAAATAAGCATTAACGTGGCGACAGCAATTATCAAAAAGATCGAAATAAAATGCATTGATTATGCATTACCGAAATGAAACGTGGTACGAGGAGCTCGTGGCTAAATAATAACAGCCGCACGGGTCGATCTTCAAGGTTTAGCAATGATGACGAGGTCGGTCCGTGTATGGGTGACCATTTTCAACATACCGAGTTTCCTCCGTGCCTCGGAAAGCACGTCAAGCCGTTGGTCCCGGCTGTGATTTGAAGATCTTTGACAGTCGTTACGGGTAGTCAGAAGCTTGAGATCTGACACCAATCTTGCAAAGGGGTACCGTGTTACCCAGTTACTGGGTTGTGGAGGTCAGATAGGCAGTCGCTCCACGTAAAACACTAGTGCTCAGCTGAATCCGGTAAAACTGAAAGCCGACCCCAATATAGTTGGGAAATGGCTAGGCAGATTGAAATGAAACGTTGTCAATCCCTTTCTTTGACAATCGTTGTCGCTGTCAAATATCAATTTGTCCAAGCTCACTTATCAATCACCCATATTTACACCTATCGCCTGAAGCTGTCTTTAGCAGACAATAATGTACCTAAAGGTGAGTATACACTAGAGCATTTTCGCTAGCATTGCTATGTTATGTAACGTTCTTACGAACGGTACAATACAGACAAATGCTCAGTTTCCTAAAGCATTTCCATGTAATGTATCGTTCGTGCGAGCGTTCGACGCAGTGTTCGACGTAATGCTCACGGCGAGCGAGCATTTATCTATAACATGTCTTTGTACCTTGCGTTCAATATTGACCTCACTCCACGTCACACGCGCTCATACCTTTGCTCGGTAAATGTTCAAAAACGACGTTAGTTTTTAAAATCAGTTTGTAACAAAACATCGAGTGTCATGATCGCAGTATGGTTTGAGTAAATTTAAAAACAGCGAATGCTTGATGTTCTGTTACAAGTAAATGCTCTAGTCTATACTCACCCTTAACTTTTTCCTTCAACCTTTCAGTTCACAACCAAAAAATGAAACATACAACAAATCTTGGACTGTCAACCTTTTCTCTCGTTAGCCTTTCTTCTTTACGAGGCTCTAAAAACCCTGTGAAACACATGTGATGTCAAAAGTGTGCGACCTCTGCCGAGCTCTGACGTCATAACCCGATCACCAAATCCCTGTATAAATTGCGGTCCCGACATATTGCTGGGATAACGATACGTCTGTAAAGAAAAGGTTTGGTATATTAGGGGAAATTGCCTTAGATTGCGCACCCCTGGCGTGGCAATGAGAAATGGACGAGGATTACAGAGAATCGTTTTCTTTCCCTGTTATTTTACAGGTGGGGAAAATGCTGTGCTCTGTGACCTTTGAAGAGTAAGATTTTGTGAGAAGGCAATTTGTTTTGGCTGCAATTTTGCCGACCACCTACGCCGCAGTTTTGTGTGAATATATATGTTATATTGCAATATATTTTATAAATCTAAGTATGTATCCTAAAACCCCAGTCAGTCTTTCAAATTGTGGTCCAGTTTTCAAACCTTATGAATACACAATAGTGGCCCGCATACTAGTGCTTCCTCCACAAATAACCTTAAGCCCCTATCTGTTTATTATGATTTCGGGTTAAATATAAAATAAACACACGCCTTTTAGAAACACGTGAGTATTGATCCTATCCTATATCCCTATTAGGATTTGTTTTGCCTTTGTTTTGAAATGCGTCATACCCGGCGAAAATAATATTTTTTTCATCTTTCTTTTCATTATTGATAGATACACCGTTTTCTTTCCCAAACAAAACACAAATATGCAAACTGGATATGTACCCGTTCAAGCTTGAAAACAACTGACGACCACGAAAGCCACGCTATGGTTCTTCTTAAACTACCCCATATATATGACAATTTAATCTAACGCAAAATGGCGTACAAAGCCCTTGTACGTATAACAGTGAGAAATCTAACGCGAGACGTCGTCTAAAGCCCTTGTACGTAAACAGTGAGATATCGCCCGCAACGCACGGTGCGTGTGAGTTCGGGAATTGGTGTCGTAAATTATACAACAACAGTCACCTGCGGTGTCGTTTTCGTCGCATGTGCGGATGGGTGTGGAGCCTGTGATAGCGGGGCAACGACGAGCTTTATTTTAACGTCATGCAATAGTATGTTTTTCCGATATTGGTTTTTGTTTTAGGGCAAGACCTCGTAAGTCCCCCCCGGTGGTTTCCCGCATTTTCGAGGCGGGGGGGCACAGTAGCCGTAGCTTGGTCACCCACGGTGAAGCGAAAAGGAACCCGAGTAAGGGTCACACACACAATAAGTAGGTTACGGTGTCGCTTGGGTGACATCGCAACCGAGGCGGGCCACGATGTCGTATGTGAGGCATCACGGTTGAGGGTTAGCGGCTGCGGTGGTATTGCGTTGCGCCGCTTTCCCTACCTTCTGCGGCCTGGAAGGTGTCGCCACCATCTGATGGCGGACGGGGTGGGGCCGCAGGGAAGGAGGAGTGCCGGAGTAGCGTTGGCCGCTCTCCCTATCCCCTGCGGCGTGCTGGTTTGGTCCCTGAGATTGTCACGGCGCGCAATATGTTCTAGTGCGCCGGTGATGGGGGGTACTCTCCAGAGAAGGGTCCAATGACGGACAGCCGCGGCGGGTTCGCGGATGAGTGTTAACGCGTGTTTCCGCCATAAGCAGCACAGGAGGACACCTTGAGTTTTAGTGGGTTAGACTCCCACATAACTGCACTATCTCCCCGTGGTAGCGCAGTATGATTCTCGCAAAAAAGAGGACATCGTGAGTAACCGAGATTCCTCCGTCTCGGAATGTGTGCTAAGCCGTTGATCTTGCAGTCATTTGTTTGACAGTCGTTACGGGTAGTCATCAGAAGCCTGAAATACTGATACCAGTCTTGCCAATGGTTATCGTGTGCTCCGCTTCTGGGTTGTGGTGGTATAGACAGATACACAGTCGCTCCGTGTAAAATACTGGTATTCAACTGCAATTGGTTAGACAGAAGCCGAACCCGACATAATTGGGATATAATAAATGCTTTTATATGTATAACATTTTGCTGAAACACAGCTGAAACAGTGCGAAAAGCCACGCCAAGCAAAGCCGATCAAAAAATCTTTTCCTTTACTCGCTTCCAGTAGGCCTCACCTAACAATTCGACGTCTCTCGCCCGGCTATAAATCTAGTCCCTGAAGCGAGACTTACATAAAAATTGGTTCCACACACATGCACACACGTATACAACCGCTCCCTATGGATGCATCTGTTGAGAGTTCCTCCTTATTTATTCTCCAACTGATACGGGGTAACGGGATTTGGAGATTAACTGATAGGTAACCGTATATCTTTGAAAGAAAAAGTCTTTTTGGGTAAATAAATTCATTGGTTTTCAAGTCCCTACACGTGATTGTTCTTTTGTGCGTATTCGCCTAGCTCAGACTAGAGGTTCTAGACAAGTGCCATTCTATCACCGAAAGCATCGCGAAACGTCATAAATTTATGAATGAACAGCTTTTACCCGCGGCTTTGCTCGCAGTCAAGCCATTAATATATGTTTTTTTTTAATAAGAGTATCCTATGTTACTTCTAATACCTCCAAGAATATATGTACAAAGTTTCATGATGATCGGTTCAGTAGTTTTTGCGTGTAAGCGTAACAAACAAACTTACATTCACATTTACAATATTAGTATGATACAATGACACTTTTATCTAAAGCCACAGGACTAGTTCAGCTTAATTGACTTTGTACTTTTCAGATGTCGCCAATATTTATTCTGGTTTTCAGGAGTTGCAGTGGTTGTGAACTAAGTAAGGCAGGCTAGCCCCTTTAAGCTCCGGAATAAGTGTTAACGGTAAATTACCAGAGAGTTCGTCTATTCCGTTTATGAATACTTTTGCTAAACGTGAAAATTATGGTAATCATTCCACGTTTATGTACGGTGCTAAGCCTTGGGCTTCTTATTACTGTTCTCCAATACCCATAATGGCCATACTGGGTATACATCTGGCCATGATTACCCTACCATTATCATCATTGTTAGAAATTAGGACTATTTTCCTAACGTTTTATCTAATTCTTGTGCTAAATAATAATAGCCGCACAAGGATCGATCTTTGAGGTTAAGCAACGCTTGTCAAGGCCGGTCTATAGATGGGTGGCTATCCATGACATACTGAGATAGAGAGAGATAGAGATCATTTATTTGTCCAAAACATGAGTATGCACACACAAAGCATGCAAGATGTTAATTACATTGAGAGGCTTCCGTTATTCAGATAGCACGTTAAGACGTACATTCCGGCTTGTTCTTAAAACTTGTAAATCTTTGACAGTTAGAAGCCAAAAAATGTTGATACCAGTGTTGCCAAGGGGTATCCTTTACCCAGATGATGGGTTGCGGAGGTCAGATAGGTAGTGGCTCCATATTAAATGCATCCGGTTAGAATGTAATCCATCCCGACATACTTGTTTTTTTTTAATTCAAAACTGATATCATGATCATCACCAGCCTTTTCAATGTTCCCACTGCTGGGACACAGGCCTCCTCTCTGTGACAGGGAGTGGGCCGTAATCCACCATGCGGGCCCTATGTGGTTTGGTGAATATCACATGTTTCAGTTTTTTAAGATTTTGCTCAACACTAGGAATTTGCGCCCATATTTGGTTCTAGAACATATTTTTCCTCACCATGTTTTACTTAATTTTTTTGAGAGCAGTGGGGTTGAAATAATTTACACAAAGTAAAGAGAACGGAGGGCGTTGGCTGTCTGATGCAACTTCTCAACTCTTTTTAAGGCCTTTTGCCAATCGGTGTAAACGTTTACTCTGTGGGTTCGATATACGCAAAAGGCATACAACGCCCTCAGAGTTCAGTACAATAACGCCTTCAGGATGCTGTTGGAGCTTCCGAGCTACTTCAGCGCGTCAAGGATGTTTGCCGAAACTCGTGCGGATGGTTTGAACACCATCCTACGAAAAAGGATAGCGTCCATGATGCGCAGAGTGCGAGGGAGCCCCAACAGCATTCTGAAGGTCTTTCGATAAGCCGTATTGCAACATCATGGCGAACTGGGTACATGTACACGTGCATGTGCCCGGTGCATCAGGTAATCGCAACAAACACATGCACTGGTTGTTTTTTTATTTTTTTTTATTTGTTATAGGCTCGCGCTTGACCACTATCTCACCTGATGGTAAGCGATGATGTGGTCGACGGTGGAGCACGCTTGCCTAGAAGTAACCTATTCACTCTTGACTTAAAGACCCCTAGATTTTAGCTATCGGGAAACACAGACGCTGGCAGGGAATTCCACTCCTTAGCTGTACGTATAATAAAAGTATTCTCAAAACGTTTAGTGCGTATTACTAACGTAGCTTATAACTACGATGTACTAACAACATACACAAGTTTGTTACTAACATAGTTTGTAAGTATTGTGTACTAACAATATGAATAAAATGTCGTGTCTAAGTCTAAGTGTGTTACTAACACAGACTTAAATCTAACTAGATAACGCAAGACCCTCCATCTGTATGAAAGCTTTTCACTTTTTCACAAACAATTATAAAATAAATTTACTTACCAATGAAAGATAACATTTCCAATGTCTCAGCCAACTTTTTCTACATATTCTTTACAGCTCAATATGGCATAAAAAGACATTTTTTCTAGATTTCGGTGGCTTTCCGGTGCCGATAATGCTAAATGAAAAGCTCAGATTACGATCATTGATCGTAACTTTAGTCCGTTTTTTGGCACGCGAAGTACATATGCGTCATCTTGTTAGATTTATATCTGTGGTTACTAACATAATTTATAAGTAATTTGTAATACTAACAAAACTACAAACTTCGAGTCTGCAATAAAATATTTTTATTTTATTTTAAAGCGCCTCCTAGGGTTCGAAACCACGACCTAAAACTTGTGAACCGCGACCCGTTACCACTGGGCCACCACTATTCCGAAGATACTGCAAAACTGGCATACACATAATATACTCTTATCTTCCACCAATTCCATATCGAATTGCCTTCTACAGTAGCTGTATCATTATTCAAACTACACTCCGGAACACTTCGACAGAACTGTTCTACACAACTCTCCAAAACTTCTGGTTCCCTGGTACCTTGTCGACAACAGTGACACAATTTGCATTTTCTCTTTGAATACCGTCACTGTTTCCTTGTTATGAAACTTTAAGGAAATTTCTATAGTCTATATTGGAATAGAGATATGGAAACAATATTAATAAACTTGATGTTTAAAGAGGTTTTCATGCGGCAGACTTTAGTAGCATTGTGGTTTTAATAGCTGCTGTCATAATGGTCATTTTCTACTAGCTTCTGCCAGCGGTTTCGCATGCGTGAAAGTCGAAAATTATCACAAGGGCACATATTCGCGGGATAAAAGTTTCATATTGGATTGGATCTCAATACCAAAATACATCAAATTGGTTCAATGGTGTGAAAATTAAAAAAAACAGACAGACAGATAGAGTTACTTTCACAATTATAATGTACTAGCTTTTACCCGCGGCTTCGCTCGCAGTGAAGCAATTTTTTTTTTTTATTGTATCCTATGTTACTTCTTATACCTCCAAGAACATATGTACAAAGTTTCATGATGATCGGTTCAGTAGTTTTTGCGTGAAAGCGTAATAAACAAACTTACATTCACATTTATAATATTAGTATAGATGTATGGATTCTCCGTCTGAGGAAGGTGGGTAGATAGGGTATTATGAATCTTGTTCGAAAAGAGAATCTTCACCAACGAAAGCGTCCAATAATTTTTGTTAATACCTAATTGTTTAAAGAGTATTTTTCATATTCTATCATGGGGTTATACCATTTGCCTTGCCGAATTCACTTACGCAATAAGGCTGCTTAGCCTTGCCCATCAATGTTTTGTTTGGGTTCCTGTACAACCAGATGCAACTGAGTACTAGTATTTTAAACGGGACGACTAATTCCTATCAATAGCTTGGAAGATTCCAGACTTCAAGGCAAATGCGGATCCCGGATCTTCGATAGGCTTTTTCTGTGCAATATAATTGGCACATCCTTAAGAAAAACATTGATTTCAATTCAATCTTTGTCGCGATGATTTTTAGGGTTCCGTACCTCAAAAGGAAAAAACGGAACCCTTATAGGATCACTTTGTTGTCCGTCTGTCCGTCCGTCCGTCTGTCAAGACCCTTTTTCTCAGGAACGCGTGGAGGTATGAAGCTGAAATTTATATCAATTACTCAGGTCTACTGTCCCTTGAAGCTGTGAAAAAATCAAACTTCTAAGCCAACGCAATCAAAAGATACAGCCGTTTATGCCGCAAATTTTCGACACTTGCAAGGGAATCAAAACCTACAGGGTGCTTTCCGTGAACTCAGAATCTTGAAATTTGGTACGAAGCAACGTCTTATAGCATAGATAAAGGAAAAATTACGAAAACCATAAATTTTTAGTTACATCACATAATATATTTTTTTTTAATAATTTTAACCTTACTACCCATTTCCTCATAAACGCGTAGAGGTATTAAATTGAAATTCATACCAAATACTCAGGTCTATAATACCTTTAAGCTGTAACAAAATCAAACTTCTATGTCAACGCAATCAAAAGAAACAGCAATTTAAGCTGCTTATTTTGAAACTCGCAAGTACTCGCAAGGGAATCAAAACCTAAAGGGTACTTCCAGTCGACCTAGAATCTTGAAATTTGGCATGAAGCAACGTTTTATAGCACACATAAAGGAAAAATTCCGAAAACCTTAAATTGTAATGTTATGAATTTCATTTTGCAATAAGATTACCATAGTTATGACTCGATTGTCGTAATGAACGAACTTTGTAAACCTTGCAGGTTTGTACGGAACCCTCGGTGCGCGAGTCCGACTCGCACTTGGCCGGTTTTTTGTAGCACAAGTAACAGAGCGGTTACAACACTAAGTATCTTTGTGGTTATTTCATTGCAGTGTCCAACCAACCCAGTGGCATTTTCACTAAATATGTTGGTTTGCTAAGTTTTTATTGATAAGCTCGCGTTTGACCACACATTACACCAGTAAACGATGAAGAGTGATCGACGATGAAGCATGCTTACCTAGAACTAACCTATTCACTCTTAATTTTAAGACTCCCGAGTCCTGGCAACCTAAACACAAGTTAAATCTTACATTGGATGCCATCGTAAACACTATTTCCCCTAGTTGTAAAGAAACATGTTTTCTTATACAATTGAAGTTAATAATAAAATGCAATCAGTAAACAGCCGTACACTCAATAAAAGTATTCCCAAAACGTTTAATGCGTTTGGGTGGGACGTAAAGTAGGCTCTTTCCTACATAAAGGTACACTGAAACAAATCAATACTCGAGATGTTCTGCTCGTAAACCCATCCTATTAACGACTACGCATTGGTAACCCTTTCTCAGATCAATTGTTATTCTTTACCTGGATTTGACCTTTTCGGTTTCCGAGTGATTCGATTTGAGACTTTCTGTATTTGTGCCTTTACGTGCTGAATTGATGTTTAGGTGTGGAAGATTTTTCTTTTTCTGTTGAGGTGATTTCCTGAAATATATCTAAAGGAGTGTAAACTAGACCGTTTTTTTCAAGCATTATAAAGTAATGTGACATTCTTACGAATGGTACAATACAGACAAATACGCAGTTTCCTAAAGCATTTCCATGTAATGTAACGTTCTTGTGAATGTTCGACACTGCGTTCGACGTCAACTTTTCTTTGTACCTTGCGTTAATTATTGACATCACTCCACGTCATCCGCGCTCGTGCCTTTGCTCGATAATATGTTACATCAAAAGGCTCGTTGGTTTTTAAAATCACGCTGTAACAAAACATCGAGCGTCATGTTTGAAGTGTGGTTCGAGAAAATTGAAAAGTAGTTAATGTTCGATGTACTGTTACAACTAAAAGCTCTAGTCTATACTCATATTTTGGTTATAAATTTTATGGACTGATAGACATTGAATTTTCAGGTTTCTGTAAGGAATGACATCAAAGAGAAGGAAGTGAATAATAGCGTGAAAGTTGACAGGAGAGGATAGAAGAAGCAAAGGTATTGCGACGATCACAAGTAGCATAGGATAAGTGGAAGAAGATGATGATGATTGAAATTTGATTGGTTGAAAGATTTTTGAGCTTCTGACGGCTGTCTCAAAAATGAATGCAGCAGAATAAAAGCTACGCAACCAAGTTTGTTAGCTGAACAGCAAACAAGATGTTTCCTGGGTAAAAAATGATAATTCTATTTAGTCCGTCAGTGAGATTATCTAATAATATTGGACCTATATTTTTTGCTATTTCAAATAAATAAAAATTGACAAAGATAAAGCGCATCAAACTTCAGGAGTGGGGGCTTGGGACGTCACTGTGTCAGTTTATAGTGTAGCACACCGTGACGTCACACGATATTTCAACGCACTGGGTCGTCGTAATTTTTTGTTTACGTGGCAAAAGAAAAACACCTGTCCAATATTTTTAGGTTATCTAACTGACGGACGAAATATATTATTTGTTAATTGACTATTACAACATTGTTAATACCAACAAGTTGTCGAAATTGTTGTTTTACTTACAAATATCAAAATTCTTACAACAACTTAGTATCACTCGAAGGTGCAGTCAGAGATGTATCTGTAGCAAGTACATACACCCTTATTTCACCATAAATGGCATTTACTACGATTTTGGTCCGATGTAGCTAGAAGCTAGCCTATTCCCATCAACGGTACGAATTCACACTACAGCACCCTAATTGAATTCAGAAAAATATACGTATAGGTAAGGGTGACGACACCTTTAAAATAACGAATTTCGTATTGCGTAATACACCCGAAAGGGGATAGGTCATGGCAATGATATGTGAATTCAACTCATAGAGTGGAGGACGTACCCTTTCTAAATTATTTATGCCATACCGAAAACATTTTAGGAAATATGTCATAGAGTTCGGAAGGACAAAGGGACCAACTCTTTCATGGAGTTGGTCCCTTTGTCCTGCCGAACTCTCTTACGCAATAAAGCTGCTAGCTGTAGCGAAAAAGTCCATGAGGACAATTCCAATAACACCCAATAATTGAATTCTCCCATACTCAGTAAAAGCACGTGCATTCAAAGTTTGACTTATCAGTAACCAGACTATGCATTTAGCTACCATTTGATTTAGCTATAGACGCTTTGAACAGAAACCACATGCCTTTAAATGAACTCTGGTCCATCACAAATTCACAACAGTGAGTAGCCAAATGTTTGATCGACTCATGTTTATTTGGCGGCGAACAAATATAATGACTCTCTTTGACATGGGCACTGAATGGCTTTTTAAAGCGAAAATGCGGCTTAATTTATTGCCATTTCGGGATACGGGTTCGATAGAAACGTGGTTTTTGGAAGCGGATTTACTCGTCATTTAATTAAGTAAATTGGGGTATATATTTTATACAAAAAAAAACACCATCTCGATATCAGTGATGGCAAATTTTTTTCTCTTTGAATTCTATGTAGCTTTTGTTAAGAATTTTGGTCCTATGTGATTTTAATAAACAAGCTTATTAACAAAGAAATAAAAAACTTTTTTACAAAAAATACTGCCGACTTCCAAATAAGAAAACTAAAAAGTGAAAAATAACTTTATTTTAGGAAGTGTCTTTCGTGGGTGCGATTTTTTTTGCGTTACGGACACCGAGTTCCAAAAATAAAGTTATTTTTCACTTTGTAGTTTTCTTATTTGGAAGTCGGTAGTATTTTTATGTAAAAAAGTTTTTTTTTCATTTTTTAGTTATACCTACCTAATAGGCAAGTTGTTTAGTAAGTTACCTTAACGCCAGAATAGATTAGCCGAATATCATGAAACTTGAACATAAAGGGTTTTTTTTTTTTTTTTTTTTGTCGACGGGGAAAATCATCTTATGACAAATCCCGCTCTTGGGTGGAGCGGGAGATAGTGTCAGACTTGTACTGACTAAAAACCCCGCGCCGTTCCTTCTAGCCTTCATACCGGGGCTCTAGCTTCCTTTCGGATAACCCCGAACCCCGGTAGGCTTCGACCCAGCTGGGCCCCTCTCTTTGCTGACAACTCCTTGAGGCGCGCGGGAACAGTGCGCGCCGTCGACGCCTTGGCTCGGTCCGGGTAGTTACCGGACGATCGGACAGCGAGCTACCCATGACTTACTGTCCACGAGCCCGCGTCTACGGTGGCTGGATATCGGGATTGGTATCCCGGCGGCGGCGGCGAGGGCGCCGTTGCCTGATGCGGTCGGCCTCCTCCTTTGCTAGCATTACTGCTTCGCAGAAGGAGGCGAGCGCCTGCCACTCCTCCTCGCTACGGACCATGGCCTGAACCAAGGCCCGGCGCGTGAACATAAAGGGTGAAATGAGAGATCTGCGTACCTCTCAAGAGCGTACTGGCGTGATATAATGTTATGAAATGGTATAAACAATAAACAAACATGCGATTGCAGCAATCCCGAGAGATTTCCTTTATTTATTGAAGAGTTCTGTTGTATATCTTCGAAGTCCTTCATCAGATCTTCACCAAATTAAAATGGGACCAATTCCGAAAAAAAATCTTTCAAAGAAAAAAATAATTTTCAAAATCGGTCCACAATTGACGGAGATATCGGTGAAAATAATATAAAAAAAAACATACGATAAGTCGAACATAGAACCTCCTCCTTTTTGGTAAGTCGCTTAAAAACAACATTATATTAAAGGTTCTACGGCCTAATTTGTGGAATGTGGTTACAAGGAGGCCATAAATACCAACACTAGTCATTATACTCCACAACATAAAGAACTTCGTTAGTTTGTGCATGAGGAAGAGGTTTTATTTTTAATCCTTCGAAGGAAACTTCCTCTACTCCAACCGACACAGTCGCTATGACAGAAGAAGAGAGAAGTATAGTCTATTGTCAAAAAATAACAATCGCTAACTGTAAATGAAGGTTACGGCGTTTGAATTTGCCGCCAGGGGCGCTGGTGTAGAGTGAGGTCTTCTAAACGTCAAATTTCATAGATTTTTAGCGCGAGTTAATTCACCAATTCCTAACCCCGACGGAAAAAAGAGAGGTGTTGTAAGTTTGACGTGTGTACCTGTGTATGTGTGTATTTGTGTATCTGTCTGCGGCATCATAGCTCCTAAACGTATGAACCGATTTTGATTTCGTTTTGTTTTGTTTGGAAGATTACTTTATCAAGAGTGTTCTTACCTGTTCAAAAGTTATGGGCTTTTGTCGATCGAAGTGCCTCTTCTACTAGATAAATGATGTAGCATACAATAAAAATGTGTCAAAGTTTTTTTTTAATTTTACTTATTTATTTTTAAGAATATTTTCCAAATATGGGAGATTAAGATATTATCTACAGGTTTTACCAACCTCCGCTTTAATAGATTTTTATGTTTCGGAAAATTTATCCTACTTTTTCTAGAAAAAAAGCGCGCTTATTTAATCGCACTTCTACGGCATTAGAAATTATTGTAATTCAAACTTTGTTTTCATGCACGTAATACCAACCTTTAATAACAGCTATATTTAAGGACCTTACTCGCCAGTAGCGCCAACTGGTGAGCACAAAACGGAAGCCCTCGTTTGATTGAATCTACAGGAGATATTGACTAAGAACAAAAAAGGTTAGGGTTCGGAAGGGTGGGGCGCACGGCTGGCGCAGTGGTTGATCGATTGACTGCTGCGCTGTGTGTCGCGGGTTCGATTCCCGCACGGAACAAATATTTTTATGACCTACAGATAGTTGTTCCGGCTCTGGGTGCTGTGTATGTGAGTTTATGTTTGTAAACGCACCTAAGATACAAGACGAAATTCCTAATGTGGGGCAACGTTTGTAAAAACCAAAAGAAAACAAACAATATAGTAAACAAAGCAATACAGTGCAAAACCTTTTAAAATGTACTATTATATAACTGAGTAAGTGTAACAACCTTACAAAATAAAAAACCAACCAACCTTTCCTAATGAATCTACAGAATAAATACGGCCCCCTATTCACCACATAACACAGTCGACTAACGATTCGTATCAGCATTATCATTCTACGCAAATACTGGTGCCAAATTCCAGGACAATGTCCCCGAATAAAGGCTCCTGAATAGAGCTTATCCACAGACCCAGTAGGCACCTAGACGCCTTGACGGCCATTGCTAGGCTGCTGACAAAACTTTCTATTCAAACCTAGTGTGGCAGTGAGTGTCACAGTTTACCAGTAGAAACCAACACCACTTAAGGGTGCCCTAGTCGATAATTTTTTCATATAAACTTAGTATAGCTTGTTTGACCGTGTACGTTAGAAATAAAAATATATATCAATTTGTTTTATCATTAACTAGCTCTGTATGTTTTAAAGCAATGAGCGTCGAATAATAAAATAAGAAAAAACAATTATAATATCCTAACCGGGCGAAAATTGCATAACTCTCAGTTTTGAAAATACAATTTTATCCAACCACCAAAGTGGAAGAAACACCAAATAACTGTCGTTCATGACGAAAAACCAAATCTCAGGACACAAAGTTTTTTTTTGCGCCTAGGCGACAAAAAGTTTGTCCTTGACTCACGAAACTTAGACCGACAGACGCAGAAAAAAAAGCCGATTCGACCATATAAATTATATAAGTCGATTTCGCAAAAAATGTCGCTTATCCCTTTTTGACCGTCAGGCAGCGATATAGAGAGTATTATAAGTTCGCGGAATATTCAGCGACTTTTTGGACCTCCCCTGGTTAGTGTTAATTCATGTAAATTTTTCAAAGTATTCAAATAACTTATTCTGACTGACAATCAAAATTGGTGCCAAGCGCAATTGCAGCCACAATTATTATCAAAAATGGCGTCACTAATCGTTTCCAGCGCGGCGATTCCTTGCTCTCTGAGCATACGCAACGAACATTCACATTACCATAATTAAAGCACTGGACAGACAGGCGTATGTCAACGCGCAAAATGTTGAACTACCCACGGAAATGTTATTTTAACGCTCATTGCCTAGCATTGCTAGGTCTGGCTCGTGGCTAATTGGTTGCTGCAACAGCCATCAATTCGCGGCATTAAGCCACGAGAGTTGAGGTCATGTCTGATGTGGTTGTGTTATTTGCATATTGAGTGTATATTTTCAGAGTTCGTGTGTTATGAAGTCGGTCGGTGTATTTATGCAGTCAAAAGCTCAATGAGGTTTTTTAGGAAAATTCATGTCACCAGGTGATGCCACTTTGTTAGGATGACCTCCACTTTGAAACTTAACTTATGTAGTCCACATAATATATTATGACGTTGAAGTCAATTTAACTGCTACCCGATAAAAATAACTGCACACTTCGTAAGTCAAGCGACCTCCAGCCTACCCCCGCGGCGCCCAGCATTTGCCTCGTGAGCCAATAGCGAGAGTCGAACGTCAGAGTATTGACAGCTCCAGGTGCATAGTTATCTTGACCGTGTAATAAGTCGGCAAACATAAGCGCTTTGACAGAACATTTTTATCATAAATGACTTCAGAATTAATACCCGCGAATTGTCGTTTTTGGTTGTCCTTCAGATTTCGGGTCTAAGTTTAATTATATTGTGTAAATATTAGCACTTCTGAAATTCTTGCCCAAACTAAAGTTAACTCTTAGAATAAGGTTACTTTTCTACCATCTTTCAACCAAACGTTTCGATCACAGCACAATTTCCTTTTCCTAACCATCGATACACATCAATAACAACCTTCCATACACGAATTTCCAATCCCTCTCCACCATCCAATCCTCATCTCACCTGCACACTCTCCACAAATGGTCCCTCACATCAATTGCCTTCAATACTTAACAAGTTTACCTGGACCCGATCACCCGATCCTGCGTTTACTGGGGATCGGTAAAAGCAAAGGCGTTTAATAATCTAATAGTACAGGTACAATATCCAGTTACCATTGGCTGATTGGATGCAAATTGGAGTTGGCGCGCTGGACATGAGTGCCTGGGTGGTGTAAGGTAGGAGAGGACACGGTAGGAAGGTGTTGAAGTGATGGAAGATTGTCGACGAACGGACAAAACGATCAATGTTATGGTCCTTTCCGTAGTCATGATAGAAGTTCATGAAAATCACATATCGCGACACTAACCCCCGATTTCTGAATTAGGCATTTGAAGTTGATTATTTGCCAAACTGTACCTTTAACTGAAAACCTGTCAAAATTTGACAGATTTTTTTTTGGGCTGGGAAATCATCCAATGACTTTTCCCGCTATGGGTGAAGCGAAAGGGCATGTCAGACTTTTACTGACTAAAACCCACCCGTGTTTCTTCAGTTGCTTGTGCCAGGGCCGCGGTAACTCTTTTTCAATGTTATCCGCTATCCAGGCAGGCATCGACCCTAGCGGAACCCGTCAATTTTTGCTGACATCTCTTTGAGGCGTGCGTGGAACACTACGCGACGTCGACTCCGTCCTGGTCCTTATCGGACGGCAAACTACCCATTACTCGCCGCATAATAGGTCATCGCATCTCCACAGAAGAGAATTTAATGCAAAATGTTACTTTGTTGAATGTTGGAGGTTGACCGCGGCGACGATGGTGTGATGCGTTTGCGTCAAACTTGCCCAGAGATCGCGCAAGAGAGAGGTTTGGTAGGAAAAAGGGCCTTTACCAGCAGTGGGACACAAATTAGGCTAGGAGTGTATTTGTTAAAACGTTTTTTTTTCATTTAATGAAAGGTGATAGTCCGCGATAGGATGGTAAGTGATGATGTGGTCGACGATGAAACACGCTTGCCTAGAAGTAACCTATTCACACTTGATTTAAAACCCCAAGGTTGTAACTTAGCTGCCTTTGTCACCTCTGACTAAGTACCCCAAGTAAACTGACGTGACGGCCTCACACATGTTTAATCACACACCTCTGCTAACCCACTGGAATGGCCGCTAAGCACATTTACAACAATCTTTACAAGTCGAATATTTACATTATTCCTGGGCCTTTAACCAACCAAAAATACACACAGTACACCAGACTTTTCACTGCCATTGCTCTTCTGACTTGCGCCGTAATTGTAGTAAAGAGCGCGTTCCTAAATTTCGGCCTGTAGGCGCAGACGGCCCCGGCGCAATTTGGACTCGGCCATCAATCATTTCACTGGGTCTGGCGAATGTGTTAAGGGCATGGAATCCGAAAAAAATGGAGAATTATTTTAAAATTTGAGGAAGCGAAAGTTATGGTAAACTGTTTCTTTTTCGGGTCCGTATCCAAATACTGCCAAATTCAATTGGTCTTTTAAACCTACGCTTCCCTCTGTCTTTTTGTCTCGTGTTTGTATCTTAATAAACATAACTAGCTCTGCCAAAGGCTTCGCCGCCATGAAAGTCAAAAATTATCCCAAAGGAAATTATAATCTGGATAAAAAATATTCAAGACTTAAACTATATGTGTGCCGAATTTCATCCTAACCCGTTCAGTACTTGTAATAATTCTAATGATCCCAGTAACTATTTTTAAACCTATAAAAATACAAACATTAACATACTTATGTTTTGTTGTGTTGTTTTATGTTATGTTATTGTGTGTTATCTTAAGTTGTGTTTTGTTATTTTGTATAAGGTTATGTTGAATTTTGTTATTTTGTGGTATGTTATGTTGCGTTCACTTCTGCTTATTTTGTTTTGTTGTGTTATGTGAAAACAGTAGTAAGTATATATATTTCAATTTTATTCTACTTTATTAACATGGCTATCCTGTCCATAAGGATCCCTAAAGGCGAGTAAATGCCACCTGCAAAGACCTCCATTTGACTCTGTTCTGTGCTACTTGTCTCCAGGGTGGGCCAGCTGTTATTTTGATCTCATCTTCCTAGGGTGTAAAGGGTCTAACTAAGCCCTATTATTTTTGCGTTGTGGTATACGCCACTCTGCCCTCTATCCTCACAAACTTTCGTATCTAAAATAGTAGTAGGATTGGTAGCCAGTTGATCACAGAATACGTATTACCTACGTTATACGTTATACGTTTGACCTTAATCGTGACAAATGATATAGAGGAGAATTAACATCAGTTTTTGTGGTACGGAACTCTTCATACGCGAGTCTATCTCACACTTAGCCAATTTTTTGGGAGTAACTGTTGAGAATTTGATTTGGCTTGTCACGTCCTTAATGATGTAAAGTTTTAGAAGTGGGTTAATTAACTTTTGGTCCTAAAAGTTAATTCTTATTATATAAAAGTGAGAAAATTCTGAAATTCGACATCTAAAGTTTTAAGCAAAAACATTTTGTGGCTAGAATATAAAGCAGACGGTATAATGTAGCCTGCTGCCTGTAATATCTACAGTACTATACGTTTAAAAAAATATTTATTATTAGTTTATCCTCGCACTGGAACGCCTTGCAGCAATTACACCAATGGAGCACAATCTTATAATAAACTCACTATAAGTATAGGTTTCCTCACGATGTTTGGCTTCACCGTTGTCAGCAATGTCCAAGATAAACTTGGAAAGTACATATGAATTTGTTAAAGTCACATCGGTACTTGCCCGGATTCGAACCCACGACCTCAAGCACGAGAGGCGAGGTCCAGCCACTGGACCATCACGACAAACAAAGAAGAAAGAGAGAATGCTCGCTCACCCACATTTGGTTTTTATATTAAAACAGTAAATTATGAGACACGCACCACATCATTAAAAGTCCTCATAATTATCTTCCTGTGGAATTGTATAAAGCCACATTAGGATAAACAAAACAATTGTATAGGCTGTTTACTCGTAACAAAAGGGTAGATCCATTTTAATTTCAGAGCGTGTCAGCGCCTTAAACCCATTGTAAACCACGGGTAAATATTTATGTCTGAATGGCGCGTAACTTACATTTGTTAAACCGCTAATTACTTTCCATGTGAATTATTTCATCATCATGATCATCAGCCTTTTATCGTTCCCACTGCTGGGACACAGGCCTCCTCTCTGTGAGAGAGGGAATGGGCCCAATTCGGGTTGGTGCATGTCACATGTCTTCGAATTTTTGGTTCTAGAACATCAACTTCCGGAAAGGTTTAACGGTTTAATTAACGGTTTCCTCAAGATGTTTTCTTCACCGTTTTTAGAGCAGTGGTGATGAAATAATTTACACAAAGTAATGCGCCTGGGTTTGAACCCACGACTGCTGTGAATTATTTAGATAAATCTTTTTCCGACTTTTAATGGCAAAGATGACTGATGATGCAGATAGATCCAATAATCTGAAGGAAAAAGGTCGGAGGAACGAGAAAGGACTTTGACTTCCTTACTGAATTTCCAAAAATTTTGATTGGGGATGGCTGTTAAAAGGTTAAGCATATGGTCTTTGAAATCAGTGTCTGTACTTTTCTGGAACGAAGCGATGTAGTACTAAAATGTTCGTTACCCGCCGCACTGCGTGCTCTTTTGCGACAAATCTAACTCAAGAAAAACATTATTGCCTATTGGATTTTCTCGTAACTCATGGATTTGCACTTAGGTTTCTCCGGGTATTTAATTGTTGCATTGTTTTTATTTATTTTTTTATTTAAAATAGACTTGCGCCTGACCACTATCTCACCTGATGGTAAGCGATTACGTGGTCGATGGTGAAGCACGCTTACCTAGAAGTAACCTATTCACTCTTGACTTGATTGTAACTATCGGGAATCACAGACACCAGCAGGAAATGCCACACCGACGTATTCCCAAAACATCGTCCACCATGTATCGATGGCGCGTCGACGTACCACTGGTAGTCCGACGATGAAACGGAAGTAAGTCACTTTATCGAGTCCTGTTGTTACCGTTAATCTTGTATAATATACTCCTCTATTCTTACAATGACATCCAAAAGCAAGCCTCTCATCAATGCATTTAGACCACAGCACCAGTGAACGATCCTTTCTAATCACAGTAATCAACTCGTGGTCACGGTGCCTCTACTCTGCCGAGTCCTTAGGTTCGAAGTGTGAACATGCAGGCGTGCAAACCGCACGGCTAATTGGATAGAACCGTTTATTGGTCCTTTTGATCTCTGAACTGTGATTTGTTAAGTGGTGAATGGTTGAGTGCGTTCTTTATACTGGTTTGAATGAAGAATGTAAGATAAATTAAAATACACATGGATATAAATATTATATAAATTCGTGGCTTTTTCTTTAGACTACTACAGAACGCCTCCAGCTACGATTCTTACATAAGTACTCCTTTTGCTTCGTTAAACGCACGCTAGTTGAGAGTATTACTATACATTATAAAAGATAGCTTGATCTCTGCGACAGCTGTCAGTTTCAATACAGTAACAATAGCGCTTGACAGGCTAACAATAACGTAGACGTCAGTTTGACATATGTTGTTAGTATAGTTGAGAGTATTAAATAAATGCTATTACTCACTATAGGAATATTTTGACGAAAATTTCTGCAGTTACTGCTTCAGAAAGTTGTAGTGTAGTATTTTGACGATTTTGAATTTTGTTTGACATTAGCATTAATATGAAATGTAACTTAATCTATTCGACATTTATTGAAATTGATTGTATTTAAATTTGTGTTGATATGAATGTACCTTATTACTTATTTTACATAATTCTTCCACTTTATGATATCTAATAAGTTAAATGTGTATTTAAAAGTAAAAAAAATCGACAATGTTAATTAAATGTATTTGCACGTTTCTGGGTAAAACTTAGAAGATCTACCTATCAGTAACATCTCGCACATTGTTGTAATTTGACCTTTGTTTACAAATAAAGTATTCTGATACTGATTCTAAGTACCTGGTATTATTCTGACTATTCAGAGCATCTGGTCTTTCTGTAGAAAATCACCCTAGGTCTGTGTATGCATTTGGGCGGAGTTACGCCGTGTCCTCGTGGAGGCGGTCGGCGGTGGCGACCTCTTGCGTCCGGCTCTGGTTCAGGCCATGGTACGGAGCGAGAAGGCATGGGAAACTGTCACCTCCTTGGGTCGCGGATAAATTTGAAAAAGAGTTACCGCGGCCCTGGCTCAAGCAACTGAAGGAACACGGGCGGGTTTTAGTCAGTAAAAGTCTGACACGCCGCTTCACCCAGAGCGGGAGAAGTTATTGGATGATACCCCAACCAAAAAAACAAAAAGTTCTGTGTACTCGTATCCATGAATAATCGCATTCTGAAGTTGAGTAGAAGAGATGTTGGCTATTATGGAACGCACTCATTCAGGACAATTTTGCAAAAAAATATGTGTCGGTGATTATCTAGTTAATAAACTCTGATATCTATTCAATGAATAGTACCTACGTAGGCACAATGTTGAATTAATATAAAAAAATACCACTTAATTAACTCAGTAAGGGATACAATCAAATCCTGAAACAAAAGCACGACGATGCCAACTAAAATCCCATTTCCCTCGTTTAACTAAGAAAAGTTTCTAACAAAGTTGTAATTTTCTTATTTCTATGCAAATCTTTTAAGAGTCACAGCACTCGAAAATGACTTTTTTGTAACTTTTTAAAA
Source organism: Orthosia gracilis (assembly GCA_947562075.1). NCBI lineage: Eukaryota > Metazoa > Arthropoda > Insecta > Lepidoptera > Noctuidae > Orthosia > Orthosia gracilis. The sequence continues at coordinate 31,094,616 of OX387274.1, read as the reverse complement.
GTTTTCTCGAAATGAATTTGACAAAGAGTTTGAAAGGGTTTGCAAAGACCAGAACCTGTCTACTAAAATATATAATACTAGCTTCTGCCCGCGACTTCGCCCGCGTAAAAGGTGATTTATCATACCAAGGGAATACAAACTATCCTTTGTCCTTCCCAGGCTCTCAAACTATCTACATTCCAAATGTCATCTAAATCGGTTCAGTAGATCCAGAGATTATCTCCTACAACCATCCTCACAAACTTTGCCTCTTTACAATATTAGTATAGATATATTTGGTGATGAAATAGATTGATATCGATCAAAAAAATATATAATTAATATATTGTTTTACGTGTTGCAATAGTGCGACATCTGTTTTATATGTCGAGGGTCGAAACTTAAGGCCCTGACCAAAAAACCTTGAGCATTCCTAGTTCCCTAGCGGCACACTGGTGGAGCATGAGTTACAGTACTGAATACGCCCAGATTTTTGAATAAAATCTTTATAAAAACGAATATCGGTCTTTTGAAAAAAAAAACACAAAATGTTCGTTATTAAATTGTCTATCCATTAGTGTTAGTACAAAAAATTACTGTGTTAAAGTGTTCATAACACTTTACGAGGAGGTGCTTGCTATCAATCATTATTTCTCATTTTTAGAGTTTTGTTGGAAGGAGATTAGTGGAACATATACTTATTTAAAAAAAAAAAGAATACTACCATTTTGTAATCAATTCTATGTAGAAAGTTAATGTATTTTTATTAGTTGATATTTCTTTTTAAATAACGAGTACCTAGATAGCTCGTAAAAACTGCACAAAACGGCTAACGCGGTGTTTTGCTCGGGAGGTGCCTTAAGCTACTAGGTTCAGAAGAAAAAAATCCATTTCTGGTCTGAAAAGTCATCTCTTTAGTATAATAAAAATCTTTTTCACTGAGATGGTCATCATCTGCCTAGCCTTTTCCAAACCATGTTGGGGTCCGTAGCTGAATATCAGTATTTTACACGGAGTGAATGCCTGCCTGACCAATATTATAAGATGTTAAAAAATTAACTCTACGAAATTTAAGGAGTTGTCTAATACAATATTTTATAAATAATCACGAAAAAAAAAAGGGCACCCTTTTAAAGATAAGTATTTATTTGTGCGTTAGTAATAACTACACACACTATACAGCGCTAAAGCGCCCAGCCTGGTCATGCGATCAACAATTTTTTTTTTTTATTATGGCTTCACTGCGAGCGAAGCCGCGGGTAAAAGCTAGTAATATTATAAATGTGAATGTAAGTTTGTTTGTTACGCTTTCACGCAAAAACTACTGAACAGATCATCATAAAACTTTGTACATATATTCTTGGAGGTATTAGAAGTATTAATGTCCTCACTGCAAGCGAAGCCGCGGGTAAAGCTAGTTCTAAATAATTTTCTTAACTCAGATCAATGTAATCGACAGTTAACTGTTGTTTATTGACATTACTCGAGGGTTGTTATGGCGACGGATTAATTTATTTCTTTTCGTACACAAAAGTACAGAGGCGATCATAATTGCATTTTTACTGATTCGATTGGAATGGACTACCATCTGGAATTTCTCAGTAGCCCGGTTGAAGGTAATATACTCGCTCCCTGTTACATGGGACTCTAAACATAATCTACGAAATGTAGTAACACTATTAAACACTTTTATTCAAATAATTTTTGATATTGCGCCATTTTCTTCTTATGAGGTGCATCTAATAAAAGGAAAAGCACCTAAAGGTGCACCACTGCCTAAACCTTCACGGAATACAGGCGAGATATTATTTTATGATTGGAGTGGAGAAAAATTTCTTCAAAAAGACTTAGAATATAGAATAGAATACTCTTTATTATGTACACCATATAAATTACAGAAAGTATAGAAGAAGTAAACATTACACTGGGTGACATAAAAGGCGGCCTTATCGCTAAAAGCGAGCTTTTCAAGACAACCTTTGGATGGATTTTAAAAATGAAAGGAGAAACAGTAGGTACTGTAGGTAATCTTTGGTGTACTATTATTATATAAAATAAATATATATATATATATATATATATATATTATAGACAAATATATACAGTAATAAGTATGAAACAAAAACATAGAAATCAAGAAAAACAACTATTAAAGAGATAGGTAGTGGTTCTTTACCTTAGTTTTAAAAATGGGCAGGATTTGGATTGAGCATGCCTTATTGACACGGGCAAAGCATTCCACAACCGCACCGCTTGAACCGTAAAAGCTGGTGGAATGCATCGGCATCTCTAGTCTCAAGTTTCCCTTCAAGACCTTCTTTTACCTGGTTAATATCTTAAAACTACGAAAATGAAACGAAAACTACAAAATTACATATTTATTTGACACCTAAAATTATTTACAAAGAATCATAAGTTCTTAAAATTAATTAAAATTACAAAACTAAACGATGTAAGTCTGTAGGTGAGTAATTAATTATAAAAGTAATTACAAAGAACATCACCATCGTTTATACGTCAAGAATTAAAATTAAGGCTCTATTTTTCGTGTTCAATCATTTTAAATGTAGGTACGAGTAATTCAGCGAAATTCATTGTTTATTTTTTTTTCCAGACAACATTTCCCAGTAAATTGAAACTCGGTTGAAACAATCGAACTGTCACGGTCACAAATGGAAGAATTAATTCTTCCGACCTCGGTGGTAAACAAAACAACTGGCCAAGTGAGAGTCGGATTCGCGCATGAAGGGTTCCGTACCACTATCGCAAAAACGGCAAAAAAACACGTTTGTTGTATGGGAGCCCCACTTAAATATTTATTTTATTCTGTTTTTAGTATTTGTTGTTTACAACAACAGAAATACATCATCTGTGATAATTTCAACTGTCTAGCTATCACAGTTCATGAGATACAGCCTGGTGACAGACAGACAGACAGACGGATCGTGGAGTCTTAGTAATAGGGTCCCGTTTTTACCCTTTGGGTACGGAACCCTTAAAATAATTTACAAATTGAAAAAAAACACTTGTTTTACTTTTAACACACAATTATGAAATTAGAAGATGAAGATAAATAGGACGATGCATACAGTATAAAACTGGGGTCACCAATTACTTTCCTTTGGGGTCCGTTTTTTTAAATATTATGACCGTCGCGGTCCGTAAAGTTTAAAGCTACCTACCGTCCTCGCCCCCCCATCCTATCAAGGATATCTGAATATATATTTTCTTTTTCAAATATTAATTTGCATGTAATTTTTTAGCTTTGACTATCCGTCCGAAGACTGGACTTGTCGGTTCAGGCTATTATCATTTAATCTTGGACATGTTTATAAGTAAATCTCATCCGAAATTTATTTTTCGCCGCGACGACTGGCGATCTCGCACTCAGCGCTCTTCGCGTTGTCGACTCAACGGCAATAAAAACAAAACGCGAGATAAATTTTATTAAATGACGTGCTCAAGTAACACAAGTAAATTCCACCATTTGGTGACCCCTGATATAAAAGTAGGAATAACCCGTGTATTACCTGGCGCAAACTAACTCTTTTGCTATCTTTTTTCTTAATAGCCCAACATCTATCCAAAGATAGGTAATTGTAAGTCTGGTCAACTGTTGACACGGTCAAGCCCCAATTTTATTAACTACTCCCTCAACTAAATTCTAATCACATACAAACAATCCTCCTAATACAAGAATATGGTTCCATCAGAATGGTTCTCCACCTTGATCGTCGGTGGGGGTGGGTCTCTTTCTAAGAGGTATGCTCTCACTTGGATGAGGACCACGTTGGTTGCGGAGCAAAGGCATGCTACTATTAGTAACCTGAAAATAGAAGTAGAATAATCTTAATCATTTATTTATTTATTTATTTATTTATTTATTTAATACTTCATGCACACAAGTACAGAGGCGGACTTAATGCCTTAGGCATTTTCATGGAGAAAAAATATAAAAATAACATTCCTTCCTTGACAAAAAAAGTAAAAATTTTGGACATAAACATTTTGACAAGGCCTTTTAGTGATAACACGAAATTTTTGCAAACGCACACATTTTTTACAAGTTTTCTTTGGGATATTCAATAGTAAGAACCTACTGTTATATTTATTTCATTTTTTTTTTGTTATGTTATGTTATTAGTGATCGAATGCATATTGAATACTACTGTTATATATTTTGTTATGTACTACGCAAGCTCCAGACAGTATACGTAGTCAAATATTTTATGAAAAACATATTTCTGTTATGAACCATGGCTAACCCATTTAATTTTTTTTATTTCCACCAGCCTATGTTACCCGGAATAACGCAACGCTTCTAACGATACCACAAACATTGATATTGGCTATGCCGTATAGAATTTATGGAAAACAAAACACTCCTTTTTCGGCAAGTCGTGTAAAAAATAACTTATTTCGTACAAGAAACATGACAGAAAAAAGAAAAAACCAAGAAAAGGACCCCGTGCTTGTTTTAAAAGGCTCCTATCTCAGTAGCAAATCTAAGCAAATTAACCAATATTTATAAGGGAAATTATTAACCGGGCGAAAAATATACTGAATGGGCGACTATTATACTAAGTAACTATTCATCCGGATTGTGTATTACATTTTAGGAGGTTTTTGTGAACTGCGGTAGTAATATTGTTACATACTTTCATTGTAGCGAGGTCGGGAGCGTAAAGAACCCGGACACGGATAGCTTAGGTTCGAAGGGGATGACGGGAGCTAAAGTGAGCGAGCAAAGTGAGCGAACTTAGCTCCCGTCCCCTCCTTCATGTTAAAGTACTTTAGACTCTGCAGACAGAAAAAGGATCCCCGCGCAGCTCCGTCGACAAACTTTTATTTTCAAGTCGCTGCTTGAAACATTTGTATGCCCACTGTTTGTCGCCCACTTAGTATTTCAGTAAGCCATATTCAGTATTGTTACATCTTTAATTTTAATTTATTTTCGCTCTTTTAAATACTATCCTATTTAAAATAGCATCTAAAGGAAAAGACATACTCTTTTACACAAAAAAAGAATTTTCTAAATCGGTCCAAGCATCTTTGAGTAATCGGGGAACATACATAAAGAAAAAGATTCCGACGAATTGAGAACCTCCTCCTTTTTATGAAGTCGGTTAACAATAAAGTATCTTCTTACCAATAAGAGTATCCAAGTCCCGGCCCCGGCACGAACAGACCTAGCGCTATGTGGGTCATAGCGAGGTGGTCCTGCAACCCTGATGTCAGCCAATATATGCCGAACGTCAGCATCACTACCACGCCAACTAGGGCAGCTGCTACGTTCATCCATAGACATCCTGAGAAACAGAAGAAGATCTGAATAGCTGGTACTAAAACGGCACATCAGAATTTAAGATAATTTTTCGTAGTTTAAAAAAAATTGTTCAAAAACTAAAACCCGAGTACTGAAAAATCACGCTCTAAAATGTGTGAAACAAGAAAATATCCTATTCTCATCTGAAATTGTTATGTACAAACTATTCCGTAGAGAATAACCGTAGTCTTATGCCACCTACCATAACCAAAACAATACATTCTGCAAAGTGACGTACGACCACGGGTCTCCTCTCATTTAATGTGACGTCACATAGCCTATAACCAGCGGACAAACAAGACGCTCGCAACGACACCTCATTTGTCAAAGTATGATAAGTAGTTTACAAGTTATAAGGGAACAGATGAACATACATACAGTCATAATATGGAAAATTTTGAAAAATATGACTCTCCTTTTCGCTTCGCCGTAGTCGGGTAAAAAACGTCCCAATAATATCTCGGTGACAATAAACAAATGTTACAGACTTCTCAAAATACTTATGTGGAATTTGTAAGACTAAAATTGCACTAACACTGGTTGCACTGACTTTTAGTAGAGTCTAACCAGTCACTAGCGAAGTGAGCCCAATATAGGTACCAATCGTTCGTACCCTAAGATCCAACTGTACAGGGGTCAATTTTGGATAGCTGGCAAAGAACGCTTTTAATGTATTGTGTTTGGTTGTTATATGTAGGTAAACTCTGACCAGTTTTTTTGGCACAACAATGCACCTCATTCCTCTACCATCAAACTAACACCGCGATGTAATAAACCTCTTAAAAAGAAGTATCTTATACCTACGTATGCAAATAAAACTTACCAGGCAATCCAAAAACAGTTTCTGTAGGGTTCTTAGTCGCATTCAAGATGGCGAGCGCAGCTGAACCCACGGCTAACACCAACTGTATAATAAGGAGAGCTATTTGGCACACGTAGAACGCGAACGAAATCACCGGAGGAACGCTTACTGGAAGAAGAATAAATATCTAATTTTAATATTGTTTTTAGGGTTCCGTAATCAACAAGGAACCCTTATTTCTTTCTTTTCTTTCTTTCTTTCTTTCTATAGTTTCGCCATGTCCGTCTGTCCGCAGCTTAGCTCAGAGACACTTAGTACTAGAAAGCTATAATTCGCCATGGATATGTATGTATACATAATAATCACGCCGACAAAGTGGATAAATAAAACCTTTAGGGTACCTACTGTACACGTAAAGTGGGGATTTCTTTCTTTTTTATCGTCTATCACATGGTGTGGTATCGTTGAATAGGCCATCCAAAAATATTACAGGTTTGTGAAAACCATTTTTCGATTCAGCGAGAGCGTTTGCGTAAAATTAAGCTTTAAATGGCAAATTTTTGTTAGAGTCAAATTTCCCCCTCCCTGACAACTAAATGGCTGCTTTTGGTATGTAAAAAATCACAGCAGTAGTATATTTAACGAAATTAAAACGAAGAACTATCACACATTGTTTATGAACGTTAGTACGAGTAATGTTACCTATTTATTTTAGCGAATGTAGAACCCGCGTACAGAGAGTTATACGGCAGGCTTATTACGTATCTTTTGCAAGAGCAAAACGATAGCGATTTTTGCGAAATAATTGCTCTTCATTACAAAAGTTTTAGAAGTGTTGGCGGTTTTTTTTTTTAAATAATTGCCTTTGACAAGCACCGAGCGATTAGCAAACGATTGTGTAGGACCTACTATACCTACACTGCAGGTAATTCTGACTTTTATGACATACAGGGTTTAATCGCTATCGTTTTGCTCTTGCAAAAGATACGTAATAAGCCTGCGGAACCCTCTGTGGGCCGGTTTTTATTTTTTTTCGCGGATGGGCGTTAGTTTCATTGTCTGAAAGCATTAACCCGACTTTAGTAAGCGTAGCGCGTAGAGATTAATGCTCATGCTAACTCTTTATAGGCTAAGGCCTTTAACCTGCAGTTAGACAATGGGTGGTTTCAATATTTATTTCTTATTCTGCTCAAATGGAACACGAACACAACGTGAGCAAGACTACTATTGGACACATAGTTTAAAGTACGGGATTTTAGAATATTTTAGCGTATGCCAATCCCATTCTTTTTTGTAATTTTTGACCAATCGTTGTCCTTTATAGAATGTCAGTTTGTCGCTTTGTCCCGTAGTATCTCTATTGAGTCTGAGCTTTCTTTTCTTTGTCTGTGCTATGTGCACACGTGTGTATGGTTTCAATACCATCCTACGAAAATGGATGGCTTCCATGATGCGCAGAGTGCGTGGGAGCCCCAACAGCATTCTGAAGGTCATCCGTGATAAGCCGTATTGCAACATCATGGCGTACTGGGTAAAAGTCGATGGTAAAAGTACATGTGCATGTGCCCGGTGCGTCAAGTAAGCGCAACAAATACATGAATTGATTGTTTTGTTACTAACATAGCTTATAAGTAAACAAGTTTGTTACTAACATAGTTTGAAAGTAATATGTACTAACAATATAAATAAAATGTCGTGTCTAAGTGTATTACTAACATAGTTTTTAAGTATTTTGTAATACTAACAAAACTATGGAACTTTGAGTCTGCAATAAAATATTTTTATTTCATTTTTATTAATTGTCCTTATATTTTGTTTTTATTAACTGTGGTTTAATTTGGACATTCCAATTTCAAAAATACTGGTAGACCATTGACTAGATAAAAAGAGTTAAGCTCGCCTTTGTACATGTACTTTATTATCACACTGTATTTCATGTTGTTTTTGGTGTAAAATAAAGAATTCTTTAATTAAAATTTAATATTTACATGGATCGTCCTCATCGACGGTTGTGGAGGTACCGCAAGCAGAATTCGGTCGGAAGCCGACAGCCAGTGCTCGCACCTGAAAACGTGATATATCAAGAGGGAAAATTGTTTGCTGAAAGGTCTTGTGGGGCACTGTAGGTTATTTTAAAGTTGGCAGTATAGTAATAGTTAAAAAACTTATAATTCAGAAATACGAAGCACCGATATCTTCTTTCATTCGATTATTCAGTTTGGCTTCAAAGTTATTTATTATTTATTAGTTTATCCTCGCACTGGAACGCCTTGCAGCAATTACACCAATGGAGCACAATCTTATAATAAACTAACTATTAGAGTCCAGGTTTCCTCACTATGTTTTCCTTCACCGTTGTCAGCAATGTTCAAGATAAACTTGGCAAGTACATATGAATTGAAAAATTCACATTGGTACGTGCCCCGGATTCGAACCCACGACCTCAAGCACAAGAGGCGAGGTAGCCACTGGCTTAGCCACTGGGCCACCAAGACACAATGCGTTCCAAAAAGAGAAAAAGCCTGTTTTTTTGCTCAGCCTCAAGACGACCACTGGTGTACATATTGGTCTTCCAAGCATGTCGCCAAGTGACCGATTTCTTTATTTATTAATGTCATAGTCGGAATTCAATCATTAGTTGATATTTACCTCTGCTTCCCTGGCGAGTTCATTTGTTTTACAGCTCAAAGCACACACTCCGAGGTCTGGGACACATGTAACTGAAATAATACAAAATAGAATGCAGTTATTATGTCAATTATGCAACTCACCACAAATTACAGAATCGCCGCATCGCTAAGGACTAAATACCAGAACTGTAGGGTTAGTGCGAGTTTTCACTCGAGCTCGAGCACGTTAACGTAAACGTCAATTGTATTGAAACTGGATAAGCGCCGTCTGGTAACTGTGGGGTGAAACCTCTTTTTACCCGACTGCAAGGAAAGGGTAAAAAGTTTTTCGCGCGTATCTTGTATGTTTGTAATGTTTTTTATTACCTCATATCTTTCAAACGACTTGACGGAATTTTATAATTAAGGTCTTGACCACCAAAGTCAAGTGTTCTTAGATACGTTCCGTTAAAAAAAGGAACATGACGGATTTTGGGCTCGATATTGTGGGAGTAGCAATTTTTTTTCTTCCAATCCCATCGAGTGGGCTATCAAAAGGAAGGGTTTTTAGAGGTGATTATAAAAATATATGCCACTTATATGTTTAAAAGTCATTTGAAAAAAAAAAGCGTAGCTAAAAAGTTGTAAATAATGAAAGTTAAAAAAACCAAAAAACCCGACTGCAAAAATGTAAACAAGAATAAAATCATGCTGTGCAGTCTGAGGATATTTAAAGTTTTGGCCAGCCAGCTCGCGAATACGTATCTTGCGACTGCACAGCATGATTTTCTTCTTGTTTACATCTTTGCAGTCGGGTTTTTTGGTTTTATTAACTTTTTTGTATACATTTTGACATAAGAGATCGTTTACGTTATCACGAGTTTACGTTAAAAAACTCGGCATAAGTTTGCAGGACACAGGTCCTGCGAAAAATTGGCGAAATTGGAGAAATTGGCGTTTACATAATGACCACAGGGTCATTATGTAAACGCCAATTTGTATTGAAACTGGATATTTAAGCGCTATCTGGTGACTGTAAGGGAAAACTCTTTTTTGTACACAAATTTATATAAGAGAACGTTTACTTTAACAAGATCGAGCACACATAGTAATAAAGCATAGGTGTCGGTTGTCATGGTCAGAATTGTCATTGGGCCTCAATTTCTATAGGTAAACGGTGACATTCACTGACGCGCTTGGTCTGTATGGAAAGTCTTGCCAATGCTGTCTCTAGCAGTACCCGCCGAGTCGTATGACATGGGACAAGGGCAGGAAGACGATGAGTTGCTCATAACGTACTATAAGCCCATTTGACTGCGTGTTTGCCCGACGCCACATTTTGGTCATACATAGTTTATACTATCCCGAAGCCAGTATTATATTATCTGTGCCGATGCGAACTCGTTACGCGGTTGGCCATCTTTGTGAACGCATGGATAGGATGGATGTACCCCCTTTGCCGCACTTAGACTCCCATTTGATCAATTGTGTGTGCAGGCCTCCTCTCTGTGAGAGGGAACGGGCCGTAATGTACCACGCGGGCATAGTACAGATTGGTGGATGTCACATGACTTCGAATTTTTGGTTCTAAGACGTGCCGGTTTCCTCACGATGTTTTCCTTCACCATTTTGAGAACAGTGGTGATGAACACAAATAATGAACATAATATATACAAAGTAAAGCCTGGGTTCAAACCCAGGACCTTTAACTTGTAAGTTGCAGCTGTTGCCCCTGGGCCACCGCAGCTCCTTCGTGAACGCGTATTAGCGATTAAACGGTAGTATCTTTACTATTAATACATAAAAATTAAGTATTAAATTTTCTTTAATTAAAGTCATAAACCATTGCCTGACATACGAAGCAAGTCTTCATTTAAGACATATCTTAAGGTAATGACAGCCGAAGATAAATTTATTTTATGTTGAAACAAAAAGCCCATTGTCTTCTACTTAAATTTGTTCCTTTCTGCTGGGCCACGAAACCAACAGAAAAATAACACGACCATGTTGACTCTTGAAATGGAGATAGCAAAATAACAGTACCTAAGTCCTATATAATGTGACTCAAACGCAAAAGCTTTTAAATTTACATATGCTGGGCGGCCACGAAAATACAAACACAAATATACTTGGCTCTAGAAATTTTGTCATTGCATCAGCGATGGCAATTATCGAAATGTCATAATGTAAGGAATCGATTGCACTTGACAATACCATAATGTGGTAGTTTTGGCGGGAACGTGATGGCGTCTATGTTGCTTATTATTTTAATTATTTATTTATATATGTTCATAAAATCTTAAGTTAAGAACTATGCCCCAAATAACCGTTTTTACGGTTTGTCTGTGGGAACGCAACAAACAGTATTAAAAATAAAGTTAATGAGTACGGACACTTGAAACTATAAAGATAAATCTAACAATAATATATTATCCAATGAAAAGTTAAAAAAGGAATCTTATCTTATATCACATGGCCCATATCTTATAAAACTACTCAATTATTTATTTGCCAACCCTCCCTCCACAAACTGCAAACCACTTTCCATAGAATATAATTTACAAACGCCTTAAAAAGAACCGCTGCTTCTCTGTTTTATTCCCTAAAATTGTTTTAAATTCAATATTAATAGTGTAAAAGTGGTGGTTTTTATTCTAATAATATTAATATTGCCCGACTCACTCGTGGGCAAGTAAAACACAGCGGTAGAACATGAGTTTCTTCATGTTATCGATAAAACTCCGTGGAAGCTCTCAATAAAGTTACCGCCATTTTACTGGGGCCTAACTAGGACATTGGACTAAAAACTAACGGAACTAGGACTTCTAAACGTGACACTAGCTAAATGCACAAACCGTGCAAAGCCAAAAAAAACATTTTTGACACTTTGCCAATCGCTATCGCAACGCTTTCGTTGATAGAATATCAGTTGTATAGAGGCTGTTGTCCAATCAAGAGATCGAATCAAGAACTCCAACATTCTGACGTCATTATACAAGTAATTTCATTATTATTTAGATAACAATATTTTATCACATTTGCGAGTGATGACATCGAGTTTTAGACAATGGGTATCCCCGCTGTACGTCCCTTCTGATTGGCTCATATTTTTATCACGGCACGCCAGTACCACAGATTATATTATTATACTAGCATACCAGTACAAAAAAAAAATAACAAGAATTATGCTAGGTGGTTCAAATAAAACTTATATTCTTGTTAAAAACAAAATCATGTTCTGTCTAGCCTGCCCACTGTGTTGGCTTTCAGTCTGACCGGATACGAGGCAAACCATAATTTCACATGAAGTGACTGCAAATCGAACCTCTAAATACAGTACCTAACTGGATAGCACGGTATCCCTTGGTAAGACTGGTCAGGCTTCTGATTATCCTTAAAGACTGTCAAAGGGTTACAAATTAAAGCTGGGACCAACTACTTAACGTACTTTCTGAAGCACCCTCTAGAGGGTCACCCCCTCTAGGTCTTTTCGGACTATCCTTGATAAGTGTTGCTTTACCTTCATGAACAACTCGTGGGGTGCTATTATTTAGCCATGCGGCTCTCGGACGTTAAAACAATAATCTCCGCGTATTTCCTAGCCTCAAGAAAACCCGACACTCCCTCGTACAAAAGTTATTAGTTTTGCAATTTTACTCGAAAATGTATTGTAACGAGCAACGAGAATTTTGATCAAAATTATTTATTAATAGAATGCTGAATTCGTGAAGTTTGTAAGGGTATTATTTTGTTAACCCTTTAAAAGGTAACTGACATGACTTTGTCGCCTTTATCAGCTTTGTCGGCTTTTAAAGACTTGTTTTTGATGTTTAGGTAAGACGTGGTATGGACTTAGGTTTTAGTTCAGTCGTGGTTTTAGTGGTATTGTGCGGAGGTGGTTGTGGCTGTATTGTGTGGGTAACAATGAGATTTCTTAATTTATAGTGTCCTCTAGGAAATTAAATGAAATGAAAGGAAGTATTGATACGAATAAGAAAATTCTTTAATAGTTAGACTATCGCTGATAATTTTGAAGACACGGTTGATTGACTTAGTGGTTGAGCGATCGGCTGCTGCGCTGCGTGTCGCGTGTTCGATTCCCGCACGGAACAAATATTTGTATGGCCTGCAGGTAATTGTATATGTGAGTTAAATTTTTTGTAAACGCACCCACGATACAGGCAGAAATTCCTAGAGAAGGGAAATTTAAAAAAAAATTGGTTGGCTAATTTTGTCCCAGGAAATTGTACGGTATCTGCGGGAGCGAAGCCGCGGGCAAAAGCTAGTGTTGGATAATAAGCTTGATCTAGTGCCAAAATGCGAATGCTGAGAGGCTGTCATCAAACCCCGGACGCGTCATAGAGTAGGTATTGGCTTATTCATTTGATTTTTCTCTCAATGTGAGCCCCGAGTTTGAATCTTTAGAAATCTGAACTGTGGTTTTCTTTAAATCTCAATTTACCCCTTCGGATAAATACAGGCATGAGGATAATGATTATTACATTATCATAACATAACATTTGCCTACCTAATATTTTTCACTGCCCACAAAACCCCTGATTGACCCTGGTTATAATAATAAATTAAAATAACACAAACCACAACAGTTAACATGAAATTAATGATACCACATTCACTGATATCCAGAAATTTCGGGTTTAAATTTCGATGAAAATTTCATGTTTCATTACGTGGCAACATCACGAGATTAAATCACAAAAGTTTCACTGAAAATGCGTAACAAACAATATTTTGCGGTAAATTATATTGAAGTGTACCAAGACTGCACTGACCCGACCTAATTAAGGTATAAATCATTCTTTATTAATATCATAAATCTGTACATTCTGTCGGGAAATTCGAAATGTTTTTGTTAAAATTAAAAGTGGTATCGTTCATGTAATAACGGATACCTACAGGCCTACGATTTAACCAGTTTGGAGATCAGGGAGCTTTTATTAAGCCTTTTAAAGATATTTGATAAGCTCGTGGCTAAAAAAGAACTGCCGCGCCGGTCGATCTTCGAGGTTAAGCAATACTTGCCGAGGATGGGGTGACCACAACACCATCCATTTCATACCGAGATTCCTCCGTGCCCCGGAAAGCAAGTTAAGCTTTGGTGTCGGTTGCACCTTAAGCATTTAAGGGCCTTCCACCGCTTTAGTGCCGTCAAACGGTTACTTTCTAAAGCATACACCTTAGTAACGGCTAGGTTAAAAGTTTTGAAAAAAAAAGTGATTCTTGTACATTATTTGTGAAACATTGTTTTTTCGTGTAACTAATGGTTTTGCTTTAAAAAATAATTAACAACGCGATAGTTTTTCGCTACTTTTGAATACGAACTCCTTCAAAACGACTTGGATGTTTAAAAAAATTTTTAGACCGAAAAATTGATGGCTAGAATTTCTTCATAACTGAAATAGCATATTTTATTATTTTATGACTTTGACAATCTCGGTCCTTTGAAAGGCTTACGAGGGGCGGAAGCCAACTCGCAGAGGCCTTTTTTAGGCCTTGTTAGGCATGTATCAGGAAATGTGACACCAACCGACGATTATCCCTGAATGTAATACGCAACTGCACCTAAGGACAATCCCCGGTTGGTGCATGACTATTGCAAAATATGGAGAAAAATGTATTGGGCTATGGGTTTGGTAGATTTAGTGGATCGATTGCCCAAAACTATAGAAGGACTACTGGCCCCTGCCTGACCACTTTAGAACTACACGGGCTATAAAATGGTAGAGGGTGAATTGCACACTCAATTAATGGGCCCCCATAAAGGGTCGCTAGCACTTTAGTAACGTAACGCCAAGGGGGCAACATATCCGGAGGAGTTTAAGAAGTGGAGAGGTATACCACGGCTATCAGGACAATCCCGAAAGTATGATCAAGATCCCTACCAGCGTCTTACTGGGTTAACTTGCTTTCGAATCCCTACTCAAGCCAGCCAATTAAGGCAAGAGAGAGGTGCGAGTACTGGTCCCCGTCATTTTTCACTCCGAACGGCCAATAAAGGCCGAAAGGCAAGGCCAGAGATGAGAAACAAGGCTCCTCCCTGGAGATCAGGTCCGTGGGGTCGCCACTGTCCACCAGCTCGCCACAAAGATGCCTTGTGGATTATTATATTTCTTAGTCTGGCCTCTCACCCTAGGCATGTTGCGGCAAAATAGAATCTACCGGCACAAACCTATCAAAAGCCTCCCTTTCTTCCTTCCAAACCTCCCGGGGTACGGCAATTGTGGACCGACTCTGTCGATAGGCATCAAATTCATCCCGCCCTCTTTACCTGGGTCTGCCGCGGTGTCGCCTGGCATTTTCCGGGACCCACATTGTGGTTGATTTAGCCCATGAACCGTTCGACATGAGGCAGTCGTGTCCGGCCCAGTCCCGGTTATATGTAAATCAAACAATGTTTTGCAAACAAAACTGGCCAAAAGGAGGTAAAATATTGATATTCTGGCTCCGAGCGGGCGCACGGCCAGTACTGCGTTAACATTGGGGTATATATTATTATATACGACTGAAGCATTTGTAGATCATTGACAGCCGTTACTGTTAGTCATACCAACGTTATTTCACAATGAAGATCGACTCAGCAGCTATCATTACTTAGCTACTAGCTCATTGCGATTGCTGTATACTTGAGGAGTTAATTTAAGTACTAAAAATACTTACAGTAAAGCGTGTTATGACTGGGCGTGACCAGTTCTCGTATAATAAACTCTCCTCTGAACAGGCCATATCTGATGTTGCTGTCATCTGCTTGAACTGGTGCTGTGGCTGTTGAAGTCACCTGGAAAAATGCATCAAGGACTTATTTGCTTGCCTACATTTAGTGTTCTAAATAGCTTGGATACATAAGTACTGAATACAGACAAGAGTAACTTAGTTATCCTCCTAAACAGTAAACAAATTGGAAAGAACAAAGGACGAGATGAGAGGTCTGTCTTTTACGCTGCTCGCACAGCCGACTAATATGACACCGACCCGGCAAAATAATGTTCATTGAAATGTGATCTTCAGGGCGTCCTCTGTAGACACACTTTACATTGACAACACAAATTAGCAGACAGCTCGCTGTAAGCGATCTTACTGCCATGGTCCCACTTGATAGTTGACGTTTCGCTGACCGCATGCTTACCGCGCGCTTCAAGCGGGCGGCCGACGTTGCAAGGTTTCTGAAAAAGGTAAGGCGGAAGCGATTGGCGCGGGGACAGCCAGTTGACTGCTAGCTGTAAGCGCGTGGACAACGAGTTGTCATCTAGTCCTAGTGTATAGTCGGTGTTGGAGCGGGGTGGTGTAAGTGAGCTACGATATTTAAACTGCAGACGGACTCTTTGGCACAGTGCAGTGTAATTGAAAGCTTTCTACCGTTCTTCCTAAAAAGACGACTAAGCTCAGCTTAGTGTAATAGCTCCCTCAACGTCAATTTATAGCTCACAGATACTGTTTGAAGAATAAAAAGCCTATATCAGTTAAGTAGCATTAGTCCAATGAGACTAGTGGGACATATCATTCCACTTGTGCCATCATGGTACTGGGCCAATGGCACTAGTTGGACGGACCGGTCTCTCCGACCTAAATAATTTCTGTAAATATTCTGCTACCTTTCCCTAACTGGCTTAGTAAGCTCTTCTTCTCAAGAAACTTGTAATAAAGCAAAGGATTCTGCGACAAGAAAAAGTATCTAATAACTACCTAAGGCTTTTCTTAAACCTTACTGTGTTGAAAAAGGTCTAGCCTAACTTATTGAACTCTTTCGTGTGATGCCAGTCGAAAATGAGGCCAATCTCTCTACTTTGTAAATTACGTGATACGCTAACTATATATTCAAGAGGGCCTATGCAAAGTCAAATTTTATCAGTTTAAAACAATTTGTCAAATGTTCGAATTGCCTCTGACATTCTGGAGGCCCATGCAATGTCAGTTCCATATATTTTAGAGTTTTGGACAATCGATAGCCAAAAAACTTGGTAGCCGCGTTCACTTGTTTATATCAACCAAATGAGGCAAAAGAATGAGACTAGCCGAGAATCGAAGAGAGGCCTATGTCCAGCCGTCAAGGCTGATACACTACAGAGCGAAAAATAAGTTTCTTTTCGGAAGACGGTGTCTTTGGTGCCTATCTTTTTTCGTTTTGGACACCGACTTCCAAAAAGAAACTTATTTTTCGCTCTGTAGTGTTTTGTTTACCTTATATTAGCATGAAAATACGCAGTATTAAGGATCACTTTAAAACTAATCGTCAGATCTTGATCAAATTTAAATGGGACCACATGAGAAGCTTTCAAATAAATAAACAAGTGCGAGTCGGACTCGCGCACCGAGGGTTCCGTACAAACCTTAGCTTAAAGGTATTAAAGACCTGAGTATTGGATATTAATTTCAATTTAATACCTCTACGCGTTCATGAGGAAAGGGATAGTAAGTTTAAAATTATTAAAAATATTTTTATTATATGACGTAACTAAAAATTTACGGTTTTCGCAATTATTCCTTTATCTGTGCTATAAGACGTTGCTTCGTTCCAAATTTAAAGATTCTGAGTTCATGGGAAGTACCCTGTAAGTTTTGATTCCCTTGCGAGTATCGAAAATTTGCAGAAATTTGTGGCATAAGCGGCTGTATCTTTTGATTGCGTTGACTTAGATTTTTTTTTCACAGCTTTAAGGGACAGTAGACCTGGGTATTTGATATAAATTTCAGCTTGATACCTCCATGTGTTCCTGAGAAAAAGGGTCTTGACAGACAGACGGACAACAAAGTGATCCTATAAGCTTTCCGTTTTTTCCTTTCGAGGTACAGAACCCTAAAAAACATTAGAATCGGTTCATAATTAGCGGAATAATAGCGTAACAAAAATACAGTCGACATGAGAACCTTCCCCTTTTTGAAGTTGGTTGAAAAGAGTAATGAATATAAATCTGAATGAATGAAGAGAGAAAAAGAGGCCAAACAAAAGATGGGATTGTTTATGAGTGATTTAAAATTATAGTCAATAGCGTTGATAGAGTGGAGAGTTGAAAGTGGAGGAGAATAAATTTTGCGAATCCCAAGTTACATGGGCCAAGAGCAGGAAGACGATGCCTTGGAAGGCCTTCCCCTAGGTAGACCGATGACCTGGCTAAGGTAGCGTGAATGCGTTGGATGCGAGACGCACGGGATCGGTCAATGTGGCGACTTGACGCCTGGGGAGGCCTATTTATTTATTATGTTTTTATTTTTACTATGGATAGGCTCGCTTTTGACCACTATCTCGCCTGATGGTAAAAAATGATGGGGTAGACGATGAAGCACGCTTGCCTAAAAGTAACATATTCACTCTTGCCTATGTCCAACAGTGTACGTCTTTCGGCTGAAATGATGATGATGACGATGAAGAGCAGGAAGATGATGAACAAGTATTTCAGCATTGTTTACGAGTGGTTGCAACCATGGTATTCACCTTACAGTGTTTATTTTAAGCAATAGGCTAAAAAAATTCTCTGTGAATTTTATCAACTGATATGAGTTTTATTTGGATAATATTTTTGTGTTCACCAAAAATCTAAAGGTACATCTATGTATGCATTTCTAAAATATTGATCTTAAACCCGTTGAATTGTTTTACTATAATTAAACTACTCGGCCAACAAAATATGTTACATCAAACAAATTCCAAATTAACACCAAGATATAACACTTTTTTATTGTAGTGCGCTGCAAATATTCTATTGTAACAATAACCATTTTATTCTTCCCCGAAAAATACTGATCGTGCACCAAATATTCCTGCTCGGGAGCTTAGGGCACCCCGACACGGACAGGTTAGGTTCGAACGAGATGACGTGAGCTGAAGTGAGCGAGCAAAGCGAGCGAACTCAGCTCCCGTCATCTCGTTCGTGTTAGGTTACTTTAGACCCTGCGGACGGAAATAGGAGCCCCGCGCAGCGGGGCTCCGTCGACTATGTTGCCAAAGTAGTATACATTTTGCAGTGCATTATCTGAAGTAAAACTAAAAAAATAAATGCTTGTTTTTAAAATTAGGTGTATTACTATTTTTACAAATTTGCAAAAGTTGTTAAATAGATGCTCGTTATGACATATTTTAATGAACATATTTTGGTGCACATTCAGTATATTTGGTGGAACACAGGCAACAATAGGTAAATGAAATGGGAATAAATTGAAGTACTTTTAAATACCATCCGTTTTATTTTATAGACATTAAAAGCTATAAAAATGTCGACGATACATTTTAATCTGCTATTCGCTAATAACTTAGTATTTAAATGATTATTTTCTTCCATAAGATTTACAGTATACATGTGTCTATCTCTTTGTTGTACAGATCTCCCTGTGAGCATAGCTTTTACACCTTGACCTCTGTGTAGCCTTGTCAGCTATTTAACAATTAAATAAAACTATTGAGTAGTTCGTGGTTATATGCCGATGTCGGTCCGTAGATGGGAGAATCATTCATTAATACCGAGAGACATCAGAGTCTCGGCAAGCACGCTAAAGCGCTGTCCACACATTCCGTCCCTGACGTCTGTCCGTCTGGGACGGGAACACGGAAATGTATGGACAGCGCTTAAGCCGTTTGTCCCTACTGTCATTTATAGACAGTCATAAGGTACGGGTAGTTCGAAGCCAGAAAATTAGGCTTGCCAAGGGGTATTGTACTACCTACTTACTGGGTTGTGGAGGACAAATAGACAGTCACTCCTTGTAGACTACACGTATTCAGCTGCATCCCAGAACAGCCCGGAAACCGACCACAATATAGTTGAAAATAGCTAAGTTGATTAATAATTAAACACTAATAGAAAATCCAATGCACCTTATAGTATTTGGCACTCCTTGTAAATTAAGTGACTGTCTTTTAGATAGGTAACTAAAATTTACTCGGCTTTTAATGTAGGTACCTAGCCTTTATCATTTTGAAATAATTGTCGATCTAAGTAACGATAATGCTAAACAACCGGATGCAGTTACAACGCATAATTTTGTCACCACATTTATTTATTTAAACATCGCATTCATTCACAATATTGCCGTGTATTCAAAGCGTTTGAAGTCAGATGCCTCTAGTGATCCCTCCTCTCATTAAGTGGCATCTAGATATAGACCATCATCTTTCTGCCGGTGTCCCATGTTACTAGGGGTCGGCACAACAAGTTTTTTTTTCCATACCGTCCTGTTCCCCACCACGCTATTACCGACTCGCTTTTCTTTCATATCAATGCTCACACAGTCCATCCATCTTTTCTTTGGCCGCTCCTCCCTCTCCATCCATCCACATTTATATTCATAATTATTTTAGTATTTTATAAAGAAAACACCTCAACTCACCCAACTGTCACTTGCAAGGGCAACCACAATAAGTAAAACAGAAAACACACTCGATAAAAACGCACCAAAAATGTAACCGCGGCGGGTTTCGGCCATTTTGACCGAAATACACAACACTACAAGATATTTCGCTTTATTTCTATCAACAATTATCACTGATAGGGATAATCTTTAGATAATACGTGAATATTTTTCATAGTGACTCAGTGTATTCGCCGCGTCGTGTTTGATAATGCGTTGCCCGATTACCTATCTGAACTTACAACTGCTTGGCTTATCGCAGACCGGTTTTGGGCATAGGCCTCTGTTCATGCCTGTCCTTCCGTATTTTGCTGAATTGCGAAAAAAGTAAAAAAATCATGAGGTAGATTATCATCATTATCATTTCCTCCGAAAGATTTACTGTACTGTGCTGGACATCAGTGGAGGATTGCAGAGGACTCAATATTTACCGGTGCACATCAATTCCAGGGTTCAAGTTTCGGAGTGGAAGTTTTGGGCTCGTTTAGTCCAACCTTCCGGAACAATCGAGGACGGCTGCAACTAACGGTCCTCACCAAACCTACCAGGGCATCAGAACATCTTAAACCTGCGGATCTTCTTGCCTCGGGGTCAACTCCTCGGCTGCCGCGACTTCACCAGCTCCGCGTTAAGCCAGGATAGTACTTAGCGCGCCTTCCTACACAAGACAGAAAATTAAGTGACGGGCTTTTCACCCGCGACCACGTAGAAACCAATTTATTGAAAGTGCTGTTTATATCTCCAACTCACACGCTTCATTGCCATCAATCACCATCGCATCGGTCAGTCCTGTGTTCATCGCAGTTCATTGGTCCACCTCGTGCGAGCTCCTTCTGGCCACATCGGCCATCCACGATCAATGTTTCCTGCTTACTTGCACTTATGGATAGAATATTTGAATAGGTAACCCTGTAGCACTTTGTGGTACTAAACTTCACATTTTATTGGAAGAATTCTAATTCGGGAGGATGTATTCGAATTTTGTCACTGAATTTTGTAACTTTTTGAGTAATAAATAAAATTCGACATTTTACATAAATCATATAAAAAGTTTCTAGTTTCAATTAAAAGATTAAAATCTTATCAAAATCAGCAGACATATTATAAAAATCAAAACAAACATACAAGGTAAGTCGTGGTCATTTCTATTGAATTGTTTAGTTATATACTTTACTAAGACAGTGTTTGCTGAACATAACTTATTACTCGACTATCTTGATACAAGATATAGAGATTACAAGCGCAACCACTGGACCTAAGGTCCTAGTTAGATACGATTCGCAGGTTGGACATTGCTAGGTAACAAATAAAAGACAATAAAACGTTACACTATTTTATTTATTTAACTTGCTGAAGCTTCGAGTTAAAAATATAATTATTATAAGTAATAATTTCAATTACATAATTTCATAAAATATACATATTGTACAACATTATCATACAGTTTTACAGTGAAATAATTTATAAGACACTAGAGAACAATGACGTCATTTTGACGTCTCTCGCGATTGCCATCCAAATGAAATAGAACTTTGTCACTCAGAGAATAAGGATTAGAATTATTTGGAAGTAGAAAATACAGAAAATTCAGATATTGAAAAATCTTTCTAGTTTGCGACGAATAAATTGAAATTAAATCTACATACTTATAACTAAAATATAAGCCTTTTTTAAACTGTTATGAACAGTGTTGATTAATACAACGTTAAAAACGAAAAAGCCTAGTTATTTCAGGTTATTTACTCGGTGGCAGACTGCGTACATGCATGATATGAAAGATTTCGCTAGACTTGACAAAATCTTGTCTTAAATCGTCATAAATTGGCTGCTTTGCTAGGTTTGGACTCCCAAGCAACGCGAGTATATGTGTGCGTATGTGAGATTAAATTTCGTAAACGTAACTAAGAAAACTTCAAGAAAAACACAAAGAAAAAAATTTTTGTTTCGCGTTTGAGCACTGTCTCACCTGAGGTTCAAGACAATTTTTTTCTATCAGCGATGGCGGATCAGTCGTGATCACTTGACAATTCCATACATTTATGACATTTTGCTAATCGCCGTCGCGACGCATTCGTCAATAGAATGTCACTTGTCTGGAGCCTCTGGTGGTAAAAGATGATGTGGTCGACGATGGAGTACAGATAGTTCAACTCATCTGTAGTTCCCAGCCGGATAGAAACAGCCAAGTGGGCCGGTGTAGGCATAACTTAGTCAGATGGGGGTATACTAATCAGCCACAACCACCCCACAGACGAATCATACGACACGAAGAAGAAATCACCTGTGCGCGCGGCGCCATGTCTGCGTGAGCTTGTAATTATACATTATGTTGTGTGGCAGTGATGCGGCAGTCGTCGCTCGAGCAACAACCACCCACACATACTTACCCACACATAGCACCGCGCGCAAAGATGAGTTGAACTACCTATACGCTTGTTATATTTTCCAGTCATACTGTGCATGTACGCAATCATAGTACAAATACAGAAACAACTTCATTTTATTTTTATGGTAAATAGTTATTTTTAGTACAATATTATTGCAATAATGTTTCCTTTATGGATTTTCAAAATATTATCCTCTCTTAGTACTGAAACATTATTTTAGTTTAGAAATTCATAAATTATTCTACATCAAAAAATATAAGCGCGATTATTTAATACATTGTTATTATATTAACCCACAGTTTCTCTAACGAAAATTATCGCAAAATTAAAGTGACAAAATGTCAAGCGTTCGTAAATTTTGGCGGTTGGCAACACGTTCAACCAATCACATTACAGTACAAACATTTTCTTAATGCCCATCAGCAAACTTCGTGTTTCGTTAGTCGTCGGCTTTCTATCAGTTTCCCTTTGCACTTGGTGCAGACCGGACGCTCTCAATCAACTTGGAAGTATATAAGGTTGTTAATAACCCTATTTACATAATTTAATTATTTTTTTTTAATGTGAGGAAAACTGATATTTTTACAACTCTATTTACAAATTTCTCACGGCAATCAAAACAAAACAACGATAAACTACTTAGTTCTGAATTCAAATTATTATACACGTATAAATCTAATAATTGGTGGACTTGGAAATTAACATTCGGTTGTATTCGGAAATTCGATGATTGCCGAGGACATTAAGAATTTAGTTGTACTGTTTACATGCTCTAGGCAATTTTGCGATGATTTTATTTCAAGAAACGGAACGTAAGTAAACTATTAGTATTTGAATAATGAAAGAACATTGTTCATTAAATTTGTACTATGTACTAATAAAATATTGCTGTTATATAAAAATAACTGTTACGTTTAGCGCCACGCCATGAATTCTTGTCAAAAGTATCGATTTCTTTAAGTTATCGAGTATTCGAATATCGTCTACTAATCCCGGGATTGAATCGTCATGTTTCCGGGCTTTTCGAGGTATTATTAACTCTATATAACTTACTTCCTCGAACTTTAGGTAAACATACTCTACCTATTGCGATCTCTAGTAATGACCTAGCTAGAGTGATTTAAACACAAGACACATCGTCATAAGAAATTCTATGTGAAATTAGGGATTCTGTATTTTCGAGACGCTTTATACTCAAACTAGATTATTGTTCTTCAAACTTTTTTCGGAGTTGCCGAAGACATGTTTACACTTAAGGCCGATTTCACCAATGAAACTAATCGCGATTATTTCATCTAAACTCAGTTTATGCAAGTACAGCGTTCTGATTGGTAGTTCCTCAGCGGTCTCAGCCAATCAGAAAGATGTATTTGTTTAAACTGAGTTTAGTTGAACTAATCGCGATAGTTTCATTGGTGAAATTGGCCCTTAATCTGACACTCAAACGATTCCTTAAATTCACGCTGTGGTCCTTAAAGGATGAAAAGAGAAACAAGCAATATACGTTCTATAAAATTTCTTCTATAACTTTGTTTAACGTACTAAGCAGGCAGGCACCAATATGTAATTAAAACACGATACCGATAACAACCAATTTCAGACGAAAGTTGAAAAAAAACTTGTGTTATTTATTGTCTTTCAGTAGTTTTAATTTATTGTTAGCTTAAACTCTAGTTTGGCCTATGAGTGTATATTAATATTAACTCGATTTCGTAGGAATCCAAAACGAGTGTAATGTTTTTAAGGTTGAATTTGGAATGCAACGCGTAGGTAACAGGTTTATGAGTTGTATCACGGGGTCCCAGTGCGGACAAAGAAAATTTGCTTCAAATAAATGTCACTAGATGGCGCGATATGCATTTATTCGTTATTAAATTGTGTGTAAAATTAACATTTACTAGAATTGATCAGAAAAATTGTATGTTCTTTTTTAATCAACGCTCATGAGCATGGAATATTGGGCTCTTAAATCACATTTCAAAGATTATTTGAACGGATCATTTAAAATTTATGCTAATAGATGGCGCGGTTTTAAATTTTTAAGGCAATCTACTTGATTGTTTACATTTGTATTGTAACACATTATTGTGCAATGAAACTGTAAAAACGTGAAAAAAATAAAGTAAAATATTTTTATTTTTATTTTTAAACACAGTTGTTTAAAGAAAAAAAAATTCACGAACCGAGTAAACCCTTTTACTTGCAAATCGCTGCTAGCACCATCTATCTATCGCCGTGGAACGGAACCGAACGCGTTCGATGTACAAAGATATCAGTTTTATCAGACTAAAACCGCTAGTTACGTCGCCACGGTTTCTTTGTATGGTTCAGGCATCTGTATGCTAGTATTATATTATCTATAGGTAAATCTTTTAAACCGCATCTTTCAAATATTTATAATACAAACTAGAGCCTGTCTGCTTAGTAAATTCCTACACTTATCCTAAAACGAACAATCTCAAACTCTCAATCAAAAATACCTAATAATTTGGAATGGAAAATTTAGCTCTGAAGGAATTTCGAGAATTAAGAGAACAGAATAAAATTGCCTACAATACTAACACACTTGATGTTTTAAAATGGTTTTTAATGGTACCTTAATTTATGGCAAATAGAAAAATATACAAGATGACCATATTGCGCCGACCCCAAATAAATTGGAAAAAGAACAAGAGGATGAATTAAAAATAAAATGATAATGACCTCATGTTCTAACTTTATTTTTAACCGACTTCAAAAACAGGAGGAGGTTCTCAATTTGTTTTTTTTTCTGTTAGACAGTCTTTACGGATAGTAACCCAGTAACTGGGTAACCTATTACCCAGTTACTGGGTTGTGGAGGTGGAGGTAGTCGCTTCATGTAAAATCATCATCAGCCTTTTAATGTTGCACACTGCTGAGATACAGGCCTGTGTTAGGGAATGGACCGTAACCCACCGCGCGAACCCAGTTCGGTTTGGTGGATGTCACATGTTTTCGAATGTTTGGTTCTAGTACATGCCGGTTTCCTCACGATGTTTTCCTTCACCGCTTTGAGAGCAGTGGTATGTGGATATGTCTTCTT
The DNA here is from genome assembly GCA_947562075.1 of Orthosia gracilis. Classification (NCBI taxonomy): domain Eukaryota; kingdom Metazoa; phylum Arthropoda; class Insecta; order Lepidoptera; family Noctuidae; genus Orthosia; species Orthosia gracilis. Next base: position 31,069,091 of record OX387274.1, on the reverse strand, counting down.
TTTCGTGTGAGGATGTGGCCAGCTCCGGTGTCGGAGAAAATTAATCCGCCTCTGACTTGGATATTTCAGACTTACGTTAACTATAAAAGTCCAGGTTTCCTCACGATGTTTTCCTTCACCGTTGCTAGTGATGTCCAAGCTAAAGTTAGAAAGTATAAATGATTTTGAAAAATGCACATTGGTACTTGACATGTGACATCCACCAATCCGCTCTGGGCCCGCGGAGTGGAGTAAGGCCCATTCACTCTTTTACAGAGAGGAAGCCTGTGTTCTGCTGGAACATTAAAAGGCTGATAATGATAGTGACATAAGTTTTTACAGCAGTTATTGAAGCCTCTGACTCCCGAACTAGGCGGACCATTATGACAGGAATCAGGAGTCATAATTATATGTTCGATAGAAATAAGTAAGGAACACTGAAATGACGTCAGACAGTGATAAGTAAGTTTATCGAGACAGTAAGATCTAATCAAGGAAATGCAAGATAAAAGTTAGTGAATGGTTTGAAATCAATTAAATTGTATACATGTTTAGTATGATTGTAATTTCTAGGAAGTTGATTTATAAGCAATTTAATTCCGAATACAAGATCAAAATGTACAATTTTGACTGATCATTAATCGTTATCAATCTGTCGAAATATGAAACAATTTTTATATCGATTCGATTTTTAAAATATGAAATAGAAGATGCTATTTAGTTTAACCTAAAACCACCTATATTTATTTACTTCAAATAAGTGTAAACTCCATTTGAAATAACGTTAGACATGTTTCCAAATCTCTTAAAATCCTTTCAACCGATTTTGATTTCTATCCCTTAAACATAAGGATGACATAAAAAGCATTAACCTGTTACCAAAACCAACTGTTTACTACAGCTGCCATTTGTCGTATTACCAACGTAATAGAAGTCAAAATAGACTAAACGGGCTGTAAAATGGGCTAATTTAAACGTCTAATGTTATCGCAAATGGAGTATAGTGATTTTCAAAAGCAGAAAACATTACTTCTTCAAAGCAAAGCGGATTTTCTATCCGGGAAAACGCTTAACTTAAATTAGATGCGGGTCAATCTGGCGACGCTTGGTGGAGGCCTATGTCCAGCAGTGGACGTCTTTCGGCTGATATGATGATGATACATTAGAAAATATGTCGGAATAACAATACCATGTGATGCAATTTCAATACTTTATCATCCAAACCTCGATTCAGTTTCGGAATAATAAAAACTAAATATTGAAATCGCAAAGCATATCAAGGATCATAATTTAAGGTACCATTAAAACACTTCAACGTTTCCACCTAAAAACTACACGTTCAAACACAAAGCCAGATCGGCTAAACACTCGTTAGTATCACAAAGTTCCTTCAACCGTTCAATTTGAGATCCAGTAAAATTAGACTTTATTGACACCACACACAACAATCTCCTGTCAGAGAACGACATACCTGCCTTATTATTTAAGAACTCCCTAAAAATACCCCAGTTTTCCGACATCTCCCCGCTTTTGAGGAAGCCTATCCTTAGTATATGGTAACACAGAGGGGAGACATGTCTTATGACCTGGTTTGAACTGGCTGAAACCAGTAGGGTTTGTAAACAGTATGGGAGTAGGTTTGATGTTACTTTGCCGCTCATTAAATGGCATAACGCTTCGAATATCCAGCCGGATAGTACTGGGAGCTGATCTTGTGTTATCGATGTTTGGAATACCTGTGGAAGAATAAGAATGTTAACCATTTATACAAGTTATCCTTATTTTGTTATTCTTTTTCTCTTTTCGATTCGATGGCAATAATCTTTATCCAAAGTATTTGAGATTAGTGAGTGTCTGGGATAGTGGTGGTTTTCATCCTCGAAGGCACATAGGCCGGGTTTCTCAACGCTAAATTATCGCAAACGAATGTGACAAATTGTCAAGCACGCGTTATCTGTTGTGATTGGTTGAATGATTTTTCAACAGCCAATCACAGCAGATAACCGGCGATTATTCGTCGATTACGTTAACAGCCTGATAATCGAGTTTTAAGAAAGCGAGGGATCATTGTATACCAATACAAAATATTGAGTAAAGGGTAAGATGATATCAAGAATTGATTGAAATAAACCTCCAGGATCGATAACTTTAAAATACACAAAACCCACCAAGCCAGGCTCTAGACAGTGGCCATACGTATCTTTTCTATGAACTTGCATCACTTGATTTATTTCAAAATTAAGAAAAGAAGCCAATTTAATGTGCTACCCCATTATAGGGTAGATAGGCTTTATGTCGAAATAAGAAAAGAAGCCAAATATTTAACGGGCTACCCAATTATAGGGTAGATAGGCTTTATGTCGAAATAAAAAAAAGAAGCCAAATATTTAACGGGCTACCCCATTATAGGGTAGATAGGCTTTATGACAAAATAAGAAAAGAAGCCACATATTTAATGGGCTACCCCATTATAGGGTAGATAGTCTATTGTGACCGCTACAGAAATAATCACCGGATCTGGAATCAGTGGCGATTGCATTTTGCTGTTATTATTAGCATTCAAACGGATTTGTATGATTTAAATTTAAATGATTTGTCATCGTTTCTATAAACACCTTTTGTTATACCTATGGGAGAATTACTTTAAGCATACTAAAACTTTTTCTTTCAACTACGTAGTAATGTTATCATTAATCACTACAAAATCGATCACAAAGGACGTATTTTTTGTTTAGAACCAAACAGTGCAGAAATGTTATATGAAATCTCATTGTTGTACAGTTTTTCATTAAAGCACTGTTTTTTACTTTTTATTTAGATATAAATTTACCACAGAGGTTTAATGTCTCCCATTAAGTTTAACATAACATGTATGCATTAGATCAAAAAGATACTGGCTGAAAATAAAATCGGCTGAATAAAACAGATTGGGTGAAAAAAAAATGCCGCGCATTTTGTACCATTGTAAAACTTTGATAGGTACTGCATATTTAGCAAGAAAAGTATAAAAAAATGGAATTAGACAGCGATAGCGATATGAATTCAACTCCAGAAAGTATAAATACAGCTGCAAATTATATTGATAATAACCTTTTGCCGCAAAAGTCGCGGGATAAATATTATTCATTAACTTGAGTTTTTATTTTGAGTAGGTATATTTTGCCACGGTAGGTAGATTGGTAGTTGAACATAACACTCATGCATTAATAACTCATTTTGCGCTCGATGCAACAATCTACTATTAAAGCACTAGAAAATCTTACCTCAAAAACAATCTCAGCATTCATAACAGCACAATCGATCCATCGATCTCTATCTGAAGCAATTTCCATTTTCATCTTCTCACTCTCTTTGCAGCACTCTAGAAACTCTATGACAACTCTACTCAAAGTCGCCGCCGGTGGCAGAGTCTCTCTGAGGAAGTATTTGAGAGATGTTGTGATGATCTTCTTGGATTCTCTCTCTCTTGATTGGCGGAGAACTTTGTAGAGTAGGGTGATACGTTCCATTGAGTTCATTAGAATGTCTGGGTCCATGTTGGAAACGTCTGATGTTAGTTTTGGACTTAGGAGTTTGTTGTCGGCTGTGAAAGGAAGATATTAAAATGATTATTTATTTTTTTTAAGTTAGTAACTCGCCACTTTTGGAAATTAAAATACCATGTATTTTATTTTGATTGTTGACATACCAAACTACAGCACAAATCTGTAAAAGAAGTCAGAGTCTTCTTTTAGGGTTCCGTACCCGAAGGGTCCAAACGGACCCCTATTGCTGTCACTCACGTCTCCGTCCGTCTATCCGTTGTCTGTCACATGGGATTTACAACCAAACGGTTGGAGCTACAGTCTTCAAATTTTCACAGTATAAGTATAATTTTGACCCAAAGCTAAACAACTTGTCGCAGTCGAGTAAATATGAACAAGAATAATAAGCTTACCTGAGAATAAATGCACCATCAATATTTGTACCGCATGATGTTCTGAATAACTCTTCATGTTATCCAAAAGTTTTTCGATTATTGAGTTCTTTAGGTCTTTTGGTAGGACCTGTTGTCTTATTGTCGTCGTGATACCCTTAAATCAACATAATATTGGTTTTAAAGAGTGCTTTATCCGTTTGAAAACAGTCATAGTATTTTTGTGATTACCTTCCATAAACTTACCTTGCCTACCTATATATCAAGTACGCCGCCTTTCGATATAATAATAGTTTATGTAACGGTCATATAGTAGGGGTTATTAAAACACGAGTGTGGGTTTATCATACGAGGCGAAGCCAAGTGTGATAAAAGTATCATACGAGAGTTTTAATAATTATTATACTATCTAATGACTTTAGAATAAGTTTTAAATTACCTTAACGACTAGATCGATGCAGTAATGCCTAGGGTTGGTTAGCACGAAGTCCACAGCAATGTTGATTAGCTCCGGATGACCGAGCTCTATGAGTGTGAATAGCACCGTCCAGTATAGACTTTGTTCGTAGAGGGAAATTCTGGAAATAACACAAAGAAACTGGTTATCCCCTTAATTCACTTAACGTACATACTTAATCTTAACATTTTTAAATATTAGCTTATAAAAAATAAAATAATTAACTTTATTAATTACGGAGCGCTTAATATAAAACGACTCTTGGAAGAAGTCTTGATTAGGATGGTACATGGTCATTCGAACCGGATCATTAAACCTCCTTCATATACCCTTAGAAAACACAAAGGTGCATGGTCATTCGAACCGGATGATTAAACCTCCTTCATTAACCCTTATGAAACACAAAGGTGGTGCCTTAACCAAAAAGTGTTTCATCATCATCGTCATTTCAGCCGAAAGACATTCAATGCTGAACAAAGGCCTCGACCGGTCATGTCAACCTTAACCAGGTCGTCAGTCCACCTAGTGAAAGGTCTTCAAAAGCTGTGTCATCCAGTACGCGTTGGACACTCCAGAAATTTTCAGACCCATCGGCTCAAAAACCTATCTTGCATCAATGTAATTGCAAGCATTTCAAACATATTTAGTATTAGGCGCTAGATATTGCTTCACAGCGACATTCAACTGCGACACTAGCTCATGATAAGGGATGGGCTGACCATGTACATTGGCCAACAGATGCGCCTTTCCTGTCAATTGTAGGAGACAAACCTGCAGCGCTGCTTGACGTACAAGCGCGTATTTTTTTATTATTATTGATAGCCAATAACCTTTTCCTCACCTGAAGGAAAGCGATGATGTGGTCGACGGTGAAGCAAGCTTGTCTAGGAGCAACCTTCATACTCTTGACTTAAAGGCCTTAGATGTACTCAAAATTAAAGTATTTCCAAAACTTTAAGTGCCTATGGTAACTTGAGGAGAGAAACATAATTATGGATTATACTTACTTAGTATTAGGCGCCAGGTACTGTCTCACAGCGACATTCAGCTGCGACACCAGCTCATGATAAGGGTTGGGCTGACCATGCACATTGGCCAAAAGGTATGCCTTCCCTGTCAACTGTAGGAGACAACCCTGGAGCGCCGCTTGACGTAAAGGCGCGTAACTTGAGGAGAGAGACTTCAAGAGCTTCTGGTGGACTGTTGATAGTTCCTTGTAAGAAAAAGAGAGGTTAATTAAACAAACAAATAAAGACACAATGTAAACACAAAAAGAATATGAGACAGCTCAATAAAAAAAAAATACTGTTAGCCATGGCTGCGCCAAATAGGTCCAGTAGTCCAGTTCTGCAAAATGTCATATAACTAGTAAGATTTTGCCGGCCTGTTTACAACTGAGCCTTAACCCAAAGGGTGGATAACCATTGGTTTTTAAAAGGCGATTCAGATATATTGCGCCCGTATTCCACGAAGGGTCTGGTAGAGGTGTATCCATCACCATCATCATCATCAGCCTTTTATGGTCCCACTGCTGGGACACGGGCCTTCTCTCTGTGGGAGAGGGGAGGCGATGGGATGTAATCCACCATGCGTGTCCCCCAGTGCGTGTTGGTGGATGTCACATGTTTTCGAGTTGTATCCATAGTGCATTCATGCAATAAGAATTCATCGCGTCCTGCTGTAGAGTACTGTTTAGGCGTGGCGTGTGCAGCTGAGAAGAGCGAGATGAGCTGTGAACACTAACCTGTAGCCCTTCGAAGCCGTCCAGCACACACATACAGTGGGACAGCGCAAGTAGTAGCGCACGTCCTGCTATAGAGTACTGTGTGAGCGTGGCGTACGCAGCTGAGCTGAACGAGATGACCTGTAGCCCCTCGAACCCGTCCAGCAAACACATACAGTGGGATAGCGGGATAGCGCGAGTAGTAGCGCGCGTCCTGCTGCAGAGTATTATGTGACCGTGGCGTGCGCAGCTGAGCTGAGCGAGATGAGCCGTGAACACTAACTTGTAGCCCCTCGAACCCGTCCAGCACACACATACAGTGGGATAGCGCGAGTAGTAGCGCGCGTCCTGTTTTAGAGTACTATATGAGCGTGGCGTGCGCTGAGCGAGATGAACTGTGAGTACTAACCTGTAGCCCCTCGAAACCATCCAGCACACACATACAGTGGGACAGCGCGAGTAGTAGCGCGCGTCCTGCTGTAGAGTACTGTGTGAGCGTGGCGTGCGCAGCTGAGCTGAGCGAGATGAGCTGTCCGGCCGCCCAGCACCAGTGTGCGGGCTGTGTGAACACTGCACTGGTCTGGGACATGCAGGAGAGTAGGGCCACGCGCGCTGCTAGGCCGGTTGGTGCCTGGAAAGCAGTAGATGAAAGACGCTGTAACCTTGTAAATTTAATTGCATGGGAAAACTAACGTCCCATTTCATGTCATTCTTGACTATATAAATCTTGTCCTTCCTTACCTTTGGCTCTAGCATCTGCGAGGTAACATCCATCAGTATTTGTAAACAGCTGTTGATGTCGATCTCTTTGTTTCTTCTTACTCGCTTCACTTCTCTCTTCACTTTGTAACTCGCGTCATCTGTTATATCTGTATGAAGAAAACATTGTATCATTAGGTATAGGACTGATGTGGATCCCAGGACATAAAGGAATCCATGGTAACGAAATGCCAGATGAACTGGCAAACAGAGGGCTTGGCAAATAATTTTGCGGGTCCAGAACTACTGTATAGGTATTTTGACGTGTCTCGTGAAATCCACATTCAGGGAGTTTGCAGACCACAGTCAACAAACACATTAGCTTTCTAATAACAGTCTGGAACACTCCAAGAAATTCCTGGCCTCTATGTTCAAGGCGCGGTTTGCATTTTGAATATGAGCAGGGAGATAATCCGCTACCTTCTTGGGGCCATCATTGGTCAAGTTGGCAATAACGACATGCTGCGGCATGCAACAGACCAGAAGATTATAGGCTCATATCTCCTAATTTCGTAGTAAAACTCATGAAGAAGGTTTTAAACGAGATTGGGGAGTAGTAAGTTATTTAGGGGCCACAAAAGATCCCAATGCGTCGAAATGTCCGAGTTATTTCTCGGCCCCTCCACAAGATAAGTTAAGATCATTAGGTAATATTTTCAAGTTTTATAGAATGCAAAAGTTATATTGAGATAACACAAAATGTCACCTGTACCTCACCGTCGACCACCTCATCGCTTACTTTTAGGTGAGATAGTGGTCAAACGCAAGCCTACCAAAAATAATAATTAAAAAAAAAACTTTGTAACCCGAAAGTTTAAGTGTAATCTAGGTCACGCACTTTTCGCCAGTTATATGTTTATGGAACTTTGATCGACCAGCAGCCGTATTGCGTAAGTGCGCAAAAAGTTCAAACTCTATCCAACTGACCAAATCGGCCAATCACACAAAACGGAAATCCACATCGCGTCATTCATCTCGCATGTGATTGTTCGATTTGGTCGGTTGGATAGAGTTTGAACTCTTTGCGCACTTACGCAATACGGCCGCCGGGCATCAAACCTAACACTCATGTCCGCGCTTACGACTGGACCAACGAGATAATTTCCCTAGCAAATGAGTAAAACCATGACTTTGGTATTGAACAAACTGAAGCCAGTTTCGTACACTCAGTATTGAACTGCGCGATTTGGTAATCTATCGGATTCCCGCAGTCTAACGAGGTTATCGGTCCACCTACTCCCTACCTTCCGCAGCCTGGTCGCCACCATCTGATGGCGGTCGCAGTAGGGCTGCATGGGAGGAGGAGTGTCGGTATAGCGTTGGCCGCCCTCCCTATCCCCTGCGACCGAAAAATGGTAGGTGGCGGGGCCATTGACCTTGACCTGTTTCAAGGGGACGAATGGTCGATGGGGTCGAAAAGTTCTGGATTGGCGACCGCAAAACGGAAGACGTTGCATTGGTGGGTCTCCCACTAGGTGCACCGATGACCTGGTAAAGGTTGCGGGAATCTGCTGGACGCAAGACGCCCGGGTTCGGTCAATGTGGCGACGCTTGAGGTAGGCCCGTGTCCAGCAGTGGACGTCTTTCGGCTGAAATGATGACGATTATGATGGACTTAAGATGATTGTATAAACTCACCTGAAGCCAGTTTCAAGTACTCAGTGTTAAACTGCGCCATATGGTATCCATCAAAACCGTCGTTCATGAGAGGTATTCGTTCTAGATTGACGCACTCAAATAGCTTGTATGATGGCGTGCCGACTAAGATGTTACGGAGTCTTTGCATTCTGTGGAGATACATAATACCTTTTTGTGAGGTGACACGTAGATTTTTCTAAATGTACGATATCTTTAGCAACTATTTTTTTAATTTTTGTGAATTGTAATGTCGATGTTGTACAGTACGACCGATAAGTCGTGGCACGTCTGAACATATGCTTTGCGATGCGCATGGCATGGCGTGCTGCTGTTTTTGTATGCGATTTACTACTGTGCAACCATTTGGCTCGAACTGAACACTAGGGTCATTGACAATTTTTCCTCTTCTTTATATAAAATCTCAATAGTAGTGGCCGTACCTTTGTTATCGGCTTCTGCGGAAAGTTTTGATGAGGATCAGTTAATCGGCTTTGGCTTCGGTCAGAAATCGACCTTCGGTCGGACACTACTCACTGGAGATGATACATCTCATAAGGTCTCAAATCTCATACACTTTCCTGTTTAATCTTGGATCTTTTATTAAACCCCAGATTTCATAAACTGTAAATTGATCGTATGTGTATTGTGTACAAACTTACCCTTCGTTACAACTATGACTATGTCTGGGTACATGCAACAACTCCCTGTGTCGCTGCAGCGCTGTAGGTGCAGCGCTTAGCAGCAGCTGAGTGATCCCGCGCACGGCCCAGTGAGTTCCGTTCCCTTGTAAAGCACCCAGGAGGCCTACCCACATCTCTTCAAATTGTTTCTTTGATGACCAGCCTATTAAGTTTACCCTGGGGGAAAACTTTCAAAATAAATTTATTATATTCACAAGTAAATAAGTCTTATTTACGATTTACACTGGCCGGATTGAAAATTGAAGCGATTGTGAAGTGGCTAGATGTCGTAATAATTTTTCTTCCAACTATGCTTTAATTTCATCACAATCACACTAAAAACTCAGTACAAAGCGAGTCTTTAATGCTCTAGAGCAACAAAAATGTATGAAATTTCATTATTGCAGTTTATTTTTGAATCGCACCAAAAGGTGCCAATCTCAATGGATTGGCTCTATTCAGCCAGCCGATACCAATACTTTTTTTTTACGTACGTATTATTCGTTTCTATCCTACTTGTTCCAAATTTAAAAAATGATTGCTGTTAACTCTGATTTAAAAATGAAAGAAATTTAAAAAAGTGATTTGGCGGAAACTTTGTTAATTTTGCTTGACAATATTTTTGGAAACGATAAAGTGCGATACTATCTGATTTTGAGAGCTTCGGCTTCGAATTAAAATGGAATCATCTAGCGACACATTAACTCCGGAAAACATTCTAAATGAAGCCGACAGTGTTATAGAAATATAAATTTCCCCAACAAAACTCTTAACCTTACGTTTAATAATTGCTCAAGTATAACTTTTCATTTCAATAACTAAACTTCTATTTTAACTGTTTGATATGAGTTTCTTTTATCTACTATTCCTATAGGTAAAAGTTGAAAGAAAAGCAGATTATGCACCTCGCCTTAAGTAATTTATATTGCCCTCGTGCCTGTTAGATTAGAGCCCGAGCGTTAACGAGGGCTCTAAATCAGGCACTCAGTGCAATAATAAATTACTTTGTGCTCGATGCAATAATCTACTATTATCTACACTCACAACGTAATGTTCCAAATATGAATTAAAAAAATATAGTATAAACACGTACTTTATATTCGTGGATAGGTAAAGTTAAAAAAAAAAACCATTGAAGTGCAAAATTTTTCTTCGATTTTTAAACAACTGCATCAAAAAATAACTTTTTAAATTTTATAGCACACTTTTACTTTTGAATTTATTGGCGCTTATGGGCTCATTGACTTAATGTAGAAAAGTGGTGTCATTGTCTATGGAGGCGCGCGCTGCGCAATCATGCGCAATGAGAATCTAAATTGCCCGCCATATCACATATTTTTACTGTTTTCACTTTTGTTTTATCTCAACTGAATGAGTGAAGATAAAATATGTATGCAACGGCATATAATTAGGTATTAAAACACTCGCGTGTTATTATCACATTCGGCTTCGCCTCATGTGATAAACCCACGCTCGTGTTTTGATAACCCGTGTTATATGACTATTGCATAAATTACTATTCTGTACCTACATGCTATTGAAATAACAATTGAAATTGATCGGATTTCTACGCTAGTCGCGGTAGGTAGGCGGTCGGCTACCATGTACATATATGACTTTTAACTGCTTCATGGGCGCTTCAATTGTATTTTTAGCACACTGTAAAATGCGCTTCGGCGGCGGCGCAGCCTTATCGGTGGAAATCCTACATATCACTTAGAACTGAATAAAACCTTTAAAGATTGAATACAATGTCATGATCTTATTGAGATCATGATTCACGATTATCTTTTTTAGGATGATTCTGTGTTTTTTTAAATTGAAATGTGTAGGTAGCTGAAAAAGGCGTGAGTTTATGCTCATAACTTACCTAAACAAGAACGCTTCTAACACATCCATATCCTGTAAGGCTTGTAGAGGCAGATCAATTTTCTGTATTTGATCCTTCTTTGAAACGACATCCACTGAAGACCAAGCTATAGGAGGTATTAACGCTATGTGGCTGACTATGTCTAATCTGCAAATAAAGTATTTGTTATTGATTCATTTTCAGTCATTATTTGTGCATTAATAGGGTATTTCAAATCTATCAAAATTATACATGAATTTATATTCTAAAGATGTTACTAAAATAATGAGCCTTTTGAAATAGATAATAAAAATCGGTGAAAAATATAGAAGTTACACGCTTTTGAAGTTATTTTTCTATCCTTTTACGCAAAACACCGAAGTCACTATGGCAAAAGCATGCAGTGGTGTCTCTGTCATAGATTTTAAAAGGCTTATAACTTCGCTATTTTTAGGGTTCCGTACCCAAAGAGTCAAAAGGGGAACCTATTAATAAGACTTCACTGTCCGTCAGTCTGTCTGTCATCAGGCTGTATCTCATGAACCGTGATAGCTAGAAAAGCAGTTGAAATTTTCACAGATTATGTATTTCTGTTGCCACTATAACAAAAACTAATAAAATAAATATGTAAGTAGGGCTCCCATACAACAAACGTGCCTTTTTTGTGTTTTTTGCGATAATGGTACGGAACCCTTCGTGCTCGAGTCCGACTCGAACTTGGCTTATTTTTTGCTTTTGATTATACTCTGGCTAAGATGAAGATACAATATTTACTAACAAAGCTGCTTTGTTAGTAAATATTGTAGTAGATATTGTAGCTCAATCAACTGACAGCAGAAGTGAAAATTTTAGGTTTGCTCTAATCTAACCTTCTAGTCCTATGACTTCAGATGTTTAATGTTTTCAAACTATCTTTCATCTCTACTAATTCAGTTAAGTCGATGTACAACTGATACAAAATTCTTTATCAAATTCGTTTTTTTTTGTTGAGTGAAGGGTAGCCGTAAAAAAATGCTGTTTTACTTTGTTACCACATTATGTCTTTAAAATTGCTGGAGTATAGTTTTTGATATCATTTAAAAATTCAGTGAAAACCCTACTGCAGAGTTGGCAAACATACGGCCCGCGTGCTAGAGGTGGCACACGATAAAATATTTCGGAAATTTCGGGTTGCAAATAAAGAGTTAATGAGTAGCATTGTTTTTATTAAGTCACCAATTCAAGATTCTTTGGCGACACGGCATTTTCACATTTTTATAAATTATTTAATTTAATGGGACGTTTTCTAATAAAGGTTCGCCATTCCTGTCCTATTGTGTGCTTGGTGGACAAGAACCAAACATCAATATTCAACTCACCTAGCAAGAGATACAAGCAGACTCTCAATAGGTTCTCTATAGCATTTCTCTAGAAAATCTCCAGAGCTTTTGGAATAGAAGTTGGTCTCCCAATACTCTAGCAGAGTGATTAGTTTATCGCCAGTGATAACCATGTCGGGCTTAGGACCTGGGTCTTGAGGTTGCATGTAGTTCTTAGGTGTTATGGGTCTTATGTCCTGAAAAGAATGAAAATGATATTATTGCCGGAATCAGACACTTGTCCCACCGCCGACGATCAGCGAGCAGCGAGTAGATCTAGAATCTAGATACGAGTTGGCGAGCATCGAGAAACGGTCTCTCGGCGTAAGTTCTGACTGCCAAGCGAGCATCGCTGAGAGAGTATTATCTTGGATAGCTCTTGTCGCTGCGACAAACTTACTACATGTATACTCGTCGGTAGTGTGAACAGCCAGCCATCAACTTTTAATATATAGCTCTTTTATAGACACGGGATCTCTGTATCTTTTGTTTGTTTCTTCAGCGAGAAAATAGTCAATAGCTAATCGCTTCCTCGTCGGCAGTGGGACAAGTTCCTAAGGTTGAGTTACCTACTCTGAAAATGGACCATTTTTGATGCAGGATTAAGCAGTACAATTTGGTAATATTAAACTTACAATTTTGTCACTTGTGAAATCTCATGCCAGGTGCCAAGCCTTTGTATGATGTCTAAATACACAGCGACCCCTATCCTGAGATTTGTTTACTAATTTGCTGAGAGACTGGGGATAAGTTAAGAAATCTATTATCTGGCCAAGATGAAGGTACAATATTTCAGGCGGTTCCTGTTTAGGATAAGGCGGAAGGAAACGCCCGGGTGTCACCATTGTGTGGATCACCCGGAGGACACGGTGGAGCATATGGTGGAGGTCTGCCCCGCTTGGGCGTAGCAACGCCGTGTCCTCGGGGAAGCAATCGGCGGGGGCGACCTCTCGCGTCCGGCCCTTGTTCAGACCATGGTAAGGAGCGAGAGGGCATGGGAAGCTGTCACCTCCTTTTGCGAAGCATTAACGCTCGCGAAGGAGGAGGCGGAACGCGTGAGGGAGACGCAACGGAGACGCCCGTAGCCACCGCAGGAGACGTCCTGGGCGTCGGGAGTCGCAAGACGATTCCCGGCCACCGTAGGCGCGTTCTTGCGGACGGCGAGTAGCGAGTAGCTCGCCGTCCGATAAGGACCAGGCCCGAGTCGACAGTGAGTAGTGTCTCAAAGATATGCCAGAAAACTGACGGGGTCCGCTAATGCCGATGCCTGTCTGGATCGCGGATAAATTTGAAAAAGAGTTACCGCGGCCCTGGCTCAAGCAACTGAAGGAATACGGGTGGGTTTTAGTCAGTAAAACTCTGACACGCCCTCCCGCTACACCCAGAGCGGGAAAAATCATTGGATGAATTCTCAAACAAAAAAAAATTGGCGAAAAAGTTGGGTCCTCTCTTATCTAATCTTCTAGTCCCATGATCTTGGATATTTTATGTTCCTAGATTACCTTTCATTTGTACTAACTCAGTTACATCGATGTACAAGAGATATAACATTCTACATCGAATAATTTGTTAAACAATGTATCTTCAAATTGGTGTATAGTTTTAAAATTGGATGAACACTAAACTCTGTGCCCGGATTTGTTTATTCCCGTTCCTTTATTCCTTTCAGTCGCCTAGTAGCAACATATTTTACTAGAACCAGAAAGAAGCAGCCACACACAATATCGGCTCGAGAGTGCCGGAAAACACGAGCGCTTGCAAGCAGTATTTTTCGCTATAGCAAAAGCAGTTTCTAAGCTAGAGAATGAGTTATAGTTGCCTTTTACTTATAGTGCGAGATCCGGTATAAGAAATATATTCCCTCATATCGTATGTTATTTAATGATAATAAGTATTTTATGGTAGATAATATATACATTGATACATCGCAAAAAGGTTGGCTAACTAAATCGCGTACCGATGATTTTAAATACTAAAATAAAAAAATCGATCAACATCCTCGATTGGTTTTTTATGATAATCGAGCATTATCCAATTGACAGAAAGTGACAGAAAAGTTGAAAGGAAACCGTTTGTCCTGGTATAGTCATATGATGAGGAGGGATGAAACGCAAATGTGGATGGATGGAGAGGGAGGGGGACGGCCAAAGAAAAGATGGATGGACTGTGTGAGGAGTGATATGAAAGAAAAGGGAGTCAGTGATAGCGTGACGGGGGACAGGATGGTATGGAAGAAGAAAACGTGTTGCGCCGACCCCAAGTAACATGGGACAAGGGCAGGAAGAAGAAGAAGAGCATTATCCAATTTAAAAAAAAAAATGTTGCCTATTGTCCCCTCTGTGCAACTATGGAGTTGCTAGCAGCCGTATTGCGTTAATAAGACAACGCAAAGGGTTTACCCGCTATCAAATGAAGGGTACAGGCAAAGAACAGGGAATGTCACAAGTTTAAATTTTTCTATTTTTTATTGGCACACAAATCTTTATCTATTGTAGTTTTTTTTTTTTTAAGTGACCGTGGGGCGCCAAAAAGATGTCAATTTATTATGTACTTTATTGTACACCACATAAAAAACATACAGGACAAACATTTACAAAAACAAGTGTACAGTGGGCGTTCTTATCGCACAGCGCAATCTCTTACAGACAAACTTTGGATGGACTGAGCGAGAGGACCTACCTATTTGCAATGTACCAGTCTACGACATGTTTAGCTGCTTTGTTAATCTTTATCATAATTAAATAAGACCATTAAATGTAATACGGAAGATCTTACCTTAACCAAATACTTGACAATCGCATACAAACAGCTGACAGCCGACTGCGTTCTATTCACATTCGAATCTGTATTCAATTCCGCCCAGATCTCTTTGAAATTCAACGCTTTAGCAACATTGTCAATAGTCACACTGACAACGTTGTCGACGACAATATTGTCAGATACTGACGCCGTCACTCTGAATGACACGTCAGCATTGACCGGTGTTTCGACTATCTTTTTATTTTTGATTAGAAAAGATAGATATTGCAAAGAAATTACGGCAAATATTGCCATGTTTTTTGCTAGTGATGGAGGCAAGATATTTTCGATACATTTATCGAGTAAATCACAGTCGGCTTCATCGACAAATGATATAATTCTGTCTAGAGATGACAAAAATCCTGTCATTATAGTTTGTAGTATGTTAAATTCTTGGTAAAACAATTTATCTTGGAATACTTGATGACAACGCCTTGTGTATCTGTCTATAGTCTGTTCCACATTTAAACTGAAATTCTCAGACTGACTCAAAGGCCGAATTTGTTTGGGAAACAATCTTATAATATCTGATAAAGATTTTTCTAAGGTAGCAACACCGATGGTGTATAAAGCTGGCAACTCTGGCGGGTCAATTTCTAGATCTTCTTCAGATATTTGTAGATTACCGAAGCTCTCTTTTAAGTTCTCGTTGTCTGTGATAGGTATGAAGAATTGAGATTTTGATTCCTTGTTGTCACTCTTTTTAAAAACGTGTAATGTGTTGACAACATTGATTTTGTTACTATCAATCGATGTCGTCATCTCTTCTCTCATTTTCATCTCCCTTTGTTCTCTTGCGCACTCTTTCTCATATTCTTTTATCTCATGTACTGATAGTATATTCAGAAAATCTCTCAAGTAATTATCGCATGCGATGCCAAAGGCAGGGTTTAGTATTTTTCTGTCAAATTCTGGACACGCCATTACGGTAGTTAGTTCTTCTTTGGATAGGTTTGAGAGGAATAGTGCTAGCTCATTTTGTTTTAGTGATTTTGGGGTTGTGCAATCAGCTTGGCAGCACCTGTAGGAGATTAATTCAATATCATAGCAGTTCAATTTTTAAATATGAGTAGTTTTAGTGGTTCAAGAAACCGTCTACATTTTTATCTACACTCACAACGTAATGTTCCAAATATGAATTCTAAAAATATTGTATAAACACGTACTTTATATTCGTGGATAGATAAATTTAAAAAAAAATAACCATTACAGTGCAACATTTTCCTTCGATTTTCAAACAACTGCATCATAAAATAACTTTTTAATTTTTATAGCATACTTTTACTTTTTAATTTATTGGCTCATTTTCTTAATGTAGAAGAGTAATGTCATTGTCCATGGAGGCGCGCGCTGCGCAGTCAGGCAAGCCCAATGAGAATCTAAATTGTCCGCCATACCACATATATTTTTTCCGTTTCCACTTTTGTTTTATTTCAAATGTATGAGTGAAGATAAAGTAGTGTGTGCAACGGCATACAGGGTGTCCCAGAAATCGACGTCAAGCCGTAAATGGGTGATAGACCAAGTTATAACAGTTCTCAGAAAAATACGAAAAAAAATCTATCTCATGTTTTTAAAAAAATATGTTCACTTTAAAAATTTACTAAAAAAATCAATCCCTGTAATGGTTCTTTAACTCCAATTGCTACAAATCCCATAATTTATCTAATTTTTTTATTATTATGTAATCTTGAATAATGCTTGTGTAGATTTTTGCCTAAAATTCAAAGCCAACTCCTCCTACTTGGAAGAAAATTAAACTTTTTCAAAACCAAATTATTCAAATTTACTATTTCGCCCAACTTTAACTGACTGTACTGAAAAAAAAATGTACTACGCTAGTTTGGCAAGTAACATGAAAAATTGGCGCATTTAATAAGGATTCAAAAATGGTGTAACACTTGCTAGATTACGTTTTCAATAATTGGTCAAATTTTTTTTTGTAAATAGCCTCGGTTTTTACACAAAATGTCCATACTTCCTTAAAATGACTTTAGCTTACCTAAAGCTTTGCTAAACTCCGTTTCTAGTTCGATAGAGACGTTACGTAATTTAAGAGCAAAGTTATGATAGTGACTCAACCTTTTTACTTTAAGTCAGGACCAGTTTTCTCATCTTAGAAAAAAAAAACAAATTATCAGATTTAATTTTTTTTATTACAATAAATGTTCAAACTGCCTTCCTTCGACGGCAACGCAAGCACGACATCTTCTTAAAAAAGATCTGGTTATTTTCCGGGCAAATCTTCCCCTATTTACAAAGACAACGGCTTCCGTTATTCTTTCCCGCAGCTCGGCTGAATTCTCTATTGTTTTTAAGTACACTTTCTCTTTTACCGCTCCCCAGTAAAAAAAATCTAGGGGATTTAAATCAGGCGAACGGGGTGGCCACAAGATTGTCCCACCGCGCCCTATCCACCTGAGCGGGTATTCTTCATCAAGATGTTCTCTTACTAAACGGGCATAACGCGCTGGGCAGCCATCTTGCTGGAACCACATTTCCCTGTAAACGTTCAGTGTCACTCTCTGTCTCGCTCACACTTCGTAAAATGACTCTCTCCGTCTCTATCGAACTAGAAACGGAGTTTAGCAAAGCTTTAGGTAAGCTAAAGTCATTTTAAGGAAGTATGGACATTTTGTGTAAAAACCGAGGCTATTTACAAAAAAAAATTTGACCAATTATTGAAAACGTAATCTAGCAAGTGTTACACCATTTTTGAATCCTAATTTAATGCGCCAATTTTACATGTTACTTGCCAAACTAGCGTAGTACATTTTTTTTTCAGTACAGTCAGTTAAAGTTGGGCGAAATAGTAAATTTGAATAATTTGGTTTTGAAAAAGTTTAATTTTCTTCCAAGTAGGAGGAGTTGGCTTTGAATTTTAGGCAAAAATCTACACAAGCATTATTCAAGATTACATAATAATAAAAAAATTAGATAAATTATGGGATTTGTAGCAATTGGAGTTAAAGAACCATTACAGGGATTGATTTTTTTAGTAAATTTTTAAAGTGAACATAATTTTTTAAAAACATGAGGTAGATTTTTTTTCGTATTTTTCTGAGAACTGTTATAACTTGGTCTATCACCCATTTACGGCTTGACGTCGATTTCTGGGACACCCTGTATAACTAGGTATTAAAACACTCGCGTGTTATTATTATCCACGCTCGTGTTTTAATAACCCCTATTATATGACCATTGCATAAATTACTATTTTGTGTTTGTGAAGAGAAACAATTTGCTTTAAAGTTGAAATCGCCTCTGCAAGCGTATATTATAAGAGATCACCGGATAGGATTCTTTATCTATCAGAAAACAATATCCGAAAGCGATTTCGTTTTGATATCTTATCCACGCAGCGGATTATCAATCCTTCAAAAACTACATGAAAAGAATAATTTGCAAATTTCGTTCATTATTGGGTCACGGTCAATATCGCTACGTTGTAAACTTCTTATTGTAGAAGCCCTAATTTTACTTTTATGAATGAACGCAAAAAAAGTGTCTCATTACCTGTTCTTCACTTGATTCAGTAACCAGTTGCCATCAATATTGGTAGTGACAATGTACTGCGGGTTGATCGCTCTGTCTTGAGACAAGTCCAACGGTGATAGATCAAACACGCTAGATGCTAGCGTGTTTAATTCCACTACTAAAGCTGAGTACCTAGAAAAAAATTATAGAAAGTAACCACCTTATTGCCTTGGTCACAGATAAATAATACTAGCATACAGATGCCTCAACCGATAAAAAGAAACCGTGCCGACGTAACTAGCGTTTTTCGTCTGATTGAGATGACTATTTTAACAGTACTTCGATCGCGTTCGGTTCCATTCCACAGCTATAGATGGTGTAGCAGCGACTTGCAAATAAAAGGGTTTTCTCGGTTCGCGACTATTTTTTTCTTTAAATACTGTGACGATTTGTTAAATCGTATTTTTTTGCACGTTTTTACAGTTTCATTGTACCAAAATGTGTTACAATACAATTCAATAAAATCAAGTGACATGCCTCAGAAATTTAAAACCGCGCCATCTAATGGAATAAATGTTTAATGATCCGTTCAAATAATATTCTAAATGTGAATTAAGAGCCCAATATTTTATAATTTTGTGCTTAGGATAGTTAACTAAAAAAGAACATACAATTTTTATGATCAATTCTAGTAAATGTTTATTTTACACAAAATTCAATAACAATTCGATGCATATCGCGCCATCTAGTAACATTTATTTGAATCAACTTTTCTATGTTAGCGCTGGAACCTCGTGGTCGGGGGTTAAAAACAACCACTATTCAAACACTTACCGCGTATGAACTTTATCCCTCTGCAGTAACTCCAAAGCGACTTGAACATCTTCCTTTGATAGCTGCACGTTTATTTTATCAATTGGCAACTCTTTTAATATCCTACATCTGTCTATTGCTAGTTTGGCAAACCTGCAACATTCAATAATCGTCATATTTTTATTTGTGAGGATTTTTCATGAAAATTTATTACCAGTGCCTTTAAATTAAGAAATTCTACAATAATAACATACCTCCCAGCAATTGCAGGTTCCAGTTTCCCAATGATCCGACAAATAAGAAATACGAGGGCACCCGACTGACTCTCATGACATAACGACAGTATCTTGTACGTGTTCAGTGCGAACTCATCCTGAGAATAAAATCAGTAAAACGTGAATATCTGTATCTTTGTTCCTACCACAGATGCATTAGGTGGATTCATTTTTTTAATGTCGCTGTCGTTTTTATTGTTGCTCGCGCTTGACCACTATCCCACTTGATGGTAAGCGAAGATGTGGTCGACGGTGAAACACGCTTGCCTAGAAATAACCTATTCACTCTTGACTTAAAGACCCCTAGATTGTAGCTATCGGGAAACACAGAGTCCGGCAGGGAATTCCACTCCTTAGCTGAACGCATAATAAAAGTGTTCCCAAAACGTTTTGTGCGTATGGGTGAGTTGTCCACCATGAACCGATGCCGCATCGCTGTGCGATTTGTAGTCCGATAATGAAACGGGCTAGGTGGAATTGGATTGTGCAATTCCATCGCACACAATTCAAGCTGGCAACCCGGCGACGATGTTTAAGGCTCTGGAGCCTTGACTTGATCAGTGCCTCATTGCAGATGAGCCTCTTGGCCCGCATTTCGATCGTTGGTAAACAAAGTCCTGTCCTAAGTGTCGCAACATCAAATGCTTTTATACTTTTACCTTATGACTGACAAATGCCAAACCTTGGAGTTTTCAAGTCAAGAGTGAATAGGTTACTTCTAGGCAAGCGTGCTTCACCGTCGACCACATCATTACTTACCATCAGGCGAGATAGTAGTCAAACGCGAACCTAGAGATAAATTAAAAAAAATAATGAGGTTGTCTGGTAGAATCGCTGTCAGCGTTAAGACCGCCTTTGTACCCGTATAAGAAAATTTTTCTTGTAAATGTGTATAACTTTTATTGTGTACAATAATGTATATTCTATTCTATTCTAAATGACTGGTCTATTATTGCAAGCTACGCCTTTCAATACAAGCTCCTAGCTGGCAGTTACACACTACACGTCCGTGATTTGAGTTCCGAGTTCGAAATGTTCTCAATTATGACAGATTATCACAATTTAGATAGTTAAATTTATTTATTATCATTATCATCTCATCCGCTGTATGCGAGACATACGGGACAGGTTAATATGACGAAACTTGGAGGACGCGCACCAAACATCAGTCTATTTAGGCTGATATAACTCAGTGCACAGTATGATCCCTTTAGTGTTGACCAGACATTAGAGCTGTAGGGACGGAAGTGATTTCTAGTTTTAATTCTGTTTAAAAAATAGTTATCAACGGTTTGCCTTAAAAAAAATGCGAATTGTGAAGTAAAATGGTGTGGAAAATCAACCAGCCCTTCAAGATCAAAAAAAGATACGGGATAACATTCCACCGATAGGCAAAGTAATTTTTTATTATTATCAATAGGCTCGCGCTTGACCACTATCTCACCTGATGGTAAGCGATGATTTGGTCGACGGTGAAGCTCGCTTGCCTAGAAGTAACCTATTCACTCTTGACTTAAAGACCCCTTAAAATATTGCCCAATCTAAAAAGGTCAAGTTGTAATGGTCAGTAAATCAAAATAGCACACTTAACAGTAGCTCTCGTTGATGTCTTTTGTGAAAGTCCCTTTCACTCATAAGGAATTATTATATTGCTATCTTTTTCCCACAGAAGTAAAAATGTTGAGAAAAATACATTTTTTGCTTATCGAAAAGTATCGATGATCGATGTTTGTCCTATCAAAAAGCGTCTCTGTAGAAGAATTATTTAATTAGGCAACACTGTTAAAACTAAAAACACAAAATAGAGAAAATTACGTGATTCTAACCGAAGACTTAGAAGGTAAATTATTTCATTAAAATCACTTTTAGCCAAAATCAAAATCTTTTCTCGATCGATGTTTTTTCTTAATTATAATTAAAGTAATTATAAAATCGCCGCCTAAGAAATATTACTTAAAATACCATTCTGTTTTAAAATATCGATATTTTTATCGACATTTAATGCGCATGTCCCATCACTACGACAGGTACCGTGACCTCGAATAGCCAATCACGGCGCACTTGTCGCTCCCCGCGCAACCCGTGCCTTCCGCCAAATTTGGTGAACTCGGAATCAAAACAAAATAGTAGGCATGCGGTATCTATTGGGAGGTAATCTGTGGCTCGATACTAAATACAACATCCAAATTTTGTAACAGTTTTGCCAACACGAAACACGCGCGCTCCCTTCATATCGAAAACTACTCAATTATTATTAATTCTAAATTTATATTTTTACGTTCAAAAGTGCCACTTGATGGCCTAGTTGAAATAAAGAATTTTTCTCTTTGTCTTTTTTTTCTTTGTCTTTGTCTTTTTTGTCTTTTTCTTTTTTGTCTTTATCTTTTTTGTCTTTGAACTCAACCACAGCAGGCGTGTGCCAATCTTTAAAGTTAAGCAAATAGGTGGCTGGTATTAACCGCACCCGATTAGACTGGAAGTCAACCTTAATACAGCAGATGATGATAACATCTCAATACCTTCAGACAGCTTTGACATCTGGCAGCAACAGCTTGCAGCAGTAAACCTGATGCTCCTGGCATTTGCTGAACTTTAGCTATCAGAGTCTGTACTATCTCTTCTTTGTACTGACTGACGAGGATATGTACACGGTTGACTAATAACCAGGTCAGGTGCACCGCTTCTGTTAGACCGTTTTCTACCTGAAACGAAACGGTTGTTAGGAGTCACGATTTTTTGGATAAAAGAAGACGCTGAAGGTTGTTCTGAAGCAAGGCACTAAGACATTAAGTCAACTTATGTACCTTTTTTGTTGCTTATAAGTAGGTATACTAAAATGGTTTGTAAAAAAATATATATTTATTATTGATTCATTATTTTTGTGAAACATGGTTTTTTCGTGCAACTAATAGTTTTGCTTTGAAAAAAAAATTAACAACACGATATTTTTTCGCTACTTTTGGATGAGGAATATCCGAAAAACGACTTGGAAGTTTAAAAATATTTTTACACAGAAAAAAATATTGCTAGAATTTCTTCGTAACTGAAATAGCATATCAAAGAATATTTTGCAAACAAAACTGTCCAAAAGGGGTTCAATATTGATATTCTGGCTCCGGCGCACGGCCAGTGCTGCGTTAACATTGGGCAATATATTCGCCTTAAGTAATCTTTTGTTTGTTAGAAAGGGAATAGATACCTAAAATGTTAATAGATAAGGAAAATATTGAGCACTATTCCTCTCTCCTAGACACTGACTGTATCTAGAATGTTGCTGTGCCCGACAGGGTCCATAATTGTTTCTGTAACTTATATTTACCACCTTTATGTACATTTTGGATACAATATATTAAATTTAAATAAATTTGAATTTGACACCCCCAAGTTGTAACATCCTAAACAGTGTAAATCTAACTATTGTTCATAGTTAACTGTGTACAAACTCACAAAGTACTCGCAGTAAGCCATAACACAGGCTATCTGCAATATGTCAACTCGTAACAGCTGAGTATCACCGCAGTCACCACTTAAAGGAAGGTTGCGAGCGAATCCGATCAATTTTTGCCAGTATTTGTGGGACAGGAAGTTTAGTCTGAAACAATATAATCACCAGATAAAAACGGGTCTTGATTTTAAAAGTGGACTTTTTAATGGTTTTCGTTGGAGATACAGTCAAAAATAGGGTACACTAGCTTCTGCCAGCGGCTTCGCCCGTGCGAAAAGTGTTTTCTTATCCCACGGAAAAATTAGAACGGGATGAAAATTAGCCTATGTGCTATCAAGACTATAATCCAATGAGGTTTTACCAATAGAAACGTCAAACTCATTATAAAGAAATAAAAACATGGCGATTTTACATAACGACCTACATAGGATCTATGGAACTTGGAACTTTATTTCTATCACTGAGTAGGTTAAAAGATCACAGAGATATAAATAGGACCCCGCTGTCAGAAAGAATTACGTACGTTCGTGTCGCGGCTAGACGCAGGAATTAGGACTGAGTTCACTCAAGCTGGTCAGCTTGTGTTTGTATACCTCAGTTTATATATAACATCATTGCTATAATCTATCTCTGTGTAAATTTCATCCAGATCCGTTCAGCCGTTTTTAACAAACATACACACATACATCAAAACTTTCACATTGACAGTATTATATATATGTATAGTAAAAAGTATGACTAATTAGAAAAGGCAAGGTACCATATGATGACCTTTGCATCTGTGGCAGTTGAACCATCATTAGTATTGATCTTGCTCACTGAAAACTAGTAAAAATGCTCTTTGCTTTGGTAACGGTAAATAGTCATTATGATACAGGTGGCTTCATCAGCTACTGTTCTGGACATTATCCCATAGTTTCTTTAAAACTCACTCCAAATGTAACCTCCATACCATGCAGTGGGTTTCGCTACGAAGATTGCCGAATACAGCCGAGCGAAACCGATCCTACCACAGACTCGTAGAAAAACAAAAAGTGGTCTGTTCTTTATTCAAAAAACGAAAACACTACATACCTGATAAGTAAATGCGACCAATGTACAGTCAGCAAAGGTATCCGATGCGCCGACTTCAAACAGATCAAGTTGAGTACATCTAGAGGAATGTTCTCTTCGGGACTGTACAGGCCTGTGTTTAGACCGCTCTGTTCGTTGTGGAGAAGGCTTTGTGCTGTTTTAGCTGATAAGGGGAAGAGACAGCCGTCTGGAAACATGAATAAGTTGTTAAGATTAATCACTACATATTACAAACAATGTGCCCCGCCGCGTTTGTATGCGGTAAACTCAAAAACTACTGAACCGATTTTCATGCGGTTTTCACCAAAAAAAAGATTGAGAAACGAGGAAGGTGTTGTCTAGAAATTGTCACGGGCGAAACCGGGGCGGGTCACTAGTGTCTAATAAAAAGATGATTATATTAGTAACTGGAGTAGTTTACTGGAACAGCAATTAACATTTTATGCAAAAGTTTACTAAATTAACTTTAACATCACACAACTGTTATTGCAGGATTATGAGAGTGGTATAATAAATAAATCTTCAGCAAAGTATTTACACCACATTTAATCAATATTGCGTTTTCATAAAAATATGACAAATTTATTGCAACCACTGCTTATGACTTTTCATGAAGGCTTGTATGATATGGTCACGTGCTATGTCCAACAAAATATTAAAGGAACATTGACTCGAAATGAAGGTGATGTACTTAATAAGGTTTAATAAAAAACCGGCCAGGACTCGCGCACGAAGGATTCCGTACCATTATCGCAAAAAACGGCAAAAAGATCACGTTTGTTGTATGGGAGCCCCACTTGAATATTTATTTTATTCTGTTTTTAGTATTTTTTGTTAAAGTGGCAACAGAAATACATCATCTGTGAAAATTTCAACTGTCTAGCTATCACGGTTCATGAGATACAGCCTGGTGACAGACAGAAAGATAGACGGACAATGGAGTCTTAGAAATAGAGTCCCATTTCTACCCTTTGGGTACGGAACCCTAATAAAAGGTTAGCCTTTTCTCTTTTTTAAATTATTTGTCCTTAACTAGGAATTTCTCCTGTATCGTGAAGCATCGATGTATTATAAAACATACAAACTCACATAGACAAACTATTAATAGCTAGATAATAAAAAATATAGTGATATCCATAACATAAATACTAGGAACAAACACAAATTTGTAGTACCTGCAACAAGGCTCAAGAAAATAGGTGGTTCGTTTAGATGTCAATGTGTACGCTTTTATAATAAGCTTCCAAGCGACGTACAAGATCTAAGTCTTAATAAATTCAAATCATTCATTAAACGTAAATTGTGCCAGAAAGCGTTTTATACAATTAAAGATTACTTTGAGGACAAACAGGTTTGGGATTGAGCTGCTCCAATTAATTTTGTTTTTCTTTTTTTGTTTTCTTGGAATGAAAAGAATATTTACTTTTTAATGTATTATATTATTTTATTGTTGTGAATGTGAAGACTATGTGAATCATTCAATATTTTTTTTGACTTTTAATTTAAATTTATCTAAGCTAGCTTTTAATCATTGTCTGGCAGTTTGAGTAGTTTATGCGGCCTACCCGAATCTCCTTTCTTTGGTATTGTTCGTCGAATCGTTGAGCTCCTTTAATTCTGAGTTGAGCTACACGGCTATTGACAATGATTTTGTCTGGACTTTAAATGAGACTGTGACCTCTTAGTTTGTTTCGGCCTTTCTTCTCAGAGTAGTCAGATAGGAAACGCCGACCTCATCTAGTTTTGAAAAATATGATCGACATGAAAGTGTTTGTACAAACCAACTTACAGAAATAATAGTAGTTTATGCAATGGTCATATAATAGGGGTTATTAAAACACGAGCGTGGGTGGTAAGTGTTTTAATACCTAATTGTATGCCTCGGAAAGCACGTTAAGCCGTTGGTCCAGGCTGTCATTTGAAGATCTTTGACAGTCGTTACGGGTAGTCAGAAGCTTGAGATCTGACACCAGTCTTGCCAAAAGGGTACCGTGTTACCCAGTTACTGGGTTGTGGAGGTCAGATAGGCAGTCGCTCCACGTAAAAAACTTAGTGCTCAGCTGAATCCGGTAAGACTGGAAGCCGACCCCAATATAGTTGGGAAAAGGCTAGGCAAGAGAGAGAGAGCATACGCTATTTTATCTTCACTCATACATTTAAAATAAAACAAAAAGTGGAAACGGAAAACAAATGTTGTATGGCGGGCAATTTAAATTCTCATCAGCGCGCGCCTCCATAGGCGCGCGCTGATGAGAATTTAAGTTGCCCGCCATTACATTGCTTTCTATGGAGACATAACACTAATTTTGGGCAATAAATCAAGGAGCCCATAAGCGCCAATAAAGTAAAAAGTAAAAGCGTGCTATAAAAATTGAAGTTATTTTATGATGCAGATGTTTGAAAATCGAAGGAAAATGTTGCAATGTAATGGATTTTTTTTTTAATTTTGCCCATCCACGAATATAAAGTACGTGTTTATACCATATTTTTTTAATTCATATTTAGAACATTACGTTGTGAGTGTAGATAAAATAATTTCTCATTTAATAGCTTGAAAATGTCAATTAAGTTACAGCTACTCAGGCTGACCATTTGGTTAGTCTGACTATCTATTAAATTGCTTTCATTAAGAAACTTACCCGTCAAATGCAGCATATGCTTCACCTGCACTATGATATTCACACAGACCGAATACAGCAACTTATTCTGTTCACTCTCCATACTTTCATAACAATGTTCCATCTCCATGATCGCATACGTCACGGTTTTAAACAAAAACCGGACTAGAATGACGTCAGGCGACAAATTCGCACAGTTCTCGTTCACATTCTGAACGTTTAAAGGATCTACGTCAGTTTTGACGTTGAAGAAGATGGATAGTGGAGATATGCACGTTGCTTTTAGGTAGTTGATTGTAAGGAGGATCTCGCTCTCTGGTATGAGAACGAGAATTTTTCGAAGGAGTACCATTATGATTGAGAGGTAGCGGAGTTTTAGTTTAAGGGGGGTTGTTGCCTGAAATAGAATTTGATCATTATTATTAATGATTTAATACGATAACACGATAAAATCTACGATTCTAGCTTTGAGGACTTAATTTGCCAAAGATTCTTTAATAGCCACACATATAGCATTGATGGTCCTCAAACTTAACGATTATAATATAGCTTGGACGATTCCAAGTGTGTACAGTACAAACATTTTCTTAATGTCCCTCGGCAAATATCGTGTTTCGTCAGTCGTCAGGTTTCTATCAGGTGGCCTTTGCACTTGTTGCAGACCGGACACTCTCAATCAACTTGGAAGTATATAGAGTTGTTAATATTATTCTAAAAATGGGAGGAATGCTGCTAAGGCTGCCATTTTTACAGCTCTATGTATTTTACACGAAAACCAAAACAACACTGAGCACTAAGCTTCTGAATTCAAATTATTATATACGATAAATCTAATAATTGATGGACACGGAAAGTGTTTGTATTCAGAAATGCGATGATTGCCGAGGGGCATTAAGAGAATAGTTGTACTGAATATTAGTGTTCGACATACAAGTTTAGATAAAAAATTAAAAGAATACCTAGGAAAGAACAAGTTTTACAGACCGCACTGACTTTATTTTGCTTAGTCAGCATAAGAATAAGGTTTATATTCGTATGGAACGCTTACTTTACCTAGTAAAATAGTCAAACCGTTGTCTGTGAATTTATCCCCAAGAGTTCTTGATATAAATTATCATTAAATCACAAATCTGCCCAAAAAGTGAAACTTAATTGATATATTTTTTTTAAGAAAAGCCTTTTAAATTATTAAATAATTTAGAATAATAATTTACTAACCTGATCCGGCGGCGCCTTAAACAATATCTTCAACAGAATCTCCACCCGACCCTGTTCCAGTAGCACGTCCTTATAAACCGTATCCAGTAACTGTTCCAAAGATCCGATCGCTCTATGACAAGGCAGCTCTATAGATCTCTGTGTTAGTAGGTTGAGTAGAGTGTCGCTGGCTAGCTCCGACCAGCGGTAGTAACTCTCCGGGTGTTCTTGTGAGAGAGATAGCACGCACGATACTAATTCTAACACCTGGGGAGAGAGGGAGATAGAAGAAAACATGGTCGTTGAATACGTTATGTCACAATTAATTATTTTCATGATGCAGTTTTCTTAATTAATCTAGTTTCATGATATGCAATCAATGTAAGACCTAATACCGGGTCAAATAAAATTAGTAGGCAAAACTTCATTAACGTGACGTCATATCGGATAGCATAAATAATATTTTTAACACATTCATTATTAAGGCCTTTGCACGTTGTCAGATGAAGAAATTCAGTATTAAATTTTAAGATAAAAGCTATCTGACAGTTTGGCTTAGGCACTTGTCCCACCGCCGACGATCAGCGTGTAGCGTGTAAAGCTAGAAACTAAAAACGAGTTGGCGAGCAGCGAGAAGCGAGTGTATAGTTCCGATAGTTTTATCGCTCGGCTATAAGCGAGTGTTCTTGTTCGACAGGCGATTACACGCACCACTCGCTAGGGGCGGCCGCACTGAAGGTAGAAATGACCGCTGGATGGTCTCTCGGCGTGAGTTCTGACCGCCTAGCAAGCAAGCTAGCATCGCTGAGCGAATATAACTTTCATAGCTCTTGTCGCTGCGACAAACTTGTGGTGAGAGAGTACTCGCCGGCAGTGTACAGCCAGCGATCAACTATTAGCAAATGTCACTTTTCTTGACACGGGATCTTATATCTTTTGTATGTTTCTTTAGCGAGACAATTGTCGATAGCTAATCGCATACTCGTCGGCGGTAAGACGAGTGCCTTAAGAAATTAAAAACTTAACTAACCTTGTGCTGATGCATAGTCTTCTGCAACATGTAGAAAAGCACCTCTCTAGTTGCTTGCGCCTCTTGTTGCTGAGCTCGGCCTAACACACTTGTACCTGATATCAAACAAATATTTTTACTTACGCCGTCATCGAGATAGACCGCGGCGAAGGTGACCTGTAACCTAATTGCATAAGCGAATTCGGCAAAGAACACTTATAGGCATGGGTGAAAACACCTTCAAAATAACGAATTTCGTATTGCGTAAAATACTCGGTCATGGAAAGGATTTGTGACGTAAACGACGAATTGAATGTAAAGAGTGAACGAAAGCGGAAGAATCGAGAGAAATAATTAGAGAATCAAGAATCAAAATAAAATTAAGGCGTCATGATTTGAAAATAAATCATTCGAGTTTGATGAAACATAACACAAGTCATGTTTATGACGTTCCGTGCCTTTGCCGAAGATGATATTCAATTCATAGGGAACATACCCATTCTAAATTATTTACGCAAAACCGACGTGTATGGGTTAAACTTGGCTAAAGGTCGCGAAAGACAAAATGATTTGGCAGGAGAAGGAGGAGGTCTTTACCCACCAGTGGGATACACTGTTAATAACAAAAAAAAAATACACGCCTAACTTTTCATATAGTATTTCAATTTGCTTTCCATCAACAGTCATGTAATAGGGGTTGTGATAATAATAACACGCGAGTGTTTTAATATAGTTGAAATAAAACAAAAGTGGAAACGGAAAAAATATGTAGTATGGCGGGCAATTTAGATTCTCACTGCGCGTGACTGCGCAGCGCGCGCCTCAATAGACAATGACACTACTTTTCTACATTAAGTCAATGAGCCCATAAGTGCCAATAAATAAAAAAGTAAAAGTGTGCTATAAAAATTAAAAAGTTATTTTATGATGCAGTTGTTTGAAAATCGAAGGAAAATGTTGCACTGTAATGGTTTTTTTTTTAAATACGTGTTTATATCATATTTTTTGAATTTATATTTGGAACATTATGTTGTGAGTAAATAAAAGTCTTAAAGTTTTAGTAATTAAAGAAAATAATGACTGGCTTTTCTCACCTCCCATATTGCTAAAGACTTTTACAGCTACAGGCTCCAGACCTGCTATACATTCTAAATGAGCACCAGACGCCATCAAACCATCACAAAGTTGTATGAGCTGCAACCAAAATGATTAGAATGATTAAACTCAATTAATTTATCGTATGTAATAGTCAAATCACGAACGACATTGGACTTACACACATTGACATAAGGATAAAATTACTTTGGCGCAGGTTTTTCATATGCAGCAAAGGGAAACAGTTCTTACCTTAGGTATTTCTATAATTTGTTTTGTGTGATGCTTTGAAGAAGATAGTTGCACCAAAAACATTAGAATACTGTTTACTAAATCGCAGCAATCTCTGGAAGAGAGGAGCAAGTAAAATAAATAAGGTTACTTATTGAAATATATTTTTGTATTTATAAAGTCTTTATTGCAAAATACTTAACAAAAATATAAATATAATATAATATTATTGAAATAACATTGTTAAATTGCCAACATTCAAAAATCTATCTTGTTCTCAGCACAAAAGTGTCAAAGTTCGCTAGTCATAGTAATCATATATATGACCAACTTTTAGTGCCAGTAGTTGACGAGCAATAAACGACGTGTTGCTGACGCGTTGTTGTACACCTTTTTTAATAACATTTAAGTAAGTTTACGTAATAGAATATACAGTTCACATTTCAATGTTTTAGTTTGAGACTATTTGGTGACGGGTTGTTCAGATAGTAAATTATCTTGTACTTACGGAATCTCATGCTGTTCAACCAAATCTAATTGCTTCATCAGAAACCCTATGAAGATCTGATCACTGTCCAGCATACAGTAGTTCACTCGCAACGTTAGGAGCTGGTTCAGTAGGTTTAGTACTTGGCATTGAAGAGGGATATCGTTTTGCATTGTGTAGCTCTGGAATTATAGAACTACAGTTATAGACATGAAGAAAAACCGGCCAAGTGCGAGTCAGACTCTTGCGCGAGGTTTCCGTACCACTATCACTTAAATATTTAATTTATTCTATTTTTTTGTATTGTTTGTTATAGTGGCAACAGAAATACATCATATGTGAAATTTCAGCTGTCTAGCTATCACGGTTCATGAAACACCCTACAGCCTGGTGACAGACAGACAGACGGACCATGGAGTCTTAGTAATAGGGTTCCGTTTTTACCCTTTGGGTACGTAACCCTAATGAAGGTAACAATGTAGTTAGACCAGCGAGTAATGTTACTAATATTATAAACAAGCTGTCCCGGCGAACTTCGTACCACCCCAAACAAATGTATGACAAAATGGTGTAACTGACCCGACTTTGTTTTAAAATTCAGAATAATCGACAACGCCATCTACCGGCATTGGCGGAACCAGTATACAACGTATGTTCATTTTGGTCCCTGTTTTGTTTCTGTCATGTATCAGAGATGGCGCTGTGTTCGCAAAACGTATGGGAAAATGAATTTTGTTTTGCCTTAATATTTCTGATATTTTAACAGTTATTCTGTTATTCGGGGCGGAGATAAATCAACCAAATCAAAGATCAGGAAAATCGATCCAGCCGTTCTCGAGTTATAAATGGTGTAACTAACACGACTTTGTTTTATATATGTTTATTACTAAATCATGCCAGAACGGCTGAACGGATCTGGATGAAATTTGGCACAGAGATAGATTATAGTCTGGAACAGCATATAGGATATTTTTATCCCGGTATAATTTATCCTTGGGAGGATAAAAAATTTTTCACGCGGACGAAACCGCGAATAGCAGCTAGTAAATGATAAAACAAAAGACTACTAGCAGAATTTCAACACTTTTTTTCTTTTAGTTGTACTTGGAGCAAGAAAAGGATTTTAAAACAGAGTTGGCAATTTTTGTTGATCCCATTGTGGCTTTCATGTCGTTAAACCTGAACAAAAAATTAAGACACAAATCGTCAAACGCACGTTAACTGCTGTGATTGGTTGGATGAATTTAATCAACAACCATCACTTGACCTGTGATTGATTTGTGATGCGTCGAACATTTCTGTGTTATTAATCTACAATATTTTTTATTCACTTCTGACTCTTTTTTTGTTTGGCATTAAAAGTAACAACTTAAAGTCCAGTCAAGTATTTTAAGACAATGAACATCAGAATCAGCACAATATTACAATAAAATAAATAAAATCAATAAAAAAATATTGTTTTTAAACAAGCTTTTTTCGTATCCTTCTCAGCAAACCCTTTCTTTCGGTACCCACATCATGGCAGTGCACAAAAAAATAACTAGTCCGCCATCTTGGGCCGTGCGCCATATTGGATTTAGAATGACATAACATAGCTAATCATGCATTGTCATCCAAACTAAACGTGTATGCAATATTTCATCTTAATCGGTAGAGGATAACCGCTTTAAAATTCAATTGCAAGATTTGGCCCGAACACACTTACATACATACATTGCAAGTTAAATATAAAAGCTTGTAAAATAATAACTACTAACCTTCAAAGCCTGTATAACAACCGGTTCAAACAGCCTGATGTACCTCTCCAACTCCTTCTTATTAGTACTCCACTTCCGATCAGACTTATTCTTCGCAAAATTCTCCATAGTCATCAACAGCTGCCTTTCCGCCACCATCCTGGGGTTCTTGCTATCCAGAGACAACTTCTGACTAGCATTAGAACACACACTACTTCTTCTTGATTCTTCTTTTAACGTCGTCAACATATTGACCATCATAACGTCTTGGTGGAAACTCGACTTATTACAGACTTCAGTTTTGTCCAAAATGCTCATAAAATCGGAGTATTGGTTCACCATGTTGGTACCAAAAAGACATTTTAGAAGTTGGGTGATGCAGTATACAGTTGTGTCTGGGCATAGAGGCATAATGACTTTGAGGTAGAATAAAACCTCTTCGGTGACGTTGCCTATTTCTTTCTCTGTGGCCAGTTCTAGTTGTGTGGCTAAGGAGTTCAGTACTGTCGATAAGAATGTGTGAAAGATACTGCTTTTTGGATCTAGGTTTATCTGTAGAAGACAATGTTTGGTAATGTTTAATTTTTATAAGCTAAATAATTAAAAGCATACTCATAAAATTTATGAGAGTGTTTAATACGTTTAATTTTGATAGATTATCATTTTGGCAAACTCAGGTAACCAAAAATTTAAAAAAAAAGTGGAAATGTTCTTTGGTTCCCAAGAAAATCCAGAAATTTTGCTGCACATGCTTTCTAAGAGCATCACAACAACTTGAAAAATGCCAGATTTTGAAGGCCTTAGAACTGACAATTTCTTAAGATGGCATCTTAGTCACACCATAGGTTCCTCCTTTATGGTGTCTACGCACCAAAGCAGTGACCGGTTTCATTTTGAAACAAATGCAAAACAAAAGTTAGAAGTGATTTTATTTTGATTCTCTTGATTGTCAAATAATGGCTGACGGTATATCCCAAATATTTAGAGTTTAATACATACCTTATGATTAGAATAAGTAGCTCTCAAAGTTTCATAGAACTTCATATAAAAAGGTTCGTTAAAGAAATGTCCCACGAAGTTAGCTTTGAGGCTGGATGCGGGCGCGGGAGGTTTTTTACGGAGAGAACCTTTGTCGTCCAGCTCGGGCGGATTACTGCCTCTTCGTGGCATTGCGTCTAAAAGGCAAACGATTGAAAATAAAGAATTTTCGCAAGTTTTCTAATTAGGTAGGTTTGTTTTGAATGATTGATATATTTTTTTTAATATATGACTTCAAGCAATGGCTTGAATGTAATGGGAAACTTGATCGATACTGAACATAAAAAAATCAGTCAAGAAGTTAGCGAAGCATGCGATTAAAACAACAACTCTCAAATCAAATAAGTAATTTGAATTGAATCTGAGTATCTGCTGATATAATATCTACCATCTTTGAGATAACTATTAAGCAATTAAACTAAACTATTTATGAAATATCTTACGAGATTACAGACCACAACTCAACCAATAAAACAGTTAAAGTTTTCAAATTATTCGATCTCTGACGAGATAAAATCTTTGTCACAAAAAAATACAACCAACTTCCAAATGAAAACACTACCAAGCGAAAAATAAATTCAATTTCGGATGTTGGTGTCACAACAAACCTTTTTACAAAAAAAATAAAAATTTGAACCTACCAAAGACACCGACTTCGAAAAATGAATTTATTTTCACACTTTATAGTTTTCTTATTTGGAAGTCCGTAACATTTTTATGTAAAAGAGTTTTATTTTTATTTTTCACTTTTTAGTTGTACCTACCTAATAGGCAAGTAGTTACGTAAGGTACCTATAATGCCAGAATAGATTACCCAAATATCATGAAACTGAACATAACCGGTGAAATGAGTGTACCAAGGTGAAGTGTACACATCTGCGTACCCCTTTAGAGCGTACTGGAGTGATGTTATGTTATGAAATGGTATAAACAATAAACAGACTTGCGATGCTATGTCAAAGGCCACCAAAAACACGAAATAGCGACTTATCTAAATTCGTATTCTTCTCAGATTATTAGTCCAGTTTAATTGTCTTAAAAACAAAAAAAAATAAACCAACTTCCAAAGCAAAACACTACAAAGCGAAAAATAAATTTATTTTCCGAAGTCAGTGTGCGATTGCAGCAATCCCGAGAGATTTCCCGTTATTTATTGAAGAGTTCTGTTGTATATCTCCGAAGTTCTTCATCAGAACTTCACCAAATTAAAATGAGTCCAATTTCGGAAAATTCTCTTTCAAACAAAAAAATATGTTCAAAATCGGTCCACAATTGACGGAGATATCGGTGAACATACATAACAAAAAAAACCAAACAAAGTCGAACCTCCACCTTTTTGGTAAGTCGTTTAAAAAAGAAAGTCTTACCTGTAGTTTTCCTCCGAACTGGACTTCCAGGCAGCGCAATCCCACCCTTATTCAAATGTACATTAGGATTAACTTCCTCTATCAAATGCACTAACACATTCAACATTTTTAAAGTTACTTGTAGAAACTTTTCCGCTAAGTTGGCAACCCTCTCACATTCTAAGTGTTGCCATTTTTCTTTGGTATTTTGTGAGTCCCGTTCGAAAATGTCTCGGTTTTGCGTTTTGTGACGCATTATGTTGTGAATTTCGACTGGAAACAAACATTTAAATAAGAACCGGTATTTGATAATAATCAATGCTCACGCCTTCTCTGTATAATGAGATGTTTTTACGATGCAGTGAGACAACAATAATAGTCTGGTATTATTATTTTAAATAGAGTGGCCAAGTTGATTGACGTGTCCCTAATGCTACAATGGCTTTCTCAATATGTCTCAATAGATTGTTATAGATAGTTCAACTCATCTTTGCACGCAGCGCTATGTGTGGAAACATGCCGACGTCTGCCGCGTCATTGCCACAGAAAAGCATAATGTATAATTACAAGCGCTCACACACATGGCGCCGAACGAACATTTAAGTTGGACTATCTATACAAGGCTACATCAAAACTATGGATTCTAGAAAAACCCCCAAAGTAGTCTCTAGAACAAATCCTATCAAATTATAATTCTGCTAGAATTGGTTAATGGTTAGCTGTTAGTTTAATAGTAACCCACTTCTGGTCAAAGGCCACCAAAAACACGAAAAAGCGACGTATCTAAATTTATGTTCTTCTCTGATTATTGTTCCAGTCCAGGTCTTAAAAACAAAAAAAAAAAAAAGCAAAACACTACAAAGCGAAACTTAAATTTCTTTTCCGAAGTCAGTGTCTTGGTACCTATTGTTTTTCGTTTTTCGACACCGACTTCGGAAAAGAATAATAATGTAGTAGTATATCTCATGATAACTCCAATAAACCCAAACACGACTAGGTTACATTGTTTTAAAACAGAGTTCCAGTACAAACCTTCCGGTTTCATCATCAGATCAGTTCGATGGTACCATTTTTATCAGTGCCATTTATTTATAAGTATTTGTTTCATCATAGTCGATTAACTATAACCATATCATACTCGTTGTATAGTTATCATATTAAAGAGTTTCAGTGGCCACCTGTGGTCTTTTTCATAAGTTCCACTTTACCAAATGAGATTTTCCGAGTACAAATGCAACATGGCAAGTTGATAAAATACCAAAATCACTATATATTTAAGGAGTTCCCTCGATTTCCATTTAATCCCATCATCAGAACCTGATCTAATGACCATGGGACCACTTGGGAAATATTCCCTTTCAAACAAAAGAAGAACTTTCCGAATCGGTCCTGGCGTCTTTGAGTAATGGAGTAAAAAACATTAAAAAAAAAGATTCCGACGAATTGACCTCCTCCTTATTTTGAAGTCGGTTAAAAAGCTAAAACTAAAACACTTACCTGGATATATCAACAAACACAGATCCATAAGTATTGTTCTAACCACGACAGTTCCATTACAGTAATCAAGACTATCGAGACAGTAGCTCAACAGTCCTTGGTCGGAGTATGCTTCCATGTGCTTCCATGGCGACCACTTCTTGCAGATCGCTTGGAGGGCTTCGAGAAGACCTTGCTAGAAAGAAAGTGAGGATTATGTAAAAAGAAATCATACGACAAGAACACAATAACGGTTGGGAATGTTGGGATGACAGACAAATCTAACTAGATGACGCGATTGTATGTACTTCGCGTGCCAAAAAACGGACTAAAGTTACGACAAATTATCGTAATCTGAGCTTTTCATTTAGCATTATCGGCACCGGAAATCCACCGGAATCTAGAAAAAATAAATGCTATTTTATGCCATATTGAGCTGTAAAGAATGTATAGAAAAAGTTAGCCGAGGCATTGGTAAAGTTTTCTTTCATTGGTAAGTAAATTTGTTTTTACATTGTTTGTGAAAAAATGGCACGCTTGGTTTTCATACAGATGGAAGGACTTGCGTTATCTATTTAAATGTATGTCTGTGGTTGGGTTAATAAAACAATTGATATGTATACGAAATATCGGATAGCTAAGATTATTTTTTTGGAATTATGTGTTGTGAATATTGTACTATTTCATATTACGCAAAAACGGCTGAACAGATTTGTAACAGATAGTTTATAGCCTGGATTAATACGAAGCATACTTTTTATTCCAGTAAATGACATGGCTTTTCGGAGCTTACTAGCCTATCTCGCTATCGCTTTTGGTTTTGGTCACATCATAATTTTGGGTGGTCTATTTTCATCTTACTGTATTTATTTTATGTTCTATGTATCTATTTTTACATAGACAACAAATTTGGTTTCCGTACGTCACGTCCTAGGAGACCACTGAAAATCAGCGCCGTGCTGTGGATCCCCAACGGCACAGCATTATGCTGAGTGGAAGCCTTTTTGCCACAATCGCGACATGCATCTGCCTGGCATCTTTTTCACCCTATTTCTTTTCTGTTTATGCAAAGTGTAGGTAGTAAATGGTATTATTATTTTATTTATTTCTCGTCTTTACTAACTTACTTTAAGTACTACTAACACTACTGTTAAGGGTTTAGCATAAGTATATATTTATTTATATTGTATGTCGTTTTGTGACAAATTAAACACATTTTCTTTCTTTCTTTTCTTCTTTCTTTTCTATCTTATCCTATCCCACGTCCCATTATTGCAAATGCAAAAAGAGTATGTATGTTGCTTCTTTAACGCAGCAACGGAGCGACGGATCGACCAGATTTTTTGCGTGTAGATAGTTAATGAACCTAGAATTAATCTAGGTTTAGTACTCTCATGTGTGGGTACACCAGTTTGTATTTACCGAATAATATTTACAATACGCCGCCATCAGCTTCCCCATTAGATTCCCGATGACCATCTTCAAGGTGTCGCCTCCATTCTTCAGTTGTACCCGCGCCTCCACTATAGGATAATAGGTTTAGTGAAGATGGGTTAACTATAGAGTTAACCCATCTTCACTAAACCTATTATCCTATCTCACTATCCTATCACTCTTTAAACTAATTTGATATCGTATTATAATCCGAAATTGTGTATGTATGTTCATCTTTAACACAGCAACGGAGCGATGGATCGACGTGATATTTGGCATAAAGATAGTTTATAAGCCTGGCATGTATCTTCGCTGCATTTTATCCTGGAAAAAGAATCCCATGGGAGGAAAACCTAGTTTGTACTCACCGAATAATATTTACAATGTGCCGCCATCAGATTCCCCACTAGATGCCCGATGATCATCTTCAAGCTGTCTTCCCCAGCCTTCAGCTGTTCTCCGTGCCTCAGTTGTGGAGGCAGATCACTATAGAAGTAGATATCCCTGACCAGGTTTAAGGCTAGACCTTCGTGATCGAAGGTGAACTGCTTGCTTTGTTCTTTGGCTAGGTAGGAGATTATGGTGGTGGGGGATGAATGTTTTGAAGGGTGAATTATGGGAGTTATGCTGTAGAGAGAAAATTAAATATTAGTCATTAAATTGGCGAAAAGACCCCTACCAATATCCTAGGCAATAATATGACAAATCAAGTTACAATGTAGGTATGAATGACGACAAAGAGAAGACACTACAAAACATGTACTATTTTAATGGCTGCGGACTGTACGCAGTTGAATGTATGAAGATGTTATTAAACTTTCTTTTTACATATGATTCATCAATATGAAAAATATTAGACAAACTCTTTGTTCAGGCCGGGTTTAGCAATGCTAAATCTCTCTCTCTATCTTATCGGAAAATTAATGTGACAAATTATCAAGCACACGTTATTTGCTGTGATTGGTTTAATTAATTTTCAACAGCCAATCACAGCAGATAACCGGCGATTATTAGTCGATTACGTTAATAGACCGATAATAGAGTAAATAATATAAACCGGGGGATACAATACCAAAAAAAAAAAAATTGTCTTGCTTTTCTAAAAATAATACTTCTCATATTTTTTACCAATGCCTTGTTAACAAAAAGAACCTCAAACTTACTTAGCTATAGCCTGTGCTGCCGCATTTCTTACTTTCTGATCCTGATCAGCGAGCAACCTTATTAGAGTATCCATGATCAGTTTACTTCTCACATAATACATGGGGTACAGCATGTATAACCTGAAAAAGTAACACAACAGTGAAAAAGTATATAATAGAACTTATAAAGGAAGAAAATTACACCGGTTTACACTACTCTACGGACTTAAGAAAGAAAACAATGGTTATTTCCAAAATGTTCAAAAACGTGTTTCTGAAGCTTGTGGTGTTTCAGTCGGAATTATAAGGAATACTGTAAAAGAAAATGATAAAAAAGACCAAAAAAAAGTAGTTTAAATTTGAACGATTTTGAATATTGTGTCATATAACATGATTTTCAATTTTACATCTCTATATAGTTCACACGGAAATCAAAACAAAACAACAATAAAGTACTTAGTTCTTTCAAATTATTATACACGATAAATCTAATAATTGGTGGCTAGGGAAATTAGCATTCGTTTGTATTCAGAAATGCGATGATTGCCGAGGGACATTAAGAAAATGGTTGTACTGTACAGTCTTTTTACTTATTCATAAAGTTTAATAAATAAATAACATACAATACGTGGCGCATTTTTAGCGACCGTAATTTTCAAGTACGGCCCTTAAAGTTTATGATAAACATATGGATTTTAAAATGGCTTCCATATGACTTTAATTTTACTGCATAGGAATAACGTATTTGATACGGATGAATAATAATATGTTGGTGATGAATAGTAACAACGTATGTTTCATCAAGGGATGTTTTGTTAAATTTTATTATACACTGATATTTAATTTCGTAGACTAAACTGAGATTTGGGGGGTTGTCACTTTATCGTTACATAAAAATAGTGTCGTAACCTGACTATCCTGAGTGATGGAAATTTGATCGATAATCGAAATGGATCGAAAATGTAACTATTTCACGGCAAAAAAATACATTTGTTAGAAACTAGCGGCCCTTATTTAGTTTCTACTCATTTATGTCAGACTTCATTTTACCGACCGCATCTATTTTATTGTTGATTTCATATTAACACAATAAAAGTTTATGTACTATGTGTATAAATATTGCTATAATTAAATATATTACGTTTATATACATAAAACATTTATTTAGACAAATTAGTAATATTAAATTGAAGAGTCATGTCAAATCGATTCGATGTATCACTTATTTATTTATTTATTTGTTTACCCTCGCACTGGAACGCATTGCAGCAATTACACCAATGGAGCACAAACTTACAAATACTAACTATAAGTCCAGGTTTCCTCACGATGTTTTCCTTCACCATTTTCGGCGATGTCCAAGATAAACTTAGAAAGTACATATGAATTGAAAAAGTCACATTGGACTTGCCCGGATTTGTACCCACGACCTCAAGCACGAGAGGCGAGGTCTTAGCCACTGGGCCACCACGACATATTGAGCCTTACCTACAACACTATTCTCTGCGCTTGCAACATTTAAAAAAAATATGGTAATAGTCTACGAAATTAAAAATCACAGTATAGTCGAAGCATTTTAGGAGCGTAGCCATTGTTCTCTAGGAAATCATCATTCAATGACCTTGCAATAAAACTGTCAATTAGGTCCATAAGTAGTAATCAAACCACAAATCAGGTAACCGGAAATACATATAAATGTTGTACCCCGGCTTCACTTCTAAATCATTCATCATCATAACTTCTTCTTTCTTCTTCTTTAAATCAACTGAAACTCAACCTTCCCGTCTTTGGCATAAGACTGAAACTGGTTTGCTCGCGACCCTGCTAAAGTTGCAAAAAATACATAAATTCTCCGACTTACTTCTGATAAGGCAACTTCTCATACAGCTTACACAGGTTGACTCTACACAACCAGTAGTTGTTCGTCTCCACATTGACCAGTGCGTTCAGTACATCTATGAGTTGTGCCCAGTGAGAGCTGTGGCATAGACACGTGGATAGAGTCGTGAGGGACGAGAGAGTGTGGTTCACTGTTGAGTGGATGTCGTCGGAGAGACCCTGGAGGAGATAAAGACGATTAGTGGCTTTTAACAATACCAAAATACAAAGATATCGCTTTTAAAGGCAGTAGAGTTTGTCTTTATTCAGTCAGAGCAATATTCACAAATCATTTTTTTACTTTGCTTAGTAATGTTATCTTTACTAACGAATACGGCCTTTTTGACTGAAAGAATATGGTTTAAAATCTTATGAAACACTTGCTTTCATTCACTATGAATAGGATTCATAAGTCAAAGTGCGATCTTTGAATCTTGTCTCTACGTCGAAATGAGGCAGTTTCTTTTTTAAAGCACTATGTAGGCTTTTTAGGGTTCCGTGCCCGAAGGGTAAAAACGGGACCCTATTAATAAGACTCCGCGGTCCGTCTGTCTGTCTGTTTGTCACCAGGCTGTATCTCATGAACCGTGATAGGTAGAAAGTTGAAATTTTCACATATGATGTGAAAATTTCAACTTTCTACCTACTTCTGTTTCTGTTCTACTACTGTTTCTATTGCCGCTATAACAACAAATAAAAAAACAGAAAAAAATAAATATTTAAGTGGGGCTCCCATACAACAAACGTGATTTTTTGCCGTTTTTTGCGATAATGGTACGGAACCCTTCGTGCGCGATTCCGACTCGCACTTGGCCGTTTTTTTTTAAATATACCGCTGCGCCGGAATAAATACAAAAATCTTTATATTATAAATGATCTATTCTAATCTAGGCACTCGAATCACACTTTTTGATTTACGAAAATAGCAGCATGTTATTTATTGTAGGTTTTAATTACAGTTTGAGACCATAGACTGAAATAAATATTTTATTTGCTAAACAATTCAGACAATTATAACTCAAGACTAACAAATACTGAAATCATAACTTTCATATTAAAACCTTCAAATAGAACATACCTTCAAAATTATCCCAACCAGCTTATCCATACAAATAAACTCCGACACATCTTTCGGCAAAGCACTGTAGCTCCTCCAGCGATGATAATACCCATGAGAAAGATCCAACGCAGCCACCAGATAACTAGCAATGCACACTCTCACCAACCCTCTGATCTGGGGGTCATTATGACCCTCTAACAGGGTAAAAACATCACTCAAATGCTGAAACTCGAAATTTTCCATACTTTCTACGACCTTCACTACCTCTGTAATTACATTTTCAGTCGTAATATCCATCAAGTCTTTCCTTTGGACTTCATCAGTTCTTTTCAGAGGTCTTTTGACCCTTTCTTCCTTCTTCTCAAAGTCTTTCAAAGCATCGAGGTTGTCTAAATTTGTTGTGCTTTCACCGAAATGGTCGAATTTCATGTCTAAATCTATGCTGGACGATAAAACATCTCCGCTACTGGACATTGGGTATCCAGTTGATAGAGCATTACTGCCGGTCATGTTTGAATTCATGGTGAAGTTGCTATTTGTCATGTTAGGGTTGGTACTATCAGTATGCCCACTGGCCATTAAATCGTTTTTCAGGTATACTTTGCTGTCTAAAATATTACTCGGGGCATCCTTAGAGCTTTTCTGTTCTGTGCTTTCTGATTTGCTGTCTTTTTTCGATATTTGGTGGGATTGTGTGGTCTGTTGGCTGTCTATGCTTCGGTTTAAAAGATCTTGGCTTAAGGAGTCTGTTAGAGAATCTTGGTAGCAAACGTTTCGTTCTAGTATGAAGTCGTTTATGTGGTCTTGGTTGGTTGTGTCTTCGGATGATCCTGAAAGAAATAGAATCTAAATAAGAGATGAGGTAGACTTGGGCGTATACCCAATAATAGGGTTAGCCCCTTCTCTAGCTAGTTTTAATCTGAACTTGGTTTACATTTGGGGTCATATTAAGATCTCTACCTGGGTTAAACAAATGACTCTGAAATTATCATCATCATCGGACTTACTGCTGGAGCACAGGCCTCCTCTCTGTGAGTGGGAATGGGCAGTAATCCACCACGCGGGCCCAGAGGGGTTTGGTTCTAGAACATGTCGGTTTCCTCACGATGTGTTCCTTCACTGTTTTGAGAGCAGTGGTGATGAAATAATTTACACAAAGTAAAGCGCCTGCCTGGGAACGAACCCACGACCTACAGCATGTAAGTCGCGGCGGTTACCACTGGGCCACCACTGCTCACAGAAATGATCAACATACATAAATCCAGACCTCATTAGGTCTGGATTTTTTGTGACACTCCGGCGATATTCTGATGGCAATCACGTTATTTCGTAATATTATCATCATCATCATTTCAGCCGAAAGACGTCCACTGCTGGACATAGGCCTCCCCCAGGCGTCGCCATATAGACCGATCCCGTGCGTCTCGCATCCAGCGCCTTCCCGCAACCTTAACCAGGTCATCGGTCTACCTAGTGGGAGGCCTTCCAACGCATCGTCTTCCGGTTCGCGGTCACCATTCCAGAACTTGTCGGCCACATCGGCCATCCGTATTAGTCTAGTTAACTAAAAACTATAAATTGAGCTTATAATATTACAGCATTTTAATGTATCTTACCAGAAATATTATGATGTTTCGCATCAGCATCTTTGTCTAGAAACAACGTTATCGCTTGAGGATACAGTTGTAGGATTTCAGACAGACAGTTCAAAGCTGATGACTTTAAAGACACTCTTATTTGCCTGTAAATAAAGTTCACATTGTAATTTCGAGCAGGTATACATTTTAGACGTTCGTTAAAGAACGCTGAACTATTTATTATTATTATTAATTCATTTATTTCAGGCGACAGGGCCCAGATAAAATAACTTAAACCTAAACATACATAATAATAATGGTGTTAGTAACAATACAAACTTATACCTATGTTAGTAGCACAATAAATTTGAACAAAATTTAAAAATTTACAAAGATTCAATGATCATTGCTTCAGCATTCCAGCTGAAATACTGGAGCAACGATTCATATGAACACAGTCCAGCCTGTCAGCAATCATGGCCAGGATGCCGTTGGAGCTGGCTCGCACCCTGCGCACCAAGGATGCACATCTTTTACGCATCAGTGCATAAAAGCAATCG
This sequence comes from Orthosia gracilis, assembly GCA_947562075.1. Taxonomy (NCBI): domain Eukaryota; kingdom Metazoa; phylum Arthropoda; class Insecta; order Lepidoptera; family Noctuidae; genus Orthosia; species Orthosia gracilis. The sequence goes on along the minus strand of OX387274.1, from coordinate 31,024,965 downwards.
ACGCGCATTTCCGCAAACATCCCTGATGCGCTACAGAAGCGAGGCAGCCCCATCAGCACCCTGAAGGCATTATTATACTGAACGCGAAGGGCGCTGTACGATTTTTGCGTGAAATGAACCCACAGGCTACAGGCGTAAAACGAGGTACAGAAGGCCCTAAACAGAGTCTTCTTAACCCCCGCAGAAGCACGTGAAAACCTGCGGGCAATCATATTCGCTCTGACCGACAGCGCCCTCCGCTCCCTCTCAATGTCGTCATCGTCTCTGAGGCCAGAGGTCAATACGTGCCCAAGGTACTTAAAGGTTTGTACTCTCGACAAAGGTACACCATTCATTTTAACATGAGGCACCGATTCTGGATATCTACCAGCAGCCCCAAACACCATAACGACACTCTTCCGCACATTATACAATAGGCCTATGCCACTAAACGTAAATAATTCTCACACTCTGGCATAAAATACTGATAAATATTCTCAAACTTCGATTTTCAAAAAAATTCAAATAAGAAGAAAAATAATAAACAAAATACGGAAGACTTACCTATCAGGAATAACTCCACCCTTGTTGCCAGTTAGAAGAAACTTTTTTGTTAACAATCTTGCGCAGTATTTAAGAGGAATATCGTCGTCTTTCGATGTTCCGATGTTGACCTGCAAAACATTGAGATTTAAAACGATTACCTAGAAAATCCCTTTCACAACCTTTGAACATATTACGTCACTCAAATGGCTTTTGCCATTATTAAGACCACCGTTATCCACAAAATCTATATGGATCGGCAGGACCGATTTCACTAATAACTTTTTATTATGTTTGTAATTGTTAGGAGAAGGTTCTTATGAAAGAAAAATTAAGAAAAAAAATGGTAGGTAGGTAATTTAGGGTAGGGTAGGTAAGATAGAGTAGGCAGTTGACGGGAACGAAGCCGCGAGCACAGATAGTAAATGAAAGTTTAAATTTTTTTATAAGGTACGAAAGGGTCTTTTTATTTGTAAGTAAAAATTCGACAAGCAGATATGAAATTGACTGAACGGCACTTCTTGAATATTGCGGTTCTTTCAATACAGTAAAATTAAACATTTTCTCCTGAAGAAATTGACGCATGCGATATTAACGCAAATGTAACGCGAAATCCGTACCTTAATCCCAACATCAGTTACAGTATGCGCATGATCAACTTGATCAGTCTCTTTAGGTTCAACCTCTTCAATCTCTTGTAGCTTTTCTGATAGATCCTTAGATAGTTGCTCTGAGTTCGGCATTTCCATTTCTTGGTCGCTTACTGGGGAGTCTGGCGTCTGCAAGAAAGGAAGCATGAATTACAGGAATTATAAATGCGAAAGTTTGGGTAAATGGATAGATGTTCATTATTTAATCACGCCAGAACGGCTGAATAGATCTGGATGAAATTTGGCAAAGGGATAGATTATAGTCTGGAACAGCGTATACTTTTATCCCGGTATTATGTTCCCTCGGGATAATAAAACACTTTTCACACAGGCGAAGCCGCGAGCAGAAGCTAGTGAAAAAAAATACATGTGACTGCGAAGGGGGTCCTGCGCAGGAGTAGCGCACTTAACAGGGGTCCCACCAAGACGTGTGAAAACTACCATGGTGCGACTGTGAAAAAGGAACAGAGTAATATGACTTTTATACGTCTGTCCCTTACGCACAATCGAAATATCCTTGCTCTAAGAGCTTATGGTAACACCCTAGGTCTTGAAATGCTCAATTTTTTTTTGCGTTTGGTTAACACTTTTATTATTCGCACAGCTAAGGAGTGGAATTCACTGCCGGAGTCTGTGTTGCCCGATAGCTACAATTTAGGAGTCTATAAGTCAAGAGTCAATAGGTTTTTTCTAGGCATATGATCATCGTTGCTGATCGAAAATTATCTGAACGCTCATGTAAATTAATGAAAAGAACATGATCTGGATTAGAGAGATTTTATTCCAGACTTGTTATTTTAGAAAATATCACTCAATAAGGTTCACCAGGAATTCTTCATGGAGAAGACAATATATGAAAATTAAGCTATTTATGCCTAGGATCGCCAGACACTTGAAACAGTGAAATTGTTTTTAATAGCATCTTTACCTCTGTAGGCACGGCAAACATATTTCATCGTCTCGTTACGTTTTGCGTCGATGATCAAATTTTTGATAATTTGGGCTCAAGAGATCGCCACGTTCATTACATCGTGTATGTCGTCCATTACATCCTCAGAGAAGCAACGCACTCACAATAGACATCAGACGGGTCATTAAAACCCCATTTTAGTAATTCGGCTGCCTATGAAATTCATAGGTACTTCAGATAGAAACATACCTGCATAGTAAGGTCCTCAACAGTCAAACTAGGCGTCTACTGCAACTGCAACAGACTCCCGAGCAGCAACGCTCCAGAGATCGACAACTCTAAGGGATCCTTGAGCCCAGACTTTTATGTCGTAGCAATAAAGACTATTTTCGAACTACAAGTGTTACTTTTGATCAGAATTATACAGTAAACAATATAAATATACATATACCTGTATAGTAAGATCCTCAACACTCAAACTAGGCGTCTGCTGCAACTGCAACAGACTCCCGAGCTGCAACGCTCCAGAGAACGATATCTCTAACGGATCTTTGAGCTCAGACTGAGGACTGGGGGCGTACCGTGATGATATTATACTTGAGGTACCTGGATAGATAAAGAAGACTATTAACAGGTGAGTCAAAAGGATGTTAGCTGCGGACAATTCATATTAGTATTGTAAATGGGCTTGTGGCTTAATTATAACAGTCGCAAGACTCGATCTTCAAGGTTAAGCAATGGTTTCCGATGTCGGTCCGTGGATGGACGACCATCCGTGGAGAGATCCCAAAAGGTTGAACAGTTATGTTGTGGCCGCATTCTCAAACTATGCCCAAAACGCATGCTATTTTTAAAACGGAGTCTTGACCGTGGATTTCCAAACGGATTGAAATCCAGCACGCCACTCCATTTAGCACTTGCATTTGCTTTGGCTCGATTTGGTTGAGACTGCTGAGAAACTACCAATTAGAACGCTGTATTTGCATAAATTGAGGTTAATTGAATTAATCGCGAGTAATTTCATTGGTGAAATCGGCCCTTAGACATATTGGCGTGGCGTTAAACGTTCATCCTGTCCGCCATCTGGACGCATTCCAAAACGCTCTGTGGATGTGTTAAACTACGTCCATTTTTTTTTCATTCCACTTTGCGATGCCGTCAGTGATCGACGTTTTGTATGCCTGGCCACGAATTTGTTTTATCAATAACTAGCTGACCCCCGCGGCTTCACTCCCTTCAACTGGCTACCTACCACCTACCCACCTACCATACCTGCCATAACTACTCTAAGCACCTATCCTACCCACCCACCCTACCTACCCTCGCCTACCCTACCTACATTACCTACTCTACCCCCTACCCTACCCTACCTACCTAATCCTACCTACACCATTTTTTTTTCCTTTTCCTACCTACCCTACTCTCCCTACCCTACCTACTCTACCGTCTACCCTACCTACCCTACAATACGAATGTAACCAACTTTTGTTTCTAATGGCGGCAGCGGCGATCTAATTAAAATTTAGAACATAAAAGCTGCTATTGTGACTTAACTATATTATTCTCTTGCAGACTTTTTGCAGGTAATAATGAGTACTTTAATCACGTAGTACATAATTTTATGTATCATCAATAGTTTTCTCAGCGCACGCCAAAGAATGAATTTCATAGGCAACATTTTGCTACTTTGGGTTACATTATTGCAATTTTCATAAGGATCTCTAATTTTTTTGAAAATAAATTATAACCACTCAACACACTCAGGAATAATGTAGCTTTCTACTGGTGAAAGAATTTAAGATCGGTTCGGTAGATCCAGATTACCCCCCACAACGTCACAAACTTTACCTCTTTATAATATTAGTATAGATTGATCTGTACTATAGAAAATGCTCATTTTTAGTGATGGTGTACTAAACTAGAAAGAGAGAAATAAAACTTTTTCACAAAAAATAAACCGATTTAAAATGCAAAATACTAAAAAGTGCGATATAAATTTTTAGTGTATTGCTTTTGAAGTCGGTTTATTTTTTATAACTACTCCTTTTACTGCTTTCTGGTTTTTTAAGCTTTTTCACAAAAATAGCAAGCGCTATTCCGAGAGTAATAAATGTATTTTTCTTTTTTTTTTTTTAAGGATAATAAGGTAATGAAGTTGCGTTGGAAGGCCTTCCAACGCAACATCTTCATCTTCCTCCTCTCCGTCTTCGTCGACGTAGCCCGAAGAATTGCCAAACTTAAGTGGCCGTGGGCAGGGCACATTGCTCGCATAACGGATGGCCAATGGGACAGAAAGCCTCCCACCAAGTGGACCAATGACCTGGTGAAGATTGCGGAGATCAGGAAGCACGGGACCAGTCATTGTGGCGACGCTTCGGGGAAGCCTATGTCCAGCAGTGGACGTCTTTCGGCTGATATGGTGATTTTTTTTAATATGCAGAAGTACTCGTAAGTAGGCGCAAGAGCTACGTACAAGCGAGGTTGGGAACTGGCATCTTGAACGCGATGCATAGTCAGTGTTCTAAATAATTGGCTGCCATTCGAAAATGTTTGAAAGTCGTAATGGGTGGTCAGAAGCACTAATGTCGTAAATACCAATAAGTACCATTTCGAGCTTGTCGTGTAACTAAGTAAAATAAACAGGGTTGGGCAATATTTGAATTACTGTAATTAAAATACGTAATTGAAATACAAATACGTATTGGCTATTTAAAATACAATTACTTCCTAAAAATTTAATTTGTAATTGGTATTTCAAATACCTGACGCTGAGATATTTTGTAGTTAGTATTTCAAATACTTATGGATTCAAAATACATTTGAACATAAATACATTTAGCGATCTTATTAAAGTTGTCACAATCTAAGAAGCCCGTTGACGTTTCTCATTTTACATGCCGCGATAACTTTCTACGTAAGAAATAGAAAAATCAAATTCATTATCTTAATTAATTACTATGTTACCCATACACTATAACAACGAGTATCATTCGCAAGCATCAAGTTTAATTATTATTATGTATTTTTATAGCTATCAAAACGGGCCTTGTATTTTTTGACAGCTATTCTGGAGAAAATAGCGGTCGATAGCTTTCGTAAACAAGATGGCGACCGCATACGTCAAATAATCAAGTATCCTGTCAATTGTAATTTTCATTTCAAACGGTACAAAACTTCTGTGTAATAGCGGTCGATAGCTTTCGTAAACAAGATGGCGACCGCATACGTCAAATAATCAAGTATCCTGTCAATTGTCATTTTCATTTCAAACGGTACAAAACTTCTGTGTATTATTTAAGTTTATTAGTACGAATGTCACGATGGACAATCGACTGTTTTTTGTATTTATTATTTTAAATAAAAATTGTTAAAATACTTTATTTTATATTTCATATACAGACTTTGAAATATTTCGCATTTTAAATACATGCGAGATGGTATTTTGTTATTTGTATTTTAACTAAAGCAAAGAATGTATTTTTCCCAGCTTTGGCTAAACAGGCTAGATAGGCAGTCACTCCATATAAAATATATTTTATTTTCCCTTTCCATGAATTTAACGCACTTCCGAGAAAGGTGATGAAGGCATTGTGAGAGCTCCATCCATGATTCCAACAGCATTAAATTTTACAGGTAATCGGCTCCAACATTGTTTGAAAAAGGCACAGCTGATATTAAGGTGGGCGGTGGCCAAAAAAAAAAAAACAATAATAATGATAATTATAAACAAAAAAAAAACCAATAACAACGAGCAACAAATAACGAAACGAAAACACAAACGAACGAATAACGAAAATTATATAATAATATAATAAATTTAATTTTCATTTATTTTTATGCGGTTTACTTACTTATATTCCTCCTATGACCCTTTTCACTATGAGTATTATCTAGCGACACAAGTCTGGGATGTCTGTCCAGTAATGCTGTCTTGTACTGCCCGGAGGCTAGAGACAGGATTACTGTGAAACACTCCATGATGGCGTTCTGTACGTTGTGCTCCTTTGTGTGTTCTATGTAGTAGATGCAGAGGTAGTATAGCTGTAACAGAAGAATATATAACGACTAAAGTTTCATTTTAGGAGTGGAGGGAGGTCTTTGCCCAAGAGTGAAAAACGTAACCTTACTATAGGGAAGGTCATTCAGCATTTTAGTCGATAAACAAGACTGAGAATTTATTCCGGGGTAAACAGGAAGTCAAAAACGTCTTATGAAACAGTATGGTAAAAAAGGGGTTTCACCTTACAAGGGTCAGTTTGTTGTTCTACATGGTATAAGCACAAAGGTGATAAACAATTAAATCAATATATGATTAGTCAGTTAGCAAAAGCATTATTTCAAATGATAAATAAATGATAAATGATTTTATTTCTGTAAGTAGGTTTGTACAAACACTTTTACATGTCGATCATATTTTTTAAAACTAGATGAAGTCGGCGTTTCCTATCTGACTACTCTGAGAAGAAAGGCCAAAACAAACTCAGAGGTCACAGTCTCTTTTAAAGTCCAGACAAAATCTTGGTTAGATCATGTGAAGACCATGTAGACTGAAGTCTGAAATGGTCTTTTGAGGAAAGAACCATCCAGATTGAGTGGACCTGTCCAGTCAGTGCCCGCATTTGTCAATAACCGTGCAGCTCAACTCAGAAATTAAGGAGCTCAACGATTCGACGAACAATACTAAAGAAAGGACATTCGGGTAGGCCGCACAAGCTACTCAAACTGCCAGACCATGATTAAAACTAACTTAGATAAAAAAATAAAAACAAACATAAAGTATGATCCACATAGTCTTCACATTCACAACAATTAAAAAAGAAATTAAAATAAAATAATATAATACTTTAAACGATGAATTGTTTTAGAACCCAATGGCTTGGCCCGCGACGATGGGAAAAGACCAGACGGGATGACCATAATGCCTTGGAAGGTGGGTAGGCCTTTGGTGTGGGATGCAACATGTGTCGACACCCTTGCGCCATCCCATCTTCTTAGCACGGCGGGCTGTGCTGGGGCGGCTGCTGCCGGTGCAGAAAACCTCAAACGGCGCAAATATAACAACCTTATTGGAAGTTACATGTTTGAGCCGTTTGGGGTTGAAACATTAGGTCCATGGGGTCCGAGTGCGCATCGAGTTTTTCGAGAAATTAGCACAAAGCTCGTCGACTCTTCACGTGACCAGAGGGCTGGCATTTTCTTCGGCCAGAGAATCAGCATTGCCATCCAACGTGGCAATGCTGCCAGCGTTCTGGGCACGTTTCCCATTGACATCGATGTGGACGAATTTTTTGATGCACAATGAGCTCTTTACCGTCTCCCTTTTGTATTTGTATATAAGTTTGTTTTTATTTTAGAATATTCAATTGTATATATGTAAATAAAGATATACTTTAAAAAGTAAATATTCTTGTCATTGCAAGAAAACAAAAAAAAACAAAATTCATGGTGCAAAATATATAAAAAAAAAACAAAATTAATTGGAGCAGCTCAATCCCAAGCCTGTTTGTCTTCAACGTAATCTTTAATTGTATAAAACGCTTTCTGGCACAACTTACGTTTAATGAATGTTTTGAATTTATTAAGACTTCGATCTTGTACGTGGCTTGGAAGCTTATTATAAAAGCGTACACATTGACATCTAAACAAGCCACCTATTTTCGTGTGCCTTGTTGCAGGTACTACAAATTTGTGTTTGTTCCTAGTATTTATGTTATGGATATCACTGTATTTTTTAAACAATTTTATATTTTTATGGGCATATAAAAGATTTTCATAAATATACTGAGAAGGCACAGTCATTACATTAATCTCCTTAAATTTCTCTCTGAGAAAGTGTCTCGGGCTTAATTTATAAATTGATCGAACAGCTCTTTTCTGCAAAACAAAGATAGTCTGGATGTCGGCGGCATTCCCCCACAACAGAATACCGTACGACATTACACTATGAAAATAGCTAAAATGTACTAAACGGGCTGTCTCTATGTCAGTTAAATTACGAATTTTCCTAACAACATATGCTGCTGAGCTTAGCTTTTTTGACAATTTATCTATATGTGGGCCCCACTGAAGCTTAGTATCCAAAGTTAAGCCTAAGAATACTGTGCTATTTTCAGGATTCAATTCTTCGCCTTTTACCAACACATCAGTTTTCACCTGCCTAACGTGAGGTAGGGTAAACTTAATGCATTTGGTTTTTTTTTCCATTAAGTAGTAAATTATTAACATTGAACCAGTGAACTACTTTTGAGATCGCGCTATTTACATCGTCAGTAACCAGCTGCTGACGTTTAAGTTTAAACAAAAGTGAAGTATCATCCGCAAACAACACTATATCATGGTTATCCTTTATGAGGTATGGCAAGTCATTAATATAAATAAGAAACAAGAAAGGACCAAGAATCGAGTCCTGCGGGACGCCCATCGTTACTATAGATCCGGGAGATCTTTTTCCATTAACGTCAACGCTCTGAATCCTATTACTTAAGTATGAAGTAAGAAGATCCAGAGCGCTGTTCCGGATTCCGTAGTGGCGGAGTTTCCTGATTAGCGTTTCATGAATAACACAATCAAATGCCTTGGACAAATCACAAAAGATTCCCAAGGCATCGCACTTATCTTCACATGCATTATAAAAATGTCCTAAAAGCTCAACACCGGCATCAGTAGTTGAACGACCCCTTGTAAAACCGAACTGTTTGCTATGTAATAATTTATGTTTATTAAAAAATCTTTGCAATTGCTCTAAAATTAATTTCTCAAATATTTTACTAAACGTAGGTAGTACTGAAATAGGTCTATAATTTGTAGGGTCTGATGTACTACCTGATTTAAACAATGGTATTATTTTACTATTTTTCATAAGGTCAGGAAACTCCCCACAGTCGATACAATTATTAAAGATAATAGCTAAACTAGGTGCGACAATATCAATAATAGATTTAGCAACTTCTACAGAATGACCCCACAGATCTGCAGTCTTTTTAACATTTAAAGTGTGAAAGGTTTTAATTATGTCTCTACAAGTAATATGTTCAAAAAGAAATTCCGAATCGCAAACATTAACTTTTTCTTTTAGCAAAAACTCAGCAACAGAAGGTGATGAGTTTAGGGATTTAGTAGTTGAAATGGGAATATCCGAAAAGAAATTTTCAAAGGCCACTGCGACTTGTGAGTCTGATTTTATGATTTTGTCATTAATAGACAGGCTGTAGTCAATATTTCGGTTACCAGATCTTCCCGTTTCACTATTAATAATATTCCAAGTCGTTTTAATAACGTTACTACTGTTTTTAATCTTTGAACTCAAATAACGCGACTTGGCCAAACAACAAACTTTTTTAAATAATTTTGAATAATTTCTAACATATAAATTAAATTCAGCAGTGTTGACATAAGTCCTTTCATTGTACAACTCATAAAGCCGTTTCCTACTTTTATGAATACCACTGGTGGCCCAATCACTGAATGATGCATTATCTTTAACCGAGATAGTCTTGGGAATAAAGGTAGAAATAAATTGTTTACAAAACATATTAAAAAAATCATCATATAGATGATTTGGATCAGCATGAGTTGACAAAATTGGTAATTTTTTAATGAGTTTAACTTTAAACGCTGCCAAGCGACTTGCAGTTTTGGGGTTAACAGTAATATCCTTTTTGGCCACTTTGTTGTTTTGGTTAGGTATAGTAATCCTCTGCCCGCAGTGATCAGAATCTAGTAAATTTATAATTTCTTTGTGGACTGGTATAACATTAGTATAAATATTATCTAAACATGTGGCACTAGTAGGGGTTATTCTTGTGGGCTCCAAAAATAGGTTTAAAAGATTGTAGGACTGAAACAGACTTATTATTTTACTACAAGAACCTGAGTCCTCTAATAAATTGACATTAAAATCACCACAAGTGATAATGGATTTATTTGAGTTACAAATCTTGTGTAACACTTCATCCATTACCTTTTCAAAGCAGTCATACAATCCTGAAGGGAGTCTGTACACACTTAATACAATAAACTGCTCCAATTCTATACAAGCTATTTCGACTGTCCGCTCAACAGATAGGCTCACAATATCCTTACGGTCTTTAAATTTAAGCTGGTTACTTACTAAAATCAATGAGCCTCCATGTATAGCATTAACTCTGCTGAATGAACTACCAACCTGGTGGTTATTAAAATTGAACAATAACTGGTGGCTTTTAAGCCAATGTTCTGTTATACAAAGATTATCAATACTGTTAAAGTTCATAAATAATTCTACTTCTAAATCTTTGTTCATAAATCCTTGAATATTTTGATGTACCAGGTTAATACTATTTACTGATTTTAAACTTTTATGTGATTTTATTTTGCAATTTTCATTCTGTAAACTTTTGCAAGAGGTTGTCTCTATTGTCTTAATTTCTAATTTAAATTATTATCAATGTCAATTTCTGATACCAAATTATTGGCTGAATTAAATAACATGTCTTGGCATTGCTCAATAGAAGCAAGTTGTTTAGCCAAATTCTTGGCTGTAATAGAAAAATAATATGATAACGACACAGCTATCTGTCGTTTACAATACTTTGAAAGAAAGTACCTATCAATGAAAAATCTATCTTTTGTCAAACAAAAGTGGTTACCAACATCATTGTTAGTGTCAATTAAATGGAATAAATTATTACTATATGTTAAATTATGTAATGTCCTATTCAATTCATATCTAAGATTGTTTTCTTCCTGTGGCAAACTTTGGCTGTAAGGGAATGTGAACATCACAATTTTTTTTAAACCAAGGTTGCACAATGATCTATAATGTTGGAGTAATTCTCCTTTGTTCATGTTACCCCTATTACCAATAAACATTAACAATGTAGTTTCCTGGTTAAAATTGCATTTTATGACTTTTTTCATTAAGTCAAATAAAGAACAACCTGGCATACAATAGTTCATTATTGAGTGTCCTGGATATTTATTTGTTAACAATTGGCCTAGATCCTTTCCATTCTGATTGGATTAGACCAGCGACCACACAGCCCCTAGACGCCTAATAACAGGCGAGCGATATCTGTCAACACATATGACTAAAAGATCATATACAGGTCGCCACTCGACAATTTCCTATTAGAAGTGACCACTTCTGTGAGCCGTAAACACTCCCGCGTCGGTCAATAAAAAATTGATGAAATAAATATTATAATAGCCTCTTGTACAATACATTGGTATGGTAACAACAGACTTCGAATTTCCGGCAAAATGGCATAACATTTCATTGATAAGTCAATAGTTCCATAAACATAATAACATTTATTTTCTGATATTATTTATCGGAGTTATACTGGTCAAGTTTGTAGGTGAAAACGCCTACCGCATCTCTTCTCCTCTATAATTTCGTAAACAAAACTAGTGATGCACCACATCCTATGACCAATTCTGTTATCGATAGAACTAGAAACCTTACAAATAAAGACATTAAATTGAATTATTTAATAATTGTGAAATGATTTTTTGATTACGTTTTTTACTAATATTTAATATTACTATATTTAAGAACCAACAACCGAAAAAAGTATGTATACCTTTACAATGTTTTTTTTTAGTTTTAACATTTTATGTTATTACTAAAATGTTAAAACTCCGTATAATTAATAATAAAAAAGGTAATATTAATAAAAAAAAACCTTCCTGGTTTTATTTAAACCTATCCCACCCTTAATGAGGCGTATTACCTTGGTAAGGGACCAATCAGAGCGCAGTCGTCCCGTTCCTCACACCTCAGCTAGTTGACGGAATTGTTTTGATGTATTAGATCAAGCATTAGGCGTCTAGTGGCTATGTGGTCGGTTGATTAGACAATATTAAAACTATTTATATGCCATTGTAAGTACAGTTCGAGGCAAACTATATGGCTGCTCTGAACACGAAGGGTGTCGCTTCGCAATAACATATTCAACGAAGGTGAGTGGTGGGTTTTGCATACTTGACAGCTGCCATAATGCAAGGTTGAATAGAACAAGATGATTTTTACAAAGCAATGTTATCGAAACTAGAACAATACTCAAAACCCAAAAAAAACATCAACCAAACAACCAACCAACCAACCATACCTCTAAATAATCCCGCACGGCGAACAGGTCGTTTTCGGAAAACTTCGCAATGTCGTTGATTTGGAAGATGGCTTTTATGACGCAAAACCATCCCATCACCACTGTGCTGTCTGGTGTCAGTGGCCATAACTTTTCTGTAATGATAAAAATATCACAATTAATATGCAAACTTGGTTACATGATTTTCTTGAGACTTGGCCAGATCAAGCAAAAAAAGGAGATAAATAGTCTGTGTTTAGGTTACTTCTAGGCAACTTCACCGTCGAAAACATCATTGCTTATGGTGTTGTCCTACGTCTAGTATTAGAAAAGATGTGGTCAAGCGCGAGTCTATATAAAACATTTAAAAAAGTTACGGTCTGGGCCTTAGTGCAAGGTTGGGATAATATTGATAGCCTTGCAAAAAATCAAGGTATGCAACATAAATAATTATCGAATTCCGCTTTTGGCTCCAGCTTCGCCTGCATGAAAACTGTTTTATTATCCCAAGGGATCAATAAACCGAGTCTACCGAGATAAAAAGTTAATCTAGGTTATAAACTACCTATAGAAAATGTGACAAATTTCATCCAAATCTATTCAAATGTTTTTGCGTGATTAAAACACAAACATACAAACAACCACCACAACTTATCACTTACCAAACACTCTCGCTAATATGTTGGTTAGCAGTGGCTCCCTGTGTGAACAGAGATGGGCCACACACGTAGCAATGCCGCGTCTCACTGCTGGGTCTGAGGTCTCCACGTGCGATAGTAGGGCTTTCGATAGCTCTGGAAACAAAATAATGAGAGATTTGTTATTGTATGTCTTTATTTAGCATGTTTTTATTGTCTTTTTCAGCCTGTACTGTATGGAGTACTAGTATGATAAAACATTAGGTACTATAATAATTATAAAATCATTATTAATTTTCTTGAATGTGGGTTGCAAGTGTAAAATACTGTATTGTGTACTTTCATTTTGCCAGTTTTATTTCATTCTCACATAGTACAGGGCAAGCCCTAAACTGGACAAACATCCAGATTATGAGAATTCCAGCGGAAAAACCCAAAAGCTCTTGAGCTGATCTGGGAATCAAACCTTAAACCCACCTTTCAGCAGTTGCTTTATGGTCATTAAAACAACGAGTTGACATATTCAAGTTTACACTGTGTTTTTAACCACAATCAAATGGAGAAGGTTTATGCTTTAAGATGAGAGGTTGTTTGTTTGTGTTAATGAAAGCTCACATTTATCTCCATAATGGTTTGTTTTTACTTACCAGAAATTTCCTCATCAGTAGTATACTCAGCCAGCGCCGTAAGTATCCTCGGCAGGTTATTCTCCAAGGCCTCCACAATCAGCTGGATCTCATTGGTCTGGCGGACGATCTGACTGAGTTTGGGGAATAGTGTCTGCGCTTGTGTGCGGATCTTGCCAACTCCAGGACGAAGCCAGCAGTCGCCGAGGCATATCCGAGAGAGTGCGGCGCGGATCCATCTAGGAAAAGTTTTTGAAGATTTGGTCAAGGTCTGGTTATTAGTAGCTATTACGTTGAACACCTAATTGTTATTGTACAGTTGAAATTTCAACTTTCTGCACTGGGCCGAACGTACCAAATCTAACAAAGCACTTTTATTTAAACATTCTTGTAGATGTCACCTAGTTTTAGTATAAACGGGCATAAAGTACTAATTTCAAATTAAGGTTTAGGCAAAGCATGAGATTTAGGTGTTGAGTTGCCTGCACAAGAGGCATGCGCTGGCACAATTCTAATATGAGCAATAAGCACAGTTGCCCACTTTTCGTGTATTTGTGAGTAATGCCTTTAAGAAAGTTTGTATTAGCGAAAAGACTGAATGGTAGTCAAGAAATATTTCTAACTAGCATCTGCCCACTGCTACACCAGTCAAAATATATTATAATCCCAAGGCATCACTATATCCTATGTGCTATTCCAGTCTATAATCTACCTCTGTGCCAAACTTCATCCAGATCCATTCAACCGTTGTGGCATAATTGAGTAACAATCATCCATCCATTCATTCAAACATTCACATTTATAATATTAATAGGATTGTAAATTGTGATAGACATATTATATACATATTCTAACATGTATTTTACACATTCTATGTCATTGACTCATTGTCCTACCCAATTGTTCTAATTAGTGTGTTTTAATTATTTAATTAATTGGCTAGACACATTTCACTTACATTATTGAGGTACTTATATTGTAAAAAACAAGTTTTGTACATTACATGTTCAATATTTTCTAGAAATCTAGATTATTTTCATTATTACGACATTCATTATTATAACAAAAGTGATAATTCAACAAGTACGAAGTAAGAATGTTGAATTATTAGAAACCTTTTTAGGACAATAAAAAACAAGTTTATGTTATGATTGGAACCTAGTGAAAATATTATTATTATTCAGCTAACTTGTTCATCAACAATAAATAATAAGGGAACTCGGTTATGTAAATATATAATTTGCTGGTGTCTGCAACTCCATGTCTAAGTGTGTATTTTGCATATAGGATCTTGGTTTAACCGCATCTAACCTACATTCATATTTACATAGCATATCCTATCGGTATTAAGTTTGGCTAGCAGCCATAAAGACTGTCATCCCTATTAAAATGCAAATGTTAGAATTGAACTGCAACAAACACAAGCGGAATGATGATGAGTCCTTTTGTGAGTTAAGTGCCACCTTAATGACAGGATTATAACATGTATTTATATGCAGTGCATGTAATTTTGGTCTATACATACCTTGCATTCTTAGTGTGGTCTATTTGATTCTGTAGCACAATATTGGTCTTGTGCGAATGAAAGGCGAATCCTCCGACCACAGCTCTGTTCAATGCTTCATCACCTACAAGACGTACTTCTGCCTGAAAAGTTGTTTTTTCTAGCATTATTATGATGTCCTTTAATCATCATCTGCCTAGCCATCAGCCAACTATGTTGAGGACTGTTTCCAGTCTAAATGCATGCAACTGAACAGTATTATTAATTTTAAATTATTAATATGAAAGTTGTTGCAAATGGAACAATTTCCCGTAATGATTTTGCATAAACATTGCACCTAGACTTTTATCGCTGTATTCCCACAGGAATGGGAACTATGCGGGTGAAACAACAAGGCTTCAGCTAACAAAAAATAAAAATAAATCTGGACAAGTGCTTGTCGGACTTCGCACATAACAGTGCATAATAATCCAATCATTGGATAATACAGTTGAATCATCCTTCACGCAATTTGGCTAAAAAAACATTCAAGGTAACTTACGCTATCGTTACTAGCTAAAAGGAGAAGCGTTGGCGCAGCCGAATGCAATAAGTTTGCATAGTGACGAGCACAGTTTGAACGGCTCCCCAAGGCTCCCAGACAACGTCCGAGCGTCCCCGCCGCTGCCTGCAGCTCATGACTCCTACAAACAACACATATATAAATAAACCATCACAAACTTCAAGCCGAAAACGGAAAAACTATGCAAAAACTTACTTCGCCGTATTCTCATTTGCCTTTAGGAATTCCAAAGCTTTTTCAGCTTTCTCCAACACGTTCATGGCTCTTGTTTGTCAGCCGGTGTTCTCAGTATGTATTTCGATCATAATTAAAGCAATATATTGTTTGATAAACGAATTTCCGTCGCGAAAAACGCAAACAAACGTGAAGAAAATCAATCGAGTTCGAGTTGACGTCTTCGTTTTGTTCTGAAATAAACAAGAAATGAATTGGATCAGCTGTGTAGTGAAAATGTTAAATTCAATCAAATATTTGTACTGAAGAATGCATTATTTTATTCTTGTTTATATGACGTGCGTATAATATAAACACTTTGTGATTTAATTTATTGTATTTCTAATTTTGATTTATTTGTTGTATAAAACTATGAGTAGATCCGTATGTTTCCGAACGAAATTATAGCAGGAATCTGGGCTAGCTATGGGCTAGCTAGTGGCTGTTGTACAATAGGTAAAATTCATAATCTAGGGTCGCATCTTGTATAATGAAGGATGGCGTCCAGCCCTCTTCTCGCGGAGTCCCTGAAGGGAGGATAAGCCTGATACTTTATAGTGCTAACACACGTCCGGATTTAGTACGGGCGGACCACGAATTTAGTACGGCCGGACCACGGATTTGTGGGTGGTGTTATTCCGGCCGTACCATATCCGAGCGTGTGTAGAGTGGTCCGTCTTAATTATTATTAATCGAGTCCGTCTTGGTCCGCTTGTTTTCACATCGGATATGGTCTGCTCCGTACCAAACCCGGACGTGTGTAGGGTTGTCAGCAGGTTGGGCCGTACCAACTACGACCAAATTAGAAAAAGTCCCCGATTTATGGGCGATCTAATGATTTTGGTTATTGTCTCCCGATATTTTTACATTAAACTTAGTCATAAACAAAACAATAGGATTTGTGTATATTAGGACTATTATAGTGCTAAAACATGTCCGGATTTGGTACGGCCGGAACACGGATTTGTGGGCGCAGTTAGTCCGGCCGTTACATATCCGAGCGTGAGTGTACTGCTAATACACGCCTACAGTTACACGGCCGGATTTGGTACGGCCGGACTAACTCCATCCACAAATCCGTTGCTACTTAGCAACACATCAGACGTCCATTGCGCAGCGTAGGCAGATGAGGTTTAGACACAGACTCCACACAGTATTTTTTATACAGAATGGAAAAAATCAATGGGCCCTGAAGGGAAGTCACTTTAAATCCATTATATAGATTATTTACATTCCTTTATTTTTAAACGTTTTTTTGAAACTTCCAATGTTCACAAAATTTACCATTCGCGACAAAACTTTCTAAATACCGTCTGTATTGTCTCTCTAGGTAACTCTCACAGTCGCGCCATAGCACAGAAGAGTTAAATTGCAATTCTTGTTGTTTGAAAAGATAGCATCTTTGTTCTTGACACTTTTTGATACGCCATTATTATACGCTTACGAAATGGAAGTAAAACACGAAAAAATCAATATAAATGTCCAAAATGTTCGTTCGAAATTCAAATTTCAGTTCCGCACCGCAAACAAAATTCAGAAAGTCCTCGTCTAAAATGAATAATATAGCAAATGTGTTTATTTATTTAATTTTTAGCTGGTTCAGTTACCAGTTTAGGTAAGCCTATCGAGGAATCTGTGAATGCAGTTTTATTTCTTTTTAAATAAAGGCATGTTTCCTTTAAGTAATATTCTATCTTAAGGATTTAAAGCGGTTTCCCATAAGGGCCCATTGATCTTTTCCATCCTGTATAATAAGATGTATGGTATGGCACTTTAATTACTTAATACTTTTTTTTAATGTAACTATGTTTCTTTTGCCGTCCAACTTAATTTTAAATACTTATATTTAGAACGATAACTCGTTTGCCACTATTAAGATTGTCAACCCTGTCTAGCAGCTCTAGCGGCCGGCGCGGAGCGATTAGTTATTTATTCACTAAGCCTGAAACGTTCTGGCCTATTACAGTCCGTCAAATCTAAGAAGTACCGTTTGACAGCTATAAAAATACGTTGTATAAACTTAAGTTGATGCTTACGAATGATACTCGTTGTTATAGTGTATAGGCAGCATAGTAATTAATTAGGATTATGAATTTGATTATTCGTAAACTTTCATACAAAGTTATCACGGCAAGTTAAATGAGAAACGTCATCGGACTTCTTAGATTTGACGGACTGTAGTTCTAAAATCTACTCTGCTCTTCCTAGAATAAGGGACCACAATATCCTGTAATTGCTACAATATCCATTGTCTATGTTGAATTTGAAAAGAATATCCGGCCTATTTTAGCTCACACCATGGCCCTCAAATTAATGAGCCACTTGGTGTGCTACCTACCATACCTAATCTATTTCAGTGCTGTAAACTGTCCTCATTGCCTCATCCTCACACACTCATGGCAAATCGCAACATTTTAAAGTTCTAGTGAACCTGAAATTCTATTGAATTCAAAGAAATATGAAATGCAATTTACAACCTACAAAAATCATGACTATAATACGCTCAAAAACCTGATGTTTGAAATTTTGAATCCTTGATAACAATATTGATTTTGTATGTTGACATTGACATTTCTGATAAGAAGCTGTCAAAGTAGTCAAGTTGTATCTAATAAATTGATGAAATTGGACGAAATCTTGCTATTATTTAACTAGTGTTATTGCGATAATTATGTCATCAGAAGATCAGCAAGTCGACGTTATGTTGGGGCTAAAGAAAGTATTATCGCAGATTGAAGCCGCTGTTGCGAGGCGCAGTAAGGTATGTAAACAGTCCCTTTTAATCTTTATTTACGACACATCATCCCTTAATGTGCTGTTATCAATGAAAACTGTCTTTTCTACAACCTATCCGTTGCGTCGTTCAGCTATATCGACTGGCAATAACCTCTCTGGCCACCTTGGCTGCTTTGTCAAAGTTTAAAAAATATATTGTTAAGAGGTTTACCTCTTAACAATATTTTTTTTAAACTTTGACCAACATTTGCAAAGATATCTAAATCAATATTTAACAAATTTTAGGATTTGCCACAAATTTCACCAAGGTTGGTGGCTGTATCCAAAATTAAACCTGCTTCCCTGATTGTCGAAGCCTATGAAGCTGGTCAAAGACATTTTGGAGAGAATTATGTCAATGAATTATCTGAGAAAGCCAGTGATCCACTAATACTGGAGAAATGCAAGGACATAAAATGGCATTTCATTGGACATTTACAAACCAATAAAATAAACAAATTGCTTGGATCACCGAAGTTGTACATGGTTGAGACAGTTCATTCAGAAAAATTAGCTGATAATTTAAATAAACAGTGGCCAAAGTATAGAAGCAATGAGGAGAAATTACCAGTTATGGTACAGATTAATACAAGTGCTGAAGAAGGTATTGTATCTTATTTAATTTTCTAGTACCTGGGCAAACAAGCTCTGCTTGGGTGAAAATAGAGAAAACAATGTTTTCAAAAAATGAGATCTAGCTAGATTGATTTATTGCTCCCGAAGGTTAAACTTTCCATTATGGGCTGCTGATTTATGGCGCGGTGAGAGGGGGGAGGAGGAGGGGACTACCTCGCTTTACCTTCCCCACCACTCGGAGCCCCATAGTTATGGAGATATCCATGGTTAAAGTTTTTAGGTTAGAATAAAAAGTTCCATCAATATCCATTGATTTTTTACATATATACAAGAATTGCTTGTTTAAAGGTATTAGATTAATAAACTAATCTATTTTCTGGTGTGCAATTATAGAATTTTATTAGTTGTGTGTTACAATTTCTTTCCAAGTAATTCTTCAGAACCTACTATCTTTATAAATCAATGAATGATGCAATCTGTTTCTGATTTATTATAAGCTTTTTATTTTTTTGTAATTTGGTGCAAAGATCCATAATATGTAAGCAATTAAATACTTAACTTTTTCATTTGTTTTCAGCCAAAAATGGAATTGAGCCATCCGAAGCAACAAAAGTTGTTGAACATGTTTTGAAGAAATGTCCAAACCTAGATTTCAAAGGTTTGATGACTATTGGTATATATGACTATGACACATCCAAAGGTCCGAACCCAGACTTTGTGACTCTTGCCAAATGTAGACAGGAAGTTTGTGAGAACCTAAAGCTTGATATAAATGCAGTGGAATTGTCTATGGGGATGTCTACTGATTATGAACATGCTGTAAGTATATGTATATAAATACTTTTTCTTTCTTTATTCTTTTCATATTTAGACTACAGAAACAAGCATGGATAAGGAGTTATGATCTATTACTATACTCTATGGATGGCATTATGTAGTTTCTGCCTACCCTCATGGGAGAAAGATGTGAGTTTATGTATATAAACATGCACAAACATGTTGATGGTCATGTACAATTTTTTATAATGTTAATGAAATATATTCTTAACCGAAATATTATATTCTTATCCAATCCAACTGTTGGAACCTTTGTTGATAACACCCACAGAAAGCCACAGATACATCGGCAACAGTAACTTTATGGAAATTAAAATCAGTGATGAAACTAAATTCTAAAATTACCCCTTTTTACAGATTGAACTTGGCGCTACAACAGTTCGTGTTGGATCGGTTATTTTCGGTGCGAGACCACAAAAGGTTTAATGATCAAAGTGATAGTTCAATTTACTCTAAATGAGAGATCTAAGTAAAGTTTAGTTCTCGCCAAACTTCTGATCCGCCCTGAAGTTGGCTTGCCGATGCGCAAGGCACGGATTGGTGCTGTTTTTGTATGAGATTTACTACTGCACAGCTGCTGTATTCAACTTCAGTACGGCCAAGAAGTTTAGCGAGAACTATACCCACGGGTATGACAATAAATTAAGATGTTACAAAGTTGAGGTATGATAATTATTCTGTTGTTGATAAAAACTAAGTTAGTAAATGGGCTTCCAAATAATATATTTAAGAATGATTTTTATTTCTCACCAAATATTTAATAAATGTTACCGACTTAAAAAAAACGTGACAGCGACAAAAACATCTGTGGAAACTTTGACTGAGTTGGCTTGGCGTACCACCACGATTTCTCATTGGCCGACAGATTGAGTGAGTTTCCGAACGCATCGGTTGACGCACGCATGAGCACGAGACGAGTTCGCAATTTCGCAGAAGCTAAGAAAGTTTCTGTGTTGTGATGTAGTGTTATATCGACAATTTTAATCTTTTAAGTTAAATAAATAACTACCTACATTAAACATTAATAAAGTTGTAACAGTAAGGCTGTACGGATTGTGAGCTACAAATATGTGATACCGAACACGCAGTGAAGTGATATAAGTTAATTTTTTTGTGTCAACAAGTTCACATCCTTTATTTGAAAGTTTTTGAAACAAGGCCGTAGTTAAAAGGTAAGGATAACAACTTTTATAAATCCAGGAAACACTCAAAATTCCTAGAATAACATCTATAGTAAAGTTGTGTAATTTGCGTAAATAAGTGAGACATTCCGTTAGTTTTATGCATAATATTTTACTCGTGAGAAAGTGTAAATAATTACTAACTTGTTTAGAACGGTTGGTTCAATTATTATGCCTATGTGATTATAAAGTGTGGTAGATCATAATCGTGTTGTATATAATTACCGTGCATGCATGTCTACCATGGAATCTGCAGTAGGTCAATGGATATTTCATAGAAAAGTTTTATCAAAATATTTAACACACTATCTGATCTGCGTGAACAGATTTTATTTTGTTAAGGTTCGTTAAAAAAAGCCCTAACCAAATTCCTAATCAAGATGACATTTGAATTTTTGTCTTCCCACAAAATCAGCTCATGAGTGAGGATCATCTTACTGAAATTAACTGTCAAATATAATATCACAACTGAATGAGCTATAGGGATGGGCATTAGTACTTATGCATTCCGCCAGTTAAGTTTCAAGTTCCATCTACTGGGGCGAGCTTATCCCCTTTGACTGGAACAATTTTTGACTTTGTTCTGCTGCTGTGAAATTCCAAATTCAAAACCCTTAAAACATTGCAGGACCAGAGAATCAATTCTTGAACCTCATAAACATAATTTATAGCTTATGAAAACATTCATAAACTATTTGTAATTCCTAGTTATTAAAAAAAAAGTTTTAAAACTTTGTTCACTTTGACATCTCAAACTAAACAATTGATTGCACCATTCAATCACACATAAGCGCAACATGGCAATCTCCTGAGATGTGCCAAATGACCTTGCTGATGCAAATAGGTACTGTGTGAATATGTTTTTAGTGACATTAACAGGCAAGGACAATGTAAAAATAGGTAGGTACCTACTTCTTTCTATACAGAAAACCAATGGTCAGTAAATCTGGTTTTTGTCAAAGCTTCTTCTACTTCAAAACTCCGCACATTAAATTGTATTTTACTTTAATTTCTGCCCATGCCTTTCCTCCCATATTGTGACCCCATGCATTTTCCAGGATACATGTCTTTAACATAAACTTTAAAAAAAAAGGTTTTTAGAACAACCTATGGATTTAACACATTGTCTATCAATCAGTCAATTCAATCATAAAACTTTGTTATGAACACAAGTACCTAGTTCAGATTTACATAATGTATAAAATATCACCATTTATATGCACACCACAAGGCCTACAAACATGATTGTTTATTTTTTTATGAGCAGCATTTAATATGGGTGTGTCTTCATGTAAGTGTGTTTCACTTTCCACTTTCTACCACCTGCCGCTTATAATAATGGTGTGCAAGGGCTGAATTTACGATTGTTGTAGTCTACTTGGCGTTTTGATGTCTGTCCAAATTGTATCAGCTCAGTGTAAGCTTCATTGCCCCTTATATATAGTCTGTTCCCTCATAGGACTAAAAGATGTACAAAGATAGGCCATCAGTACATGGTAGACATCCCACAAATACACAATAAACATACATGTGCCTGAGGGCTAAGGAGTGCAATTGCATGCTGGATTATGTGTTTCCTGCTACCTACAACCTGGTGGTCCTTAAGTCAAGAGTGAATAGGTTACTTCTAGGCAATCATGCTTTACCATCAACCATATTATTGCAAATCAGGTGTGAAAGTGATCAAAAACAAGCCTATCATTAATGAAGAAAAACCTCAATCTTCCTCCATTCAATGATTTTAACAAGTAGGTATATCTTTAGATAGTTTTGAAGCAACTCATCAAATGATTCACAATACCGTCAAGTTGAGAGCCTGTCTTGAGTCTCGGCATGATAATATCAAAATTGTACCAGCAATTTGCTCACAAGGTATTGACATTCGCTTTTTAAATCAACAAAATACGGACATGTGGATTTCCTTGAGAGTATTGTGTTTTCCTTTCATTGTTAAAACTCAGAATGCGTAGACATCTAAAGTTATAATAATATGCAATCTGCTAAGTGTTGAAGGTCGTCTGGTGGCTGTGGGTTCCATTCTTTTGGGGTGACCTGTAGGATCATACTATGACATGTTAATGCCACCTTGATTCCACTGGGCATTAACATTCAAAAAGGATAATGCTAGTCGTCCTGTATAGCCTTCTCTGTCTCACATAGGAACCAACAGCTTTAAAACGTCATAGGCCCCTGAGCCTATCTTTTAGTTCACTTTCAGGGCTGGAGCTAAACAGAGATGAGACTATGTAAATAGACATCAATCTGAATTGTCGTTAGTGACCTCTTGTGAACGCAGGTAATCATCATCATCATTTCAGCCGAAAGACGTCCACTGCTGGACATAGGTCTACCCCAGGCGTCGCCACATTGACCAAACCCGTGTGTCTCGCATCCAGCGCATTCCCTCAACCTTAACCAGGTCGTCGGTCCAGCTAGTGGAAGGCCTTCCAACGCATCGTCATCCGGTTCGCGGTCGCCATTCCAGAAATTTTCGACCCCATCGGCCAACCGTTCTGCGAGCGATGTGCCCTGCCCACTGCCACTTAAGTTTTGCAATTCTTCTGGCTATGTCGGTTACTTTGGTTCTCCTGCGGGTATCCTCATTTCAGATGCGATCACGCAAGGAAACGACGAACATAGCCCTCTCCATTGATTGCCCTTTGGGTGACTTTAAGCTTTCTGATAAGGCCCATTGTGAGCGACCACGTCTCGGTCTAATAGGTGTTCACTGGTCATAGACTTTTGTCTTGAGGGACTGCGGTAAATTGGACGAGAATATACTGCCCAACACAGTCAATACTGCCAGTAAATGCTGACATTGTGATCACAAGATAATTTCTTGGATGGTAGACCCCTTTTCTAACTACAGCCACATTTAGATGGTTGCAATACTCGTAGCACAGTACTTAGGTCAGTCTTAAAACAAAAACTGAAACCATCATCTCGAAATCTTTCATGAAACTGTTGAACAGGAAGCTTCAGTTTTTGCTGTAGACCGGTCCGAAAGTTTTCTTTTTATAGCAATTTGTAGTAAAAAAGTGTTTGTTAATCTTACACTTCAAGCACTGAGTTGTGATCATTTGATGGGTGTAATTTCTAGCGCCTTCGTAATAAACTTCAACAATACGCAAATCCTTTGTCGTTTTTGTATCATTGCCGCACATTAAAATATTGCCTAAAGACTGAAACAAACAGACAAAATGTTCAACGATTACTATTGTTTACCTGCAAGAATCCGTCACACTCAGTGCACTAGTTTTGTCCACAAAGCAGGCTAATTTCTTTATTTTTTCTCTTCCTATGTTGTAACTTAAACGTCAGCCAAACGTTAGATTACGTAGACGTTATTGTTAACGTTATAGTTTCATGTTTTGTTCTCAATGGAGAAAGAAATCGGTCAAGTACATTAGCAGGTGTACGGTAATTGTTTGGTACTTAGTACCTACAATGTAAAAAAATGTTGATTGAGGTTTCCATAACTGTGGCTCCTACACAATGACCGCTTTTGCTGACGACCTCCATTAGCTTTATATTAAGTTGGTAGTTACGTCTATTTGAATGTACGCAGTTACGCACAAGAAGCAAAAGCAACAGGTAGGTGGATACGTGGCGATCATCGCACGTGCCACTCTGTAGTTTCCTCATGGTAATGTATTCTTAGATAATGTTGACACTGTTGATACTGCATCGAGATTCGTAAAACATTTTCGAAGAAAAACGAACGGCTGGACATGTATTCTATCCATTGGTTACTTTCAAAGCTCATCATCATCATCAAAATAATGTTGCTACTCCTGGGACACAGGTCTTCTCTCTGTGAGAGAGAAAACTTTCGAAGCTGTAAGACGATAAACGTATTGTGTGTAAATAAACTAAAGAGTGATGAATATATTTGATGGATAGAGCGAATATTAAATAAATGAAGAGATGGATGGATTGTGTGAGGCGCGGCTGCGAACCAAATTACATGGACTGGGACAGGAAGATGATGTTGAGGACAATAAAGAAAGCAGATGAGAGTGAAACGCGCTAATGCAAGATAAACAAACTAAGCACACTGCAGTGCACTGCACGTAATGTTCCCAGGCAAACAATGTATTTTTTTAATGTTGACTTCACAATCTAAAGCTTGGTAAATTCGTATGTAACACTCCCTTGGTCCGTGCGGATGGCGGGGGACGTCACTAGCCAATGAAGTGACGGCGCGATGACGCGACGACGCTCCCGTCAGGTGACCCCCGTCCCGCGCGCACGTTTTATCACCCCCGCTGCCTTACGTCCCCCGCGCCCGCAGACCCTGGGAGTGTCACAACGTACGAATTTGCAAAGCTATAGTCAAAATCTCGTACCGTCTAGTGAAAAGTCTAACCACACATTTTGAACAACGTCTTTAAATAGTGAAGGAAACTCGTGAGAAAATCACACGTTAATAAGCGAATTGCAGACATGCACTGCCCAAGAACAAATAGATTGCCCCACACATTGGTCATAATTGCAAAGAGAGACGCGTCTTGACTTGGAGTTTGGAGCCAAGTACAGACCAGACGTACGATTTGCTACGATCACTTCGTGGAGCCCTTTGCCTATTTGTTTCGTGGACAGGCTTTGTGACTTAAATCTCAAAACTATGCTATAGTCTGATCTGTAAAGTATAAAATCAATCTTTCTAGCCTTTTTTTCCATCTATGTTGGGGTTCGCTTACAGTCCAACCTGATGCAGATGAGTACCAGTAACTTATATGGAGCGACTACCTATCTTCTGACCTGCACTTGATCACAACTCAGTAACAGGACAACACATATGTTTGGCAAAGTCTGAAAACAGTCTTGTGTCAGATTTTTTGGCTTTAGGCTACCGTAACAGCTGTAAAGGTCTGTGAACAAGCTTAAAAGGGAAACAGAAAGGGATGATAAAAGTTTCAAATACCAGATTGAAACAAAGTTCTTAACATCCCCGTTCACACTTACGCACAACATTGAACACATTATAAGCCGCATAATTAAAAGAAATTACCATAAACGCTTTACACAACCGTAAAAAGACACTTTACATTCGGGAACACTTTAAAGTGTCGCTTTCGAAGTAAATCATGGACATAAAAGAAATTATAATTCTCCAGCGCAATGATTTAGAAATTCATCCAGCGACACTTTCGAATAGCCAGCTGTTGCCGCTCATTAAATTTAAAACGACGGATCATGTTTTCACTTGATTTCAATGAACGTGGATCAGCTGGTGCAATGAGGTAAATTGAGGGTATTATGTAAGAAGACTTCGTTGGCAGAATAATAAATAGTTTCCGTGGTGAACTGACTTTAGTGAAGATGTCTCATCTTCGATTGCCAAGGTACGTAACGACAATGAATTGTACTGGATTCACAATAATCTGTCGGGGATTTGTAAACGACCTTTCTGATGGTTGACGCAATTTGTTTTGTATTACACCGATAAGCGATTTTTAATATCAACCGAAAGACGTCCACTGCTGGACATAGGCCTCCCCCAGGCGTCGCCACATTGACCGGTCCCGTGCGTCTTGCATCCAGCGGATCCCCGCAACCTTCACCAGTCCACCTGGTGAGGCGTTCCAACGCAGCGTCTTCCGGTTCGCGGTCGCCACTCCAGAACTTTTCTGCCCCATCGGCCATCCGTTCTGCGAGCAATGTGCCCTTGCACTGCCATTTAAGTTTGGCAATTTTTCGGGCTATGTCGGTAACCCTGGTTCTCTTGCGGATCTCTACATTTCTGATTCGATCACGCAAGGACATTCCGAACATGGCCCTCTCCATTGCCCTTTGGGTGACTGTAAGCTTTCTGATGAGGCCCATTGTGAGCGACTACGTCTCAGAGCCATGGGTCATAACTGGCAACACACACTGGTCATAGACTTTCGTCTTGAGACACTGTGCTAAGTTGGACGAGATGATACCGCGATAAGCTATTTTTACGAAGCCAAATTGCAAGTTTGTTGAAATTTTCTGAGAAAATACGTATGTATATCGCCAATCTTAGCAATTCGAAAGCTCATTCTTAGCGGTCTCAAAGAGTAATTTTTTGTCGCCACTGTTTTGCATCTTCCCGTTGGAGAATTCTATGTGAATTTCATCTTGTCTAAAATGTTATTTTCAATGAAGCAGCTTGTATAGTCACTGTTTTCTCAACAAATTTCTAGAAAACTTTCCAAGAAGAATATAATTTCTGTCTGTGCTGGGCCGCCATCTGAATAATTATTGTACTTCAACCTGCTTTACGCACATCGCGAAACAGGTTGAACGCAGCCAATTCAATGAATGAAGCAAAAACAATGGGAGCTGATAATCATGTCGTGCAACTAAGAATCTTCAGTTAATTCAGGTTAATGGATTGCGGTAGACCGATTGCTTTACTGTGTGTGTTTATTTGTACATTATTCTTATTTTTGTCTAGGGGGATCATTAGATCCCGTTTACGTTTCGACTCCACATTGTTTGCTTGGTCTTGATTATTCTGGGCAGACATTTTGCTATTTTGTTAGACTGGTTTTCAAACCCTTGCTTGTTTTTCAGTACTTTCTGAGTTAAAATTTGAGGTATCTCTACATATCTCAAATCTTAACTAGGTAGATTGGTTACTTGGTTCACATTTCTAGTGCCTATCTATCAGATCTATAGATACGTATAATAAAGAAGTTTTTTTTCGTATATTTGTTTTTTTTACATGTCTATGATCAGATCAGAAATTTTTATTGACTAATAAAATGTGACCCACATTCAAAAATATATGAGAACTGCAGTAATTCAACTTTTACATATTACAATTATCGATTCTCGTAACTTTACAAACTGCCGGCCAATGCGTAACAATCAATTGAAAACAATCACGAGAAAATCAAACAAGGCAACCATTACGAAGTCTAATAACCCTTTAAGTTTACAACTATGTAAAAGAGCAATATCCAAATCAACATGGCCATTACCTCTTCTATAGCACGACAAACAATTGAACGCCTTCACGTTAATCGTAATCCGATGGTTTAACTGCTCTAAGAACAGTTAACTCACCGTAAATAATTAACTGGTCATAACCAGTTATACAATAAGTTAACTGAAAGCATGACTGAGTTAACAAAGGCTTGGACAGAGTAACAATGAGCTGACTCTTCAAGGAAACACGATTGGGGGAAAGCGCTCGAGGAAATGGCGCTGTAATAGGTCTTAGATGGAAATTAAGTAATATTAAGATTGAGGAAACGGTTACCTAATAGGTGCCTTTAGTTTAACTGCTGGTCTAATAAGCAAAGTGCTTGAGCAGTCGTATAGATTGGCGCTGTGAGCTGGTTTTTCTTTATTCAGAAATTACAAAAAAAGATGTAGAAGGATTTAGGATATACTTGTAACACAATGCAATACCTCTCGGCTCTCTACAGATTTCAATATTTGCGTGGGGAGCGTAAACCGATTAAGACATTTTATGTGTTGCGATATTCTCAATTATAATGTGGAAAAGTTTATTTATTTAATAATTCATGCACACACAAGTACAGAGGCGGACTTAATGCCTTAGGCATTTTCTACCAGTCGACCTTTGGGTGATGGAGAGATAAACAGTGGTAGGTGCAATAATGAAAGTTATGTGGATTATTTAAATATACATATAAACTATAAATACAATATAATCATACCATATATATTCAAAATAATAAACTAAATACATAAATATACTTGAACATTGGTAGTAATAGATAAATAATTGAAAAACATTAGCGCTGTGACGATACTACTGCCAACTTCTTACGGATATGCTCGCGAACTTTAACTTTGAAGGTTAACCGATTGGTTGCCATCCTGATTTCCTGGGGGAGCGCATTCCACAGAGAAATAGACTGAACGAAGAAAGAACGGTGAATGAAGTCAGTGCGGTGAGTGGGACATTGTAGAACGCGGTTATGTGATGACCGTAGATTTTTACTGTGGTTGGCGCAAATATATTGAAAGTAAGGGGATATCCAGATAACTAGGGAAATTGGAAGCGATTGGAGAGTAGTGTTCTGGAGTGGCGACTGCGTACCGGAAGACGCAGTGTTGGAAGGCCTGCCTCTGGGTGGCCTGAATACCTGATTAAGGCTGTGGGATGCCGTGATACCTCTAGTATTTCTATTGTATCCTAAAACTTCATAATAGAATAGAAATACTTTATACTACACCAAAAAAGTTACAAAGCCAGCAGTATGCAAAAAGAGCAACCTACGTTGTGATATATTTTAGTAATCTCACAAGTTACAACAAAGCAAATTACAGACAGATACTAAACTGTCCATAATTTACTCCGAAGATTAGCCATTAGCAATCCAAGTTCATTACCGCTTTAAAATTCAATGAGTTTCAAACTCAAGACCGTTCGCATCATGTAATCCATTACCAAAGAGGCAAGGAATTCCAATAATACTAAAAACTATATAAAAATAGTTGCTATAAAGGTAATCAAAATAGCCGTATCAAAGCTTTTGAGACCCACAATGGTTGCAAACAATGATAGGGACCTCAATACGCATTGTTTGATAGATTGGAAGGTCGAAAATGATGAAATGTATGATGTTACAATGGATGAGCTGGTGGATATTACCATTTATACACATGTGTACAATGTCGTTCACGATAGTATTGACGTAGCTACTGTTACTGTTATAATAGTCCTTGAAACATACTACGGGGACATTTAATGTGTTTGCAGTTACTTCATGATATTTTCTAATCATATTTCGGTAAATTTGATTTTAAGAGTTTGAATTGACACTAAGAGCTCGAGGATTAAAAAAAAAACAGAAAAGCACTAAAAGATGGAAGGGTTTGCAAAAACTTGTATGTGACAAGTTTATAAAACCTAAAAATCTAATGACGCAGACATCGTTTGCGTGTGAAGTACGTCGAAACCAAAGACACCAAAAATTCTCATGCAAAAACTGTGTCCAACAAAGTCGATCTTGTTATGAGAACACAGCTTCCATAATAAACAGAACACTCATGAGAAAGTAGCAACTGCAGTGCATATAAGGAAACGGTCTCAAGGCATTTCTTCCGCAATGTAAACGATACTAGGAAAACTGAATGTAATTTTAGTCATACGTTACGTGTCTTGCTTTTAGGATCGAGAAAGGTGCATTTGAAGGTTTTTGATTGAGAGACACCAATGGCGGCTGTGATTAATAGTCGTTATAATTAATCGGTTTCAATCGTACAGTTGGTTGAAATGAGTAATACATCGTCTAAGTATGTGAAGGCAGGCTTTGTGGTACACTTTATTGTACGGGCAGTGCTTATATTCGAGAGGACTTGGTTTTAGGGTCCTAACGGTTGGGCCTAAAAATTTTATGACAGGAAGGGGTTCTTGATTTTGGCTTAATGATCATAATGCTGAATTTCGTTATACCAATGTGAATTATGGGAATACATTTTATGCTCTTATTTATTTTTTGCTTTTATTTTATTGCTATTTTATGCTGCTTTAAAACTCAAACGGAGTCTGTCCGTCGTCTGTCATAGAGATTTTACAGCTAAACGATTGAAACTATAGTCTTCAAATTTTCGCAGTATAAGCATCTTGTTGATCCAAAGCCATACAAATTGTCAAAAAAAAAAAATGGAATTCTCTCATTTTTAGGGTTCCGAACCCAAAGGGTAAAATGAGACCCTATTACTAAGACTCCGTGGTGCGTCTGTCTGTCTGTCCGTCTGTCACCAGGCTGTATTTCATGAACCGTGATAGCTAGACAGGGGCTCCCATAAAACAAACGTGATTTTTTTGCCGTTTTTAATAATGAATTATAATGGTACGGAGCCCTTCGTGCGCGAGTCCGATTCGCACTTAGCCGGTTTTTCTTCCTATTACAACCAACCTGATTTTGCGGTTCGGGACGGAACCATAAATGTCCGACACGCACTGGGCCGGTTGTTGTGGTGCGCTGTGTGAAGTCACTGATTTTAATAAGATGGAGTTGAGAAGATTCGAGAACTATAGCGCCTATAGTTCTCGAATCTTCTCAACTCCATCTTATGTTTACCTCGAATATTGAGCATTTGGTGATAGGTAGCATTGAGTTATAGTATCGTTCACTGCTTTTTTATGATGTCCGTTGTCTGTTTTCTTGTTTTTCTCCTAGTACATATCATGTCAACCGACAGCATTTAAAAACCATAAAAACAGTTTTATTTTTTTACGTTTCCTGGTTCAAAGTTCGCAACCGTTTATTCACGAGGTGTTAAATTGGTTCTGCCATCGGTTTCGCTTCGTTGCGAAGATTTCTACGTGGTATCCATTACGGTAGCCATAGTTTGTATCTAATTGGTGTTGCAAGGACGGGATTATAAAAGAACAATGACATACATGTCTATAACTTGATTGTTTTATGGACAGTGCTCTAACGGCGTAGGTTTTGGCGCGGATTATGTAAGTTTCTTACGCAGTTCTTGGTAACTCGATGAATCAATACACTCGATTCGGTTTCGAAAATCTTATATCTAGAACAGATTTATTGATATCTGAGACTTGTCTTAATTCGGTTTTGGAATTGTTCGATAAAATCGGCAACTCGATTGCTGGTCTAGCCATGATAGATATACGAATTATACGATCGATATAATCGTCATGATTGTTTTGCATCTTCATCTTTACAACTTCACGCTTTGAATATATCATAGATTCATATATAAATGCATTAGCCAAAATATCAAAGTCAAGGTTGTGATATCAAAAAGCAGTATTCGACCTTATTGGCTTTTGATTAATTTTATGTTTCCTTATCCAAGCTTTAATTAAAATACAGAATTCCAAATCAATAACAACGCACGCAACACCCAACATGAAACTGCCAGAAATGTTTGCCAAATGGTTTTAATAGCAGCCTTTACATAATTGCTGGCCATTTCACATTTCGGTTCAAATATTTTCGGCCATAATAACAATGACCTTACTGTATACTCTGTATGGGCAGCCTTGCATGACGCGAGGGGTGCAAGGAGAAGCGCAGAACATGTAGCTTATCCATACCGTCACCCTAACCTACACATGGCGTGGGTTCAACCTACACATTAAAGACTTCTGGAATTCCCAGAATTCCCTCGGGTCATAACCCACCACGCGGGCCCAGTGCCGGTTTGTGGATGTCACATATCTTCAATTTTTTTTGTGTTTACTCACGATCGGGGCCATTACCACTGGGCCACTACTACTCTCTTGGACAATTGGTCTCATTAAAATGCTTTGATTCAAAGATTTCGCTGTCAGAAGTGAAGAACCAACGCATTTCGATTAGACCAATATAAACGGAGTTTAGGCAACTGGCTGATACAAAGTCGTCCGACTGGGTATTCTACTGACGCCAGTAGTAGATAATCATGGTAATAACTTGTAATTTCTATGGTATGACGTCAATCCGATATCAATAAAATAACCACTAGACAGACCAAAGTTAGACTATCTTAAGAATAGGTATTATAAATATGAATAAATTACGAAGTTCGGTACTGACTCGATGGGCAAGACTTTGCATTGTTATTAACACAATCGACAATGTGAAAGGACTGAATCAGCCATAAGACCGGTTGACCACATGAGGACTCCTTCGAAGGAGTCACCAATTTTGACCAGCCATAATACTAGAGGTGACTTGCTTTGGCTTAAATGGAAAGCAATTAATCGACTGCAATACGCCAATGCAAGCACAATTTTGACAAATGGGGGATTAGAGACCCCATCACATAACGCGAATGTTATGCTCCTGTCCAAACCACGATCCATCAGTTGGAGTGCCAGAACCGGTGTCCATACACCTACACTTGTGAGAACTTAACACACGCCAATGACTCCAGGATTGGTATGGTTACGTACTGGGCCTAACTCATTCAGTTATACATTAACATAAACACAAAAAGAAGGAGCAAATACAGCTGATGATGTCATATCACATTTGTTGGAAACAGCATAACAATGACCTTATGGCCAGCCAAGCGTATCGCGACGCGTGGCTACGCCGTCCGTTACGTCTGCCCATTGTCAAGGTTGACAGGATTCATTAGGTGAAGCGTACTGATTTGCGTAATTGCCTGAAATTATGTAGCTGTTAATGCGTGTTGAAAGAACGGTAACGTGGAAGAAGTAGATTGTAACGTTTGAAGTGTGAATTTTGGTGTCACTGGAAACGGTATGGGTGGAGCAATACCATTTCAAGCCGTACCAAACATGAGAGGGATTCGGCTATGGGATATGTGAGGTCAAACAATGATGTGGGAATCTACGTGTATTTTGGGTGTAATGCGGGTGGCCTAGGACCGAGTGGCGTGCAAGTAAAGGAGAATTTCACTCAGCATTAGGTTGAAGTAAAGGCGAATGAAGAAATGACTGTGACTTAATGACTTAATTTGAAATGGGTCTTAAAGAACCGTTTCAAAATAAGATTTGGAGATAATAGTCTCTAATTTGACGCCGCTGTCAAGTCATTTATCAATTTCTATCTTTGAATAACAGGTAAAGACTTGTCTAGATATTTAAAATGAACATCACACCTGCTAGACAAAAAACAAAGTCGTTTCTCAAGTTGAATGCATGCGAAATCAGCATGAAATTATCAACTTTATCCTTAGTCTATCATAGAAGAAAAAATGCTCTGAGAGAATCTTCCATGGTACTTAAAACCTAGGCTTCAATGCAGGAATTGTCTACACGTGCTAGAAAATTACCGCAGGTGAAGCTTTTTCCACGCATTCCTTTCAGCATCAATTGCCAATTACACACCGTCTGCTGACTTTCCTACATAGTATGCGACTGTTGGTGTTGGATATGAATAAAACATCATCTATGTACAAGTCATCATGCATGGGGTGAAATCGTAACATTTCATAGCTTCATGACGGTGAAAGAAAGTGGGTTAAATTTTGATATTGGATTGGATCCCTCGTTTTCAATGGCGTGAAATCGGACAAAATTGATGTATGCCGTGTGAATCGTGATTATTTTTGGGTGTTCGGAATAATCGCATTGATATGTCTAGTTATGTGTGACAATGAATGTGAGGCAGTTGAATATATGGTTATTTTATTCAGTTTACCATTTGCACCGGCTTCGTTCGAGCCTAAATTAATTCAGTTCCTAAATTCGTAATGGAGTGACTTGGATTGGGCAGTAGAAAATCTGTGAGTTTAGTAAATATCAAGCATATTTTAGTTGTAGATATTTTCTTTTCCACACATCAACTAATTTGTGCCAAAAACATTGAAAGGTTAAATGAAATGTGTTGATTTTTTTGGAAACCTCTACAAATTGGACGCTGTGGTAAAGACTTTGTTATACATACAGAGCCTCTTTGATATCAAATTACCATAAAAACATCCTATGGCATATTTATTGTTTTGACCTTCTTTAACTGGTTCAACAGAATAAATGAATGAATTAAATATTATAAGTATTATTCAAGCAACCTAGATTTGATCTATGAAACAGTAAATAATCCTTTATTTCCTGTTTCATAGATCATCCAATTTGTGTGATCCAATCCTTTTCGTTTCTTCTTCGACATCAATACTACCCATTTTCTTGTTCTCGTCTTTTCTGCATCTTAGACCCAGAGGGATGTGTTCTAAATAGTCAACGAGACGCCTACTTCGAGTCTGGCTTAATGATCAAAAACCAAAAGGAGAAAAATGATTATATCTCCAAAGTTATATCGTCTACCTTTACAACAACGATTACGGGGTGCAATAATTGTCCTTTTAACGTGCTTAAAACGTGGATCCACGCGAGACAATGGCTTTTTAATTGCTTCGGTAAAATCGGCATTCAACCGACTAAATATGTCTTTGTTTTTTTTCTTTCATTGCCGTTAACAAATCTCAGATGTTCTGCTTGAATATGACCAGTTTTATATCCAATAATGTCAATATTATTAATACATTGTTAGCATGTTACGTCAACTAACGTCTTTTTAACCTTGAATGTAAAGGTGGCATATGAATCTAGATTTTTGTTTATAAAATCAACGTTGAACTTGAAATCTTGGTATTGTTGAATTTATTTAAATACTTATTTATAACTATGCTTGTTTTATTGATGACCTACTGCCCCCATTGGCCTGGTTAAAAAGGCTACGGCAATCCGCTGGTTGCGAGACCCACAGGACCGATCGATGTGGTGTCATAAAAGTGTTCAACAAATATAGCTGTGTCCCGCGGTGTCTCCCGCCCGCGTTGTATTTTTTTGTTCGCATCGTATTCTTGCTGATTTTATTTCATTTTGCTCGGCTTCTAAGGGTCGTAGCGTGATATTAAGTCTAATAACATGCCTCTAAAGTTAAAAAAGTTAGTTAAATAATTTAATAAGACTTTCAAAGCCGACGGGAGACAAAAGCCTTCAAACAAACCAAACTCAGCTTTAATAAATGTACCATACTAATATTAGAAATGCTGTATGGATCCAAATCCACTCAGCCGTCGCAATTTCATCCAAATGTAACTTACCACACGGGTAGATATCAAGTCCTGAATTAGGACATAAAATACTTTTTATCTCGGTAGTGTATTCTCTTTGGATTATTACCGACTTTAGACACAGAAAAATTAAGTATAGATGTAACGGTCGTCCAGGTGTGAGTAAATAAGTTAACCATCTGCCATACTGTCCAGAAGGCACCAGACCGTAAACTAATTAACAAGCCATGTTATGTGGAATGCGTAGGTATAGCCAGTAGTTAGTGACTTAATAACAACTTTAATGATGCGCTGCTCAACTCATGACAACATCACTCAGATATTTAGCGTGGTCATTCCTGGAATCTACGTTTTTCCTACTTAAACGACGTCTGGATTGTTGCAAAATCATTAAGATGGTCATTGTTTACTTGAGTGGAAAGTGTATCTTCTCTATCTCGGAATATTATAGCCGATAGTTAGGTGACTCAATAACAATTTTAATGATGATAACAACTTCATTCAAATATTAGCGGGCTCATTCCAAGGATCAATGTTTTTTCTACCTAGACGACGTCATTTTGATATCTCTCAAAATCTTTGTGACGTTCATTGCTTACTTGAGCAGAAAGAGTATCTTCTCTATTTATAGCTGGTTACTGTAAAAGCCCGAACTACGGTAAAACATAAGATTTAACAAGTCTTGCGGGTAAAAGTCCAAATTGATAATTGATAATTTCAGGCTTTTACCAGCAATCATATGGTAAATCTTAGGATTTACCTTAGAAACTTGTTAATGTTGTTTTTTTAAGTCTATGGCACATCATTCTAAAAAATACCTAAATGATTTTAAAACATTTTCAAACGTTTTTAACAGGAAATATTTTATAAACATTTAGGTATTTTTTGGAATCATACTTTGGTGAAGCTAATCAATCAGTCCTTTATTGTACTTAACATTTTCATCATAGTGTGTGTATTTGCTGGTAAAGGCCCGAAATTAGCGATTATCAAAGATCATTTCGGGCTATTACCAATGTGACTTGGCAAACCTTAGGTTTTACCGGTAAATGCTAGGATTTACCGTAGTTCGGGCTTTTATAGTAACATAGCCAGTAGTTTGTGACTTAATGTCAATTTTAATATAGCGCTGCAATATCAATTGATGACAACATCATTCAAATATTTTGCGCGATCATTCCTAAAATCCAATCTAAAATTTTGCTACTTAGTTGACTTCATTTTGGAATGTCGGAATTTAATAAGTTCATTGTTTACTTGTGTGGGAAGAGTATCTTCGGTATCTCTAAATAGTCAAAGTCCCTGTCTGCCTCTTTCTATTTCTTCGCTTACTTCTTCTAAACCATGGAACGGATTTTGATACGGTTTTCACTAATAGAAAGACCGATAACCGAGGAAGGTTTGTGTATATAATTTGCGAAGTTGAGGTGGGCCGCTAGTTGATATTAAATTTATATAACGCTTATTTTTTTGTATGTCCGTCCGGATACAACGTGTTCTTACTTGTAAACATCCGCTAACAAAAGATTAAATCAGACAATTTCCTTGTCGATGCTATCGTCACTTCAAAAGCAGCGAATTTATTACCTGAGTCATTTTATCATTTGAGTCGAAACCTAACAGACCGAATAATATTCAACTATAATGATTATAAAATGAAACTTTCGTCGCAAATTGTTTTCACCGCTTAATGGCAGAGTAAATCAAATCCGGACACGCAATATTAGATCGTGAGATCGTTATTAAGGTTTTTGAATAGAAGGTTGTACGGTAGCTGGTTGTATGAGACAATAACAACAGGCTTTTATGTAATACGAAGTTGGGATGTGAGCAAGTAAGTGATGAATATAATATAATAGCAGA
Organism: Orthosia gracilis; assembly: GCA_947562075.1. Classification (NCBI taxonomy): domain Eukaryota; kingdom Metazoa; phylum Arthropoda; class Insecta; order Lepidoptera; family Noctuidae; genus Orthosia; species Orthosia gracilis. The sequence goes on along the minus strand of OX387274.1, from coordinate 30,987,584 downwards.
AATGGGAAAACGTTCAGAGGCGGGATGACGCGCAAGTTACTGATACACATATGAAGATAAATGTGGATGTATGGAGAAGTAGAGCGAGGCCAAAGAAAAGATGGTTGAATTGTTTTAGGAGTGAGTAAATGTCGTGTTTTGCCAATTCCAAGTAGTATGGGACAAGGGCATGTAAATGTGACGATGAGAAGAAGACTGGAAACTAAAAACGTCCACCCTTTTTTTTGGTTAGGTAAAATGAATTTGATGTTAACGGATAACACAGCAGAATGGAAGATCACTTGTATCGACATCATGTAACGTGAATCATGGATAGGCGAGCTAAAGAACAGATTTTTCAGAAATACGTCTACAAACCCGTCTCCTCGTGTTGTGTTCCTCATTACCGAGGGTCGTGATTCCCCCTATGAGAGGTCAACCTTTCTCGTATGATGTTCCTCCATCTGTGTCTGTTCTTGGCGTCGAGGAGTGGTTCAAGTTGGAGTTGAGCATTGCACGAATTTGGTCAGACCACCTGATCGGGCTTCGGCCCCGTGGCCTCCCGCCATCGACTTTGCCAGTTATCATCAATTGCTCGAGGTTATGACTTTCTTTTTACCCGACTGCCGTTATCAGTCTATGTATGTATGTATGTTTGTTCCTATGTGGCGTTCTAGAGACCAAACGTGTTGGCCGATTTCGATGATTCTTACGACAATCGATTTGTCTTAACCCTGCGAGTGTGTGTGGGCTACATTCAAATTGGAAAATAGAAAAATGGCGGATTTTGTGGGCCATATTGTGAAGGCCCAAAATTTTTTTTTCTTCCAAACCCATCGTGTAATCAAAATAAAGGATTTGAAAAGTTGATTACAAAAATATATAAAACTTATATGTTTAAATGTACCTAACACGAAAAAAAAATAACTAAAAATTTGTAAATAAATAAAAAAAAAAAAACAAAAAACGAAGGAGCATACATCTGGTTTTGGTCAGCCAGCTCATCAGCACGGCATGATTTTCTTCTTGTTTCCGTCTTTTTAGTTCGCTTTTTAAGCAGTCGGGTTTTTTGTTATTATACATTTTTTTTTTTATCCGGCAATGTGGCCAAAGAATGCCAAGACTCTTCGCAGGCAGGTGGTGGCAAATCTGGTCTTGAGCTATAAAAAGCCGTATCATGTTATGTAATTTGAAATGTAATAGATAAAACAGGTCAAAGGCTTCTATAAAAGTCACCTTTTGTACACATAATATTCAGTGTCCAGAGGCTTTAGTGCGAGTTTTTATTCACGCTCAATCGCGTGAACGTAAACGTCAATTTGTATTGAAACTGGATAAGCGCCGTCTGGTGACGTTAAGGAGAAACCTCTTTTTTGTATACATTTTGACAAAAGGGATCGTATACGTTATCACGAGTGAGTACGTTAAAAAACTCGGAATAAGCACACAGGTTGACAAGATAGTTGCCTATTTTATCAAGCTCACTTTATCATCCTCATTCTTCTGTCCTTACTTCTATGTGTTTATTTAAGATCGGCGTTGTGCGTCTTTTTCTTTCGTCAATTTCTATCTGTGACGTTCTTAGTTCTTTCTTATCTATGTTCGTCTATACAATCTATCTATATTTTCTTTGGCCTGCCACTTTTATAATCATTTTATACTCAACATAGGTTATAAAGCAGTGATATTATGCAAGTTACAAAAGTATTTATTTAAGTACTGAAAGCATACTTTCATCGTCTTTAGTAATTTGTCGTAGTCGTCTCTTTCACTCGGACGCTGTTCTCATTTTTTTGTTTACTTACTGCTAATTAAGACGAATCGAAATGCTTGAAAGTATTGTCATTCATGACATAATGCTAGGCAATTTGCAATCCTTTTTATTGGTTTAGGAAGTCAGATCTTCGAAAAGTATTATGCTGGATCATTTAAATAAAAATGCGATAACTTTGATTGCGATTCTTTTTATGATGACATTTCTCTTAATTAGTTTGATACTAAAACGGCAAGCTTTTTTATATTTTATTATATAACCACGCAACGCAAACTCAGCTGTTGCCAATTAAAAAGAACTTCAGTTTAGAAGATCCATATTAATAATTGCATAATAACAATTTTCTTTTAATTGTTACAGATTTTCTTCTCACCCCGTGCGAAGATCAGCAAAGGGAAACTGTTATGATAGCACTGAACAGCTAAACAATGGACGTGTCAGAGAGCCAGTCCCACAACATGAATAGCTAGAAAACATATTAAAAAACAAACCAATTAGCTCGAAGCTATGTGAAATGTGACATAACGCCATCTAGCGGTTTATTGACGATCTACGTAGACAGTGACAGTGATAAAACGTCAACATGAAGTTGAATTTGTTCAAGCGGTCGATGATTTTTGCGACCTTTTTCGGTTCGTGTTTGTGTATAGCGTTGATAGTGGCGTCTTTGGGAACTACGCATTGGATTGATGCGCGTGCTCGAAGGACGTCGAATCCTTTGGAGTCCGAAGGAAGGATCAGTTTCGGGCTATTTGAAGGACGGAAGGAGCTGAACTTCGGATATGGGTGGAGGAATCATGATTTTAGTGGTAAGGATGCAATTTTACTTCATTGAGGTTTATTTTCTTAAAGCGGCAAGTTTTATTGCTTTATTTTTATTCGCAATCTGTCTAAGAAAAAATTGTTGATCGTCGTTTAAGGGCCTACATCTGCTTTGTTGCCGTAAAACGGTAACTTTCTAAAGCAACCTTAGTAACGGCTAGGTTAAAAGGTTTGAAAAAAAAATATTATTGTTTCATGTACATTATTTTTTAAACATGGTTTTTTCGTATAACAAATAGTTTTGCTTTAAAAAAATAATTAGCAACACGATATATTTCGCAACTTTTGGATATTCCTCCAAAACGACTTGGATGTTTAAAAATAATTTACACAGAAAAATTGATGGCTGAAATTTCTTCATAACTGACATAGCATATGTAAATCAAATAATATTTTGCAAACAAAGCTGTTCAAAAGGAGGTTCAATATTGATATTTTGGCATCGAGCGGGCGCACGGCCAATACTGCGTTTACAATGGGGCGTATATATCGCCTTAAGCAATAAGTAACTGGTACATAATCAAGTTTTTGATTCAAAGTGTGTTAGTGTTACAAGTACGTAAATAATTTCGCTAAGAAACGTGTCTTCGTAATATTTTCACCAGTTGTCATTATTTGTACAATCTTCGGTCTCCATCAACAATATTGAATCACTGAACTGCATTCATGATTTTCACAAGCGGGTCTTCGAAATCCTACTACTGCGGCACACTAGCGGCACATTCCTCGCGAATTGGCTTTAATCAAAAGGGTCCTTCAATGACGGTAAAAAACGGTCGATCAAAGCGGACGCTCCATCCAGAAGATCGTTTGCTGTGTTATGCGTAGTTTAAAACTAAATCTAGCAACAAGTATAACTACCTAATTAGCCTTTATAAACGCAACATTAACGAGTAACTTTTGTTTAGTAAAGCCTCGTATCCACTAGGCAACATTTGACGCGCGACATGATGGACAATATGTTGCTCATCATGATGAACGGCAACGAGGAATTTTGGTTTATTAACGTTGTCTTGTCGCGTCATATTGCGCGCCACCTGGCAAAGTTGCCGAACATGTTGAGCGTCACGTGTTGCACCTCAAATGTTGCCTAGTTGATACGAGGCTTCAAGTTTACTTCAACCACTCACGAACGTAACTTTATAACTATAATACGGTTATACTTTGGCTATGCTCGTCTCGTCCCTGCCAATACCCCCCCCTCCCCTGAAAGCACTGGTGGCCACTACTGGTGGCCGTTACCCAGTGATAACGGCCCCGACTTACGTATCGTAGGTTGTGGGTTCGAACTCAGGCTTTACTTTGTGTAAATTATTATCATCACCACTGCTCTAAAATCATGAGTGACAAGGAAAACATCGTGAGAAAACCGAACCAAAAATCGAAGACATGTGACATCCACCAACCCGCTTTGGGCCCGCGTGGTGGGTTAAGGCCCATTCTCCCTTTCTCACACAGAGGAGGCCTGTGTCCCAGCAGTGGGAGCATTAGAAAGACTGTTGATGATGATAACTCACGAAAGAAAATCCTTACTGGTTGCTCATTGAAGATAAGATTACACAAAGAACGTGCCAACCGGTCTCTTGTATCAGATTTGTATGCAATGCAACATTCTTGTAATATTTCTAGATATAGTAACATTGACAACTTGATAACACCGCTTCTTGCGAGTTACAAATGGAACTGGTATGACAAAAGATTAGACAACCTACAAGCTATGATAGTTCCGTTTTGCAATAACTTGTTGAGGTGACAATGGTCTGAGTCACAGCTAAGAAGACACAGAAGATCTTTGCAGCAATAACTTATTCAATTTACTTGCAGAATCGCTGGTCCGATCGCGAAGATATTTTGGTCGGTTTCATAAGTTCCCGACATCCTTTTTTTGTTTTGTTAACGGAAGGAAACCTTCAAAAGGTGCCTGGCTATTTAGGTTAAAGACTAGGCCGTGTGCCCCCCCTTGACCTCTTAAAAGACCACCCCGGAAGCCCCTCTGTGCAACGCGTGTTGGGGCTCATCCCTGGGGAGATTGAGTAAGCGCGTCCTATGAGCCTCGCACATGATCACTCTGCCAACGTCTTTCCTGGAGTCTCGATGTCATTTGAATTGAAATGAATCATACCATCACTAAGACATTGTTATATTGAGTCGGAGCACTTTTGGTCTCCCTAAATTTGCCGGGATGTCTAATTTTCTCTGCCTTTGTATCATCCAGCTTGACATAGCTCTTCCTCACATTTTCTGCTTCTCGCATTCAGTAATCACCCGGGTCTTGTACGATCTTAATCGGTAGAACTTACGAGTAGTTTTGCACAGCTCATACTTATATAAAAGCAAATGCTTCCATAAAAGGGACTTTACACTGATCTGAATTCAGATCATCCAAACTCTTCGAGCGAATTGACCGATAAAAATATTATTTGTATTGAAAAGTATGACACTATTCCCACTAGACCGTTCCGTCACCGACCAACATCGTCGCATATCATGCACGTCAACAATTGTCGGCGAGAATATTTTACCGGTCCTAACACGCTCTGTGCATACTACATACTACTACATATACAGGCACAGAACGCTGTCAAACCGTTTCAGTAGTGCTGCAGTATCCCTAGCTACTGTTTCGTTGCGACATCAAGTTAATCTATATCAGCTGTGTATCGAAAAACTAACAACATGAACCAGTCTTGTGTCTACTGACTAGTCATTGCTAAAGACTTGCTTTGTGTCCACGATAAGATCAGGCCGTTGCGACTTGCGTTCAGTTTTGTAATCCATTCGGATTCAGAGGCGTTGCGGTTTGTCAATCCACAATAACATCGGATTTAAAGTTGACATGATTAGTTACTTTAGTAACATTGCCAGCTAAGTAATTTCATATGTAGGTATATCCAAAACTAGAATCACTCAAAAAACTTCAGCAATTTGTGTTCCCAAGGTCTGTCTTTGGTGATGACCATGCAATAGTACGCTATTTCCGATCCTATAACTCCTATAAGTCTTTCTATTGATTTTAAAGTCCCCAGGAGTAGTATACTTTTTGGCCTCGTCTCGTTTAAACCCCGAGAAAATCATGATTTTGCGTGTAAAGAACAGTGGGGAGTATTTTCCAGGCCATCCCGGCCAGTTGTAGGCGGACTAGCTCTGTTCTTTCTCCTGCTTGATATGGACACAGATAATTATCAGTCCACCTATTAATCAAATCTCTTCTTCTGTGTATACTTCGCAACTTCTGCGGCATCGTCAGTGCCAGCACATAGATCGCTTTGACTGCAGGTTTTGGAGCACAGACTGCAGGCAAGTAGCTGCTGTCCTAGCTCCCAGCCTAGTGATGAAGTACCATAACCGCACTCCTCAGACTTTTCGCCGAGGTAACCCAACTTTATCAGGCTGGCAAATATATTTGTCCACCTCATCAGGCGTTACAAATACTTCCAAATTAACATGCATTTATCTCCATTCCAGTAAAAGCCGGCACGCATCCTGCACGTCGCTGGGCATGGTGCGGAACAGCGGGTCTACTGGCCGCGTCGCTGCTGTCGGCGGGAGGCGCTTGTGTGCTGGCAGCGCTGGGCTCGGCAGCAAGAGCAAGATGCTCGCCACGACCGCTGCTTGTCAGCAATTCTTTAGCAGGTGAATCCTACAAATTCTTTTTATTTTTTAATTATATTTAAATAATAATAAAAAAATATATATAATTTAATTATTTTGTGAAATTATGGGTGGATGTTTATTACTCAATCACGCCAGAACGGCTGAATAGATCTGGGTGAAATTTGGCACAGAGATAGATTATAGTCTGGAATAGCACATTGACTTTTTATGTCGGAAATTTTTACGGTTCCCGTGGGACAACACCCGACATTCACGCGGGCGAAGCCGCTAGTAGAAGCTAGTTAAGTAAATTATAAGTACGCGCAGCTAGAATCCGGGTCGTGTTCGTGAGAATGTTTCCTAACTAATGATATGCGGTCACTGTCCCATTTAGCTGAGCTGTCTTTTTCCTAACTATGGGTTTCTCTATTTTAGCCTAGCTAGCGAAGTTAGCACAGTAGAGTGACGAGCGAGCGAAGCGAGCCCACACACATAACATACGCGCTTACTGAAGTGATGAGCTAGTAAAGCAAGCCTACCACAATACAAGCAAGTGAAGTAAACGTACTTTGAAAACGAGCGAGCGAAGCGCGCTTGCGAAGAGTGAGCAAAACGAGCACCTTCCATAAGACAAACAAAGCAAATAGAATAAGCACACAATAGCATACTGTTAGAAATAGCGGGCGAAGCGAGCATACCTACACCACAAGCGATTGAACCGCGATTACTGATGAGCCCTGTAGAAGGCACTTTTTCTGTTCTGAGGATGAGCCGAGTGAGTTCGGCGTAGAGGTAGGCGTTGGCGTTCGCTTCGCTTAATTACTTGTCTCTAAGGCTCACTGGACTCCTTTTTCTTATGAGCTCGCTTTTTTTGATAGTGGTCTTGCACCACTGACTTGTCATGTGGCTACCCATATGCTCATAGTGGGAGTAAGATCTTTTCATTTTTTTCTTTTATGGGCTCGCTTCGCTCACTTGTCATGAAGCTGTGCTCCCACTAACTTGTATGGGAGTTTGCTTTCCGATATAATATTATGGTAAATCAAACATGCCTTCCCATGTTTCAGTGCTATTCAGCCTAGGAGCAATAGCAGTTTGGCTGACCGAGTACTTCCTGAGGTTGCAGCACAACGTGATGTCGGACGAAGACCTCGCCAATACGTGGTCTTCTGACGACACTGCTGATCTTGGACTGTCCTTCTGGTAAGGATAATAAATGAATGATTAATTAAATAGATGCAGTAAATATAAAGAATCTCTAGATGTTGAACTAACAGTTGTAAAAGGCGCCTAACCTAAACACAATTTTTAAAGTGCGCTTCAGGAACTTTGTATCTTGGGTCTTTTGGGGTCAGTTATACTGCCAATTTTAATGACTAGCTCTGTAATCTTAGAGTCACTCCACCATCATCGATCATCAGCTTCATCATTTTAACGTTCCCACTGCTGGGACACTGGCCTCCTCTCTGTGAAAGAGTGAATGGGCCATAATCTACCACGCGGACGGATGTCACATGTGTTAGAATTTTTGGTTCTAAGACATGCTGGTTTCCTCACAACGTTTTCCTTCACCGTTTTTAGAGCAGTGGTGATGAAATAATTTACACAAAGTATTGCGCCTGTCTAGGTTCGAACCCACAACCTACGACACGTAAGTCGGGGTCGTTACCACTGGGCCACCACTGCTCAGCTCAATGTTAGAGTGAAGAAGCTTGATGATGATATTTGACAATATCAAGCTAAACTGTTACAATTCAGTTTTAAGTTTGGTTTATTGTCACACCAATTGAAAAGTGGTTATTACCGCCTTTACCACCAAATAAGTTTCCAAAGTCTTACCATCCCATTACACGCACAGTTTTCATTCAGTAACTAATTCCCACCTTCTTGTTTTTCAGGCTGGTGGTATCAGCAAGCATAGCAGCGTTCATTAACGACGTCTGCATACTCATTGCCATGGCGGACGGACGAGACATCGACACCATAGCCCCGGCTTTAGAAGAAAAAGTCAATGGGGCTATCATGTTATATTAGACAAATTACTGCAAGATTATGCGTTTAGATTGGGCTGGTATTGACAATTTTCTGGCCAATGATGGTTTTCTAAAATGATGTCCACTAGGTGGCAGCATTATGACGTAAGTTCCAGACACATGTCAAAACCCTTATGTTTTTGACATCACCAAAATTGACGTCAGTGTCATGTTGATGTCATTAGTTTTCAAAAGGAAAGACCTGGCGCCAAATAGTGGAAAGAAATTTCCTAAAAACCCAGAAATCCTTTCAATTCAGAAATCATCAATTTTAGAAATTCGAAATTCTAATTCTTGCATTTCATTTCGCTATTGAATCAGTCAAAATACCAAAAATATAAAAAAAAATACAGACCCAGTCAATGTATCGAGAAATATATTCATTTGCAAGGATATACGTTTTAGTTTTAAACGAAACAATATTAACAGACATTCAAAACAGGTAAACTATTGTCGATAAGAAGATGTTTTGATGAGAAAACCATGCATTGTGGTCATTATGAACAAAGCGTTTAAAGAGGAGGTACAAAATACACGTGTGTGGATTTAAAATTATGATAGATCTGATCATTATGCTACAAAATCGCCTCAGCGCACAAGACTAAGAAATTAATTGATGTTTAATATTGTACTCTGATACTTTCCAACGGCAAATGCGACTTACTTTCCTATTTATACTGTTATAGCCATCGTTGAAATATTCGTAATTGTTGAGCAATTCGTCTTATTATAAAATGAGCTTAATAATTGACTTGAAGAATTTGGTCTTGGACCAAAGTAAGAACGCGTTTTGTAACAAGACGGGTCCACTGTACTAGGCAAGGGACAAAACTCCTCAAAAGTGTAATGTACAGCACGGTCAACTTAAGGCGCAGATACCCCCGAGTAGCTGATTTTGATATGAGAATCACGTCTAAACAACTAGTCGTATTTTTTTGGGAAAAATATATGTTACAGTAGACCATTTTTTTTTAATAATTTGATCAAAGAAAATTTTGAGTTTTATTCGTATAACATAGTGTAATTGATTTGTAAAGTTATGTCTAGAATGGACAAAAACACGACAATCGCACCAAAACCGCTGGGTGTATTTTAATGAAATCGCTACCATCTCAAAGAAAATTTAATTATCTACATTTTGATATGAGGCTTTTTTTTAAGTCATAGAATAATAAGGAAAGTACAAAAATCTACTTAAGTTTGGGTCGCGCGGGTGTGTGACGAGTACGCGTTTTGTTCCCTCAAGGTCGTTGGCGACAGTCGTCGTCTTAACTGTTTACTTCGTTGGCATGTGTTCGCCTCATGCACCAATAGCGGGAGTAAAACGTCAGTGACGTCACAGCTCCAGGTGCACAGTTAAGTTTACCGTGTTGTACACTAATCCCCCAAAATAATTTATAAGACGTTACGAAGGCTGAATGTTAGTTTATAAGCTTGTTGGTAACTTAAGTTGTGATTAAATCCGTCCATTTTGATTATATTGTAGTATTTAAAGTTGTACATTATTATATTACGTAGTGTTAAGGTAATTTTTACTCATTTATGTTAGCTTTTCATCCATTTACTGTATTTAAAACCAATAAAATCTCCGATCAAAAAAATACGTAATTGACACATGTTTTGCAAAAAGCGGCCTGATAACAAAATTTCTATAGTATGAATTCGCCTGGAGAAAACCTGTCGCTTATGTCATTCTGTCCGAAACTGCTCAAATATTTATGAGCAACATTTTCTATTTTAATTTATTACTATTTACTACGCTTTTACTTACAAACTTTCTTAATTACATGGATGAAAAGTTATTCAATTATAAAGTATTCAATAATTACCTCATAAGGACAATAAAACATATCTCGATATTAGAATCTCAGCTTTTTGCCTTTACTCAAAAGAGGGTAGATAGGAGTCTGTACCTGTCTGACAAACTTATTAATAAAATCAGCTAAGTACCTACATTTTACGTAATTCTCTCGACAATTCTTCTTCTGCCTAGCCTTTTCCCAACTATATTGGGGTCGGCTTCCTTCGGCTATATTCTCTCGGCAATTGATTAACAAAAATGTTACCCGTATAATTTTTTGTGATATTAAATTTTTCCCTGTTTCTACAGTTAGCTGTTTTTAGCTAGCTACAACTCCTTATTTGAGTATAAATTATTTCAAATTGAGCATTCTCTATTTAATAATTTTTTAGCTTGACTATCAATTATATTGCAACCAGCACATTTCGGTAAACGGTGAAAAAATTAATAGAATAATGTTGTAACACAAAGTGCAAAGTTTTTTGAACATCGACGTAGATCAGGCCTGCTCGAGCGGGTTTTGTGCTATAAACCACTGAGAATAAGATTTATTATTCAATGTCAGCTGCTCTGCGTTTTTTTTTTCTGTAGATCAATGATCTTATGTGTCTTGGTATGTGGTCAATGGTCACTGATGAAGCCTACTGGTTGTACTATAGAACTCGACAATATACTTAATACTTAACAATATCTCCGTCCAAAGGTTAAAATATTTACTCAGCACATTATTTTGTTTATATTAGTTGTGCCATTAAGTTAGAAGACACCTCTATGTATTAATTTTATGCCACATATTCTTATTTTGTATGGATTTTGTATTTTTTTTTTTAATAAATCATGATTAGTAATAAAATTAATAACTTGTATTATTCCGTTGGTTAAACCCTGGTCACGGGGTCCCAGCGCTAGAAATGAAAATTTGGTTCAACTAATTGTCAATAAATAAAAAAAAAAAAAAAAGTTTTATTGTTTCTCATACAATTGTTCTACGGCACAAAATTGAGGCAACCCCAGTAAGTTATAAGGATACTTGACAGGCTGGCAATTCGACGACAATGTTCTAGGCTCTGGCGCCTTGACTCGACCTGTTTCTCATTGCCGATGAGCTTCTTGGCCCGTTTTTCTATCGACTCATGTGCATCAAGCTGGTATTTGGCAGATCCGTCCCAGAGATGACAGCGGTACTCCATGTATGATCGAAATTGCGCTTGATACAAGTTAAGCAGCTGTTCTGGCGTGAAGTACCGTCTCACCTTCGCAAGGATCCCTAACTTTTTGGCGGCCAGCTGAGCCTTTGCCTCAATGTACGGACCAAAATTGAGGGTCGATGTCAACGTAATGCCAAGAAGCTCAAGAAGGTCCGTTATCAGAACGGTCACACCCCGGAAAGAAGGAGCCTGGTGGAATTGTCTCCTTTTTTGCGGAAAAGACACGCCTGAGTCTTAGCAGCATTGAAACTAACCAGATTGGCATCCCCCATTCGGAGACTGCCTTCAAGGATTGGTTCAAGCGCGGTGAGACCGGATCTGAGGCCCAGTAGCCCGTGCGTCAGACACGTAACTCTCAGCAACAGTGGTGTCGTCTGCATACCCTAAGGTGCCGGTTTTAGCAGATCGTTTATATGGAGCAAGAACAATGTTGCTGAAAGCAACGACCACTGAGGAACCCCGGCATTAATATCCAGTTGGCTAGACGAGCAGCCATCTATGACCACTCGGATGGACCGATCCCTCAGGAAGTCCGCAATCCAAACACACAAACCACAGGACAGACCGAATGAAGGAAGCTTACCAATAAGGCTTTCGTGCCAGACCATGTCATAAGCTTTTGAAATGTCGAGGGAGACGGCAAGCGCTTATCCGTGCCTTTCGAAGGCCTCACTCCAGATGTGAATGGCACACGCTAGAAGATCCCAAGTTGATCGATTTGGCGGAAGCCATATTGGCGGTCACTGAGCATGTGACTGGCTTTTAGGTATGCCAGGAGCTTACAATTGAGCACCCGTTCCCGTTCCCGGATGGACGTTACTGAGATGGGACTGTAGTTGGCCGGGTCAGCTCTTCTTGGGCACAGGCTGAACGTTGGCTTGCTTCCAAGCATTCGGTACTTTGCCAGCGTCTAACGAAAGGCGATACCTATAGGCGTGTCAAGATCCGATACAGTTCAGGCGCACAAGTTCTGAGTACAATTGCTGGTAACCCATCAGGGCCTCTGGCCTTATTCACGTCAAGCTTACGCAGAACCCTACGGACGTCCTTTTGGTGTATGCGAATTTCTGACATGATCATTTCACATCTATCAGGATAGGCAGGGGGCCGCGCGTCTCCAGAATTTAGACGTGAAGATGTTGCAAAAAGAGAGGCTAACAAGTTTGCTTTCTCCTCAGCAGTGGTGGTAGTCAGGGGCGGTAGAAGTTCGATTCAACCGATTTGGCCAGGGACCAAAACGCTTTACTACCTGCCGGGTATGAAACAGGTTTGTTCCCTATCCGGCTAATGTGGTCAAACTTAGCCCATCGCATCACCTTCTTGCAGGACTTGGCAGTCCTATTGAAGGCTTTCTTCTTTTGACCGACGTCACTCGCCTAACGCATTCGAGCGTCGACCCATGCCAGGTATGTCTCTAGTTTAACCGCTTCTGTTATTTTTTAATCAACTCCCAAATACACAAAATTATGGATCATTGGGCTCTGTTTTCACATTTCAAAGATTATTTGAACGGGTCATTTAAAATTGATTCCAATAAATGCGCGGTTTTAAATTTCTGAGGCATGCAACTCGAATTTTTAAATTTGTACCTATTGTAATAATTTTGGTACAATGAAACTATAAACTTGCAAAAAAATACTATAAACAAATCGTCACTCGTCACTGTATTTAAAGAAAAAATTGTCACGAATTGAGAAAACCCTTTTACTAGCAAATTGCTAATAATATGGCCTTGGAACGGAATCGAACGCGATCGAAGTACTTATAAAAATAATCATCTAAATCTGAGGAAAAACACTAAATACACGACGTATTACTACTACACACTAGTAATACGTCGGCACGGTTTCTTTGTATGGGATGAGGCATCTGTATGCTAGTACCTATTATATTATCTGTGACCTGGTCTACATTAAGGCTATGGCATATATTGCTCTTAGATCCCAGAACCCTCAGATGCTAACTTTGGTCGACGACCAATTTACAGGTACCCGGTCAAGGCTGCGCAAAAACATTACAAAATTTTCTTAGAATCAAGAAATGTCTGGGGCTTCTGGCATCTTGCTCTATAATATTTATGCTATCAAAACGGGCAATGATGAATAAAAAAAGGTAAAACTGAATGAATGAATTAATAATTATCATAGTCACGAGATTAGTTACAGAAATTTAAATCAAACCCTAGAAGTTCGATTTTCACATCTTTGGGAGGTAGATTATGAATAATCGAACAATCACAGCGACGGCAATCCACATGTTGTCTTTCATCGCGCATGTGATTGGTCGATTGTTTATACACGTTGCCCTTTGCCTTGTCGAATTCATTTACGCAATAGGGCTGCTGGCCATAGCCATGCGTCGCTTGATCTCGTCTCCGCAAAGTTTGCGTTCATGCGATCGAAAATCACCATCTTTGTCTTGGTTTTGTTAATTCTCAAATCGAAAGCTGCTATGTTCCAACTTGGATAGCAACTGTTACATGTGGTTAGCACTAGTCGCAAACAGCGTAGTGTCGTCCGCATGTCGCCAGCTGGTGAGCTAGAAACGGAAGCGCTCATTGCGTTTAATTTGTGACGTGTCGACAATTTCTTACCAGATACCGTATAAGCAGTCATTGATCTCATAGCTTGCTCTTTCTGCATATGCTTTGACATTCTTTAAAAATCAAATTATATTATTGAACAAAGAAAACCAATAAAAACATTGTAACAAATAGATACCACACAAAAGCTTTTTCGAATTCGAATGTACGAGTACAGCAGCCGTATTGCGTAATTGAATACGGAAACGCGAAAAGTTTGACCGCAATCCAATCGACCGAATCGACCAAACACATGCGCGATGAATGACGCGATGTGGACTTTCGTCAGTGTGATTGGTCGATTTAGTCGATTGGATAGCGGTCAAACTCTTTGCGTTGCTGTATTCAATTACGCAATATCACTGCAGGTTTAGTTTGAAAAGAGGCTTAGGTACATACGAACATTGTGTGTCGGATAAATATTATAGAGCGTATTGTTAGGAGCTGCCGCAGAATCTTGTTACGAGTTAAAGTAATTGGGAGAGGGTACGGTGATAAGATGTAGTGATTAGCATGAAGAAATGATTTTAAAGCAATTTCTTGACAGCTGTTTGCACGAACACATATCCTTGAAACATAACTGTTTATATCGCAGGGATTTTTTCAAATGTATGTGCGCAAGATTGCACTTCTGGTTTTGGACTCAACTATCGGGTAACGAGGCGTGGATCGTCACCTTCGTAAAGCAAGACTCCTAGTTAAGTTTATGTAAATTATTTTATTTGAAATAGGCTCGCGCTTGACCACTATCTCACCTGATGGTAAGCGATGATGTGATCGACGGCTACCAAACCTACACTAGGTATCTATAATAAAAGTCCTGCTAATCGCGAGAACAGCAGGATTTAGATTTCAGCGGTCTATATCTCAGCAGCAAAAGACAGCTGAGCATTTTGACCAATCCCAACTAATATAGAGCTCGTTTAATCGAAATAGAAGAACAAGTTATCTATTTGTTACCATTGGTTGGTTAATTGAATGATTACAAATCCCCAACTTTTGAGAAACAGGAAATTTTAAATGTTTCTTTTGCGTCCTTCATCTTGAACTTTCCTTCATCTTTAACTTCAAGAACAGAACAAAATTGCGATGAGAGCAACCCGCTACTTCTCACCGCTCCGCTATCGCCTATCATGGTAATCACAGCACTAACAGACTTCGTACGAGCACTATTACAGGCCCCTTCCCACTTTTATACAACGATCGCAGAACCGCTCGTCCCGCAAACATTTTTATGAACAAAACAACATACGAGTATATATAAATAAGGTAGTAAGTCAGTAAAATCAGTGAGGTTTACTTATTTCACGAGTTTTGATTATCTTTTGTGGGAAGGAAATATATATTCTGAATTTTAATATATAGATTTTCTGAATTTTATTATAGGAACCTCGACAAGTTTGGTAGATTAAAGATAGCGTTTATTATAATCTATAAAACAAATTTTACAGTGGGTAAATGTCATTAGGTAGGTACTCTACTTTAATTCCCGAAAGGCTTACTAGCGTAAGCAGGGGGTTTCAGAGACCGGACCGGACGGATTAACGAAATGCTAGGTTCACGTCTTTTTACACGACTGGCCAAAAAAGGGAGCGTTGTGTTTTTTCATATCAGATAAGATTTATGTTTGCAATGTTCATATTTTTAACAGCACCCTAATTGTGTAAGTTCAAAGTGTTGCTCTCGGTGCGATTTCCATGCATCCATTGCTTCATATGTTTAAAAAGCCGTCTACTCAACACCATAAAACCCGCAATGAATACTGTTGGGTTATTGAAATGAAAGGGTGCTTCGTGGTGTAAAAACTGAGTAACCAAAATATGGTGCAGGTGCTTTATAGAATTAGTATTGAAGGCTATCAAGACCGCGGTTTTTGTTCCGCCGGCAGCCTTAGGAATTTAATGAAAATATTAATACCTATCCTGAAGCCAACTTTCGAACCTGTAATCTCAACTTAACTAAACTGAATTCATTTAACTAAACACTACCTTTTGTAAATCATGACACGTCAAGGCAAATCCTCTAGAAACCTTCTCACATTACAGGGAGGCACTTCAGTGTCCTACAGAAGGGCCAATGATGACCGAATCTTAGATTACAAAACATCACGTTCTATGTATAAACTACTGACAATGTGCACGTATTTGATACTTCGGACCTTTTCAGCCATCGAAGTAGGGATGGGCAAAAGAAAAAAAAATCGACGAAAATTTAATCGGTATCGATTAGTCAAGTATATTCTTATTTTTGCTTATTTAAAAGTATTCTGCAAATATATGCTTATTAACTTTATTATTTATTAGTTCAAATCACATTTAAAGAAAAAGTAAATAATAATTTATAAATAGATGCATGCCTATTTATAAATTCATAATAAAAATTTATAATATATTTATTTATATAAATTCATAATATATCTGTAATAAAAAAAGGCTACCCCAATAAACACCGACGACTGGACCGGTGCCAAATTGACTATCGGTACATCGAAGGGTTGAAGTGCTTGTACAAAAACGCCACCATGTCAGTTCGACTTCAGGATCAGACCTCGGAACCCGTCATTCTGTAACGAGGTGTGAGACAAGGAGACGTTATATCGCTGAAACTGTTCACCGCTGCGCTGGGGGTTGTCTTCAAGGTTCTGGACTGGAGAGGCCTAGGCATCTACGTTAATGGCGAATACATCACTCACTTTCGGTTTGCCGAGGATATAGTGGTCATGGCTGAGACTATGGAGGACCTCAGTACAATGCTCGATGACCTCAGTAGAGCTCTATGGCCTCATCATAAAGCTTACAGTAACCCAAATGGCAATGGAGAGGGTTATGCTCGGAGTTTCCAGGATTACCAACATAGCCCGAAGAATTGCCAAACTTAAGTGGCAGTGGGCAGGGCACATTGCTCGCATAACGAATGGCCGATGGGACGAAGACGTTGCGTTGGTAGGCCTCCCACCAGGTGGACCGATGACCTGGTGAAGGTTGCGGGGATCCGCTGGATGCGGGATGCACGGGACCGGTCAATGTCGACGCTTGGGGGAGGCCTATGTCCAGCAGTGGACGTCATTCGGCTGATATGATGAAAAAAAAATTTTTTTTTTTAACCTTTTCGTTATATCGAATATGTTCCTACGTTTAATTAAACACTGAACTATCTTCGTTCGAGAACAAAATAATTATATCGAATTCGGTTCTGAAATACCTAATAATTAATGCTGATAAAGAAAAATCAATATTTTGATAACAGTTGGTATCGATTTATTTTGACCATGCCTACGGTCATTATGCACGTAGGTACCTATTTAATTCTTCAGACCTTTCATCGGCCATCGAGGGTGCTACCTTACCTACTAAAGTTCACTCGTAATCATGGACCAACTTCTAAACTATGGGGCTTAGAGTTCGGGAAAAGTTTTAAGGCAAAGAAAAGCTATTGTTGCGTGCGAATTTTTAGGAAACTTTTTTAATGAAAATTTGCTATTTGTGTAGAGTTGTTTTGTTAACTTTAAAAGTTATATGGGAAAAATATGTACCTATCTACTTTAAGAGTAATATTGCAAGCAAGAGAATTATTATTTTTTGGAAATTCCTCCATTCCTCCTGCTCTGGGTGAAGCGGGAGGGCGTGTTAGACTTTTACTGGCTAAAACCCACCCGTGTTCCTTGAGTTGCTTGTGCCAGGGCCGCGGTAACTCTTTTTCAAATTTATCCGCGACCCAAGCAAGAGGACTTAAATACCGAGGCACGTGCCCTACCTGCCTCACTCTAAGTACGCCACTGATGAGTAGAGACCTTGCCTTGTAATAGGATCACAGAACAGAAAAAAACGTCTTCTCTGTTCTTGAATAGGTTAGGTATAGTTTTATTATATAATCTAGATCCGTTTTCTAAATGTTGATAATTATTGGGAAAAGCACACAAATACACATACAATAGCACACCATTAAACTAGTAACTCTACTCTGGAAACCGGCTCCCCAGTCTTAAGATACAGACTTCTAGTTTGTGGGCTCAATGGCAATTATGCGTCTAATCTAGCTGTAAGCAATAATTAATTGGCTTGTGTTTAAACACCGCCCAAAAAAGTACCTATTTTACTACCAAAAAAATTCTAAACGGTTACCAAAATGGATAAATGGTCACCAAATAACGTTTCCTAAAATATTATGAAATAAATCCATTTTTTCGTATTATTGACTGCCAAAAAAATATATGGACGCCTTTAAAGTCGACGGAGCCCCGCTGCGCGGGGCTCCTATTTCCGTCCGCAGGGTCTAAAGTAACCTAACACGAACGAGATGACGGGAGCCGAGTTCGCTCGCTTTGCTCGCTCACTTCAGCTCCCGTCATCTCGTTCGAACCTAACCTGTCCGTGTCGGGGTGCCCTAAGCTCCTGAGCTCGCTTCGCTCGCTCTTGGACTAATTCGTTAAAAACACGAATACACCCGGTATATTAATCTTTGAGTTGGATAGAATTTGGTGACCGTTGATCCATTTTGGGAACCAATTATTTTATTTGGTGCCTAAGCTTAGAGTCTTAAAAATATTTTTGATGACCGTCTAAATTATACCCTAATTAATTTACTCTTACATTTCGACTTTGTTTATAACTAACATTAACATCATAAGCGGGATATTTACCATGTCAACTGTTTCTTGCGAGTTTCCGATATTTCGGTGCTGTTGCAAGCACCATGATCACGGATAAACTGAAGTTATTGCGGATGGGTGTTTATGAGGAGAAAAAACAGTAAACATGGTAAATATCCCGCTTATAATGTTAATGTTAGTGTTAGTGACCATGACAGTTTAAAAACTTGTTTATAACTGTTTACCATCTGGATAATAAATAGTTTTCCGATTTTTTTCTTTTATTTTACTCCGACTAAAAGAAAAGAATACAAGCAAGGAGACAGGTACTCAACTTGACGTGGTGAGGGTTACTGTAGCCTGTAATATTATATTATCTGTGATGTAACGTACTGGTACTCACGTAAAACTACACCTGAAGACAGGAAATAAAACTTCTCTATTTATTTTATATCAGCGTGCGTTTTATTGCTCGAATGTCATTTGTCTTACTTGCCAAGTCGCTCAGAATGTACGTAGTAGGTAGTTCTGTAAAGCTACTCCTTCTCGTGTCATGTTCCTAGCTAGAGGTTGAGAAAACGAGTTAAAATTCTGAAATATCTGTAGCAACTTTAGGTAGGTGCCTTGTGGCCCTTAGGTGAGACGCTTTGTCTCTCCAGGGATTTGCCCTACAGGCGTTGCACAGAGGGGGTTCCGGGGTATTCTTTTAAGAGGTCACCAGGTGGTTTTAGTGAGGTAAAAATCCCACACTCTCTGGTCTTTTCATCGATAAAAAATTGCTTTGTGGTCATCATGGAGCTAAGAACATAAAAAACATGGCTTTAGTTCCAAAGTTTGAAATTTTTCAGGGTAAAGTCGATTTTGACAAATGCGAAAATACCTTTGTCTGTCTGTTACCTTTTTACGTCTCACTACTAACTAATAACTAATTGAGATGAAACTTTGCACATGTGTAGACCATGACCAGGATAAGGTTGCTTTTTGTTTAGGTTGTTTGTTCCCATGACATAATAAAACACTTTTCATGAGGGCGAAGTCGCGGGCACAAGCCTATAAATCCATCGAAAAAAAAAAAAAAAAATATAAGCCTGATCCAACATATTTTCAAACCTAAATCGATAGTCAGGGCCGGTCAAAGCCGGCTCAGTATAAAATCAGCCTAGACCTATCTAACTGGCAATCTGCCGTTGATTACCTTCAAAGCAAACTTCGTCTCTTCGAACTACCAACAACAGTGACTTCATTGGCTCGTTGCTTCACATAACTAGCAGTCCACTGCTAGATATAGATCTACGCTAGTTACTTGATTGAATAGAATTGGGACCAACATCAACATCACAAAGGCTGATTGGAATTGTCAAAGTTCATGGGTCTCATGAAAACTTTGATTCTTTTGTAACCGTCTTGCTTTCCCAGCCCGTTGTTTCTAATCGCGCTCTCGTGCATTCGTGACCGTTCCAGGGGCGTAGCTATCGGAGGGCTATCCGGTGTTGTGCACCTCGGACCAGCAAACCTCATCTAGCAAAACAAAAAGACCCTTATAAACAAAAACCCTTCCCTTTACTCCCAATACCTTTTCAGTTTTCAACCTTACAAAAACCTAAAACGTTCCAATCTCACTTCTACCGAACCTTTGGTAATACAGAACCATAAAAACGAACTGCATAGCCCAATAGGGAACGGAACAATTGTATAGGGACGTGCCGTCATACCGATTACATGAGCAATGCTGGCTGATGCAGGCCCATTGAAATCAGCCCCTTTGTGAAGCCTGAGTGCGGACTTATTGTGCGAACAGTTATTTCCTATTGTAGGGATTGTTTGCCCGATTGTTCAGTTTGTAGGGCTTACATTTACCGTTCAACTACGAGTAGATATTTCTTTAATATGAAACGTAGTCTTTTTCTTGGCTTTTGATAACTTGATTGTAGTCGTTTTTCATTTGTTTTTAACCCCGACGGAAAAAGACAGGTGTTATAATTTTTAAGTGTGTACCTGTGTGTTTGTGTATCTGTCTGTGGCATAGCTCCGAAAACGGTTTATTTTTTAATCGTTTCAGCAGTTCAATAGTTATGGGCGTTTTACTGTTTGAATCGGGGTACATTCGCAAGAGTTCGTGTCATAATAGGTTTTCAATAGATTGTTGATCGAAGCGTGTCTACTACTAGATAAATTATGTAGTTTAAAAAATATTAAATAAATAAAAATGTCAGGGCTTTGGAAAATTTTATTTTTGACTTGTTATGAGATGCGGTTGTATTACATTGATTTATTCAGCTTTTTCCGCGACTTGGCGCCTTTTTCATGAACTTTGCCAAGATTTTAAACAGTAGCCCAAACGTTGGGCGCCTTCCTCACCAAAACGGTTTAGTGTGCTGTACGAAACGACGTCAAGAGTCTTCCTGACGAGACGCCTGCCGTCGTTTTGTACAGCACAGACAGCATTACAGATTCGTTTCAGAAACGAAAACGCACCAACTGGCGCAAAAAATCCTATATTTTGGCTCCTTGTGAGACGCCGAGCGCGCTCGCCCGGGTAAACCCGTTGACTAAGGTGATTAGCAATGATCAGATAATCTGGCGCTTATTTAATTGAACTTCACTTCATGAAAAATAATATGAAAATGCCTTAATGAATCTCGGATTTACAGTAATGAGTTTGCAAAAAATGTTACCTATAATAGTAGTTTATGCAATGGTCATATAATAAGGGTTATTAAAACACGAGCGTGAGCTGAGGCGAAGCCGAATGTGATAATAATATCACGCGAGTGTTTTAATACCTAATTATATACCGTTGCATACATTACTTTATCTTCACTCATACAGTTGAAATAAAACAAAAGTGGAAATGGAAAAAATATGTGGTATGGCGGGCAATTTAGATTCTCATTGCGCATGAATGGGCAGAGCGCGCGCGTCCATAGACAATGACACTACTTATCTACATCAAGTCAATGAGCCCAAACACGCGCCGCCGGTAAATTAAAAAGTAAAAGTGGCACACTTTAAAAATAAAAAAGTTATTTTATGATGCAGTTGCTTGAAAATCGAAGGAAAATGTTGCACTGCAATGGCTTTTTTTTTAAATTTTACCTAACCATGCATATAAAATACGTGTTTATACAATATTTTTTGAATTCATATTTGGAACATTACGTTTTGAGTGTAGATAAAAGTAAATTAATACAAGCAGAAGAATGCTTGTATTAAATACAACAAAATAACCGGGTCTATGCAATCATTAATCTTTTGGATAAATCTACTTCCACTACTTAACTACATTTTCTCTACATTATCAATTTATAGCATATGGCTACAATCTAGGGGTCTTTAAGTTAAGAGTGAATAGGTTTTTTCTAGGTAAGCGTGATTCGCCGCCGACCACATCATCGCTTAACATCAGGTGAGATAGTGGTCAAGCGCGAGCCTATAGAGTATGAAAAAAAACTTCCTTTGTTACAAATCAAGCTTTTCACGTGGATGTGGTAGTCGCATTTCATGTTTTACTCCCTTTTGCTAGACAAATAGCCAAAATATTTTCCTACAAAAGTGACATGAGTATAGTACAGTCAATAGAACATCCGAGGTAACTGTCAAGCTTCGAAAAATACCCAACATAAAGGTGTTTTTCACCAAATATGTGCGAGGAAAATATTCATCAATGGGATCACTTTATTTTCTGAGCAGGGTTTAACGCAGTTCGAATAGGTCTAGAGATCTATGATTTTTTTTTTCAAACAAAAAAACAACGAGAAAGTGGCGAAGGATGTATAAGCATACTGCTGAAAAGAGTCCTCTTCTTTAATGTACAGTTACACATTTTCCCAGCAACGACACGCTTCCTCACACTATCTAGATACCTCGCTTATATGTGGCAGAAAATCATCCTTAATTCCTAGTTTATATCAAACTAGCTGTCCCACGCGGCTTCGCTTCCCGTCAACTGGCTATCTACCTACCCTACATACATGACTGTTGCGTAACTTTAATCACTTACGCAGCGCACGTAACGAAAGTTCCCAAAAAGGAAGATTTTTTTCCGTTTTTGCAACATTTTTCATTTATGCTCCGCTCCTATTGGTCGTAGTGTGATGTTATATGGCATATAACCTTCCACGATTAATGGACTATCCAACACATCCAAACATTCAACCAGTAGTTCCTGAGATTAGCGCGTTCAAACAAACAAACAAACTCTTCAGCTTTATAATATTAGAATAGATTGTTACATCTGATGTGCAACCGACTGTACTACGAAAACGGAGGTCTAATATTAGCGTGCGGATCACGAACAAGCCCGACGGATTGATACCCTTACCGACTACTTACCTACAGTAGTAGGTATCTCTGACAACGTGACAATTTGTTTACGGATCGAATGTTGTTTCTTGTTAGTGTTTTAACCCTTTTAGATTAGCTTTTGGACTTTTGAATGTTGGCGTTGAACTATTTCTGTTTTGATGGTCACGTAGTGAATTACAGTGAGTTTGAGAAAGGTTCTAAATATGTAGCTTGTAGGAGCTAGAGCCTACGTTATTATAAGCTACGGTGGGGACGTGTAATTCGGTGTTACACTTTTCGAAGTCAGGTAACACACTCGGTGTGCTACGCTGCTACGGCGTAGCACAACGATGTATCTCCGTACGATATAGGTGGCCAGCAGGGTCTGTCAGCAGGGCAGAGATTTCTTTTGAATGTCTACATAATAATGTTGGACATTTTTGAACGGGTACTGACATATGTATTGAAATCACTAAACTTTATTTCATCGGATAAATTTAAAAGAGAGTTACCGCTGCCCTGGCACAAGCAACTGAAGGAACACGGGTGGGTTTTAGTCAGTAAAAGTCTGACACGCCCTTCCGCTTCACCCAGAGCGGGAGAAGTCATTGAATGATTTCTAACCTAAGTTGGTGGAATTTTTCGAAGATTCGACGGGCTTAAGCTTTTTACCTATATTTAACCGGTGAACTTATGTTACTTCTACAGTTTTTTTTAGAACTGTCATCAATGATTGGAAGACGCCACCTTAAGGTGGACATATAACAAATAAATATAGAACCAGAACAGTAAAAAGGATGCATTTTTACCAATCACCAACAAAAGGATGCTCAGTTACACAAAAAGTATTTGGTAGGTAGTAAAGGGATAGAAAGTGTTTGGTCTAAACCGATCTTCAGAGTAGGAATTTTGGATACTAGCTGACAAAATGAGAAAGGTAAAAGATGCTACACCAGATGGTGTAAATATACATAATTATTACCTTCGCATATTTCATTTCAACATAATATTATGAAATTCCTCCCCCCCCCTAACCATAAACACGTCGGTCTTTCTGTCACGGTGAAATATCGAAACAATAACAATATGAACAGTGGCACGTCATCAATTTATTATACACCTGACGTCCTGTTAAGCTTTGCCATAGAACCCGGAATTAACATACTGGCTGCGAGTTTTGTGAATGCACCGCTGAACAGCTACTTTTGGCCGTTTGTCGTATTTGAAAGGTGCAAATGCTATAATGCTGCATCGCTACTAACACGCGACTGCAAACAACAGCGTCAGGCGTTCACAGGTAGGCACTGCAATGTACGACTGTATCGATGCTGCATTGTGTCTTATCAATGTTGTATCGCGATAGAAGCGATGCAGAATAATGGTTACGGGGGCGATAGTGACCACCGTTCTTTTAGCGATTTTATCGCTACTGAATCGCTGCAAAAATTCACTGTGGAGGTCGCCCACGCCCTTTTTTATCGTGGAGAAACGATCATGCATTCTGCGCTACCACGGGGAGATAGCGCAGTTATGTGGGACTCTAACCCACTAAAACTCCACGGTGTCCTCGGCCTGATGGGAACACGGGCACGCGTTAGCACTCACCGCTCACCCGACGCGGCTGTCCGTCACCGGACCCTCCTCTGGGAAGTACCCCCATCACCGGCGCACCAGAACACACTGTCAATATCTATGAGTAAACGGTGACACTCACTGACACGATTGGTTCGTATGGAAAGTTTTGACAAAGCTGTCTCTTGCAGTGTCCGCCGAGGCTCTGGTCTCGATGCTCTGTGGTTTACATTAAATAATGTGATAATAGTTGAATAGAATTCAAGCAATTATGGATGTTTGAATGTGTAATAATGATGATTATTTATGCCTAATTAGTATGATTGATAAAGGTCTTTCAAGGTCCAAATCCCTACAATAGAGAACTGGACGAAGGGACTAGATCCACCAGAACAAGATAGTCTGGTGTGGTACACTGATGGATCCAAAATGGAATCAGGTACAGGAGCGGGCATATTCGCAAAAGGTTACAAATGTAGTAAAAGCTTAGGTAAGATGGCAACTGTATTCCAAGCAGAAACATATGCCATAATAACCTGTGCTCAAGAGAATACGAGTATAGACAGAGGAACCAGAGGTAAATCCATATATATTCTTAGTGACAGTCAGGCTGCACTCAAAGCAATGGCATCCTACAAAGTGGACTCCAGACTTGTTCTGGATGCTATCCGGACCCTAAACAGGCTTGGGAAGCATAAAAGGGTAAGACTGATATGGGTCCCTGGGCACAAAGGAATCCATGGTAACGGTATACGTGGTGGATGAACTGGCAAGAGAGGACTCAGCAAATGATTTTGTGGGCCCAGAACCATGTGTAGGCATTTCGACGTGTCTAGTAAAAGCCGCATTTAGGGAGTTTGCAGATCACAGATAACGAACACATTGGCTGTCTAATACCGGTCTACATCACTCAAAGAAATTTCTAGGCTCTACTTTCAAAGCCCGGAAATGCATTTGGAATATGAGCAGGGGGCAAATCCGCTACCTGCTTGGGGCCTTTACTGGGCACTTTGGAACCAACGACATGCTCATGAAGATGGGTCTGGCCGCGACACCCATGTGCAGGTTGTGTGGGGAACATACGGAACGCATGGAGCACCTTCTGTGCACATGCGATGCACTGGCTGGTAAGCGAATGAGTCTCTTAGGGGTTGGATATCCCAAACTGGAAGACTATAGGCTCCTATCACCTAGTCTCTTTGTAAAACTCATGAAAAGAGTTTTCTACGAGATAGGAGACCACAATAGATCCCAATGGGTCGAAGTTTCTCGGCCCCTCCACAAGATAAGATAAGATGATTGATAAGCCTGATAGTAATCCCCTCAACTGGAATGAAACCTGAATCAGGTGTTTAAAAGTAGAAAATCAATTGTTTCCTAATTACCACATACCACAGTTTATCTAATTTGAATTTAATAATATTTTACATATTGGTAAGTAACTTTCATGAGTTTACAGAGGAAATAATAAAATAGTAGATGGCAATATTCACCTCGCAACTTCAACTATGGCATTCCAATATGTGTTAATAAGATCAAAGAAATCTAATACATTACGAACTTTATACTTTTTAACCGTACTTCAACTACCATACATTATGTTCACACCTGTGTCAGCCTCATTCAGGTTCTACCTGCGATGGCATCAATATCATCTGCCCATTTCGCCACCCGACGATCAACACCTTTTATTTCAGTCGTTGTACGCCACTCAGGGTTGCCAACGTTTGGTTAAAACATATTGGGACAATAGGACACTAGACGATCGGACTTTGGTCCAATTTTGGTCATCAGAAAGCCTACAGGTTGTGTCAACAACTGCCCGGAAACCTTTCCTTTTTTTTCCGCTACTCTTTTACTGAAAACTTTTATTTATTGTAAAGGTTTTTTTTTGTAACTATTAAATATTTTTCCATGTATATTTTTTATTGCTACGTGCCGCGTTCATTAATTCCACGTCATTTTTATACTTATGCATGAACTTCAAACAAGATTTATCTATTTTTAGCGAAGTTTGCAATTCTGCTTTTATTAAGATCTACTGAGTAACGATTTATGACAATTTAACCATTTCTTGTCATTTAGTGAATAACACATACAACATAAGGATTTCAAGGATATGCTCATAGCACAATATACAAGACCAAATAATTCGTAGGTAATGAACGATTTGACCGATTGTCGCAAGTTATCAAAAATCGGGCCAAAATTCATAAGACGTCGGGCGCGGGACGATATCGTCGAAATCGGGACTGTCACAGCAGAACCGGAACGGATGGCAACCCTGACGCCACTCTGTCACTGTGTAATAGGGTAGAAAAATCATAGATATATTTGCGTAGCAAAAAATTCTAAATCTATGAGAAAAATGATAATTTTATTTAGTCCGTCGGTGACATTATCAAATAATATTGGACACGCATTTTTTGCTTTACCAAATCAATAAAAATTGACAAAGATAAAGCGCATCTAAGTTCAGGAGTGGGGGCTTGTGACGTCACTATGTGAGTATAAAGTGTACGAACAGCGTGACGTCACACGATATTTCAACGCATTGTATCGTCATCACTTTATGTTTACGTGCCAAAAGAAAAATTACGTGTCAAATATTTTTTATTAATCTACCTGATGGACAATAAACTAATTTTCAGTTAACATCCCTATTACCTAAACTATTTGAAATCAATGAAATAACACAGCATCTCGCCTGATTTCCTCGAAAGGATAGGCAGAGATATCTTAAGCACATAAGCACATCCACTTTTCGCCAGATAAGTCCCATGTAATAGAGGGCGACTCTATTTCATGTACAAAAAAAATCGGCCCAGTGCGAGTCAGACTCGCGCACCGAGGGTTCCTTACAAATAGCTACATTCACCAAAATATTTAGGTTTCTGAACTTTAGTAGTACAGTATATTTATACTCTAAAAGAAAAGTATTGAGTTTGTAATCGCTTGAAAAACATTTTTTTTACGATGTAACTACAAGTTTACGGTTTTCAGATTTTTCCTTTTACTTTTTTCCTATAAGACATTGCTTCTTGCCAAATTTCATGATTCCCTTGCGATATGTCAACAATTTTCACAGCTCCAAGTTATTGCAGAGCTGTATGTAGAATCAATTTCAACTTGATACCTTCACGGTTTCCTGAGAAAAAGGTCGTGACATACGGACAAACAAACAGACAGACAACAAAGTGGTCCATAAAGGAGTCCTTTTTTTCCTTTTGTGAGGAACGGAACCCAGAAACTACAAAATATCACGACAAATATTTTAAGCACTTTAACTTCGGTATAAATAAAGCACTCAAATATCTGCATTTGACACCACAATAACCTACCAACAATCGACGCCTTTCATTACAGAAAAACAATACAAATAGGGCTTCACTGAACAAAACCAGAGGCAGATTCGAGTTTGATTCATTTTGATGCGATTCAGCTCATTCTGCGGCTGGGAGCCAATCATTGTGTAAAATGAGTTTTTGACATTAGGATGATTTGGTTTAGGAGAAATCGAGGCCTGTGCTGATTAGCTGAAGAACGGTTATTACAGTTGGGTTTGTTAAAAAAATCAGAAATATTCTATTTTATATTTAGATACTAGTTCCTGCCCGCTGCTTCGCCCGCGTGAACAAAGTTTTCTTTAATCTTATTAAAATTAATTCCAAAGGAATATTTTACCGGGTGAAAAGTAGTCTATGTGTTAATGCAGTATATGAACTATCTGTGTTAATAATTTTATCCAAATATTTTCAACCATTTTTGCATGATTGAAACACAGATATATCTACAAGCAAACTTAAAAGTCTGCAAGTGCGACTTCTGAAACTAGAGTCTTGAGCTTGATTTTCGTGGAAGTAGGGTTTTTGGGTTTTACGTTTTATTTCTCAGCAGCAGCCCGGATTCCGCATTTGAATCTTGTAGATGGCAAAAGAGCGAACCGTTATTACATGGGACTCAAATGTAAATGACCAAATTTGGGTTTTTACCCCTCTCTGCTCTTCGGGGGATACGGGCATAATCATGATTCTAAAACCTGCCATTGCCAATGAACGCTTGTCTCTTAAGCAGTCTTTTTAGCTTTTGTTATCTAGACTAATTACCCGACTTCAAAGAAAGTATTTTTTATTATGTTTTTCGTGTGTATCCCGCGAATATATACTCGTATCCTCCGACTGCACAGAATGATTTTTTTCTTGTTACTTATTTTTAGTTCGCTTCTTAAGCAGTCGGGTTTTTGGTTTTTGTATTAGTTTTGACCCTTTTGTTCGGATAAGCAAAAAATTTTCCAAAATACGTAAATATAGACCAGAATACTAGATAGATCCTTCTTTATATTAAACCCTACTATACAACGAAAAATATCGCGAAAATATAATATATATTAAATATTCCATTTTGATTCATTTTCAATGCCGGCTCAGTCTATTGTCCATTGAGTTCGACGATACGCTTTGTGTTTGCAGACCTTGGGGAGTGAAAAAGTACTTACAGAAGATCTACTCGAGAATCCACTAAATGGACTCCCAGAGTGGAAATATTTGCGTGAAGGGGCACCTTAATCGTCTGTGGAATTTTAAATTCTTCTTTTCAAGTCGATGGTGATTTCACCATAGACAGTTTGGGCCCTGTAGCCACGTTTAAAGCGGCATCAATAGCGTTCATCACGTCCTCAAAGTGCAGGTACAGGACTAAGGATGAACCAGGTTATTAAAAATTAGGGGACAATTTCTAGCACAGAAGTACATCTTAAAATATTAAAAAAAATGAATTAAAGTAATTAAAAAAACGGCATAAGGGCGCGTCAGTACGGAACCTTCGATAGACGAGTCCTACTCACTCTTTGGCAGTTTTGTGGTTTGAGAAATGATGTTGGCCCGTTGGTCTAGTGCTCGCAAAGCGTTACTGCTTAGCATGAGGTTCTGGGTTCGATGCCTGGGTCGGGCAAAGTCCCTCTGGAATTTTTCAGTTGCAGTCCGATGTCTGGATTTGTTCTCGGTTGCCGGTTATGGGGTCGCCTCATTTTACATGGGACTTTAACATATCTGGCGAAAAGGGATTTACTATAGGTACACTCGGTCTACATTTTTGGGGATACCGGCGTGATGTAATGTTATGTTAATAAAAAAATGTTGATGATAAGGAACTATATTGTTAAACTTAGTTCTTCAACTGAACCTTCTAAAGTTCTCACCTCTTGGTCTGAGGACATAGTCTAGAATATCGAGAGCTTATTGATCCTTGCCGGGGATAAAAGAAAAAAGTAAGGGTGCTTATTTTTGTGCAAGTTGTAAGAGCCGGGCGATATCCTATTGTGTGCTTGACAGGCGGCTTAAGAGTTATTGACCCGGGATAAACAAATAATATTTAGAGGGAGATTATGATAGTGGGTAGGTAATGTGTTTGTTATACAATCATGTTAGATGGCGGTGTTGGTTTATATAATAATATGTTGGACATAGTTCTAAGCCTACTAAGATTATAAATGTAAAAGCCTGTAGGTTTTAATGATTCTACACAGCTCAAGCACATGGTCGAGAAGTGCCCTGCGTGGGCCTCTGAGCATCAGGACCTGGTCGTCATAATCAGGCGAGACCTATCTCTGCCAGCAGAAGTCAGGGCTATGCTGGAAGACACATAAAACTAGAGAGAAATAGTCTCCTTCTATGAGACCGTGATGGTCCAGAAGGAGGTCGCCGAGCGGGATCGCGAGAGGACAGATCCCGCTCGGAGATGAAAAACGCCGCAAACCCGTCTGCATCATAGGCAGGCGGGACTCCAGGGTCAAGGGCGGCCAGATTCGGGACTCTGTCCACCCAGCATGTGACTCCAGGTAAGACGGTGGCACAGTGAACACGTGCTGCTGTGCATAGCGAGGCTCAGGGTAGACGCCTCGCCGGTTCCCCAGGAATGTGCCCTAACAGGTGTTGCACAGGGATTCTGAGTTGGTCTTTCAAGAGGTAACGGAGCCTCCTCCATGTGCTGATGGTGATCACCGGGGTGGTTTTAGTAAGGTAAAAATCCCACACTCCCTGGTATTTTCTCCAAAGGTCCAGGCGCCTTTTGAACGTTTCCCCCCGAAAACAAAAAAATGATTTTGATTGTGAATTTAGATGATTGTAGACCAATGACGCCTTTACGGCTGAGCAGATTTAACATAGATAACCAGATAAGGACATAGAACAGTTTTCTATATAAAACTTTTTATAATGTTATATACAAAACGGGCATAATAGACGTGGGCAAAAAGGTTGCCAAGCGCAAATAGTATTTTATTTGGTTTAATGTACCTACTATGTCTATGTTTTTCTATTTTTATGTCAAGTCATGTACTATTATTATCTTTATTACATATTTATTCATTTATTCACCTAAATTGAATTAAACTTAGTATGTTTGAAATGTAAAGTTTATATTTAATAAAATTATTATTACTGCTTATTATGTCCTTATTATATTTTGAGTCAATTGATTAATAGCATTTTACTTATCGAGTTATCTTTATTTTTATTGAAATTATCCGTCAAATGTGTTTTATAATTTGTTTTTATTTGGTTTAATGTACCTACTAATATTTCTTTCTATTTTTATGTCATGCCATGTCATGTACTATTATTGTCTTTTATTATCTACTTCTTAATTTATTCACCTAAATTGAATGAAAATTAATATATTAATTTAAATGCATAGTTTATATTTAATAAAATTATTAATGCTTGAGTCAATTGATTAATGCCATTTATCGAGTTATCTTTATTTTTTATTGAATTTATCCGTCAAATATTCTTCAATTGTGTAATATATTTATAAAAAATTGTTTTAATTTATTTATAAATATATTGGTTTTATTTACTTGTTTTATATTTTCCGGTATAGTCGCATGCAAATGAACCGCTGCGTAAGAGTCTCTACACAGTGGGTTCCTGAAGATGGAACGCGCCATCGAGGCCGGCCTAGAAACGGGTGGCGAGATGATTTGAACGCGTACCATGAGGGCTGGTTCGAGACGGCGCAGGAAAAGAACGTCAGAAAGGACTTGGGCGGCCATTGCCCAGCTGTGGGGCAGCAATGGCTGGACAACAAAAAATAGAATATAATGATCAATTTCGAACTTTTGGTACCAACACCCAGGGGTTCTTTGAGCCTGAAGTTGACCAGTCACGGGGTCTGCTATCAATCACCGACTTCAGCTTATAATAACAATCCCGAAAAACTTTTATATTGTTACTGTATTATTATACAAGAAACATGCATTCAACTTGTAGATTCCTACAGCAAAACTCACCAATTTCACCTACAGTGCAAGCAAGCAATCTTGTGACGCGCTGGAAATTGCACTGTCATGCGAAGACTGAATGAGACTGACAATTTAATGCTTGCTGACTACATACAATCGTCTCTGTTCTTTATCCAAGGTGAAAGCTTTTCTTCTGTGTTTATTGTAAGTATCAAAGATAAATAATCTTTAAGTGTCGCCACCACAGATTACTTAGAGATACTGGTCGCCACCAAGATATTCTTTTAGTCCATATAGTGCATGTGAGGACTTCGCGCCGGCCAGCCCGCTAGCGAGCGATTTATTTATTTATATATTGGCCTACCTACAATTGTTCCACAATTATTTTTTTTTTTTCACTTTTTAATTGAATCTACCTAATAGGCAAGTTGTTAATAAGTTACCTTAACGCCAGAATAGATAACCCGAATATCATGAAACTTGAACATAACCGGTGAAATGAGAGATCTGCGTACCCCTTAAGAGCGTACTGGCGTGATTTTGTGTTACGAAATGGTATAATCAATTAACAGACATGCGATTGCAGCAATCCCGAGAGATTGCCGTTATTTATTGAAGAGTTCTGTTGTATATCTTCGAAGTTCTTCATCAGATCTTCACCAAATCAAAATGGGACCAATTTCGAAACATACTCTTTCAAATAAAAAAAAACAGTTTCAAAATCGGTTCACAATTGAAGGAGATATCGGTGTGTAACATACAAAAAAAAACATCCTTTTTGGTAAGTCATTTAAAAATAATACATGGTTGTTACTTTTGACAGACTTGGCGCTTGAATTTTTAAGTGTTGTGGAATAAATATCTATTGAGTCATCGTAATTATTAAGAAGCCTGTAAAGTCTGGGGATGGGGGAGTTGGATCCTGATACAATTTTGCGGAATGGAGGACGATAGGGATTGTGTATTGTTTAACCCTGAGGAAATGTCTACTAGCCTCTACTGCCCACAATAACAACTCGCTATGCCCTGCGGCCACCTAATCGCGCTCGCTCTACCGTTGTCACTCTGGAAAAGGCACTTCTGTATCTGACAGAATCACCCACCTGAAAAAAAAAGTTAGGAACTTCTTCGAAAATTCGAATCTTAGAGGCAATTATTTCTTCACTCGCAGGCAATATCTGGTTTAATATGTACAATTTTGATTGCCTTAATAACTCTTATGAATCTGAGTCTCTAAAAATATCAAGTAATAAGAAAGTTTTTCCCTATTCAGCGTCAACGTGTGAATGTAATCTCGTTCTGAAATATGCTCTGCTATTTGACTGTACTCTATTTACATCTAAATAAAATTATTCAGTAAAAATGTTTTTTTTTTTAAACTAACCCACATCATGGCAGTGCACAAAAAATAACTGGTCCGCCATCTTGGGCCATCCGCCCTATTGGATTTAGAATGACGTGACTTAGCTAACCATGCAAACCTGTATGCAAAATTTCATCTTAATCGGTGGAGGATAACTGCTTTAAAATTTACGTTGGAAGGCCTCCCACTAGGTGGACCGATGCCCTGGTTAAGGTTGCGGGAAGGCGCTGCATGCGAGACTCACGGGATCGGTCAATGTGCTGAAATGATGATGATGATGACCTTTTTATTACTATACTAGCTGAAAAAGTAGCCTATGTCTCCCGGGGATAGTGTGCCTTCCCAACGGTGAAAGAATTTTTGAAATCGTTACATACAAAAATACAAATCTTTCTTCTTTAGGTATAATATTATTATAGTATAGATGTATATCTGTATTTTTTGTATATATATAGCTAGCGACCCACCCCGGCTTTGCCCGTGACAAACTAAACACAAAAACCTTCCTCGTTTCTCACTCTTTCCATTGGTGAAAACCGCATGAGAATCCGCTCAGTAGTTTTTGAGTTTATCGCGTACAGGCGCGGCGGGGGACTTTATTTAATACTAGCTGACCTGGCGAATTTCGTTCCGCCTAACAAATTTCTAAAATAAAAGAATTTTTCTAAAATGAACGTAGCCTAAGTTACTCCTTATTACATCAGCTACCTGCCAATAAAAGTCCCGTCAATATCAGTCCAGCCATTTCAGAGATTAGCCGGAACAAACAGACAGACAAAAATTGAAAAAAATGTTATTTTGGTGTATGTACCGTATATATATTTATGTATTTGTAGTAAAAATCGGTTATTTCAATATTACAAACAGACACTCCAATTTTATTTATATGTATAGATGTATAGATGAAGTCATTTATTTGTAACTTAAATAATATTTTAATGCTGCGATACTAGTACTAGTTAATTTGGTTTGTAGAAACCCTTTCTCGGGTGAAGGCCTCCTCAAAAGAATTCCACTGGTCTCCGTCTTCGGCTTTTTGTAACCAATTTAGGCCCGTTGCCTTTGTGATGTCATCTTGACATCTCGCATAGGATCTTCCTCTGTAGCGTTTCCCTTTTGGTCCGTTCTATGAAGTAACTTTCTTAGACCATCTCTCAGCTTGTAGTCGCGCTACATACATGTAATTGGTATTTAAATACGTTTAAGTTTATTGAACTACCTTAACTCATCATATTCCTGCATTTGCCTCATGTTACTTGGAACGTGTTGCGTCAACGCAACACGTTCTCTTCTTCCATACCGTCCTGTCTACCGTCACTATCACAAAATCCCTTTTCTTTCATATCACTCCTCACACAGTCCATCCATTTTACTTAACTACCTTAACTAAAAAATCACAAGGATTATTTCTCGATTTAGATTTTGCCTTCCTTTACGGAAAGGTAGGTTTAGGTATAGGTAATGTGACCATAACCTATTTTTGAGATGGATAAACAAATTGCCCGCCGTCCGCGGTCCATCCGAGGTCGCTAGCAGCGTCGTCCGTGCGGGCAAATTCTATTACGATCCAATTTTATAACCGTTCTGAAATATACCTTTTCTTGACTCGGTCCATGTAACAAGGAATACACTCTTACATAGGATATACCTAACGGTTAATTTTAGGAGCTTTGGACTTCTCTTGTCTTTTGTCTTGTCATTGTGAAAACGGACTTTTAGTAATATCAAATCTCACTAAACAATGTTTAAGGACCAAGTGTTGTTGTATTGATGAACACCAACCGAATTAAAACGTGGGTAAATTATGTTAATTAAGATTTCAAAAAAAAAAACCATTTAAAAGAATACAAAAGTACTTGAAAACGACTTTCGTAGTTTTTTTTTTTGGTATCATTCGGACCCTTTTACACAAAGTAACTTCTTTATTTTTAGAGATAGCTTAGATCCGTTTTCATCAAACGATAGAGCATTTTTATCGGATCACTTTGGTATATTTAACTCACTTTCGACAAAATCGGACTTATACCCCTTTTTACTAGGGCCACAGAAGTCATGTCGTCCAATTGGATTCCACCTCGAACCATCAAGTTGATAAGTTACCATTAGCTTGTTAATTATTGACATAAATCGAGGGCTTTTTCGTTGTCATGGGGATTTCTGAGGTCCTTCAAACTGACTTAGCATACAGCGCAACGATAAGAATCTGCAGAAAGCTTTATCTAAAACGACTTTGTATTCTATAGTACGATTCGTCTGTTCGTGTATGTGGAAGAGGACGCAGTTTTAGAGTCCATTTCAAGATATTTAAATGCAATCCACATGTAGACGTACTTACGAGCGAGCTCCGACGTCATAATGTGAGGACGAGGTTGGAGCCAGTAGCACGTGTCACCTTGTTATAACTATGTACTTAGATTTGAGTAGAAAATAATATTGCTAACATATTTTTGTACGTACTTATTACAGTAAACTTAAGTTTTTGGTATAGGCACGGAGCTGGTTCCGGATGTTCCGGATTGTGATTATAGAAAACTCTACCAGATTAGAATTTGATTATGATGGTCACTGAAGACTTTGACGAAAAGACAACTCTGAAAAGGATAATTGGATCAAGCGAGAACAAAACTAAAAGACAGTTAGCACTACTGTAGATTTACTAAGTACCTTTTAATCACCATACCAGTCAAAAGACATCCACTCGTGGACATAGGCAATCACCAAGTGTCGCCACTTCGTTGGGTTCTGTGCGTCTTGCATCCAGCGAATTCATGCAACCTTAAGGGCCTACATCCGGTTTAGTGCCGTAAAACGGTAACTTTCTAAAGCATTCTCCTTAGTAACGGAAAGGTTAAAAGGTTTGAAAAAAATGTATAGTTATTATTGTTACATGTACTATATTTTTTAAACATGGTTTTTTCGTATAACAAATAGTTTTGCTTTAAAAAAATAATTAGCAACACGATATTTTTCGCAACTTTTAAATACTCTTCCAAAACGACTTGGATGTTTAAAAATATTTTTACACAGAAAAATTGATGGCTGGAATTTCTTCATAACTGACATAGCATATGAAAATCAAATAATATTTTGCAAACAAAACTGTTCAAAGGGAGGTTCAATATTGATATTTTGGCATCGAGCGGGCGCACGGCCAATACTGCGTTTACATTGGGGCGTATATATCGCCTTAACTAGATAACCGGTCCACATAAAGCGCAATGCTGTGCCTTCCGGTAAGAGGCCACTCCAGAACATTTCGACTCTAACAACCATCCGTTCTGCGAGCGATATGCCCGCCAACTATCTCATTGCATTGGGGGATTTCAATATCACAAAATCTCACTAAAGTGTATTTCCTACACGTCTGTCAACTTGTCTATCTTACAAACACCAACATAGCCTACTTACTGACAGCTAATAAAAAAGTGTCGAGCCGTTTGTTGATACGACCGTCGTACCGACGTAGTGAACTTTACTTCATTGCTTACTCTATGTGTTGCGGGCGGTTCATTCTAGGGAGTGGATATTTTGGAAAAGGTTATTTAAGGATTCCAAATTCCTGGGAATGAAAATGGTAAAAATTCAGTAACTCAGAGCAACAAGGTTTTGAGGGATCTTAAGGAAATTCAAATCATCACAATGGCCGTTTAGGGGTCGTGGTCCAACTATAATGTCCAACTAGTTGGACTACGGGTCTTCGGTAACTAAAAATAATGATTGGACAACTGCCCCTACCGGAGACTCGTGGTCCAACTGATTTATTAAACGCCAATGGCAATGCAAAATACTGAAACGAATTTAAAATGCATCGCCATGTGGGTTATTTTCGAAATTATTGAACTAGATGTTCCCGCAGCTCACATGTTTAACAAATATAGATTAGTATATTTTGCAGATGGTTGCATCTTAATTAGACCAGGAAGCTATATCGCTAAGTAAATTGGCTATCATCTTAACTTATTCGTTAATATTTTAATAAAAACCATCATATCTCGTCAGTCGTCTCTCGTTTGAAATGACAGCTAACACTGCGAATTGACAATTAAAACTCATTTACTTTCTTTATTTGCGTCAAACTGCTCAAATTCAAATTTGTTGCATATTTTTGAAAGATTATTAGTTAAACAATACTTATGATATGATATTTATTTTAAAATAGCTTCTGTCCATGTGAATATACAACTTTCTCCAAGGAAGCCATAAGCAATTTCCAAAAATTCTCCATACAAATTTGTCATCAGCTGACTAAAATTTTTATGAGAGACTAGCTTCTGCCAGCGGCTCCTCTCGCGTGAAAAGATTTTTTTTATCCCAAGGGAACATTATACCGGAATGGAAAGTAGGCTATGTGCTATTCCAGACTATAATCTATCTCAGTTTTAGCGTGATTGATTAACAAACATACATTTACACATCCAAACTTTCGCATTTTTGTAATAGAAAAGTAACATATTTATCTTTTAATATCATAAAACCTTGCCGTTATACCCTGTGCAAATTAATTTTTCTCTACAATATAAGTAACTGCCCCATAAGACCTAGTCCCTTCTTGGCATAATACATCACGTCACATGTCCGCAAGCAAGTACATTAGCTAGTGTCAGCCGTTAATTCTGTTGAAACTTGCACTATTCCCTAAGTTGAGAGATACTTAGTCCAATAAAAAAGAATGATCATGATCTGATAAGTATTTTCGGAGAAATACGTGGCCAAACATACATACATACACTTATGAAATTTTGTACACGTATTAACAACCCATACAGAGTAACATATGTGAATATTGTGCAATTCCAAGAATTTAACATACATACGTGTCGAATTGATTACCTCCCTTTTTTTTGAAGTCGGTAAAAATAGAAGGAAATACATTTATTCGACACAGACACAACACAATACTGCAGGCCGAAGTCTCTTTTTCTCCTTTCCACATATTTCCTTTTACTGCTAGTGGTGACCACTACTGGCGAGTCCTTTCGGTAGGAATCGAGCCCGTCCCGCTAACTTCACCTTGGCCTGTCCCGATAACGTCTACATTAAATCAAATCAAATCAAAATAGGTTATTTCAAATAAAACTTAGAGGTACTTTTGAATAGTCAAACAAAAAAAAAAATATGACTAGTTGCAAATTCGCAAGCGTCAGTTGATCTCAATGGAGAAGAATTTGCAAGAAACTCCACGGACACTCTTTTCTATCAGTTTCAATTAAAGGTTTTTGGTTACATCATTCTTGTTGCAAAAAAATACATATATGTGAGAACGATGCAAAAAGACGTACACGTAAAAGCGTCTAGAGTAACAAACAATTTTAACAAAAAAATGCAATAACAGGCCGAGGCAGCTAAGTTTTGACGAATTCCAACTGATGGCGCCCGTTCACGAACATGACGCATGGATCGGCACCACTCAGCTCAACCATCATGAAGGGATCCGAATGATCCAACACATGTGCCACCATCAGAAAGAAATTAGAGAGAGCATGACACACTTAACTGCCAGGGCACACAGAAGTCAACGAACGACACATAGGTACAGTATATTTACAGTCGGAACATAGTACTCACACATGTGCTGTGCAGTTAGATAATACTAAAAGAAATTGAGTTTATACAATACAAATATATTCATACAGTCTTCAGCAGGTCCAACAATACTTCAAAACTTTTCTGCCCATCACTCACTCTCATCACCTTACGCTCTAGTGGCTGCGGAGCAGGACCAGCATTTAGCCAAGCATTTTTATCAGCGAAGTAATCCCCCAATTTATAATATGCTTGCCTGCATTACATACAGACTACATTATAAATTTGTTACATATGTGCTTTCAGCTCAAGCGATTGGTTTATTATAAATCTATATATATAAAACAAAGACGGGTTTGTTACAACACTTATAACTCGAGATCGGCTGGATCAATTTTCATGGTTTTTGTTTCTTTGGATTTGTCTCCGCCCTGAATAGCAGAATACATTTTAAAAACAATGAAAACTTGACGAATACATAATTATGAAAATGAATCATTTTCCATTTAATTATGTTCCTTTGTTTTGTACCTGTCAAACATTTGTTTTCCTCCTGTCATCCTGTCAAATACTGTGATTGACATTTATGCATGCGTTCAGAAATGTATTTTGTGTAAACTATTTAAAAAGGGTGAATAAAATTTTGTCTGTATTTTTTTTAATCAATTAAAAAGATTGAAAATACACTTTTCAATCTTTTTTAAGCAGATTTAAATAGAAGTTCCTCAAATATTTATGCGTGCGTTCAGAAATAATGACAAATGGTTAACATTTACGCGTGCGTTCATAACTTTATTTTGCGTAAATAGTCATCTAAAAATCTTGAAAAGCTTACTTTTTGACATAGCTCAACAATTTGTTTGAATACTAAGCTTTTGACATAAATGTACGGCAAAACAGATTGCGTCTCTGTTTTTGGTGTGTAGGGTAGGTAGGGTAGGGTAGGTAGGGTAGGGTAGGTAGGGTAGGGTAGGTAGGGTAGGGTAGGTAGGGTAGGGTAGGTAGGGTAGGGTAGGTAGGGTAGGGTAGGTAGGGTAGGGTAGGTAGGGTAGGGTAGGTAGGGTAGGTAGGGTAGGGTAGGTAGGGTAGGGTAGGTTGGGTAGGGTAGGTAGGGTAGGGTAGGTAGGGTAGGGTATGTAGGGTAGGGTAGGTAGGGTAAGGTAGGTAGGGTAGGGTAGGTAGGGTAGGGTAGGTAGTGTAGGGTAGGTAGGGTAGGGTAGGTAGGGTAGGGTAGGTAGTGTAGTAGGGTAGGTAGGGTAGGGTAGGGTAGGTAGGGTAGGTAGGGTAGGGTAGGTAGGGTAGGGTAGGTAGGGTAGAGTAGGTAGGGTAGGGTAGGTAGGGTAGGGTATGTAGGGTAGGGTAGGTAGGGTAAGGTAGGTAGGGTAGGGTAGGTAGGGTAGGGTAGGTAGTGTAGGTAGGTAAGTAGCCAATTGACGGGAGCGAAGCCCCGGGGGTCAGCTAGTATTAAATATTTAAGAAAAGTTCTATCACATAAATACTCATCTCTGTAAGACCCTACAGTGTCTTTCCTCATATTACAGTCACGTCCCATGTCAGCAACTACGTTAAAGAAGTGTCAGCCAGGTAATACAGTCAGGTACGAGGTGTCACTGCGACGGTGCAGAAGTGGTTCATTTCCAAGGTGCCAGGCTGGGTAATAACTCGCGTGCGCTTCTTTAGAAACGTATTAAAATCGAATGGAAATGGTGTTCGGTTTGAAGGGTGATGTTATAACCGTATAACACAACCGTGTGTAGAAAAACTCGAAAGAAAGTGCCGCAGACTTATATCTTTTTAAGAAATTCTTTGAAATAAAGTTACTAAGTTATGCCAGAACCAGGATAGAACCACTACAAAGAAACACTACAAAGTGAAAAATAACTTTCTTTTTCGAAGTCGGTGTTTTTGGTAGGTACCAATTTTTTTCGTTATGGACACCGATTTCGAAAAAGAAAGTTATTTTTCACTTTGTAGTGTTTTTAGTTGGCAGTCAGTAGTATTTTTTTGTAAAAATGTTTTTTATTTTTCACTTTTTAGCTGTACCGATTAAGCAATTTGCCTTTAGTAAGGTACTTATAATGCCAGAATAGATTACCCGAATACCATAAAACTTGAACATAACCGGTGAAATGAGAGTGTACCAAGGTGAACTGTTCACATCTGCGTACCCCTTTAGAGCGTACTGGCGTGATGTTATGTTATGAAATGGTATTAAACAATAAACAGACATGCGATTGCAGCAATTCCGAGAGATTTGCCGTTATTTATTGAAGAGTTCTGTTGTATATCTCCGAAGTTCTTTATCAGATCTTCACAGAATTAAAATGGGACCAATTTCGGAATATACTCTAAAAAATAATTTTCAAAATCGATCCACAATTGACGGAGATATCGGTGAACATACACAAAAAAAAATAAAACAAACAAGAAAACGAACATAGAACCTCCTCCTTTTTGGAAAGTCGGTTAAAATATATATTTATTATTGTTTCATGCACATTATTTTTTTTAAAAGTTTTTTTCGTATAACAAATAGTTTTGCTAAAAAAAAATAATTAGCCACACTATATTTTTCGCAACTTTTGTATACTCCTCCAGAACGATGTTTGAAAATATTTTTACACAAAAAAATCCAGCCTTAAATTTGATTTACATATGCTATGTAGCATATGTAAATCAAATAATACAATATTTTGCAAACAAAACTGTTCAAAAGGAGGTTCAATATTGATATTTTGGCATCGAACGGGCGCACGGCCAGTCCTGCGTACATTGGGGCGTATATATCGCCTTAAGGCTTAGCAACCAAAAGCAGTTTTGAGAATTGAATTGCTTGCATTGTACAATTACAGACTTACACAGCTACAAACACGGTTCGTCGGGATTGTGCTTTTGGCGGCGGAGTGGTTTGTTTTGAATGTTAGGGGTTTAACATAAATAACTGACCCTTGGCTCTTGAAATGGAACTATATAGATAACTATATTACTAATTATGAACATACATTTGTTAGTCAAAATTGTGATCATGCACATTTACCAGAGCCTGAAAAAAATATTGATATGTTAAAAATATTGGTATAAACAAATTGAGAACTAGTGCGAAGGAATCTATGGACAGTCCGTCACAAAATGTAAATCGTTGTTTAAAAGACGTAGCTACCACAAGTGCGTCTCAATTGCCCAATAAATCAGTAGCTGCGTAGTGCAGGTAGGGTATGGTAGGTAGGGTAGATGGGTAGGTACGTAGCCAATTGACGGGAGCGAAGCCGCGTGGGACAGCTAGTAAATAAATAAAAACAAATATGATGCTGCTGTGATCAGTAAATTCATCGGAAAATGTCAGTATTCATTACCTATAACAATAGTAATTTATAGACGGCCGATGTTTACCAAATTAAATTGAAGTGAAAACGCTATTATTTTAATACACCTCATGTCACATTAATTAGTCAAGCCTCATACATGAGGTTGCACTACCAAACTAGACCACAATCAATCAAGTGTGAAGTTTTGTAATTAGGTAAAAAATAGTGGTACTATTTAATAGTCATTAATTTTGCAGTGGTTGAGGTATTTGGCTTTAGTGGTATGCGTTGGAAATCAGATTCATGCACGGTACATATATTTCAATCAATCAATCTTCTTAATTTTTCCCAAACAGATGTTAAGCCCGGTTTCCAGTCTGGCCGGCTACAGCTGAACACCAGATCGAAGAACATCAGACTTCCGAAGAAACTCGATAGTAGGCACTTATTTATTTATTTGTTAGTTTATCCTCGCACTGGAACGCCTTGCAGCAGTTACACCAATGGAGCACAATCTTATAATAAACTCACTATAAGTCTAGGTTTCCTCACGATGTTTTCCTTCACCGTTGTCAGCGATGACCAAGATAAACTTGGAAAGTACATATGAATTTGAAAAAGTCACATTGGTACTTGCCCAGATTCGAACCCACGACCTCAAGCATGAGAGGCGAGGTCTTAGCCACTGGGCCATCACGAAAGTCAAAGATCTAAAATGGACAGCCGGGATCAACGGCGTAACTATCGCGTTTTTCGAGG
Source organism: Orthosia gracilis (assembly GCA_947562075.1). NCBI lineage: Eukaryota > Metazoa > Arthropoda > Insecta > Lepidoptera > Noctuidae > Orthosia > Orthosia gracilis. The sequence continues at coordinate 30,945,158 of OX387274.1, read as the reverse complement.
CATGGATGAATCTCGTAATGTGCTGGATAGTCACCTATCCACGGACTGACCTTGACAAGCGTTGTTTTACTGTTAATATCGACCTGTGTGTCTACTATTATTTAGGCACAAGCTCTTCTTCCTGATCCTGTTCGCACTATAGTGATTAATTTTGCAGTGATTGAGCTCTTTGGCTTTTGTGTTAAGGTTCTCGGATACGATTCATGCACGGTACAAATATTTAAATGGTCTACAACTAGTTGTTCCGGGTTTCTTTGGTAATTCTGGTGTAAAATAAATCATATTCTAACTGTATAACGATTGATCTTATGAAGAGTATGCTTAAAAAAACGTAGATTGACTAGTTTGAAATACGGAATGAAACGCTATTTCCAACATGATTCTTTTGGAAAGGCCAGTCTAGAAGAACATGGGCTGACCTTATTGTCGTATGGTTTAATGTATGGTGCTGATTTATAGGCAAAGAACGTGAGCGAAGCCAAAGTGGATTGTAAAAATAGCAATATATTCCGTAGGGTGCTGAGCAGCCTCGACAAGAAACGAGGCTAGCGGCCCTGATAGAATTCCAGCAATTGTTCTTAGTACCTGTGCGCCTGAACTGTCTCCGATCTTGACACGCCTATTCCGCCTTTCTTATAAGGCTGGAAAAGTGCCGAATGCTTGGAAGCAAGCTAACGTACAGCCCGTGCCCAAGAAGGGCAGTTGAGCTGACCCGGCCAACTACAGACCCACGTGAAGTTCTGTAGTTTCTTAAAAAGTGGCACATTTTTTTTTAAATATCACTCGTGTACTCGTATCCGCGTAATTCTTAGTATTGGCTCTTCATTTTTCCGAGACACCTCGATTGGCCAGCTATTTCTTTATTAAAAAAAAGTGTCGGCTGAATATTTTAGCGCTACATCACATTTTGTGTCTGGTCGACACGGTCGTTGTGCCGAGAATATCCGCGATTTTAGGTATAAACTGACATTTTTTTTCGTACTATTAAGAAATACTTGTATAAATATACAAAGGCAAAGGTTGATTTGTAATCAAATATCAAATTTCTATGCCTTATTTATTTTTATTGAACTAGACTTTCAGGGATTTTAATTTCATATAACTAAGCTGTTGGGGATTTTAATTTCATGTAACTGTGAACTGCGAACTGTGAACTGTAAACTGTAAACTGTGAACTGTTATCTGTGAACTGTGAAATGCAAACTGTGAACCATAAAATATAAACTTCCAGCTAATATGACGCCTCTAGTAAAAGGACAATAGCTGTCGTGGTAGAAATTCTGGTTTAGTCTTCCACACCGGGGTTGACTGCACTTACCACACTTATGTCGCCGTTTTCATGGGAGTGACAGTCTTGGAATTGTTGTTAAGATAAGGCTCAGAATAGAGATATTTCATAGGATTTCATTCCGACTAAACTGGCCTCTTATACGCTTAAATATTTATTTCACAAGCGTTTTCACGTTTCTGTTTTTTATAAAACATCCTTGTTAAATCGTGTGGCTTCTCCCCTCGTATTATAGTCACGTCCCATGTCCGCAAGCACATTAAAGTAGTGTCAGCCAGGTAATTCAGTAAAGGACGTACTGTGACGGTGCAATATCGGTTCATTTCCAAGCTGACAGGGTCGTAATGACTCGCGTGGTTTTGTTTAGAAATACATGAAAATCTAATAAAATAGTGTTAGGTTTGTGAGGTTTGGAGCACGATGTTATACGATTGTTTAGAACAACTCGATGAATTTCCACAAAGCTTTTTAGGAAAAATACTTTGATATAGGTTACATAGTTATGCTAGAACCAGGTTATTTATAGAACTTGAGAAGATAGAATTGGGGGGTGACCATAAGCTCTTAGAGTAACGTTATTTTGATATCGCATAAGTGACAGATGTATACAAGTCATATAAATCTGTCCCTTACACACACTCAAAATAACCTTACTCTAAGAGCTTATGGTCACCCCTCTGGGCTCGGTAGTTAAAACAATACCTATTGGCTACCTTTTAGACGCCGAGTAACTAGGTGAGCCTTAAAGTAAGGGTTAAAAGATCCAAACCATTGAAAAACTTATCAAATCATGTTCCGTACGTAGGTCAGTCTCAATATCATGCTGTGTCTGGCAACCAAGTGTGTTCTTATTTCACAAATCATCAATGCTAAAATTATCCTTTCTACTACTAATAATCTTTTAAAGCAAATATTTATACTGGAGTAGCTACTTTATAAACTGCCTTCAAAAAACAAGAATATTTTTATAGCTTCCGAAATACAAAGGACGGTATGGAACAAAAACTTGTTCTTGTTCACTGTGTCGAGGTTTTGTGTTACGAGTGGATAATTATGCAAATGAGGGGATGAAAATGTAGTTGGTGGATAAAATGACCGTCTACCTATTTAGGTTCCGCACTGGGCCCGCGTGGATTAAGGTTCATTCCTTCACTCTCAGAGAGGAGACCTGTGTCCCAGTAGTGGGAACATAAAAGGGTTGATGTTGATGATGATGAGACAAGACACAAAAGCAACAATCACAAAGTAAAAGATAAAAAATCATAAATTGGACCAAAAGGACCAATTCAGCATTTTATGGGTGTCAAACACCCAGCGCTGATTTTCAGTTAGCACCCCGGCGTTGACACACAGATGGAATTGGATGCTGTAGGTATAAGACGAGACGAGGGTGACACCTACGCCCGGATAGTATAAGTACTGAGTTAATCAAATCAGTCTTGGAAAAGATTCAATTATCCCCTTCGGGCTAAACTCAACTCAACAACTCATCTCAATTTTTTTGTAATCCGAAATATCGGATTCCGAAAAAGTTGAATCATTGCCCGGGAATCGATGAACTCTAATGTCTCAGCGCTTTTCTGGTCAGATGACACAGTAGATTTTAGGTTAAAGGATTTGCACACATTCACTCATGTTTTTATTATTAAATATTTTCAATTATTGTTTTTTGTACTAAGTCCGTGCTAAATAATTATTATTCTTTCTTTCTTTCTTGATTGAGAATGGTGTGGCGAGTATATAGCTGTCATAAATATAGGTACTCAAGGACAGTATATCAGCTGTAGTAGTTGCATTGAACAGCAGCTTCCCAATAACAAACATAATGCTCCGTATATTCATCAGAAAATGGCAGTATTCATTAACAATAACAATAGAGATTTATAGGCAGTATATATTTACCAAATTAAATTGACGTTAACAATGAAAAGTCCATTATATAAATACACCTCATTTCATAATTAATTAATCAAGCCTCATACATGTGGTTGCACTTGGTTCTGGCTACCACACTAGACCACAATCAATTATATGTGAAGTTTAGTAATTAGGTAAAAAATTGTGTGTTACCACTATTTACCCGACTGCCGAAGGAGGGTAAATAGAGGTGTTTATCAGTCTATGTATGTACGTATGTGGCGTTCTAGCGACCAAACGCGTAAGCCGATTTTGATGATTCTTACGTCAATCGATTCGTCTTAACCTTGCGAGTATCACTGACTGCATTAAAATTGGAAAATGGAAAAATGGCGGATTTTGGGCGCCATAATGTGGGGCCCCAATTATTTTATTTCTTCCAAACACATCGTGTGGGGTATCAAAATAAAGGGTTTTAAGAGGTGTTTTCAAAAATATATAACATATATATGTTTAAATGTACCTTATCCGAAAAAAAATGTTAACTAAAAAGTTATAAATAAAAGTTAATTCAAAAAATCAAAAACCCGACTGCGAACTAAAAAGACGTAAACAAGTAGAACATCATGCTGTGTAGTCGGAGGATACATTTGGTTTTGGTCAGCCAGCTCGCGAATATGTTATAGTTATATTTTAAAATAGTAAATATTGTTGTAGCATAAAAAGTAAGAAATTGTGTTTTTATATTTATTTTAGAAAATTTTATGTTCTTGTAAATAAATTTCAGGATACAGAACTTGGCACCCATTTAAATCACAATTGCTTTGTCGGCGCAGTCTGACTTGACTTCCTTTTTCACATTTATGTTTTTGATGGGATTTATTACTCGTATACTCGTAACCGCGTAATTCTTAGTATTGTCTCTTCGTTTTTCCTAGACACTTCGATCGATCAGCTATTTCTTTATTCAACAAAGTGTCGGCTGAATATTTTAACACTACGACACATTTTGTGTCTGGTCGACACGGCCGTTATTCCGAGAATATCCAAGATTCTAGGTATAAACTGACATTTTCTTTCGTACTACTAAGAAATACTTGTATAAATATACAAAGGCTAATTTGTAATTGAATATCAATTTCTATGCTTAATTTATTTTCAATTATCAATTTCTAAGCTGTCGTGGCAGTGAGGAGAAAATAATAATAGTTCGACTGACCAAATGTCGGTTATCTACGCGGGCGATAATATAGTGCACGCTCAAGTAGGTGCAGTTTATAGTTTACTACTACGGTATGGAAGACTTAACTGTAAAGAAAAGAAGAGAAAGAAAACACATTTATTTGTCACAAGCCACTGGAGCACTCAACATAAAATATTAACAAAAAAAATAACTATACTAAAATAACAGTCTAAACCGATTAAGATGAAATTTGGTATGAAGATAGTTTGAGACCCAGGTCTGGACAGTTTAATGTATAGGATGATACAACACTTATTACGCGGGCGATGCCGTGGGCAGAAGCTAGTTGGTCTATAAACAAAGACCGTCTTATTCATAAAAATGGCGTATTCCCAGCTTACTCCGAAGTTACTCTTGGACTAGCTAATCCCGGAGTAACTAAGGATTAACATAGATCTAGCAATGTTATTAATAAACATGGAATAACCTCGGACTAACTATTCATTTCTTAGTCTTGGACTTACGCGTAAACTCTGGCAACCCAGTTGAATTTTAAAGTAAAAAGAATGAACTAGTGAATGGAAATAAGCAAGTTGAAGACATTATGTAGAAAAAAAAAACTAAAAATGACATCTGCCTTAGAGATTTGACAATAAAGGCGAAGGAGGGAATTTTAAATTATCTTAATAACTTTAAACTTAAAAATTACTTATAATAATGAACATTTAAAATATGATAACATGTCTTATCAAGGCCTACCTCAACAAATATCTATTTATCTAACTATGTGAGCGCCATGATAAGTCTATCGAGAGAGATAAAATTTGAAGAACATAAGAGGCGTATGGAGATGGCATAAGAATTACACAAAGAACAATTAAAATGTGCCTTAATAGAAAGAGAAATCTTGGAAATACGAAAATTTCGTGAAGAAAACAGCTAACAAATGCATAAAACATAATTACATTAAATATAATTATTTCAACAATTATTTTGCATTTTATTTTCGTGTTCATTCGAACCTTTAACTTCAGATTTAAATAATCAAATCAATTAAAAACAGTTTAACTACACTCTTTTACTGTATTCAATTTAAACAACAACAATGTCACTGGATGCATATAAATATTTAATATCCGGTATAAAAAATCAGTCTATGTAATAATTGTGGTTGCGAGAGTTTTTGGCGGGATTTTTTCGAGCGTAGTTCAGCGGTTGTTAATATTATTTGCAAATTGATTCCTAGTGGATATTGTGATATACAATTGGTGTAGTTTTGTGTCTCAACTGTCTACGCAACTGGACAATATGTGAAATCATTGACAGAAGCAATCTCGGGGTAGTGGAGCGGAGAATTTTATTGCAGTATTGACTACCTCTACAAAGTTTACCGGGAAGGCTGACTTTATACAATTTGCTGCCTAATACTCCAAAAAGACATTAGAATCTGTTACATCCGCATTCTAATGCATACTAAAGAATTCAAGAAGGATATTATGCACTGAAGACGAGGCGGTATGGTCCAAGACCTTAGCCTGCCCGAGTAGGGCGAAGGAAAAAAATGTGTTTGCCATAGTTACACTACTCTTATTCCGACCTTAAACTAGCTGGCACCATGGTTTAACTTTTAGTCCGAGACTAGTGTCAGATTAGTATAATCCCTCCTTATTCCGTGTTTATTAATACGGAAATTTGTTAGTACCAACCTAATTCTTGGAATAAAGTTAATCTTACCTTAGTCCACGTTTATTAATAAGACGGAGAAGGTTTACGGATTCTACTCTCAAATAGGATATCCTATTGCTCACACATAATACAGAACGTACAATAACAGAATCGTCTAAAAGAACAAATAATAAAAAATCTACCGACATCAACTTCCCGCCGCTAGGTGGCGCTGATTTCCCTTTGTTCTAAATTCAAGCGCTTGTCTTCCGGTGGCGGGGTGCTATCCAATATCCGGTGTGCGGGTGAGACAGCGATATTTATTGTAATAACCATTTACTTCCGTCAGCGGCTTCGCTCGCGTGAAAAGTGTTATATCATCCGAAGGAAACAGTATACCGGGATGAAAAGTAGCCTGTGTACTATTCCAGACTATAATCTATATCTGTGCCAAATTTCCTCCAGATCCTGGCGTGATTGAGTAACAAACTTACATCCACAGACACAACCATCCAAACTTTCATATTTATCATAATACTAGCTGTCCCACGCGGCTTCGCTCCCGTCAACTGGCTACCTACCTACCCATTTACACTACGTAGCCTACCCTACCTACACTACATCCATGATTTTTGCGAAACTTTAACCGCTTACGTAGCGCACGCGACGGAAGCTCTCAAAAAGGAATATTTTTGCCTGTTTTTGCAACATTTTTCATTTGTGCTTCGCTCCTATTGGTCGTAGCGTGATGTTATTTAGCCTATAACCTTTCTCGATAAATGGACTATCCAACACAAAAATAATTTTTCAATTCCAACCAGTAGTTCCTGAGATTAGCGCGTTCAAACAAACTCTCCAGCTTTATAATATTAGTATAGATTACGATTACATTCTGTGATGGATTTTCGACTCGACGATTGAATATGAATTTTATTTTGAAGGTACAGCCGTTGTGAGAATTGAGCTCGGTTGTGTGGATAAAATATTTTAGTAATGATACTTGTACATCGCGAAAGTAGGAGTCAAATAAACTTTCAGAACGGAAATATGAAAAAAATCCAATGTTATTTATAACTTCATTTTAACTTTATAGAATAGAAATCTTTAATAAAGTTAAACCCTAGTTTAAACTGGAAGGCATCGCTAACGTTAACCAAATAATGACTCACACTCTTTAAACAAAAAAATAAAAACAGAAAAGATATTTCGCGGTAGATAAAGTTATGGTGATAGAAATAAGTACCTTTCCTGGAAGAACTCCTTCACAAAAAACTGTACTAACTCTAAACATCAACGAAAACACACAAGTACGTACTGCCTAAGCTTGTTGCGTTCACTGCCTCCTTCCAAGTAATAATCCTGAATTAAACTTCCGCCAACTATTTTCCAAAGCAAGACTACCTACAGACTCTAATAACGTAATTTATTTTTCCTTTCCTGTAAACTCTAAAGAAACTCCTAGAACCAATATCTAGATTTAAAATAAGGTAAAATATTTTCCCGATGCAAACTCTTTGACTAAGATTGCCACAGGCTTCCCTTTGCTTTCCATTTGTTATTATATCTTCAAAGAAGAAGCGATAAATCTCTTTAGATTCCTCTTAGAAAACCTCGTTGCTTTTATATTTGTTTGAGAAGTCTTATGATTGTCAATCGCCTTGGCAAGCAATGCCCAGCTTAAGGTCAATCCATATTGTGTCCTTTTATGAAATTAGGTATCAATCGTGTTGAACATAAATTGTCTTAGTTTTACTCTTTGAAAAGTTTAATTCATTAATTTGATTTTTATTTTAGTTGTTTAGGTATAAACAATGAAAATTTAATTTAAAGACATGAAACGTAAATGCTAACAAATAGAAAACACGCTTTTTCAAATTAGAGACAATCATTAGGTTGAAGTGTTCCTAATGGGTATGTGACACAAAATGGAGACACATGCCTCCCCTCTGTGGGAGGGTTGGTATCAACGATGCGTGTGAAAATCATCTTATTCTAAAATTGTGGAATTTAGGGCAGGGTTGGGCATCATTTTAACCGACTTCCCAAAAAGGAGGAGGTTCTATGTTCGGCTTTATGTATGTTTTTTATTTTATTTTCTTGTATGTTCACCGATATCTTCGTCAATTTATTGTGGACCGATTTTGAAAATTCTTTTTTAGTTTGTTAGAGTATGTTTGAAATTGGTCCCATTTTAATTTGGTGAAGATCTGATGAAGAACTTCGGAGATATAAAACAGAACTCTTCAACAAATAACGGCAAATGTCTCGGGATTGCTGCAATCGCATTTCTGACTATTGTTCATATCATTTCATAACATAAGATCACACCAGGACGCTCTAAAGGGGTACGCAGATGTGTACAGTTCATCTTGGTACACTCTCATTTCACCGGTTATGTTCAGTTTCATGATATTCGGGTAATCTATTCTGGCATTATAGGTATCTTACTAAACTATTTACTTATTAGGTAGGTACAACTAAAAGTGAAAAATAAAAAAATAAACTTTTTTACAAAAAAATACTACCGACTTCCAAATAAGAAAACTACAAAGTGAAAAATAACTTTATTTTTGGCAGTCAGTATCCATAACGCAAAAAATTGGTACCTACCAAAGACAACACTATCAAAATGACTTTGACGGGCCGAGATTTGGCCATTCTGTTCTTGGGGGTACAAGTAAAAGCTAAAATATGTTGGTATATTTTCATAGCTGTTGAATTTTGCTACTAAAAGCAAAATTCAACAGGTGTCAAAATTCAACAGCCTAGGCCGAACAAGTAAAATGTGAGTAGTATGATAATATAAAAAAAACAAGCTAAATAAAGGTCGTAGTTGGAAGTAGGTGTTTTTTAATTTCATCGTGGGCGTTATTTTGTTTTGCGTCTAACTGATCGCTTCTATTTTTATTTCCCCGCGCGACTAATTTTAGTGTGGTGTTTATCGTTTAGGAGAGAATTTATTGACATTGGCGTGTGTCTTCGATACACAGAGCACGGAATGACAGTGACAAGAGACGTCATCACTTATACTATTCTGTCCAATCAGTTGCGCTGAGTTATTTTGCGCAGAGTTGCACTAAGTCATAGGGAGTTTATGTCGTGATGGCCCAGAGGCTAAGACCTCGCCTTTCGTGCTTGAGGTCGTAGTTTCGAATCCGGGCAAGTACCAATGTGACTTTTTCAAATTCATATGTACTTTCCAAGTTTATCTTGGACATTGCTGGCAACGGTGAAGAAAAAAATCATGAGGAAACCTATACTTATAGTGAGATTATTATACGATTGTGCTCCATTGGTGTAATTGCTGCAAGGCGTTGCAGTGCGAGGATAAACTAATAAATAAATAAATAAAGTCGCATTAAGCTGAGTAGCGTTGAACTGATTTACGCTAACTTATGCGCTATGTTACATTAAGTTGCATTGTGCTGAGTAGCGCTAAGTTGTAATTTGCGTTACGTTGCGCTAAGCTTCAGCGGTCACAATTATAGAATTGTCATGAGCCGTCAGTTTCTATGTGTAAACTAGGTGTAAACGGTGACACTCACTGACCCACTGACACGCTAGGTTTGTACGGAGAGTATTGACAATGCCGTCTCTAGCAGTGGCCGCTGGGGCGACTCCGTGCTCTGTCACTCGGTATATTTGTAGGTAAGATCGTAGGACGTGTATTTTTATTCGTGCTATCGTCTTAGTTTTATTTACTTCTACGAATAAAAGTTATTTGCCTTTGTAGGTTACCCTTACTGAACACGTAGGTTACTTACCCCTTGGTCAAATGTAATCTAGTGAATTGACAGTGCGTTGCGGTTCAAACTATGTCCCATTTGCTCCAGTGTTCTAAATGTCTATTCAGCTGCACCCAAAATTATTTGAACAAGGATTCCAATGTCTTTTTATAAATCCAGGCTTCCTCCCGAAGTTCATCTCCCACAACCTCATTGATGTCAAAGATAAACTTAGAAACATAACATAATATCATGCTAGTATTCACTGAAAGGTTGAGCAGAATAGGGTAGTTGACAAAAAATATCTATTTAGTCCGTCAGTTAGATAACACAAAAATATTGGACACGTTTTTTTTCTTTTGCCACGCAAACAAAAAATTACGACGAAACAGTGCGTTAAAATATCGTGTGACGTCACAGTGTGCTATACTTTATACTGACAAAGTGACGTCACAAGCCCCCACTCCGTAACTTGTATGTGCTTTATCTTTGTAAATTTTTATTAATTTAATAAAGCAAAAAATACGGGGCCAATATTATTTGATAATGTCACTGACGGGCTAAATATAATTATCATTTTTGTACCCAGGAAACGTCCCTATGCACAGTTTGCCATTTATGTTTTAATACTATGTAATAGAAGGTGTCTGTTGCCATAAATCGGCCACAAATCCAGGCTACGGACGACGCTTCTGAAAAAAATCGAAAGGAAAACCCAATAATACGTATGGAAGATGAGAAACTACAAATGGATTGCAAAAGTTACTTGGTACCTACTTGTCTGGATTTAAATCCTCCACCTCGTGCATGATAGTCAAGGTAACGTTGGATCGGGTTGGAGGTGAATAAAATACAAGTTCTCAGTTTTCAATTGGTTTCAATTGTTAAAGTTGAACTTGAACCAAACTTACAGGCATTATATAAAATTACACTGATGGTGAAATCAAAAGTTTCATGTCCGTCACTAGAGAGCAGGTAGGCTGGACATATCTAGTTACCACTGACTACTAAATAAACTGGTATTATTATTACTGCTTATTTGTCCAATTTCGATGGAGACCATTTCCATTTAACTAGTTATGATAACAAACAAAATTTGCGTTTCTGGGGCACAAAGAATCCACATGAAATGCATGAAGAGACCTTGCATCCCCTCAAAGTGACATTTTGTTTTTTTTTTTTTTGGTTTGGCAATTGCAGTGCAAAAGTGATTGGCCATGGAGACAGATTTTTGCGAGCACCAATTCAAAATGCTGTAAAACGAGCACAATTGTGCTGTCAACTCGGCAGGGGCTGTATGAGCGATATATTTTTTTCCAATTATGTCATCAATTTTACACTTTCAAATAATTTTTTCATGAAAACAGTTTTTTTTTTCTAGCATAATGGCAGCCAATTAAAATTATGATATTTCATTTGCGCCAACCTGTATTTACTTAACATAAATATTTGTTTCTCTTTCACAAAGGTGTCTTACAAACTATTACCTAAGGGCCTACATGCTCTTTAGTGTCGTAAAACGGTAACTTTTTAAAGCATACTCCTTAGTAACGGCTAGGTTAAAAGGTCTGAAAAAAAAATATTATCGTTTCATGTACATTATTTTTTTAAATGATTTTTTCGTATAACAAATAGTTTTGCTTTAAAAAAATAATTAGTAATACGATATTTTTCGCAACTTTTGGATACACCTCCAAAACGACCTGGATGTTTAAAAATATTTTTACACAGGAAAATTGATGGCTGGAATTTCTTTATAACTGACATAGCATATGTAAATCAAATAATATTTTGCAAACAAAACTGTTCAAAAGGTGGTTTAATATTGATATTTTGGCATCGAGCGGGCGCACGTCCAGTACTGCGTTTATATTGGGGCGTATATATCGAGTTAAAAATGAAACATTATTTGATAAACCCTTTGTAGGAGACTGATATCTGGCATAGGAAATCCTGCCACACCATTAAAAACCCAAAAATAACTTCGATTATTAATCAATTTATTTACAAATATTGACCATTGGTAATGGACAAGAAAAAGGGAGGAATACAGCAAATAAAATAATTTAAAAACAGATAATATAATAATTAATAATAAATTATATTGATATATTATTATATATAGTTTCAATCACAACCAAATGATCCTTTGCTTCAGGCATGTTTCGTCTGTTCTACTACGAAAAACTGCTTATGCTATACCGTGCGGCGTCCGCTTCCCGTACACGCTTGGACGCCTCGGAAGTCACACGTACGGGTCTCGGACGACTCGGACACGTCTCGCGTCCGCCACGGTCTAGCATAATGCATGCTTTAGTGTGTGTAATAGATGGTCCCATCCACAAACCAACCTGCAGCCTTACTGCTTAAGTGAATTCGGCAAGCCAAAAGCAAATATTGCGAACAATCGACCAATCAGAGAGACGAAAATCCACATCGCGACTTTCATCTTGCATGTGATTGGTCGATTGTTCCTACTTCCTACTCTTTGCCCTTTACCTTGCCGAATTCATATAAGCATTTAAGCTGCTAGGCAAGACTCGTATGGCTATTTTTTTGTCTAGTCACAAGCTATCTCATTTCCACCAATAACTACAAATCTTTATTAGGTTTCATTACTTTTCCTACATGATGTAACGGGCCGCAGTAAATCTTGTTAGATTGCTACTGACTCGACAAATAACCCTTATTACCTAATATATTGGCCATTAGGTTTATGTTGTAGTTGGACATATATTATGTTGTTAAAGATGATGGATGAGCAGGAATTTTGTGATGTTGGCTGAAAAAATATCGGTATTTTGATTTTTGTAAGAGTTTTTCATCTTAAATAGGTAGGGTGATTTTGTTAAATAACACTAACGCACATGTTTTTGTATGGAAAATTCTGTTTGCTGGTAATGTTTAAGTCCTATGTAACAGATGAGCCCTATAAACTGTCTTCAAATGGAAACGCGTGGCCACAGCGTGGCTGACCATCGACCAAGCACATGGCGAGATGAAGTCAGACTCCTGGCTGAACTTAATGGATACTTGGCTTTGCCTGAATCGAACCCAGCATCACACGTTCAGCAGTCGCGAACTTAAGGATTTTTTGTCAGTGGCAACAGCATTGTCAGCATTGTTGCGGGCCGAACAGACTGCCTAATATTGTGGCATTGTGTTCGATTACATGTCGAGAAGTAATGTAAATTTGCAATTTGACCTATACTGAACACTTATATTTTATAAATTTTAATGAATTTTACAGAAATTAAATTAATTTTTAATTAATCTTAATGTATTTTAATTTTTTTTTTGGACTTGACATGGCATTTTATTTTATTTCATTGACATTAATTTTAAATGATATTATATAAATTGTACCAAAATGTATAAATTATTTATTCTTCTTATGATGACATTAAACATGCTTTTACTGTACTTCAATCTTGACATGTATTGTATGTGTATCTAATTTTAAGTGAATAACATAGTATATAAGTATTTGTTGTTCTAACAAAACTATGGATTTCATATCTGAGACAAATAAATAATAATTTATTTAGCGTCACTCTCCTTTTCTTCTTTTGAATGAATCGCATTAGATTACGATATAGCCGACGTTTTGTAAAAGGCACATCAAAGTACTGAAAGCTTCTTACTTGAAAAACCTAGAAATTACGAAACTAGAGCATACATAATGACGTGCTCTTGAGATGCACAGTTACACCACATCTTACGAGATACACTGTAACTCGAATGTAAGCGTCGCTTTGACTCAGTGGGGATCCACTCCACAGACACATGTCTGTGGGATGTGCTTTTATATAAAGAGGTCTTTAATGTTGTGATTAGATGTTTTTCTTATACATCCCATCTTCTTAGCACAGCGGGCTGTGCTGAGGCGGCTGCTGCTGATGCAGAAAACCTCAAACGGCGCAAATGAAACGACCTTATTGGTAGTTATATGTTTGAGCCGTTTGGGGTTGAGACATTAGGTCCATGGGGTCCGAGTGCTCATTGACTGTTTCGAGACATAAGTAAACGGTTAGTCGACTCTTCGCGTAACCAGAGGGCTGGACTTTTCTTCAGCCAGAGAATCAGCATTGCCATTTAACGTGGCAATGCTGCCAGCCCACATGTCCATTGAAGCGACTTTTTTTTATTAAAACATTGCTCCACACTAGGAATTTCTTCCTGTATCGTGGGTGCGTTTACAAACATATAAACTCACATACATAACACCCAGAGCCGAAACAAATATCTGTAGGTCATACAAATATTTGTTCCGTGCGGGAATCGAACCCGCGACACGCAGCGCAGCAGTCAATAACTTAACCACTGCGCCAACCGTGCGCATAATGACTTTGTTTTATACTATGTAGTGATGGGAGTTTAATGTTGAAAAGGACTGAAGAACCTACCATATTTTTCAGGTGGTCGGCAACAAAGAACATCTTTATCTACTAGTTGCAAATGCAACTGCTAAATATAAGGTTCAGATTTCACTGGTGAATAAAATTGTTATTTCTGTAACGTTATTTTCAGTTCCGTTATTGCTGAGGATCTGGACCACATACTAAGCGTTTCCAATCTGCAGTGTTGACCACAATATGCATGCTGCCCCCGACGACCTGTTAAATATCGTCTGAATATCTGTGCCGGTGCTGCAATCGTCGGTTATATTTTAAGTCGTACGTAACAGTTGATATTACGTACGACTTATAAGATAACAGACTATTTATTTATTTATTTTATTCATTTATTTATTTTATAGTTAATTAAAACGATACAGATACAATTACATTAATTAACATAGAAATTGTGACACATAACAATGTTGACAACTGTGTCAATTATGGTAATTAAATAATTCACATATACAATTAACATGGCATAGTAGAGTAGACATGTATCAATAATTATATTAAGTTATATTAAAATATAATATAATCAATATTTCATAATTCAAAAATAACAATACAATTAACATGGAACAGTGGACACCCTCGCATACTTTCTCTCACAGAACACCAGACATGCACGTATTAATTTATGCCATTCGTCCGCAAACACATCACATTCGGCATTAGCAGTCAAGAGGGCATTGAGCATCTTCAAAGCACGACACACTGGGGCTGAGCTAACGCCCCTACGTAGTGCTTATCCTTTTTAGGAATACAACCGTTATTCACTTATTTACTGATTATACAATACAATGTTCATGACATTCCATGGCGTGGTCATCCAGAACCTAAAGTTAGTAATAAATAAATCATCATTTATTTCATATTCATCCCACGATTACATCTATATTTGTTGGTACAAGTACGAGTTTACAAACTAGTGTTAGTAATAATTAATAATTGATTGACAAATAATCATAACATAATTAAATATTATATAATAATAATAACAATCAATTTTATTTTATCCTATTCAATTGAACAGTAAGTGGTAGTACAGGTGGACTCCCCGATGATGGTGACAAATCAATATACGACTGCGTGCAGCCGTATCCAGCGAGCCAGCATCGGAGAGTCCCACCGGTCCGCCAGCGCGCGCATAACGGTGTTGGGACTATCACACGTGCTGCGCATGGTGGAAGTGCGCCATTAAGTTAAGTTAGTGGGTAAGTATTTTTTATTTCCACTATCAAAAATTTTACCCGAACATCATAAATACATACATTGCAAGTAAATAAAAAGCTTGTAAAAACGGGGCTGATAAATAACTTAAAAAAACACAATGTAACTGAATACCTACCTTACCCAAAGAAATCACCCGTGATAGAACATCCGATTGGATAACGAATTCTCGAATATTCAGCTCACCTTTCAAGCATCACTTGACGAGTTCATTTTAGTCGAAAATCGCGTTTTCTTCGAGCCATTCGTTTCGTTCGATTGTCTGTGAAAATAAAGGAGTTTTCGATGTCTTTTCAATAAGTTATGAAGGCTTTTGTGTAGCTTTTTTTCGGGTATAATTGTCTCTAGTTTAAGAATAGTTTGCTGAGGTATTGTTGATTCATTGTAAGGGATTATCGTTTTTAGTTAATTGTTTTGAATTTATTGGTTTAGAAGGTAATATCCTTTTTGTTGAGCACGCGCCAGTAGCCGACCGTCCGCCCGACGGCTACAATCTGCTGGAACCGAGCACCGAGCACGCGCGCGCTTGCACCCAGCAAGCGCGCGCGTGCTCGCGTATCCGCTAGCATACTCTCAGCGACTAGTGATGCTTTCGTGTCTTAGTCAGTTTTTTTTCAAATAAACAGATAAGCTTTTCATCTGTATTCATATTCAATTTGCACGAAAAACAATCAACAAAATAAATAAGTCGCGTCAGTCTGCAGTTCAAGGCACAACTTGGTAGATTCAACATGCCGGCCGGCGACAGCATAAGAGCGCGCAAGGTGGTAGCCGAGCTGAGCCGATCGGGCGCGACGACAACCGAGCGCCGTCGTCGACGTATGCGAGGAGCCGATCGGCTGCCGAGGCGTCCGAGCGCAGCCGAATGGCTGACGCGGCATACACGCGGGTCTAACCGAGTTCCAAGCAGTTTAAATGCCATGCAAACATGAAACTTAACTATTGTATAGAAGCCTGAATTTCCTTAAGCACAGTGTGAAATGCGCTCCGGCGCGCCCTGACGCGGCCCGGTTGGTGGAAATCCTACATAAGCGTTATAATTATGTCCTAATCTAGACCATGGTAACTCGTGTTCTAAATTCGTTCAGCCATTGGGTCGTGACTGATTAACAAAAATAAATGATGGGTAGATAGATGTGTGGAAAGATGTGTGTTACTCTTTCTCGCAAAACTACTGAATGGATTTGCATAAAATTTTACAGTAATTTAGCGTTTACATCATTTTTACAAAAGCTATAATTCACTACGATACTAAGTTCTAATGCCACGAAGGCGGTGCCACGAGCGGCAGCTAGTTTATAATATTATTTTAATAGAACTGTTATTTCATTTCACATCATAACTCCATCACTTCACTTAGCAAGTCACACTACAAAATCACTTTGCCGAAACTCACTAAATATTGCCGCGAATTGAGTTTCACTGACTGTTACTAACATCGCGTAAGCTGGGAACTAATCAGCTTAGCTCAGCTCAGCTCGGCTTATGTCCACGCGATGCTGAGCGCATTGAGTTGACTGTAATTTGTGGATGTAGCTTAGAGCTAGTATGTGATCAAAAGTGCGGCGAAAAAATGTTTATTTATTGATTTAAACTTCGTGTACAATAGTGGTATATAGGCGGACTTAATGCCACAAGGCATTCTCTAATAGTCAACCATTAGGTTAAACAGGACAACATTGCGAAAGGGTACAAACCAATATCAAAAAACTTTTTTACAAAAAAATACTACCGACTTCCAAATAAGAAAACTACAAAGTGAAAAATAACTTTATTTTTGGAACTCGGTGTCTTTCGTAGGTACCATTTTTTGCGTTACGGACACCGACTTCCAAAAATAAAGTTATTTTTCACTTTGTAGTTTTCTTATTTGGAAGTCTATAGTATTTTTTTGTAAAAATGTTTTTATTTTTCACTTTTTGGTTGTACCTACCTAATAGGCAAGTTGTTTAGTAAGTTTCCTTAACGCCAGAATAGATTAGACGAATATCATGAAACTTGAACATAAAGGGTGAAATGAGAGATCTGCGTACCTCTCAAGAGCATACTGGCGTGATGTTATGTTATGAAATGGTATAAACAATAAACAGACATGGGATTGCAGCAATCCCGAGAGATTTGCCGTTATTTATTGAAGAGTTCTGTTGTATATCTTCAAAGTTCTTCATCAGATCTTCACCAAATTAAAATGGGACCAATTTCGAAACATACTCGTTCAAACAAAAAAAAGAATTTTCAAAATCGGTCCACAATTGACGGAGATATCGGTGAACATACATAAAAAAAAAACTAACTCGAAGTCGAACATAGAACCTCCTCCTTTTTGGTAAGTCGGTTAAAAATAAAACCCTCTCATCTTGAAGTCGGTTAAAAAGAAGAAGGTTTAAATGGTTTTCATGTTAATCAGAGGTTCCTACCAAAATTAAAAAGAGGAAAATAAAACACTTTTTAACAAAAATCAAACCGACTTCCAAAACATAACACTACAGAGCGAAAAATAACTTTCTTTTCCGAAGTCAGTGTCGAATAACGGAAAACAATGGGTAAAAAAGACACCGACTTCGGAAAATAGTTATTTTTCGCTTTGTAATGTTTTGTTTTGTAAGTCGGTTTGATTTTTTGTTAAAAAGTTTATTTGGAAAGTCGGTTGTTTAATCAAAATAATCATTCATGCAATCGATTCATTCCAGTGGCAGTTTATTGATGTCCTTCTTGAAGAAATGAGCTGGACGGGAAGCAACAAATTCTTCAAAGGCACTCTCGGGTATTTTTTTTTTTTTATAAACGGCTTCATTTTTCGAAATTTATAGAACGGAAGTGGGCAAGCCCATAACATGTGGTGCATTTGTTTGTAGTGTTCGCTCCGTAAACGTCGCCATCGTCGTTGATGTTGCGTGCCGCTTGTGCCGCGTTGCTGCCACGTCGATACTCATATTCCATGATAACCCGAATTTGTAAAGTATCCATGATAACGAAAAAGACTCAAATGCGTTGTTTTGAACGCATTTGAGTCTTTTTGTCTTATCAATAAACAAATTACTAATTTTTAAAAAAGAAATCCATGTTTTTATAATAAAATTAATTTGAAATTAGAATTCTTAGCCAAACAAAAAATATATTGATTTGAAATGGCCAGTACTGCAGAATGGCAATTTCATAGGTAAACACCAAAACTAAAAAAAGAAAAGTAAAAAGCTTTTTAACAAACTTCCAAAAAAACACTACAAAACAAAAAATAATTTTATTTTCGGAAGTCGGTGTCTTTGGAACCATTTTTTTTGTTTTTGACATTTTTTGTTAAAAAGATTTTTTTTTTATTATTTCATCGTGTTCTTATCTGACCAGCACTTTTTGTTAAGGCGCAGATATATGACTTTTAATGATTTTAAATTGAACATCACGTCTAAACTTCTAATCTTATTTATTTGAAAAAAAAATATGTTATACTAGACAACTTTCTTCATAATTTTATATGTGAAAATGTGAAATAATATTTTTATAACATAGTGTAATTAATTTGTAAAGTAATGTCTAACGCGGGCAAAAAAACGATAATCACGCAAAAACTATCAGGCGTATTTGCATGAAACTTAGACCATCTAAAAGACAATTTAATGACCCATATTTTAGTATACGGTTTTTATTTGTATTGTGTTTGAAAAATCAAGGTGGGTTGTTTTTTCGAATAAACTTGGTGCGCGTTGAAGCGGGAGCCCTTGCGGGCGACGGGCGGCAGTGCATCGCTGACCACTGTCACGGGTAGACGCTAACGCTCCGCTCCGAGAAAACACACAATTTATACGCTTTGAGGTTTCGCGATAAAAATGGCTGGTAAATCCAAATTATTGAAAAAGAAACGCCTTATACTGGAAAATAATAGATTACTGAGGTAAGTAACGTATTTTGATAGAAATAAAATTATATTTAATCTCTATCGAAAGTTTAAATTAGTGTACCTAAATAAAATATTCAAATAAGAATATGATTTTATTGTAGTAAAAATTGTTTTATTTTATTTAAATATTTGTATTATTTCTGTTTTAGGAGAATACCAAATAACAAAGATTCACAAGTCGTACATGCAGAGACGAGGTGAGTATTGTAATGTACTATAACCACACTATATCGTTTTAGGGACAGTCCGGATTTGAGTTTAAAAAATACTAGAATGCTCTTTTTGAAATAGTTGTTGGTTGGTCGTAAGTAGTATGACCTCGACTGCGAAGATGTAATTTTTGGGTCTGTTTTGAGGACTTACTACTATCTTCCTACATTCGCCCATGCACTTTCATGTCGGTGCCTATGTAAATTACCTAAAAAAAATAACTTATTTTATAGCTCTGGCTGTACAGAACAGGAGAAAAAGGCAACTGCGGATATTGAAAATGAGGACATTATTGCTGACAAGTATGCATACCTAAATAATTTATTATTCCGATTTTAGTGTTATTGAAACATAATATTTATCTAAAGATTTTTGTAACTAAGTTATATCCCAAGTATCTATGCTACTTTTTATTATATATTAGAGAGACAGACAGAGAGGAAATACAGAGACGAGGTGATTATTGTAATGTACTATAACCATACTATATCGTTTTAGGGACAGTCCGGATTTGAGTTTAAAATTACTTGAATGCTCTTTTTGAAATAGTTGTTGGTTGGTCGTAAGTAGTATGACCTCGACTGCGAAGATGTAATTTTTGGGTCTGTTTTGAGGACTTACTACTATCTTCCTACATTCGCCCATGCACTTTCATGTCGGTGCCTATATTTACTTAAAAAAATCATTTATTTTTTATAGCTTTGGCTGTACAGAACAGGAGAAAAAGGCAACTGCGGATATTGAAAATGAGGACATTATTGCTGACAAGTATGCATACCTACCTAATTTATTATTCCGATTTTAGTATTATTGAAACATAATATTTATCTAAAGATTGGAACGAAGTTATATCCCAAGGATCCATGCTACTTTTTATTATACAGGATGTAAACAGACCCTTCACACATCCGTCAACCAAGAATTCTGTACATCAAACTAAGTATCTTTACGCAAAAATTATTGCTGGGAAACGACTTTTTTTTTGAGGTGAAAAATCACGTTTTACGGTAGGACTCGATGGAAAGCACTCAAAGCATTGTGCTGATGGATGGATTGGATAGTACGGGGGTCGTGGAGGTGTGTAAAGATCATACATTAAAACATGTATTTAAAAAAGAATTTGGAAAAAGTTGGAAATTTGACCTCCAATATCTCCGTAACTAGAAAGTTCCCTGGTATAGTCTAGAACAAAAAAAATATCGCAAAGACGGGTAGAACAAGTGCCTTTCGGATGTGTTAAGGGCCTATTTACACCCTTTATATTAAAGAGACAGCGAGAGAGGGAAATAGTTTTCATGGTTTTCGAGGGTGCTGAAGCCGATAGTGAGGTCTATACGAAAATCCAAGATGGCGGCTGCGACCATTTTTCAAATTTTTTGGGTGTCGTTTTCATGGTTTTCGAGGGTGCTGAAGCTGATAGTAAGGTCAAAATTTAAAGTTTGATGGTTCGTTAATTTACAACTTATTAACGTAATATAATATAATGTTAAGTTTATTACGTTAATCAGTTGTTTTGTTGTTGGTGTTGTTATTGTTGAGTTGTTTTATTGTTTTTGCAGATAATGTACAGATTCACTCCTAGGTGGTTCCGTATTATTTATAATTGTAATTATGTTTCAGTTTTGAAGTAAATGAAACAACATTTACTGACGAGGAATCCTTTCTCATAGAGACAGAAAATGAGGACTCAGTTTTTGCCAGGTACACAATTCATTGCAGCATAGTTAGCCCATGTAAATATGTATTTTTATTGAAAAACTTCTTATTATAAACACTTTTTATTTAGGGGTTAGAACTTTTTCAATGGAAGCTGGCCTAGTCATTTTGAGTTTTCCAGAAAGTTGTGTGTGTTTCTCACGATAAAACTGGCATGGCATTGTAAGCCACAACCTAGAGGATACTTAAACAAACAAAATATATCCTGAGATATAGTACCTGTAATGTAATGTAATAATACTTTTGTTCATAGAAAGAAAATCTGTTCACAGTGCGTAATTCTTAAAAATTATTTTTTCAGAAAAAACGAAGCTGTACAAGGGATGCGTATAATAAATATAGCAAAGTTTTTTAAAGACCTTCAAGAGGTATGCTCACATGGGAATATGGACTGTGGTTTGAAATCTGTGGAAATTATAGCTGAACGTAGATTAGGGCTAGTTTCTAATTTAAAACTTAAATGCAATATGTGTAACGAAACGTTTAAAATTTGTTGCAATGACCCTGAAATGGACATAAATATCAAAGCAGTTGCGGGTGCTGTAGCAATAGGATGTGGCAATTCACAGCTAAATGAATTATTAGCCGCAATGGATTTACCTCAAATATCCCATAACATATTTACTAAGAGAATGGACACGGTAAACAAGGTTTGGGAAAAAGAAATTGCCATTTCTATGAATGAAGCTGCTAATGAAGAACGTCGATTAGCTATTGAAGATGGCAAAGTGAGTGCAAACGGCATCCCACTTATTGACGTCATTGCAGATGGCTGTTGGGGCAAACGATCGTACAAAAAAAATTACTCCTCCCTATCAGGCGCAGCTGCGATAATTGGGAAAAGAACGGGAAAAATTCTTTTTATGGCTGTGAAAAATAAATACTGCTGCATATGCGCCCAAGCTGCCAAGAAAAATATCACGCCTAAGGAGCACGAGTGTTATAAAAATTATTCTGGTAAATATTAAATTATGTTGTAAAGCAGCATAGCATAAGCATAATCAGCCTATGACGTACCCACTGCTGAGACACAGGCCTGCTCTCTAATGAGAGGGAAAAGTGAAATGAAAAAAAATGAAATCTATTAAACAAACATTTTTTTTTGTATAACTGAAAAACAAAAACATCTCCATATATATGTATTTAATAATAACATTATTTTCAGGTTCTTCGACTGGAATGGTGTCAACCATTTTGGTAGAAGGCTTCAAAAATAGCATCCAAATGCACAATTTAATATATGCAAGATTAATATCAGACGGTGACGCGAATACCTATGCAAAATTATTGCAGTCAAGACCTTATAAAAACATAACTATAGAAAAAATCGAATGTCGGAACCACTTATTAAGAAACCTTTGTAATAAGTTACAGGCACTTTCTACTGATACTAAATATTTGATTAAATACAGAAAATACATAACAAAACAAAGAATTTTGTCTATAAGAAAGGTAATCGTAACTGCTATTAGAAATTATAAAAATTCTGGCAATGTGACTAGTTTACACAATGATATGATGTTGGCCGCAGAACATGCCTTTGGAGTTCACACTACTTGCAAAGCTTATTTTTGTTCGAAGGTTGGAGAAGATGAAAACATAGACAGGGACATATTCACAAACAGTTTGTGGCATAGAATAAAGTTTGTGTTAACACACATAGCTGCTCACTCAAGAAGCTTAATTGAGGACGTTGACAGTAATATAGTAGAAAGATACCACAGTATTGTTGCAAAATTTGTAGGGGGTAAACGTGTAAATTTTTCCCAGAAGTACCAATATCATATGCGTTGTAATGCAGCAGCTTTATCTTTCAATACCCGTAAACCTCTGTCATTGCTGCAAAAAGCAATTATAGGCAGGAGTCCGAGGGGTGAATTAAAAAAGTTGGAAGTACGCAAACTAAAACGCTTGAATCTAGCAAAGAAGTACCATAGAATTAAGAAAAGGCTTTATGACCACAATGCAGAAAATTCAAAAAATTATGGAGACCAATGTTCAAAACCGGATATGAGTGATGAGATGTTAGAAGAATCAAAAAAAATATTTTTAAATAATTTGGCGGAAACTGCCAAAAATCGAAGTCAAATAGAAAGGAACACCATACTACAAAGTGGGTCTAGTGAGTGGCTAGAATTAAGAAGACAAATTTTGACCGCTTCCAACTTTGGGCGTGTTATAAAAAGACGCAATGACGTAAGTTGCTGCAATTTAGTAAAAGATATTTTGTACAAACAATCGATAGGACACGTGCATTCAATAAAACATGGACAAGATAACGAAAATATCGCAAAAGAACAGTTATCACAACAAGAGAATGTTAAAATAGAACCGTGTGGACTTTTTCTTGATCAAGAAATACCATTTCTAGGTGCATCACCAGATGGTATTATTGATGAAAATACCATTGTTGAAATAAAATGTCCGATTACAGCTTACAAACTAGGGTTGGAAAAAGCTATTGACGAAAAAAAAATATTGTTCTATAAAAAACTGCCAAATGGTAATTTTATAATAAACAAGGAACATAATTGGTGGTATCAAATACAGGGCCAACTACACATAACAGGCAAATATAAATGTATGCTTGGTATTTGGTCTGGGGAAAACTTTCCTGTAAAAACAGAAATAATTTACAGGGATGACACCTTTTGGGACACTAAAATGAAAAATAAGTTGCATAAATTTTACACAGATTGCATGCTTCCTGAACTGGTCGATCCAAGACATACAAGGAACATGACAATAAGGGACCCCTCTTACATAGTTAGTGCTGTACAAGGACGCAAAAGAAAACAGGAAGAGGAAAAAGAGAATAAAAAAAAACAAAGCAAAAAGCGAGCAATGACGATGGAAGACAAAGACAATACAAACAATCAAGAGACACTTTGTGATAGAAACAATCAAGAGGAACTCTGTGATACAAACAATTAAGAGACCCTTTGCGATACAAAACAATTACACACATCGTAGTGATTCTGTGAATGTACTAAATTTTGAGGACTTTTAAATAAAAAAATATTAAATAATTTCACATATTTTTATTTAATTTGATTCAAACATACACACATAAACTCACGCCTTTTTCCCATGTACGCCAACTGCTACATCTGGTCATACACTCACAGAAATCAAACATGCCATCTATGACAAAAACATTCTATATACAAAACAAATACATAAAATAATAACAGCAGATCTTCTGTTATTAAAGTAGGTACATTTAATTAGTTCTTCCTATTCTTGTATAGACACATTTATTACTTGCAAATATACGGGGCGGAAGGTACACCGACGCGACAACGGTTGCCACGTATTCAGTACCTACATCATTCTGAGCCCCCCCACACCTCGAGATTTATCTTCGATTATTTAAAAAAAAACAGCTCTCCCATTCCGCCATCTCAAAGAGCTGATTTTATTTAATAACCGACGAACCATTTTCGCGTCGGTGTCCCTTCCACCCCGTAAACCAACATAAACCAACTTATTCAATGTACACTATTAAAATAATAAGATTACAATCACAATTAATAATTTATTACCTTAACACAACCTATTAATAAAAATTGGATGGTGATAAAAAATCAGGCAGGATAGTCCTCACTATCTGAAACGTAAGGTTACCCTACGAAATTACGTGCGTGCAGTTGCGGGGTCGCGGGGCGTGACGTATGCTCCGCCCACTCGCTCAAAGGCGCTGGCACTTAATGTCGCCTTAAGATTAAAGAAACGACGGACGTTTTGTGAGAAGTATAAAATGGCCAGAAAGAAGGAAATATATGGAAAGAGTGGAAGATATTCTGCGCTGACCTTGATTTTTGATAACATAAGAAAATGTACCATCATTATGCCTTGCCACAGCATTTTTCTTCTTTCTTCTGTGGTTTTACATGCGTCTATCTCCTACCAAAGTCCTGTGAAAGCACAAAAACACTCCATATTAATAATTTCATCAGTAAACCTAACAAAATTAAAACTCGACATTCTCTCAGGAGACTGAAAGCAGGTGAAGTAGAGTTTGTTCACAATTAGCTTTAGTTAAGAAGTTTAACGAAATAACTTCAGTTCTGGAGGACCGGTAATTGAATCAATGGTCGCTTGGAGAAATAACTGGGGATAAGTTAGGTATGCGGCGGCCATTGTTTTAGGTACCCAAGTATTTATTTTGATTTTGTTAATGAAAACAAGAGCTAGAAAATAAAAATTGAACCGTCGTCGGGCGGCTGGCCGATTTAAAACAGAAAAACTATTTTGTACAGAAAATATCAAATCAAATCAAAATGTTTATTTGTCAGAAATACAAAATTTTGAAAGTCTTCCTTTCAAAATTTTGTATTTCTGACAAATAAACATTTTGGGTAAGTTCTTAAGGTAAGTTTTCTTATAAATATCTTTATAACAAGGTGGATGATACTGTACGTTGCGAAACTTTGCCCTTTTCCGTCTTGTTATAACCTCTGTATATTGCTTTTAGTAATGCATATCCTTCTTTGTAAAAACACAGATATCTCTTATAAATACAGGGCAGTGGAATAATTTTACATTTTTGAAGAGTGGTTTGCAACTATCCAAGAACCATGCCTTGTTCATAACTCTGATGCAACGTTTCTGGAGCTTGAAAACTCTGTCGGTGTCGGTCGAGTTGCCCCACATGATTAGTCCATAGCTTAGGACAGATGACACGTAACCATGGTAAGCCGAAAGAGCAGCTTCGACAGAAACGTTTTGGCTTTTACAAGGCAAAAACAAACTTAACAAGTTTTTGACAAATATGTTCAACATGGCTTTTCTAATTTAGATTTTTATCTACGATAAGTCCTGAAAAATTAAAAAAATATATTATTAAAAATATTAATTAAAAATATATTAATGCTTATAAGGTTTATGAAAGGAAATAAATATGGCATAATCAAACACAAAATGGCAGTTTGTTGTCGGTTCTTTTAACGTTCGGTCGGTCGGTTTAACTCAATATTTTTAAAATAATTGGCGAAATATTTGAGTATTAGTATTCCCCTCTGCCTACCTACCCCTTCTTAATTCTTTGTGTATAATAACGAATAAAAATACATAAAATATAAGGTAAAAATAAAATTTATGAACAAAGGCGAGGATCTAAGTTGAGCTTTCTACCAAACCCCTTGTAGAAAGTATATTACATAGTTATTTATAGTATGAAAATCTAAATACTTTTTATAAAAGAATATGATACACTTTGTTTGTTAATAAATAATGCAACAAGAAATATAAAAGCGAGTTTAATAAAATGAAACCATAAATTAAATTTAATAATATTGATCACACTCTCTGCAATTTGTAGTCTTGATCTGAAATTGCGCTTGCAGAATATTGAAAATCCAATAATTTAATCAGGCTTCGATGCAATTTAGCTATAATGAAATTATGAAGCTGGGTAATACAGACAGATTTAAACTTAATGCCGGCTCGGAGAACTCCACGAGTCTCTATAAAGTAACAATTCATGTGACAACGGGAGTAAGGGGTGGAGTACTGTCCAGGTAGTGGGGAACTTTGAAGCCGCCATTAAGTTTGGATCGATCTGTGCCTGCTTATACGGATAGCATACAAAGTGCGTTCAATGCTCTTTTAATATTAATATTTCAATCACGTCTCCTTGATAGAAAATAAAATGTCTTTCAATTCTTTTCTTGAATATCGGAATCAATTAAGGTTTTATTTTCAAGAAAATTCTCGAATTTTGTTTAGACGCGCTCATTTTTCTTGGCATTGACGACGGTCCTTGGAAATTCTTGTTTTAATTTTTCTTAACGTCTCTCCGAGTGTAGAGTTCAATTCCTTGGTTGAGGATAACTTTGATGGGTTTTTTACTGAGGTAAAAAGCTACTTTCCTAATCAACAGCTCACCCCCTGTGTTCGATCGCGAGTTTTACTCTACGCTCGATAGATGGCGTTGTACCATTTCTGTATATTCTAAAACGCGCAGTTAAGAATCTCCGCGCTATATCTATAAGGATTAGAATAGTATAACTTTCTTTTACTCGCTATGGAAAGAAATTGTTTTATTTACACGAAATTCCTCGGGCAGTTGTCGGTGCCGTACACCCTGTTACATGAAACTAACTTAAGCTCAGATTAAAGAACCCCAAGATACAAATATCATTTGTTACTTATTTGGTTTAAAAATCATGTATTAGAAGAAAATACATTTATTTAGATAAAATCAGTTTTACTTGAGTAATGTTTAAACATTAGTTGATGCTAATCTTAAACGTATATTTTAGATCTCAAAATTATCTAGGCGACTTTTGTGACACAAACAAATTCTGCCGTGTGCTGAGTCAATGTCCAAAGTTAACATTGAACACATACTTTCTGTCGGTATTTATTAGTGTAAATTTGTGAAAAACAAAATTTACATTTTCCGTTGTGTCAGCCGTATGCCTATATTAAGATATTGTAGTTCAGACCTCACACCTCCAGCTTTTTCCCTCTATGGGTTATCTGAAGTGCTCAGAGCAATGAGAGCTGAAGTGTCGGGTGTACAACAGTAATTCGTCAACCATATCTGAATTGAAGGAAAACTAATGTTTTCTAATGTCTAATGACAAGAAAACAACAACTTACTACTCAACTTGGAGGTGTGAGGTCTGGGGTACTCAACTTCTGAGGCGCCTTTTCATGAATATTAGAGATCGCTTTTTAGAGTTACAAAAAAAAACCTAAAGTCGAACATAGAATCTCCTCATTTTTGGAAAATCGGTTAAAAAAGGGCAAACGGTAGAAAAAATACATCAGAAAGGAAAGATCCAAATAGAAAATCAGATATGTAATCATATTTTACGCAGATTTATCAAATGCTTTCTCCTTGACAAAATAAAATATATGTCGTGCGTGTGTAAACGCGAAATCTATTTTAGCTGTGCCAATACAATATACTTGCATCAACATCTATCTACTACTATCCTATTTCAGTTTGGTGTTAGACGATGCGAAGGGTTGGTATGTTTGGTTACCTTTGGAATCAAAGAAATTTCGACCTACATATGTCATTGGCTAGCTAAACTGGCTATCAAGGAGGCGGCCCACTTTTCTAACTCATTTACATTGATTAGGAAAAGATGACTTAGTTAATGAACTCTTTTAAGCACACTTTCATGTATGAAAAGCCCTCTCAAACCATTCCCTTAAAGAACTGCTACCAATCAACGCAAATAATATGGTGACGGATCCCAACTACCCCATGAAGAATTCGCCATTTTTTTTTCCTTTACCATAAAGGGGATAGCCCATCTTAACCCCAGGGAATACAAAAGGGAAGACCATCCACCTGCGACCGGCAGTGGTCATCAAACGACATAATACTGAAAGAGATGGTTCTCCAATGAAGGATTCGCCGACAAAAGCAACTTTTCAGTTTTTTAAGCAGTTATTCAGTTGTAAAAAACTGTGTGTAAACAGTTTCAGAATCACAGATATCCATTTCAGATTCTAATAGTATAGTCGGATAGGACAGCAACCCGATAGGATTGGAGAGAGATCAGGCATGCGACAAAACGGTTTAACGTGCTTTTCAATGCACGAGGGTATCATTCCCCAATTGAGTGAGTCCATCTGTGTTTGCACCACACTTGGGCTCAATAATATCGTCCGCGTCGAGCTGTTCTCAGCTGCGATAGGGCGTCATGGCCAGTATTTGAAATGGCTGGTCTAGAGTACTATACATTCATAATCCCAGCCAGAACCAGGGCTAGAAACTTCGGCCTAAAGACCAGGGTTAAAATTTCGCAATCAATATCATCATCATCCTTTTAATGTTCCCACTGCTGGGACACAGGCCCCCTCTCTGTGAGAGAGAATGGGCCTTTATCCATTTCGAATTTTTGGTTCTAGGGCTTGCCGGTATCCTCACGATGTTTTCTTTCACCGTTTTGCAATCAACATGCTTAGCCTTTTTCCAACTATGTTGGGGCCGGCTTCCAGTTAAACCGGATGCAGTAGAGTAACAGTTTTATACATAGAGTTACTCCTTGTCCAACCTCCACAACACGGTATCTTGGTAAGACGATCTTCTTCTTCTTTGTCGGTACACTCTTGGCAGAGTGGTTGTGATCAGCCTGTTGCAGTGAGACACCGGCACCGGGTCGCAAAGGTAACACGAGACCCCTTGGCACAACTTGTATTAGATTTTTTGGCTTCTGACTACCTTAACGCCTGTCAAAGATTTATAAAACTGCAATGTATTATTTGCCTTTAATTATACTGCCATTCAGCATAAAGGTGAGGTCAAACGAAAGTAATTTTGTGAGTTGTGAGTCGCGTAAAATGAGTCGTGGAATTTATGTTCAACTGAAATTCGGTTGAGCTGCCAGACGAACGGACCTGATTTCAGTTGATATTATACGTTTGTACGGGGCGCTGAAGCTTACCTCCTTCCCTCCGTCATTTTGCGTCATGTGGCACAAACGGATTTTAGTATGAAACCGAATGCAGCGTAAATGCTACGACGCATTTTACGCGACACACAACTCAAAAAATTCAAAATTTATTGCTGGATTTCTTCAAAACTGAAATAGCATATCTAAATCAAAGAATATTTTGCAAACAAAACTGTCCAAAAGGAGGTTCAATAATGAAATTCTGGCTCCGAGCGGGCGCACGGCCATACAGCAAAGCTACTTAGCGGCAACGTTAAGATAAACCACTATTTCTCCCGACTAGCTGTTTCACAAAGAGCAAGACTAACATACTTTCCTGGAATCACAGTCTCCCTAGGAGTTCCACTTAAACGAATGAAGCCATTGCTTTACTTCGTGGAAGTACTCTTATCAACACCATTTTGAATCTGGATTAAGGTACAGTCAAGAAAAAAAATTGTATTTTCCTTCTTTTTTTTTCACTGAAAGCACCGACTCGTTTTTCACTGCACCGATTCGTTTATCAAAATGTAACACAAATTTGTCGTTAAAATATCTGCAAATGGTTGTGTATGGAAGTGTTGTTCCCATAAATATGCAAACATACAGTATTATGTACACAATCCTGTCTTTAAATTACACAATCCTGTCTTTAAATTACATACCAAGCACGTGCTATCACGTAACAGATAACACAGCGTTGGAAGATCCACGAAATGAATCGACGACCTGGCGAGGGCCGCGGGAATCCGTTCGATGCGAGAAGCACAAGATCGGTCTCGGTCGATCGGTCAGATTTCTCTATGAGACTGAGGTTTGCTGTTAGAGCACCCAATTATGGGTTATGCTCGCCTTTGTAGATAAGCTAGTGTCTTGTTGTATTTGTACATGTATGTTTCGTGTACAACCATCATCATCACCCTATAACAGTCCACTGCTGGAAATAGTCCTCTCCAATTGCATTCTATAGCTCGCTGAGCAACTTTGAACTGATGGACCAGCTGTATTATGAGTGTCCACGTCTCTGCACCGTAGGTCATAACAGGTAGGACGCACTGGTTGAAGACTTTCGTCTTCAGGCTTTGTGGAATACGCGACGAGAAGACTCGACGAAGTTTTCCAAGCGCCGCCCAGCCCAGCCGTATTAATTGCCTAACCTCCTTTTCAAAGGTGTTCTTACTAAAGGGTTACTACTTACGGCTGCAGAGTTTTCCCGAGGTTGGTAAACGTATTCTCGAACAACTTTGAGAGCACCGCCATTGGCCACAATCGATCCCGGAGTGACGTATGAATTGAACATAACCTAAATTTTGTCCAAGTTCATCCGGAGACCGATGCCGCAAAAGAATCAGCTAGGCCATCCAGCATCTGCTGGAATTCATGCAGCGACTCTGCCATTATGATGGTGTCTACAAATCTACAAATCTCAAGTGTGAGATGTACTCGCCGTTTATACTAATGTCGCGTCCTTCCAAGTCCAGTATCTTAAACATATCCTCCACCGCGTTGCTAAACAATTTCGGGGAAATTACGTCCCCTTGTCTAACCTCTCGACGCAGTGTGATATCACTAGTTTGCCGGTCCTGACTTTGGACGGCCCTTGTTGCGTTTTCATAAAAAAACATCTCAGCATTTGGATGTACCGCCAGTCAACTTGGCATCGCTGCATAGACTCCAAAACAGACCAGGTCTCGATGCAGTCAAAAGCCTCCTCATAGTTCACAAACGCAAATCAATAACGAATTTGTGAATATTTGCAACAGTGGACATCTCTCGGATGAAACAATGATGATATGAAGCGTGCTAAGTAACGGTAAAGTAACGTTAAATAAATAAGTACAAACTTAGTCTCGCTCGACCGAAGTGTTATCATATTTTTGCTCTTCACTGTACAAGTTGAAGTCCGGGGGTGGATCCGAGTGTCTCGGATTGATAATGTCAACAATCGGTATCGTGTTTTGTTCTACTTCCTTACCGTCCCGTAATCTTGAGAGGTGCGACTGAAAGGTAGGGATGGGAATCTTCGTTTCTGTGTTAGAATTTATTTTTATTTGGACATGGGACATGAACTTAATTGGCTATGAAAGACAATACAAATGTTGATAGGGCACGTAAGGTGTTAGCTGTCCCCTTACGTTGGTTTTCTTGGGATGAGGCATCTAGTATTATATAATCTGTGGCCATACGTTTGCATATAGTAGAAATCAATTGAAAGTTACGCTTTTTATAATAGGGATGTTTCCTAGGTAGAAAAATGATAATTCTATTTAATCCGTCAGTGAGATTTTCAAATAATATAGGACACGTATTTTTTGCTTTATCAAATCAATAAAAAAATACAAAGATAAAGCGCATCAAAGTTCAGGAGTGGGGCTTGTGACGTCACTATGTCAGTATGAAGTGTACTAACGGCGTGACGTCATACGATATTTCAACGCATTATATCGTCGGCACTTTAAGTTTACGTGTCAAAAGAAAAAAATACGTGTCCAATAATTTATAACAATCTACCTGACAAACAAAAAACTAAATTTCAGTAAACGTCCCCTTTTTTTAAATTATGCTAAACACGTCACCTATGCAGCCTGTAAGTTTACTACACACTAGGGGCGTATAACGCCCTACGTGTTCCAGACAGAACAATCCAATAACACTTTGAGAATATAGCCCAAGACTTGATACTCAGAACTTGCGACCACGTGACCTACAATACACTGAAGCAAGAAACTAGTTGAATATTGTCTTTTAAGAAACAGTGTTCTCATAGAAATGTATTAACGTAAATAATTCATTACAAATTTCCTCGTTCGTTCGTCTATCAGAAAATATTCAAGTAACCGACCCGTAAGCACATCACTTCGGCCGATTCTACGAAGGTATACCATTCATCGTTTATTTTTGTTCTGACTTCCAAGTACGGATGGCTTAGTTCTCAAGTTAACGTAAACGATCGGATATTGGAACAGAGCACGGAACACGCCGGCAACGACAGTCGGCAATCTGCTTAAACATTTTGCTAATTTGTTGGGGTTGCCCAGTGGCTAACATCACATCACTTCTCATGGTTACCAATGTGACTTTTTTCAATTCATAAGTTTATCTTAAACATCGCTGACATCGATGAAGGAAAACTTCGTGAGGAAACCTGCCCCCGTACCATGACGTGTCAAAATTACCATGGTTCGACTGTGAAAAAGGGACAGATACAAGTCATATACATCTGTCCCTTACACAGACTAAAAATAATCTTGCTCTGAGAGCTTATGGTCACCTGTCTTGACGTATAGTTTGAAATCGCCAACCCATCTTGAGCAAGCGTGATGATTTATGCTCGCGCCTTCTCTTTATGAGAAGATGCCTTTGCCCTGCTGTGGGACAGTTACAGGCTGGTATTGGACACAAAAATAATACTTAAAATACCATTCTCAGACCATTCTCGCCTGATGCAGCTGAATACAAGTATTTTGCATGCTGTGACTGCCTATCCGACCGCCACAACCAGCCAAAATACGATGTACATTTGTAAAGACAGTAAAGGTGCACACTGCACTGGCAATTAATTGTATAATTATTGCTAACTGTGGTAAAATATTAAGTCCCGGGCTAAACTGCAAGATTGCAGCAATTGTTGCACTGTGTTGAGTGATATAATTGGCAACTTGGCGGCTATACAATTGCGGCATGAAATTGTCAAAAAACTAGATCGTTTACAGGCACCTTAATGCCTGTCAAATATCTATAAATGACAGGCAAAACCAACGGCTTAACGTGCTTTCAAAAGCTCAGGGGGGTTTCGGCAAGCGTTACTTAACCTTGAATATCAACCAGGGCAACTATAATTATTTAGTCACGGACAACGACTTTTTACTAAACATTATAAGGGCTATACATACACACATAAGCTCACGCCTTTTTCCCATTGGGGTTAGCCAGAAACTTCAGAACGCCACCTGCTGCGATCCTTACATACTTCTTTTGCTTCAGTCACGTTCATAAATTTAGTCATACACGCACGCCGGTTATGAGTACTGCGCACCTGGCCTTTCTGAAGAACATCACCAATAAGGTCTATGTATGTCTTTCTAGGGCGTCCCAGTGTTTCCAGCGTTTCGCGTTTGCCTACAGCGTCATCATCATCAGCAGTCTTTTTATGTTACCACTGCTGGTGGGACACAGGCCTCCTCACTGTGAGAGAGGGAATGGGCCTGATTCCACCACGCGGGCCCAGCGCGGATTAGTAGATGTCACATGTCTTCAAATTTTTGGTTCTAGAACATGCCGGTTTCCTCACGAAGTTTTCTTTCATCGTTTAGAGAGCAGTGGTGATGATATAATTTAGACAAAGTAAAGCACCTGTCTGGGACCAAACCTACAGCGTATCTTCACATGATCAATGATGATGATGATGATCTTTTTCAAATTCATATGTACTTTCCAAGTTAATCTTGGACATTGCTGACAACGGTGAAGGAAAACATCGTGAGGGAACCTAGACTTATAGTGAGTTTATTATAAGATTGTGCTCCAATGGTGTAATTGCTGCAAGGCGTTCCAGTCCGAGGATAAACTAATAAATAAATAAAAATGATGTGACCGAAATAGGTGAACATACGCTGAAGTAGAGATAGCAGCCCCGAAAAACTGGTCACGTTGGCAATACCGAAGGAATGAAGCACGAGGCCGGTCGCCAACACGACGGTCTGACCAAGTGAAAGAAGCTCCGTCCTCATGCTTTCTGCAGGCGGTGATGGCAACTTTGGATCGGAGACAATAGGGGGTAGATTGACCGCTTAATGGGTCCAGGAATCAGAATAGTTTATTTTAATATAAACCTTATAGGTATTTTTGAATTATCAAACAAACAAAACAATTAAATCTAGTTGCATATTCGCAAGCGTCAGTAGGTCTCTATGCAGAAGAATGTGCAAGAAACTCCACGGACACTCTTTTCCATCAATAATTTTAAATTACAAGTATTTGGTTACATCATTCTTGGAAAATTACGTGAGAACGATTTAAAAAGACGTGTACATAAAAGAGTCTAGAGTAAATTAAACAACCTCAAAATACAATAATTAATTAAGAAAAGGCCGAGGCAACTAAGTTAAGACCCATCCCAACTGATGGCGCCCTTTCACGAACATGACGCATGGATTGGCACCACTCAGCTCAACCATCATGAAGGAACCGAATGTTCCAACATATGTGCTACCTTCGGAGAGACTTTTGAGAAAGAATGTCACACTCAAATGCCAGGGCACACGAGAGTCAACGAACGACATAATATATTAACAAGATCCTCAGTAATGAGGGACCGATTGAAAAAAAATGTAGAAGCCAAAGTCAGAATTGTCCCAGGTAAACAATTTTTATGAGTAAACGGTGACACTCACTGACACGGTTGGTTTGTGAGAAAAGTTTTACAATACCATCACTAGCAATGGCCGCGGAGGCATTTTGGTGCTCTATGGCTATCGGTGAAATTCGAGGAAACAAGCCTCCTATCTTCATTCTATTGTGAAAACGTTTTCAGAAACGTGGATTATCTTGTAATTAAGATTGTGTGGTATTTATAGGTAGGTAGGTGATGATCTATCAGTTGTGATGAAATAATACACAAAATAAAGCGCCTGCTCGGGTTTGAACTGCAACCTACGACTCGTTAGTTGAGCCCGTAACCACTGGGCCACTACTATATAATATAACATAATATCACGCCTGTATTTCCCGACAGGTTAGCAGAAGTGCACATAAAGTAGGAACACCCACATTTATTCACTATTTATGTTTCAAGTGCCATGTAATACGGGGTAAACTTATTGATACCAAACGGGTACAAATCCTGACTACAGGCTGCCACTATCATTAAATAAGTAGTTTTAAAAGTATTCTTCATCTTCGTCACAAGATAAACATCACTCACTAAGTTTTTCAACTGTGCCAACGGCTTGAAGGTTTATTTGTCTTTAATTAAAGGAGCGACGGCACTGTGCAGTTTTCTTCCGACGATAAAAGTTGAATTAAATACTAGCCACCTGGAGAGTGGCAAGTTTTATAAGTTGCAAGCAACTGTGGTTTTGGTAGAAATTTGTGTTGACTAGAATATGTAAACCACAAACTAAAACTATCGTGTAAAATATTTTTTTTTTTAAAGATAGGCTCGCGTGTGACCACTAACACGCCTGATGGTAAGCGGAGATGTGAACAACGGTGAAGCACGCTTGCCAAGAAGCCTAGCTATTCATTCTTGACATACAGGTTACAAATAAATTGTTTAAATTTAAGAAACTATTTAAAAACAAATTTTTTCGTATCTTCTCAGCAAACTCTTTCGTTTGATATCCATATCTATACCCCCAGGTGCATAAAAATAAATTGGTCCGCTCTCCTTGAGAAACCGCCTAATGGATTTAAAATAATGCGACTAAGTTAATCTTGCATTGTCTTGTCATCCAACCGAACTTATATTTTATTTTATTTTATTAATAAAAGGCAAACTTACAGCTAATACAATCAAGACGCAGAAACAACATGCAAAAACGAGCAATTAAAAGTTTTCATACATATAAAAATTTGCATGAAAATACATATCAGAGAGAGTTTAAAACAAAAAAATATGACTTATGGCCCAACAAACCCAAAAAAGAAACTGAAAAAAATCTACATATCAAAGAAACGCTTACTCAAAGGATATTCTTCAGGTTTTTAATCTTAGTATGGACCAAATCCAGATCAACATTCCGACACACCATATTAAACGTAGGTACGACAAACTCTTATCATGTACGAATTCTGTCTGCAGACAAGCAGACGCGAACGCCGAATAAATGCACACGGGACACGCAGTCCAACCCTGCCCACCAGCTCAGGAACGTCAGTAGATCCGTTCATAATTCTAAAAAGAAAAGCAAAATCTGCAATTTTACTCCGCTCGTGTAGAGGCAGAATGTGTTTTTTCTTACACCGACTTCAGTATTAGGGAGGTAGGTATTCGATCGATATTTATTGTGTGTACCTTAAAAATCATCTTTGCATGTTTTCAATACTATTAACATATACATTGGAGTCCAATTTTTTATATGCAACAAATATGCAAAAAAAATAACAGAAATCTTAGTTATGATTTTCTTTTGGTGTTTGGGGCGAAACAAAGGTCTTCTACGACTAGGGATACTGAAGCATCTTCACCATACAGGACATAAAATTGAACATAATGTTTTAATTAATTCAATCGTATTCTTATATCTTTCGGCGGTATTTGTTGATTGACATATTTATTTTCATAAATAACTATAAGTCATGACAAGATCCTATTTAATAATTTAAACTTTTCCAATCGCGAACTTTTAATTACTTACCCCAAGAGACATGCTGAAGTAGTCTCAATAATCAAAATAATTAACTCTCCATGTTTATATTTGATAAAGTGATGAGTCGAAGGTTTCTTGCTACGCAAACTTTTGTCAACTTAATCGATTACTGACTTGAGTTCACTTCGGCTTTTTACCTTTGAGAGTTAAACGATTTAAACTTATTCAAAGGTGCGTCAATATTAATCGCAAAAACATTATTTATCAAAGTGAGGTTTATTACAAAAGCAATGTTATTTTTTGTTAACAGAGGCAAAATATTATGTCTATTTCTTGAATTAGTTATGTTTGAGCTTTGCTGTAGATTTTATAACAACAACATTATGTAGCGAGATCACTACAAGACGCGTTGCTTTAGACTCATATTAATTTATCAAAGCAGGCCGGTTAAAATTATTCATATTTTCTCTGTGATATTTTCATATTTTGTTTTTCAAGAAAACAGAAGACAATTTTTCTGGAACTGACAGAAAAGATTTATAAAAAAGTTTGCTTCTGAAATCATCTACTAAATTAATTATTGGTATTTATAGTAACTGTTTAAAAGTGTGTTTTAAAATGGCCTGCAACAATATGATCATGGCTATGTCAAGTCTTGTGCGGAAATGGCAGGAACACATTCCTTGTCGATAGGCTGAGGGTACATGATGTACGGGTCCCATGGGCGCGCCGGAGCTTACGGACCGCATGTCTTTGCGACTGAGCTCTGTCAGAGACGTCTCTGTCTATCGTTTCACTACCATGTCATGCCACAGTTGCCGTGCGACAGACTGAACGACTGGGCAGTCTTGCCAAGACTGGTGACAAGCTAATTATATAAAAAATCTTGTCGCTGACAAGAGTTTGTGCATCATGAATCAAAACTAGTACGTAATGACTCTTTTTCCTAATTGTTCTTTAGAATTTCATTTTCTTCTGGTATTTCAGATCCTTTTGGTTTCATAATTTTGATGGTCCGTTTCCTTGTCTGTGATATCAGTTGAGCCGACTTCGGCTTTTACCCCCGGGACAGAACGAATAACCCATGGAGTACTTGCAGTCTTCGGGATTCCGAACATCTTTCAACGGTTTCCATATATATTTAAAAAAAACGGCCTGAGTTTTTGGAGAGTCCAGTGTGGATTCCCAACGAAGGACTGTTATCATACTTTTAATTTAGTTTATTTTTACCGTAGCTTACCTTTTAAGTCTCCGTAGTTAAAAACTTTTACTACCTTACTTATATCAAGTTATGGTATGGTACTGGCATGGATATCAAGTTATGGCATGGCATCACTAAACCGGTTGCAACTGCGTTGAAGATTAGGCAATTCAGCTTTATACCTTGCCATAATTTCACTCTTCTGTTTTTGAATACTAAATATTTAGAATAATTAGTACGGTACTCGTATTGACAATTGCGTCTTTCCTTTTCTAAAATAATGTGTTTAACCTTTTTCTATATTTTCGGTGTATTTCTTTTTAATTCAAAATTATACATCATCATTGCTTTAAAATGTTTCTTTTTCTTTTTTATAACGCTACACATACTTACGCCAGTGCGATAACCGGAGAGGTAAAACGTTGCTCTCGATTCCCTCAAAGATTTTTTGCAAGATCATCCTGGATATATTGTCGAAGGCCGTGGATCCTCTTCTACGCAAAGAGAAGACTGGTTTCCGCTCGAACCGCTCCTGTACTGACCAGACCAAGACTCTCCGTATCATACTGGAACAGGCATCAGAATGGCAGAGGGAGATTTACCTAACCTTTGTTGATTTCGAAAAGGCTTTTGATACGTTGAAGTGGTCTAACATCTGGTCCTGCCTACTGGACACTGGAGTGCCACTGAAAAGCATCCATCTGTTGGAGAGTATCTACAGGAAGCATTCTTGTAAGGTAACTCATGAAGGCCTCATATCGGATGACGTAATAGTACACGCCTGCAGCTAGGCTTGCCTGGGTGGGCCCAGGCTAGCCCAGCTGCAGGGTAACCTATTAAAAAAAACCTATTCAAAAGTCTCGTACTAGCTGCGATTCAATGCAGTCGTGTTTGCTGACGCGTTAAATTTATTTAACACAAATCGTTTTAGCGCGGCGCAAGCCGTTACTATTCTTTTTAATCGCCATGAGTGAACAACTTGTGGCGAATGAACTGCTGGCGTTCCTGCAGCAGAAGCTGGACGTGATGGACGAGGTGTCTGCTGTTCAGATCTGCGCATCAAAACATCAGCGAGGATGACGTCGCTGCTTCCAAGCAGCTGATCTACCGGTTGCTCAACAAGAGCGACCAGATGGTGTCCCGCCGGCGTGACGGGACAAAGAAGAGCATTCAAGATATTATCACGCTACTAAAGGAGACCGATCCAGACGACGTGCCGACGTTTGTGGCGAAGGATCTAAATAAGCTTCCGCCCGTCACTTTCGACTACGTCGATGTTACAAGCCTGTTGAAGGACATCGTCATTCTGAAGGCAAGTCTTGCGGATGTGCAGAAGAGGTTAGATGCATCCCAAATTACTGTCGCTGATTTGCGTAGCGAACTCAACGAGTTGCGTAAATCAGCAACGGTAACTGGGTCACCGGCGGGTGCATCGAACGTAAACATGCGGCGCGGAGCGTGCCTCGATGTATCGGGTGTAAGTTTCGCGTCAGCAGTTTTGTCGCCGTCGCCGCTGTCATCGCCGAATGCTGAGCCGGCACATTGCGCGCCTCGCGCGCCCCGCTGTCCCGCTCCAGTCCCTGCGGGTCCTCCCTTCACCGCCGCTCGACCGCTCGATCAGCTGCTTGATTCTGCAGCCTCGGCGAAACAACAAGGTGTTCGTCAAGATTACACCAGCGTCGCCAGGAGCACAATTGGTGCTACAAAGAAGCCTGTGCCCGTAAAGGGACCGAATCAGGCTGACGATGATGGGTTCGTGACGGTGCAAAGGAGGAAGCGCCGTCAGCGAACCATCAAGAATCGCTGCGGTACGGCCCCTGTGGAGTCCAATATAAAAATCCGTGCTGCAAAGCCGAACACTCCGGTGTACATCTCCCGCCTACACTACACCACTAAGGCGGAGGACATTGTGGAGTACGTGTGTCAGAAGCTGAAGTACGCCCCAAGAGTGCAGCTGCTGGAGTCGCGCCATAACGTCAACTTCAAGGCGTTCGTGGTGCGAGTGCCAACGTGTTTTTTGCATCTCGTGTTGGACGAGAACTTCTGGCCACAGGACGTGGTGTTCCGTCGCTTCCGCGGACAAGTGCCACGCGACTGCAAAGTGACGTAGTGCATAGGAAGTGATTGGAAGTGATACTGTACGGGAAATAGCTCCGCACACTGAGATGTAGGATGTAGATGGACGAATCACACGGGATGTGTACAGGAAATAAAATCACTGTTATGTGTCCGTTAATGATTGTCAGTTTATTAGGTAAAACATTAAAATATATACTACCTAGAGTAGGTGAGTTGTGGCGGGCGTAATAGCCTAGTCAGCGAATGTACATAAATAATCGGTGAATTAGCGACTGCTTGCTCAGGTAAAAACTAAAACAAGTTATATCATGTGGCGATGCTCGTACATCCTGCCAACTATAAAAGTACAAAATATAACAAGTAAAATGGATTATCAAAAGTAAGTAAAATATGTAAAGAAAGTTATTAGACGGTTTTACGTTCGCCGCTAACTGATATTGGCGACGTTTCGCGATCCACCTTGTTGCTGATAGAACGATGCCCGATGACCTCTTCTAGTGTCTGTGGATCTGCCTTTGTTTGTCTTTCCCTAGGGATATGACTTGGTACCATCTCAATCTCTTCCTTGTGCGTCTGCGTTACTCTTCTGCTTCCTTGAGGTAAACGGACGCAGCGTGCTTTTATTTGAAAGTATACCCATATGCTGAATATTGTTGCACAGTTTATCATAAAACCGTACAGGACGTAGTGATGCTGCTCCGTCTCTACGGAATTGACCATTTGAATGTCCTGTTGTTCTTTAACCAGCCCAATTCTTCTCTTAAGATCCTTTAGTTGTTCTTCATGTGTTTCCATTTCCATGTTAGTTATGTTTGTAATTTGACTATTGCTTGTTAATAGTTCGTTAAGGTTTATCTCTGGTATGTAGATCTCTTGCTCATTGCCTAATTCCATTGTGCTTTGAATATTGTAGTGCGAATGAATTAGGTGTCTATCGCCGCGCATTATGCAACCTGTCGCTAAGGTGATTATGCCTGTATTTTGTAGTGTCTGTGACGTAATTCCAGCTGGACAGAAAATGCGCATAGCGCATTCCTCGCAACACGTAAATAGCCAAGCCCCCTTACTGTGTAGCTTTTTCCATTCATTGCTGCAACTTGATACTTCAGTGCGGCAATTTGATATTCCTCGATTGTTAATTATGTCTGCTTCGCACATTTTTGTGGCTGTTTTTATTCCATATATAGGTAAGTCAAGGTTACATAGCAACAGCTGATTTGTGTTTACTTGTGTGCATGATGAAAGATGTTGTTGATCTAGTGGTATCATCATGTCCATTTTCAAGTTAACGGCTATGTATTTAGTTGTTGGTATTATGTTAATTATGGAGACTCCCTTTATGTTGCGGATTGGAATGACTTGCCGTGGCGAAGATCTGTAACTAGGTTGATCAACATATCTTGTATTCTCCGCAAGTTGGCCACCATCATGTTTGCGGCAAGTGCAGTAGCAGTAAGGAAAGTAGTTTGGTCTTGTTCGGTTTTCAGTTGTTGCAGCGAGTCTCTGAGGCTTTTGTTGATGACGATGAACTGACGGTTCATTACTTGTTCGTTCCTTTTCAGGAGGTTGTATTCCCCTTCGATTATTGAAGTATGTTGTTTGTACAGATTGAACAAGTGGTCTTCATTGCTGCGCAGTAGTTTGATGTCGTTGTTGTATTTTTCGGCAAATTTGTCATCGAGGACACCAAAGAGAGAGTTGGCAATGTTCCCAATTCCGTTTATGAGACCTCGCTTACTGCGTCTTCCATGGTCTGATTGTAGTACTTCGTTGTAGTGTTTGAGCTCGTTTAGTTCGTGTTCGAGTTGTGTGGATATAGTCAAGTAGGCTATATTTCGTTGACAAAGTCCGTGTAGTTGCTGGACGTATTGTTCAACGGCAGAAACGCTTTTCCAGTAAGTCGACATATTGTAGTACACCACCAGTCTCCATTCGTCTTGTATTATCTGTAAGTCGGCGGCTTTGTCAAAGTATACAAGACGGGTAGGGTCTAGGGTTGTTACATTGACGAGTTGTTGTATGGACGGTGTCACACACGTAACCATGAGTACTAGTAACGTGCTTAGGTGCTTGAGGACGTTACAGCTGGAAACACCCTTCCGTTCCTGTTTAGGGCTCACCCGACGTTGTCGTTGTAATGTTGAGGAAGTCGCCTCTGGTTGTTTATTGTCCGAGGGTTGCATTGATTTGTTTTCGGTATTATTCCCTGTTTCAATGGGTAACCGGGACAATTTTGTTACGGGTCTCTTCATTATGTTGGATTTAGTTTTGAGCGTGACGACTCGTACTAAATTATCTGGTCCAGGGTGCGTCTCTATAACTCGCCCTAATAACCATCGGGCTGGAGCTACTTGTTCTTCCTTTATAAGGACGACATCATCCACTGCAATGTTGTGTGTTGGGGTTTGCCATTTTCCTCGTAATTGTAACGTTTGTAGGTAATCGTTGGACCATTTCTTCCAAAATTCCTTGTACATGTTTTCTGTCAAGCGCCATCGTAACGTTAACTGGCTGTTATCACCCTCTGACGTCATCGGAGGTGCCAGTACCGGTCCACCGACTAAAAAGTGGCCTGGTGTCAGGTAATCGATGTCGTCGAGGTCATTTGTTAGAGCGACTAATGGCCTCGAGTTGAGGCAGGCTTCA
This sequence comes from Orthosia gracilis, assembly GCA_947562075.1. NCBI lineage: Eukaryota > Metazoa > Arthropoda > Insecta > Lepidoptera > Noctuidae > Orthosia > Orthosia gracilis. The sequence continues at coordinate 30,902,354 of OX387274.1, read as the reverse complement.
ATTTGTACTAGCAAGGTAGTAAACTCTTCGTACGTAAGCTTTTGTTCACCAAGCACGCGTTTAAGGTGGTGTTTCATGCTCTTTACTGCAGCTTCCCATAATCCTCCCGCTGTTGGCCAAGATGGTGCGTTAAAGTGCCATTCAATGCCACTCTCGGAAGTGCTGTTGATCAGCTCGTCGTTGACGAGAGGTTGCATTGCCTCCTGGCGTTCTTTGGCTAGTGCTCTTGCTGCTCCGACAAAGTTCGTTCCGTTGTCACTATAGATATGTTTCGGCGTTCCTCGTCGAGCGCATAGCCGCTTCAATGCAGCGAGGAATGTTGCAGTGCTGAGATCGGACACCAGTTCAAGATGGATGGCTTTTGTGCATAGGCAAATGAAGATCGCGATGTAGGCCTTAACTGTTTTAATTCCGCGACCTTTGTTAGCCTTTATTTCAACGTGTCCCGTGAAATCCACGCCTGTGTGTGTGAATGGCCGTGAAGGTGTAACTCGAGGTGTTGGTAAGTCTGCCATTTGCTGATTGCTGCGTTGCGTTTTATAGCGATGACAGGTGACACATTTGTTTAGTTGCTTCTTGATTGTTTTCATGCCGCCTAGTATCCAATATTTGTTACGAAGGTGTCCCAATGTAAGCCTGGCACCGCCGTGGAGAGTATTCTTGTGGGCTTGGTCAATCAAGAGTTCTGATAGCTTGTGGTTGTTTGGTAAAATTATTGGATGTTTTTGTGAGTCGTTTAACTTGGCATGTTCAAGTCTCCCTCTCACTCGAAGAATGCCGTGGTCGTCTAGCATTGGGCTCAGACTCAACAGTTTGCTTGTGGCCCGTACCTTGTTATGTTTGTGTAGGTGCGCTATTTCATCGCCAAAGGTATTGTTCTGTGCAGTTTTCACAAGCAGGTTCTGAGTTTGCACTATGCCTTCTGTAGTTAAGTGTGACCTACGGTTGGCTCTTGTTGCGTCACGCGAGTTATTTATAAATCGTATGATGACTCGGGTTGCATAAGTCATTGAGCTGTATTTTTGCAGTAGTTGCTCGATGAGTGGCGCGTGTTTAGTTTGTATTGCGCAAGCTTGACCTCGTTTCCTTTTCTCTTCGTTCGTTGTAAAAATACCTTGTAGGGGTATGTTGTTGTTTTGAAGCCAAGAAGGGCCTTTCCCCCACAGTTCGTGACCTATTAAGTCTGATGGTGAGATTCCTCTGCTTGCGCAGTCCGCAGGATTATCTTCGGACTTGACATGTTTCCAGGAGTTGGATGGAGTTATTTTCGTTATCTGTGTGACTCTGTTGGCTACGTAACTCTTCCAGCGACCCACGTCACCATTTAGCCAGCCAAGTACCACCATGGAGTCTGTCCAGCAATGTATGGTGACTGTCTGCGAGTTCATCGAGGTTTCCACTTTTTCGATCAGTCGTGCTAATAGTACTGCACCACATAACTCCAGTCGTGGCAAGGAACTTGGGTTTTTCTGTGGGGCTAATTTTGTTTTAGCTGCTACTAGCCTGATCACCTGTTGTCCTTCTTTGCTAGTGGACTTGCAATATATGATGCATCCGTAGGCTCTTTCAGATGCATCACAGAAGCCATGTAGTTCGAAGGGTTGTTGAGTGTCGCCGACCCAGCGTGGTATGGATATGTCGTGAATGTGTGCGAGCTGATTGCGGAATTGCTCCCATTCTTGCTGTATATTTGTTGGGAGTTGATCATCCCAGCTCGTTGTTGTCGACCATGCATGTTGAAAGATTAGCTTGGCTTTCACTGTAACTGGTGATAGCCAGCCAAGTGGATCATACAGTTTTGATATATCCGACAGTAGTGTGCGTTTTGTGTTGACATCACGTTTGTTGCAGAGTGATATTTGTTGGTATGTAAATTGATCCGTGCGCGGGTTCAAAGTGATGCCTAGCGTTTTGTTTGTGTCTGCGTCCTTGAAGTCGAACATTTTCTTATCAATTCATCTGACAAGCCTTCGAGTAGGCGCGTTTTGTTGCTAGCCCACTTTCGTAAGTTGAACCCACCACCTTTCAGCATTGTTATTAGTTCATGTTGAGCTTTCTGTGCAAGTCTTTTTGTTGTGTCAGTATACAGCCTCTCACAGTATTCCTCCTCAACCCTCGTGGACTTGTCGCCTGACGTTATGTCTTCAATTGCCCAAAAACGAGAGATATCGTTAGTATCTACCACGACATGACAGTTGAAGGTATTTGTGTTTCCAACTAATACCCAGCCGAGTTTAGTTTGTTATGCTATAGGTGCGTATATGTTTCCTGGATTTATGCTGCTCATCACTATATCGCCATACACTCCGGCATCAAGTAGAATGTCAATCGGCCTTGATAAGTTGAACTGTGGGTCAGCCAGGTTAATATTTTCTATGTGAGGCCAATCCTGTTTTTCGAAGGAGTAGTTAGGCAAGTTGTTGAGTAGTTTGGCCATTACTAGTGCCGGCGTTGAAAACTCGTAATCTCCGTAAAGGGACTTACAGTCCAACTGAACGGTTCCGTTGCTCTGGCTGGCAAATGTTCCGATTCCCGACACGGTTGAGTTGTGGTTGCGTCGCGGAAGGCCAAGTCGTTGCACAGCCGATTCTGTTATAAGGTTCAGTTGGGAACCTTGGTCTAGAAGACATCGGAGTACGGTGTAGGCTCCATCTGCGGCTTTGACTTTAAGTTGTACTGTCGCTAGAAGAACTTCGTTAAAATTTCCTGACACGTGATTAGTTTTTCGCTGCGAGTTGCGGTCAGTCACGTTGTCGGTCAGTTGACTTGACGACAGTGTCGCTGACGTAGTATCACGTGTTAGGTCATGTAGCGTTGTGTGGTGTGCGCCGTTACACACCTTGCATCTTTTTTGCGAGTTGCATTTTATTCCGTTGTGCGGATACATGCAGTTTTTGCAAATGTTCAATTGCTCAATTAGGACAATTTTTATGTCTGGCGTCATCTCTTGAAACGCTTTACAGTGGAGCAAAATGTGACTTGCTTTGCAAACAGGACAATTCCTGTCGGAGCTTGTATGGTTTGCTTTGGGGTAGCGTCTGTATCTGTTGTACGCATCCTTTTGTGCTGCTGTAGTCGAGCTCCATGTATTTGGAGGTACGTCGGCATCTGTTTGCTTATTTGGTTTGCTTGTTTTCTTCACCACTGATTCTAGCGCCGTGAACTTCCCTTCGATGAATTGGATGAATTCTTTGAAATCGGGAAGCCCTCTTGGACTTTTCCTCGCCTCCATGTAGTCAGAGTAGGTCTGAGTGTCCAGTTTTCCGGTCAGAATGTGCACCAAAATCGGATCCCATGATGTCGTGTCGATGCCCCAGTTACGCAAAGCGTGCACGGTTTCAAGACTGGTGTCGTGTAGGCGCTTCAAGTCGTAAGCGTTTTGATGTTGAATCGTATGTTGACTCATCAAAACTTGCATTTGTTTGGTGAAGAGAAGCAGTTGCTTTCGGAAACAGCCAAATGTTGCACAAGGCGTTCAGCCTCCCCTTTCAGCTTCCCTTTCAGGTGCTGCATCTTCTGCCCCTTCGAGAGGGACGGGTTGTTGTGAATGGCCGCACCATATAGATCGAGGAATGTCGGCCATTGTGTGTAATTACCAGAGAATGTTGGTATTTCGATCCTCGGTGCATTGTCCCGTTGTTGGACAGCGAGGTTGAGCTTGCGGTTAAGATCTCGCTTTGTGCACTCGTACGTTTCTTCATACTGCGAAAACTCAAGCTCGTAGTTAACGTCGCTACCGACGAGAATGTTGTCAAGCTGCCAGTGTACTTCATCAATCACCCTCCATCGAGATTCGAGGGTCCGGAGCTTGTCTTCTATATCCCATTTCTCAATCATGTCAGCAGTGCACAAGTTGCTGGTGAACCGGGAGAAGGCTCTGAAGTAGTTGCTTGTTGAGTTTTGAGCTCGTCTGATTTTGAAAGGACTCCAGTGTTTTTGCTCTCTTCACCTTGGTAACACGCGGGTTCCGCAGTGCTGGTAGACCATGCTTGCAGCTTATGTTGTATACTTGAGTATTCCGCCTTGACTCTGTCGTACACCTTTGTACTGTAGTATACGTCGGTCCGGTCCGTGGCGCCCTGTAACACGCCATGGTTCATCTCGAACTCGTTCCAGTGCGCCTGGAGGGTATCCAGTCTACCCCAGATGTATGTTGTGGTTTTGCGGTCAGGGCCATCTTTTCCGAAGTTGACACCAATTTTCCGAATGCCCTCTGCGATGATACCCTGCCGCTTGAGAAGTTCTTGTTGTCTAGTGTCCATTATTGTTATACGGGTATGTATGCGTATTGTTGACGGACGTTAGACCTGTTGACTTCACTGTTGAATTTGTTGTTTGTTCTTGTTGTTTGGTTCCGGTACTCAATGTGCCTGTACTCTGGTTAGGTATGTGCGCCTTCTCAATCCAACTGGGGCGACCCTCTTCCGGGAGACCAGCTGAACCGATTCGCTACCGTAACAAGAGACACAAACACACTAAGATACACAAAGGTTCAAAGGACCATTTAATGTACGGGCAATAGCTCCGCACACTGAGATGTAGGATGTAGATGGACGAATCACACGGGATGTGTACAGGAAATAAAATCACTGTTATGTGTCCGTTAATGATTGACAGTTTATTAGGTAAAACATTAAAATATATACTAGCTAGAGTAGGTGAGTTGTGGCGGGCGTAATAGCCTAGTCAGCGAATGTACATAAATAATCGGTGAATTAGCGACTGCTTGCTCAGGTAAAAACTAAAACAAGTTATATCATGTGGCGATGCTCGTACATCCTGCCAACTATAAAAGTACAAAATATAACAAGTAAAATGGATTATCAAAAGTAAGTAAAATATGTAAAGAAAGTTATTAGACGGTTTTACGTTCGCCGCTAACTGATATTGGCGACGTTTCGCGATCCACCTTGTTGCTGATAGAACGATGCCCGATGACCTCTTCTAGTGTCTGTGGATCTGCCTTTGTTTGTCTTTCCCTAGGGATATGACTTGGTACCATCTCAATCTCTTCCTTGTGCGTCTGCGTTACTCTTCTGCTTCCTTGAGGTAAACGGACGCAGCGTGCTTTTATTTGAAAGTATACCCATATGCTGAATATTGTTGGGTGCGAAACATGGAAGGTCACAAAAGACATCTCACGCCAAATACAAGTATTCGTCAACCGCTGTATCCGTTGCATTCTCGGAATTAACTGGCCTGAGACCATCTCCAACGTAGAGCTGTTAAAGAAATGACACTGTCGACGAGTGTTACCTTAATAAAACGAAATATCGCAAATATTTCACTTAACAAAAACAATATTAACAAAATGAAACTTATAAAACAAAATACCTATTCTTTTATATAGAAAAACCTATAGATTCGACATTTATTTTTAAGTTTTATTTATAGTCGAGCCTACTGCCAACAACCAGGCACAAATCCAGACACCGAGCTTCTGAGAAATTTCAGATGGAAAAATCTGATAAAATTTTGCCCCACCTGGGAATCGAACATAAGACCTCATGCTCAGCTCGCAGGACAGTGATTTTGCTCTGTGACAGCAAAATCACTGTCCTATTATTCTTGGAAACGCAAAAGTTTGTGGGCATGGATTGATAAATAAACAAATTTAGATTTGAAATTTTTGTGTTTCTATTTCACGAAAAAAGCTACTGAACGGATTGATAATTATGTAATAAAGCAATAATTTATAAAGATATTACGGGGAAGAGCTAATTCTACAAGGGTGAAACCGAGGGCGACATCTCGTCTCAGTAGTCACAGTAGTAAAAACATGTTTTACTGAAGTTTAAAACATTAGAAGATTAACTTCATGCAAAACACAAGTATTCATAGTTCACTGCATTTGTAGAGTTATTTAGCAAAATGTCAGAAAATTACAACTGCCAACAACACAGCAAGTTAAACAGCAAAACGACTAATGTCTGCAACTTGTCTGCAACTTAGAGCAGAAAACTGTTTCAGTCAGTAGTATTTGCAGAGACAGAAGGTTCACTCTCAAAATTCAGGAAAAAAGATTTACTTTGAAACATCAACAGCAGCTCTTTGATGAACATTAATCTGAATAGCAACTTATCTTTCTGTTTTAACTTTGCAGCTGAGTACCAGTATTTTACATGGAGTGACTGCCTATCTGATCTCAACAACCCAGTAAGTGGGTAACACGATACCCCTTAGCAAGACTAGTGTCAGATTTTCTCGTTTCTGACTATGCGTAACGACTCTCAAATACGTACAATATCAATGGGTTAAAGTGCTTTCCGAGGCATAGAAGAATTTCGGTAAGTTAAGATAGTCACCCATCCAAGGACCGATATCAGCAAGCGTTGCTTTGCCTTAAACATAGACTTGTGCAGCTGTTATTATTTAGCCGCGAGCTCCTCTAATTGTTTACCTTGTCAAAGACAAAATACCTGTTCTACACAATATGTGATGTTCCAGAATAGACCTTCTGCCGTTTGGCTCTTCTCTGACAGTCTGCATAATGATAAAGTGTGCAACAGTGCAGTCTGATTGTAATTAAATGCAGAGAGCTGGTACTTATGCTGAGGGCTTGAATTATTTTAATAAATTGTTAATGAGAGACTTGATGATTTATTGCTATTCAGGGTTTTAGAGATATAATTATTTTTTACAGAAGTAATGAAGCTTTTGGTCCAAATAAAGAATATATTTATAAAAAATGGTATATCTACTATCAAGTGTGTGTTGCCAGTGATGACTCATGGATCTGAGACGTGGTCGTTCACAATGGGTCTCATCACCTTACAGTCACCCATAGGACAATGGAGAGGACTATGCTCGGAGTTTCCTTGCGTGATTGAATCAGAAATGTAGAGATCCGCAAGAGAACCAGGGTTGTTACCGACATAGCCCAAAGAATTGCCAAACTTAAGTGGCAGTGGGCAGCGCAGATTGCTTCCAGAATGGATTGCCGATGGGGCTGAAAAGTTCAGGAATGGCGACCACGAACCGGAAGACGATGCGTTGGAAGGGGGAGACCTTCCTTTGCTAGGTGGACCGATGACCTGTTTAAGGTTGCGGGAATGTGCTGGATGCGAGACGCATGGGATTGGTCAATGTGGCGACGCTTGGGGGAGGCCTATGTCCAGCAGTGTACATCTTTCGGCTGAAATGATGATGAAGGATTTAGAGTTTTACATTTTTTTACAGAGCTAGTAATTAGTTTTTGGACCAAATAAAAAATATTTTTATAAGTATACATTCTATCTATGAGTTCATCCTTTGGCATAGGGGCCTAAAAAGTTATGTCTGCAGAACCTGGCAACCACTGACGCAGTTGGGATTACTATCAAATCACCTTAGACGATTCCTCAAAAATGTAGCAGCCCCAGGAGCTCTAAACAAAGTGACCTTTGTGAAATAGTTCAAAAGTGGGCGACCGAGCTCGGCTCTGGTGAAAACAGAGAAAACAATCTTTTCGAAAATCATTTTCATTCAGACCTAGCTAGACCAATTTGTCGCCCCAGAAAACCCGTATATTGCTAATTTTAGAGCCGTTTTGGAGAATGTGATTACATATATAATATATATATATATATATATATAGATATATATACAGATATTCCTCGTTTATACATCGTCGTTTTACGTTGGGATAGGATAGGATATACCTAAATGGGACGTAATCAATTCCAAACATTTTAGATATCATTATTGCTGAAAGAATTTCACTTATTCTGGGCCCGCCGATTATTTTAGCAATTTATCATATTAAGTGGGTTCTATTCGTATGAATACCTCTACCCATTACAACAATAAATAGTTGAGCGAACCGTGACACCCAGGACCCAAGCCAATGCGTTATAATAAGTTTCGATTCTAACTTTTTATAGTAGAAAATCTTTTAGTACGGTTTATTGGTTTCTTAACCCTCCACACAATACGTTAACATCACAAAGAGCCCGTAATGGCAGGTTAGCTAGGAGTGCGCAACATTTGGGACGCATGGCTTTACGATCGACAAAATGCTCGCCTCGACGGAGACGCGGACTCAATGGCTTAGGAAATTATGCCGTGGATGTAGGAAGTTTGTAGAGATGATAGATTTTGTGATATACATAATTTATTTATTTAAACTTCATGCACAAAAGTACAATGGCGGACTTAAAGCCTTAGGCATTCTCTACAAGTCAACAAAGAGTGGTGAAGAGACAACATGGCAGGTGCACTGTTTTAGACGTGGCAACAAAAAATAATAATCATAGATTGCTTAAAATACACATACATACATATTTTATATAATACATACCTACCTATATAAATATATATATATTTAATGAACTATTAAAAATAAGTTATCGAGATGACCCTCCCTCCCGCTGATAATAAAACCGCAATTTCCGCTTGAAAGAATACCGACTGGTGGCCGTCCTGATTTCGAGAGGAAGCGCGTTCCAAAGAAGAATAGACTGAATATGAAAGGAAGAATGAACAAAATCTGTAGTATGAGAAGGACAGAGTAGGAGAATTTTGGAAGAACGCAGATTCCCAAGTAAGAAGGTGGGGTGGGAGTTGATTTAATATGTTTTTTAAAAAGGTATGGTCGATTTATTCGTCTGCTTAGCGATTTTACATCTATGTTAGGGCTTTGGAGGTATGTGAAACTGGAAATAAATGCCTACAAACCTCCATTGATAAGGGAGAATCCTCCGATCGGACAACTGCCCGATGGTTATTATCGGATTGTTGTATGTGTTCAAATCGTTTCATAAATTTGTGATTTTGAAGTATGCATCATAGATATCGCTGCAGGTCATCTTCCAGTCTCATCGAGTATGTTCGGATGATGAGTGTAGGAAGCCGTAATATTTAGTAATTATGAGGGTATCTTAGAATCAGCAATGAACTAGCTAATAGTCAGCAAAACACACCACTTTTCAGTCAGTTTTCTGACTGAAAAGTGGTGTGTTTTGCTGACTGTCCATGAACACATGTGGAGCGCAAGACCCCATGTGCTGTATAGATGGCCCGTGCTCATCTGAGGATGGCATTGTCTAGATGTCGAGTTCTTCTAGCTGTTTGACGATGATGATGAAGAGATTCAGTTCAATTAACTTGAAGATAACTTAAGAGAAATACGTGCAACGATTACTTCTTTTGTAATATATCACTTAGTACTCAGTTGAAGTGGAAGTGGAGATGGATTGGACAGTCGCTCCGAAGATGTCCCGATCACATAGTCAAACAGGCTTTGGACTTGAATCCCCAAGCGAAAAGAAAACGTGGCCGTTTCCATGAAACCTGGCGTCCCACCGTGTTGGCAGAAGCTGCGAGCATCGAAATGACGTGGAGCGAGGTGAAGCGTGAAGCTCAAGACCGATCGCGATGGAGAAGTTTTGTGGACGCCTTCTGCCCCATCTAGGGGACAAATGACATTAAGTAAAAAAGACTCAGTTGAAAAGTGAATCAAGAAAAATCATGCTGTGCAGTCGGAGAATCAGGGGGTCAGCCTGTTCGCGAATTTGTGACCTCCGACTGCACAGAATGATTTTTCTTGTTTACAGCTTTTTAGTTCACTTCTTAAGCAGTCGGGTTTTTGATTTTTAAATTAACCTTTTATATGTACAACTTTTCAGTTTTAACTTTTTTTCGAATTACTTTTAAACATCTAAGTGGAATATTGTTTTGTAATGGCATCATTACCATTCATTTACCATTCATTTTACCATTCATTTTGATACGCCACTCAATAGGTTTGGAAGTAAAAAAATTGGGACCCGCACCATGTGGCTCCCAAAAGCAGCCATATTTGTTTTTTTTAACTTTAACTATCTAAGAACATTTGGGTGGTCAAGACGTATCTAACGATGTCTTATTTATAGAAAATCCGTCTAGCGATTTGAAAGATATGAGGTAATAAAGAATATAACACACATACATACATACAGGATACGCGTGAAAAATATTACCCTTTCTTTGCAGTCGGATAGTAAATAACACCACTGTTTCTCAACCTTTTGAAAAAATAAGTAACAGATCCATCCAAATGGCTTTTCGTAGCTCTACATCCAAGATAGAATTAGCATCATTATAACAGCACCTATATATGTACGGTGTATGTATATAAGCACGTGTCCTAATGACATCCACATTGTAAAGTGTCTGCGAGCGGCCGTTGGATGATATCGTATTCTTAGGTAAATATGTAGGTGAGGTGAATAAAAGCAATAGAAGTAGACGTTCTTCTTCGGTTTTCGTAAACTTTTAATAAATTTTTAGAACTATTTGTAAGTACAACAAAATTATTTATTATAATTAGACCATTTAAAAGTACTTTTAATGCCAAACAAATACTTTTTTTTTTACAAAAAATACTACCAACTTCCAAATAAAAAAACTACAAAGTGAAAAATAACTTTATTTTTGGAAGTCGGTATCTTTCATAGTTACCAATTTATTGCGTTATGGACACTGACTTCCAAAAATAAAATTATTTTTCACTTTGTAGTTTTTTATTTGGAAGTCGGTAGTATTGTTTTGGAAAAATCTTTCTTTATTTTTCACTTTTTAGTTGTACCTGCCTTATAGGCAAGTTGTTTAGTAAGGTACCTATAACGCCAGAATAGATTACCCGAATATCATGAAACATGAACATAACCGGTGAAATAAGAGATCTGCGTACCCCTTAAAAGACCGTACTGGCGTGATGTTATGTTGTGAAATGGTATAAACAATAAACAAACATGCGATTGCAGCAATCCTTAGAGATTTGCTGTTATTTATTGAAGAGTTCTGTTGTATATCTTCGAAGTTCTTCATCAGATCGTCACCAAATTAAAATGGGACCAATTTTGAAATATACTCTTTCTAATAAAAAATATCGGTGAAAACACATAAAAAAATTAAAAAAAAGCATACATAATGTCGAACATAGAACCTCCTCCTTTTTGGGAAGTCGGTTAAAAAAATGAAGCTAGTTGCACGTTCACAAGCGTCAGTAAGTCTCTATGAAGAACGTGCAAGAAAGTCCACGGACACTCCTTTCCATTAATAAAATTAAATTACAAGAATTGAATCATTCATGTTGGCAAATTACATATAATTATTTAAGTCAAATAAATAATCGTCCCAATCCAATAAACCCTTTATATTTACGATGGTTTTGGTCGCCTTCACTAACTGCACATAAGAAAATCATTTATAGGATAAACGAAATAACGCGAACGAAGTTTTTGGCGGAGTGCTAGTTACATATAACTTTAATATAACCGAAGTTAGGGTGGGCCGCCCGTCGGTGGTAACACTTTGAGTTTGGGCTGGCGTATTACGAGCAAGCGTAGTACGAAGATTACGAAGTTTCTTTTGGCATTTGACGCGGGGTAAAAGTAACCTATGGCTCTCGGCGCTAATCTAATTTTCTAGCAGTGAAATAATTTTAGAAATCGGATTGTTTCTTAATGGTTTTTTCTTTTTTCTTTAATCGTACTTCTAGAGATTACCCATTACAAACAAATATACAATGTTAACTTTTTATTGGAACAGAGTTCCTTATCGCAAGTTATATTTCTGAATTGTTTGCGGACTGGAAAAAGTGTAACAATGAAAAAAATAAAATAATAAATCATGTAAATCATGTAAAAACGTAAATCATGAAATACAGCGAAGATTACACAAGTATCCACAAAAGTTTTACTTTTACATAAGGGGTCGACATTATTGTGTGCTTTTAAAGCAAAATCAAGTCGGTTTATTTGTTTTTTGTAACCTAATGGTATCTACTGGATAAATTATTTATCAGACTTGGTTTTACATTCGATCTCACAACTTTTTCGATAAATAACTACGCCGCGAGACTTATGTTTTTAGGGTTCTGTACTTAAAGATTAAAAACGGGACCCTATTACTAAGCCTTATTCCACTGTCCGTCTGTCTGTCTGTCACCAAGCTGTATCTCATAATCCATAATAGCTAGACAGCTGAATTTTTCACAGATGACGTATTTCTGTTGCTGCTATAACAACAAATACTAAAAACAGTAAATATTTAAGCGTGGCTCCCAAACAACAAACGTGATTTGTTGCCGTAATGTTACGGAATCGTTCGTGCGTGAGTCTGACTCGCCCTTGGCTGGTTTTTTTTACATGTTATGTTTTTGACGGGATCTCATTTCTTTTTGTACAGAGTCCTATTTTCTGGGAAAATCTTTATTTGTTTTCGGGTACGTCAGCTACGGAATTCATCACGCCTATGTTCCACCCACACATGTACCTACACTAGGTACCTTGTGCCTATCTGTTCCGTAGTGAGGGTCGAGTTTTGAACAACCCAAATATGTTATTTACTCTTTTCTTCTATGTTTTATTTTAGTAAGCGCAGTAAAATTCCTCAAAAAAAATTAACACCCTTTAACCCTATCTGTAGGGTAATTAAAAAAAAAAACGTTTTATGTAAATTTTGATTTTTAACTTTATCCCCAAGGAATATGATTTTTCATACAAATAAATTTTGGCTCTTTTCACCTCCTAAAAGGTCAAATTGCCGAAAATTTCTGCTTATGTTCCCTAGCTTGTGAATTTGCTTGTGCTCCCTAGAACCCCTGTCCTGTAAGATTCTGAACTTGGGGTTAGTTTCGAAAAAAATATAATGACAACCTTTTTGGGTTAGGTTTTTTAGGTTGGTATTTGTGCCAAGTTTCAAGTTTTAATTTTAGCCCAAAAAATATAATTCTTCAAAAAAAAAATTACACCCCCTAAATCGTATTTTAGGGGAAGATTCGATAAGCTAATACTGACAACTTTTATTGTTTACTTAAGGTGGTATTTATATCACCTTTCAAATTTATTAACCCAAGACAAGATTTTTCAAAAACACTTTAACACCCTCTAAATCATCTTTGGGAGTAGTTTCGAAAAAGTAATAATAAAAGCCTTTATTATTTATTTAGGTTTGTATTTATGTCAAGTTTCATGTTTATTGGCCCAAGAAATCAGATTCTTCCATACAAACTTCAACACCCAAATACCGCAAACCCGCCGCGGCTGTCCGCCACCGGACCCTCCTCTGGGGGGTACATCACCGGTGCACCAGAACACACTGTACGCCGTTACCACCCCAGGGACCAAACCAGCCGCCAGACGACCCCGTGTATGGCACCCATAGTCCCCATGTGACGGGTTAGGTTAGTGGCCCGCTACCTAAAACTTTTCGGCCGCAGGGGATAGGGACTTCTCGTGTGGCCCAACCGCGTCCGCCATCAGATGGTGGCGACCCCGTAAAGGCCGCGGAAGGTACGGAGAGCGGCGCGAAGCAATACCGGCAATCCTCTCCCGCCGCGGCCTCCAACCCTCAACCGCGATATCGTATGGGAAACCCTGGGAAGCTCCATACGACATCGCGACCCGCCTCAGTTGCGTTGTCGCCTCTGTTACTAAGCGGCACCTCAACCTACTTGTTGACCGCTAACTCGTTGGCTTAGTCGGCAAAAATACTGACGAACGGCCCTCCTCGGTTTCCTATTCGCTTCACCGTGGGTGACCAAGCCATGGCTATTGAGCCCCACCGCTTCGACAATGCGCAGGGAAGAGGGGGGGGACCTACCTACTACTTACCTTTTCGTATGTAAGTGTAGAGTGGTTGTTTCTTTACCCAAGTTCTAAAAAATCATACAAAGTACTACTAACAGAACCCTACGCGCACCTGCCAGACTCACTCATGGCCAGTTTTTTACTTGCCAGAATTTATAGCCAGGCTACTCGGAATCATTCCTTTTTTATTATTTTATTCAGTCTAGACTGGTAATCTAATCCAGATTAGACGAGTGCATATTGACTTTAATTTTATAGTGTTTTGCAGTTTAAACTGAACTTCAAATTGTTTGAGTTGTAAAACGCTTTTGTGTGAAACTTTCAATTAATTTGACTTTGTTAATAACATTACTTTGCAAATATGAACTTTCCTAGAACTCATTTACGTTTTACCATTGACATAATAGAAAAACAACGGTTAGTAAATTATAATTCGAGTTTATTGACCATTATTTAGAAAAAACATTGTGGACATTATAATTTTGTTACAATTAATTTTGTTATGATCTACAAAATTCTGTCTAGCCTGAAAATCCGTGAAAATGTTAGAAGGATTTACATGCTTATTGGTGATGTAAATCATTAGTTTTTGGTATTTCAAACAATCGAATGAATCGAATCATTTGTTCCTGTATTTTCTGGTGTACAATAAAGTATATATAAATAAATAAATAATGCCAGCTAATTTGGTCAAAAAAACCTTACACAGAAATTGGCACATAGCCATGGGCTGCATGGCCTTATAATAGGTGGATGCCAAAAGGTGGAACAAAGCGAAGACAGGACATTTAAAACCGCAGAGTTATTCAAACAAACTGTGTAGTGGGCGGAACAGAAACTAGTATTTACCATTCTCTCCTTAACACAGGCAAAACTTTAGCCCATCTACTTCACCCTCTATTGTATGATTGATCCTAAAAATACATAAATGCAACATTTGTAAACTTTGCAATCCCATTATGGAACACTAATATTATCTTACCAGTCATGGCTCCGGAAGTAAACACACTGGCATAATTACTAGAAAAGGATGCCAAAGCCAGATGAAATACAAACCACCCACTTCCTCTTGCAATTCGCCCACTTAAAGTTGCGATTCGCCCACTAAGCTATGCTAGCAAGGGCCAGAAAACAGGTAAGTACCTACAGAAGGCCTGTTACATACAAAGAGCGAAACAGGCAAACATTGACGCGTCATCCAATGATGATGACAAATCACTATAGCAGAAAGACGCCCACTGCTAAATACAGGCGTTTCGTTTACAGGCTCTCTCAAGCGTCGACACATCAACTTGTGCTTCTTGCATCCATTGGCCTCCTGCACGTCTCACCAGGTCATTGGTCAACCTTGTTGGCCTTCTAAGCTGCATCTTCGGGTACCTACGTAGTTGCCACTCCAAGACCTTGCATCCCTTTCGATGGTTTCTAGCATTGTCGAGGCGGGATCATACACGGGGTCGTCTGGCACCCATGTGCTGGTTTGTTCCCTGGGGTGGTCACAGCGTGCAATGTGTTCTGGTGCGCCGGAGAGGTAAACCCTAGAGGAGGGTCCGGTGACGGACAGCCGCGGCGGGTTCGCGGTGAGTGTAAACGCGTACTCGTTTTCCCGCCATAAGCGGCACAGGAGGACACCATGGAGTTTTAGGCGGTTGGATTCCCTCATAACTTATCTATCTTAAAACTTATCTCCCCGTGGTAGTGCATTATGCATGAGCAGATCGCCAACTGCCCCATAAGCTTGGCCATTATTCTAGCTAATTCAAATACCTGAGGTTTCCTGTGGATCTCTTTATTTCCGATTCGATCACATAAGGAAACTTCAAGCTTAGCCCTCTCGCTGAAGGTATGTGAAGCGTGTCTATGTGTGCGTGCATTTTCATTTATTGTATGGAGTCGATCTTCTGTAACTATGTATTTTGTGATACCATCTTTCTTTACAAGTCGGCGGCATCTCTTTGAAACAGCTGCTAGTCTTGTCTATCAACTTTAATTAACGAGGTCTTACCTTGTTGAAATAAACTTCATTTCAGTCAGTGTAACGTTCATTTATTTGTTTATTGTGATTGCTATTTATTTTGAGGATGGTAATAAGCAAGGATTGAACATTTTTTTTTTTTATTGTTTACAACGAGCTCTGGGTGTGGATTAGTTAAATGATAATCACCACTCGTGTACCCTGAAGCTTTATATTATTATACTAGCACTTCGCCCGCGACATCGTTCGCGTGATCTGTATTTTATCCCCAGATGACTGTTTAGTTAATATTTAATTTCATGTGTCACACTTAAATGCGTAGAAATTTCACACACTTGGAATTTACAAAAACCAAAAAAATCATAAATTCTTTTTATCAACCGAGACTATAGATATAAAAGTTCAGGTTTCCAACTTACACACTGTAGAAATTTTAAACAAATATTCAACCCCCTTTTTTACCCCTTTAGGAGTGCAATTTCCAAAAACCAATAAATCAATAATTTTTTTTATCAACCAACAGGGTTAATCTAAAATTTCATGAATCCAAGTTACAATCTGTAGAAATTTCATACAAACTTTCAACCCAAAGGGGGTTACTCCCATAGGAGTAGAATTTCCAAAAACCAATAAATACATGAATTCATTTTATCAATCACGAGCTTAAATATAAAATTTTACGTGTCCAATTTACAAACTGTAGAAATTTCATACAAACTTTCAACCTCCCTTTACCCCCTTACGGGTAGAATTTCTAAAAATCCATTCTTAGTGTGCACTTACGTCACTTGAGGAACCACACTGCCAAATTTCATCTTTATACGTCAAGCGGTTTTCGATATTTCGTAATGAGTGAGTGAGTGACCTTTCGCTTTTATATGTATAGATTACAGTCTGTTATAAATCATGATAAATGACACAAAATGAAACAGTTCGTTATGACAAGGGACTTCTCTAAATTGTCTGGCAAAACATAAGTAGATATACCACAAACTTCTTGCATACCTTAATACCTCTAGCTACCATAACCTTTTGTTAGAATATCTTTGGTAATAAAATCCATACTATCGAAGTTGTTCTGACGTAGTGCAGCGATCCTCATTGTTTTACGCGCGGTACAATTTTCCAATAACAAGAAACCAATATATATGTGTAGAGACCAAAAACAGCCCTGTTTTAAACATCCCGTTTTAAACCCCAAACATGTAAAATACGTTCGGAGTTCCTGAAATCTGGGCTTTATTTCTGAAGCACAATTTTTCGACTCATCAAACATTGCAAACAATGGGCACTTTACCCACTTTATTCTGCCAACTTACCATGCCTTATGCTGATGAATATAAGGTCGATTTCCCGTGTTTCAGGTGTTGTTTAAGTTTGTCAGGTAGATACAGGGTGATCAATGTTTGCGGAGCCATTGAAGGTGGCTTGTGTGAACGCTCAATATCGGAGCTTTAAGTGAAATATACGTGATTTTCTTCACGTTCATATTGTCTGTACTTACATTATTGTAATTGAAAAATTATTGTGAATTAAAACAGCTGATGTTCTGGAGAATACTTTTTCTAATATTTCTTTGTTTTTTTTTTATTGTTGATAGGCTCGCGTTTGACCGTTACTTCACCTGACGGTAGGCGATGATGTGCTCGATGGTGAAGCACGTTTGCCTAAAAGTAACCTATTCACTCTTGACTTAAAGTCCCCAAGGTTGTAGCTATCAGGAAACAAAGACTTCAGCAGGGACTTCCACTCCTTGGTTGTGCACAATGAAAGTATTAGCAAAACGCTTTGTGCTTATGGGTGGGATGTCCACCATGTAACGATGGTACATTGCCTTACGTCTTGTAGTCCGATCATGGATAGGCCTAGGCGTAATCAAATTGCCGACGTACACTCCCCGAAATGTAACTGATAAAAAACCTACAGGCTCGCAACTCGGCGTCGGTTTTCGAGCTTTGAGGCGACCAGTCCATTGTTGGCAATATACTCAGCGTATATACTCATATGTCAACCGACTCAAGTGCAATCGACTCAGCTGTCAGGAGAAACAGACTCAGACAGGGTTGCATTATTTACGCTCAAATGAATATTGAGTAATCAAACTTGTTATTAAGCTTGCTAAAAGACTTTTCACTGCAACATTTCATGTCAAGGGAAGTTAGCTTATAATTTCAAGTTTATTTTGTAGTAAAAATAGCTTAAGGCGATATATACGCCCCAATGTAAACGCAGTACTGGCTGTGCGCCCGCTCGATGCCAAAATATCAATATTGAACCTGCTTTTGAACAGTTTTGTTTGCAAAATATTATTTGATTTACATATGCTATGTCAGTTATGAAGAAATTCTAACCATCAATTTTTCTGTGTAAAAATATTTTTAAACATCCAAGTCGCTTTGGAGGAGTATTCAAAAATTGCGAAAAATATCGTGTTGCTAGTTTCGTATAACAAATAATTTAAAGCAAAATTGTTTGTAAAAATAATGTACATGAATCAATAATAAATATACATTTTTTTTTCAAATCTTTTAACCTAGCCGTTAATAAGGATTAAGCTTTAGAAAGTTATCGTTTTACGGCATTAAAGCGTATGTAGGCCCTTAAACTCGTCAGTAGTTTTGTATATTTAGGTACCTACAACGAGATCGCTTTATCTCCTTTTATCAAATCATTCGTCTCGACAGACTGTGGCAATATACTTAAACAGCCTTTTTAGTGCTAGAGAATTTTTGAAAATTTAATTTAAAATGCGTTCTAACTTACAGACTTTAAAAATGTATGCTTATAGTAGAAAGGTGATGCTTACTTTCTCTATTTTTGTACTTAAGCTTTTGGGTTTTTATCGTCGAGCCTGGTGCAAATAAAATATTTTTCTTTTACTAGCTTTTATTCAACTTGCAATGTATGTATATTACAAGCTTTTATTTATCTTGCAATGTATGTAAGTGTGTTCGGGTCAAATCTTGCAACTGAATTTTAAAGCAGTTATCCTCTACCGGTTAAGTTGAAATTTTGCATTAGTTTGTATGACAATGCATGGTTAGCTAAGTGACGTCATTCTAAATCCAATATGGTGGACGGTCCAAGATGGCGGACTAGTTATTTTTTGTGCACTGCCATGATATAGGTATCAAATGAAAAGGTTTGTTGAGTAGAATACGAAAAAAGCTTGTTTACAAAAAGTTTTTCAATTAATAATTTTATTTATCTTAATCACATAATGATATACTATATATTGTTCTCTCTCTCTTGAACTCATCTTTGCGCGCGGTTCTATGTGTGGGTAAGCATTTTGGGATGCTTGTTGGCTCTGACGACGCCTGCCGCGTCACTGCCACACAAATGCATAGTATATAATTTCACAGCGCACACATGGCGCCGCGCGCACTGATGAGTTGAACTATCTATTCCAAAATGACAATCATATTTTGATTCTGATTTGATTAACCTTTAATCGTTTGTTTAATTGTTAACAGAACTAAATATTTAGAATTTAAATAACCCCCAATTTCTGTATTTAGAATTAGGATTTGTTTTAATGTCAAACTCTAACCCGGCAACCTGTCAAACTTTGGCATTAACTAACACATCAACTGCCGTAATTACTGAAACAATTAAAATCCATTGTTTCTTACGCGAGGCGAGATCTTGGCAATGAACGTTGACACGTTCGTAACTCTAAATTCTCAATTTGGAAACTGGATTTATGCTAGGTTCAATTCCGCAAGTCGATTTAATAATAGAAAACAAAACACTCATTTCCAACAAAAATAAAATAAAAATGAGAACAGGAAGCATACAGTTTCATACGTTCAGATTGCATCGTCGGCGTTCCCATTTCTTTGTAATATCCTATTGAGAGGTCTTACTTCCTCAGTCCTCGGCTGTGTGAGCAAAAGATTCGATAGAGCTTCTCTATTGTTGAGTATTATAGTATGTAAGAGGGGGTATCCAGGGGCTTTACAGTGCTTTCTAGATATGACTGTAGCCATACTCTACGTGTTGCTCAGGCGAAATCGACACTAAAATATGCTAAAGACCAGTTTAAGCCATAGCTTTCTTTCTTTATAGAGTTTATAGATCTGTGGCTGTGCTTAAACTTTTGCAAAACTTTAAAAAAAGAATGATATTTTGTTTGTCGAAAAACGCATAGCTTATGACTTTTAGAGCAAAAAGTGAAAAGAAAACTCATTTCACGTGGTGCGCAGCGAGCAAACGTTTTTAACCGACTTACGAAAAAGGAGGAGGTTCTATATTCAACTTCATGTATGTTTTTTTTTTTTTGTGTATGTTCACCGATATCTCCGTCAATTATGGACCGATATTGAAAATTCTTTTTTTTTGTTTGAAAGAGTAAAGAAATTAGTTCCATTTTAATTTGGTGAAGATCTGATGAAGAACTCCTAAGATATACGACAGAACTCTTCAATAAATAACAGCAAATCTCTCGGTATTGCTGCAATCGCATGTCTGTTTATTGATTATACCATTTCATAACATAACATCACGCCAGTACGCTCTTAAGGGGTACGCAGATCTCTCATTTCACCGGTTTTGTTCATTTTCATGATATTCGGGTTATCTATTCTGGCGTTAAGGTAACTTACTAAACAACTTGCCTATTTGGTAGGAGCAACTAAAAAGAGAAAAATAAAAAAAATCTTTTTATAAAATTAAAATAAACTTTTTACAAAAAAATACCATCCAAATAAACAAACAACTTTTTTGCAAAAAAATACTACCGACTTCCAAATATGAAAATTACATAGTGAAAAATAACTTTATTTTTGGAAGTCGGTGTCCATAACGCAAAATATTGGTACCTACCAAAGACACCGACCTCCAAAAATAAAGTTATTTTTCACTTTGTAGTTTTCTTATTTGGAAGTCGGTAGTATAAAGTTTTTTTTAATATGAGATGACTGTTTTTCTTTAATTTTAAGTAGTAGCGGAATACCTTTAGGTTTTTATGCAGCGAGAATTTCGCAAGTTGCCTAAAATCATATTCGGAACATTTATGTTCGCATAACTGAACAAAACGTAGCGAACAGCTGTTTTTTTTTCATATTTCAGAGGCTGTCTCATAGCAAAAGTTGTTTCAATTCATAAGTACTTTAAGTCTCTGATAGATTTTCGATGAAATAAAGTCGCCATGTTTATGCAGGATTTTGTTAAGTATCGTTATGGTAAAGTGTCACTTGTTTTGGCAACACAGGATGGACTCAGATATTTATGCAACGACTGCTGCTCTTTAGGCAGATTTTCCCGTTTATCATTAGGTAAAGTTAAGGAATAATTAAGTAACTTTAATCGTGACAATCTAAGAAGTCCGATGACGTTTCTCATTTTACATGCCGCGATAACGTCTACGAACAATGAAATTCATAATCCTAATTTATTACTATGTTCCCGTTTACTTTAACTACGAGTATCATTCGTATGTATCAAGTTTAACTTAGATATTTTTATAGCTGTCAAATCCGACTTCTTAGATTGTCACGAATTTAAAAGATTTTACTAGGATCATGATTATTAATATTTTCTTGAAAGCCCCCAATTCATACCTTCTATTTATTCGCTTAATCATTCCATCAGTAGCTTTTTTTACCGAAATAAAATTCATCACTGCCAACTTCTCACTCATAAAACGCTTTTATAAAACCTTTTGACGCCGATTATTCACATTTTCACACCCCTCGCCTGCAAAACAGGAAAACGCAGTCTGTCGGAAAAATATTATACCTGCTATTTACTTATTTTTATTCGCAAAAAGGACAGGCATACAAAAGTACATTTGTGTCGTTATCTCGTATAAAATACAGGATGTTTCCTTACATTTATGTCTGAAGCATAAAACGTTTACGAGTTTCTTTTTATTGGGAAGTATTTTTCGTATTTTACCTGTATTTGTTTGTACTTTATGTGATCAGAAAGTTATGCAGTGCATGTAAGTTTTGCTTGTTTTTACAAGCTTTTTATTCAATTGCAATGTATGTATGCATGATGCCCGGGCCAAATCTCGCAACTGAATTTTAAAGTAGTTATCCTCAACCGATTAAGATGAAATTTTGCATACACGTTTGTATGAATGACAAACGATAAGCGGTAAAATATTTTATAATGTGTCTGTAAGTAAATGAGTAATTCTAAGTCATCATAAATTACATTGTAGTGATGGTTTGAACACATAACATAACATCATACCTCTATTCCTCGAAGCATTGGGCAGAGATCGAGTATCTTGTCCGTTCTTCTCCAAAACAAACTACTTTTCCGAATGGATAGTAGAATCAATTATTATTACTTGTAAATTTTAATTGTTGACATTCAAAAGTGCCACTTAACGGCCTAGTTGAAATAAATATTTTTGACTTTTGATGTACCTGTATGTCCATTTTTTATTATTATGGACTATTGAAATTGAATTTAATAGTTTCATAAAAAGTTTCTCTTTATTGAAATACCACAAAAAATAACACTGCAACCCCTGGGTTCCGGATAAAAATGTCGAAGCGCCGCAAAGTCTAGTAATGCAATCAACTATTCCTTGGACTGATCACAGATGCAGTTTACACGCGTTTGACACTTTTTCACACGAATTTTGCGGATATTTTTGTTCATGAAACTGGAATTTAACATTACCAATGTTGAGCCGGGAAGAGAAAACAAAGAAACTGAGTAAATTTTTTACAATCTAAACTTTAATAAGAAGCTATTATAAGTTTATGTCCAAAGTTATGTAAGGCCAATAAACGACAAAAGGCAACGAGCCTTATGAACCCACAAACACAATTATCCATCATTAGTAAAATTAAGTCACAAAAACAAAGACTTAACCTATTCATGAAGTACATAATTCGGAAAGAACCAGAAATTTTAAGATATCACAAGCAATTAATATTAATGGGAACCTCGACCAACATCTAAAGAGCCTCTCGTTAGCGGCCGGGTCAAGTGGCAGATACAGAAAGCGGTGCGACTCGACGCGGAATACAATGTTAGCTTTTGTTTTTTGGGTAGTTGGGGTACCCACTACTTGTGCTAGGTACAGTAGGACGTTGGGGGATCCCTTCACAGTGCTTACGTCCACGTCGTATCCCCTGGAAACGTCCCAGTTCTGACCACCGTAACGGAGTGGCAGACTGGGTACGGCCAAAGTGCACTGTGCGATCGTTGCTTTTTATTTTATTTCATTGCGGATTCAGCGATCATTGCGGAGGCTATGCCTAAACCCTCGCGGGACGCCTGCGGGCGGTTTAAAAAAGGCCCTTCTCAGGGCCAACCCAAAGGCCCTTCTCAGGGCCAACCAAAGGGCCCTTCTCAGGGCCACCCAAAAGGCCCCTCTCAGGGCCAACGCGACGCTTCAGCGTCGGAGGAAGGGCGAGCCTTCTATGGCGGGAAGGTGGTTGAGTTGTCTGACTCCGACACCGAGTCTATCGCGTCGGACGCCAGCTCAATGGAGGTGGATTCAAGATCTCGATCGCGGAAACGGGCCTTCCTGAAGGAAGGGTCCGATGGCTCCTCGGGTTCGGCGAAGGAGCCTGCAAGGAAGGCCAAGGCCAAAAAGCCGACAACTGCAGCTGACACCCATGACGTGGGTCTAGCGGACGCCCAACGCCAGTTGGACGTGGCTCGGCGGACGCAGCTCCAGCAGGAGTTGGAGGAGAGGGTAGCCGCCAAGAAGCAACGGGCGCGCGTCGCCCGGGCCAGCTCAGGGTACGGCGCTTCCCGAGTCATTTACTCGGACCACTCCCTGGCCGAACTGGAACGGATGGCGGCAGAGGACGAGGAGGAGATAGTGGTGGTCGCCTCTAAGTCCTCAAACTTAAAAGGGACTTTTCAAAAGTCCCTCAAATGCCGGGCCGCGAGCATGCGCAGCATTGTTGCGGAGCTGGTGCAGAGGCAGGCGACCGACGAGACTCGGCAGTTGCAGGCGAGGATCGATCGCCTGCAGCAGGAGGTCAGCCAGCTACACCAGAAGCTGGCTGAAGCCACGGCACCGCCAACCCAAGCCGAGCCAAGGCCTGCGGCAGAGGGCCCCTCCTCCTTCGATCTTGAGGACACCATCCGCAAGGTAATGATGGAGGAGAGGGCCTTCGTGAGAGCCTGCCTAGCAGGCATAGAGGACCGGCTCCTGCCGGAAAAAAGCTACCGGCTGCCTCTCGCGGCGGACAAGAGGAAGGGTGGGCCGGTGCCGAGCTCACAGAGGGAGGAAGACCCCCTTCTGCCTTCCACCACCCCGACCAACCAGCAGGGCTGGACGAAGGTGGTAGCAAGGGCAAGGGCAAGGGCAAAAAGACGGCAGCGGTCGTCTCTGCCGTCCCCACCACCGCCACTCCGAGCCAGTCGCAGCCGAGTGCCAAGGGCAAGGGGAAGGGGAAGGGGAAAAGCTCCCCCCCAGCCGTCCCTGCCACCACCCCTCCCAGCCAGTCGCAGTCGACTGGCAAGGGAAAAGGGAAGGGGAAATGTTCCCCCCCAGCCGGCGCCAAGAGGAAACTCATTCCTCCCAAGACCGCAGCCGTCGTGGTGACGCTCACCGCGGAGGCTGCGGAGCGCGGTGAGACCTACGCGTCCGTCATGGATCGGCAAGGTCTCATGCCGCCGGACGCAGGCTGGGGCTCGGCTTTTCGAGTTCCCGGGTGCAGAGGGCTGCAAGAACGCGGACCTCTTTGCAGCTAAGCTGCAGGAGGTCATCGCGGACGCGGCCAAGGTGGCCAGACCAGTGAAGTCCGCGGCCATAGAGGTGACCGATCTAGACGATTCGGTCACCAAAGAGGAGGTGGTGGCGGCGGTCGCAGCCATAGGGGGCTGCGATGTCGCAGCGGTTCAAGGCCGGGGCATCAGGCCCGGCCGCGGCGGCATGGGCACCATTCGCCTGGAGTGCCCGGTCGCCGTTGCCAAAGCCGTCCTCGATAAAGGACGGCTAGCCGTCGGTTTCAGCTCGGGTGTAGTCCGGGCACTTGAAGTGCAGCCTCTGCGCTGCTTCAGGTGCTTCGGCATAGGACACACCCGGGCCCTCTGTCCGTCCAACGTAGACAGGACGGACAGCTGTTACCGCTGCGGCAAGGAGGGGCATAAAGCCGCCTCCTGCAAGGCCGCCACGCCGCACTGCGCGGTATGTGCCGCCAGTGGCCGCCCTGCGGGCCACATCATGAAGGGGAGGAACTGCAGTCCTCCCCTCAAGAGGGGCAAAGCGCAGGCGCCGACCCAGCCTGTCGCTGCCACCGCCGTCCCAGACGCTGGGACCACGGCGGCTGTTGAGGAGGGGGGTGCGATGTCCGATTAATGCATAGAGTCGAACATCGCATCCTCCAGGCGAACACCAACCACTGCAGAGCGGCTCAGGATCTGCTGATGCAGACCGGGGCTGAGTGGTTGGTGGACATGGCGGTGGTCGCCGAGCCATACTCGATACCTAGCCATTGGCTGGGTGATCGGGACGGCTTGGTGGCGTTGGTGTCGCGGCCCGCCACGGACTCCCCTCCCCTCTCGCTTTTAGAGAGGGGACCGGGATACGTGGCCGCCGCGTGGGGAGACATAGCCCTGGTGGGGGTCTATTTCTCCCCAAACCGCCCTCTAAGGGACTTCGAGAGTTTTCTCGAGGTCCTTACGGCAGTCGTCGGGAGGGCGGCACCACGCCAGGTCGCCGTGTTAGGCGACCTGAACGCAAAGTCGGCGGCCTGGGGCAACCCAGCCGCCTGTTGCAACGTCCGGGGACGCGCCGCCGAATTTTGGGCGGCTTCGTGCGGCGTCTCCCTCCTAAACAGGGGGAATGTTCACACGTGTGTGCGGCAGCGGGGAGGGTCAGTGGTTGACGTCTCGTTTGCCACCCCCGTGCTAGCCGCCCGCGTTGTGAACTGGCGGGTGGAGATGGTGGAGACCATGTCGGACCACCGCTACGTGCGGTTCGACATCTCCACCCAGGGCCCGCGGGGAGTTATGGCCCGTTCGGGCCAATTTCCCTTCCCGCGATGGGCTCTGACCCGCCTAGACCGAGAGGCAGCTCAGGAGGCGGCGTTCCTCCAGGACTGGCTCTCGCCCCCTGTGGAGGCCCTGGACGTTGACGCCGCAGCGGTCCAGCTCCGAGGGTCCCTGACCGAGGTATGCAACTCCAGCATGCCTCGGTCACGCCGTCCGCCTCCACGTCGCGCCGTATATTGGTGGACGGAGGAGCTGGCGGGGCTCCGGGCCGCCTGCGTGGCGGCCAGACGGGCCTACACGCGGAGTCGGCGGCGCACCAACCGATCACAGGCCGGGGAGGACCGCCTCTACGCCTCTTACCTGGAGGCAAAGACGGTCCTCAAGTCGGCGATGTGCGCCGCCAAGGACTCGGCGAGGGCTGAGATGCTGGAGGGCCTCGACAGGGATCCGTATGGGAGGCCATATAAGGCGGCGCGGAACCAACTGCGCCCCTTTGGTCCCCCAGTGACGGAGACCCTGGAGCCGGCGTTGCTGGATGGGGTGGTCCGGTCCCTGTTTCCGCGCAGGGCCGACTTCACCCCACCAACGATGAACCCCCCAGGGGGGGCGGTGGCAGCGCCGGAGGAGGAGGTCCCTCCGGTATCGGTGGAGGAACTTCGCGCGGGGATCCTGAGCCTCCGGAAGACGGCTCCTGGACCGGATGGCGTCCCCGCACGGGTGGTGGCCATCGCAGCGTCCCTCATGGAGGAAAGGTTTCGGGACCTCTTCAGCGCGTGTCTTACGGCTGGGAGGTTCCCGAAACTGTGGAAGGAGGGGCAATTGTGCCTCCTCCGGAAAGAGGGACGCCCGGTGGACTCCCCCTCGGCATACCGGCCCATCGTTCTGCTCGATGAGGTCGGTAAATTGTTCGAGGGGATCATCGCCACCCGGCTAAATAGCCAGTTGCGGGAGGTAGGGCCGGACCTGTCGGACGCCCAGTTCGGATTTCGACGAGGGCGTTCGACGGTCGACGCCTTGGCCCTGCTGAAGGTCCAGGTGCAGGAGGCGGTGGAGTCGGGGGGCGGAGTGTTGGCGGTGTCATTCGACATCGCCAACGCCTTCAACTCCGTGCCCCACTCTACCAATTTGGAGGCACTCCGATACCTCGGAGTGCCCCAATATCTGCGGGTGATCCTGGCCAGCTACTTGGAGGACCGAGAGGTCCTCCTCGCGGACAAGACGGCCAGGATCAGGCGCTACGGCGCGGAGTCCGGTGTTCCGCAGGGGTCGGTTCTAGGCCCTCCCCTGTGGAACATCGGTTTTGACTGGCTCCTGCGAGGAGCCCTCCTCCAGAGCACGAGTGTCATCTGTTACGCAGATGACACTCTCCTCACTGCCCGGGGGAGGAGCTTTGGGGAGGCGGCCTGTTTGGCCTCGGCGGGCGGATCCTTGGTTGCAGAGAGGATCCGCCGCCTGGGATTGAGGGTGGCGCTGAACAAGACCGAGGCCGTGTTCTTCCACGGGCCTCGGCAGCGCTGCCCTCCAGATGCCCACATCGTCGTGGAGGGCGTCCGAATAGCGGTGAAGGCCCAGATGAAATATATGGGCCTAGTGCTGGACAGCAGGTGGCGCTTCGGCCCGCACTTTAGCGGGCTGTCGACGCGCCTGCTGAAAGCCGCGGACGCCCTCTCATGGCTCCTCCCCAACCTCGGGGGGCCGAGTGCACGGTGCCGGCGCCTTTATGCCGGCATCCTGCGTAGCATGGCCCTGTATGGGGCACCCATCTGGGCGGACTCCCTCCAGAGGAGGGAGAATGCAACCGCCATCCGCAGGCCGCAAAGGGCCATTGCACAGCGGGTGGCGAGGGCCTACCGCTCAGTGGGCTTTTCTGCGGCGTGCGCTCTGGCCGGCACCACTCCCTGGGAGTTGGAGGCATGGGTGCTCGCCAGAGTGTACGATTGGACGGTGCGGCGTAGGGCGCTGGGTGAGCGCCCCGCCATGGAGGAGCGGGAGGCCGTGCGGCGGGAGGCGAGGGACGCCATCGTCCTCCATTGGGCGGAGGACCTCGCCACCGCCGCCTTTGGACGCCGGACGCTGGACGCGCTCGGGCCAGTCCGGCGGGGCTGGCTCGAGCGGCCACATGGTTTCCTCTCGTTCCGTCTGGTGCAGGTGTTGTCCGGACATGGTTGTTTCGGAACGCACCTGCACCGGATCCGGAGGGAGGAAACCCCAGCATGCCACCACTGCGGTGCGGTGGAGGACACGGCGCAGCACACCTTGGAGGTGTGCCCGGCTTGGGCTGGGCTGCGCCCAGCGGGCGCGGGAGGACGATCCTCTCGCGCCGCCGCACCGCAGGCGAAGAAGGGGTGGGAGAAGGCGGTTGTACGATCGTCTCCTCCCACCTCCTGGTGGTGACTAGCGGGCGATAGGCGCGGGGGCGCCATCGCTCGCATTGCACGAGTCACCACCCTCGTCGGGCGGGAACGGCCGAGCACTCGCGGTCGTTCCCGGGCCTCTCCACTGAGGGAGGGGCGTGAAGGCCCCGCTGTAAAGGCGGGCGGTCGTCGGCGGGGGACTGGACGTAAAGGCTCTGCCAGTTTCCCAGTCCTCCTCCAATTCAAGACGATGCGGGAGTGCCGCTGGGTTATTTTAGTGGATATACCGGATTCATTCCGGGGAGTCCCATATACCCCCCCCATTCCCCCAATGGGTGGGTATGCGTAATGCATTTTTTCCCAGCGAGACCAAAAAAAAAAAAAAAGGTACAGTAGGACGTTGGGGACCTGTTTCTTTGGAGGTTTGCTGAAGTTTTAGGTAACTTATGGCTGTAGTGGTTTGGTTAAGACAGAGAAGAATGGTTTTGTGTTAAGGTTAATAAAAAGCGGTAATAGTAAAGTCACCAAAGTTACGTATTATGACCAATTAACTGGAATACCCACATTCCCAAAAAAACATTTATCCATCATTACTAAAAATTAACTCCCGAAAACAAATCGTTAACATTCTTAAACTTTAACCCTAATCCCTAAGTACACAATTCGGAAAAAAAACGAAAATTAAATATATGTCAGCAATTAATTTTAATGGGCACCTACACCGCCTGAGGTGAGGCGGTGTAGGCCTCGCCAATCAGCGTGGAGTTTAGTAAAATCTTATTTAAATGATACACAGCAATTGGTTCAAATAAACGGTGTCAATTCGTCCGAGTTAACCATGAAAATGGGGGTACCCCAGGGATCAATTTTGGGTACTTTCTTATTTCTAGTATACATTGACGATTTACCCCATCTATTGAAAAACAATTTAAACATGGTGTTATTTGCTGATGACACTTCTTTGATTTTAAGATAGACGTATGAGTAAGGTTGACGACGTAAATAACGTCTTGCGACAGGTTCAAAATTGGTTCACAGCAAATAATTTAGTTGTAAATGCTAAAAAGACTAAGTGCGTAAAACTTGCCTTGACGAATTTCAAAAGTACTGATTGTGACATTATATTAAACAGGGAGACGCTAAAATTCGTCGATAAAACGGTTTTCCTGTGGATCACGCTAGACTCAAGGTTACAATGTGGTCCATATTTAATATCACTTGCAGGGCGGCTAAGTTCGGCAGCTTATGCTGCTAGAAAAACACGTCAGTTCACTGATGTAGATACCGCGAGGCTAGTCTATTTTAGCATATATATTTTAGTATATATATGTATATTTAGCAATTGGGATTGGCCATAACTTAGCTTACTTAATTTATGGCTGTAGTGGTTTCCTTAAGATAGATATACAGGGTGTTTGGAAGGGAGCTGTACATACGCCTAGGGTAGAAACTAGGGATAGTCTGCTACCTACCCCCGCCCATTATATTGACCTTGGCCTCAAGGTTTTTTTTTAATTTGTTTTTATTTTTTATTTGACTTTTTTGTGATTTTTTGACTAAAACTACCTGTAGCTCAAAATCTATCCATGGGACCGGTCGGCTAATGGTCTTGTTTTAATCGTTAGAGTCTTAGGGTCCTGCAAAAAATTATTTTACACCAGAAAATTGTGGAGAAGAAAAGTTATGGGGCCTGAAGTACCATAGTAAGGTAAAGAAATAATTTTAAGGGCAACTTTCTATGGGGTTTAAAAAAAACTAACAGGGTTGGAGTTCTTCTGATTTTTTTAAAACATCCTCAGTCCATGCCCTTTCTAACGATATGCTAAAAGTGTATTTATCACTTTTAGTTTTAAAGTTATTAATTAATTTCCGCAACTAGGGCACTTTTACCACCACGAGTCGACATTTGTAAAACAAATGTAATTTCCAGAATTTAAACCAGTTTGGCCTACAGTTGGCAAATTTGTTGTCTCACTCTTACACGAGAGCAACATGTAAGAGACAAAACATGTCATGTCATGTCTCTTTCGCTCTTGGGTCGACGGGGCCGGGCAGGTAACTCGTTGGGGTCTTTGTTAGTCAGTCGAGATTTACCCATCTTAGCTAACTTACGTACTTGCCGTTACGACGCTCCACTGTTTTCGTTAATTTTGATGAGTTTGTTATTACTTCGTTTTTGTTAAGTTTTGTTATTTGTTACCTTGTTGTTGGCAAAATGGCTGGATTTACCAGTGAAGAGTACACCGACATGCTGGTGGTGTATGGAATGGCTGATTGCAATGGGCGCGAGGCACGGAGGATTTATCAAGAACGGTATCCTAACCGGCGAGTGCCTAACCACCAAACGTTTGGCTCAACTTATCGGCGTCTGCGAGAAACCGGAAATTTAAATTTCCGGGAACCAGCCGTGAACAGATTTCAACCAAATTTGGCTGCGGAAGAACGCATATTGGCTGAATTTGAGGAAGATCCGACCAGAAGCGTAAGAACCGTAGCCCGGACGCTTGGTTTAAGCGTGTGGAAAGTCTGGTCGGTTCTTCGCGAAAATGGACGTCATCCTTTCCACTACACCCCTGTTCAAGGTAATTTTTTACATAAAGTTTTTGTTTTTAAATCTTATGTAATGAACTAGCATGTGAATTTCATAGGCAATTTTTAAATTAACATGAGCATGTGTGTGAGAGAGAGAGAAATGGAAAGACAGAGATAGCAATCAATGTTACATAGCTACTAATTCATAAGGAAACCGCTAACGTTGATATTTTTATTGTTTTAGGCTTAGAGGATAACGACTATGCAAGAAGGGTGGAGTTTTGCCGCCACTTGCTCCATACGGACGTGGAAGATATTAATTTTTTACGGAGTATTCTCTGGACTGACGAGTCCAAGTTTGACAAGGAAGGAATTGTAAATTACCACAATCTCCATCACTGGGCACCCAGAGATCAAAACCCGAGAGTCAAGAGGCACAGAGGTTTTCAACGAAGGTTCTCCGTGAACGTATGGGCAGGCGTCATCGGTAATCGGTTGATAGGGCCGCACTTTTTGCCAGACAACCTAAACGGGCAAAACTACTTAGATTTCCTCGAAAACGATTTGCCTGATTTAGCGGAAGAAGTGTTTGACGAAGATCGGCCCATAGTCTTCCAGCACGACGGCTGTCCTGCTCATTGGAGCCTAGCAGTGAGGGAGCTTCTGGACAACTGCTTTCCTAATTCTTGGATTGGTCGGGGTGGGCCAATTCCATGGCCCCCAAGGTCGCCTGACCTTACCCCACTCGACTTCTACGTCTGGGGAAGGGCGAAAGAGTTGGTGTACGCAGAAGAAGTACCAACAAGGGAGGTTCTAATTAACAGGATCCACGCCGCATTCGATACAATGCGCGAGGAACTGCTGCTTAGAAC
This sequence comes from Orthosia gracilis, assembly GCA_947562075.1. Lineage (NCBI taxonomy): Eukaryota > Metazoa > Arthropoda > Insecta > Lepidoptera > Noctuidae > Orthosia > Orthosia gracilis. Next base: position 30,871,147 of record OX387274.1, on the reverse strand, counting down.
GGTGACCGTGGAGATGAGGAAGAGGTGCCGAGCATGTTTACAGGTCAATGGTCATCAATTTGAACAAAATTTGTAATTAATTAAAATTAGTAATTAATTAAAATTTGTAATTTAATGACATTAGTCATTACCAAATTTTTTGTTTCATTTGCCATCCTTTTACGATCGAACACATTTAATTTTCATTAGTTGAAATTTTTGCTTGAAGTGCCCTAGTTGCGGAAATTAATTAATAACTTTAAAACTAAAAGTGATAATTACACTTTTAGCATATCGTTAGAAAGGGCATGGACTGAGGATGTTTTAAAAAAATCAGAAGAACTCCAACCCTGTTAGTTTTTTTTTAAACCCCATAGAAAGTTGCCCTTAAAATTATTTCTTTACCTTACTACGGTACTTCAGGCCCCATAACTTTTCTTCTCCACAATTTTCTGGTGTAAAATAATTTTTTGCAAGACCCTAAGACTCTAACGATTAAAACAAGACCATTAGCCGACCGGTCCCATGGATAGATTTTGAGCTACAGGTAGTTTTAGTCAAAAAATCATAAAAAAGTCAAATAAAAAATAATAATAAATTAAAAAAAAACCTTGAGGCCAAGGTCAATATAATGGGCGGGGGTAGGTAGCAGACTATCCCTAGTTTCTACCCTAGGCGTATGTACAGCTCCCTTCCAAACACCCTGTATAAGTCTTACGGTATCTTACTATGGGGAAGGGCTGCAGACATTGGGTCAATTGGGTCTTTCGTAGGTACCATTTATTTGCGTTACGGACACTGACTTCCAAAAATAAAGTTATTTTTCGGTTTGTAGTTTTCTTATTTGGAAGTCGGTAGTATTTTTTTGTAAAAAAGTTTTTTTTATTTTTTAGTTGTACCTACCTAATAGGCAAGTTGTTTAAGTTACCTTAACGCCAGAACAGATTAGCCGAATATTATGAAACTTGAACATAAAGGGTGAAATGAGAGATCTGTGTACCCCTCAAGAGCGTACTGGCGTCATGTTATGTTATGAAATGGTATAAACATTAAACAGGCATGCGATTGCAGTAATCCCGAGAGATTGCCCGTTATTTATTGAAGAGTTCTGTTGTATATTTTCGAAGTTCTTCTTCAAATCTTCACCAAAAAAAATGGGACCAATTTCGAAACATACTCTTTCATACAAAAAAAGAATTTTCAAAATCGGTCCACAATTGACGGAGATGTCGGTGAAAAAACATAAAAAAAACATACATGAAGTCGAACCTCTTCCTTTTTGGTAAGTCGGTTAAAAACTACAAAGTGAAAAATAACTTTATTTTTGGAAGTCGGTGTCCATAGCGCAAAAAAATGGTACCTACGAAAAACCAGACTTCCAAAAATAAAGTTATTTTTCACTTTGTAGTTTTTTTATTTGGAAGTCGGTGGTATTTTTTCGTAAAAAGTTTTTTTATTCGTCGTTCAAATTTAGTTTAACAACAACAATAAATATCTAGAAACAGAATATCCAGAAATATGCTTTCTCGATATTCTGTTTCTGGATTTTTTAGCTTAGCGGTTTTAATGTCGATTTTTTTTCTGAGCTACTTTGTAAATATTAAGTTTTATATTGTGATGGTTTGGTGATTATTTTCTTTTCTTGGGTTTTAAAACATGTGAAAATAGTCAAGGCCGTTTACTACTATTATCATATAGACAAAAGGATTCCGGTAGAAAATATTAATTGTGTATGTTTTTATTTACACAACTTTTGGTCCATATATGAGGGTCTAGCACCTTTAAAATTTGTCCCTCATTCGTAGAAAAACTGAAAGGCGATCATAACATCACGCCTGTGTTTACGAAAGGGTTAGGCAGAGGTGTAGGTACGTGTATTGTTTAATCAAGCCAGGCTGAACCCAGTCTCTGGGTAGCAATCGAGAAATTCCACACAAATAAATCCAATAACTCTTTGCCTCTTCCGGAAATAAAATCCAGACACCTACAGGTTTCATTTACTAAAGAAATAAACCAGCAATTACAAGCAAGTAAAATTAAAAAAAAAACAAATACACCCGACACATTTTTATTTCATGCTTTTTATAACACATAATTTATCTCATAATAGACACGCTTCGATCGACAATCTTTCAAACACGTAATTGTGACAAAATATCTTGCGTACATACTCCGATTCAAACAGTAAAACCCCCAAAACTTTTGAACGGCTAAAACGATTTTCAGAACGCTCTCGATAAAGTCATCTTTCAAAAATAAAAATAACTAAAACAAAATCGATCCATCCGTGTAGGAGCTATGATGGCACAGACAGATACACAAACATACAGGTACAAACGTCAAACTTATAAAACCCCTATTTTTCCGTCAGGGATTAATAAAATAGTTTTACTAAAACTATTATAGTGAGGCAGATTTAACTACTCTAATTCATATGAAACCAGTCTTCCAAGCGTAATTAGAATACAAAATCAAATAGAAGATGAATTTCCTAAAGCATAGTAATATCTCAGTCTGTTCTCCAAGTAAAAGCAAGTCCAAGTGATAATAATTCTAGTCTGCTAAGTAAGTAATGTTAAGATCGGTGGAGCGTTTTGGTACATATTTCTGTATCCCTTAGTGTCGACTGCGGAAGTACGTCGGCGGAAATGAGAGCCCGGGGCGTCCAGACATGGACTAAGTCTGGGAGGGTAGGGTGACCAATTCTGACTGGTTGTTAACCTAATGGACAAAATTATTATTCTGAAAGAATATACGGGGTGTTTGACACCGATGCGAAAAAAATACCATAGATTCAGTACATGATTCTGAACCCCTTAGTGTTGGAGTTTTTTGTAGGTTCTTGCAATAAAATATAAAAAAATAAAACCCTTTTTTCACAAACAAAAACAACAGCAATGAAAATAAATTTCAATAGTTCTACCTATCAACTGATTTCCTAAAGTTCACGATGGAGGTCAACGTTACCGGCTAGTACCTACACGCACCACGTCGCCCGCACTTTTTATCTTTGTCAGCGAGCTGATAAAGGAGAATATTTTAAAATCTAATTGAGCTTAATAGGAATACAGATTTTGAACAGATGACAGTAAAATCATAACTAATCCAAAAGTAAAACATATAATATAATGGCTCGAAACAACAAAATAAAAAATATGGTTGTAATCATTACAAAAGCATTATTTGAATACAATAATAATGAAAACCATATAAACATTAATATAATAATAATCAATCATAACAATGAAATTTAACACAGTAAATGTAATAAGATTAAGATTAATAATATTAGTAATGTCAAAATATTAATCAGATGTCCAATTAAAATCAATGTAAGTATGTATGTCAATTCTGTACAGTTACCTTAGTGTCAAAATATAAATCAAATGTCAAATAAAACCAATATAATTGTGTCTGTATGTAAAATTAGTCGAATGTCAAAAATAGAAATAAAATGTCAAAATAAAAGAATCTACCATAAAATCGGAATAAAATAGAAAATTATAAATGTGAACAAAATAATTACAATGTACAAGCAAAAGTTTTGTCATTACAATAATGGATGGTGGTTTTTGCGATATCTAGTCAGTTCCGTTGATCCCAAAATAAAAGTTCTTCATGATGATATAAACACAATGACCCCTAGATAAGTAGTTTGATATTACCTACGCCTTTGAGTTTATTGAACTTCAGACCAGAAAATAATTCAATTTAGCTACTAAATAAAAAAATAACAAGCAAAACTTTTAGCGAACTTATAAGTAGTCACTTATAGTACTCAGTAGTTTATTCGTGGCATGAATACGGTATCAAATGAAATTATGTACGTCGGTGAATTGCTACGTCGTAGCGCGCGTAACCGTGCGTAGCAAATTCGTAGCCACGCGTAGCAAATTCGTAGCAAACATTTATGTATTTTTAACGACTGTTTAAAATGATTTTAGCGCATTTAAGGTGAGTGGCCTACGTTGGTATTGAGGTGTTGAAGCTGTAAAATGCTCGATTAGATGCTGTATTATAAAAAATGAAAACAGTGAACGGGTAGAACCTGGTTGAGGTGGGCACAGGAAAGAACCTGCTTGAGGGGTCTACTCATACTCATACCCAGCAGTGGGCGAAGTCGGGCTGTGGCTGATGATGAAAACGGAACAAATATTAAGAGGTAATTGTTTTTCAGTTCGTTTGCTTGTAGGCCGAATATAATATGTTGTAAGCGCTTCAGTAAAATGCTCGATGACCTCAGTAGAGCTTCCGAAAGAGTGGGTCTTAAAATGAACATCGACAAAACCAAGTTAATGGTGAATGCCCATCTAGCACCCACTCTTATCAAGATCGGAGACTCTACACTCGAAGTTGTAGACGATTATGTCTACCTGGGACAAACGGTCGCAGTTGGGTAGGTCCAACTTCGAGAAAGAGGTCAGCCGTCGAATCCGACTCGGCTGGGCGGCGTTCGGGAAGTTGCGTGGTATCTTCTCGTCCAATTTATCGCAGTGTCTCAAGAAAAAAGTCTATGACCAGTGTGTGTTGCCAGTGATCACCTATGGGACCGAGACGTGGTCGCTCACAATGGGCCTTATCAGAAAGCTTAAAGTCACCCAAAGGGCAATGGAGAGGGCTATGCTCGGAATTTCCTTGCGTGATCGAATCAGAAATGAAGACATTCGCTAGAGAACCAAGGTTACCGACATAGCCCGAAGAATTGCCAAACTTAAGTGGCAGCGGGCAGGGCACATTGCTCGCAGAACGGATAGTCGATGGGGCCGAAAAGTTCTGGAATGGCGACCGCGAACCGGAAGACGAAATATTGGAAGGCCTCCCACTAGGGGGACCGATGACCTGGTTCAGGTTGCGGGAAGGCGCTGGATACAAGACGCACGGGATCGGTCAATTTGGCGACGCCTGGGGGAGGCCTATGTCCAGCAGTGGACGTCTTTCGGATGAAATGATGATGATAATGATGAAGTGCCGAATATAATATCACTTCTCTATTTTTGATTACGAAAAATCAAACGTAAATTCCCTGTGGTATTTTCCGAGGGAGTGCAATCACTATTTCACGTTACAAATCAGGAAAGTCCAATGTTCTTCCTTCATAACATACACTCTAAAACATCAGCATTAATGTCCTCACTCCCCGCCCGGGATTACTTTTGATTTATTATTGTTTTTGCTATAAATACCGGTGTGTAGCTATCGGGAAGCTTCTCCTACAATATGCAATAACCTCGGATTAGGGAACCGTTTCGTGATATTGAAAAGGAAAGAAAAGGTCGTTACAGATTTTTTTTTTCAGATAAATGTTTTTGCGTTGTTTTGTTATTTCTTTTCTATTTCGGACAGATGTTTGTTAATATTAGAAAGATAGTTATCGATTGGTTTATTTATTTATATATACTTTATTGTACACCAAGATAAAAATATTACATACATAAACCTTATAATAAAAACAAACATACAACAGGCGGCCTTATCGCGTTCTGCGATCTCTTCCAGGCAACCCAGAATGGAGAGAGATAGCCTGGACACGACATGGGGTTACACTTGGTGCAGTTTTAAAATTAAATAATAAGTTGAGCAAACATAGGAAGCACAAAATTCTAAAATATATACTTAAATACATACATACATATAAATATATAGGTTAGAAAATAATACAGCTACAACAAGAATAAGATCACAGTGACAAGTAGTGCTCCTTTACCAGTCTTTTAAAGATCGGTAGTGATTGCGCGCGTTTTATTGTCGCAGGCAATGCATTCCATAGACGAGCGGCCTGGACAGTAAAAGATTTGTCTAGGAAGATAGTGGAATGCATTGGCATTTTAAGTTTATTTCATTGGTTTATTTTTTGTCAAAGTAAACTATTTAAATCAACCTTATCTAAGTTCCCCTCAGCCGGCGCGAGACCTTATAAGGCGTTTAATTAATTTTTAGTTGGAAGTCGGTAATGTTTTTTTGTGAAAAGGTTTTTATTTTTCACTTTTTAGTTGTACCTACCTCATAAGTAAGTTATTTAGTAAGTTACCTTAACGCCAGAATACATAGCCCGAATATAATGAAACTTGAACATAACCGGTGAAATGAGAGATCTGCGTATCCCTTAAGAACGTACTGGCGTGATGTTATGTTATGAAATGGTATAATCAATAAACAGACATGCGAATGCAGTAATCCCGAGAGATTTGCCGTTATTTATTGAAGAGTTCTGTCGTATATCTTCACCTTCATCAGATCTTCACCAAATTAAAATGGGATCAATTTTGAAACACACGCTTACAAACCAAAAAGAACTTTCAAAATCGGTTCACAATTGAGGGAGATATCGGTGAAAATAAACAAAAAAAAAAAGCAAACATGAAGTCGAACATAGAACCTCCTCCTTTTTGGTAAATCGGTTAAAAATAGCTATCACCACGCTTTCGATGATAGAATGTCATTTGTCAACTGATGAGCAGATTCCAAATTCAAATTATATATTCAGAAATTAAATTTAAGATTACCTTTGCCAGTTGCTAGCCTGCTAATGCTATTCTCACCACAAAATCGCCTCAATTGTGCAGTAGTCCATATTCTCATCATAAAGCCACCTCAAGTTTTGATTCTATACGGAAATTGAATAATATAATACTCTGTCTTCTGTCTCAATCAATATTTATTACCCTTGAACTGTTCGACATTGGTGAGAAGTACATGGCATAAAATATGTTGATCTATGACAGTCGTTACGGCAATCAGAACCCATAAAATAGAATGATAATTATGTTATCTGAACCCAGAGTCTAGTAGGCCTGCTAAATTGAAGGATACCGTTTAAACAAAATATATTACAAGTATTATTTAATCTACTTAAGAAACTTTATATAAATGTAGTCACAAATTCAAACCCATTTGGAATTATTCTAACTTTTGCTTGTCAATCATTCCATCCATCATTAAGAATGTATAATATCTACTTTTGTGACAGAAATAGAATACGTATACGTAGAAGAGTACCTTGTGTTTTGTCTCAATCAATAGATGTGCCCTTGAACTACTAGCTATAAAGAATTTATTAGCCCTCTAATCGATATGTTTGATGACCATTTCTCAGAAAGGTCCAATTTTCTTGGAGAACTAGGTTATCAGCAAGTCAAGGCAACTATATGAAGGAAAGTTCAAATTTAACAATGTATAAAGTAGACCTTGGGCTTTAGACAAAGTTAAATTCTAGTGGCGGTAAAGATTCTTAATTATTTATTGTACACCAAAAATAACATGTAATACAATGTGAAATTATAATCGTAGTAAGTGTACAAAGGTGACCTTAACTTAAAGTGGAGTTCTCTTACCTAAAGTGACAGAGAGATTTCAAAAAAGTGGGTAGGATCCAGTATTGATCGTGTTGTTGATTGTTAAATGTCCAATCTTGTGAGATGTGACATATCGGTAGCTCTTAAGTAAATAGATAAAAAAAAAAAAATGATAACCAAATTTGTACAACTCATTTGAGATTGAAGCCTCCTTTTAAGCAACAGATGCCTGTATTAGGAGACTCTGCTCCTTCATAAACAGAACGTTTCTATTAAACTATACTAATACGAGTACGTAATCAAAAACAAGGTGATTTGAGTGAAAGTGTAAGTGTGAGGGTGTGCGTGTGTGTGAGTGTGTGTGTATGTGCAGTATTTATGTAAATATATCTGCTGAAGAAGTGATTCAGTGTCGCTGTAGGTAATAGTAAGTAAGTAATCATTTATTTGCTCAAACATGAGTACAGTACACACAACAAATAGTTGTCATTATGTAGGGCATATTAAACATTAAAAAAAATACAGCGCGTCATGTTTGCCTAAGATAATGGCATGCAAATATTAATAATAGAGTACAAATCAAAATAATTAAATGTTAATCAATATAATAAATCCAAAATATCATGTCATATACTCAAATTGTTTTAAAATGTCGTGTAAATGTTAAAATTATCATTCTAGAATAAGAAATAACATATAGAATAATAAAATAAATATTAAAAATGTCAAAATATTAAATTAAATCATAATAATAAAATATACAAGTTTGTCATATTGAATCAAATTATTAAAAATATGTAAAAAATAATAATAAAAATACAATTTTAAATATTCGTTCTAGAATGTCAGAATAAAAATGTCAACATAAAAATAACAAACCAAATCAAAAAAGTTACAAATCCAGTAATAAATTATTAAAAATGTAAATTAGTATAAAAATTATAATCTTGTTTTGGAATGTCTGACAATCGTTATCGTATTTAATGCCGAGGTTATTTTGACAAACCACTTTCTTAACCCTTATTTATTATTTCACAAAAGCAAGCCAAGCTAAATCCAGACAACATGCCAGACACCTCTTTCACCACAAAAATTAAAACACAACACACGCTGTATTCACTCTTATGCTGTCTACAAATAAGATCTAGAATAGTGTTCAATACTTCTAAAAGCCTGACATCGTTTGGTGCAGTCTCACGGCTCTTGCACGGCTATTGTTAGAAGATGTAGCTGGCTGGTGAGTAAAGGGACCTAGATGGATATTTAAAAATTCTAAAAAGGCGTATTGTTGGATTTTCAAATAATATTTAGTTAATGCAATTCTATTGGATGGAATTTGTGACCAATCTGTGTAAATTTTTGGTTTGATTAAAAACACTTAGAACCTATATATCTAATTCAATACCTTTAAACGAGGAATTATTGTATATATATATATATATAATTACATTTATAATATTAGTAAGGATGTTCCCTGGAACTGTCCCTTGACTGCAGTGAAAACTGTGTGATACTAACCATACCACAAACATTCAAATCAGTTTAAGTTTAAATATATATAATATAAAACTCGGAAACGACTCCAACGATTTTCATGAAATTTAGTAAGCAGGGGGTTTCGGGGGCGATAAATCGATCTAGCTTAGTTTCATTTTTTGGAAACGTCGTTTTCTCTATTTGCTATTTTTTATTCAGTACTAACAGATGTATTCAGAAGTCCACTCGCAGTTTACGTCCGTATTAGACGAACCTGACGTGTTTGGTTTATAAGGTTAGATCCATAGTAAAATAAAACTCGTAAATTACTCACTTGATTCTTAAGCTAAAAACACAACAATGCACCAATGACTTGTCTTAATTAAACGCCTAAATATTCTTCCACAATTCAAAATTGAGCGCGCTTCGTAGAGTCTATCACAGAGTAGTATTGAAAATTCATTTTTCATGTATTTTAATTTCATGATGAAGGAAAATTTCTGAATATCATAAACAATATTAAATACCAAAAAATAAAACCTATACATGTACGGGCAAATTTCAACGTCCAATAATCTCATCTCCTTCAAAAATTGCAATTTTTGGACGTATGCCAGTATTGGACAAGCGGTGTAATATCTGGCGCGGAATCTAGGCTAGCTCAGCCCATCTGATATAAGCCTGCTTCAAAAGCTGTGGCTACTTCCACTTCCGTCCGATATTGACAATTTCTTAGAAAGTTGCTGTAGTGTTTTAGTAGTGAATTAGGTTTTTCTTGAAATGTATAAATTTTCTTTACGATGGCGTTTTTGGGCTTTTCCTGAAAGTTGGTGTGTATTTAGGTACCTATTGATCAAATCAAAATCTAATACTTTCATATTGTCGTATCATCATCATCATCGTCTACCTGCCCTTATCCCATGTTACTGGGGTCGGCGCAACAAGTTTTCTTTTTCCATACCGTATTACTGACTCTCTTTTCTTTCACATCACTCCTCACACAGCCCAACCATATTTTCTTTGGCCTTCCTCTCCCTCTCCATCCACATTTATATTCATAACTCTTTAAGTAACATGCGCTTCATCCCTCCTCTTCACGTGACCATACCAGGTCATGCTGTCGTATAAATCACATATTTAGTATTTGTTTAAAATGTTTATAAATAAGACAAGAACGACTTAATTGTAGGAAACCATCAGAAGACAACCTTAGCCAATTGGTCTGCAACTCCAAGCTCATTGCAGGCAATCTAAGGCCAATTTTTAAAAGCCAAAACAAACGAGCATTTATCACTAAAGTCCAGTTGTTTTAATCAACCAATGGTTAAATATGCTAATCAATGATTTAAAATTTCGGCAAAATGAATTTATTCATCGATTATTAGTCTAATAAATGGTCAAATAATTAACTCTTCAACTAGTTTAGCAATTTGTGAGGCTAACAATTGACGAAAAACACGCATTTTACCGAAATAAGAAACGATTGGTTAGCATATCTAGCCGTTGTTGGTTGTTTAAAACAACTGGGCCTTATTGATAAATGCTCGTTTGTTTTGGATTCGCACGGCAGTCTAGCAATAACAGATTTTCTCGAAAGCGTGGAATTAGTACTGAGGGTTCCGGGGTAGTCTGTTGAGAGGTCACGGGGCTCTACTTGCTGATGGTGATCGGCACAAAAAGAGAGAGGCGTATGCTCAGCTGTGAGCAAAGTTGGGTAGGTCGTAGGTTCGAATCCAGGCAAGTACGAATTCAAACCCAAGGTTTTTAATTCATGTGTATTTTCTAAGTTTACCCAGGACATCGCTAACAACGGTGAACGAAAACATCGTTAGGAAAGATTTATGAGTTTAAAATAAGGTTAGCTTCTGCCAGCGGCTTCGCCCGCGTGAATGTCGAAAATTATCGCAAGGTTATATATTCCCGGGATAATGTGCTATTCCAGACAATAATCTATCTCTGTGCCAAATTTTATCCAGATCCGTTCAGCCGTTTAAGCGTGAAGAAATAACAAACATATAAACACACACACACACACACTAACAAACTTCGTCTTTATATTATTAGTATGATGGTGCTCCATTTGTATAATGGCTGCAAGGCGTCCCAGTGCGAGGTTAAAACTAATAAATAAATAACGATAAGTCTTTCGATCTTATGCTGGAAAATAAGCTATACTACACTGTCATAACAACTATAGCGATTTTATTACCAGTTTATCTAAAGTCTTCCTAACAAAATAACGTCTTCTTTGCTATCTTATATTTCAAGTTACCAGGCGATATTTACTTAATATCATACGGAAAAGTTTGCACCCGAAGTGGTATTATTTGTTAAAACTCTACAGGAATCCTCTGGACAATAAGCGAGTTTATATTTACATTCGACCTTTAGCTGATGAAGAAAAATCAACCTTATACCATAGAATTAAAGTTGAATTTTGTAGTCGGTGTTGTAGTCAGCTTCTTGGCAGTGTACAGATCATTAGTAATGTTTAGATATCGCCACAGAGAAAGATGAATGATGTTTTTTTATAAGGAAGTGCTGGGAAGGCAATTGTTTGAATTCAGGAAGTAATAAATTTTACAATATCTATACCTACTATTAGATGCGAGACGCACGGGACCAGTCAATGAGCCTACACTTTGGGGAGGCATTTGTTCAGCAATCGAAGTCTTTCTGTTGAAATGGTGATAATTCCTATTGCAATCGTTTCTTTAGATATAGCACAGATAATATAATACTAGCATACAGATCCCTCATCTCATACAAAGAAACCGTGGCGACGTAACGAGCGTTTTTCGTCTGATTAAGCTGATTATTTTTATAAGTACATCGATCACGTTCGGTTCCGTTCCACGGCCATAGATGGTGTTAGCAGCGACTTGCAAGTAAAAGGGTTTTCTCGGTTCGAGGCTATTTGTTTCTTTAAATAAAGTGACGATTTGTTTTATAGTATTTTTTTACGTTTTTGTAGTTTAACTGTACCAAAATGTGTTACAATACAAATTTTAAAAATCGAGTGGCATGCCTCAGAAATTTAAAACCGCGCTACCTATTGGAATCAATTTTAAATGATCCGTTTAAATAACCTTTGAAAAGTGAATTAAGTGCCAATATTCCATAATTTTGTTCTTAGAAGAGTTGATTAAACAAGAACATACAATTTTTATGATCAACTCTAGAAAATGTTTATTTTACACACAATTCAAAAACAAATCAATGCATATCGCGCCATCGAGTGACATTTATTTGAACCAAATTTTCTTTGTTAGCGCTGGGACCCCGTGGATATAATCAGAGTTTACACTGGGTTGAGTTTAGGTATCATCAATATAATGTTAGTTCCTGTTGCTTGGCAATTGGGCTAACCGCAGATCTAAAATCTTATGTCTATTGGCCTAGCTCTGTTTTGTATAAAGCTTGTTAGAGAGGTAAGTTATGTTTTTTTCTTAAAAGAGTAAGTAAGTAGAAAGTAAGTTAGAAGAGTAAGTTGCTGTTCTGTTCCGATTTGTTTTCTGAGGTATGCAAGACAGTTGAATCGTACCTCTGGGAGTCATCGAGCATGATTGCCTTGGCGCTTTTCTAATGGTCTCCACTGTTCATTCTGGTTTTAAAGACTGATTAGGAGTAGTGTGGTAGACTTGGAATGATTTAACAAACCTACATAAAGGAGATGCCTCTTATAATTTGACAAAACCCTATTTTTATGCAAACCTCTAAAATTGAACACAACCTTATAACTAGGACATAAGTCTTGCCTAGACTTATGGGTGTTTCAGAATTCAATCACAGAATTTAATTTCGCGTTATTTCCCGGGACTCAATAGAGTTAGCGGAACTAACGTGAAATTAAATTCTGTGCAGTTACAGTCAATTACAGAGAAACTCTCGATACATATTCGACAGACATTTCGACGATCAGGTCATTTGTCAGATATGCTTAACATTTGATAACCTGGTTTCGGCAACAATAGATAATTATGTTGGGAGAAATAAGGAGATATTGTAACGATCCTAATAGTAAATGATGAGTGAGATTATTTTGTAAATACATAGCTTAAAATAACACTTTTTACTTTTACAAATCAATCTTGTTATTCAATTTAATCTAGATGAAGCTGGTATTTCCTAGCTGACTACTCTGAGAAGAAACACTGAAACTAAATCTACTTCTTAACTTCCGACAGGCTGTGCTTTGTTTGTACAACCTAAACAGCTAAGCCTAGTAATAGCCTATTCATATACTTACTTAAATAGTATTTGAAAGTTTGTATGGAAGTCTGAACCGGCCCGTTACATTATAATAAGGCTCGGCGCAAACGGGCCACCGACCACTACCACCGGTACGCGGTGGCCAGTGACAGCGACTTAACACACATTTCCATATATTTTGTATATACCTACCGCACACGTATAGACGGTGGCGGCCACTCGCTGCAGCCTGCAGTATCCGCGACTCGCCACTTGTGGTCGCTGCGGGCCACACAAGACGCCGGCACCCGCCACTGTCGCACTGCTCCACCCCCCGAGCAGTTAGGCGTTAGGCGTCCTACGCATCGCAAGCGTAACCATGAAGAACGACGATGACTCAATCAATACTTTCATATCGGAAATCCAATTACGTCCCGCTATTTTGGATTCACATTCTGATCTATAAACCAAAATGACTGCATCCGAAATTCAACCTCAGATAAAGTCGAACATAGAACCTTCTCCTTTTTGGTAAGTCGGTTAAAAATAGGAACATGTATCGAACTGCAGAACGGAGCTCAAATGGATGCCCATTCGACAGAGGAGAAATTTGCGCGCTTAAACCACGCTTTTCTCTCTTCTCAACTCACCCATCCCTCCTTCTGATCTCATACCTCACTTTCAATATCTTTGTACTTCACCCGCTAGTAATCTACGTTCGTCTCACAATCTTCTCTTGCTTTGTCCTTCTCATACTTCTGATTTTATTCATTCTTCCTTTCACATTCAGTCCGTTCTTCTCTAGAATGCGCATACTCTCGATATCAGGACCAGGTCGCTACCAGCCAATATGCATTTAAGCGGCAGTTGCGCAATTACTTTATTTCTACACCAATAGCAGAGTCGTCTCAATAAACCTCCTTTCTATTACATAATTGTGTATTTATTATGGTTAGTATTTAATATGTATGTCTATTTTATCTATATAAAAATTTTTGTAAACATTTTACTTTAGTAATTATTTGTTTTTTTATGCACCTGCCATGATAAATGATTTTATTTCTGTAAGTAGGTTTGTACAAACACTTTTACATGTCGATCATATTTTTTAAAACTAGATGAAGTCGGCGTTTCCTAACTGACTACTCAGAGAAGAAAGGCCGAAACAAACTCAGAGGTCACAGTCTTTTTTAAAGTCCAGACAAAATCTTGGTTAAATCATGTGAAGATCATCATGTTATCTCTACACCACCCTTGGTTGACTAGTAGAGAATGCCTCGGGCATTAAGTTCGCCTATGTCCATACCTGTATGTTGCATGAAATTTAAAAAAATAAATTTATACAGCAATAGAATCGTGGCGGCTTCTGAATACCGGTGACTGTCGCGCATTTCTGCCACTGTTTCAAATGTGGCGGTAGCGCGCGACAGCCACCGGTGGCTGTGGTCGGTGGCCCGTGTGCGCTGAGCTTAAGTCTCTAACGATCAATTTATGGATTTATTATTATTATCTTTTTTTACTTTCAAGGCTACATTACCGGCGGGACAATTGTCACGCTGCTGCAAAATAAGTAGGTAAATCCATTATAAAGCCGATCTGTGTAAATCCTAAGTTAATGTATTTACTAAAGTGAATGTTAATCTTTAACTAACACTAAATTAATTTAAAAGTTTCTCTCTAAAGACTTCAGAATTCGCAAGTATAATCTTCTAAACTGTTTCAAGGCTAGGTACACCGGCGGGACACCTGTCATGTCACCGTACAATTTGCGTCACCTAACGAGATTTCGTGTCCCACTGTAGTTTAGTTGTCTGCTCTGTGAGTAATCTTCGCCACTTGAGCGCTAGCTAGGAGTAGTTGGTTAAAGATTTTGTTCCCTTTACTTATAATTGTTGTTTTAAATTCGTCAAGAAATATAACGGTTAAGCCATTGCCTTAAGTATATATTAAGGATAGGGTGGATCGCGCGTTTTTCTGACGTCGTAATTTGGTCATAAATAGGTCATACTAGACCGAATTGAACTCGTCACGCGGTCGGCTATCTTCGGAAGCGGTCGTGTGCACGAGACATTAAAAATGCCGTGTATCTTGTATCATATAGTGAACCCGTCAAAGCAAACGTTTGGATGGCCGTATCTTTAGTATTTAGATCTATGGGTTTAGTAAACCCTTATCATTAGATATTACTCTCCGTCCACGTCCAGCCTGTTATTTTACTTTTGACAGATGCAGAAGAAGCTAACGCTTATGAAGTTTCATAATTATTAACAGGCAACCATAGACAACAAAATCCAATACTTCATGAACGCTTACAGCAGTTAAGCGACATGCTTATATAATGTTGGGATTGGAATAGATGCAAACACAAGCTTGTACGGAATGATACTAACTTTTATTACGGATAGACATCGATTATATATTGGTTACATTGGTCACATGACTTAACTATAATAGGTACATGCTTATACACTACATCTCCCTCCGTATGGAAAAATAAAATAAAACATACATAGGTTTATTTTATTTTTGAACTTAATACTAAATTGATTACAATAATAAGGTTTCATGTTTTTTAACAATATTATTTGTTCCATGAGTGAATACTAAATTGATTACAATTACATGACAAGTTTTTTTTTTTTTACATTATACAACTTTATGATTTTGGAATATACAGTTTTGTACGGTTTTTGTGTACAGTATCAGGTTTGCCGTCTTTTAATATTTGTACATTTGGTGATTCGTCTTTCAAAACAATATACGGACCTGAATAGATGTTGGATAACTTATTACCAGTTTCGTTTCGAATTAAAATCAAGTCGTCCTTTTTATATTTAATGGGATTTGAAGTTTTATCATATTGTCCCTTTCGCAATATTTTAGATTTAATCAAATTTTCACGTGCTTCTTTTAAAGACACCTGTAGCCGATATCTTAGTTCTTTAGGGTAGCTATCATGATTATACAGTGGTTCGATGGTTTTCGTTAGACTACTGGGTAAATTACATTTTTTACCAAAAACTAGTTCAAAAGGTGTATATTTGGTCATTGAATGTACAGATGTATTGTAGCTAAAACTCCAGTAAGGAAGCCAACTGCTCCATGATTCTGGATTATTATCTGTATGTATTCTCAAGTACGCACCTAAACTCTTGTGCGAGTTTTCGAGTGCACCAATGCTCTCGTGATGATAGGCTGTGGAATTAATTTTATTTATACAAAGTAGTTTACATACCTCTTTCATTGTGGCAGACATGAATTCTGCTCCTCTGTCTGTTGCTATTTCCTTGGGTATTCCATATCGTAGTACAAAGTTATTTACGAAGGTTTTTGCGATTTCAGTACTGCTTTTGGTTACTAACGGATAAGCCTCTACATATTTGGTTAATTCACACTGAAGTGTTAATATATACGAGTAGTTATGCATATCTCTGTCTAATGGTCCTACTACATCAAGATATAGCTTTTCAAAAGCGGAGTGGGCTGTAGTTGAAATTACCATTGGTTCTTTAATACGTACTGAGTGCTTTTGCTTTTGACACTTGTCACAATTCTTTATAAATTGTGTAACATCACGCTCCAGTCCTGCCCAGAAATAATATTTTTTTATATTATTGACCATTCGTCTGATACCTGCGTGGCCACTCGTAGGTAACAGATGAAAGTCGTTGAGAATAACTCTTTTCTCGTCTTTATCTTGTATCCTTTCAACATCTTTCAGTACACATAAACGGGGACCGGTCCAACTTCTTATTTTTTTATAGTTTGTGCTATTTTATCTATAAAAGAATTGTTTAATTTGTCCCTTATAATATACACCTCATTTATATTTATCTTTTTACAAAACGTTTCCAGTTCTCTCGCCAAAGCGTCTGGCGTCAGTTGCGATCGAGTAGCTGGTTGTATGTAAATAATCATTTGTTTTGGCACAAACATAAACGTTTTATTTTCTTGCTCTATCATTTGTTCTGACCTTAATTTATGTAAAGTCTGATTACTTATAAATCTGAGCTCAATAGACATCTTTGGTTTACTATGAGTTTCCACAACGTTTGGTTGATCAGACCAGTCGTCAGTAGAGACTATAGCATCCGAAGTGTCTTGTGTTGGAACTAACATTCTTTTCTGTGCTCGCGTCATCACATTCATCATGCTTTCATGCATGTCTTGCAAATCTTTAGATGTTATTACGACTCGAGACAATGCGTCTGCAGCTGCATTATCCGAGCCTTTAACATACTCCACACTAAAATCATACTCTTCTAATGATAATCTAAATTTTAATAACCTACTGGATGGCTCCTTTATATTAAACAAGTATATTAAAGGTTTATGGTCGGTCTTAATTTTAAATTTGCGACCATAAAGGTATGGTCTGAAATGTTTTACACCCCAAACATCGCTAGCAACTCTTTCTCAACTGTCGGGTAAAGTTTTTCCGCTTTGTTTAAAGTTCTACTAGCGTATGCTACTGGTTTTCCATTTTGGTTAGATAAAATAGCTCCTATGGCTAACCCAGATGCGTCTGTCTGAAGGACAAACTCATTCTCATTCGAAAAATCTGGATACTGTAGTATTGGTGGTGAAATTAATTTTTGTTTCAGTAAGTCAAATGCTTTTTGGCAATTTTCTGTCCACTCGAATTTAATATTTTTCTTTGATAAATTGTTTAAAGGTTGTGTAATTGCAGCAAAATTATTTATGAATTTCCTGTAATAATTGGCCAATGCGACAAATCGCTTGACCTCATCCGAATTACATGGTTTTGGATAATTTTTTACAACTTCTAATTTTTGTGGGTCGGGTAAAACACCCTCTGGCGATATAACATGGCCTAAATATAACATCTCCTTCCTCAAAAAATTACATTTGACTGGATTCAATTTTAGATTTGTGTTACGCAACCGTTCGAACACGTCTAGTAAATTTTTAATTGCTGAATCTAAGCTTTTTCCGTAAACGACCAAATCGTCTAAATATATAAGACATTTGTCATATGTTAGACCAGCCATGGCTATGTTCATCATTCTTGAAAACGAATTTGGGCTTGTTTTAAGTCCCATTGGCATTCTGGTCATTTGGTATTGTCCGGAATTAAATGCTGTATATTTCCGGCTTTCTTTATCAAGGTTAACATTAAAAAATCCTTGGTATAGATCTAGATGGCTAAAATAAACGCATCCCGAGAGAGAGTCAAGTATGTCAGTAATATTCGGCAGTGGGAACTTGTCATCTTTAATGCTATTGTTCAACTTTTTATAGTCTATGACCAAACGCCATTTCTTTTCCCCTGAAGCGTCTTGTTTTTTGGGTACTAATAGTGTTGGACTAGACCATTCACTCTTACTGGGTTCTATGATATTTTGAGACAACATGTCATTTATTTGTTTTTGAACCTCGGCTTTTTGAGAGTGTGGCAATCTGTAGGGTTTTACGTAAACGGTGTCAGCATTCTCTTTTAGTTTAATTTTATGATTGTATATAGGTGTAGTGGTCAAGGTATCACCTGGTAAATAAAAAATATCCGCATATTTAGCACACAATTTCTGTATGGATATTTGTTCTTCCGAATTTAAATGTTTCAAGTTTAGCTGAGATAACAGAGACTTCACACGGTCCGCGTTACGTAAACAAGTATCAAATGCACACATATTATATTCACTTAGCTTATGTATAGCTGGTTTAATTTCGTTCAATGTTAGTGAATTTTCAGTTGTGTTTAATATTTTAATTGGGATCTTTCCATTAACTGGTGACCCTATACTACTAGCCATAAAGACACCTTCACATAGCTCTGTCGCACAGACCACGCACTCATCGTTTACATTTGTTTGTATATAATGTATCGACTCCGACCTTGACGGTATATTAAAAGATTGCTTTTCCTGACCACTTAAATCTAAAAGTATCCTAACATTTGATGAAGTGTTTAGATGTAATTGTTTATGTTCCAAATTGATGCTTGATCTGAACTTGTTTAAAAAGTCATACCCAATTATGCCATCTGCCTTACATGGTAAGGAATTAAAAACATAAAACTTGTGCCTAAAATAGTGTCCCTGTGTCTCTAACTGTAAATAAACGAATCCAATTGCTTGTACTTTGCCCCCAATACCATTTATTGAAGTTCTCCATTTGTGTACTGGAATGTTTTGTTTTATAATTCCACTATAGTCAATGGCTGAAATCGATGCTCCAGTGTCAATTAACCATGAATATTGTGAACCATTTAGGGATAGCCTAGCAACTAATGAATTATCATAACAAAAAATGTATTTATTTTTAGTCTCGAAAAAATTGTAAAACATTTTCTTCGGAAACGTCATCATCTTTATTCGTAGTCATCACCCGTTTGTTCTGAAAACTTCTATTAGTATGATAACTATTATTAGACTGACCTCGAAGTCCACGTCCTGAAGAATTCCCTCGGAATGATGGTCCCTGGCTGCCTCGCACAGCTCCGCGCTGGTGATTGTATCCTCCAACTCCTCGTCTGTAGCTGCCGCGCTGTTGGCTATTATTATGAAAATACCTACCTCTCGTAGCTGAATGGTGACCTCTTGGGTTGCTCCTAAAATTACTGTAATTCGGTTTATTTGACCTTCTCATTGACATAATATTTGATGAAGTGTAATCGGATGATGAAGTTTCTTCATCTATCGCAGCCTGTATGGCATCATTGAGCGAGTCGTAATTTCTTGCAGCTATAATTGTGCTCAACCTACGGTTTCGCAACCCGTCGGCAAAGCGTTTTATTGCAAGCTTTTCATTTACGCGTTTCAATGAATCATAGGTTTCCTCATGTCCCTCGGACTGCGAAATCGTGAGGTCAACAAATAAACTCGATAAATCTTGGGCGTAGTCCGTTATAGTTTTTTCATTTTGCTTAATGGACTGTAATTTACTGGATATAGCCGTGAATGATTTTTTGGGTAATAAATGTAACTTCATATCCTTTAATAATTCGGAAACGTTACTATATTTTTTAGCGAGTCTCAATTTAGCGAACTGCGACAATCGACTTTTTAGAACAAACTCCATTAACTCATTCTTCGACGCATTCTCTAAAACAGAATCATAATATTCTATACCATCTATCAATTGTTTTGTAACTAATTCAGTATCATTCATTACTGGTAATAAGTTAAGCGCTATTTTTAAATCGAATTTCGACATCGTGGCAGAGATTATTGGCTCACTTTTACACAAATTAGTAACTTCTAAGTACAGATTATGAAACTTAGCTTCGCATTTATCAATATCTTCAATTTCTGATACACTTTTAAATTTCTTTATCCTTTTTATTTCGTCTACATAATTATTGTATTGTTCATACAAAATATTAGCCTCATCAAGCTTTTTATAACATACATTTCCTTGTCTCCTACTAGGTCCAATTTTAATTAAATATGTCCGTATTTTCAATTAATCTCTATACAATTCCTCAATAAAGTCTGCCATAAAATTTAGATTGCTACCGACATTAATCTTACATACAAGTTACTTAATAATACATACCAATATTACTACATAGGTACCGATACTGTCACCGTAATATTACTCTTAAAATAAAGTCTGAAGTTCATTTATCGTGGTTACTTCACTACCGCAGTACTACGATTTACGATTACACACTTTTTATATATCACGATTATGGACCGCACTTTCACTGCACTAAACACTTTTTTTTACGTGTTTACACTACTTCTCCCGGCTGCGTCCCTTTACGCTGACCACGAAGTATACTCGCATATCTTCTTAAGACCAGGTCGTTCACATGTCTCTCCACCAATTTTTCGTGACATCTCCGGTACATTTTATACACCATAAAAATGCCTCCAATACTCAGAAACAGTGCGATAACTAGTAGTATTATGTTAGTTGTACTTGCATGATACAGCAGTTGTTCCGTTTTAGCAGAATTTTGGCCATTACCGGCTGCAACTTGAGCGATCACTACTTCTTCCTTCGAGTTACTCTGAGTGGTACCCATTTTTGACTTTTCCAGAAACGAAACGAAAATGTTGCCCGAACGAACACGACAGTTCACAGTATTGTCTCTTAAAATTCTTCATCTTGTACGTTGTATATCGTTAGTTTATTATTCACTTGCCATATAGAGTCATGGTATCAAATGCACACGCGCGAGGCTGCCCGTCCTGTCACGGTCGCCATATAATGTTGGGATTGGAATAGATGCAAACACAAGCTTGTACGGAATGATACTAACTTTTATTACGGATAGACATCGATTATATATTGGTTACATTGGTCACATGACTTAACTATAATAGGTACATGCTTATACACTACACTTATTCGCCCCATTAATCCGATAAATTAATATTCACAGTTAAATCGAATTTACGTAAATTCGATTGTAAACAACGCAAAGTAAACATCGCAATGTTAAGGTGTGAAGCTTAAATTTTGAAAAACGTAATAGGATATATAAATATAGAAAAAACAGCAAATGAAATAATTAAAATACTTACGATTTTATTATGATAAGTCGTTGGATTCTTCTCTATGGAAACTGGAATTATCACTTGAATCCTCAGAACATTATTAACTCCCGAGTGCACAAATTGTGCATAACAATTTGTTAAATCGATTAAAATTTCTTCATTGATAAAGTCGATTTTTATAAGCAATTTAATCGGTACCGTATTCACATCACATCACATCATCAGCCTATTAATGTTCCCACTGCTGGGACACAGGCCTCCTCTCTGTGAGAGGGAATGGGCCGTAATCCACCACGCGGGCCCAGTGCGGGTTGGTGGTACCGTATTAGTTCATCACTAAATGATTAGTTTTTGAGCTGTCAAAAGAAAAATTACAGGCTGGACGGAGAATTTGAGTAACGTCTTTGTAAGTAAAGGTTTTCACATTTTTATCTATGAAAGATTTTCAGTCTTTGGCACCACTTTAAAGTTCTTACGATTCGGTTGTAGCTTTCATTCACAGTTGTTACTGCCGTCAAACAACATATTTGCCAGTTTGAAGTTTAAAGTGGGGTTAAAATAAACGCGGCCATGAAGTGCCATTTCAGCTGTCTCCAAGGATAGCATCGCTTCACCAAACTCCGTGGAGGGTTTCAGGTGTCTATACACGGCTGCGATCACATTTTCATGTATGAATAAAAATAAACTTACTCGTAAGTTACTAGTGTCAAAATAAACTTTAGTTACTACTCGTAGTGTCTTATTTTATGAACCGACTTCCCAAAAACGAGGAGGTACTCAATTCGGATGTTTATACACATATTTTTTTATGTATATTCGGGCATAGCTCAGTCATATATAAACGGATTTGCAAAATTCTTTCTTGTTCGAAAGTAGTTTATTCCGTAATAGTCCCATTTAAAATTGGTACAGATCTGATGAAGAAATTCGGAGATATACAACAGAACTCTTCAACTAATGACGGCAAAACAATCGGGATGATGATGATATTTGGATTTGAAATTTTATTCCAATTATTATTGTATTACGAAATTGTGACTAGTAACTTTTTATTTGTTTTTGTGCTTAATTTGTTGACACATTATTATAAACTATGATTGTTAGACATGAAATTGAAATTGTGACATCTACTTATTTATTTACTATTGACTTTATTTTTTTTTGTAAATGTGACATTCGATTACCTCTACGAATATATGCCCAATATTTTGTATGCCTTCTGGTGGGACATTTTTTTATTTATAATATCTGTTATTTTACCCTATGTTCACAAAATAAATTTGAATTTTGAATTTGGATTACTGCAATCGTATTATTGTTTACATCATTTCATAACTTACCATCACGCCAGTATTCTCTAAACGGGTACGCAGACATGTACAGTTCACCCTGGTACACTCTCATTCCACCGGTTACGTTTAAGTTACGTGGTATTCGGGTAATCTATTCTGGCATCACTGTGGGCATTATAGGTACCTTACTATAGACCTTGTCCGTGCGTACTAAAAAGAGCAATTTGAATGAAAAAACTTTATTTCTTAATTCTTTTTTGTACACCAAAAACAACATTACATACAGTGTGATACTAAAGTACATGTACAAAGGCGAGTTTAACTCAATGTTGAGTTCTCTTACAGCAATCCTAGGGTGACAGAGAAAGATGACATTATAGGGTAGTTTTTTTATTCGGAAGTCGGTAGTATTTTTTTTGTAAAAATTTATTTTTATTTTTCACTTTTTTGTTGTACTTATCTAATAGGCAAGTTGTTTAGTAAGGTACTATAAAGCCAGAATAGATTACCCGAATATCATGAAACATGAACATAACCGGTGAAATGAGAGATCTGCGTACCCCTTAAGAGCGTACTGGGGTGATGTTATGTTATGAAATGGTATAAACAATAAACAGAAATGCGATTGCAGCAATCCCGAGAGATTTGCCGTTATTTATTGAAGAGTTCTGTTGTATATCTTCGAAGTTCTTCATCAGATTTTCACCAAATTAAAAAGGAACCAATTTCGGAACATACTCTTTCAAACAAAAACTAAGAATTTTCAAAATAGGTCCACAAATGACGAAGATATCGGTGAAAATACATAAAAAAAAATTAGCTGAAAAGAGAAAAACAAGTACTTGGTATAATTTATGTATTAAATATTATGAGGTACTTTAGGCGAGGACAAATAAAAATTATTTCTCTTTTCATTTAATTATTTTTTGCAGTCGGGTTTTTTGTTTTTATAATAATGTTTTAAACTATCGAATTTGGATGTGGTTTATTTAATTGAAATTATTTGTTCACAATGTAATCAAGAATTTATAATCTCGCAAGATAATTACAAACTTACGGTGTATGCATAAATCCGGTGACAAACATATGGTAAGTTGCTAACCCTTCTGAATCCATTACCTTATATATTTACCCAACATGTCCTCTACGAATGATGCTGAAGTGGCTGATCAATCCTGTATCTGACGCTCCAATTTGCACACATAGAATCTTTGATTACCTGTCCCATATGATAACTCGTCAGGTCCGTATCCGAGGTACCTACCCCGGATACGGCCCGTGTACAGTCAGCGTCGAAAATAAGTACACACTTTGCGCAATCCAATATCGATTTCCTACTAAGGTCGTGAGGTCAGCATCTAGTCTAGCCAGATGCAGTTAATGCCAAAACCAGTATTTTACTTAAAGCGACTACCTACTTATCTAACGCTCCACGATGAACGAGCTAACACGCTACACTTTGGCAAGACTGTCATACTTCTCAGGCTTCTGACTAATCGTAACGACTATAAAAAACCAACAACAAAGCGTGCTATAAATATGAAAGATTGAAACATGCGGAGTTGGCCTCAATATCTTCCCTCATTTCTTGTTCAAAATGAAACGTAAATTTTTGAAGGAAAACTATATACATACTAGCTTCTGCTAGCGGCTTCACCAGCGTGAATGTCGAAAATTATCGCCAGGGAACATAATCCCGGGATGAAAAGTATCATATGTGCTATTCCTGACTAAAATCTATCTCTATGCCAAATTTCATCCAGATCCGTCTAGCCGTTTGAGCGTGAAGAAGTAAACATACAAACACACACACTCACAAACTGTCGTCTTTTTAATATTATGTAGTATGATTTTTATATTTTTAAACACATAATGTACGCCATGACACAGATCAATCTTCTAAGTGAAAGGGAAGTGTCAAATAGTGTTGCGAGTTTTTGAATCTAGAGATGTACCTTACATTAGAACTCAAATATTCGTTATAGTTACTAAATTGAACTTCTTACAAGATTTTGAACTCATTTATGTTCATAGGTATGGACTTAAACATTTTCTTTTATGAACTGTATCAAAGTTCAACATAATTATGAAGCAATGTTTCACCAGAAATAATTAATTTTGTTCAATTTAAATAAACGATATACGTATTTTTGGGTAACTGTACCAGCAGCCCGGTAAAATAATTTGGTTCGTCAATTCAGGGACGGCGGGCATCCAGCACTTTACATAAAGGTAGGGTTGTGAGTTTTGCTCTGCTGATTGAATTTTGTTTAGGATTTGTTAGCGGTAAACTGGTTGGGATTTTGCATTGATACATTTATTCTGTTTATTTACTTTGGAATTAAGCGATTTTATCTGTGAGTTGTTTTGGTTTCGAGCGACAGTTGATATCCACTTACCTTGTAGACGCAGAGGACTGCTCAATATAATAATAAACATCGAAGATATCGATACAGGAGTGGCAGTACATTATAAGCAATAGGTGTAGATAGGTTTAAACCATTGACATAAATCTAACTAGATAACGCAAGTCCCAATATCTGCATGAAAATCAAGCGTGCCACTTTTTCACAAAAAAATTAAAAACAAATTTGCTTACCAATGGAAGAAAACATTTCCAATGCCTCGGCGAACTTTTTCTCTACATTCTTTACAGCTCAATATGGCATAAAAAGGCATTTTTCTAGATTTAGGTGGATTTCCGATGCTGATAACGCTAAATGAAAAGCTCAGATTATGATAATTGATCGTAACCTTACTTCGTTTTTTGGCACGCGAAGTACATACAAACGCGTCATCTAGTTAGATTTATAAACCCAATAATCGTGTAAGAACCCGTTATCTTGCCCACCTGTAAAGTAAGGTTAACGATCGTTTTACATCCAATAATCGAGCTACCCGGTTAAATGCCAACCTTTAGCCACAAAGGGATATTAATTTCGTTGTTCCTATAAAAATGGAGGCTATGGTAAAATCTTTAACCTTCAAAATGTGTAATTTATTTAGGTACCAAGAGTTGACAGCGCTAAGAAAGAAAATTTGGTTGAAATAAATATCACTATAATGGCGCCATAAGCATTGATTAGTTATTGAATTGTGTGTAAAATTAACGGTTTTCTAAAATTGATCATAAAAATTGTATGTTTTGTTTGATCAACTCTCCTTCAGACATCAAATCAAAGATTATTTGAACGGATCATTTAACATTGATTCCAATAGATGGCGCGCTTTTAAATTTCGGAGGCATGCCACTCTGTTTTTAGCCGACTTACCAAAAAGGAGGAGGTTCTCTGTTCGACTTCATGTTTTTTTTTGTGTATGTTCACCTATATCTCCGTCACATGAGGACCGATTTTGAAAATTCTTTTTTTGCTTGAAAGAGTATGTTTCGAAATTGGTCCCATTTTAATTTGGTGAAGATCTGATGAAGAAATTCGAAGATATACCACAGAACTCTTCAGTAAATAATGGCATACCTCTCGGGATTGCTGCAATCGCATGTCTGTTTATTGTTTATACCATTTCATAACGTTCCGTAATAATCACGCCAGTACGCTCTTAAGGGGTACGCTCTCTCATTTCACCGGTTATGTTCAAGTTTCATGATATTCGGGTAATCTATTCTGGCGCTAAGGTAACTTACTAAACAACTTGCCTATTAGGTACAACTACAACTAAAAAGTGAAGAATAAAAACTTTTTTACCAAAAAATACTATCGACTTCCAAATAAGAAAACTACAAAGTCAAAAATGACATTATTTTTGGAATTCGGTGTTTAAAAACGATAAAAACAAGTGGTACCAAAGACACCGACTTCCAAATCGAATGTTATTTTTGCACTTTTCAGTGTTTTGCTTTAGAAGTCGGTTTATACGAGTATATTGTAAAAAAGATTATTTTTCCAAAAATAGAAAAAGCGCTCAAACTGGATGCGCCAAACGCTAAGAGCTATTTAGTTATTTGATACAATTTGTTAACTAACAATTTTGTGTTTACTAACATTACCTAAGATGAAAACATTTTCCTAACATTGTGATCAAATGTTTGTTCAGAAAACATTTATTAATGTTTGTAAACATTTTAAACAGCAGTGTGGAAGCACCTTAACAACCATTCAAAGTTTTTCTTGACTAAACCAAAACAAACTTCGTCACCGAGTGGCGAAGGTAAACTCTCAAACAGCCAGTAAGGTTATGTAGAACATAAATATAAGTGCCACCATAAATTCATTACAAGCGAAGTATGTACGTAGCGATAATGAGAGGTAGCGTCAGCAGCGAAACGTTGGAGGTAATAGATGAATGAACCTATAGAAAAAAAAATCTGAATTGAAGTCATGGGTTACCTTAAATATGGCATAATACTTTTAGGTATGGTTTAAAAAGCCGGGCTGCCTATTGTGCGAGTTGTATACCATGGGACCCCAAGTCCAATTGGCGTTACTTAGGATGATCAGCGCAACATGACATGTTCTTTCTTTTTCCATTCTTTGCCTTGATTGCATGGCTGACCATCACGATGTCGCCTACGCCCTTCAACCCAGGACTTAGTTTATGTAAATTATTTTTCCACCACTGCTCTCAATACAAGGCAAATATCGTGAATAAAAATCACGAAAAATGTGTCCTAGAACGAAAAATAGTGAAGACATGAGACCAACACACACTGCATCCGCGCGGTGGATAACGGCTCACTCCTTTGTTCAGAGAAGAGGCCTGTGTCCCAGCTGTGGGATAAATTATAGGCTTACTATGCAAATATTTTGCTTTTAAAAAAAATATTGTATTGTTACAGTACCCCCAGGGAGGTACATGTGCGTCTAAACTTTGGACCACTAGATACATTACATAGTTTAAAAAGCATGAAATAAAAATGTTTAGAAGGATTTTTAAAAATTCAAAATTTTACGTGTGCTATTCTATCCATTCCTAATGTATGCCATTCCCGATTTGAATAATTAAATTTCGCCATCAAAGGTATTTGTGGCAGAATTTCACGGAATTTCAGTGAATTTGTGGCACTAACGAATTCTAGGAACGGGGCAGGTGGCTGCTGCCGCTATTTGGTACTTATACAAGGTGGGAACGTTAATTGCATAGCATTCTGTTAATGATTTTTATGGTAATTATTGATTTGGATTTTATTTGAGCCATTTTTAGGGTTCCGTCCCTCAAGATCACTCTCTTGTCCGTCTGTCCGTCTGTCCGTGTGTCACCACCGATTATCTCAGAAACGAATGGGACTAGCATGTAGAAAATTATACCAGATACAGAGGTCTATAGTCCCTATTAGGTGTATAAAAAGATATGGGCAAATTTAGATTTTCGCGAAAACTTGTAAGTACCTACCAAAATTTACCTTAATTTTCAACATTTTTTATTTTTCGGAAATTTCCCTTTACTTGTACTGTAAGACCTTGCTTTTAACCAAAATTGACAATTCTAGGTCAACTGGAAGTACCCTATAGGTTTTGGGTCGAAAACCTATATGGTAGTTCCCGTTGACCTAGTTACCTAATTATGTTGGTGAATGTAGCTGTGTGTACGGAACTCTCGGTGCGCGAGTCCGACTCGCACTTGACCGGTTTTTATCTTTGGTAAATGCTGAAAATCAGCTTGGGGTTTCGTTTTAGTTAATAACTGGACTTCTTCTTTTCAAACGATGGGAAACTTTTTATAAATTTTGGGCCCAATAGGTGGCCACCCCGATTGCGGCGTCAGTGGCGAGCATAAGATCTTCCAAAGTGCAGGTGTATGGGCACTTGGGACACTCCACTGGACTACAGAGATCAGACATTATCCCCGTGTAAAATACCGATATTCAGTTGCGTCTTTTTCGTCTTTTGACTGTAATTCGTACCATCATCATACCAACCACCACCAGATTGTGGTTATGAAAAGGCTTTCCAGATAGATAGGTGGTCTAATTGAAATAAACTATTTGACTTTGAATGACTTTGAATGAATGATCGTTTATTCGCATACATTTGATACAGGTTTCTTTCGACGTGGGTTCTTTACGAAACCATGGTCACTGTAAAATATTAAAAGTGAAGTTAACACAATTCATATAACATAATTTTATTACTGTTAAAAACTTATTACTGTTACCAGCAGCAGTTCAACAACAGAACCAAGACGCTAACGCTCTATTGTTAAAAATTACACAAATATTATAAAGACGAAAGTTTGTGAGTATGTTTGTTACATGTTCACGCCAGAACGGCTGAACAGATTTAGATGAAATTTGGCACAGAGATAGATTGTAGTCAGAAATAGCACATAGGATATTTTTATCAAGGGAATATGTTCCCTCGGGATAATTTTCGACTTTCACGCGGACGAAGCCGCTGGCAGAAGCCAGTATATAATAAAAGTGAGTCTTTATATAATAACTAGGCTTCTATCATTTACAGATGTCCGTAACTTTTCCAAAAATAACCTTTAAAACTCATTAAAATAAGTAGGTATACAAAACTAGTAGCAGTTTTAAGTTTTTATAAAGAGATGTGTAACTTTTTTTAACCGACTTCCCAAAAAGTAGGAGGTTCTATGTTCGACATTATGTATGTTTTTTTTTATGTTCACCGATATCTCCGTCAATTGTGGACCGATTTTAAAAATTCTTCTTTTGATTGAAAGAGTATGTTCTGAACTCTTCAATAGATAACGGCAAATCTCTCGGGAGTCTGTTTATTGTTCATACCATTTCATAACATAACATCATGCCAGTACGCTCTTAAGGGGTACGCAGACCTCTCATGTCACCGGTTATGTTCATGTTTCATGATATTCGGGTAATTTATTCTGGCGTTATAGGTACTTTACTAAACAACTTGCCTACAACTATTAGGCAGGTACAACCAAAAAGTGAAAAATAAAAAACTTTTTACAAAAAAATACTATCGAATTCCGAATAAAAAAACTACAAAGTGAAAAGTTACTTTATTTTTGGAAGTTGGTGTTCATAACGCAATTAATTGGTACCTATGAAAGACACCGACTTTCGGAAGTCGGTAGTATTTTTTTGTAAAAAGTTTTTATTGTGTACAAAAAGTGTATTCTATTCTATATTTGGAAAATGTCAAAAACAAGACTAATGTATTTTCAAGAAAACCTTATTTTTCTGACATTACCCGTCCTCATTACAGGCACACCGGGACTCCAGCGAGCCAACACATCGCGATTTTTACCGTCCACTTATAACATTTACCGCACGTAGAGAACCCGATAAATTCTGATATGAGCACAATAAATAGTGTAACCCGTTGATTTATTTAAAGGTAAACCCTGCGGGGTTTAATGTGTATGATGAGGAATGCATGGAAACGTGTTTTTTTTTTTTAATAATATGGGTAATGCTAGACTTTTTGATAATTGTTTACGAGTTTAGGAGAGGATTATAGATATGAAATAACATCAATTTTTATCCATATTTCCCCGACATTGCAATAACATAAAAGATATAAGAATCAAAAATAGAAGTTATAGTTGAGAGAGCGTCACTATACGGTACAAACAACCAAGTACGACGGTATAAACAAACAAAATAATATTAGTCGTAAATGGGAGAGCAACAATAAATAAAACTAAAAAGACGCCAACAAAAAGAAAATCATGCTGTGCAGTTGGAGGATACATATTCGCGAGCTGGCTGACCAAAACCAGATGTATCCTCCGATTGCACAGCATGTTTTTCTTCTTGTTTACGTCTTTTTAGTTTGCTTCTTAAGTAGTCGCGTTTTTTGATTGATTGAATAATTTTTCTTTATTTATATCTATTTAGTTTTAGTTTCTTTTACGAATTAGGTACATTTAAACATGTAAGTGTGTTTATTTTTGAAATCACCTTTTAAAATCCTTTATGAGTTTATCAGTCTGTGTATGTATGAATAGGTGACAGGGATACAGAGAAAAGAATAAGAAATTAAAACGATACCAAATATTTATGCATCTGTGGCAGCCTGGTAGCTCCTTTCTAAATGTGGCATACATCAAACAACCTCATCAAGCATCAGCCTTATCTCTCTTCTCTTTTTAACCCCCGCCAGAAAAAGAGGGGTGTTATAAGTTTGACGTGTGTACCTGTGTGTTTGTGTATCTTTCTGTGGCATCATAGCTCCTAAACGGATGAACCGATTTTGATTTCGTTTTTTTTTTGTTTGAAAGGCGCCTTTATAGAAAGTGTTCTTAGCTACGTTTGATGAAAATCGGTTCAGCCGTCCAAAAATTATGGGCGTTTTACTGTTTGAATCGGGGTACTTTCGCAAGATATCGTTTCATAGTTACGTGTTCGATAGATTGTTGATCGAAGGGTGTCTACTAATAGATAAATCAAGTAGTTTAAAAAGTTTGAAATAAATAAAAAATGTCGGGGTTTTCGGAAATTTTCAATTTTTCCTTGTGAAAGACAAAATATGTACGGGCAGTAGCTCCGTACACTGAGATGTATTATGTACATGGGCGAATCACACGGGATGTGTACAGGAAATAAAATCACTGTTATGTGTCCGTTAATGGTTGACAGTTTATTAGTTAAAACATTAAAATAACATAAAGTAGTTTACTAGTGGTGGGCGCGATAGCCTAGTCAGCGAATGTAAACAAGTTATCGGCGAATCAGCAAATGCTTATTTCGGTAAAAATTAAAACAGTACATAATATTATCATAATAGTATGGCGATTCTCGTATAAAAATCTAAACAAAAAAATATGTTTTACATCTTCTTTTATTTGCTAACAGTACACGATATTTGTCTTTTAACTGTCACGTAAGTATAAAGTTAGCGATACCAACATGTCAAAACATGTCTAGCAAACTTTACAGTATAATGTTTTTCAACAAAATCATTATTTTAACACGACATACTGGATAGAATTGAAATAAATAAGAATATAAATAACCAGCGGATACTACGCTAAAAAGAAATTTATAAATTTTGTTTATGTCTTGTGCAATATGGCGACGCTTGGTGGAGGCCTATGTCCAGCAGTGGACGTCTTTCGGCTGATATGGTGATGATGATTTATTGGAAAAAAAAGGGAATTTTGTTTAGTTTTTCTTTTTGTTTGTTTTAGTGGTCTAAAACCATTTTCGCATTATTGATTTTTTTATGAAATCTGTTTGGGATACATCAGTTGGATGGCTTCAAAGTCTATAATGGACTTAGGTAGAAACATTTTTGTGTTTTATATAATTGTTTCGATGAATTTTTTGAATGTGATGATATTTTGTAAAGTTTAATTTTTTAAGTGTAATTTAATAACAATAACTTCATGAATTTGTATGGATGCTAAAACATAAAAGTTCCATAGTTGCTAAATTCAATGGATTAGCCCATAGATTTAAATAGTAAAGATACGGCCATCCCGATGTGAATACGCATTCATCATGCAAGAAAGAAACACGGCAATTATGATGTGTTGCGCAAACGACCGCTCCCGAAGATAGCCGATTGCGTGGCGAGTTAGCCTCGGGCTAGTGTGAATGACTAAACTGTAGCGTCAGAAACTCAACGCGAGGTTCGCCCTGAGTTTCATCTAATTTTCAAAGGTATTCCTCTAAAAATGAGATGAAAACCGTAGGTATTCCTTTGTTACGGTATACGTTAAGTTTTCCATAAAAAATGAGGTGCAAAAGGTTGTTTTTGTCGTAAAATCATAACGAAATATATATTTATAATAAAAAATTCTCATTATAAATGCTTTTAAAATTCTCTAAATTCATATCAATTTAAAATTTGCTGAATACCTGCACAAGATAATCCCAGTGTGTAGGTATTATTGTCTGAAATTCCACATAATCCTCTCTTTGTTGCTGACTGTACATTTCGATTTTCAGCTGCACAATGATACGGCAGGTAGGTTCTTGAATACCGTGAAGCCATGTTCGGTATGGTACGGTTTTGTTAAAGTGAATATGATATCATTTCTGTGAAAAATATTTTACCTTTTTCTGTTTTGGTTTAGTTTAAAGGTAGGTACGGTAGAGGAAAAAATGCCGTACTAAAATGGCAGTGAGCAGGACACATTGCTCGCTGAACGTATGTTCCACCAACCTGCACTTGGCCCGCGTGGTGGATTAAGGCCCATTCCCTCTCACAGTGGGGAGGCCTTTGACCCATCAGTGGGTACATTAAAAGGCTAATGATGATGATGATTGATGTCATTTTTAACCGACTTACCAAAAAGGAGGAGGTTCTATATTCGACTTAATGTTTTTTTTGTTTTATGTTCACCGATATCTCCCTCAATTGTGGACCCATTTTGTAAATCCTTTTTTATTTAAAAGAGTATGTTCTGAAATTGGTACCATTTTAATTTGGTGAAGATCTGATGATGAAATTCAGAGGAAGACACACACACACACAACAGAACTCTTCAATAAATAAAGCGAAATCTCTCGGGATTGCTGCAATCGCATGTCTGTTTATTGTTTATACCATTTCATAACATAACATCACGCCAGTAAGCTATAAAGGGGTGCGCAGTTATGTGCAGTTCACCTTGGTACATTCTCATGTCACCGGCTATGTTCAATTCCATGATATTCGGGTATTTATTCTGGCATTAAAGGTCTTAACCTTACCTTACTTAACTACTTGCCTATTAAGTAGGTACAAACAAAAAGTGAAAATAAAAAAAGTTTTTTGAATAATAAATTATTTTTGGAAGTCGGTGTCCATAAAGTAATAAATTGGTACCTGCCAAAAATTAAGTAATTTTTCACTTTTTAGTTATCTTATTTGGAAGTCGGTAGTATATTTTTGCATAAAAGTTTTTTGAGACATATTAACTCTATGAAATGGCTCACCCACAAGATTACTTCAATAAAAGTAAACCTATCAATTGATTTGCTATCCCTACCTTATTATCTTAGAAGCAGCACTGCAGACGAAGCTAAGCCGCAACTACCTTCACCGTTCGCAAGTCACAGATACAGCACCTTAGTATATCTACTAATCTCTACTGTTTGCTTTGGTAAACTACATACATTGCTGTTGATATAAACTCTGCAGGCTTTAGAGGGGAAGTACCTTAAAGGAACTTCTATTTTTTTTTCATAATTTCGTAGTTAGTTCCAATTTAGTTTTCGTGACCGTGAAATGTGCATTAAGCACAAGTTTCAGCTGTCATAGCCAAAGTCAGAATTGTCACGAGCCGTCAATATCTTCCCTTCTTTGCATATGGGTCGTTTTGACAATGCCGTCTCTAGCAGTGGCAGCCGAACCGTTTTGGTATACTGTGCTCTTTTCAGTCATAACTGTAGTTCAGAATTGTCACGAGGCGTCATAACAATGACAATGCCGTCTCCAGCAGTGGCAGTCGAACCGTTTTGGTGTTCTGTGCTCATTAAAGTCATAGGCATAGTCAGAATTGTCTCGGGCCGTCAATTTCATTTCTTTTTTGGTTATGGAAAGTTTTAAGAATGCCGTCTCCAGCAGTGGCCACCGAAGCGTTTCGGTGCTCTGTGCTCGTTATGAATTTCCGTAGTCATGTTTTACATTCAAAACTAATCAATCGGCCTAGCCTTTTTCCAACTATACATAAAGAGGTCGGCTTCCAATATTACCAGATGTAGCGGAATACCTGTATTTTTAACCCCCGATGGAAAAAGAGGGGTGTTATAAGTTTGACAAAGTGTGTTGCTGTAGGTATATCTGTGTGTCTGTGTAATTATGATACGATATCTTGAGAAAACACCCCGATTGAAACAGTAAAATGCCCATAACTTTAGAACGCCTTAACCAATTTTCATCAAACATAGCTAAAAACACTCTCGATAAAGTCATTTCTCAAACAAAACAAAACCAAATCAAAATCAGAACATCCATTTAGGAGCTATGATATCACAGACAGATACGCAAATACACATATACCAACACAAATACACAAACACAATGGCACACACGTCTAACTTATTACACCCCTCTTTGTCCGTCGTGTGTTAATAAAATAAAACTGCTGTAAATGTTGTTGATGTAATTTTTTATTTTATTTTTACATGGAATGTCTACCTATCCGACCTCCACAACCCAGTAACTGAGTAACAGGAAACCTCTTTACTAAACTGGTGTCAGATGTCTTTGCTACTGACTATCTTTAACGACTGACAATGGTCTAAAAATTACATCTGAATAATAAATTCAAAAACTGGAAAGTAATGTAGAAGTTTTCCAACACATGGAACGAATTTCTCACGACCGTCCGAAATATGAACAGGAAAAATTACCGCCCGAGCAATCTCATAGCCCGGAGCATTCTATTCGGAACGCCATCCGAAAACTTTTGACGGGACTGATTAACAAACTGGCATGCCGAATGCCGAATATAATAGAGTTGTATAATATGTTGGAAAATCTGTCCTCTCATTTGGTTGATACTATTTAGGTAGAGGAATAGGTTCCCGCAGATGCAATGCGACATTGTATTGTATGTCGAAAAAAAAGTTGTCTTCGCATTGTTGTCGCGTTGATAACTTTCTTTTTCGAAGTCGCTGTCGAAAATATAAAAACAATAGATACCAAAGACATCGACATCGATAAAGAAAGTTATTTTTCGCTTTATAGTGTATTGTTTTGGAAGTCGGTTTGATTTTTTTTGTAGTTTCTAACTGAATGCCTTTGACTGTCGATATAGATTATAGATAACATGAGTGTGCATCTCATTATCTCAGTCTTTTGTCAATACTGGCATTAAGAAAAAGAAATGCTGTCCTTACAATGAATGAAATAGGTATGATATATTTAAACTAAATAGATTCCACAATATGAAGGTAGGACCTATGTCTCATGAAGATGGGTCTGGCCGCTACACCCATGTGCAGGTTGTGTGGGGAACATACGGAACGCATGGAGCACCTTCTGTGCACATGCGATGCACTGGCTGGTAAGCGAATGAGTCTCCTAGAGATTAGATATCCAAAATCGGAAGACTATAGGCTCATATCACCTAGTCTCGTTGTAAAATTCATGAAAAGAGTTTTCATGAATCCCAATGGGTCGAAGTGTCCGAGTTATTTCTCGGCCCCTCCACAAGATAAGATAAGATAGGACCTATGTCCAGCGTTTCCTAAGCAGTCAACCCATTCCCACATTAGTATTTAATGGAGTCAAATGGAGTACTTATCTAAAGCTACCTTCCTAAATTAGGCTCGAGGCTTACCCAAAACTTCATGCCTAGTACCCAGATTAACAAAACGGAGCCGAAGATGTGAATGTTCATTAATTAGTTAACCGTAATAATCAGACAAAACTTGCGTAACTTTGAGAGGTGTCCCACACTGCCTTCCTATATCTAGAATGTCGCTATCTGTCAAAATCATATTTTGAAGTATAGATGAACTAGCTTCTGCCAGCGGGCTCGCCCGCGTGAAAGTTGGAAGTTGTCTCACGGGAACTCAGATCAAATAGAAAGTCAAGATGGGATCGTACATTTTACAGGGAAAAAAAGGGGCCTTTGTGCTATTTCAGACTATAATCGATCTATATCTCGTACCAAATTTCATCCAGATCAGTGCAGCCGTTTTAACGTGATTGAGTAACAAACATCCATCCATCCAAAATTTCTCATTTATAATGTAAGTAAGAAGTAACAAGTAAGAATTAAGAAGTTACAAGTAAGATAAGAAAACAAAAAATCAGAATATATTTATTATCAACTATAATAGGCGAGAGTTTCGGGTGTCAAAAAATAGATCCAATTGTTAGTTCAAATCAATGACTTCATCTTATAAGAAATAGGTTTGTAAATATAGCAATTTGGTGCGTTATTATTTTTTACCGTTTTGCTACATTTTTCATTTATGCTCCTATTCTATTGGTCGTAGCGTGATGTTATATAGCCTATAACCTTTCTCGATAAATGGGCTATCCAACACAAAGAATTTTTAAATTCCAACCAGTAGTTCCTGAGATAAGCGCGTTCAAACAAACAGACAAACTCTTCAGCTTTATAATATTATATATAAATTATATGTAGTAAAGATTAAAGAAAACTAGAAAATAAAACTTACAGAAATAAAAAACGATAGCTTAAAATTGGCCAATTGTCAGATAGCGGCACTTTAGCTATCAGATGGCAGCACAGATTATATCTAGGGACCGCACGTAACTGATGTTTTAGAGAAGTTTCGCAATATTTTAGTTCGTTTTAAAGTTTGTTGGGACCTTGATTTTGATGCTATATTCAGGGTTTAATTATGATTTATTAATTGGAATAATTACCTTTTTAATAGACAGTAATATAAAGAGATTTCTACTGACACACATGAAATGCCATAATTATAGCTATGCTCGGCAAACCTGTGATTATACATATCAAATTATATTCATGAACACTCACAGGTGTAAATGTGAGTGTGAATCTTTGCGTTTGTTGATTACATTTTGAATGAAAAAATACTTAAATTGAACACGTAGCCTGTTGGCAAACGTTTGGAAAAGTACCCAGGGCCAAAGACATAAAACAAAGCAAGTCTACAAAAATAAAAAGATTAAGAACTGTTCTTCATATTATCCTGGTTGGACCATAAATGATAAACCCCAACAACAATCCATTCATAAGTCCAACTGTTTTCTCGGACAAAATTTACCCACATACTAATTAGGTAAAACGAATCAAAGCATAAGGCTGTACCTAACTAAACTTCTGACATAAATCAAGACAGAGATAGGCTTTGCATGAACGCGCGGGTACACAGGCCGCAATTTAACGAGAACTACCACCTGTGGTCGCCAGAGTAATTGGGTGATTTTCACCTTTGCAAACTGAACTTTAAGTTGGTGCAAAATTGACTAAGAAAGTTTGTTTTAATTTCCTTTCTTTTCTATTCTATTCTTTATATTATTAAGAAAACTATAAAAGACAGAAGAAGAAGGTATTAGAAAACTAGGTAAGAAAATAAAATTTTAGTTTTTTTTTTTAAATAAAATTTATTCGAAAAAGAGATTTGATTTTTTTACAAAAAAATACTACCGACTTCCAAATAAAAAAACTACAAAATGTAAAATAATTTTCTTTATGGAAGTCGGTTTCTTTGGTAGGTACCCATTTTTTGCGTTATGGACACCGACTTCCAAAAAGAAAGTAATAACATTCTTTTTGAGTGTCGGTAAAAATATTTCACCTTGTAGTTTTTTTATTGGAAGTCGGTACTATTTTTTTTGTAAAAATGTTTATTTTTTATTTTGTTGGTTGTACTTACCAAATAGGCAAGTTGTTTAATAATGTACCTATAATGCCAGAATGGATTACCCAAATATCTTGAAACTTACATAACCGGTGAAATGAGAATGTACCAAGGACGTACACAACTTTTCGTGATGTAACCGTGCCAATAACGGACCATCTTGAGCTTCTTGGCGTTACGTTGACATCGACTCTCAATTTTGGGCCTTACATTGAGGCAAAGGCTCAGCTGGCTTCCAAAAAGTTGGGGATCCTTGCGAAGGTGAGAAAGTACTTCACGCCGGAACAGCTGCTCAACTTGTATCAAGCGCAAGTTCGATCGTGCATGGAGTACTGTTCTCACCTCTGGGACGGTTCTGCCAAATACCAGCTTGATGCACTAGAGTTGATCGAAAAGTGGGCCAAGAGACTTATCGGCAATGAGGCACTGGTCAAATCAAAGCTCCGGAGCCTTGAACATCGTCGCCGAGTTGCCAGCTTGTCGGTTTTTTATCGGTTACATTTCGGGGAGTGTGCGATGGAATTGCATGATTTAATTCCGCCCAGCCCGTTCCATCATCGGAC
Source organism: Orthosia gracilis (assembly GCA_947562075.1). Classification (NCBI taxonomy): domain Eukaryota; kingdom Metazoa; phylum Arthropoda; class Insecta; order Lepidoptera; family Noctuidae; genus Orthosia; species Orthosia gracilis. Next base: position 30,832,696 of record OX387274.1, on the reverse strand, counting down.
AACCAGATGCACGGCGATGCGTCATCGGTACATGGTGGACATCCCACCCATACGCACAAAACGTTTTGGGGACACTTTTATTATGCGTACAGCTAAGGAGTGGAATTCCCTGCCGGAGTCTGTGTTTCCCGATAGCTACAATCTAGGGGTCTTTAAGTCAAGAGTGAATAGGTTACTTTTAGGCAAGCGTGCTTCACCGTCGACCACATCATCGCTTACCATCAGGTGAGATAGTGGTCAAGCGCGAACCTATAGAAAAAAAAAAAAAAAAAAAAAAACATCTGCGTACCACTTTAGAGCGTACTGGCGTGATGTTATGTTATGAAATGGTATAAACAATAAACAGACATGCGATTGCAGCAATCCCGAGAGATTTGCCGTTATTTACTGAATAATTCTGTTGTATCTCTCCGAAGTTCTTCATCAAATCTTCACCAAATTAAAATGGGACAAATTTCAGAAAATTCAAAAAATAATTTTCAAATTCGGTCCACAATTGACGGAGATATCAATGAACAAACATAAAGTGGAACATAGAACCTCCTCCTTTTTGGAAAATCGGTTAAAAAGTTAAGTGCACAGTAGCCGGTCGTTAGCCAGTTAGTAAATAATTTCAAATTCAAATGATCAATTTGTAAAAACATAGGTAATAAGATATAATTCTAATGTCAGGATCGCCACGTTTTTGCATGTGTAACGTTAAATGGATACATGACAGTATAATATGTACACAGATACAAACGTCAACGTATAACACCCCTTTTTTCCCGTCAGGGGTTAAAATAATGCAAGACTAAGGCCCGTGTGCACGATAAACTTAACTCAGTTAATAACACGATGTTAAACTGACAGTGTGTAAACTAGAACTGTGCAACTAACTCTGAGTTAAGTATTTCGTGGAAGTGGGCCTTAGATTCCTAGACAAAAACCAGCAAGCTGACAGCAGTTACGTGTCTATAATATCCACGAATGAAGCCGTGGTCGTAAGCTTGTTATTACATTATTGATAGCACGTTTACAAGAACACTTTGAGTGCAGGTGTGTAGCGTTAAATAGATACATTACTATACTGTTCAAGGGATATTTTTAAGTGCTTTGTCGAGGAGTTTTTACGATTATGGTTGGAGAATATGATGTGGAGGCAAGTAGTGTTTATGAAGCTTATGGATATGTAGGAGGTATTCTTTAGTTAAACAGATGAAGGTCATGGTGGCCCATTGGCTAAGATCTCGATTTTTGTGCTAGAGGTCGTTGGTTCGAATCTGGGTAGGTCGCCGGTACCAATAATTATTCATAATTATTAACTTTCTTAATTTATCTTGGACGTCGCTAATAACGTTGAACAAAAAAATCGTGAGGAAACCTGCACTCTAATTGAGTAAGTTCAAACAGTAGCGCATGGTATGATTTTCTTGCATTAATTGCTTCATAATTTTATGTTCAAAAATCCGTGTAATCGATAGTGTAAAACATGTAATGAATATTTTTGAGTTACCTAAATCAAAATCATCCAATGACTTCTCCCGCTCTGGGTGAGGCGAGAGGGCGAGTCAGACTTTTACTGCCTAAAACCTACCCGTGTTCTTTCAATGGCTTGTGGCAGGGCCACGGTAACTCTTTTTTTTTAAATTCTTCCCTTTGCGTCGTGTTGCTAAAACGGATACTAGATAGATTAACATTCTGGACTTATAGTTAATATTACCAGTGCCCGCAGTTTCGCTTCTGTCAACTGTCTGCCTACCCTGCTAAGCTTCCTACTTACATTACCCCCATTTTTTTTAAATTCTTGCGCAAAGAATCTTAACCATAGATTTTATGCTTTAACTACGAACACCGCCATTCAGAAAATGATGTCAATTTCACAATGCCATCTATCGAATGTGTAGTTCAACTGTCCGTGTATCTCTGTCCGAGAATTGCGTATGTTGTGACATTTTACTTCTTGAACACTTTAAAGTTATGTAACTTTTGGTAGATTGAACCGATTGCGATGAAACAAAAACCAAGTAATACTTCAAGTTGCGCAAAATTTTATGAATATGCGACTGAAAGCTACATTATCGCTGAGTACCATTGACCCGTCCCGGAAAATATGCAATAGGGACAGACCACGTCAGTAGAGACGCGGAAAAGGTATATTATAAAATGTAATCAAATATCGAGGAGGACAGATAAATATAACACGGAAGGACACCCATAGAGCATCTAATTAGCAGATACAACTAAACAACAATAGCATATGCACACATGGTGTGCGTGCGACGTTTGAAAGTTAGTGAATAACTTCAACTAACCTGCGGCTCTATCCACAGCCGATCAACCATTGCGCCAACCGTGCCGTCAAAGATAATGGAGCAATAGACTTAGCAATATTGGGCGCACGGTTGGCGCAGTAGTTGAGCGATTGACTGCTGCGCTGCGTGTCGCGGGTTCGATTCCCGCACGGAACAAATATTTGTATGACCTACAGATAGTTGTTCCGGCTCTGGGTGTTGTGTATGTGAATTTATATGTTTGTAAACGCACCCACGATACAGGAAGAAATTCCTAGTGTGGGGCAAAGTTTTTTTTATAAAAAAAATAAATAAAAAAATCCCAACGGACAAACTCTGTAGGTAGACACAAAGAGAATGTGCAGCCATACTTGTTCTGCTGGTAAGCATCGTTAGTAGATAGACCGCACTTCTTTACCTATTTCTGAACAATTGTCATCCAAGTGATTAGCGATCTACCTATCCTTCTCCTTTCACTGACTTCACTCATAGAAAACAATATAGTTCGTAATTGTTGTTAGATCATAATTGTTATAGTTTGTGCAACGAATAAAGCACTTTGGTAGCAAAGAGGACAATATTCCCAGAACTACGTTTGATATTTCAAGGCGGACAGGTGTTTAAGCTATTAATCTTGTCCAAGACCCAGACTATTAATATTGTGGTATACTACCTACCTTACCATAGAGCAACGAGATAGCTCGTCGGCCACTGTAAGGTCACGTTTACACCTGCAAACAGCTCGCTGCATGAAACAATCGCACGATTGTGCCCCTAATGTAATTAAACTTGCTGATTTTAGAGACAGCATTATCAAAACTTTCATAGAAACTAAATAAATACTAATACTGTCACAATTTTTTTCTAGATCGTAGGTAAGAAGGCGACTTTTAAGGCCTGTGATTAGGATCAATCAGAATTTTAGAAAGAGACAACAGCTGGCCGTGCGGTTAGTAAAACGGGCAGAAAAGTGTGAGTGAGTAAACTCACTCACACTTTTCTGCTCGTTTTTACTTAATACCCAGACTAGCTTCTGCCAGCGGCTTAGCTCGCGTGTCATTCGAAAATTATCCCGAGAGAACATATCCCGGGATAAAAAGTATCCTATGTGCTATGCCTGAATATGGTCTCTCTCTGTGCTAAATTTAATCCAGATCCGTTCAGCCGTTCTGGCGTGAAGGAGTAATGAACATACACACCCACAAGTTTTCGCCTTTATAATATTAGTGTGGTAGAGAAAACTCAGTTCAGGGGGGTGACCATAAGCTCTTAAAGTAAGGTTATTTTAAGTGTGTAAGGGACAGACTCATACAAGTCTTATACATCTGTCCCTTACATACTATATGCTATTAGCTTATATGCATACATGCACATACTATATGCTTATATGCTATTTAGATTTATGTCTGTGATACTGCCACATACGAAATATTTAAATAATGCACCTGCCATGTTATCTCTCCACCACCCTTGGTTGACTGGTAGAGAATGCCAAAGGCATTAAGTCCACCATTGTACCTTTGTGCATGAAGTTTTAAATAAATAAATAAGTACAAAAAGCCCTAACGTCACACAAATCATACATCGCACAATCTAAGTTCCATTTGAACTTATATAATACACAACACCTTTCTGATCGGAGGACACCCATTTCAATGGAGGTTGCGAGACTTAATATCCGGTTCCGCATACCTATAAACCATCTATAATATCATAGATTTGTTGCTGGGGTACAGGCCTCCTCTCTGTGAAGAGGGAATGGGCCATAATCCACCACGCCGGCCCCGTGCGGTTTGATGGGTGGCACATTTCTTCGAATTTTTGGTTCTAGGATATGTATAGATTTGATGGCCCGTGGTAATTCTGTCAATTTTCTATGAAAATTACATTCAAAACATTTACTCAGCAAATTTGCGCAGCCACAGATCTTATTACCAATTAGGTTTCCGTGCTCTGCATGCATGCCTTTGAAAATCAGAACCCTGACAGCTATATAAACCTCGTAATACATAATTAAATCTTAAATGACGGGTCCACAATAGGCCCTTCATTTGCAAGGTTGCAATGTATATGTAAAGATATCTGAACTAAGATGGGAAGGTTGATAATTATTAATATTCGGCGAGCGTTAGTTACGAGCTATTTGGATGCAAATTGGCGGCGAATCGTGCCTTAGGGCTGGATGGGAGATGTAGACGTGCGATTTTAAGTGATGACAGAATCAAAATGCGTAGCCTTTTCCTAAGTATTTTTTTTTACATGGAGCGATCATCGACTTACAATCTGACCTCCACAGCCCAAATAATGGGTAGCACTATACACATTGGAAATACTGTTGACAGATTTTTCTGGTTTCTGACTAGAGTAATAATGGTTGGTAAATATCTTCAAATGACAGCTGTAGTCAACGGCTTAAGTTGTTTACCAAGGTACGGTGCTTAGCCATGAAGATCGACCCATGCCGCTGTTATTTTATTAAATAGCCATGAGACCCCAGATATAAGCTGATAATCGTGACAATCTAAGAAGTCCGATCACGGGTCTCATTTTACTTGCCGCAATAATTTTGTACAAACGTCTACGAAAAACAAATTCATAATCCTTATTAATTACTATGTTACCCATACACTATAACAACGAATATTTTTTGTAAGCAACAATTTTAACTTACATAACGTATTTTTATAGCTGTCAAATCCGACTTCTTAGATTGTCACATATTTAGTTAATTTCAAGAATCAAATCAATGAGAAAACGGGGACAAGACAGACAAGATAGTCTTTTTTTATTACTAGTCTATAATGTCCCATAGCTAGTTAAAGATGGTTGGTGATTGGTTAAGTGTGTGTAAAGATATAGGGGGAATCCATAACTTGCCACACCTTTTGTGGCCTCGAACCAGCCCGTCTACAGATCATCTGGGCATTTTCATGCGACAAAAAAGTGGCTCGTCTAATCATAAAACCTTCATCGCAACGCTGTCACAATTTTGATGAATATCTAATATAAATGAGGTATTTAGCCTGTTGAGTGCCTTCGACCATAGCACGCATGTGAATGATATCAAAATGGGCAACTAAGGTACAACAGAGGGCACTTTAGGTACTAGCCGAGTTTGAAGATTATTTTGACAGGGAGGCACTTATGTGTACCTGACCCTCATTCAAGACCAAAGGCTGTTAGAGACAGGTTAGGGTACGATGTCATTTGTATTTGGAAGTATTAATGCCCTCGCTAAGATAAGCTAAAGGAAGTAGAGCTCTACCCATCTTTTCTCGAAGAGTTTTCTCGTAATTTCGATGCCTCATAGCTTCGGTGTAGATAAAACTTAAAAGTTTAATGTTGAACCTTCTAAAACTTTTGTGTAACTAATGCTTGACATAGCAGCTGTTGAGCGGGTCTCAACAGCAACAGAGATTTAATTTTAAGAACTTGCACAGTCACTTCTATGGACTGATGGTAAGAAATTGAGTCACAGTAGTCTTTAATATTGTTTCCTGCAAATGTTCCACGAAAAATAAGAACATTTAACGGCCAAGCGGTAATTTTTAACCAAATTAGGAAAAACTTCCTCGATGATGGTGCGGACACTGTCTTCAGTCAATGGTGGATTTGACGTATTTGGCGGGGAGCCTACTGCTTGTCTCTTGCAGGCACGTACAGTGACATTCGTTTTAAAGCGGTTGGGTACTAGCCCCTTATTTTTGCTTTGGTCCACACAAGATTGGCAAGACCACTGTGACAAATCGCTTGTGGGTTCAAGTTCCAGACATTCCTGGTGAAATTTTTTATCGCAAACTGTACATTGAAGAGTACCTCCAGCCCTGTTTAACAGGGTACAACATTCCCATACAGCTTTGTGATCAGTCATATTCGAGCCAAAATAATAATAAAGTTCTGAATATTATGATAGTAGGTATGCACAACAAAAGTACACAAATAAAGACCCACTTGTAATGTTCGTGATTATTTAGTAGCAGCGGCACACTAATAAAGGCTCACTGACTCACGATTTGTCGTCACTGTCTCGGGTCCCGACGTAATTCTCGCGACCAAAAGGTCTTATATTCGCTGCATACGGCGTCGCTTACGCGTTCACACAAACCATCTGTTTATAAATGTTGCGCGGGTATACTCAATAATGAATTCACAGATTCCCAGATTGTTTACACTTAATTTTTGCCGAAATTAGTTCACTTGTATAGTTATTTTACAATTGATCGATAGTACACTATTGTATCTGTAAAGTCAGATTAACACTGCACCGTACTTTGAATTAAAATCGCGGTAAAACATTTATTTCGACGGAGCGTTAGAAACACAACTTGTCATACCGAGCTACGATAATACGATTTTCATTAAAGTCAGAGATCATTAAAGTCATGGAGAAAGAAAAGAAATAGAATATATTTTTTGTGACCCGCACAGGCGACACGAGATACCTATGCAAAAGCAAAAAAATACAATAAAGGAAAAAAAACCATGCAAGACCAAAGAAGCTCCTAAAATAAATAATTACAAAATATAGTATACAATATTTATTTGTGACCTGCACAGGAGACAGACCATCGATAATTTTTTAAACAAAAAACAATAATAATAGGATGAAACCCATTGGCAAAGGAAGAGAAGATACCAAAAATGAAAGGAAAATAATTTACGGGCGATCTGAGGTCGGGAAGTGGAAGGGGGTGAGTTTTTAAGGGTAAAAACGGTTTATCTCGATTTCCGGCAAAACTACAAGTCCTAGGGAAAACAGTTGAACGGGAAAGTTGTAGGTAATGAAAAGACCTACAACTTTTGTATTTTCACTTTTTTCGTATAACCTCAAAATTTATGGGAAAATGAAAATGTGTATTTTTTTATACCATCAGAAAGTAAAGATTTCAACGAAACAAAAGCCCACCGACTTTAAAAAAAAAACAGATATTTTGTCGTGAGAATTTTCGATTGAAAATTAGGGTACTTTTGAACGGTCTCTGGGTACAGACATAAATCCAACTAGATGACGCGATTGTATGTACTTCGCGTGCCAAAAAACGGAGTAAAGTTACGATCAATGATCGTAATCTGAGCTTTTAATTTTGAAGTATCGGCACCGGAAATCCACCGAAATCTAGAAAAATGCCTTTTTATGCCATATTGAGCTGTAAAGAATGTATAGAAAAAATTGGCCGAGGCATTGGAAAAGTTTTCTTTCATTGGTAAGTAAATTTGTTTTTAAATTGATTGTCAAATAGTGGCACGCTTGGTTTTCATACAGATGGACGGATTTGCTTTATCTAATTAGATGTATGTCTGTGGTCTTACCGATTTTCTTCATACATAGCTTCTTAGCTATACTATATACTACTATACTATGCTATAGCTATACTATATACTATGTATATAGTTATATACTCTCGACAAAGTCACCTTTCAAACAAAAACAAACTAAACCGAAATCGCTTCATCCGTTTAGAAGCTATATACACACAAAGATACAGATACACCCGTCAAACTTATAACACCCCTCTTTTTCCGTCGGGGGTTAAAAATACATCATTAAATACACATTGTTGAAACAATGAAGCTCTTTCATGTTCAACCTCATATAATGACTGTTGAAAGAAGAAAAAAGTCTCATCTGTCATACCTCAGTCAAAATTAACTTGTCAAATAAATACGATGATATAAAAAATACAAAATTTTTAAAAGTAGATAAAAATAAATCTAAACAAATGTTAAACTTTATAAAAAACCCGTATGACATGAAGTTCATGGACAGATTGCCAACAGTGATAAGCTGTTGCTTCTGTTGCTTCCTCAGAGCAGGCTGTGTACTCATAGCCATCTTCTCGTTCGTACGTACCTTACTCATACATACATTCATCCATTTAGACTGATATCAGACGGAATGTACCGCAACAACCGCACATAGTCGATAATTATATTCAACTGAATGCAATTTTACGTAAAACTTCGTACAGTCGTGACTTCAACTTCACGCGGTCGGTTACAGTCGTGTAGTGACGACGCACGCTGTCCATCGCTAACCGCATACAGTTAAGCGAATGGATTAACTATAAGTTCTAAGTATAAGTTGTAAGTTAATAAGTTTGACGTGTGTATATGTTTGTCTGCGGCATCATAACTCTTAAACGTAAGAACCGATTTTCATTTAGTTTTGTTTTTCGTTTGGAAATTGATTTTGTCGAGAGCGTTCTTAGCTATGTTTTATGAAGACCATCACAAATGAAGTCTGTGTTACCATACTCATTGTCTTGTATTATCGAAAGAAGTACCTATGGTTGACCGAGTGAGCGCCAAGGTGTGCGAAGCCTTTCCGTTTCAGTTTGGTCAAAAATGCTTTCGTATGTCTGTCCGGATGTCTAGCTGTTCTCCTCTACAGGTCGCCTTTCTCAAACGATTCTCGTGAACATTTTTGTGAGCAGGTTCGATAATTATATGGAATTTTCTTGTCGATTCAGCGATGTGTGTCTCCCAGCAAATGCCAACACTGATATATGATCATTGTTATTGTTTTGTCTGTCTGGAATAAAGGTTTTCTATTTCTTATTTGTATAGAATTAACATAGTTCCTTTTCTTTTTACAGATAGTCGGCATCTTCTTCGCTCCAAATGTAAGCCAAACGCCTGGCTTCTGGGATCTGAACATGTTGCTGTCTAATTATAGCGACTGGTCGGAGATGGCAGCACAAATAACGCTTGGAGTAGCGTCCATCATGCTTTGTTTAGCTAGTGGCCTATTGCTTGTTGGGTCTTGCTGTGTAAGTGATTTACTGTTATGAAACTATTTTCTAATATTGTGGGAGTGTCCCGTTTGACGATAGACTTAGAGAATCGACTGAACTTTCCCTCCCCGGCCATCTAATCACAAAACACATAAGTTTATAGAATCGATCGCAAACTCTTTCATTTTGATAATTCAACACGCAATGAGTTCATGGCATGTTTAACGTGTTCGAGTAGACGGGGTTCTATCATAACAATATGAAGTGGCGGCATACAACCGCGCGTGCGTGACTGTGCTCTCAGTAACAAACTGTTAATAAACTGCATCTATGAAGTGAATGAGGGCAGAAAATTGAAAATTGAGAGAATAGCAATCCTCCGGAAATCGTCTTTTTCATTCATTCCGATTAGGCACTGCAAGTGTCACCTAAGTAGTGTCGAAGATAAGATAGTATCCGCATAGTAACTTGTCTCTTTCTACAGAGTTTCTATAGAAGAATATATTCTCTTCCAGACTATAGAATAAGATATTCATAATAGGTTAATTGACCCTTGCCAACTTCAGAATTTTATTGACTTAAAGGTGATCTCAGCTCATTATCACTTTTTTCCAGAATATCCCAGTTTTGATAGAGATATACCAGTGGTGCGCCATACTGTACAGTGCAACTGTGGTATTGCTGTTCATGATACTGGCCATATTCTGCTTCTTCGTCCACACTAACTGTATCGTGGCGGGGGGTGTGCTGTGTGGCTTGATCGTGGTCATTGTTTTGCGTGAGTTTTCTTTTCCTTCTTTAACACTTCTTCTAAATATAGCATTAAATGCTAATATTAGTTACTAGCTGTTGCCTATGTGCTATTCCAATCTATCTCTGAGCCTAATTTCACCCATATCCGTTCAGCCGTTTTGCCGTAAGCTGAACTTGACCAAAGCTAAGGTCTTGGTGAATGCCCATGTAACACCCACTCTTATCAAAATTCGAAGTTGTAGACGATTCCAGTTGGGTAGGTCTAACTTCGGGAAATCAACCAGCGCATTCGGGAGGTCAACCGTCGGATTCGACTCGGCTGGGCAGCGTTTGGGAAGTTGCGCGGTATCTTCTCGTCCAACTTACCACAGTTTCTCAAGCCGAAAGTCTTTGACCAGTGTGTGTTGCCAGTGATTACTGACGGGACAGAGATGTGGTCGCTCACAATGGGCCTCATCAGAAAGCTTAAAGTCACCCAAAGGGCAATTGTGAGGGCTATGCTCGGCATTTCCTTGCGTGATCACGTCAGTAATGAGGATATTCGTAGGAGAACCAATGTTACCGACATAGCCCGAAGAATTGCGAAACTTAAATGTGGGCAAGGCCACTTATGTTTAACGACCTTTTTTTTGTTTGCTATAGGCTTGCACCTGACCTCTTTCTCACCCGAAGGTGTAGTCGACGGTGTAGCTCACTTGCTATCGGGTAACACAGACTCCGTCAGGGAATTCCACTCCTTAGCTGTTCGCATAATGAAAGTATTTCCAAAACGTTTAGTGCGTATGGGTGGAATGTCCACCATATACCGATGGCGCATCCTCGTACGTCTTGTAATCCGATGATGAAACGTGCAAAGCGTAATTGGGTCATGCAATTTCATAGCACACTCCCCGAAATACAATCGATAAAAAACCAATAAGCTGGTAACTCGGCAACGATGTGCTAAGTTCTGGAGCTTTGACTTAACCAGTGCCTCATTGCCGATGAGCCCCTTGGCCCGCTTTTCGACAGACTTTAGTGCATCAAGCTGGTATTTGGCCCAGAGATGAGAACTTTAGTCCATGCAATATCAAACTTGCGCTTGATACAACTTAAGCAGCTGTTCTGGCGTGAAGTACCGTCTCCCCTTCGCAAGGATCCTCACTTACTTACGGGCTTAAATCTTTAATTTTTGACATTCTAATTTAATTATTAATGTTTTTATTGGCATTTGATTTTTACATTATTTTTGAAATTTTTAACATTTATACACCAAATTTAAATTATTTGGATCTAATTTTAATTTTTCATTTATTGTTGGAAGGGAAAAATTATGCAATATTTATTATTATTAATTGTTTGTTTATTTGTGTTTTTACTAACAATAGTTCTAAGGTGTTCTACTAACAAATAATTAATCATGTTGTTCGACTAATAAATAAATTTGAAATTTGAATTTAAAATAACTGGAAAAATGCGGCTGAAATATATACCTACACCTCTGCCTAACCACTTGAGGAATGCAGCCATGATGTTAAGAAAGAAAGAAAGAAAGAAAGAAAGAAAACATTTATTGCCAACTGTAACAGAACATGAACAAATACAATTTAGCTCTGAGGCACAATATTGTTCAGTATGGCAAAAGGAGCGGGCTCAGCATATGCTGAGCAGTGTAAAGCATGGCTATTACGCTGGTCAACGCTGATTTACAGCCCGCCCCCTTTCTCACAACACTTTCATTACATTATAATGATCAATAATAAATAGATCATTCATCCACCCCAAATATGAAATTATACCCACATAACTTTTTTTTTTCTTTTTGCTGTCCACACATAATAACAACAATTATACAGTAAAAATTAAAAAAAAAAAAAAATTGCACACAAAAATAAAAAAAGAATTTAAAAAAAATGTCAAACGCAAATAATAATAATAAAAAAAATAAAAAATGCCAGTCAAAAATTCCAATAAAAAAAATTAAATTAAATAGAAATATATATAAGCCACTAAATCATCCATTCAAATAATTAATATACCAAAGTGTATGTTTAATATGATTTTATTTATTTTTTCAGTGACGGCGTACTTCTTAATAGTGACGAACAGTCTCAGGATGTCACTGAAGTTCCTCTCAAGTAACGACATTATAGTCTGACTTTGAACGTGTTTGACCTTAAGTTAGTTTTGTTAATAAATATTTGAAAATTGTGAAAGTTTGTTTATTTAAAACTAGTTTTTGCTCGTGACTTCGTTGCCTATGAAAGAAGAACCTTTTCTATACCGTTGTTACCGTTATCGGTTGAGTAGTGAAGGCCTGAGAGCGTAACATACAACCAAACTTACATTGGCATTTACATATGATATTTGTTAGGATGTCTCTAACGTCAGCAAAAGCTAAATTTGTTAAAATTCATCCGCAGTAATTGAAAAAGCTCATAAAAATGTAATAGGTACAAGAATAGAATAGTTTTGCCAATAATCCCTAGGACAGCACTATATAATAATAAAAATCAAAATTAAAAATCTTGAGAATACCCACGATGGTTAAAAAGTAAAGATGTAAATAAATAACAAGAAAATCATGCTGTGCAGTCGGAGGATACCACGAGGATACTAATTTGCGAGCTAGCTGACCAAAACTATTTTTATCCTCCGACTGCACAGCATGATTTTCTTCTCGTTTACATCTTTACAGTCGGGTTTTTTTATTTTATTAACTTTTATATTTACAACTTTTAGTTATACTTTTTTTCGAATGACTTTTAAACATATAAGTGTTATATATTTTTGTAAAGCCCCAAGTACACGTATTAAATAAATGTGTTGGAGAGGGAGCCTCAGAAAAGGCTATCATATACAGGGAAGGCATTAGGCACGCTAATAACCCACTCCCATCACAGGGAGGTAGTTGCATTAATAAATTGTCGTTTAAAAACAAAAAAAAACACGTTTTAATGGTAAATACAACTAAAATGTAAAAAAAGTAGTTTAAAGAGGTAAGTTTTAGAAAATTATTTTCAATAAATTTAAATTAAGAATAGAGAGAAAAGCAAAAAAAAAAATCAAATAAAAGCGTGTGGTGCACGCTTTTTCATTTTTTTTTTTTGTTAATCGCTATATTCTTAATTTAAATTTATTGAAAATTACATTATACTTTTTAATTTAGTTTTACAAAGCTTGGTTTTTATTTTTAATGGCACATTCATTGCCACCTCTAGTTTTAGGAAGTCCCTGTGGTGCCGTACGCCTTTCACTGATCCGCGGCACCCAATACCGAATTTTAAAAACACCTCATAATTTTGTGCCGTCGGTACTGAAAGTGTTAAACTACTTCATAGATAAAGAATCGATATCGAAGTTTTATAAATCCATCTTTTCATATTCCATAATGTGAGTTGAATGTGCCATATGGTGCTCCCACACCGCTTTTAAAAATGTTTACATACATTTTCCAACACCAATATATTTACAAACAAATGTTAGAAATTGTTACATTCTGTTTGGAATTGTTAAATGTTTTGAGTGCTTACTAAAATTACTACATTATATTATTACATTACACACTGTTTACTAACATCACCTAACTTGAAAACATTTTTCAACAGTGTGCTCCCACTCCACACACATTGTGATCAAATGTTTGTTTAGAAAATGTTTACTAATGTTTGTAAACAATTTTAACAGCGATGTGGGAGAACCAATACGGTAATATGACAATTCAATTTCGTTGCAGTTTACTATGAGATGCTACGCACTTGTAGACGTAGTAAGTATTTCTTCAATGTTATTTACTTAAAACTAAAATGTCTATGGCGAATTGTTTGCTGACCTATTATTATTAATATTCTTAATGTTCTCATTGCAAGGCAAACGTTTATTTATTTCTTTATATTTATTTGTTTAGTTGTACCAACTGGCCTACCCTACCTCACTAAACTAACTACGTTTTGTTTTTGGGTGAGAAATCATCCAATGACTTCGCCCGCTCTGGTTGAAGTGACAGGGCGTGTCAGACGTTGACTGACTAAAACCCACCCGTGTTCCTTCAGTTGATTGAGCCAGGGTCGCGGTAACTCTTTTTCTAATTAAATTTCCTACCTTACCTACCTACCTAACTACTCCACCTGTCTACCTACCCTACCTACCTACCCTACTCTACCTACTCTACATACCTACCTACCATACCCTACCTACTCTACCCTAACCTTTATATCAACCTGCTCTACCTACCGTACCTACCTACCTACCCTACCCACCTACCTAACTACCCCACCTATCTACCTACCCTACTTACCTTCCTACCCTACATACCTACCTATTTTTTTTTTTTTTTTTTTTATCTCGCTGGGAAAAAATGCATTACGCATACCCACCCATTGGGGGAATGGGGGGGTTATGTGGGACTCCCCGGGCTAGCCCGGTATACCCACTAAATAACCCAGCGGCACTCCCGCATCGTCTTGAATTGGAGGAGGACTGGGAAACTGACAGAGCCTTTACATCCAGTCCCCCGCCGACGACCGCCCGCCTTTACAGCGGGGCCTTCACGCCCCTCCCTCAGTGGAGGGGCCCGGGAACAACCGCGAGTGCTCGGCCGTTCCCGCCCGTCGTGGGTGGTGACATGTGCAATGCGAGCGAAGGCGCCCCCGCGCCTGTCGCCCGCTAGTCACCACCAGGAGGTGGGAGGAGACGATCGTACAACCGCCTTCTCCCACCCCTTCTTCGCCTGCGGTGCGGTGGCGCGAGAGGATCGTCCTCCCGCGCCCGCTCCGCTGCCTCCTTTTACGACAGCACGACCTCGCAAAAGGAGGCAACCGCCGCCCAGGCCTCCTCACTCCCCAGCATGGAGTTGACCACACTGGGAAGTGAGAGGTCCTGCCCGACCACATCAATCAAGGCACGGCGCAGCTCAGCCCAAGCTGGGCACACCTCCAAGGTGTGCTGCGCCGTGTCCTCTGCCGCGCCGCAGTCATGGCACGCCGGCGTTTCCTCCGTCCGGATCCGGTGCAGGTGCATTCCGAAACAACCATGTCCGGACAACACCTGCACCAAACGGAACAAGAGGAAACCATGTGGCCGCTCGAGCCAGCCCTGCAGGACTGGCCCGAGCGCGTCCAGCGTCCGGCGTTCAAAGGCGGCGGTGGCGAGGTCCTCCGCCCAATGGAGGACGATGGCGTCCCTCGCCTCCCGCTCTTCCATGGCGGGGCGCTCACCCAGCGCCCTACGCCGCGCCGTCCATTCGTACACTCTGGCGAGCACCCATGCCTCCAACTCCCAGGGAGGATACCTACCTACCCTACCCTACCTACTGAACTCTACCTACTCTACCTACCCAACCCTACTTTACCCTACCTACGTTTTTATTTCTTTCATAAAGTAGCCTATGTCCTTTCTCAGGATGCCATATAACTCCTTGCCAAATTTCATTGAATTCAACGCTTAGGCGTGAAAAGGTAACAGACCGACAGACACAGTTACTTTCGAATTTATAATATTAGGTATGAATTCAATGTTCATGTATCATATAGGTAAGTACATAGGCGGACTTAATTGAGAGGTAATCTCTACCAGTCAAACATAGGTGATGGAGAGATAACATGGCAGGTCCATAAAAAAAGGGGAAAAAAAAAATAGAAGATTGATTGATCGATTTTTTTTTGGTTATTGAGACTGATTATTGAAGTAAAATTGGTAATATATTTATATATGGTGATTTTTTCGATATTCGATTATTATTATTTTTTTAATTATTCGTTTGCCAGTTATTCTTTGATATGGTCGCATTCATACCTTAGAGTTATGGGATACCAAAAAAAACACCTGGTATAGTTAAAATAAGCTTACATAAATATTTAATATAATAAATATATATATAAACATCTCCCTACTATCCTTCCACGAATCCTCTCTCTGGGTTATTTGGGATGCGTCGTTAAGCTTATCATGCCATTTCTACCTATATGATATCGCTAGATTTATAAAGGGATCAACTGGGTCATACTTTTGGCCCATTTCTCGTCGGAGATGCGGCAGATGTGGCCAGCTCAATACCGTTTTAGCGTGGCAACTATTCGAACCGAATTATTGCAACAGAATTGTAGTAATATTCTTCCATCGCGAATAAATTTAAAGGTTGTATTTATGATATCAGAGAGTTTAGACCTCCGTAGTGCTTGCTACCTTTTCCTGTGATCCATTTATGGCAACAAAGTATTTTAATTTATTTTCTAGCAAATAATATAGTTACCACAGAGAACATTATATACAAGGACAATAGTAAAGGTGGGAACAAATTATCGGACGCGGCTGATGGACGCGACTTACAGCCGCGACTGATATGTGTGCACAGTCATTTGGGACGCGGCTTGCGGACGCATCCGAGCGCTTATTCCATAGACAATATAAATAATTCAACGAAGATTATATTTACGTAGAAACATGTCGAGTAGTGTGATTGAGGACGCAATTCTCTGCTGCGAACACACTCGATAAGTTTTTCTTTCATTTTTGTTTATACCCTCGCACGCATGTGCGAGATATCGTATAGTCTGATGCGTCCCGCATCCCGTGTGCACCGTCCGCCGACGATTTCGGCTGACACAAACATCCAGCGAGCCAGATCTCTATGGACGTCCGAACGCCCAAGGGCACGTCTGCGACTTACGTCCGATAGTTTGCACAATGTGTTAGGGCGACTCGACCAGCCACGCGTTTTTTCACGGCTTCTGATGGATGCGTGGCGTCCCTTTTGTTGGAACTCGTATTTTTATGCGACGAGTGTGTGCGGTGGATATATGAAATTAAGCACTGCTTTAACCGGCTTTAACCGTGCTGTCCACCATATTTTTTTTTATATTATTGCTCTCTTTACTTCACTCATAGTCTTTAGTTCCATTGCCCCGCGATACTGTCGGCCGAGGTGGCGCCACCGTCAGCGCCGCATTCTGACCGGTGGCTCAATGAACACAATGTAATGTTCATTCATTACCCAGATACACTATAAGTCGCGGCTGTCAGTCGCGTCCGTCAGCCGCGTCCGGTATTTTGTTTCCAGCTTTACTCTTTACCTTTTCTAGTCAATGTCATGGCGACAACTTCATTTACAAACTAAAATCTCAAATTTATTATTCTCTTTATTTTTAACTTCAAAATTACTTAGCAATGTGCGAAATTATTTATGTAAAATAAAAGTATTGTATAGTAATGTGTAGATAAATTAGCCGCCATGTGTGAGAGTTTCCCTGAAGTAGAAACCTGTTGCGGGGTGGTATCCGTTCGTGTTGCAATGATCCTTATAGCAGTACTCTCGATTGTGAGTACAGGCTTTTACCAACATTAATCGCTAATATGTTTAAGAAAAAAAAACGAAATAAATTCAAACTAAACGAAACGAAAGAATCGCAACGAAAATATTTCGTTCGTCGAAAAACTACTCTTCAAATTCTTTGCTTTATTTATGTCTAAAATATTTTATGTCATTTAAATAATGCCTGGCCCGTGTTGGTTCTTTTCGCTCAAATAATTCACAACTGCTTGTTAAATAGGATTTACAATGAGCAAAGGTTTCTTCGATAATTTATGTTTGAGATTTCTGTGTGCCGTTAGATGTCTAAGTAAGTTTCGATAGTTTTGGTTATGGTTTTGTTATTTTGCAGTAAGATTTTTCTACCTACATCTCGTCACTATCATCATCTTTCTGCCTTTTTCCCATTTTACTTGGGGTGGGCACATAAAGTTTTCTTCTTCCATTATCAACCTTCAAGCGCCACGCTATGGTCGACTCCCTTTTTTTTCATACATATTTTCTATGGTCATCCCTTTTTTCTCTATTCATCCACACTTTTATTTACATGCAGTTCATCCCTCTTCATCATATGCCCAAGAACAACGATAAAGTACAATCCCCGGCATGTAACTGGCAAGGTATTGGCGTAGTGGGGGTTCGACATATAGAGCGAACGGAACGTGGACGCGATTGGTCAGTCGATCCTTGTGTCAACTGACCAACTAATCGCGCGCTCGGAACGGTGCTAAACGTTCCCCGCGTCCCGATTGCTAACCAAAGAGACCTAAAACGACTCTTACGCATCTAACGATTCTTGCCAAGTTAGTTGGCCGGCAACTATACAACCCAGCAAATAATACAGGATGAAATGCCAACGTTGGGGTCCAGAACCATGCACTGATTATTCATGGTAACTGCCTCGTTAGTCTAGAAGTCGTAAGCGGTACTGCTGACCATGAGTTCCTGGGTTCGATTCCCAGGTCGGTCAAGTGTTGTTGGGTTTTTCCAATATAGCCCAGATTCTGGATTTGTGCAAGGTTGATGGCAAAAGGCTCGCTCACTTTTACATGGGACTTAAACAAAACAACCTCTCTCTAACCTTCGGGGAATACAAGCAGGCAGGTTACAGAGACAAAGTATCTACTTTTAATCCCAAAATACATCGTGGTAGCCCAGTGTTATAGGTGAGTATAGACTAGAGCATTTACTTGTAACAGAACATCGAGCATTCGCTGTTTTTAAATTTACTCAAACCACACTTCGAACATGCTGCTCGATGTTTTGTTACAACCTAACAAGCGTTTTGGTGTAACATTTTATCGAGCAAAAGCACCTGCGTGGGTGACGTGGAGTGAGGTCAATAATGAACGCAAGGCACGAAGAAATGTTACAGGTAAATGCTCGCTCGCCGTGAGGATTACGTCGAACGCAGTGTCAAACATTCGCAAGAACGTTACATTAACTTAAAATGAGCATTTGTATATATTGTACCATTCGTATGGACGTTACATTACATTGTAATGCTGGCGAAAATGCTCTAGTAGTTTAGTGTACCTTAAGACCTCGCCTCTCGTGCTTGAGGTCATGGATAGGTTCAAATCCAGGCAAGTACCTATGTGACTTTTTTAATTACATAATGTACCTAGTTTCTAAGTTTATCTAGGTCATCACAGGCAACGGTGAAGGAAAACATTGTGAGGAAATCTAGACTTATATAGTTATTGTTGAGGACCTAATTGAAGCCTTATAAATAAGCCTAAAGTGGACTGTAAATACTTATATTATGGTTCTAAAGGACAGTATAATGTTGGAAATTAACTCTGGATAAGTAATATGCGCGCCACGTGCGGTGCGAGCAGTCAGCCCACTGCCGCGGTGTCGTCCCGCGCTGCGCCGCGCCGCGCGCTTTCTTGTCCTTTGTAAACGATTTAGATTTGAATATTTATGGAGTAGTGTATGAATGAATGATAGATTCATGTGAGAGGAATTTACGTAATTTTGTAAATCTGTGATAAACGAGTGATCTGTGAAGTTAGATGTAATGACTTCTGGTAGATCTCGTTTCACAGTTTTATTGGGCATAGCTTGCCAGTCGTTTTCATCATTTAACAAAAAATGTGGGCCTCTAACTAAATAACACTCGCTGATAACGTCAGCCTTCAGTCCTTGAGAAACAAGATCTGCCGGAGTGTCTCTAGACGCCACATTACTCCACGTATGACCTATAGTGCTCATCTGTATCTCGTTGACTCGATTACGCACGAAAGGTGACTCATGAAATTGACTCGGTGATATAGCTAGCCAACTCAACACTGTTGTTGAATCGCACCCAAACCGGAAACTAGTTACAGGCAAAGTAATAGAGCTCTGAACCTTAACACACAATCTTGGGCCACAACGCCACACAGAGTTTGAGAGGTGGAATGGTAGTGGGCTATTTTAGGTACCGCTGCTCAAACTTGGTACGTTCCCCGTACGCCTGATCTGGTTTGTCCCAGAGCACCTCGATCTCCAATTGCAAATGATCAAATTCATCATATAGGGCATCAAATTTACTAAGGCCACCCTCCAGCTCAATTCGCTGTAAGCTTGAGCAAATCAGAGGCCTGTGGTGTTCTTGGAGGCGGCTTAATTAACTCTGACACTAAAGTTGGCCACTTACTCACATGAAAAAGAAGAAGATCCCAAAATATATTATATCAAGCAATACCACAGGCATAGGTATTCAATTTATTTATAAACCGGATGTCGCAAAATTCAAACTGTTTAAGCCGAAACTATCCAATTATGTAATCTTGTTATGTTGGTACCGAATACCAATATGGCGGATGTTTCGCGCGTAATACCAAATTACCGCGTGTCGTCGACGCACCGCAACCACAACTGCTCGTGTGAACGTCGAACTACATAACTTGTATTATTATTATAATGTGAGGTTTACACCTACTGGTTAAAGCAGAGGTAAAGGAGGCGAATGATATAGGCCGACCGCTTAACTGAGACCGTTCCATTTTTTATCTTGGAGAAATGCTATACATACTGCGCTACCACGGGGAGATAGCGTAGTTATGTGGGACTCCAACCCACTAAAACGCTACGGTGTCGTCATGTGCCGCTAATGGCGGGAAGAAGGGCACGCGTTAGCATTCACCGCAAACCGGCCGCGACTGTCCGTTATCGGACCCTCCATTAGGGTGTACCGGGGGGTACACCCTAATGGAGGGTCCACGGAACGGAATCTCCGGTGCACTAGAACACATTGCACGCCGTGACCACCTTAGGGACCAAACCAGCACATGTGCGCCAGACAACCCCGAGTCTGGCACTCTTGGTCCCCCTGTGTCGGGTCAGGTCAGTGGCTCCACCACCTAACACTTTTCGCCCGCAGGGGATACGGACCTTCCCTGCGGTCCCACCGTGTCCACCATAAGACGGTGGCGAACCCGTCCAAGCCGCGGAAGTCAGGGAGATTGGCGCACCGCAATACCGGCACTCCTCTCCTTCCGCGGCCTGCAACCCTCAACCACAATATCGTTTGTGACTTGTGACGCTCCATACGAAATCGCATCCGCCTTAGTTGCGATGTCGCCGCTGTTACCAAGCGGCACCGCAACCTACTTGTTGGCCGCTACGTTGTCGGATTAATCGGCATTAGTCCTAGCGGCCACTCCTAGGGTTCCTCTTCGTTTCACCGTGGGTAACCAAACCACGGCTACTGAGCCCCCCCGCCTCGACAGTGCGGGAACCCACCGGGGGAAAGTGAGACCGTTCCTAATGTAGCAAGAGAGATATTAACACCCATCAGCGAGCTATCGACTGACAGTTTTACTTCAGGGTACTTTTATGTTGTTTGAAGTTTTAATAAATAAATACACCCCCAATCCGTACCGCATAGCTACTGAATGGTCTCAGGTAAGCGGTAGGTCTATAAATAATTTCGTATCTGTAAACTGTGTAGATCCTATTTCCAAAATGGGAATTGATAATATTTAAGTACTACATAATTGTAAAGTTCGGCCGTTCAGAGAATGCGTTCCTGACACGTCGCGATCGAACTGACGACGTAACTTTGTAATGGCGTTGCAGTTACGATAAAATATTTTTGCTGGTTGTTTACCGTTTTAATAATTGATGAGCATTAAAACAACATTATTATATCAATAATCAATGAATGTTATAATTTTGTGCCAAACTGAGTGTCAAATAACTTGGTAAACAATATTTTTCTAAATCTATACTGCGCTATTACAAGGTTATGTCAGCGCTTTATATTTGTAGTGTTGTGCTAACAATAACAGGCAATAATAGTATCGTAATCTGTTCTCATACAGTTATACTTTATAAAATAATACGTTTTGTTTTTCTTTTTAAGAATTTGAAAATAATGGACTATAAGATAACTTTTATGAAATATAAAAATAAAACTACGACCAAACCGAACGCGCGAAAGAAAGTAGCATTTTTATATTTAGGTTGAAAATGGTAACCCCAAATGGCGTTACTAGCATTTTTATACTTAGATTAAAAATGGTAACCCCAAATGGCGTTATGGGCCGCCATTTTGTGACGCTAAAACAGTTGTCTGTTGTCGTTTCGTGCGCATAGACCACGTTCTTCAAGTGTTTTTGATCTGTTTTTATTTGATTACCCGGCTTTCGTTTAATGGACTGTTTCTGCTTTTCAAACTGAAATCGGCGCTAAATTGGACTTCGATTGTGTTTTATATTGCGTTCTTTTTACTTTTGGTGCATAATAATGCCTAAACGTGGACAAACATTGAAAAGTGGAGCCCGTGAGTTAATCATCAAGCTGCAAGATTACTTTGAGCGGGAGCGGCAAAATTGCGGACTCCTGGTACCTGTCGAACAAGTACAAGAACGCGTCTATCAGGCGCTTGGAGTTAGCAAACGAACGATAACAAATATTAATAAAGAAAAGTTCGGCTCTATTGGCAAGGAAGATAATATTTTACGTACTCTGAAGAAGAAACGTAGAACAAAACCCGTGACAGATATTGACACCTTTGACGCCGATGCAATCAGAAATCATATATATGGTTACTATTCCAGAAATGAATATCTCAACAGGAAGAAGCTTTTGGCATCGTTAAGAGAAGCTGGACTGTTTAGCGGGGGTAAAACTGCTTTAACCAAAATCTTTAAAGATATTGGTTTTTCGTATAAAAAAACAGACAAAAGAAAAAAATTATTAGAACCATACGACATAATTTTAAAACGGATAAGTTTTTTGAGTGAAGCAAAAAAATGATAACTGGGATAATGTCGTGTTCATTGACGAGACATGGCTAAACGCCAATCACACGGTTTCCCGTACTTGGACGGATGATACACAAGCGTCGACGTCGAAAGTACCAATGGGTAAGGGGGCCCGTCTGATAATATGCCACGCAGGTTCTGCAAAATACGGCTTTGTGGAGAACGCGTTACTGGCATTTCAATCAAAAACCACAAATGACTACCACGAGGAAATGAATGCCACTACATTCAAAGAGTGGTTCCAGAACGTGCTTTTGCCCAGCCTACCAGAGCCTTCTGTAATATTCATGGATAATGCCTCTTATCACTCGGTTCAAATACAGAAACCACCTACCCAAGCTAATAAAAAAGAAGAAACGGTGGCTTGGTTACAAGCAAAAGGCATTGACGCAAATATGCAGATGCTAAAAGCAGAGCTAATTAAATTAGTTAAAGAAAATAAAGCGGCAAATGTGCGATACGAAATCGATGAACTGGCTCTGGAGTACGGTCATCGCGTTCTAAGAATTCCACCGTATCATTGCCAATATGACGCGATCGAGCTAATCTGGGCTCAAATAAAAGGTTACGCCGCCCGCCACAATACTTCCCCGCCATTCAGCACGAAAAAGATGATGACCCTATTAAAAGAAGCCTGCGGGGAAGTCACAAGAGATGATTGGGCAAAGGTTGTTGAGAAGACTAAAAACCTGATTTTGGAACATTTTGACCGAGATATCAGGATTGATTCTGTTATTGATAATAATATAATTATACATGTAGGCGAAAATGATGATGAAGACACCACCTCCTCAAGCGAAGCGGAGTCTGATTAATATTCTGTACGCACATTCAATTCAATGTACTTTATTGCATAGAAATACAGATTGTAACTTTGTAACAAAGAATAAATAAAACAATTTTATTATATTCCTCCTCCTCGCGTCGATTCCCCAATGCTGGGGGTCGTGACCACATCATGGTTTCAAAACTTTCTCTTTGATGATGTTTCTCCACCCGCTCCTACTCTCAGCAACATGCACGGCTTTGGAGGCTTTGATGTTCAGCGTGGTTCGGATTTGGTCTGACCAGCGTAAAGGACTTCTGCCTCTAGGTCGTTTGCCCTCGACTTTGCCAGTGACAATTACCTTTAGTAAGTTGTCACCAGGTTTACGGGCAATATGGCCATAGAAGTCAAATATCTTGCGGAGGCACACATTCGACAATCTAGGCCTTTTTTCAATTTTGAGGTCCTGCAATATGGAGATGTTCGTCCTGTGTGCCATCCACGAGATACGCAGCATCTTCCTGTAACACCACATCTCAAAAGCCTCGATGCGTTTGCGATCAGCGGCCTTTAGAGTCCACGTCTCTGCTCCGTATAAGAATATGGAGAAAACAAGGGAGCTGACAAGTGACAGTTTTGTCTTGTTCGAAATGCTGCGGTCCTTCCATACTCTCTCGAGTTGCGACATGGCACTCTTTGCCATTCCAATGCGCCTGCGAATCTCATCTTCACACGATCCATTGTTACTTATACTAGAGCCCAGGTAAATAAAGTGATTAACTGTTTCGATGTCGAGTGTACCACTGAGCCCTAGTTTGGACGTGCGATCCACCACCATGATCTTCGTTTTGGACCGGTTAATGGAAAGCCCCATCTCACCACTGTATCTTTCCATCCTGTTGAAAAGAGTGCACATCTCGGCTTCGTCTGCTGCAAACAGGATGGTGTCGTCAGCGTAGCGCAGATTGGTGATTTTATTGCCATTGATGTTAACACCCCTGCCGTTCCAATCCTCACAGGTTTTTCGGATTATGTACTCCTCATAAATGTTGAACAGGATGGGTGACAAAATACAGCCCTGGCGCACTCCCTTGCTAAATGGGAAGGGCTTCGAGGACGTGTTGCCCACCCTCACCATGCCTTGGCTGTTTGAATATAGTCCCTGTAACAGCGCAATAAGGTGTTCAGGCACCGCCATTTCCCGTAAAATTCGCCATAGCCGATTCCAGTCTACACAGTCAAAGGCCTTGCTGTAATCAATGAAGCACATCATGACTGGTACATCAAACTCGTAAGCCTTCTCAATGAGTTGCCGAAGATTGAGAATCTGCTCCCGTGTGCCCTTTCCTTTCACGAAGCCAGCCTGCTCTTGTGGGATCTGCCAATCCAGGTAGTATCGGATTCGGCTGTTAAGAATGTGGAGGAGGATCTTACTGGCGTGTGATATAAGTGATAAAGTGCGGTAGTTTCCACACTTCCGCGTCGATCCCTTTTTGTGCAAGGGGAGGACTATTGACTTTGTCCAGTCCATGGGCCATTTACCTGTGTCCCAAACGCTACTGCAAATTCTGTGCAGCATATCGACACCAGCATTACCTAGCGCCTGCAAAATTTCTCCTGTGATCTCGTCTGGTCCGGGGGCCTTCCTGCTTTTCAAGCTAGATATAGCTGCAATCACTTCGGATCTCAGAATGGAAGGTTCACGTTCCAGTCCTTCAAAGATAAGGGGCGAGTTCATCATAGGCGATGGGTTACTGTACAGGTCTTCACAGTATTCACGCCATCTGTCTGCCACTTTTTCTAACTCGTGCAGGGGCTTTCCGTCCTTGTCTTCAAGCACCCAACTCTTCGGTTTGAATTGTCTTGAGAGTAAACGGACTTTTTTATAGAGGTCAGAAGTCTGCAGTTTGTTCGCATGAGACTCAACTTCACGACATATGTTTAGTATGAAGTTGTATTTGTCATTCCTGCTACTGCGTTTGATCCTTTTACACAGGCCAGAATACTCTTTCATAACCTCGTTGTTTTGAAGACCGTGACACTTCATCTCTTTTCTCTTCTGGACTAGTGCCCAGGTTTTATCAGAGAGCCAGATTTTTGATCTGCATTCCTTGGTTTGAGGTTGGCATTTTACTAAAGCGTCAATCACTGTAGATTTCAGAGTTTCCCATTGAGCGTTAGTGTCTTGAGAGTCTTGAGAGTTATTATATTAATTATATTACCTTTACGTTTATTATATTAATATTACCTTTTTTTGGTTTCCACTTAAATAACTAAAATATAAATTTTAAATGATTCCGCCAATTTAAAACGAAAATAATCTTAAAAATAATGCGGCGGTTCATTTTGGAGGAACGGTAACGAACTCAGTGTTATGTTGTGCCCATCACTAGTCGTGACTAACTGATAGGTGTCAGGAACGCATTCTCTGAACGGCCGAACTATAACAGCCGCGATTTACAACTTGAAGATCTCGGGTTCAAACCCAGCCAAGAGCTTTATTTTGTGTAAATTATTTCATCACCACTGCTCTAAAAACGGTGAAGGAAAACATCGTGATGAAACCGTCCAAGAAATAATAAATTCGAAGACATGTGACATCCAACAACCAGCACGGGGCACACGTGGTTCATTAAGGCCCATTCCCTTAAAAACTTTGATTCGTACTATTTAACCAATGTAGCCAACGGCTAAGCCACAAAGCTGCTTATATGTTCAATGTATTTCAATACACGTCGATTTAATTGATATTTGGGAAGCGTGGAAGCCCAAACATCTGCTACGAATTGATCTCAGACATTTGATTTAACGTCAATTTAAACGGAAGACGCAGTCGAGCGGATTTTAAGTCTCTGATATTGTGATAGAATGTTTATTTATTTTTTGAGACACAGCTGCGACACAGTTCTAAACCACTGAAACTAGGTATTGAAGAGTGGTGACTGAAGTAATGGAACTTAACGATTTTCGGCGAAACGATCCAACTATCTACAATCCCTATATCGGCGGCCTAGATGCAGTTTTCGGTACGCAGCTACCAAATGCTGGAACAATATCCCGCCTCCAATAAAGTATAGTAAAAATTACTCGACATTCAAAAGTTGTTTTTTTAAATCATCAAAAAAAATTGAAAGATGTTCGTGCTGACACGTCAGCCATTTTAAGCACAATATATTTATGTTATTATTTTTATTTGATTTTATCAACTAGGTCTATAGAGAATATCATTGTTCCCTATGCATTTCTCAATTTTGGCATTGTTATAAATGAACTTTATACATTTTTAAATTTTATCAATTTTACACGTCTTTAAATTTTACCAATGTTATTATTTTTTATACTTTTTATCATTGTTTCTCTTTATTATTGTTTATATTTTAATTCATCAATTTTAAACAATTTTCATATATTTTATCACGATCGATTTTATCATTTTTGCTTTTATTTCAATTCAATTACTCCGCACTAACAGGGTAACCCAACACGTGCAAAGAGTCAATGGTATATAATTACTACATTTACAATAGACAAACAACACACAAATAATTTACGAGTCTCACAAGCCAACGTTAAAACAACACAAAGGCATACTCAATCAACCAAATTAATTAAATTACATTCTGACGAAATTAAAATACTTAAGCAAAAAATCATAAGTTAAAATATCGACACACACATATCAACATAAAACACAATAATAATTCATAATCAACCAAATTACATTCCCGATAAATTAACATTAACAAAAATCATAAGTCAATAATAACAATAATATAAAAACAATTCAATAATACTAATTCAACTATAACAAATCAATAATCTAAAAATAGCAATAATTTAATAAAAATAATAATTCAACCATTCAGCAATTTGACAGAAACAGTTCCACAATTTTCAATCAACTCATTTAGATGCTAAAACAGTCTTTATAGC
Source organism: Orthosia gracilis (assembly GCA_947562075.1). Classification (NCBI taxonomy): domain Eukaryota; kingdom Metazoa; phylum Arthropoda; class Insecta; order Lepidoptera; family Noctuidae; genus Orthosia; species Orthosia gracilis. Next base: position 30,805,694 of record OX387274.1, on the reverse strand, counting down.
TTTTCAAAAATACACGCACATCGGTGTGGAATATGTCCACATCCGGATGCTAAGCAGTCAGGGCGTTTAGCAAGGAAACCGCCTGATTTCAAGCGGCATATTGTGCAGTACGAGTCCGGACTCCGGGCTCGAGCGCAGTCGCGAGTACTGAGCCGGCGCGGATAATCCACAGCGGGACAATGCCGCAGGGTCGATCTTGCCGTTTAAAAAAACTCATGTTACAGGTGAGCACATTTTCGTCTCAGCTAGAGGGTATCAATACCTACCATTCCTGAGACGAACAGAGAGGGATACAAGTAGGGATAATAACCATACATTTTTTCGTAAAGGTACCGGCAGAACTTACGCTGTACACGCTCCAATAGGAGATTGTACTTTGTCTCGAGTGGATCCCATACAATCAAATTAAACTCAACCTCGCTGCGAACAAATGCGAAGTACAGAGCAACAATGGCGTGTTTGTTGGTAAACCGAGCCGAGTGCCTCAAGACAAACCCTAGGGATTTTTGTGCTTGCTTACACAGGCTGGTTATGTGGTCATAAAAGGTCATCTCAGTGTCCAACATTACACCTAGATCGCGGATTATTGTGACTCGCTCCATGGGGGTGCACGACACTCGGTACGTATAAACATGCGGCGAGCGACAGCGAGAGAAGGTAAAAGTTTTACATTTAGCTGCATTAAATTCTAAGTGACTGCGGTTGCTCCAGGCCACCATATTGTCGATGTCCCGTTGGAGTGCATCACAATCAGCCGAAGTCCCTATGACCAAGTTAATCTTCAGATCGTCAGCAAACATCAGATTTTATTATGTCTTTTAATTTATTTTAGTCCAGCAATCTGCCCCAGCTTTAATGACGTTTACAATACTCATTTTATCTGTTCTCTTTTGTTGATGGGCCTTGAAAATTTTGTTTTTGCTGTGTTATAATGAAGAGTTGCAAAATTTTATTTTAGGTGGTTTTTTACAAAAAAAATCTGTATATTATTATAAATGTGTGTTGTTGTTTTCGAGCGTACGGCACTCGTGGGCTGCAGCTGAAAATCAGCTTCAGGATACCCTGTATTATCATTATGATAAGCTGAGGCCCTTTTGGCATTAATAGTTTTAATTATTTATTTTGTTTAATTTTAAGGTGTTTTTGTTTTTGATGCCAAAAAACACATATTTCTTTCTTTCTTTTTACATCACATCATCAGTCTATTAATGTTCCTAATAATGGGAATGGGCCGTAATCCACCACGCGGGCCCAGTGCGGGTTAGTGGATGTCACATGTCTTCGAATTTTTGGTTCTAGGACATGCCGGCTTCCTCACGATGTTTTCCTTCACCGTTTTGAGAGCAGTGGTGATGAACATTTACACAAAGTTAAGCGCCTGGCGGGGCTCGAACCCATGACCTACAACTTGTAAGTCGCGGCCGATGCTACTGGGCCACCACTGCTCTCACTCTCTTCTTTTTAATGACCTGCAAAAATCCTGAGGCTTTGGGTATGCAGATGACATCACTGTTGCCGAGAGATACGTATCCGGCGCACGGGCTACTGCGCCTCAGATCAGGTTTCTTCGGGGGTCCATGGTTGAGCACTTGAACCTGTCTTTGGAGGCAGTATCCGAAAGGGGCAATGCCAATCTAGTCAGTGTCAATGCTGCTAAGACCCAAGTGTTTCTTTTTACTGCAAAAAGGGTAAATTCCACCCGGTTCCATCTTTCCGTGGTGGAACCGTGCCGATAACGGACAATCTCGACCTTCTTGGTGTTACGTTGACATGAACCCTCAATTTTGGTCCATTCATTGAAGCAAAGGCTCAGTTAGCTGCAAAAAAGTTATGGATCCTTGCAAAGTTGAGACGTACCGTCTTCAAGCATGAACAGCTGCTCATATTGTATAAAGCGCAAGTTCATGCATGGAGTACTGCTCTTGATGCACTTGAGTCAATTGACAGATGGTCCAAGAGGCTGATCTGCAACGATGCGCTGGTCGACTCAAAGCTCCAGTGCCTTGAACACCGACGAAGAGTTGCCAGCCTGTCGGTGTTCTATCGGTTACATTTCGGGGAGTGTGCGATGGAACTGCACAATTTGATTCCACCTAGACCTTTCCGTCATCGGACTACAAGACGTTCAGCAATGCGCCATCGGTACATGGTGCATCCCACCCACTCTCATAAAGCGTTTTGCAAATACTTTCATTGTGCGTACAGCAAATTGGAATTCCCTGCCGGAATCTTTGTTTCCTGATAGCTACAACCTATAATGTGATTTTTAATTTCGTAGACTAAACTGTCATTTGGGGGGTTGTCACTTTATCGTTACATAAAAATAGTGTAGTATTCTGACTATCCTGAGTGATCGAAAGTTAATCGAAAATGAAACTACTACACAGCAAAAAAAAATTGTTTAGAAACTAGCGGCCCTTGTTTAGTTTCTACTCATTTGTGTCAGACTTCATTTTATCGATCGCATTTATTTTATTGTTGATTTCGTATTTAACACAATAAAAGTTTATGTACTATGTGTATGAATGCAGTTATATTTAAATATATTACGTTTATATTCATAAAATATTTATTTAAACCAATTAAGTAGTTAAATTAAATTGAGGAGTCATGTCACATCGATTCGATGAATCACTTACGATTGAGCCTTACCTACAACACTATGCCCCGCGCTAGCAACATTTAAAAAAAATAAGGTCATTGGCAGCTGTCAGTTTAGTCTACGAAATTAAAAATCACAGTATAGGGGTGAATAGATTACTTCTAGGCAAGCGTGCTTCATCGTCAACCACATCATCACTTAAAATCAGGCGGGATAGTAGGACAAATACGAAAATTAAAAAAAAGCACTAGCGACAATTAAGCCAACGAGACAGTAAAATACAATTAATCATTAAAAAACTTTTGTCAAAGAAGTTTTTTTTCGTATTCTTCTCAGCAAACCCTTTCATTTGATACCCGTATCAGTGCACAAAAAATAATAAGTCCGCCATCTCGGGCCGTCCGCCATATTGGATTTAGAATGACGTCGCTAACCATGGATTGTCATCTAAACGTGTATGCAAAATTTCATCATAATCGGTTGAGGATAACTGCTTTAAAATTTAGTTGCAAGATTTTACCCGAACAGACATACATTGTAAGTTAAATAAAAGCTTGTAAATACGCTATGTACTTTTGAATGGAACAATAAAATTAAAGGAAGCTTCAGTTATTTTGCTAACAAGGCAGCCTTTAGTCTGCATTCTAAAGAGTCTAGACACAAAGCTTTTGTATTCCTTTACAAATAATTGCTTTAATATCATTAAAATTACCAAAGGAATTGCTAGCGCTCCTGTTTGGTTGGACCATTGGTAAAGTACGCTTTTTATGAAGACTTCAAGATTCCGCCCGCGTAAAAGGTGTTTTATCATCCCAAGGCGACATACTATCGAGATAAAACTATCCCGTGTCCTTCCCAGGATCTTAGACTATCTTCATACAAAAGGACATGGCGGAAAGTATAGAGCAGGCTGTGCCCTAACAAAAAATATTCATGCACATTGACATTCAGTACGTTGTATTAAAGCTTAGAGGTACGGCTTTACAATAGCTTAAGTTTTATTATCAGAGAAGAAGCGAAAGGCTCTATAAATAGGATATATAGATATAGCGACGATGCGCCACCTATCGTGAAAAAATGGCAGTTCTCATCCCCATTACTGTACATTTATGTATTCTAATTGATTCGGATGTCAAAATCTGGCCAAGTCCTTGCATCTAAATTGGCTCAGCCATTAATCATGAAAGGTAACAAGAAAAAAAACAGAATTACTTTCGCATTCATAGTATTAGTACGGACTAGTTTCTGCCCGCGGCTTCGACCACTTGAGAAGTATTTTGTTATCCCGAGGGAACATTATACCGTGATAAAAATCCAGACTATAATCTATCTCTGTGCCAAATTTCGTTTAGATCCGTTCAGCCGTTCAGGCTTGATTGAGTAATAAACGTCCATCCATCCAAACCTTCGCATTTTTAACCGACTTACCAAAAAGGAGGAGGTTCTATGTTCGACTTCATGTTTGTTTTTTTTTTTTTTTCGTGTATGTTCATCGATATCTCCGTCAGTTGTGGACCGATTTTGAAAATTCTTTTTTTGTTTGAAAGAGTATGTTTCGAAATTGGTCCCATTTTAATTTGGTGAAGATCTGATTAAGAACTTCGAAGATATACGACAGAACTCTTCAATAAATAACGGCAAATCTCTCAGGATTGCTGCAATCGCATTTTTTGTTTATTGTTTATACCATTTCATAACATAACATCACGCCAGTACGCTTTTAAGGGGTATGCAGATCTCTCATTTCATCGGTAATGTTCAAGTTTCATGATATTCGGGTTATCTATTCTGGCGTTAAGGTAACTTACTAGACAACTTGCCTATTAGGTAAGTACAACTAAAAAGTGAAAAATAAAACTTTTTAACAAAAAAAAACCACCGACTTCCAAATAACAAAACTACAAAGTGAAAAATAACTTTATTTTTGGAAGTCGGTGTCTTTCGTAGGTACCATATTTTTGCGTTATGGACACCGACTTCCAAAAATAAAGTTATTTTTCACTTTGTAGTTTTGTTATTTGGAAGTCGGTGGTTTTTTTTTGTTAAAAAGTTTTATTCATATTAGTACTGTGAAGGGGCTCAGCTCAGAGAGATTCAAATAATATGCAGAAATTACTTTGAAATGATGTATTGAATTAACAACGTGCTTGTCCTAAGGCGGCTTGTAAAGAAGTGACAAGCAAAGCTAAACAAAAAACATCTTCAATTATTGCCTAACGTTCTGATTTCAATCATCTTCCAAAACTAAATATTTATGTTACCAGTCTCAATAATAGGCAAGGAGGAGATTGCAGTTTTAATAACAGTCAAAATTGTTATAGACAACGGGTGCCCTCAGTCTTGGTGTCATTGAACAAAAGACGAATTTCAACCTAAACAACGCCTTTCTTGTATATGGAAATGCTTCAAAATACTCAAGTTAGTACGAGTTTGTTGATTTACACTAATATAATAAAAACGTTAAACTATTTATAGAGGTGGCAGTGGGCAGGCCTCATTGCTGCAGAACGGATGGCCGGTAGGGCCGGGGGTGGCGACTGCGTACTGGAAGGTAACGGATGACCTGGTTAAGATTGATGCGAGACGCCTAGGACCGGTTTGTCGCCCACACTTAGTGAGAACATAGGGAAGGTTGGCCTATGTTCAGCTGTAGACGTTTTTTGGTTGAAATTATAATATTAATTAATTAAAATTAATTTTTAAAAAATATTAAAATTAATTTTAAAAAATATTAAAATTAATTTTTAAAAAATATTAAAATTAATTTTTTGACCAAACTGGTATGATAACATATATTTTTTTCATGCATATATATTCCCTACTAAGTTTTTTTTTTATTTCAGCACCCGAACAGGCCGCTAAAGATTTTGCAAAACTAATCACTATGGTTGTTTCCTGCATGGCCTTCGTATTTATGTTTTCGGGACTGTCGTTACTATTTTCAACTTTATCGGTAAGTACAAAATACTAGCTACCCACATACACACATAAATTCCAGAGGCGATAGGCAAAAATTGTATACTATTCGCTGATGACACTACAATCATTATTAAGATTGACAATAACAATAACTTAGAGAATGAAATCGTCCAAGCTCTAGATAAGGCAATCGATTGGCTAACAAAATTGCTTAAAAATAAATGTGACTAAAACAAACATAATACAATTCGAAACATACAATGCAAACATACATAAATTAGACATTCATTCTCACTTGACCACTGTCGATAATTGTGTATTTTTTCGGGTGTAACGGTCGATAAAAATTGTATTGGAAAACACACATAGATAAGATTCTTACAAAAATAGATCGTTTTATAAATGTCAACACAAAATATTCTGAAATAAATTTACTGTAACACTTTATGTACCATATTGTAGCAAATAAATATTTTTGATTTTATATAATTTGATTTACACGGGTGTCGTCTTTTCTATTCGTCCCCAGGTGAAATGTTGAAGAAAATTAAAACTCCCCCTTATTTCAGTAGGAAATATGACATATTATGTATGGGCGTGTGATCCACAACCAGATCCGTAACTGACACCACACACCCTGAAGATATACTCGAGGATGAATGAAACTTGATTGATTTTACCACTTTCTTTTTATCTTTCAGGCGCGCAACCACCAGAAAGCGCCATTTTGATGTGTATTGCGAAGTTAGCATCTCATTTTTTCAAAATGCGATTTTGATAGTAAAATCGACGGAACTATTGTTAAAACTTAGCAAGAACTGTAGAACTATGTGGGATGCCATCATATGTGGTGTTAATTTGTGAGATGCTAACATTTGAGATGCTAACTTCACACACATTACTTAAACTATCTAAGCAATTTCCACATACTAAAGACGACCCGGTGGCTACCCCGACAGGCTATTCCAGGGTAGCACTTTAGTAGGTGCAACTCCCGGGTGCGTACCCATCCTGCAAGTTGTTTATCTTCCAAACCATCAAAGCGATCCTCACTCTAGAAAAATGGTTTGGAAGACATGCAAACGAGCTATCGAGGTGTAGTACTTTAGAAGGTACATCTATAACTTTCAGGCACTTAGGGCGCCTGAAAGCGGTTAATTTTACAAGATTGCGCGATCCCACCATCTGGCGAGTTGATTTCTACTTAAACCATCCAAGCGATATTCATCATACATGGATGGTTCTGAGTACTTGCTAGCAGGCTACCGAGAGGAAATGCTTCAGAAAGGATATCTATAATCTTTCAGGCACCAAGTGCACCTGAAAGCGGTCAGCCCGCTAAAACGCATAAAGAAACCTTTGTACTGGTTCGTACTGACAAATTGTCTCAACTATGTGATCTTTATATACAAGAACTAAATGACATTAATCTAAATACAGGGCCTAGGTCTCGGTCTAGGTTACCGGATGCGCTAAAACAACAACAACATGATTATGGACCATTTAATTTAGGAAAATGCGTCTGTATTTACCGTCCTAGGGTGAAATTCTATTAGCTTTCACTATTTACTGTAATTATGTACTAATTCAATCAAGGACATAGGATACATAACATAAAACACCACCGCAAAATAAATTTAGAAATAAATATTCAAGACTGGCGCGTCGACAGAACACCTACGCACGACCAGAGCGCGTGTTTCTACATGGGTCTCGCGGAGATTATTTTCATTTTTACTTCACTACGCTTCGTTGGGCACATAATGGATTTTTTATTTCCATTTTATTTATTTTTACACTCCTTGGTCAAATTGACTGTGCCTACTCCAGGAATAACCGCGCGGCCATAGCGAGTATGTCAGATTGATTTTATGTCGCTGGGTGCACAGTTATTTTCACCGAGTATTAGTACTCATCATCTTCCTGCCATTGCCCCATGTTACTGGGGATCAACGCAACACATTTTTAACACGTTTTTATTAGCTTTGTATGTATGCATCTATGTATGAATGTAACGGAATCTTTGAACGTGATATTCATCCCCTTCAAAACTTCGGATGAATTTGAAACTTTGCACACTTATCAAAGACCGATGACAATGCTATCATTTCAATAGTTTATCCCATTATCCTTACCAGGATACCCGGTAGTCTTTCTGTTAAGTACCAGGGCGCGTGCTAAGGCAAAGCTTAATTTTTTTGTTATAGGTATTCGAAGACACGGTAGTGCCTTGCGTACACGTATTAAATGCCTGAGAAAAGGATACATAAGACGCAAAAAAAAGAAAATGTTTATGCAGTAGGCACACTAAATACCAACTCTCATCACAGGGAGTTAGTTGCATTAATACATTGTCGTTTAAAAAACAAAAAAACTCGCTTTAATGGCAAATTTCACTAAAAAGTAAAAAAATAATTGTTTACAAAAACAAAAAAACACGCTTTAACATAAAACTTAAAAGTAAAAAATAATTTTCAATAAATTTATATTAAGAAGTAAATTAAATGTAAAAAAGCGTGGAGTGCTTGTGCTAATTGATATAGTACTTTATAAACCGATATCGGTAAAAGTATTCATTTTGAAAATATCTTAAAAATCTCTCCACGCTACTTTTACAATTCATCATCATCATCATTTCAGCCGAAAGACGTCCACTGCTGGACATAGGCCACCCCCAAGCATCACCACACTGATCGGTCCTTTGCGTCTCGCATCCGGACGCCTGCAGCCTTGACCAGGTCATCGCTCCACCTAGAGGAAAGCATTCCAACGCTGCGTCTTCCGGTACGCGGTCACCACTCCAGAACTTTTCAGCCCCAACGGCCATCCGTTCTGCGAGCAATGTGCCCTGCCCGCTGCCACTTAAGTTTGGCAATTCTTCGGGCTATGTCGGTAACCTTGGTTCTCTAGCGAATGTCTTCATTTCTGATTCGATCACGCAAGGAAACTCCGAGCATAGCTCTCTCCATTGCCCTTTGGGAGACTTTAAGCCTTCTGATGAGGCCCATTGTGAGCGACCACGCCTCTGTCCAGTAAGTAATCACTAGCAACACACACTGGTTATAGACTTTCGTCTTGAGACACTGTGGTAAGTTGGACGAGAAGATGCCGCACAACTTCCCGAATGCTGCCCAGCCGAGTCGGATTCGACGGTTGACCTCTTTCTCGAAGTTGAACCTACCTAACTGGACCGTTTGTCTCAGGTAGACATGTTCGTCCACAACTTCGAGTGTAGAGTCTCCGACTATGATAGAAGTGGGTGCAACTTGGGCATTCAACATCACCTTGGTTTTGTCCATGTTCATTTTTAGACCCAGTCTTTCGGAATCTCTACTGAGGTCATCGAGCATTGTACTGAGGATCTCCATGGTCTCAGCCATGACCACTATGTCGTCTGCAAACCGAAGGTGAGTGATGTACTCACCATTGACGTTGATGCCCAGCCCTCTCCAGTCCAGATCCTTGAAGACATCCTCCAGTGCAGCAGAGAACAGATTTGGAGATATGACGTCTCCCTGTCTCACACCTCCCTGTAGAAAGATAGGTTCCGAAGTCTGATGCTGAAGTCGGACTGACATAGTGGTGTTTTTGTACAAACACTTCAGCACCTCGATGTACCGGTAGTAGATTTGGCACCGTTGGAGAGACTGCAGTACAGTCCAAGTCTCGATCGAATCGAAGGCTTTCTCGTAGTCCACAAACGCTAAGCAAAGAGGTAGGTTATACTCTTCGGTCTTCTACATAACCTGCCGTAGCGTATTTATGTGGTCTACGGTGTATATAATATATATTTTCTTAAAAACGGTGCTCCACACTAATTTTTTTTTCCTGTATCGTGGGTGCGTTTACAAACATTTAAACTAACATACACAACATCCAGAGCCGGTACAACTGTCTGTAGGTTATAAAAATATTTGTTCCGTGCGGGAATACAACTCGCGACACGCGGCGTAGGGGTCAATCGCACAATCACTGCGCCCGAATATGTATGGACCTTAGTCAACGATGGCGCCAACTAGTGAGCAATAAAACGTTAGTCCCCATTGGCGAAATATAGTGTACTATAAAAGCATATCCGCCTTAACCTTCGGGAAATGCAGGCGCGATTTCATTTATTCTTTAGCAATAACACTAATGGAGGACAAACTTATCTATCTATATATATAATAGCGAAAGGTCACTCACTCACTTATCACGAAATATCGTAAAGCGCTTGACGTATAAAGATGAAATTAGGCAGGGAGGTTCCTCAAGTGACGAAAGTGCGCACTAATAAAAGATTTTAGGAAATTCTAGCCGTACCTAAGGGAATAAAAGGCGTTTGAAAGTTTTATGAAATTTCTACAGTTTGTAAATTGGACACTTGAAATTTTGCATTTACGCACTTGATAAAAAGAATTCATGTATTTATTGGTTTTTGAAATTTCCACCCCTTAAGGGGAAAAAAAGGGTTGAAAGTTTGTATGAAATGTTTACAGTTTGTAAATTGGACGCATGATATTTTAGATTTACGCTCTTGGTAGATAAAAAGACGTCTCGTATTTATTGGTTTTTGGAAATTCTACCCCTAAGGGGATAAAATAGGGGTTGAAACTCAATGTGATTTTTTTCGGTTTGGAAGGTTCCAAACCGAAAAAACATCTGAAATTGTTGGTTTGCGCTCTTGTTTAATGAAAAAACAATGAGATTTTTTTTTAATTTCGGGCATTCTATCTCCAAGGAGGTGAAAATTTGTTTTCCTTCTTTATATATTTTTTGTGTAACTTGGCATTAAAACTAAACTAAGAAGCTTTTCATTTTTTTTTTCAAAACTACTCCTAAACCACGATTTAGGGGTATTAAATATTTTACTCTACAGGGCTTCTTTTTATGATGTAGGGGAGCACTAAGAAGGGATTTTTGCAAATTCAACCTTTAAGGGGGTGAAACTAAAAAGTTATTTGTAGGATAGAATACGGATCACGCGAACGAAGTCGCGGGCGAAGTGCTAGTACAAAAATAAATCCAAGTTTCCGCACGATGTTTTCCTTCGCCGTTTTCTGCGATGTCTAAAGTAAACTTAAAAAGAACACATTAATTGAAAAAGTCACATTGGTACTTGCTTGGATTTGAACCCAAGACCTCAAGCACGAGAGGAGAGATCTTTGCCACTGGGCCACAGCAACATAAAAAAGAAAAAAAAAATGTTTTGTTAATGCCGTGTTTTTCTTGCAGGACCAGGAAGGATTTACCCAAATTTTCGTGTGGCTTGTATTTTTAAATGTAATCGTCGGAGTTATTACGGTCCTCGCAGTTTCCTTCGAGTGTACTTACGGTACTAAATGCCTGATACAGGGTTTGGACCGGATAAGTTTAGCAATCTACATGATGGGAATACTGGCCTATTTAATGAGTAAGTTTTACTTTTTAAATAAGGTATCATCGTATCAAAAATCGTATGCATGGTTATTGAAGTACCAGTAATTGCGACGCAAGCCGTCGCGTGGGGTCTTCAGAGAACCCAAGAATAAAAATCTATTAAATGATATTATAATCTATATTTTATGTATTATTTTGATAGGATTATATTTGGGTAGGACTTCATTGAAGTTAAAAAGAAAATGAGTTATTTATTTATAATATTAAACTCTAAAACAAACAGACTAAACATTTTCTTTTATTATTATTTGAGCTCTTTGAACTTAGGAATAATGTTTTTATTAAAGAAAAAACTATTAAAACATAATAGAAATCATTAAAAAAACTTATTCTTTAATTGTTTTTAATTGGCCTTATTATACGCATTCGGTGCGTAAGGATTTGGTATGAGGTGGACAAAAGTTACCTTTAAAAAAGTAACAAATGGTCATGATTTATCTTCAAAATCAACGCCTCCTTTTTATACTTTGTTATAGAAACCTATTAGTTTTGGCAACTTTCGCAGATTATCAAAATTTTCTTGTTCATCCTCGCCACCACAATTTATATATTTCATTATTTTCTCCTACCAACTATATTTATTATATTAGGTCCTTACCTATGAAATTGGCGTTATGTCGTACTGGTCACTTTGATCTCAAATATCTCCTCTTTGGTTTGGAATTCCCATTTTAAATTTATACAGCTATTTACACATGCTTTTGTGTTTGGAAAACCGTAATTCATTTGTTTTTTTCTCTTTTGGTTTTTTTTTTGCACCAGTTGGTTTACAAAATGGAAAACATGAAATATCGCGTTATTTACGAGTACAAGTCCATCCTGGCACCAGTGCTGCAGAAACGGCTCGAAGGATTAATGATGTGTATGGCGACGGTGTCGCAAAAGAAAACACAGTGCGTTTTTGGTACCACCGTTTTCGTTCTGGAAATTTCGACCTGCAGAACAAGCCCCATGGACGGCCGGAGACCAAAAATGATAATGAAGAATTGAAGGCTATTGTGGAAGCGGATCCATCGCAAACCACGTCCGAGTTAGCTGCAGGCTGCGGTGGTAGTGATAAAACTGTTTAAATCCACTTAAAGCAAATTGGGAAGGTGAAAAAGCTTGAAAGGTCCTCATGAATTGAGTGCAGCAAACCGACAAACGCGCGTCAATGGCTGCGTTACATTACTCAACCGGCACAATAATGAAGGGATTTTAAATCGAATAAACAAAAATCGAAAACGCTCATCGCAATGGCTGAGCCCTGGCGAACCAGCCAAATCCTGCCCCAAGCGAAAATTTACTCAAAAAAAATTACTTGTGAGCGTTTGGTGGACTAGTGCCGGTGTTGTTCATTACAACTTTCTTAAATCTGGCCAGACGATTACGGAGGATGTATATTGTCAACAACTGCAAACCATGATGGAAAAGCTAGCTGTTAAACAGCCGAGGCTGGTCAATCTGGTCAACGCTAGTCCACATTCTGCACAACAGACGGCTACCAAATTAGAGGAGCTTCAATTGGAATGTCTAAGTCATCCACCGTACTCCCCGGACCTTGCTCCAACAGATTACCATTTTTTTCGAAATTTGGATAACTTCTTGCAAGGGAAAAAATTCAACGCCGATGGGGCAGTCCAAAGCGCCTTCAAATGTTTTATTGATTCCCGTCCGAATGGTTTTTTTAGTAAAGGGATCAATGAACTACCTATGAGATGGCAAACGTGCATAAATAGCAATGGTACATACTTTGATTATATAAATATATAATATTAAAAAAAAAAAAACGACTTTATGTTCCTCCCTTACAAAACGCCAATTTCATATGTAATGACCTAAAATTATAAAAGAAAAAATTGTACAATTTTATTTACGCCAGTCGTCGCGTGGGGTCCCTTAGAGCCCAGCACAGAAACACACGTATCGATGATAAAGTGACAAGAACCTTTATCTACCAAAACATAAATTTTACAGGAAACGAATGTTTTATTTTTTTAAACCCACGGTACGAAAAAAATAATTATTGGTTATACAGGGTGTTTGGAAGGGAGCTGTACATACGCCTAGGGTAGAAACTAGGGATAGTCTGCTACCTACCCCCGCCCATTATATTGACCTTGGCCTCAAGGTTTTTTTTTAATTTATTATTATTTTTTATTTGACTTTTTTATGATTTTTTGACTAAAACTACCTGTAGCTCAAAATCTATCCATGGGACCGGTCGGCTAATGGTCTTGTTTTAATCGTTAGAGTCTTAGGGTCCTGCAAAAAATTATTTTACACCAGAAAATTGTGGAGAAGAAAAGTTATGGGGCCTGAAGTACCGTAGTAAGGTAAAGAAATAATTTTAAGGGCAACTTTCTATGGGGTTTAAAAAAAAACTAACAGGGTTGGAGTTCTTCTGATTTTTTTAAAACATCCTCAGTCCATGCCCTTTCTAACGATATGCTAAAAGTGTATTTATCACTTTTAGTTTTAAAGTTATTAATTAATTTCCGCAACTAGGGCACTTTTACCACCACGAGTCGACATTTGTAAGACAAATGTAATTTCAAATATTTTTATTGTTTTAGGCTTAGAGGATAACGACTATGCAAGAAGGGTGGAGTTTTGCCGCCACTTGCTCCATACGGACGTGGAAGATATTAATTTTTTACGGAGTATTCTCTGGACTGACGAGTCCAAGTTTGACAAGGAAGGAATTGTAAATTACCACAATCTCCATCACTGGGCACCCAGAGATCAAAACCCGAGAGTCAAGAGGCACAGAGGTTTTCAACGAAGGTTCTCCGTGAACGTATGGGCAGGCGTCATCGGTAATCGGTTGATAGGGCCGCACTTTTTGCCAGACAACCTAAACGGGCAAAACTACTTAGATTTCCTCGAAAACGATTTGCCTGATTTAGCGGAAGAAGTGTTTGACGAAGATCGGCCCATAGTCTTCCAGCACGACGGCTGTCCTGCTCATTGGAGCCTAGCAGTGAGGGAGCTTCTGGACAACTGCTTTCCTAATTCTTGGATTGGTCGGGGTGGGCCAATTCCCTGGCCCCCAAGGTCGCCTGACCTTACCCCACTCGACTTCTACGTCTGGGGAAGGGCGAAAGAGTTGGTGTACGCAGAAGAAGTACCAACAAGGGAGGTTCTAATTAACAGGATCCACGCCGCATTCGATACAATGCGCGAGGAACTGCTGCTTAGAACGGTGACCGTGGAGATGAGGAAGAGGTGCCGAGCATGTTTACAGGTCAATGGTCATCAATTTGAACAAAATTTGTAATTAATTAAAATTAGTAATTAATTAAAATTTGTAATTTAATGACATTAGTCATTACCAAATTTTTTGTTTCATTTGCCATCCTTTTACGATCGAACACATTTAATTTTCATTAGTTGAAATTTTTGCTTGAAGTGCCCTAGTTGCGGAAATTAATTAATAACTTTAAAACTAAAAGTGATAAATACACTTTTAGCATATCGTTAGAAAGGGCATGGACTGAGGATGTTTTAAAAAAATCAGAAGAACTCCAACCCTGTTAGTTTTTTTTTAAACCCCATAGAAAGTTGCCCTTAAAATTATTTCTTTACCTTACTACGGTACTTCAGGCCCCATAACTTTTCTTCTCCACAATTTTCTGGTGTAAAATAATTTTTTGCAGGACCCTAAGACTCTAACGATTAAAACAAGACCATTAGCCGACCGGTCCCATGGATAGATTTTGAGCTACAGGTAGTTTTAGTCAAAAAATCATAAAAAAGTCAAATAAAAAATAATAATAAATTAAAAAAAAACCTTGAGGCCAAGGTCAATATAATGGGCGGGGGTAGGTAGCAGACTATCCCTAGTTTCTACCCTAGGCGTATGTACAGCTCCCTTCCAAACACCCTGTATATTATATAAGGAGCGGGTATTGGAGGATGTGTGGGACTAGTATATATGTTACGGCTAATACCCGAAGTGCGGCTACACCTAGTATTAGTGCGGCTACACCTAGTTTTAGCCGGTTAGAACTAGGTGTAGCCACGCGACGGAGCCCCGCTGCGCGGGGCTCCTATTTCCGTCCGCAGGGTCTAAAGTAGCTAATACTAGGTGTAGCCGCACTTCGGGTATTAGCCGTAACATATATACCATCAAATTTTTGATTTAGGTGTAGATAGGTGATATTAGCAACCTAGGCTTTAAAAATATACATAATAAACCATCGACCACATCACCGCTTACCATGTGGTGAGATAGTGGTCAAGCGCGAGCCTATCATTAATAATAAAAAAAAGTACTTACTACAGACATGATACTAATAAAAGAACGTTTGTTCTACGACTTTGCGTGTGTGTGTTTAAATTGCTATTAATTAATTTCTTGACATATGGATTTTATTTTTTATTATTTTTGTTCGCATGGTATTTACATTTTTTTTTATATAAAATAAATTAAAATAATATTTTCTAATTGAAATAGAATTGCATGTAGTCTTATATATTTGTACCTACATCTATTAATGCTGATTATGTTTAATGTTTCATGATGGATTATATTCGAACGCAATGTAAATTGTTACTGAATAAATTAAATTAAATTGAATTTGACCAAAACTAAAAAGGTTCTATATATATTTTTATTACCATATTTTAATTTATTTTAATAATTAAGTTGTATTCAAGCTTTGTACTTATGTGAACATCGCATATTCGCCGCAACTACAGAGTCTTTTTCATTTTAGAATCATGAAAAGTCGTTAGTACTCAAAAGTAGTGTAATACAAGTGAGAGGAGACTGAATAAAAAAAATCCGTATATGAAATTGTTTGTTCGTAACGCTTTCGTGTCTTAACAGCTTAACAGATTTGAATGAAACTCGGCATATGGATAGACCAGAATCTGGATTAGGAAATTGGGCTTTTCACCCGGGTATAATGTTCCCTTGGGATAATAAAGCAGAACCTAGTCCATTCCATAAAACTCAAATAGTTGCAGCAATAGTTAATCTACTATCAAGTATCATTCATGAAAATTAAGTTTAATTCAATGATATTCTAGTATACAGATACGTTACACACTCACAAAACAACAGAAAAAAGTGTTCCGCACAGCAGCGGCAGCACATATACACACTTTTCATTCATCTAACATTTCACTTCAAGTCGAAAGAGATGGCTTGATAAAACCAACAAGAAAAAAGAGACGGCTAGTGTTTGTCACTTGCGTTTAAATGAAAAAACAAACATTATTTTTACCATAAATGTGCCATTAGCCGTAACATATATACCATCAAATTTTTGATTTAGGCGTAGATAGGTGATATTAGCAACCTAGGCTTTAAAAATATACATAATAAACCATCGACCACATCACCGCTTACCATGTGGTGAGATAGTGGTCAAGCGCGAGCCTATCATTAATAATAAAAAAAAGTACTTACTACAGACATGATACTAATAAAAGAACGTTTGTTCTACGACTTTGCGTGTGTGTGTTTAAATTGCTATTAATTAATTTCTTGACATATGGATTTTATTTTTTATTATTTTTGTTCGCATGGTATTTACATTTTTTTTTATATAAAATAAATTAAAATAATATTTTCTAATTGAAATAGAATTGCATGTAGTCTTATATATTTGTACCTACATCTATTAATGCTGATTATGTTTAATGTTTCATGATGGATTATATTCGAACGCAATGTAAATTGTTACTGAATAAATTAAATTGAATTGAATTTGACCAAAACTAAAAAGGTTCTATATATATTTTTATTACCATATTTTAATTTATTTTAATAATTAAGTTGTATTCAAGCTTTGTACTTATGTGAACATCGCATATTCGCCGCAACTACAGAGTCTTTTTCATTTTAGAATCATGAAAAGTCGTTAGTACTCAAAAGTAGTGTAATACAAGTGAGAGGAGACTGAATAAAAAAAATCCGTATATGAAATTGTTTGTTCGTAACGCTTTCGTGTCTTAACAGCTTAACAGATTTGAATGAAACTCGGCATATGGATAGACCAGAATCTGGATTAGGAAATTGGGCTTTTCACCCGGGTATAATGTTCCCTTGGGATAATAAAGCAGAACCTAGTCCATTCCATAAAACTCAAATAGTTGCAGCAATAGTTAATCTACTATCAAGTATCTTGATGAATTTGGTTGTATATTGTAGAAAAACACGTTTTATTCATAATTAGTAAACATTATTTATTTATTTTTCAGGATTCACGAGATATAACGATGTTTCTATTCTTGAAATGAACCCTTATCACAATGCAATAAGGTGCATACAAATGTACAAGTGAAGGAACCTGATCTGTTGTTTTCTCTACATATAAAATAAACGACACGGTTGAAAAAAAAAATACTCAACATATAAATAATATTTTTGGATAATATTGATATCGCAGAACGATACCTTATAAGGGGCATGTGTATAGGCAATCTCCTTAGTTCATTTCAAACTTAAGTCTAAGTGCCACATCATTTACAGAAACGCACAGCATGCACTAAGTTATGCGCAGATAATTACAGAATTAATTAATAAAAATCAAAAAAATTACTATTAAAAGCTAAATTGATTGCCATAAATTAAATTGATTAACATAGATTAAACTTAATTAGAATAGATTAAATTAAATTATAATAGATTCAATTAGAATAGAATAGATGAAATTAAATTATAATACATTTTATTATTTATGTAAGATTAGGTACACTAGATACAGAAGAGTTGGTTAGGTCAATATCGTCTTCTATTTATTATTAGTTTAGTTTTTATCATGTTCCAAATAAAACAATTTTGAAAAAATAAATGAAATCGCTCGGCAAATTAAATAGTTGGCACATTTCCTATAAAAAGCTGTTAAACCTCCATGTTCTGTACGAATATAAAATAAAATGGATTTACATCTTTTGAAAACAATTCACAATGCTTTATATTTATTTTCTTTCGTTTCAGTGTGGTATTACTTCTGTAGCGTTGCAAACAGTTATGTCCTCAATGGATATCCTTAACAGAAAAAGATCTGACCTAGCACCGACCTGCCTTATCTGTTATATTAATAAGCATTTTCTTAATAAATATGTTATTATTTTAACAATGAGAGGATGTGAGTCGACGTAGCGAAACTATGGATAAAAGTATTTCACACAAATCAACGCTTTTCGGGTGTCCAAAGTAACCTAGAATGATTTTTTTGTACTTTAATTAGAACAATGAATGTCAAGCAAGTGTTACTCAAGTAACTCACAAATTTTGCACTGTTCAAAGTACAAAGATTATTTTTGAGTGATTTTTCTGTGTCAATTATATTTTATTTTGACAATGGTTAAGTGTTTTATTTTTGGCTTAGTCGCTATTTATTTTTTAAAACTACACTCTTTTGAGTTCAGGTTTTTATATCAGATCACTTGCAATTCTTTATTTTGCATAGTGTAAAAAACACATGTTTTTAGGGTTCCGAAGTCAACAAGGAACCCTTATAGTTTCGCAGCTTAGCTCAAAGACTCTTAGTACTAGAAAGCTTAAATTTGGCATGGATTTATATATTAATAATTCCGACAACGTGGTGAAATAAAATCGTTTTCTTTATACTTAGCCGTAAAGTGGGGTTGTTTGTTTTTTTCGTCTATCCCATGGTGTGGGGTATCGTTGGATATCCCATTCAAAAATATTACGGGTCTGTCAGAACCATTTTTCGATTCAGTGATCCGTTTGCGTAAAATTAAGCTTTAAATTGCAATTTTTAATTAGAGTCAAGTGTTATTGTGTGTGAGTCTTTCATCAACTGCCAGCGAAATGGTTGTTCTTGGCTATGTGAAAAAAATCACGGCACTAGTATATATAAATAAAAACAAAAAGGAAAATTATCACAGCTAAGTAGGCTTAACAAGTTTATGAGTGATAGTCGACCAACTTATAAAATGTACTTGGAACAGTAAAAAATTTGTACAAATGCGATTGAAAAATGACTTATACACTAAAAGAATCGAACATTGCTCTAGCGAAGGGACAGTATTAACTTTGCCGTTCGAAAACTGTTGTCTCCATACATTAATACATTCTATAAGTTGGTCGACGATTACTCGTAAACTTGTAAAACCCACTTAGCAGTGATAGTTTTTACTTTTAATTTTGTTATTTATACTATTGTCGCAATTTTTTTCACACATCCAAAGCCATTTTTGGCCTCCGAAAGTATGACCATGTGTCGGATTTTCGGAGGCGTTTAAAGTGGCTGCCCATTCGGCAGCGCCGAGATACACACACTCTTTCTTTACTCTT
Organism: Orthosia gracilis; assembly: GCA_947562075.1. NCBI lineage: Eukaryota > Metazoa > Arthropoda > Insecta > Lepidoptera > Noctuidae > Orthosia > Orthosia gracilis. The sequence continues at coordinate 30,786,498 of OX387274.1, read as the reverse complement.
TTCTGTTCTTCACAACCCTACCTCTCCTTCATATCTTCGGGAACGCTTTGAGTATCTTGTTCCGAGAGGAAAACCTTGCCGTTCCTCATCGTCTCTTCTCCTTCGTTTTCCTCCCCACTCATCAAGTCGTTACGGTGGATCATTTACTGTTCGTGCTGTCCGTCTCTGGAACAATCTCCCTCACTCCATACGGGATAGCCCTTCGTTGGGTATTTTCAAGAAAAGAATAAGGGAACATTTCCTGTCAGCATGACGCATAGATGATAATGTATTTATTTATTAATTAAGGATTTTAGTAACATTTTATATAGTATGTATTATGTTTATGTATTGTGTGCTGTACACGTATTTGTTTAGTTTATATAGTTAGTAAGAATTTAAATTTTAAGTTTTATTGTGCACTTGAGTATGCTGTCCTCATTTAGTAAAATATCTCTATGACACTGAGGTTTGCAGTAAGAGAACCCAATTATGGGTTAAGCTAGCCTTTGTACATAAGCTGTCCTACTGTATTTGTAAATGTTTGTTTTGTGCACAATAAAGAATAAAAATAACCCTTTACACACACAACACGGGGGCTTTTGAAGCCTGAATCGAAAATTGGTTTTCACAGACCCGTCATATTGGGCATGGCGAAACTATAAGGGTTCCTTGTTGACTACAGAACCCTAAAAATGGGCATGGATATTTCACATAATTAAGAACCCTGTCCTTCAAACTAGAAAAAAACATGTAAATTATATTTTGTTTGTAAATTGGATGACTCTTATACACGTCACTCTTTTTTACCCGACTGCCGAAGTACCCATTATGTTTATCAGTCTATGTATATATGTATGTTTGTTCCTATGTGGCGTTCTAGATGCCAAACGCGTTGACCGATTTTGATGCTTCTTAAGTCAATCGATTCGTCTTAACCTTGCGAGTGTCAGTGGCTCCATTAAAATTGGAAAATAGAAAAATTACGGATTTTCTGACATCTGGTTTTGATCAGCCAGGTCGCGAGTATGTATCCTCCGACTGCAAAACATGAATTTCTTCTTGTCTACGTCTTTTTAGTTCGCTTCTTAAGCAGTCAGTATTTTTGATTTTTAGTCATTTTTTTATCATTTTAAACTAAGGCCGGTGTTTCTTAGCTCATAACTTTTAAAATAAAACTCCAAAACAATCTCAGTGGTCAAAGTCCATACAATTCATGTACGTAACGGCCAAATCAAATGAGAAATCATATAGGTTAATGTTTAGGGTGGTCTTTTAAAGAAAGCACATCACAGAGTAGATCTGTCCTGACAGTGAAAGTCCTTTGTCTGTCAGTTATCTTGTAGCTCTACTTAGAATTTGAAAGAGTACAGCGATCATCTGTTTTAAGAAAGACCGTATTTTTGGAGAAATTCTCCAAGATACGTAGGTTCAATTCAAAATAAATGGCCTGAGTAAAACTACGTAATGATAGACATGGCACGTTATTAACTGAAGCTTAGTAGACATTTTTAATCGCTGGGCCGACTATCCTTTAATTTGGACTAAGTGACATTTTGAGGCTTTGAAAAAGACGAATTGAATCTTTAAATGACTCGTCTTGCTTGGGAGGGTTTTCAAATGTCAAATTGTGGAAAAAATTATTTCGGTTTTTAACCGACTTTCCAAAAAGGAGGAGGTTCTATGTTCGACTTCGAGTTTGTTTTTTTTTTTTGTATGTTCACCGATATCTCCGTCAATTGTAGACTGATTTTGAAAATTATTTTTTTGTTTGTTGGAGTATGTTTCGAAATTGGTCCCATTTTAATTTGGTGAAGATCTGACGAAGAACTTCGGAGATATACAACAAAACTCTTCAATAAGTAACAAAATCTCTCGAGATTGCAGCAATCGCATGTCTGTTTATTGTTTATATCATTTTATAACATAACATCACGCCAAAACGCAATAAAGGGGTACGCAGATGTGTACAGAGAACCTTGATACACTCTCATTTCACCAGTTATGTTCAAGTTTCATGGCATTCGGTTAATCTATTCTGGCATTATAAATGCCTCACTAAAGAGAAGTAGCATAATAGGTACAACTAAAAAGTGAAAAATAAAAAAGTTTTTTTACAAAAAAAAAATACTACCGACTTCCAATTAAAACACTACAAAGTGAAAAATAACTTTCTTTTTCGAAGTCGGTGTCCATAACCAAAAAAAATAGGTATCTCCCAAAGACACCGACTTCGAGTGTAGTGTTTGTAGTGTTTTAATTGGAAGTCGGTAGTATTTTTTTTGAATAAAACTTTTTTTGCTAATTAGGTAGTCTGTGCGGTGACGCCCAAAAGGCATTTATCATAGCCAAATTTCATTGTTTGTTTATCTAGTAAAATACAGATTGCCTTGTTTATCGGTATTGTTCTATACTATACCTAATCCTACAATTAAGTTAAGCTCTCCTGAGTTTTTGCAGTTCTTGAGTGGCGACCACGTACCGAAAGATGCAGCGTTGGCAGGCCGCCCACTAAGTGAACCGATGACCTGGTAATAAGCTGGATACAAGATGAACAGGAGGAATAAATAAATGAATAGATGGTGATTCCTGGGTCAAATACAATCCATGTGACGCATTGCTACAAGCACCGCTTTTTTCGGGGCCACAGCTTTAACTATGTCTAACTAGCGTCTAGAAGAAAGCCGTTACATTTAACGTCAAATGTACACTCTACTCTGTTAGCAAGGTACTGTTTTATATAAATGAAACTTATTTCATTTGACACTATGCCTAAGTGAACAACTATTGAGATTAAATGCCTTGTCTATTCCATTTGGAACGTACGGCTTATTTAACATATTCTTTATTGTACGCCACAAAAATATATGTGCAGGACAAACAATCATAAGAGCAAGTGTACAATGGGCGGTCTTATCGCACAGAGCAATCTCTGACAGACAACCTTTAGATGGACTGAACGAGAGGAGATGAATTTAGGGTTGTCAGTGTACAATTTATCTTAAATGATAATACTTACCTCTTGAAATTTTTCAAAACTGTTTACAAAAAACAATTAACTATAAAAAACTTAGCTGTAGCTTTATACTTATAATGGAGAGGTTAACCTTTATTTTCTATAACTTCTAATCTGGATCTCATTCTATTTATGATATTATTAAAACAAATTACAATGGTTGCAAATCTTATCCTGGCTTGACGATGAGCTTCGGTTAGTTAATTTTTATTGGCAGGTTTATAATTATAGATCCTAGTTTCATGTAAATGTCTTCGGTCAATGGTAAGCGAAATGCCATGTCTTCTAGCACCAGATCGGGTGCTTGTAAAAGAATCCGTGGTTTGCCTATTCACAATATCACGATGACGGCTGGATTGATTTGTGTACGGACGTGACCCTTGGCTGTTACACTTTACCTCACCAGTTTCTTGATACCGTCGCACCCATAAACGAACTGTGTTTCTCTATAAAGAAGTAAATTAAAAAGTTAGATTTCCAACGGAAAACAAATAAAATAATTATTGATTTTATTTTAGATTACACTTACGTCGACATTTAATTCTCGAGCAATACTCTTTAAACTTTGATTTAGTTCCCAAAGGACGATTATTTTCACTTTTAAAAAGTTTCTCAATCGAGACATAATTTTCTGTAATTATAAGTCGTTATTCGAAGAAAACAAGCAGACGAGTAATTATGCTACGATGCGATGTCATGTTTCACTAAACAAAATTTTAAGTTTACCCTCAATCTTCTTCATATTGTAATTTTTATAATATAAACGTCACGGCCGACATGAATGATGTGATGGATGATTCATAAACATATCGATGAATTTCACAACTATCATAAGTATCAGAATGGGGCAGCGGTATAACAGCTTGACTCGTGAGTTATAGGGTCCATGTTCGATTTTTCGATCGGCCTCACGATTTTATTAAATTTTAAAATTCTGTTGTGAGTTTTTAGAAATTTGTAAAACAAGTGTTTGTGGAACAAGTTTTGAAGTTTAAAAATATCAGTAGGTAGGATGCGATGGATATTACCTAGCGGTCAATTGAATGAGCGCCGTCAGTTTTTTTTCTAATCAGAATATCATAGCAGTTTCATTGATGACACAGAGATGGCGTGCACGCGGCGCACGTAAACATCGTTATATATCCTCCTGTCCATAGATGTCGCTTTTTATCCATTTCTAGGGGGTGAGGTTTCTCTGCTGCTGTATGTACAAAAGGAAACTAAGTTAATGCTTGAAAACGTTGTTTGTGTATTGAAAAATTTTATCGTTTTTAATCACTGTCGCTATCGTTTTTAATCATCGTTGTCGTCATCGTCAAAATCACTCTCAGGCGTTCTTTTCGTTTTTGAAGTTATAGGTGACATTTAAAATGTCTGAAAACAGTCTTTTTGTAATCTCGGCAGCCATACAAAAGATTAAAAAAAAATTGAACCAGGCTGCTTTATATTTACAGTTCCGTACCCAAAGGGTCCAAACGGAGCCCTATTGCAGTCACTCACGTGTCTGTCCGTCGTCTGCCACACAGGTGTTACAGCCAAATTCTTGGAGCTACAGTCTTCAAATTTTCGCAGTAAAAGCATCTTGTTGACTCAAAGCCATACAAATTGTAAAAAAACCGAGTTGTGTGTTCGTTAAGTAGATAAATAGTGTATTTTTGTTTTAAAAATTATTGGTAAAAAGGAATGAGATGCCACCAAAGTCAGCTTTTTTTAACAAAATTTTGTGCCGACGAATTTTTTACCTTCCATTGAACTTGATTAGGTGATTATGTTTATTAAGTACGTATATTTTACCAAAAAAACAACAATATATTGAAATGCCCTCATTTTTCCTATTACAATCAACTTGATTTTTCGGTTTGGTACGGTACCCTAAATGTGTGCCGGTTTATTTTAACATTTTTAAGGTGTGCTCAGACCACATGTGACGCTTATTTTTTTTGACATAACAGAAATGCCCCGCTATAACACTGCGAAGTTTCTAGGCCGGTACTACACAGTCACCTAGCCGCTTTCAGATTCGTCGAATCTAACAATTTGATACGGTTTTGAACTTAAAACGATGGATGGGACGCAGCTTTTGTCGTGGGCTCTTGTACTATAGGGTATATACTTTTTCATTCATGATAAATTTATTTTTTGTGACCGCGAAAATACGAGTAGTTTTTTTTTATTACTGAAAAGTACATCATTTTCGTGTTATTTCAAATCAAATCAAATATGTTTATTTGTTCGAATATGGTAAAATAGATGTTACAATATTGGTTCCAGCATATCCTGCCATAATATGGCGTACAAATATTTATTAATAATTATGAATTATAGTATAAAATCTGTATATGTCTATTGAAATTGTATTGCAGTAATAATAATGAATAAAAAAATAAATTGTATTATATTAGTAACGACTTATCTTCTAAATATTCTTGAACACAGTAATAATTTTTCTCCAATAACAGTCTGAACAATACCCTTTTGAACAACGGCAATGACAAATCTTGAGTATTATTTGGTCAATGATTAAATATAATAATTGCCATGCAGTAAGTATTTCTTTTAAATAGCGTTAATTTTATTTGGGGTAGTTTCAATTTGTCTTTGTGTCTATTCATTTTGTAACTGCTTTTTTCGAAAAGATTTTATTTTCTTTTTACAAAAATGCATGTTTCAAAAATATAAAGACATGGTTAAGATAGTATTTTAAGTTTTTGAAATGGTTTACAGCTATTCAAAAAGTGGGCTCCACACATTGCCCGGATATTTTTTTTTTGTGCTTTAAAAAGTCTATGCACGTATTTCAGACCCTAATGACAAAACCTTTTATCTATTACCTACTTATAAAAATATTTTAATTCTGACTGCTCTATATCAAGACTTAGACCTCAGTTAAGGCACAGCGTGTGTAAATGTTAATAAATCTCTGCGGCCCATTCATTACGCGCCAGAAAATGACCATAAATTGCCGGTGATATGGCTTGGAAATCCGTCACTATATGAGGTCAAGATTGCTCTATCTTTGTGGGTATGTAGTATATAGTTAGTGTGTCAATGTTTGTGTCTAGGATAGTGTTGATAATATCTTGTTAAGTGTATCAAAACGTTGGTTTCTAGTGTTGGACAGGTTTGGTTCCCATGAAGTAATTTTACCTATTTCGGCCACAGCGACTGCTTTGATCAACTTCTCAAGGTGGTTCACAGCTAAGAAGCTCTTTCAGTTTCCCACATGTAATTAACATATCCAGGTCTGGCCGATAAATTCCGACCAGAAAGAAGACATGTTTACGATATTATAAGTCAGTACGAGTAGTTTAGTTATAGGGGCGGTAAATAAGGGGGCGGGCTGTCAATTAGCGCTACCAGGGTATTAATCATGCTTCTCACTCAGCATATGCTGAGCCCGCTTCTTTTGCCTTACTTAAATAATATTTTGCCTCAGAGCTAATTTGTGTTTGTTCATATGTTTATTCATTTACTAGCTTCTGCCAGCGGCTTCGCCCGCGTTAATGTCGAAAATTATCGCAAGACAACATATTCCCGGGATAAAAACTATCCTATGTGCTATTCCAGACTATAATCTCTCTCTGTGCCAATTTCATCTACATCCGTGCAGCCGTTTGAGCGTCAAGAATTGACAAACATACAAACACCCCCACACACTACACACTCACAAACTTTCGCCTATATCATATTATCACATCGCCTCGCGCACCGTTCCCCCGCTTTACCCGCCGCGCGTATTTATGTCGCTCGAGCTCTATTCAAGTCAATCTTATCGTGATAACTTTTAAACTATGCGTTCAAATTACTTAGTGTAAAAGTCAAAGTTTATCTACATTAAATATTTAAAGCGACAAATGTGATTTTGATTTTGATAAAAGTTTAATAAATATTCTAAAACGTGCATTGTAAAAAAGTATCCAATTTAATTGTATTTAAAGTTCTCTATTTTGGTCATAGTGGCTTCCACATAAAAGGTAGATATATGCTGTCGCGGACTTTTATTTAAAACTATTTAAGACAAACAATCCTACGGTACATTATATTGGTGTATCTCCAACGGTTTAGGCAGCGCACGCGAAGATAGTTCTCAGAGGGCAGAATTTTTGCCGACTTACTTGATATTTATCGTTATATTAAGACCAAAATACAAAAAAAAAACATTATAATTTGTAGCCTATGTGTTATTCTGATGTATAACCTATATTACTGTAAAGTTTCATCCAAATCCGTTTAGTAGTTTTTGCGTGAAAGAGTAACAAACATACATCCATCCTCACAAACTTTCGCATTTATAATATTAGTAGGAAAGTAGGATTTCTTTATTTCTCTAATTCTATATTTCTGTATTTCTCTGTTTCTCTATTTTTCTATGCCTCTATGCCTCTATTTCTCTGTTTATCTATTTCTCTGTTTATCTATTTCTCTATTTCTTTATTTCTCTATTTCTCTATTTCTCTGTTTCTCTATTTCTTTACTTCTTTATTTCTTTGTATATTAATTTCTTTCTTTAGCTTTGTTGTCATGTCGCGTTACTGTTCCAATACATAATAATTCTATCAATACTTTTTTCAATGTTGAGGTCGGCTATCAGTCTAACCGGATTCAGCTGAGTACCAGTGTTTTACATGGAGCGACTGCTTATCTGATCTCTACAACCCAGTAATTGGGTAACACGATATCCTTGGCCAGACTGGTGTCAGATTTCAGGTTCAGACTACCCATAACGACTGTCTAAGATCTTCAAATGACAGCCGGGATCAACGGCATAGTGTGCACGGAGGAAACTCGCTATGTAGAGCTAGTCACCCATCTACGGACCAAACTCGGCAAACGTTACTTAATCTAGAAGATGGACCTGTGGTTAAGCAACGCTAGCCGAGATCGACCCTGGGAGTGATAACCATCGATCATTCATAATTATTACCATCATTATTATTTCAGTTTAAAGAAATTTACTGTACACCTACCCAGGAATCGTTCATTGACCAGTTCGGTGCAGTTTTTGGATTCCCGCGGCCCTCACCCGGTCATCAGTTCTCCTTGTGGGAGGACCAACTCTGCATCTTTTGGAATGCGGTCCAGATCCTTTCAGCCCCATCAGCCATCCCTTCTGCGAGTAATATGCCCTGCCCATTGCCATTTATATTTGACAAGTCATCGAGTTATGTTGGTTAGGAACTTTAAGCTTTATTAATATGATCAGAGTCATGAACTAATTATATCAAACAACATTTCAAATTCTTTTTCCAGTCTCATATTTTTTTTTAAGTTTTGACATCCCAAAGGAATGTATAGAATTCCCATAAAAATATTTAAATTCACAAAAACTAATGTATCAAATAAAATTTAAAAGTATCGTTCGGTCACAATTTACTAGGGTCGTTGTAGTCGTAAAACCTTTGAAATTCAAAGCTCTTACTAAGTGAGAAATATTGTGTTTATTTTTATTGATATTTCAATAAATATTATTTGAAAGAAACTGCTTGTTAGAGTTGGAGTTCAAACATGAAACAATATGAAATTCTCTTTGAAACCTGTCATCAGTTATTTTCTTATTTACACCAAAACTAATTATATAGGCACTATTTGTAAAGAGTATATCCAAATTATATTAGAACTAGCTTATTAGCACGCGGCTCCGCCCGCGTGAAAATTGTTTTATTATCCCAAGGGAACAAACTCCCGGCAGTTTGTTCCCTTGGGATAATAAAACAATTTAATCAAAAGACAAGTATCCTATTTCTTAATCCAGAACATGGTCCACCCGTGTGCCAAGTTTTATCCAAATGTGTTTAGCCGGTTATACGTGAAAAGGTAACAAGCAAACAGACAAATAGACTGGCAGAGTTACTTACGTATATTAATAACTAGCAGTCGCCCGTGGCTCCACCCACGTTTCGTTAGTACTTTCCCCAATATCTTTATAAATGGTAGCCTATGCATTATTCAGATGTAGGTATAAGCAATATTACTGTAAAGTTTCATCAAAATCCGTGAAATAGTTTTTGCATGAAAGAGTAAAAAACATCCAGTCACCCATCCTCACAAACTTTCGCGTTTATAATAGTATTGAGATAACTATGGATTAACATTCTGCTTTCACCCAATTTTTGGCATATGAAAGCGTTCAGCACAGACATAAATCTAACTAGATAACGCAAGTCCCTCCATCTGTATGAAAACCAAGCGTGCCACTTTTTCACACACAATTTAAAAACAAATTTATTTACCAATGCAAGAAAACATTTCCAATGCCTCGGCCAACTTTTTCTATACAGATTTTACAGCTCAATATAGCATTTTTCTAGACTTCGGTGTATTTCCGGTGCCGATAATGCTGAATGAAAAGCTCAAAGTACGATCGTAATTTCACTGTGTTTTTTGACACGTTTTTCGACACACACATGAAATCGCGTCATCTAGTTAGATTTATATCTGTAGGGTCAGAGATACCGTGAAATGGAGTCTATTTCATGATTTTTAACCGACTTCCAAAAAGGAAGAGATTCTATGTATTTTCACCGATATCTCCGTCAATTGTGGACAGATTTTGAAAATTCTTTTGTTGTTTGAAAGAGTATGTTCCGAAATATACAACAGAACTCTTCAATAAATAACGGGGACTCTCTCGGGATTGCTGTAATCGTACCTATGTCTATTTATTGTTTATACCATTTCATAACATAACATCACGCCAGTACAGTCTAAAGAGGTACGCAGATGTGTACAGTTTACCTTGGTACTCTCTCATTTCACCGGTTATGTTCAGTTTCATGATATTCGGGTAGTCTATTCTGGCATTTTAGGTATTTTACGTAACTATTTGCCTATTAGGTAGGTACAGCTAAAAAGTGAAAAATAAAAAATCTTTTTTACAAAAAACAAATACCACCGACATCCAAATGAGAATACTACAAAGTGAAAAATAACTTTATTTTTGGAAGTCGGTGTCCATAACGCAAAAAAATGGTATCTACCAAAGACACCGACTGTGCGCTTCATTGTTTTGTTTAGCCGTATAACCGCAGTGACTACTCTAATGCAATACTCCACAAACCTTTCGCTTGTCTTTTTGTCCATGAGCCCATGCAGGCTCTCCCTCGTTATTTTCCTGTCCAGCTCGTATTCAAGTCAGTAGCGTTCCCTGATAAATAACGGGCACTCTACAAGTATGTGCTGGACAGTCTCTGCTACGCCTGGATCGCAGACGCACGGTGGGCTCTCCTTACACTTGAAGCGATTCAAGTATTCAGAGAACTCACCGTGCCCCGTTAAAACTTGCGTGAGGACGCCTTCGGGCCGCACCTGTTGTACAATACGGAAAGCCGTTATTGCATTCGAAAGAAACATTTTCGTCACAGAAGCGGTCTCGCCTGACACATATCTTCGATTCTATTCATCAAGCGATTCCAAACGGATCTGTAGCTTGATAAATTAAACCGGACACTGGTCGTAGTCCGGCTTCCTCCGTAACGACAATGCTGCCTCCTTAGCCAACTCGTCCGCTCGCTCATTCCCCGGCAGGCCCGCGTGGGCCTTTATCGAGAACAAAGACACAGCTTTACTCTGGCCCAGGGCGTGAACCAGATTGGCGCGCGCGCGAACCGCCAGGGGCTTGAGAGAGCGATGGTTTGCAAGCTTCTGCAATGCGGATAGGATTAGAGGATAAGGATAGGATAGGAGGTTCCGGACTTCGCCTTCATTATCCCAAATGGATAATGCGGCTCCGACCTTCCCCTCAATCTTGCTACCGTCGGTGAAGATTCGCACCGCCTGCACATTGTTGCTATCTAGCAACTCCTGGTCTGTCAGGCACATGAATTCCAGGGGCATTTGTGTAGCTGGATGAGGGGCTTCTGCAAACTGCAATCTCGATCTCCCTGTCCCCCGGCAAAAACCGGGATGACCCTCTCCTCGCTTCATACAGGGCGGCTGCCTCTTGTATGCGCAGGTCTAGAAGTAGTATCCCAAATAGTGCCAGTGCCGAGTTCAGAGAGACAGTACGGTAAGATTTGTAGAGCTTCTGAGCGAATCCCCGCTGAACAGAACCTAATTTCTTCCGTATTCCCGGATCATGTTAATAATGTTTAATTAAACCCTCATTAAACTAATTGATGGATCAAATATGATGAATATGTCACAGATATATTGTTTAACAATAATATTACGATAAAGTAAGGTAATTTTGCCTTGGAGGCATGTTTCGAAAGATACCTACATAATAACAGAGACATCGCAGGCGAGTTGTCAATTATAACGGCATTTGTACGTTTTAAAACTAGAATTTAGTAAGCAAGTTATTGGAACATTTGTACCGACTTCAAAAAGAAAAGGTGGTAATCAATTCGACTCGTATGTACGTAATATTGTTGGAATTGGCCAAATTCACATATGTTATTCTAATTGGGCTTCTAATTGTCAAACACATAAAAAAGTCAACGACACATGTCAAAGACAAATTTCATAAGTGTATGTTTGTATGTTCAAATGTCTATATGTTTGTATCTATTGTAGCGCGATCGCTACAAGACGCTTTGCTTTAGCCTCTTTTTAATTTGTCAAAGCAGGCTGGTTATAATTATTTAAATTTTCATATTTCGTTTGGCAAGGAAACAGAAGACTATTTTTCTTTTTCTGGTACTGACGGATTGGATTTGATAAAAAATGTTTGGCTCTGAAATCATCTGCTAAATTAATTATTGGTATTTTTTATAGTAACTGTTTAAAAGGTCTTCGGGATTCCGAACATCTTCAACGGGTTCCGTTCATTATTTTTTTTTAAAACAGCCTGTGTTTTTGGAGAGGTTCTAGGGAAGGCGGGTTTGTTCATCCAGCGTGAATTCCCGACGATTGGCTGCTATCATATTTATTATTAAGTTTATTTTTACCGTAGCTTACCTTTTAAGTTTCCGTAGTTCAAAACTTTTTTTTTTTTAATAGAACTGCGTTGAAGATTAGGTACGTGAATTCAGCTTTATACCTTGCCAAAATTTCACTCATGAGTTTATTCTACTAAATATACTAAATAATAAATATGATATTAACTATTGCGGTTCAACCTGTTCTTTTAAAAAATGTGTTTACCTTTTTTCTATATTTTATATTTTCGGTGTATTTTATTATATTACAAAATTACTTTATCGATGCGTTAAAAAGTTTATTTTTATTTCGTAACGCTACAGTATGTATGTTTGTCCACGCATTTCTCCGAAACTACTTATCGTATTGTGACCATTCTTTTTTTATTGAATTAGGTGTCTCTCAACTTAGGGAATAAAGTTTCATCAAAATCGGTTCAGCAGTTTTCAAAATATGGAACATACAACCGAACACCTTAGCGACAAACAGCACGAGTGTGTAATTTGAGTTAATGAGAGTATTTTGTCAATCCTTTAGGTACCTTACTATAGAACTTGCTCACTTCTCAATGATGGTCTACCACAACTAAAAAGAGAAAAATTAAAACTATTTTGCAAAAAATAAACCGACTTCCAAAGCAAAACAAAACACTAAAAAGAGCAAAAATTACTTTTGTTTCGGCAGTACGAGTCACAAAACGACACCGACTTCAGAAAACAAAAAAGCAATTTTTGCTCTTTTTAGTGTTTTACTTTAGAAGTTGGTTTATTTTTTGTGAAATAGTTTTTATTTAGTAGTGAAGAATTACCAATTTGAGTACATGGCGTGTGCTCGCGCAAGTGTTTAAAGAATAACACATTTAATTTTTAATTTTAATTTAATTTCTCTTCTAATATTCAAATCATGGTTTTTAAACGACCGCTGTATGAGTTAGCTATCCTTCCCTTTCCCTCCTATCCCGCTCCCATACCGAAGAGAGAGAGGGAAGACTCGCCGCACGCGCCCAATCGCGGCGCGTCTGCTTCAGCCAACGAGGAACTGGCCGTCATTCGCATAAAAAAAGCTCGAATCACCGCAACACCGCTCCACAATATTTTATATTAAACCGCATTTAACCGCACAGTATTCTATCCAAACCGCTTGAACTTTACTAGTGTAGCCGGCACACGTGTGTATGAACTAAAAGTGCAAAGTGATAGTGCAGCCTCGTGGGAGCATCGGCACAGCAGGCCTGCAACAGCGTGCACCGTCATCATCTAATTCAAGTAAGCCCATCCTTTCCCTTAGCTCAACTCATACTGTGTGTCATGTTCTACATTCCAATTACTCTCATTCTGTCTACTTACAATCCGCAAAAAAGCTAGTTCCCCGCTGAGGTCCTTCGAACTAACCCCAAGCTAAATGATAGGTCCTACGAAATACCCCCAATTTAAATGAACGGTCTACACATTATTCATATTTTTGGGGGTATTTCCACAGCGTGATTTTCTATATATTGCACGATGGAAGTATTTCTCCGGAAAAACAACTCCCAGAGATCTCCTACTACTCGTTTCTACTAAAAATATTTATGTCAATTACAAATCAAACTTTGAAATTTCAGAGCAATAGCTCTGAAATTTCAAAGTGAACAAGTTATCTGTCTGGCTGCCTCGTTGGTCGCAAACGATTTCATTTCGAGTCATGGGGCGGACTAAATGTTAAGGCCATTACTCCGCTTTAGTGCTGTAAAACGGTTACTTTCTAAAGCTCGTCAAACTCATCAAAATCGGCCAATCTAGAACGCCACATAGGAACAAACATACATACATACTTGTACATACATACACACTTTAACGTATTTGTATATACATACATAAAACACATTACCCTCCTTCGGCAGTTAAAATTTGATAAAAATAGGACTTTAACGTTATGGCTTCCGTATGTCATATCCGTTTCTAGCGTATATTTGATTCGTATACGCATTTTGTAAGTAATAAAAGTAAGTAAATGTACCTACTATACATAGTAGGTAATGCTTATTTGATTTGTCGTAATGTTTATGAGTTTTCATGGCTTTGTTATTTTATCTGATTGAGGAATATGTACAGTGAAGATATTTTAGACCGATCACAAAAAGGTTAGAAATGGGTGGATAATTGAGTTCAAACAAATATTTACACATACTTATGTAAAGATGGTTCAACCCATCTGTGCGTTTGTGATTGTGAGAATGTTTATGAGTGCCTATAGTAGTGTTCGCGTGTGGGTATATGTGTGTGTGTGTGTTTACGTTTTTGCTGATAGTACCATTTAATCGAAGTTGAAAAATACTAACTATGTAATTACAAGGTGGTGGTGGTTGTGATAAAGAAGATACTTGTAAGATGAGGTTACAAAAAAAAATGCCATAATAGTGGATACAGTTTTCAGATCTATTGGAAATTGCCAACCTTATTACACAGACATATACTCTTGCGCCTATAATTGCCATTAATAGAAATTTAATTATTTTATTTGTGTACTAGCACTCCGCCCGCGACTCGTCCGCGTGATTTCGTTTATTCTGTGAATGATGCTCTTATGTGCAGTTAGTGAAGGCGACCAAAAATAAGCTATTATTAAATCAATAAAAAAATGGGTATCGTAGATATGCAGGTTTTATTGTATTGTGACGATTCGTTATTTGACTTATAGAATAATAAATTTCATGTTACAGCCACAAAGTAAAATCCTCCCCTTAAACTTAATAATCCCTTTTTGCCCCGTTGAGGGTCGAGTTTTGAAAAACCCAAATGTTTTATTCGCTCTTTTTTTCTATTTTCGTTTATGTTAGTCAGATTGCGCAGTACGCTTTCCCAAAAAAACTTTAACACCCCTTCACCCTTTCTGGGGGGTAGTTTTAGATAAATATTGATTATCAACTTTATCCCCAAGGAATACAATTTTTCATACAAACAGATTTTGCCCCTTTTCACCTCCTCAACCTTTAAGGTTGAATTGCCGAAAATTCCTGCTTGGTGCTCCCCTAGAACCCTACATCATAAACAAAACCCGGTCCAGTAAGTTTCTTAGCTTGAGGTTAGTTTAGAAAAACAATAAAGGTTATGACAACCGTTATTATTAACTCAGGTTGGTATTTGTGCCAAGTTTCAAGTTTATTAACCCAAGAAATATGATTCTTCAAAAAAAACTTTAACACCACCTAAATCATCATTTGGGGGTAGTATCAATTAACTAATTATGGCAAGCTTTATTGTTTACTAAAGATGGTATTTATGTCAACTTTCAAATTTATTAACCCAAGAAATAAGATTCTTCAAAATACTTGAATACGCCCTAAATAGTTTTGGAGGTAGTTTAAAAAAAAACTAATAATGATAACCTTTATTGTTTATCGAGGATGGTATTTATATCAAGTCACATATTTATTAACCCAAGATATAAAATCTTAAAATAAATTGCATCTTCTAAATCATCATTTGGGGGTAGTTTCGAAAAACTAATAATAAAAAACTTCATTGATTTTTTTAGGTTGGTATTTGTATCAAGTTTCAAGTTTGTTAACTGAAGTAATAAGATTCTTCTAAAAAACTTTAACACCCCTAAATCGTCTTTTGGGAGTAGTTTCAAAAATAATAATAACAACCTTTAATATTCATTTAGGTTAGTATTTGTGCCAAGTTTCAAGTTTGTGTCGAAAAATATGATTTTCAGACGAGTTTCAAGAATTTTGGCTGCCGGAATTAGGTTTTTCATACAAACTTTCAACCACCTTTTTACACCCTTAGGGTACAATTGCCCAAAAATCCTTTCTTAGTACTCACTCACGTCACTTGAAAAACCTTTTTGGCAAATCTACATACCCTACCCTACCCTACCTACCTACTTACCAATTTATTAAACCATTTATTTGAATAAGTATTAATACTATAATACAAAATGTAACCAACTGTTGTTTCTACCGGGGATCCAATTAAATTTTAGAACACAAAAGCTGCTATTGTGACTTAAGTATGAAAGTGAGATATATTCTCTCCTAGCCTGTTTTGTATTTAATAATGAGTACTTTAATTATGTAGTACATAATTTTTATATATCATCAATAGATTTCCGAGCACACGCCAAACAATGAATTTTATAAGCAAAATATTGCTACTTTAGGTTACATTATTGCAATTTTCATAAGGATATCATTTTTTTTTAAATAAATTATTGCCTTTGTTACTCAGGAATAAGAATAATGTAGCTTTCCATTAGGCGAAAGAATTTTTTAAATCGGTCCAGTAGTTTCGGAGCCTATTCGGTACAAAAAAACAAACAAAAAATTCTTTCCTCTTTATAATATTGGTATGGTATAGATTTTGAGTAAGCCTTTTATCGGAATATACAGTTATATAAATTTACATCCCCTATGAATTTTGAAAAATCCTTCCTTAGTGGATGCCTACGTAATAAGAGGAATACGTGTGCGAAATTTTAAGTTTCTAGCCCTAAGGGTTTGGCCTGTGCATTGATACATCAGTCAATCACTTTTGCCTTTTATATAAAAAAAAGATACCAAAACCAAACCACCAAAGAAAACCAAAAGAAAGGAAAACCAAAAGGAAAGGAGAGGAAGACCAAAGAAAAGTTTGATGAATTGTGTGAGAAATGACATTGAAGAATATAAGAATCAATGAGAGCGTGACGGTTGACAAAGCAAAATGGAAGAAGAACAGCCTAATTATTGTGTAAGTGAATTCGGCAAGGCAAAGGTTTTGACCCCATGAAAGAGTATGATAAATCCTCTTTAAATCATTAGGTATACCCTTTTCGAAAGAGTCCAGTATTTTTTCAAAGAGTATATTTTGTCATACTCTTTCATGTAGTCGAACCTATTGCCTTGCCGAATTCACTTAGCTAATAAGGCCGCCATGTTGCGCTAACCCTGAGTAACATGGGCAGGAAAATAATGATGAAAAACCTCCATAACATAATTTCACAACAAATCAAAATCTAAATCCCAAATCCTGTAAAACTACACGAAACAACTAATTACAACACAAACCCACTTTAGTTCCTTCCACAGTAACATGTACTGAGAAAAATTTTAGTTTATTAAGTGTGAAATTGAAGTAGTTTCAAGTTGAAACACATTGTTTACGCTAGAAGACAATAGCTTTGAGCGACGGGGCAGAGTGCACTCATTTGTTGACGACGTTTCTTTGTACGGTATACTTTCTGGAAACTTGGATCTGCTTATGCCACAGATATAAAATAAAATGAATTTTAGTATCTGTTTAAACGCTGAGTGTCATCTTTGCCTTTCCGTACTTTATTGCAATCAATCAATCAACAAATCTGCCAGATAAAAACTACACATCTACCAAGCCAAGCTACATATTTGACAAAGTAAGCTGTGTACAATGTTACTTCTTACTAAAATTGTAAATGCGAAAGTTTGGATGGATGCATGTATGTTTGTTACGTAATCACGCCAGAATGGCTCAACGAATTTGTATAAAATTTGACACAGATATAGATTATAGTCTGGAATAGCATATAGGCATATCCCGGTATAATGTTCCCTTGGGATAGTAAAACACTTTTCACGCGGGTGAAGCCACTGGTAGAAGCTAGTTGTAGATATTTGACATACTAAGAAACATTTTTGACAAACTAAGATACCTACATTTTTGACGAAGTAAGCTACATCTTTGACAAAGTAACCTACAACTATGACAAAGTAAGCTACATCTTTGACAAAGTAAGTTTAATCTTTGAAAAAATAACTTACATCTTTGACAAAGTAAGCTATATCTTTGACTAAGTAAGCTAAATTTTTGACAAATTAAGCTACACCTCACATAAACAAAGGTTCCCTCACTTTTGAAAAAGTAAGCAGGTTTCGTAGCACAGGTAATTTAAATTACAAATTGTGTGTGTTCAACCAAACTTCTTTGCTCTCAAATTAAGCTTCATCTCTCGCATAAAGTGATTTTTTTTTACAATTTACCAATGACAAATTACTTTCGAAGCCCATATTACCTCCATGACTCAAGCGTTATTACTGTTAATAAGTGTTGACACGGGAAACGCTTATTACATTTAAAAAAAGATCGATTTTCAATTAATTTCATGTTCTGGGCTCTGGCAAACGTTTTACCCTTCATTAAAGCGATGGAAGCATAATTGGGAATTCAATTTAATTTGATGGCAGAGGAAGTGATGATGTAGGTATATATACTATATTGTTTTACCGGATAATATATTGTGAATCATGTACCCAGTATCTCTAAAGAAACTCTCCAAAGTTGAAGTAAAAGTAGGTTTTACAAAGTTGATACGACAGAGGGGCTTAGCTTCACTTGTTAGTTTGACTGACCGACATTTGACAATTCAAAAGTGCCTGTAATTGGTCTATTTGAAATAAACGTTTTTGATTTTGATTTTTTTTTTTGGGCTTTCCTTGATACTGCTTAAACTAGGTACCATTCTCAAGCTCTGTACCAAAAATCATTTAAATAGGAGCAGTAGTTTAGTCGCAAATGATTTTTTAAGTTTTTGCTCCGTTTGAACACGATGTATCTTTCCTAACAGCTGATTATGTCTATACGCTTAGGTCATGCACCTTAAAACGATAAATGTGAGTAAAACCTACGACGCGTTGTTGCCGCTCTGACGCAAGTCACAAGTACAACCAAATATTTTCGCTAAAAGATGGCAATGCAAACAAGGAAGCAATAAATACACACACTTGCACTTTCATACGAGAGAGTGACAATCATAGCAAAACATCCCGCGCGTAAAAGAAATAGAAATAGTTCTTGACCTTGCGATCGGTAAGTGGGGCGGCGTCTAAAAAATAGTTTTTTCAGTTCGCCGACGCAGCCCTTTGAGAACGTACTTACGTAACACGGAAGCTCCTGCGCCGGCGGCACCGCTTTTGTTTTAGCAAACTCGCGCGCTGACAATTGTGATTATCTTTTGTTATTGTGATAGGACACTAAATAAGTTGAAGTTAATTAGTTTAATTAGTAAGTTAGTTTATTTCTTTTTTTTTATTGTGATAGGACACGTAACTTGGGATTATTGTTATTTTTTAGTGTTAGTGTTTTTTTTTTGGGATTGACTATTTTTATTGTGGTAATTAAACTGGTTGTGTGTGCGTGTGATTAGTGTTCAACAATGCCTCGTGTGACTTACACGGCGTCTGAATACACAGACATGATTTTAATTTATGGTGAATGCCGTGGAAACGCAGTTTAGCTCTGCGAACCTACCGAGAGAGGTATGGTGACATCCGCAATTGCCCCAGAAACGCCTACACCATAACATTGGCAGTGCAAAGACTACGGGACAACAAAAGTATAGTGCCGCAACAGGAGGGAGTGCCAACGCGGCAAATACCCGCTGCTTGGGAAGAACGGATTTTAGATGATTTTTCCCGCAACCCAACAACGAGTCTCCACAGAGCCGCCCGACAGTTTAGGGTTTGTCACAGAACCATACACAAGGTTCTGAAACGAAACAAACGTAAACCTTATAAGTATCGGAAGGTGCAAGCGTTGTTACCGAGAGACTTGCCTGTAGGAACAGTTACTGCCAATGGCTTTTAAATAAAACTACAGAAGACCGCCATTTCCTAAGCAATGTAATATGGACCGATGAGAGTACTTTTACTCGGAACGGCATGTGGAATAGGCAAAACCTCCGGTACTGAGTCTGGAAAATCCACACGTGTTTCGAGAATCTGAACACCAGTACAGATTTTCTCTCAATGTGTGGGCTGGTATTCATAATAATAATATCATCGGCCCAGTTTTTATATACGGCATCCTTACAGCGGCGAAATTTTTAGATTTGTTAAGGGGTCCCGTGGCCGAGTACACAGAGCAACTGCCTGTATCTGTTCATCAGAAGTTGTGGTACCAGCTGGACGGAGCGCCTCCACATTCTGTGCTGGCTTCCAGGGAGCGGCTCACAGAGATGTTTGGGCAGCAATGGATCGGTCGATTCGGACCTGTTCGGTGGCCACCACGATCTCCAGACCTCACCCCCATGGATTTCTTTTTGTGGGGGTAAATTAAGGCCGAAGTGTATGCCTCAGAGGTCAATACTATTGATGAACTTAAAAATAGAATAATTTTAGCATTTCACAAATTAAAGTGCTTAGCGACGGACAGTGATTTAATTAGAAAAATAAATAACAATATTATCCGTCGCTATAATTTGTGCGTGAGTGTGAGTGGAGGACACATCGAGAATTTATAAATAACAATATTATCCGTCGCTATAATTTGTGCGTGAGTGTGAGTGGAGGACACATCGAGAATTTAAAGATTTAGGTGTTTTGATTGTTGTGCGGATATTTTAAAAACTAACATAAAAGCCAGCGCCAGCGGAGGCCTATGCCACCGCCCGCGCACCGAACCGCCCGCCCGGCCGACCGCTTTGACCGCCGCCCGTGCCGCCGCGCGCCGCCCGGGCGGCTCCTTTGACACGAGAACACAGGCCGCCGTCGCCTACCAGCGCGCGTGCGACGTTGTCGGCTTGCCGCTTTGTTACCGCCTAGGTATCTAAGGTCAGTTAAATTTGTTTACATAGGGTGGTTGCGTTTTATTCTGATTTGTAAGCGATTTAGTCAGTTTGAAAAAAAAAAAACTCATTTATGGTGCTTTTGATTTTTATACCTTATCGAATTAATACTAAACACGTATAGTATACGTAGTGTAATTTAATGCCCCTCTGTCATATCAACTCGTATGGTGGACATCTCGCCCATAAGCACAAAATGGGCCGTATCCATTAAGTACAACTAAGGAGTAGGAATCTCTGCCGGTGTCTAAGTTTCCTGACACCTATAGCTTGGGGTTTAAAATTCATCAAAGAATATGTTACATCCAGGTAAGCGTGCCACCATCGACCACCATCTTTGACTGTCCATTATTTTTGATGTGTTCGCGCTTCACCACAATCTCACCTGATCGTAAAGGTGGGATACTGGAGCAACGCTACTCCATCAGAAATAATTATTACAAAAAAAATTATAAAGAGTACTTTCTGCGAAAACAATATTATTCTTTGTGGTGTAAACATATAAATTGGTGCTTCTAAAGGCTTTTGTATTAACATTACTTGAAAATCTCTTGATAGGCTCTGTTATAAATTATATCAATCGTAGTCTACTGAATTCACTTAATCATCAATACATGTAATAAATTTGTAGAAAAGTCGTTTTTGCACATCGAAAATATTTCCCAAATTACTTTAGAAAATCCTTCCTTTCTTTAAAGGTTGTCTTGAAAAGATCGCTTTTAGCGATATGGCCGCCCATTGTGTCACCCAGTGTGATGTTTCTTCTTCTATACTTTCTGTAACTAATATGGTGTACATAATAAAGAGTATTCTATTCTATTCTATTCCTTTTAAGGGTGTTAAAGGATATCCAACAGAACCCGTTTCCATATTTTTTGGAGTTTTTGTCTGTGTGTCGGTTTGTCTGTTTACATGTTTGTCTGTTTAGTTGTCACTTACAATATGCGAAACCAATGTAGATAACTTTTATAAATAAAAATTGTGCGTAAATTGAAGTATTACTTAGTTTTTGTTTCATCTCAATCAGTTCACTCGATCAAAAGTTAGATGAATTTAAAGTGTTCAAGAAGTAAAATATTACAACACACGCAATTCAGATACTCGGACAGTTGAACTCCATACTCGATAGATGGCGTTGTGCATTTGAAGTCATCTTCTGAATGGCGGTTTTCAGATTTACCGCTAAAGAATGAACATAGAAAAACAATTGGTAGCTATGTGCGTAGGCAGGCAGGTAAGAAGTAGAGTAGGTAGGAATGTATTGTAAGTAGGGTAAATTATTCGATGTATTTTTCCAGCAAATGTCAACGACCCCAATAAACTCAACAAAATATTATACACATATTTCAAAGAAAAGTTATCGAAATAAAATATCTTTCTACACGCTCAATAAACACCCTTAAAATATCTACAAAAATAACTTCTAAAAAGCTCATACGAATTATCTGAAAACATATTTTATTACGAAGAAATAAAATGAAATTGAAAATTTGAAACTCTCTTAAAGATTTCTGTTTTAATGGTAGAAAGTTTTCAGCTTTGATAGTACCTACTGAGACATCTCATTCCTTCCAGACTTATCTTGGAACGTTGTTGAGTACTTCAGGAAGTTTCAAAATCTAGATTCTTCAGGGGCTGTCTTGTAATTACGAAGGCAATTTGAGTATAACTTTGAGCAATGTACTTGCTACCTTCACTGTTTTGAAAATAAAAGGAAAAAATCCCTAAACCTAAAAAAAATAAGACATGACTTCCACCAAATAGTTTTTTATTTTATTTGTTTTGGGATGCCATCCTCATTGGATGGCATCCCAACTTCTCCTGCTCTGGGTGAAGTGGAAGGGCGTGCCAGACTTTTACTGACTAAAACACACCCGTGTTCCTTCAGTTGCTTGAGCCAGTGCCGCGGTAACTATCTTTGAAATTTAACCGCTACTCAAGATTTCCACCCTTGTACAGTGGATCGCAGCCCTCATTGTGCCACCGTCTACCATGCAGGCATTCACTGAGAGGAAGCCTGTAGTGGAAACTTATTAGGTCGATAATGTTTTACCGATTATTTGCAGTATAGTTTGGCTCACATTAATTTTGACCACCATCAAACCCTTCCACAAATATCACTTTCTAGGCAAAAGTGCTTCATCTCACTCTTGACATAAATAAAGACACATGGGGTCTTAGTCTGGGATCTTATAGGTATCAGGGAACAGACTCCTGCAGGGTATATTCCACTCTGTAGCTTTAGGTACAATGAAAGCATTTTCAAAAGGTTTCTAAATTTGGGTGGAATGTCCACCATTTACTCGTAACGGTACGTCTTGTTGACGATTTAAAATAGCTGCGTTAAGATAAAAAACGCATTGAGTTACGCCAATGTAACGTTGGATCGGTTCAGGAATAATAAAGCGCCAAATACTGGCATATTAGTTTTTATTATGCTTTCTTCCCGAAACACGTTACAATTAAAATTTGTATAATTGTAGGGTCGTTGGTGCCAACTGGCTGGTCAAACTTTCTTTCATCAAAATTTCATTAACTATTTTTAAGTTGAGGGTGGAAGAACAAAAATAAAAAAGTAGTCTTGTCACTCGGCAGGCCGCAGTGCAGCCATCCAACTCCACTCCGCGACGCCCTGCCTCGAACGGACAGCCTCAGCCTTAGCCGAACCCTCGGTCTTAGCCGAACAGTCGGTTTAGCCGGACAGTCAGCCCCAGCCAGGAACCTCCTGAAGTTACAGAACAAAGACATCTTAGAAAGGAAACTTAATCGAACACACAGTTTTATGGTTATACAGACCCAATCCCTTGACGGGGGAGCGTGACGAAATGCACTAGCAATTCAGTGCCTCGGCCAAAGGTGGCTGCAGAACACCGTAGGGTTTTAGTCAATTAGGGTCTTATAGAGCGCGTCGCTCGCTCCAGGGCAGGAGACATCCATGAGGAATTACACAAGTTAAAAAAAAAGCGCGAAGTGCACCGTGCGGCAGGCTTCGAATATTTTTGACCGTTGATTCTACTTCATTAATAGCCATGATACTTACTCAGCTATAGACCCTAAGCAAACCGCCAGTGAATACGTTTTCGGCCTAAGAGATGTGACACAGTTTATGTACAATCAAAAGTTATCAAACTCAGTTATAACCTTTATGTAAAACACAAGTTTCGGTAACCTGTCAGTTAAGTTGTGACGACAATATATCAAGTTGTGGCTAAGTGTAGGCAACTAAGTTAGCAGATGGTTGACGTGACTTGTACGGCTAAAGGGTTAGACCGCTCTGCCCCTGATGATAAAAAAGACGTAACTAACAAAAAGTAAATACGGAGACAAAAAAAAATAAACAAGTTCGCAGTCTCATTAGCAAAAACAATACAGCAGACCATATGGGGCTCATGGGACTGTGAACCTATTATGTTGAAAAATGGGAAAACGTATGCTGCGATTTAGTTATTTCATTTATAAAAATTCTGTGAATGTACCATTTTTCGGTCCATATATCTTCTTAATTTAGTATAACAGTTTAGAATTGATAACATATATTTCTTTTTAGCAAAAATATCCGGAGTATTATCTAGAACTAAGTAGGAAAGCCTTAAATTCACCAATTACAACAGCTATTTTCATAATATTAAGTTTAAGAATAAAAGGCGTATTTTATTACTCGCGTTTGAGCACTACCTCGCCTGATTGTAAGCGATGATGTGACCTACGGTGAAGCACGCTTGCCTAGAAGTAACATATTCACTCTTCACTTAAAGACCCCCAGGTTCCATCAGGGAAAAAAGACCCCGGAAGGGAATTCCACTCATTAGCTGTGCGCACAATGAAAGTATTAGCAAAACGCTTTGTGCGTATGGGTGGGATGTCCACCATGTACCGATGGCGCATGGCCTTACGTCTTGTAGTCCGATGATGGAAAAGGCTAGGCGGAATCAAATTGTGCAGTTCCGTCGCACACTCCTCGAAACGTAACCGATAAAAAACCTACAAGCTGGCAATTCGGCATCGATGTTCGAGGCTCTGGAGCTTTGCCGCGACCAGTGCATCGTTGCCAATAAGCCTCTTGGCCCATCTGTCTATCGAGTCATATGCATCAAGCTGGTATTTGGCAGATCCGTCCCAGAGGTGAGAGTAGTACTCCATGCATGACCGAACTTGCGCTTTATACAAGTTGAGCAGCTGTTGCTGTTGTGGCTATTCAATTAATACCACATACGTCTATTAAAAGAAGTGGCGTTCTAAATTGAAAAGACGCAAGTTGATAGGACCTTTTCTGCTAGTATTAGCCCTAGTTTTCAAATGAATTAAAAAGCGCATTGGCCAGTTACTTTATTTCGAATAGAAGCGCCTTTTTACTTTTTGATCAAAGTAGTTATTCATTTAAAGATTAGACTCATATATGCAAAATACGTCTTTTCAGTTTACTTTCATCAAAATGTGTCCTTTCATCTTAGTTAAAGTATAAATGATAATGGAGATGAGCCCTTCTTCAATGTGATAAAACACAAACTAAATGAGATATATGTATTATTCTCTGCAATTTTAGTATTGAGAATAATATAGCAACTTATTTATATACAAAAATCGCAAATACAAATAAATACGTTCGGCAAGTCGCGTAGTATCTTCTCGTCCAATTTACCGCAGTGTCTCAAGACAAAAGTCTATGACCAATGTGTGTTGTCAGTGATCACCTATGGGACCGAGACGTGTTCGTTCACAATGGGCCTTATCAGAAAGCTTAAAGTCACCCAATGGGCAATGGAGGGAGCTATGCTCGGAGTTTCCTTGCGCGATCACGTCAGAAATGAGGATATCCACAGGAGAACCAAAGTTACCGACATAACCCGAAGAATTGCCAAACTTAAGTGGCAGTGGGCAGGGCACATTGCTCGCAGAACGGATGGCCGATGGGGCCGAAAAGTTCTGGAATGGCGACCGCGAACTGGAAGACGATACGTTGGAAGGGCTCCCACTAGGTGGGCCGATCAAATGGTTAAGATTGCGGGAAGGCGCTGGATGCGAGACGCACGGGATCGGTCAATATGGCGATGCCTTGGGGAGGCCTATGTCCAACAGAGGACGTCTTTCGGCTGAAATGATGATGAAATACAAATAAATTAGAGGAACAAAAATCAAAAACACTTGGCGAATAGGCAAAAAATCGACAATGTAAAAAAATACTTTAATGTAAAATGTTTTGAAAAGAGTTGAGTTTGGGGTACAGTGTTTTATAGTCAAATCAGTAAGAAATGAAGGAAACTACAACCCCTTAAAGCCCTGTATATAACCTGTACCTCTTCCTTAACCTGTAGCCCTGTATATAAGTCTGTTTTGGAAAAAAGTTAGATACGTCCTTTTTACCATCGGGGGCAAAGCTATTGTTCATGAGTTTTGACATGTTGAACATTATAGTTTAGACCAGAGTCTAGAGTGCTTTGTTTTGATAGTTCTCTCTATTAAAGGGACTATATATATAAAACTATTTTCTATGTGGTAACGCTGGAAGGGGACGCCCTAGAAGGACATACACTGATCTTATTGATGATGTTCTTCAGAAAGGTTAGGTGAGCAGTACTCACAGCCGGCGTGCGGGTATGACTAGTTGTATGAACGTAAGTGAAGCCATAGGAGTATTTAATCATCAAAGTAGGTGCCGTTCTGTAGTGTCTGCCTACTTCTAAGAGAAAAATTGTGAGTTTTTTGCGTTGCTTGTGGGGTGCTTAATGTAAAGCAATGGATTTATTTCAGCTGAATTCAACAGATATGATGGCGGTAATTATCCATGTGATCTAGTATAGTCAGTTATCTCACTGAATACCAATTGATATATGTCGTGGAGGCCCAGTGGCTAAGACTTCGCCTCTCGTGGGTTCGAATACGGGCAAGAACCAATGTGACTTTTTCAATTCATATGTACTTTCTAAGTTTATCTTGAGCAGCGCTGACAACGGTGAAGGAAAAAATCGTGAGGAAATCTGGACTTATATAGAGTTTATCATAAGATTGTGCTCCATTGGTGTAATTGCTGCAAGGCGTTCCAGTGAGAGGATAAACGAATAAATGAAGTGTAGTGAAGCTGGTCTAGAGATCGTAACTTAACCAATCCTGAGGGCGCCCTAATTTTTTTTTTTTTTTTTGTTGGAGGTAGCCTCGCGATTCACCACTATCTCACCTGGACGATGTAGCACGCTTGCCTAGAAGTAACCTCTTCACCATTGACTTAAAGGCCCCGAGGTTATAGATATCGGTAAACACAGACGAGAATTTCAGAGAATTTCACTCCTTAGCTGTACGCATAATGAATGTATTTCCAAAACTTTTAGTGCGATGGCGACCATATGCCGATGGCGCATCGCCGTACGTCTTGTAGAACGATGATGAAACGGGCTAGGCGGAATTAAATCATGGTATTCCATCGCACATTCCAACTGATAAGCTGGCAACTCGGGGACGATGTTCAAGGATCTGGAGTTTTGATTCGGCTAGTGCCTCATTGCCGATAAGTCTCTTGGCCCGTTTTCAATCGACTCTAGTGCATCAAGTTGGTATTTGGCAGATCCGTCCCAGAGATGAGAAGTAAGTAAGAAGTATTCCATGCAAGATCGAACTTACGCTTGATACAACTTAAGCAGCTGCGCTGGCTTGAAATACCGTTCAACCTTAGTAATCTCCAACTTTTTGGCAGCCAGTTGAGCCTTTGCCTCAATATATGGGCCAAAATTGAGATTACCGATAATTACCGATATTTAATTTCAACTTAAGATTAGCTAGCCCATTACTGCTTCAGCTTACATATTCTGTGAGCTGCGTCACCCAGTGCAATTATTTCTCCAAACTGACAGACTTGAAAATAATGTAAAAATACAAACGACCTACATTTTTATACAGTGTATTAATACTGCATCTCTGAATTTTCAATTTGACTCATCAAATCGACTCGACAAATCCGCACACAAAGCAAAACATTTTTATCAACGCTTTTTAAAGAGGTTTTCGTTCTTTGACAGCTAATATAAAGTTAATTAAAGGAATGCGATAAACAAGTACTGGCGATACAGTCGCGCTCAACAAAATAAAAAAATAAAGTTAACTCAAAGAGCGAGTGAGATCGACTATACAGTGCAACAATTTTCTAAATGTCCCTCGGCAAACTTCGTGTTTCGTCAGTCGTCGGATTTCTATCAGTTGCACTTTGCACTTGGTGCAGACCAAGCTCTCGATCAACTTGGAATTATATAGAGTTGTTAATACTCTTATAATATAATTTATTTTAAAAATGAGCTGGTAAAGAAAAATAAGAAAATAGTTTTACGGCTCTATATAGGCAATCTTCACACGGCAATCAAAACAAAACGACGATTAAGTACTTGGTTCTATATTCAAATAATAATTTAATTAATTAATACACGATAAATATAATAATTGATAGATATTGAAAATAGCATTCGTTTCTATTCAGAAATGCGATGATTGCCGAGGGCAGATAATTTAATACTAGCATACCGATGCCTCATACCATATAAAGAAACCGTGCCGACGAAACTAGCGTTTTTCGTCTGATTAGTTTTGTACATCGATCGCGTTCGGTTCGGTTCCACGGTGAAAGATAGATGGTGTTAGCAGCGACTTGCATGTAAAAGGGTTTACTCTGTTCGTAAATATTGTTTTTCTTTAAATACAGGGACGATTTGATAAAAAGTTTTTTTTTCGCACGTTTTTACAGTTTCATTGCACCAAAATATGTTACAATACAAATTTAAACAATCGAGTGGAATGCCACAGAAATTTTAAACCGCACCATCAAAGCATCAATTTTAAATAATTCGTGCAAATAATCTTCGTAATGTGAATTTAGTACCCAATATTCCATAATTTTGGGCTTAGGAGAGTTGATTAAACAATAACATAATTTGTTTATGTTAAATTCCAAAAAAATGTTAATTTTACACACAATTTGACAAAAAATCGGTGCTTATCGCACCATCTAGGGAGATTTACTTTAACCAAATTTTCGTTCTAAGCGCTACGACCCCGTGCCGAGCGACATTAAGAAAATAGTTGTACTGTACATTGAGGTACGATTTTTTTTTTAAATGGGTGCTTCAAGGAAACATAGAGCACGAAACGTCGTGGCAGCAACGACTACAAACGCCATTACTTATAATGCTAATAATGCATAATCTATACTACTCTATGCTTCTATACTAATAGTATAAAAGCGGAAGTAACTCTTTCTGTCTGTTTCTTTGTTACCTTTTAACGTCTTAACGACTAAACGGATTTGGATGAAACTTGGCACACGGGTAGATCATTTCATGGATTAGGAAATAGGTTGGATGGACTTTTAATCCCAGGATTATGTTCTCTTGGGGCAATTACTGACTTTCACGCGGACGATTCCGCTGGCAGAAGTAAGTTACTTTTAAGTTCTTATCCATGCAAATGCACTAATCTCAAGTTTTAACTGACAAGTTGGGTTTGTATCGAAAGTTTTGTCAATGCCATCTCTAGCAGTGCCGTCGATTTATTTCTGTGCTCTATGAATAGTAGGTACATTGGTGAAGCCTTTGAAATACAAACTGCAAAGGAAAAGTATGGTAGGTATTGCAAATAACATCAGAAAAGTTGGAGCTAATACAGCGACTTTTATTAAAACTAGCTGTTCGAGCAAATATGCTCTGAATTGCTTTCACGTTTGAATGCACCACGTGTAGGAAGTTTGATATGATGATAAATATATGTGGAAGTGTCGGTATACAATGTATTTATGTTCAGATATTTGTTAACCAGAAAGTGTTGCACAGCAGTGGTGGTCCAAGTTTTAGGTCGTGGGTTTGAACCCACGACCTACAACTTGTAACCCAGTAGTGGCCTGTAGTAATCCAGGCAAGCGCTTTACTTTGTGTACATTATTTCATCACCACTGCTCTCAAAGCAGTGAAGGAAAACATCGTGAGGAAACCGGCATGTCCTAGAAAAAAATAATTCGAAAACATGTGACATCCACCAACCCATTCCCTCTCACAAGAGAGGAGGCCTGTGTCCCAGCAGTGGGAACATTAATAGGCTGATGATGATGCTGATTGTTAACCAATCACGCCTCAATGGCTGAAAGAATTTGGATGAAATACTTAGATAGACTTAGTGTAGAATTGGGACATAGGCTACTTTTTACTATCCCAATTTTCGAATTTTTCGCTGCCAAAACGGCTGGTCATCTGGCTGAAGGCTAGTAATTAATATTAATATAACATAAAAAAAAAACTTTTACAAAAAATATTACCGACTTCCAAATAAAAAAACTACAAAGTGAAAAATAACTTTATTTTTGGCATTCGGTGTATTTCATAGGTACCAATTTATTGCGTTATGGACACCGACTTCCAAAAATAAAGTTATTTTTCACTTTGTAGTTTTTTTATTAGGAAGACGGTAGCATTTTTTGTAAAAAGTGAAAAAGGCAAGTTGTTTAGTAAGGTACCTATAACGCAAGAATAGGTTACCCGAATATCATGAAACATGAACAAAACCGGTGAAATGAGAGATCTGCGTACCCCTTAAGAGCGTACTGGCGTGATGTTATGTTATGAAATGGTATAACCAATAAACAGACATGCGATTGCAGCGACCCTGGGAGATTTGCCGTTATTTATTGAAGAGTTCTGTTGTATTATCTCCGAAGTTCTTCATCATATCTTCACCAAATTAAAATGGGACCAATTTCATAATTGGTTGACTAATTATGTCCTATGACCCTTGATGACACAGAGGGCGTCTACAGTAGTTCTTTATCATGAACGGTCTACAGCTCCACGGTTCACCTAAAAAACTGTAGGTATCTCACCTTTAAGTTATTTACCTCAAAATTGAATACTTACAAACAACAGGATATAAAATATCAAATGCTACAGTAGCATTCTTATATTTTAAATGATTTTCATATAGAAAAATCTTGCAAACATTTTTTATTCATGCTAAGTAGGAACAAATCTCGACAAGCTCGAAACGAAATGTATTACCAAATTTTGTATGAACTCGCAAAAAAAAAAGTTTCCAACCTTGATAATCTCCGTAAGATTTGTAAGCAGTTGGTAAGGTGCCTTGGAGTATGAATTAGACAAGGCACTCCTATTGTGATATGATGTATAGTGGGCGTACCTTTTTTAACCAACTTACCAAAAAGGAGGAGGTTCTATGTTCGACTTTATGTTTGTTTTTTATTCGTTTTTTTTTTATGTTCACCGATATCCCCGTCAATTGTTGACCGATCTTGAAAACTCTTTTGTTTGAAAGAGTATGTTCCGAAATTGATCTTATTTTAATTTGGTGAAGATTTCATAACATAACATCACGCCAGTACGCTGTTAAGGGGTACGCAGATCTCTTATTTTACCGGTTATTTTCATGTTTCATGATATTCGGGTAATCTATTCTGGCGTTATAGGTACCTTACTTAATTTCATGCCTATTAGGTAGGTACAACTAAAAAGTGAAAAATAAAAAAAAATCTTGTTTGTAAAAAAATACTACCGATTTCAAATAAGAAAACTACACAGTGAAAAATAATTTTATTTTTGAAGTCGGTGTCCATAACGCAAAAAAATTGGTACCTGCCAAAGATACCGACTTCCAAAAATAAAGTTATTTTTCAATTTGTAGTTTTCTTATTTGGAATTGGTAGTATTTTTTTGCAAGCAAGATTTTTTTATTGATGGGAAACCTTAAAAAGGCGTCACACTTACAAACATACGCGGCATAGTTTTAGGGAAAAGATCAATCGGGAATATAGGATTACCTCACTAAACTCATCCCGGTGATCACCATCAGCACATGGAAGGGCCTTTTAAAATCGTGAACTCTTAAAACACCACCCCGAAATCCCCTCTGTGCAATGCCTGCTTGGGCTTATTCCTGGGGAGAGTGAAGAAGCGTTTTGGGAACACTTTTATTATGCACACAGCTCAGAAGTGGAATACCCTGCCGGAGTCTGTGTTTCCTGACAGCTACAATCTAGGGGTCTTTAAGTCAGGAGTGAATAGGTTATTTTTAGGCAACCGTGTTTCACCGTCGACCACATCATCGCTTACCATAAGGTGATGTAGTGGTCAAGCGCGAGCCTATAGAATATAAAAAGAAGCGTCTCCCCTAAGCCTCGCTATGCGCACCTGCTGAAGATCTAATACGTTATTTAATATGAGGCTTTGTGTTTCAAACCTTAACTATAGCTGCACACTCTAATTCCTTCTCGTTGTATTGCTTCGTGTAGGTTATAATTCAATATTTGTTTAGTGTATGAAAAATCGGTGTAAGATATAAATATTCAAATCGTTCAAAAGGTCCAAAGGTTTATGATCATCATCTCCTCCTTTCTTAATTTTCAGTCAAATAGATTATTACTATATGAATTTCATCTCAAGCTTGTCTAATTCATACTCTGACGCCAAAACATATTGAATCCGATTAGCAATTTATGGGGAAATCTTTTTCTGTTAGAAACGCTGCGTGTTACAAGTTTGGTATTCAAATGTACTGAAGTTTGAAATTAATAATAATTCTTTGTATGTTCAAGTGCGCAGATGGCATGTTTTGGTGAAAAATTCACTTAACATTTTTATTTCTGTAGGTGTAATCTCATGGATCTGGATCAAATAACAGACCAAATCATCCCTGCGTAATAAAAACTTATGATTAAAACTTTACTACTTTACTTGACTTTATACTATAAAGATTCGTATAAGTCAAAGTCAAATTTCTTTATTTCAATTAGTCCAATAAGCGGCACTTTTGAACTTCATAAATTTAAATTTAAAAGTTATAGTAATTGATTCTACCATCTATTCGGAAAAGTAATTTGTTATGGAGAAGAACGAACAAGAAACGCCATACTTACTCTTTGTTAGCGACGCGCTCAATAGTTTAAGATATAAGTTAGCTATAGAGGTGGGTCACACTTTAAAACCCCCGCCACCAACAGTCTGCCATTACACGCTGATCTATGCGCACTGTCATTTCTTTTTTAATTTTTGTGCAACGGCCATGTTGCCTTTTGTAAATTCTCAATAAACGAGTTTGCTTATCACCCCGTGTTTCTGTTGCGTCACACCTGCCAGTTCCTGCAGCACTACCCCTAACAAAGTGGTCATTCGAGCCAGATTTAATAATGGACATTCCAGGCGTTAGAACGCATGGAGGCGATCAGCGGTGGCGACCTCTCGCGTCCGGCCCTGGTTCAGGCTATGGTACGGAGCGAGAGGGCATGGGAAGCTGTCACCTCCTTCTGCGAAGCAGTAATGCTCGCAAAGGAGGAGGCAGAACGCGTGAGGGAGACGCAACGGAGACGCCCTCACGCCCCTAGCCACCGCAGGAGACGCCCTGGGCGTCGGGAATCGCAAGCCGATTCCCGGCCACCGTAGGTGCGGGCTTGCGGACGGCGAGTAATGGGTAGCTCGCCGTCTGATAAGGACCAGGCCCGAGTCGACTACGGCGCGTAGTGTTCCACGCGCGCCTCAAAGAGATGTCAGCACAACTGACGGGGTCCGCTAGGGCCGATGCCTGTCTGGGTCGCGGATAAATTTGAAAAAGAGTTACCGCGGCCCTGGCACAAGCAACTGAAGGAACACGGGTGGGTTTTAGTCAGTAAAAGTCTGACACGCCCTTCCGCTCCACCCAGAGCGAAAGAAGTCATTGGATGATTTCCCACACAAAAAAAAAAAAAAAAAAAAAAAAAAAAAAAAAAGGCTTTAGAACGCGGCGAGCAAAAATGCTGCAGGAACAACGCGACTGTGTGAACGTGACGCGACAAAATATGGCGGCCGAAAAACCGCGAAGTGATAGTATTGTGCCACAACGTTTATTTTCCAATGTGCCGGGAAGCAGCATAAAGTCTGAACCGCTACCTCACGTCGCGAAAACACCGGCAAAATCAGTCGCGTCGTCGAGCAAATCCATGAAACAAAGCAAAAAGAAACTGTTGCAGCTGGACGCCGCTAAACAAAAAGCTGCTATTCAGATCGCGCTTATAGACCAAGACCTGGAAGCCCAATTGGTAGCACTCAGTGACGAGGAAGAACAAAAGGTATACAGAAACATGGTACACAAATCGATGGTAAAGAGCTCCCTCGGAACGACCTTGAGGATTGGGTAATCCACCAAAGCAACCACAAATAACCCCTACTGGAGCAGCGAGCCCCCAACAATGGACTTCGTACGGGCGAGCTGCATGTACCGTCGTCGCTACGCGCCGAACACGTGGTCGGCATGGCAGGCCTCGCGCCGCCGGCGCCGCCGCCACCGCCCGTTGACTCCGTGACTGCGCTAAACAACGTGGTTCATTTGCTGGCAAGCACTTTAAAAGACATGTCGTCTAATTATGCAAACAACGTGCCCCAGGTCAGTTTGCTCAGCCGCATGAGCACACCGAGGGATTTACCTGAGTTCTCAGGTAACCATTTGGAATGGCTCCAGTTCAAAGAAGCCTACGAGGAGTCGACCGCATTGTGTAACTTCACACCTAAAGAAAACCTATGGAGGCTTCGGAAATGCCTACGAGGGCAAGCGAAAAGTGCAGTCACCGCTTTGTTCATAAGCGCCACGTCACCTGACAAAGTGATGTCGACGTTGGAGCTACGGTTTGGTAACCCTGACTGCATCATTTCCAGAATAATTCTTGATATTAAAAAGCTTCAATCAATACAACTGGATTATCACAAAGATATCGTCGAGTTTTCGGTGAAAGTGCAAAATATGGTGGAAGCAATACGAGCAGTCGGTCGAGACGAGTACCTATATGGTACCAACATTGTGTCAATCATTCTTTCCAAGCTGCCCACAGTGCTCATCTCCAAGTGGTCCGACTACAGCTTCAAAATGATCTCTGAAGGAAAGAAACCTAGGTTAGTCATTTTATCAGATTTTCTACATGAAGAAGCTGTAAAGATTTCCACCACTGCAAGTATTTTCACTTCATTTCGGAATGATCAGCATCTGAAAGCTAAAACAATACATAATACGTCCACATGCACACAAACCGTACTTGTTCAAGACGAAGAACGTAACGCTAATTGTTTATTTTGTCACTCAGTGGTACATCATAGTCTCAGCGAATGTAAACAATTTAAGAAAGCATTACGTAAAGTGCGGTGGCAACATGTAAAAAAACACGGCTTATGCTACAAGTGTTTAATATCCAAACACGATAGAAAAACGTGTTCAGCTCCTGTGTGTGACAAGGATGGCTGTAATGAACAACATCATCGTCTCCTGCATTTTTCTACGAGTGAACAACATGAACGCGACGGCGATAACAACAATACATCGGCTTCGATTGCTACGCCGTCGGCTAACGTGCAACGAGCCGAGCCTACTGTGTCTTCGGAAACAATAACATACATTAACGCGAGTGACAATAAAGTGTTATTGAAAGTGTTACCTATTCGTGTGCACGGCCCTAATGGTATCGTAAATGCCACCACACTGCTTGACGACGGGTCAAGTGTGTCGCTAATAAGCGCGGGCCTAGCCGCGCGCGTCGGGCTGCGCGGCCGTCGCGAGACGCTAACGGTGCGCGGAGCGTGGACAAATGATTCGATGGTATGTGAATCTACGGTTATGAATGTTGACATTGCTGGATTTGATAATATACTACATAATAATATAAGAATGCGTTGTGTAAAGGAATTAAGTTTGCCTATCCAAAAATTATCTGTTATAGATTGTAATAAGTATTCTCATTTAAATAATATTAAAGATAAATTGTGTACCTTAGATTCAAAACCTGATATATTAATTGGTCAAGATAATTATGACTTAATTGTACCTTTAAAAATAAAGTTAGGAAATGTAAATGAGCCGTCCGCTACACTTATCCCCCTAGGTTGGTGCGTACATGGTAAAGTGCGCGTGGCGCGGAGTGCCGCCGCTGCTCGGGCCGCCGCCGCTGCCACCACTTGCGCTGAGGCCGCTCTGACCATCGCGGAGACCGAGGAAGTAAGTGACGTTTCATCACATGATAGTCTACTTCAAGAAATCCATGATGAGGTCCGACACTCGTTTGCATTGGATGCTATGGGTGTGTCTGGCAAACCACGCCAGAACGTTGACGATTTGCGCACCATCGATAAGCTTGAGCGATCAGCGGTGCTCGTTGACGGACGCTGTTACATTAGCTTACCTTGGAAGGAGGTAGGTCGCCAGATGCCGGACTCCTACCCTAACGCACTGAAACTGATGAAAGGTATCGAAAGGAAAATGGGAAAGGATACAGGTTTTGCTAAAAGGTATAAGGAACGCGTTCATCATTTGTTGGAAAATGATTACGCGCGGGAACTAGTGATAAATGACGTCACACCGAATACGTGGTACCTACCCCATTTTGGTGTTGACAATCCAAACAAAAGTAAGCTTCGGCTGGTCTTCGACGCTGCAGGAAAGGTAAATGGTTCTTGCCTCAATGATTATTTACTTAGTGGACCTGATCTGCTGTCATCGCTACTTGGTATAATACTGCGCTTTAGGGAAAACAAAATCGCAGTAACAGGTGACATAAAGGACATGTTTCTCAGGGTGAAGGTTCACGCCGAGGATCAGCACGCACTAAGGTTTCTGTGGAGAAATAGTCCTACAGAAAACATCAAAACGTATGTCATGACATCTTTGATTTTCGGCGCAAATTGTTCGCCATTCGTAGCACAATTTATTAAAAACAAAAACGCAAGCCGCTATGAGTCATCCTTGCCGGCCGCAGTCAATGCTATATACCATTCGCATTACATGGATGACTACATAGATAGCTTGCCGGACGAAACTACTGCTACTGATATGGTGAGTAACATTAGTGACATTCACAGAGCCGGTGGGTTTGAAATCCGAAACTGGACAAGCAACAGCGCCATGGTTTTAAACAGCATACCAAAAGACACCTTAGGTCCGGCTGCAGTAAGGTTCAAAGTCGGTCAGCAATATGGAGGTGAGCGAACGCTTGGGCTTATTTGGTTTCCTGAAGACGATGTGCTCGGTTTTGACGTGTCACTGAAGCGCATCCCGAAAGACATCACTGAGGGCAACAAACGACCTACCAAAAGGATTATGTTGAGGGTCGTTATGTCAATTTTTGATGTCTTGGGATTTCTCGCCCCTTTCACTATTCAGGGTAAAATCCTGCTTCAGGATACCTGGCGCCTGAATATTGGATGGGACGACTATGTTTCTGATAACATTTACGAAAGGTGGGTTAAATGGGTTGACCTAATTAGTGTTATCAGTACGAATCGCATTCCAAGGTACCACGCGATATCTGCGTGCGCTGCGAGTGCGACGGAGGGCGCGCTAGCGTGTGCGAGCGAGACAGAAGTTCCCACTCCCGCGTCGCGCCTCGCACCTCGCAGTGCTACGCAGTCATGTACTACGGGCTACGAAAGCGTAGCGGACGATAGGAGTGCTACGAGTACTGCTACGAGCGAGTCTGTTTATAGCAACCTACATCTGCACATATTTAGTGACGCGTCCACTAAAGCTATGTGTGCGGTAGCATATTGGCGCTGGGAAATGAAAGGTATAATACATGTTTCTTTTATTGCTAGTAAATGCAGAGTGGTACCTGTGAAACCAATGACGGTACCTAGATACGAGCTTCAAGCGGCATTGTTAGCAGCAAGGCTAGCTAATACTATTGGTAAAGAACATAGGTTATCTCCGGTACGACGATACTTTTGGTGCGACTCCACAACGGTTCTTCATTGGATTCGTAACAATACGCGTACCTATAAAGTGTTCGAAGCGAACTGTCTTGGAGAAATCGACGAATTGACACGCATTGCCGAATGGAGATACGTTCCTACGAAGCTCAACGTAGCTGACTTGGCTACAAGGGAAACTTTCAATCCTACTTTGTATTCTGAGTGGCTAGCTGGTCCAAATTTCCTGCACTTGGATGATGTGTCATGGCCCAGGGATGTCATCCAACTGGAGGAGAATGCAGCATGCGAGGAAATAACAGCTGTTGTTCAAGAACACACTGCTTGTTCACCGGTTCCGGATCCGGTTCGATTTTCTTCTTGGCTTCGCCTTCTACGAGCGACAGCCGCTGTTTTTAAATTTGTTGACAGGTTAAAGGGTCTCCCTGGGAGCAGTTATAGCGTGCAGATGATGGAGCGTGCAGAGCGGCAACTCTTGAAACACGCACAAAGTGAGTCGTTTGCTGAGGATTTAGCTGCTATTAGGTCTGGGAAGGCGTTACCTAGAAGTAGTCGGTTACTTACTCTCTCACCGTTTTGGCCATGGCTTGCTTCGCGTGGGCGGTCGAATCGACGCTGCTGTGGATGTCGCTATGGAGGTAAAGAGACCTGTAATATTAGACGGCAGGCATCCTGTGGCTCGGCTTATTGTTCGGCACTTCCATTTGAGGGCAGCTCATGGTAATCAGGAAACGGTTGTCAACCTGCTAAGGGAAAAATATTGGTTAGTGAGACTTAGACCTACCGTTAAGACTGTAGTGTCGCAGTGCATGCTGTGCCGCATCAAAAAGTGTAAGCCGGTAGTTCCTCGCATGGGTGACTTACCTCAGGCTCGTGTTGCACATCATCAGCGACCCTTCTCTTACTGTGGGCTGGACCTGTTTGGACCGATGGAGGTAACAGTAGGCAGACGCAGGGAAAAGAGGTACGGTGTCCTCTTTACCTGCTTAACGTTGCGTGCTATTCACGTCGAGACTGTTGCTTCTCTCACAACAGACTCGTTGATCATGGCACTGCGTCGGATGGCAGCAAGGCGTGGCTGGCCACGTCACTTGTATTCCGACAATGGCACCAACCTAAAAGGCGCTGAAAAGGAACTCCAACGGTCCATGCAGGATCTGGACCAAGCAGTTCTCAAGGACATAGGTGTCAATAATGGGATGGACTGGACTTTCATCCCTCCCGCCAGTCCCCATTGGGGTGGGGCATGGGAGCGACTGATTCGCAGTGTCAAGTCGTCGCTCAAAGTTCTTTTACGCGAGCGGGCACCAAGGGACGAAGTGTTAAGCACACTCCTAGCTGAAGTTGAAAATATAGTGAACAGACGTCCCTTGATGCACGTTTCGGTGGACCCAGAGGGCGTGGAATCCCTCACCCCCAACCACCTTTTGCTAGGTACGTCGTCAAACTTACCTGTTGTCGGAGCGTTTGACAGTTCTGACCTGTATTTACGCAGGCATTGGCGTAAAAGTCAACGATTGGCCGACATGTTCTGGCACAGGTGGGTAAAGGCAATTTTACCAGACCTTCTACCTAGGAGAAAGAGAAAAGTGGAGCAACCGCCGCTACGAGTTGGTGACCTCGTATTGGTTGTGGACCCAAACTCTCCCCGCAATTCATGGCCGAAGGGACTAATCACCGAGGTGTTCCCAGGTAAGGACGGTCGCATCAGGCTCGTGGAGGTGAAGGTGGGTTCCCGGACGTGGCGCCACTCCGCGGCACGCGTCGCTCCTATAACTCTGGTTGATTAGTGCTGTGTCAGCACTAGGGTGGGGAATGTTAGCGACGCGCTCAATAGTTTAAGATAGAAGTTAGCTATAGAGGTGGGTCACACTTTAAAACCCCCGCCACCGACAGTCTGCAACTACACGCTGATCTGTGCGCACGGTAATTTTTTGTAATTTTTGTGCAACGGCCATCTTGCCTTTTGTAAATTCTCAATAAACGAGTTTGTTTATCACCCCGTGTTTCTGTTGCGTCACACCTGCTAGTTCCTGCAGCACCACCCCTAACACTCTTTAAAAAAAGTATGTTACAACTTTTACATATGTACATTAATTCATATACGTGAGGATGATGCACCCAGACTTACACTACTATACTACGTATAGATATAAAGTATTACAAACACTAACAGGTAAATTCATTCATTTGATAAATAGGAACATGGTTCTCACATACTTATAAATATTGTAAACATGAGTAAATTACCTAATTAAACAACAACGGAATAGTGTGTGAGTCAATTTCTTAAACAAAAAGAGAAGAAAAATTAAGATCGATTGCATGTAGCGAGAGTTCAGAAAACAAAGGGCAAATATTTCGTTTTCGTATCCTACACAATTATGTCTGCTAATATGTTAATGCTAAACTCAAATAATGGGTGGGATTTATAGAGGTGTTTTTGTTCTGCGAAGCTCTGGAAGTTCTGATCTTCGATCTTCGATGACCTTCATATGAAGTTTTTTTTACTGGTAAAAAACTACAGTATAGCCGAATGCTATGGCCTACTTTTTAAACCCCGACGGTAAACAAGTGGTTTATCTGTGTATTTGTGTGTCTGTCTGTGGCATCATAGATCCTAAATGGTTGAACCGAATTTGATTTCGTTGTTCTTAATTATGATTGATGAAAATCAGTTCAGCCGTTCAAAAGTAATGGGCGTTTTACTGTTTGGATCGGGGTGTTTTCGCAAAATATCGTGTCAAAATTACGTGTTCAATAGATTGTCGACCGAAGCGTGTCCACTAATAGATACATTATATAGCACGAAATAAAAATATGTTGGAGGTTTTTTAAATTTATTTGTTATCTCGATAAATACACAGTCCCTGTAGAATAGGCTACGGCAGCCATACCGTGGTAAAAATCAAATATCTAAATAAATATAAAATAAGAAACATAAGTGTAGGCATCAGCACGATTATGTATGGAAGTGAAGGTTGGGTATGGCAAAAAGACATGTAAGTAGGATTAATGCAGTAGAAATGCATTCTTTGCGAAGTATGTGAGGTGTAACTTTAAATAATGGATTGAGGAATGATGTAATAAGACAAAGCTATGGTTTAAAAGAAGATGTACGGACAAAAAAAGTATACTAAGATGGTTTAACTTGGCCAAACCATCTTAGTATACTTTTTTGTAGGACAGGATGAATGAAAGGCGACTTACGAAAGTCATTTACAAGGCAAAAGTGAATGGAAACCGGGAGGGGATGGCTTAGAAAGACTTACATAGAACTTATTGGTGATGTTCTTCAGAAAGGCTAGGTGCGCAGTACTCATAATCGCCGTGCGTGTATGACTAGGTGTATGCATTTGAGTGAAGCAAAAGAAGTGTGTAAGGATCGCAACAGGTGGCGTTCTGTTATTTCTGCCTACCCCCATGGGAAAAAGGCGTGAGTTTATGTTTATGTAGAAACATAATATTCTGTGACAATAAAGACCTAAAGAGCGAATCTAAAAACATTGATAACTTCTTAGATTCCCTTTAGGGTTCCGTAGACAACAAGGAACCCTTATAGTTGCACCATGTCCGTCTTTCAGTCCGCAGCTTAGCTCAGAGACTTTTAGTACTAGAAAGCTATAATTTGGCATGATTAATATAATCACGCCGACAAAGTGGCAAAATAAAACAGAGAAAAAAAAAATTGAGTACCTCCTGTACACGTAGGGATGTTTTAATTTTTCTCTTCTATCCCATGGTGTGTGGTGTCGTTGAATAAGCCATTCAGAAATATTACGGGTCTGTGATAAAATGCCAATTTTGTTAAAGTCAAGTGCCCCCGCCCCTCCCCAGCCAGCTAAATTGTTGCTTTTGGATCAGAGAAAATTTCACGGCAGTGGTATATATAACGAATTAAAAGGAAAACTACCACAGCTAAATAAGCTTTACAAGTTTACGAGTAATAGTCGACCATCTTATAAAATATACTTGGAAGGGTAAAAAAATATATTTTCGTTAGAGCAATGTTCGGGGCTTTCATTGCTTATGAACTTCAATATTTTTACCTAATTGTGTTGGTGAATGTAGCTGTTTGTACCGAACCCTCGGTGCGTGAGTCCGACTCACACTTGGCCAGTTTTTTCATGAGTTGATTTTTGCTTTCCACCTATACCTTCTTGCATTCATTTTGTTTCCTGAGAAATCCTTTCCCAGAACCTAGAATACTAGAATACTGATATTAATTTCATCGTGGCAATGCTGTTAGAACTTAAAAGAAAGTTATATCGTCTGGGATAAAGAGGGTATAAAAAGGTAATATCTTTTATGGAGAAAAATGTAAGAAAACGGACACTCTACCACCTGATACCACTTAGCAGTTGAATGTTTAATAAGACATCATGGTTTATCAATATTTTAGTAAGGAAGTATAATATGCATCTCTAGCTTGATGGTTAGGGCGGTTACGCAATACATCTGATACATCATCATTAACATTATCATACGCCTTTCAATATTCCCACTGCTGGGACACAGGCCTCCCATCTGTGAGAGAGGGCCTTAATCCACCACGCGGGCCCAGTGCGGATTCGAATCAAAGAAATTTCGGTTCCAAAGTAGCCGTAGTAGTTCTTGTATGTAAGCTTACGCACTACATCCGAACTCTGTCCATCATAATTCAGAACATTTTGAAATCGGGACTCAAATCATGGATCAGATGTAGTGCCTAGGGTGTTTCATAAATTGATAACACAAAAATACCTTACCGTACCGGCTCGACACGATTCGACTTTATATCTTTACTAGCCGTCCCACGCGGATTCGCTCCCGTCAACTGGCTACCTACCCTACCCTAATCTACCTACCCTGCATACATGAATATTGCGTAACTTTAACCGCTGTGCAGCGCACGCAATCGAAAGTCTCAAAAAGGAATCATTTTGCCCGTTTTTGAAACATTTTTCATTTGCGCTCCGCATTGGTCGTAGCGTGATGTTATGTAGCCTATAACCTATCTCAATAAATGGACTATCCAACACAAAAAAGAATTTTTCAATTCCAATCAGTAATTCCTGAGATTAGCGCGTTCAAACGTACAAACAAACAAACTTTTCAGCTTTATAATAATAAGTTTAGATGTCTTTTATGTTAAATGTTTGTGTAAAGTTCTGTAGTCTATAAGTGCCTATGTTTTTGGCTTTTTGAACGTGTCGGGTTTAGTCAATAGTACGGACGTAAAACCAAAACACGAGCACGCCACCTGTCGGCAAATCAAGAACAACTACACTGTGGCGCGGTTTCTCTAACGACTTGCGTGGTGGGGACACAGAATATAGGATTTGAGTACTGACCGCCTTGGGGCTAAGACGTCGTAGAATCAGTATCAATCCGTAATATTAGTAAGCAAGATTGTAACTGTGAACTATTTAAATAAACCCAGTGTATCGAATTATTTGTGTTATTTCATTTGCGCGACTGCACCCACCGACCTGCCCACACACGATGTCTTAACCTAAGGGATCATACAAATACATCTTGACTTCCCGATGGTTTGCATCTATCGGCCAGCCTTGATGCGACATACGCTTTGGTGCAAAATGTTAGTTCAACAAGCAATTGTTATTAAATAAAGGGTATAATTTAGACGGTCATCAAAAATATTTTTAAGACTCTAAGCTTAGGCACCAAATAAAATAATTGGTTCCCAAAATGGATCAACGGTCACCAAATTCTATCCAACTCAAAGATTAATATACCGGGTGTATTCGTGTTTTTAACGAATTAGTCCAAGAGCGAGCGAAGCGAGCTCAGGAGCTTAGGGCACCCCGACACGGACAGGTTAGGTTACTTTAGACCCTGCGGACGGAAATAGGAGCCCCGCGCAGCGGGGCTCCGTCGACTTTAAAGGCGTCCATATATTTTTTTGGCAGTCAATAATACGAAAAAATGGATTTATTTCATAATATTTTAGGAAACGTTATTTGGTGACCATTTATCCATTTTGGTAACCGTTTAGAATTTTTTTGGTAGTAAAATAGGTACTTTTTTGGGCGGTGTTTAAACACAAGCCTTAAATAAATAAACCACGACAGTAGGCAATTTAAATTGCAAGTACGTTCATTATCGATGCCATACGGTCCAATTCGACTGATTTGCACTTGAAATATCTTAGAAAATACTTGTATGCGATATCCGAACGATATCGCCTATCGACGTAATTTAAATTACGTCACGCTATCTGCAAGGTACCTTACGTTAATATAAAAATAAAAAGAAAGTAAAGAATCACAATAATTCGTAGGTTACACTTAGGTCTTGTCCACATCACGAAGTCAAGACGTCGTCAACGTGGAACGGTGTGGTGTCGCGGCGCGGCACGTTGACGTGACGTGCTAATATATATAATGTTTAATACGTGACAACAGACGATTGATGTGTGTACCTGTATGTTTGTGTTTTTAATTCGCGACGGAAAAAGCGGATTTTATTAGTTTGATGTGTGTAGGAATCCATGGTAACAATATGACAACAATAGGGCTCAATGGTTTTGTGGGTTCAGAAACATGTGTAGGCATTTCGACGTGTCTCGTAAAAGCCACATTCAGGGAGTTTGCAGAACAGTCAACAAACACATTGGCGTTCTAATACCGGTCTGGAACACTCCAAGAAATTTTTGGGCTCTAACTTCAAAGCACGGGAATGCATTTGGAATATGAGCGGGGAGCAAATCCGCTACCTGCTTGGAGCCTTCACTGGCCACTTTGGAACCAACGACATGCTCATGAAGATGGGTCTAATCGCGACACCCATGTGCAGATTGTGTGGGGAACATACGGAAAGCATGGAGCACCTTCTGTGCACATGCGATGCACTGGCTGGTAAGTGGATGAGTCTCCTAGGGGTAGGATATCCAAGACCAGAAGACTATAGGCTCATATCTCTGAATATCGTTGTAAAACTTATGTAGAAGGTTTTCAACGAGATGGGGCAGGAGTAGGTTATCTAGGAGACCACAAAAGATCGCAATGGTTCGAAGTGTCCGAATTATTTCTCGGCCCCTCCACAAGATAAGATAAGTATCTGTGTGTTTGTATTTTTAACCCCCGCCGGAAAAAGAGGGATTTTATTAGTTTGACGTGTGTACCTGTGTTTTTGTGTTTTTAACACTCGAAGGAAAAAGAGGGGTGTTATTAGTTTGACGTGCGTACCTGTGTGTTTGTGTTTTAACACTCGCCGGAAAAAGAGGGGTGTTATTAGTTTGACGTGTGTACCTGTGTGTTTGTGTTTTTAACACTCGACGGAAA
Organism: Orthosia gracilis; assembly: GCA_947562075.1. Taxonomy (NCBI): domain Eukaryota; kingdom Metazoa; phylum Arthropoda; class Insecta; order Lepidoptera; family Noctuidae; genus Orthosia; species Orthosia gracilis. Next base: position 30,742,105 of record OX387274.1, on the reverse strand, counting down.
AAGAGGGGTGTTATTAGTTTGACGTGTGTACCTGTGTGTTTGTGTTTTTGACACTCGACGGAAAAAGAGAGGTGTTATTCATTTGACGTGTACATTGTGTGTTTGTGTATTTGTGTATCTGTCTGTGTCATTATAGCTCCTAAACGGATGAATGGGTTTTGATTTCGTATTTTTTTGTCTTTATTGAAAATGTTCTTGGCTTTATTTGATGAAATCGGTATACTGATACTGTTTGAATCGAAGTATTTTCGCAAGATATCGTGTCATATTTATGTGTTCGATAGATTGTCGATCGAAGCGTGTCTATTACTAGAAAAAATATGTAGCACGAAATAAAAATGAGTAATAATCTTGTCAGACGTAGTGGAAGAAGCTATGAAATAACTGAAAAATAAAACATATAAGATGTTTTATTTTCCAAGAAAACCAATTACCAGCTAAGCAAAACATATGGACCTCTCAATCTTCACATACAGCACAAAGAACCCAATGAATAAGATCTTTCAACTCTACCCCCGCCAAAAAGTATCAATATTGCTTAAAAAATAAATAACCCCACTATCCCAGCGGTGGGCTAACAAACTACCTACTCGCATCGACTTGAAACTCCTCGCCGATAAAATAGCGTCTGGATGTTGATTGCAATGTAATAAATTTAGTGAAGCTTGGTGCAGACGCTGTGGGGCTACTAAGTTAGTGGGTAGTTATGAACGGAGCGGGCTAAAATATATTATTACTAGCTATTACCCGCTACTTCGTCTGCGTAGCATTTTAGAACCTACTTCGAATAGACATATTTTTAGGGTTCCGTACCCAAAGGGTAAAAACGGGACCCTATTACTAAGACTCCACGGTCCGTCTGTCTGTCTGTCGCCAGGCTTTATCTAATGAACCGTAACAGCTAGACAGTTGAAATTTTCACAGATGATGTATTTCTGTTGCCGCTATAAAAACTAAAAACAGAATAAAATACATATTTAAGTGGGGCTCCCATACAACAAACGCCATTTTTTTGTATTTTTTTTTTTGCGGTAATGGTACGAACCCTTTGTGCGCGAGTCCGTCTCGCACTTAGCCGGTTTTTTTTTTATCGCGCTTTGATATTGTTGATGTGCTTTGGTTCACCATACAAACCCTATCCCTATCCCTTTAAAAACTATTCTATGCCCTTCTCAGGGTCTAAACCTATCATCATAGAAAATTTAATCTAAATCGGTTTAGCGGTTTAAGCGTGAATATGTAAAAGACAGACGGATAGACAGAGTTACTCTCGCATTTATAATATTATATATTAAGGATTAAGTACGGATTAGCTTTTGCAAGTGGCTTTACCCGGGCGGGCCATTGTCTGCCCTAATTTAGTTAGCTTTTAAGGCGTGGTTGCTTAACAAACGTCAAAAAGTAATTACAAACTTTCACATTTGATATATTAGTGGGATGCACTGTTACTAGTATTTAGGAGGAGGGAAAGAGCAAAGCGATACATTTAGTACAGATTTATTTATTTGTAAAAACCACATTTCGAAAGAAATAATTGAGTCCCATGTAGAGCACAAGCTGAGACGAAAATAACCAATTAACAAATTTCCACCAAACGGCACATATCGCATCGTATCGGAACGGATTTTACAATCTTTAAACGAAATGAAATTGTGTACAGTCGGTAATAGCTGTTACCAGACTCATCAAGACAGACGATATTAAACCTACTGCAATTAGAAGTAGATAAGTGTTATTCGACACGCATGAGCTTATCGAACCAGAACGACTTGTTTAAGGTTGGCAAATATTATAGAATACAGTTTTGCAAATTTGATCTTTAACACGTAACGTTAGGATAAGTAAGCGTTTGAATACTGTTTTCTAACCATGAAGAACTTGTTAATTTCAACAATATTTGTTAAGTCGATTTGGTCTAGTGGTTGCATCAGTGAACCTATGTCAACATGGTTACGAGTCAAATCAAATCAAATCAAAATATTTATTTGCCAGAAAATACATTGTTTAAATTGTCCAAAACTAACCTTCCACTTTTGTTGCTTTATGTTTACAATATTCAATTATGATTTTTGAATTTAAAATATTATTTTAACTAAATTTAAATTAACTATTTAAATTACTATATTTTTTGTTTTTAATTTTGTTTACTATTTAATTACAAATAAAAACAGAAAAGAAAAACAATAATGATTATAATAACGTTACATAAAAAAATTGGCAAAAGACGTTGTTTTTCGTAATTTGGTAAGGCAATGTAAAATATTTTCGTGCGTAGTCACTGCGATTGTGCGTAGAGTGGCTTTAGTTTTACTGTCACAGTTTAGATTTATTTTCCTACCTTTAACCTTAGTAACATTTGACTAACAGTTTTATAATGAATACGCATATGTGTTTCTCAACTACCCACTACAAGTTAGGCGAAAATATTACCAATATTACCATTAGAAATTTTATATTTGAATAATGTATGTCTATAGGTCTTTACAATAATGTAAGAAATACTTATTATTGAATATATTCTAAATTGAAAGCAAACAATAATATTCTCGACGTAGTATTTAAACTAGCATTTTGTTCGCAGATCTACTCGAATATAATCGTTAAAATAAACTATTAGTAGCAATGACACTTATATTGCAATACTCTGATAAACTTTTAGTCTTACAGCATACCAATCAAAATTGCATAACAAATAGTGATAAATATCCTAACGCTAACGTTTTAAAGATTAAATTTGCGTATCTGTATTACTATGTATTTGAATCTCGAGTAGTGCTAGCCTGATTAACTTATACAAATTAAATAATCCTTAATGTTACAGGCGTAGGGTTCAAATTCGTAGGTTTTTAGGGTGAGTTAGGTAACAGCTACTACCGACTGTACACAGTATTTAAGGTTTTTGTAACCAGGCCGCGAACAGCAGCGTGACCGCGGGTGTCTGCCATGACATGCGTTCGGAGCCGAAAGCATGCTGCGACGTGTGGTCGGCTCCGTTCGAATCCTTTCGGCTGCCGTCACGTGCACTCGTAGTTACTGTGGCTGGGCAACGTGCGGCGGCACCACTCAATCTCGAGAGTGCACTGTCATTTGATGTTACACACACGGTAGGAATGATATTATTTGACTAAACGCTGTTCTACCAGAATTTAACATATAGGCGCAGATACGCATAAGTACGAAAGTGACGGAAGCCATACGGAGCCGTTCGTATACATCGACATCCTGCCGGACGCGATCGGCTGTCACCGTACCCGTTCGTATCCTTTCCGATCCGATGCAATGCGTGGCGTCTGGTGAAAACTGTACTTAACAGTTAAGTTGCCTGATCTGGGAATTGATCCCAGAATCCCATGATCACCAGTTACGAAACCGTTTGGGTATTTATTAGACCAATGCCATAGACAACTAATAAACTCAATTTCACTGTAGTTAAGAAATTCGAAAGCTTTCAAAACCAAATAAAAACTTTCGTGGCCCCGCACTTGGTGATTCGTTAAGCCAATAGCCAGGTCTGAAAGTAAATAATACTAATTCGTTTTGTTTTGTCTAAGAAAAACTCATTAATTCCTAGTTTTCAGTGTCAGTATTTTCATTGAAATTAAGCGTCCACGAATTTTATTCTTAACATCAAATAGTATTTAGAAGTTATATATATTTTTTATTCAGTCTTACCGGTCATTGTGGTGACACTTGGGGAGGAGGGGAAGGCCTACGTCCTGCAGTTGACGTCTTTCAGCTGAAATGATGATGTTGATGATGAATATTTTAATTAAAAACATAACTGTGTTCGAACAGTTTCATAGTCCCATGACGCACATATTATGGAGTTTGTGATTGTTTTTGCTTTGTGGATAGTGAACTTTTTAATTATTACTGTGTGTTTTTAGACAGTTTTTACAATCACATTTTTTACTCCGCTTTAGTGCCGTAAAACGGTTTCTACCTAAAGCATACTCCTTAGTAACGGCTAGGTTAAAAGATTTAAAAAATATATAAATTTTTGGAAACATGTTTTTTTCGTATGACTAATACTTTTGCTTTAAAAAAATAATAAACAACACTAAATTTTTTCGCTTCAGCCGAAAGACGTCCACTGCTGGACATACCTACCCCCAAGCGTCGCCACATTGACCTTTATTTTTTTTGACGCACGGATAAAAAAATAAAACGACGTAAAAACACGTCCTTTTTAAACTTCCAAAGACTTGGATGTTTAAAAATATTTTTACACAGAAAAATTGATGTTTAGAAGTTCTTCTTTACCTACATAGAATATGTAAATCAAAAAATATTTTGCAAACAAAACTGTCCAAAAGGAGGACCTGTCCAGAATAATGATATTGTGGCACCGAGCGGGCGCACGACCAGTACCGCGTTTACATTGGAGAATATACGCCATAACTTTTGAACACAAACATGCATTACTTCACGCCAGTATAATCAATAGATCAGGCAGACGTGTACTTATCTACAGTACATTAACAACTTTTCACCAGTTGCGTTGATGAATAAAATATTTATTTTGTCAATAAACTTTTTACCAAAATGAGAATGGAAATGTGTTTTCTTACAGAAATAAGTAATAATCTTTTATTCATTTACTTTCATGAATCTCGAGACTTGTCTAACCTAAAAAAAAACAAGTCAAAAACCTCTATTTAAAACTTTGCAGATCAATCAACATTCAAATAAACGATTCCAATAATGTGTCACGTTCCGTATAATCCGTGCGAATTGCCTGTAATCTGCGGCGCTTGATAATTTACGTACGACTAGGTTTGCGCCCATATTGATAAATAAACGAGCAATGTCATGATTTTTTTTTAATGATTTTTGTCCTGTATATTTATTTTTGTGGCGTTCAATAAAGAATATAAAAAATAAATAATACCACAGATTATATAATACTAGCATACAGATGCATCATCCCATACAAAGAAACCGTGCCAACGTAACTAGCGTTTTTCATCTGATTAAACTGATTACTTTTTGTACAACGATCGCGTTTGGTTCTGTTCCACGGCGATGAATAGATGGTGTTAGAAGCGACTTGCAAGTAAAACGGTTTACTGTATCTGTACTTAGTCGTACTTATCAGGTTTGCTCCAATTCTTCTTATGCTAGTAGTTTAGGTAGGTAAAAAAAGGAAGCCGTGGTTGCCCACTGGCTAAGACCTCGCCTACGCATTCACCAAACTTGCAGCGCCCAAAAATTCTTTGAGTTAGGTCTCATTACGGATGATTTATGCTAGACCGTGGGGGGCATGAGCCGAGCCCCGAGCGACGGGGCTCGGCTCTGACCCCCTACGGTCTAAGTACTACGATCTAAGTACTACGTAATTCATCCTTTAGAGTCTGGACGCTGCACGGTGTTAGTACGCAAATTCATTAAAATATGTCCCACTTTCTATCGCACATCGCACCTCTTTCATACGATTAGATACTCGTATGTATATGGCTCGGATCTCGGTTTAGCATAAAGGTACGATTCCAATGTCGGCTGCACGCAGCAGAGCTGCCTGCCGCGCTGATTCCGAGCAAGGCGGCAGTGTTGCGCTGTTCGTGGTGTTGCACTGCTGTGTATTCATTTAGTTGCTTTGAGTTGACAAGATTTGGTACTTTTTGCACTGATTCCGCTAAACGCGATCCCACCGGTGCCGTGTCTGCCGGCGCGACCATCACAGGCCCAGCCCCGAGAGCCTCCTGGCCCTGGGGGGCCAGCGTTGCTGGTGATCTGCCCTTACTTTGTTGTCTTCTGATGAGGTACACGACGACGCCACCCAAGATGATGACCGAAGCTACACTGATGTACAACACAGTGTAGTGATGAATGTCGTGAATACTCAGATCTGTAGATGACTGTTCCTTAACCTCGTCAATCTGAGCCCTTAATTGATTCCAAATGAGGTGATGATCTTCAGCCTCACTGAAGTTATCTGGTGCAGACGTTTTCATGATTTTGTTTAGTACGGACACCTCTGGGACTTCGATGTGATGATGAATATTTACATGATTAATGAAATTGTTATGAGCATAAATACTAAAGGTCTCTCCTTTCAATGTGCAACCTTGACCTAGGGTAATAATCCCGTTGCCGATAAGGTTCACCATTGTGATTCCGTTGGCGCAAATAATGTGAGTTTGGCATTCCGCGCAACATTTATACAACCAGCTGTTCGGCTTCGGCCTGTGCAATTTGATCCATTGCTCGTCACATGACGATTTTACGGAGCGGCATAGTTGTTTTTCATTGAATATTTTGATTTCGCAAATATACTGCTTCATGTTTAGATTGTAGATGGGCATATTTAATGAACATAACAGTATATCGTTGGGAACATGAGTACATGACTGTAGATCTGCTTCTGATAGAAGAAATGCTGTATCCTTCCGCAGGTTGTAGGCTATGAGCGGGACCGATGGAATGAGATGATAATATTGTAGTCCTCTCTTTTGCGAAATAGATATGATTTTGTTCAACTCAAACAATTCGTTGTTTAGGAGTGGAACCTTGATTTCAATTATTAAGAAGTTAGAGAAGACTCTAGCTGACACTTTTAGCAAACGGTACAGATCCTTGACATTCCTCAAGTCCACAGGTATCGTAAGTTTACCATTCAGTTGACTGGAGATAGTGCTCAGCTGATACGATAACTGCTCCGGTGACAGCAAATGACTGTCAATGCGCCCGTGTGAGATATCTGTTACGGTGCCGATTAGTGTTAATTGAATCCAACGAATATTTTCGAGAATTATTGATGCTGCTAGTGCTGATGAGGTAATATAGACGCTATCTTCATTTACAAAACGTACATTATTCACCTCAGTTGAAATATTTTGAAGTCGTTGTTTGATGAATGAAAATTGTTTATTCATGATGTCCTCATTACGGCGTACTATGTTAAACTCTGAATCTAAGATGCTTGTTTGATTTCTTAAAAGTTTCTGTAAATGTTTTTCCTTATATTTTTCAGCAAACCTTTCGTCTAGTACACCGAATAACGAGTTCGCAATATAACCCACGCCGTTTACTAGACCTCTTTTCAGCCTCTTCGGACTTTGATATTTAAGTAACATATCATAATGTTCAATTTCGCTTATTTCGTGCTCTAATTGATGATTGATACTCTGGTATTGTTTACTTGCATGGGTGTTGCATAATGATTTGATATGATTGACGTAGCACTTGATATCGGCTAAGCCTTGCCAGTAAGTCGTCATGTTGTAGTAGACAACTAGACGCCATTCGTCTTGAATGTACTGAAGGTTGGATATTCTGTCGAAGTAAATAGCTTGATTCTGTTCTAATGACGTCAGATTATATTCCGGCTCGAAGGACCAAAATAAATGTAGGGGATCCCTACACTTAATTATGATGCCGGGGCGATTCTATGGGAATGATGATGAAATAAAACCGACCACCGCGAATGTCCGTTAAACACTGATTTATTGAATTAAAATACTTATACAAATTACAAAATGCTGAGCGCACAGAATGCACGGCGCGTGAGTCTGTAAAATAATGTGCGGTTCGGTACAAATATAATTACTTAATTTTTCAAAAAAATCATGATGAGAAGAGATATTAATAGGACGCTAATTAATCACCAAAAAAACCCGCACTTTTTGTAATGTAGCCGTTTTTAACTCAACCAGGGGTAGGGTGCATCAAAACCTACGATAAGAAATGATTTAATGTATGATGCCGAACTCCGCTACTGGTCTCCATGGGTTATAGGTTTAAACCTATGAGATTACATTCCGAGCTCCGCAGCATTGCCGCGGCAGTACTGCTGCGCGACAGTGTTGCCCACCGCCGCGCCCGACCTGAAGCGTCCACCGCAGTGATAGTACTCTACTACATGAATAAAATTAAACTGTTTTTTATTTAAACAAAAATAACTTTAAATTATCAGCCAATCATTCATATCAGTTGTCTCATTTGGGCGGGCAGGATGTACGGAACCGCACATTATTTTACAGACTCACGCGCCGTGCATTCTGTGCGCTCAGCATTTTGTAATTTGTATAAGTATTTTAATTCAATAAATCAGTGTTCAACGGACATTCGCGTTGGTCGGTTTTATTTCATCATCATCCCCATAGAATCGCCACGTCATCATCATTAAGTGTAGGGATCCCCTACAATATTCAAGATAAGAATGCTTGGAAACATGCTAGGCCTGCTCCATAGGGCAATGTTTAGTGTAGACAGAATTAAATTTGTTAATTTATATTCCTATTCATAGTTACAATAACTATCATTTTTCATTTTGTATTTTCTAATAAATTTACTCACACCGTTGTGTTGAATTAGGTATTTACCTATGTTTGCGATATATGTAAGTATGTGAGAACCATGTTCCTATTTATCAAATTAATTAATTTACCTGTTATTGCTTTTAATACTTTATACCTGTACGTAGTATAGTGTGTAGTGCGTTTATGGGTGCATCGTCCTCATATATATATGAATTTATTAATGTATGTACTTATGTAAATATTGTAAAACACTTATTTTTTTAAAAAGAGTAATTATGAAGTTTCTTGTGCGTTCTTCTCCATAACAAGCTACTTTTCCGAATGCGAGGTATTATAAATTTTTATTACTTGTAAATTTTAATTTTTAATTGTGTGACGTTCAAAAGTGCCGCTTAATGGCCTAGTTTAAATAAATATATTTGACTTTGATTTTTGATTTGATTTGAATGTAATTATTATGGTTCAACCCTCATTATATGCCCTCTTTTCATGGTAATTGATGAATTTCCCATTGATTTGACGATACCTAATAATATCGTAGTCTAGTCAATTGATTGGTTATTTATTGCAATATGTAGTGGTGATTAAAATCCTCAATAAACAATAACAACAACATCTTAAAGTATGTATTTTTTAGGGTTCCGTACCTCGAAAGGAAAAAACGGAACCTTTATAGGATCACTTTTTTGTTCGTCCGTCCGTCCGTCTGTCTGTCTGTCTGTCAAGACCCTTTTTCTCAGGAATGCGTGGAGGTATCAATCTGAAATTTATCTCAAATACTTAGGTCTACTGTCCTTTAAAGCTATGAAAAAATCAAACTTCTAAGCCAACGCAATCAAAAGATACAGCCGCAAATTTCCGCAAATTTTCGACACTCGCAAGGGAATCAAACCCTACAGGGTACTTCCCGTGAACTCAGAATCTTGAAATTTGGTACGAAGCAACGTCTTATAGCAAGGATAAAGGAAAAATTGCGAAAACTGAAAATTTTTAGTTACATCATGTTATTAATAAAAAATATTTTTAATAATTTTAAACTTACTATGGGGAGTAGTAAGTTTAAATCCGCATGAACGCGTAAAGGTATTAAATTGAAATTCATGTCAAATACTCAGGTCTATAATACCTTTAAGCTGAGGTTTGTACGGAACCCTCGGTGCACTTGGCCGGTATTTTATTATTGATTGGCTCGTGCTTTACCACTATCTCATCTGAGTGATGGTAAGCGATGATGTGGTCGACGCAACTAATATGGGCTTCAAACAGCTTTATTCATTATTACATTTTAAATACCTCAAATATTGATCCAGGCTTGGATGCAAAACGCAAACCATACATCATGGATTTACGTAAAAGCTTCCATAACTTCCACATTTAAGACACTATTTCACTAGTTCTGAAACAAAAACTTGCAGTCATTAGACTGAAAGCATGTTATACAGGATGGAAGCCATCAGATTTTATGCTCAACTTTATGTCAACACAACAGGTGGGTAGTTTGCTTTTATCACGCCTTTAAGCGCTATGATACAAGGGTTGAATGGTGTTCTTAAAGGCATATTGGTCGTTGTTACTTTTGATGAGTGAGATTATGTTTCTATTAAAAAGGAAATGGTTTTGTATGGGCAATCTGACCCAATTATTGGATGTTACATACATTTTTCTTTGTTTTTGGGAAAAAATCAGATTGCGTCACTCAGTCCGTCTAGGACTGCTTCGTTGGTCTAGTGGCCTGATCGAAGACAGAACAAATATTCATCTAAGACTGCTTGAGACCCAAAAAGACGCCGTACGAGCCGACCTTTACACGCAATACCATTAGAAACGCAAGGAAATCTATCGCAGTACCCGCAAAGATAGGAGACAGTGAGCTGATGTTATTGCTGATCGTGCTCAACAAGCTGCAAACACCGGTAACTTCTACTTCAATATTGTCGCGTGTGAGTGTTTACACTCAGCCTTCATACTTATTTACCGAACGACTCGCAACCATGGCTGACGTTGAGGTTGTTGCTGCGCTCTTAATTCTTCTATTGGAGTATTATCCAAATTATTACTGATGCGATTCCACGCGTCGTGTACCTTATGCTTTAATTTATGATTTTATTCACATGAATCTTATATTACTTGCTCAATTGTGTATAGTTCCAAAAACTTAATTATTTTGTCATTACTCCACTCCGGTGGCGGTAGCTGTGTGGCATTATTACAGTTAATGCCGAATCTGAAAATAAAAACGCAGCACAGAATAATATTAAGCAGTTGCCGTAGTTGGATAACAAGACGAAACAGTACGATCTTTTGCGCTCGAACGCCGCGGCAAGAGAGCAAGAGGGCTGAATGTAAACTAGTCACTCGCGCTCGCCCTGGCCGTTCTTTGACTTCCGCACGAAAAATCGAAAATCGCGGGAGCGCCGGCAATGGCAGTGGCTTGAGCAATGACAGCGCGAGTGACCTGTTCACATACTCGCGCTGTCCACTTCCCTGCTCAATTACTTGTCCAACAAAGCTGATTGTAAATGTGTGCTGTTATTTTCGAGTCGATGGAAAACTCTTTAAATCTATACTTATAATATTATAAAGCTGAAGAGTTTGTTTGTTGGTTTGTTTGAACGCGCTAATCTCAGAAATTACTGGTTGGAATTGAATTTTTTTTTTGTGTTGGGTAGTCCATTTATCGCGGAAGGTTATATAATATCACGCTACAACTAATAGGAGCGGAGCATAAATGAAAAAAGTTGCAAAAACGGGAAAAATATTCCTTTTTGAGTGCATTCGTTATGTGCGCTGCGTGATTAAATTTACGCAACATTCATGTATGTAGGGTAGGTAGGGTAGGGTAGGTTGATAGCCAGTTGGTGGGAGCGAAGCCGCGTGGGACAGCTAGTATGTAATACGCTGCAATTCATTAGGTCTAAAGATTGAAAGAAATACTAGGTACCTTAAAATGACACAAATGTTCTAATATTCCACTTATTATAATAAAGAACGTTCTATTATATTCAACAAATACTCAAAGACTCTGGCTCCTGAATGTTTGTTTATTTATTAAAGGATAGGGGAATAAAGCAGCAAATCAAGGGACTATGTAAGTACCTGCCAGGTCAACTAGGGAAAAACTAAACCCAGAGTAAGTGCCTTCAGGCTTGAGGTCGACCCTTTCGTCCGTCACTTGTTTATGGTCCAAGTTACCAGTTGTTAAAGGTTTTTAGTAAAAAATTACGTACTTAAACTAAATTGGAAATGAAGTGGTTAGTTTGACCTCAGATGATTAAAATTCTTATGATTTCCCAGTGTTACACTTTTGTAAATTACGTTTTTCTAATAAATATTAGTGTAATACTCATGATGATAATTATTATAGTATGAACCTATTTATTAAAGGGACTCTTATTTGAAAAGAAACAGCCAAGTCTTTGAAGAAAAATCGGCTGTTCTTGAACTTTGGGAAAATAATGCGGTAGTTTACTTTTTGGTGAGCTGGTCAAAGCCCTAACCAGTAAGCATACACAAGACCTTTCTGTTCAAAGTATCCGTATATCTGCCTAGTGTAGTGGTTGCAAACCTACGCTAGCAAGTCATTGAAGGACGTACAGTGTTTAAACAATTTTAAATTCAGCGAAGTTCAAAATGAGTCCTCCATAACGCTCACAACTCATGTCTTGATACCCAAACAATCTGTGGGTAGCCGCTGTCATTGCCGACCATACCCGATCAAACCCGACGTTACCCGACAATGCCCGACTGTCCGTCCGTGAGCTAGGTAAATTAATTAATTGATAAGAATTTAATCAAGTGTGACTCCTGGCTTTTAGTGGAGAATGTTATGTATTCAGAGTTAGATACTTAGAAGTCATTAAGGTGTAAATTTTCGAGTTACAGAAATAATGGGATGCTGGATGAACAGCAATCATGTTGGGGTGCAACATTTTCATAATTTTTTATAGGTTGTTTGGTATCAAGAAATGAGTTGTGAGTGGTATGGACGACTCATTTTGAATTACAAGTTGAATGTAGCATTATTTCAGTGCTGCACGTCCCTAAAAATATTTGCGTGTGTAAAGCATAGGTCCAATCAGTTTGGCGACGCGAACGTCTTTAGGCAGAAATGATTATGGTGATTTATTTATTTATTAGGCTCACCAACAATTGTTAACACTTAAATATTACAATTTATACACTTAATACTAAAGTCGAGTGTCACAATTTTTAACAGGTAAGCACCACTTATGCTAAGTTGTTGTACAAACATTTAGAAAAATAACTTAATTAATTGGAATAACAAAAAGGTTTTGAGTGATACCGTAGATATTTTGACTTAAAAATAAAAACCCAAATTCAAATAAGTACATCACACTACATATGATCGTGTGTCAATTTGCGGAACTTGGTAAGTGAGTCCGCATGCACATCTGCAAGATCGCTGCAGCAATTTAAGAGCTTACACATCCATGGAATGGTCGAGTTGTCACCGAGAACTGTTCTACGTGGTGTAGAGTAGAAAGGAGTGATAGGAGCATGGGGGTATCTAGCAGGAGCTCGGAATTTGATTTTGCCCAATAACTGAGGGCAGTCTATTTTGTTCCGCAAGATTTGAATTAAAATATGTGATGATGATGATAAGTAGCCATGACACTTATTCGTTAGCTGTTATCGAGATGTTATGTAGTTTTCGTAATCGGATTGATATCCACTTCCAGAGATACCTTTATGATTAGTTTTGATGGATAAATAATGATAAAAGCCATGAGCTCAGAAAACAGTTCCATTTTTTTTCTAATCAAAAAGCCAAAGGTCAAACAAAAATCAACCTAGAAATTGAGAGAACAAAATATTATTTTACGGTCCCCTCATAAATCCTTATTGCAACACAACTCCCTCGTTCCCTCACAATTCAATTTCAGGTATATCCTGTGCTATTCACCGGCTTATGAATATGGGAGAGCCTTGAGAAGGAATATATTGTCAAATAGTTATTCTTAGCCTCTCGTATATAGGTACATATCACAGAGCATGGAATTGCCACTTCGATAAAGACTTAGATGTCTCACTTGTAATCACTCAATCACTCCGGCTGAGCATCTGATAGTCCGAGGTCAAGGTTGGGTCTGTGGCTGAGCGATTGGATAATGCGCTGTGCATGTCACAGTTTCGATTCGCACAAGGAATATAATAAATTAGTATGGCCTAGGGTCCGGCTATTTATTTATGTGATTATAAAGGGTTAATAAAAGCACCCATGATTCAGGAGAAAATCCTAGTGTTGGAGGTAAATGTGTCTTTAACCCCTTGTATTGCATTCGAGACACAATGAAAAAGCCGTTGTGTCTCGCGTAGAGCTGCTTTCCGGAATACAAGGGGTTAAAAGAACTTTAGTGACCAATCTGGACATCTTTTAAACGTTTCGTGCCCAGGTACTCTACAACCTGAGCTAACGCAGTATCATAGATCTGTCCCAATCCCAACTAGAGCCAGTGCGAAGCCGATCTCAGAATATGCGCCATCTCCTTTCCTGCCATGCACCACTCATCTACCTTTCACTGAACGTAGCGTATGACAGGGCTGTCACAGTAACCAAACACTGGAGGAACAAAAATTGAATAGTTGAGTGATCAAATCAGCAGAAGAGAAGAAGAATACATTATAATGTTCTTGCCCGCATAACTTGTGGCGAGCACTAGTTTCTAGTAGTTATAGCCATAGTCAGAATTGTCACGGGCAGTTTCTGTAGGTAATCGGTGATACTCAGCCGGGTATCGACATTGCGAGTGCCTCCCGAGGCAGTCTCGCGGAGTGGAGACGCGTTTGCCTTTCTTGGCAAATTGGAACGATGCCGCGGTCAAACGGCGCTAAGTGTAAGCTGCTCAGTTGCAAGGGACGCAAGTGAATTGCCTCGCGCGTTTGCGTCATGGAAGACAGAGAAGAACTTCGTAATCTCGTATACTGACGCCTCGTAGGCTCGGTGTGGCTCGTGTTGACTGTGCAGACGTAAGCTGAGCGCACTGCAAGGCTGCTTCTAGACTGCCTGCTCAATGTGAGCACCAGATGAGCAGCCTCGCAATGTCGATACCCCGCTCATCACGTTTGGTTTGTATGGAAATTTTTTACAGAGCCGTCACTAGCAGCAGCCAACGAGGTGTCTCCGAGCTCTGTGCGACTATAGGTACACATATTGGAAAAGAAAGTGATGTCTGAATTTATTAAAATGCTTTCGAGCATAACTTTAACAAAGAACATTATTAAGAAGCCATTGTTCACTTTTGGGTTACAATTTCTTTTATATATTGTGGATTCTCTAAATTCTAAACTGATGATACGAGTACAAGGGTGAAATTGTTTTCTTTTTTATTTAGGTTACACACAAGTATGTTAGAGGTATGTCGAAGTGCTGCACCGATTATGAAAATTCTTGATAGAAAGCTATGAAGCTTCATATAAGCTATGTACCTATAGCTAACGGCATTATCTTATTAGTGGTAACTTTTTAACCGACTGCCCAAAAAGGAGGCGGTTCTCAATTAGGATGTTTATATATTTTGAATGTATTTTCGGGCATAGCTCCGTCATGTATTGATATACATATTTACAAGAGTTTTATTCCGAAATGGTTCTATTTAAATTTGGTTAAGATCTGATGAAGACTTCGGAGATATACAACAGATCACTTAAATACATGACAGCGAATATCTCGGGATTGCTGCAATCGCATGTCTGTTTATTGTTTACACCATTTCATACCACTCATTCATTCACTCTTTCATTTTTCTTTCTCACTATCATTTCACCGTTTAGAGCGTACTAGCTTGATGGTATCACGCCAGTACGCTCTAAACAGTTTCGCAGATGTGTACAGTTCATCCTGGTACACTCCCATTTATTCGGGTAATCTATTTTGGTATCACTGTGGGCATTATAGGTAGAACTTGTCCATTATGTCCCTAAAAAGTGAAAATACGTATATATATTTGCACTTCAGTACTTGAATAAATGGAATTTATCAAAGAACCTGAAATCAAAACAAAATCAAATCAAAACAGTTTATTTCAACGAAACCTTAAAGATACTTCTGAATTGTCAAACAAAAAAATCTCGCATTCGCAAGGTCTCTAGGGAGAAAAATGTGTAAGAAACTCCACGGACACTCTTTTTGTTTTGGAAAAATAAATATTTATGTGAGAACGATGTAAAAACACGTGTACGCAAAAGCGACTAGAGTAAACCAAACAATTCAAAAATACAAAAATTAACAAATTAAAAACAGGCCGAGGCAGCCAAGTTATGACCAATCCCAACTGATGGCGGCCATTCACGAACAAGACGCATGGATTGGCAACACTCAGCTCAACCATCATTCAGGGAACCGAATGATCCAACACATGTGCCACCATCAGAGAGATATTAGAGAGAGCATGACACACACAAGTCTACGAACGACATACAGGTACAATAAATAGTAGATTTACATTTGGTACATAGTACTCACACATGTGCTGTGCAGTTATATAATACTAAAAGAAATTGAGTTTATACAATACAAATATATTCATACAGTCTTGAGCAGGTCCAACGATACTTAAAAACAATTCTACGTAGGTATCACTTGTTGTTGCGCCCTAGTGGTTGCGGAGCAGGACAAGCATTGAGCCAAGCATTTTTATTATTGATGTAATTCCCCAACTTATAATATAGTGCATAGATCATAGTGTGCATTTTATACAAGTTTTCGTCTCATTAATTTCTAGAATGTTGAGAGGTATTTTATTGTAACATTTTATACAGGTTGTGTGGATCCGCTGGATGCGAGACGCATGAGACCGATCAATTTGGCGACGCCTGGGGGAGGCCTATGTCTAGCAATGGACGTCTTCTTAATGGTGATGATGATTTTATACAGTATGCGAGTTTTAAAAGATGACGCTGCTTTAGCCAGCCTGAAACCTGGTTGAACTAATTGGTCCCTATTTCTAGTAACATAACTATGTCTGTCGCCGTTTCTCTAAATAGATGTATATTCTTTCTAGTAACGGACACGTGAAAGAACGAAACTAAAGTAAGTACGACTTTCTTATGTAGTTGTGCCTAAAACTTAATGGTAATAAATATTACATACCTATTAAGTTATATGTTTCTTAACTTGCTTATTAAAGTGATAAGAATAATTGAATAAGTAATAATGTTAACTTTTTAGGATTAGGTAATAACTCATTTTTATTGTCATATTTACACGATATAATTTGAGAAAGCGGTCTCTCTTGTATTAATAATCATAAATATTGCAACAAGGGCGGCAAGGTCTTTAAAATAGATAGAGAAACCTACTGTAAGTTGTAACACCCACAAATAAATATATTTATTTATAAACGAAATCTGAAGGAAACAGATTTTCAATACGAGCATTACCTAAGTCAGTAAAAGCAGTTTCAATTAACACTTTGTATAGAGGAAGAAAGTACGGTACCTACTTAATTCAAAACCATTTATTGAGTGTCATTGAAAAACCTGGCACAAAATAATTCAATCACCATCAAGCTTCCAAACGGTAGCAAATCCCGTTACTGCCTTAGAAAAAAAAACAAATTTGGAACCACAAAAGAAAAAAAACTCTTCAAACAAATGTATCAGGCATTATTGACTTAAAAGATTTTACTCCATCAGACACCAAACAATGTCGAACGCAATACAATTTCGTTGGCTCGCAGTGTACACGTACAGTGTACACCGAACAATGGAAATGGTAAATATGTTACAAATAATACAGCGTCGATATATCAAATTACAGTGGCATGCACGTGTTTTCACACTTCTTTGGTTGATGTTGTGTGCTGCAAGATATAAGATTAAAGAGATGCCTTTTGCGTTAACAAAACAAATTGATCCAAACATTATAATGATGATACAATCCTTAGTGTACAGTTTTTAACTGACTTCAAAAAACGGATGAGGTTCTCAAATCGTCGAATCTTTTTTTTCTTTTAATTTTGTTCCCCGATTACTCAAGCGGACCAATTTTTTTTTTCTTCGCAAGTGATCCCATGGTCATCAGGTCAGGATCTGATTGTGGAATCCTGGCGACATCGAGCAACTCCTCAAATATTATTGGCATACATATAGCGATTTTGGTATTTTCTTCAATAATGCAATCATTTGCACTTGGTGAATGAAGAAGACAGATGGCAACTGGAACTCTTTAATGCTAAATATGGCACGGGTATAAGATATATCCAATAGTTAACCGATTATGATGTAGCAAATAATTATAAATAAATGGTACTGATGCAAATGGTATCATCGAACTGATCTGGTTTTGAAGCCGGAAGTTAGGCACTGGCAGGGCAGTCCGAAATAATGTATCCTAATATTGTTCGGCCTTATTGGAATCGTCATGAGATGGTCTTTGTGTACTTTAAATGATTTTCATGTTAATAGGAAGTACCAACCAAAACTAAAAAAAAATATAAACAAAAATCTTTTTTACAAAAAATCAAACCGACTTAAAAAAAAATACGCTACAAAGCGAAAAATAACATTGTTTTCCGAAGTCGGTGTCGAAAAATGGAAAACAATAGATATCAAAGACACCGTCTTCGGAAAAGAAAGTTATTTTTTGCTTAAACTACAAAGCAAAAAATAACTTTCTTTTCCGAAGACGGTGTCTTTGATATCTTTAATTCATCTTTAATTCTTTATTGTACACCAAAAAAAACAATATTCAATACAATGTGATAATAAAGTACATGTACAAAGGCGAGCTTAACTCCTCTCCACTCTATCACTCTATCTATTGTTTATGATATTATTATATTGTTATATTGGTTTTAGAAGTCGGTTTGGTATATTTTTTTTTATGTTTGCTCGCGCTTGACCACCATCTCACCTGTGGTTAACGGTGAGATACGCTTGCTTGCTTTTTTTTTTGTTAAGGAGTTTTTTTTCCAGATGTATTGCCATTTAACGCACTAAACATATGCGGTGACGGACACATAATCCTCCTGACCGCTGACTCTTGCTGCGACGAAACCAAAGACCATTCCAAACGTTTTCATAGGATTGTTGCTGGCTGGAATCCCATATCGCAGAGTTCTGCGTTTTGATCAAGAGACCAAAGCTCTAGAGAACTTTAAAATTGACCGTAACCAAAACTAAAACTGATGTCGCTGACCCTTCATTACCAAATTAAATATGAGGGTAGTAACTCTGTTCTAAAAACATCAATTTTCAGTCTGTAGTATATTCGATTCATAGCCCTTACGAGGGAATATAAGTCACTTGCTTCGTGGATTGGCGAGATGCACACATGCATTTGGTGGCTTGGAGGCGAGATTAAGATTTCTGTCTGCAACCGCAACCAGACTACAATAAATTAGTTTATTTTTTCCATATTACATTAAGTTCTATGTTGTGGGCGGTTTCCAAATTAAGCAAATGTATCTGAAAACCAATATTTTACATAGTGCGACTACGTATCCGACGTCTATAATACCAAAAACGTAATTCTCTCTTCACTTAAATCGACAGGTATCCATGTAATCCCGTTAGAGGGCCTCGGTGGTGCCCCCAGGGATTGTCGCCAAGAATCAAACATAAACTTATATTTTATATACAGTAGGTATATTACCGTACTGCCGCCCTTTCTAAAGTCGGTGATTCGTTGCTGTATCTGTTATTATAAGACGTAGGTACAGCGGTACAGGCAATCAAATACTTTCCCAATAAAAACCCTGTGGACAGGTGCTTGTAAAAATCTAAAAGAAAAAGCACTTATTTATCCTACTGCGGTGGAGCCCAAAAGGAGGTTAATGTTTGTAATATCTGTGTTCAAAACAGAATATAAACAAAATCTATATAAGTACCTATATTTCTTTTTTAATTCTTTTTATTGATGTTTTAGCAAAGACTACACTTTTCTCGTACTTTTTTTTGTGAATGTGTGTGTGAGTGTGATTATCAAATAATATTGGACCCGTATTTTTTGCTTTTTGCAAATAAATAAAAAATTACAACGATAAGCGCATCAAAGTTCAGGAGTAGGGGCTTGTGACGTCACTTTGTCAGTATAAAGTGTAGCACACCGGGACGTCACACGATATTTCAACGCACTGTATCGTCGTATTTTTTTATTTACGTGGCAAACGAAAAAAATACTTGTCCAATATTTAGGTAATGTGTGTTTTTAGGTAATTTAACTGACGGACTAAATAGCTTTTTTTAGTTTTCTACCCTATTGTCCCAATGATAACTAGATTTGTAGTTACTTTTTATCAAACCTTGCTTTACAAGAAAATTCACCTAAGACTTTTTTGCCCTTTTCGAATTAAATTATCATTTAAAAGATATTTAGCTGTGTTAAACATTTCAAATATTTTCAAGTGAGAAAAATTCAATTTGAGAAGAAGATGAGGTATTTTAATGGCGTACTTGAGAACTTTTATGCTGCTTATAAGCATTTTATAGTATGTGAAATGGGGGTCAAGCGTCTGCTAACTGCGGTCTCGTTTTGGATTGCTGTATTTTAGAGTGTCTGTACTTATTATTCTACCTAGTATTCTGTTGATCCAGTCCCTGAAACACAGGTGCTGTTTCCTTACTCAGGGGTCAGAGTTTTACTTTCTTGTAAATTTTGATGCTAATAAACAATTTATTTGTTATTATTATTAACGAAAAACATACTGTTTCTTAGCTCTTTGGCTAGTTTAAGCTACATCAACGGGACAAAGCCAAGTCAATGTAGCGTGTGGTGATTTTTTATGATGAATTATTATTATATTTATTTACATTCTTTTATTTTATTGTTTATTATTATTATGTCCTTTATTAATTACGTGTCTTATAAATTACATTTTTAAATATTTTTATAAAATAAATTAAAAACAAAAACATTTAAAAATATAAAAAATAGAGGCCCACCGGTATCGGGAACAGGGTCCAAGCTACCGGCGGTCAGGGCTCCAGAGAAAGGAACCTCCTAACAATACGAGCCGTGTCCAGCAGTACTGCTTTCTGGATCAGGCCCTTGACCCAGCCGCCTAACGAGAGCCTCCTAAGGTGTTGGTCGAGGCTCGTGGCTATTAAGCCATTATTATTATATTTATTTACATTCTTATTTAATACATTTTTAAATAATAAAAAAGAAACATAAAAAAAAAACATTTAAAAATATTAAAAAAAGAAAGCCCACCGGTTTCGGGAACAGGGTCCAAGCTACCGGTGGTTAGGGCTCCAGAGACAGGAACCTCCTCAAAATATCAAGGAGTACTGCCTTCTGTATCAGGCCCTTGATCCAACCGCGCAATGACAGCCTCGACTGATGGTCATCGGTTAATCACCACTGTATAATTGGTCAATCACCACTATATTATTTTTATGTAGTTTATTTCATCTTACCGTATTTATTGTATATTTTGTATCCATTTTCACATACACAACACAATTGGTTTCCGTACGTCACGTCCTAGATGACAACTGAAAATCAGCACCGAGCTGTGGCTCCCCCACGGCACAGCATTATGCCGAGTGGAAGTCTTCTTCACGACATGCATCTAATTTTATATATTCACATTTTTTATTAGTTTTTAACTTGTCTTTACTAACATAATTTAAGAACTACTAACACTATTGTTAAAGGTTTAGTTTAAGCAAAATCTACTACCTACTATTTATTTTTTTGTTCTTGTAATCTACTAATGTTTGTATATCGTTTGTGGCAATTAAATACTTTTAATTTTTCTTTCTTTCAGATTCCTGGCATCTCACAATCCACTGTTAAGGATCTTCAAATGACAGCCGGGACCAACGGCTTAATATGCTTGCCGAGGCACGGAGGAATCTCGCTATGTAAAGATGGTCACCCCTCCACAGACCGACCTCGGCTAGCGTTGGTTAACCTTGAAGAGCGACCCGTGCAGCTATTTTATTATTTAGCCTCGAGCTTCTTACTTAACTATATAAATCCAAATATTTGGAGAAAACAAGCCTGAGGTTTGTTGGAGTAAATATTGTTATCGGACTATTTCTGAACTTTATTAATATTTAAAAAAAAAAATGTAGAAATAGCAAAAAACCCGACTGCTTAAAAAGCGAACTAAATAGACGTAAATAAGGAGAAAATCACGCTGTGCAGTCGGAGGATACATATGCGTGAGCTGGCAGACCAAAACCAGATATATCCTCCGACTGCACAGCATGATTTTCTTCTTGTTTACGGCTTTTAAGTTCGTTTCTTAAGCAGTCGGGTTTTTTGAGTTTTTGTATTTTTTTATTTATAACTTTATTTTTTTTTGTTTTGGAATTTCATGCATTTAAACATGAAGTGTTACATATTTTTGAAATCACCTCTTAAAACTCTTTATTTTGATACCCCACACGATGGGTAAGGAAGAAAAAAAATTGGGCTCCCGCAATATGGCGCCCAATAACCGCTGTGCTGCGAAGCAGTGATGCTCGCGAAGGAGGGGGCGGAACGCGTGAGAGAGACACAACGGAGACGCCCTCACGCCCCTAGCCACCGCAGGAGACGCCCCGGGCGTCGGGAGTTGCAAGCCGATTCCCGGCCACCGTAGGCGAGGACTTGCGGACTGCGAATTATGTAATATATATATACCGAAAAATATATACCGTAATAAGTACAGTTTAGCATCGATTAATACAGTGGGATGAACTCATATTGTCTGCAAGAGTAAAAAGATCAGTCTATCTATCTGTCCCATGATAGCAAAAATAGTAAGAACATTTAAAACCATTTTGGACACAAAAAAACACGACTCTTTCTCATATTAGTATGCTGCGAAGGCATAAAATTCTGTAAACGCAACTCGAGCGAATTTCTCGTAGCATCTGCGTAGCGCTTGTAGCACCTGCGTAGCTGTCTCGTATTATTTCTTAGTCTCGTAGCAACCTTAAATAAGAAGGTATTCTCTGTAAGATGTTTTGGAAATGAAATATTACTTTTAACTTACTAATTACCTTGATGTAATGTATTTTAATGAATGCGAAACTTAAATTGTAAATAAGAAAATCTTTTGTTTTCAAATTATGAAAATGAAAACAATTTGGTCCATAAAATGTGGCTTGACCACTATCTCACCTGATGATAAGCGATGTTGTGGTCGAAGGTGAATCACGCTTGCCTAGAAAAAACCTATTCACTGTTGACTTAAAGACCCCTTGATTGTAGCTATCGGAAAACACAGACTCCGGCAGGGAATTCCACTCCTTAGCTGTACGCATAATAAAAGTGTCTCCAAAACGCTTAGTGCGTACGGGTGGGTTATCCACTATGTACTGATGACGCATCGCAGTACTTCTGGTAGTCCGATGATGGAACGGGCTGGACTGAATTAGATCATGCAATTCCATCGCACAGTCCCCGAAATGAATCAGATAAAAAACCGACAAGCTGGCAACTCGGCGATGATGTTCAAGGCTCTGGAGCTTTGACTTGACCAGTGCCTCATTGCCTCATTGCCTCGATCGACTCTAGTGCATCAAGCTGGTATTTGGCAAATCCGTCCCAGAGATGAGAACAGTACTCTATGCATGATCGAACTTGCGCTTGATACAAGTTGAGCAGCTGTTCCGGCGTGAAGTACCTTCTCACCTTCGCAAGGATCCCCAACTTTTTGGTAGCCAGCTTAGCCTTTGCCTCAATGTATGGGCCAAAATTGAGAGTTGATGTCAACGTAACACCAAGAAGCTCAAGGTGGTCCGGTTGGCACGGTTTCATCACGGAAAGTTGGAGCCGGGTGAAATTGGCTCTTAGCGAAAAAAAGACACGCCTGGATTTTAGCAGCACTAAACCTGACAAGATTGGCATCGCCCCATTCGGAGACTGCCTGTAAGGACAGGTTCAAACGCTCCACCACGGCCTCACGGAGAGACCGGATCTGCGGCCCGGTAACCCGTTCGTTGGAAAAGTATCTCTCAGCAACAGTTCTGTCGTCTGCATACCAAAGGTCGGGGTTTAAGGAGATCGTTAATGTAAGAATAAGGTTGCTGAGAGTACCGACCCTCTCAACTCTTAGCAACATCACTATTCGGTTGAGACAGAAGTCTGGAACGTGCTTATACCAAGTCGGTTCAAGCTCAAGACCAAACAAAACGCTCCTTTAAGACTCATATCGCACACCATCCATTAATAAGTACTGTAGGTCTTCCACAACCAAAATATAATGAACGAACAGAGCTTATTGTTTTAGATAAGTTGTGGGACCAGCTTGTGTAGCCTTTTATCATCCAGATACTCTACAAGTGGCATTCGATGTCAGCGACGGCGATAGTCGAATGTCTAAATATAAGGGCTTGATCACGTAATTTTTCGATATCGCTTGTCAATCCCATACAATTTTGCCTTTTTGACAAATTTCGCTATTGACACGCTTTCGATGACAGAATGTCACTTGCCTAGGGCCTCAGAACACATTTTCAATTATTATTTGCAAACATTTTTTTATTATCGTTGAATGCACTTGAATGACGAGTTAATAGAATTATCACAATCATACTTGATTAGTCACACGTGTCATAAATCATCAAATTAGCGCAGTCTATTGGAAACGCAGATAAATACAAAATAATGATAAACAATCTAAGTATTGCTATTGTCGTTTTATTATGAAACTAACCTTATAAATTCATTATAATACGTCAGTGTTTTACTGTAACAACATTGTGTAGGATGCCCTGTAATTGTCCCAGGAAGCAGGTCAGGCCAGCCTCTAGCTGCCGCCCGCGGCTCCATCCGCGTGGTATTAGTACATCTCCCAATATCTTTATATAATACTAGCAGTCCCGTCCCAGCTTCGCACGGGGTAGACAATTATTTATTTTTGGAAATTTGGATATAAAACACTTTTTTTCACAAATATTTTTATTTATTAAAAAATTATTATTTATTAATTATATATTAAAAAAAAACCCACAGTTATATTTGTATGTAAGTCTATTTATGTTCAATTTCTTTGATGGTTTAAGTGGCGGGCACTTAAATAAGTAATATTTACATAGGATATTATATACATTTGAACTATGGTTTTTTTAAGTAATCTGTTTGAATTTTTTAATTCGTAATATCTTTTGAATGGAAAGTCCAATTTAAATAATTTAAAAACTATTTTATAGGTAGTTAAATGGTCTTGACCATAAAATAATTTATTTGGATAAGGATTAATATAAACACATAAATAGCATGGTTTGAATTTGGTTAGCATTTTCATTAATGTTTAAAATGAAAAAAGTTGTTGTAGTGACATAACTATAATAGTTGGACATATGCTACCGCGGAGTTTTTTGTAGACATTATGATGTTCTTCAATATTGTTGTACATTATTTTGTTCTATCGCTAATAGTTTCGGCAGCGCATTCGACGAAAGACATTTTAAGACTCATTTTTCTACACCTTCGGTTACATTGTTCAAATTTTACCAAGGATC
The DNA here is from genome assembly GCA_947562075.1 of Orthosia gracilis. Taxonomy (NCBI): domain Eukaryota; kingdom Metazoa; phylum Arthropoda; class Insecta; order Lepidoptera; family Noctuidae; genus Orthosia; species Orthosia gracilis. The sequence continues at coordinate 30,717,419 of OX387274.1, read as the reverse complement.
CCTAATTTTTTTCAAAATGAAATGTAGCCTATGTCAAATTGGAAGAATGTAGCATTCTATTGGTGAAAGAATTTTTTAAATCGGCCCAGTACTTTTTGAGCCTATTCATTAAAAACATACAAACATACAAAAATAGGTACAAATCTTTCCTCTTTATAATATTAGTGTAGATAGCCCATGTGTTATTCTGATTTATAAGCTATATTTCTGTAAAGTTTCATCAAAATCCGTTCAGTAGATTTTGCGTGAAAGAGTAACAAACATCCATCCATCCTCACAAACTCTCACATATATAAAAGTACTAGCTTTTACCCGCGGCTTCGCTCGCAGTGAAGCCATTAAAAAAAAAAAAAGTATTCTATGTTACTTCTAATACCTCCAAAAATATATGTACAAAGTTTCATGATGATCGGTTCTGTCGATTTTGCGTGAAAGCGTAACAAACAAAGTTACATTCACATTTATAATACTAGTATGATATAGTAAGATATTGAATTTCATTATTTTTCAATATGCTTCTAAGGTTATGGAAACTTGAAATCTTATCTACTTTGTTATAAAAGTACACAGTCATATAATAATCGTGTTAAACTTATTTTTCAAAACTACCTTGATATCTTATAATGTAGATGACATGGAAAACTATACAATATTACCAAATATTTAGTAAAAGCCGCGCCGTTCAGTATACCAAAATGTCACGACCTTTAACATTAAAACACTAATCATCTAAAAGTTCCTCAAAAAAATCTCTCACCACTCGACAATACATACAGAATAAAGTTCGTCACAAAAACCCCAGTGTTTTCTCAAATAAGGTGAGTGAAAAAAACTTTTAATGGCCGGTCACGAAGCGGCCTAGTTCTCAAGGGGATCACTCTCAAGCAAAGCCGATTACATCTACGAGTATGCCCATCCTCATGTTTTTTAAGGAGAGTAGACAAGCCGATGTTTTTATAGGATCTCTTAGATCTACCTACCTTGTGATTTAAGAAGTTTTTGTTTTTAGGACAGATTTTTCGGGATAGCTAAATAAAAAATCTTAAGATGAACATATAAAAGTCCGCTACGCTATTCACAACCACTGCAACTCCTTGCAACTCCTTGTAAATTAACAATGGTGACAACCAGAAAATTACCGAATTCAGAATGCGTCTGAAAAAGATTTTTAGGGTTTTAGACACTACCTTTTTCTTTTGTGGTGTCGTAAGCTAAAATAATTAAATCATTATCATTAGTTTCTTGCACTTTATCCCGATTTATTTGGGTTCAGAGCAACATATCTTCTTTTGCCAAATTTCTCTCATCATCGTGACCACCAGTAGTCCTTTTTTCTTCACTGAAAAACAATACATCAGGTGAATTTAACGCAATGATTTCGATTGTTTATTTACCTATTTCATACGACGTTTCGGCTGTGTTGCAACGACCGTGGTTCTGGGTAGACTAGTGTCTCGGTGTACTGGTCCCGTTGGGGCAGAAAATTCTTCCTCTACCCTCACATTTCTACTCACTACACTGACCGTGTCCTTATTCTGTAAGTTCGCCTACTGCACAAAATGAGGTAATGTTTTTTGAATCACTGGATTCCACGCCGCGGATAATTTGTAACCGTCATCCCGATTGAACGTTTTGTGTTTTTTAATTTCTATCGCTTCACGCACAATTCTTGAATAAAAGTGACGTGGCGCCACTTTTATTTCAAGAATTGTGCAGTCGGTGAAATTACAGAACGCGTATAAAAAGGCAGGGGTCATTGGACGTCAAAAAGTTCGTCCAAATCGCTGTCAACGTGTAAAGTGCCCAGTGGCAGGATTGCCACGTTGGATGGTCAGCCCTCTGGTCACGTGAAGAGAAATGATTATTAAATTAACACAAACTATATTTGCGATATAATCTTTACGTCACCATAAGAATAAGAAATTTAATAAAAGTTACGTCGGGCTTTCTTATCAGTAAATGCGATCTTAAAGACACAAAATATGTTTGCAATATAACCATTACGTTTCATCATTTGAATAACAATAACAAATAAAAGTTACATATGGCATTCGTATCTGTAAATGCGATCTTACAGACAGCTTTTCCCGTCAAACGGACCCACTCGGTTGTCAATTACGAATGGTAAGGAGGCCCAAAATAATAAGACCTTGATGTACCCTTATGCCGTGCTCTGGTGAAAGGCAAGTTTTTTTATTTAGAATAGGCTCGCGCTTGACCGCCATCTCACCAAGGTTTTCTCTCAAGGTATCCACGAGTAATTTCCCACAAAAGAAATGTTTGTTTAGCATCGTCACTGGTGCGGGGTACTTTATCGAGAAAAGGTTGGTACATATCTATTTATGAGATTTTCTTAATCAGTAATTTCCATGAAAACCCTTTCAAACTGTTCAATTTTGAATGACTGACTGACTCTTTGAAAAACCTAAAGGCCAATTCTCTTTTCTAAATACGTTCAAATTCAAGTCGCAATACAATCAGCGCGACAATCAAAGTCATAGATTTGTCAAAAAAGTTAGTGTCAAGGGAATAATAATTAGGTAAATGAATAAAGGATGAATTAATTTCTAGACCGTAGCGGACTCGAACCGAGCCCCGTGCGAGGCACGGACGAGTCAAGGGTTCGATACTTCACGAACATTTTATATGATGCGGTCGTAATACCATGCGGCGTACGCGTCCCGGACGAGGTGCACGGGCGCGGGCTCGTTCGGAACTCTCCTTTATAGGAATGCGAAGGGTTTTTGACAGGCGAAAATTAATGGGAATTTTCCCTCTTTTATTGATTTAATTGAAATAATGACTTCACTATCAATTTCTGGAATGGTATCAAGATGGATGGAACAAAAATCATACATTAATATCTCCATAAGGAATAAAAACAGGCTACAGCCAGACAAACAGAAAGAAAATTATAAAAACTAACCGCGGCAGTGTTGATTGTACGTTTGACAATAAATTGTCGCAGTCGTCGGGACGAGACCCGAGAGGGCTGTGTCTAGATTGGTACAGTCGTTAACGTAATCGGAAACCATAGAGAAAATAGGTTACTTGGGTTATGTTCTTACGTGGTGTTGGCGTTAGATTTTGCTTTTATAAGATTTATTTATTATTATTTTATTATACATCTGTACCGCTCTCTCGTCTTCGTAGAAGTCCATTAATAACCGTACCTTTTTTTCTTGCTAGACAGTCAAGAATTACATAGAATATAATAGCATAAGTTGAGAACTCCCTCATACAAATGCGACTCGGCAATTCAAAAATGATGCGAAGATCTGTCTGTGTGTGTCTGAATTGTGTTTTCATAGAAATTAAAAAAAAATGTTTTTTTCCACAAATAATTACTCAATTCTGTTAAAACTTGTAGTCATGTTGCGTCTATCTGGCAGTTTATATGATACACTAGACCCACAGTCAATAGCGGTACTAAGGAATAAAATAATTTCATCACTTAATTAAAAATATATCCAACACAATACTCTAATTTTCACTTCAATTATATTTGTGTACCATAATATTATGGTAGAATTTAAATAATTTTAGAACTAAACAATATACGATAACAGTCACACTACACTGGCTTTAAAAACTTAGTACCGCACTTTTGAAATTGCAATTTCACCTAAACTATAGAGTTTTAAAATAAAAAAACGTTTAATAGAAAATTTTATCAACTTCCTTTACAATGTTGTTTGAGTTTTTGCCAGTAAGAAATGGTTATGATTTTGTTTCTATGTTTTTTAAGTTATAAACTTAACTATTATTTCAAAGGAAGTTGATGAAATTTTCTATAAAACGTTTCTTTATTTCAAAACTCTGACTTCTATAGTTTAGGTAAAATTGCCATTTCAAAAGTGTAGTACATACTAAGTTTTACTAAGTAAAACTACAATCTGACAAATACCGAAATAACCCGAATACTTAATCCGTAAATTGTATCACGAAACACATTTTTACATTTCATATTTTTAGTCCACTTTACTAACCGTCAGTACCAGCCATTTTCATACGGCGGTCCGCGGTAGGAATTAATTCACCATATCGCTCGCAAACCGGACATTTTTCATGCCCCAGCAGTTTTAGCGAGATAATATCTTTGGAACAATGGAAGATTTCTGAACAGATTTTAATTAACCTGTGACCAGAATTTTAATGGAATTTAGGTATATAAGTTATGTTCGAGGGGTTAGAGTTTTAAAGATGAAGTATCAATGGGATAACTTTGTAGTCCAATGATTTATTTAGTCGTTGGTAATTTGGAATTATAAGAATCTTTGGAATGGCGTTGATTGTCGTCGCATTAGTGCAGATAAAGTTATTTTTACGACCAACTTCGGTAGAGTCTATTAAGTAATATACGCCGCTGTTCAGTAAAAGTTTCCAACGATAAGTTAACGCTTTTTGCGTAGAACACTTTCAATGATAACGCGTTGTCGCATCGCGCCTGTCCACGCTACCCTGAAATAGTTTCTACGTTATACCTAGAGAGCGAATCATACGAGTAATTCTCTTGCCCATATCATTGGGTACGGATTCATGACGCAACATGTCTGATTCTTTCAAATTAAATTTTTACTGATATTCGACATCTCAGTGACCATTCTACATATCATCCTTCATACAGCTCATCCTTTCTTGGTGTTTCTCTACCCTTATGCATATATACCGTCAAAATAAATTAATATTAAAAAAAACACAAAAACCGACTAACAAAACACTACAAAGCGAAAATAACTTTCTTTTCCGTAGTCGGTGTTTGATTGTTTTTGTTCAAAAGTTTTTATTTATGTCTTTTTAGTTTTGGTAGGTATCTCCTATTACCATGAAAATCATTTATAGCCAAAGTAAATCTCATGACGATTCCAATAAGCCCAAACACGACGATCCATTGTTTTATTTCGGAGTTCCAGTGCCTACTTTCCGGCTTCATCATCACTCAGTTCTCACTTCAGTTTGATGTTACCATTTTCATCAGTACCATTTATTTATAAGTATTTGCTTCATCATAGTCGGTTAGCTATTCGATATATCTTATACCCGTGACATACTTATATACATTAAGGCGTTCCAGTTGCCATCTGTGGTCTTCTTCATCAGTTCCATTTCACCAAATGTCACTTTCTGAGTGTAAATGATTGAATTGTTGATAAAAATACCAAAACCGCCATATGTATGCCTATAAAAATCGAGGAGTTCTCCCGATTTCTGTAAGATGCCATCATCAGATCGTGTTTCCTTGAGATATCTCCTTTCGAACAAAATAAGAATCACATAATAACAATAAACGACGAAGTTATCCGCGAACACACATAAAAAAACATATATACTGTCCAATTGAGAAACCTCCTCCGTTTTTGAAGTCGGTTAAAAATGTAAACCGACTTCCAAAGCAAAACACTAAAAAGTGCAAAAAAATCTTCTTTGGTAGCTCTTATTTTATCATTCTGCAACACTGGCTGCCGAAACGTTACGTCCTAAAAGTTATTTTTGCACTTTTTTGTGTTTTGCGATACTGCTTCATGTACCGGATCGACCCTCCACATTCAAACTTAAAATAATTTTGACTTGCCACGTTCCTCATTCCTTCATACCATATACCCATGACAAACGTTTCCCGCACAACTTTTCAGTAATTGGTGCCACTATCAGACAAGACTTGTGGCCCTTTTTAGAGTTCCGTACCCAGAGGGTAAAACGGGACTCTATTACTAAGACTCCGCGGTCCGCCTGTATGTGTGTCTGACTGTCTGTCTGTCATGAACGCTGATAGCTAGACAGTTGAAATTTTCACAGATGATGTATTTCTGTTGCCGCTATAACAACAAATACTAAAAACAGAATAAAATAAGTATTTAAGTGGGGCTCCCATACAACAAACGTAATTTTTAGCCATTTTTTTGCGATAACGGTACGGATCCCTTCGTGCGCGAGTCCGACTCGCACTTGGCTAGTATTTTCTATTCGTTTTTTTTTTTGCATGGAGGAATACTCATGCATACAGCACTACCACGGGGAGATAGTGCAGTTATGTGGGCCTCCAACCCACTAAAACACGGTGTCCTCCTGTGTCACTTATGGCGGGAACACGGGCACGCGTTAGCACTCACCGCGAACCCGCCGCAAACCTTTTGGATCTATTTAGTCGTAATATAGGTTGACTTTGCCTGCTGACATTGATTGACATTACATTAGCGCTGTCTAAGTATGTTTTCGACAACCACCCACGGTACGGTAGATTATCTATTGACTATGCGCTAGTTTAGGTGGACTCTACAGGGTTATTAGTTAAACACTAACAACCTTGCAGGGATGTATTACTTACATCATAAACAACAACTATAGTTCTATGACTATTGATGATTATTCAAAAAATAAAAAAACCCGACTACTTATGAAGCAAACTAAAAAGACGTAAATAAGAAGAAAATCATGCTGTGCAGTCAGAGGATACATCTCGTTTTAGTAGCAGTCGGTTTAGCAGTCGGGTTTTTGATTTATTGAATTAATATTAATTATTTTATTTATAACTTTTTAGTTAACATTTTAGGTACATTTAAACATATAAGTTTTATATATTTTTGAAATTATTTTTAAAACCCTTTATTTTAAAATTAGGCTTCCACAACATGGCGCCCTAATGCCGCCATTTTTAAAATTTCCAATTTTTATCTAGCCAGTGACACTTACAATCTTAAGACGAACCGAATGACGTAAGAATAATCAAAATCGGTCAACGCTTTCAGTCTCTAGAACGCCACATAGGAACAGACATATATACATACATAGATTGATAAACTCATTACCCTCCTACGGCAGTCGGGTAAAACAAACAGCTGATTCATACATTTATGCTCGCAAAACTCGCCAGAATGTATAGATCAGCTGGTTACTTTACAGCCCTGCAAGGTTGTTAGTGTTTAACCAATAAACCACTATAGAGGTTACCTATTATACATATCGACGAGAACGAGCAAAACCAGGAATACAAATATTATGCAGTAAACTTTACTACCTATTCAAAATTCCACCAACAAGGTAAACCATCAAAATTGAAGGATCAGTGTCAACCAAGCCCTGATTGCTTATAAGCCGGGAGTTAGTTCTAATTTATACAACACCCAAACATCGAACCCGCGACCCCCGAAGTTTAGTACTCCAATTCAATTTAATTGGATTAATTGGATGGGACGTTTACTTACCTTAATGCCTGATACGTTAACCAAACATAACGTGTTGGGTTACGTTATTACTATCTATGAATTATAACTGTGTAATGTAACCGTGAAATTGTAAGAACTTGATTTAAAACTAGGTGCCTCGTTAGTGAAGTAGCCGCAAAACGCTTCTGCTGAGCAAGATATTCTGGGTTTGATTTTCTTGTCGTGCAAAGTGATACAGATTTTTGCATCTGGCAATTCTCAGTTGAAGGCCGGTGTCTGGATTCGTGTCCGGTACTTAATACAATTGAAACTTAAACATGACTTACGCAAGGAGATCAGCCACTCTTTGCAGCTTTGGTACCGAAGTTGTACAGCGGGTACCGACGTTGTATAGCAACAAAACTTTTTCAATATAAACCTGTTCGATTCTTATACCCCCCCGCGCGAGACGTCAACGAAGACTGACGTGTTTCTTAACTCCTCCTTGTTTTTTATAAATAAAACCCAGTTTATAGTGCACATATAACCATACAAACTGTGAATCAACATCAACAAGTTACAAGTGACATTCGTGTGTGAAATCTCTGTGATTAAACATCCGTAGTACATGTGACACCAGTTTTAATACAAAAACGAACTCAATCCGTTTAAAAAGTGAGCGCATTTCGGACTTTGACCTCATTAGTGACACAAAGAAGTCACAAAGACCTCGCAATTCATCAAAATTCTACTGTTTCAACGATTGACCAATTTCGACAGGGTAAATCAGAGGCGAGTGGCGCGGAGGTTTGGCTATCGGCACTATACAAGTAGTCGAAGAACTCGAGTTCAAATCCGAGTCGACACACAGAGCTTTTTGCGTTTTGTTATTCTTTTTTGTTTTTTATATAATCAATTTTAACATATTTACCACCAATAAAATGTCCACCAATCCTCGTCGCCAAGCACTACCCCGTCTACAACACTTGCAGCGCCCTTACCAGCTCTGCTGCACCAAAGCTCTTCGGAGCCAAACATAGTGCAAACTGATAATTTGGTCAGTAATGAAAGCCGTTTTCCTAACATCAACACCAAATAAACGCAATAAACGCACCAAATAACACATCGAAATAAACGCAAATGTTCCGAATCAAGAGTGTACCAGGATGATCAATTATCTATTTTCATGGCGGAAATTAAAAATATGTTCCTTGAATTCAAAGACAATCAAGAGAAGAAAATTGAAAGATTGTGTGAATCAGTGGAAGAAATAAAACTCCAAAATACTAAAATCCAGTCTACAATTACTTTCCTGTCACAGGATTATGATGACCTCAAAGGTAAAATTGAGCTTTTGGAGGCACAGCTCGAATCAGAAAGGAAAAATAATTCAAAGTGCATTCAAACTCTAGAGGATAGATTTGAACGCATGGAGCGTGGCGCTAGATCATCCTGCGTTGAGATCAGGAATATTCCCGTTAAAAAATCGGAATCCAAAATGGAATTATTAAATACTGTTCTGAACCTAAGCGCAACTCTTAATGTACCCATGCAGCCTTTCGAGGTTAAGGACATTTTCCGTATAGGTACCAAGGACCCAGACAACAAGACTCTTATTGTTGACTTTTGTAGCAATTTATTAAAAGAAAAGTTTCTGCAAATGTATAAAAAACATATCAAAGAAAAAAATAAATTGACTACCGAGCTTCTAAAAATTAATGGACCGGTTAGACCAGTATTTATTTCGGAAAATCTCACTCCAAAAATGAAACGCCTGTTCTTCTTGGCTCGTGATTTCGCCAGTACAAATGAATATAAGTTCAGTTGGATAAAAAATGGAAAAATATTTCTTCGGAAGGCGGCAGGAGCCCAGCATTTTGTGATCAAGGACGAGTCTGACTTCCTTAAAATAAATTCTGATAAGTGACTAGGCTGCATGCGTCAAATTGTCTTCTATCAATTGAAAGTATATTGTTCTCAAATAGATACACTAAGCAAACCTAGTCTTAATAATTATCTTTGTATCGATAGTTGGATCTATCTTAAATTCATATTATGTTTTCTTATATTGCTGTTTTGTAATGTAATTGTAACACTTAAAACTAAAATTCTATACCACAAGCACATACTACTTCCACCAACACTCACAAAAACTCACATACTCATATACCTCTCCAATCTCCACACAACCAACATTCTACTTAGACAGCCTCGTATGAACCTGTTTATACTTTTCTATCGCTCCCTCTTACTGAGGATAACCTTTTATGCAGTGAGTGATACCAAAATAGGATATCTGTTGGTTCATGGACCTGATTATGGATGATAACGCAAGAATTGTAGATGATATGGATCTATTGTATCTTCATCATACCTTTGCGCCCCAGAGCGAGTTGATTCATATTTGCAAAATGTCAAAAGCAGTCTCAAAATACTTCAAGTAAATATTAGAAGCATAGGAAATCGTGTTAATTTTGAAAATCTTCTAATATTGTTGCATCGTGTTGGGGTACAATTTGATATAATCGTGTTATCCGAATGCTGGCTACAAAAATGTCCGTTTATTCCTTCTATCCCTGGTTTTGAAACTTCATTTTCTGATTACCGTAACCAAAACGATGGTGTTGTTGTATACGCTAGGAACGACTTACAATTTTGTGTCGAAAAGCCAACCCTCGATGACGCGAATAGCCTGCTTCTGAAGTACAAAAATGAGATAGCAGTTTCAGCTGTATACCGTTCACCATCAAATCATAACATACACAATTTTATCGCTAGTTTAGATTCAACCCTTCATTCGTTAAAATCGTTTAGAACAATTATGATAATAGGAGACATTAACATTAATATAGCCCCAAATTGTAATGATCTGAATTCTGACTTGTACCTTAACACTGCTGCATCACATGGTATGCTGCCTGCACATGTTTTACCTACACGTATGGATAGCTGCCTCGACCACATAATAATAAAGTCTAACAAATCATCTGTATCCTTGGTTCTCGATTCTCTAATTACCGATCATGCTCCAGTTATAGCCTTCTGCAATATTAGCTTAAATACCCAAAAATCCTCGACAAAATCGAAACATGTGGATATAGATGCTAGCGTAATGATACTAAACGATACTGATTTCTCCGCTGTTACGAACTGTCACGATGCTGACAATGCTGTATCCAACTTGGTCAATATTATCTCTTCCGTCGTTGCTAAAAACTGTCGTAATTCGATTATCCCGAGTAAGAAACGAATTATTTATTAAACCCTGGATCACACCAGGTCTTCTAAGGTGTATTAGAAATCGAGATAATCTTTACCGTAAATCCAAAAAGGACCCACATAACGAAACTAAGAAAATAATATATGTCCGATACAGGAATTTCTGTAATAATCTCCTGAAGAAATTAAAGCGACAGTATGAACGTGCAGAATTTGAAAAACATCGTAAAAATCCAAAAGCCACATGGAACCTTATTAAAAACATCTCAAACTTGAAAACCAATAAATCTTCCGCCAGTGAGTTATTGTCCATTACAGCTGACCCATCTCGCTCAGTTGATTTTGTTAATAAATTCTTTGCAAATGTGGGAGAAAATCTGGCCTCCAATATTGTGCCTCCAGTGAGTGACGATTGTGCCAGCTCCGCTGTCCTTGGTAAGTCCTTTCCACATGATAACTCTATGGTCATTTTCCCTACGGATAATGAGGAGATTGATCGCCTCATCCTAGCCCTCAAACTGAATTGTGCTGTGGGATGGGATGGCATTCCTGCGACCCTGATTAGTGCTGCCAGGAAAACTCTTGTCCCTATCATTTGTCACGTATTCAACCTGGCTCTTACAGCTGGAGTATTCCCTGCGGTCTTCAAAAGGGCCCTGGTACACCCAATTTACAAAAGTGGGGACAGAGGCAGTGTCAATAACTACAGACCAATTTCCGTTTTGACTATCCTATCTAAGCTTCTTGAAAAAATATTAAACATCCGACTGCTCAACTATCTAAATGCACATAATGTTCTCGCTGTCAACCAATACGGTTTCAGAGCAGGCAAAAATACTGAAGACGCTGTTCTGGATTTATTGGGCTCAGTGGCTCAAAATCTCAACAATAAACAAAAGACTGTTGCTATTTTCCTTGATCTTTCCAAGGTTTTTAACACCGTCTCTGTCCCCCTTTTGCTCAATAGGCTGGAACTGATTGGAGTTCGAGGCCTCGCTCTTGATATTTTCAGGAGTTACCTGAATGGCCGTTCACAATTTATTAAAATAGATAATCTTATCAGTAACGAAATGTTTCTTAACTTTGGAGTCCTCAAGGCAGTGTACTTGGTCCTACCCTGTTCCTTATATATATTAACGATCTCTATAAAGTCTCCCTACCTAACTCCAAATTAATTTCATACGCTGATGACACAGTCATACTGGTACGGGGCAGGGATTGGGCTGAGGCACTTTCTGTCGCCGAATCAGCGCTACAGTCAACTATGAAGTGGCTTGCATAGAATTTGCTTACCCTAAATGTGGAAAAAACTGCGTTTGTCACATTTGGTCCAAGACCTACATCACATCCGCTTTCTCTCTGCAAATGCAATGTTGTTACGAACGATGACTGTGGTTGTCCCAAAGTCAAGCGTACGGATTCTGTCAAATACCTCGGTATAGTGATTGACAGTGCGCTGACATGGGTTGGGCAAATTAATATACTGGTATCTAGGGTTAGAAAGTTAATATTTGTTTTTAAAAATCTTAGAAGTTCAGCCGAGTTTTCTACCCTTAGAACGGTTTATTTTGCTCTTGCTCACTCTATCATCACGTACTGTGTGTCGGCCTGGGGTAACGCCGGGAAATGTCTCCTGCTACGTCTGGAGAGGGCGCAGAGAGCTGTGCTCAAGGTCATGACATAAACCTATTCGTTTCCCTACCGAAGAACTGTACGCCCTATGTAAAGTACCCTCGGTAAGGCACTCCTTCGTCCTAAACGTAATTCTGCGTAAGCATGCTGAGCTTTTCTTCGATCCTGATTTGCACAAACATAAACGTAGGTCCGACAGAGTCTGCCAAACTTACTCGTCTAAACTCCAATTAGTACGACGACAATTCGAGTTCATGGCTCCTGTATTATACAACAGAGTAAATAGGGTACATAATATTTATCCACTCACTTCTCGAGAGTGTAAGCGGCTCACTGACCAATGGTTGTCCTCCCTTACGTACGAAGAATTGGAGAATTTAGTTAAAAACTAAATAAGAATTTAAAAAAAAAACCTTATTCTTTTCCTCACATACACACACACACACACTCTCACTCACTCACACATACACACACACACACACACACACACACACTAGACCTTAAGCCTTAAGAGTTATAACTAATTATAATCTGGAACCTACTTGTCATCTCTGTCTTGGAGGTGGGCGTTAATAGCCACGACACAGTTTCTACTAATGTGGCTATTACCAATCACGATAATTTTGTAATGTGTGTTCTTGGTTCAAATAAAGAATTATTATTATTATATTATTATTATTATTATCGAATTGAGGGTAGTTGGTAAATCATCACTAAACTCGCCCTCGACCTACGTCGCGGTTCTATATATCCGTGGCGTGCAGTACGAATTAGAGCCCTGAGCTGGATGAACGTTTCTTCCTCTCTTGTTGTGATCGTGTCTCAAGCTAAACGTTTTAGCATCTTTAGTGTTTGTGGACTCACTACCGTGTGGTGTGCGATCTTCAAGACCTTTGAACCCAGAGTACGTATAGACTGCCTATCCGTGAAGTGCCGTGCACGCCGCAGGTCTTCTGCTGACCCGGGAGTTGAGACGAGGTAGGTGGTGTTCAATTGCCTTCTTGGAGATAGTAGGAACGAACGATTTACACCCACAAATACTTTACATACACTTTTAGGTCCATAAGCCGCCAGAAAATATTTTCTTAAAAAAGGTTGGTCAAAAACCGAACAACCAGAATGGTCCTTCGTAGCCGAATGGTATATGAACCCTAGCCGTGCTAGATAATTTTCTACCTAACTCATAGTTAGTGTGATTACAGACGTTCTGTCCATTTGTTCCTTTTAATTCTGACCGTGTCAGTGTCATATTAATTCTATTATAGTTTCATCTTTACACTTCATACACAATTATATATTTATAGATCGTACATAATATTTGGTGTGCTGGTAATTAATTTGCAAAAACATTCGTATAAGTATTCCGTGTTCGTTAGTTTTACTTTGACCACGCCATCTGCGTCGTAGATAAAACTAAATGGCGCGACCGGTTACCCGAAGTAAAGAAATGAAAGAAGTGGCTGAAGCATACCAAACTAAAGAATTTATAGTGAATGTTTGAGCGTATGCAAAATGCCTATGATCTGTCAAAGGAAATTTCGGATCCCGCATCGAAATAATTATTTATGATGCACGTGGCTGATATTGATAATTTACGTTCTTCTTTTGAAAGTCTTATCGTTGAAATTCTTGAAAAGGAACTTGAATATGACCCTAAGTCATTCCTTCGTAATCATGAATTGAAAAATTTTGATGATTTATATTTCCGAGTTATGTGCATCGAAATGTGAACCTTCTGGCTATGGTAATAAGGTTGAAGAGACTTCGAGCTCTGTGCAGTCTAGACCAAGACTTCCTAAGTTAGAACTTTTTACATTCGATGGGGACATTGAAAATTTTAATACATTTTTCGAGACATTCTGTTCTTTGGTTCATAATCAGACAAGTATTCCAAAAATAGATAAATTTCACTATCTATTGTCATGCACAAAAGTTTCTGCATTAAATATTGTAAAGAGTGTGTGTGTGTATGTGTGTGTGTGTGTGTGATTTCTGCGAATAACTACGAACTCGTTTGGCAAAGTCTTCTTGATAAATATCAAGATAACAGAATGTTAGCTGGTAGGTACTTAGATAAAATGCTAACCTTTTCGCCACTGCAAAGAGAATCAACTGATCATTTGAACTCATTTATAGAAACCTTTGACCATTCATACAAAGCTATAGAAGGGTTAAACATTGAGAATTTGAATAATTATATAATGTGTCATATTGCTTTGAGGGCTTTAGATCCTCATACACGTAAAATCTTTGAACAAAATATAAATCAAAAAACTATTCCACATTTTTCAGATTTAATTAGTTTTGTCCAAAATCATATAAAAGTTTTAAGTCATTCTGCATCTTATTCATCGAGTTCAAGTGCACAGCAAACGAATCAGCATAAACAATTACCGCCTATTAGGCAGAATAAAAATAATTATTCGCATGTAACTTCAAGCTCAAAATTGTCATGTTTACATTGTGGAGAAAATCATATGATTTTTAGGTGTAATAAGTTTCGTTATCTGACTAATACACAACGCATTAGCCGTGCTAATTAATTAAATTTATGCCACAATTGCCTAAAACCGAATCATACGGTGCAAGACTGCAAAAGTGAATTTAGATTTTATGTTTGTAAGGAGCTGCATCATGTTCTATTACATCGGGACGCGAGCGATACTGGACCTAAAGCGGTTTGTTATTCTGTTCCCACCGTAGTCGAACAAGCGCCCGCGACAGCGTGCGTCGTCATGCGAAATGCAAGCGTCCGCTGTCATCAATGATACTAATAATCATTTCGCATCCGCACTTAACTATGCAGTCATATTGGGAACAGCTATTGTACATGTGTTGGATTCGTTTAACAACTACCAAGCTGTTCGTGTTTTAATAGATTCAGGTGCGCAGTCGCACTTTATTACACAAAATTGCTTTCAACGTTTAGCATTATCTGCTAAAAAGTGTCCTTATTCTAGGCCTCGGTGGCGAATTAGTCAAGAATAATGGCATGGTATCATTAATTTTAAAGTCACGGTGTACAACTTCTTGTTTTAATTTAAATGCAGTAATTTTACCTCACCTGACTTTGGACATGCCTACCGTTAAAATACCTCAAAAAGTAGTTGATGATTTTAAAGATTTACATTTAGCCGATCCGTGGTTTTATAAAAAGTCGCCAATTGATATTATTTTGGCTGGTGACATTTTTCCGTATATTTACGATGGAAAAAAGATGATAGTAAACCCCGATGTACCAGTCGCGTTAAGCAGCGTATTTGGTTATGTCGTAATGGGAAGACTAGAGATGCAATCCTCTAGCAATTGCAATGTTGTAGCGTCTACAACATCGTTAGTATCGTATACTATCGAAGAACATAATTTAAATGAAACTCTCAAACGTTTTTGGGAAGTGGAATCTTTACCATGTGAAGTTCCTATTAATCCGTTAGAGGAATTAGCGGAAAAAATATACATGGAAAAACATTATCGTGATGAAATCGGTAGATATGTTTCCCCAATTTTATTGAACCCTGAGCATAAGGCGCTCGGTGATTCATATAATATTGCTCTTAAGCGAATTATTCAGGTTGAGCGACGTCTGGCTCGTTCTCCAGACCTTCGTAAGGCCTACGTCGACTTTATGAAAGAGTACGAGTCACTTGGACACATGGTACCATACACTGGTACTGAACCTTCGGGTTATTTTGTCCCACACCATTGTGTGTTGCGTCCGTCTAGTACTACGACGCCCTTGCGTGTAGTGTTTGATGGATCCTCCAAAACAAGCTCTGGTATTTCGCTCAATGATACACTTTTGACCGGTAGAAAGCTACATCAAGATATTTTAAACATAATATTAAATTTTAGACTTTACGATGTCAGTTTTACTGCTGACGTGTCAAAAATGTACCGAGCCGTGATCATAGATCCTGCTGATAGGAAGTACCAGCATATACTCTGGCGAGATAATCCTATGGACCCGGTTTGTATTTATGAGTTAACTCGAAATACTTACGGTCTTCGTAGTGCACCTTTTGTAGCTGTGCGTACGTTGCACCAGTTAGCCTCTGATGAGCTAGATCAAAGCATGCTGCATGGTGATGCGGAGCCAAGATCCAAGGCGGCTTACGTACTGGCCAAAGGCTTTTACGTTGACGATGTCCTATGGTCTTGCCAGACCCTGGCAGCTTGCACGTTGCAAGACGATTTAATTTCCTTACTTAAGAGTGGTGGATTTGATTTAAGAAAGTGGGCTAGTAACTGTCCTGAGTTGCTAACAAGAATGCAATCAGATCAGGTTTCTACCATCAACTTTCAAGACGATACGTTATCGTCATCTCTCAAGGTTTTAGGATTGACATGGTTACTTTCGTGTGACTCATTCTCTTTTAATTATAATTTAACTGACGCAAAACAAACTAAGCGTTCTGTTTTAAAACTACTCGCGAGTATATTTGACCCAGTAGGTTTTATCGCACCATGTACCTTTGTCGCAAAGTGCATAATGCAAGATCTTTGGAAACTCGGCCTTGGCTGGGATGATCAGTTGCCATCTGAGCTGACCACCCAGTGGAATAAGTTTATTGCTGAACTGCCAGTTTTAGGTAAATTGCGAATTGAGCGTCATGTTTTAATATCTCACTTCAATCAAGTGCAGATAATAGGATTCTGCGATGCGTCATCGCGTGGCTATGCAGCTTGTATCTACTTACGTAGTGAAGATAAGGAGGGTCACGTGAAAGTTAGGTTACTGATGAGTAAATCTGAGGTTGCGCCTCTAAATCCAATTTTGTCAATACCTAGGCTTGAGCTCGAGGCTGCGGTTCAATAGAACCAAAACTAACTAGCTTTGATAATAATCAAAGCTAGTTAGTTTTGTCGTACAAAACTTAAACGATTTTAAGGTTTCTATTATTGCGTTAGGTGATTCAAACAACGTTTTAGCATGGCTGCAAACGCCACCTTATAAGTTAAAAACGTTTTTTGCTAACCGTGTTAGTCAAGTAATTGCCGTGGTGCCATCAAATTGTTGGTTTCACGTGAACAGCGAAAATAACGCTGCCGATGTTTGCGCGCGGAGTAATGCCAGCTCGCTTCGTAAAAGATGCTACGGATTGGGTTCACGGTCCAACATAGCTTTATGAAAGCTAACAACAATGGCTGATGAAACCATTTTATGTAAAGGAAGGATTTACTATTCCTGATATTAAAACTAATTGTGATACGTTCGTTTTAACTACGTGTGACGATCAAAATATATCATTTAAAAATAGCCTAGAAGAAACATTTCATAAAATTTCATCGTTTAATATATTGCAACGTCTTATAGCCTGGTGGCACAGGTATATGAATAACCTCAAGTCTAAGGCACCTGCTAGGAAATGTGGGCCTCTCAGTGCTTCAGAGCTAAAGAAAGCTCGCGATACAATAATTCGAGTGATACAATTAAATCATTTTCATGATGAAATCGAATCGTTGCTAAAAGATAAAAATAAAAACATTGCTTCTCTTCGTAAACTTTCACCCTTTGTAGATTCTTACATTTTGCTCAGGGTGGGGGGTAGACTCGTGCATTTCGATCTACCTTATAACACTAAGCACCCTGTGCTTTTACCTAAATGTCACACGACTAATTTAATTGTTGAATATTACCACAAGTTATATTCACATGTTGGGCCTCGTACCTTACAAGACATACTGTGTAAAAATTATTGGATCATTAATGCTCGTAGAATGATTAGATCAGTTCTGTCAAAATGCAAGAATTGTTTTCGATGTCGACCTAGTTCAATTCAGCCTGCAATGGGTCCGTTACCCGCACCTAGATTAAAGCATGGTAAAGTCTTCGACCACGTTGGTTGTGACTTGGGTGGCCCTTTCTTTGTGAAAGAGAGTTTGAGACGCAATGCAAAGGTCCATAAGTCATATTTATGCTTATTCGTGTGCTTTTCAACGAAGGCTGTACACTTAGAAGTTCTTTCAGATTTAAGCTGCGATTGTTTTTTGGCGGCATTCGACCGCTTTGTAGCTCGCCGCGGACTTTGCAGTTGTTTATATTTTGATTGCGGCACCAATTTTATTGCAGCAGCTAAACATTTAAAAGAAGTTGCGAACTTCTGGAGTAGTAAAACCGGTGCTGATCAAATTTCTAACGGATTAACGTCACGTTATGTAGAATGGCGTAACAACCCTCCTAACGCTGCGAGCATGAGCGGACTCTGGGAGCAGGAATAAAATCTGCTTAACATCACGTCTATCGTGCAGTAGGTGACAGATCACTTACGTTTGAAGAATTAAGCAAAATTTTCTGTAGGATTGAAGCCGTTTTAAAGTCACGGCCTTTGTGTCCTTTGTCGGATAATCCAAACGAGTTCGAAGTGTTGACCGCAGGTCATTTTCTTATAGGTCAGAGTTTATTAGCTGTGCCAGAATATGACTTTGAGGAAGTTCCTCAAAATAGGTTGTCACGTTGGCAAGTCGTTCAGAAAGCTTCACAGTCCTTTTGGAGGCGTTGGTCAGATGACTATCTTCACACTCTTCAGCAGAGAGCGAAGTGGTTTTCAACTCCGCCTAACTTAATGGTTGGAGATTTAGTTTTACTGAAGTCACATTTAACTAAGCCCCTCCAATGAAATTTAGCCCGGATTGAGAAGGTGTATAGTGGTGTCGACAAAGTAAATCGCGTTTTAACTCTGCGAACTAAAAATGGATTAATCCAAAGACCTACAAATAAAGTTTGTCCATTACCCTATGCAAATTAATTACCTTCACAATATTATATAGATAGTTTGTTTAAGTTTTCTTTTCGTTTTCTTCTGTACCGTGTACACTTTACATTTAGAACACACTCTGCATGTATAATCATAAGTTTATTTATGTTTAAGTAACTTTATTTTTGTAACATATTGCACATTTATGGAAATCAATAATATTGATTTCGGTTGGGGGTATGCTCGATTCTTATTATCGAATTGAGGGTAGTTGGTAAATCATCACTAAACTCGCCCTCGACCTACGTCGCGGTTCTATATATCCGTGGCGTGCAGTACGAATTAGAGCCCTGAGCTGGATGAACGTTTCTTCCTCTCTTGTTGTGATCGTGTCTCAAGCTAAACGTTTTAGCATCTTTAGTGTTTGTGGACTCACTACCATGTGATGTGCGATCTTCAAGACCTTTGAACCCAGAGTACGTCTAGACTGCCTATCTGTGAAGTGCCGTGCACGCCGCAGTTCTTCTGCTGACCCGGGAGTTGAGACGAGGTAGGTGGTATTCAATTGCCTTCTTGGAGATAGTAGGAACGAACGATTTCCACCCACAAATACTTTACATACACATTCTTAGGTCCATAAGCCGCCAGCAAATATTTTCTTAAAAAAGGTTGGTCAAAAACCGAACAAAACCTTTATGTACTCACAGAATTAACTTTCTTTTGAAAAGTAGTGGGATTGTCTAGTAAACTTGCTTAAAATTTTGATATCAAACTGTAATTAAGGTTCTCCTAGTCGACGGCACGTACTATTTTGTGCGCGAGGTTAAAATGCATGCTATCTCATCCAACAACACGTCCGAAAGAGATAGATGCTGTGATGAGCAGTAAGAAGCTAGGTCGCGTACGATTTCGCACTTTTAAAAATTTGTATCGTAATGGATGATGATTTAGGACGGTTTCATGAAAAAATGACTAAATGTATATTTTCAAAATAAAATTATTTGCATTGTTGAATTACTAATCTATCCCTGTATGGAGGCCGTTTTGCAATTTTCCTTCTGCTTATGGTATTTATTTCCGCCCTAAGATGCGTTAAAATTAATGTTGAAATATGGAACTTTCGACGCTCATAACTTCCAAATTTTTGTTTTTTTTTTACATTTTTCTTTCCATACAGGGCTAGATAATGATGAGACAAATTGATATCATTTTCTTTATTTTGAACGTACATCGTCAAACAGTGGATTAATCGCCCGACTACGTTTGTATGGAAGAATGATCGACTAGTGTAACCTTAATGTCAAGGCAAATGCATTTCGTTGCTTATTGGGAACAACTTACTGCGGAATATTTATTTTGGCGATCTCTTTGGGTGTACTACACACGGCTGCTTTACTCTTCAGGGATAACAGGCGTGATAATATGTGGTGATTTAAAGGAGTGTCAGTGACAGCTTTAATTTTCTGACTAACAAAATAATTCCTTGAATAAAATCTGAAAAGCTGTTTTTACCTGCTTAGTCTAATACATTTTTCAAAACTTTATGTTTGTTGATGTTTCTCCACTTGATCATATTCTCAACAACATGCACAGATTCTGAGGCTTTGATGTTGAACGATGTTCGGATTTGGTCTGACCAGCGAATAGGACTTCTCGTCTCCTACCTTCGAAATTGCCAGTGACAATTACCTTTAGTAAGTTGTCACCAGGTTTGCGGGCAATATGCCCATAAAAGTCAAATATCTCGCGGAGCACACATTCAACAATCTTGGCCTTTTTACCCGACTACCGAAGGAGGGTAATGTGTTTATCAGTCTATGTATATGTATGTATGTTTTTTTCAATGTGGAGTTCTAGAGACCAAACGCGTGGGCCGATTTTGATGATTCTTACGTCAATCGATTCGACTTAACCCTGCGAGTGTCACTGGCTACATTAAAATTGGCGAATAGAAAAATGGCGGATTTTGGGTGCCCAACAGTGGGGGCCCAAATTATTTTTCTTCCAAACCCATCGTGTGGTATCAAAATAAAGGGCTTTAAGAGGTGATTTACAAAAATATATAACACATATATGTTTAAATATATATTAAAAAAAATAACTAAAAATTTATATATTATTAGGATACATTTGGTTTTGCTCAGCCAGCTCGAGCATATGTATCCTCCGACTGCACAGTATGATTTTCTTCTTGTTTACGTCTTTTTAGTTCGCTTTCTAAGCAGTCTGGTTTTTTGTTATTTTTAATTCATTATTCATAATTCTTTATTGAACACAAAAAAAAAAGAAATACATATACAACTTGATTGATTACAAAGTTGATGTACAAAGGCGAGCTTAACTCTAAGAAGAGTTTTCTACCAGCAAACCTTAGAGTGAAAATAAAAGTAGTTAAAATATTTTAGTTAGTTTAAATATTTTTTAATTTAAATTTTGAGCTGTAATATCGAGATGTTCGTCCGGTATGCCGTCCACGAGATACGTAGCATCTTTCTATATCACCACATTTCGAAAGCCTCGATGCGCTTCTGATCCGCGGCTTTTAGAGTCCACGTCTCTGCTCCATACAAGAATATGGAAAACACAAGCGAGCCGAGAATTGAAATGAATGAAAAAATGTAATTCTAGTCCAGTTTTCTTTAAAATTCAATCAGACTAACAGAAGTAGTAAATATTTCAATTAAATCTTAGTCATTTAATCTTTGCCTGTTAAATTAAGTGCAGAATATGTTGTTGAACATGTAGAATATGTTGTTACGAAGTAAATAACGTAGTGCTTCTAAGTGCATATGAATGTAGAGACTAACGAGGGTTGATTGATGCAACAAGCTTTCTTCATTATACTCCATTGAAAGCAGTAATCTAATAAGAAATATGGAGAGAAAATCTTCTTATGTATCAAGACGTTGGGTATAAATTTATTTGATAATCTTGTGAATTGATTGATGATACGCTGTAACGGAATTTATATGGGTTGAATCTTTTATACTCGTAAAATGTTCACTCCATTTCACTTTTTTTCAAAGATTTTAATCGTTTACGGTCGACACTCTCCCACAGAGAGTAGACCTGGTTAGCAGGAATGTAAGCATTAGGGCTGATTAGGTATTTCAAAATTAAATAAAATCATTTTTTAATCGACTTACCAAAATGAGGAGGTTCTCTGTTCGACTTCATGTTAGTTTTTTTTTTTTGTGTTTGTTCACCGATATCTCAGTCAATTGTAGACCGATTTAAAAAAATATTTTTTTGTCGGAACGAGTATGTTTCAAAATTGGTCCCATTTTAATTTGGTGAAGATCTGATGAAGAAATTCGAAGATGTACGACAGAACTCTTCAATAAATAACGGCATCTCTCGGGATTGCTGCAATCGCATGTCTGTTTATTGATTATACCATTTCATAACATAACATCACGCCAGTACGCTCTTAAGGGGTACTCAGATCTCTTATTTCACCGGTTATGTTAAAGTTTCATGATATTTGGGTTATCTGTTCTGGCGTTAGGGTAAGTTACTAAACAACTTGCCTATTAGGTAGGTACAACTAAAAAGTGAAAAATAAAAAAACTTTTTACAAAACAAATATAACCGAATGCCAAATAAGAAAACTACAAAGTGAAAAATAACTTTTTTTATGGAAGTCGGGGTCCATAACGAAAAAAAATGGTACCTACGAAAGTATGTGTAGGTTTTCACTTTGTAGTTTTCTTATTTGGAAGTCGGTAGTATTTTTTTGTAAATAAGTTTTTTACAAAAAGTACAACCGATTTCAAAATAAAAACACTACAAATAACACGAAAAGTAACTTCAATTTCAGAAGTTGGTGTTCCTGAAAACCTGAGTTCTTGTTGATACCGACTTCCGGAATTGAAGAAGTTTTTAACTTTGTAATGTTTTTTTATTTGGAAGTCGGCTGTATTGTTTTTTGTAAAAAACCTTGTAAATATTTTAGTACTTAATGAGCAAGTTCTATAGTAAGGTGCATATAATTCCCAAAGTTATGACACAGTACTCGTACTTTACCTAATAACATAAAACTTTAAAATAATCGGTGAAATGAGAGTGTACCAGGGTGAACTGTACACATCTGCTTACCCCTTCAGAACGTAGCAGTGTGATGGTGTGTTATGAAATGGCGTCAGCAATAAGCAGACATGCGATTACAGCAATCTCGAGAAATTTACCGTTGTTTTTTGAAGAGTTATGTTGTATATCTCCGAAGTTCTTCATCAGATCTTCACCAAATTTAAATGGGAATACATAAGAAGCACCAAATAAAAAAGGAAGGATCAAAATCAAAAGTTTTGAGGGTATACAAATGAAAAAAATACAGTCGTATTGAGAACCTCCTCGTTTTTTAAGTCGGTTAGATATTATTATTATAGCAGCAGCAGTACGTAGCAGGAGGTATTATGTATTTCCTCTGCCTATCTTCATGGAGAAAAACGTATCTTTTATTATTGAATATAATATTTAAATGATTTTTACTAAGAATTGTAAACAATGTAACAATGTTCTTAAAAAGTAATGTATTTATTTTATTTAGCTTAACAGAGACAGAATTATTAATCTTCAAATGAAAACATATAGCATCCTTCACCTTGAAACTCTCTTTGTCTCTAACAATCTCATATTTATTTAAAACACATACTTAAAAGCTGTCCTCTAACAGATAAGAAAATGCACATTACCATTTATATTGCTTAGCAAATTGCATTCGACGCTCTTGTTATGATTGCATTAGATCACAAGGACCTTTTATTTCAAGGAGTCCAATTTGAATTTAGTACCTAAACTAATACAATAAAACTCATTTACGTCAGTATCCCGAATCATTATCTTCCCTACCCTTATCTCGGTCGGCGCAACACGATTTCTTCTTCCATACCGTCCTGTCCACCGTCACGCTATCACTGACTCTCTTTTCTTTCATATCACTCGTCACACAGTCCATCTATATTTTCTTTTGCTTTCCTCTCCGTCTCCATCTATCCACATTTATATTCCACATTCACATCCACATTTAATTTTATATATCCCGAAAGTCAATTGAAATTACGGGTAATTTATTATCTGACACTAGCTAGGTATTAACCGTGGTTTTGCTCGAAGGACCCGTTCCTCAGGAATCGAGAACGGTCCGCTGTACATAGTAATGTATGATTTAATATCAGTCAAAGAATTTAATAATAATTTTAATAAAAATCACAACAGATTTCAAATAAACCTTATAGATACCTTCGAAATGTATTTTGTTTTTATTTAGTTGCACATTCACAAGGGTCAGTAGGTATCTATGGAGAAGAATGTGAAA
This sequence comes from Orthosia gracilis, assembly GCA_947562075.1. Taxonomy (NCBI): domain Eukaryota; kingdom Metazoa; phylum Arthropoda; class Insecta; order Lepidoptera; family Noctuidae; genus Orthosia; species Orthosia gracilis. The sequence goes on along the minus strand of OX387274.1, from coordinate 30,693,414 downwards.
GAAACTCACTATATCATTCTTGTTTTAAAATTACATATATGTGAGAACGATGTAAAAAGTCATGCACGTAAAAGCTTCTAGAGTAAAATAAACAACCCCAAAATACAATAATTATATAAAAGCGGGCCGAGGCAACTAAGTTCTGACCCAATCAAACTGATGGCGCCCTATCAGGAACATGACGCATGGATTGGCACCACTCAGCTCAACCATCATTATAAGTGAGAACTGGGTCTGGTATATGGCTGGTGGTATATGGCTTCCTCGATGTCAGAGATGAGTCCCGTTATGCAGAAGCTACCAACAAAATAGACAGGTACATTTTCGACGAACAAAAAGTTTCCTTCTCACATCAAAATGTTCACCAAAGTCGTTTACTAACTAAAATAGTTCTCTAGCGTGCTCTTATCTTTAAATTCAAGCCACTTAATCTACATCTAAATAGTCTAATTGTAACTTCATCTAACAATGGATCCACTTCAATAAATTCAAACTTAATTGACTAAGGAATTTAACGCATCTACGAGCGGATCTAGGAGGGGTGGGCACAGGGGCCCCCTAGACTGCTCAAATAATATGTGTTGAGACTCTTGAGTGATTAACATTATTTTTTTTGGGGTATGATAAGTAAGTAGTTTATATATTATAACTATACAATAATACATATTGTATGACATTGGTTAAGATTGCGGGCATCCGCTGGAAGCGCGTCGCACAGAGCTGGTCGATGTGGCAACACTTTTGGGAGGCCTATGTTCAGCATTGGACTTCTTTCTGCTGAAATGATGATGGTGACGACGTATGATGTAAATAACGATTTCAACCCAAAACAAAGTGCAATAGTAGAGGAATCTGGCCCCCGCAAATGTATTCCTGGATCCGTCCCTACGCATCTCAAATAAATTAGCCTTTCAAATAATTAATTAAGTTTCTATAAAATTCCTTCAAGAAATTAACTTAATTTATTTATTGTGAGTGAAGGCACTTTGAGATATTCAAATTATTGTTTTAATAATGTGGCTTATTGAGTTAGTCGTCGATCAAAATGCAAATTCGTTAATTAAGAACTCATTTCATAATTGTATTAGTCTTGTCTAGTGGCTGTAGAGAAATCACTATATTTTTATATCTTAAATTATGAAAACAGAATGAGAAATTTTTAACCAATAAAACTTAAATCGCGCTAACATGCCCCAGTTTCCAGAACGCACATTCTCGCAAAATGCATGTGATTTGATGAGATAAATTGTCAGAGGCGTGTTAGCTACTGTGACTGATTGAGTGATTTTTTACCAGCCAATCACATTACTAACGCTTCGTTAAATCATTTCTAGAAACCGGGTGTTTGTTTGCTAACCGCCTTTTGTTAGACTAAGCAGACAACCAGCTTACCATGCTTACCGGTTAATCTTTGTTCAATAGCCTATTAAAGGGTATTAAGAAAACTATACCTATAAAAACTTAACGCAATCTTATGAAGAACAACCAAGCAAATAAAAAGACAACAATAGGCTGCATGTCCACTTCGAGCGGAGCGGAGAAAAGATGTGCGGAGTCAACCAATCGAATTGCATAAAAACTCCGCTCCACTTTAATTCAATTCTTATTCTTTATAGCTGTCCCACGTGGCTTCGCACCGTCATCTGACTACCTATCTACCCTACATACATGATTGTTGCGTTATTTTAACCGCTTACGGAGCGCACGCAATGGAAGCTCTCAAAAAGGAGTAATGTTTTTCATTATGCTCCGCACCTACTGGTCGTAGCGTGATGTTATAAAGCCTATAGCCTTCCTCGATAAATGGTTTATCCAACACAAAAAGAATTTTTCAATTCCAACCAGTAGTTCCTGAGATTAGCGCGTTCAAACAAACAAACTCTTCAGCTTTATAATATTAGTATAGATTGAACACAAAACATAAAATGAAGATACAAATACAATGGACAGCATATGTCCAAAGGCGAACTTAACCCATAATTAGGTTTTCTAACCGCAAACCTCAGATTTTAAAGGACATTTGCGTATGAGGACAGTGCCAGGGCAGGGTGCTTTAGTGGACAAGGTTTTGAAAACTTGTTTCAAAACTCATATATATTTGCGCGGAGCGGGGTCGCGGAGATGAGAAACAGAACAATGAATCGGAGTGGGGTAGCGGAATGCCGTGTATGAGAAAACACAGTCCGCTACTATGCTCCTCTACTCCGCTCCACTACTCCACTCCACTACTGTGGAGACCCGCTCCCGCTACTTCGCTCCGCATTTCTTTCTCTCTAGGCTCAGCTATCTAGTTCTACGTCTATGGACAGATACAGTCCACAACTCCACTCCACATCTCCGCTCCGCTGCCTCGCACCGCCCAAGTGCACAGGCAACCTAGGCTCTTCACAATGTTGAAACCTTCTGCAATCTCAGGTACATAATGTCTTAAATTCATTCATTCATTCACTGACAACGCACAGCCTCTCTCACTTTGGCTCTTCTATTTAGACCATTAAATTTTGCACGAGTTCTTTGTATAGTGAAAGTGACCTTAATAAGGAGGATTTTTTTGAAAATTTATGCTATAAAAATACTAAATAAGTTTGCAAACCCTATTTTAGCTTTATGGAAAATTGACATGCCTGCTGATGGATAAATCTCATCCATCGATCAGATAATAAAACATTTTATCATCATCATTTCAGCCGAAGGACGTCCACTGCTGGACATAGGCCTCCCCCAGGCGTCGCCACATTGACCGATCCCGTGCGTCTCGTCATCCAGCGCCTTCCCGCCACCTTAACCAAGTCATCGATCCACCTAGGGGCAGGCCTTCCAACGTATCGTCTTCCGGTTCGCGGACGCCATTCCAGAACTTTTCGGCCCATCGGCCATCCTTACTGCGAACACCTGCCCACTGCCACTTAAGTTTGGCAATTCGCCGGGCTATGTCGATAACTTTGGTTTTCCTGCGGATATCATCATTTCTGACGTGATCACGCAAGGAAATTCTGAGCATAGCCTTCTCCATTGCCGTTTGGGTGACTTTAAGCCTTCTGATAGGACCCATTGTGAGCGACCACGTCTCGGTCCCATAGGTGATCACTGAAACTTTTAATGCTAAATAGTAATAGTATTTTTTCGACCCGTCACGGCGAGATTATAAACTACCAAATTTTGATACGATTTCTTGCACTCGATATGTTCAGTTGACAATAATTTATCGAGAGTTTATGATCTCTCGAGACATTTTATAATATTACGTTGTCTGACAATAATCCGGTGACTTATACAACATCTATCCACGTAGATTTTCTAGTCCCCGACCCGCATGCAGTGGTACTCTTAAACCAGTTTTGACCCAGTTTATACCAAGCCATAAAAGATGCTTCGTTAGGTTTCGGCCGAGTTTCATAGAAAGTGATATGCTGAATCAACTTGATTAAGATAACTGAGAAAGGCTTTTTGATACTGGGAAGAGTATTCCGTGCTTTTTTGTGATAAGATTAATTAATTAAAAACAGTTAAAAAAAACAGTTTTAATACAGTTTTAACAAAACTCCATCCATCATGGTTCGACTGCGAAATAGGGACAGATGTACACAAGTCATATACATCTGTCCTTTACGCATACTCAAAATAACCTTGCTCTTCTTAGAGCTGCTGAACCGATTGAGCTTCTGGGGGGTGACCATAAGCAAGAGCTTAATCGGTTCGGGATAACTGTTTTAAAATTCAGTTGCAAGATTTGACCCAAATACTAATGAACTAAAAAGGCAAGATAAAAAAGCTTGTAAAAACACCTATGTTGGAAAATAAAACCTAACTACTAGAAGTGCTAACAAAACGTTCCTTACTTGATCACTTTACGCAACTTCAGGGCCATAACCACCTCAGCCACACGAGAGTGATAAAATTGCTCGTACGAAAACGTTTTCAAGACTTATGAGAGAACTATAAAACGGTATTAAAATCTTAGCGTTTTACGATTAGTAAAGCTAAGGACAGCTCGTAAGGCGGACGTACTATAACTGGGTAATTTTATGGTGCATTGCATTTTATGAATTAACTGTACTAGTGACACACCCCGGTTTTGTCCGTGTGCATTTATACAATGTAGCTAAAACTTTTAGTTTTCTGTGCTATATTTGTGTTGTCGCCTCCTAAAAGATTGCCGAATTTAAAGTCAGCCTGTATGTCCTCCCCAAAGGGTTCCCGCATCGTAGAGGCGGGGGGGATCAGTAGCCGTGGCTTGGTCACCCACGGTGAAGCGAAGAGGAACCCGAGGAGGGGCCGCTCGTCAGGGCTTTTGCCGATTAAGCCAACGACGTAGCGGCCAACTAGTAGGTTGCGGTGCCGCTTAGTGACATCGCAACTGAGGCGGGTCGCGACATCTTATGGAGCGTCCCAGGTTCAATACGATGTCGTGTCTGAGGGTTGGAGCCCGCGGCGGAAGAGGAATGCCGGTTTGCGGTGCGCCGCTCTCCCTACCTTCCGCGGCCTGGACGGGGTCGCCACCGTCTGATGACGGACGCGGTGGGGCCGCAGGAGAGGAGGAGTGTCGGTATTGCGTTAGCCGCTCTCCCTATCTCCTGCGGCCGAAAAATGGTAGGTGGTGGGGCCATTGACCTTGACCCGTCACAGGGGGACCAAGGGTGCCATATATGGGGTCATCTGGCGCCCATGTGCTGGTTTGGTCCCTGGGCTGGTCACGACGTACAGTGTGTTCCGGTGCGCCGGTGATGAAAGTACTCCCCCGAGGAGGGTCCGGTGACGGACAGCCGCGGCGGGTTCGCGGTGTGTGCTAACGCGTGCCCGTGTTCCCGGACCTTCTGAAATAAATTCTCTAAATGAAAGTGAAAACCGTACCAACATTAATTGAGTAGTTTAAAGAACAACTCGTCTACACAGATACACAGACAGACACAAAAAGTGGCTTTGCTTATACGAATTATATAATAGCAAATGTACATTTTAAGATAACTTTGCACCATGCATTAGAGTTATATGGGCTTACTAGAGCTTGGCTAATTTGTACGTGACGCACCCACGGTCTCGCGGGTAGCGGGGGACGTTACTAGCCAATGACGTGACGGTGCGATTACGCGACCCATGTCCTACGCGCACTTTTTATGAACCCCGTTGCCTTACGTCTCCGCGGCCGCGGACCATTCGAATGTCACGTACGAATTTGCAAAGCTCTAGTAATCCCTTGCAGGACATCAAATCATGATGTTTTACCGGTACTGAAAATTTTATGACTGAATCTGAATGGCATTACGGTCGAGCACTTTGAATAATAAAAAGGATAGATGCCGCAATAGGGTAAATATGACTTCTTGTTTTCCGCAAGATTTGGCACACATTTTGTTTTTTAAGAAGAAAACTGCAAGAATAATTACAATGAAAGATTTTTTTTTTCATGAAAAAATTAAGACCTAATAAGTTGGTAATAACAGTATTTATAAAACATACTTACCCCCGTTTCTGAATTACGTATTTAAAGACGGTTATTTGTCAAATTAAAATGAATTAGTCAAAATTTGTTTAAATACTCAATTCCGAAACCGACCTTTAGTTGGTCTTACAACATAATCGCATGAGAATTTCATGATTCAGGACATGATTCAAATTATAAACTACACGCAGCTAATAAAAACTTGATATACATACAAATCTATGTAAATCCACCCTGTTGTAAGGTTAACAAACTCATCAAAAAGATTAGTGCTTCATAATCAAGATTATTACCCACAACTTCCTACCAATAACGTGTTAGCCTGTTTTCCTTTTACAGGCACATAAAAACAAATTAAAACAAAGAAGATAATGGTACATTAGCCGAACCCGTGGTCGATGAAGACCCGGCTATAATCTTACTTATCTCATTAGACCCGGGGCTTAGCCACAAAATATGGAAAGAAGGTTTAGTCATATCTACCTTTTTATAGGTGAAAGGGAATAAAGATGGAAACTTAGTAGGTAGGTAGAGATTTCTGTATATAACATAAGGACGTACTACCGCTACCCCCTTTTTTAACGGTGGGAAATCTTCCAAAGACTTGGCTCTGGGTGAAGCGGAAGAGCATGTCACACTGACTAAAACCCACCCGTATTCACTGCAGTTGCTTGTGCCATTCTTTTTCAAATTTATCCGTGAGTGTGATAGAAAGGCATCGGCCCTAGCGTTTTTGCTGTTATCTCTTTGATGCGCGCGTGGAACACTAGGCGCCGTCGACGCGGGCCTGGTCCTTATCGGACAGCTATTACTAAATAGCATTGCTGTTTTATATTATGTGATACCGACGTTTGAAGACGACTTACTGGACGTACTGGACACTATTGTATTTAAAGGCACACCATTATCGTCGTCAGCCTGACTTCGCCCAATGATGGCCAATGACCTCTCTTTTCTTGTCTGGATCCCCACACCAGTGATTGCATCAATGTCTTCTACCCATCTCATCGCCGGACGACCAACATTTATTTAACCTTATTCTACGAATCACCACCACCACCACCAATTTCAATAACACTGTTTTAAATATGATGAAGGAAAACATCGTGAGAAAACCGGCATGTCCTATAGCCAACAATTTGAAGACATGTGACATCCACCGGCCGTCAAACTCTGAAAACTAAAAGACAACATAGTTTTATTTATATTAATACTTTTTCTAAAGTTAAAGTTTTTCTAAAAGTAAGTTACTCCTTATAACATCAGCTATCTGCCCGTGAAAGTCCCGTCAAAGTCGGTGTAGGCTTTTCGGAGTTTACCCGGAACAGACAGACAGACAAAAATTATAAAGAAAATGGTTTTATTTACCGAATATACTTTAATAAGCATTTACTAAAAAGCTATTATTTTGATATTACAAACAGAGACTTCAATTTGATTTATTTGTATAGATAAAGAAGAATGATTTAAATAGTAAAGACACGTGCGTCTGAACGTTTGCATACTCGACCCACTCCCGGAAGTAGCCGACCGCATGATGAGTTCGCTTCGGTAATTGTGGTGTCAGAAAAACGCGCGGTCCGCCATATCCTTACTATGTATATGTATATTTCAACGATAACTGTTATTTCAATTAAAAAAATATCTGTAACGAAACGTAAGAAATGACAATTCCAAGTTGTTCTATTGTGTTCCTTTTCTCATGTAATCATAACGAACCTCGAAGTAACAAATTCATAAAGTTTCAGTTTGCGCCAAAAATTATCATCGAAAACTTTGTGAATTATTAAAATTTCTTCTTAATTGCTTCATTCGTTGGATAATTTGGTCGTTGTTTATATTTTGAGTTTTGAGTTTAACAGGACTGTCTTCCCGGTAATGTCTGCTTTTTGTGCTTGATGAGGAAATTCCTTTTGCGCTATTTAATCCTTATCCCGAATCCTTACATCTTTTAAAATACAAGAAGGTCAATTCTTGTACATAATGAAATTCACAATACAACACCATTTCATTTAATACCCATATCATGGCAGTGATAAAAAATAACTAGTTCGCCATCTTGGGCCGTCCTCCATATTAAATTTAGAATGAACCACTTAGTTAATCATGCATTAACATCCAAACTAAACGTGAATGCAAAATTTCAACTTAACTGGTTGAGGATAACTGCTTTAAAATTCGGTTGCAAGATTTGACCCGAACATACTTACATTCAGTGCAAGTTACATAAAAGCTTGTAGCAAGTCAAATAAAAAAACTTTTTTTAAACAAGCATAACTTGCATTGTCATCCAAACAAGCAAACTTAAAACATCCAACAATTGGATGGGAACAACTGTTTTAAAATTCAGTTGCAAGATTTGACCCAAACAACAAGGCAAATGAAATAAAAACTTTCAAATTGAAGTCACAACATCATCTCAGCGACAATCAATATCGATTTGAAGGGAAATGAGAGATGGTTTTTGTTTTTTGATGAATTCGTAGGTACACTCCTTAAAATAAAGGAATTGCCTCTTAAATTGAATCCAACATGTTATTAAAAAGAGGTAAGGCCAACTTGCACGAAAAACTTTTTTCAGAGTTAGTTGGCAACACAAGGTTTATTTGACATGTTGTCATACAATATTGATATTTAAACCTCGTGTTAGCAACCTCGTGCAAGTAGGTCTAAGAGTGTTAAGGACTTGCCAACGCTTTAGTGCCGAAAATCATTTACTTTCTAAGGCATACTCCTTAGAAACGACTAGGATAAAAGGTTTGAATAAAAAATATTTTTGATTAATGTACATTATTTGTAAAATATGTTTTTTTTCCTGTAACTTATAGATTTGCTTTAAAAAAATAACTAACAACACGATTTTAGTTCGCCACTTTTGGACACTCCTCCATAGCGACTTGTATGTTTAAAAATATTTTGTCACTGAAAAATTTATGGCTAGAATTTCTTAATAACTGGAATAGCAAATATATATCAAAGAATATTTTGCATACAAAACTGTCCAAAAGGAGGTTCAATATTCTAGCTCCGAGCGGGCGCACGGCCACTACTGTGTAAACATTGGGAAATGTATAGGTACGCCTTAAGAAAAAGTCATTAGTGGACTTGCTGAACAGATTAAAAAAAATATTTTACTGGTGGTACACTATCACTAATATTTGATCCGAGTTCTGAGCTATGGTTTATTCCAATTCAATGCATGGGTTCTGTTGGATATACCTCGAGAGTGAAACCATGTGAAAAAGTTTTGTTTAATTAAATATAAAAAGTGTTCCGTATGGTGCCGGACGTTAAGAATTTCACCATCCCATGTCTTCCCGTGGGTGTCGTAAGAGGCGACTAAGGGACAAACCAGAGAATGGGCAGCAGCGTTCTCTGTGCTTCTGTAACAACCATACTGCGATCGCCAACCCGCCTGCCAAGCGTGGCGATTATGGCAAAACCCCCCCAATGAAGAGCACAAATAAAAAATGGCCCCTAGTACCCGGCAGCCTGCCTACCCTCGACTACGGTAGCGGTCGAGGTTACGGCATGGCAAGGGGTGCAAAGAATCTCCGGACGAGATCCGGCTACCCCAACAATCACCGACGACTGGACCTGGCAACGTACAACACGCGCACACTTCGGGCCGACGAGAAGATCACCGAACTCGAAGAGGAATTGAGCAGGTTGCGATGGAGTATTATAGGGTTATCTGAAGTCCGAAGAGAGGGGGAGGACTCGATAATCCTCAAATCCGGTAACCTGCTCTATTTCCGAGAGGGTGACCGGCAATCCCAGGGTGGTGTCGGGTTTATCGTCCACAAGTCCCTTGTGAACAACGTGGTGAAGATCGAGAGTGTGTCGACCAGGGTGGCGTACCTTATACTCAGAATATCCTCAAGATATTCGCTGAAGGTCATACAGGTCTACGCCCCAACCTCGGCACACCCCGACGACGAGGTAGAGACCATGTATGAGGATATCTCCAGAGCCATGCATGGTTTCAAAACTCACTTCACCGTTGTCATGGGGGACTTCAACGCGAAACTGGGCAAACGAGACGAGGATGAGCTGCAAGTGGGGCAATTTGGAGTTGGACGTCGGAACCACCGGGGTCACCTACTGGCCAGTTTTATGGAGAAGGAGGGCCTCTATATGATGAACTCCTTCTTCAAAAAGCGTGAACACAGGAAGTGGACCTGGCAGAGCCCCGATGGTGCAACAAAAAATGAGATTGACTTCATCATGTCAACCAAGAAGCAAATGTTCAATGATGTCTCTGTGATCAATTCGGTAAAAACCGGGAGCGATCACCGCATGGTAAGAGGCACATTGAACATTAATATTAAGCTTGAAAGGTCTCGACTGATGAAGTCCACGCTCCGTCCAGCACAGATCCAGGTCCAAAACCCCGAGAGCTTTCAGCTCGAACTCCAGAATCGTTTCGAGTGCCTAGGTAGCTCAGTGGACGAATATAGCAACGGGTTCGTGGAAGCTGTCCATACGGTCGGGTCTAAGTTTTTCAAGACCCGTCGTACAGACAGAAACAAAAAGATCTCTGATCCTACCCTCAAGCTTATGAAGGAGAGGCGTGAGATGATCCTGCAGTCTTCAGATGAGGCGTGCAAATACCGGCAGCTCAATAGACAGATTTCTAAATCCTTGAAAAGAGACCTCCGCCGCTTTAATACCGAGCGTATTAAAACCGCGATTGAGCGAAATAAAGGCTCCAAGGTTTTTTCAAGGGATCTGGCTATTGGGCAGAGCCAGCTCACGAAACTGAAGACCGACGATGGCAGGACCGTATCCGCCAAACCGGAGCTTCTGAGGGAGATCGAGACATTCTATGGGCAGTTGTACACATCAGTCAGCAAACCCGTTGCGAGTCTAGCTAACGACCCAAGAGCTAGATTGACCCGTCACTATACCGAAGATATCCCGGATGTCAGCCTGTACGAGATTTGGATGGCTCTGAAACAGCTTAAAAACAACAAGGCGCCGGGTGATGACGGAATCACGGCTGAACTCCTGAAGGCGGGTGGAAAACCGGTCCTTAAGGCCCTTCAGAAGCTGTTTGATTCCGTCATACTCGAGGGCAAAACGCCACAGGCATGGTGCAGGGGTGTGGTGGTACTTTTCTTCAAGAAGGGCGACAATGCCCGGCTGAAGAACTATAGGCCCATCTCACTTCTTGGCAATGTCTACAAGTTGTTTTCAAGAGTCATCACGAATCGTCTCGCGCGCAGGTTTGATGATTTCCAGCCTCCCGAACAAGCCGGATTCCGAAAAGGCTTTAGCACCGTAGACCACATACATACGCTGCGGCAGGTTATACAGAAGACCGAAGAGTATAACCTGCCTCTCTGTTTAGCGTTTGTGGACTACGAGAAAGCCTTCGATTCGATCGAGACTTGGGCTGTACTGCAGTCTCTCCAACGGTGCCAGATCGACTACCGGTACATTGAGGTGTTGAAGTGTTTGTACAAAAACGCCACCATGTCAGTCCGTCTTCAGGATCAGACCTCGAAACCAATCCTTCTCCAGCGTGGCGTGAGACAGGGAGACGTCATTTCTCCGAAACTGTTCACTGCTGCGCTGGAGGATGTATTCAAGGTTCTGGACTGGAGGGGCCTTGGCATCAACGTTAATGGCGAGTACATCACTCACCTTCGGTTTGCCGACGACATAGTGGTCATGGCTGAGACCATGGAAAGCCTCAGTAAAATGCTCGATGACCTCAGTAAAGCTTCCGAAAGAGTGGGTCTTAAAATGAACATGGACAAAACCAAGATCATGGTGAACGCCCATGTAGCACCCACTCCTATCAAGATCGGAGACTCTACACTCGAAGTTGTAGACGATTATGTCTACCTGGGACAAACGATCCAGTTGGGTAGGTCCAACTTCGAGAAAGAGGTCAACCGTCGAATCCGACTCGGCTGGGCGGCGTTCGGGAAGTTGCGTGGTATCTTCTCGTCCAATTTACCGCAGTGTCTCAAGACAAAAGTCTTTGACCAGTGTGTGTTGCCAGTGATCACCTATGGGACCGAGACATGGTCGCTCACAATGGGCCTTATCAGAAAGCTTAAAGTCACCCAAAGGGCAATGGAGAGGGCTATGCTCGGAATTTCCTTGCGTGATCACGTCAGAAATGATGATATCCGCAGGAAAACTAAAGTTACCGACATAGCCCGGAGAATTGCTAAACTTAAGTGGCAGTGGGCAGGGCACATTGCTCGCAGAACGGATGGCCGATGGGGCCGAAAAGTTCTGGAATGGCGACCGCGAACCGGAAGACGATACGTTGGAAGGCCTCCCACTAGGTGGACCGATGACCTGGTTAAGGTTGCGGGAAGGCGCTGGATGCGGGACGCACGGGATCGGTCAATGTGGCGACGCCTGGGGGAGGCCTATGTCCAGCAGTGGACGTCTTTCGGCTGAAATGATGATGATGATGAAATATAAAAAGAATGTGATTAAGTGTTCTTAATTATGTGATAGAACAGAACAGTTTCAATGAAATTTATTATCCTTGAGATTCCAAGAAAAATGTCTATCAAGATTAAAAAATAATACTGATGTAATATAATTACAGCTTACAAGAAACAATATTATAATAGACGAACAAAAAAATTGCCTATGTTATTTAAATTTTCTCTTTTAAATTTTAAATAAAATATGTATACTTACGTTAAAAAATGTTTCAGTGCGATTCTTTCATTGCGTACTATTGACTTAACAGTAGATACTAAAAACACTGAATTAACAACTAAGTTTACGTAATATCTAAAGTCTTAAACGAGCAAAGACAATTTAAAAATAGATATATATGCTTTTTAATACATTTCAATCGCACCCATTTATTCTTCTAACAATGAAAATAATAAAAAAAAACTAAATTGAAAAAAAAACACTTCATAAACATTTTTTTTTTTAAAGAAACCAACTTTATGAAGAAATTTTCATCCTAGAAATAGCACAAAGTAACTTCTCAGAAATAAGATAAGGTTTTATTTAACCTGAAAAAAATGCTTCCTCATTCAGAATCTCCCTTTTGTTTTCAATGTCACCTTCAAACTTTAGGCACTATTAAAAACAAAAGATAAAACGTTAGTTAATTACGGAACCAAATGGTTGAGTCGTTTTAAACTTAAATCGTTAAACCGTTAAATAATTTCCGTGTGGTTTAGGTTGGTTGTAGAGATGGCAACTTTTAGTTGCTGTATGGTGCATTTAGTCAAGGTTATTTCATTGGAAAAAAATATATGGTCGAAAAACGATGATGATGGTCATGTATTATAAAGTTTAATAGCCAGACAGCAATTTTAATGTCATCATTACCTTTTTTTTTTTTTTTTTTTTTTGTCGACGGGGAAAATCATCTTATGACAAATCCCGCTCTTGGGTGGAGCGGGAGATAGTGTCAGACTTGTACTGACTAAAAACCCCGCGCCGTTCCTTCTAGCCTTCATACCGGGGCTCTAGCTTCCTTTCGGATAACCCCGAACCCCGGTAGGCTTCGACCCAGCTGGGCCCCACTCTTTGCTGACAACTCCTTGAGGCGCGCGGGAACAGTGCGCGCCGTCGACGCCTTGGCTCGGTCCGGGTAGTTACCGGACGATCGGACAGCGAGCTACCCATGACTCACTGTCCACGAGCCCGCGTCTACGGTGGCTGGATATCGGGATTGGGATCCCGGCGGCGGCGGCGAGGGCGCCGTTGCCTGATGCGGTCGGCCTCCTCCTTTGCTAGCATTACTGCTTCGCAGAAGGAGGCGACCGCCTGCCACTCCTCCTCGCTACGGACCATGGCCTGAACCAAGGCCCGGCGCGAGAGGTCTCCGCCGCCGATCGCCCCCACGAGGGCACGGCGGTGCTCCGCCCAAGCAGGGCACACCTCGACTGTGTGCTCCACCGTGTCCTCCGGGCGTTCCGCACAGTGGCGGCACCCGGGCGTCTCTTCCGCTTGGATCCGATGCAGGAACCTCCCGAACTTGCCATGTCCGGTGAGGACCTGCGTCATGCGGAAGGTAAGGACGCCGTGAGGTCTTTCCAGCCACGCCTCAAAGAGGGGACTTACCGCCATTATGGTGGCGTGCCCAGCACTGGGTTGCGATAGTCGCTGACGCCATTTCACCATGAGATCCCGCCGGAGCTCTGTCCGCCATACCTCGACCTGTCGCGGCAGCGGACTTTCACCCCGGCGTTGCATCTCCACGCGCATGTCGTGCATGTGTGCAAGGACTGTTGCCTCCAGATCCCACGGTGGTAGGCCAGCCAGAAGGCTCGCCGCTTCGCGGGAGATCGTGCGGTAACCCCGCACCATCCGTATTGCCATGACCCTCTGGCAGCCGTTCAGTATGGTCGCCGGTCGCTTTTGCAGCGACGGCGCCCACACCGGCGCCCCGTAGAGGGCCATGGACCGAACGATCCCCGCGTAGAGCCTCCGGCAGGAGGCGTCTGGACCCCCAAGGTTGGGCAGGAGCCGTTTGAGAGCAGCCCCAGCCCGGTTGAGTTTGGGAGCCAAACGTCGGAAATGTTCTCCGAAATTCCATCGGCTGTCGAGAACAAGTCCCAGATACTTCATCGTCAACCCGACGCCGATGCGAACTCCTCCTACCGTAAGCTGGGAGTCTGGTGGCGGCGCATTCCGAGGGCCATGAAAGAACATGGCCTCGGATTTGTGCAGCGCCACCTCGAGTCCCAACTCCTGGATCCTACCAACGACTATCGCAACCCCGCGTGTCGCTAGAGCGACCGCCGCCGGGTGCGACTCTCCCTGCGCCAGAACCAGCGTGTCGTCTGCGTAGCAGACCACGCTGACCCCGCCAGGGAGGTCGCCGCGCAGCACGTAGTCGTAGCCGATGTTCCACAAGGGTGGCCCCAGAACCGACCCCTGCGGAACACCGCACGACATCTCTCGACGTTTCCAGTCTCCCTGGTGACCGGGGTAGACAATGTACCTGTCCGACAGGTAGGCCTCGACCACTCGACAGAGGTATTCGGGCACCCGGTGGTACCGGAGTGCCCTCCGGATCGTACTCCAGGGTAGGGAGTTGAAGGCGTTGGCGATGTCCAAGGACACCGCCACGACGCTCCCACCCCGGGACACCGCATCCCCTGTCGTGAGGGCTCGCACGCGCATGATGGCGTCCATAGAGCGCGCCCTGCGGAAGCCAAACTGTCCGTCCGACAAGTCCGGCCCCACCCGTGATAGGCGCGCGACGAGGCGGTTTGCAATGACTCTTTCAAAGATCTTGCCCACCTCGTCGAGCAGCACAAGGGGCCGGTACGCGGACGGAGAGTCCGCAGGGCGCCCTGGCTTCGCTATGAGGACCAGTTTCCCCATCTTCCAGCGAAGTGGGAACTGGCCCCTCTCCATACATGCGCTGAAGAGCCCTCTTAGTCGAGGCCCGAGAGCCTCCATGGCCAGGACCCAGGCTTTCCCTGGCAAGCCGTCGGGTCCTGGGGCGGTGTTCTTGGCACTCAGCCTTCGCACCGCCACTCTCACCTCTACCTCGGTCACCTCTGGAGTATTGTCGTCGTCGTCGCTGTTGTGGTCCGCGTCAGACACCGCTAGCGGAGGCGGAGCCATGGGCGGGGGGGAGTGTTCCCCTCGCGCAGGGAACAGAGTGGTTACCACACCCTCCACGAGTTGGGGCCGGAGACTCCGAGTCAGCGGCGGAGCCCAGGGGCGAAGCTTGTCCCGTACCAATTTGTACGGGCGCCCCCACGGATCCGCGTTCAGAGACCCCAGCCACACGTTGCGGGCCTCGAGTTTGGCCCGCTTTATCTCCGTTCGGAGGGTGCGTTTTGCCTCTCTGTATCCCTCATACAGCTCCGCCTCTCTGGCCTCCGCATCCGGTGGGCGGATGCGGCGCCTGCAGTGTCTGTCGTACCGGCGGCGCGCGTGATTGCACGCGTTGCGCAGTGCGCCGATCTCCGGCGACCACCAGTACACGTGGCGCTTAGCACGACCTTGATGGACTCGGGGCATTGCCGCGTCGCAAATTTGCGACATGGCCTCCCGGAACCACTCCGCCTCGACGTCGATGTCGACAGGCCTGTCCGGTGCTTGCACCCAGGCCTGTACCGTCGCGGCTTCCAGGAGGAGCTCCCGGTCCATCTGCTTAAGCGCCTACCGCGGACCACAAGGGCTCTGTCGGACCGGCGCGGCCGAGGTTTCGGCGGAGACGTCAAACCGGATGTACCGGTGGTCAGAGTACGTCTCCACCTCCTCCATAACGCGCCAGCCGACGACACGCGGCGACAGAGCGGGGCTGGCGAACGAGATGTCCACCACTGATGTACCCCGCATCCGCACCAACGTGGGGACAGAGCCCCGGTTCAGGACGGCCAGGCCTAGCTCCAAGGCCCAGTCCTCCACCATCCGACCCCGTCGGTTCGTGTACCGAGAACCCCAAGCCGTGTTCCAGGCGTTGAAATCATTACCTTTGCAATCACTTACCATCGCCATCTTGATTGTCCGCAGCAGCTACTATCAGCAACTCTGCAAAGTCAGATTTGTATTTTTTATACTTGGTAGATACTTAAATATGTGCAAAATAAACTACACTAAACTATTTTAGAACGCAGCTGATATTTTTATACGAAAATCTCACCGCTCAGATGTAGTTTTTTCTAACTCACTGTTGTATCTGTGGCAACAAACTATTGATTCAGAAATCAAGTTGTCAATCTAAATTTCATCGCCATTTCATAAATTATATCCCAATAGTTGCGCCACAAAAAGTCTCCCACTTAAAAGCCGTCCAAAAAGTTAATTTTAACTTTAGTTTGTTTTCTTGACCCTGAAAGCCACACAAACATTAGCGGTCATCCCCGGTACATAAGGTCGATGGTGCATTCAATTTTTATGACAGTGTTATCGTTTTAACACAGGAAGTTTGTTTAAACGGTCGCTTTCCTTCAGTTGATAGCTCGTTCGTTTTTATTATGATTTTGAAAGTGCGCTGCGGACTTATGGGTACGGAAGTGTTTGCTTGTATAAACGGCTTTATTTTTGTTTGTAGTTTTTTTAATGTTATTTCATGTTGATTTATTTTATTATATTTTTAGTGGAGATTCTTGTTTTTGATATCCTCATTTTTTAGACTAGCTGTCGCCCGTGTAGAATTAGTACTACCGCCACCTCACAACCATTTTGGAAAAATTGCACAATATATTTACAAAATACAGACATTCTTATTTTGATGTATAGGTTATATTACTCCAAAGTTGCATCAAAATACAGTAAGTAGTGTTTGCGTGAAATTTCATCGCATTTACAATAGTAGTAGATTTTCTTAAGTAGGTACCTATACTACTACTGGACATCGATCTACCCCAAGCGTCGCCACCCTGATCGGTCCTGTGCATAAGTAAACTTCACATAAGTGCATCATTAAAAAAAAAACAACATGCAATACTTGAACTACTTTCTGTTTCTGTAATACAGCGTACAGTCCGTCAAATCTAAGAAGTACCGTTTGACAGCTATAAAAATACGTTGTATAAACTTAAGTTGATGCTTACGAATGATACTCGTTGTTATAGTGTATAGGCAGCATAGTAATTAATTAGGATTATGAATTTGATTATTCGTAAACTTTCATACAAAGTTATCACGGCAAGTTAAATGAGAAACGTCATCGGACTTCTTAGATTTGACGGACTGTAGGTACCAATGTTGTTATATAAGACTCCTTTGCTGGATATATGCCGCTGCAACTGTACGTTCGATGCCTTGATCTTCAACAAATCACATCCATTCCTAAGTTATCTCTAACAATGTTCTGCAGATCTCTTACTGATAACTAGCTATTGCCCGCTACTTCACCCGTAAAACAAAAAAATACTTGCTTTATTTCCTATACCAGAATTTTTTTTAGCCTAAGTTTCTCCTTATTTTAACATTCTCTCGCGCTTGCCTTTTTTTTTTCGTTTTGACAGCCGACGCCTACCATAGATTGGCGCGCTCTGGCGTTTGTTTACGGTTTCGACAAATGATCACTGAGCCGTCGGGTTTTTGGTCGTATGCTTATTGTGTTTTATGTATATATTTATTTTATACGTTATACACAAACATACTGTGATTCACCTTCTGTTTTTTTACTATTTTGTTATTATTTGTTTTATTATATCTTATTCCTTATATATTGTGTTCCGTTTCCGTGAATGTGTCCGTGGCATCAAAAGTGGGCCCTATCAGAATATCAGCGCAGCGATATTTTCTTAATAATATCGCTGCACATGCTGAGATAGGAGCCTTTTGGTCTCGCACGGGGTTATTTATTTTAATTTTTTATTATTGTGTTTATTGTTGTTTATCGGGGTTAATTTTTTTTTGTTTTTTGTTATTGGGTCACAAATAAATATTTTTTCTTTCTTTCTTTCTTTTCTTGTGGTCGTGGGTTCAAATTCAGAGAAGTACCAATGTTACTTTTTCAATTCATTTGTACTTTATAAGTTTATCTTGGACATCGCTGGCAACGGTGAAGGTGTTGTTTTTTTTTTGGTAATAAGTAACGTATATATATTACTTTCATGGTTCTGGAGTGGTGACCGCGAACTGAAAGACGTTGCGTTGGAACACCTCCCACCAGGTGGACCGATGACCTGGTGAAGGTTGCGGGGACCCACAGGATGCGAGACGCACGAGACCGATGTGGCGATGCTTGGGGGAGGCCTAAGTCCAACAGTGGACATCTTTCGGCTGATATGATGATGATGATGATACACTTTCATATGGATTATTAAAGAACTGATATATTTTCAATACAAATCTACATTTCAATTTTATTTATTTGTTTAGATAATATCACCGTACCTTTACAGAACTATCTCTACCTGAATAAAAGAAAATAGGTAAAAACAATCAAGTAATACTCGGCCTAATCTCCCAAGTGGAATGAAGAATCTGTCTCGAACAATTGTTCGATTCAATTAAGTATAAGGATCCCTTTTGATTGCTTTCCGATTGCACCTCCCCACTTGTTAAGACTTAACTCACACTTACAGGTTTACAAAGACAATTACCGCTGAGATCTCGTTGTTTATTATTTATCTTTGTCTCAGGGCAGAGAAAAGACCTCCCTTTTTAACCCCCCTACGGAAAAAAAGAGGGGTGTTAAAAGTTTGACGTGTGTACCTGTTTGTTTGTGTATATTTGCATTCGTGTATCTGTCTATGGCATCACAGCTCCTAAACGGAAGAACAGATTTTGATTTCGTTTTTTTGGTGTTTGAAAGGTGACTTTATCGATAGTGTTCCTTTGATGAAATGTTCAGCCGATCTAAATTTTGTTTTTTTTTTTAATCAGTGTGTTTTGGCAAGATTTTGTGTCATAATTACGTGTTCAGTAGATTGTCGATCGAGGCGTGCCTACTACTGGATACTTTATGTAGCATGAAACAAAAATTTGTCGGAGATTTTTCAAATTTTTAGTTCTTTTTTGTTTCCTTAAAATAAATAGGAATATCCTATATCCATCCTTTGAATAGGGGAAAGGAAATTAGAATATAATTTTGATAGATTACTCAAATTACACGACTCTATGGTTTAGGGATTTTAGGAGAGTGGTAGTCGTATTCTGCCTAGTTTTCTTTCGACCTATTTCGGGGTCGGATTCCAGTCTAATTATCTGCTTATCTGACCTCCAGAACTCGGTAACTCAGCAAAACGCTAGCATAACGACTGCCACAGAGGTCTCTGAATGCAAAACCAGAAATCTTATTGCGTGAGTGAATTAGGCAGGGCAAAGGGTTACTCCATGATAGAATATAACAAATTCCAAGGGTTCCATCAGACAGACAGCGGTACGCGGTCAAGCTTTCAAAATGTCAGTTTTGCGTTCTTTATGTTGTATTAAGTTACTACAGTAGGCATTCTGACCGCATCGGTAAACCAGAAGGCACGCGTTCGCGTTCGCGTTCGTGCGTTCACTGCTGTATTAGTGACTAAATTGGAAGAAAGATGGAGACTAAAAAGCTATTTATGTTAGAACGTGAAAGGCGTTTTTAAAACGATGCGAAGGATAACGATATATAAAAACGAGGCAAAGTAGCAAAAGCGTGGTTGGAAATTGGTTGAGGTATGGGGACCGAAAATGGTAAGTCTTAAAATAGTTATTTGTGGAACATGTATTCTTTTGCGTTCAGGAACTGCCAAATTCAATTTGTTAAGAAAATCGAAATATGAAGTCAATACATTCAATAAATCGCCTTCCCATGAAGAACTATCGTCAAAAAACATTGTGACAATAGTAGCACCGCGTAGACCATCCAACAGCGGGGTTTGAGAGTAACTGCGCGCTCGAACGCAAAACTGACCTCTTGAACGCTTGACCGCGTGACCGCTCACTATCTATTCTGATAGAATCCATAAATAATAAGGTATTGCCAAAAAATATTGGACTCACACAGAGTATCTTAACCAATGAAAGCTTCGAATAATTTTTGGCAATATGTAATTAATTAAAGATAATTTGTCACACTCTATATAATTCGTCAAACCCTTTGCCTTGTTGAATTCACTTACGCAATTACGCTGCAGAACCAACAGTGCCTGCTTTAATTCAGAGGTGCAGACCAATCTCGATAAGCGTAGCTTAACGTTTGATCAACCCGAGCGCCTCTTATAACTTTAACCACAAGCCCATCAGTCACACACGAAATGTCTATATATGTACGGCAAACCAACGACTGATGCCCGCTTCCTAAATGATTGATTTGTGGTTCACCAACCCACACGATCGAGTACCCAGTACTGGTCTTTGAGGAAACTGTGGTTGTATAGTCGTTGATTGCTACGAGCCTGCGACAGTTTTAAGGGGACTTAGATAAGTGACATACTGGTAGCGATAACGATTGTCCTAAGTCCAAAATGTATGACAATTGATCATTGAACACGTGACATTTCAGCCCATTAGAGCTGGTTCCGTTTGACTGAATTTGGTTGTATTTTTAGGAACAGGAATATTTAGAAAGCTTCTGATCACACTAACGTGAATTAGTTACTGAATTCAAGGTCCTAGCACACTTATGAACTCGGAAACCGATCGTCACAGTATCAACTCGAGCCATTGAGTACACTTTGTCGGAAACCCCATACTGAAACGCACACCAATCGAAATTGTAACGTAATCGCCTCGCCCCAGGACCCTCACGAACCGCGGTGCGGTGCGTGGTCAACTTGCAGTTTCCGCGCTTACGGCTCGTCGTCTGATCTGGTGCCAGGCAGGTCGCGGCTTCACCTAGCTGTAGCTGAGTCCGATCCGCATTGGTTACGTACTTACGTAAGGTTGACGCCTGTTTGATGGCGAGGCGAAAGGCGATACGGTTGCGATCCTTTTCCGAGTTAATAAGTGTGCTATGACCTTAAAGTGCCACATAGACGGATGTACCTCGACCTTTCTCCTTTCTAATTAACTTCCTTTATTAACTTTCTGAATGTGATTAAGATTTGCGCAGAAATATGGGATGCGACAATTCAGTTACAAGACTAAATCACAAATTCGAATATAATTATTTGTGACACACAAATAAATGATGATGTACATTATACGTGGTATTAGTTATAAAGATTTTGTTTCACTATTTGCAGTCTTGCTAGGTATACAAGTATTGGTTTTTACAAAATGTAGCTAAGTGTACACTGTGTATAAGCTGCTTATTGTAAAAGTAAAATGACAAAGAGGAGCAAAAAATAAAAAAAAATACTGTACTTAAAAAATAACAACCCTTAAGGGCCTACATACGCTTTAGTGCCGTAAAATGGTAACTTTCTAAAGCATACTCCTTGGTAACGGCTAGGTTTAAAGGTTTGAATGAAATATATATTTATTATTGATTCATGTAAATTATTTTTTAAACATGTTGTTTCATAAAACAAATAGTTTTGCTTTAAAATAACAATTGGCAACACGATATTTTTCGCAACTTTTGGATACTCCTCTAAAACGACTTGGATGTTGAAAAATATGTTCAATATTGATATTTTGGCATCGCGCGGGCGCACGGCCATTACTGCGTTTACATTGGGGCGTATATATCGCCTTAACGACTGGTAATGAATAAATCAGCGAAATTGGAGTTTGATATAATTTTAATTTATCATAAAGTTCCACAGCTTTTAGTGGTTCCAATGTGACCAAAAAGTGTTAAGTGTGAGTCAAGTTTTAAGATTTGAGCACCCGTATTGAAACATTATTGTTTTATGAGAGAATATAAAATTGAAAAATTTACTTTGTAGCTGTAACAGAAACAGTATCTTTGCGGATAGCAGGAGTAATATTTTCTTTATAAGCTTTTACAGTGTTTGTAACGTGTTCTCTTGCTTGCACTTAAAACTTTATCTTGAGATTTTATTTTAATATTTCTGGTAAAGCTAGTTTAGTTTTTCATAAAATAGGGAAGAAAAAATTAAGAGATGTAAAAATATACACAAAGAGATATTAAGCCGTTTATTTATACATACTTAAATATACTTGTAAACAATTTAGAAGGTTCTTAACTATTTGCATCTCTTTCTTCTTTATCCTGCCAGTCTTCTGGGCACGTTCCCGTATGACAGCGATTGGATGAGTAATTTGACGCTTAAATGTACCTTTCTTTTGTATATATATAAGTAGTTAGGTTTAGTATATGTTAGTATAGTTTCAATCAATTAATCAGTCAATCAATCAATCTTTATTCGATTTATCAGTTTAGATATAATCTATACTTAATATTTTTAATTAAAGCTGAAGAGTTTGTTTGTTTGAACGCGCTAATCTCAGAAACTACTGGTTGGAATTGAAAAATTCTTTTTGTGTTGGATAGTCCATTTATCGAGGAAGGTTATAGGCTATATAACATCACGCTAAGACCAATAGGAGCGGAGCATAAATGAAAAATGTTGCAAAAACGGCAAAAATTATTTCTTTATGATAGCTTCCGTTGCGTGCGCTGCGTAAGCGGTTAAAGTTATGCAACAATCATGTATGTAGTGTAGGTACGGTAGGGTAAGTAGGGTTAATGGGTAGGTAGGTAGCCAGTTGACGGGAGTGAACCCACGAGGGACAGCTAGTAATAATATAAAACTGGTATATTCCAAGGATACTGAACTCCTTTTGAAGGCTTTATATAGAATGTGGATCAATCAATCTGCCTAGCCTTTTCCCAACTATATTGGGGTCGGCTTCCAGTCTTACCGGATTCAGCTGAGTACTAGTGTTTTACGTTGAGCGACTGCCTATCTGACCTCCACAACCCAGTAACTGGGTAACACGGTACCGCTTGGAAAGACTGGTGTCAGATCTCGAGATTTCTGACTACCCGTAACGACTGTCAAAGATCTTCAAATGACAGCCGGGACCTACGACTTAACGTGATTGCCGAGGCACGGAGGAAACTCGGTAAGTTGAAATGGTCACCCATCTAAGGACCGACTTTGACAAGCGTTTCTTAACCTTGATGATCGACCAGTGCAGCTGTTATTATTGAGCCACGATCTCCTCCTCATTATATATAATGTAGATATTTGAATAAAAACTTTGAGTGTGGCCTTGCGGCACTCCTCCGTTTCTAGTTATGATCCGTATAAAGTATAGCAGTTTTGACTTTTGCCAGCGTCATGAAAAATGTTTTATTATCCTAACGGAAACTTATTCACACCAATTAAAGTATCCTAAGATTTAGTCATTCCAATTTCAGGCACTGGTCTACTCGTTTTCATCCCAATCCATACAGAGGTTTTGAAGTGATAAACAGACATCCAAACATGCAGGCTTTCACATTTATTAGTAGAAAAAGAAACGCCTGGGTCTTAGCAGCATTGAAAATGACTAGATTGGCATTGCCCCATTTGGATACTGCCTCCAAAGACAGGTTCAAGTGCTCAACCATTGCCCCCCGAAGAGACCGGATCTGAGGCGCAGTAGCCCGTGCGCCGGATACGTATCTCTGGGCAACAGTGTTGACGTCTGCATACCCAAAGGTTCCGGATTTAAGCAGGTCATTAGAAATAAAAATGTGTTTATTGGCATTAAAAACAAAAATACCTTTAAATTAAACAAAATAAATAATGTAAACTATTAATGCCAAAAGGGCCTCAGCTCAGCATATTGCCAAATGATAACAAACTCACACCAGTAAAAGTACCCTAAGGTTTGGTAATTCCTTTTTCAGGCAATGATCTACTCGTTTTCATCCCAATCCATACAGAGGTTGTGGAGTGATGAACAGACATCCAAACATGCAGGCTTTCACATTTATTAGTAGAAAGATTTTTTCAGTTTAAATCATTCTCTGCAAAATATTATTCTAACAATATCAATTTCTACCGAATGATGATGGGTCTTCTGTTGGACATAGGCCACCCCTAAGTGTCACCAGCCCCAGTGACCGTCCGCACACACATTGATCAATTGAGACGCACGTTTTCTCGCATTAATTGCAACTAATCTAACTCACATCAATCAAATTGTACTTCAATATTGTTTTTCAATTTGCGTAGAAAAATATCTTCATAAGTTTTATTTAATCATAATAACTTTCAAAGAATTTCCTTATCAAAGAAATAAAAATTAATTAAGTAGGTACTGGTTTTATCTTTGAAGCATGTTTTTAAGAAACCGTTTTCCTTGGAATTAATTAATTGCTATTAATTTATGATGTTGATGTAATTTAATTATATTTTTAGTATGAATCTTTAATTAAGTCGTCATGATAATGAAACAGTATTGTTTGCCAATTTTGATGGGTTTTAAGGCCTAAACACAAAACTGCGGTGCGACGTCGCATCTTTAAAATCTACGAGGTTGTTGCTTGTTTTTGCTTAGGGACCAAACATAAAACCGTGAATTGACGCGATGCGAATTCGCAACGCAGACAACAGCTAAGCAACAATGACCTTGTAGATTTTGAAGATGACCGCACCGCACCGCACCGCAGTTTTGTGTGTAGGCCCTCACAAGCAACAAGCTCGTAGATTTTTACGATGCGACATCTCCCCACAGTTTTTTGTTCCGGCCCTTAGCTGTTTTTTGCGTTGCGAATTCGCATCGCGTCAATTCGCAGATTTGCGTTTGGGCCCTTAGCTGTTTTCTGCGTGGCAAATTCGCATCGCGTCAATTCGCAGTTTTGTGTTTGGGTCCATAACCGTGTTGTGACAGTGAAAAGTTTTTTATTTCGCTGTATTTTTTCAGTCCTGCCGAACGTTGGTCGATTGGTTCGAAAGAGATGGTTTCGCTATTTGAATAATGTTAATTTATCATTATTTGTTGCTTTGCAGTTTTTTTTCTCGAAAATGATCCGCTGGCTTTTTATAGAGTATCAGGGGTCTAAATCAAATGCGACCCTTGGGTGTACCTAAGTGATAGATGATAATAATATAAATGGCGTGATGATATGCATGTAATTTGTATCTTAGTGATTAAAGCGGGTCTACCTCTTATAGCAGAACTTTTTAAGTCATAATATTACTTTGCATAACAACGGATAGCATAAACTTCATTTCGCAGAAAATCATTTGGCATACACTTTTTCATCATACATTATAAGTCATAATTTTGTAAGACAGAATCATCTTTTGGCATAAATTTCATATCGATAATCATTAAAAGGCAGAACCATCATATCGCAGATAGTTCACAGTCAGAATCGTCTTTTGGCATACATTTCATATCCAAAATAATTGAAATACTCATCTATTACAAAACAAAAAAAATCATAGTTCATTCAAAAATATCTATTTTATAGAAATGCTTACTAAAATTAGATATTTTTTTATTATGATAAAAACTATTTAAATAATTAAATTGACCGGGCTTTCTGAATATTGCCCATCACTTATTGGGCCTGGTAATAAAAAGATGTGTTTTTTTAATTATTTTAATGTTGACATTGGTTTTAATATAGAATACATAAGTACGATTAGTATTTAAACAACAAAGTTGACGGTATAAAGATTAAACATAAAAAAACTACATCATTTATTTTTAAAAGAGCTCATTTACAATAGATCAATTAGATTCTAGAAGATCAAATAATATTGTCCCATAAAATTATTCCAAATGAATTTCTGCCATCTTCATAATATGCCAAGTGAAATTATGCCAACTAAAATTCTGCCATCTTAAAAGTATGCCATTGTTAATTCGGACATATAAACATTCGGCCTAACGATAATTATATTAAATATTTTTTATGCCTTAAAAAATTTCGTCTAAAGAAGATTATGCCAAGTGTGTTATGCCATATAAATTTCGGAGTGTCAAAGTTCTGCCAGATAGAGGGAACCCGATTAAAGCCTGTGGTAGTGTTCAACACTATAGCAAAGGCTTCTCAATTTTCTATGCAATTCTTTTTTTTTTGTTTTTTTTTTTATGGTATTCTCCGTACCTGGCGAAAATAAACGTTGTATGTCTTCTTTCTTACTTTTCTATTTAAAGCTGTTTAGGTCCAGTTCTTATTGAAGGAATCTAGCTCAATTCGCCATCTATGTCCGGGCCAGTAAATGTTCCATTGATAGTATCCATCGACGAATCGCATTTTTAGGGTCCCGTACCCGAAGGGTCCAAACAGAGCCCTATTGCTGTCACTCACGTGTGTGTCTGTCTGTCCGTCATCTGTCATACAGGTTTTACAGTCAAACAGTTGAAGCTACAGTCTTCAAATTTTCACATTATAAGCATCTTATTGATCCAAAGCCATACAAATTGTCAAAAAATATATTTAAAAGTTTTTAAGAGGGGCACCCATACGGCAAAAAAGGGGGTTCGAAAAAATATATATACCTTTTCCTTTGAGTGGAATATCGTTGTTAACAGCTTGTTGAGTAGATAAATACTGAATTTTTGTTTAACAATAAAAATTAGATAAAAAAGGAATGAGAAGCCACCAAAGTCAACTATTGTTTCAATATCTTGTTCCGATTAATTTTTAACTTCCCATTTAAATATGAACTTAAAATGTGGTGATAATGTTTATTATCACGAATATTTTACTAATAAATACCAATATATTGATAAATCTGATTTTTTCTTTAAAATTTCGTAATTTTTCTGTTTTTTTTTTTATTTTGTGGTTTGGTACGGAACCCTAAACGTGTGAAGTCCGACATGCACTTGGCCGGCTTTTTAATTATTATTAAAACTTATTATCACCAGCGGTTTTAATAAATCATTAGAACTGGCTTACCTTTGCCGTGGCTGGATGAATGAAAATATATTCCAGTATTGGAAAAGAGTAAGTAGTATTGCAACGAGTCATTTACAATCGGAAAATAAATTAAAAGGAACGCACAGAACTGCAACGATTTGATATTGCAGATTGCTGTTTTAAATACTTCTAAGCTATGCGATTCATTCTACATTCCTCTGTTCTCCTACCATAAGAGTGTGTTCCTACTACTGGTATTAATCTCGAAGCGGAATCACTGCTTTTGGCAGGTTTGTTGGTTTTGCATCATCCTATTTTCACTATTTAGAGGTTTATATTCGAAAATATGCTTCTTATTTTACTACTAGCTTTCCGCCCGCAGCTTTGCCTGCGTGGACTACACGATTTTGGCCGTTTCGTTTTTTGCAGTTCTGGTGGGATATTGCAAATTATTATCCAAACATAGCTTTCCACCCGCGTCTTTGTTCGCGTAGACTACAAAATTTGCTGAACTTTATCGTCTAACTCAAGGTCTAAGGATGGGTTGATGTAGCGTAGGTTACACGCTATTGAAGGTTACCAGCTATATTTTGTATCTGTTTACTTCACAAATGTCGAAGCAGAATTGTCGAAGAAAAAATTATTGCGTCTTCCAATAGAGTGATGAGTTTTGCGCCATTATGTACAGTTTAGATATGGGTACTCCAATTAGTTTACGCTAATAAAGTCGTCATCAGGAAGTGAGAATTTATATTATGCATTTATTTGTATACCACATTGGTTTTTTTTCTGTCTGGTGCCGAAATGATGCCGAGGTGATTAATAAAATAATTAAAAGTTATACCCAGTACAGGAAACAATACAAAGTTTTCTTTAAAAATATTCCACTCAGAAAAGAACGTGTTGACCTTCTTAATAAATTAAATAATTACCAGATCAAATTAGAAGACAGCATAAAAATCTATGAAATTGACACACAGCAATTACAAAATGATATTCAGGTTCTTGAGGACAATCTGGGCTCCCTTTACAATAAATATGTTAGCTCCCAGTTACAAATTAAGGAACACATTCTGGCCGCAAATGAGTTGGTGATGTGTCAATGTAATTGTCAGAAAATCTCAAACCTGAAGGCTGTCCAGCCTGAGGCAACGGAGGGCCCGGCCCAGGCTGAGAGGTCTCAGCACAATGTCTTTGACCAAGACCAAGACATAACTGATATTACACAGGAAGTGTCTCAAGTAGACCAGCCTGCGACTGATACCTTTCCAACTAATAATAGTCATCATGGTTTTCATTCGGTTATGTTTGCAGATGGTATTGGAAGAGGTTTAGGTAAATTATTAAATAGCAATCAAAGTTATTCAACTTTGAATTATTGTATGCCTGGGTCATCTTACAAGCATATCATGGAATCTGTAAAAAATAATGTATATAAATCAGATACCAATGTAACTGTCTTTGTAGGTAACAGTTTAATAAAATCATATTGTGTGCTTTTCCATATTTGGAAAAATTGTCTAGTAGACAAAATAATTATATTCACATGTTGAATAAGCATGTTCACTTCCTTGTCAGCCATTACAGCGACAAATTTGTTTTTTTTTACATCAACATTTTTGTTGATAAATTAAAAACGACAGGCAATACAGTGTATCTGCCTATTAGGGTAAGACGTCAAATAGCGAGGCTATTATCTTTTACTATAGAGTCAGACATAAATAGTATGTCGAAGGCATGTACTGTAGTTGATATTAGTAGTAATACTAAATTACAGGTGGTCTATAAGTTTAATAACGTTAGCACTTCTGCTATTAATATTTATAGTTTAAACTAGTTTGTAGGACAAGGGAGGGTACCAACAACGAAATAGTTAAGAGTACATCCACTGTCAAGAAGGTACCTTCTTGCTCACACTTAGTTAATTTAAAAAAGGGGCTAAGCAGAATTCCTTGAAATTATTCCTTCAAAATATTCAAGGTTTTTCTGCGAAGCAATTGGAAATAGAACTGTTTTTAGAAAAAACAATGTTTGAAATTGTTTGTTTTACTGACCATTGGCTGAAAGATCATGCAATGCTAATTAACTATGAAATTTATACCATTGGCAGTTGTTTTAACCGAAATATTATGTTGCGTGGCGGTTCACTCATATTAATTAAAAATGGTATTAAATCAAAACCTCGTAAAGATATTGTAGATCTATCAGTCGAACATAATGTTGAACTGTCCTGCGTTGAGCTGGATAAGCATGTTATAGTGTGCGTTTACAGACCCCTCAATTATGGAAACTACTCAATATTTGAATCAGTGATGGAAGATGTTTTGGCAAAACTTGCAACTGGTAATAAACTACTCATAATCTGTGGTGACTTTAATATAAATGTTTTAGAAAATAATTCAGAGAGCAGTAGATTATTAAATCTCTTCAAATCATTTAATTTGTCACATGTGTTTATGGAACCAACCCGAACAACTGTGACTACTGCTGCATGTATTGATAATGTTTTTTGTTGTTGCGACTACTTAGACAAAGCCATTATAAATTGTCTGCCTTCGGATCATAGTGGGCTACTGGTAACCTTTGAGGCCAACATATCAATACAACAAGTGCAGATTCAATCCAGACCAATAACATCTGGTAAATTAAATAAATTTAACAGCACTTTAATTAGTAAGTTAAGTGATCAAGACCTCACAGTGAATGATGGTAATATTTTATATAAAAAGTTTTCTCAGTAGTTCAAACAGAGTTCAATAATACTTTTAAGAAGAAAACTAAAACTATAAGCCCTAAGTTTTTATTCAGTGACTGGGCGACTAAAGGACTCAGGAAAAGTAGGGAAAGACTTTACGAGCTGTATGGCCTTAAGCCTTATATTAACACTGAAACTTTTAATAAGTATGTTGCTACATATTCAAGAATTTTTACAAATACGTGTAAAGTAGCTAAGGCTTTATACATTGGCAATAAGGTTAAAACCGCAGAAAATAAAATCAAGACAGTTTGGAAAATTATAAACAATGAAACGAATAGGAACAAACTGATTACACGCTTGAAACTACACATGGACTTATTAGAGATAACAAAAAAGTTGCTCAAGAATTTGTAAATTTCTTTACCAGTATCCCAATTAAAACTACTGAAACCTTAAATTCTTCGCCCTCGCTTGCTTCTGGTTTATTAAACGCTAACGTTTCAGCCTGCCCGACTGAATTTAACTTTTCACATATAAACCCAATATCAGTAATAAAAGCTTTTAAGCAAATCAAGATCAAACTGACCGAAGACCTATGGGGGATGTCCATCAAAGTTTGTACCTCCATTATTCAGACTATAGCGCCGTACTTAGCTTTAGTTTTTAATTTGTGTGTAGATCAAGGAGTCTTCCCGGATCTAATGAAACATAGTAAGGTTATACCACTTTTTAAATCCGGGGACAGTAAAGACACGAATAATTATAGACCAGTATCGGTGCTGCCGGTTTTCAGCAAGATATTTGAAAAGATAATGCTAAATCAAATGCTCATGCATTTTAATACGAATAACATCCTACACGATAAACAGTATGGTTTTACCAAAGGACGTTGTACGACCGACGCTGAAGTCACCTTATTAAAACACATCTTTGATGCGTGGGAAGAGGCACAAGATGCTATAGGTGTTTTCTGCGACCTGTCGAAAGCGTTTGATTGCGTTAATCATGAAACATTACTTTTGAAACTTGAGCATTACGGGCTAGGTCAATCAGCATTGAGTTTAGTAAAATCTTATTTAAATGATAGACAGCAATTAGTTCAAATAAACGGTGTCAATTCGTCCGGGTTAACCGTGAAAATGGGGGTACCCCAGGGTTCAATTTTGGGTCTTTTCTTATTCCTAGTCTACATTAACGATTTACCTCATCTATTGAATAACAATTTAAACATGGTGTTATTTGCTGATGACACTTCTTTGATTTTTAAGATAAATAGACGTACGAGTAACGTTGACGACGTAAATGACGTCTTGTGACAGGTTCAAAATTGGTTCACGGCTAATAAATTTAGTTTTAAATGCTAAAAAGACTAAGTGCGTAAAATTTGCCTTGCCGAATGTCAAAAGTACTACTGATTGTGACATTATCTTGGGTAGGGAGAAGCTAGAATTTGTCGATAAAACGGTATTCCTGGGGATCACGCTAGACTCAAGGTTGCAATGGGGTCCTCATTTAATATCACTTGCAGGGCGGCTAAGTTCGGCAGCTTATGCTGTTAGAAAAATTCGTCAGTTTACTGATGTAGATACCGCGAGGCTAGTCTATTTTAGTTACTTTCATAGTATAATGTCTTACGGTATCTTACTATGGGGAAGGGCTGCAGACATTGATTCAATTTTTATTCTGCAAAAACGAGCCATCATAGCGATATACAATCTTCGCCGGCGCGATTCTCTAAGGGGACTGTTTAAGGACATTAACATCATGACGGTACCTTGTCAATATATTTATGAAAACATCATGTACGTTAGAAAAAATTTACATCTTTTCAGTAAAAACGGTGACAGACATAATTATGTTACTAGAAATAGGGACCAATTAATCCAACCAGGTTTCAGGCTGGCTAAAGTAGCATCCTCTTTTATGGGGTACTGTATAAAATGTTACAATAAAATACCTCCTCACATTCTAGAACTGAATGAGACGAAATTTAAAACTTGTATAAAACGCACACTATGCAGGCAAGCATATTATAAGTTGGGGGATTACATCGCTGATAAAAATGCTTGGCTAAATGCTGGTCCCGCTCCGCAGCCATTAGGGCGCAAGAACAATTAGTGATGGGCAGAAAAGTTTTGAAGTATTGTTGGAGCTGCTGAAGACTGTATGAATATATTTGTATTGTATAAACTCATTTTTTTTTAGTATTATATAACTGCCCAGCATATGTGTGTGTACTATGTTCCGACTGTAAATCTACCTATGTGTCGTTGGTTGACTTCTGTGTGCCCTGGCATTTGAGTATGTCATGCTCTCTCTAATTTCTCTCTGATGGTGGCACATGTGTTGGATCATTCGGTTCCCTCCATAATGGTTGAGCTGAGTGGTGCCGATCCATGCGTCATGTTCGTGAACGGGCGCCATCAGTTGGGATTGGTCATAACTTAGCTGCCTCGGCCTGTTATTGCATATTTATGTTGAAATGGTTTGTTACTCTAGACGCTTTTACGTGCACGTCTTTTTGCATCGTTCTCACATATATGTATTTATTTCTTAACAAGAATGATGTAACCAAAAACTTGTAATTGAAACTGATGGAAAAGAGTGTCCGTGGAGTTTCTTGCAAATTCTTTTCCATTGAGATCTACTGACGTTTGCGAATTTGCAACTAGAGTCATATTTTTTTTTGTTTGACAATTCAAAAGTACCTTTAAGGTTTATTTGAAATAAACTATTTTGATTTTGATTTTTTTTGATCATACTGACTCTGGAACAGGCAACGTAGAATTGCCCGTGTGAGATGCAATCTTTCCTTAAATCTATGCCTGCCACCCTTAATGACTGACTCTGAGATTTATTTATGGTCATTGCAAAGCAGACCTTAAGGGGGAATTGTAATCGTTTAAACTCAAAGACAGTCAGAGTGTATCAGTGGTTTTCGAGTTCGAGCACATCCAATAGGTAATCATTCTTACAAACTTAAACACCGTTTTTCCCGTTTAAAGGATAAAATTCAAAAAATGCTCAAGTACGTTTTTTCTTTAATTGTATTGAAGAGTAGTAATATTAAGTTTCAAGTCATCTTGATGATAAAAAAATTATTTTTCTTACAAACTTTAACACCCCTTTTTACCGCTGTAAGGGATGAAATTCAAAAAATCCTGAAAAACGTGTTTTATTTATTTATATTTCGAGGCTAAATACCATATTTCATTTATTTCAAATTAAAAATGACAGAGTTTCATACAAACTTTCATCCCTTACTTAACTCCCTTAGGGATTTAATTTCGAAAAATCCTTCCTTGTTCCTTGTCTACAAAATAAAGGAAACCTCTGTGCAAAATTTCAGCTTTCTAGGTCCAAGGATTTGAGCTGGGCGTTGATGAGTCAGTCAGTCAGGACTTGTCTTTTTATTTATATAGATTTTCTTAGCATTAACAGCTGCACGAGTTAATCAATGCTTTCCAATATCGGCCCGTGGATCAACCATTGATTACATGCCAGGAGTTTTCCTTACCTCGGTATATAAGCACCGAGATTGCCCTGTGCGATAAGACCACCCATTGTACACTTGCTTTTTTGATTGTTTGTCCTGTACATATATTTTATTGGTGTACAATAAAGAATGTTAAGTTGTGAAAGTTTGTGAGATTATAGGGTTTATCTCTGGATCTACTGAACCGATTTAGATGAAATTTGGCATGGAGATAGTTTGAGACTCTGGAAAGGACATAAAATAGGGCCACTAAAGCTACTACGCTAAGTTATCTTTCAAATTTTCCAGTACCTGATTTTTACCCTTTTGACATAAGTCATTTCACCGCTTGTGATTTAAAAAAAAAAACTTTTTAACAAAAAAAAAACAACCGTCTTCCCTAAAAAAACACTACAAAGTGAAAAATAACTTTCTTTTCCGAAGTCGGTGTCGAAACTCGAAAAACAATAGGTACCAAAGACAAAAGTTAACCGCTTGTGATGTTAAAAAGTTTTTTTTTTAACATCACAAGCGGTGAATTGACTTATGACAAAAGGGGAAAAATCAGGTACCGGAAATACATCGCGAGCATTTCCTTTTCTATCTGCGCCCACCGCCGCTCGGTGGGCGTAATTTTCGATAATCGTACGGAAGCCTTCGTGCGCGAGTCCGACTCGCACTTGGCCGGTTTTTTTATTTAAGTATCTTATACGAAAATCATTCTGAGATACCCTATACAATAATTCGCAAAACACTATCGCCACCTTATCCCATCCTATTCACCCAAGTGATTTGTGCCTTTAAATAGACTCACCTTCTATTACACGAGAATTATAATTTTATATAGGTCTATATCCCACGCAATTGGGGACGACTCTATGTGGGACGTGGGTGTACCATATTCATCTCTGCCCACATTTTCGGAGAAAACAGGTATATTTTTTTTATTATCACCAGATTCGTTCTTTTATATTTATAATAGAAGCTAAACTACACAGCTGCTCAAATTCTCATGCCGTAATGACACCTTATTCACCTTTTAAAACACCCACGCGGGACGAGCGAAAATCTAGAATAGTACTTTGAAAAGTCAAGTGTTCTAGCAAACTCTTTGAAAGAACACTAAAGTGTCGGAATTCGCCCAAATCCCAACAGGTTTAAAATACATGATATGACTAGTTTTATTGTTACTAAGACTTCTCTTAATTTATTCATAGTATTTCAGAGAAAACAGAGTTTCTAATGTGTCCAATGTCATCTTAGTTGTCGAAGGATCTATGATGGCTGATGGAGCAAATCAGCCCTGAAGTGGAACTACGTAGCGGCAGGTGTGAATTGAAATATCCTCTAGCTATAGTTATAGATCAACAGATTTAGCTTAACTTGGGAGAGGTTTATGTCCAGTAGTGGAATGCGGTACAGTACTGACCTGAGTTGATTGATTGATTAAATTTATCGAAACTAGACAGACTTGCTAACTTTCTTTTAAAAATAATTCTAAGGCTGTCGGGTATATTTCCTGCTGCATAAACAATCTTATGTAAAAATACCTACTACCTGTTGCTTGATCAAAACTATACTCTTAAGGTAAAGAAGACAGTGCGAGGGCAATTGCACGATATTAACATCACAAAAGGTGTCATAATCAAAGGGTAACCGCATGCTTAGGACTTAATAACAATTATGTTAAACGATTTTTTCAGAAATAGGCTTCATTTTGTCGAAGATATTATCAAGTTGAATCTTTATTTTATTATGTTTTGTCGATATTGATAAACGCGATGTTGTATCTAATATTAACCTGTTGAGACCGTTCTTCGCAACACCGCCGCGCGCTAGCGGCAATTAATGAGGGACGCGGGGACAGTGGGGTGCCGGCTGGCTGACGAGCTGTCCCCGAGCTGGCGCGAGCCCCACGCCACTTCACCACGACAGTCAGCTGTTGCACGCCTCCAAGCACTGCTGCGCTCGCGCATATATTTCCATATCTTTAATTGTTCACGTATAAGCCAACCGTACCGTTTGTAATTTCATATTTTACTATTATACAAGATGCACTATTGCCAGTACACACTACTACGTGCATACGTACTATTACAATATTACGTGGCCCACTATTAATTTCATTTGCTTTACCACGGCCTATCAGCGTAAACATAACCAATAGGTATCATGACTTCACGTAACTTTAAAAAATGTATTGTATAAAAGGTGTAACTGAAAGGGGTGATCATTATTATTTTAAAAACTGCTACCCATTTAAATGAACATGTTTCGCCAAGGTATTCAAAGACAATTCCCAAACAAAGAAGCAGTCTTTATTATAGGATCACACTTTTCTGGAACGTCCTGTATGTTCCACAGGAACCTAGTGTGTACGTAGCTTTCTTTCAGTGAAAAAAAAACTTCGTAATGGTATCAG
Source organism: Orthosia gracilis (assembly GCA_947562075.1). Lineage (NCBI taxonomy): Eukaryota > Metazoa > Arthropoda > Insecta > Lepidoptera > Noctuidae > Orthosia > Orthosia gracilis. The sequence goes on along the minus strand of OX387274.1, from coordinate 30,658,258 downwards.
AAATTACAGAGATTACCACCTTCAAGGAATTTCACATGTATTTGTAACTAGCACTCTGCTCGCGACTTCCACCGCGAGATTTCGTATTCTTCTGGGTTCTTAGGAGTGGAATTTCCAAAAATCCTTTCGTAGTGCTCACTTACATTACTTGAAGAACATTTCTGCCAAATTTCATGCTTTGAGCTTAGCGATTTTCGCTGTGCGTTGATCGATCAGTCAGTGAGTCAGTCAGTCAGGCAGTCAGTTCACTTTTATATATATTAATAGACAAATAAAACCTTGAAAAAAATATCTAAACTCTTTCCAATCGTTATTTTCTTTTTTCCTAACATATCATGCTTACCTAGTGTAAAAAAAGCAACCCAATATTTCCCAGAAGCAAAAGCTAAAAATACCTTGCCTACATACTTCCAGCCGTTCCAGCATTACTTTCTAGCTATCAGTTTATTTACGAGTTCTGCCTTAGTAGGTGCTCGGATAACACGCTGGAAGTCAGAGGAATTCTTAAACATAGAATCATAAAACCGCATAGAAGCGAAATTAGCAGTAGTACTCTTTGTGAAGTAAGCACGTGTGCCAGGGAGCACGACACAAAACCTTATTTTGGCGGGCAGCAACGTTGCATGTTACAACTCCTAAAATAATTGTACTTTTAATGATGTACACTAAATATTGAGAATGAAGAGTTGTATATGTATCTATATATGTAAAAAACTTTGTTTTGGTTTGTAGGGCAGGATTATTGCTGTATTTACAGATACATTTCAGCAATTCAGATTTGTCTCTGGGGCGGAAATGTATAGACGATGGTTCTAACATTGAGTTTCCCACCTCCCAGAAGTTCTTAGGCGGTAGCACGTACTATAAAATAGGCCATCGATATAGGAGCAAAATTACCATAATGATATGATGGTTTGCTTCGTAACGATGCCAACACCTTCGAAATAAACAGCCGCTAGTCTCCATCATGCTGTTATGCATTTGTCCAAGCTGATACTGGCTTGTTTCTTTTTATACATGCTTGTCATTGTCGCTGCTGACTGTAAGCCAGTTCTTCTGACCTTGAAGGCATTTCGAATGCTTTCATAGAGGAGTTGCCCGTCTACAAATTTTCTACTCTATGGCCTATCCAACCAGTATTAACACATTCACTGCGGCTGGGGTGGAAACTAGAAACAGCCCGTGTTATTATGTAACTGCGGTGTTGCAGTGGAAAAATTGCTTTTCCTGGTAATGTGCAGAACTGCGGAGGTTGGAGGTACATAAATGTTTATGCGGCTGCGGTGAAACTATCTGTCTAGAAACAGATTTTCCGAGTAGTTAGTGCATTGCATGAGGTTTTTCCAAACATAAAAAACTAGCTTGTGCCTGTGGCTACACCCGCTTGGTATGTTGATAAAAGGGGTAATTTCCAATGTACTCCATTCTCTTGTTCTAAAAAGATAAGAATCTCATACATTAATTCTCAAGTTACTCCAAGGAATTATTACAATTTAAAAATACTTTCCATAGGTCTCTGGATTTATTCTCAAACTACTCCACTGATTATTCGTTAACAATTCTCAAACTGCTCCATCCACATAATTACCTAAAAATTACATATATATATATAATTCATTACAGTCAGTCACAAAAATTCTTAGAAGAAAGATTAAAGTTTAGCATTTTGTTATATATAACGTCAATGCATATTTAAAATTCTAGGCTTTTTACGATAATCCCAAGTTCGGTACATATTTAAATTAGCTTTTTCGTTAAAATGGTGGTGGAGTACTTTGAGAACATTTTAATACTAAAATGGAGTATAATGAAACCATATAAAAAATATTATATTTTCATGGAGTAGTTTGCGAACTCTTTTTGAAATACTTTGGGAATAACGCGATAAACGTCCCCTGTCTATGTCCTTTTCCAGGTCCTAGTGACTAGTTAATGCTATATATTGATTTGATTTACATTATTAAAAGTATCTATTTTATTTACCCACGTCCGTGTGTCATTAGCGGGGTGCCAACTGAAAATCAGCGCTGGGTGTCTGACGTCCAGAAAATGCTGAGTTGGTAACCCTTTCGGTATGGGCACGCCTGGCACAATAATTCTTAAACCTTGTTTGTACTTTTTTTTTACTATTCTTCTCTGTTGCTTTGTGATTGTTGTTGTTGTGTCTATGTCGAATAAATATTTTCTATTCTATTCTATTCTATTCTTGATAAATAAAATTCTACGGAAGGTATAGCAATTTGGATATGAAACGCATAACAATTCAGAATGGTTATCCCAAATTTTACAAGTATTTTCAATCAGTCCTGAAAATGAAACTTTGCATTCAATTATTCGATCATGTTTTGTAGTAAACAATCCAATCATACGATCGAGTAATTCTGAGCAGAATATTTCTGTTGAATTGTTGAATGCAAGAGTATCGTATAGTTTAATTTTGAGCAATAACATTTATCCCGAAAATATTATACTACAACAACTGCATTGTATTAAATTGGATTGGTTGGTTTGATTGGTTGGTAACGATGGACGGAATGCGTGAAACAAGATAATATTACTATTTCTAGAAAGGTGACCCCTTACTGACCAATAGAGAAGTAAAATATTTCTTATAATTATATAAGAAATTAGACACTTATTATTTTGGGACCCAAAAAATTAAGATAAAGGGCAAGAATTTATAAAGATACAGTCTGAATCTCGACAGTTTTCTTTTAATACATGAGATGGAAGAAATCCTAATAAACAAGCTAGTGAACTGCGTGTTGGTGATTTATTTTATTAAGTACAGATTTTATAATCTCATTTTCTCAAAACAGTAGATATAAATACAAATATATAATTTAAATACAACCTTATGAAAGGTACGGTCATGGTAACACAAAACATGGTAAATTGCTTTTTGATTGAAACTTAAAAGCTCTCTATCGTGTTGATCCATTTGGCAGTCATTCTATAACTTCGGTGTCGTTTGTTATCCTATTTTGTATTGACTCGCACATTTTGATGGACATTCTAACATTGATATTAAAGGTTCTGGTAGCTTCCAAATAATTTATAAAAATTGTCAGTTCGTTTCATTATAAGTTAACTTAAAAAACAAGGGGTAGGAAGTATAACTTTCCGGAGGACACGGTGGAGCATACGGTGGAGGTCTGCCCCGCTTGGGCGGAGCACAGCCGTGTCCTCATGGAAGCGATCAGCGGTGGCGACCTCTCACGTCCGGCCCTGGTTCAGGCCATGGTACGGAGCGAGAGGGCATGGGAAGCTGTCACCTCCTTCTGCGAAGCAGTAATACTCGCAAAGGAGGAGGCAGAACGCGTGAGGGAGACGCAACGGAGACGCCTCTAGCCACCGCAGGAGACGCCCTGGGCGTCGGGAGTCGCAAGCCGACTCCCGGCCACCGTAGGCGCGGGCTTGCGGACGGCGAGTAATGGGTACCTCGCCGTCTGATAAGGACCAGACCCGAGTTGACGGCGCTTAGTGTTCCACGCGCGCATCAAAGAGATGTCAGCACAACTGACGGGGTCCGCAAGGGCCGATGCCTGCCTGTGTCGCGGATAAATTTGAAAAAGAGTTACCGCGGCCCTGGCACAAGCAATTGAAGGAACACGGGTGGGTTTTAGTCAGTAAAAGTCTGACACCCTTCCGCTCCACCCAGAGCGGGAGAAGTCATTGGATGATTACCCACACAAAAAAAAGGAAGTATAAATTTATAGTGGTGATTTTTACTCGACTGCATCGAAGCCTAAAAAAGGGATGATCTAAAACATCGACACAGAAGTCGAATGGATGAGTCCTATAGTATGACTTCAAAGCCTATTTTATATTGGATCAACCCTAAAATATGAAAAAAATTCGTTGTTCAGTACAATCATTATGTCCGCATAGCTCGACAGATGTGGAGACAAGCAGAAGAAAAAAACCGGCCAAGTGCGAGTCGAACTCGCGCACCGAGGGATCTGTACAAACCTCAGCTTAAAGGTATTATAGACCTGAGTATTTGATATGAATTTCAATTTAATACCTCTACGCGTTCATGAGGAAAGGGGTAGTAAGTTTAAAATTATTAATAATATTTTTATTATATGATGATTTACTAAAAATTTACGCTTTATGCAATTATTCCTTTATCTGTGCTTTATGACGTTGCTTCGTACCAAATTTCAAGATCCTTAGTTCACGGGAGATACCCAGTAGGTTTTGATTCCCTTGCGAGTGTCGAAAATTTTCCGCATAAACGGCTGTACTGCTAGCTTTTGATTGCGTTGGCTTAGAAGTTTCATTTTTTCACAGATTTAAGGGACAGTAGATTTGAGTATTTGATATAAATTTCAGCTTCCTGAGAAAAAGGGTCTTGACAGACAGACAGACGGACGGACGGACAACAATGGGTTCCGTTTTTTCCTTTCGAGATACGGAACACTAAAAATATTTTGGGTACGCACTTTACTCTCGGGAGGACATTGTGCCAAAGATAATTTTGCCATTTATTCGGTTGAAGTGTAACTTTGTCACTGCTAAGTTTCTCTAGAAATTCTGCATTTAGGATTTTTCACTTCTTGAGAACCGAAGCTTTTGCTTTGAAGGGTATGCTGCAGTAATGGGGATTCACACGCAAAGCTCAGCGCAGCTGTCGCGAGCGGCGGAAATGGCCGCTGTTAAATCGTTTGCGCTTTGTTTATATCAGGTTTTTTGCTATTTTTGTGTTGAAACAAGTCCACCATCGTTATTGATAACATGTATTGTACCTGGAAGATAAAAAATTGAATAACGAACTAAACAAACGAGGAGAAAGGATAATTGGAAAGAAAAATTTAAGACCTCTCTTGGTCTCGCCGACATTCCAACATACCGGATGACCGCGAGCAGAGCGGCAAGGCGGAGAGGGCACTCAACCTGCGAGTGCGTACAGTCCAGCACTGCACTGCAGACACACTACACAGCACCGCCAATCTGAGCGAACGTTTCACCTTTCGCCTTCAACCTAGTTTTTTAACTGTTGACCGTTTGTTATGCCTTATGTTAAATTAAAACGATTTTAATAGAACGTCATTGATTTAGTTCTATCAACACCATTAGGGCAGAGCCACTCCTTTCCAAAAGCAAATCTTTTTGAGAGGTAGACTTTTATATATACAATAAAATATTTCTCATCAGTGATAATGGTTAAAATTTGAATATTTTATTTATTATGTTATACTTTATTGTACATCACCTAAAAATAACATTACATTACGTTGCATTTAATAAGTTGTAACGTGTTAATTCTCACTTGAGTCATGGTAGGGAAATACACGAAAAATTAAGACACATTAATTTTATGATTAATGGTATTTTTTTACCATTTAGATAAGAAGCTTATGACCGAAATTTTAATTCACACAATCAAAGCCCTCAAGTTTCTGAAACCCAAGCAATTGATGAATATTTAAATGACAAATTATAATCTACTAAATAAATACATTGAAAAAACTATCAACTGAATGCTATTATAATGTACATGAATATTTAAATGACAAATTTAAAATTAAACTAATTTAAACTTTACAATCTACTAAATAAATAAATACTTAGTTAAATAAAAGCCCTCTTCCTCTCTCCTACTATTGCTGGGCCCGTCAGGGTCCACTATGATCTAAATTTTAAACCTACCATCTTAAGTTCACATGTGGAAGCAACAAATACATTGAGTATTGATTAAATAGCTTCCTAGCGACAAAGCTATACAGGGTGGCCAAAAAGTCGTGGATCAAACGAAACATCGAATGTCGGCGAGACCAAGAGAGGTCTTAAATTTTTCTTTCCAATTATCCTTTCTCCTCGTTTGTTTAGTTCGTTATTCAATTTTTTATCTTCCAGGTACAATACATGTTATCAATAACGATGGTGGACTTGTTTCAACACAAAAATAGCAAAAAACCTGATATAAACAAAGCGCAAACGATTTAACAGCGGCCATTTCCGCCGCTCGCGACAGCTGCGCTGAGCTTTGCGTGTGAATCCCCATTACTGCAGCATACCCTTCAAAGCAAAACCTTCGGTTCTCAAGAAGTGAAAAATCCTAAATGCAGAATTTCTAGAGAAACTTAGCAGTGACAAAGTTACACTTCAACCGAATAAATGGCAAAATTATCTTTGGCACAATGTCCTCCCGAGAGTAAAGTGCGTACCCAAAATATTTTTAGTGTTCCGTATCTCGAAAGGAAAAAACGGAACCCATTGTTGTCCGTCCGTCCGTCTGTCTGTCTGTCAAGACCCTTTTTCTCAGGAAGCTGAAATTTATATCAAATACTCAAATCTACTGTCCCTTAAATCTGTGAAAAAATGAAACTTCTAAGCCAACGCAATCAAAAGCTAGCAGTACAGCCGTTTATGCGGAAAATTTTCGACACTCGCAAGGGAATCAAAACCTACTGGGTATCTCCCGTGAACTAAGGATCTTGAAATTTGGTACGAAGCAACGTCATAAAGCACAGATAAAGGAATAATTGCATAAAGCGTAAATTTTTAGTAAATCATCATATAATAAAAATATTATTAATAATTTTAAACTTACTACCCCTTTCCTCATGAACGCGTAGAGGTATTAAATTGAAATTCATATCAAATACTCAGGTCTATAATACCTTTAAGCTGAGGTTTGTACAGATCCCTCGGTGCGCGAGTTCGACTCGCACTTGGCCGGTTTTTTTCTTCTGCTTGTCTCCACATCTGTCGAGCTATGCGGACATAATGATTGTACTGAACAACGAATTTTTTTCATATTTTAGGGTTGATCCAATATAAAATAGGCTTTGAAGTCATACTATAGGACTCATCCATTCGACTTCTGTGTCGATGTTTTAGATCATCCCTTTTTTAGGCTTCGATGCAGTCGAGTAAAAATCACCACTATAAATTTATACTTCCTTTTTTTTGTGTGGGTAATCATCCAATGACTTCTCCCGCTCTGGGTAGAGCGGAAGGGCGTGTCAGACTTTTACTGACTAAAACCCACCCGTGTTCCTTCAATTGCTTGTGCCAGGGCCGCGGTAACTCTTTTTCAAATTTATCCGCGACACAGGCAGGCATCGGCCCTTGCGGACCCCGTCAGTTGTGCTGACATCTCTTTGATGCGCGCGTGGAACACTAAGCGCCGTCAACTCGGGTCTGGTCCTTATCAGACGGCGAGGTACCCATTACTCGCCGTCCGCAAGCCCGCGCCTACGGTGGCCGGGAGTCGGCTTGCGACTCCCGACGCCCAGGGCGTCTCCTGCGGTGGCTAGAGGCGTCTCCGTTGCGTCTCCCTCACGCGTTCTGCCTCCTCCTTTGCGAGTATTACTGCTTCGCAGAAGGAGGTGACAGCTTCCCATGCCCTCTCGCTCCGTACCATGGCCTGAACCAGGGCCGGACGTGAGAGGTCGCCACCGCTGATCGCTTCCATGAGGACACGGCTGTGCTCCGCCCAAGCGGGGCAGACCTCCACCGTATGCTCCACCGTGTCCTCCGGAAAATTATACTTCCTACCCCTTGTTTTTTAAGTTAACTTATAATGAAACGAACTGACAATTTTTATAAATTATTTGGAAGCTACCAGAACCTTTAATATCAATGTTAGAATGTTCATCAAAATGTGCGAGTCAATACAAAAAAGGATAACAAACGACACCGAAGTTATAGAATGACTGCCAAATGGATCAACACGATAGAGAGCTTTTAAGTTTCAATCAAAAAGCAATTTGGGACGTGTTACCATGACCGTACCTTTCATAAGGTTGTATTTAAATTATATATTTGTATTTATATCTACTGTTTTGAGAAAATGAGATTATAAAATCTGTACTTAATAAAATAAATCACCAACACGCAGTTCACTAGCTTGTTTATTAGGATTTCTTCCATCTCATGTATTAAAAGAAAACTGTCGAGATTCAGACTGTATCTTTATAAATTCTTGCCCTTTATCTTAATTTTTTGGGTCCCAAAATAATAAGTGTCTAATTTCTTATATAATTATAAGAAATATTTTACTTCTCTATTGGTCAGTAAGGGGTCACCTTTCTAGAAATAGTAATATTATCTTGTTTCACGCATTCCGTCCATCGTTACCAACCAATCAAACCAACCAATCCAATTTAATACAATGCAGTTGTTGTAGTATAATATTTTCGGGATAAATGTTATTGCTCAAAATTAAACTATACGATACTCTTGCATTCAACAATTCAACAGAAATATTCTGCTCAGAATTACTCGATCGTATGATTGGATTGTTTACTACAAAACATGATCGAATAATTGAATGCAAAGTTTCATTTTCAGGACTGATTGAAAATACTTGTAAAATTTGGGATAACCATTCAGAATTGTTATGCGTTTTATATCCAAATTGCTATACCTTCCGTAGAATTTTATTTATCAAGAATAGAATAGAATAGAAAACATTTATTCGACATAGACACAAGAACAACAATCACAAAGCAACAGAGAAGAATAGTAAAAATAAAGTAAACAAACAAGGTTTAAGAATTATTGTGCCAGGCGTGCCCATACCGAAAGAGTTACCAACTCAGCATTTTCTGGGCGTCAGACACCCAGCGCTTATTTTCAGTTGGCACCCCGCTAATGACACACGGACGTGGGTAAATAAAATAGATACTTTTAATAATGTAAATCAAATCAATATATAGCATTAATTAGTCGCTAGGACCTAGAAAAGGACATAGACAGGGGACGTTTATCGCGTTATTCCCAAAGTATTTCAAAAAGAGTTCGCAAACTACTCCATGAAAATATAATATTTTTTATAAGGTTTCATTATACTCCATGTTAGTATTAAAATGTTCTCAAAGTACTCCACCCCATTTTAACGAAAAAGCTAATTTAAATATGTACCGAACTAGGGATTATCGTAAAAAGCCTAGAATTTTAAATATGCATTGACGTTATATATATCAAAATGCTAAACTTTAATCTTTCTTCTAAGAATTTTTGTGACTGACTGTAATGAATTATATATATATATATATATGTAATTTTTAGGTAATTATGTGGATGGAGCAGTTTGAGAATTGTTAACGAATAATCAGTGGAGTAGTTTGAGAATAAATCCAGAGACCTATGGAGCAGAATAATATGTATTTTAAATTGTAATAATTCCTTGGAGTAACTTGGGAATTATTGTATGAGATTCTTATCTTTTTAAAACAAGAGAATGGAGTACATTGGAAATTACCCCTTTTATCTACATACCAAGCGGGTGTAGCCACAGGCACAAGCTAGTTTTTTATGTTTGGAAAAACCTCATGCAATGCACTAACTACTCGGAAAATCTGTTTTTAGACAGATAGTTTCACCGCAGCCGCATAAACATTTATGTACCTCCAACCTCCGCAGTTCTGCACATTACCAGGAAAAGCAATTTTTCCACTGCAACACCGCAGTTACATAATAACACGGGCTGTTTCTAGTTTCTACCCCAGCCGCAGTGAATGTGTTAATACTGGTTGGATAGGCCATAGAGTAGAAAATTTATAGACGGGCAACTCCTCTATGAAAACATTCGAAATGCCTTCAAGGTCAGAAGAACTGGCTTACAGTCAGCAGCGACAATGATAATCAAGTATAAAAAGAAACAAGCCAGTATTAGCTTGGGCAAGTTCATAACAGCATGATGGAGACTAGCGGCTGTTTATTTTGAAGGTGTTCGCATCGTTACGAAACAAACCATCTTATTATTATTGTAATTTTGCTCGTATATCGATGGCCTATTTTATAGTAGGTGCTACTGCCTAAGAACTTCTGGGAGGTGGGAAACTCAATGTTAGAACCATCGTCTATACATTGCCGCCCCAGAGACAAATCTGAATTGCTGAAATGTATCTAAAAATACAGCAATAATCCTGCCCTACAAACCAAAACAAAGATTTTTACATATATAGATACATATACAACTCTTCATTCTCAATATTTAGTGTACATCATTAAAAGTACAATTATTTTAGGAGTTGTAACATGCAACGTTGCTGCCCGCCAAAATAAGGTTTTGTGTCGTGCTCCCTGGCACACGTGCTTACTTCACAAAGAGTACTACTACTAATTTCGCTTCTATGCGGTTTTATGATTCTATGTTTAAGAATTCCTCTGACTTCCAGCGTGTTATCCGAGCACCTACTAAGGCAGAACTCGTAAATAAACTGATAGCTAGAAAGTAATGCTCGAACGGCTGGAAGCATGTAGGCAAGGTATTTTTAGCTTTTGCTTCTGGGAAATATTGGGTTGCTTTTTTACACTAGGTATGCATGATGTGTTAGGAAAAAAGAAAATAACGATTGGACAGAGTTTAGATATTTTTTGCAAAGTTTTATTTGTATATTAATATATACAAAAGTGAACTGACTGACTCACTGACTGATCGATCAACGCACAGCGAAAACCGCTAAGCTTAAAAGCATGAAATTTGGCGGAAAAGTTCCTCAAGTAATGTAAGTGAGCACTAAGAAAGGATTTTTGGCTATTCCACCCCTAAGAATACGAAATCTCGCGGTAGATGTCGCGAGCGGAGTGCTTGTTACTAATACATGTGTTTTTTTTTTTTTGTTTAAATTTGTTTTAGGTTCGCGCTTGACCACTATCTCACCTGATGGTAAGCGATGATGTGGTTGACGGTGGAGCACGCTTGCCTAGAAGTAACCTATTCACTCTTGACTTAAATACCCCTAGATTGTAGCTATCGGGAAACACAGACGCTGGCAGGGAATTCCACTCCTTAGCTGTACGTATAATAAAAGTATTCTCAAAACGTTTAGTGCGTATGGGTGGGATGTCCACCATATATCGATGGCGCATCGCCGTACGTCTGGTAGTTCGATGATGAAACGGGCTGGGCGGAATTAGATCATGCAGTTCCATCGCACACTCCCCAAAATGTAACCGATAAAAAACCGACAAACTGGCAACTCGGCGACGGTGTTCAAGGCTCTGGGGCTTTGACTTAACCAGTGCCTCATCGCCGATGAGCCTTTCGGCCCGCTTTTCGATCGACTCTAGTGCATCAAGCTGGTATTTGGCAGATCCGTCCCAGACATGAGAACAGTACTCCATGCATGATCGAACTTGCGCTTGATACAAGCGTGAAATTGTTTAAAGGTGGTAATCTCTGAAATTTTTTATACCATTACGAAGTTTTTTTTTCACTTAAAGAAAGCTACGTACACACTAGGTTCCTGTGGAACATACGGGATGTTCCAAAAAAGTGTGATCCTATAATAAAGACTGCTTCTTCTGTTTGGGAATTGCCTTTGAATTCCTTGGCGAAACAACGGTAACAGTTTTAAAATAATTATGATCACCCCTTTCAGTTAACCCTTTTATACAATACATTTTTTAAAGTTACGTGAAGTCATGATACCTATTGGTTATGTTTACGCTGATAGGTCGTGGTAAAGCAAATGAAAGTAATAGTGGACCACGTAATATTGTAATAGTACGTACGCACGTAATCGTGTAGTAGTGTGTAGTAGCAATAGTGCATCTTGTATAATAATAAAAGATGATATTACAAACATGAACAATTAAAGATATGGAAATATATGCGCGAGCGCAGCTGTGCTTAGAGGCGTGCAACAGCTGACTGTCGTGGTGAAATGGCGTGGGGCTCGCGCCAGCTCGGGGACAGCTCGTCAGCCAGCCGGCACCCCACTGTCCCCGCGTCCCTCATTAATTGCCGCTAGCGCGCGGCGGTGTTGCGAAGAACGGTCTCAACAGGTTAATATTAGATACAACATCGCGTTTATCAATATCGACAAAACATAATAAAATAAAGATTCAACTTGATAATATCTTCGACAAAATGAAGCCTATTTCTGAAAAAATCGTTTAACATAATTGTTATTAAGTCCTAAGCATGCGGTTACCCTTTGATTATGACACCTTTTGTGATGTTAATATCGTGCAATTGCCCTCGCACTGTCTTCTTTACCTTAAGAGTATAGTTTTGATCAAGCAACAGGCAGTAGGTATTTGTACATAAGATTGTTTATGCAGCAGGAAATAAACCCGACAGCCTTAGAATTATTTTTAAAAGAAAGTTAGCAAGTCTGTCTAGTTTCGATATATTTAATCAATCAATCAACTCAGGCCAGTACTGTACCGCAGTCCACTACTGGACATAAGCCTCTCCCAAGCTAAGCTAAATCTGTTGGTCTATAACACTATATAGCTGGAGGGTATTTCAATTTACACCTGCCGCTACGTAGTTCCACTTCAAGGCTGGTTTGCTCCATCAGCCATCATCGGTCCTTCGACAGCTAAAATGACATTGGACACATTAGAAACTCTGTTTTCTCTGAAATACTATGAATAAATTAAGAGAAGTCTTAGTAACAATAAAACTAGTCATATCATGTATTTTAAACCTGTTGGGATTTGGGCGAATTCCGACACTTTAGTGTTCTTTCAAAGAGTTTGCTAGAACACTTGACTTTTCAAAGTACTATTCTAGATTTTCGCTCGTCCCGCGTGGGTGTTTTAAAAGGTGAATAACAATCATTACGGCATGAGAATTTGAGCAGCTGTGTAGTTTAGCTTCTATTATAAATATAAAAGATCGAATCTGGTGATAATAAAAAAAATCATACCTGTTTTCGCCGAAAATGTGGGCAGAGATGAATATGGTACACCCACGTCCCACATAGAGTCGTCCCCTGTTGCGTGGGATATAGACCTGAATAAAATTATAAGTCTCGTGTAATAGAAGGTGAGCCTATTTAAGAGGCACAAATCACTTGGGTGAATAGGATGGGATAAGGTGGCGATAGTGTTTTGCGAATTATTGTATAGGGTATCTCAGAATGATTTTCGTATAAGATACTTAAATAAAAAAACCGGCCTGGGCCCGTCAGGGTCCACTATGATCTAAATTTTAAACCTACCATCTTAAGTTCACATGTGGAAGCAACAAATACATTGAGTATTGATTAAATAGCTTCCTAGCGACAAAGCTATACAGGGTGGCCAAAAAGTCGTGGATCAAACGAAACAGGGAGACAAAGGAGGTAATTTCCAACAAAAAATCTTTCTACAGCATGGCCATAACTTCATTGCACGAAAAGATATGAATTATTTTTGTTTTTTCCATGAAACTACCGAGATTTTTTACAATTTAATCAGTAGAAAATTAAATTGATTAAAAACAATAAAACAAAAGGTGTTGTATTATGACTCGATTATGTATCAATACTACAAAAATTGTATTGCAGCTCTTGGTATCAAACTTAACGAGCAATGAATTTTTTTCCGTAAATTTTGAAGCGTTACAAAAAGTTACTTCTCACTTTAAGACCACCATTTGAAAAAAAAATGTATTACGGAAAAGTGACCCTGTATTAAAAAACTTGCTAGTTTAATGCTGATTCAAATGAGGTACAACACTTTACTCTTTGATCTTTAGTTTTGGTTTTACGGTCGTTTTTTCATATCAAGGTGCAAATTTAATAAAATAGTAAATTTAAAGGAAAGTTTAGATTTTTTATAAAAACAACGATTATGCCTTAGTAATTTTATTTAAATACAAATTTTTACATTATAAATGCTCAAAGTTCCTACCTCTGACCATAATACACAATCTGCACCGCCTAATAAAATTCGCACGTAATCGGCGGAATGCACCTCTGTTATTTAGAATTTGTAATTTAGCAAACTCGAGCTTTTGTCGTAGTTCTTGTTCGGTGTTATTCTCTCCTTGATACACTATTTCTTTAAAATAGCCCCAAACAAAAAAGTCTATGGGATTAAGGTCGGGCGACCGGGGTGGCCATGCAATAGGTCCGCCTCGACCAATCCACCGGTTAGGGAAGCGCTCGTTCAAATGTCCTCGAAGTTACTAAGGCATAATCGTTGTTTTTATAAAAAATCTAAACTTTCCTTTAAATTTACTATTTTATTAAATTTGCACCTTGATATGAAAAAACGACCGTAAAACCAAAACTAAAGATCAAAGAGTAAAGTGTTGTACCTCATTCGAATCAGCATTAAACCAGCAAGCTTTTTTAATACAGGGTCACTTTTCCGTAATACATTTTTTTTTCAAATGGTGGTCTTAAAGTGAGAAGTAATTTTTTGCAACGCTTCAAAATTTACGGAAAAAAATTCATTGCTCGTTAAGTTTGATACCAAGAGCTGCAATACAATTTTTGTAGTATTGATAAATAATCGAGTCATAATACAACACCTTTTGTTTTATTGTTTTTAATCAATTTAATTTTCTACTGATTAAATTGTAAAAAATTTCGGTAGTTTCATGGAAAAAACAAAAATAATTCATATCTTTTCGTGCAATGAAGTTATGGCCATGCTGTAGAAAGATTTTTTGTTGGAAATTACCTCCTTTGTCTCCCTGTTTCGTTTGATCCACGACTTTTTGGCCACCCTGTATATTTCAATGTCTCTGTTGCAAATGTTTAGAAATGTCTCTATAGGCAGCAGTGTCCACTTACCATGAGTTTTCTTTACTTATCACAGAAATTACTGCCACTGAAAATTAAATTTTTAATCATGATTATTATTGGTGAGTGTGGTAGAAGAGTTCTGATAGGCAGTTGGTCTATGTAAACAAGTAAAATTTAAAAACCTCCCACACGAAATCTTGCGCAAACACCCCGATTTAAACAGTAAAACGGCCCACATCTTTTGAACTGCATAACTGATTTTCAGCTAGGAAACTGCCGATAATGTGACCATTCAAACAAAATGAACAAAATCGGTTTAACCGTTTAGGAGCTATGATGCCACAGATAGATAAACAAACACACAGGTATAGTCCCCGGCATGTAAGTTGGCAAGGTTTTGGCGTAGTGGGGATAACTGACCAACCACCACATAGAGCGAACGGAACGTGGACGCGAGGCGATTGGTCAGTCGATCGTTGTATTAACTGACCAACCAATCGCACGCTCCTAACGTTCGACGCGACCCACTTTACAACCAAAGAGACCTAAAAAACGACTTTTGCGCATCTAACGATTCTTGACAACTTACGTGCCGAGGATTATTCACACGTCAAACTTATAACACCCCTCTTTTTCCATCAAGGTTAAATACAAGTATTCAACTGCATCCAGTTACACTGGTAGCTGACACTATCATTGGGAAAAGGCTGGACAGATGAATTTTTTCATTATAATGAAACAAAAAAATCACGCATATTAATGAATTTATTCTGCTAATACAATCCTTACATTTATTATGTACAAACTTAGTTTATTTCTAATAATCTAGTTATACTTAATACCCGTGACGTGAAATGTAAAACAATAGAACACTTGTATTATTTACATTTTAGAGATGTACGTGTACGTTGATTTTGTATCGATGTTTTGTTCATTCAAAAATCATTATATTATATTTGTAAAAACACAAATTTGAAAATATCTAAAATTATCAAATAAGTATATTTTTTTAAGATTTTAATTTATAATCAAGGATTTATTTATCTTGCTTTGGTAGTTTTTGTTTTGCTTTTGGTACAAATTCAACAAACATGATTATATTCAGGAAAAAAAATAACGTTCAAAGTCATCAGACACGAACATCTTTTCACCTACTTAACACCGAATTTATCTCCAATTTTACATAAATACTACTTGAATAAAATTTACATACATAGATCACAAAATAGGGGTCTATATGATAGTTATAAACACTCGAGGTACTATGTACAAGGAACGTGAAGCCATTGATCTAATAATATTTATTTATTATAAATAATATCTATTTATTTTGGCACATTATTGCCGCATTAAAGATATGTTACAGTTTTATTAAATTCACATTTTATGTCAATTTCGTATTGTTAAAGGGTGATTTTGAGTGTTCAGTTACAAATGTTTACATTTATATAAAAATGCAAAAGAATTCATATTTATTTAGATTTAATAAAATCTGTTGTCACACAAAACAATAGAAATTAAAGTGAAAACGGTCAAATAATAAATCTAGATAAAAATATTATTATAAAATTGAATAAAATGCACAAACCACCCTTCAAAATACATTCCTTTACAATTTAAGAGCGATACAAACATTTAAATATAATTCATTAATTTATTATTATTTACATTTATGTTATAATTTAAAAAAAAAGATAGATACATCTATTATATTTTTTATAATTGCTCGATTTTAATAACACACATTTTAATCACATTTATCAAAATAAAAATATGTTTTGGTCTAAATATTGTCTATTCTTGTTGTACTTTTGTATTTACTACTGAATATGTCTTTTGAGCTTTGTGTTTTGGAAATAGATAGATTTTGCATAATGTAAAGTCAAGTTCTTCATCTTGTGAGCCAACCCATTTTGTGAGGATGTGGTTACCTCTGGTGTCAGAGCTAGTTAAGCCGCCTCTGGGAACCCCACAGGCCTCTTCAGTACAGTCAAGTTAAAAAATATGGACACGTTGAAAACATTTTAATTTTAAATATTATTGGTAAGCTTGCATTTGACGAATATGGAGCACGGATATGTATCCTTGCTCTATATTCGTCAAACGCAAGCTTAAAATAAAACAAATCTAATTCAAAGGAGATATTTATTTTTGAGATAGTAAAATCAGGCATATCAACACTGAGGAAAAATGTGCAGATTTATTACTTTATCTGGTTGAAGAATTAATCCTAGAACTAAATATTTTTTTACTTTTGCGTTTTACCCTATGCAAAATATTAGACTGGTGAAAAGGAAAACTATTTCATGTTGAAGAATATTATAAATCATAAGAACTCAATCACTTTTTATTTCTGCGTGTTACACTGTGGTGTAAAAACTTCACACAAAGGAAAGGTAAAAATATTCGTCTTGAGTTATTCGCGCGATAAATTCGCTGTAGTAAAGTCTATAATAATAGGTTAGCTAGTAGTAGGTGTAATTTAATAGCGATTTAGGCAAGTCGCTGCCTTATTAAAGCAAACTAGAAAATGAAATGGCTGCGTTATTATTTGAAAATAATAATATAGCTACTCACTATTGTAAAAATCAAGGCCAAGATTTATGGTAAGATATATTTTTTGAGTGAGTCATACGGATAATAAAATTCCTAAGCTGTGGTAATTTCCAGCTCGTGGCTAAATAATTACATTCACACGGGTCGATCGTCAAGGTTAAGCAACGCTTGACGAGGTCGGTCTGTGGATGGGTGACCATTTCAACATACCCAATTTTTTTCCGTGCCTCGGAAAGCACGTTAAGCCGTTGATCCCGGCTGTCATTTGAAGATCTTTGACAGTCGTTACGGGTAGTCAGAAGTCTGATATCTGACACCAGTCTAGCCAAGGGAAGTCGTGTTACCCAGCAATTGGGTTGTGGAGGTCAGATAGGCAGTCACTCCCAGTACCAGTGTTTTACATAACATTGGTACTCGGCTGAATCCGGTAAGACTGGAAGTCGACCCCAACAATAATTGGGAAAAAGGCTAGGAAGATGATGATTATATGATAATTTCCATTATATTTCATTTGTGTACATATTAAATATAAAAAGAAACAATTGTTTTAATGGTCTACTATCAGATAAAATACAAAGTGTTAAGATTGGCAAACGATAAAATCACACAGGTTCCATTGATGACTCACAGTCAAAGAATTTATTTCAATTTAACAACAGCAACTTTTGAATTTTTGATGTATCGGTCAGCTAGAAAGATGAAGTTGACCATTTCTAATCATAATAGATCCCTATGGCGAAAAGTGATCAAGAAACTCTATAAAAACTCTAACTTTTTCAATCATAAAATGGTGATACAGTTACACAACGTAAGTTATATTATCCAAATTAAAACATATTAAACTGAATACATTTTTAAAAACCAAGCTATATTCTTTTAAAACGAAAAATGTTCCATTTTTAAAATGAAAAAGGGTCAAAGAAAGTACACGTCAGATTTGACTCGCAGCGGGTCGCTTATCTGCTACGACAGCAGCGCAGCACTCGGAGCTCGCGTAGCCGTCAGCTACGACGTAGCAACAGTCAGACATTTTTACCGTTATTTGTCACTTCAAAACTGAGTTTAAAAGGAGGATTTTTTCATTTCGTTTTTTCTAGATACAAATGTTATTTCATCATTTTTGATAAACAAAAATATCACCATCAATAAATACTGGGGAATTAATATGACATAATGTTGTAATTTAATTCTGTTTTGATTTGTATTTTTTTATTTCTGGAAAATAAATCATACTTATATATGCATGATGGACGTTAAGTTACTAACTGTAAAGTAAAATAAATATAATTCGATAGGTACTGTAAATGTGACGTCATTTGAGTTTTTGTACAGAGAAATTAAAATACACACCACATCATCACTTAACATCAGGCGAGACAGTGGTCAAACGTGAGACAAACGCGAATAAAATACAAATACTTACAGTTAGTACTGAAAATAGATATTGATTTTATATTTTTAATCACCCCACTGTCCATGAATAGGCATGATTTTTATCCTACCCACTTTCATTCCTAAATTATTAGCTTTCTTTGTGGTATTTTTATTACGTATATTTTTCATTGGAACTTTCGAAGCAACAGTTTAAAAATTCCCTTCAAAATTTATGGAGCTATGATAGTAAGTGTGTTAGAACAGTGATGGTGTGCCAGTGGTAATGCAACTTACAAGTTGTAGGTCATAGCTTCGAACCCAGACAGGCGCCTTACTTTGTGTACATTATTTCATCACCACTGCTCTCAAAACTGTCAAGGAAAACACCGTGAGGAAATCCGCATTTCATAGAACCAAAAATTCGAAGACATGTGACATCCACCAACCCGCATTAGGCCCGCGTGGTGGATTACGGCCCATTCCACCTCACTGCACTGTAGGTAACGGGCCGTGCATGCACAACGGACCAAATGGTAGTCTAAATGCGGACAAGTGGGTCAATCTATCTTATTTATGCTATCCTAATAACTGTATAAAGCCATAAGAGTACAGATAATATACGAACACCTTCAAAACAGCAACAAAAACAGTCTTTTAAAGCTTCAAAAAAAAATCAAATGACAACCGTAACTCTAAATTGCAGATTCTCTTCAATTCATCAGCCACAAAGCGGTTTGTTGATTGCTAGCGATTACTCCTGAACAATTGGAAGTACTTTACCTAAATAAACACGGCCTTAACCGTCTAAAGAGTGAAGTGAAGACTTCCGAGTAAAGCGGCTCTGGCGACCCAGACGCGGCGAGCCTGGATATCAGCGAAACCAGTTCTAAAGCGTCGTATAATACGCGTCGCTTACACGTTCTAGGTCTCTATGAAAGTGACATTCTAAAATCGAAAGCGCCATAGCAATTGAAAAAATGTCAAGAATGTATGGATTTCCGTACACTGGCAAGCGCCAAGCGCTGTCGAAATGTCACGTGACCAATCCCTTACCTTTTGGCATTTCTATCATCGCTATCGATTGTTGAATGACATTCTGTCTAGAGCCTCTAGTCAAAACACTTCGATCACAGCGGTCGCGGCAGTGGCAGTGTGGTTTCAATCGAACGATATCGACGCGTGTTTCATGGCGTTTAGGACCTTCTTGCCGTAAACTTCAATATTGTACAAGTGTAATTCAATGTCAGTTATGGCAATCACGATGGTCGGACCTCCAAAATGTAAAGGACTGATCACGTGACATTTCGATAGCGTTTGACATTCGCTATCGCCAGTCTTTCGTTGACAGAATGTCACAAGTATAAGGGCGGTGCCGCACTACATCCGATTCGATCCGTGTCCGTGAAATTTCGATTCCGAAATAGCCGTAAGCACTACATCTGAACTCTATCCGTCATAATTCAGAACATTTTGAACTCGGAACTCAAATCACGAACACGGACGTGTGTGCGTGACCGCCCTTAGACCTCAGAGCCGCTCTGCTCGGAAGTGAAGCTAAAGAAGTAACAATAAACCCCTCTAATCTTAGAAGGGGTTTTATTTCAATTTGAAACTTAAAAAGGGTTGTTTTTACGGATAGTCTTTTTTGAGCCTTTTTGGTGAAGAAAATTAGTTAAAGCTTTGAAGATTTCTTGATCTGTTGGGTTTTTTAATCTATTTGTTCAGGTTTGAGGCAATACTGACTTGAGCTAAGAATAATTTTTATCTAAATCCAAATCCTAAGGCATTAAGTCCGCCTCTGTACGTTTGTGTGCATCAAGTTTCAAACAAAAAAAAATCATGAAAACAAAAACCTCAATGATCATCAACAAACGATTATTTTTTGCGAACTTCAACTCTCGAATTACATTTTGTAATGAGACAGTGCGGTAACATCAAACTCATACCAATGCGATCGCTATTATAAGAAATAGAACATTTTAACCGACTTCCCAAAAAGGAGGAGGTTCTATGTTCGACATTATGTACGTATTTTTTATATGTATTTTCACCGACATCTCCGTCGATTGTAGACCGATTTTGAAAATTCTTTTTTTTATTTTCTTAAACAACATAAAAAACGAAATCTTACAATATTTAAACTACACGTCAATCACGAAATCACGACACATTCCAAACTGAAATACAAAAGAGAAAAACCCGCTTCAAAAATCGAACACAAGAAAATAAAATGTCACCAAATGATATGCAAATATGCATAACCGTTGAAGCACTCTCGCGGTCCGTAACCGTGCCGGATGGCAGAAATGGAAATAAGGAAACATCGAATATATTTCGATTGCACTCCTAAAAATGCAACACTATAAATTGGATTGTGTGTTCCGTAAAGTGTTTTGGTAAGAGTGTTTCCTTTTAAGAATTTTCCTAAATATTATTTTACAGTATAGGTATTTTTATTGTTGTTCTAAATTATCTAACATTCTTAGTCAAAGCTTGAATAATGAAATTCTTTAACCTCTTTCAGAAGTAGGTGGGTATTTTTAATGTGTTTATTTTTATAAGTTTATATCAAGTTCAATGACCACATATCAGACACTATAGTTAAGCAATCGCGTGAGTCATATATGACTCATTGGACAAGGAAGAGGTTAATATATGTTTGACAAGAATATCGGAATCAAATCAGGAGAAGGCTATTTATAATATTTTTATCATATGTCACAGCAATTTGGAGCCAAGTGTGGACTGGCCTGGGGGCCTTTAATCATCTTATAGGTACCGTTTCTTTCATATAGGTAATAAAATAAACTTCCCATTTTAACGCAAATTACGAAAAAACTACCCAACAAGCATAGCCTATCTAACAACAAGTAGTACTACTACTAGTAGTTTTATATCAACAAAACATAGTCTACAATCAATTCCAAAGAGAAAATCTCTCAAATACTCTTTGGAATTTCAAAGTATCAACTCCAAAGATTATATTTTCACATACTCTTTGGAATTTCAAAGTATCAAATCCAAAGAGTATTTTTTCACATACTCTTTGGAATTGATTGTTTATCTATTACCAAAATAAATACCAAAATGGTGAAAAATAGGCAATTATGGCAGAAGTCAAAACAAAACTGTTCTGTCACATAAACAATTCGGTGAAGCGAATCCATAAGTTTTGCCCCTACCGAAAATCGCTCAACGCTCAAGAAGTTCTCACTTCAATAAGTATGTCCACGAAATACAGGGACTCTACCTACTACAACATTTAATCACCGTTTATCAATAAATACTTATTAATAGAAGCAATATGACCCTACTTCGATCCTGTCCCTACAAATAGATAACCTATCTATAGGGATATAGCCCACAAAGTGCATTGGAGCGGCTCGCAGGGAATTTTCATTACAGCACTCAACCAGACTATTAATTTTACCGCTACGGTGCCACAGCTGATTAATATGGCGTCGTAATAAAAATTATAATACCTTCCTTAGACGAGAAATTTAATTGAAGATTACTGGGAGGTTTTAACTATGGAAAGGTTAAAGGTTATATGTATTTAAATAAAGTCGTTCCTTAGTGCCTTTCCTTGTGGCGCCATGTAATTCAATTTTAAATCACACCGTTAAGCGATTTTTACTAAGTAAAATTGCAAGTAGACTCACATGGACGCAATGCGATGCAATTCAACCGATACGGGTCTGTCTGTTTGTTTGTTTATCTGTCACCAGGCTGTATCTCATGAACCGTGATAACTAGATAATTGAAATTTTCACAGATGATGCCGCTGTAACAAAAAATATTGAAAACAGAATATAATAAATATTTAAGTGGGGCTCCCATACAACAAACGTGATTATTTTGCCGTTTTTTGCGATAATGGTACGGAACACATCACGATATCGCATTTCGTGATTTAGCCGATTATTTAATGATGTGCCCAACTTAAAATTTGACCAACTGGTCACTTGGCCACATCAAGATAGGCTGGGCGCATCGTAATGTAGTTCCGTATCGCAACGCTGGTGGCGCTGGTTGCGCTCTGCCAGCCGTGTGTTTACCTGCAAAAAAGATGGCGACCCACAAGAAATCTAAAACTGTGATAATAAAAGGAATAACAGTGACTTAATTGCAGAAAAAAGTGCTTTCCAAGTGAATTACGAGCATCAGTTACAGGTTTTTATGAGAGTCACGCAAATTCAATGCTTGTACTTTTGTCGCCCTATAAACTCGATGGTTGGGCAAATCATCAAACGTTAATCTTCGAACGATATGGCAGGTATTAGACAGGCAAATCAAGCGTATCGTGATTTACCCAGGCAGATCTTGATCGGCTTATTTCAACGATTGGCCTACGACATAGATTGTTCAAAACATGTGTGCGTGCGGCATCATGTGTGCGTGCGCTTGTAATTATAGATTATGCATTTGTGTGGTGGTGACGCGACAGTCGTCGACCGAGCAACGGCCACCCACACATACTTACCCATACATAGCGCCGCGCGCAAAGATGTGTTGAACTATCTATAATACCCAGTTTTTGGAGTTCAATAAAATACTAGTAGGTATTCAGCTGAATGGGAGCTAACCCCAGCATACTAAGGGAAAGGTATATGATAACGATCCTTCTGTTAAAAAAACAAAAAGGTTTTTGTTTAGCCAATTCGTCCTAAACCATCAAGTAATTATTATCTGCGGGAAAAGAACTCTCTATTAAAACTTTTACAAAGACAGTTTAAGATTCCAACTCGATTGAACAACATCAGACACGAAGTTTAATCCATTTTCTGTCTGAAATTGAAGAAGAAAAGGCGAGGTACAGGTCTATTTACTTAGAGAGACAATCTGGAAATCTTTGGAATTGTGCCAGCTCCAAATACAAAGCTGTGACAACTAATTCGTTCATCAAAGTCAACATTAAAGGCCGCTGCATACGTAACGTGTTTTAATCAGACGGAACGGGACGGCAAGTTTTGAAAATATTGTTTCATAGAAAACATACACGAAAGAGCATACATCACGGGTGCACGGACTGGACGGCGACTTAGCGTTTTGTACGAATCGCCAGGTAGTGCTGCCCGGGATTAAAACACGTTACTTATACAGTGGCCTTAAATCATTTATAAAACCATTCTCAGGTACTTTTGAAAGTAAGAAGAAGGTGAAATCTTAGATAATATTTTATTGCCCAGTACTTTTTAAACATCTATAATTTTAATTTTCACATTATGTCATTGTGTTATTATTGATAGTTACAAATAACGGCTGCAAAAGTAATTCTGGGGTATTATTGACCTCTTGGGCATAATATTTTTTTTTTTTTTGCCCATAAAGTACACCCTATAAACAATATATAGATCCAAAAAAAAACCTGTTCGCTCCGTCACTTGCCACAAAGATTTCATTGGTTCGGAGTCACCCAGTCGATACTGGCTATTGCTGCAAACATCACTGTGGCTCTGTCTCGCACACGACTCCCAGCACTGTGCTGAGCGATGACCGTTTTGCGTAGTTGTGACACATACTTTGTAATGATTACATTTAAGTTCTTTTGTTCTTTTTATGGTATGCGTCGTGCATGGCGCAAATAAACATTTTTTCTTTCTTTTACTTTAATTCAAATAATTAATTCAGAACTCCAATTATCACCGTTAGATGCCTAGGTTTGCCCAACTATGCTGGGGTCGCCTTCTACTTTAACGGGATGTAGCTGAATACCAGAATTCTCCATGAAGCGACTACCAATCTGACTTCCAAAACCCAGTTTCTGCGAACACGATAGACCTTAATATAATATAATATAAATAATGTTGTCAGCTTGCGAACATAAGACTACCCGTAACGACTGTCAAACATCTACAAAATAGCTTCACAATACCAATCACTGAATTATTTTACCGAAATACCGACCTTTTTTTCCAATATCAAATACATCTGCCCAAGACATAATACGCCAGAAGGACCAAAGGTCGTTCCGATAATGTCACCTACTAAATATTTCGTGGAGGTATTTTTTGACGTAGTCCATGTTCGTTGACTAGTTTTGGTAAGTGTCCGGTTTTTTCCGGGACTGTGTTTTTTTTGTTTAATTTTTTTTTTAGTTTAATTAGAGTATGAGTGAAGGGCGATTCACTCATGAATTTTATCTCAACACCCTAGATAGAGGTTTAAATCATGATTATTTAACAAAGTATCAATACAAAATCATTGCAAGAACAGCAAGCCGGTCAGACAGGTATATAATTAGAGGAATCCTTCTAAATAAAAACCGATTACATTTCAATAGCATTATCATTAAAGTTGCAAAACGTTAAAAATGTCAAAATGTCATTGCGCCATTTTTATCATTTTTTATTGATACTGGAATGTAAATTAATTGGCCTCCAGATCTCAAAATTTAAATACATGCGCTTTTCTATTACTACTGTTGAAAAAAGAATTTAGAATATTTTACGACACCAGATGCTTTTCAGTCAGTAATCAACTTCTGTGGCTGATGGTACCTGCGTATGTTTTGGAAATTAGCTAAAGGAGTTCAAGTGTACTCCGAAAGGTTGAGAAGAGATGCATGATACGTAAAGGGTCAAAAGTGCAGTATTACTGTCCCAAAATTGAAATGACTAGTTTTTGTAGAAGAAGTTAAATTATCCACAACTGGTTTATTATGCTGTAAAGAAATCATAGTATAGATTATAACTACTAACCGTGAAAAGTTGAAATTGTGCGTAAAAAAAAAATTGTCGCTGTTGTTTTGGTAGAGTGTGACTGCACTTTTGACTCTTAACTGTACATCATCATTTCGCCAATTATTTTTAAATCCATGTAAAGAGGTCGAATGTACTGCGATCACGATGCGATACGAACTTTTTTTATTTATAACTTTTTATTTAAGATTTTTCTTTTGAATTTAGTACAGACTAAGTGTTACATATTTTTGAAATAACCTTTTAAACACCTTTATTGTGATACCCCACACGAAGGGTTACGAAGAAAAAATAGTTTGGCTCACAATATGACAACCAAAATCCACCATTTTTCTTTTTTCCAATTTTAATTTAGCCCGTGACATTCGAAAGGTTTAGAAAAATCGATTGATGCAAGAATAATCAAAATCGGCCAACACGTTTGGTCTCTAGAACGCCACATAGGAACAAACATACATACATAGGCTGAAAAACATATTACAATCCTTCGGCAGTGGGGTTATATAGTGGGGTAAAAACCCAATAACACTTTGCCTGACCCAGGAATCGAACCCAGGACTTTATTACCCAGGCTCGCATTATGAGGAATTCTTACGTTCATGGCGTAAGTTTTGGTATGTCTTTTGCCTTCACCAGCGTGATTGATTTTGGCTATCGCATTGATCAATACACATTCCATATTCTGTGAGCAAGGCGCAGTTGAGTCTGATAGCTAGTCACTTTGTATTCCGCAGTGTCTGTCGAAGAATCTATCCGTTCGTTTATTTTTGGAGCTTTGTCGAAAGTTTTTGTCTTTCCGACGAACTGTTGACAAAGACTTCTTTGTGACTTTTGAGCTTACATAGAAGATTGATTGATAAAGGTATGAAAAGTTTTTGTTGAGAACTAAAGTTTTATTTGATTAGACAAGGATTTCTCTGAATGGAGTTTCTTTTTCATTATTCGTCATATGAAACTATCTTCTCGAATGGAGAGTTGAAATAACTTATTATATTATTTATTTTTTAACTCTGACGACGTGGACACATACAGCGAGAAATTATTTGACTTTGAGAAAATTCATTTTGTTTTGTCTCTTTTTGTTCATGTATCCAAATCATAAAAAATACGGGAATTCCTTAAACAAAGTTTGAAAAGCCAAAAAACGACAGGACTTTTTACCTTTATAAATTCCGTGGTGTCCATGTCCCGTTTTCCCCACACTATTATACTTTATTGAGATACCTCGAAGGGTAAAAATGCCATTCGTAATATGAAAGTGATTACGTCATGCTAACATGAAACATTACGAAAAGAAGAATGAGGAAGCAATCTCGTGAGTGAAAAGTTTCACGAATTTTTGCATCACATGGCGACTGAATTACTGCAAAAAGTCGCTGTGGGTGACTGCCATAACGTAAAGATAATTATATATACATAATTTAAAAGGGCACATGAAACATTCATTGACATACTACTTACATTAACGGTTTTAAACCATTTACCTAAACTTTTAAGCGTTTTTTGCTTATTTATTAACTCTAAATAATACAATCCTCTTTGGTTTAAGATTCAACTATATATAAATTAAAATAATATATAAACAAAATAAATGAAAATAATCTTTTCACAACCTTCTAAACTATTTACCTTCTGGTTCTTCACAACCTTAACTATTTGAAAAGCATTTTCTCGATTTAAAATAAATATTTTCTTATATTTTTCTTTGAGTTGAAACCCCACTTAGTGTGTTTCTTAAAGTAAATAGAATTTCGTTTTCATAGACATCTAGAAAAGTTCACACACACTTAAATAACATGAAAGACAACTTGCCTTTAAATAAATATATTGGTTTAAATATAAGTTATGAGTAGATGAGAGCAATAGGGAATATGCACGTATTTTTTTAATTGCAAACAACAAACAAACAAACCCCAGCCTTTTCCCAAATATGTTGGGATCGGCCTCCAATCAATAAATCCGGTTAGATCCGGATGGCAGCTGAGAACCAATATTTTATATGGACTGACTGCCTATCTCCACAACCCAGTAACTGGATAACATGGTACTCTTTAGCAATATTGGTGTCTGATTTTGTTGCTTCTGACTACCGTAATGACTGGACAATCCCACCGCACTATTCCCAAACCCCTGCAACACCTGAAAGCCAGAATCAAAGGTGGCGACCACCAGAAAAGCGTCGAGGCATTGAAGCTCGACGAAGTCTCGGAGAATGAATTTAACTATCTTGGATCCCGCAACGAAATTAATCAGAAAAGAATTACGGAAGAGTAGGAAATAATACAAATTGCCACTTCGTTCCATTCCAAGTAGGAGACAGAACAAACGAGGCCAATTGGTAAAGGGTCGTACGTCGGCCGTAACGACTGTCAAAGATCTTCAAATGACAGTCGGGACCAACGGCTTAACGTGCTTTCCGAGGCACGAAGGAATTTTGCGATGTAAAGATGGTCACTAATCCACGGATCGACCACGGCAAGTTTTGCTTAATCTTGAGGATCAACCCGTGCGGCTGTTATAATTTAGCAATGAACTTTTCCAGGTCTAGAGAATAAATATGAAAGAATTTTTAAACATCTTCATCAGCAAGAAAGCTGAGAAGCTTTAAGTTTGATAATTAGAAAGACAAGTTCGACATGAACTCTGACGTCAAAGCCCACGACACTCATAAAGCTGTTATATAAAACGGCTTTTCGCGAGGACAGATATCATAATCATCATCATTTTAGCCGAAAGATGTCCACTGCTGGACATAGGCCTCCCCCAGGCGTCGCCACACTGTTCGGTCCTGTGCGGTTCGCATCCATCAGATTCCCACAGCCTTGACCAGGTTATGCCCTATCTAGAGAGGGAGTCTTGGAACGCTACATCTTCCAGTACTCGGTTTCCACTTCAAAACCTTTCGGCCCCATCGACCATCAGTTCTACGAGCAATGTGCCTTGTCCAATGCCACTTAAGTTTGACAATTCTTCGGGCTATGTCGGTAACCCTGGTTCTCTTGCAGATGTCTTCATTTCTGATTCGATCTCGCAAGGAAATTCCGAGCATACAGATATCATATTTGTTAAAAAATATATATCTCGTCTGTTTTTCGGTCAATATTGTTTCTGTCTCCACTGTTATTATCTAATTTTTATCGTTAAACTGGTAAGATAACAAATATATTTTTTTCATGCGTATTCCCTATTTACAGGTGACATACAAAATATATATATCACTAGTGATAGATTTTTACATTTTATTTATAGGATTCATATATTTAAGTCATAATACGTCACACGGCTGAAAGAGTCATCGACTAACAACTATGAGATCTCGAAAATTAATCGTAACAAATAAAACTTACGAGGTACCTACTAATTACTGGTATGTTAAAAAAAACTCGTACTAAAATCAATCTAACTACCTTAAGGCTCCCGTAGACGAGTGCGACGTGGCAATGTGACAACGATCTGACAATCATTTTTCACTGCCTTCGAATAATTTACCTGAAGACGATTTCTATAAAAGTGGTTTTTGCATCATTTTCGCTTTGTCGCGTCACGCTTGTCTGCGGGAGCATTGAATTATTAGAGTCGTCCGTTACTTAAAATGAATTAATCATTAACTGTAATGAACCAGTACTTTTATACAATGTCAAGACAGTTCAAGCTGTCATTTTTGACTGATAACTGACGGCACTCCAATTTGTACTTGTCAAGTTATTTGATTAATTAATTTTAAGTATCAACTCCGACTACCGTTAATCTAACACTGTTACACTTAAACATCAAAATATTTTTTTCTGTTCTCCCTATGACGTAGACAAACCGATATACCATCAGCGGTAACGATTATCGAAAAGTCCAAAAAGAAGAGCACTGACAATCGCTACTATAATGTCAGGTGATTCCGCCATTTTGAACTTTTGTCAGCCGTTATTGCTGATAAAATTTTACTTTATTTAGAAACCAAAGCAATAACAATTGACAAAACTCTAAAATTTAATTGAATCATTCCCATACACCTATACTCTATTCGCTGTGAGAAAAAATAAAAGGTACACAAACCTTAAAAAGTTTAGTGTTTTTAGTGTCTCCTTTGCTGTAACAAAAATCTAAAATAAAAATTATCATGAGAATATTTTTATTTCATAGAACAACCAAATATGACACGTGTCAAAAATTTAAACTAGATATCATTTTCTTAACAGTATTTTACAATAATATCAATATTGTTTATTTTTTAAACAATAAAAAGTGTATTAATAAAACCACAACCTACAGCCTACTCTGGCGGACAAGGTTGACGGACCTTTTATTAGACTCTGGGCTGGCAGACATGTGCGTGCACATGTGCATGTAGCCAATTAGTATAATTTTAAGTTCATGTGATTTGTTATTTACTAACATAGGATAAGTTCATACTAACACTATATGGATCCATGGTCTGAAATAAAAAGTTTGATTGATTGATTGATATTGAAAAGCCTGGAGTTTTTAACTATTTTATAACAAATGAAAGAAGAATGAAGATGAAGAATGTTATACTGCTTTTCTTTTTCTCTTTTGGTAGGTGTGTTGTGTTGTTCACACTCTTTCTTTGCAATCTATTTTTAGAAGTGATGACTTTTAATTGGCTGTCAACTTCACTTGCTATTTTTTTATTCTGTTTGTTTTAGCTGTAAGTCGTCCATAATTGTTAAATAAATAAATAAAATTAACCATTGTGCGTTTAAAGGTTATATTTTTAAAATTAGTCAGATAATAACCGTTTGCTGTTTGTTTGTTTCCAAAAAGTTTTTTTCATCAGCGAATAGGGTATTTTCACAATAGCTACCGCTGATAGAACTTCACTTTATCTAGATAAGACTAGTTTTCTACGCAGTGCCAAAGACAATCTCCTCAGGTCTGGAACAAGATGCGTGGTGAGCTCGCAGAACGTCTGCAGAGGTTGATTTGACGCAGTTGTTCATGTGGATGTCTGAGGAAGCGTTAGAATGATGCTGCTCACGGCGGGGACGCTGGCAGCAGTAGCGGCGGGCTATGTCTCCACAGAGGGACCTGCGGTAAAATAAATTTGGGTTAGATGTCTCTGAAAGGTAGTTAATATTTTGGTTGACAAATAGGTCGTATTATTAGCCAACAGCTTGGTGGCGGGCTATTCAAATTAATGACTTATTCTTGTCACCAATCTTCATTACAGCTTGCCGTCTGTTTCACCTCGGTATACAATTTTGAACAGGTGCAAACAATAGATTAGGGACGGAGAAGATACAAGGGGAAGATAACCAACTTTAACTATTACAGCTATGAAAGATATCTTTAAATATTTCGGTTTCGAAAAGCAATTTCATATTGTGCTAATTTTCTACCAGCAGTGTCAAGATAAGTTGCTACTCGTTAGGATCTAACTGAGAAATCCATGTGAACTTGCTAAATATGTATGTAGCTACAGTAAGACTCCATCTGACCCTATTTAAGTAGGTACCAGCTTATCTTTAGCCAGCGGTTTTGCCCCTGTGGAGGTTACATCGCCCTATTTCGTCATAGTTGCATTTATATATATATAGGTAGGTATTAGTATTTATTGTTTTAGTATTTATCTCACAAATATGTTTGTATATATTATTATGACAGTAGGTATTTAATTTGTTATCGGTATTGTTTATTAGTTATGAATCGTATTATGTTTATTATTTTTCAACTCTACACACTATGTCTACATCTTTTTTTTTTTCATCTTTTCTTTCGCAGGTATGCTGGAAGAGATTTCTATAAAAATAAGCATCACCTATGTACCTATTTTTCTGTTTCTTCTTCTTGTCTGTATATTATGTGTGTGTGTGCATAAATGGTTAAATAAATAAATATATCCTATGTGCTAATGCAGCTCACGATCAATGCAGTTTTCATCCAAATCAGTTTAGCCCTTGAGGTGTGACTGATGATAAACAAACCATACATACAGACGTTCACTATGTAGGATAGTTTGAAGTACTATAATATTAAGTAGGATTAACGTGAGTCGACCTTATAACCCGTATATTGAGGCTAGGGTCAACCTTTATGACCTATAAATTCTAGCCCGGGCCGGAAATCAACCCCGCTCGGAGTTCAATAGAACACGCTATTGATAGACTGGCATTAATAAAATGGTAGATAGAATAAAATTCAAATCGAAAATTGTGCTTTGTTTTCTACTATGTAGATTATATTGTGTAAGTAGAGTCGTTACAATCTAAGAATAAAAAATCTACGCTGAAATAGTAGTTTATGCAATGGTCATATAATAGGGGTTATTAAAACACGAGCATGGGTTTATGTTCATGAGGCGAAGCCGAATGTGATAATGATATCACGCGAGTGTTTTGATACCTAATTATATGCCGTTGCATACACTACACTACTTTATCTTCACTCATACAGTTGAAATAAAACAAAAGTGGAAACGGAAAAATATGTGGTAGTTATGGCGGGCAATTTAGAATTTTAGATTCTCATTGGGCGTGACAGCGTAGCGCGCGCATCCATAGACAATTACAGTATTTTTCTAAATTAAGTCAATGAGCTCATACGCGCCAGTAAATTAAAAAGTAAAAGTGTGTTATAAAAATTAAAAAGTTATTTTATGATGCAGTTGTTTGAAAATAGAAGGAAAATGTTGCACTGTAATAGTTTTTCATTTTTATTTTCTGGTCTATCCACGAATATAAAGTACGTGTTTATACATGATTTTTTGAATTCATATTTGGAACATTACGTTGTGTGTGTAGATAAAAATACGTTATATAAGTTAAACTTGATGCTTACGAATGATACTCGTTGTTATAGTGTATGGGTAACATAGTAATAAATTACGAATATGAATTTGATTATACGTAGACGTACCTACAAAATTACCGCGGCATGTAAAATGAGAAACGTCATCGGACTTCTAGATTGTCAATTATAACTAGTGAGTACCTACTGGTAAGTATCTTCCAATTAAGTCTCGTAGCAGAGTAGGTAACTATACCCATTTCACTAGTTACTTTTTAATTCCATGTGATAGGGATGTGCCTATTGTAAGTTCCGAGCTACTAAAAAAAAACTAGTAAAAAACCCAATAATATGACTTTGACCGATTTAGTGGTCGAAAATAGGAACCCACAGTCAAAACTTGTGATTGTTGTCACTAGACTAACGATATTGGTTCAAATCACATGCACTCCGATTACACAAACAACGAAGTAGACGTAATAGTTCTATTCAACATCATCATCATAATTTTAGTCGAAAGAGGTCCACTGCTGCTGGATATAAGCCTTCCCCAAGCTTCGCCACAGCGTCTGGTCCTATGCATTTCGCATCCTACGGATTTCCGTGACCGTCAGGAGGTCATCGGTTCATCCTGCAGGAGGCCTTCCACCGCTGTAGTGCTGCTAGTACGCAGTCGCCACTTCAGAACCTTTCGGCTCCATCGACTTTGCGTTCTACGATCAATATTCCACGACTATGTCGAGACTTAATTTTGGTTCGCCTACGGATTTCTACTAAAGAAACACAAACCTGCAGCAAGAATCCAAGGTTTTTCTGAACGCAGCTCTGAAGTCCCGGTTGAAGTAAGCATAGATGAGCGGGTTCAGCGCCGAGTTGAAGTAGCCCACCCAGAAGACTGCAGCCACTACTGGCGGGGGAGAGGGGCAGGCGTCCCCGCAGAGTGCTGTAATTATGTACCTGTGGGGCAAATAGGCGTTACTGAATTGCTTTTTGGAAAGAGTTATGAAATGTGCCTAATTGGCCAGAGAAGGTGGAAAAGAAAAACACGATTGGAACCTTTTTTGATGATACAACTATAATAGCTGTAGGAAATAGCCACGAAGAAGCAGTAGAAAAGGTTCAAATAAAGTTTATGGTAAATCAAGTTTATGACTGGTTCGAAAAATGGAGAATTAAACAGAATGAATCCAAATCTGTTCACATAGACTTTGACAACAAAAAACATCAGGATTCTCCAGTCTAAATTAACAATAAACAAGTCCCATACGAGAATATAGCTAAGTATCTCGGTATGACCCTTGACGCAAAGTTACACTGGCAAGCCCACGTCAAAAAGAAAAAAGATGAATTCGACCACCGATTCAAGATCATGTATTAGCTGCTTGGAAGAAACGCCATGCTGTCTGTGCAAAACAAACAAATGGTTTCTATACAGACAAGTGCTGATGCCAGTTTAAACTAAGCTAAGCCAAACAGAACAATAGGTATATTAATTAAGCAACGATTTCTAACAAAGTGCACAGGGAAATTGTAAGTGTAACCCTAAGACAAGAGAAAAAAAAAACTTTAAAAAAATACAACCGACTTCCAAATAAAAACTCTAGACACACACACACTCGTGTTTTTTTATTGGGAAGTCGGTTGTATTTTTTTGTAATAAGTTATTATTATTCACTTTTTAGATGTAGAATGTACCAGAGTGAACTGTACACATCTGCGTACCCCTTTAGAGCGTACCGGCGTAATGTCATGTTATGAAACAGCGTAAACAATAAACAGACATGCGATTGCTGCAATCCCGAGAGATTTCTTGAAGATTTTTGTTACATATCTCCGAAGTTCTTCATCAGATCAATTTAAATGGAACCAAAAATACAGTCGAATTAAGAACATCCTCCTTTTTGAAATAGGTTAAATAAAAAACGTGCTGTAATATGTAACAGTGACAGTAACTAACTAAGACACAGCTGGCTGACATTAATATCGTCCTCAGGGGCAAATTATTATTGTGCATGTCATTTAACCGCCACCCGAACATAGAAAGGCTTTCGACGGCAGAAATGCCGATGTGTATAATAAATCGTAGGATTCCCTGAGGAACTCATTCATAAGTTATTACTGAATTCTAAGCTACTCCTGAGTTATTTTGACAGTTTAGGGATTAAATCGGAATAAATAAGCACTATTAATGTATGCGGCGTTATTCAGACTACTTTGCTTTATTTTAATACAAAAGTAAAAAGAAATATCGTCGTTTATATTGCAATACGTTCCTTGTCAAAATTTATTTTAATTCTGAACGCATCCGTAAAACGTTCTATGTCAACAGCCAATCAGAATGCTGGATTTGAAACTGACGCAATAGGTCACGTTAAAAAAAAACATTTTCATTTTGGTATTGCAATATGTTCTATGTTGGTTTTTTCATCATTTACAACCTTTTAAAATATTGCAGAGATGTTTGCAAAATAAACACTTTTAAACGTTTTGATTCCAGTAGAAATGTTTTAATTTTTCACACAATTTTTTAGCTTGGTATAATATGTATCTATTAATGTATCTATGTTTTAATGTAACGGAATCTTTGAACGTGATTTTCACCCCCTTCAAAACGTCGGATTAATTTAAAACTTTGCACACTTATCAAGGACCGAGGGCATTGCAATAATTTAAATAGTCCCAGTAACTTCAGGCTAAGAGATTGAACTAAAGAGTAAAAAATAAATAATAGATTAAAAAAAACTAAAAAAACACGCTTTAATAGAAAACCAAACTAAAAGTAGAAAATCATTTTCAATAAATTTAAAATAAGAACAGTGTGAGTAACAAAATAACGTAAGGTGCTTAATGTGAATTCTTATAATATTTTATTAACAGATATTGGTAAAAGTATAGTCATTTTTAAAATATCTTAAAAAGCATTTTTTTGGTAATCACACTGTTCTTAATTTAAATTTATTGAAAATTATTATCTACTTTTTATTTTGGTTTTCTATTAAAGCATGTGTTTTAAACTAATGTTTAGTATTGAAAATCTTTCAGATAATCCGTATATATTCATTACAAAACATGTCTTATGTCGTTACTGAAATAAAATTATTTGACTCAAACCAACTAAAACTGAAATGCAATAGGTCACTGAGTCTCTGAACTGAAGAATTAATATTACTATTTTGTAGTCAAATTTATGATGAAAAACATCTTTATTGAAAATTTAGTTTAAAAATATGATCACTATAAGTAAACTTTACGACACTAAAATGTTTTAAGTCCCGCCTGAAAAATCTGACATAAACCCTGAAAGTATTGCAATATCAACGACTATTGTATTTTTGCCTCCTTTCTGCCAAAACCAACACAAAACAAAATTAAGAAGCCTCCCAAATTCATGAAAAAGGGGAGAAGACTTTTTGACACCAATTTGAACCGTTGCGGGTTTATACAAAATTACTTTAACAAAATATGTTAAATTCCAGTTCTAACTTCTCTCTTACCATAAAAAGAAGGGCAGCCAACACGCCAAGAACGCTGACATGATAATCCCGAGGGTCCTGGCCGCTTTCCTCTCTCTTTTCATCTTGCTGCTGGCCATGGGCTGCATCTGTATGCTCTGTCTCTCCCTCATGACCTCGCCCATCGAGATCCCGTTGATCTGCAGGTGTTTATCCAGCAGTAAGGCTGCTACTTTACTCCTGAGGACAAAGAATGAATTTTGGTTATTTTCCGATAGATATCTTCTTTCAATGATATCGTATGTAAGGATCGTAAAAGGTGACGTTCTGTTGCTTTTTTTTCTATGAGTAAAATATCGTTACTTTGCAAAAAAGTAAAAAACGGGGGCTAAATTTTGAGACAGATCCTGATTTTATTGGTAGCCTAGTAAAACGCTTGGCTGATTATGAAGAAACTATGAAAACTCTTGAGGAAATACGGTCGCAGAGCTCCGACTGAATTTCCTAAGTAAAAAATCATAATTCAAGGTTTGGCTCTCGCCTATTTCCTCCTCCAATATTGGACCACGACAAAAGATATTCCATAAACTGAAAATAAACATATTTACTGTTCCTCTGTTTTCTTTTTTCATTTATAGTTGTCAAATTTGTACACTAGGCCTCTGTTGACAGCGCAATTTTGAGCATTTTTATAGGGTTCTAGTGCTTTAAGATTATGTAGCATCAAAAAAGAAAACATAGGGGTACAGTAAATATCTTTTTTTTTCAATTAATGGAATATCTTTTAAATTGGTCCAATATTGGAGGTGGAAATAAGCGAGAGCCAAACCTCGAATTATAATATTTTACCTAGGGAATTCAGTCGGCGCTCTGCGACCGCGTTTCCTCTAAATAGGTATATACATGCTTACGCATAATTATGGTAAAAGTCATGATCAGCCTAAAATGTTCCAACTACTGGGACACAGGCCACCTCTAATTTATCGCGCGGGAACAGTGCGAGTTGGTATATGTCAAATATCTTCGATTTTTTTATTCTAATACCGTTAGTTCTAGGACATGCCGATGTCCTCGCGATGGTTTCCTTTAACATTTTGTATATATGTAGATGTCTTAAAAATTTCGAAATATATCTCTTGTCCAAATGGCATTTGAGAAACTCATTATTGTAAGGTTCACGTACTAAACGCTTAAGGTTACACTAGTCGATCATTCTCCTATTCAAACTTAGTCTAGCGATTACTCCACTGTTTGACGATGTTTGTTCAAAATGAAATATGATATCAATTTGTCTCATCATTATCTAGCCCAATATGGAAACAAAAAAGTAAAAAAATAAAATATTTGAAAGTTATGAGCGTTGAAAATTCCATATTTCAACACTTATTTTAACGCATCCTTGGGCGGAAATAAATACCATAAGAAGAAGGAAAATTGCAAAACGGCCTCCATACAGGGATAGATCAGTAATTCAACAATGCAAAGAATTTGTTTATTAATATACTAACTTTGTAATTTTGTTTATATACTTTTAGTCGTTTTTTCATGATATCCAGATTCCCAAAGGTTTGTTTATAAAATTTTGCGCGCTCGTTTTCGTCCTAAATCATTATCCATTTCGATACAAATTTGCAAAAGTGCTAATTCGTATGCGAACTAGCTTCTTACTGCTCATCACAGCATCTATCTCTTTCACACGTGTTGTCGGAT
This sequence comes from Orthosia gracilis, assembly GCA_947562075.1. NCBI lineage: Eukaryota > Metazoa > Arthropoda > Insecta > Lepidoptera > Noctuidae > Orthosia > Orthosia gracilis. The sequence continues at coordinate 30,621,295 of OX387274.1, read as the reverse complement.
TAGATAGCATGCATTTTAACCTCGCGCACAAAATAGTTCGTGCCGTCGACTAGGGGAACCTTAAATGATTTTTTTATAAAGCTGAAACCCAGTAATATGCACAAAATCTTTCCAACCGTAAATAACCAAACCGACCTCCGGTTCACTCGTTTATTTGCTCCCGTTAACAATATCAGAGTAAACGACAAGAAAAGGCCACTCCAATTGTCAAGAACTAAATGATTCGAAGCCCAATAGATTTTATCGTTCGCAGAACCCGATGGGATAGTAATTAGAGTCGACCTTTGAGGAAAAACTGAGGTTTTGGTCAACTCATCCCGCTTAAAACTTATCCCGCGGGATAAGTTGTCCGCATTAATATTTTTATTATTTTTCTTTGGTCAACTCATACCGCTTTAAAGAAAAGGTAAAATGTATTGTATTATTTGAAATATTTGTACATTCATGAACAAAAGTGTTTGGGGAAAAACTTAAACACCCATAGCTTGGTTAAGGCTGATATAATCAAAAATCACAGTAGTTTCATTTATAGAAATTAAAAAAAACAATAACTATTAAAATTGCCCTTGATTAATATTATTACACTGTAAAGTATTTAAACAATCAGAAATCACAGTTTTAACTATCAAAATCAATAAATTAAACATAAAGAAACTAGTCAAAATCTCAATAGTTTCATTAAAAGTTACGTATAAAAATCTAAATTTTCTAAAAAGAATATTTAACAATCAAATCTATAACATTTATCAATCAAACTAAATAATTAACAACTAGTTTTTAGATTATAACTGGTTTACTTAAAATTAGTTAAAATCACAGTCGTTTGATTAAAAATCACGTATTAAAAAATGTAAATAGTCTTAAAATTTGAAATAAAACTAAAAAATTAACAATTATTAACAACTATTTGGATTCTTAAGATTTACTTAAAACTAGTTAAAATTATACTCTATGATTATAAGTCCCAAATAAAAATGCACGAATATAAAAAAAAAACTTACAATTAAAATCTGAATAAATAATCATTAAAATCAACAAGATTAAATATTTGACATACCTATATAAAATAAAATTATAGATACAAAATTTACGACGTCATTTAAACATAGTCAACTTCTTAGTTTTTCTAAACAATGTCCTACTGTGATTTGACCGGTGATTAGTTGGTTTATGGCATAGTCAATTTTTTTCTTGTTCTCTATAGTTTCAGGCAATCTCGTCGAAATTTTGAAGCCGCCTGTAGATTTTCTTATAATGGAGGCGAAGAAATGTATATCTTTGATTAAGCCCTCCGAAAATTGAGCAATATTCGGTTTTGATTTAATATATTTTTTGATGTGCCCGTTCCATATTTCTACAACATTATTTGTCTTATTCATTTGCCGGAATGTACACCAAGTGTCTGCGAGAACCGAATTTTCGAGCCAAGTTTTCACGAAGTAGTCATTAAATTGTGTGACACAGTTGCTGTTTGGAGCTTCCTCCATCACGTAGAGCCATCCTTCATTAACTAACTCGGATGGGAGATGAGACAAAGCAGCACAGAGTTTTACATGAATTTTGCCTAATTGTGTTTTGCATACACCTAGCGCCTTAGCTTTACGCCAGAGACTGCGATTGAAGTGGAAATAGCAGCCCGTTATTTTCACACCCGGGAAGTTGCTTCGAATTGCCAATATAGCTGGAACTTCAAAATCAACTGTAATGTCATTGGGGTCCCACTCAGTTATTTGACTTTTTATTATTTGAAATAACAGCTCGTACGTGGACATTTTCTTATCAGGTAACAGAGCGTATATTACTGGAATGACATTAAGATATTCTTGACTGCTTCCAAGCTCAGCGTGAATAGTGTACAATTGATAGAATGGCTTTGGACAAACTTTGAATGTACCATCCATGTAAAATTTCTTACAAGTTGCCATGTATTTTTTCAATTCATTATCAGCAAATATCAGAATACGCGTTTTCCCATGTGCGTAATCAGCAAATAATATCTTTTCAAATTTTTTCGGCACTTCAACATCTTTAGCTTTTGCAAAAGTTAATTTTCTTGCTCCTATTGATTTATTTCTTTTTCTATACAGCATTTTTTGTACACTATTTAGAGCTGGCAACTTCTTTATTAGATCTAAACCACGATCTTCCAGAGAAGCCATATTTTCTTCAAATATTTTTGAGATCGGATCAGACAAATTCTCCTGTACAGCCTTTGAGCACTTCTCCATTTGCATTTTTATCTCAACTTCTGTTGTATTTAAGGGTTCATGACTATGACTCGTTTCATTCATTATCACATTAAAATCAGAGTTAGTTTTTATCGTCGCAGAGCATGTTTTCATTTTCGCACACCGCCACAAGATTGATTTGTCATTATTTTGTCTTTTAATAACGTATTCATAGCCATGTCTTGTTAACTTTTTGGAACCTCTTTGAGTAGTACTTATATTTAGAGATAGATTGCCACGTGAAGTTGAAGGGCTATCTTCATACATTTTGATGGTTGATTCTAAGGGGAAAAATAATAAGCATTAAAGATTATTAAGTACTACGTATAAAATTCAGTACTTAAATAATTTATTGGGAGAGAATGCTTTAAGATATTCAGTTCAAAATTTGTATTTTTGATTCTGCGGGACAAAAAAAAGCTAATAAAAAATAAATTCAATAGCTAAAACCCGACTACTGAAAAATCACGCTCTCAAAAGTTTGAAACAAGCATTCTCATCTGAAATAGTTATGTACAAACTATTCAATATTTAACGTCTATTAAATAAACAACTTACCAACAAGTAATATATTTTAATGTGATGTTTAGAGGATAGCCATGGTCGTATGCTTTTAAATGAATGAAATTAAATGAAATCATTGAATTTAGTTTTAAAGCACTTTTCTTCATGTCCGTACAAGACGTAAAATATATCAGCGGGATGAGTTGTCCGATTCAAAAATTCCACTAGGACAACTCATCCCGCGGGATGGGATTGAGCGGGATGAGTTGACCAAAGACTCGAAAAACTGATCCAGTAAAGTGCCTAAGAGCAAACGTTAAGCTTTAAATAGAGATCTGTCTTATCTTGAATTAAAATTCTGTAAATAGATAGTTTTATTTTTTGAACTGATTCACACCCGGTTTCTAGAACATTTTGGACACGTGACAAATTAAACGTAAGTCAAATAATTCTATCCATCGCAACATTTTTTGTTTTAAATATGTTTGCTTGAAAATTTTACAAATTAATTTCACTATAATTTTCATTTCAGAGACTGAGTGTTAAAAATGCTAAATTTGGTGTCTTATCAGGTTCACAGTCCCATGAGCCACATACGGTCTGTTGTATTGTTTTACTAATTGGACAGAGAAACTGTTATAAATTTATAAAAATAAAATCGAAATTTATTACAGGTTCTTCTACAAAAGTTGGTTTTTGCGATAGATTTCGATCGTTTTAGTGACTCAGCCTACTTGCCCAGGTATAATCTAACAAACTTTAAACTATTTGATGTCGAAACCAATTTCATTGTTATTGTCCTACTATATCTAGCACAAGTAGTTTGTACACCAACTACCCAAAAAATGAAGGCTGACATTGCATTCCGCGAGTCGCACCGCTTTCTGTATCTGCCACTTGTCCCGGCCGCTAACGAGAGGCTCTTTAGATGTTGGTCGAGGTTCCCATTAATATTAATTGCTGACATATATTTAAATTTCTGTTCATCATCATCATCATATAATCCGAAACACGTCCACTGCTGGACATAAGCCTCCCCCAAGCGTCGCCACATTGACCGGTACCCTGCCTCCCGCATCCAGCGGATCCCCACAACCTTCACTAGGTCATCGATTATCAGTCTTCTAACGTAACGTCTTCCGGTTCGCTGTCGCCACTCCAGAACTTTTCTGACCCATCGGCCATCCGTTCTCCCAGCAATGTGCTCTGCCCACTGCCACTTAAGTTTAGCAATTCTTCGGGCTATGTCGGTAACCCTGGTCCTCTTGCGAATCTCTACATGTCTGATTCGAACACGCAAGGATACTCCGAGCATGGACCTATCCTTTGCCCTTTGGGTGACTGTAAGCTTCCTGATGAGGCCCATTGTGAGCGAACACGTCTCAGAGCCATACATCATAACTGCCAACACACACTGGTCACAGACTTTCGTCTTGAGACACTGTGGTAAGTTAGACGAGAAGATACCGCGCAACTTCCCGAAAGCTGCCCAGCCGAGTCGGGGTTAGGGTTAAAGGTTAAGAGTGTTAACATTTTGTTTTCGGGAGTTAATTTTTAGTAATGATGTATTCCAGTTAATTGGTCATAATAGGTAACTTTGGTGACTTTACTATTATCGCTTCTTATTAACCTTAACACAAAACCATTCTTCTCTATCTTAACCAAACCACTACAGCCATAAATTACCTAAAAGAAACAGGTCCCTACCGTCCTACTACACCTAGCACAAGTAGTGGGTACCCCAACTACCCAAAAACGAAAGCTAACATTGTATTCTGCGTCGAATCGCACCGCTTTTTGTATCCGCCACTTGACCCGGCCGCTAACGAGAGGCCCTTTAGATGTTGGTCAAAATCAAAATAAAAATAGTTTATTTCAAATAATCCTTAGAGGTACTTTTGAATTGTCAAACAAAAAAAATAAAAGATGACTCCAGTTGCAAATTCGCAAGCGTCAGTAGTTCTCAATGGAGAAGATTTTGCAAGAAACTCCACGGACACTCTTTTCCATCAGTTTCAATTACATGTTTTTGGTTACATAATTCGTGTTAAAAAAATACATATGTGTGAGAAAGATGCAAAAAGACGTGCACATAAAAGCGTCTAGAGTAACAAACACTTTCAAAGAAAAAATGCAATAATAGGCCGAGGCAGCTAACTTATGACCAATCCCAGCTGATGGCGCCCGTTCATGAACATGACGCATGTATCGGCACCACTCAGCTCAACCATCATGAAGGGCACCGAATGATTTATTTTATCACAATTTTTATACTTTTATGATTTATTTTGTCACTATCAGAGAGAAATTAGAGAGAGAATGACACATTCAACTGCCAGGGCACACAATAGAACGACACGTATTTACATATGTGTCGTTTGCAAGTGAATGATAGATTTACAGTCGGAACATAGTACTCACATATGTGCTGTGCAGATATATAATACTAAAAGAAATTGAGTTTATACAATACAAATATACAAAACGGTCCAAAAATATTTCAAAACTTTTCTGCCCATCACTAATTATTGTTCTTGCGCCCTTGTGGCTGCGGAGCAGGACCAGTATTAGCCAAGCATTTTTATCAGCGATGTAATCCCCCAACTTATAATTTGCTTGCCTGCATGGTGTGCGTTTTATACAAGTTTTAAATTTCGTCTCATTTAGTTCTAGAATGTAGGGAAGTATTTTAATGTAACATTTTTACAGTACCCCATAAAAGTGCTACTTTAGCCAGTCTGAAACCTGGTTGAATTAATTGGTAACATAATTATGTCTGTGGCCGTTTTTACTAAATAGATGTAAATTCTTTCTTATGTAAATTTTTTCTTAATAGATGTACATGATGTTTTCATAATTATATTGACAAGGTACCGTCATGTTGTTAATGTCCTTAAACAGTTCCCTTAGAGAATCGCGCCGTCAAATATTGTACATCGCTCTGATGGCTCGTTTTTGCAGAATAAAAATCGAATTAATGTCTGCAGCCCTTCCTCATAGTAAGTTACCGTAAGATATTATACTATGAAAGTCAATAAAATAGACCAGCCTCGCGGTTTCTACATCTTTTTGACATGTTTTTCTAACAGCATAAGCTGCCGAACTTAGCCGCTCTGCAAGTGATATTAAATGTGGACCCCATTGTAACCTTGAGTCTAGCGTGATCCCCAGGAAAACCATTTTATCAACAAATTCTAGCTTCTTCCTGTTTAATATAATGTCACAATGAGTACTTTTGATATTCGGCAAGGCAAATTTTACGCACTTCGTCTTTTTAGCATTTAAAACTAAATTATTTGCTGTGAACCAATTTTGAACCTGTCGCAAGACGTTTTTTACAACGTCAACGTCACTCGTACGTCTATCTTAAAAATCAAAGAAGTGTCATCAGCAAATAACACCATGTTTAAATTGTTTTTCAATAGATAGTGTAAATCGTTAATGTAGACTAGAAATAAGAAAGGACCCAAAATTGAACCGAATTGACACCGTTTATTTGAACCAATTGCTGTCTATCATTTAAATAAGATTTTACTTAACTCAACACTGATTGGCGAGGTGAAGTGAGGTGGTCGAGTTGCCCATTAATATCAATAATTATTATTAATATTAATATTATTTTTAGCCTATCCCGTCCCACTGCAGGGCAAAGGCCCTTCCCCTTCTTCCTTCCAATCCTCTCGGTTAAGGGCAATTGTGGACCAATCCCGTCGATAGGCATCAAGTTCATCCCGCCATCTTCGCCTTGGTCTGCTGCGGTGTCGCCTAACATTTTCCGGGACCCACATTGTGGTTGATTTAGCCCATGAACCGTTTGACATGAAATTAATTGCTGATTGTGTAATGGGTTAAGGTTAAGAATGTTAACGTTTTGTTTTCGGGCGTTAATTTTTAGTAATGATTGATAAATGTTTTTTTGGGAATGTGGGTATTCCAGTTAATTGGTCATAATAGGTAACTTTGGTGACTTTACTATTACCGCTTTTTATTAACCTTAACACAAAACCATTCTTCACTGTCTTAACCAAACCACTACAGCCATAAATTACCTAAAACTTCAGCAAACCTTCAAAGAAATCGGTCTCCACCGTCCTACTATACCTAGCACAAGTAGTGGGTACCCCAACTACCCAAAAAACAAAAGCTAACATTGTATTCCGCGTCGAGTCGCACCGCTTTCTGTATCTGCCACTTGAACCGGCCGCTAACGATACGCTCTTTAGATGTTGGTCGAGATTCCCATTAATATTAATTGCTTGACATATCTTAAAATTTCTGGTTCTTTCCGAATTATGTACTTGATGAATAGGTTAAGGCTTTGTTTTTGTGACTTAATTTTACTAATGATGGATAGTTGTGTTTGTGGGTTCAAAAGGCTCGTTGCCTTTTGTCGTTCATTGGCCTTACATACCTTTGGACACATACCTATAATAGCTTCTTATTAAAGTTTAGATTGCAAAAAAAATTACCCAGTTTCTTTGTTTTCTCTTCCCGTCTCAACATTGGTAATGTTAAAGTCCAGTTTCATGAACAAAAATACCCGCAAAATTGATGTGAAAAATTGTCAAACGCCTGTAAATTGCATCTGTGATCGGTCCAAGGAATAGTTGATTGCATTACTAGACTTTGCGACGCTTCGACATTTTTATACGGAACCCAGGGGTTGCAGTGTTATTTTTTGTGGTATTTCAATAAAGAGACAATTTTTATGAAATTATTAATTTCAATTTCAATAGTCCATAATAATAAAAAATGGGTATACAGGTGCATCAAAAGTCAAAAATATTTATTTCAACTGGGCTATTAAGTGGCACTTTTGAACGTCAACAATTAAAATTTACAAGTAATAATAATTGATACTACCGTCCATTCGGAAAAGTAGCTTGTTTTGGAAAAGAACGGACAAGATACTCGATCTCTGCCCAATGCTTCGGGGAATAGAGATATGATGTTATGTTATGTGTTCAAACCATCACTACAATGTAATTTATGATGACTTAAAATTACTCATTTACTTACAGACACATTATAAAATATTTTACCCCCTACCGGGCATTGTCATTCATACAAACGTGTATGCAAAATGTCATCTTAATCGGTTGAGGATAACTGCTTAAAAATTCAGTTGCAAGATTTGGCCCGAACATCATGCATACGAGTACATACATTGCAATTGAATAAAAAGCTTGTAAAAACAAGCAAAACTTACATGCACTGCATAACTTTCTGATCAGATAAAGAACAAACAAATACAGGTAAAAATAAGAAAATACTTGCCAATAAAAAAAAAACTCGTAAACGTTTTATGCTTCAGACATAAATGTAAGGAAACATCTTGTATTTTATACGAGATAACGACACAAATGTACCTTTGTATGCCTGTCCTTATTTTGCTAATAAATATAAGTAAATAGCAGGTATTATTTTTTTCCGACATACTGCGTTTTCCTGTTTTGCAGGCGAGGGGTGCGAAAATGTGAATAATCGGCGTCAAAAGGTTTTATAAAAGCGTTTTATGAGTGAGAAGTTGGCAGTGATGATTTTGTTTCGGTAAAAAAAGCTACTGAAGGAATGATTAAGCGGCTAAATAGAAGGGAAAAATTGGGGGGCTTCAAGTAAATATTAATAATCATGATCCTAGTAGAACCTTTTAAGTTCGTGACAATCTAAGAAGTCGGATTTGATAGCTATAAAAATATATAAGTTAAACTTGATGCTTACTATTGCAGTGTATAGTGTATAGGTAACATGGTAATAAATTAGGAATATGAATTTGATTGTTCGTAGACGTTATCGCGGCATGTAAAATGAGAAACGTCATCGGACTTCTTAGATTGTCACGATTATACTTAATTATTCCTTTACCTAATGATAAACGGGAAAACCTGCCTACAGAGCAGCAGTCTTTGCAAAAATATATGGGTCCATCCTGTGTTGCGAAAACAAGTGACACTTTGCTACCATAATGATAGTTGACAAATTCCTGAATAAACTTGCCGACTTTATTTCATTTATTTCATGGAGACTTAAAGTACTTATGAATTTAAACAACTTTTGCTATGAGATTGCCTCTGAAATATGAATAATAAAACAGTTGTTCGCTACGTTTTGTTCAGTTATGCGAAGAAAATTGTACCGAATATGATTTTTGACAAATTGCCAACAGACAAAACTCACACCGCATATAAACCTAAAAATATTCCGCCACTACTTAAAATTAAAGAAAGATAGTAAGCCTATATTAAAAAAAATACTTTTTTTACAAAAAAATACTAACGACTTCTAAATGAGAAAACTACAAAGTGAAAAGTAAATATATTTTTGGAAGTCGGAGTCCATAACGCAAAAAATTGGTAACTACCAAAGACACCGACTTCCAAAAATAAAGTTATTTTTCACTTTGTAGTTTTCTCATTTAGAAGTCGGTAGTATTTTTTTGAAAAAAAGTATTTTATTTTTCACTTTTTATATGTACCTATCCAATAGGCAAGTAGTTTAGTAAGGTACCTACAATGCCCGAGATTACCCGAATATCATGAAACTGAACATAACCGATGAAATGAGAGCGTACCAAGGTGAACTGTACACATCTGCGTACCCCTTTAGAGCGTACTGGCTTGATGTTATGTTATAAACAATAAACAGACATGCGATTGCAGCAATCCCGAGAGATTTGCCGTTATTTATTGAAGAGTTCTGTTGTATATCTCCCAACTCCTTCATCAGATCTTCACTAAATTAAAATGGGACAAATTTCGAAATATACTATTTCAAACAAAAAAGAATTTTTTAAATCGGTCCACAATTGACGAAGATATCGGTGAACAAACACAAATAAAAGGTGAAGTCGGAGCCGACCGTAGCGATAATGTTCAATAAGCCGAAGTAATTCTCGTATTATTCGCCGTATTTTGTACTTTATCTTCTTGGAGTTTGATTACAGGTAGGATTAGTTATTTGATTCATGTTTCTGAGAATATTAATAGATAGGTGTCCTACTTTTTCACAGGATAAAGTTTTTGTTTTAAGCCCATTTTCCATTATATTATGAAAGACCTCTCGATTCATTCGCCATTACAACGGCAGATAACCCTCGATTAATGGCAATAAATAAAAAACTCTAACTGCAATTTGATGGTTCCTGAGGGACACGACTTGGAATGTAGGGGTAAGCATTTTGTCTGATACTCGTAAATAATAAAAATTAAACAGTAAATAATTCTTAATTGTTTACTTAAAACTATCGTAACAATGCTGAGCAAAACTACTCTAGATCTAACATAAAAATTAAATGACGAACTATCAAAAGCTCTTTAGAAATAAAGCCCTGATAACATTAAGTAAGTTCTAATGAATTCACTTGCGTGTAAAACGAAATTTATATCGCATTTATATGGTTGGATAAAAAGTAACCTTTGTTAGGACATACATAAACACAGAAAACAAAGGCTTGGCATAGGATCCACGTCATGGTCTACCTGTGTTCCAAATATTTAGATCCGTTTAGCTGTTGACGCGTGATTGATAGGATGTAGAAAAGCTTCATTTAGTATTAATAGTAAACTTACATACATGTTGGACATCCCACTCATATGCACAAAACGTTTTGGGAACACTTTTAGTATGCGTACAGCTAAGGAGTGGAATTCCCTGCCGGAGTCTGTTTCCCGACAGCTACAATCTGGGGGTCTTAAAATCAAGAGTCAATAGGTTATTTCTAGGCAAGCGTGTTTCACCGTCGACCACATCATCGATTACCATCAGGTGAGATAGTGATCAAGCGCGAGCCTATGGATCATTTGAAAAAAATTATGACCGCAACAAAGCTGTCAAATTATGGGTGTACGAATGTTACACCGCTGAGGCCCTTATGAAAATTCAATCGTTATTTTATGTTTTTGCGATGACATTTTAAGAAAATAATAATGATATCGTGTTATTTCTTATTCTTTCCAGTATCAACTATTCTGTTAATTAATTTGAATCTCATTAAAGTAATCGCACGCAGTTCGAAAGTGAACTCATTTGTTGTTTTTTTTAAATCTCGATTAACAATTTCAGGTGTTTGAATTTGGAAGAAAAAAACAAATGCCAATGAGCCGAAGTTTCTTTCCAAGTCGTACTTTCAATGATTTTGATATTACGATTTGGAAAGCCCTGCAAGTGAAAATAAAATGAATGAATACTAGATTTTCAATAAATAGATAACTTTTATGGCATTTATTGATTTATATTAAAAAAATGCCACGGCTAAAATCTGCTTGTATACAAAGCTTTGATTAAAAATTAACTGAAAGTAAAATAGATTACTGCAGGGTTGTCTGGCAATCTCTGGCCTGGCAACATCTAACCTAGCTTGGCAGTATCATCCATGAAATTTAAGAATGGTCAAAAGAATGTCTGTAGATTCTCGCGGTGGGATCTAAGGGCATAAAGTTTTATTATATTTCAATGATCAACGATTTATTAGGAGCTCGTGGCTAAATAATAACAGCCGCACGAGTCGATCTTCAAGGTTAAACAACGCTTGTCGAGGTCGGTCCGTGGATGAGTGACCATTTTCAACATACCAAGTTTCCTCCGTGCCTCGGAAAGCACGTTAAGCCGTTGGTCCCGGCTGTCATTTGAAGATCTTTGACAGTCGTTACGGGTAGTCAGAAGTCTAAGATCTGACACCAGTCTTGTCAAGAGGTACCGTGTTACCCAGTTACTGGGTTGTGGAGATCAGATAGGCAGTCGCTCCACGTAAAACAATAGTGCTCAGCTGAATCCGGTATGACTGGAAGCCGACCCCAGTATAGTTGGGAAAGGGCTAGGCAGATTGATATTGATCAATGATTTATTACCCTCGATTTATGCTTCTACGAGTACAATTTTCAAATTCTATTCGATCAGTTCACACAATATTGTATTACACAATAATATCATGTTCAGAACAAACAGAGCCCAAACAAATGTAAACAGAATTTACAAACAAAAAATAGAAATTAAATACCGTATTTAAAAAATAACGTATGAAGTATAAATAAGTCTTTTGTAAAACAAGGATTATGTGTCGTTTTGTTCTCGTAATCTTTATTCTACACAATATATCCTAGGATTACTCCTTTATCTTAGGTCGTGAGTCTGTTTTGTTTATTTTAATTCTATGTCGTGTTAAGAAAATCTCGGCCTGACTCTGGAATTACAGATAGGTATTAAAAGATGTAAAGTTGTATTCTTGTTAAGCTGTATGAGAGAAGAAGATGAGAATACTCTAAACATTTTTATCTTCTTCGGTTTCGTTATATACGAATTACAAAATTGAAAGCGGTTTCATTACCCATAACGACATCGGGTTGGATTGTGCGAATCGTCATAAATTCTAAAACATAAGCAAAGACATTCTGAACATACAGCCAGGTACCAATTATATAATATTACTTCAAAATCGAGACAATGTAAATGATGTTTTTAAATATGGAACAAGTTTAGAACAAAAGTATCGTATACTATTTGGCTGTTTCGGCTACAAGATCTTTGCCTTATACCTAATAAAGACAAAATAAAAAAATAAATTAAAATACATTAAATGAAGTTAACGTTAATGTACCGCAATGAATGTCTCCAGGCCCATCTAAAAGTTCAGCCTGTAATTCTGCAATTCCTGTTTATTTTAATAATTGTACAATACAAAATCTACAAATAAATAAACAATAGTCAGTGTGTAGTTAAGTTTCTATTAAAAATACTTATTTGTCTATATCTGTGTTTTATTCCTTTCTTCGTAGATAAAATCTTGTAGGCAACTGTACGTAATTGGTATTTTAATAATACGTGCCCACCTATTTCGGTACGCGCTACGCTTGTACCGAATGGCACTCGTATTAAAATACCGTCTATAACGTAGGTAACAAATGAATAAATAGCTATTATATGCGTCTAGGTTTGTCTTCATTTAATTTTTTTGCCGTTTTCAGCAAGATATTTGAAAAGATTTATTTTTATTTTATATATCTATATATACCAAACGACGTTGTACAACCGACGCTGGTGCCACCTTATTAAAACACATCTTTGATGAAAGATTTGGGAAGAGGCACAAGATACCATAGGCGGTTGTGTTAACACTGGTATTGTCACACCAATAACAGCCCCACTTCGTGTCAAGCAATTATTGTCCATACCTGGTTGCCTGGAAGAGATCGTGGAATGCGATAAAGCCGCCCATTGTATGTGTTTTTAGTTTTAAGTTTTCTTTATAAATTTAACTTAAGTGTACAAAAAAGTATAAAATAAATAATTAAATAACTATCAATACCTGTAGCAGTAGTTACAGTTGTTCGGGCTGGTTCCATAAACACATGTGACAAATTATATTATTATATTTTATAACTATTTGACATTAATTTTAAAACTTATAGACATTATATTTAAAACTCTTTTAGCAATTTATTTGAATCTCACTTGAAGTATTAATTAATAATTCATAGTTCTTTGTATTTGTATGTAAATTTCATGTGTATATTCTTATAAATAAAACGTGAAAAAAATATTTTTTTCAAACACACAAATTAAAATTACAGTAAAAACTAAACCGACACGAAATGAGCGGAGTAGCAAAGCGATAGGCAGGTCTACGACCGATGGAAAAATGGACGAGTCCTTCCTTGGAAGTCACGAATCATCGTTCCCTGGCCGCGGATGCAGTACCGGGGCTCGCAACAGCGAGCCCGTCGCTGTATTGTCCCCTGGACATGGCGTGTTGCGAGCGCGAATTTCTGAATTCGCGCTCGCTATGTTTGGCTTGGTGTATGTGACTGTAGGCGCGCCGCGACGAGCGTTAATGAACGACTCGCCGCTTCCTTACTGCACCCTGGCGGTCCACCTCCACCAGGTGGAACTTGAGGCGTACCTCAAGAAGCCCAGCGAAGGCGACCAGCGGCAGGAATGCCGGCTTGGACGAACCTACAGGCTAGTAGGAGCGGCAATGTATTGAGTTACACCGCTCATGAACCAATAGCGCGCAAGGTACTCGCAGCGCTATTCGGTGCATGTGTACTAGCGAATGTAAAGTAGTGAATGTCTGTTTTTCGACGTGAAGCGCGTCTATATTAACTTAGAACAAATTTCACGCCGGGATGTAGTGTCGGTGGGCAGTATTATTGTTTGGAAATCCGGGAGTTGGATGGAGCTTGGACGATTCCACGCAGGCTCCTGCCTTTTATACGCGTGGTCGTGCTGGTGGGGAGTCTTCAGTGTTGTCATATAATAATATATTTTCTACACAATGTAAATTGCTTTATGAATAAATGAAATGAAAATGATTTGAAGAGATTTTATAGACTACTGCTATCTAAATTATTTCAGGTAAACAGAAATATTAACTAATATTTATCGGTTCAAGAGGAAATGTGATCATCCAACCGGTGATTTAAGTTGTCCGGCACGTAAATATGCAGAGACCAACTATATTAACTCAATAGAATATGAGGGCACCTAAGCGCGCCAATATATTCTTTTTATCATGCTCAAGGCCACACGCGTTGAAAGTCTGCTGCTGACACCACAGTGGCCCAATTACCGTAAAAATTAAGTGTTTTTACAAGGTTGACTGCTACAATTCTGCTTATGCAATTAATTTATGTGTGTAGTCAAAGTGCAGTTTTTGCAATATAGATCAATTAGTCATTATATAAGTGTAAGTAATATTCATATAAATAATTATGACCTAGTAATTTTAATTCTATGTTTATAGTGTTTAAGTAAATTAGGATAATTTTTCATAATTATTTAATCTTCCCACTATTTTAAGAATGTCTTAGATTAAATATTGTTTAAATTCTGTTTTACCATAAGCATATTTTTAGAGCTCCTTACTGCCTGTGATACAGGATTACCTAGTACAGGCATCTTCCATTATTATACCTACCTACATTAGTTAGATTCATACAATGTTTTTACCTTTTTTATTATCTGAATAAAGATTTTCATTATTATAAACGTCTGTTTTTTCCGCAGCTTTCAAAGTCGAAGTCAAATCATGTATATCATGAATATCCTATTTACAGTTAATAAACTAATAAAAATAAATTGATTCGACCGTTCATTCAAAAAGGTATCTAGTTTGTTATGGAGAAAAACAGATATGAAACTCCACAGAACGGACAAGAAACCATTTGTGTTTGAAACAAAATCATTAACTGATTGCCGATTGACTATCAACGATCCCAAAAAACCTTGACGCTCAGAACAAGTGATAGATCAACAGGTAGCCGAAGGTTTTTTGTATTGTCAGAGGCAGGATGTTTATGCATATGATTACAACATAAATCTATCCATTTAGGTAGGTACATGCGACATAGTGATAAATGGTTATAACATAACGCGCGAAATCACTGCCGGTTTTTAAGCGACTTGTGAAGGAGCACTGCTTGTCATTGTGATCATGATCTTGTATAATCTGAATTGTTTTCTTATCTGTATATTAGTTGTATGTATGTATTCATGTATCTATTTACTTTTGTTATTTGTATTTAGTACAGTAGTTATTTAAAGGAAACCGTTTTGTCCTGGTATGGTCATCTGATGAGGAGGGATGAAACGCATGTTACTAAAAGAGTTATTAACATAAATGTGGATGGATGGAGAGGGAAGGGACGGCCAAAGAAAAGATGGATGGACTGTGTGATGAGTGATATAAAAGAAAAGGGAGTCAGAGATAGCGTGACGGGGGACAGGATGGTATGGACGAAGAAAACGTGTTGCGCCGACCCCAAGTAACATGGGACAAGGGCAGGAAGATGATGATGAGCTGTACGCACAATAAAAGTATTCCCATGCCGTTTAGTGCGTATGGGTGGGATGTCAACCACGCACCGATAACGCATCGCCATACGTCTTGTAGTCTGATGACGGAACGGGCTAGGAGGAATTATTTCATGCAATTAAAAATGCAGCGTCACTTACTATTAGTGAAAGAATTTCGTAATGGGATTAGTGGTTAGTGGTTCTAGAAATTACTACAAAAGAGCTGTCGATCAAAGAGTAACCGATGATAATAGAGCTGAGAATTTTGTTTCCTCAAAAGATTGTCAAGGATTTTTCCATATTGTGTCATACACATACAAACAAACAAGCGATATAACCTCTTTATAATAATGTAACTCTAAATTATTATAGAAATCTAGACGGATTTATTAACCTTTACACCTCAAGGAATGAAAATATATACTGCCTATTATGAAATTCTCCGTCAAATATTCCTCTGCATCAATTGAATGTTGAAATCATGCTGAATGTAAATTAAAGAGAATTTCATCAATGCCGAATTAAAGGCTTTTCAATTTTAGATAAATATATTATTCAAATTCTGAATTCGTATCCCGTAATTCCTTTTGTCGTTTGGTTCTTTTGTTTAATAAAGTTGATACAGGAACAACTGCTGTGGTTCTTTTTTCCTTTTTTTTTTCTTGTTTTGTAATCCTTGTTTACCCTGTTACTGGATTGTGGAGGATTTATAAGCAGTCGCTCTATATAAAACACTTTTTAACATTAAAATAAACCGACTTCAAAGCGAAACATTACAAAATGAAAAATAACTTAGTTTTCCGAAGTCGGTGTCTTTGGTACCTTTTGTTTTTCGTTTTTCGACACTGACTTCAGGTAGCAAAGTTATTTTTCGCTATTTATACTATGTATTTTACATATTACCACGAATTTTTTTATAGGCTCGCGCTTGACCACTATCTCACCTGATGGTAAGCGATGATGTGGAAATTCTTTAAAAAAAATTCAAAATCATTTATAGCCAGAGTAAAATACGCCCAAACACGACTGGGATATATTGTTTTATTACGGAGTTCTAGTGCCTACCTTCCGGCTTCATCATCAGATCATTTCGATGGTACCATTTTCATCAGTACCATTTATTTATATGAATTTGCTTCATCATAGTCGCTTAACTATTCGAGATATCTTATACCCAAGACATACTTATTAAGGAGCCACCTGTGGTCTTCTTCATCAGTTCCACTTCACCAAATGATATTTTCTGAGTGCAGATGCTTACCATGGTATTAAAATACCAAAATCGCTATTTATCTGCCCTTCATATTTCAGAAGTTCCTCCGATTTTCATGAGTCCCATCATCGGATTCTGTCTTGGTGACAATGAGACAGCGTTGCCAGTTTTTTTTTGGCAAGTCGAGACTTGGAAACTTTTTGAGTTAAAAAAGCGGGTTTCTTTCGTCGAAAGCGGGACATAGTTAGAAAACGTATATAATCAGAAGTTTTTAAATATATATAATACATATAATTTATCTTTATATTTGAGTTTTAAATTACGTTTACATGACAATAGATAGCAAAAATAGCCAATGAAAATGTATTTTAATAAAAATATGGTATTTTAAATCAGATTTGCCCTATCGTTTGGTAGTTAGTTGATTCTTCTTCGTCTTCTGAATTAAATAAAATAAAAAAAAAACAAAAATTAAAGTTAAAAATGTTTTATTCATTAGCAAATTGTGGTGTTTCAAACATCAATGACTTGCTCACTGTTTTCCAACCACTAAAACTATTGCAATAGGTATTCGTTATTCCTTCATACGTAATCGTGCGTTTTCGTGAAATAGAAATTTATAAACAAATGTGAATAAGAAAAGAGTGAAATAGAAGTGTCGCGGTCGCACGCACCGATTACGTGAAGCACCCCTCTCTCTCCCGCCCGCACTTGTCTGTGGCCCCGGCTGCGCTTCCGCAGCAAGCTGCACGCACGGTCGAGTTTTCCCCGAAAAGCGGGACTGAGCCTATCCCGCGCAGGATATCCCGCCCGACACTTAAAAATCGGGACGTCTGGCAACACTGCGATGAGATCATCTCGAGAGAATACCTTTTCAAACAAAAAAACTATATTGCCCGAAAAAAATTGAGTTGTAATTTAAAAAAAAAATAGAAACATCCGAATTTAATTCCTCCTACTTTTTGGGCAGTCGCTTAAAATACTGTTATAGTAGTCACAGCAGATCTTTGTGTCTTTGAAGTTGGCTGCAAGACTCTGCGCATTTGCTATTTTTGTGCCAATGTTGAAGTAGAAGATAGCATTGTATTGTTTTTGTTTTCGACTAAATTCAAAGAACCGGCGTTAGTACTTCAATTAGCGGTTTTAGAGGTGTTGCAAATTAACCTACTATTGTAAATAACGACAGTTTGATAAGAATTAGGCAAAATTAGATGTCGAATAATTTGGTGAAAAGACTTACGGCAAAACGATCGGCATGGCGAGAACAATGGAGGACTTTGTTCAATGAAATATGTATTTCTTCTGGATTTCACGACACATACTCAACCACTCAAGTAAAAACACTTCATCACTTATCGTTCCATGATATTTTAACACCCACAGCACTAAATTCACCATACACTCGGACGGGCCGCGTCTTTGAACAATATTCAAGGCGCAAGGATCGGTGTTGCCGAGTATTTGAATGAATTTACGGCATCCTAGTGTATTCCCGCGACACGTAGAAACCTGTCCGCGCGAGTAGGCATACACTGGACAGAAAATAAACGCCATAACAAAAGCGCGGGAACGAAAGTTTAATCAGCTTTGTCCTCAGAATGAGGCCTCAGGTACGATCGCTTATTCAGTCTTGTCCACTCTTTCACTCGCTTATGTTTGCCGCATCGTCCTATCTCGCTAACTTATGCAGTATACTCAATGACAAACTATTTCTTGCGCAATGGTTTGCAGAGCCTAACTTCAGAGTCACAAAGATCCTTTGTGACTACTATAGTCACCTATATCTGGTTAGATGTATCTCGTTGTTCTAGTGATTGCAAGCGTTGAGCATGAGTTACTGGGTCCAATATCCGTGTATAGAAATGTGTATTAGTGAGTATTTATATCTGAAATTTCTCAGCTCGGGTTGTGAATTTGTACCCTTCGGGTTGTGGCTAACTTGAGACTTAAACTTAATAGTCGAAATGTGAGTGTACTCTGTCTTGATTTTGGTCGTATATTTATTGTGTTTTATTTATATATTTGTCTACGTTATACACTTATGTACTGTGACTCACCTTCTGTGTTTATATTTTGTTCTTATTTATCTTATTCTATTTTATTCATTTAAATATTGTATGTTCCGTTTCCGTGAATGTGTCCGTGGCATCAACAGTGGGCCCTATCAGAATATCAGCGCAGCGATATTTTCTTTTTAATATCGTTGCACATGCTGAGATAGGATGCTGTCGCCTTTTTGGTCTCGCACGGGGTTTATTTTTTTATTTTAATATTGTTTGTGTTTTGCTTATGTCGTGTTGACTGTGCGGGTCACAAATAAATAATGTTTCTTTCTTTCTTTCCTTACCCTTTAGAGAAGGGGTCCGATCTGATATTATTCTACCTACGCTATTTATTACCAAATGAGGTCACAAATTACACCCATACACAGTTTCATTATTGTCCTGACAAAGGCCACCGTTAAAACGAAAAAAATTAAACCATGAAAGCAAAGTACAAAGGTATTGAAAATTTCACGACAAATCTTTATGAAGACGTTGTAATTTACAAAATTACGGCGGAATTTATTACGTTGGCATTTCGTTTTGTCTTTGAAATTTTCAGGTTAACGATATTATTAAAATCTTGGTGAGAGATACGGAATTCATTATCAAAATAAAATAGTTATGGAGAGGTTTTGTGTTCGTTTTTTATTGAAAAGGTGGTTTGTTTCGCACTAGAGTGAAAAAGTTTTACGAAAAATTGGTTTAAGAATTTTAAATCTGAAGGTTTTGGTACCTCTTCTTACTTTTGCTGGACAATATTTTATTCATATGGCCTGAAGCTAAAAGAAGAAATGCTGAATGAAACTAAGGCCTACTTGTATCTAACACCAAACACCACATTTATTTAGCGCTAAATATATTTTAAAAAGCATTCTATCTCTGTTTTGACGATAGGCAGAAACAGAAAGACGATTTAAATTCGTTTAGCACTAGCTGCATTTAGCTATTTGTGCAAGTGGTCCTTATTCGGTCAATAATTGCATACAGTACAACTATTTTTTTAATGTCCCTCGTCAAACTTCGTGTTTCGTCAGTCGTCGAATTACTATCAGTTGCCCTTTGCACTTGGTGCAGACCGGACGCTCTCAATCAACTTGAAAGTATATAGAGTTGTTAATACTCTTGTAACGTAATGTAATTTATTTTAAAGAATGGGAGGAAACAGTAACACAATGTTGAAACACGATGTTTGCCGAGAGACATTAAGAAAATAGTTGCACTGTATTTTATTTTTGCGTTAGTTTTAATTATCTTCAAAGTATAACGGAAAAATGTGATCCTATTTTCTGCTTCTCAATTAAATAATATGTTTCTCACAAAAAAAATGCCGAAAGACGTCATCTGCTGAACATAGACCTCGTCCAAGTATCGTCACATCGACCAGTCCTCTGTGTCTCGCATCCATTGGATTTCCGCAGCCTTAACCAGCTCATCGGTGGTTACCACTCGAATGAAGTGGATCACAAAAATGTGAACTTATTGTGCGGCTTGCAATGGTTGCAACTTAGCTGCGGTCCTATGGCCTGATTTATCCCAGGCCAGATAGCGCCAGGCCAGGCTGACAGCCCGCGGTGGTCTGACGTCGTCCGTTCATTCCGTCGTAAGTCAGTAACTTCATAGGCGCGGCACGGCGTCCATAGTAAACTGCCAGTCAGCTGATCAACATTGCACAACTTTAAATGGCGGCCAGCAGGCTGCACCAGGCCAACTGACGCTATGGGAACACTCAATACGGGCCGCGGCAGGCTGCGCCAGGCGTTGCCATGTCAGTTGCCAGCTTCATTCATATTATTTATTTGTTAAAACTACATAAATACAAAGGAGGACCTCTGTTTGGGCCTTCGGAGGATACAGGCGTGATGGTGTTTTGCCTCCCAAATCCCAAAAACATCTAGGTTAGTGAGGTTTAAAGATAATCTACAACCAAAACTTAAAAATCTTCTTTCAACTTTTACTAACTAGTATTCTCTACCAAAATAAAGTTCATCATATTATCGCTATCCCAAGACCCTTTTATTGATGAATCAATTGGATTACTCAGTATCTATCTATCTAATACCAAAATAGTTTTACAGTTTCGTTCGTCCGGATGAAGAATTTTGAGATTGAAGTCTAAACTTTATCTCTCCTTTATTAACTTTTCTGGTCTCATTATCTTTGAGACGAAGCTCTAACGACATTATGTTTTAATCTCCAACCTAGATTTCAACCTAAACGCGGTCGGGAAATAGTCGGGTTTAATTCATGCAACGAACTTTTAATTCTTGTTATAATATTTTCTTGTGATAGCTTATTTTATACGAAGTACTGTAATATATTGTTCTTAAAAACATTCTATGAACATGTAATTACAATATTTTTTTTTCCACAAAGGGGGAAGTACTGTAGGACCCCACACACACATTGGCGTGTACTTAAATAGCATTACGGTAAATAAATATTCTGTTGGCATTAGAACCTCGCGCGTTTCACTTGTCTCCACACACTTACCCATACCTAGACACCGCTAGCCGCACATACATTTGGTATATCCTCTGCACTCACGATAATATAATAGCGAGGTTGTATTTTCAGACAAAAATATAATTAGTATAAATTAAGGGTGTAACATAAAGGTGTTATCATATTTTATAAAGAGCTTGAAAGAACTACTTCAATAACGTCCTACTTCTAAAACAAAATGAATAAAGACATTACTCGTAAAAACATAGCTAGGCTATTAGACGGATGCCGTTCGCCAGATGGCTCAAATATGAGTACATGTTGTCCATTAGTAATGAAATGAAACCTTTGGCAATGCAGTATATATCTATTTCGGCCGGTTTCGGCAATCACTTTCAGATAGACCGAGAAACGAAATAAGTTATCTGAAGTTCTGGACACGGATTACCAATCAAAATTGGATATTTTATGTGGAATCATTCGACTACATTTTTATTTATGTAGTTATTTTTTCAATAAACGTAAATATACCCACGCCCACGCCCTTTTCCCACGAAAAATTACAGAACGTCACCTGTTACGGTCCTTGCATAATCTTTTTGCTTCTTTTACGGTCATACGAACACGTCGGTTATGATCGAGATTTTATTTGCGACAAGCCCGAAAAATACCAAATTTTCATCAAATCTTCGAAAATGCTTCTTTAGAGCTCACTTTTGTTATATTTATATGGAACTCTTGCGCAAAATTCATGCGTCTAGCTAGACCCAGCAGTCCAAGAAATGCTCATGCGCTACCACGGGCAGATAGCGCAATTATGTGGGACTCTAACCCACTAAAACTTCACGGTGTCCTCCTGTGCCGCTTATGGCAGGAACACGGGCACGCGTTAGCACTCATCCGTGAACCCGACGCGGCTGTCCGCTCCTCTGGGGAGTACTCCCCATCACCGGCGCACTAGAACACACTGCACGCCGTGACCACCCCAAGGACCAAACTAGCACATGGGTGCCGACCCCGTGTATGCACCCTTGGTTCCCCTGTGACGATCAGTTCAATAGCCAAGTCACCTACCACTTTTCGGCCGCAGGGGATAGGGAGAGCGGCAATCACTATACCGATAGTCCTCCTCCCCAGGGCCCAACCGTGTCCGCCATCAGACGGTGGCAACATCATTCAGGCCGCCGAAGGTAGGGAGAACGGCGCACCGCTAAACTCCTCTACCGCCTTAAAAAAAGTATTTTTATTCCTTTGAAGAGTAGGCCACCAGGCGCAACGTCTGTCAAGTAATGAAACGCAAGCTGATTTTTTTCTTATGATTTATCTAAATTACGAGACAGAGGAGCTTGTGGCTAAATAATAA
Organism: Orthosia gracilis; assembly: GCA_947562075.1. Classification (NCBI taxonomy): domain Eukaryota; kingdom Metazoa; phylum Arthropoda; class Insecta; order Lepidoptera; family Noctuidae; genus Orthosia; species Orthosia gracilis. The sequence goes on along the minus strand of OX387274.1, from coordinate 30,598,711 downwards.
CAGCCGCACGGATCGATCTTCAAGGTTAAGCAACGCTTGACGAGGTCGGTCTGTGGATGGGTGACCATTTTCAACATACCGAGTTTCCTCCGTGCTTCGGAAAGCACGTTAAGCCGTTGGTCCCGGCTGTCATTTGAAGATCTTTGACAGTCGTTACGGGTAGTCAGAAGCTTGATATCTGACACCAGTCTTGCCAAAGGGTACCGTGTTACCCAGTAACTGGGTTGTGGAGGTCAGATAGGCAGTCGCTCCACTTAAAACACTAGTGCTCAGCTGAATCCGGTAAGACTGGAAGCCGACCCCAATATAGTTGGGAAAAGGCAAGGCAAGAGAGATTTATCTAAACTACAGTGGTAAAAATAGCTTGTTGTCTATCATGAAAATAAAACTACACCTTACAATGTTCATATGAAACCGCACTATTTCCAGCAATCCACACGCAAAAACTTCTTAGTGTATTATGTTGTACATTAATTGAACTACGGGTATAAAAAAGGAACAAACCCGTCCCAACCACGTTATTAATATCATTAACAGTATTTCTAAACAATAAATAATTCAGGCTAATTGGTGCATAAATTAACAATTTATTCGGAGTTCAGAATATTTTATAAACTGCAAATAATTCATTTAAAATTCAATCGGAAGCGAGTGTTGGAATTCAATTTGCATTTTATTTCGAAACTAACTGAATCATAGCTTCGTTATTGCCCATCGGGAATTGTTAGGATTTTGCTAAATTAATTTATTATACTGAAACTTCACACTTCAATAATAAAAAAAACCTAGTACTTTAATACATTCGTTGTACCATTTTATAATGATTTCGCAATACAGTCCAAGGAACACGTTTTGTTTTTAAATAAAGTAACAGTATTGTGTCAAAATTAAATAAAGTTTAAATACATAAAGTTATTGTAAAAATCAAAAAGTGCTTAAGAAGCGAACTAATGATAAACACATTACACTCTTTTGCGTCGTGTAGTCGGGATAAAAAGACTTTAAAAAGAAGAAAATCATTCTGTGCTGTCGGAGGATACATAATAAGTTTTGGTCAGTCAGCTCACGATTATACATCCTCCGACTGCACAGCATGATTTTCTTCTCGTTTACGTCTTTGGTTTTTGATTTTTTACATTAAGTTTTTTATTTATAACTTTCTAGTTATACATTTTTCGATTTACTATTAAACATATAACTGTTACATATTTTTATAATTAACTCTTAAAACCCTTCATTTTGATACCCCAAACGATGGGGTCTGGTCAATTAAAAAAATGAGAAGAAATATTAAGCTATCAAACTTGTTCATAAGTCAAAACTTTAGCATGTTTTGAACAGTATACTCTGAGTTTTAATGATAAATGATAGTATTAGTTTATTAACTAATTACGTAAAGGTCATCAAAACATACCTAGTTGCTAGCAGAGTTCATATGTAGGCGGAATTTATAGCGGAAAATTTAATATAATAGCGAGTTTTAATGATACATTTTAATATTTTCCTGAAACGGATTTGTTACTAATTACTTAAGAGTCATCAAAAAAAACCTAGTTGTTGGCAGAATAGCAGAGTTCATATGTCGGCGGAATTTATAGCGGAAAATTTGCCCCAAAAGTTCACTTTGAACCTCACTGGGAAACAAATAAAGTAATTACCATTTCATAGTAAAAACGATGATAAATGATAATAATTTATTATAATCAAACTTTTGAAACCCCTAGACAAAGTTATCTTTGTTAATATAAATAGTTTAATTAGATATTCCTAAAGGAGCGTTCACACTGGTAGTCTAATCAACAAGAATAATGTCACGACAGCATCCAACAAGATTACAAAATGTAGCAATGTGTTTATGAACAAACGGCGAGATAGTAAAAAATAAGTTTAGCAAACTCGAATTTTTAAAATGTATTTCAATTATACCATTAACATGGAATTTTGGATTGTCAATTTATTTATTGATTTATTTATTAGTTTATCCTCGAGCTGGAACGCCTTGCAGCAATTACACCAATGGAGCACAATCTTATAAACTCACTATAAGTCTAGGTTTCCTCATGATGTTTTCCTTCACCGTTGTCAGCAATGTCCAAGATAATCTTGGAAAGTACATATGAATTTGAAAAAGTCACATTGGTACTTGCCCGGATTCGAACCCACGACCTCAAGCACGAGAGGCGAGGTCTTAGCCACTGGGCCATCACGATGACATGAGTGTCAAGAAGTCAGAAAGCCAGAAAAATTAAGCTAAGTGTACATTATAAAGTGAAGATCTATTGTCAAGAAACTTGATCGACACTTTTTAACCACTTTTTTTTTTGCTTGGAGCAACAAATTAGATGTAATATCGCAAAAACAATTGAAATACCAAAATCGCTATATGCCTATAATATTTGAGGAGTTCCCTCGATTTCTACAAGATCCCATCATCAGATCCTGACCTTATGACTATGGGGCCAACTAGGTAGTATACCCTTTCAAACAAAAGAAGAATTTTCCAAATCGGTACAGGCGTCTTTGAGTAATCGGGGAACATACATAAAAAAAAAGAAAAGATGCCGACGAATTGATAACTTCCTCCTTTTTTTGAAGTCGGTTAAAAATCCATGTTTTGTAGACGTTTTTCTTCATCAATGTTATTTAATAATGGCTATGAAAGTATCCCCATTGATCGATTTAAATACTGTAAATCGGCATTAATCTTCACCAGGTGCAATAGAATTGTACCTTTTAACCAATATACAATTTCATTTAAAACCAATTAACTAGAAAGCCATTAAAATGCTTACAACCAAGAAAAGTTAGGTTTATTCTTTCATATTTAATGTTCTGGCCACATCTGGTGTTACTGGAGTCTGACCCCAATATAGTTGTGTAATGGTGATTGATGTCCCTAATGGCTTGGAGTGTTTGCGTCCGGCTAAATCCGTGGCTAGGGTCCGGGCAGAATTATTTTTGTGCCATTGACAATAGCTAGGTATTTTTTTTGTGAGTTATTGAATGCGAGATAATGCATTCTGTATTAGCCTCGTTTTATGGATCTGTATCTATTGTTTATTAATAAGGCAGTTTCCTGAGTAGAAAAAATTATGATTCTATTTAATCTGTCAGTGACATTATCAAATAGAATAGAATAGAATAGAATACTCTTTATTATGTACACCATAAAAGTTACAGAAAGTATAGAAGAAGTAAACATTACACTGGGTGACACAATGGGCGGCCTTATCGCCCAAAACCAAATAATATGTTACCGGAATTTTTTGCTTTATCAAATAATTAAAAATTGACATAGATAAAACACATCAAAGTTCAGGAGTGGGGGCTTGTTACGCCACTTTGTCAGTATAAAGTGTAGCACACAATGACGTCACAAGATATTTCAACGCACTGTATCGTCCGTGGTATCGTCGAAATTTTTGTTTACGTGGCTAACAAAAATACAGTGTCCAATATTTTAAGGTTATCTAACTGACGGAATAAATATATATTTTTTGTCACCTACCCTATTAAGTAACACGGTTATTTTTCTGACTTTATAATTATTATTTAGAATCTTGAAAAGGCGCAAGTTAATTATGATTTACATAACATACAAGCAAGCAGCTTATGCTAAGCTGGTGAGTTCTATATTTAGTTTAGTAGTAGTAATAACTTTCCAAATTGTTAGAGAGCTAGAGCTGTCTATAGGGATTCCAAGTGTCTTTCTATCTCAGAGATTTTGCAACTTCGCAAGCTGTAATTATCTATGCTGGCACTTACATCCTTCTAACCAAGCAGACGCTTGAGACACAGCAACTCAATAATATATAGATAATTGTTTATTATCCAGGCACACTGTTAAACCCAAGTTGATATGCTTGAGACACAGCAACTCAATAATATATAGATAATTGTTTATTATCATAACATAACCCAAGTTGATATGTCAAGAGTGGATTAAATATAACCTACAGTTATGTTATTTAGGTGATGATTGCCGGTGAGTAGGTTTTTCTTTTAATAACAATGCCCCACACTAGAAATTTCTCTCTGTTTCGTGGGTGAATTCACATCAGATCCGGAATAACTGAGGTGAAATGGTGGTCAAGCGCGAGTCTATGATATATAAAAAATAAAAAAAGCTATCTAGGCCATACAAATATTTGATCCGTGCGGGAATCGAACCCGCGACACGCAGAGCAGCAGCCTGTCGCTCAACTACTACGCCAACCGTGTCATCAGGTCACTAAGCCAACCGTGTCGTAAAATGCCCGACATCATATATTAATATGCTGACAGGCATTCCATTCTGATCTTTCACAAGTATAACACTATCTACTAGATTTTCAAGAACCATCCAATCAACAAATCATACACTGAGATGATCCTCATTACATTAAAAGCAACCGCACTTCATACAGCCAGCCCCTAATTCTATAGATACAAACGCAAGCACTCTAGATGTCCCTTGATCGCGGGTTCAAAATTACCTTTTCCCACTCAAGTGATCTTTACCGACCTTAATCTTAGCATTATCATAGAATAAAAAGAAAAATCTAGAAGCGAAACTCATGCAATTTCTCTACCACCGTAAACGTCATAAAATACTTATTTGTATTGTATAAACTCAATTTCTTATAGTATTATTATGTACATTCCTGCACAACACATGTGTGAGTACTATGTACTAACTATAAACCTACCATTTACTGTATTTTACGTTTGTAGACTTGTATGTGTCCTCACAGTTTAGAGTTTGTCATGCTCTCTCAAATGTTTATCTGATGATGGCACATGTTTTGGACAATATGGTTCTCTTAATGATGGTGGAGCTGTCTGGTGCAAATCCATGCGTAATATTTGTGCACGGGCGCCATCAGTTGGGATTGGTTTTACTTAAGCTGCCTCGGCCTGGTTTTTTAATTACCTCTGAATTTTTGAGTTTGTTTTACTCTAGACGCTATTACGTGCACGTCTTTTTGCATCGTGCACACATATTAACTGTCTAACAAAAATGATGTAACCAATAAGTACTTTGTTATTAAATTTAACTGATGAAAAAGAGTCTCCGTGGAGTTTCTTGCACGTTCTCTCCATGGAGAACTACTTACGCTTGCGAATGTGCAACTAGCATTAAAATATTTTGTATTTGAGCTTATTGCGCAGATTCCATGACATTTGTTACGGGTATTCGGAAGCTTGAAAGGCTCACAACCGGTCTGACTTACAGGCAGTATCAGGACTGACTTACTGGTAAATGGAGTTAAGATAGGCAGTCACTCTCAGTAAAATACTGTCCATCCAGCTAGATTGGAAGCTGATCCCAACATGGATGGGTACGAGTAAAGGCACGGCTGATTGAGTTCCTACGGTCGTATAAAATTGACCGACCGTCGCAAGAAATGACACAATATTGACTATTTTGAAAATCGCTTTTTGTCTATTTTAGCTCAATCAATATCAATTTAGCTTTCTAAAGCCAATTAAAAATACAAATACGAAACCCATTGAACGTTGATCAGCAATCACAATAGAAACAACAATAGCTTACGCATGTGTGCGCGCGACGTTTCAGACGAACAATATTTGTAAGTATGTGAGAACCATGTACCTAATCAAATAAATGAATTTACCTGTTGTAATACTTTTTACCTATTGTAATACTTTTTACCTATACGTAATATAGTAGTGTTATTCTGGGTGCATCGTCCTCATCCTCATGTATATGAATTAATGTATGTATGTAAATATTGTAAAAAAATCTTTTTTAAACAGTAAGTGTGAAGTTTCTTGTCCTTTCTTCTCCATACAAGCTAAGTTTTCGAATGGACGGTAGAATCAATTATTAATACATGTAAATTTAATTTTTGACGTTCAAAAGTGTCGCTTGGCCTAATTGAAATAAAAAATAATGATTTTGACGTTTGATCTTACTAAGCGAGTTAAGTCCGAGTTTCTCACCTCTAAATTATCGTAGAATTAATGTGACAAATTGTCAAGCACTCTACATCTGCTATGATTGGCTGTTGAAAATTCATTCAACCAATCACAGCAGATAACTCGGTCCTACTCAACTTTGCACAAGGCTGGTTTTACTTCCCGAAATCAACTGTATTGTCACACCGTTTTCAACGCGTTCGAATCAGGACTGTCGCATCTTATATCCCTATTCTTTGCCTTTGCCGTAGGCTCATCTTAAATTAAATTGATGTTTGTTGGAATAATACATTTTAAATTTTCGTGTGGGTGGGTACGAGGGAGCAAGACAAGCGGTAAATTGGTAAAGTTTTTTGGAGAACACTAGAATATTGTTTCTTTTCGGTACAAATTTTTAATGAAGTTAATTTTTTTAGGTGACTGCCAGATCTTTCTTACTTTCAGACTATTTCTTAGTAATAAATAATTACGATTTGGCAACAATTCGCGGATTCATCATAAAGATCCTACTGAAATTATATTTCGGATAATTGCAAATGACGACACATACATAAATCGAGATTCGCGACCGCTTATTGGCTTATTTCAAGTGATAGCTCATGTCATCTCTTATTGTTGACAAGCATTATTTAAGAAGAGGGAAAAAATTTGAATATTCGAAATTGTATGAACGACAAAAAAAGGAAAAAAATGTGAATAACAGCGTGACGGTTGACAGGGGAGAATGGAAGAATACGTGTTGCACTGACCCCAAATAACCAGCCTATGGTATAGGAGAAGGAATATGATTCTGAATGAGCAGGGGCGATAACTCGTGTCTTCTGTGTTTGGGAAGAGGCCTTTGCCACGCATTAGAAAAAGATACTATGCCTATTAATATTAATAATGTATTATAGGAATGCTGCTGCTTGACAGAAAGAACAACGAGATGGAGATCGGTAGAAGAATCCAACACTCATGGAACAAATACTGGAAGTTGCGTGAAATATTCAAAAGTACAATGCCAACAATCCTAAAAACAAAGGTTTTGAAGTCCTGCATTTTACCGTGCTTCACCTATGGCTGCCAAACTTGGAAGTTTACATCAAAGGTCAATAACCAATTAATAATCTGCCAACGGGGAATGGACCGTAGTATGCTAAATATTAGGAAAACCCAAAAAATCAGACACACTAAAATAAGCGAAACCACAAAATCCATAGATGCTCTTGAATATGCCAAAAATATAAAATGGAAATGGGCTGGACATGTAGTAAGACTTCAGGACCAGAGATGGACTAGAAGAGTAACCTCATGGAAAGGGCCACAAGGGAAAAGAAAGAAGAATCGCCCAATATCAAGATGGGAGGATGATATAAACTACTGCTGGCCCAAAATAGCTACAAGTAGCTTAAAACAGAACCAAATGGAAAGACTTTGAGGAGGCCTTCACCTGTTTAAGGGGTTCCTGCTAAACTCTAGTGTTATTTTAAAAATTAATCACTTACCGATAGGTATTTGATATTAAGCAGGAAATAAAAGGCTTTTTTATTTTATTTTATTTATAGGAATGCTAAGAATTAATATAATTGTATAAGATCTTTATTGATGAACAGAAGTCAGTCTTAAAATTAATTCTCCTTTAGGTCTACTCTTTAGACATCGTAGAACGGGACATCTCGTCTTTTACCTACACCACTCAACCCAGCTTAATTACTCGTAGGCTTACTTCTAACAATATCGATATATTATTATTTTTCTTCTTCTTTTCGCGAACCGCAAGACAATGGGTTGGAAAGCCTCCCACAAGATGGAACGATGACCTGGTAAAGGTTGCAGGTATCAGCTGGATGTGGGACGCACGGGATCGGTCAATGTGGCGATGCCTAGGGGAGGCCTATATCCAGCAGTGGACGTCTTTCGGCTGAAATGATGATTCTTCTAACAATATCTTACAAAGTACTGCAATTTCACACAAATGGTCATTCTTTAACTATTTACTACCTTCAGAAAAAATACTTATACTTACAAATATTGATAAACATCTGTTCGCTGGATGTTTAAAAAAAACAAAAACAAACTCGAAGTCGAACATAGAACCTCCTCCTTTTTGAAAAAAGTGTTTGAAACTTAAAAAAATTGCACTCTAATACAAAAAGTACATAAATGAGCCAACAAAATATTTTTCTAACTTCACAATAATGAGTGATGCGTCATCCCATACAAAGAAACCGTGCCGACGTAACTAGCGTTTTTCATCTGATTATACCGATTAGTTTTTGTAAATCGATCGCGTTCGGTTCCGTTCTACGGTGATAGATAGATCACCGTCTATATCCGTGGAACGGAACCGAACGCGATCAATGTAAAAAACATAATCAGTACAGTACGTTGGCACGGTTTTTTATATGGGATGAGACACCACTCCACTAACAGGACACACCCACACTCATCCACACTCACCCACACCACCTACACTAAGACTACGTAACTACTATCAATACAACTCTGTCTAACCCTTCGGTTAATACTGGCGTGATGTTATGTTATGTGTGTGTGTGTAACAGAATGCATCGAGCTTTTGAAAAAGTCTGTGTGTATTTCGTACACGTACGAATGCTAGAGACAACACACTGCAAAGCCAAACCTATCCTGAAAGACGACCCCTATACTGTACTTACTGCATCCATTTTGCATGATGAAGGATTAGCACACTTCCATTCAAACATTATCGACAGTTCACAGTCTTGAGACCGCAAAGACTTATCTTAAGGCTATGCGCACAGTGAATGCGCGGTGACTAGGGCGGTGCAGGAGCAGTGGCGGGTCTCTTCATCAGAACGTACAACACTGTTCTAAATCTTCCTTAACGTTGACGGAACAAAAGACCGTTCCAGATTACGTATCCGGCACCGTATACCGTAGCGTTGTAAGTTCCGATCAAGAGACAAAAGCTTAAAGCCTCGTTCCTGGAGACGCAAGGCGACTCGCGGCGCGTGCTTCGTGTCGTCTCGGCACGTCAGTCGATGTGACGTGCGATAGACATGATGCGATAGATGTCGTTTATGAAAAGAGTTTCATAAGTATCTGTGTGTTTTTAGATAATAAATACCTACCGATAATATATTGCTATAAGTATTAATTATTTAGGCCAATCAGCGTTGAGTTTAGTAAAATCTTATTTAAATGATAGACAGCAATTAGTTCAAATAAACGGTGTCAATTCGTCCGGGTTAACCGTGAAAATGGGGGTACCCCAGGGTTCAATTTTGGGTCCTTTCTTATTCCTAGTCTACATTAACGATTTACCCCATCTATTGAATAACAATTTAAACATGGTGTTATTTGCTGATGACACTTCTTTGATTTTTAAGATAAATAGACGTACGAGTAACGTTGACGACGTAAATGACGTCTTGCGACAGGTTCAAAATTGGTTCACGGCTAATAATTTAGTTTTAAATGCTAAAAAGACTAAGTGCGTAAAATTTGCCTTGCCGAATGTCAAAAGTACTGATTGTGACATTATCTTGGGTAGGGAGAAGCTAGAATTTGTCGATAAAACGGTATTCCTGGGGATCACGCTAGACTCAGGGTTGCAATGGGGTCCTCATTTAATATCACTTGCAGGGCGGCTAAGTTCGGCAGCTTATGCTGTTAGAAAAATTCGTCAGTTTACTGATGTAGATACCGCGAGGCTAGTCTATTTTAGCTACTTTCATAGTATAATGTCTTACGGTATCTTACTATGGGGAAGGGCTGCAGACATTGAGTCAATTTTTATTCTGCAAAAACGAGCCATCAGAGCGATATACCATCTTCGCCGGCGCGATTCTCTAAGGGAACTGTTTAAGGACATTAACATCATGACGGTACCTTGTCAATATATTTATGAAAACATCATGTACGTTAGAAAAAATTTACATCTTTTCAGTAAAAACGGCGACAGACATAATTATGTTACTAGAAATAGGGACCAATTAATCCAGCCAGGTTTCAGGCTGGCTAAAGTAGCATCATCTTTTATGGGGTACTGTATAAAATGTTACAATAAAATACCTCCCCACATTCTAGAACTGAATGAGACGAAATTTAAAACTTGTATAAAACGCACACTATGCAGGCAAGCATATTATAAGTTGGGGGATTACATCGCTGATAAAAATGCTTGGCTAAATGCTGGTCCCGCTCCGCAGCCATTAGGGCGCAAAAACAATTAGTGATGGGCAGAAAAGTTTTGCAGTATTGTTGGAGCTGCTGAAGACTGTATGAATATATTTGTATTGTATAAACTCAATTTCTTTTAGTATTATATAACTGCACAGCACATGTGTGAGTACTATGTTCCGACTGTAAATCTACCTATGTGTCGTTGGTTGACTTCTGTGTGCCCTGGCATTTGAGTGTGTCATGCTCTCTCTAATTTCTCTCTGATGGTGGCACATGTGTTGGATCATTCGGTTCCCTCCATAATGGTTGAGCTGAGTGGTGCCGATCCATGCGTCATGTTCGTGAACGGGCGCCATCAGTTGGGATTGGTCATAACTTAGCTGCCTCGGCCTGTCATTGCATTTTTATGTTGAAATTGTTTGTTACTCTAGACGCTTTTACGTGCACGTCTTTTTGCATCGTTCTCACATATATGTATTTATTTATTTTTTAACAAGAATGATGTAACCAAAAACTTGTAATTGAAACTGATGGAAAAGAGTGTCCGTGGAGTTTCTTGCAATTTCTTCTCCATTGAGATCTACTGACGTTTGCGAATTTGCAACTAGAGTCATATATTTTTGGTGTTTGACAATTCAAAAGTACCTTTAAGGTTTATTTGAAATAAACTATTTTTGTTTTTTTTTTATTTTAGACTTTTAGATTACGTAATTATTTTAAAACTACATTAATTTTATTATTTTTTGTGCAACTCCTTCATGCATGCGGAGTTTACCTGTAAGTGATTGTTGCACTGTTGCATATACTTTTGCATGCCACCATTAGCAGCGTTGAGCGTAGCGTGAGGAGCAGCGGTGCCCGCCACTGCGCCCGCGGCGTGCATGGAATTATCTTCTCACAAAATATTGATGATGTCGTACTCCATTGCTGACGGTGGCTCACGCCTGCGTTGTGCGGTTGCCAAACAAAACTGACAGAATGTCCCGCCTCAAGCGCCACTTTGAGTGCAGTAACGGGTATCGCCGTAAGTTCGTATTGGCGCATGCGACGCCGCGGGCCCCGCTGCGGAAAACGTTTTGAGAGCAGTAGTGATAAAATAATGAACGAACCCACGACTTACAACTTGTAAGTCGCGGCCGTTACCAATGGGCCGCCACTGCTTTTAAAAGTTCAATGGGCAACAATAAGGCATTTTTCTAGATTAAAGTTGATATCCAATGCCGATAACGCTGAATAAAGCAGCTCAAAGTAAGAACATTACTCTTACAGTGCATACATTCGCGTCGTCTTGTTAGACTGATGTCTGTGCTCCTCACCCTGGCCGAGGCCTTAGACGTTTCTACCTTGCGAGTACTCAGTTCAACTCTATCCGGATATAGCCGAGTTCTGATTGACTATCTCTTCGTATGCAATATTGATATTACTCCCAGCCAATATTGATTCTGAGTTCGGCGTAATGTTGACTTCGTCTAGGCAATATTGCTCATTTAGAAGATTGTTTGGGGATACAAGATATATAATACATATAGGTAGAAATATACCTCCTTAAGTGCATATAAGGAGAGGCGTGAATAGTGAGATATATCAATTAATAGGTAAATGAAAAGGCTTATAACCTGTCCTAGACATCAAAGTCAACGGTGATAATAATTTGTCAAAAAACACTTTGAAAAAAAAAAACTACAAGTGACTTCTAAATAAAAACACTACAAAGTGAAAAATAACTTCAATTTCGGAAGTCGGTGTTCCTGCTTTTGTAGCTTTGTTTTTTGACAGATCTTTACCAAATGTAAATGGGACCACATGAAAAGCTTTCCGGTTTCAAATAAAAAAGGAACATCAAAATCGGTTTACCTAGGAAAAAGTTTTGAGGTAATACACATGTAAAAATACAATCGAATTGAGATCCTACTGCATTTTGAAATCGGTTAATTATTGTCTCATTTTTCAACCAGAGCAATGGAGCCCCGTGAGTTTAACAGTGCCCTCGACCTTTAAATTGTAGGTCGTAGGTTTGATCCTAGACTGGTGCTTTAGTTTCTGTAATTTATTTAATTATTATTATATACTTTATTGTACACCACAAAAAACATACAGGACAAACGTTCCCAAAAACAAGTGTACAATGGGCGGTCTTATCGCACTAGGCAATCTCTTACAGACAACCATTGGATGGACTGAGCAATAGGAGAAGAATTTAGGACTGTCAGTGTACAAATTAACATAAATAATACACTACTTACACATAATAACATAAAATACAAACATACAATATATAAATTATACTAATATCAAAATAACAGAGACAGGAGAAGAATAAAAAATATAGTGAAAGGTAATGCTCCTTCACTATTTTCTTGAACGTTAGCAGTGTTTGAGCACGTCTTATTTCAATAGGTAATAATTCCACAACCAAGCCGCTTGAATCGTGAAGGATTTGTCAAAGAAAGAAATGCAATGCATACGAATACTTAATTTTAGATTTTCCGATGATCTCAAGGACCTAGAATGGGTGTCACAGAGGAACCTAAACCGTTCTTTGAGATAAAAAGGAGTAAAAGGATTAAATAGCACATTATAAAGCAAAGGTTTTTTTTACGTCTTTTTAGTTCGCTTCCTAAGCAGACAGGTTCTTTGATTTTTTGAATGAACTATTTTATTTATAACTTTTTAGTTAACATTTTTTTTTCGAATTGGGCACATTTAAACATATGTGTTATATATTTTTGAATTCACCTCTTAAATCTCTTTATTTTTTTGACACAACACACGATGGGTATACAAGAAAAAAAATGTGCCTCCACAATATGTAGCCAGTAATCATCAAAGAATCATCAAAATCGGTCTACGCATTTGGTTCCTAGAACGCCACATAGGAAAAAACATACATACATATACTGATAAACCTCCTTCGGTAGTCGGGTAAAAATGGGAGGAAAGCTCCTAAAGCTGCTAGTTTTACAGCTCTATATATTTCACAAGGAAATCAAAACAAAACAACAATACAGTACTTAGTTCTGAATTCAAATTATTATACACGATAAATCTAATAGTTGATGGACATAGAAATTAGCATTCGTTTGTATTCGGAAATGCGATGATTGCCGAGGGACATTAAGAAAGTAGTTGTACTGTACTTATCTTTTACGATTTTTTTCGAAAAGTCACCGCGGCACATCATAATAAAGCGGTTATATTAATGCATAATAAAGCGGTTAAATTCGATTAGGCAAATTAAAGCTCGCAAATAGTTTTAGTTTAATCAAAACTTAAACCAAAACACTAACATCCTAGTTTACAGCTGTTCTAGAACATTCTCGACATAACTGACAATAAACTGGCAGTTCTAACGGAAACTTCCGAGTTCGAACCCCAATAATTGTGTTAGAGTTTACTAGTTCATAAAACTGGGTTTGTTTCACAATAGTTAAGTTCATAGTTTTACCACAGACTGCCACAATTTATGTCAGCTAACTTGAGTTTACAGGAAAACTGGAATATAAGTCTAAACGTTGTTTTTTTTTTGTAAAACGGTATCATCATGATCAGTACATTTGCACTGATTCAATCACACCAATTCTTTACTGCTAGAAACCTTAAAAAGACTTATATTAATTGAGACTTTCATTTCTGAAAACGGAAACTATAGCATACAGAGGTCCTTAATCAACATCAATTGTGATCATCATCAGCCTTTTTAATGTGCCCACTTCTGGGAGACAGGCCTCCTTCCCTGTGTTTTACTTACTTACGAAATCAAAAAATATCTATACATAGGTTCTCGGGTTCCTAAAGATATTAGACAAAGGGCAATAATTGCTGTAATTTTGTTAAGACGAAGTAACTAGGTTTTACTGATCTCTGATTCATTATCATTCGTCAGTTATGTACAGTTTGAAACGTCGGCCAGAAGTGCAACTGTAGTACAGTACAACTTTCTTCTTAATGTTCCTCGGCAAACATCGTATTTCCGAATATAAACGAATGCTATTTTCCATGACCTTCAGTTATTAGATTTATCGTATATAATAATTTGAATTCAGAATGATTTCCGTGTGATTTATATAGAGCTGTAAAACTATTTTCCTTTAGCAGCTTTCCTCCCAATTTTTTAATAAATTATTATTAAAAGGATATTAACAACTTTATATACTTCCAAGTTGATTGAGAGCGTCCGGTCTGCACCAGGTGCAAAGGGCAACTGATAGTAAGGTACGACGCCTGACGAAACACTAAGTTTACCGAGGGACATTAAAAAATAGTGGTACTTCTAAACTATTATGATCGTGTTATGATAAAAATAGTACTACGAAATTAAAATGCTAAGAATAGGTTATAATCAGCTTATGATGTTACTAGGCATAATTACGGTAAGCTTTATAGTATTTAGGCATAAAAATCAATAGCAATAACGGAAACGTATTTTACGTATTTATTTCGTATTTTTAACCGACTTACCAAAAAGGAGGAGGTTCTGTGTTCGACTTCGAGTATATTATTTTTTTTTTAATATATTTTCACCGATATCTCCGTCAATTGTGGACCGATTTTAAAAATTCTTTTTTTGATTGTTAGAGTATATTTCGAAATTGGTCCTATTTTAATTTGGTGAAGATCTAATGAAGAAATTCGGAGATACACAGCAGAACTCTTCAATAAATGACGGCAAATCTCTCGGAATTGCTGCAACCGCATGTCTGTTTATTGTTTATACCATTTCATAACATAACATCACGCCAGTACGCTCTAAAGGGGTACGCAGATGTGTACAGTTCACCTTGATACACTCTCATTTCACCGGTTATGATCAAGTTTCATGGCATTCGGATAATCTATTCTGGCATTATAAGTACCTCACTAAAGGTAAGTTGCATAATAGGTACAACTAAAAAGTGTAAAATAAAAATCTTTTTTACAAAAAATAATACTACCGACTTCCAACTAAAAACACTAAAAAGTGAAAAATAACTTTCTTTTTCGAAGTCGGTGTCCATCACGTAAAAAATTGGTACCTACCAAAGACACGTGTGTTAGTGTTTTAGTGTTTAGCATTTTAGGAGTTGATTATTAAGCGTATTTGATATGCGTATAAAAAATATGTTTTAATATTATTATGTGTAAATAAATTGATGCTGTAGAATGGAATGCTTAAATATTATTATTAAATATTAATATTATTATTTAAATATTATTATTTGCAGTGCATCTCTGGAACTCTCTACCACACTCCCTACGCGATAGCCCTTCTCTCGATGTCTTCAAGAGGAAAATTAAGAAGCATTTTCTTTCAACGCAATAAATAATATTTGTAGATATTTACGTATATATATATATGTATATTTGTATTTATGAACGTAGTTCTTTTATGTATGTATTATTATTATATATTTAATTAGTATCTTACTGCAAAATTGTACACTGGATTACTGCCCTCAATTATTATGATCTCTATCATAATAATTATTATCCTGGTTTGCTGGAAGAAAACTCCATTTTGGAAAAAGTTTCTGAAAATGTATTGTTTTGGTGTACAATAAAGAATTAAGAATTATTATGATTAGAGAAATTATGCTTAAAACAATTATGCGTAAATAATGTTATGCATGTATACAACTAGGGTAAACAAAATATGCAATGTCTCAAAATTTTATACAAATGGATAGGGAACCGTATTGTACACTCACATTTTACGATTTATGTTTATTATCTATTGCCATCAACCGGTCATAAGTTCAGACTCCGGGCTGCTACTCCTACAATTCCAGATGGATAAATCTTATCCTCCTCCCAGAAGCGTGAACATGAGCTCAGCAGTAACACTTGCGAAGACTAGACCAACGAAGCGGTCTTGTTCTACATACATGGAAATAAAACCCAGAACATCATTTATATTCATGATCAACTAGTTGATTTTCGCAAAGGAGGAAGCGAATCGCGTTAGGGAGATGCAACGGAGACGCAATCACGCCCCTAACCACTGCCAAAGATGCCCCGGGCGTCGGGAGTCGCAAACCGATTCCCGGCCACCGTAGGCGCAGGCTTGCGGACGGCGAGAAATTGGTAACTCGCCGTCCGAAAAAGACCAGGCCCGAGTCGACGCTCGACGGCGCGTAGTGCTCCGAACGCGCCTCAAAGAGGTTTCAGCAAAAACTGACGGGGTCCGCTAGGGCAGATGCATTTTTGGGTCGTTGATAAATTTGAAAGAGAGTTACTGAGGCCCTGGCACAAGCAACTGAAGGAATAGGGATGGATTTTAGTCAGTAAAAGTCTGATACGCCCTCCCGCTTCACCCTGAGCGGGAGAAGTCATTGGATGATTTATCACCACAAAAAAGGACATCATAATATTTATGATCAATTCAGTTGCATTTTCCAACCCTACATAGTAGGACAAGAAACTTAAAACCATTCTCCAAACAATATGCTAACAGAATAAAGTTCTTTCGCTTCAATTTATGCAGACCTTATATATAATTTTCTTGTACACTCGGCATAATGATTAAGCGTACAGACCTCTACAGGTTGATTGTTTATTAATTAGCACTACTTCAGAGGGAAAAGTATTCATGAATATGAACAACCTTTAACTATTGAACAAACTCTGAAATATGAAAAATCTTCTGCTGTTCAGTAAATTTATGTTCGCATATCTTGACAACATGTAGGAAACAGCTAGTTGTTTTTTCGCAATATTCATGATTAGGTGCTGTCACCCACTATTAATTTACCGGTGAGTTCAAATCAACCTGTATAGGGCTCTGCTCTACTATCTCATACTTAACTCCAGATAGAGAAATTATATTGTCATTATTTTCTTTGGTCTTTGAAATCACCAGCGTAATGCACGCTGAGCAAATGTTTCGGCTATGATAATATCTATAGTCAGAATTGTCATGTGCCATCGATTTCTATGAGTAAACAGTGACACTTACTGCCACGCCTGATTTGTATGGACAGTTTTGACAATACTATTTCTAGTAGTCACCAAGACATCTCGTTGCTGTGCTCCACAAAAATTGCACGATAGAATTAGCCTGCATACTAATCTTCTTAGCCACGTGTACTTCAACGGAAAAGAGCAAAGGTTTTATCTAATACTATGCAAATTCACCCAGCGCCTTAGCAGTTTGTTTGGACATTAATAAATGTTTGCCGGCCTTCTATTGAATTTACTTGGAAGTTTTCTTCAAGAGTTTCAGCCTGCTTTGCATTTTGTGCTAAATTAAGTGGTGCTTGCATAATATTAGTACCAGCTACGGGATTGTGAGGTTAAAAGCATTATGGCACGACAGTTTTTATACTAGGCAATTTTAATTCTTATACAAGTTTTTCATTAGAATAACAGAGGGAGTGGGACAATTTTAGCAGTGGGAAAACGAAATAAGTAAAATCAATGCCGATTTAGTTAGATTTTGTGTAAATTGGCAACATTTTGGGAGTTACTTTTCAATGCCCGGCATTTCGGTGAGAAGGAAAACTTTACATCACCTGTATTTTAATTTGTATCGAATAAGGTTTATTATAACTACGTTCTTCTTCTTCTTCCTACTGACTCGTCAGTAAGTTAGATTTTTCCGGCCCAAAACTTTGTCACCTACGTTTTAAAAACTTGAGTCAACATAGCGTTTTCCATTCTTTATCGAAATACTTAGATTGATTAGATACGTGTATATCAGATTATTTATAACATTTGAAATATTTTTTTAAATTAAAATAAATATATTATTATAATGGCTTCAATCAAATCAAAAAGTGGGGTCACAAAACCTAAAGATCAAATATATAAATTTTATAAAAATCAAATGGTATTAACGTGATTGCTATTGAGACTGCCATGCAAAAACAAACAAATATTATGAATAACAAAGACATTTGCGGGAAAAATATATGTAAGTAGTATCCGATATTCAGTTTGTTTTTCATGGCTGATCCTTGAAGTATCGAGTTAAGTAAGCCAAAGTTATAAAAGTATTTGTAGTTTTACTGTCTTCTAAGTATTTTGACTGTCAAGCAATAGTTGTGGAAACAAATATTATAGTGCCTTTTGTAAGTGCCTTTATTGATGTGTTTTTGTAGGTAGGTACTTTTAGATACTTTGTAATAGGTTAAATTGCTTACTATCTTTAAGTAGGTACGAGTATATTTTTAGGGTATCGTACGCGATGGGTCCAAACGGAGACCTAGTGCTGTTAATCACGTGTCCGTCCGTCTGTCCGTCGTCTGTCACAAGGATTTTACAGGCAAACGGTTGGAGCTAGTCTTCAGATTTTCACAGTATAAATATCTTGTTGACCCAAAGCCACACATATTGTCAATTTTTTTTTCCCTTTCAAATAAAGGCGAGCGCAAAAATTTGACCTACCCCATCGAGTAGAGTATCGTTGTGTAGAACTCGTTAAGTAGATAAATAATGTGTTATTAGTTTTAAAAAAATATTGGAAAACAAAGGAATGAGAAGCCACCAAAGTCAGCTTTTCTTTACAAAATTTTATTCCGAGGAATTTTTCAACTTCGCATTGACTTATGAATATCAGATTTGGTGATAATGGTCAAATTTGGTGGAGTTTAAATTTTTTAATTTCCATCCAAAGGGATAAAATAATGTGTAAGAATTTGAATAGAAGTTCGGCATTTTTTCCGACGGTAAATCTTAGTGTCCTGTAAAATGTAGATATATAGGATATTATCCTTATAGTTTCATCTCTCTCTATCTCTCAAAAATTTCCTACCAAGACGAACAAACAGAAGATACCCGTCACTTAATTGGAACACGGCGTTACACGTGTAAAGAGTAAAGTGTAACCAACACGTGTCGTTTGTTATAACAAGCAGATGCAAGTTTCATAATTTTTCAGCGACATAGTATCGGGTAAAATGGACACATTTTAATTTGTGTTTTACCTAGATACTTAGTAGCTAAAACAATTAAGACTGTTTAATAAATTATTTGAGCAGTGGTGGCCCAGTGGTAACGGCCCCGATTTACATGTAAACCCAGGCAGGCGTTTTACTTTGTGTAAATTATTTCATCACAACGGCTCTTAAAAACGGTGAAGGAAAACATCGTGAGGAAACCGGCATGTCCTAGAACCAAAAATCTAAGACATGTGACATCCACCAACCCGAACTGGGCCCGCGTGGTAGATTAAGGCCCATTACCTCTCTCACAGAGAGGATGCCTGTGTCCCAGCAGTGGGAACATTATATGGCTGCTGAAGATGATGATGATGATAAATCAGTAACATTGAAGAAACAATCGTGTTGACTATCTCGTTGGTCTAGAGGTTGCAAACGCTACCGCTATGCATGAGGTCCACTTGAACTTTCTCAATATCAGCCCGGAGACTGAATTTGTGACCGGTTGGTGGCAATAGGTTCAGACCTATAGGTAACGCTTAGGCACGGTGCTACTCAAGAATAGGTTTACTTCGCTTGCTCGAGTCGTTAGTAGGCTGATTTCGAATGCATGGCTCGCTCCACTCGCTCGGCTGAATAAAACGCCTTGATGGACCTGAACGAGTGTCTTGTTTGATCAAGTTTGAAGTGAATGAAGCGAGCCCATTATAAACTAAAGCAACTACTGCGATCTTTGGAGCCGAGCGAGCGAAGCGAACTTCTAGCCTACTCTCTAGCCAAACGAAGATTAGTCCGAGGAGAAATGGTATTATCTTCATTATCACTACATATTATAAAATTAAGTCCCCCGCCGCGTTTGTACGCGATAATCTCAAAAACTACTGAATGGATTTTCATGTGGTTTTCACCAATGGAAAGAGTGAGAAACGAGGCAGGTTTTTGTGTATTATTGGTCACCGGCGAAGCCGGGCGGGTCGCTAATGTCGAAGAACGTCAACAAATTAAAGAAAGGATTTATGTACAAAAGGTTTTTGAGCCGAAAAAGGCATGATACTTCGTTAGTCTAAAATTTTTTGAACACTGTAGGGTTCAATTGCTAGGTTTGACATTAGGTAGTGGCAGCCTGGTGAGACTTGTCATGAGTCGCTTAAGACGTAAATACTAGCAAAACGTTCCTTACTAGCAAAAGTACCTACCTCTTAGAATAATAAAACATATTCTAAGACCTACCTACTCTAAGTTGCGTACACCTACATCGAACAAAGATTTCTTCACAGATGTGCATAAATTACGCTTCCTAACGAGCAAGCACAAGATTCTGCCCAAAATCGATAACCCCACTTCATTTTAGTGTTCATCCGTCCACTGCACAAAGTTTGCTCTACCCGTTCACATAATCCTTAAACCACTCAAAGTACCCTCGAACTGAAGCATTTAGAAAGTTCTATCCTAACTGTTTTCACAGGTGGTCTAAGTGCTCGTGCAATTTAAGCCAACGCCATCTATTGGTGCCAAACTGTACTAATCCATGCAAGTGGGAAATTTTTAATTTAATCTATCGAAATGGTAATACTTTTGGGTTTATTTTCTAGTTTATTATTTGTGGCAGATTTCATTATAATTGGGAATATTTGTGGAGGAGACGAGTGTTGCTCGGTTTGTGAACAGCATAGGCTCCGGTGGAGTTCGATAAAAGTCTTTTAATCAATGAGATTTTACCAATAGAGACGTCATACTCATTATAAAGAAATAAAAACTTGGCGATATTTTACTTTAGCTACCTACGTAGGATCTATAGAACTTGGCACTCTATTTCTATCGCTGAGTAGGTTAAAAGATCACAGAGATATAAATAGGACCCCAGTGTCAGAAATAAATAAACATACTGTTCAAACGTACGTTTGTGTTGCGACTAGATGCAGGGGACGGACTGAGTTCACTCAAGCTGACCAGCTTGTGTTTGTATGGTCGCGCAGACGTTGGTAAAACGTATCTGCCTCAATAAATATATAACATCATTGCTTTCAATTCTATTTTTATCTATTATACTCTTTTAAGTGTTCTATTTTAGAAATTAAAAGCTAAAAACACCATCCTGTTTTAAAGACTACCTAAAATATACATTTTGAATGTTAGTAGTTTTTAGGATTTGCTAGTTTTATTGACAAATGTCAAATAGGGAAGTAAGTATCTATATTCCGTTATTCTTTTTGCAGCTGGTTTTTATATTTTCTTGTTGTGAACAGTTACAAGTTTTTCAAACGTTTAAATTAAAATATATGATTTCAATTGAAAGAAGTAATCCGTCAATCAAACGCCAATCTGCTAAACGCAGACGATTAGTATGATTCCTTCTCACAATTCTCTCTTACTAATTAGCTACTAAGATGGCAGGTACTTAACCCAATTATTATCTATTCAGGGGAAGTAAATTGGAACCAAAATCAATAGGCCCATTAGAGCCTATTATACTATAGGATTCAAAGATTATCACAAAATAGAAAGCTGTACAGAAGGTAGACTCCTTAAAACGAGCAAAATCACGCGCACGCACACATAAATGCGTACGTACGAGTATGGCGATCTCAAACAAACGCCGGTCGCGAGTGCGCTTGCACTCGCTGTACGTGAAGCGTATCAAATGTTCCTATGTCGATTTACTGAGAAAATATGATCTTCTAAACCTTACGGGCCGTCGTATGTTTCTGGAGACCGTGCTCCGGTACAACTTCTGCAGAAATACATGTGACTGTTCCGATATTTGTAACAGAATTTATTATTTAGTTCCCAGGAGAATACATTTGCGTGCAGCGCGCCAGCAACCGTTGTTTGTGATGAGAGCATGTAGAACAAATGCTGGTGTTCGAGCACCGTTGCGGCGTCTTGTTGACAATTATAATAAACACTTTCTTGACATCGATTTTTTCTGTGCAACACGTGGAAAATTTTGAAATTCGACTCGCAATGCTATCAAGGAATTAGACAGGAATTAGATGTGGGCAATATAGGATTATCCTTTTCATCTTAGGTTATTGTAGGTCAATATGTTTTGTATTCAATGCATTTCATGTAGGTGTTAGATTCTACACACAAAATTGTTATTTAAAGTTTTAAATCAGTCTTTTTGCATTAATATTTTTATTACTTCAAATTTTTATTTGAAGCGTGTTATTAATATTTAGCTTGTATGCTGTGAATAACGCTGTTGATTACATAATCGTTTATTTTAAGTTTTATTTCTTTATGCTTTAATATGTAATTGTTAGTTGACCCAAATAAAATAAAAAATGTGTCTATGTCAATCAATTACTCTGCCTTTTCCCCAATTATTTTAGCATCAGACTAAACTAAACTTGCTTTTGAAGACATGGAGGAGTATTTTTTTTGGGCAATCACACCGCATTATTCCCAAACAACTATTGAAAGACAGAATCAACAGTGGCGACCACCAGAAAAGCGCCGAGACAATGAAACTCGACGAAGTCCCGGCGAATGAATTTGACTGTCTTGGATCCCGTAACGAAATTAATCAGAAAAGAATAACTGAGGAGTAGGAATAAATACAAAACATGCATGGAGGAGTATGTAACGGACGGTCATCCATCCACGAACCGACCTGGCTAAGAATTGCTTAACCTTGAAAATGGGGTGATGTGTGCGTGCATTTTCACTCGTTGTATGGACCTGACTTTCTACACCTAGCTATTTTGTGTCAAATCTAATGATGATATTGAAGCGTTTCTCCAAAGTGGGTCACCTTCACAAGAATCGGGCCATTTATTTTTAAAAAGTGCTATTTTTGGATATTTTCCATTTTGGTGGTTTTTCAATTTAAGCCTAAAAGATTCTTCAAAATGTTACGTTTTTTTCACTGCTGTAATAGGATTGATAATACATTGGATGCTGGCTGTGATATTTTGTAGATTGAAAATGAGAAAAGACTTTTTCTTCTAAGCAGAAAATATTGTGATGTTGTTTCAAATGATTTAGCAAGCTTACAAAACATAGTGAATACCTAATCAATTATTATCTAAATGCACTTATTGAAAATGGCTTAATCAAACTCCAAATTATGGTGTGATTAAAGAATATACTTACTCACACGTACAATTGTACATTATATAACGGATTTAAATTATTAAAGCTGAAAGATCTTATTATCTAACTAACCCTTTCCCGGCATTTTTTCTTTTTTTTGTGTTAGTAATAGCCTTGCGCTTGACCACTATCTCACCGATGATGTGGTCGACGGTGAAGCACGCTTGCCTTGAAGAAACTGATTCACTGTTGACTTAAAGACTCCCAGGTCGTAGCTATCAGGAAATAGAGACCCCGGCGGGGCATTTCACTCTTTTGATGTGCGGATAATAAAAGTATACCCAAAAAGTTTATATCAGAGCTGGCATACAGGGTCGCGGATAAATTTGAAAAAGAGTTACCGCGGCCCTGGCAGAAGCAACTGAAGGAACACGGGTGGGTTTTAGTCAGTAAAAGTCTGACACGCCCTCCCGCTTCACCCAGAGCGGGTCATTGGATGATTCCACAAACAAAAAAAAAAAAAACTACTGAGTCTACTGAGTCTGACTTTTAAAAGCTATAAGAAATAACTCGCCAATAGTGACAAAGATTCTCGTACCTGAGTTACCTATATTATTTCCCTAAGCTCATTGCTTTCTGGTATTTATGTCAGATTGTACAATACCGATATTTCAAATACCTTTATGCAACTGCATAAGCTTCAGGCAGGCTAGCTGTCCTATTGTTTCTCGCTTTGCACTTTGTTGGTTTACCTATTATGCTACTGTCTGCGGTATATTCCCAATCAGTATCAAAAAGCATTGACAGGTCACATCTAGCCTTGGCAGGTAATCTAGATATCAGATTTATCTTAAGTCTCGTATTCAACAATAGAGGTGACGTAACTTTTGCGCGCGACGTCAATAACTGAATATATGATCTATATTTATTCAATCCGGAACTGTCAACTTGTCAGCACATCACACAACACGCCAAGATATTAGTCGATATCATCATCATCATCATCGGTAAGTCGATATAAATGCGGTATAATAGATATTCCAACTTTGGTTTACCGGTTCTGAAACTAGTAAAAGCCATACAACAATTTAACGTCTTTCTGTGTGTGGCGGCTTCTCATCGACTCAAACATTTACTAACTCTAAACCAATTTTCTTAAAAAAACACCCCTCGAAAACGAGAACACAGATTCAGAAACTGTTTTAATGAAAAGATGCAAACAGTACAGCCACCGAGCGTAAACCGTTATCCAGTTGTGTATTCGCAATAAGTGTTTGTGAATGTAGTGTTGAGACATATATTCCATCATTCTTCTTTAATGAAAAACAGGATTCCGAATTGTATGATAGTTTAATATTAAGCGAAACTATGTAATTAGACATAATATTTTGCAGTTTTTATTGGAAATTATGCGACATATTATAAAAGCTTCTTTAATATACAAGCTTATACAAGCTTATTCAGCGTAATATCAGTATGACGCACGGCTGCGCCTGTGATACATAGAGGTTTTAGTCGCAAATAAACTACAGTTGTAACTGGTGGTTTCTGTTAAACCTGCTTCTCAACACAAATGCATGAGAACACACAAGCTAAACTTATATAACCTAAAGCTTGATAAATAAATGTTTTTCTTTCTTTGTTCAAAATAAACAAAACAAGAGAGTAATGAAACACAAAGAGATCCATTTGTGAACTGAGAAGTAAATAAACAAAGATACGATTTTAAAATAAAAGAACACAGAGCACCGAGACGCCTCTGCGAGCACTGCTAGAGACGGCATTGTCAGAAATTTCCGTACAAACCAAACGTGTCAATGAGTGTCGCCGTTTACTCATAGATATAGATGTTCTGCTAAATAGACCATATGATATATTTCGCTTATTGGACTTACTGCTCATTAGACGTTTCGCGCTCTCGGACATTTAGCTACTTAGACCTTTTGGTCAGGAGGGAACTGCAATGACCTATTTGGAAAACAATAAATCGTACCCGAGTACACCGCTGCAAATATAATTTAAGTAAATGGGTGATTATCATATTATACAGTGTAAGTGCGATGCTCCTGATCAAACTATCTTCTATTACCTGGAGTGTCTCAAATGTCATCTGCACCCTCGATGATCTGAACAACGTCTCAGACGCTACAATAAATTCAGCCACATATTAAACCGAAATATTTTAATAAGATGTACCGTCGACTAGAAAATAAATAGTTATGACACACAAAACCTGTGCTCAGCACAAATTGCGCGGGCCCGAATATTATAGCGCAGCATCGCTGCCGCCTCTACTTGATTTCGTTCTCTGTGATTCTGATAAACAATTCACTTCAGTTCACTTATTGAATGAATTTGAAAGTAATTAACTGTTGCCGGACAAAAAATTAAAATCATTTACTTTAGCCCGGTTCAGTTCGTTAGTTTTATCAGGTTCTATATAAATACGAACAAAAAAAAAAAAAAAATTGCAATCTTAAACTATATTAGGGTCGGCTTCCAGCCTGGACTAAAGGAATTCAGCAAAAATTTTCAGACTTTCATCTTTTGACTACCTTGAATGTTCGGTTTTTGACCAACCTTTAAGAAAATATTAGCTGGCGGCTTATGAACCTAAGAATGTGTATGTAAAGTATTTGTGGGTGGAAATCGTTCGTTCCTACTATCTCCAAGAAGGCAATTGAACACCACCTACCTCGTCTCAACTCCCGGGTCAGCAGAAGACCTGCAGCGTGCACGGCACTTCACAGATAGGCAGTCTAGACGTACTCTGGGTTCAAAGGTCTTGAAGATCGCACACCACACGGCAGTGAGTCCACAAACACTAAAGACACGAACGTTTAGCTTGAGACACGATCACAACAAGAGAGGAAGAAACGTTCATCCAGCTCAGGGCTCTAATTCGTACTGCCCACCACGGATATACTATAGAACCGCGACGTAGGTCGAGGGCGAGTTTAGTGATGATTTACCAACTACCCTCAATTCGATAATAAGAATCGAACATTGAGCGACTTTAAATGATTTACAATGACAGTCGGTAACACGTTCGCTGCCAAGGGATCGGCTCACATTTTAACCGTTTCAGTAATTACGGACGCGAAAGTGTTAAAGTTCTGTCCGAAGCATAGATGAGACTTGTGGTATGTTATGTTTAGCAATCGTTTATTAACCAAGGAGATCGTACCGAGTCCTTTGAACGGTTGTGATGAAAACTCGTCAAACTAGCTATCTCGTCGCTATCTCTATTAAGTCTCTTTTACTATTAAGTCACTTTGAACATGTAGTCAATTTTCCAACTCAAGCCGTATATTGTCTCTTTCCCAACTCGTCCGACGCTTATACAGGGTGTCCCAGAAATCGACGTCAATACGTAAATGGGTGATAGACCAAGTTATAACAGTTCTCAGAAAAATACGAAAAAAAATCTATCTCATGTTTTTAAAAAATTATGTTCACTTTAAAAATTTACTAAAAAAATCAATACCTGTAATGGTTCTTTAACTCCAATTGCTACAAATCCCATAATTTATCTATTTTTTTTATTATTATGTAATCTTGAATAATGCTTGTGTAGATTTTTGCCTAAAATTTAAAGCCAACTCCTCCTACTTAGAAGAAAATTAAACTTTTTCAAAACCAAATTATTCAAATTTACTGTTTCGCCCAACTTTAACTGACTGTACTGAAAAAAAAATGTACTACGCTAGTTTGGCAAGTAACATGAAAAATTGGCGCATTTAATAAGGATTCAAAAATGGTGTAACACTTGCTAGATTACGTTTTCAATAATTGGTCAATTTTTTTTTTGTAAATAGCCTCGGTTTTTACACAAAATGTCCATACTTCCTTAAAATTACTGAATTTTTTTTTTTTTTTTTAATTATGGGATTTGTAGCAATTGGAGTTAAAGAACCATTACAGGGATTGATTTTTTTAGTAAATTTTTAAAGTGAACATAATTTTTTAAAAACATGAGATAGATTTTTTTTCGTATTTTTCTGAGAACTGTTATAACTTGGTCTATCACCCATTTACGGCTTGACGTCGATTTCTGGGACACCCTGTATATAATTAAGCACAATTCAACTTTCTTTTACCTAAATTCAAAAATCTGTTCACCGTCCCACATTTTAGTCCACAAAAATAAACGACCACTTAAGAAGTAGTCAGATATTCAATTAAACTGTTAAATACTTCAAAGAGTAATTAAATTAGCTGCGAAAAACGTAATTAACGGTCACTGGGCTAGGCAATTAAGAATTCATTTGGTGGTCAACAAATTGACGTGGTCGACCCAACTCGGGTTATTTCGCAGAGCGGTCAAATTTACCGGTTTCTACGTGATTAAAAATTTAATTTGTACTTTAATAGAGGCGGGGCAATGTGCCTTATTTATTATTTATTTATATGTGACTTCCTTGTTGACATCTGGCATACACTCGTTATTTACCCCGGTTTTTTAAAGGAAATATCGCAAGAACCGGCCAAGTGCGAGTCGAATTCGCGCTCGAAGGGTTCCGTACCATTATCGCAAAAAACGGCAAAAAAATTACGTTTATTGTATGGGAGCCACAATAAACGTGAACTACTATATTAATTTTATTCTGTTTCTGTCAACTGTCAAGCTATCACGGTTCATGAGATACAACCTGGTGATAGACGGACAGACAGACAGATAGACAGACGGATCGCGGAGTCTTAGTAATAGGGTTCCGTTTTTACCCTTTGGGTACGGAACCCTAGAAATTAATGTGACATATTGTCAAGAGCGCGTATAATGCTGTTATTGGTAGAGTAAGTTTGCCGGCAGAATACTCCATTTGGAGTTAAGCTCGTCTTTGTACATGATCTTTATTATCATTTTGTTTAAATTTATTGTTTTGGTGTAGAATACTGTTCTTTCTAGCGATCTTTACATTTAATTGTGCATACCCATAGGTTTTTCTGTGTTGGCAATAATTAATTTCATATTTTTACGCTTGCAAAAAAGACGGACTGCTATTTGTCAGGTACATACTACTTCTCGTTTCCCGCCCATTCCAAGGTTATTAATAGTGTTGCTCATGCCATCAAAGTCAGTCCATCTTGGATCGAGGCGTGATGAATAACTATAAGTGTAAGTGGTGCTGTATAAATGGGTTAAAATTTCCATTATAGGCCGTTGATTTTTGGAAGGGTGGCGGGGAGGGGTGGTTTGGCTACCCTAACATAACATGACTAACCTGACATGAAGGAGATGACGGGAGCTGAGTTCGCTCGCTCGCTTCGAACCAAACCTTTCAGTGTCGGGGTGCCCTTAGACTAATTAACATTTTTTTACCTTACTAATTATATTTACGTGAAAAATATGTCATAAAGTTTAATAAAATACACCTCTTCCGTCAAGAGAACGTGAAACGTCAACTTTGACGTCTCACATGACAATTTATCCAACCGAAAATTTGCAAAAGGCGTGCTACTTTCCAATTTGTATGAAAACTTTATAAAATTATATCTCGTAAACCGTGATATTCCGAGTCTAGAAAATTTGTAAAAATCTTTCTATTTATGAGTACTATTTACAAAAAAAAAATAATGAACTTTCAAATCAACGGCCCATAAAGGCAATTTTATCCTATACTCGTAACTGTGTTAAACTTTGTTCCATTTTTTTTCTATAAGTTGTGTTTTGTGTAACTGAAATGAGAATACACTGGATGACTAACCCCTATTAAGCATTTTTATTTACATCGCTATCCCTGCTGCCATCCACACAAGGTCTTAGTCTTTTAGTTAGTAGACCACAATATTATGAAGAATTCAGAATAATTTTACAATAATTAACCTATACTGTGTTTTTAATTTCATAGATTAAACTGACAACTGCCAATGACCTTATTGTTGCAAGTGCGGAATATAAACATAATAGGTATATTTAAATATAAAAGGACAAGTAACGATAAAGTGGTAACCCCCGAAATGTCAGTTTAATCTACGAAATTAAAAATCAGTTTTAGTTAGTAACAATACATACAGTGATCAAAAAGTTAACATAGTACCTTCTAGCGCACGGAGCTAGAAGATAAATAAGTTAATTTTGTGTAAACCTCATTTTCAATTCCAATAGAGAATATCTAGCAGAATTACTACAACCTCACATTGTAGTAAAATTTAAAAAAAAAAGTTAATAAAATAATTTTGAATATTTCTGGTATGATGTGTAGTTACAAATCCTGAACATAGTTATGAATGTTTTGATTGGATTTAGCTTACACTTTCTTAGTCGGACTTCTAAACAAGTCATAAGTGCCTGCATGTACTTAAAAT
Source organism: Orthosia gracilis (assembly GCA_947562075.1). Taxonomy (NCBI): domain Eukaryota; kingdom Metazoa; phylum Arthropoda; class Insecta; order Lepidoptera; family Noctuidae; genus Orthosia; species Orthosia gracilis. Next base: position 30,569,438 of record OX387274.1, on the reverse strand, counting down.
TTATGTAATTTAACCGGTTGAATGCTATAATTACCGATACAATTAAAAAACCATTGTCTTGCGTGCATTGACGTTTGCGGCACTCAAGGGATTAATCGAAATAAAAGTTTTGAACTTGATCCTTAAACATTAAAGGTAGTATACGCCTATATTAAACGAACAAACCACAACTCAACTACAACGCTCCCTGCTTCATTATCTCCCAATAGGAATTAGCTTAATTACGGAGGGACTCAAAAGGTCGGATCTCGAGGGAACCTGCTGTCTCCATTAGCAAAGGTTACTGAACTATTGATGTATGTAGGAACCGTAGATTAGATTAGAAGAAGTGATGATTGGAGAGATAAAATATCTTTGTTTAGGTACTGTGTTTTTTGGCAATAGAAAATCATCTATAGGTATATATAAAAGAAAGTCGTGTTAGTTACACTATTTATAACTGATTTGACTGAAAATTGGTGGGGAAGTAGCTTAGAACCAGGAGACGGACATAGGATACTTTTTATCCTTTTCTTTTTTTTACTTTTTTCCTATGTTCGTCATTACGGTCGGCCAGATCTCTTTATTACTTTTACCTTTATTAATTAGGGTAGGGTAGGTAGGGTAGGGTAGGTGGGGTAGGGTAGGTAGGGTAAGGTAGGTAGGGTAGGGTAGGTAGGGTAGGGTAGGTAGGGTAGGGTAGGGTAGGTAGGGTAGGGTATGGTAGATAGGCAGTTGACGGGAGCGAAGCCACGGGCACAGCTAGTTATATATAGAAATTGCCCACAGAATACCTCTTTAGTGAGTTAATCAGTGAATGCGCTGGCAAATAATCAATCTTTCTAGCTTGTTCCCAACTACTTTTGTAGGGATCGACCTCCACTTTAACCAAAATGCAGTTGAGTACCGGTATTGTACTTGGAGCGAGTGCCTATCTAACATTCAAAACCCAGTAACTGGGTAACACGATACCCCTTGGCAAGGTTGGCGTCAGATTTTGTGGCTTCTGACTACCGTAACGACAGTCAAAGATCTTCAAATGACGGCCTGAAAAACGGCTTCACTTGCTTTCCAAGACGCGGATGAGAAAGAAATAAAATACATTTATTTAGCATAGACCAGGGATGGCGAACCTTTATTAGAAAACGTGCCATTTAAATTTTATTTTTTAAGTGACAATGAAGTGCCACCAAAGAATTTTGACTTTGTCTTAATTGAAAAAAAAAAAAACTCTAAATGCTATGAATCAATCAATTCTTTACTTGCACCCAGAATTTTTTACAGCAATCCTAATATTTATATACCTACAGTTTTATGTTGTATTTAAATAAAAGTAAGAATTGGTGTCATTTCTGCAATTTGGCATTTTGCAAATTACCTAGATGCTAAATAACCGTGCCCAAAATATTTTGTCGTGTGCCACCACAGGCACGCGTGCCATAGGTTCGCCATCCCTGGCATAGACTAAAAGACACACAATAAACAAGAAACATTTATTTATTTGTTTACTTATTTATTAACATAATAAAACTGTAACGTCTTATGTAAGAAGTTAGCAGGAAAGTGTGCCTCATCATCATCAGCCTTTTAATGTTCCCACTGCAGGGCAAAGGCCTCCTCGCTGTGAGAGAAGGAATGGGCCTTAATCCACCACGCGGGCCCAGTGCGGGTTGGTGGATGTCACATGCCTTCGAATTTTTGGTTCTAGGAAATCCCGTTTTCCTCACGATGTTTTCTTTCATCGTTTTGAGAGCAGACGTGATAAAATAATTTACACAAAGGAAAGCGCCTGCCTGGGTTCCAACCCACGACCTACGAAACGTAAGTCGGGGCCGTTACAACTGGGCCACCACTGGTCCCAAAAAGCCAAAAGGCTCAGTTCCGCAAAAATGCCAGACAACTAGTGCTTGATGCTGGTTTTCAACTGAACCTGTTGTGTGAGGTGACGGATGTAAATAAGTTTTATACGGCAAGGTGATGTGTGTATGAATACTTAAATAAAATTAATTTAAGTTCGATAAAATAGTGAGGAATATGGGAATAGGTACATAAATACCATACGCACTAAACGTTTTGACGAAATGTTATTATGCGTGCAGCTAAGGAGGGGAAATCCCTGCCGGAGTCTGTGTTTCCCGACAACTGCAATCTAGGAGCTTTAAGTAAAGAGTGAACAGTTTACTTCTAGGCAAGTGTGGTTCACCATCGACTACATCATCGCTTACCATCAGGTGAGATAGTGGTCAAGCGCGTGCCTATTTTAAATAAAAATGTTAAAATGAGTAGGTAACATATAAATATAATTCAATTAGTATCATATAATTAGTATTAGTGCCATTTTTAGTGCGATCATAATTATCTAGCTTCTGTTGCGCTTCTATGAGGTACTGCCGTAAGCATCGTCTAAAAACGTGTGTTGTGTTAATTACTCTAATCCGTGGTCCAGATTAGTCTTTGTATATAATGGATCAGGTCACCTATCCAAGAACCGACCTCAGCAAGCGTTGCTTAACCTTGAACATTTCCCAAAAGATCGCCTCTCGAGGGAACCTGCTGTCTCATTAGTAAAGGATACTGAACAATTTATATGTAGTTACTGTAGATTAGAACGAGCGGTGATTACAATATTTGTTAAGGTTTAGTGATTGTTGCTTACCCTCCTTTGTCGCCACATATAGTTTAGTTTAGATCCTAAAGTTATTTGGTGGCAAAGACGCGTGATTTCGCCCATGTTCTCTGCGTTGACGATTAAATGATTGTATTTGAGAAACTTCGCATGATTTTTTATGTTTTCTTTGAACTTAAATCATCGAGAACAAGAAACAAAACGGTTCCATTTCGTGTTTTATTACAGGTACGCACTAAAAACAATATTGTTCACCAATATTGTGACTTCTTATCAATCGCTTGTGACTTATGATAACAAAATTCGTGCTATTTGCGTCACTAAAATTGCGATTTTCCTGGAATCTGTGAAAAACATACAAACCAGTAGATATTAAATGAATGAATAGATTGCCAATTATTAAATAGTCCAATGAAAGTTCCAAATTCCAATGAAAGTTATCGAAATGTTATTCGATTTAATATTTCGAAATGATTAGGTTTACACCGAATTCCAAAAATATTTCAAATTAAATTTTATATTTTTTTTCATATTTGGTTTGATTCTATTATTTATTTATTTGTTTACTCTCGCACTGGAACGCCTTGCAGCAATTACACCAATGGAACACAAACTTACAAATACTGACTTTAAGTCCAGGTTTCCTCACGATGTTTTCCTCCACCGTTGTCAGCGATGTCCAATATAAACTTAGAAAGTACATATGAATTGAAAAAGTCACATTGGTACTTGCCCGGATTTGAACCCACGACCTCAAGCACGAGAGGCCAGGTCTTAGCCACTGGGCCACCACGACATTAATCTATATTAGATAACAAACAATAGACGCGGGTCGTTATGGGCAGTCAATATTTTGGTTACGTGATTTAAATGTATTACTGGGATCAGTTAGACAAATCGGGCAATGCTAAAAACAACACATTGGAAATACTCTAAAATAGTCAAAACATTCACGGAAAAAAAATTGTATAAAATTAAAAAATCATGGGTTTCTTACCTGTACAACATCCTCTCCTGCCTCTCTGCCTCCAGATAAATCCTGTAGTACATATACAGCATGATGACACCAGGGATCCAAAAACTAACACTACTCGACACCACGGCATACACCTTGTTCACAGTGAAACTACACACGTTTGGGAACCGCTTCCTAAAGCTCAGGTGGTCTTCAGTTGTGTACCAACCCATGAAGATTGGGAGAAAAGAGACTAGCGCAGGACTGCACCAGACCACAGCCAACATGATACCCAGTTTTGCTGTCGTCATGATCAGGGGGTAATCCAAAGGTTGTACTATTGCGTAATATCTGTCAACGCTGATACAGCATAAATGGAGGATTGAGGCTGATGAAAAGTATACATCCAAAGAGTTCCATACATCACACATAAAGTACCCAAAAAGCCACTCTCCATTGGTTATCTCTACACTGAAGTTAAAACACATTGCCCAGATGGCTACAAGCATGTCAGCCAGGGCTAAAGATACGACGAAATAGTTCGTGATCACTCGTAATTTTCTGTGTCTCATCACCGATACGATCACTAATAAATTCCCAAATATTGCTGCTAGAATGATGAACAGCATTATCAAACATTTTAGTATCACTAGAAAAACTATCAAAGGATCATCTTCGAATTGATTTGAGTATACCAAGTCGTTAGTCGTTTCATTGACTTCCAAAGTCTTGTTCACATAGATATCCGTCAGATACATTGATGTTGATAAATCAGCGAGGTCCAAAGTAAAATTGTCAGGTTCCAGAACGATTTCTAGTTTCATGTTTCACATTTTTTCAGGTCGCGTTAACTTTTATTCTGTAAGCGTTGGTGTGTGATTCCGTGACGCTGATTTCCATTATTGTTACCTGAAAAAAAGAAACGTAAGTTAAGTTTTCTTTTGTCCCCAAAATGGCAAAGGTTTTTACGTAAGGGACATTTTGCGCCGTTTTGACATCAAACAGTTTTTGCGCGTGTTTTTGATCAAAGAGAAATCCGCGATTTTCGTTTCGAGGGAACTGTAGCTCTTTGTTCCATTGTACGATGCGTGGTCGTAGGAAATGGTTGAAAAATGTTTTGTATGTTTTCTCTAAAGGTTACCTAAAAAGTTGAGGATGAGTCTCCAATGGGTTAATCCAAAACCAGAAGACTATAGGCTCATATCTTCTGGTCTCGTTGTAAAACTCATGAAAATAATTTTCAACGAGATTGGGGAGGAATAAGTTATCTAGGGGACCACAATAGATCCTAATGGGTCGAAGTGTCCGAGTTATTTCTCTGCCCCTCCACAACATAAATAGATATCTACAAAGTTTGTCGGTATCGGTGGCATTTAAAGATGTCGGCGGTAATGTTTTAACCGGTCATGTACCCGTAATTACCGAAACAATAGGAAAGCCACTGTGTTTCGCGAGGATCCACGTCATAAACATACGAAAGCTTAAACCTATATATGGCTATAAAGGTCGTAACAGCAAGATTTGTTCATATTTTAAAAACTGCTTCTGCCTATTGATATTTTCTACAGGGAAGTAATAGTCACTTCGCGGATTTTTTTTTTTTTAAAAAGTACTACCGACTTCCAAAGAAAAACACTACAAAGTGAAAAATAAATTTCTTTTTGGAAGTCGGTGTCTTTGGTATGTAACAATTTTTTTCGTTATGGACACCGACTTCCGTAAACAAAGACATTTTTAACTTTGTAGTGTTTTTATTTGGAAGTCGGTAGTAATTTTTTGAAAAAATGTTTTTTTATTTTTCACTTTTTATTTGTACCTAATAGGCAAGTTCTTTAGTAAGGTACCTATAATGAAAGAATAGATTACCCGAATATCATGAAACTTGCACATAACCGGTGAAATGAGAGTGTACCAAGATGAACTGTAGGTACATATCCCCTTTAGAGCGTACTGGCGTAATGTTATATTATGAAATGGTATAAACAATAAATAAATAAAATATGTTGTATATCTCCGAAGTTCTTCATCAGATCTTCACCAAATTAAAATGGGACCAATTTCGAAATACATGAAACAAAAAAAATACAAAATCGTTCCACAATTGACGGAGAAATCGGTGAACATATAGAAAAAAAAAAAAAAATGTCGAACATAGAACCTCCACCTTTATAGAAAGTCGCTTAAAGAACAAAAATATGTATATATTCATCGTGCGGCTGTTATTATTTAGCCACGAGCTCCTAATAAACCCGGAGTAATGTCAAAGTTAATTCTGAGGCTCAAGTCTAGAAAAAGTGATCAACTATGATTCTATCAGCTATAACGGTTGTCCATAACTTTAATCCGTATTGTTAACAAGAACGTTGTTGAATTACAACAACATAAAATACGAAAATTGGAGTACTCGGAAAACTCTTTCTGATATTGTGTGGGTCGGATTTGATAGACTTACCGCCTACAGGTAAATACTTGTTAACCCACGCTGTATACAAACAGGTAAGTACCTATTACTGTTTATCCACTTAGAAGAAATTTGGTTGTTCTCGTACTATATATATTTGGCACTAAGTTTCAAAGTTAAAAAGAAACTTATTTCTCGTTTTATTTAATTCAATGGGTGCTACCGTTTTAGTGGTCACCAGATGGCGCTACTGGCGAGTTAGGTTCTTAAATATAGCTGTTCAACATTGTTTTTACGCGCACGAAAGTAAAGTTTGAATTAAAATCATTTCTAAAGCCGTAGAAGTGCCATTAAATATAAAATAAGTTGCGTGTAGGCCCTTTTTTCGAAAAAAAGGGCAATAATACTCTCCGAAACCTAAAACTTTATTAAAGCGGAGGTCGCTTAATCCCGCAACATTAATCTGCCATATTTGTAAAATAATCACAACAGTAAAAAAATGTCGCGCTAAAAGCCAAAAATCTATGAAATTTGACATATCGGAGACCTCACGCCACAGCAGCGCCTCTAGCGGCGAATACTTTGTCAGGAAGTCTTTAAGTCAAGATTGAATAGGTTACTTCTAGGTAGGCGTTCACCGTCGACCACATCATCGCTTACCATCAGGTGAGATACTGGACAAACGCGAGCCTAATAAAAAAAAAACGCTGCATCGAAAACTTGACTTAACTCATCAATTGAATATTTCATAGCTTCATCCTTCATACACAAACAAACATACATAACACACAGGGACATAATTCATATTGTTCACAATAACTCTGTATACATTCATTCTCATGAATATGTAAGCTTTTATTTGGCATGTCCTCAGCTTGTACATACGCACAGATTTTAAAAATTGCCTCGAATCAGTGGACGGCTGCGGTTTGGTTGATAAGCGGAGCGTTTTTCCTGGACCTGATTTCTGATTTATGGCAAATGCAATCAATCAATCAATTTTAGTCGAGCTCTATGTCCTACCAATGAAATTGGTGTACAAATATATTAGATTTTTTAGTAATAAATATGTATCTATACAATACTAAGTCAAGTTCGAGTAGATAATGTCTATTAAATGTAGTATTTATTTGAAAATAATTAACCAATTATAAATTATTTTAAATGCATTTCAATGGTAAATTATATAGAACTTGTCACTTCATATTTTATCATATTGTAAATAAAAATTATTATTAACTAGCTTTTACCCGCGGCTTCGCTCGCAGTGAAGCCATTTTTTTTAAATGAAATGTATCCTATGTTACTTCTAATACGTCCAAGAATATATAAAGTTGATACGACAGAGGGGCTTTCCTTGATAATGCCTATAATACTAGGTACCATTCTCAAGCTCTGTACCAAAAATCAATTAAATAGGCGCAGTAGTTTAGTCGCAAATGATTTTTTAAGTTTTTGCTCCATTTGAACACGATGTATCTTTCCTAACAGCTGATTATGTCTATACGCATAGGTCATGCACCTTAAAACGATAAATGTGAGTAAAACCTACGACGCGTTGTTGCCGGCTTGTCGCTTTGTTACCGCCTAGGTATCTAAGGTCAGTTAAATTTGTTTACATAGGGTGTTTGCGTTGTATTATGATTTGTTAGCTATTTAGTCTGTTTGAAAAAAAAAATCTCATGGTGCTTTTGATTTTTATACCTTATCAAATTAATACTAAACACGTATAGTATACGTAGTGTAATTTAATGCCCCTCTGTCATATGAACTCTGTATGTACAAAGTTTCATGATGATCGGATCATTAGTTTTTGCGTGAAAGCGTAACAAACAAACTTACATTCACATTTATAATATTAGTATGATAAATAATTTTTTCGCAGAATGGATGGCCGATGGGGCAGAAAAGTTCTGGAGTGGCGACCGCGAACCGTTGAAGGCATTCCAACATTGCGTTGGTAGGCCTTCCACCAGGTGGACCGAAGTCCTGATGAAGGTTGCGGGGATCCACTGGATACGGAACGCACGGGATCGGTCAATGTGGTGACGCTTGAGGAAGGACTACGTCATGATGATGATGATGAATTTATTTTTACATGATGTCAATGATAAATTATATTAAAGAGCTAATAATGTCATATTTTATCATTTAAAAATTCTTTGATAGAGCACTAGATGTAATACTAGCATACAGATGCCTTATCCCATACAAAGAAACCGTGCCGACGTAACTAGCGTTTTTAATCTGATTATAACGATTATTTTTTTCTAAATCGATCTCGTTCCGTTCCGTTCCACGGAGATAGATATATCACCATCTATATCCGTAGAACGGAACGGAACGGAACCGAACGCGATCGATGTACAAAAAATAATCAGAATAATCAGTATAGTACGTCGGTTCTTCACATGGTTTCTTCGTATGGGATAATACCCCACAGGATAGAGTAATATGTCTTATCTATTAGAAATAAATAGCAATTCACGAATGATTTACGTGCGGTGTGAGAGTTGTCGAGAATCATATCGAAAGTAAATGACGTGCGATTGAATAACCGCAGTCTACTGCTATGCTTTGTCATCATCCCAAGACGATGAAATCAGGAATTAAAAGAGGATATTGTGATGTCTCCGTGATTAAGGGTTCGGTTCTCATGCCTGAATGGCGGTATGCGGAATAGAGTGTAAAGTCCCACAATCTCCACTGAAAAGAGAGTATCCTCCGAACAGAAAGGTTTGTTTCTGGTTCGGGTAACGGCCTAACGATTGGTTTCGGACTGTTGTCTGAATGTAACTCATAACTTATACTGTTCACAATAACTCCGTATAACATTCGTGCTCATGAATATGTAGCTACTCTTTGACATGACCTCCACTTGTTCATACGCACACATTTTTTTTTTATTGCCTCGAAACTGTGAGAGGCTGAGATTTGGTAGGTAAGCGGAGCGATTAGCAGGAAGCGCTTATTGATTTTCATGACATACAGTCAAGATTGAAGGAGGATGTTGTGATGGTTCGTTGTTAAAACTCTTCCTCGCGTTTGAGATCGTGGGTTTAATTCTGGACAAGGACCAATGTGAGGTTTCCAATTCAAATAAGACCCTTTCTTCAAATTGTTGCAACAGTTAACAAGAAATTAATGATGTGGCAATTTACAACAAATAATGTCAGTTTAAATTTTTGGGTTAAAAGTGCATCATCCTTTGTCAATAACTTTTCCGCGAGTTCAAGGGCATTGTATGAGTAAGTTGTTTGCAGACTATAGCAATTTTGAAGTCACCAAAATTTTGTAGATTCCATTTAGTTACAATTGTATCCAATGAAAAGCTTCTGAAGGTTGATTATAATAAATTGCATTCTAAAAAAGTATTATCAACCCGCTACGGTGCTACGAAGATTTGCTACGCCATCCGCTATGCCGCTACGAAAACGTAGCACTAAACTTACGACCTTAAACCTATACCGAGATTATAAAAAGCGAGTGTAGGCATAACCGGTGTGCCCTGATAAGCATATAAAGCCTTTTTTTAAAGGATTGGTATAATAATGGTCATTGTGTTAAATGGGGCCAAAAAAACTCCAAGGTAAGGCGTATAAAAAGTTGTTTGATCTTTATTTTGCTTACTGCCTACCTTAGCCGATTATTGTACAAATAAAAATTTACTAATAAATGCTGTTAGATGAATCCAATCTATTTTCAATTTTGTTCGAACAGCCAACCAACAAAATCAGAAAAAAAAAACTTTTTACAGAAAAATACTACCGACTTCCAACTTTGTAGTTTTTTTATTTGGAAGTCGGTAGTATTTAATTTTTTCAAGTTTTTTTATTTTTCACTTTTTAGTTGTACCTACCTAATAGGCAAGTTGTTTAGTAAGGTACCTATAACGCCAGAATAGATAACCCGAATATCATGAATTTTGAACATAACCAGTGAAATGAGAGATCTGCGTACCCCTCAAGAGCGTACTGGCGTGATGTTATGTTTTGAAATGGTATAAACAATAAACAGACATGCGATTGCAGCAATCCCGAGAAATTTGCCGTTTTTTATTGAAGAGTTTTGTTGTATATCTTCGAAGTTCTTCATCAGATCTTCATCAAATTAAAATGAGTCCGATTTCGAAACATATCCTTAAAACCAAAAAAATAATTTACAAAATCCGTCCACAATTAACGGAGATATCGGTGTACATACATAAAAAAAAATCTACATAATGTCGAAAATAGAACCTCCTCTTTTTGGTAAGTCGGTTAAAAATACAAACAAATCCTAAATCTTTATGCAAGTAAAAAAGAAACCACTTTTTTTTTCATATTGAATAGTTTGATCTTCTAGGCAAGCGTGCTTCACCGTCGACCACATCATCGCTTACCATCAGGTGAGATAGTGGGCAAGCGCGAGCCTATTGATAATAAAAAAGTAATCTCAATAAGAATATAGAGCGAATGTGGAACACATTTAATTTTATGGAGATAGATTACTATTAATCTTTTACTAAACGATATCTTAGGGAGAGGATGTTATGATTTTGTTATCCCAACCTTAGCCCCTAATATTTAGTTAGTAACTTTAGTGTAGGATTTGAATGTAGTGTCATTTAATATCGTCTGTATCCCTGTTTGAGAATGGAATAAACGATAACTTTGTATTTGCTTAGAATTCATCATAAAACTTAAAGAATACGTACAGCATACATGCATATTATTCTCTATACCTTTTACTTGCAAAACAATCCTTAAAAGTATTGTTTTGCAGTATTTATGGAACTGCTAAAGATTGTATGTGTCGGGTTTAGTCAATAGTACGGACGTCAAAACAAAGCACGAGCACGCCACCTGTCGGCAAATCAAGAACAACTACGCTGTGGCGCGCTTCCTCTAACGACCTGTGTGGTGGGGACACAGTATATAAGAGTTGAGTACTGACCGTCCTAGAGCTAAGACGTTGTAGAATCGGTATCGATCAGTAATATTAGTGAGCAAGATTGTAACTGTGAACTATTTAAATAAACTCAGTGTATCGAATAATTTATGTTATTTCATTTGCACGACTGTACCCACCGACCTGCCCATACACGATGTCTTAACCTAAGGGAATACATCCTGACTTCCCGATGGTTTGCATCTATCGGCCAGCCATGATGCGACATCAGAAGTGGGATTCGGTCGTGCTAATGAGATCACACGTAAAAACAATGCTAGTGAAAATGGCGGTTACATTCTTGCAAAAAAATGCGGTGTCAGTTGAGAAAAAAAAAACAGTAGTGGTTCGTTTCTGCGACTACCCTCAGCCTTGGATAAAAAAAAAAACAGTCTAGAGCGGAGCAGCAAGGAAGCTAGCAACAACCAAGGAGCTGGACAGGTCAAGGAGGAACGTGTGGAAAGATCCATACACATGGATCTTAAGCCAATCTGGTGAGTCGTTTTCACTTTGTTATTGACTATGGCCAAGAGTGTTCATTATTCAAAATTCTGGTTTTGTGGCGGTCAATGGATCGTCGGGGTGGCCCGTGCTAGGTTATAATTTCTTGTTAGTTATCGATGGTCAAGTTGGGTGTTGTTGAAGGGTTATTATTCTACTATCACTGGCGGTAGCCCTTGACTGGCCTTGGCTGACTATCATTGTTTGGAAGTTAGAATACCTACCTGGGCACTTGGGACATTGTAATGTGTGATTCATGTTTTGGACAGGGTCTCTGCATTCACGTTCAGTGTTCATTATAACCCATTTTGCCGTGCCGGTTTAGGTTACTACACCGGTTAATTTCCATCAAAGGTGTGTATGGTTAAGATAACCGTGTAAACAAGTACTCTCGTAGTGTTTTTCATGTTTCAGATACCATATTGTGTCGCAGTGGAGCCTCTGCTGCTGCTAGCAGTTCAGATGCTGTATGCGAAGGCTGACCTGTCAACATCTGAGAGGTGAGGAGGAACGGCAGACTAGCAGTTTGAGGTTGGGAGCGCGCAAGTTTGAAATGGAATACTCGGTGAGTCGCTTCCATGTTATTTCGATGGTGAGGTGGAAAGTTCTCTACTGAAGAGATGCTATTTCGAGTTTTAAGTGTTCATGTTTGATCACTGAATTGGTAGTGGTTATATCTAGCACTATCACTAGGTAATTAAGACACACTTGTAAAAAGCAAGTAGTTAGGTAATGAGTTTCCTATTGGCAGTATAGTTTCAAGATTTGGTTCAATACGAACTTTAGGATGAGATATCCCATAAGAAGGAGATTTTCAGTAACAAAGCCAGTTAGTAATGACGTAGGGCCATCGCAATTGTATCGAGTTATTAACGGTACTAGTCATTTACGTGTATTCAGAACAAATCTTATGTTGCGTCACGATTTACGACCACCGTCTTCAGATCTGAATTCACTTGCTTACTTTCAAAGTAACATTAGGATAGCAGTAGATCTCGCGATCGTTTTCCTTACATAAAAACTGAGGTAGTGAGCGATAGTAAATGGTTACTGTTGATATTTAATTTTAAAGATTTTGATCCGAATTAATTCGTGAAGCTCCTTAATATTATCAGGGTTAGTTGTTTCCCTTTTGTTAGCAGTCGGTATGTAAATCTTTGAGTAAAAAGTGCGAATCTTTTGGGAAGGATCCTCGATCACCAAGTTCCTTGAGAATTAGACATCATAGTTGATAACAGTGGTAGTGAAACCAAATCTGATTAACATGTCTACTCATGCGACAAATTCTGGACCGCCCCTCATGAGTAACATGTGGCGATGGGTCTACGAAGAGGTGTCGTTGAGTATGCATTGCCTTTGAATTATGGTAAAGATTAACGGAAATGTTAAAATTACTTTATTTAGTTGTTGATCGTCGGATCTTTTTCTAATCAATAGTGTTGTGTGGGCAACTCTAGTGTGAAAACTAAATGGGCCCTTTATTAAGTCCGCGATAGGTTATTATGACAGGACAGTGATAGTTATACAATGAAAGCTTTAAATAGGAATGCTTAGGACCTACAAGTATGCACGCGGTAGGTTAGGGAAGATGCCAACGGGTCATGTACCAGTCGATGTTGATGTTAAAGGAATTTTGATGATGATGAGCAAGCTTAAAGTGTCTAGTAATTCAGTCTATCGAATATATTATGATTGACCGTACCAGTGGATTCTGGTGGAGGTCGGGGTCTAGAGACCGTTGTGAGAGCAATACAATTGCTGGTCGGCTAGAGGGCCGTGGCGTTGAAGATTTTACTCGAGGGTTTCTTTAAGCTTGACAGTTTTTGCAGCAGCAGAATTTTTAAAGTTGGTTTGGATCGATTTGTGGTACATGGCCCAGGGTAATGATTCAGTTAAAGAGTAGAGTTCTAAAATTTCCCTATTTTCACGAACCCAATGATCTATTTTGGTCAGGAGTAGCCGAGCGTTGTGTGGCAGCTGTTGACCTGTGTGGCAACTGTGAGCCTGTGTGTCAACTGAAGGCCTGTATGGCACCTGTAAGTCTGTGTGACACTATGTCTGGTGTGAATGTTCATGTTTATGTTAGAGACCTTGCAGAAGGTTCATTTTGAGTTATGACGTTGAAAGAAGGTAAACTCACATAGTCACGCCAGAGGTGAGGTCACCATGTTAATGTTGATGACGTTCGAATCGTCAAGCCCTCATTACGAAAATTTAAATAATTTTGGTATTCTAATTTTGATTAACAGAATTTATAAAATTGCTAATAAAAATTTAAGGGTAGTAAAATTTAAGTAAGTACCTAAAGGGCAAGAAGGTTATTTGGAAATTTGCGAAAATGATGGTGATGATGATGATGAATGGACCGTGACGACAGATGATGAGTTCGGTATGTCTTTTGTACCTGTAATTAATAATACGCCCTTGGAGTCAGAGGAAACATTTTCCATAAGCTCTCGCACCTTAAGTGTAGATAATTCCGAAGCTATAATAGAATCTTTGGAATGATCAATTAGTATGTGGTCTTTTCTACTTTTGTGGAAGATGATCATTTTTGTAAATGGGATGTCAAGATCACTCCTGCTGTTGTGGGTGTTGATCTGTGATGCGCTGTAGGAGTCTCACCTGCTTTAGTGGGTGACGATTCAGACCAGCTTGACTGTAACTGCGCTGTAGGAGTCTCACCTGCTTTAGTGGGTGACGATTCAGACCAGCTTGACTGTAACTGTGCTGTAGGAGTTTCACCTGCTTTAGTGGGTGACGATTCAGACCAGCTTGACTGTAACTGCGCTGTAGGAGTCTCACCTGCTTTAGTGGGTGACGATTCAGACCAGCTTGACTGTAACTGTGCTGTAGGAGTCTCACCTGCTTTAGTGGGTGACGATTCAGACCAGCTTGACTGTAACTGCGCTGTAGGAGTCTCACCTGCTTTAGTGGGTGACGATTCAGACCAGCTTGACTGTAACTGCGCTGTAGGAGTCTCACCTGCTTTAGTGGGTGACGATTCAGACCAGCTTGACTGTAACTGCGCTGTAGGAGTCTCACCTGCTTTAGTGGGTGACGATTCAGACCAGCTTGACTGTAACTGCGCTGTAGGAGTCTCACCTGTTTTAGTGGGTGACGATTCAGACCAGCTTGACTGTAACTGCGCTGTAGGAGTCTCACCTGCTTTAGTGGGTGACGATTCAGACCAGCTTGACTGTAACTGCGCTGTAGGAGTCTCACCTGCTTTAGTGGGTGACGATTCAGACCAGCTTGATTGTAACTGTAGGGGTTTTCTGTTGTAAAGAAATACCTAGACCAGTGATCCTTTAGAGGTGCTGCAGGAATCTCACCTGCATTGGTGGGTGACGATTTAGACCAGCTTGATTGTAACTGTAGGGGTTTTCTGTTGTAAAGAAATACCTTGACCAGTGATCCTTTCGATATGTAACTATGCAAAATGTTTCCTCACTCACCTAGAGTATGAGTCAGGATTGGACGAGCGAATACTGTGTGGAGATTTTGTGTGTTTCAGAAAACTTCCCTTGTATGATGGGAGACTGGTAGAACGGAGTGGACTAAGAACGTGTAGCGCAACACGACATAAGATGGCATGGAGCAAGGACAAGAAGATAATGCCTGCGGGTGATAGATTTGGGGAGTCTGTCACCTGAGAGAGGCCAGAGAAGGCGACGTGCTGTGTTCCACGCTCGCCTCTCAATAGGAATTACGGCCTAGAGAACACCATGTGGTTTTAGTCAGTAAGAGTCTGACAGACCCCTCAGCTTTCCCCAAGGGCTGAGGACATCCATTGAGGATTTCCACATGATTCGATACACTGTTAAAACCTGACAATGAGGAACAGACGAGGACGCCTGTATCGCAGGATGGCCGTGTCGGGTTTAGTCAATAGTACGGACGTCAAAACAAAGCACGAGCACGCCACCTGTCGGCAAATCAAGAACAACTACGCTGTGGCGCGCTTCCTCTAACGACCTGTGTGGTGGGGACACAGTATATAAGAGTTGAGTACTGACCGTCCTAGAGCTAAGACGTTGTAGAATCGGTATCGATCAGTAATATTAGTGAGCAAGATTGTAACTGTGAACTATTTAAATAAACTCAGTGTATCGAATAATTTATGTTATTTCATTTGCACGACTGTACCCACCGACCTGCCCATACACGATGTCTTAACCTAAGGGAATACATCCTGACTTCCCGATGGTTTGCATCTATCGGCCAGCCATGATGCGACATATGAATATATTTGTATTGTATAAACTCAATTTCTGTTTGGTATTACAAAGCATATGTGTGAGTACTATGTACCAATTGTAAATCTACCATTTTCTGTACCTATGTGTCGTTCTTTAACTTGTGTGGGCCCTGCCAGTCTGTTGAGAGTCTGTCATGGTCTCTCTAATGTCTCTTTGATGTTGGCACATGTCTTGGATCATTTGGTTCCCTTCATGATGGTTGAGCTGAGTGGTGCCAAACCGTGCATCTTGTTCGTGAACGGGCGCTATCAGTTGGATCATAGCTTAGCCGCCTAAGCCTGTTTTTAATTACTTATTATATTTTTGAATTGTTGGTCTTACTCTAGACGCTTTTACATGCACGTCTTTTTACATCGCTCTCACGTATATGTAATTTGTCAACAAGAATGATGTAACCTAATACTTGTTGTTAAAATTGATAGAAAAGAGTGTCCGTGGTAGTTTCTTGTACGTTCTTCTTCATAGAGACCTACTGGAGCTTGCGAATGTGCAACTAGATTCATTTTTCGTTTGACAACGCAGAAGCATCTTTAAATGGTTTAGTTGAAATAAAATATTTTGATTTTGATTTTGAAACTACAACGACAAAAATAAAATTCGAAAGTCTCACTTTTGTTTCTCCAATATAATAATATCACGCTTCAACAGCTCAATGAATTTGTATGAAGCTTGGCACATAAGTAACCTACATACGAATATAGAGTACTTTTATATTCCGGAACTGCATTCCTGTGAGATAATTTTGCGTATTTCATGCAAAGCTAGTTTGGACACTACAGTTTCTGTATAGAACATCTCAAAAATAAATAGGTCACAGTCTAAAAAATAAAGCAGAACTACATGTTGCATGCGGCAGGATTGCTCTATTTGCAAAGTCTCAGTCTTGTCAGTATTTACAAAGTCTTTGAGTCCTCATCTCGTTTGGTGAACACACAGTGTCTGTCAAAATTGCACCAAATACGGCTACAAATAACCTCGGAGATTGGATTTACTGAAGGTTGTAAATATTTTCGTTTTGTTTTTCTTTTTATTCGAATGTCGACGAGTGTCTTTTACTGGTTCAAAAGATTTCAAGAGAGAGAATTTTTAAGGTTGTATTTATTTAAACTTTACACAAGGGCTTGTTTTTGCCACCAGTTACAAGTTTTTATTCCCATCCCATGTAATTGTAAGGATTATGATCCTAAAGAGCAAACTTTAAACTATCCCATAATTAGCTGGATCTTTCAAAGTTTTTAAATCATAAGAGGTATAATAAAACTATTAAACTGACGCTCCAAAAGTGCTTACTGTCAGCCTAATTCGAATAAATTACATTTCATTCCATTAGTTTTTAACTCAACGCAAACGAAAATAAAATGCAAATAAAACTGGTTATTAACAAACAAAACAAATCAAATAGCTTTCCGCAATCATTTAAATTCCATTGCACTTAAATCAATGAATTCCAAACATATTTTTTCGACCTGTGTTATTTACAAATGCATATCAAAGTTAAATATTGGATTACAGTATGTTTTGAAATTCATTAGTAAAATATAGGTATAGTCACAGATAGCAGATTGTTAAAATATGTGCACTATGTTTTGCCAATATCTGGCGTACAAAATTAACATAAACGAGCAATTACAATTAAGGTGGCATGTCAATAGATTACATTAAAAAAATAAATCAATTTAAAATATGTCAATTAAGTAAACAGGTCATCCCAATTTTAGATAAATAAACACATTCATCATCATCATCATCATTTCAGCCGAAAGACGTCCACTGATGGACATAGGCCTCCCCCAAGCGTCGCCACATTGATCGTTACTGTGCGTTTCGCATCCACCGGACGCCTGCAGCCTTTACCAGGTCATCGCTCCAACAGGCCTTCCAACGCTGCGTCTTCCGGTACGCGGTCGCCTCTCTAGAACTTTTTGGCCCCAAGAGCCATCCGTTCTGCGAGCAATGTGCCCTGCCCACTGCCACTTAAGTTTGGCAATTCTTCGGGCTATGTCGGTAACCTTGGTTCTCTTGCGGATGTCTTCACTTCTGATTCGATTACGCAAGGAAACTCCGAGCATAGCTCTCTCCATTGCCCTTTGGGTGACTTTAAGCCTTCTGATGAGACACATTCATACTTATTCAATAAATGAAATCTTAAGTGTTTAATTGGCAATTCGGAATCGTCATACTTCTGTTTATCAGGAGTAAACTCAGTGATAGAGTAGTATCATCTATCTACAAGGAATTTAAACAAAGACCTCTTAAAGGATCCCAGACACTTTATTTCTAATAGCTTTTTAGCAAATTCATCAGGGACTGCCTGTTTGGTCTTGTGGTCGCAAGCACTAATACTGGACGTGAGGTCCTGGGTTCGGTTCCTGGGTCGGGCAAAGTATTATTGGGGTTTTCCATGTAGAATTTCTTGGTAGATGCCCGGAGTCTGGGTTTGCGCCCGGTTGATGCCAATGTATGTGTACTTAAGTCTTTTTAGCTAAACGTAACGTTACACCTGGACCTGGATCTGATTCTGAGATATCTTCAAAGGTCGCAGAATAAAACGTCACAATTAAATTCTATGAAAGGGTCGAAAGAGGTTGACGCACGGAGTATGGAACCTCAGCAGCCACTGTTCTCTAGTTCAACTTTCTGTCTGCGGTATTTTAATGATCATACATATATAAATGATGGATGGATTGTGTGGAAGGCCATAGAAGGATGAAACTATGGATAAAGGATAAAGAAAGCGTGCGCTGAGAAAACAATTGATGATATATAAAAATTATGTATTACATGATTAAACTACTCATTATTAACTACCAAAAAGTCTGTTAGAGAATATATCTCTCTATCATAGTTAAGTCACATTAGCAGTTTTTGTGTTCTAAAATTTAATAAGATCGCGGTAGAAACAAAAGTTGGTTAAATTCGTATAGTAGTATAATTCATATTCAAATAAATAGTTTGTCATCAATCTATTAGTAAGTAGGTAGGTAAGTAGGTAAGGTAGGGTAGGGTAGGTAGGGTAGAGTTGATAGGGTAGGTTAGGTAGGGTAGGGTAGGTGGGTACAGTAGGTAAGGTAGTTAGGTAGCCAGATGACGTGAGCGAAGCCGCGGGGGTCAGTTAGTAATATTGGTAAGAATAAGAAGGATGAAGGAGAATCAAAATGTATGAGAGACTGGCTTTGGCCAGCAGTTTTAAGTTTTTTCAGACATCACCTTTAACAAACATAGAAAACAGCAATATAGGCGCCTAATAATTTAGAAAAAACACAAAAAAGAACGATTAACCCTCTTACTAATAAACACAGAATGAAGTTATACCAAGTATAAACCTATGAAAATGTATGCTTATTCCTTTGTTATTCCTGGTATAACAGTATTCCGTGTTTATTAGTAACAGTCACAAAAACTATGGTAGCGTAGGTTTATAGACTTACTAGGTTTTACCCGCGGTTTCGCTCGCAGATAAGCCACTAAAAACAAAAAAATATATATCCTATGTTACTTCTAATACCTCCAAGAATATATGTACAAAGTTTTATCGGTTCAGTAGTTTCTGCGTGAAAGCGTAACAAACAAACTTACATTCACGTTTATTATATTAGTATGACTAGCTTTTACCCGCGGCTTCGCTCGCAGAGAAGCCATTAATATATATTTTTTTTAATAAAAGGTGTCCTATGTTACTTCTAATACCGGCAAGAATATATGTACTAAGTTTCATGATGATCGGTTCAGTCGTTTTTGCGTGAAAGCGTAACAAACAAACTTACATTCACATTTATAATATTAGTATGAAGTAAGGATAAAGAAAAAACACATCAACAACGTCCCTTTACCATTTTCAGCATATTTTCAAAATTATAATTTCACCATCTATGCGAAGATTGATCGTCGCAACAAACCCACGGGAAATCTACCGCTGAAGTTGATTGCCTTTATAAACGGTAACAACGAGCAAAATGGCGATTTTTAGTGAACGTCACGATGTCCCTAGCGTGATGCCAAAAGAGTTTATAACTGTTTTAATTCTTCAATTTAAGATAAATGGAAATTTTGGCGAATATGTACTTTTATCGGAAAGAAACAGGTCATTAAAGGCACCTACATCTATATTTTAAGAGTATTTTAGAGTGGGTAATTCTTAAAAAATATATAAAAAAAAACTTTTATTTTGTACCAAACATTTGTACATATATCAAAAATCTGCCAAACTGCGGGCTAGTTTGTCTGCAGGATTAGTGCTCGTCTTAAGAACATTTGGTATCAATTATAAACATCTAAGTAGGTAGATACAACTATTAATAGACGGTAAGAATGTTATCATTAGCATTACAGCATCCGCCACGCACACACATCGGCCACGGTAATGATATCTAACAGTATTGTGACTCGGCCCTGTCCTTGAAATAAGTGCTTACAAGCACACGTCACGTAAACACGCGTTAGGTCTGCCCGCCTCTATCTACTTGAGTTTCTTTCTAGTTTTGTGATTATAAATATCTCAGATTCTTTTCTCTAATCTGAGGTAAATATTATATTTTTTTATAATACTTATTTTAAATCTTACTAGGTAGGTACCTAACATTTATAAATCTCATATGTAATCATTTCATAATGATATTTCGTCTAATTCAATAGTATATGTAAGTAGCTAAGGACATAAGTAAGTAAGTATAGCCTAGCCTAGGAAACTACATACTAGTTTTTTTTTTTTTAACCCGAGCGTAGGTAGGTCACTTGTGTATGACTTTATCACACTATCTACTTATTTATTTATGAATCCAGGTATTTTACTAGGTGGAAAAAGCGAAATACCTACTAAAAAATAAATAAACAAATTACGTACCAGTAGGTTAGGTAAATATTTTTTTTATAGTCCTGCCTTACGGAGATTCCAGGTTATTTAAAAATATTATTTCTGGTTGCGTTATTGAAGAATTCAAGCAACCAAAAACAGCACAATGTAGTCTATAATTGCTCTCTGCAATATTAATTAAGTAAGCACTTGTACTTATTTTAACGATTCGAGATATCTTACACCCGTGGCATACTTAGCAGTTCCAGTGGCCATCTGTGGTCTTCTACACCAGTTCCACTTCACTAAATGATACTTTAAGAATGCAAATGATTGCCTTGTTGATGAAAATAACAGAATCGCTATCTTGCTGATGAAAATAACAGAATCGCCTATAATATTTATATATGATTGCCTTGTTGATGAAAATAACAGAATCGCCTATAATATTTGAAGAGTTCCCTCGATTTCTCCTGTATCCCATTATCAGACCCTGACCTGATGGCCATGGGACCACCAGGGAAGTATATCTATAGAATTTTTTTAATCGGTCCAGACGTCTTTGAGTAATCGGGGTACAAACATAAAAAAAGAAATGATTCCTCCTT
Organism: Orthosia gracilis; assembly: GCA_947562075.1. NCBI lineage: Eukaryota > Metazoa > Arthropoda > Insecta > Lepidoptera > Noctuidae > Orthosia > Orthosia gracilis. Next base: position 30,548,388 of record OX387274.1, on the reverse strand, counting down.
TTTCTGAAGTCGGTTATAAAGGTCTCCCTCCCACTTTGAAAAACAAATTGTTTTCTCTTTTATTAGGGCATACCAATCTTTTCGATGTTTGATTCGAATCATACTGCCATCTACGAGTAATTAACATACAACAATCTTTTAAACTTCAAGATGTATCAAACTTTTTCTTTAGAGTGATTTATTGACTTGGACTTTAACAGCAAAGGTTAAGACTGATTTTTATCAATCACAATTTTGAAACATTTAATTTTTCTTTGTCTACAGAAAACCAGTACTAATTCATCTCAGACCTTTCATTATGAAACATTTCAACTGCAAAGAAAGGTCAATTAAGACTAGACCTTTACATAAGTGTGCAAACGTCTGTTCTGCTAACTTTTCAGAGACAAACCATCACCAAGGAGTGTGTCAAAGACAAACATACAAAGTTTACCTATCAGAGTACGTTTAATTACGTAAGTTTCAAGAATGTAATCAGGGTCGGTATCTGGGAATATGAATGTGACAAGCTGTCGGCAGGTAAGTATTAAATGTCATCGCTACTTCCAGGTAGAAATTCATATAATCATTGAACGCATTCGCGTACACGAAATTAGCTTTCTGATAAAAGAAAGTAAAAGATCTTTCAAATTTGGAAAAACAAAAATTAAAAAAATAATTAAAAAAGGCATCCTAAACACTTGTTCACAATCGTAACATATATAAAATCAACATCATCATTTCGGCCGAAAAACGTCCACTGCTGGACATAGGCCTCCCCCAGGCTTTATAATAATATTTTGAAATGACCACTTCTGTAAACACCATGTTTCTAGCAAATAAAATATTCTATTCTATTCTATTCATAGTAAAATAGTAAAATAATAAAAAGAAATATGTATTGAAAAAAATATATAAAGATGAAAGTTTTATATTTGTCTCTTTCGCTAAATATAAACAGCTATGTAACCCCAGGAAAATAACTGTAATTATAGGTGAATCTGCGAAGAAAAAAATCCTAGTCAAGTACTTTTACCAGAATTATGATAATTATGGAACTATATGGATTACGGCTCATCCCCTCTCAGAGAGGGAAGGCCTGTGTCCCAGCAGTAGGAACACTTATGGGCTAATGATGATGATGATGGAACTAGTAATGTTGCCTGAAAAGTCCATAGATTTTACAGAAATTTGTGCTCAGGGCTAGTTTAATCCTTGATTAATTGTACAAAAAAAGTAGGTACTACATAAGATTCACTAATAATGATTCGTTTTCGAGATATGAACCAAAAGAGAAAAAAAAATTGTGCGTATTGTAATTTAGGCTAGTTCAATTATGTTTTTATGCTTAAGAGAGCCATTTAACATTCAAATTGACCAATTATGGAATGTGTTCATATCTTGACAGCAATATTATCAATTTTGGTACTTAAAAACCGAAAGTTAAAGGTACTGAAATATACCTCATAGCAGTATTTTTCAACATTACTAATAACATAATGAACATTAATAATTCCAGTGAAATTACACTAGGTTTTTTCGCGGCAATTTTTTTATTTCCTGGCCTAAACAATTTAAAACTAATTAAATGCAATAAAAATAAAATTGTATCTCAAGTAATAATGGCCTCCCAAATAATGACATTGTTTTCAGATAAACTATTGTTAATAATGTGTCATTGTAGAGATTTACAGCTGTTGCAACCAACAACGGACTTCTCACAGAATTCTATTCTATTCTCTTTCCAGCTTCTGTAAATATATCACAATCTGGACTTGCTAACAAAATACAGTCAAGAGGACGACTGACTTGAATTTGAATGCGCCGCAAAGCACGGGTGCAGCGAAACTACTAGCGCATAATAAACGACTAGCTGTTTTCTTGTGGCTTTATTATTATTATCGAAAAACATAGACTGTTTCTTAGCTCTTAGGGTTTAAGCTACATCAACGGGATAAAGCCAAGTCAATGTAGCGTGTGGTGAATTTTTATGATGAAAACAGGGTGTTATGGACAGAAATTTCGTTTTCTTCGATTTGCATAAACTTTCTTTCTATTCTACAGGTGTTTAAAATTGCAGCCTTTTGAAGAGTAATGTAGGTTGAATCGTTCAAGTCTATTAATTTGAGGCTATGGTGCAGAAAGTTTGGTATAACAGCTGTAGTGGAGACAACTATGGGTACAATGTACACCTTTTCTTGCCTCCAGATTCTGATCACTTCATTATTATTATTTTTTATTTATTTAAAAAAACTTAGGCATATTACAAAGTATTTGAACAGGCTAATTAAGGTCGAGATTAATGGTGTATTCATCTGCAGCTGAACTAGGCAGAGCCTGTATTTCGACTATAGTGCCAAACCCCTCGAGTGTTATACATACATAGTAGCCATATTTAATTGGTATCATTTACATAATCTATTTAACAAAATACTGCATATATTTTATTTAGGTATTAAGGAATGAAAAAAGTATATAAAAATGAGGAAAATTTGTGTAGTGATTGCATGCAGGACTTCTTTTTTGTGTGAGATGGGAAAGTACGTGACTGATTTGTAAGAGGGTGTATGTGGTGTTGTCTATGTTCTGCTGTGTGTTGGGGTGTGAGAGAGCGTGCGTGCGCTTGTGTATGTTATGAGAAATGTATGTTATATTATAATTCATAGGCTTTTTATAAGGATCCAATGTACAGAAGAAGTTCAGTCTGTTCGTAGGTAAGACTTTTCAGGTATTCGGTAATTTTCTTTTTGCATTGCATTTTTGTTAATGGGTATATTTTAAGGATTCTTTTTAACCTATTATAGATTAATGGACCCATGGAGTGGGCAAAGCGTTGACTAAATTTAGTTTAACATTGCCCACTTCCATCGCACACCATATCTTTTCTTCGATTTTGGAGGAGTAGTGAGTTGTAGCTCAGTTTACTGTGTTAAAGGAGGACAACGCCCAGTATGTATAATTGTCTCACGGTCTAGGCTTTGCTCCTGGCCACCATCCCATAGCAATCGTGCATCTTCCCCGAACAAAAAAACACTCAGCGTCATAGAAATCGCACCTTTTTCTCATAATATACTTAAAAACAATTTAAACAATATTAATTCAAGAGTATGACTATGGTACACCGTTTGGAAGGCAATTCAACCAGCTCTCAGAAATAGTTAAGGGTTTTTGGTTTTGTAAACCAAGGCATGAAATAAAACGGGTTAATTGAATGCAAGGAAACCAGGATTAAGTAGTTTTTTTTTGGCTGGAATTGTTCAATTACTTTGTTACTTAAAAGTCTGGATGGCGAATGACTCTCGTTTGACCTTGACCAGGCGTTTTATACCCATCTAGGGTTCAACAATTAAGTGGCATCTGTAATGCGTATTCTAACAATAGTTATTTAACGGCTCGTGCTCTGAAGAATTGTGCCATTTAAGAAATATATCTATTGTTAGATTTAGCAACATTACCTAGCTTTTATGCATGCGTTTTTGGCACGACAGGCATAAATGTTAAATTCAGGGAGGAGCGATTTATTTGATGCTGTGTGTTTTTTTTCCACAAAGCATTAATGTAGCATTTTACCAGAGAAATAATTTACAAAACCGGCTCATTTCTCCCAAAGATTTTACAAGCAAAATAATTTTCCGTTTTTGTAATATTAGTAAGTTTAAATCTCACACAGATTAGGCACTAGTCTCACCACCGGCGACAAAGCGATTAGCTATCGACTATTTTCTCGCTGAACAAATGTACAAAAGATACGGATCCCGTGACAATTAAAGAGCCACATTTTATTAATAGTTGATCGCTGGCTGTTCATACTCCGGCGAGTACTTTCTCGACACAAGCTTGTCGCAGTGACAAGAGCTATCAAAAATATTACTCGCTCAGCGATAATCGCTCGGTGATGCTCGCTTGGCGGTCAGAACTAAGGCCGAGAGACCGACCAACCATCGCGTGCAGGGAGCGAGTAGTGCGAGTAATCACCCGTCGGACAAAAACACTCGCTCATAGCCGAGCGGTAAAACTATCGGAACTCGCTTCTCGCTTCTCGCCAACACGTATCTAGATTCTAGTTCTACTTGCTGCTCGTCGGCGGTGGGTCGAACAGCAAGTAGAGCCATAGAGCCCATTTAAGGGTAATTATCGCTGCTCGCCATCACGTATCTAGATTCTAGTTCTACTTGCTGCTCGTCGGCGGTGCGATGAGCAGCAATTAGAACCAGAGAACCCATTAAAGGCTAATTATCGCTGCTCGCCAACACGTATCTAGATTCTAGTTCTACTTGCTGTCATCGGCGGTGGGATGAGCAGCAAGTAGAGCCAGAGGGTCCATTAAAGGCTAATTATCGCTGCTCGCCAACACATATCTAGATTCTAGTTCTACTTGCTGCTCGTCGGCGGTGGGATGAGTAGCAAGTAGAGCCAGAGGGCCCATTAAAGGCTAAGTATCGCTGCTCGCCAACTCTTATCTAGATTCTAGTTCTACTTGCTGCTCGTCGGTGGTAGGACGAGCGTACGCTATTAAGGTATGCTTGTTACATTCATACTTTGAGGTGTATACCATAAGTGCGTAATATCACTTTGTTCACGTGTAAGTCATTAATGTTATCAAATTATTTCGAAATCACTGCGATTAAGTATTGGAAACTCGTTAGGATTCAACAAACACACATACAAAGTTAATTTAAGTTAAAGTATCTTTCCCTTAGGTATAACTAGAAATATATTTACTACTAGCTTTTACCCGCGGCTTCGCTCGCAGTGAAGCCATTAATTTTTTTTTTTATTAAATGTATCCTATGTTACTTCTAATAACTCCAAGAATATATGTACAAAGTTTCATGATGATCGTTTCAGCAGTTTTTGCGTGAAAGCGTAACAAACAAACTTGCATTCACATTTATAATATTAGTAAGGTTTGAAAAGATAGACAAACATAAATATAATTTACTAGCTGCCGCCCACGGCTCCAACCCCGTGGTATCAGTATTTCGCCCAATATCTTTATAAATTATAGCCTATGTTAGTTTAATAGTGTTATTCTGATGTATAAGCTATATGTCTGTACAGTTTCATCAAAATCTGTTCAGTAGTTTTTGCGTGATAGAACCACAAACATTCATCCATCCTTACAAACTTTCACGTTTATAATAATAGTAGGATTATTTAAGTCTTGTTGCTCAGATCAGAGATTCTGCTACGCATGGTCCTGGGTTTGATTCTCGGGTCGATTTAAGTATTATTTTATTTATCAAATAATTCATATTAGAGTCGTGACAATCTAAGAAGTACGATAACGTTTCTTAATTTACATGCCGCGATAACTGTGTACGTAAGAAATTGAAAAATCAAATTCATTATCCTAATTAATTACTACGTTATACACAATAACAACGAGTATCATTCGTAAGCATCAAATTTAATTCATAATATTTTTATAGCTGTCAAATCCGACTTCTTAGATTGTCGCGACAATAGCAGCTTTATTAGTAGCCTGGAATTGTTTCCGCTTGATGGCAATAAGCCCACCCCCTATGTATAACACAGTACTAAGGTAGCTGTGAATCTACTACGTAAATAATACGCGATATTTTAATTAGATTTAAGATTGTGAACCATGGGTACATTATTTTATATAATTACTAGCTCTCCCACGCGGCTTCGCTCCCGTCAACGGGCTACCTACCGATTTACCCTACCTAGCCTACCCTACCCACACTGCATACATGATTTTTGCGAAACTTTAACCGCTTGCGCAGCGCACGCAACAGAAGCTCTCAAAAAGGAATAATTTTGCCCGTTTTTGCAACATTTTTCATTTGTGCTCCGCTCCTATTGGTTGTAGCGTGATGTTTTAAGCCTATAACCTTCCTCGATAAATGGAATATCCAACACAAAAAGAATTTTAAATTCCAACCAGTAGTTTCTGAGATTACCGCGTTGAAACAAACAAACAAGCTCTTGAGCTTTATAATATTATATAGTATAGATTCGTAGTTCACCAATTAGGTTAACTACGAATACATTATTTTGGATCAATACCCATGGTTTACGCATTAGATGAACCAGGGATACAGAAAGTTAACCGTGGAACATCTGGGTGAACCACTTTGGTGTTCCATGGGTCAGAAAGGTCTATTTCTATTAATTTGTTATATTTTACACTAGCAGACACCCGCGGCTTCGCTCACGTCAACTGGCTATCTACCTACCTATCACCTACCTATCTACACTACCTACGTACCCAATGATATGTGGGAGTACTGTAAGGCCCACCCACGCATCTCTCTTCGGGGAAAAAGGCAACTAACTATGCCAGTATTTTGATTTCATCTACCTAAAAAGAAAACCCGATATCAATATAAATGTAATATAAATCTTTCAGCTTTCATTACCAAAAAAAAATGTAATCAAATAAAAATATCATTAACATAACTTTTGAAATAAATACCTAACTGAAACAACCTCAAACCCACGCAGGTGAGACGTGATACAATTTTAACCATTTAGGGGCATGTCACACCGATAGGTTACGCGACGCGACGCGAAGATGCTTGAAGAGGTTAGAGCAAGTAGAAAAGGGACATTCTGTCAGTGATATCGATTGGTAAACTGACAAACATTTATGGGATTGCCAAGCGTTTTCGAAATGCCACGTAATGAATTCTTTACATTTTTTGGATTTCGACCATCGCAATCACTGATAAAATGCCACTTTATTTAGAGCCTTTTTGTTTCGCGATGCGCAACATGGTGACGTGAAAGACATCACAACGCCGAGAGATGCATCGCGAAACCACTGGTCTTATTCTTATTCGCAAGGTGCAGAACGAATAAAACATCGTTACGTGACGCTGCACCGTTTTGTAAAGTGTCTAACAGTTAGTAAAAAGCTCCATAATTTATCGCTATCTTAAAAATATCGCGTCGCATCGTGTCTCGGTGTGAGTTTACCCTAAGATTACCAAACATAATGAAATCAAAATTAAATGCTGTCTAAAGTAATCTTATCAAATCTTATCATTTTAATAACTGAAAGTTCAAAGAAAATTGTTAAATTACTAAGTTTTTGAAGTCTTGTGTTTTAGCTTTTAATATAGAAGTCAAGAGGACCTCCTTTTTACTCTTTGTTAAATATTTTTAAAGGTTTCGTGATAATGAAATTAAGATCAAAGGCATGTCTTGAAAACTGTTAAAAATATAATGCATGTCTGTCTATCAAGATAATGTAGCAGATTGTTCTTGATAACACTTGATATGCATTGTAATATTCTTTAGAAAAAAATGCGTAATTATAACAACAATTGCTACAGGTAGTGGAGTTAATCTAGCTATAGTTGATCAATTATATTAAAGTAAGCATAATTTTCATACCCTTAGGGCATTTATAGAACAGACATAATTGATAACCAAATAATTAATGAATTAATAATGAGTAAATAAATGAATATATGATAATTGTGTTAACTTATAATAATTATTGAAGAATAATTGTGACATTGACATAAACATATAATTATGGATGAATCGTAATATCAGTTTTATGTAACAACATTTTAATTTTAGGCATTTATTGTAATTTTAATTTTTTGTTATTTTTTATAATCTGACAATTTAAAGTATATTGAGTCAGTTGATGGCAATTAAAATTTAAGTTTTAATTAAATGGAATGCATCAATGTAACGTAACGTTTACAATTGTGTTTGAGGACGATGTCTGAAAAGTCTAAAAAAAAAACTATTTATTTTATAAGTCATTTGCACGTTTGCAAGCAGAATACAATGCCTTTTAGACTTTTAAGATCTTACTCTTTTTGAACAATATATTTTTATGAAAATAAATATTTTTCCTTTATTTGATAACCTACTTATTGTATTTTTTAATTGTTTGTTTTACTCTACACGCTTTTACGTGCGCTTCTTTTTGCATAGTTCTAACATAATGTGTTATTTCAACAAGAATGATGTAAACAAATACTTATAATTAAAACTGATGGAAGAAAGTGTCCGTGGAGTCTCGCAAATTCGTCTCCATTGAGACCTAACTGACGCTTGCGAATTTGCAACTAGATTCATCTTTATTTGAAATAAACTATTTGATTTTGTTTTTAACTGACTGAAACCGCATTGTGGCTTACTTACATAATCTATACTTCGAGGAGCTGGAATATCTGGGAAACGCACTGAACGTAACCGTAGGACGTATATCGTCCACCTAGCTACAATGAAGTTGTGGTTGACTTCCAGTTGTACCGGATACAGATGTATTTTTACCCGACTTTCGAAGGAGGGTAATGTGTTTATCAGTCTATGTATGTATGTTTTACTGTGTGGCGTTCTAAAGACCAAATGCGTTGGCCGATTTTGATGATTCTTACGTCGATCAATTCGTCTTAACCTTGCGAGTGTCACTGGCTACATTAAAATTAGAAAATACATCTGGTTTTGGTCAGCCGGCTCACGAACATGTATCCTCCGACTACACAGCATGCTTTTCTTCTTGTTTACGTCTTTTTAGTTCGCTTCTTAAGCAGTCGGAGTTTTTGATTTTTTAATTAACTTTTTTTGTGTGGAGCGTCTGCCTGTGTGACTTCTATAATCCAGATACTGATTGTCCCTGATATCCCTTGGCAAGACTAACCTGTAAACGTATCACATATTCATATCTGTATATGGGTTAATTTGGGTAATATGAACCTTTTGAAATTGAGCTCAAAATTCAAATGATAAAGGCAAGGTCACATATAAATTATTAAAATGGTACAAATTTTAATACCATAAAATTCCCTTTATTTCATCCTCTTATAAATTTTATATTGTATCCTTTCAAATCTTTTCCAGAGTTTGAGGTACATTTTAAAGAAGAATTTATATCAGGGACAATTTTAAAAAAATTGTCCCTGATACATTTTAAAGAAGAATATAATATTTTTATAATATTTAGAAATCGTGTGTACTTTAATCCATGCCAATGTCATCGTGAGTAAAGCGATCCGGTTTTCGTCTTTGTGGACTCCTCTACCAGCCATCTTTTTACCATGATGAGTGGTTAGACCATCGATGAACCCTCCTTCTTTGTCTGGGTTTAGAGGGGTGAGTACCCCACTAGACGAATATTCTGCCCTTAAAATAGAATAGACTCACCAAGGCAAGCCGTCTTTCGCCCTGCATCCGTTATCTCAGCTATAACTTAGGGTGGTGGACGCGCGGCAGCACGGTTGCAGCAGGTCCCAGAGAGAACGACGGGGACGTTGATGAATCGGACTAGCTCGGGCTCTGCTTTATACTGCACTCCGCCACAAGTAAAGCAGAGGATTTCTGGGCAGTTTTAAGGTAATGCTGCTCTCACCAACAGTTATTCCCACCCAGATCATACTCTAGCTTCTCCTCCTCTTCCTCAATTCTCTATCAGTCTTTACCTCCGCAATTAGCTCCTTTTTAGACAACTCATATTTCATATTTGAAATATGAGTTGTCTAAAAAGGAGCTAATCCATGATGGATTATTATCCATCTATCGTTGCTTTAATCTTCCACTATTCTTACAACCGTCCACATTCCAACTCAAAACTTTCCTTACGTCGTTTTTCTCATTCATTCCTTCGCATGACGCGTCACATCGTGTGCTACGAGTATCTAAGTACCTACAAATTCAACCTAAATCAAAATTCATACCGAAAATCCTAAAAACCTTTCTTTTTGGTAACTCATCAAAGCTGATGAGTTACCAAAAACTTTGACATTTGGGGCAGTATAACTCAAAAATAGTTCCGTTTAAATCCGTGTGTGGCGCTAGTTTATGATAACATATCCCCGGGCAAAAACTTTGCGGTTCGAGGTGGAGTTATACAGCTACGGATATTTAGGGTTGATAAAGTGGAAAAGTGAGGCTTTGTTTTCTTTATAAGTTTTGGTTTGTAATAATAGCTAGAGGCGTTTTTGTTTGCCGAGAAAAGTTACACAACGTGAAGGTAAGCTTTTGCATTTTTAGAAGAAAAGAACTTGTTCTGATTGTTCTTTACCAATATCCAAAGTGCTTTGATAACATTATCTTAAGAAGATCATCATGAGCATATCAGTCGAAAGACGTGCACCAAGGCCTCCCCCATCCAGAGGATCCTCGCAACCTTCACCAGGTCATCGGTCCACCTAGTAGGAGGCCTTCCAACGCAACGTCTTGCGGTTCGCGGTCGCCACTCCAGAACTTCTCTGCCTCATCGGCCATCCGTTCTGCAAGCAATGTGCCCTGCCCACTGCCACTTAAGATTGGCAGTTCTTCGGGTTATATGGGTAACACTGATTCTCTTTCGGATTATATTTCTGATTCGATCACGCAAGGATACTCCGAGCATAGCCCTCTCCATTGCCCTTTGACTGACTGTAAGCTTTCTGATTTGGCCCATTGTGAGCGACCACGTCTCAGAGCCATAGGTTATCACTGGCAACACACACTGGTCAAGAAGATCATAAAATGTTCTAATAGTCCAAATTCAGGTGAACCTAATCGCTAATGTGTGCCAAGAACTTTTTAAACCTACTCGTATCTCAAATCTTAAATGCAAATATCATATATTATAATGGTACCTAATGGGTCCAATACGTGTCCCATAAGTAGCCCCTATTATAAAAAATTATAACTGGCATAGTTTCAGTTTCTTTTGTAAAAAAATCTTTCGTCTATCTTCGTTAAAATCGAAATACCAAAGCTCAAAGTTTACAAAGTCGACTCCGATACAAGGTTTGACGAGAAAGCCAATATTGAATCTCATGGAAGCCAGATGACGTACACATACACACATCGACATATCAAGTATTACCAGTATAACCTAAACTTGCATTTTATAGGAAGACTGTACAATGAGAGATCAGCTTTTTTTGGGAATGTGTAGCTTGATACTGTTGTCAAGAGTTCCATGATATTTCTGAACATTCAAAACAAAAGAGATACGGACAGCCGCACGTCAGTGCTTATACTTGAAAATTGATTTGGCCTTGCGTAGTACGACACTTCAATAGAACAAGAGACCTACTTATAATTGTTTTTCGAATCTCTTTTGTTTAAAAAAATGGAACTCTTTTTACCCGACTACGGCGAAAAAAAGGGAGGGTTATATTTTTAACCAGTATGCGCGTATGTATGTATGTATGTATGAGGTGTTGTTTAGAGCGTCTTATTTGTCTGCTGGTTAAAGGCTATGTTACGTCGTATTAAATTGAATATGGTGCACGGGGCACGGGGGCAGTCAAGAACAAAAATTTTCTTTTCGCCCAACCCATCATGTGTAATATCATTGAACAGGGATTTTCAAAGGAAGCATACATATTTTTGTCAAGCGTACCGTTTGCGAGACATATCCCGTCAAAGTCATGAAAATTTTAGTTAGGATATGAAAGGCTTTTGGTTTGTTAACTTACATAAAAATATAGTTACCTTGACACATTTTTTGAAAACTTAGAGAGTTTAGAGACTAGCTACAGCCAGCGATTTCGCCCGGATGATAGATAGAAGTTAAGGTTATAGACGCTAAGGGAACACACTCCCGGGATGAAAAGTATCACTTCCAATTATGTCCTTCTTGCACTTCATATATATCTTTATACCAAAATTCATCGAAATCGGTTCAGTGGTTAAGGCATGAAAACTTAATAAACAAACAGACTCACAGATTTACTCGCATTTAAAATATTAAGTGTGGATAGTGTTTATTTCAAGTAAATACGAAGTATTAAACAAAGTGACTACAATAATGTTATCACCAAGTGTCATAAAGAGCTTCTTAGTGTCCCTGAAAAAATGCACGGGTCCTGGATCGGCCCCAGGAGCGAAGCCGAGGCAAAAAGCTAGTTAAAAATACATTTAAAAGTAAGAACCCTACGGTTGGTCCCAAGCGGCGGCTTTTGGACGTAAACTCAATATTAATAAATTCTCTAGAGTATTCAGTACGGGAGAAGTTTGACAACTTTCTGATGTGCGTCTAACTTGTGTCAGAAAATATGAAGATTGGTATTTAAGAAAGAAAGAAAGAATACCTCGGTTATGTTAGATGAAGGTTTGTAACATCTCTCGAAAGATCTTTTGTTAGGATACTTTTTATTCTATTGTATTCTTGGAATAAGTGTTTTATTTTTACTACTTCATAATACGAGTAATTCTTGGAAATTGAAGTGTTTCTAGGTTGTTTGTGTTTATGTAACCATCTTATTTTTTTTCCAAGTTTTGACAAAGATGTATGCCACCATTTGTTAAACCGAATTTAGAATTCTCAATTGTAATTTGTTATGGTGTACATTATGATTTGTTTATTTGTCTCAGGAATGACTAGGAAATTCGATGTCGGGCATTTTTTCCGATCTTGGGAGTTCAACATTGACGAAAGGCAATCCCGGGATCTCGGGATAATCTCGGGATTTTCGAATGTCTCAAAAAATAGTACAACGTACGTAAAAATCAGTTTTTATTTAGACTTTTGCAATTGCAATCACAGTTTTGAACTTAATGGACACTATCGTCCGTAACAAATTGACGCAATCACAGTTTTGAACTTAGTGGACACTAGCGTCCGTAACAAATTGAAGCAATCACAGTTTTGAACTTAATGGACACTAGCGTCCGTAACAAATTGACGCAATCACAGTTTTGAACTTAGTGGACACTAGCGTCCATAACAAATTGACCCAATCACCGTCTTTCTTTTATTTTATATAAAAAAATATTTTGACAACGACATTATGCAGCTTTGTTGTGCCTTTTTATGACGGTCTGCTTGCATCGAATATTTCGACTGGGGCAAAGGTGGCAAAGGTGGCAAATACAGAAGTAAAGTTCTTAGTAGCAGATAAAAGTATTATCAATCGATCAATCAATCAACCAGCCTTTTATCCTGAACTTTTAAGGTTGTTTTCTAAAATATTGTAATGTTTTAAAGAATGTCTCTCAGTTCTCTGTGCCTTTTGGCATAGGCCTCCTCTAACATCTTCCATTGCTTTCTATTTCTAGCCACTCTGTTCCAGTTGGGACCAGCTGCTAATTTTATCTCATCCTGCCATCTCTGCCCTTGCTTCCTTTTACCATCTCTAGGGTACCATTTGGTAATTATCTTGCTCCATTTTTCTTGAATAGTTCGCAGTATATGGCATGTCTATCTCAACTTTAGTTGGTATATTTTTACTAGCACATCTGTTGCTCTAGTTTGCGATCTTATGAAGGAGTTCTTTTTCTGTTCTGTTGTTTGACGCCAATAAGCTCCTTTCCATGGCTCGTTGGCAGTGTACTTCTCTGTCCCTGTGAAGTTTAGTGAGGGAACAGAAACTTGTTATCAGTTGTTGGCTACTTTTTTGTTGATCTCTTTGGTTGATTGGTCTTTGTGTGAGATGATTTATCCTAGAGAGATCCCCGAGTATGTAGAAGAGTATTTTTACCTAGGACAAATCATCTCACACAAAGACCAATCTCAGAGTATTATATCTATCTTCCTATCTAGGTATGTAACAATAACTACTAATAGAATAATACTCCTAGGCTCCTAGGTAGGCCTTTTCGACTTTATAAAACATAAAATTTCAAGCCATCATCAATCACTTTACTTTTCGGTAAAAACTTGCCTGCATCCACTTATCATACAGGCCTCTTTTAATAAAACGAGCATAGATAATGGTGACAATGCTTACTCCCAAAGTTCCTCAAGATTTTCTCCGAGAGTAAGTCTCTGAAATAACCCAAATTGGTGGTTCACCAACATTATCAGCCGAAAAATCTCCACTGCGTAACATAAACGTCCCCCAGATGTTCCCTCTCGCATCCATCGGATTCCAGCAAGCTTACCCAAGTCATCGGCCCACCTAGTGGGAGGCTTTCCAACATTAGTGCTTACGAGTTATAAAGCCCACAATAGTTTTCTCAAGAAACGTGTATTCAAACGAGGTCACCCCGCCTGTATAATAACAAAATAATAATAAACACTTTAATAAATTAACTACGCAGCCTTTTCCTTATTATTCCTGTGCGTGGGGTATAAAAAAATAACCGCGTATTATTATTATGGAAGACACTTTCTACTTTCTACTCACTGTGTTGAACGTTTCCGTTGGGACTTATTAAAGTCGAAGCAACTTCTATTTACAGTTTGTATATACAGATATTAGAAAAAAAAAAACTTTGGGGAAACTGGATTGGGGCCTTTAAACCAACGAGTTTATTTACTTATGTCCAGAAAAAAGAGGTCTATGTCCAGCTGTGGGCATAGTTAATCTGTGAATGATGATGATGAATGACTAAAGTATTCGATACATCAGGGGGGTGACCATAAGCTCTTAGAGTAAGGTTATTTTGGATCGCGTAAGTGACAGATGTATAAGTACAAGTCATATACATCTGCAACTTACATACACTCAAAATAACCTTACTTTAAGAGCTTATGATCACCCCCCTGGTCACACAAATGACGAATGAATATGAGAGCAATGTCGAATTGAATTGCCGATTTCACAAAGTCGATCACTGCTTCACCGGTCCTGGTAAAGCTGGAGTGTGAATTGAGTCTTATTACCTTGTTTGGTCTTGTTGTTGTAAGAGTGAACACTGAGAATTCAATTTTTTTTTATATTTCTATACTATAATCTATACTTAATATTGTAAATCTGAAGAGTTTGTTTGTTTGTTTGAATGCGCTAATATCAGGAACTACTGTTGGAATTGAAAAAATATTTTTGTGATGGATAGTCCATTTATCGAGGAAGGTTAAATAAAAGAGGAAGGAAGGCTAAATAATAATACACGTTTAGATCAAGAGCAGTGGTGGCCCAGTGGTATCGGCTGCGACTTACAAGTTGTAGGTCGTGGGTTCGAGCCCAGGCAGGCGCTTTACTTTGTGTAAATTATTTCATCACCACTGCTCTCAAAACGGTGAAGGCAAACATCGTGAGGAAACCGGCATGTCTTGGAACCAAAAAATCGAAGACATGTGACATCCACCAACCCGCACTGGGCCCGCGTGGTGGATTATGGCCCGTTCCCTCTCACAGAGAGGAGGCCTGTGTCCCAGCAGTGGGCACATTAATAGGCTGATGATGTGATGTGTGATGATGTTTAGATCAATAGGATTGGAGCATAAATGAAAAACGGGCAAAATTATTCCGTTGCGTGCGCTGCGTAAGCGGTTAAAGTTACGCAACAATCATGTATGTAGTGTAGGTAAGGTAGGTAGGATAGATGGGTAGGTAGGTAGCCAGTTGACGGGAGCGAAGCCGCGTGGGACAGCTAGTTTATTATATAAAGGCTTGCGCTTGACCCCTATCTCACCTGATGGTATGCGATGATGTGGTCGACGGTGAAGCACGCTTGTCTAGAAGTAACCTATTCACTCTTGACTTAAAGACCCCGAGCTTTTACCTATCGGGAAACACAGACTCCGGCAGGAATTTCCACTCCTTAGCTGTACGTATGAGTGGGATGGTTCGATTTCCAGACATTGTTTCTGACAATTATATGATTATATAATTTTGACAGGTTCAATTTGACTAATTCTAAGTGTCTAAATAATAATTTACGTTCAGTAGTTTTAAATGTTGACATGTTTAATTTGCATAATTCTGAATGTTGACATTTTATTCATTAACAATATATTGTCAGTTATTATTTTTATTAATGGAATTCTAGTTAGTACTAAATTTTATTGTATCTTTTTAATATATTTATGTCATGTATCGCATGGAAATTATTTCTCATTATTTATCTTCATATTCTTAATATGTTATCTAGAGCTGTGTACACTCAGCAATGTGTAAGATGTGGTTGCCTGTAATTGGGTGTGTATTGCAGGAAAATTATATTTGTATGATTTTTTTGTATTTTGTGTAAGATGATATTGTATTGTGGCACTCGCTGGTGATCCTTAAATTAAATAAATAAGACAATTTCGTAAATAATGTTCTAAGTAGCAGCATGGAAATACAAATTTAAGCCCGATAATGCCCCTTCATTTAATCGTAACAGGCAAAATCTGAACTTTAAAACTCTGGCCATCTTTTCTGTTTTTACAGAAAAGGTCGGCCTGTAACGTGTGGCGGAATGGTTGGGATGTGAGCCTGTTTTTAAAGGCTTTAAACAAAAAACTCCATAGCTAATTTTGTTAAAACAATCTCACCTTTTTCATTAAAGGCCCGCTTATCGCCCCCGCTGATTGCCTGGCCCGCGGAAACTGCGACGAGTGCAAAAAGTTTTAATGAACAGAGCATAATGGCCGGCGTTATGAAACACCGTTTATTTCGTGGCCTCCTGCTGGTTAATACTGAAACAGTTGATTATGGTGTATGGCGCTAGGTTCGTTTGGACCTTGAAACAAATTAGCTGGAGATGATGGCGTTCCATAATATATTTTATATATCGTAATATTTTCGTTTTCAGAGGATTTTTAGGGTTCTGTAACCAAAGGGTAAAAACGGGACCCTATTACTAAGACTCCGCGGTGCGTCTGTCTGTCTGTCACCAGGCTGTATCTCATGAACCGTGATAGCTAAACAGTTGAAATTTTCACAGATCATGTATTTCTGTTACCGCTATAAAAACAGAATAAAATAAATATTTAAGTAGGGCTCCCATACAACCAACGTGATTTTTTTACGATAATGGTACGGAGCCCTTCGTGCGCGACTCCGACTCGCACTTGGCCGGTTTTTTGGGTAACGAACGCTGCTGATATTTATACTTAAGTCTCTTGATTAAAAAATCAATTAAAAATGAAGTTGAGTATTTCCTAAATTAGAGTACGTTTTAACACGTTTTTAAACCCAAATATTCATTTTAAAAACTGGTCCTAACAACAAATTTAATTTTTGTAGTTTTTCCTCACTGTAATTACTTTAGGTAAAGCATTTATAGTATTACTGCATATAAGGCATTCAAACTTGGTTGGAGCATACTACTTAACATCAAATTATTTGATAGAAAACACGTCTAAACTCAAACTAAAACATCTCATACTTTAAAAACACCAACATAAACAGATTTCAGTTGAATCATACAACCACAAACTCGTGAATCACACATTACTCGTATTAATATTCAACTATCCTGCAGTAACCACGACCGCTCACGGGCACGTCTAAGCTGTTAATGACGTTATCGCGTCCCCCACCCCTCGGTCTAACGAGAGTACAACCTACCCACATTATGGTAACGCTATTTACTTATTTATTCACAAACCAATTCTCTGGAGGGTAGTCAGACACGGAATAGCTTTTATTGGTGGTCTAAGGAAATGTATGGAACTATAGTTTGGAATGTGTTCGGTTTCCTACTGATATTATAAACGTGAAAGTTGGCGATGATGGATGGATGTTTACTATATACTATTTTGATGAAATTTATACATGAGAATAGCTCATAAGCTATCATTTAAAAAGATAATGGGCGAAGTAGTACTAATTCCACGGGGGCGGGAGCTAGTTACAAATAGTATTATTTTTGTATATGTTACTGTAAACGCCCAAACTACGGTAAAACCTAAGATTTACCAAGTCTTTCCGGTAAAAGTCCGAAATGATTTATGACAATCGCTTATTTCAGGGTTTTTACCAGAAATCACAAGATAAATCTTAGGATATCCCTGGGATACTGTTATAAATGTTGAAAAGTTGTATTGTATGTCATTTTCTAAAGTGATTTAAAAACATACTAAAATGATTTGTATACATTCTCATGAAAACATCCTTAAAATCATTTTAATATGTTGATTTTAATTAACGAATATGTGAAGCGTATCAATCAGTCCCTAATTGTTCTTATCATTTGGGAGCATTTGTGGCGTGATTGATACTAAATGCCCGATGTCAGCGATTATTAGATATAGATCATTTCGGCCTTTTACCAACAAGACTTGGTAAATCTTAGGATTTACCGGTAAATCCTAGGTTTTACCGTAGTTTGGCTTTTGTAGTAACATATACATTATTTTATATTTGAGGAGTTCTTGGCTTAGTTATAATAGCAACCCGGATCGATCTTCAATGTTAAGCAACACTAGTCGGGGTTAGTCCAAGGATGGGTGACCATTTATTACAAACTGACTCTTCTTCTTGCTTAGGAAGCACATTAAGTTGTTGTTCCTGGTCGTCATTTTTAAATCTTTGACCGTCCTTACGGTAGTCTGAAGATAGAAAATCTGTCACCAGTCACGAGCTAAGGGCTATCGTAAGACCCAGTTATAAGCTGCTGCTCTATTTATAAAAACACTACAAAGTGAAAAATAACTTCAATTTCGGCAGTCGATTTCCCTGTATTCGTTTCTTCATTTTTTGGCAACGACTAACGAAATTGAAGTTATTTTTCACTTTGTAGTTTTCATTTGGAAGTCGGTTGTATTTCTTTGTCACTTTTTAGTTGTTGTACATAATGGACCAGTTCTATAGGTTAGGTACCTATAATGCCCAAAGTGATGCCGGAATAGATTAATACAATGACATGAAACTTAAACAAATCCGGGGAATGAGAGTATACCAGGGTGAACTGTTCACACCTGCGTACCCCTTTAGAGCGTACCAATATGATGTTATGTTATGAAATGGTGTAAACAATAAACAGAAATGCGATTGCAGCCGAGTGATTTGCCGTCATTTATTGAAGAATTCTGATGTATAGTTCTTCATCAGATCTTGATGCAATTTAAATAAGACAAGTGGTACATAATGGACAAGTTCTATAGTAAGGTACCTACAATGCATACAGTGATCCCAGTTTAAATAAATGGAATAACATGTAACTTGAACATAACCGGTGCAATAAGATTATACTAGGGTGAACTGTATACATATGTGCACCCGTTTAGAGCAAACTGGCGTGATGGTATATTATAAAATGGTGTAAAAAAATAAACAGACATGCGATTGCAGCAATCCCGAGAGATTTGCCATCGTTTATTAAAGAATTCTGTTGTATATCTCCGAAGTTCTTCATCAGATCTTGATGCAATTTAAATGAGACCACATGACAAGCACCAGTTTTCAAATAAGAAAAGAATCATCAAAATCGGTTCATCTAGTAAAAGTTCTAAGGTAACACACATAAAAAAATATACGGTTGAATTGGTAACTGCCTCCTTTTTGAAGTCTGTTAAAAATACTGGTACTCAGCTGTCTGCCACCCGGTTAGACTGGAAACTGACCACATCATACATATGCTATAGATTTTTGGGTGGTATAAAGATAATGGAGCTATGGTTTCTAATGGGTTTGGCTTCACAAAGAGTATACATTATTGTTTGTCCGTAACACGATACTGTTTTCCTTGATCGTCGTTATGTGCATTTACAAAAGCAAACAAATGTTGTTGGTAGAACCACAGACGCTTCTAATGAAACTCGATATGAACTGCATTAACTTTCAATGCACTATATTGTAGTTTGGATAATGTTAGTTGTAGCATGAGAGTTTATGATGGATAGTGGTTGCGAGGCTGCCTTCTGAGGTTTAATCCTGTAATTGATTTTGTATTTAGGGAAATAGTTACTTTGATGCTTTTATTGTGAGCTAGCTGTAATTTTTTCACTGATCTTTGATAAAATAGGAATGAGTGAAAGCTGGATATAAATAAATAATAATATATTGGGCTAGATTTTGTTTAATATGCATCAAAACTAATAATATCAAAAGGTAAAATTGTCTATGGGTTTTTCAAAGCAATCTTCGGAAATAGGATTCATTATATAGCGTAGTTTTTAAACCGAAAAAGAGGGTGTAATAAGTTTGACGTGTGTTACTGTGTATCTGTGTGTCTGTCTGTCGCGTCACAGCTCCTAAACAGTTGATCCGATTTTGATATATTTTTTTCGCTTTTTGAAAAATTACATTGCCGAGAGTGTTCTTAGCTCTGTTTGACGAAATTTGGTTTAGCCATTCGAATGTTATACGCATTTTACTCTTTGTATTGGGTTTTTTCACAAGATATCAGTTCATAATAACGTGTTCCGATAGATTGTCGATTGAAGCGTGTCTTCTTATAAGAAAGTAAATAATTGTTGTCTAAAAAGCTTGAAATAAAATCAAATTAAAAAAACTCTGACTTAAAAACCTCTAAAAAGTAAAAATAAACCTTGTACTCGCGTTGGAGACCGCTAAGTAAATAAAATAATCAAAATAATAAATACTTAACTTTGGAGGTCCCCCGACGCGAATATGGGGCTTATTTTTAACTTTTTAGGTTTTTGAGTCAGAGGTTTTTAATTTTTTTGATTTAATTTTTATCCCAGAAAATTGCATAGTTCATATGGGTAAGGCAACGGGTCAAAGCTGCGAGAAAAATGTAATTCTTCATGACCATTACCATAGGTATATGAACCTCTAACGAGTGTTGCCGAGGCCCACAACTTATTGACATAGGCCCGTCCCGAAAACACCCGAAACATTTCGATATCCGAAAAACGCCCAAAGGTTTCTATATCGAAGTCGATCAATAACAATTATGTTCAAGGTAGCATGTTTAATATCATGATTGATCGTTTCCGTATAATATGAGGTGATGAAGGTGAAATAAACCGTTTCTTGGGAACTTAATGCGGTATATTAAACAAATTGTATGAAGACGGATTATTTATAAAGAGTAACCGAGAAACGAACTGTGATTGAGGAGACCAGAAGCTCTAGACAAGTGGCATTCGATGTCAGCGAAGGCGATAGTCGAAATGTCAAAATAGGTTTGATCACGTAGTGATTTTTTGATATCGCTTGTCAATCTCATACAATTTTGCCTTTTTGACAATTTCCATCGCCACGCTTTGGATGATAGAATGTCACTTGTCTAGAACCTCTTGACAACTGACAGTCTATCATCGAAAACGTTACCAAAGCGATTGGAAAAAAGTCATAATGTATGAGAATTACGCTATTGTTTTATCACGTGATCAATGACTTTCATTTTGGCAATTCGACCGACGCCATCTCTGACATCAAATGTCATTTGTCTAAGATCTCTTGTCTTATCTAACTACAATAAATTATTCTTTAAAAAATTCTTAACAACATGCTTTTTACCCTTTCACTTGATTTCCGTATCATGGCAGTGCGCTAAAAATACTAGTCCGCCATCTTAGGCCATCCACCATATTGGATTTGGAATGACGTCATTTAGCTAACCATGCATTGTTATTCAAACTAAATGTGTATCCAAAACTTCATCTAATTCGGTGGAGGATAACATAAAATGGTTTTAAAATTCAGATGCAAGATTTGACCCGAACACACATACATACATTGCAAGTTAAAGAAAAGCTTGTAAAAAGGGCAATTCTATTGCCATTAACCGGGCATCTTGACGAAAAATCGTAAAAAATCTACGAAATCTAAATAAAGATTTCTTTAGAGATATTTTACGAATATCAAGTATCGTTTTGCAATACCATTTCAACGTCATATTATTACCGTATGTGTACTCGTATCACATGTAACATAATAATATCAAAAACATCTCAGACACGTGAACTTCATAAACGTACCTTCACAGCCTCCACTGAACAAGTTGAAATATGAATGAATTTCATCATAATGAGATGTTTAGAACACCCTATCTTTTAAGAGTGGGTGTAATGGAGATACGATTCTGTTTTGTTATTTTTTTCTTTTATGTTTTGCTGGTTTATTTACAAGATTTTATTTAACTTGCAATGTATGTATGTAAGTGTGTTCGGGTCAAATCTTGCAACTGAATTTTAAAGCAGTTATCCTCCACCGATTAAGATGAGATTTTGCATACACGTTTAGTTTGGATGACAATGTATGGCTAGTGAAGTGTCGTCATTCTAAATCCAATATGGCGGACGGCCCCAGATGGCGGATGAGTTATTTTTTGTGTACTGCCATGATATGGGTATGAAATGAAAAGATTTGCTGAGAAAAATACGAAAAAAACTGGTTTTAAAAGTATTTTTAATGAATAATTTTATTTTTCTCTTTCTGGTGTTTCATAATGTGTAACCCAATTACTATTTTATGAAGGTCAGATAAGCAGTCGCTTTATGTGAAATACAATGTCGTTATTTCTAGGCAAGTGTGATTCACTGTCGACCACATCATCGCTTAACATCAGGTGAGATAGTGGACAAGCGCGAGCCTATAGTATACACAAAAAATATACTGGTGTGCAGACGCATCCAGTTAAGACTGAAAGCTGACCATATAAAATGACTAGGCAGATCATGATTCTGTGTTTTGTTGGGCAAATTTAAGGGCCTACAACCGCTTTAGTGCTGTAATACGGTTACTTTCTAAAGCATACTCCTTAGTAACGGCTAGGTTAAAAGGTTTGAAATAAATGTATATTCATGTTTGATTCATGCACATTATTTTTGAAACAAGGTTTTATCTTGTAACTAATAGTTTTGTTTTAAAAAAATATTAACAACACGATCTATTTTTGCAACTTTTGGATACTCCTCAAAAACGACTTGGATCTTTAAAAATATTTTTACAAAGTTAAATTAATGGCTGGAATTTCTTCATAACTGAAACAGCATAATTATGCAAAACAAATACTATTTTGCAAACAAAATTGTTTTAAAGGAGGCCCAATATTGATATTTTGGCTCTGAGCGGGCGCACGGCCAGTACTGCGTTAACATTGGGGCGTATATATCGCCTTAAACGACCTTAATAACTACAATCCATCGTCAACTTTAGAACAAACTAGCGAACATTATCACTATCATCAAATGATAATAATGTGCCTTTTAATTTTTGCCCCGTCTTTGCAAAAGGGTATAAGCCGTAATCCACCACACGGGCCCAGTGCGGGTTGATGGATGTCACATGAATTCAAATTTTTGATTCAAATACATGCTGGTTTCCTCAAGATGTTTGCCTTCACCGTTTTGAGAGCAGTGGTGATGAAATAATTAAACAAATGAAAGCGCCTGCCTGGGTTCGAACCCACGACCTTCATCTTGTAAGTCACGGCCGTTACCACTGGTCCACCACTGCTCTCAACTGGAGAACACGACTTTAAAATCTAGCACCGTTAGCTACATCTGATTTACTACTTAGGGTTATGTCATAGAATTGAGACAAAAGCGATATGTTCTCAGCGATAACATTTATAAAAAAATCTCATATATTCTGGTTTTTTTGAAAGAAAACATTAATTTTTATTACTATTAGAATAATAAAATTTATATGACCTACATATAGTTGTTCCAGCTCTGGGCGTTGTGTATGTGAATTTATATGTTTATGTTTGTAAATATACCCACGATAAAGGTGAAATTCGAGTATGGAGCAACGTTTAAAAAAAAGCTTTGAGAACCTCAAGCAGACTGATCTAAAACATTACCCTCCTTTAGGACTTCCATGCAGTCGGATAAAAACAGCTCCAACATAATTAACCTCCTCCTACATTATTAACGTTCACGAACTCGATACAACTTTAATAATATTTAGTCTCCTTGATACACCATTACCTCAATTAATACTTTTAATGGGAACCGTTCCATATTCATGAACTTTATAACTGATCCTGTTACGAATAATTAGATCAGCGACCACAAAGAGTATTTGCCATCAATATTATGCTGTAACAGGTATTTTTTTAAAGTTATTTATAGCCACAATGTTTTTTAAAACGAAATGAAAGGCCTACCCTAAAATTGTCAGCAAAAGGATATCCACGACCAGACCATTGGAGGATGTTGCAGCGTTTCAAGGACTCCCCCAAACGTATTCACATCGATCGGTCTAGGAGTTCCCAGCTCCTGCGGCCTTCAGCTAGTTATCAGACCAAGTGAGAGACCTTCCAACTAGTTCAAAAACTGCATCTTCCGATACGCGGTCACCATTAAGCCCCATAGGCCATCAGTTCTGTGACTAATATGCCTTGCTAGTTGGCACTACTCAAAAACATTCAAAAACGGAACGGAATATGTATAAAACTTATTTGCCAACATTTTTTTTTTTAAATATTTGTTGGTTATGTTTTCGCTGTATTAAAATCGGACATTACTTACTTTTTACCCGACTGTCGAAGGAAGGTAATGTGTTCATCAGTCTATGTATGTATGTTTGTTCCTATGTGGCGTTCTAGAGACCAAACGCGTTGACCGATTTTGATGATTCTTACGTCAATCGATTCGTCTTAACCCTGCGAGTGTCACTGACTACATTAAAATTGAAAAATAAAAAAATGGCGGATTTTGCTGTGCAGTCAGAGGATATTTCTGGTTTTGGTCAGCCAGCTCGCGAACATTACATGTATCCACTGACTGCAAAGCATGATTTTCTTCTTGTTTAAGTCTTTTTAGTTAGTCTTTTTAGTCGGGATTTTTGATTTTTTCATGAATTATTGCTATATAATTTTTCACTCTGATATTACTTATTAATAAATTTGAATTTTTTCTTTGTATACTTATTCATTTCGTACTATGACATTGTATAATTTTTGATAATAATTTTGCATGCCTTAATTATTGGAATACAGTAAATTGCGCATTCACTTAACATCTAGAAATGTATTTAATAGAAATTTAAGTTATTATTATGAAACATGAATGTAACCAAGTTATGGGAGAGCGGCCTCTCCTGGCATAGGTGTTTTCACACTTAAAAGGAGAAGTCAACCTCAATATTGTTAAACCAACTTTTGTTAACGAATAAAACATTTTTATTTTTTTTATTTAAATTTACTGTGTTGAGCAATAAAGTTTTAAATTTGAAGATAACGGGAACCTACTCGTAGGTGATGAAACACAACCAAAGCAGAAAGGTAAACAACAGTTTTCCTTGTATATTGTCTGTGATCGAAACAATGAAAATAATCCCCTCATCTCCATAAGACTTAACATAATACAAACATTATTACTCGAATTACTGTATGACAAACAAGTTTCATGTAATGATCTATTTCTGGTTTGTTTTTCAAACAAAGAATGTTATCGCTCACAGAGTACGGTTAGCTAAAATCTGTAGGTATTTTCTTTTTATTAGTTTTCTTGAATGATATTTGATACGAGTAGCAGAATTGATTACTCCAAGGTTGCCCGGCAATATCTAGCCGGGATTAGTCTACCCGATTGTTTTTAGGATGCCGTACCCGAAGGGTAAAAACGCGACCCTATTACTAAGACTCCGCGGTCCGTATGTCTGTCTGTCTGTCCGTCTGTCGCCAGGCCGTATCTCATGAACCGTGATAGCTAGACAGTTGAAATTTTCAGAATAAAATAAATATTTAAGTGGGGCTCCCAAATAACAAACGTATTTTTTTTGCCATTTTTTGCGATAGTGGTACGAAACCCTTGGTGCGCAAGTCCGATTCGCGCTTGGCCGGCTTTTTTTTTTGAACTTTGTTTTCATGATTGATACTTGACAGCAGAATTGATAACTCCAAGGTTGTCCGGCAATATCTAGATGCGATTAGTTAAACCCGATTGTTTTTTTTAACGTTTCTCTAGACTAGGATTTTTACCTGAAT
The DNA here is from genome assembly GCA_947562075.1 of Orthosia gracilis. Lineage (NCBI taxonomy): Eukaryota > Metazoa > Arthropoda > Insecta > Lepidoptera > Noctuidae > Orthosia > Orthosia gracilis. Next base: position 30,522,978 of record OX387274.1, on the reverse strand, counting down.
TTATTCTCGGCGTTTCCTTGCGTGATCGAATCAAAAATGTAGAGATCCGTAAGAGAACCAGGGTTACCGACATAGCCCGAAGAATTGCTAAACTTAAGTGGCAGTGGCCAGGCCACATTGCTCGCAGAACGGATGGCCGATAGGGCAGAAAGTTTCTGGAGTGGCGACCGCGAACCGGAAGACGTTACGTTGGAAGGCCTCCCACCAGGTGGACCGATGACCTGGTGAAGGTTGCGGGGATCCGCTGGATGCGAGATGCACGGGACCTGTCAATGTGGCGACGCTTGGGGGAGGCCTATGTCCAGCAGTGGACATCTTTCGGCTGGTTAATGGAACTCAAAATCAATTTTTTTGATACAGAGCGCCATTAGCCCAGTTTTTGACCCAAATCCAGCTTTATTTTAAACTTTATTTAACTTAAAGTTTTAGCGTTCGTTATTAAAAGCGCCAAATTAAAATACTCGAGTTTTGCATGTTAAATCCTCAGCTTTGAAACGTAGGATTGCTTCAAAAGCCGCTTACTCAGTTAATCTAAAACATGGATGAACATTGAAAAAGAATCGTTTCGGTTTACAGTAATTGTCGTATTGAACGAGCAATTCGAATCATTTCCAATACATACTGAATTGGTCGTATATCACTGCTATAAAAAAATACCCATGTTCACGCAATGATTTTAATTTGATATCTATAGTTATTATTTAGACTGTATCCGAAGTCAGTCAGAGCTGTGGTGGCCCAGAGATAACGACTCCGACATCCACCACGCGATTCCACCTACGATGCGTTATATCGTAGGTTGTATCGCGTGGTGGATTAAGGCCCATTCACACTCACACTTGCACACACACGCACACCCTACCTCGCACTTCCACACACACGTGCGAACAATTGCGTGCGCACTCACATACATTTAGTAAACTGTGCTATTAACTCAGTCAAATAGATTTAAGATAAGTTATTATGATGATACATAAATGTAACCAAGTTATGGGAGAGTGGCCTCTCCTGGCACAGGTGTTTTCACCCTTAAAAGGAGAAGTCTAACTAGCCTTTCACGTTCAATGTTTGGTTCGCTCTCTCAATCACTTTGGATAGGAAGGGAAGGATAGAGATTGGGCGAAAGTGGGCACATTAATTCTGCGATCATTAGAGATGAGAATCTCGGCCTTAATCCGCTTCGTGGATATGAGAATAGTGATAGTGTGGTGTGCTGTGAACGAGATTAACGCCGTCGCCATTTAGGAGTTAGATGATTTCAACAGCTCGCTGATGCACGTGGGCAAGCTTCCTACATAATGTAAGGCGTACTATTCCCTCATTCCCATATTATAGATCAACCGATTTTCAATCATTGCAGACCCTTCAAATACAGTTCAATATTTATAATAGACACAAAGTGTAATGAGGTTTCTGAAACCGCTGTATCAATTAGTATAACAGGCATATCAGGACCATAATTACCTAAGTGCTCGCAGTCAGTGCAGAAGTTCATATTTCGGCTTTTTACAGCGGAAATAGAGGCAATATCGGTCAGAGTTCCATTTAATATTCAACTCTATTTGCTACAAATTGTGTGATATATTATGAGCCTTTTCCTAATAAGATTAATGTAAACGTCTACTAGTGTATATGGTTTGTTAATCAATTATCTCTGAACAGATTCAGATGAACCGCTGGCCGAAAGATGACCATGATTTTGATTAAGACATAAAATACATTCATCTCGACAGTAAGTTGCGTTAGTATAATAAAACTAAAATTTCGTGTAGGCACAGCTGCGAGTAGAAATTAGTTTCGATAGTACAACTGATGTGTTGAAAAAAAAATGGCGCCGCGCTATGTTTTTTTTTTTTTAATTCTGTATTTCTTACCTCATACTAGGAATTTCTCCCGATGAAGAACTTCGGCGAAACAAAACAGAACTCTTCAATAAATGACAGCAAATCTCTAGGAATTCCTTTAATATCATGTCTGTTTATTGTTTATATCATATCATAACATAACATCACGACAGTACGCTCTAAAGTGGTACGCAGATGTGTACAGTTCATCTTGGTACACTCTCATTTTAAAATTTATCACTTAAGAATACGTTCGAATATGCTAACACAACTCAATTCCACTGATTTTGCGTTAAAAGAGTTCGGTAATGTTTGGGGTGTCTAGGATCTTGGACTTAGCACGATAATATAAAAAAAACAAGGCAACCAATCACAACTACTCTTTGCCAGTTTGAGTTTAGTTAAGCATCAGCATAACCATCTGGAATACCGGCCATAAGCGGCCTTCTTATTTTAATTTTATTTAATCCAATATTTATTATTTAATATGAATTAATTCCACGTTAATTGTGGTGTGCCTATTTCTAGGAAATGAGTCGGGAAGAGATTGGCTGGATGTGTTAAGTTGCTGTGTCTATGCCACACTGTCATTTGGGGTTATTTGAGACAATTTTTACCATTATATTGTAGCACTTTATTTAATACTAGTTACTAAGTAGAAATTCTACTGCCAAAAAAAAAAGTGCCACTGCTGTTTTGATAGAGTGTGACTTGACTTTTGACCCTTAACTGTACCCTTTTCTTATGCGTGGAGAAATGCTCATGCATACTGCGCTACCACGGGGAGATGGCGCAGTTATATGGGACTCTAACCCACTAAAACTCCACGGTGCCCTCCTGTGCCGTTCATGGCGGGAACGCGGGCACGTGTTAGCACTCACCGCGAACCCACCGCGGCTGTCCGTCATCGGACCCTCCTCTGGGGAGTACCCCCCATCACCGACGCACCAGAGCACTCTGTGCGCCGTGACCACCTCAGGGACCAAACCAGCACATGGGTCATGGGCCAGACAACCCCGTGTATAGCACCCTTGGTCTCTTTGTGACGGGTCAAGGTCAATGGCCCCGCCACCTACCATTTTTCGGCCGCAGGGGATAGGGAGAGTGGCCAACGCTATACCGACACTCCTCCTCCCCTGCGGCCCCACTGCGTCCGCCATCAGGTGACCCCTTCTAGGCCGCGGAAGGTAGGGAGATCGGCGCACCGAAATACCGGCACTATCTCCCGCCGCAGCATCCAACTCTCAGCCGCATCGTATGGGTATGGGAGACCCCATACGACATCGCGGGTTTAACAACTTGTGCTTCAACTTTGAGTTCTGGCAACTTGGGGTGAGTACAATAATCGAAACCACACAAAGTTGTATGTTCTTCTTCTTCTTTACGTGTTTTGTTTATGATGTTTCGGTCCAGTAGGTGGACACGTAAATTGCAGCGTTGGAGATCAACAAGGATGAAGGTAAAGGGATATGAGGCACTCTAGCAAATGGGACATAGTTGTACACAAAGTAGCGCGTAAATAACTATTTAGGGAAACACAAATTTATTTTCTTATTTTTAAAACATGGGTTGTTTTAAAAACTAGCTGTCCCACGCGGCTTCGCTCCCGTCAACTGGCTACCTACCTACCCTACTCTACCTACACTGCATAAATGAATTTTGCATAACTTTAACTACTGACACAGCGCAAGCAACGAAAGCTCTCAAAAAGGAATATTTCTTCCCGTTTTTGCAACATTTTTAATTTATGTTCCGGTCGAATTAGATAATTTACCTATGTTTGCAATATTTGTAAGTATGTGAGAACCATGTTCCTATTTTTCAATTGAAGGAATTTACCTGTTAGTGCTTGTAATACTTATATGTAGTATAGTAGTGCTAGGTCACGTATATGAATTATTAATGTATGTACTTTAATATTGTAAATCTTATTTTTTAAAAAGAGTAAGTTTGGAGTTTCTTGTGCGTTCTTCTCCATAACAATCTATTTTTCCGAATGCACGGTAGAATCAATTTTTATTACTTGTTAATTTTAATTGTTAACATTCGAAAGTGCCGCTTAATGGCCTTGACGAAATAAAAACATTTGACTTTGACTTTGCTCCTATTGGCCGTAGCGTGATGTTATATAGCCTCGATAAATGGACTATCCAACACAAAAAGAATTTTTCGATTCCAACCAGTAGTTTCTGAGATTAGCGCGTTCAAACAAACAAACAAATTCTTCAGCTTTATAATATTATATATATTTATTTATTTAAACTTCATGTACAATAGTGGTACATTGGCGGACTTAATGCCACAAGGCATTTTGTACCAGTCAGCCTTTTTATATTAGTATAGATATAAATTTATTTTTATTTTTCTTTTTTATTATCTATTTTACATGTTTTCAATTCATAAGTTAAGCACACACACATTCACGTTCACATCATGACATTATTTTAAGTATATATTTTATTTACCCAAGTATGTGTGTCACTAGCGGGGTGCCAACTGAAAATTAGCATTGGGTGTCTGACGCCCAGCAAATGCTGAGTTGGTAACCCTTTCGGTATGGGCACGCCCGGCGCAATAATTCTTAAACCTTTTTTTTAATAATTCTTTTCTGTTACTTTGAGATTGTTGTTGTTGTGCTGTGTCTATATCGACTAAATGTTTTCTATTCTATTCTTTTTTTCTTAAGTCATAACTGGCGAAATGTTCTTTTGGTACACTTCTGCCTAACCTTTTCAGGAGTACAAGCGTGATGCTATGTTCAAACTGATTTCGAAACTCAAAACGCGTTCACAAAATCTTATTATATCCGCAACTAAATTATCGCATCACTGGACTCGATCCAATCCTGGAATTTTTCAACACTTTTCTGCACGCTCCAGGAGCTTCACGAACATAATTGAATATGCACAGTTAACACACTCGGGTATACCTACCTAGGGTTGCCGTTCTTTAAAATAGAGTATTTTAATCTATTGACTGACTGGAAAAGTTGAAATATGGAACAGACTCACAATAACAGTCCCAGGGTCTCGAGACAGGTCAAAAACGTTATAAATATATAATGAATATTTTATTATCCACAAAATTAAGTAAGTTAATATGTTATACTTAAATAAATACTATTGTAGTTGATTGTGTTGAGGATTTTTTGACAAAAACGATTGAACGAAGGAGAGGGGAGTGGGAACAACATTTTAGAAGTCGACCAATCACGGTCGATCGATAGGTATGACGTAGTGTTTAGTATCATTGCCTGCTTCGAGATGTCGCTGTTGGTCCCTGATGGGCGTCAATGGAGTAAGAATCCATAACAACTATATTATATAGGTAGTTCTCGTTTCTTATTGGCCTTGACTTTTAAATAAATTGAATAAGCCTTTTTCGGTCCCGATTGAAAATAAGTTAAAAGATAAAACAGCCCTTCACTGAAATTGATAAAAAAAGCTCCTTGTCCATTACAAAAACAAAAAAGAAATACAAAATATAAACTGACACACCTATCTATCTCATTATTTTAGCTACCTACCTTTTTACACACCTACTATATATTTACCCTCGTTGAAGTCTGATACTCCTATTCTATTTGTTGTAGTTGACAACCCTAGGTATACCATACGATGGAAATAATTTTCAGTATATTTATTTTATTGTTCCACGAATTTCGCGATGCATATTGTGACGTCATTTGCAAGCAAAATATTGCAGGTAAACAAAACTTATTTTTCTGTTATGAAAAGGTAATGTTTATACGCAATGGTCCAGTTTTGCTGGACCATTGGGTTTATGACTTGTTTTTATTTGTTTGCAACTTGTTTCAACAGTTTTGGTACAATATATTTTTATAAATGTCGCCCCACACTAGGAATAACTCAAACTCACATAAACAAACAGCCAGATCTGAAACTGGATGTTTTGTTCTTTAAATATTTGTTCCGTGCGAAAATTGAGCCCGTGACGCGTAACGCAACAGCCAATCGTTGAATCACTGACCAACCGTAACTTTAAGGCGATATATACGTCCCAATGAATGTTAACGCAGTACTGGCCGTGCGCCCGCTCGGAGCCAAAATATCAATATTGAACCTCCTTTTGAACAGTTTTGTTTGCAAAATATTATTTGATTTACATATGCTATTTCAGTTATGAAGAAATTCCAGCCATCAATTTTTCTGTGTAAAAATATTTTAAAACATCCAAGTCGTTTTGGAGGAGTATCCAAAAGTTGCGAAAAATATCGTGTTGCTTATTATTTTTTTAATGCAAAACTATTTTTTTTACGAAAAAACCATGTTAAAAAAATAATGTACATGAAACAATAGTATTTTTTTATTTTCAAACCTTTTAACCTAGCCGTTACTAAGAAGTATGCTTCAGAAAGTTACCTTTTTACGGCACTAAAGCGGATGTAGGCCCTTATTATTAATGTGGTGCCAATATTGGTATTGTATGACAGCGAAGCTTTTTGAGGTATTTGTATATTTGACGTGGATAGAGCTGTTTGTTTTGAGATTATAGTTTGTAAACGCGGTCATAAAACATCTCCTGTTTCATTCGCGCGTTTATAAACTAGTTGTTAACTGAGTAGTACTACGGGTCTCCAGGTTTTACAAAGAAAATTTGTTTCAAATATATGTCACTAGATGGAGCGATATGCATCGATTCGTTATTGAATTTTGGGTAAAATTAAAATTTTCTAGAATTGTTTATAAAAATTGTATGTTCTTTTTTAATCAATATTCCGGGGCATAAAATTATGGAATGTTGGGTTCCTAATTCACATTTCAAAGATTATTTGAACGGATCATCTAAAATTGAATCCAATAGACGGCGCGGTTTTCAAATTCTGAAGCATACCAGTCGATTTTTTTAATTTGTATTGTAACACATTTTGGTACAATTTTATAGTATTTTTTTGCAAGTTTTTACAGTTTAAAACTTTCAAAAAAATACTATAAAACGAATCGTCACTGTATTTAAAGAGAAAAAAATATTCACGAACCGAGAAAACCCTTTTACCTGCAAGTTGCTGCTAACACCATTCACCATAGCCGCGGAACGGAACCGAACGCGATCGCAGTACTTATAAAAATAATCATCTTAATCAGACGAAAAACGCTATTTACGTTTGCACGGTTTCTTTGTATGGTATGAGGCATCTGTATGCTAGTATTACATTATTTTTGGTAGTACATAACAGTGTAGCCCACAGTGTGAAGGCAACAGTTTACAGGAAAACACGATATTGTTTTCTATGTATTGTTCCTACTGTCGCTTAAAAATACAACTTCTTCTTCTCATCTGGTGTTTTTTTCTTTTCATCAAAAAAACAATTTGTAACAATTTTAAGATAAAAATCTTACTATCAAATCTGTAAAAACAATCGAAGCTATCAATCGATTGAAGATTCTATGATATTCTGCAAAATAAACAGAAAATTGGGCAGTATCACATTTGTTTTCCTTCTCGTATTTGTATAAAAACCTATTATTTACTACCTACAATTTAGGTTTAAATAACACAAGGGTCGAACGGTGCCCCTTGGGGAAAATAGAAGAATTGATTCGTGAAAAATCGCTTATAGCGGGTAGGATGAATATTTTTACCCTTTTTTGGTACAGTAAGCCGATATTTTTAGCTGAGGCGGGCTATTTATTCACTTTTGGAAGCGTTACTAATTTTAATTGTCAGTTTTTAGAACAGTGTGTTATTTTATAATTGGAGGAGGAAAATTAACTGGGTCGGGTCGATGTTAGGCTAATTTAGGCGTCGTAAAATCTTCTTGAAATTACCTATTAATTCTATAAAAAAATCTATTGCCAAATATTGAAACTGTAAAAAATATTCTGCAGCCCCCATACAAAAGACAAGACGAGACATGTAATTAATACCAGGATGCCAGGATTGTTTAGCAATTAGGTTGTGGAGTTCAGATAGGTGGTTGTTCCAAGTAAAATACTGATATTCAATTGCATCCGGTTTGGCTGGAAGCCCACCACAACATGGTGGGATAAGGCGAGATAGAGATGAGCTCTTCTGGTATTTAGAACAAATAAAATAAATAGATAAATTATCATTAGCCCAGATTTTCCCACTGCGGGGCTAAAGCTTTGCATTCTTCTTCCAATTTTCCGTATCGCGAGCAATATACATTATTTAATGTACACCAGGTTAAAACAAAGAAAAACAAACTTAAAACTAAAAAACATACAACGGGTGGCCTTATCGTATACCGCGATTTCTTCCAGGCAACCTGGCAAGCAAGTTATTCGACACGAGAGTCTTAATTAAAGACTCCGGGCAAAGTAAAGTAAAAGATCCTACAAGCAATTCCACCCTCTTCGTCTGGGCCTGCCGCAATGCCGCATGCCATTAAGGTGTAGTGTTGTGATCGGAATAAGGTGAACTAAAATATCTAAAGTTCGAAAAAGAACAGAGACAAAGTGGAGACGCCTTACGTCAATATATTTTTTTGGGACTAATGTCGCCCGGGTTTCGGGATGTTACGCAAGCAAAACTAAAATTAATACAGTAAATAACTATCGAATTCATTTTCTATTCTGTTTAAAAAACAGTAAATACAGTTTTTATTATTTAAAAAAGAATAAAGATAATCTCCTTATATTCGTTTGAATGATGTAAATAAGCGCGGAAGCTAATGTAATTTACATACCAGATTTAATACTTATTTATTTTATTTATTTATTATATGCTTTGTTGTACACCTTAAAATACAATTATAAGAAGAAACTTAAAATTAATACATATACAATGGGCGGCCTTATCGCAATCCGCGATCTCTTCCAGGCAACCTGGTATGGACAGTAATAGTCTGGACATGAAGTGGGTTGTCATCGGTGTGACAATAATTTTTCAAAATACTATATTATAATAGATACACAGATAAATATATATGCTATGTAATATATACATAAATACATACATACTAAATATAACTAGGAAGAGATAAAGATAAAAAAAAAAACAATTCAATTAGTTTACTGTATTAATAACATTAATATTATTTGTATGTCGGGTTTAGTCAATAGAACGGTCATCAAAACAAATCACAAGCATGCCCTCTGGCGGCAAATTAAGAACAACTGTGTATTAGCGCGCTTTTCCTATCCGCTTGCGTGGTGGGGTCAGCAGAATATGGCAGTTGAGTACTGACCGCCTTAGAGCTAAGACGAGTCGATTCGTTATATTTGTGAGCAAAGATTAAAGCTCAGTCTATTTTAATAAACACAGTGTACCGAATAATTTGGTTGATTTCATTTTCACGGTAGAATCAATTTTTATTTTATGAAATGTTACTTTTAATTCTGACGTTCAAAAGAGCCGCTTTTTGGCCCAGTTGAATAAATATATTTGACTTTGACTTTGACTTTATACCCACCTACCTGCCCACACACGATGTCTTAACCTAAAGGAAAACATCGTGACTTCCCTATGGTTTGCATCTATAGGCCACTCTTGATGCGACATGTACTTAAGTGACATCCCGAAACCCGGAACAAATAACCCGAACAAAATATTTTGTGTCAAGGAAGTCTCCACTTTTTTTGTCAGTTCTTTGAACTTTAGGTATATTAGCTCACCTAATTCTGAAAACTGTTTATAAGACTATTCTGGCCATCTATGTCAAAGAAACAAAAAAACAGCCTGACAATAAAACCTAACTGAATACACTTCGTAACCGAACTCCAAATTCAATTCCGTAAGTGTATCGATTTTACGTTTGAGCAGCTGAAAATTTACGTCATTCACTTAAAAATTTATAATATTGACTGGAATAGCCGACGTTATGGCGCTCAACTCTGAAAACACATTCGAGTCGGTATAGTTTAGTTTTTAGCTGCAGTCAGTGATATCATAGGCTGAATTAGAATAGGTAAGACCTTTAGATGACTTTTGGGTAGAGGTTAATTCCGCTTAGCTTTTTATATAGCTTGGTGTTGTCTCGTCTTACCAACTTCAACTGAATATTGACATTTCTTACAGTAATTACTGAGCTTCATTCGGTTTTTTTTTTTCTAATATTTATCCCGCTCAACAAATTTGGCGCCTATTCTGTGGGAATTCATTCATTCCATTCCTCTTTCATGCCTCTCGTACTTTCATTCTTCATACTAATTGTTCTTCTTGCTTACATCTCTTGTATACGGTGGGTGGGAATCCCACTTTCTTTAATAATGTTGAGCTCTATTCAGTTGTGCCAAATAACTGCATAACCAATACATATAATAAATCTGTGAAAATTCGTTTTTGTACATCGCAAATATAGCCAAAAAAATAGGGTGTTAAAGAACAACTAATAGAACCCATTACCATCATTTTTGAAATTTTTGTCTGTTTGTTAGTTCGTCAGTTTGTCTGTATGTCTATTTATCCGTTTGTCCGTCTGCTCGTTTTTCCGTTTGTCTGATTGTCCGTTTGTCTCTTTGTCTGTTTAGTTCTACACGCATCACGTAAAATGTATGAAACCAATATAGATAACTTTTATACATAAGAATTGAACGTAACTTGTAGCATTACTTAGTTTTTGTTTTATCAACATCGATTTACTCTATCAAAAGTTAGATGAATTTAAAATGTATAAGAAGTAAAATATCACAATACACGCAATTCAGATACTCGGACAGTAGAACTCCATATTCGATAGATGGCGTTGTGCATTTGTCGACATTTCCTGAATGGCAGTGTTTAAGATTCGCCGCGGAAGAATGACTCTAGAAAAAAATTGGCAGGTAGATAGGGTAGGTATCAAGGTAAGCAGGGTGGGAAGATAGGTAAATAAGGTAGGTAGGTCTAGGTAAGTAGGTATAAGCAGTTGACGCGAGCGTTAGCGAAGACAATTTTTTAACTTTAAAATCTATAACAAGTAATCCCGTGCAAAGACTTTTGCTCTCAACATTGCCACGAAGGTCTGTATTGTTTGTGACAGAGCGATTTGTGAGATACACTCCGACATAAGACCTTTTGGGATTAGTGTAAAACCTCCTGAGTCCTCAGACATAATCCTCTGTCTTTCAACCCAAGATCGCTTTGTCATCGATATGACCATCTTTTGTTCTGGGTATAAATAATCTTGTATTTTCGTTATCGTGTACGGTTTAAGCTGGGTTTGGGATTCTGTTTGATAACAAAGTGAATTTATTATTTTACTAGCTTCGCTCCCGTCAACTGGCTACCTTCCTACCCTTCCCCACCTACCCTACATACATGAATTTTGGGTAACTTTAACCGCTATGCACCGCACGCAATCGAAACTCTCAAAAAGGAATAATTTTGCCCGTTTATGCAACATTTTTCATTTATGCTCCGCTCCTATTGGTCGTAGCGTGATGTTATATAGCCTATAACCTTTCTCGATAAATGGACTATTCAACACAAAAATATTTTTTCAATTCCAACTAGTAGTTCCTGAGATTATGGCGTTGAAACAAACAAACAAATATAATGTAATATGTATATATATATACAATATATATATAGTATAGATTGGTTCGAACCCAAAAATCCAAATATTAATTGGAAATATCAAGAATTATGTAATGCTTTTTGTAATTTCATAGTCCGATGCGGTAGGCAAAATAATTGAGCCAGTCTATTCTGTGAAAATGTCACCGGGAAAACTTAGGAGAAGTAAGTGAGAAGTAAACTAACATTTTACCTAAAACTGTGAATTGACAGCCCACTTCACAAGTTCTTTGCAGCCTAATTTCGTAAGTAAATTCAGCAAAGAAGACGTATAGGTAAGGGTGACGACACCTTTAGTGTAAAATAACGACTTTCGTATTGCGTAATTCACTCGAAAGAGATAGGTAATGAAAAGGATTTGTGTGAATTCAACTCTAACAGTGCAGGACGAACCCTTTCTAAATTATTTACGAAATACCGAAAACGTTTTTTTTATTTATTTTTTATAAATAATAACGTTGCCCGACACTAGAAATTTCTTCCTGTATCGTGGGTACGTTTACAAACATATAAACTCAAATACACAACACCCAGAGCCGGAACAACTATCTGTAGGTCATACAAATATTTGTTCCGTGCGGAAATCGAACCCGCGACACGCAGCGCAGCACTCAATCGCTCAACCACTGCGCCAACCGTGCCCCCAAATTAAGAGAAATGTATTATAATCTTACATGGAGTTGTTCCCTTTGCCCTGCCGAACTCACTTACGTCAATACTTAGCTTCAGGTGAAAAAACAGATCATTTCACCACACTGGGGTTTTTACAAAATAGACCTCTATGTAGGCTGACCTCGAATCAGGTCCCAATGGTCTTGGCCTTGTCGCAAAAAAATCTTTTAATCAAATAGTGAATATTGGCAATAAAATTACATATCTATCAGTATACTTAATACACTATAGTGAGTATTTAATAGCTGAACAAGAACAATATGTCAGGCTTACCATTAAATTGACACATACAAATCGATTGAAGCCGTAAACACCTATACAGTGAGAATTTACTGCCTACTAATATGCCATAATTCCGAGTGATACATGCTGTTTGGCGAATTTTATGTCCGTGATATACTTAATGGTCACTTAGGATAATTTTGAAGTGAAACAGAAATACATAGAAAATGAAGAAGTTATCTAAGTTAAGGTATATCTAGTATGGTTTAGTCTATTGATATATCTAGGTGGAGCGACGACAAGATCAATCAATGTGGCGACGCTTAGGGGAAGCCTATGTCCAGCAGTGGACGTCTTACGGCTGAAATGATAATGATGATGATATCTTAAAAATGAGATCCAGTAAATCCTTTACTCAGACACGTTTAGCTCCGTTTTAGCGAAGTTTATATTAGCAACAGAACTTACAGAAGTTGACTTCCGCGAGTAATGCTACTTAAAAACTTGCCGGAATTATATTTTCGGGATTATATACATGGTAAAATTGCTTGCAGAAGTCATACTTTTGCAAGCAATTTTACCATGCGAGCGAGAGCTAGATGGAGAGGGCTAAACAGATATAGCGAGAGCTAGAGCTAGATAGCTAGGGCTAAATAGCGACAGGTAGAGCTAGATAGACAGGGCTAAACAGATATAGCGAGAGCTAGAGCTAGATAGCTAGGGCTAAATAGCGACAGGTAGAGCTAGATAGACAGGGCTAAACAGATATAGCGAGAGCTAGATGGAGAGGGCTAAACAGATATAGCGAGAGCTAGAGCTAGATAGCTAGGGCTAAATAGCGACAGGTAGAGCTAGATAGACAGGGCTAAACAGATATAGCGAGAGCTAGAGCTAGATAGCTAGGGCTAAATAGCGACAGGTAGAGCTAGATAGACAGGGCTAAACAGATATAGCGAGAGCTAGATGGAGAGGGCTAAACAGATATAGCGAGAGCTAGAGCTAGATAGCTAGGGCTAAATAGCGACAGGTAGAGCTAGATAGACAGGGCTAAACAGATATAGCGAGAGCTAGATGGAGAGGGCTAAACAGATATAGCGAGAGCTAGAGCTAGATAGCTAGGGCTAAATAGCGACAGGTAGAGCTAGATAGACAGGGCTAAACAGATATAGCGAGAGCTAGAGCTAAATAGCGACAGGTAGAGCTAGATAGACAGGGCTAAACAGATATAGCGAGAGCTAGAGCTAAATAGCGACAGGTAGAGCTAGATAGACAGGGCTAAACAGATATAGCGAGAGTTAGAGCTAAATAGCGACAGGTAGAGCTAGATAGACAGGGCTAAACAGATATAGCGAGAGCTTGAGCTGGATAGCTAGGGCTAAATAGCGACAGGTAGAGCTAGATAGACAGGGCTAAACAGATATAGCGAGAGCTAGAGCTAGATAGCTAGGGCTAAATAGCGACAGGTAGACCTAGATAGACAGGTCTAAAGAGATATAGTGAGAGCTAGAGCTAAATAGCGACAGGTAGAGCTAGATAGACAGGGCTAAACAGATATAGCGAGAGCTAGAGCTAAATAGCGACAGGTAGAGCTAGATAGACAGGGCTAAACAGATATAGCGAGAGCTAGAGCTAGATAGCTAGGGCTAAATAGCGACAGGTAGAGCTAGATAGACAGGGCTAAACAGATATAGCGAGAGCTAGAGCTAAATAGCGACAGGTAGATCTAGATAGACAGGGCTAAACAGATATAGCGAGAGCTAGAGCTAGATAGCTAGGGCTAAATAGCGACAGGTAGAGCTAGATAGACAGGGCTAAACAGATATAGCGAGAGCTAGAGCTAGATAGCTAGGGCTAAATAGCGACAGGTAGAGCTAGATAGACAGGGCTAAACAGATATAGCGAGAGCTAGAGCTAGATAGCTAGGGCTAAATAGCGACAGGTAGAGCTAGATAGACAGGGCTAAACAGATATAGCGAGAGCTAGAGCTAGATAGCTAGGGCTAAATAGCGACAGGTAGAGCTAGATAGACAGGGCTAAACAGATATAGCGAGAGCTAGAGCTAGATAGCTAGGGCTAAATAGCGACAGGTAGAGCTAGATAGACAGGGCTAAACAGATATAGCGAGAGCTAGAGCTAGATAGCTAGGGCTAAATAGCGACAGGTAGAGCTAGATAGACAGGGCTAAACAGATATAGCGAGAGCTAGATGGAGAGGGCTAAACAGATATAGCGAGAGCTAGAGCTAGATAGCTAGGGCTAAATAGCGACAGGTAGAGCTAGATAGACAGGGCTAAACAGATATAGCGAGAGCTAGAGCTAGATAGCTAGGGCTAAATAGCGACAGGTAGAGCTAGATAGACAGGGCTAAACAGATATAGCGAGAGCTAGATGGAGAGGGCTAAACAGATATAGCGAGAGCTAGAGCTAGATAGCTAGGGCTAAATAGCGACAGGTAGAGCTAGATAGACAGGGCTAAACAGATATAGCGAGAGCTAGATGGAGAGGGCTAAACAGATATAGCGAGAGCTAGAGCTAGATAGCTAGGGCTAAATAGCGACAGGTAGAGCTAGATAGACAGGGCTAAACAGATATAGCGAGAGCTAGAGCTAAATAGCGACAGGTAGAGCTAGATAGACAGGGCTAAACAGATATAGCGAGAGCTAGAGCTAAATAGCGACAGGTAGAGCTAGATAGACAGGGCTAAACAGATATAGAGAGAGTTAGAGCTAAATAGCGACAGGTAGAGCTAGATAGACAGGGCTAAACAGATATAGCGAGAGCTTGAGCTGGATAGCTAGGGCTAAATAGCGACAGGTAGAGCTAGATAGACAGGGCTAAACAGATATAGCGAGAGCTAGAGCTAGATAGCTAGGGCTAAATAGCGACAGGTAGACCTAGATAGACAGGTCTAAAGAGATATAGCGAGAGCTAGAGCTAAATAGCGACAGGTAGAGCTAGATAGACAGGGCTAAACAGATATAGCGAGAGCTAGAGCTAAATAGCGACAGGTAGAGCTAGATAGACAGGGCTAAACAGATATAGCGAGAGCTAGAGCTAGATAGCTAGGGCTAAATAGCGACAGGTAGAGCTAGATAGACAGGGCTAAACAGATATAGCGAGAGCTAGAGCTAAATAGCGACAGGTAGATCTAGATAGACAGGGCTAAACAGATATAGCGAGAGCTAGAGCTAGATAGCTAGGGCTAAATAGCGACAGGTAGAGCTAGATAGACAGGGCTAAACAGATATAGCGAGAGCTAGAGCTAGATAGCTAGGGCTAAATAGCGACAGGTAGAGCTAGATAGACAGGGCTAAACAGATATAGCGAGAGCTAGAGCTAGATAGCTAGGGCTAAATAGCGACAGGTAGAGCTAGATAGACAGGGCTAAACAGATATAGCGAGAGCTAGAGCTAGATAGCTAGGGCTAAATAGCGACAGGTAGAGCTAGATAGATAGGGCTAAACAGATATAGCGAGAGCTAGAGCTAGATAGCTAGGGCTAAATAGCGACAGGTAGAGCTAGATAGACAGGGCTAAACAGATATAGCGAGAGCTAGATGGAGAGGGCTAAACAGATATAGCGAGAGCTAGAGCTAAATAGCGACAGGTAGAGCTAGATAGACAGGGCTAAACAGATATAGCGAGAGCTTGAGCTGGATAGCTAGGGCTAAATAGCGACAGGTAGAGCTAGATAGACAGGGCTAAACAGATATAGCGAGAGCTTGAGCTGGATAGCTAGGGCTAAATAGCGACAGGTAGAGCTAGATAGACAGGGCTAAACAGATATAGCGAGAGCTTGAGCTGGATAGCTAGGGCTAAATAGCGACAGGTAGAGCTAGATAGACAGGGCTAAACAGATATAGCGAGAGCTAGAGCTAGATAGCTAGGGCTAAATAGCGACAGGTAGAGCTAGATAGACAGGGCTAAACAGATATAGCGAGAGCTAGAGCTAGATAGCTAGGGCTAAATAGCGACAGGTAGAGCTAGATAGACAGGGCTAAACAGATATAGCGAGAGCTAGAGCTAGATAGCTAGGGCTAAATAGCGACAGGTAGAGCTAGATAGACAGGGCTAAACAGATATAGCGAGAGCTAGAGCTAGATAGCTAGGGCTAAATAGCGACAGGTAGAGCTAGATAGATAGGGCTAAACAGATATAGCGAGAGCTAGAGCTAGATAGCTAGGGCTAAATAGCGACAGGTAGAGCTAGATAGACAGGGCTAAACAGATATAGCGAGAGCTAGATGGAGAGGGCTAAACAGATATAGCGAGAGCTAGAGCTAAATAGCGACAGGTAGAGCTAGATAGACAGGGCTAAACAGATATAGCGAGAGCTTGAGCTGGATAGCTAGGGCTAAATAGCGACAGGTAGAGCTAGATAGACAGGGCTAAACAGATATAGCGAGAGCTAGAGCTAGATAGCTAGGGCTAAATAGCGACAGGTAGAGCTAGATAGACAGGGCTAAATAGATACAGCGAGAGCTAGATGGAGAGGGCTAAACAGATATAGCGAGAGCTAGAGCTAGACAGCTAGGGCTAAATAGCGACAGGTAGAGCTAGATAGACAGGGCTAAACAGATATAGCGAGAGCTTGAGCTGGATAGCTAGGGCTAAATAGCGAAAGGTAGAGCTAGATAGACAGGGCTCGCGAAGAAAACTACACAGGGAATATCTTAAATTGGTATGAACGGTTCTCGGTGCTCATTCTCACATTACTTAATTAGGCTCTCATTTTGACTCAATTTTCAACCGACTTCAAATAAGGAGGACTTTCTCAGTACCATTTTCTTTTTGGTATGATTGTTATGCGATTACTCCGCTGATTACAAATTTATTTTGATGATATTTTTTTTGTTTGAAAGAATATTAATATAATTTACAGAATTGATGAAGATCTGATGAAGAACTTCGGAGATATACAACAGAACTCTTTAGTAAAGCCATTTTTAACATACCATCACGCCGGTACTCTCTAAAGAGGTACGCTGATGTGTACAGTTCATTCTGGTAAACTCTCATTTCACCAGTTTTGTTATGTTCAAGTTTTATGTTATTCAGGAAATCTCTTCTATCATAACTGATCATTATGGGGACCATAATTATAGAACTTGCTCATTTTGACTAAATTATGAAAAATATCTTTTTTACAAATAAATACAACCGACATCCAAGTAAAAACATTACAAATTTAAAAAAAAAAAATGAAACTCAAATTACTGTACCATGTTGTTATGTAAGTACCTATATTCTTGCAAATATTTTATGTTTTATTTCATTTAAAAAATAACTAATAATGCAAAAACAGGAACACCGACTGCCGAAATTGAAGTTATTTTCCACTTTGTAGTGTTTTTATTTGGAAGTCGGTTTATATATTTTTTAAACTATCTTTTTAAATGTACGCTCGGCACCGTTCTTCTTTTTCATAAAACTCATAATATATTTGCCCAGATTTTCCAACTTCCATGGAACCTGAAAAGTTGTCCCATCAGTCGTGTTTTTCGTGATTATAAAAGCAAGTTGTGAGTTACGATAACATTTAGGCTAACGAGCGGCATTCGGACGTGAGTCAAAGTTACCAAGAAACTTTTTTATACCATTCCTTAAATTAGGATTTATTATAGGCCTTTTCGTTAGTATAATTTATCATTCAGTGGTAACACTGACCTTGCTGACCTAGCAGCATACCTAGAGAGATTCAATAGACAAAACTTAATAACAAAAAAAATAACCCGACTTCCAAAACAGAACACTACAAAGCGAAAAATTACTTTCTTTTCGGCTATCGGTGTCTTTTGTACGTAATTTTTTCGTTTTTGACACCAACTTCCAAAAAAAAAAAGTTATTTTTCGCTTTGTAGTGTTCTGTTTTAGAAGTTGAGTTATTTTTAAGTTAAAACTTTATTTTATTTTTCCCCTTTTTTTTTTGGTATCTTATATTACCATGAGGAGCTCGTGGCTAAATAATAACAGCCGCACGGGTCAATCATCAAGGTTAAGCAACGCTTGACGGGGGCGGTCCGTGGATGGGTGACCATTACAACATACCGAGTTTCCTCCGTGCCTCGGAAAGCACGTTAAGCCGTTGGTCCCGGCTGTCATTTGAAGATCTTTTACAGTCGTTACGGGTAGTCAGAAGCCTGATATCTCACACTAGTCTAGCCAAGGGGTATCATGTTACCCAGTTACTAGGTTGTGGAGGTCAGATAGGCAGTCGCTCTATGTAAAAACTGGTTCTCAGCTGAATCCGGTAAGACTGGATGCCGACTCCAACAATAATTGGGAGAAGGCTAGTCCGATGATGATGATGATATTACCATAAAAATACGCATTATTAAGGATAACTTAAAAAACTACGCGTTAGATCTTAATCAAATTTAAATAGGAGAACATGAGAAGTACCAACTTTCAAAAAAAAAGAATCGATAAAATCAGCTCATAATTGGCGGAGTAATCGCGTAACAAGCATACAGTCGAATTAGAACCTCCTCCATTTTAAAGTCGGCCAGTTATGACATTCAAATTAGGTAGGTAGTTGAAACAGTCTTACTGCAAAGCAAAGGTTTCGTTTTTAAACAAACAAGTAACGTTCAATATGGTCTACCTACGCCTTCTCATTGCGAGCTGGTTTATTTCAGGTCATTACTGGGCCAGCATCCCAATGGCATAACACACTTCTATCACAATCCGAAGGATTTTTTAATAAGGACGTTTATCCGTGATCATGGTGCATCTTGCAACAGCACCGAAATATCGGCAATTCGCATCAAACAGTAAACATGGTAAATATCCCGCTTATAGTGTTAATGTAACGGATTCTACCGAAGGATTTTAAAGAAAATTGCAATTTATCTGCCCAAAAACTTAAATAACGCGATGACTGTTGATGAAATTGCCAAATGGCCAGCAGAATTCTAGTATACTGAAATCCTACTGCAAAAATCTGCGGGTATTTTGTTTTTGAAGAAATTAGATTCTTATGAATGATTCTTGACAGTAGAATACATTACTGCAGTGTTTTCCGGCCGCATCTAGTTTTCCGTTAATTTTCTGTTCCGTCTCCGTTTTTTTTTTTTGCTCTCCCCTAGACTACAATTTCTCCTGTATCATGCGTATGCCACATCAACTAGCTGTTAGTTAGCCGGCCTTTATCGGTTGCCAGGTTTTGCACTTAAACTGCCAACACACAGCTTGCGGCTAACTGAGAGCTGGCAAACTTATTTTTTCCTATTTTCTATACCAATTTCTTTCAAATGGCGTAGAATTCAGTTGAAAATCTTTTATATTTGCGGTTAACTATCACATAATAATTGATTTAATTAAGATTATTGCAGCTCCTTATTTCCAGACAACCCTGCATCAAACTATTCTACTATGAAGCATTGTTTATGAAAATTAAATTTAAACAAAAACCCTGTTCTCTGCAGATTTCTGCAGTCGGCTCTTAGGCTTTAGAGTTTAAAATCCTAAAGTTTAGGAAACATAGGTAACAAGTAGGTAAAAATACACCCACATGTCAAATAAACTGCTTGTGGAACAAGTTAAAACACCGAGCTATATTCTATGATGTTATAAAAATTAAGATAAGTTATAAAAAGATTCACCGTCACATGCAGTCAGTCGTATCAGAATCATGAATTAAATATTTCTAGCAAACAGACAAAGAGGTCAATCGTCGATTCGACTCGTCTGAGCGGCGTTCGGTAAGTTGCGCGGTGTCTTCTGTTCCAATTTTAATTATTTGACTTTTATGGTGTACATAATAAAGAGTATTCTATTCTATTCTATTCAATTTACCGCAGTGTCTCAAGACAAAAATTTATGAACACTGGTCAGTGTTGCCAGTGATCACCTATAGGACCGAGACGTGGTCGCTCACAATGGGCCTTATCAGAAAACGCAAAGTCACCCAAAGGGCAATGGAGAAGGCTATGCTCGGAGTTTCCTTGCGTGATTGAATCAGAAATGAGGATACGAGTATCTGCAGGAGAACCAAAGTTACACAACGAAGAATTGCGAAACTTAAGTGGCATCGGGCAGGACACATTGCTCGCAGAACGGATGGCCGATGGAGCCGAAAAGTTCTGGAATGGCGAACGCAAACCGGAAAACTATGCGTTGGAAGGCCTCCTACTAGGTGGACCGATGACCTGGTTAAGGTTGCGGGAATGCGCTGGTTGCGAGATGCACGGGATCGGTCAATGTGGCGACGCCTGGAGAGGCCTATGTCCAGCAGTAGATGTCTTTCGGCTGAAATGACGATGATGACACAGAAAATTTTAGCTCTAGCCTAGATCAATAGCAATCTTTTCTATTGTAGTTTTTACCCGACTACAGTGAAGCCAAAAGGAAGGGTTATGATTTTAGAAGTCTATGTATGTGTGTTTGTATTAACCTATGTCCCTCCGTAGCGTCTAAACTATTCATCCGATTTTGATGAATAATATATCAATCGATTCGTTATTATGGCCCTGGTAAAATAAGCTTAAAAATAGGAATTCCAGTTTTTAATTAAACTTTTAGGCTGTGGTATCTTCGAAATGTCGACTAATATTGTATACTAGCTGTCCCACGCGGCTTCGCTCCTGTCAACTGGCTACCTACCTACCCATCTAAACCGTTTACGCAGCGCACGCAACGGGAACTCTCAAAAAGGAACATTTTTCCCCGTTTTTGGTACATTTTTCATTTATGCTCCGCTCCTTGGTCGTAGCGTGATGTTATATAGCTTATGACCTTCCTCGATAAATGGGCTATCCAACACAAAAATATTTTTTTCAATTCCAACCAGTAGTTCCTGAGATTAGCGCGTTAAAACAAACAAACTATCAGATGGGTCTCTGGATATAGGTACTGATCCGATTTCGAAAATTTATTCACTTATAGTTAGCTACACTATCGTTTAGTATACTTTTTATCCTTAATTAAATAAGTTTCAAAAATAAAACCCGACTACAAAAAAATCGTTTTCTTTTTCCATACCGTCCTATCCTCCGTCACGCATCAATGGCACCCTTTTCTAAGAAAGGAAAGAGCTCTGTACCAGCCATCTTTTCTTTCGCTCTGAAAAGTATGAAACAAGAAATATTCTTAGAGTACAGCCGTGTTCATTCGTACCGTGGGAAAAAGCTAGTTATAATTAAAAATCTTACTAATTATAAATGCGAAAGTTTGGACGGATGGATGTATGTTTGTTACTCAATCACGTCAGAACGGCTGAACGGATATGGATGAAATTTGGCAACAGAAATAGGTTATAGTCAAGAATAACACATAGGCTACTTTTATCCCGTGAATATAAAGACGGAAACAGTTGATTGGCTACAAAACTCGTTGTGTTATGACTTAGGCTGAAACAGTCGTTTGATTGGTGGATCCCGCGCCACGCCACGCCACGCAAGTGTGGTTCCGCCTTTAGTATCGAATTTCACGCGGGCGAAACCGCTGACAGAAGCTAGTAATTTAAATATTCGTCTCAACTCTGTAGAGCCTCAGGCGTTAACAAAAATAGACTTCTGACTTTGGTCTCGTTTTCTGAATGAAATAACTTTAGGTAACTTTTTAATAGGCGTACCTACCCATGACCTTGTTTACTAAATCATCGTGGGTAGTAATTGGCACGTGACAGATTTCTGAACGTATGCAGTATGACAAACCTATATTTTTGAACTCAAATTCTTCTAATTACAATAACGAATAAGCGCTCTTTAATTACAATAACGGAAAACCCCTTTTTAAATGGTTTTATTTTTCTATAAAAAATGACACAACTGATTCCCGATAGACTACACAAAAAAACTCACATATGGCCTTAGTTTAAGTACAAATTGGCATGTACGTTAACGCGTTCGAGTAGGTACGTATAAAAACTGGCGCTAAGGGCACTGATTTTGTTTCTCTGGTCTCAGTGCTTGTCAATACGTATAACAAATCTGTAGAAAAGTCCTTTTATGTACATCGAAAATATTTCCAAAAAAAAAGTCGGTGTGTTAAAGGACAACCAAAAAAACCCATTTCCATCATTTTTGAAATGTATGCCTGCTTATTTGTGTATGCGTCACGTAAAATGTACGAAACTACTGAAGATAAGTTGTACACATAAAAATTGTGCGTAACTTGAACTATTGCTTAGTTTTTGCTTCATCGCAAACAGTTCATTCTATCAAAAGTTACATGAATTTAAAGTATATATAAATAATAAATGATCAATGGTATATGATAAATGATAAATGATAAGTGATAAGTGATAAGTGATAAGTGATAAATGATAAATGATAAGTGATAAATGATAAGTGATAAGTGATAAGTGATAAGTGATAAGTGATAAGTGATAAGTGATAAGTGATAAGTGATAAGTGATAAGTGATAAATGATAAATGATAAATGATAAATGATAAATGATAAATGATAAATGATAAATGATAAATGATAAATGATAAATGATAAATGATAAATGATAAATGATAAATGATAAATGATAAATGATAAATGATAAACGATAAACGATAAACGATAAACGATAAACGATAAACGGTAAACGATAAACGATAAACGATAAACGATAAACGTTAAAGATAAATGATAAATGATAAATGATAAATGATAAATGATAAATGATAAATGATAAATGATAAATGATAAATGATAAATGATAAATGATAAATGATAAATGATAAATGATAAATGATAAATGATAAATGATAAATGATAAATGATAAATGATAAATGATAAATGATAAGTGATAAGTGATAAATGAGAAATGAGATATAAATAATAAATAGTCATTATAAATAAGAAATAATAAATACATTAGCCTAAACCGATACAATAGTTCGCTTTTACAATTAGAATTGCAAAAAAACTTATGTTATTAGCGCACATGAAAATTATCTTAGCTTTTGCCAGTCGTTTCCAATCTTGGAAAATTCACTACCTAAAAACCACAACAAGGAAAAGATCCCACTACGTTATTAAGAGAAAAACTCGAATTTAAAATAAAAGGAAAAATACTCTGTTAAGTTTGAATCTGATTGGCGAACTGAGGGTCCCGTTCAAACCGCTACCACCGCTACCGTACTACTTCAACTTTTGCTACTCAAAATAATTAAGTAAAATTATTGTAATTTATAAACAATGAACGCACCGAACATTGCTCTAGCGAAAAGATTAACTGAATTGAGGTACAAAATTAACTTTGCCGTTGGAAAACTGTTTTCCGCATAATTATATCGACATAGGTCGCGGTCACTTTATCAACTTCAAATAATAATATGTCTATATTCGCAATTTTTTTTTTGTGATGTTTCTACAAACCGCAACTGAAAACTTAGGGTTTTGATTCCCTTGCGAGTGTCAAAATATGCGGCTTACACGGCGCTATAACAATAGCTACGACTGGGGATCAGTGTTATTATTTGCTTTTGAGTTACGAAACCCTAAAAACACTGTTTGCACATTAAAGTCTAGAAGGAAATCTAATTCCAATTCACTTTTGTAAAAAAAAGCAATTTACGCTATTTTTATACAATTTTCTGCTCACAGTTATTATAATAAATTGTTTTATGGAAATAGCCTAATTAATACTCTTAATAGGCTAAAAAATTGCAAAAAAGTGGGTCGTAGATATAGTTACCTAGATATTGAGAAATTTTGTAAAACAAAAAAATGGTGTATGGCTGTGTCCACGACACAGCCGCGTGTTTAACTTCAAAACTTGTACATGGCCTTCGGATTCCCATGTTTTATTATTATATTCAATTGTATTCATACCTAAATCACTTATTTATATTAAACTATTTAAAAGGTATTTAGGTATCTTTAGAGAAGAACGTGCACTCCTCGGACACTCTTTTCAATCAGTAAAATTAAATTACAAAGTATTGGTTACATCATTCTTTACATAGGTACAAGTATATACAGTGTATAAAATACTTAATTAACTATTGACTACAAACATATACACTTAAAATTATACTCATTTTTTTGGATAATTACAGATATGTGAGAACGATGTAAAAAAGACGTGAATTTAAAAGTGTCTGGAATGTAAAAGGCAAGGCTGGCGCCCGTTCACGAACATGGCGCATAGATTGGCACCACTCAGCTCAACCATCACGAAGGCAACCGAATGATACAACACATGTGTCACCATCAGAGTAAAATTTGATAGAGCACGAAACACTCTCAACTGCCAGGGCTCATTCAAGTCAACGACCATAGTCGTCATAACTATAATATCGCTGTGCTGTTAGCAATGAGCATAGAATTAATTTATCTTACAAAAGTATACAAGGAATATAAAAAGAAACTGGTACAAACAAGTATTTTTCTTGATAAGTGCATTTTATTCAGTTTTCGCAAAAATCGTACTAACAACTTCTTCCACTAATCCTATTTCTCATGGTTTCAATTTTAATTCTGCAGTTTCAAAACTACCCATATCAATTGAACAACGATTTTACGTAGAAACCATTCAAATCCGTAAAACAGTTTCTATGAAACCACTTATCGCAAAGTCGCATCGTGGTTGTCATTTACAAAATTCTGAAAAGTGTGATCTATTGACTTAAATAGATAGATAGAGACTTAAATAGACGCATTCCTAGAATTTTTATCGTGAAAAAGAATATATTGTACGTGCTTCTGCCTGCGGTTTCGCCCGTTTTAAAACTATTTTATTATCCTAAGGGAATATTGTATCGGGATGAAAATATCCGCGTCAAATGTGTTTTATTATTACAAGTTAACATTCTTCCGAGCAAAAGTCCTATGTGTTAAACCAAATTATGAACTATCTGTGAAAAAAATTTCATCCAAATCCGTTCTGCCGTTTTAGCTTGATTGAAATACAAAGATACAAACTTCCACATTTCTAATATTAAGTATGATACAAGTAAAGATTAAAAATTTCCAGACCCCGACAATATAATTTATTTCATACTATTTAAACAACATAATTTATCTAGTAACAGACACACTTCGATCAACAATCTATCGAACACGTAATTATGACACGATATCTTGCGAAAATACCCCAAATCAAACAGTAAAACGCCCACAAATTTTGAACGGATTTACCGATTTTCATTAATCTTCATAGCTCTTGATAAAATTACCTCTCAAACAAAAAAAAAACTATATCAAAATTGTTTACCCGTTTAGGAGCTATGATGCCACAAATACACATATACATTAATACACAAACAGACAAGTATACAAGTCAAACTTTAACACCCCTCTTCTTCCGTCGATGTTTAAAAATAGGATTGTATACCAAAATAGTTACACAACTCTTTTCTAACAAACAAAAACATCAACCTTTTAATGTTTCCACTACTAGGAAACAGGCCTCCTCTCTGTGAGAGGGTATGGGCCGTAATCTACCACTCGGGCCTAGTGCGGGTTGGTGGATGTCACATGTCTTCGAATTTTTGATCGTAGGTCACGCCGGTTTTCTCACGAAGTTTTCCTTCACCGTTTTGAGAGCAGTGGTGGTGAAATAATTTGCACAAAGTAAAACGCCTGCCTAGATTCGAACCCACGACCACGACAACTTGTAAGTCGCAGCCGTTACCACTGGGCCACCACTGCTCAACTCTTAAAAATCCTCAATTCTTTGGATACGGGTATGGCAGCGATGAGCAATTTTTTAAAATTCTCTCTAGGCACAGAACGTATTTGACGTTAGACATTTAAAATTTACATTTTAAACAGCAATGGCCTCATTGGAAGTTCTATTCCGCAGTCCGACTTTAGGATTCCGTCCACGTTTTTTTGCTGGTCGAATTTTACCTCAAATAAAGTCAAGTGACCCTTTTTTTTGTTTTGCAAATCAACGAAGTCTTGAACAAGATTCAATTTCAAATTAAAATTGGCTGTATTCATCGGGGTCTAGGTTTTGTCTCAATTTTTAACACTCAGCGGTACCTTTCGCTCTCTTTGTAGATAAACACGTTTTTTTACGAGTAGGGTAGTATTTAAACGAGTGACTGTAAATTAAAGTTTTAAGTGACAAAAATAATTAATTTACGTTATAGTATTACTAAGTGAGCGACTGACTGCGAGTGACAAGAAATCAACAGAACAGCAACTTACAAACATTAATTTGAGTTACTTAAAATACAAAATGAGAAGCTTCATAATATTTGACTTGAAAATAAAAGTTTGTCGACGGAGCCCCGCTGCTCGGGGCTCCTATTTCCGTCCGCATGGTCTAAAGTAACCTAACACGAACGAGATGACGGGACCTGAGTTCGCTCGCTTTGCTCGCTCACTTCAGCTCCCGTCATCTCGTTCAAGCTTAACCTGTTAGTGTCGGGGTGTGCCCTAAGCTCCCGAGCTCGCTTCGCTCGCTCTTGGACTAATTCGTTAAAGACACGAATGCACCCGAACGCCCACGCATTTCTAGTCGTTCACTTAGTAATTTAGTCGCCCGGCTAGAATTTTAATATCTGAAATGGATTATTCGCAACCCACTTTTTGTAAGCTCGTTCTGGATTTTATTATTAATCAATATTCGTCGATAGTTTAGTTAATTTTTCGCTTACTCAAATTCATACCGCTCAAGTTATTAAAATAGTATCTCATCATCAGTCGCTAAGTTTTTTTTTTATTCGATCGTTTTATAATTCCCCTTTTTTTACTAACAGATACAACAAAGTTTGTGATACAATTTAAACTACGCGAGGCAGTTATACACCGATCTATCAAATAAGCCTGATATGACCCACTCTTTATTTTCTCCATAAGTAAGCCTATGGCAAAGGACAGATCCTGGCAAAGTGGGCTAGTCTTTTCCGTAGGCGTCAAGTTCTTCTCTCCATCTTTTCCACCATCCAATTTTCACCTCGGTATCAAAATTTTTTTCATTGCAGTCTCGAATTCGAAACTTTTTATTAGCCTTGCATTGCAAAAGCATCCATCCCTATCAACTGCCATTTGGATGCAGTCCAACACCTTTGTTCACCAAAAATGTACAACAGCATAAAACATGATACACATTGAACATTTTCTAAGCGTATCGTAATCGCATTTGGCTCGCGGCACCACGTTTTGCCCATAACTCACTCCGCCCATCTGGTGGTCTGCACACCCCTTTACAATTTATTATTTATACTTAGGCTTACCTTCGCTACAATGTATTTTCGTGTATCATTCATAGAAAACGGCTCCAGTTTGAATTTTTATCGGTAATGAAATAGACCGTAAATGTAGACTTATTATCTTATTTATTTAAGAAACAGAGCAAATACTAGTACCCATCTTGTGAGATAAATCCTTCCATTAGTACAATACAAGTAGGTACATTATCACATTCGTGCACACACACAATCACACACACACACATACACTTGCTCATACATTCACACACAAACACATTCGTGCCGGACTTTGAATTTTATTTTATTATTATTTTTAATATGTACCTTAGTTTTAATTTTACCCTGTTAATTTGCATAAGAATAAATTGTAATTGATCCCCGGAAGAGGGCACTGGCTCCTGTAACACAGGTCAATCACCTAGCACAAGAGTCAGGGAATCCATGTATTTGTATATTTTTTTTTCTTATGTAAATAAAGTTTATAAATAAAGATTATAAAGTTTATCAAACTAATGTAAAGTGCTTTTAAAAATGAGGTACCTTTACCTACCTACACATGTTTTTCTGGGACCAATTGTCCAAGCAAATGGTGAATGGTTCTCTCCGATAACAGTAGCTACCAATACCTACCAACTTATAATTATCTCGATTTCAAAATCGAACAAAATAAATGCCATGTATCAAGATCAAAAAAATATAATATATATCTAGCAAGGTTTAATCTAGGCTCCTAGACGGAAAAAATTCTTCATGCGTTATTTACATAAGATGTTTTTTTTTAACACTCTTGGTAAGATAAGTTCTCCCTTTTAAAGGTATGGTGTTTGAGTTCTTAATTTTGACTTTATAGAAATTCTGTTTTTAGCTGACTTCAAAAAGGAAAAGGAAAAGGTCTAGGTGAACCGTTTTTGATGTTCTTTTTTTTTGAAAGCTGGTGCTTCTCATGTGGTCCCATTTAAATTTGGTGAAGATCTGATGAAGAACTTCGGAGATATACAAAAAAACTAAACGGACAGTGGAGTCTTAGTAATATAGTCCCGTTTTCACCCTTTGGGTACGGAACCCTTAAAAAGAACTTCGCAAATCCAAAGCAAAATTACCACAATAACAGACCACATTAATATTTAAACCACAAAACTATAGCAATGTATGCAAAGGTCTAACCCTCAGTTACTCATTCGGACCG
The DNA here is from genome assembly GCA_947562075.1 of Orthosia gracilis. Classification (NCBI taxonomy): domain Eukaryota; kingdom Metazoa; phylum Arthropoda; class Insecta; order Lepidoptera; family Noctuidae; genus Orthosia; species Orthosia gracilis. Next base: position 30,494,475 of record OX387274.1, on the reverse strand, counting down.
TTATGTACAAACTTTTGGTCCTTAATAATTCTACGAGAAAAATCGTGTGGCCCCCTTAACAAATTGGCAAGGAGAGAAAAAAGGTTTGCTACAGCTGGGTACGGCTAGATTTAAAGGCCGTTTTTTGTGAAATATAGAAAGCCTCATTTTACTGACCTGAACTTTTCATGCTTTGACAATGTTGATTTCAGTGCAAAATGATGCGGTTTTACGAGAGCAGTGGTGGTCCAGGAGAGCAGTGGTGGCCCCACAGACAAAAACTTTAGATTTATGTCTGTGGGTGGCCCAGTGATAACGGCCCTGACTTACGTGTCGTAAGTTGTGGGTTCGAACTCAGGCAGGCGCATTACTTTGTGTAAATTATTTCATCACCACTGCTCTAAAAACGGTAAAGGAAAACATCGGGAGGAAACCGGCATGTATTAGAACCAAAAATTCGAACACATGTGACATCCAACAACCCGTAATGGACCCGCGTGTGGACACAGGCCTCCTCTCCGTGGGAAACGGAAGCAGTGGGAACGGTAAACGGCTGACGATGATTCGACGTCACTGTTGGCGTAGTGATTGAGCGATCGGCTGCGGCGCTGCGTGTCACGGGTTCGATCCCCGCACGGAACCAATATTTCTATGGTCTACAGATAGTTGTTCCGTTCCGTTCGGTCTACAAATTTTTCTTAATGTGCCTACGATACAGGAAGAAATTCTGAGGTGGGGCAATGATTAAAAAATATATATATAAAAAAATGAGATGATGATGTATGCGATTTTTATTAATTTTTTTTACAGCAAAAATCTGACTTTACAAATTATATATTTAACGTTTTGCGCTGTTATGCAGTGTTTTTCATTATTTATTAGCTATAATGAATTTCTGATTTATTAAAGTGAATTTCTATGCGGTAGGCACAACAACGCAAAAAAAAATATTTTGGTATTATAGTTTGCAAGGTAGATTTGCAAAACTAATTCATAAATCTAAAAACTAACCATCCTATACTTGGATCTAACGTACACAACGTAAAAAAACCCTTTTCTTGTTGTTGGAAAAGAAAGCAAAACATATTTGCAATCTGTGATTTATTTTATTTTTTATATTCTTTAAAGTTAATACTATTTTTTTGCCCATTGTTTTATTTTTATTTATCTAAATTATTATTATTTTATTTTAAATCTCATTAATTTTGACATCTATTTATATTATATTGTAATTTAGCCTTTTATTCATTCATCCTCTGTGTAAATTAGAATTTTTATTGAATTATTTTGTTACGTGAGATTATTTTTGTGAATGTTGTGCACGTCTGTTATTGACATGAATACCAGTGTAAGACCTCATGAAATGTAATAAGTCCATTTTTGTATTTGCGTTGTTGATGTCCCTTAAATAAATAAATAAAAATAAATAAATACCTACCGAAAGAACCTCAAAATACTTTCAATCCTTAGAACCAGATTCTAACCTTATTCAATCTTTATCTTTAAATTATTCATTTTAGCCGTTTTTACAAAGTTTTGGTGCTAAATTCATAAAGAAAAATCGTGTGGGCGCCCTCTATAAATTGGGTGGCCAAGAAAAAATGTTCACCGCCTCTGGATAGGGTTGTCGATTTATTTGCCAGCTGCTGTGATATATTTTATTACAGGGCAAATTTAGACAAGGTTTTTAATGTTTGGTTCTTTTGAGTTTTGCTGGATTGGGATAAGGCCAGTTAGGTGTATTAATAAAATCTTTGTAAATAATTATAAAAAAACCGGCCAGTGCGAGTCGGACTCATGCACGAAGGGTTCCGTACCATTATCGCAAAAAACGGCAAAAAAAATACGTTTGTTGTATGGGACCGCCACTTAAATACTTATTTTATTCAGTTTTTAGTATTTGCTGCTATAGCGGCAACAGAAATACATCATCTGTGAAAATTTATTTTTAATCTCCTAGAATAAGTATTATGTTTCACCTTAATTTATATATATGGTTAATTTACTGTAAATACTAAAGAGTATTATATATAACTTTCTAACTGGGTTAAGCATCTGTGGCGTACCATCATTCAGTACATGATTCTAGATACCTCAATTTTGGAATCCATCGTCAGCTTATTTCAAAATGTTTACCATATTTTCCGGAGTTTTTTTTACTCTTTCCCCCACCCTACGATTTTTTTCTGTATCGTGGCTGCGTTTACAAAAATTATAACATCACATACACAAGACACCCAGATCCGGCACAATTATCTATAGGCCATACAAATATTTGTTCCGTGCGGGAATCGAACTCGCGACACGCAGCGCAGGAGCCGATCGCTCAACAATTCTCCCTCCGTGTCGTCTCCAGTTTTCTTCAGTTGTGTGTCGATGTCCTTTCCGCCCTGTATTTTTCAACAATTGGATTTCTAATGAGTTCAGCTTCCTTGTTTATATACCTGATTGTAGATAATTGTGATTATTGTCTCAAAACAGAATAAAAAAATCAAATTCTTTAACTCTACGTTAAATGTATCGTTTCCATATTACTTTACAAAAGAATACACATAGTTTGAATGTCATTTGTATTAACTTGTTCATCAACCCAAAACTAAAAAACACTCCTTTTCCAATATTCTATTCAACAAGTATCTACTTAAATTAATTGTTTTCCTTCGCCGTCAAAAGATAATACAGAATGTTTAGTCTTATGTCACTGTATCTTAAGGTTCCCCTAGTCCAAGGCACGAACTATTTTGTACGCGAGGTTAAAATGCATGCTATCTCATCTGACAGCACGTGCGAAAGAGATAGATGCTGTGATGAGCAGTAAGAAGCTAGTTCGCGTACGAATTAGCACTTTTGCAAATTTGTATCGAAATGAATGACGATTTAGGACGAAAACGAGCACGCGAAATTTTATAAACAGACCTATGGAAGTCTAGATATCATGAAAAAATGACTAAATGTATATATTCAAAATAAAATTATTTGCATTGTTGAATTACTAATCTATTCCTGTATGGAGGCTGTTTTGCAATTTTCCTTCTTCTTATGGTATTTATTTCCGCCCAAAGATGCGTTAAAATAAGTGTTGAAATGTGGAACTTTAAAATTTTTATTTGTCGTTTTTGTTTCCATACAGGACTAGATAATGATGTGACAAATTGATATATTTTTTATTTTGAACGTACATCGTCAAAGAGTGGAGTGATCGCCAGACTACGTTTGTATGGAAGAATGATCGACTAGTGTAACCTTAAACATCAAAGTAATCGTACAATGTAATTGACACTATGTCGACGTAAAGAGCCAATTATGTCGTGTTTGTGTAAACAAAAGGCGTACCAAATTGACTTGACTATGTAATGTAGGCATAGACTATGATTACTTCAGTAATTTTATGATGATTCATGTTACGCTTAGATAGTAAAAGAACTTTTTCCGTACCTAAGCAGGGTGTTAAGTTGCTTTTTTTGGCCCTGTGCTCGGAGTTTTTTGGCCAAGTTGGATATGCAAGTCACATTCAGAGCAGCATATCTGATCTCGCAACCGCAATGAGAAGCCAAGGAATGCGGTTGCTGTGGTGGAAATCAGCAAATATAGCATCATCATCAATACTATTGGATTGGTTTGATATGTTTATAAAGGAGTGTAAGTTTTAAATCGGCTTATCGATGGCGATAAAGGACTTTTTCATCTGTTGATATCGTCTTTTCAAACTGGACCAATCACGACTTTGACAGAACAAAATACTAAAAACATATGAATCATGCTAAAATGATTTTTTGTTTAAATTTAGATTTTTTTTAATTTTTGACTAAATAGCTCAGTCTGTATTTTTTTTTGCATGTCTCAAATCAACTTCATCTTCATATAATTTCAGCCGAAAGATGAACATAGGCCTTCCCCAAAGAGGCACACACCATATCGACCGGTTCTATGCGTTTCGCATCCAGCGGATTCCCGCAACCTTAACCAGGCCATCGGCCAACCTAGTGGGAGGCCTTCTAACGCAGCGTCTTCCGGTTCGCGGTCGCCATTCCAGATCTTTTCGGCCCCATCGACCTTTCGTTCTGTGAGCAATGACACCTTACTGCCACTTAAGTTTCGCAATTCGCCGAGCTATGTCGGGAACTTTGGTGCTCCTGCGGATATCCTCATTTCTGATTCTGTTACGCAAAGAAACTACAAACACCCTGAAAAATTAACGTAAAACGTTATGATTTTTTAAAATTTTGCCCCACACTTAAAACTTCTTCCTGTATCGTGGATGCATTTACAAACATTTAAACTCATATACAGAAGACACCCAGATCTGGAACAACTATCTGTAGGCCATACAAATATTTGTTCCGTGCGGCAATCGACCCACGCAGCGCAGCATCTGATCGCTCAACCACTACGCCAACCGTGTCGTCAACTATGTTGGTAACAAATCAATTACCATAACATTATAATCAAATATCTATGTAGATAGGTACATTATCCAACAACGAACATATAGCTCACAATGGTCGGTGTCTAAAAGATACCAAACATCTCTACCGCGCAGATTTGCGGTATTCTATAAAAAGATGAACCGAGAATAGAAAATTGGTTTTGTTACTGTCTGTCCTACGTTACCTTTAAGAGACGGACCTATACAAACTTGTGCCTTAGGTACGCGCTCGGAATATACAGGGTGGATATCAAAGTTGAATTATAAGACAATTTTTTTTTTGTTAATAAAATGGGCTGAAATTAATTTTCAAACCTAATTAGTTAGTACTCTTTTTTATTTTTATTTACCGGTAGACTCCCGTTTGACCACTATCTCGCCTGATGGTAAGCGATGATGTGGTCGACATTGAAGCATACTTGCCTAGAAGTGAGATATACACTATTGACTTAGAGGCCTCAAGGTTGTAGCTATCCGGAAACAAAGACTCCGGCAGGGAATTTCACTCCTTAGCTGTGCGCACAATGAAAGTATTCGCAAAGTTTTTATGAATATGCTATAAGAGCTTGTAAAATATGGTGACATTATCAAATCTATGCCTTATTATAACATAACATCACGTCTCTTTTACCTGAAGCATGTCCTTCAAGACAAATTATAGAAATTCGTTTTTAATTTTGTTTTCATACGTACCTATACAGAAATGGCCTTATAGAACTAGGCAGAAACTCTGGAAAGCCACCTGCATGATCTTCGATGCTTTTTATTTTCATGTTAGTGCTCGTTCACACATAGGTCCGTTTAACAGGTCCGTTTTATCGTGTACGTTTTAATTCGCCAATGGCGTAGGTAGTTGTATGAGCGAGTTTACACACACAACAGTATTAAAATACTGATCCGTTTTATCGGATCGAAGACACGTTTGGCGTGGCATTACCCCCAGTAGCGATGGATCCTTTAAAACGGTACTGTAGATGTGGTACGAACATTATCCTCCAGTAGCGATGGATCCGTTAAAACGGTACTGTAAATGCGGTGTGGACATCACCTCCAGTAGCAACGGATCTGTTAAAAGGTACTGTAAATGCGGTGTGAACATCACCTACAGTAAAAACAGATCCGTTTAAACGATCCTGGAAATACGGATGTTCTGTGTGAACGAGCCCTTTGTAACGATTAAAAAAAACAACTTACAAAATAATAATGTCAGTAGCGTCCTCTAGTGATGAAGATTTGAATTAAAATGAAGGATACTAGTAAATCATTCATCGACCGTGATGCGCTAATATCTAATCAATTAAACAATATCATTTAAACATATATTTGAATGTGTGTAATAATTAATACAATAAACATACAGTTCTACTTATAAACAATTTATTAAATCTTATATTGAAATAAGAAACAAAGTAAACAACAGATGAGCAGTCTACAAACTTAATATAAAAAAGAACGCTCAATATTTATGGTTTACAAGAATGACAATTATTTTTCATAGTGCGCCTTGGATCGGTAGAACTAATAGGCACTGTGAGTGTCAGTTTAATTTGTCTGAATATCCGCATGCTGTTCGAACCATGTGCTTTGTGAAACTCAAAATGAGTTTTCTTCTTGGCAGGGTCCTTAGGATAATTTTAAAAACTTAAATATATGAACATATAAAAATTATCATCTCAACTTTACATTCATCAACATCCCAAGACTTCAGCAGCAAGGTCCGAATACAGATGGCCTCATGGTGTGGTTGATGCATAGATACAGCTGCACAGGCTGAACGATGCTGTTTGATACAGCATATTTCCAGTGTTGAATCTTAAGGGTATAAATGTATCCCATTTAATATAAGTTATGCTTATTTAATAATATTCATCATGAAAAATCAGTGACAGACTGTATTTGTGTAAAGATTAATTTAGTTGAGAAGACCAACTGAAAGACTTTTACTTCAATTAGTACCTCATGCGAAACAATCCCTATTTATTCTCATCGTATTCACTAACACTGGGTGAGTTGGTGAGTAAGAAATTTAACCTTACAACAAAATAAAGAAAGGGACAAGAAAGAAAGAAAGATTTTCTTTTATCTATACTTATAATCTATACTAATATCATTAAGCTAAAGAGTTTGTTTGATTATTTTTTTGTTTGAACGCGCTAATCTCAAGAACTACTGATTCCTTTTTGAGAGCTTCCGTTGCGTGCGCTGCGTAAACGGTTTAAGTTACGCAAATAAATATCATATATGATGGCATTGTTCATCTTTAAAAGTTCTAAAAAAAAGTCCGCGATAGCATGTCTCTTTTAAGATTGACTCACTATAACATTTTTTTTATGATAATCCAATTTGTTCATTTGCGAAGGAGTTTTATCAATATCTATACTCATATTATAAAGCTGAAGAGTTTGTTTGTGTGGTAGGTAGATAGATAGCTAGTTGACAGGAGCGAAGCCGCGGGAGTCAGCTAAAATGCTATTAACCTAAAGTCTAACTTTAAACCGCTCACAAATGTTCAAATATTCCTTTGTGTTACAACCTTTGTATACTCATTCAGTTATCCTCTCGGTACCAAAGAAATCTTGTTCGTTTTTTCCATCTCATAGACTATTTTATTTTAGGAGGTTAACCACAGTAACACAATTTAATGGAATAGTAAATTCGCTTTGAGAAAATGATTTTTCCAAAGATAACCGACCGTTACTTTCGAGAGAAATAATTATTAAATTTTAAACATAAAAGGTGCTTTGTAGAAAAACAAAGACATCTCGCTGAAAAAAATATAACAAGAGTCTTTTATGATCTTTCTATTTTTAATTTGACCTTTGGAAAGGATCAACGATCTTTTTACGTTTGGTTACAACTCATTCTGTGACCTTCGGTTATAGGTTACATATAGGGCCAAGAATAAGCACGGGGCTGCTACTTAGGCCTCATCATCTTCCTGCCTTTGTCCCACGTTACTTGCGGTCGGTGCAAACCGTTTTCTTCTTCCATACCGTCCTTTCCATCGTCAAGCCATCACTGACTCCCTTTTCTTTCAGATCACTCCTCACACAGTCCATCCATCTTTTCTTTGGCCGTCCCCTCTCTCCCCATCCATCCACATTTATATTCATAACTCTTTTAGTAACATGCATATTATCCTACCTCATCAGGACAAAAAACTTAACTCAGAATAAGTTGCTAACACGAGGCTAAATTGACAGTTTGTCATACAATATTGTTAATTTAACCTCGTGTTAGCATCTAACTCTGAGTTAAGATTTTCGTGCAGGTGGACTTTAGAAATGTACTCGTATATTTGATTCAAATCTATAAACCTAGAAAATTGTGAAATAGGGTCAATGAGGTTGCCGTGGATATTTTAAAAGAAAAGATAAGTAGGTCTGGGTACCAACTTATCCACTTTCAAAGCAAAACTAAATTTTCCAGACTACATAGTCAAGTTTATTTGCAAAAGGATTTTAGCTGATTTCTTAAGAACATGTGTGTTATTCACAGATATTCTTTTATTTTTGGTTTGTCACAAAAGGTATTAAGGTGATGGGATTTTTAAGCTTACAACCTTCGTGCCAAGCTTGAGCTGTGATAAGGCTGAACAAAGTAAGAATGCTGTAAAATACATACATTAAGTATCTATATATTTTGAAATTCTGTATTTTTATATATGTACTAGCTGTGCCCGTGGCTTCGCTCCCGTCAACTGCCTATCTACCCTACCCTACCTACCCTAGGCTACCTACCCTACCCTACCTACCCTAGGCTACCTACCGTACCCTACCTACCCTAGGCTACCTACCCTACCCTACCTACCCTACCCTACCTATCTACCCTACTAATTAATAATGGTCAAAGTAATAAAGAGATCTGGCCGACCGTAATAACGAACATATGAAAAAAAGTAAAAAAATATACCCTATGTCCGTCTCCTGGTTCTAAGCTACCACCCCACCAATTTTCAGCCAAATCGGTTCAGCCGTTCTTGAGTTATAAATAGTGTAACTAACACGACTTTCTTTTATATATATAGATATAAATGCATAATTGCTCGTAGAACGGATGGCCGATGGGGCCGAAAAGTTCTGGAATGGCGACCGCAAACCGGAAGGCGATGCGTTGGAAGGCCTCCCACTACATGGACCGATGACCTGGTTACGGTTGCGGGAAGGCGCTGGATGCGAGACGCACGGGACTGGTCAATGTGGCGACGCCTAGGGGAGGCCTATGTCCAGCAGTGGACGTCTTTTGGCTGAAATTATGATGATGCTAAGTATATATCCAACATTACACTAAATATAAACATACTTTCTGTTCCCACACACTATTGTCAACATTTCTTTTTCATTGTTCTTTTCGCGGGCCTGCTACTAGAAATTTCTTAAGAAATAAGTAGTTCCTTTGTATTCCATTGTCTCAATGTGTTGTCTTTATGTATTATATTGTGTCTACTTGTTTATAATTATAAATACCTATATAAATAAATGTGCAATTATTTAGGCTGAGATTTACGTATTAGGAATTGCATTCGATCAATAATACAGTAGATGACCGGTAAGTATCAAAAACGGGCCGAATAAAAAGAGCATAAATACGGTTGCGGTCTTATTTCAAATTAGTATGGTCCAATCATAGCCAACATAAAGACGTCAAAATGCTGCAGTGTGCGTTCAAAACTTGTGTAAATAAGCACCGTAACACCGAGATTTAGTAAGGAATATCTTTTTTTCGGTAAGTTTATATCATTAAGTGTTTTTTCATAAAATAAAAACCGAATTAAATAGTAAATATGAATCAATTACCAAATATTATGATTGTTTGACCAACTTTTTCGTCGACAACGCGTCAACTATATTGTAGCATACATCAACTGTTCTGGAACATTGTAATTTAGACTTTATAAAAAAACTTTTTACAAAAAAATACTACCGACTTCCAAATAAAAAAAACTACAAAGTGAAAAATTAGTGTATTTTGGAAATCGCTGTCTTTCATAGGTACCAATTTATTGTGTTATGGACACCGACTTCCAAAAATAAAGTTATGTTCATGTTTCATGAAATTCGGGTTATCTATTCTGGCGTTATAGGTACCTTATTTAACGACTTGCCTATTAGGCAGGTACAACTAAAAAGTGGAGTCGGAGTTCTTCATCAGATTTTCACCAAATTAAAATAGGACCAATTTCGGAACATACTCTTTCAAACAAAAAGAATTCTCAAAATCAGTCCACAATTGACGGAGATATCGGTGAACAAAAAAAAACATACATAATCTCGAACATAGAACCTCCTCCTTTTTGGGAAGTCGGTTAAAAACATGCTTGTAAGATTAAATTGGTTTTGATGTATGTTGGGCAGCGAAGAAAGGTCATAATTTATTTCTTTTTGTACATAGCTTTGTGAATGCAACTTTAATGAGTTACATTTGCATTAATGTATATTTATTTCAACTAGAATTATTAGAATTACGTAAACACAACTGGCGACAGTTTTTCTCTCATTTCACCGGTTATGTTCAAGTTTCATGATATTGGGGTTATCTATTCTGTCGTTAAGATAACTTACTAAACAACTTGCCTATTAGGTAGGTACAACTAAAAAGAGAAAAATAAAAAACTTACCTACGAAAGACACCGACTTCCAAAAATAAAGTTATTTTTCACCTTGTAGTTTTCTTATTTGGAAGTCGGTAGTATCTTTTTGTAACTCAAATAATAGAAAAAGCCAAGGAGTATAACAAAACCCTTTATATGTGCTTTGTAGACTACAAAAAGGCGTTCGACTCACTTGATCATAACTCAATATGGGAGACATTACAACAACAAGAAGTTGACAAGAAATACATAACGGTGTTACAGGAAATATACAAGAAAGGCTGTGCAAAGATCAGGCTGGAACGTGACGGCGATAAGTTTCCCATACGAAGAGGCGTCCGTCAGGGTGATCCGTTGTCGCCAAAAATATTTACAGCAGTCCTAGAGCGTATCTTCAGGAAGCTTAACTGGGAGGAAAAGGGAGTGAAGATCAACGGGGAAGCCATCTCCGTTTCGCAGACGATGTAGTCTTGTTTGCCGAAAATCTAACAGACCTGGCAACCATGTTGAATGACTTTGCAGAGGAAAGCAGTAGGGTGGGCCTATTCATCAATATCTCTAAAACTAAAATATTAACTAACAGCGAAGAAAGCGTTGTCTGTCGATAGCCAAAATGTAGATTATGTAAAAGAATGTATCTATTTGGGTCAACTAGTTTCTTTTGAAAACCATACCGGTAGTGAAATTAATAGAAGAATCGCTATCGCGTGGCGAAGATACTGGGGTCAAAAAGAGATTATGAAAAATAAATCTATTAACATCGGTGTCAAGAAGAAGCTCTTCGATATATCAATACTGCCCTGCTTGACCTATGGTTGTCAAAGTTGGGCATTAAGGAAAAGCGAAGAAGACAAGCTAGCTATATGTCAACGAAAAATGGAAAGGAGTATGTTAGGAATTAGATTATCAGATAGAATAAGTAACCAGGCGATTAGAAAATTAACTAAGGTTACCGATATTTTGGAAAGAGTGAGGGTTTTAAAGTGGAACTGGGCGGGTCATATATGTATGTCGGATGCCAAATGACAGATGGACCAAGAAAATTATAGAATGGATCCCAAGAGATGCTACAAGGTCACGAGGACGTCAAAGGAAAAGATGGGCGGATCTATTCATACAAAGTTTAGGGCCGGACTGGATAACCAAGGCCAGGGACAGGTATTACTGGAAAGAAATGGGGGAGGCCTACGCCCATGAGGCGACTACTACATAATCTTCCTAATAATTTACTTTATTTTATATATAATTTTAAAATTTTAATTATTTTTTATACGATTTTAACATTTTAACTATTTTTATACCATTTTAACATTTTATTATTTTTATACAATTAATTATTACACTAGCATAAACAATTTTTGTGACTACCACAACTCTGTATTTTACTTTTTCAATTGTGTTAAACAGTTAATAGTAAATAGTAATTTTAAAAATAATATATAGGAATTATAATTATATTGAATTGATAATGGATAATTGAGATTGAAAATGCAACTGAAATTAAATTAAATTGGAATTTTATTGAAATCAAATTATTATTGGTTTGTAATTTATTGAACTAGGACTGGTTTACATTTTTATTTTAATAAATTTGTAAATAGTTATTATATTCAGGAATACAAAAATATATTTTATTGAATTTGTATAAGATAATTGAGTTGAATTGGAACTGTACTGAAATTAAATTGTTATTGGTTTGTAGTTTGCTGTAAATGAAATTAAATTTTTACAATTACCTATTTAATTTATTGTTTTTTGAATTTAATTTTTACAATATAATTTTATTTTCAAAAGTGTAATGCGCGAATAATTTAATTTAATGTAGTAGAATAAATGGCTTTTTTATTTTATTTTATTTAATAGTATCTTTTTGTAAAAAAAAAATATTTAGTGAGAAGTTTTGTATGGGATTGTATAGATACACATAGGTATTATTGGTCGAAAGGCATTGCACATCACGCCACTTACGTTTAATTCCACTATAATAATAGGAGACAAGCCACCAAACGGGCACAAATCCGGATTCCGTGTTGCTGGATATCATGCCCAGCAGTAGCACTTAAGTCGAGTCGAGGCAAAATATAAACTGAATGAAAACCTCGTTAACATAAGTAAACTAGAGGAACTCGAGCATGATTAGAATATATTACCGATCGATCACCTGACGCTAACACTGAATATGGATATTATTCATCTCTTTCAACGATACTTCGGTTCTCTTTGATAAAATAAATTGTTTGCTTTCAAAGTGAAACGATTGCAGTGAGTATATACTTGTAAATAAAATTTACAAATAGACGCAAAAGAGAAAATAATCATGGTATTTTACCATCCAAATACTTTCGTCTTTTAATTCATTAGAAATATTTCTATAATTACACATTATTTTAATTCTTTTTAGGATTCCGTATCCGAAGAGTCCAAACGAAGCCCCATTGCTGTCACTCACGTGTCTATCTGTCGTCTGCCACACAATTTTGTACCGAAGAATTTTTTAACTTCCCATTGAACTATGAACTTGAAATTTGGTGACAATGTTTATTATAACGTATTTTTTACTAACAAATACCAATATATTGATAAATCAGACTTTTTCTTTGGTACGGAATCCTAAATGTCCGAAGCCCAATACGCACTTGGCTGTTTTTTATTAATATACTCGTAGGTTTGTGGTGCCCTTGTCCAGAGCATGCCCCATTTGTAAGAGAACTCATGGTGCCCATATACCTGCACTTCTGAAGACTTGATGAATGCCACTGATACCGCACTAAACATGGCCGACTACTGAGCCCGAACTTCGTAAGGTTTAAATCACTATTAAAAAGAATGTAGGTCTAAGTCTAAAATAGCGAAAAAATAAAAGTTTAATATGTATTCATTAGGTACATGTTCATTCAAATTTAATATTTCAGAATGTTTCTAATAGCGATTACAGAATTAGGAAATGAGGCAGAAAAAAACTTCATGGAATCAGTTTCTTCCGCCTGAAAACGTAAAAGGCTTCGAGGCAAAAGAAGTGTGAAACACAGAAGTTTGCCTCCTTTCAGGGAAGCAATAGAAGTACGAATAAAGTTAGCTTACGTTCTCTGAAACGGAGACTTTTGAAAGAATATTTTACGATACCTTTTAATACAAAAAACATTGTAAAAGTTGCTTTTACAAATGAACCTTACATTAATTCTCGATCCAAAATAATAACAGCTGCACGGAACGATTTTCAGTATTTTCATCATTGCCTGTCAAGGTCGGTTCGTAGATGGCTAAATATGTATTACACACTGAGGACCCCTCCGTGCCTCGGACAAAACGTTAAGCAGTTTTTCGCGGCTGCCATTCGGAGATCTGGAACCTTCAAGACAAACAGTCTCGCCATAGGGAAAGAAAAGAAAGAAATAAAAGCTGTTCATTGTAAACCGGCTTGTAGAGGTCGCACCATGTAAAATATTCTTAATCAGGTGCGCTCAGTTAGGGCTCTTTTATTTTAGACGTTTAGTGTCGGATTGCTGCGGCGACGACTAGTTGATTTTTCCATACAATTTATGCACCAAAGTGCGGTGCGACGCCTGTGCCCCCCATTTTTGAAATAAATTACATTATGTTAAAACAGTATTAACAACTCTATATACTTCCAAGTTGGTTGTGAGCGTCCGGTCTGCATTGTGGTGTTCTGTTGTACAGACCTACACGTTTTTAAGTCTATTTACACTTTAATAAATACTTTACAAAACATACCTTCATATCTTTTCATTTTGTATCAACTCATGTCTCATTTTTATGTATTCTTTGTTACTGTTAACACCTGAAAAGCATACTTTTAGTTATTTCTGATTGTTTTAATATTCCATAACTTATTTATATCGCTGATTTGTAAAATCTTGTAATTTTTTATACTCTGACATGTTTATCTGAATTGACATCTGTCTCTCCAATTTATTTTTCTTAAGCCATAGACATAATATACCATGGACTAGACCTTCCTTGAGCTAGTTGTACATTATAATAAGGGCAGCGGAGACTGCCCCCTCTGTAAACCGTTTTTATTCGTTCTGGTCCTATAATTGATATTTTGAATTTAAAATTGAGAAGATATGACAGAACGAGGAAAAAACGGGCGTCAGCTTTTTTTAGCATTAGATTCGGGCAGGGTACGCCGAAAGTCGGTTGACCACTGATTAATATAATACCAAGTGTATCTTTTTATTCCGAAAAACTCCTTAAGCTGTATCTTCTGCCTACTAATGTTACTGTGTGTGCATTAAATATTATTTACTGTGTGTTTGTGAACTATAAACACTCGTGTATCATTTTGTACGACGCCTTGCCTATCCTGCTGGAGGGTTTGCTGTTTGGCGTATAACGCCACCAGCCAGTTCCTTGACACTCCTTGTTGCTTGCCTACAACCTACCTACCGGACGTGGTGCATGAGTCGCACCTACAGCGCGCCCGCCAGCAATACACGCAGGTTGCGCACGCTGAATACGAGCGCCCACAACTCGCGGTAGCGCTCTTCCAGCCGCCCCATCGCACTGTATCACGCCGCCCTGGTCTGCGGTTGCCCCTTCGCCGAAAAAAAGACGACGCGGGCGGCACGTCGTGTGAAGCCGGCCCTTATTCTAACCTTTTCTTATTTTATCTATTATTCTAAAAGGCACGTCGTGTCAAGCAGCCCCGTCGTGTGAAGCCGGCCCTTATTCTAACGCACAACATTTCGTTACAGCATCAAGTGCAAAAAACAACTTCTCTGTGACTGATATAAATCCGACGACTGAAAAAACACCAAGTTTGCCGAAGGACATTTAGAAAATGTTTGAACTGTACATGTCTTTCCTGTAAAATAGCAATCGCAAAAACTTTTTAACAAAAAATCAAACCGACTTCCAAAACAAAAAACTACAAAGCGAAAAATAACTTTCTTTGCCGAAATCGGTGTCTTTTTTACCCATTGTTTTCCGTTATTCGACACCGACTTCGGAAGAGAAAGTTATTTTTCGCTTTGTAATGTTTTGTTTTGTAAGTCGGTTTGATTTTATGTTAAAAAGATTTTTTTTCCTGTTTTTAGTTTTAGTAGGTACCTCCAATTAACATGAAAATCATTTATAGCCAAAGCACATCTCATGACGAATCCAATTAGGGGGGAAACACGATTAGTATACATTGTTTTATTTCGGAGTTCCAGTGGCCATTGTGGTCTTCTTCATCAGTTCCACTTCACCAAATGATACTTTCTGAGTGCAAATGATTGCATTATTGATGAAAATACCAAAATCGCTATATGTATGCCTATAATATTTGAGGATTTCCCTCGATTTCTCTAGGATTACATCTTTAGAGCCTGGTTTTTTCATCATGGTACCATCCTCGGGATATCTCCTTTCCAACAAAAAAAATATCTTCAAAATCGGTTGATAAACAACGATGTTATTCACGAACACATAAATAATATATATACGGTCGAATTAAGAAATCTCCTCTTTTTTGGGAAGTCGATTAAAAACGATAAAAATAGACCCAATAATAATAATAATTAACAAAACAAACTGACTTATTCAATTCGATAAAAAAAAACAAAGTAAAATATTATTTTCCGAACAAAAGAAAGAAATACAGCTCTGTGGTTTCTTACCAAAGATTAATGTGTTAAGTAATTATGTCCACAACTGTACTTAGTTATTGCTTGTGTGCCGAACTATATAAAAACGATCATTTGTTACTGTTCTGAGAAAGAGATAGAACGATACAGTTATTTGAGGTAAGATGGGGATAGAGGTATTAGAAAAATGTCGTTCGTGCCTTTTATTAATTAAGTTAGAAAGGCCTGAATAATGAAGAAATAGGTATAAAAAGTAAAGTAAGATTACAGGTCTTGGTTTCGTTAGTAGATTGAACAGAAATGGTAGAACAAAACCTAGATCTATTCAGTAATTTCGGGACCGTTGACACTTTTATTAATGGCCGATTGATTATAGCCAAAAATATACCGTTTTGTTAACCAACTGCAATGACGTAGATACATTTTCGGTAGGATATGGTTCTTCACTTTTCATGTTTTTATTAGTATTAATTTGCATTCGATTAGGTACTGAAATGGTTGAACAAGTCTGAGCTGACTGTTCATGTTTAATAATGATTCTGAAAGTATTTTTTTGTGAAATCAATCGCGTTGCTCTGCTGTAAACTTTCAACATAAAAACAATAATTTTGATCGAATTTTGCTCATGGCGACTGATTTCAGTGGAAACTAGACATGAAGGCGTGAGATACCATAGCGCATAAAATTGATCAGACGCAGGACGTATAACGTAGTTTCCGAGACACAGCAGTGACAATGTAGGCAAACTTTGGAACAGTTGTTCTATCTCATAGCGGCGGGTTGGTCTTAGTTGTGTGTGTAGATATGCACATTGTTTATGTGTGCGTAAGCTCGGGAGCGCTCAGTATCGCCACAGTATAAATATGGACAGTACGGAAACTACCTACAAACGCTCGAAACGGCACACTCACATAAACATGCGCATCGACGAGACCCCTAAGCGGTTGTAACGGTGCTGTCAGTAGTGAGTGCCACGTCGAGACGAGTTATCACGTATCAGTTTATCTCCACGTAAACAATACTTGGATTTGGAGAATAATAACAAGTCACTTAATTTTTTTTAACACAGTTATCATACACAAATTGGTCTCCATAAGTCAAGCAATTCAAGAAACCCAGTTCCTCAAAATCCCACAAAAAGGTAGCATGAATAAATTAAGATCCGCCTCACATGTCACGACCAATGAGCCTATTAACGAACCCGCACTCAAGTGGGTGGAACATGCCATTTGTTCCACTCCACCCATGTCGCCGTAATGTACAAATTTTGTTGAAGTAACGTTAAACTTGGGCATTAAATTAAATGGTTTGTCTAAAAATTTCAGAGAAGTTTCATATCGCCTGTCATTTTTGGTGTCTTGAAGCTTCTAATTTTTTTTCATTTCCATTACTTCTACATTTTCTACATTCACACAGAACATCCGTATTTCCAGGATCGTATTATCGTAACGGATCCGTCGCTACTGGATATGATATTTATTTATTTATTAAAACTTTATGCACAAGTACAAAGGAGGACTTAATCCCTTAGGCATTTTCTACCAGTCGACCTTAGGGTGGTGCAAAGATATAATATGGCAGGTGCAACTAAATGAAAAAAGAAATAGAGAAAAGAAATATAAATAAAACAATTTAATATATATGTATAAATATATGCTAACTTATTTACATACTTATAAAGGATTTTATTGAGAAACCGAATCCAACAACTCAATGCGGTTCACACCGCATTTACAGTACAGTTTTACGGATCCGTCGCTACTGGGGGTAATATTCACAACACATTTAGTCAGTGTACCACCAAATTTCAAACAAAACTTATCAGTATTTTAATACTGTTATTTGTGTGAACTCGCTCATACAATTACATACGCCATTGCCGAATGAAAACGTATACGATAAAGCGGACCTGTAAGACGGACCTCTGAGTGAAGGAGCACTAACATATCGCGACGCCTGTTCTTCTAAACGGTTTGACAGAAGTGTGTGGAAGTAAAAGTATACCTACGTTGGCCATATATGTTTAAGGCCTATATTCTAAGATCTTTTAAAAGAAGCTTCCTCCATTATAGTCGACTCAGGTAACGTGACAACGGAAAGAGACCGAACGAATTTTAGTGGAGTCGAATGGAGGAAATGAGTATGTAAGTAGAGGTAATCCCATGTAATAATTTGCGAGCCTTATACTGTACTGCCATCATCTGGGCACAAATTCAGTCCCAGGGCTGCTACTGACGAAGCAGTAATGTTCGCGAAGGAGGAGGCGGAACGCTTGAGGGAGACACAACGGAGACGCCCTCACGCCCCTAGCTACCGCAGGAATACCGTTACCCTAGCTACCGTCGGGAATCGCAAGCCGATTCCCGGCCACCGTAGGCGTGGGCTTGCGGACGGCGAATAATTGGTAGCTCGCCGTCCGATAAGGACCAGGCCCGAGGAGACGGCGCGTAGTATTCCACGCGCGCCTCAAAGAGATGTCAGCAAAAAATTTATGGTGTCCGCTATGGCCGTAGCCTGTCTAGGTCGCGGATAAATTTGAAAGAGAGTTACCGCGGCCTTGGTACAAGCAACTGAAGAAACACGGATGGGTTTTAGTCAGTAAAAGTCTGACACGCCCTTCCGCTTCACCCAGAGCGGGAGAAGTTGATTATTTCCCGGAAGAATCGGCACCAGGAACCCATACTCAGCAGTAGCATTTGCGACCACGAAGAATGGTGCAGCCTAAATGAAGATATTTAAATTCCCAATTGCCGTACTATCACAAATCTACTTATTCTATAATTTAGACAAGTTACAAAATTATGCCCCTCAAGTTAAAGGGGACTGCAAGTCCTTGATTAGATATAGTCGATAAGTTGTTGGACTGTGAAAAAGATTGTTGAAAAGAGATAACATTTAGCAGAGATGAGAATGTTGAGATGGATCTGCGAAGTGACAAGAATGGATACAGTGAGAAATGAGTAAGTATATTGGAGGAAATTTGAAAGTGGCGCCAGTGAAAGTAAAGTTGAAAGAGAACCGTTTGTCCTTGGTCGTGTGATGAGGAGGGATGAATCGCATGTTACTAGAAGAGTTATGAATATAAATGTGGACGGATGGAGAGAGAGAAGAAGAAAAAGATTGATGGACTATGTGAGGAGTGATATGAAAGAAACTGAGTTACACCGACTCCAAGTAACATTGGATAAGGGCAGGAAGATGATGAGACAAGTTACAAAATTAAATAATTTTTACAAATAAAAATAATTCATTTTAAGCGTTTGGGAAGTTGCGCGGTATCTTGTCGTCCAACTTACCACAGTTTCTCAAGACGAAAGTCTATGACCAGCGTGTTTTGCCATTGATTACCTACGGGAAAGAAACGTGGTCGATCACAATGGGCCTCATCAGAAGGTTTAAGTTACCCAAAGGGCAACGGAGAGGGCTATGCTCGGAGTTTCCTTGCGTGATCGGACCAGAAATGAAGACATCCGCAAAAGAACCAAGGTTACCGACATAGCCTGAAGATGGGCAGGGCACATTGCTCGCAGAACGGATAGCCGTTGGGGTCGAAAAGTTCTAGAGTGGCGACCGTGTACCGGAAGACGCAGCGTTGGAAGGCCTTCCTCTAGTTGGAGCGATGACGTGGTCAAGGCTGCGAGCGTCCGGTGGATGCAATACGCTCAGATCCGATCAGTGTGGCAACGCTTGGGGGAGGCCTTTGTCCAGCAGTGGACGTCTTTCGGCTGAAATGATGATGATGAAGATTTTCTTTCGCAAGTTACTGATTTATACATCATAAATAATTCTACCAGCTTTTCCTGTATGTCAACGAGACGGTTCACGATGAAAAATGAACGTAACTCTGGCAAATATATCAAAAACATGTTGACAATGTGATATTTTTAGAAGCCGGTTTTTCGAACGGAGAAATTAATCAACGATATTATGTTATGAAAGGTCTTTTCTGGTATTTATATATCTGGGTAAGATCTTTTTACATTTTCCTTCTTATTACGGTATTTGGAGAGATATTTTTTGCCCAGTTAACATTTCAATTTCCCTATAACCGTTTTAATGTACGATTCCATATCATAAGTAAAAAAAAATACTTAATTTTGTATCTAATATGTTAAGCCATCTTCCAAGAAACATTGAAGTAAACGAGGTTCAAAATCTTTAGGATCCAGGATCACGAAAATGTATTATAAGCCTCCCCCAAGTATCTCGTCTCACATACAGCGAATCCCCGTAGTTCCAACCAAGTCATCGCTATATCTAGAAGGAGGCCTTCCAACGCTGAGTCATCCGGTACGTGGTCGGCAGTCCAGAACTTTTCGGCCACATCGAACATCCGTTCTGCGAGCAATGTTCCCTGCCCACGTTTGGCAATTCTTCGAACTATATCGGTAACCCTGGTTCTCCTGAAGGTGTTCCATTTCTGATTCGATCACGCAAGGAATCTTCGAGTAGTTAAGGGCCGTCAGCCGCTTTAGTGCCGTAAAATGGTCACTTTCTAAAGCATACTCCTTAGTAACTGCTAGGATAAAAGGTTTGAAAAATAAAAAAATATTTTTTCATGTACATTATTTTTTAAACATGGTTTTTTCGTATAACAAATAGTTCTGCTTAAAAAAAATAATTAGCAACACGATATTTTTCGCAACTTTTCGATACTCCTCCAAAACGACTTGGATGTTTAAAAATATTTTTACACAGAAAAATTGATGGCTACAATTTCTTCATAGCTGAAATAGAATATGTAAATCAAATAATATTTTGCAAACAAAACTGTTCAAAAGGAGGTTCAGTATTGATATTTTCCCTGCGAGCGGGCGCACGGCGAGCATTGGGGCGTATATATCGCCTTAAGAATGTGTCTAAACGTGGCACTCATTTTATATACCATGCTTTCAAACACTCGTTCCATCTCAAATTCATCCATAAAACACCCCCACACCCGTCCTCCACAAAACAGAACAAACAAAAATCTCTATATTAATGACACATGACATGCCTCGCGGTGTCGCCCGTAACGATATCGACAGCGAAACATATCGAACGCGCGGTAAACAGAGGAGAACAAATGGGAAAGCGTCGACAGGAGAGATATGGCTTTATTCTGTCGTGTGTAGGTAATTAATATCGAACGTATGGTAGGTTTTTGTAATCAATTTTGATGGTATTGTGTGTGAAATAAAGTCACCGAATATTTTTCAGGTGTTTGAATCAATAAAAATTTGTTACTGGCCAGCAAGAGTTTTATAAAGTCTACTTATTTTTTAGTCCTTTAGGGCCGAAAAGTTCTGGAGTGGCGACTGTGTACTAGAAGATGTAGCGTCGGGCCTCTCACTAGCCCTCCCACAAGATTTACCCTTGTCCTGGTGAAAGCTGTGAGCATCCACTGGTTGTGAGAGAAAACCGATCAATGTGGTGACACTTGAGGGAGACCTGTAGTGGACGTCTTTCGATTCAAATGATGATGATGAATAAGCTCGCACATTGACTTCGATCGCGCCTTATGGAAGTTGGTGGAAATGAGCGTGTCCAGAAGGGTTTACTAATGTTAAACATAATATTCCCATAATTTACATTGGCATAACGACATTCAGCATAATGATCATTACATATAATGTTATTATGCATAAATACTTTGCCATAATGTATATTGCCATAAACACTGTTGGCATAATAATAATAATGCATAATCTTAAAGCATAATGTTATAAACGCATAATGATATTTGGAATAAAACAAACATGTTCGCGGCTAAATGGTGGACCAAGGGCCACCCCGCCGCACCTTAACCTAATTAATTTGAGTCCATATATCAAATAAATTTAATAAGACACTTTAAGCTTAGTTAAAACAATTTTCAATCGATACAAATCGAAAATAAAATTTTCGATATTTTGAAAATCGACATTTTACCCGTAGGTATTTCAATTTTCGACGATCAAATATGTACCCATAAAATTATTATGGCGAATAAATATTATGCCTTAAATATTTATGAAACTCCAAATTATAGCAAAACAAATGAGACCAAATAACAGTTATGCAAACCTTTGCATTATGCTAAAGTATTAGTATGCCGCAGTATTATTATACTGATAAAAGTTATGCGAAAACGTTATGCCTAAAAAAATTATGCCAAGAGGTGGATTCCCGTCCTGAAGATACTCGTTCACTTTTTGAAGACTGAAGGGATAGATGGAAAGGAACCCAGATTCTGAACACCTTTTCGCTATACTCACAATTAATGTAGACGTGATTACTGTTAAGTATACAGGGATATTGGTGAAAAAAAACCCTTTGTAATTTCATCCATTGAAAAGTGTTACCAGTAACCCTGTATAACTAAAATTAGCAATAAAAGATACTGGCTACATTTAGATTAGAAGTTAAGGTACTTCTTTTTTATTAACTTTTATTGATGTAATATTAATAATAATTATTATTTTATAATGTGTAATTTTGTTGCTAGGTTATTTGAGTATTATGTAATTTTGTGTTTGTGACTTGTAGCATCATATTGGATCAAACTGTAAAGATGTTATAATTTGTGATAATAAATAAATAAACTTCTTAGAGTATACCATATATCCTGCGAAGTTACGTCACCGTTATAAGACGTACATCACGCGTTGATACATGGAAGTCGACACCGATAGACAATGTAGGAAGGTCTTTAAGTTCCTGTTATTTCGTGTAAGAAGTTGCTTGCAAAACTTAAGTACAGGTCACTTTGTAGCAAAGGTGATTCCACTTAGGTACTTCAACTTAGTGGCATCACTTTTGCCGCTAAGTTACTTTTAATTTTTCTTAGTGGCTCTCTTAGTTGTAAGTTTAGATATAAGGACGGAAAATGAGTAGTGTGCATTTCAAATTTATTCCGTCGTTCCCTTATAAAGGTGAGGTGATACACTAGACATTTTCGCGAGCTTTACAATGTTATGTAACGTTCTTGCGAATGTTCGACGCTGTTTTCAATGTAATGCTCACGGCGGGTGAGCATTTACCTGTAACATTTCTCGGTACCTTGCGTTTATTATTGACCTCACTCCACGTAACCCGCGTTCGTGTCTTTGCTCGATAAAATGTTACACCAAAACGCTCGTTTGTGTTTAAAATCAGTTTGTAACAAAATATCGAGTGTCATGTTCAACAACACGCTACAACCGATAAGAGCGGAGCAGAAATGAAAAATGTTGCAAAAACGGGCAAAATATTCCTTTTTGAGAGCTTCTGTTGCGTGCGCTGCGTAAGCGGTTAAAGTTACGCAACATTTATGTATGTAGGGTAGGTAGGGTAGGGTAGGTAGGTAGCTAGTTGACGGGAGCGAAGCCGCGTGGGACAGCTAGTATATAGGATAAAGAATAGTTTATTTGCGCTAGTGCATTTTTTTGCGAACTAATGAGTTCAACATGTCCACACATGTGACTGCCCTTACTATAATACTGCCAATAACATACTTACTTAACTAGCATTGTCTTCAAGTTCCTGCTCCATTTAGCTAATGGTTGCAATCTACCGGAATTGTGCTTATCAGATAAATCAATTATCATTTAGTACTGATTGGCTCCAAGCCAATATAATAGTTAGTTATGAGGCTTTCCTGTTGAAATTAATCGTTGGCGAAATCAATCTAAACTAATATTCTATAGAGGTGACTTTTTTATTTGCAGGAGGTAATCTCGGGCAGTAGATATCATGAAATTCCGTTTAGGGTTTCAATGATAACAGTTTTATTACTCTTTATATTATATACTAGGTGTCCCACGCGGCTTCGCACCCGTTAACTGGCTACCTACCTACGCTACCCTACCTACCCTACATACATGAATGTTGCGTAACTTTAACCGCTTACGCAGCGCACGCAACGGAAGCTTTCAAAAAGGAATATTTTTTGCCGTTTTTGCAACATTTTCCATTTATGCTCCGCTCCTATTGGCCGTAGCGTGATGTTATAAAGCCTATAATCTTCCTCGATAAATGGACTATCCAACACAAAAATATTTTTTCGATTCCAACCAGTAGTTCCTGAGATTAGCGCGTTCAGACAAACAAACAAACTCTTCAGCTTTATAATATTATAAGTATAGGTATACCGGAAGGTGTTTCAGTAATATTACGTGGGACGTGTGGTCCCTAATAAGGCTGATAGGATAGATTAACTGTGACCAGCTAGGAATTTCAGTCAAGTGTTTGATACGATCATTAAATTCAATATTTATGGTTAGACTGAGAAAGTCTATAGTGTTGAAGTAGTACAGTCGAAAACGAAAATTGTTTCACAGGTAGAAAGTAACAATATAACCGAATAGTAATAAATAATAAAGTAATAAATGGCAGTACCATTTATTACTTTTTGGCCTTGATTATTGTACGGGTTCTTGAGAACAAGAAGGTACAAACTTGTAGCCGGGAAGCAGAATAACATAATCAGCTGATAATATAATGATTCCATTGCAGCTTTGGCGGGCTGTAATCCAACACGACGGCTCAACGTGGGCAACCTAATTCATAACTTAGAACCAACCCCAAATGTTGCCAACCTAACACCTTAATCATTGCCACACGTATTCTGAAATCCGTACCTCATAATTTTACTTTTGTGCAGTTACTCGTCTCTTTCATTTTACTCCAAAACCCACTTCCATTGGCGTGCGATAAGTCTCCCATTCTGCTCCATTAATCGCATGCATAACAGAATAATGCCATTATTGGACGGACCGAATTCGACACGTTGTCGCATTCGAGTCAATTTGTTCAGCCCGCTTCATTCCACACTCGATACGTTGAGTACCTTTTGTAATTTTACGTCTATTGTTTCATTGTGTGAAGTTTTTTGTTAGACTTATGGTACTAATGTGGTAGGTATCTTTCCTGCAATTGGCAGCAGGATTTCTAATAATAATAACATCGAGAAAAAAGTGTTTTGCTTCGTAGTTGTCAGCAAATTTTTAGAAATCAATGGTCACGCTTTTCCATAGGCAAAATTGACAAAGTTTCCTTTCCTCCTTCCATCTATTCTTTATTTCTTTGCATTTCATGCAAACACCCAGTGATTTCTGCATCATCTGTCAGTGACTTTAAAATTTATAAGGTTTTGAACCTAATGCCCACAGTACACACGATCCCCAATCAGTAAGAAAATCTTAAGTACCGTAACTGCATTTCGCTTACAGTCTTCCGATTTTGTCAATAAACCAATTAACATTCACCACTCACTCTTCAGTAGGTAATAACATTTCGTTTTATGTATCAAACTGATTGATTATGTTAATATCGATCGCAATAATCTCGATTGGTATGGCTATGGAAATCAATGGTAATGTTATATGCATATTTATGGGTATAACATTGGCGTTTGATATGTTATCCGTGCACAGCACCGAGGCCACTGCAAGAGGTAGACATCTAAACTTGCCATTCAAATGAAGGCTCATATTCCAAGTCAGTTTGTAGGACCTCCACTCGGCAAAAACTCTGGGCTAATTTCAGTAAATAAAAAGCTGTAACTATCAATTTGATGATTTAAGTTGGAGGATATGACTTGGATTTTTTTAGTTTAGTTAGTATTTTTTGTTGATAATTCAAAAGTACCTTCAAATGATCTAATTGAAATAAAATTTTGAATTTTAATATAAGGCCTAGCTTGACAGTTCCTTCAGTTCATCACCGCCAGTTTCTGAAGGTGAGTGTCACCTTCAGAAACTGGCGGACTATGTCAATTCTGAGTATTTTTATATTTTTTGGAACTTTCAACATAATTTACTCCAGTTCCATCGTAATCTTACCCAAAAAAAACACAATTACAATGTAACTAGGTTGCCTGGAAGAGATCGCGGAATGCGATAAGGCCGCCCATTGTATGTTTTAGTATTAAGTTTCTTTTTCTTTTTTATTATGGTGTACAATAAAGTGTATATACATAAATAAATAACTAATAGCTTCGGGCGACATTGGTTTGGTTAAAATAACATTAAAATAACTCTGACTATAACTACCGAAACTTGGATTCAGCTTACATTGCATCATCATCTGCCAAGCCTTTTTCCCAATTATTGTTGGGGTCAGCTTCCAGTCTTACCGGATTCAGCTGAGTACCAGCCGGCTCCAGTTTACATTGCATGTCACAAATATTATTAGTATTGGCATCTCGTTGTCAGTGAAGCGATTCCGTGCTCTGTGGTTACCCAAATGGAATATTATTCAGAAATACGCACTTGGTCTTATCTTCGATAGTTTGTAGGGATGTTAGGCTTTGTCCTATGTTAGCCGTTTAGGCGTGAATTGGGCTCAATTGAGGTTTCTATTCGTGTTTTGAAAGCGTGATGGTGAAATCTGATACAAACAATTTTGAGGATTTTACTAAAAACAATTTTATTTGTGGAAGCCTCAAAGATGTTTTCTCAAAACTGGCAATACGATGGCATAAATAGTAAAATACTAGTATACCGATGCCTCATCCCATAAAAAGAAACCGCCGACGTAACTAGCGTTTTCCGTCTGATTAAGATGATTATTTTTCTAAGAAAGAAGAAAGATGGTGTTAGCAGCTACTTTCAAGTAAAATTGTTAAGTCGGTTCGTGAATACTTTTGAGTATTTATATTATATTATATATTATTATATATTATATATATTAATACGTGTAAAGTACAGCAACGATTGATTTTAAAGTATATTTTTGCACATTTTTACAGTCAAAAAATTAAGTGGATGCCTCAGAAATTTAAAACCGTGCGTGCCATTTATTGGACTCAATTTTAAATGATCCATTCAAATAATCTTTGAAATGTGAATTAAGAGCCCAATATTTCTTAATTACAAACAATAAACAAGAAAATTATAAACAAGAACATATTTTTTTATGATCGTCTCTAGAAAATCTTAATATTGCAAAAGACTCAATAGCAAATCGAAGCTTATCACGCCATCTAGTGCAATTTATATGAACCAAATTTTCTTTCTTCGCGTTGGGTGCCCGTGACGATGGTGTGTGGTGTTATGATGATCTCTGTAATGATTTAATGTATGAATTTAAATGACGCAAAAGTAGTATTTAAGGATCGTAGCAGACACACCGTGGGAGAAAGACGTGACTTTGTGTATGTATGCAAAATCTCAAATTTGGATCAAATCACCATAAAACATTCTGACCAAATAAAAATGTTTGGATTTATTTACGTTCCTTCTCTGATTAAAAACAAACAGAAAGACTACCTACTGTGTATTTCAGCCACTGAACATTCTTACATAAACTGAAAATCTTCAGCAACTTTGGCACTAAATACTCTTCACAAGACATCGCGAAGTCTTCAGGGAGGCGAACTTGACCCGGTCTTAAATGATAAATGTCTGGCCGTCTGTCCAAAATTCAGAAGTTCTCAAGTCCACTGCAATTTGAGAGAAACTTTGATAATATGGCAATGAAACTTTGATGATAATGGCCTATATTTTGTATGGCGGTTAAATTATTGAGGGTAGTTTAATAATGTTTGATTTATATTCATTCTCTGTTACACAGGTGCATTATAAAGGTCACAGCTCACTATAGCCACCCGGGACTCACTCGCCTCCGCCTCGCCGTGCGGCATCCAATCATTGTCGTTGTCGATGACGCCACGTCGTCAACGATTGGACGCCACGCGACGAGGCGGAGGCAAGTGGGTCCCTGGTGGCTATAATGAGCTGTGACCTTAAGTTCGGAACATTAAAACAAAACATAACCAAAACATTCAGAAGAATTGGGAAACTGCTCCTTTGCGAAAACACCATAGCTGCAAAAGTCTAAACTTTAGGCTGAGACCTCACTAGTGCGTTGCGTTACGTTGCGTCGTTGCAGCATCAACGCTGCGTCGTTTTACAATTTTTAGTGACATGTCACATCATGCGTTGCGTCATCACACGCAACCTTTCAACGGATCGACAGACGATAATCGAAGCTGGGGTGATGCACTGCGCTGTCGGAGTTCCGATGCGACGACGGAAATTGTTTGTCCCGATCCATTGTCGTATCTGAACTCCACACTGTGACGACGTGCGTCGCCCTCTTGTGTTCAATTAAGTTAGTCAAAGAGCGAGCGAAGCGAGCTCGGGAGCTTAGGGCATCCCGACACGGATAGGTTAGGTTCGAAGGAGATGACATCATGACCTGACCCGAGACGTGATGACATGACCGTCATCTCCTTCATGTTAGGTTACTTTAGACCCTGCAGACAGAAATAGCTCCGTCGTCTTTGCTTCCTAAATAGTAATCGTACTTACCTATTCTACAGGGTGTTTGGAAGGGAGCTGTACATACGCCTAGGGTAGAAACTAGGGATAGTCTGCTACCTACCCCCGCCCATTATATTGACCTTGGCCTCAAGGTTTTTTTTTAATTTATTTTTATTTTTTATTTGACTTTTTTGTGATTTTTTGACTAAAACTACCTGTAGCTCAAAATCTATCCATGGGACCGGTCGGCTAATGGTCTTGTTTTAATCGTTAGAGTCTTAGGGTCCTGCAAAAAATTATTTTACACCAGAAAATTGTGGAGAAGAAAAGTTATGGGGCCTGAAGTACCATAGTAAGGTAAAGAAATAATTTTAAGGGCAACTTTCTATGGGGTTTAAAAAAAACTAACAGGGTTGGTGTTCACCTGATTTTTTTAAAACATCCTCAGTCCATGCCCTTTCTAACGATATGCTAAAAGTGTATTTATCACTTTTAGTTTTAAAGTTATTAATTAATTTCCGCAACTAGGGCACTTTTACCACCACGAGTCGACATTTGTAAGACAAATGTAATTTCCAGAATTTAAACCAGTTTGGCCTACAGTTGGCAAATTTGTTGTCTCACTCTTACACGAGAGCAACATGTAAGAGACAAAACATGTCATGTCATGTCTCTTTCGCTCTTGGGTCGACGGGGCCGGGCAGGTAACTCGTTGGGGTCTTTGTTAGTCAGTCGAGATTTACCCATCTTAGCTAACTTACGTACTTGCCGTTACGACGCTCCACTGTTTTCGTTAATTTTGTTGAGTTTGTTATTACTTCGTTTTTGTTAAGTTTTGTTATTTGTTACCTTGTTGTTGGCAAAATGGCTGGATTTACCAGTGAAGAGTACACCGACATGCTGGTGGTGTATGGAATGGCTGATTGCAATGGGCGCGAGGCACGGAGGATTTAACAAAAACGGTATCCTAACCGGCGAGTGCCTAACCACCAAACGTTTGGCTCAACTTATCGGCGTCTGCGAGAAACCGGAAATTTAAATTTCCGGGAACCAGCCGTGAACAGATTTCAACCAAATTTGGCTGCGGAAGAACGCATATTGGCTGAATTTGAGGAAGATCCGACCAGAAGCGTAAGAACCGTAGCCCGGACGCTTGGTTTAAGCGTGTGGAAAGTCTGGTCGGTTCTTCGCGAAAATGGACGTCATCCTTTCCACTACACCCCTGTTCAAGGTAATTTTTTACATAAAGTTTTTGTTTTTAGCTCTTATGTAATGAACTAGCATGTGAATTTCATAGGCAATTTTTAAATTAACATGAGCATGTGTGTGAGAGAGAGAGAAATGGAAAGACAGAGATAGCAATCAATGTTACATAGCTACTAATTCATAAGGAAACCGCTAACGTTGATATTTTTATTGTTTTAGGCTTAGAGGATAACGACTATGCAAGAAGGGTGGAGTTTTGCCGCCACTTGCTCCATACGGACGTGGAAGATATTAATTTTTTACGGAGTATTCTCTGGACTGACGAGTCCAAGTTTGACAAGGAAGGAATTGTAAATTACCACAATCTCCATCACTGGGCACCCAGAGATCAAAACCCGAGAGTCAAGAGGCACAGAGGTTTTCAACGAAGGTTCTCCGTGAACGTATGGGCAGGCGTCATCGGTAATCGGTTGATAGGGCCGCACTTTTTGCCAGACAACCTAAACGGGCAAAACTACTTAGATTTCCTCGAAAACGATTTGCCTGATTTAGCGGAAGAAGTGTTTGACGAAGATCGGCCCATAGTCTTCCAGCACGACGGCTGTCCTGCTCATTGGAGCCTAGCAGTGAGGGAGCTTCTGGACAACTGCTTTCCTAATTCTTGGATTGGTCGGGGTGGGCCAATTCCCTGGCCCCCAAGGTCGCCTGACCTTACCCCACTCGACTTCTACGTCTGGGGAAGGGCGAAAGAGTTGGTGTACGCAGAAGAAGTACCAACAAGGGAGGTTCTAATTAACAGGATCCACGCCGCATTCGATACAATGCGCGAGGAACTGCTGCTTAGAACGGTGACCGTGGAGATGAGGAAGAGGTGCCGAGCATGTTTACAGGTCAATGGTCATCAATTTGAACAAAATTTGTAATTAATTAAAATTAGTAATTAATTAAAATTTGTAATTTAATGACATTAGTCATTACCAAATTTTTTGTTTCATTTGCCATCCTTTTACGATCGAACACATTTAATTTTCATTAGTTGAAATTTTTGCTTGAAGTGCCCTAGTTGCGGAAATTAATTAATAACTTTAAAACTAAAAGTGATAATTACACTTTTAGCATATCGTTAGAAAGGGCATGGACTGAGGATGTTTTAAAAAAATCAGAAGAACTCCAACCCTGTTAGTTTTTTTTTAAACCCCATAGAAAGTTGCCCTTAAAATTATTTCTTTACCTTACTACGGTACTTCAGGCCCCATAACTTTTCTTCTCCACAATTTTCTGGTGTAAAATAATTTTTTGCAGGACCCTAAGACTCTAACGATTAAAACAAGACCATTAGCCGACCGGTCCCATGGATAGATTTTGAGCTACAGGTAGTTTTAGTCAAAAAATCATAAAAAAGTCAAATAAAAAATAATAATAAATTAAAAAAAAACCTTGAGGCCAAGGTCAATATAATGGGCGGGGGTAGGTAGCAGACTATCCCTAGTTTCTACCCTAGGCGTATGTACAGCTCCCTTCCAAACACCCTGTATATTAAAACTAATGACAACATTAAAATAATTTATAAAAGCACATATTTTTACTATCCGGCCCTATAAGTGTTGGGCATTATTCAGAAAGCATGATCAATTTAATTATTTCAATATTTTTTATCATATTGCCTACTCATATTGGGCCATTTTGCAAGTAGCCCGGGCATTATGAATAATGCTGTTTTAATCACTTGGTCCATAACATA
This sequence comes from Orthosia gracilis, assembly GCA_947562075.1. Taxonomy (NCBI): domain Eukaryota; kingdom Metazoa; phylum Arthropoda; class Insecta; order Lepidoptera; family Noctuidae; genus Orthosia; species Orthosia gracilis. The sequence goes on along the minus strand of OX387274.1, from coordinate 30,463,736 downwards.
TACTAAAAATTTAAAAACTCGACTGCTTAAAAAGTGAACTAAAAAGACGTAAACAAGAAGAAAATCATGCTGTGCAGTCGGAGGATACATCTGGTTTTTGTCAGCCAGATCGCGAATATGTATCCTTTACTATTTCTGAAAACCCTTCCACGAGAGCTGGTAAAAGATCATCAATTTTTTATTCCATGTAGGACATTAAGCAGTCACAATCAAAGATCGAATTCCGTTTGTTCTCACAGATTGATTGATGTTCATCCAGTTTCGATTACTGACCACTATTCGTTCCATGTGAATGCTCTTGCTATTTTAAGAGACCAGTCTAATGTATTGTGGCTGGAATTGGACTGCATGAAGAACTTTTGGATTTTGACAAATTTAACTCGTTCGTTGACGCGTCACCTTTTTGACGTCGAAATATGCATCAAATAATTTTAACTCAAGAGGCTCTAAGCTAAGTGACTTTCTATGTATTAGCGATGAAGGTTGTCGAAAAGTTGAAATCATAAGGATTGACCACGTGGAATTTTGTTTGCTCATGTCAGGCATACACATTTTGGACTCGTTTGAATTTGCCGCTAGAGTCGCTGCTGTATCGGAGACCTCACCGATATGTCAAATTTATTTATACAATTCCCTCTCTGAAAAGCTTATTTATTCACTGAAAACAGTGAATAAAATGCACTTTTAGTCACTGGTTTGGTGTTTGAATTTAGAACACACCAGTAAGTATATATTGAAACTCCATCTCCATGCTATACAACCTCCTTGCGCAAAAAAATATTCGACATCCAAAGTCCTTGTGCTTTTCGCTTAAATCTTTCTTTTTACCCGACTGCCAAAGAAGGTTAATGTGTTTAACAGTTATGTATGTATGTTTGTTCCTATGTGGCGTCCTAGAGACCAAAGCGCTGGCCGATTTTGATGATTCTTACGTCAAACGATTCATCTTAACCTTGCGAGTGTCTTTGGCTACAATACAATTGGAAAGTAGTAAAATGGCGGATTTTGGGCGCCATATTGTGGAGGCTCAATTTTTTATTTCTTCCAAACCCGTCGTGTGGGGTATCAAAATAAAGGGTTTTCAGAGGTGATTTCAAAAATGTAATATGTTTACATGTACCTAATTCGGAAAAAAAATATGTTAGCTAAAAAATTATAAATAAAAAAGTTAATCCAAAAAATCAAAAAAACCCGACTGGATTACATCTGGTTTCGATCAATCAGCTCGCGAATGTGTGTGTGTATAATCTGTATGTTTGACTGCACAGTATGACTTTCTTCTTGATTACGTCTTTGAAATTCGCTTCTTAAGCAGTCGGGTTTTTTGATTTCTTGGATTGACTTTTCTCTTAGTCATGGTATAAAGTATAGTATGCAAGTCTTGAATAAAATGGATTGATATCGAGGGCCATGAATCACTTGCGTCGCTCAGGATTCTAACACTTGAATCACTCGCTATGCTCATGATTCAATTATCATGAATAAGGTCGTGCTTCAGTTGTTAGGGTTTTTCACTTGCTCGTAATTCATCTATGGCCCTCGCTTTAAATCCGACCTTTACTCACTAGTTGCATAATATATTATTATTTTGCTTTTAGCGCTAATTTATTTAAAAAAAATATTGTTATGTTTTTTTTTCCAAACATGGCTAACTAAGATAGGTACGGGATTTGTGGAGGACGTTTCCTTTCTAAATTATTTATGCAATATTGAAAAACAATAAAAGGGAGTGTGTCATACTTGTGGAGTGGAGTGTTCGCTTTGCCCTGCCGAACTCACGCAATTAGGCCGCTGGTTTTAGCTAGCCTCGCCTAGCCTCTTCCCAACTCGTCGACCATTCCCTTTTTTGGTCGTGATACTACCACTACCAGTAGTAATACTGTTAATTTGATCTCCTTTCTTACTACTGCAGTATCAAGTTGTTTGAAGGATAATTACAATTTGCGTCTATCCTGATCCAGCTGACGTATATTACACTCCATATTTTACATAGAACGACGCCCTAGTTACCATGTATGTTTATAATAATCTGATTTTACATTATCATGATAAAAATATTACGACCTAGCAGATGTGTTCACGATAAAAATAATGTCGGTGCATATTTTTAGAAAGATGGTATCTTGTGTGTCGTGGGGCAGGCTTGATATAAGAGACAGACTTGATAAAATAATGGGTTGTGAGACTTTCGAGTATTTTATTGAGAATTTTTAAATAAACAATGAAGGTTTTCGGAAATGCAGACGTGTACTAGGTGGCAGCACTGAGTCGTCAGGGCCAGGCACGTTATGTTTTCTGGCATTAGATAAAATAACGTCAGCATCATGTTAACGTCAAAAGTTACGTTTAGAAGGTGAAGGACCTCTTGCTAAAGTGGCGCCAACTGGTGGAATGAATTTGCCTAAAAACCCTCATTGTAATTAAAACATTGTATTTTTTTACTATTATTCATAGGCTCGCGCCTGACCACTATCTCATCTCGGTAATTGTGATGTGATCGACGGTGAAGCACGCTTACCTAGAAGTAACCTATTCACTCTAGACTTAAAGACCCCGAGGTTGTAGCTACCGGGAAACACAGACTCCGACAGGGAATCCCACTCCTTAGATGTACGTACAATGAAAGTATACCCAAAATGTTTAGTGCTTATGGGTGGGATGATCACCATATATCATGGTGCATCGCCGTACGTTTTGTAGTCCAATAATGGAACAGGCTAGGCGACATTAAATCATGCAATTCCATGTTTGTATGTCGTTTCGTGACAAATAAATACTCTTTTTCATTCTTTGTATAACTGAAGGTTAAAAGTTAAAAGGTTAAAAGTTTTTTATTATTTTTAACCTCATTCATAATCATAACGCAAAATAAAAATAAATAAATTTAAATATCACAAATATCATTTGAATCATAAGTTTGTTGTCTACACTTTTTTTATAACAAAACAAATAATAAAGTTGCTTCGTAATAACAAGCAATTTTGTAAACCTACGCCATATTTATTCTGGAAATATCCATCGTAGCAAAATTAAAAATACATTTCAAATAAAAATATTAAGAACATTATATTTGCACGAGTAAAATAAAACTCATTAAATAAAATTCATTAGGCGTGTATATTTTTCTCTCAAAATAAATTACTGTAACATGTGCTGCATAAATATTGATATTTGACTTGATTTTAATAATTAATCTGAGTTTTAAAGGATTGTTATTTTTCAATTTAATAAAAATAATATTTGGGTTTATGATAATGTGAATTTGTTATTGGATAACAGATGGAGAATGGATAAAAGATTATGAACATACAATGATAGATATTTTTTTGTTATTTCAGTCTGCAATAACTATGAATGGATTGTCTTTGTTAATTATTGCGATAGCAGTTAAATTGATAGGTTCAATGAGCAAGTTGCACCTCAGTTGCGTTAATCACTCACAATCTTCTCTTCATAAAGAGAACAAATTGATAATTCAAGCTTCACAATGTTTGAAAAAATTGTTTATATATCATTACGCTCGTTATTGTTACATTGACTACGAAAGCGATTGTGATCGCGAGGGTGTTACGTAATCAGGCTGCCGATAAATATAATATAAATTTTGCCATTTTAAATGACGTTTTAACTTTCAAACCGTGTTTGGTACAATCGTATAAAGTATGCTTAGAACTCACAAGCGGTGTGTGTGTACCTGATGTATGAAGTATGAACGCAAAAGAAGCAAAAAGAGTTTATGTAAGGATCTTATCAGGTGGCGTTCTGTAGTTTTTGCCTATCCCAATACGGAAAAGGCAACATGGTATACATAGGACGTGAATAATCCAGCATTCATTAGGTGAGTATAGATTATAACATTTACTTGGAACATCGAGCATTCGCCGTTTTTAACCGCTCTTCGAATGTCGTTGACGTCGATGTCGATATTTTGTTACAACCTGATTTTAAAAACCAACTAGCGTATTGCTGTAACATTTTAGCGAACAGAGACACGAGCGCGAACGATATCCGTCATTTCAACAATGACCACAAGGTCGAAAGAAATGATACAGGTAAATGATCGCTCGTCGTGAGCATTACGTCGACCGCAACGTCGAGCATTCTTAGGAACGTTACATTACATGGAAAAGTTTTTGAAAATTGAACTTTTGCTTGTATTGTAACATTCTTAAGAACGTTATGTTACATTGTAATGCTCAAGTCTATACTGACTTTTACTATACTTCAGAAAAACTGCAGATTTTTAGGGCTACCCTCTACAGCAACAAATGTTTAAAAGTAATAAAATGAATTTTGTATTTGTTGTACATCGATAAACTGAGTTAGTACGGATGAAATATAGTTTGAAAACATACAATGTCCAAGATCATAGGACTAGAAGATTAGAATAGAGTGAACATAAAAATAAAAATGTTTTCTACCATGCTGTCAACTGATTGAGGTGTCAGTGCTTTCTTAGTAAAATTTACTGTTAAAAATTAAAAAAATATATATTTTAAAATTATTTAATATAATAATACTTACATACAATAAATCTGTAGAAAAGTCGATTTTTTACATCGAAAATATATCCAAAAATAAATAGCCAGGGTGTTAAAGGATAACCAACAGAACCCATTTCCAGCATTTTTGGAATTTTTGTCTGTTTATCTGTTTGTCTGTTTATTTGTGCACGCATCACGTGAAATGTACGAAATCAATGAAGATAACTTTTATAAATAAACATTGTGCGTAACTTGAAGTATAACTTAGTTTTTGTTATCATCGCAATCGGTTCACTCTAACAAAAGTAAGATGAATTTAAAGTGTTCAAGAAGTAAAATTATCACAACACACGCAATTCAGATACTCGGACCGTTAAACTCCATATTCGATAGATGGCGTTGAGCATTTGAAGTCATTTTCTGAATGGCGGTGTTAAGATTCGAAAGAATCATGACCCTAGAAAAAAAGATGGATGGTAGGTAAAAAGAGTAGGCAGTCAGTTAATGGAAGCGAAGCCGCGGGCACAGCTAGTTATTTAATATTTTAACTTCATGTTGGCTAGAGTATACTGAAGATTCTCTTGTTTTTATTTGTTTTGTTCTTATTCGGATCATCACATATCTTTTAATTACACCCGGAGGAAGAAAGATAAGATTACCATAAGTAAGACGTAAAATAAAGTCATTATAACCTTAGTGATAATACTTTTATGACATAATAATGTAGGTAGGTACAGTTAGTTTTATATCTGTACTTATCTGCATACCGAAATATGTACCTAATATTTCCTTACAGTTTATTGAATGGCCAACAGACAACACACAATTTGGAAGACATTTTTCGTAGAATATTAAAATGTTTTTGACGTCCAGCGAATTTTCGTATCCAGCGTACTATGTTCTAAGAAAGAATTCTCTGAAAATCCACCTCGAAAAGGATTCAACAGTTTATTGAAATTTGTAGGTACGACAAAGGATTTCCCGAGTTTGTCGGCGAAATCAAACGCAAAAAGGAAGATTGCAATAATATTTAGGTACTAAGGGCCGGATTCCAAACTGAGATTTAAAGGACGTGTGCCCAAATTCATATATAGAATTCGACTGGTTTCGAGGCTAAAGTAGAGGTTCTCAATTCAGAAAATGGCTGTAAATCATTTTAAATCTGTTTCGACATTTAAATCTTAAAATTCTTTGTGCTAACATCAAAAGTCGCGTAATTTCCGTATCAAAGATATGTAAACGTGTACATTCGTAGTGTTTAATCTTTTAACATAAAATGTTTGCGTAAGATATGTTGAGTATACATATAACAATGGGTTGATATCTCTAGACTTCTAGAGTGTTTCCACTACACGTGGCGTGGTTTTCAATTGGAAGTGTAGGTTCTTCTGATTACGTTTCTTGACATGCAGAACAAACATCACAACATAACAAAAGTGATAGACGCAGTAACACACGCACGGTGATTGAAGTGGAAATGGGCCGGATACATTACCCGCTATTCACAAGAAAGATGGTATAGTCCCCGGCATGAAACTTGGCAAGATTTTGGCGTAGTGAGGATAACGCGCACTATGCGCGAACTGACCAACCACCATATAGAGCGAACGGAACGTGGACGCGACGCTATTAGTCAGTCGATCCTTGTGTCAACTGATCAACCAATCATGCGCTCGGAATGATGCTAAACGTTCCCCGCGTCCCGCTTGGTAACCAAAGAGACCTGAAAAACGACTTGTGCGCATCTAACGACTCTTGTCTTGCCAAGTTACGCGCCGACAACTAACCTGGAAATAAAAGAGCAAAAGGCAGACCTTAAGCTCGCTGGATCGACGAGTTATTAAAAATAGCAGTCTTGTCGGAAACGGCGGACACTAGAAAAAAGTGGACGCAATTGTTGTTATGACGACACGGTTGACATAGTGGTTGAGCGATCGGTTGCTGCACTGCATGTCGCGGGTTCGTTTCCCGCCCGCACGGAACAAATATTTGTATGCCCTATAGATAGTTGTTCCAGATCTGGGTGTCTTGTGTCATCATCACCAGCCTATTAATGTTCCCACTGCTGGGACACAGGCCTACCCTCTGTGAGAAGGAATAGCCCGTAATCCGCCACGCGGGCCCAGTGCTGTTTGGTGGATGTCACAATCGAATTTTTGGTTCTAAGACATACCGGTTTCCTCACGATGTTTTCCTTCACCGTTTTGAGAGCAGTGGTGATGAAATAATTTACACAAAATAAAGTGCCTGCCTGGGTTCGAACCCACACCACACAACTTGTAAATCCGATATACTGGGCCACCACTGCTCTACCTCGTGTAAGTTTTTTTTTTAAACGCACCCTTTACAGGCAGTAATTCCTTGTGTCTGGGGCAAAGTAAAAAAAAATGGAGTTGGCCTGGCCTATCCGGTAACAGAAACTTTTTGTTTTAAAAATCGTTTTTTTGTTTACCAGTTCTACTTAATTTTCTTTAGTTACTGTCTTATAAATAAAAAGGCTTATTATTATTATCCTCCGAAGAGTTAGGTGCAGATGTACCGATAGTAGCAACAAACCTATGTAATAGGTGGCGTCACCATTGCCATCAAGCAGCCAGTAATTCGGCTTTAGCAGCCGTATTGCGTAAGTGCGCAAAGAGTTCAAATACCAAATCGACCAATCACGTGCGAGATGAATGACGCGATGTGGATTTCCTTTTTGTGTGATTGGCCGATTTGGTCGGTTGGATAGAGTTTGAACTCTTTGCGCACTTACGCAATACGGCTGCAGGGCTACTATTGAGAAACTCAAAGTGGAAAACTCTAATAAAACTTTGCTCGACCCAGAAATCGAACTCGGGACCCTCAGCAGATAGTCCTTGTGACTGCTAAACCAACGAGGCTTTATGTGCTTTCATCCGTATAATGAGATGCATTCAATTGGAAACTTTAATGATTGCACCAGTCATCGTGATGCGTGGCAGACAAGCAGACAGTCCATCTGATGGGAAGTGGTCAGTACCGCTTATCTGGACATCTGCAATAATGAAGTCACTGCAAGTGTGTAGTTATTAACCTCCGATGGATAAAGAGGGGTGTTATAAGTTTGAGGTGTATTGCTGTGTATCTGTGTGTCTGTGGCATCATAGCTCCTAAACGGATGAACCGATTTTGATTTAGTTTGTTTTTGTTTGAAAGGTGACTTTGTCAAAAGTATTCTTAAATATGTTACATTGAAATCGGCTTTAGCCGTTCAGAGCCCAAAGTTATCTGCATTTTACTCTTTGAATCTCGGTTTTTTCGCAAGATATCGTGTCATTATTACGTTTTTCGATAGACTGCCGATTGAAGCGTGTCTGCTACTAGGCTTTTTTAAAATAGTTTAAAAAGCATTAAATGAAAATTAAAATAAAAAAACCTCCGACACAAAAACCTCTAAAACGCAAAAAATAAGCCTCGTACTAGCGTCGGGAACCGCAACGTAAATAAAAAAACTGCTTTGAATGTTAGCGGTTTCCCGACGAGAGTACGAGGCTTATTTTTTGCTTTATAGAAGTTTTTGTGTCGGGGCCTTTTTTATTTTTTTCGTAGAGACAAAGCTGAAAGAGTCATATAACTTCTCGTCTTTACTTTAGCAACCATATCCTTAAAATATTAACCCAGCAACGATTAGCATAATCAGTATAAAATATTCCCACTACTGGGTCACAGGTCTCCACTCTGTGAGAGGGAGTGGGCCATATTTCACCACGCGGGCCTAGTGTGGGCTTATTAATCGATACAGCTACGACTGCCAAAATACGATATTTTCAACGTACACATATTTTGTAATTAAATTCAAAGCAAAGAGACTAATTTTCCTCTCTCATTTTCCCTAAAAATTGTCGTATAATAACACATTTTTGAGAAATTTCCTTGAAATCTAAAAATATATTTGCAATGTCGTTGCCGAAAACCCCGGAAGCTAGATCGTATTTACAAAAAGTATCAGTACACAGTGGCTATTTTCGGAAGGGAAAACCAAACGATACGCTTACTGAAGAATAGCGTATTATCCTTATAATGTAAATACTTTTTTTGGTATTGGTTTTCTTTTTTTCTTTAACACGTGCAGTAGGATTTCCTCTTTCATTTTGGTTCTTAGCAACACTGACAATTGCGACTTGTTTTATGTACCTACCACATCTAAATCTCGAGTAATATTATTATAAGGTAGAATTGTTTGTATGGATAAAATAGAGATTATCTTTTGCACACGGGTATAAAAGATAATCTCTGTTGAAGTTGTGGATTAAGGCTCATTCCCTCTCTCCTAGAGAGGAGGCCTGTGTCCCATCAGTGAGAACATTAATAGACTGATGATGATGATGACACTGTAGTTCTGATTCGATTACAAGAACGCTTTTATTGATATTAAGTTTCACTATTGCTGTATTAAAGGCTACCCGGGCAAAATGCAGGATTTCTGCAAAGGTTGACACAACAACATGGTTGGCTTTTATCGAATGGGCATTTGTCAAAGAATTAATTCCTTCATGTTAGGTAAATTTTAGTTGTATAATTTTCCTATATGCTAGTTAAATTTCTGGGAGATTTCCTATAAAAGATTTTTCTTTGAAAAAATGAGTTATTCACCAAACCGACACGATAGACTGTGTGTGTGTCCAGTTAGTGACACTCACTAATTTGGAGATTCACCAACTGGACACACATGTGTCCAGTCTCTCGTCTCAAGTTGGTGAACAACCCGAAGTGATACTAATTTTGAGTTGGACACACTTGTGTCCAGTTGGTGAATAATCCAATATTCTTATAGTTTCGTTAAGTAGTCCTAAAAATTAAGTATTTATACTTACGAAATGTATGTAAGTATGTGTACTTACACGTCCGTCTAACCCGCTAGGGAATACAAGCGTGAAGATACGTCTCATGTTACCTCTACAGTCCGTCAAATCTAAGAAGTCCGATGACGTTTCTCATTTAACTTGCCGTGATAACTTTGTATGAAAGTTTACGAATAATCAAATTCATAATCCTAATTAATTACTATGCTGCCTATACACTATAACAACGAGTATCATTCGTAAGCATCAACTTAAGTTTATACAACGTATTTTTATAGCTGTCAAACGGTACTTCTTAGATTTGACGGACTGTATATCTTGTACCTATAGAATACACGAACAGTGGTATGTTGTAACTGTTACATTAATATTGAATAATTAATTACAAATCTGAACACTGTAGATACGCCTACGATTGTTAATGTTAGGCGTAGCACAGATAATGTAATATTCTAATAACTTGTCTAGACTTTAGGAAATGGGTATCAAGTGTAGCGCATATACCAGAGAGCATGGAAACGCCGTACTGGCAGCAAATAGAGATGCCGATACTAATAATATTCTTGCCGTAGTAATGCACGCTGATCATAAAAAAAAAATAAAGTGTTTTATTGAGTTAGAGAACAGTTCACAATTTAGATTATTAATTATTTAAAACTACAAGCGTTTACAATAATTGTCGGTGGCATCATCTGCAGCCGAACTAGATGAGAGCCTGTATTTCGGAATGCAGCTTCACCCATAGGAACATTGACGCAATAAACTTAGTATAGAAATTAAATTAAAAGTAGGAAAAAATAAGACCTATTTCTTCCAGTCCTTTTGAAGGATACTTCCTCCATTTCCATCGACTGAGTCGCCATGACAAAGGAAAAACCCTTGAAAAATGTCAATAAATATCCAGCTATAACAGTCAATGTTAACAGTGGAGATAGATTATACATAACCACACGCTAGAAAGTGGTCCCGATCACATCCCCAAGCAACTATGGACTGGAACCGCCAAGGAAAAAGAAAGCGTCCCCGTCACCCTTGGCATCGCGCCGTGTTGGCAATAGCAGCGAGTATCGGAATGACGTGGAAAGAAGCGAAGCGTGAAGCTGAGGACCGATCGCGATGGAGGACTTCTGTGGACGCTCTCTGTTCCATCTAGAGGATATATGACATATAGTCAAGTAATTCAGTATAACTGTCATTCTGATTGCATTGAAGGGTGGACTTAGAATATAAGAGCTAGTCAGAGTTATCACGGACTATTTTTTTTTTTTTTTTTTTTTTTGTCGACGGGGAAAATCATCTTATGACAAATCCCGCTCTTGGGTGGAGCGGGAGATAGTGTCAGACTTGTACTGACTAAAAACCCCGCGCCGTTCCTTCTAGCCTTCATACCGGGGCTCTAGCTTCCTTTCGGATAACCCCGAACCCCGGTAGGATCACGGACTATCATTTTCTATGACCGACACCGGCCATTCACCAATATAATTCACCAAACGGTTCAAAAAACTTACTAACGCGGTTTGTATTGTAAAGAGTTTAGACTATGCCGTATCTAGGAGTAGCATCTACTTAATTTAACATATGGCACAAATGTTGTTATCAATGCTGTAACTATTTTTAGCAAAGGGCTATAAAGATTATGGAAAACCATTTAAAAAGTCCAAGAAAAAGAAGAAAAAAAAATTTGTTAGAGACATCCACATATTTGTGCCGTTTATGAGTTACCAGGGAAGCCGCATGCGCAGAAGAGGCTAAAGCCATTTCTTTTATCTTTAACGTAGTCCTTGATTTTATAATATACTATTTTTAACAAGGACACGTTTGATGTAGTTTTTGAACTTTCCATCGGCCAGTTCTATAACTGACTTTGGCAACTTGTTATAAAAGCGTAGTATACGCTTATCGTTAATCTGAATTGGGGTATTACAATTTCGTGCAATGTGTGTGTGCATTTAAATTATGGAAGTCGCTTCTAGTTTTGAAAAGCCCTCGATTTTTGCGAACGTACAAAATACATTCCAAAATATAAAGAGAAGGTGGAGTCAGTATATAGATCTCTTAAATTTTTCTCTGAGGGACTCGCGAGGACCCATTTTACAGATCGCGCGGATTGCCCTCTTTTTAAGACGAAAATTGAGTCAACGTCTGCTGCTAATCCCCACAGCAATGCTATATGACATAATACTGTGGAAATAAGCATGATATACTAACCTAGCTGTGGCTACATCGGTTAACTACCTTGTTTTCCTTACTGCATATGCAGCTGAACTTAACCTATCCGAAAGAGTTCTAATGTACGCGCCCCACTACAATTTTGAAACGATAGTAATCCCTAAGAATACCGTTTCCGTTATAACTTCAAGTTTTTTGCCGTCAAGATTTAAATTTAGGTCACGTTGTGGTACTTGATAATCGGGCAAAATACATTTTTTTTTAAACATTCATCAATTATTAAATGACTTAGCACTTTATTAAGATCTACCAGATAGGATTTATTTACATAGGTACAAGTATATATAGTGTATAAAATACTTAATTAACTATTGCCTACAAACATATACACTTAACCCAAAACTACTCACTAAGTAAACCTCAAAAAATATACTAAACTAAAATATGGCGTCAAAAACTCCTCCACTACGTAACAAAAACAAACAACATACACTAAAAAAAAGATTCCGACGAATTGAGAACCTCCTCCTTTTTTTGAAGTCGGTTAAAAATTAGGAATGATTTTAATTGAATCCCAACACGGATTATCCCCAATTACGGATAAAAAACTGGGCCTAAGCAGTAAGAAGGGACTACCCATTAACCTAACTGTGAAAGTCAGTATGTTTATGTTTTTAATTTATTAGGTATGCATCAATGGCTGAACGAATTAATAACTGAACTTGTCACACAGTTGCCAACATGGATTAGGGCGCAGGATACTTTTTATCCCGGATGTACGTTTCCTTATGATAATAGGGTATGCAAGTATTTTGTGCATTTGCTAAATGAAATACTTATTAACTATATTAAACAAATATGAAAGACATTTTTTAATATATCTATCAGAGACGAAGTTATATAGCGTCAAAGTTGGGAATTAGAAAGAGAAGTCTGACGTACCACATGACGTCAGATAGCACGACGCCCATACAATTGAATACGGCGTTTTCGTAGAGTGAGATAAATATATTTCTTTAAATTGTTATTATCTCATTCGTTTTTCGATCAATTTTGATTCTGTTTTCAATATTAGTATTTTATTTTATCCTTTGTATCGATAAACAGGTCAAATAACATTTTTTTCTTGCGTATTCCCTATTGTTTTGCGTCAAAACACACGGGCAAAGTTGTTGGCAAAAGCTAGTGAGTAATAAATTTATACTTAAAGTAGTTATGAATCAAACTTTTCACATTCATGAAGACAAACACAGATGTTAACACCGAAAATTACATTTTGAAGCCTGTTCTTAATTATCCTACATTAGGGTACCTACTTTAATTACGTTCACTAAGTCCTAGACGACAGCACTTTGGATGTTCAGGTCTTAGTGCCCTTGGTTCTAGATTTAAATTTACAATGTTGTTTTGTTTTTCTTGATCATAAAAGTTTTGATATCTTAGTATTTATTTGTTTGCTTTGTTTTCTTTTCTTAGTGTAAATGTCAAACAGATCATCGTGGCTTATGAGAGCTGGTGCTAAAAGGATTTTTAGCGCTTGAATGAACATTGTCAGTTGACGTGGCTGAATTCTGGTCAAAACACACTTAATTTGGAATCATTGAAGCAACGAAGAAGGGGGCGATGTTGATAAAGTAATTGAAATTCGAAATTGTTTGTAGGAATTGTATTGTAAAACAAAATGGCAGCATTCGTTCTGATTTTAGCTGCGCGCCAATTCTTGTGCAGCTATAGGCACATGGACACTTATTTTGTCTTTGTGTATTTCTGTATCTGTCTGTGGCATCAAAGATCATAAACGGATGAACCGTTTATGATTTTGTCTGTTTTGTTGTTTGCAATGTGACTTTATCGAGAGAGATATATTCTTAGCTATGTTTCATGAAAATCGGTTCAGCCGTTCAAAAGTTGTGGGCGTTTTACTGTTTGTATCGGTTTGTTTTCGCAAGATATCGTGTTATAATTACGTGTTCAAGATGGATTGTCGATAGAAGCACGTCTCATCATCATCATCATCATATCAACCAAAAGACGTCCACTGCTGGACAAAGCCCTCCCCTAAGCGCCGCCAAATTGATCGGTCCCGTGCGTCCCGCATTCAGCGGATCCCCGCAACCTTCACCAGGTCATCGGTCTACCTGGTGAAGGTAACGTCAACGCAACGTCTTCCGGTTCGCGGTCGCTACTCTACTATTTTTCTGCCCCGTCGGACACCCGTTCTGCGAGCAATGTGCACTGCCCACTGCCACTTAAGTTTGGCAATTCTGCGGACTATGTCGGTAACCCTGGTCCTCTCCGGATCTCTATATTTCTGATTCGATCACGCAAGGATACTCCGAGCATAGCCCTCTCCATTGCCCTTTGGGTGACTGTAAGCTTTCTGATGAGGCCTATTGTGAGGGCCCACGTCTCAGAGCCATAGGTCATCAGTGGCAACACACACTGGTTATAGGCTTTCGTCTTGAGACACTGTGGTAAGTTGCACGAAAATATCCCGCGCAACTTCCCGAACGCTGCCCAGCCGAGTCTGCGCGTCTACGCGTCTGCTACTGGATACATTTTGTAGCATTGGTAGCATGCATTAAAAATGTGTCGGAGCGCCGGAGGTTTTTGTAAATTTTACTTGTTAAATAAAAATGTAAGCAACATGTGAATAGCATACACTTTAAAAAGCGTTGAATGATAACTAGGAATCATCGTATCGTACTAAATAATAAATGTGACATTTTGTGAGTATGGATGTTTTTTTTCTTAACGGATAAACAGAACCGACAAAAATTACTGACCAGATTTGGATGGGCACCACAGACATAAATCTAACTAGATGAAGCAATTGTATGTACTTCGCCTGCCAAAAAACGGACTAAAGTTACGACAAATGATCGTAATCTGAACTTTTCATTTAGAATTATCGGCACCGGAAATCCACCGAAATCTAGAAAAATGCCTTTTTATGCCATATTAAGCTTTAAAGAATTTATAGAAAAAGTTGGCCGAAGCATTGGAAATGCTTTCTTTCATTGGTAAATAAATTTGTTTTTAAATTGTTTGTGAAAAAGTGGCAAGCTTGGTTTTCATACAGATGGAGGGACTTGCGTTATCTATTTAGATTTATGTCTGTGATGGCCACACAGAGAGTTTTTTTTCTTTTTCTAAAATCTTTGCCCCACACTAGGAATTTCTTCCTGTATCGTGGGTGCGTTTACACTCACTCAACATATAAACTCACATACAAAAGACCCAGAGCCGGAACAACTGTATGTAGGTCATACAAATATTTGTTTCGTGCAGGAATCGAACCCGCGACACGCAGCGCAGCAGTCAATCGCTCGACCACTGCGCCAACCGTGCGCCCAAAAGTTTATAACCTGGATTAACACAAAGCCTAGCAAAACTTTTTATCCAGGTTCGAAATAATTTCACTACCACACGAGTGAAGCGCGGGCGGCATCTAGTAATTATATACAATTACACGGGGTAATGCATTGGTGAATGGGAACAAAACTTTGATTAAGATTTAAACTGTGATACCATTTTATTGGTTTGAAGAAATCATCGTTTTTTAGGGTTCCGTACCTCAAAAGGAAAAAACGGAACCCTTATAGGATCACTTTGTTGTCCGTCTGTCCGTCCGTCCGTCTGTCAAGACCCTTTTTCTCAGGAACGCGTGGAGGTATGAAGCTGAAATTTATATCAATTACTCAGGTCTACTGTTCCTTGAAGCTGTGAAAAAATCAAACTTCTAAGCCAACGCAATCAAAAGATACAGCCGTTTATGCCGCAAATTTTCGACACTTGCAAGGGAATCAAAACCTACAGGGTGCTTCCCGTGAACTCAGAATCTTGAAATTTGGTACGAAGCAACGTCTTATAGCATATATAAAGGAAAAATTACGAAAACCATAAATTTTTAGTTACATCACATAATATATTTTTTTTTAATAATTTTAACCTTACTACCCATTTCCTCATAAACGCGTAGAGGTATTAAATTGAAATTCATACCAAATACTCAGGTCTATAATACCTTTAAGCTGTAACAAAATCAAACTTCTATGTCAACGCAATCAAAAGAAACAGCAATTTAAGCTGCATATTTTGAAACTCGCAAGTACTCGCAAGGGAATCAAAACCTAAAGGGTACTTCCAGTCGACCTAGAATCTTGAAATTTGGCATGAAGCAACGTTTTATAGCACACATAAAGGAAAAATTCCGAAAACCTTAAATTTTTAGTTACATTACAAAATATATATTTTTTAATAAATATAAACTTATTACTTTAAACTTAGTTCGAAAAAACGTTATCAATAGTTGCTTAACTTTGTAAACCTTGCAGGTTTGTACGGAACCCTCGGTGCGCGAGTCCGACTCGCACTTGGCCGGTTTTTTTTTAATTGTTGTTTATTAAATTGGAGTGGTTTGAGGAGCTCGTGGCTTAATAATAACAGCCACACCGGTTGATCTTCAACGTTAAGCAACGCTTGATGAGGTCGGTCCGTAGATGGGTGACCATTTTCAACATACCGAGTTTCCTCCGTGCCTCGGAAAGCACGTTAAGCCGTTGGTCCCGGCTGTCATTTGAAGATCTTTGACAGTCGTTACGGGTAGTCAGAAGCTTCAGATCTGACACCAGTCTTGCCAAGGGGTACCGTGTTACCCAGTTACTGTGTTGTGGAGGTCAGATAGACAGTCACTCCACGTAAAACACTAGTGCTCAGCTGAATCTGGTATGAGTGGAAGCCGACCCCAATATAGTTGGGAAAAGGCAGATTGATTGATTGTTGTGGGTACCTACTAAAATGCTATAAACAACTTTTAAATAACGTGAAAATTCCTTTCAATGTTTTGTTTCTATTCACCCCGTTTGACGGTAATAACAGATTGACTACAAAAACCGACCAAGTGCGAGTCGGATTCGCGCACGAAGGGTTCCGTACCATTATCTCAAAAAAACGGGAAAATAATCACAATTATTGTATGGGAGCCACTAAAATATTTATTTTATACTGTTTTTAGTATTTGTTGTTATAGCGGCAACAGAAATACGTCATCTGTGAAAATTTCAGTTGTCTTGCTATCACGTTTCATGAGATACAGCCTGGTGACAGACATACAGGCGGACAGCGGAGTCTTAGAAATAGGATCTCGTTTCTACTCTTCCCTCTAAAAAGCTTCCGTACACATTATAAATTAAACTTAGGTTAACTAGAGAACTACCTCCTTTTCGTCGGAAAAAAAAAGGAGCTTATTAGAAAACCCTTTGTTTGAAACATGGAAATCTCTATTTTTCTTAGTTAAAATTTAAGACGAATTTCTTTATGGGAAAGCGGCCATCAAAACACACTTCGATTTAAAGTCTGTTTTGGCAATGCCAAAGAGTAATCTTGTTTATTTTGTTTATATTTTCCTTTCCTTCATTCCGCTTGCCGGCTAAAAACTCATGAATATAAATAAACATCTTATTTTGACTTAAAAATATATTTAAATCAAACTTAAGTCAACATTGGGTTGAAGGAAATCTCTAGAGGAATTACGTCTCTGTCTTGATATTTTTAACAGACTTCAAAAAAAGCGGGGGTTCTTATTCGTGGGCATCTCTTCAAAGTTAGAGTGAACAGGCTTCTTCTAGGTAAGCTCACTCCATCGTCGACTCTGTCTCTGTCACCTATGACCTAGACTAGAGTCAAGAGCAAACCCATAATCTTCAAAAACAATCTCTCTTTTTTATTGGATGACATAGCGATTTTCGTATTTTCATCAATAATGCAATCATTTGCACAGAAAGTATCATTTGGTGCAGTGAAACTGACGAAGAAGACCACAGATGGCCACTGGAACTCCTTGATACTAAGTATGTCACGGGTATAAGATATATCGAATGGTTAACCGACTATGACAAAGCAAATACTTATAAATAAATGGTACTGATGAAAATGGTACTAGGCACTGGAACCCCGAAATAAAAGAATGGATCCTAGTCGTGTTTGGGCTTTATGGAATCGTCA
Organism: Orthosia gracilis; assembly: GCA_947562075.1. Lineage (NCBI taxonomy): Eukaryota > Metazoa > Arthropoda > Insecta > Lepidoptera > Noctuidae > Orthosia > Orthosia gracilis. The sequence continues at coordinate 30,446,254 of OX387274.1, read as the reverse complement.
TGAGATTCACTTTGGCTTTAAATGATTTTCATGGTAATTGGAGGCAGCTACCAAAACTAAAAAGAGATAAATAAATAAAAAATTAGCAAAAAAGCAAACTGACTTTCAAATCAAAACACCACAAAGCGAAAAATTACTGCCTTTCCGAAATTGATGTCGAAAAACGGAAAACAATTAGGTACCAAAGGACTTTGGATTTTTTGCTTTCAAGTAGTGTTTTGTTTTGGAAGTCGGTTTGTTTTTTTGAAATGTAGGTAGTAATTGTAATTATTATTTTATTGATATCTCGTCTTTACTAACTTACTTTATGTACTACTAATACTACTGTTAAGGGATTAGCATAAGCATATATTTATATTGTATGTCGTTTTGTGACAATTATTTCTTTTTCTTTCTAATGGAGAGGTAAGAAAGTCTTAACAACAGTAAACTGAAATGATTAAACCCGCGGCATTGCTATCAGGTAATTTTATTTTAATTTATCTGAAGAAAAAACCACAAAACAGCTTTCATAATCATAATCAGCCTATAATGTTCCCACTAGGACACAGAACTCCTCTCTGTGTCTCTGTGAGAGGGAGTGAGCTGTAATCCACCACGCAAGCCCAGTTCAGGTTAGGTTTTCCTTCACCGTTTTGAAAGCAGTGGTTATGAAGCAAATTACACAAAGTAATGAGCCTGCCAAGGTTTAAAACCACGACCTTCAATTCTTAAGTCGGGGCATTTTTACAAAATTCAATTTAATACAAATATAACACATACGATGTATTCAACACAATATTCGCTTAATTTTAAACTTGTAATCTGTCACGACTGACGACCACACGGCGAATAAGATAAGAAAGTTTTAATAAACACTATGACACATTTATCACATAACAGAAGAAAGCAAATAACTTGTAACCATAACAAGAAAACCTCCAAAACATATCTAACGTTGATTCATCATCGTCGTTTCAATCTAAAGACGTCCATTGCTGGACTTAGACCACACCAACCGTCGTCATAAATATCTGCTTGATTTTTTCCGAACTTCGTTGGGTGGGTCGGTTTCTAACTGGATGCAGCCGAGTACTTGTATTTACATGGAGCGGCTGACTATTCGGCCTCCATAACCCAGTAAATGAATAAACCAATACCCGTTGGTAATACCCCTACGTATACCTATACCTACGTATACCTATACCTACGTATACCAATTGGACAAGCTTGAGTGACTGCAAAATCTCTGTATCAGATTCATATTTGGCTTACGCAAGTATGATCGCGTTTCTGAATTTCGTACTAAGCTCAAATAACTTCCTATTCACCTTCGCCGGAATGCCCACACACTTTTTTTGCTTTATAACGTGCTATTTTATCCTTTTACTCCTTTTTATCTCAAAGAACGCTTTCAGTTCCTTTGTGACACCCATTCTAGGTCCTTGAGATCATCGGAAAATCTAAAATTAGGTATTCGTATGTATTCCACTGCCTTTTTTGACAAATCTTTCACGATTTAAACGGCTCGGTTGTGGAATGTATTACCATCTAGCTGACCCTTCTTCGCTTCGCTGCCGTCAATTGGCTACCTACCTACCTACCCTACCTACCCTTCCCAACCCTACCCTACCCTACCTACCCAACTCTACCTACCGAACCCTACCTACCCTACCCTACCTAATCATGTAGTACATATTTTTTATGTATCATCAATAGTTTTCTCAGCGCACGCCAAAGAATGAATTTTATATGCAATGCAATTTTCATATGAATCTCTAATTTTTATGGTCTTAGTGGCTTCCACATAAAAGGTAGATATATGCTGTCAAGAACTTTTATTTAGAACTATTTAAGACAAACAATCCTACGCTACATTATATTTGTGTATCTCCAACAGCTTAGGCAGCGCACGCGAAGATAGCTCTCAGAGGGCAGAATTTTTTCCGACTTACTTGATATTTATCGTTATAATTATGACCAAATTACATAAAATCATTATAAATTATAGCCTATGTGTTATTCTGATGTCTTACCTATATTACTGTGAAGTTTCATCTAAATCCGTTTGGTAGTTTTTGCGTGAAAGAGTAACAAACATACATCCATCCTCACAAACTTTAGCCTTTATAATATTAGGTAGGAAGTAGGATAGTAGGATAGGATTGAATTAAGACGTGCTCAAACACTGCGAACATTTTAGAAAATGGTAAAATACCTGTCACTATAATTTTTATTCTTCTCCTTTCTCGGTTATATATTTGATATGTATTAGTAAATTATATAATATTGTATGTATGTATTTTATGTTATTATGCCTAAGTGATAATATTATATAAGTAAGTAATTTTGTACACTGACAGCCCTAAATTCTTCACCTACCGTTCAGTCCATCCTAAGGTTAAGAGATTTCCCTATGCTATAAGATCGCTCATGGTACACTTGTTTTTGTGAATGTTTGTCCTGTACATATTTTGTGGTGTAAAATAAAGTATATAATAAATAAATAATAACATTCAACAATCAAATCTTATAAATTTTGAGTCAACGTAATATTGTCGTATCAAGTCAATCTCAATAGCGTACTACTGCATACTTCCCTATTAAATATGTCACAATTGATAACGCAACAGATAAGGAAAGTGTAAATCGAGATTCTCCGAAGGTAAGTAGATAAATCTGGCAAATAATCCTATGTTTTTATCTAAATCTATGACTTTTAAAAATATGATCTAATTACTGTTTTTTTTACCAATAGATAACTTTATCGGACATTCCTCCGTAATTACACAGAGGTGGGTACATAATTAATCATCATTCCTAAGAGGTAGATAGAATTGTTCACCCAAATCCACATTTGCCCAATTGTGTTTAAGTCCCATGTAGGTATAAGGGGGAGAGTACACTGCTATGAAACGGTCACTGTCTAGATTTCGGCAAGCTACATACGATTACATAAATTGTTTGACTCTCAGCAGTCACACTTACGACGATAATACCAATAAATTCATTCATGAAAAATCTGTTTTTTAAACAAGCATTTTTCGTATTCTTCCCAGAAAACCCTTTCATTTGAAACCCGTATCATGACAGTGCACAAAAAATTACTAGTCCGCCATATTGGATTTAGAATGACTTCACTTAGTTAAACATGCATTGTCATAAAACTAAACTTGTATGCAAAATTCCATCTTAATCGGTTGAGGATAACTGCTTTAAAATTCAGTTTATAGATTTGACCCGAACACACTTACATACATTTAGAATAATTTATTAAACAAAAATGCATTGCATGTTAAATAAAAGCTTGTAAAAAAAAGAAGTCGAATTCACACTGGCAATGGCAAAATAAAACCAGCAACTTATCCATGGAAATATTAAGTACTTTTAAAAGGTCGTTGGATCTAATAGTATTTTCAACACTTCAACAGTAAAATTTCACTAAATTACATTTCTAACACTTTGAAAACTTCATTACCCAAATTAAACCGAGCCTAAGCACACAAAGATTAACAAGAAAATCTGGTTATTAAGTTGTTAACATTATACCTAAACAAATAGTAAGTAATTAAAATGAAGTGTTAGAAAACAAATAAACCTCCAAACAAATTGGTTAACAGCTTGAAACTGATCGCGAAGTAATTAAAACGTTTAGATTTGTAAAGAGGTTTCATTGCTACTTGTGAGGGTAGTCCTCTTTTGACTTTGATCTACACTTTGAATTTTGTTTTGAAATAGCCTTCGTTTTCAGGAAAATTCACGAGATCAGTGTGCGCCACTTAGGCAAGAGGTCATCCACTTTAAAAACGTAACTTATGACATCAACATGACGTTGACTCATGTCAAGTCATGTCAGAAAAGTCTCATCAAAAAGTCTTTATTTTTGTAAAGAGGTTTTATTGCTACTTGAGAGGGTAGTCACCTCTTTTGAGTTTGATGTTCTATTTGAATATTCTTTTTGAAACAGGCTCCTTTTTCAGGCGAATTCACGCCACTACTTGGCGCTACGTAGGCAAAAGATCCTCCACTGAAAAGTTAACCTATAGTATCAACATGACGTTGATTCATGCCGAAAAATTTAGGCGCTTTGACAGATGTCTGAACCTAAAGTCTCAGTGCTGCCACTTAGTGCATATCAATCATCATTCAGAAAGCCCTCTTTAAATCGTTATAATATTTGTAAAGAGGTCTTATTGCTACTTGGTAGGGTAGTCACCTCACATAACAGGTGAGATGATGGTCAAACGCGAGCCTATAAAACAAAAAAAATGCCTTCTAGAGTAGCGATACTCAAATCTTAGTTTGACGAAATCTAAAACTTGCAATCTTTGCCTAGACTTTCCCAACCATGTTGAGGTTGGTTTCTAGGTTAACCAGATCCAGCTGAATACCAGTGCTTCAGATACAGCGACTATCTATTCGACTTTGACGCTGTCCTAATACAACGCGATCATCGCGCGAACACGTGACCGTCGCGTGCATTTGTATGTCAAAAACGAACGCGTCGTCAGAGGGCGCTTTTCGATTTCGTCGTACAAATGAACGTGACGGTCGCGTGTTCGCGCGATGATCGCGTTTTATTAGGACAACGCCTTATACAACACAGTAACTTTGTGCAATACTGATAACTACGTTTTTTTTTGTAGTATACAGGTTTTGGTCACAAACATTTTAATTTGTCTAACTTACTAAAAGCTCACTTATTTATTTGTGCTGCCTACGAGTATCATTATAAACAGAAGATTCTGTGTGACAAAATAATATTTCAATCATATCAAAAATAAAATGCAAATATAAATCTTTATTTTTTTTCCTGAATAAAAAAATGAAGTAACCTCAATAAAGTACAGAATTTAGTTTTCAGATCTTCCGTTAAAGATGAGAGATTCGACCTTGAAAACAATTTTTGCCAAAAGTTTCTGGCTTTTCCTTAGTCTAGCAATATCAATATTTCAAGTACCAGAAACGCTCTATACCTAAGGTTCTTCGTAAAATCCAATTGAATGCACACTCCATGAACGTCTGTCCCAAACTCCAGTTCTTTTCCAACTCATTAGACAATAATGTAACACACAATCGATATTAAGTAACTCTTCACTAGCGAAGGAACCAAAGAGTTTTAACGAGTTCTTTGACTTTTTACACGACTGCCGAAAGAGGGAACGGGTCTATCAATCTATGTATGTATGTTTGTTTCTATGTAGCGTTTTAGGAACCAAATGCGTAAGTTGATTTTGATGATTCTAACGTCAATCGATTCGTCTTAACCTTGCGAGTGTCACTGACTACATAAAAATTAAAAAAAAAAGAAAAATTGAGGCTTTTGAACGCCATTTTTCTTGCAAACCCATCTTGTGGGTTATCAAAATGAAGGGTTTTAAGAGGTGATTAAAAAATACAACACTTACATGTTTAAAAGTAATTAAAAAAAATGTTAACTATAAAGTTATGAATATATAAATTAATTTAAAAACCCGACTGCTTAAGAAGTGAACTAAGAAGACGTAAACTAGTAGAAAATTATGCTGTGCAGTCGGAGGATACATATGGTTTTGGTCAGTCAGCTCACGATTATGTATCCTCTGATTTGGGTCTTAAGAATTTATCGTTTTTGGGCTCTTTATCATCATATTCATTCACAGCCTGATCATTCGATCACTGCTCGCTTAGCGTGGATCTCTTTTCTTAAAACAATGTTGCAGCTTTTATGACCAAAAGTAATTATTGGCTAAATTACTAAATTGGAATCCAATCGTCAAAATATTAAGAATTGCAAGCGTGCTCCACCGTCGACCACATCATCGCTTACCATCAGGTGAGATAGTGGTCAAGCGCGAGCCTACAAATAAGAAATAAATGCAATCCAATGATAAAACATACTTTTTTATTTTTTTTACATAAATTTACGCCCTACTCGAACATCTTGTTGCGCCAAGTGTTATAGATGGGTTTAAACTAAAATCGGGTTTCTACCATGATGGTGGATAGGCACCTGTTCTGGGTCTAGACATCTGTTCTGCAGGCTCCGTTTGTTAATCTATTTTTTTACTTATTATTGCAAAAGTTTAACAACAAAAGTAACAAATTAACTAATTCCAAATTTAAATGTTACCGTATTACGCTTAAATAAGACCCGTTGTCTCTGTTTATACGACAAACAATTTACTGTCCATTGTTTTGTTAAAGAGTATTTAGAACATTTAAATTATACCTACATTTAGAACTTAAAGGAATAATATTTGTCGTTGTCGTTAATTTCAGTGTTTGGATAGGCAATTTCTACCAGCTTCATCTTCCTGCCCTTGTCCTATATTACTTGGGGTCAGTGCAACACATTTTCTTTTCTCATGCTTCTCTGTAAACCGTCACGCCATCATTCACTCCCTTGTGTTTCATGTCAAACCTCACACTTCCCCTCCTCGCATCGTGTTCCTCATTACTGAGGGTCATGATTGGTCCCCTTGATATTCTCTCGTCGTAGATAAAACTTTTCCTTCATTAATTTGCGCCATCTATGTCTGTCTTTTGCGTCATGGATAGCATCGTGCAGTTTGGAATTCAACGATGTGCGGACTTGGTCTGACCATCTCATTGGACTGCGACCTCTAGGACGTTTCTCTTCAACCTTACCAGTAACCATCATCTGTTCCAGATTGTGCCCATCCTTTCTGAAAATGTGACCAAAAAACTCCAAAATTCTGCAAAGGCAGGTCGTGGAGAGTCTGACTTTTATGTTCATTTCGCGGCGGATAGAGTCGTTGGTGCGAAAGGCAGTCCAAGGGATTTGCACCGACTTCCAGTACCACATCTGAAACGCATCTAAGCGGTTACGGTCGGTCTATTTTATTGTCCACGTTTGAAACCCGTAACTGAAGATAGCGAACACCAAACCTGACACAATTCATCCTTTTAAACATTTTAATTGAAACTTTCAACTGGCTAAGTTATCCAGGAATTATCTAGAGATGATCAAAATTAAATGGCTAGAAAGAATGAAGGTGTTGAGTATTATGGTGACGAGTTATACAGAAGTATGAAAGAAGTAAACATGATTCCGAGACCTCAAATAAATTGAGAACATGATCCAGAAATAGTGATACTGGCCAGAAGTAATCTGGCGTTGATGAGCAGATTTTACAAATAAGATCAAGATTAATTCAACCCGATATATCACCAATATTTGAATACGTCATGAATGTAAAAGTAAGAGGGAGGAGGTTCTCAATTCGACTGTATGTTTTTGGTGTTTTTGCTACTCGATTACTCCGCCAATTATGTACCGATTTTGACGATTCTGTTTTATTTGAAAACTGGTGCTTCGCATGTTATTCCCATTAACATATAAATTCGATCAAGATCTGACGTATGGTTTTTATGTTATCCTTTACATGCGTATTTTCATGGTAATATAAGGTACAAAAACTAAAAAGAGAAAAATAAGAATCTTTTAAATAAAAAGATTATACTGACTTCCATAGCAAAAAACTTCAAAACGAAAACCAACTTTCTTGTCGGCAGTCGGTGTCAAAAACGAAAAACTAGTTACCAAAGACATCGACATCCGAAAAGAAAGTTATTTTTCCTTTTTAAGTGTTTTGTTTTGGAAGTCGGTTTAATTGTTTTACCTATCAAAAGTTTTTTCAGTTTTTTTAGCCCTAATTATCATCTTTCACACAGTTATTATATTGTTATATTCAGTATTCATCCTTTTATTCACATGAGTGTAGATAATGCCTAGTATTATAAAATAATTGTAGACAATCAAGTGTTGATTATGAGAATTTATGGTATAATGCTTCCCATCCCTGAAAACGTTCCAATGCTTTTAAGTGGTACTTAAAAACTAATAGGGTCTGGTAAACAGCGCGACTGTGTTTAGAACCTTCATGTTATTTGTTTAAAGAGAATAACACAATAGCCAAAGCACATAATATTACGAGTATGTCTGCAGGAACGTTATTTAAATAAAGGTTTTTTTATAAATATTAAAATTATGGTAGTTCTGTAATAAATATCATCAATTTTGCCTTTAATAATATTTTGTGTACTGTTTTCCAACAAAACAGCCTTATTATAAGTCACGTTCAATAATTAAACGAAATTAAAATCTTGGAAGGCATATAAAAATAGTAATACATTTACAGCCATTTTTTTTATACTAACTTTTTCTCTTTATTAGTTTAAGCATTTATTGACAGATTCTAAATTTAAATACTCCAAATAACCATTGAAAAAATGAATTTAGAATGAGCCAATCAGTATTAAAAACTAATCATATGGTTAAAAAGTGTTTTATAAATAAGACCCTTAATAAATAGACAAATACTGTACTTCCTTTTAGTTTACAGGAAAAAATAACAGTTAAAACTTTTCAGTCATTTTAAAATAATTACAAGAAAAACCGTCACAGGAAAAACGTTTACCATATTAAAATTCAGACTTACCAGTTAAGTTTAAAAATAAATAATCCCATTCACTTAAAAACTTCACTCATTCACATTTAAAAACAAAAAATAATATTTCGAACACGTATGCCACACAAAGGACCACTTTTTGAATTTGGAGCGCGAATAAGCAAGGGCCGGTTCAGGCACGCGACCGACGCACGGCGCGACGCGAGACTAACTGGAGACCGCGGAGCCGCAAGACCGAACCGAAAGACTGCCTGCCTGCAGTAAATTATTGGTAACAGGCTTTCACCCGCGGCTTCGCTCGCGCATGAAACCTTTACGGGATGGAATTTCTGAAATAAGGTATTTGATTAATTATATAAAAGAGCATTGAAATTAATCTCAAGTAAATACGACCACAAACAAATAAGTTCTATAAATTCTGCTACAAATTTTCTCTCACTTAGAGATTGAATTTCGAAATAGCCTTCCTAATTCCTAATATAAATTATAAGGAAACTTCTGTTCAAATTTTCAACTTCCTAGATCTAGGGTTAGGGTTTATTCCGGGTGTGATGAATCAGTAAGTGAGTCAAGACTTTATTGTTTTTATGTGTAGTTAGCGCAGATACGACAGAAACCACTAGTATGTACACGGTCTTATAGTGCAGTCGAGTTTCTTGGAACACGAATAAACGATGCAGTTTTTATTTGGGCATGTTGTGTGTGCGTTTATTTATTAAGTTGGTAGTTAGTCATCTATGTTTTAGTGGGAAAACTTGTTCTAATATCAAATATGGCAATGGCGGATTCTGGTAGCTATCAAAAGAATTTTCAGTTTGATTTCTCCACTTACTTTTATACTCTATACTCTGATGGCTAATCCTTACTGAAAATTCTTCTATATTTGGTCTTGCAAAATAGTGAAAATAGGTTTTCGATTGCTCTCGATTTTCGGAAATAAAATCTGCAAAAGACAAGGAAAAAGCTTAAACGTTGCTTAAGCGTTTTCGTTTGATTTCAAATAAAGAATTCAATCTTTAGTTCAAAGGAACAGAGGGCCTATCCTAACCAAAGTGGTATTTTAGTAGTGTTAAAACAAAATGTATTGAATTGACATGCGCTACCGAAATATCATGTGCCCAATTCGACAGTTTTCTTTTTAATTGTTGGAATCGTCATCACTGGTGGAATGTCACATTGTTTAGGACCTCATATTTCGATTTATCTCGGTCGACATGGATATTATTACAAAGGATCTGGCAATTTTAAAAACAAATACATAAATTATATCCTAATCTATATTGCCACTTTGAGTCCATCCACAGGTTGATCGCCGTGTCCGACGAGACCGCACATTTTTCATACGTTTATCCTGTGTTATATACCTAATGTGGTGAGCAGTAAAGATAATACAAAAACGATATCCTCGAGGGATTCATAATGAAAGCCTTATGGAAATATTTTTCTTAATAAACGACACCCAAATTCAAAATTAGAATAATGGAAAGTACAAAGTTTGTACTCAGTTGTTTTATCCGCCTTTTCTTACGCGTTTTAATGTTTCATAAGATTTTTATTTTGTTTTTTAAGACCTCCGGCCTTTTTTCTTGAGTAACTTTTTCTGGCCCATTTGGATGATATTTTAGATAAATAATTAACATTTTTTATGTCTTGGGTACTTTCCTATTTACTAATTTTGTTTTAGATATAATTTCTACTTATACACATAGGTACTAGATCTATGAAAATGGCAATGTTAGGGATTTCTCTTCGTGAACAATTTACCATAATTATCATACAGAAATCCGAAGAAAAACGAAGCTAATCAATGTAAACCTGGTGATAGCGAGGTAGAAGTGACAGTGAAAGACCTGGTGGTGATGGTTTAAGAAAGTTTTATCGTGGATCGTACTAGATGACGCGTTTGTATGTATTTCGCGTGCCAAAAAACGGACTAAAGTTACGACAAATAATCGTAATCTGTGTTTTTCATTTACCGGATATCCACCGAAATCTAGAAAAATGCCTTTTTATGCAATATTGAGCTATAAAATATAGAAAAAGTTGGCCTAAGCATTGGAAATGTTTTCTTTCATTGGTAAGCAAATTTGTTTTTTAATTGTTTGTGAAAAAGTGGCACGCTTGGTTTTCATACAGATGGAGGAACTTGCGTTATCTATTTAGATATACGTCTATGGTGGAGACGAAGAGCTGGCCCGTAGGCAAATAATTAACTTAGTGAACCGAAGAACGACTTGCGTAGGTAAAGTGACATATAATGGAGAAGACTTACACTCAGCATTGGGTTGTTAAAGCTAAGTAACAAATTGTAGACTGTGGGCACATATGATTAATAATAAACTTCTTTAACATACCTTATTTTTAGATCTTTGACAGATTTATACCCGGCTGCAAGGAAAGGGTTATGTTTTGGGCGCGTATCTTTTATGTATGTATGTAATATTCTTTATTACCTCGTATCTTTCAAACCACTTGACGGATTTTTATAATTAATACATCGTTAGATAGGTCTTGGTCGCCCAAGTGTTCTTAGATAAGTACCGTTAAAAAAAAGAACATGGCGGATTTTGGGCGCCATATTGTGGGGATTGCAATTTTTTTTTTCTTTGGAATCCATTGAGTGGAGTATCAAAATGAAGGGTTTTAGAGTTGATAACAAAAAAATATACCACTAAGATGTTTCAAACTTATTTGAAAGAAAATAAAGTATACTAACTAAAAAGTTGTAAATAAAAAAAGTTAATAAAATCAAAAAACCCGACTGCAAAGATGTAAACAAAAATAAAATCAGGCTGTACAATCAGAGGATACATATTCGCGAGCTGGCTGACCAAAACTATAAATATCCTCCGACTGCACAGCATGATTTTCTTCTTGTTTACATCTTTGCAGTTGGGTTTTTTGAATTTATTTAAAAAAAAAATCATATTCGTTATTGTACACAAAAACATAAAGACCAAAATTCAATAGGAAGGCATAAGTACAAAGGCGAGATGTAAGAGAACCCATCCCTGGGTTCTCTTACAGCAAACCTCAGTTGCATTAAGAGTTGCATAATATGAGGACAGTACATCCAACAACAACAAAATTTTTAAAAACACTCATAAGAAAGATATTCCAATTAAGAATTTTACCTTCTGAAAAACTACTAAGTATCCCCAACATCTTCAGCCTTGTCATCATCATCTCTGCGGCAAATAGACCTCCCCAAATATGGCCACATCAACCGATACTTCAGCCTTATAATTAAGAAAAATACACGGAATAATTACTTAGCCACAAAATAAAAGGACTACCACATGTAATTATTTTATTACACTATAATATTATAAAGGAGAAAGTTTGTGTGTGTGTTTGTATGTTTGTTTCTTCTTCAAACGGCTGGACGGATCTGGATGAATTTTGCATTAGCACAGAGATAGATCTGGAATAGCGCATAGGGTACTTTTTATCCCAGGAATATGTTCCCTCGCCACAATTTTCGACTTTGACGCGGGCGAAGCCGCTGGCAGAAGCTAGTTATTAATAATTTTTACTTCATTCTAATGTTATAACGGTGAAACTCTTTCGAGCAAAAACTAATAAATAGATTTATATGAAATTTTACAGTTATATAGCTTATATATCAAAATAATACATAGGCTATAATTTATAGAAATACTAGCGACACGGCAACGCTTCGCACGCGACAAAGTTATATTCTCAGTATTCACAAACTTTCCTTGTTTATCGCTCTTTCCATAAGCGATAATTTCTTATAAAAACAAAAACCCGACTGCTTAAAAATAATAATGTCAAAAGACGAAAACAAGTACTGGATATAATTTATACATTAATTATTATGAGGCACTGCCAGCGGTGACAAACGAAGTTTTGGTCGGTTTTTCTATAATTTTTGTTTGTCCCCGCCTGCATCAACTCATTACATTTAATGTATAAATTATACATTATTACAATAATTATACATTTAATGTTAATTTTTTAGCAGTAGGAATTTTTATTCTTATAATAATTTATTTTATTTCTGACTTTTTAGTTTTATTAATAAACGAGTTTTCCAAATAAGTTATGGGGCAAAAGTTTTATTTTGCTATCAAAGTTATCTTGAATTTGTGCCAAAAATAGGAATACACCTCATATGTCATAATCCGTCAAGCCGTGCGTTCAAGCGTTTTTCCTTACCTATTATTGGAAACAAATATAGCAGCTCACAATGTTAGGACCCATTAATATTAACGCTAATTTTTATCCGTTGTGCTAGGCAACTGGGCTTATCCCAGTTGTAAACGACCCTTTGTGCCTATTGGCCTTGTTTGTTCTGTCTCCTGCTTGATATGGAGCGAAGTGGAAATTTGTATTTTCCCTACTCCTCCGTTATTCTTTTCTGCTTAATTTTGTTACGGGATCCAATACAATTAAATTCATTCTCCTGGACTTCGTCGAGCTTCATTACTTAGACGCTTTTCTGGTGGTCGCCACTGTTGATTCTGGCTTTCAGGAGTTGCAGTGGATTGGGAATCGTGAGGTAGGACAGTCCCAAAAAAATAAAAAAAGATGCCTTTTGTGCTGTAGACTGTGCTATAGAAATGGACATACATACATACATACCTATACATACATACTAACATACATACTCGTATATACTTATATTCATATATACATACGCTAGAAAATCAACTACCCTCCTGCAGTTGGGTAAAAACCTAATCAAAATCCGTTGCGTGGTTTAGAAGAAGTTAGCGAATAACAAAAATGACGTCGACAGACGAGGAGAGCGAGAGTCGCTCTCCGCGTCTGTCGACGTCATTTTATAATATTTAAGGATTGTGAGAAATACAAAATACCAAGCATGTCGAGCCGCGGGTGGCATCTAGTTTGTTTAATAATTTGTCGTCGGCCAGTAATTTATTTTACCAGCTTGTCATTATTAATTATGATGAAACTGTGTCAACACTGTGAAAGTATTATTTTCTGGGGAAAACAGAAAATAACTGTTCTATAATATTCAATTACATCCCAAGGGTTTTGATTTACGTCACCACTGTTTAAATTGATTGTTAGTGGTTATAATAAATTTGTGTTTTTGAAAAACTACGTTTTAAAAGTACACGAGGAATTTTCTCAAGATAATGACATGACACGTGGGTCCAGTAGCTACTAGCTGTGCCCGCAGCTTCGCTCCCGTCAGCTGACTACCTACCCTATCCTACTTGCCTTCCTGCCTATCCTACCCTACCAATTTAACACAGCCAAATTCAGAAAATGACTTCAAATGCACCACGCCATCTATCGAATATCGAGTTCAACTGTCTGTGTGAATTGCGTGTGTTGTGTTAATTTTACTTCTTGAACATTTTATATTCATCTTAATTTTGATAAACTGATTGCGATGAAACAAAAACTAAGTAATATTTCAAGTTACGCACATTTTTTATGTATAATAGTTATCTACATTGGTTTCGTAAATTTCACGTGATGCGTGCAAAAATAAACAGACAAACAGACAAACAGACAAACAGACAAACAGACAAACAGACAAACAACAAACAGACAAACAGACAAACAGAAAAACAGACAAACAGACAAACAGACAAACAGACAAACAGGCAAACAGACAAACAGACTAACAGACAAACAGACAAACAGACAAACAGACAAACAGACAAACAGACAAACAGACAAACAGACAAACAGACAAAAGACAAACAGACAAACAGACAAACAGACAAACAGAGAAACAGACAAACAGACAAACAGACAAACAGACAAACAGACAAACAGACAAACAGACAAACAGACAAACAGACAAACAGACAAACAGACAAACAAACAGACAAACAGACAAACAGACAAACAGACAAACAGACAAACAGACAAACAGACAAACAGACAAACAGACAAACAGACAAACAGACAAACAGACAAACAGACAAACAGACAAACAGACAAACAGACAAACAGACAAACAGACAAACAGACAAACAGACAAACAGACAAACAGACAAACAGACAAACAGACAAACAGACAAACAGACAAACAGACAAACAGACAAACAGACAAACAGACAAACAGACAAACAGACAAACAGACAAACAGACAAACAGACAAACAGACAAACAGACAAACAGACAAACAGACAAACAGACAAACAGACAAACAGACAAACAGACAAACAGACAAACAGACAAACAGACAAACAGACAAACAGACAAACAGACAAACAGACAAACAGACAAACAGACAAACAGACACACAGACAAACAGACAAACAGACAAACAGACAAACAGACAAACAGACAAACAGACAAACAGACAAACAGACAAACAGACAAACAGACAAACAGACAAACAGACAAACAGACAAACAGACAAACAGACAAACAGACAAACAGACAAACAGACAAACAGACAAACAGACAAACAGACAAACAGACAAACAGACAAACAGACAAACAGACAAACAGACAAACAGACAAACAGACAAACAGACAAACAGAGAAACGGACAAACAGACAAACAGAGAAACGGACAAACAGACAAACAGAGAAACGGACAAACAGACAAACAGACAAACAGACAAACAGACAAACAGACAAACAGACAAACAGACAAACAGACAAACAGACAAACAGACACACAGACAAACAGACAAACAGACAAACAGACAAACAGACAAACAGACAAACAGACAAACAGACAAACAGACAAACAGACAAACAGACACACAGACAAACAGACAAACAGACACACAGACAAACAGACAAACAGACACACAGACACACAGACACACAGACACACAGACAAACCGACAAACAGACATTTTTCCTGGTGTGTGGCACTAGGAATTTCTCCTCTACCGTGGAAGCTTTTACAAACATATAAACTCACATTCACAAACCCCAGAGCCGGAACAACTATCTGGAGTACATACAAATCTTGTGGGAGTCGTGACACGTAAACGCAGCAGCCGATCGCTCAACCACTGCGCCATCCGTGTCGTTTAAAAGTTTCGCTATACCGATTGCACATATCTATCTAATATACCTGTAGATGTGCTTAAAACCCTTAAACCTATGCCGCTTATCATTTCGGTATTAACCAAATATTAAACAAAACTTATAATTATTTCCATACCCTAAAAACCTTTATAAATTCTCCAATACTAATCGGTCTTGATAATCCAAAAAGCAATTAATATAAACTCCGTGTAAATAATTTCTATCAAACGCTTTACCAAAAATAAGTATGGAGCAAAGGTTAATTTATTCAATTTTCGCTTACACAAACTTTTATGGAGGAAAATAATCTCCAACCTTAGGATATTGTGGCCTTGAGCACCGGGTTAGTGAGAGGAGGCAACTTTCTTCCTTCTTGCAAGGTTGGAAGGATTATCTTAAGACTTCTAGCTACATATTGCTTTCAGCACAGCTATCTCAAACATAGTGATTGGGCCATTTATATACTACAACTACCATAGCCGACTTAGAGTACGTTAAGGTTTTATACGGCTTTCAGAAAATGGTCCTTATATGAAATAATAAATGGAAAACTTTTTAGAGCTTTTTTGGTCTCACACTTATTTTTTTTTTCGGCGAAACCTAAAGGAATGGTTATGATTTTAGCAGTCTATGTATGTATGTTTGTATTTACCTATGTTCCTCCGTAGCGCCTAAACTGTTCATCCGATTTTGATGATTAAGGTGTTAATCGATTCGTTATTATGGCCCGTGTAATATTGGCTTAAAAAAATCCGTAGTCGGGTTATAGTTTGCAAGGAAACTTAAAAAAAATAAACTAGATTTTTTTATTTTTTTATTTTTATCTGTCATGTTGCCAGGGTAGGTCATAATTTTTGTGGTGTGTTTTAGGTGTTGTGTTTAGTGGTTTAGTTATCCCGAAATACTAAGAATTTTTATCATCCTTCGCGCATATGCAAGCAATAGGTTGGCAGAGTTTTATCGCAATCGGATAAATGTTATGGCAGAACAGAAAATACAAGCAAACGTTGATTTTTATACATTAGATTGTGATGATCAGTGATCACCAAGTAGCTGTACTTGTGATTTTGATAAGGAAAGTTGGTCATCAAACCCTTTTTTTGCTATCGAGGAAAATCTTCAAAAGTTGCATGGCTTTTAGTTGAATTTTTACACGACTGCCCAAAAAAAGAGAATCATGTATTAGGGTTCATGTATGTTTTTAAGTTTCTTTATTCCACCATATCTTCTAAACGGCTTACCAAATATAATATAATATAGTATGTGGTATCGTTGGAAGCGTTGCGTTATCCCGGGTAACTTAGGCTGGTAAAAATTTTAAAAAATATAATGGGGTAGCCATGTTTCATTAAAAAAAAAACATAAAAATTTGACTACGTATACTATCATTGTCTGGAGCTTCCTTAGTACATAACAAAAATATATAACAGTGGAATTAAATATGAATTCGTTCACTAATTACATAACAAAATAAATTGTATAAATGTAAAAATAGGTACTATTTAATATCCCATAGAAAAATTATAACAAAAATGTGCGTTTGCAAAAATATAAATATATATAATAAAAATATCGTTTTATGACTAAAAGGCAAGCAATAAAAAAAATATAATTTAAAAAAATAAAAAACCACTCCTGCTTTGCCAAAAAGTGAATAAAGAAAATAACAAAAAAATAAGAGCAAGCTAAATAATTGAAAATCAATCTTTTTATTTCAGTCGGGGTTCAGGAACAGTTGGAATAGATCTTTACAGGTCCCTCGACTTCGCTGAAAAGTCTGGTTTTCTGTCACTAAAACACCCCGGTGACCTCTTAAAAGACCTATATGAATGTGCTTTAGATTTATGTGTTTTTCAGCAAAATTATGCTATGTTATAAAAAAACCAGTCAGTTTACTTACAACACTTATCTAAACATAACGCCCTGCCTCAATACAAAGCTCCTTTCATCAAGAAAATCCTTCAATATTAGCCGAAAAGCCGAACAAATCCGACAACAACCGAACACGCCCGAATATAACGAATAAATTATCTTTCACCTCGATATCCGATGACAATATAAATTAATTTATGATCAGGCCACGCGGACTGGCCAAGGACATTTTTGGCCATTTATTATTGAATCTAAATTGTTGGTTTTCGTTTAAATTTATGCTAAATAATGTGATTTTGTAATTTAATTAGTTTGATTATATTAAAGCTTTTCATATTGGAAATTAATTTTGGGTGCAGATCAATCTTCAGTGTTGATTAAGTGTAACGGCCTACGTGTCGTGGGTTCGAACACAGGCAGGCACTTAACTTTGTGTAAATTATTTCTTCACCACTGCTCTAAAAACGGTGAAGGAAAACATCGTGGCATGCCATATAACCAAAATTTCAAATACATGTGACATCCACCAACCCGCACTGGACCCGCGTGGTAGATTACGGCCCTTTCCCTATCTCACAGAGAGGAGGCCTTTATCCCAGCAGTGGGAACATTGAAACCCTGATGGTGATGATTATGCTCGGTTCTCACGAAGCCAAAGGAATAAGCTAGTCTTTCATAAATAAAGACTCACAAGTAAAATTAAAAAAGAAACACCGTCTCATTTTTATTGCATAGTACATAATTTATCTAGTAGGGTAGTAGAAGAGCTTCGATTGATAATCTGTACAGGTTTTCAAGTTCCGAAGGCGAGAACACCCAATGAAACAAACGCACTGTTGTAATGAGGGCAATAAAATTTTCCAGGCCAATTACAAAAATAGTCTAATATTATATAAGGATTCTCTGTAAGGATTGCTCGGTAACAAAACGATAGCGCCATCTATTTCGATCCTAACGCCATCTAGGGAAGCGTCAGGTAAACTTCTACACTTATGAAATATTATAATTGTGACACGACATCTTGCGAAAAGCGATGACTTGGTGAAGGTTGTGGCTATCCGCTGGATGCGAGACGTACGGGACCGATCAATGTGGTGACGTTTGGGGCAGGCCTATGTCCAGCAGTGGACGTCTTCGGCTGATATGATGGATCTTGCAAAAACACCCCGATTCAAACAGTAAAATGCCCATGCAACTTTTGATAGCTGAACCGATTTTCATCAAACATAGCTTAGAACATTTTCGAAAAAGTCACCGACTCCCCAAAAAAGAGGAGGTTTCACAATTCGACCGCATTATATAAATATAATTTTTATATGTGTGTTTGCGGATAACTTCGTTATTTATGAACCGATTTTGATGATTCTGTTTTTGTTGGAAAGAAGATATCGCAAGGGCCACGATAAGTAAACTAGGATCTGTTGATGGGATCCTAGATAAATCGAGGGAACTCCTCAAATATTATAGGCATTTAAACAGCGACTTTGGTATTTTCATCAACAATGCAATCATTTGCTCTCAGAAATTATCATTTGGTGAAGTGGAACTGATGAAATAGACAAAATGGCCACTGGAACTACGAAATAAAACAATGTATCCTAGTCGTGTTTGGGCTTATTGAAATCGTCATGAGATGTATTTTGGCTATAAATGATTTTCATGTTAATTGAAAGTACAAGTAAAATAAAAAAAATAAAAATAATTGTGACGGCTCTAATAGAGCGGAGTTTCTGAAATAAAATAAAAAAGCAGAAATGCATTAGTAGCGAAAATTAAAAATATAAAGTAAAAAAGGGCGCCGACAACTGGTCCGCGGTAGTATAATTTGTTAAAAAAAAACTAAAAAGAGGAAAATAAAAATCTTTTCAAATATAATACAAATATTAATCAAAAAATCAAACTGACTTCCTAAACAAAACACTACAAACCGAAAAATAACTTTATTTTCCGAAGTCGGTGTCGACTAAGGGCTCCCACACATAAACACGATACGACGTCGCGTCGTACAACGATGCGGCGTCGTTTCACGATATGACGTCGCGTCGTGGAAATCTACGATGAGCATCGTAAAGAAACACGACATCGTAACGTAATGTGCCAAGCACGACACCGAACGATGCCGTCGATATAGTGGGGTGGTGTTTTAGTTCATTCCGAAAAATGGACCGCTCTAGACGCATTCTGCTTCTGCTGTTAATAAGAAGACGAAGAAAGAAAAGACAGATACTCAGAAGATATTGGATCCACCCATTTCTTTCACACATGAATAACGGGAGTCACTTTATAAAGAAGTACAATGCCTTAAAAATAGACCACAACAAGTTTTTTGATTACTTTAGAATGAGTGCATCAAGTTTTGAAGAGTTACTTCATCGGATAACGCCACATATAGCAGGAAAATATGGCAGAGGCAGACCACCCATCGAACCTCTCGAGGTGCTGGGATTAACTGTAAGGTAAATGAAACAACAACTTTCTCATATTTTTTCATTTCACAAATCAACGACAATTAACAACAATTTTGAAAATTAAGTTGTTAACAAAGAAAACTTCACCTCAAATTAACAGATATTAAATCAACTTAAACATAATTTTTAATCAACATTACACCTTTGGATGCCTTTTTTCAAGAAAAGTCGTAAAGCGATAGGGGTGATGATATTGGTTTACGTGATGTATTCGAATAATCATTAGATTCGCTTTCATCGCTTTGGCCTTGCTTGGCAGCTGGTGACAGTGCTGCTTCTCGGGTAGACTGTGTCGAACTTCCGGCTGTTTGGTAACCACCGTGGTAAGAACTTTGCCATGAATTTTGGGGTCTTTGTGTTTCATAGTTACCCTGGTAGGAAGATGGACAATTGCTCTGAGAATAATATATAGAGGTATGTTGCTGTGATTGTTCGTATAGATCCGTTAAAACTTGTAAGACTCGACTTTGGAAAACTAACGTTTGATGATCATTTAGTTTATTTAATGATGGTAATATCGCTTTAAAAAAAGATAGATGTCTGTTTTCGGGCTCTTCTAATTTTGCCATAATCTCTTCTTCAAATGTATCGACATTTCTCCTTTTTCGTGATGGCTGAGGGAGAGATGGACTTTTAAATTTTCTTTTTGGACTTTCCTTTTGCGTGTTCTGATTGTTTGTTTCTAGATCTATATACTATCATCGGTTTCATTTTGATCATTTCTTTTTAAAAAAAGGAGCTGTTTATATAAATGATATTCTTTAAGTTTGTTAGCGCCTGCTCCAGATTTATTTATTTCTTTAAGTTTTTTTACGTACTTGGCATAGTTATCTTTAATGCCAGTCCATTTCTTTAACACAGCATTACCTGGAACAATAGTATTTTATGTTTAGACACGCATAAATAATACATTCACTCGCCCATCCCACCAACACACGCACACACACGCACCTAACGCACCACACTGATACACATATACACATACATACCTTTACACAGATTATTTTATTTATGTATATGTCGTAGGGTAATTTGATACTTCGAATCTTCGCGAAAATCCTAGGGGTTTTGCGAAAACGCGGATAATTAGACATAGGCGAAGCTTAGGGCACCCCGACACGGACAGGTTAGGTTCGAACGAGATGACGGGAGCTGAAGTGAGCGAGCAAAGCGAGCGAACTCAGCTCCCGTCATCTCGTTCGTGTTAGGTTACTTTAGACCCTGCGGACGGAAATAGGAGCCCCGCGCAGCGGGGCTCCGTCGACTATGTTGCCAAAGTACTAATCGTACTTGGATAATTTTTCGCCTATGTCTAATTATCCGCGTTTTCGCAAAACCCCTAGGATTTTCGCGAAGATTCGAATTATCAAATCATCCTACGACATATACACTTTTAACTTGTAGTGTGGGCTATGCCTATACTATTAAATCAAATTATTTCATTTATTTATTTCCTTATTTTATTTCAGGTTTTTGGCATCAGGAAACACCTTTCAAGACATGCATTTAAACTGCTATCGTGGAGCGTCTACTATTGCTAAAACTGTAAAAATAACCTGTGGAGCTATATGGAAGCATCTTTTGATCGAAAATATACCGAAAATAACTACTGAGCGGCTAAAAAAAATTGCTGAGAAGTTTGCCAAGAGTGCCAACTTTCCTAATTGCATAGGCGCACTTGACGGGAAACATGTTCGTATTTGGAGTCCCAAACATGGTGGATCTCTTTTTTATAATATTACAAAAATTATCATTCTGTATTGTTGTTGGCTCTCGTAGATTCTGAATACAGATTTATATATGTTGATATTGGAGCATATGGCAAGGAATGTGACTCAACCGTTTACAATAATTCAAAATTGAATGAATTACTTTTAAAAGGACAATTTCCTTTACCAACGCCAAAGCCTTTACCAGGCTCCCAAACGCCTCTTCCTTTTGTTTTTATTGCAGACGAAGGCTTACCGTTAACAAATAATGTAATGCGCCCATAGCCAGGAAAACATTTGACGATACAACAAAGAGTTTTTAATTATCGTTTGAGCCGAGCAAGAAGATTTGTAGAATGTGCGTTCGGTATCCTGGCTAACAGGTGGAGGGTATTTCATCGACCATTAAATGTTTCTTTCGATCTTTGCACAAATATCATAAAAGCAAGCTGTGTTTTACATAATTTCATTCTAAACCGTGAAGGAGCCGAAACATTTGAAGATATGTTAATTGATGATTCTTTTATTGAACTACAACAGTTCACACAGGAGGGTAGAACAAGAACAAGAGCTACCGACATAAGAAATGAATTTTGTGATTACTTTAATAGTGATGTGGGAGCTCTTAGTTGGCAACTAAATAAAATATAGGATATTACTTACATTTATATTTTGTTTTTTCTTGATTACTTAATTCTTGAAAACATTTTCGCACACCTCTTTCCATGCTGTTGTTTTTGCATTTTTATTCTTGTATTCTTGAGATGTTTTGTCCCATAGTACGGGACGTTGCTCGACTAGGGTAATTAAATGATCGACTTCAATACCATCCGTCATCTTTGAATGCATCGTGAGTTTCTAACGTCACGACGTCGTATTGTGCATCGAAATGTTACGACGTCGTGTCGTAATGTGTCGTGTAGATTGCCACGACGCGACGTCGACGCCGCATCGTTGTACGACGCGACGTCGTATCGTGTTTATGTGTGGGAGCCCTTACGGAAAACAATGGGCACAAAAGACATCGACATCGGAAAAGAAAGTTATTTTTCGGTTTGTAGTGTTTTGTTTTGGAAGTCAGTTTGATTTTTTGTTAAAATGTTAATAACTTTAAAAAAAATTAAATCAAAATCGGTTTTTCCTTCGGGGGTTAAAAACAAAGACAATCAAAACAAAAGTATTCATAAAAACTAATATTTTGATCCTCTATCAAAAAACTAATTCCAACGTCCACTTACTCAAGTTTTTCAGAAACTACCTTCAAAACACAACATCCTTGTCTCCTCTACTTCCTTATATACCCTTCGTTACTCCAGAAAAGTTTCGTCAATGTTTTGACGAAACTTTTCTGGAGTAACTTGAGATGAACCACTGACGAATCCTGTTGGATTCGTCAGTGGTTCATCTCAAGGACTTAACAAAGAGAAAAGGATCTTCTTTACCCTTCAAATGTACTGGTCATCTGTCACTGGTATTAGAATAGATGGATACTTGTGGCCTTGTCCCCGTGGTCAAACGACGTTGGGAGTTTGTTTTAACGGGGGGTTTTGTAATTCTGTTTTCAACAGGTGTTATTATTTTGAAAAACTTTGGTTGGGAACGTAACCTTGTAATAATCTATACATCTATACATATAAATGAAATTGGAGTGTCTGTTTGTAATATTGAAATAACCGTTTTTTACTACATGTATATGAATATATATACGGTACATACACGAAAATAACATTTTTTACAATTTTTTTGTCTGTCTGTCTGTTTGTTCCGGCTAATCTCTGAAATGGCTGGACTGATTTTGACGGGACTTTTATTGGCAGGTAGCTGATGTAATAAGGAGTAACTTATGCTACGTTTATTTTAGAAAAAATCTTTTATTATAGAAATTTGTTAGGCGGAACGAAGTTTGCCGGGTCAGCTAGTAAACTATAAAACTAAGCGCCTAAGTATTAAAGATTAGATTAAAACAACATAGTTCGAATGAATGTTAATAAATGTTAACTGCATCGGGTAAAGCCTGAATAAGGATGTAACAGAAGCACAAAAAAACTGCTGGACATAATCTTCTGTCCAGCTGTGGGCGAAGTCTTAATGCGGATGATGATGATGAATGCATTAGGAAAGAAAAGACAAAAAAAAAGAACTTTCTTCAAGATGACCGAAAAAAGAATCGGTAAGGAAAGCATTGACATTAGTTCAATGTTCAAGTATGCTAACGACCGAAGGGTAGTTCATTTTTTACCGATTTCGAAAATAGGGAGGTTATCAATTCGATACGTATGTATGTAATTTTGTACGAACTGCGCAATATTCACATATGTTACTCTATGTGGGCTTCTTAACACGTGTGCCAAGTTTCATAAGTGTATGTATGTTTGTTTGTATGTATATATGTTTGTCCACGCATTTCTCAGAAACTACTAATCTGATCGTGATCATTACTTTTGTGTTGGATTAAGTATCTCCCAACTTAGGGTAAAGTGCCAGTTAAATCAAAGTCGGTCTCGCAGTTTTCAAGATATGGAGCATACAACCGAATTCCTTAGCGACAAACAGCACGAATTTGTAAATTAAGTTATTATGGGCATTTTATCAATCCTTTAGCTACCGTACAGAACTTGCAAAATTTTTGTGAACACCATCACTAAAAATTATTAATATATATTAATTTTGAGTGATGGAAATTAATAAATATAATCAGAACTCAAAATAGAAAAATAACTTTACTTTCGAAAGTCGGTATGTTTGTTACCTCTTGTTTTTATCATTTTTCGATACCGACTGCCGAAACGTAAGTTATTTTGCACTTTTTAGTGTTTTCCTTTTGAATTCGGTTTATTTTTTGTGAAAAGTTTTTATTTTAACTTCCAAAAATAACTTAAAATAGTAGTTTCAAGGTTATTTTTGTGGCATCTTCACTGTCTCCTCAAAAACCTTACCAAATATTGTCATTTTAGCGTGTCGATGGCTAATACAATTTTGAATTATTATGTTTGGCCCAAATCTTGTAATTACTCGTAAATAGCGGACCAGCCTCCCTTCTACTTCATTAAATTAATTGCCAACGGTAATCTATCGAATAAGCACAAATCCCTGTTGTGAATAACACTGTATATATATGAATAATATGTTTCATCCTAAGAGCAATGGGGCGAGTAATAAGGAAGCGACCCAGTAAACTTGGCCTTTGTTTGTATCCTTGAGGCAGTGAAATAGGACGTTCTGATATCATGTAGGGTTTCATCCAAATGAGAAAAAAATAAAAAATTAAATAACGTAATATACAAGTAAATATTAAAATTTCCAAAAACCCCGACAATTTTTATTATTTCGTAATTATTTAACTACATAATTTATCTAGTAGTAGACACGCTTCGATCAACAATCTATCGAACACGTAATAGGTTAGTTTACTGAAAATTTGTTTTTTGTCCGTCAGGTAGATAAATACAAAATATTGAACACGTATTTTTTCTTTTGACACGTAAACATAAAGTGACTGCGATATAATGCGTTGATATATCGTGTGACGTCACGCCGCTAGTACAATTTTTACTGTCTTAGTGACGTTATAAGCCCCTACTCCTGAACTTTGATGCGCTTTAACTTTGTAAATTTTAATTGATTTGGTAAAGCAAAATATACGTGTCCAATATGATTTGATAATCTCACTGACAGACTAAATAGAATGATGATTTTTCTACCCAGTAAAAATCTCTATTATGACACGATATCTTGCGAAAATACCCCGATTCAAACAAAAAAAAACGCTCAACGAATGGCAGAAGCGATTTTCATTAAACTTAGCTAATAATACGCCCGATACTGACACCTTTCAAACAAAAAAAAACAAGATCAAAATCTATTCATCCGTTGAGGAGCTATGATGCCATAGACAGTTACACTAATACATATATTAACAAATACACAATTACACATATACATAAATACACATATACACATGAACACATATACACATACATACAAACACACAGGTACACACTTCAAACTTATCTTACACCCCTCTGTTTCTCTTTTTCCGTGGGGGGTTAAAAATTACATCATGCCTGTATTTCTCAAATTATGCAGAGAACTATTAGGACTCCATTATTTCAGTAGACATTTGTAAGTCCGACACAATATTTGGCCACAATTTTTTATTTATTAAAACTTTATTAAGTAAATATAATACATAATTTAACATACACACAGCAAGACACACACATATTAGTACATTTAATCACATAAAACCAGATAGATGGCAAATAGATGACTGAAATGTTAATTATATATATAGGAAAATTATTAAGCGCTATTCCTCTCTCCTAGACACTGACTGTATCTAGAATGTTGCTGTGCCCGACAGGGTCCATATTGTTATTGTTATTTTTATTTGGGAAATTATTAACCGGTCGAAAAATATACTGAACGGGCGACTATTATTCTTAGTGAGTAACTATTTATCCGGTTTGAGTAATACCTTTTAAGAGTTTTTTGTGAGCTGCGTTAATAATATTATTAAATACTTTAATTTTATTTGGGGTTCTAGTTTTTTCTATTTTATCATATTATTCTTTTGAAAATAGCAACCATCGAGGCGACATCGGTGTGCAGCGCGAGAGTTCGGGTGTATTCGTGTTATCGACGAATTAGTCCAAGAGCGAGCGAAGCGAGCTCGGGAGCTTATAGTACCTCGACACGGATAGGTTAGGTTCGAAGGAGATGACGGGAGCTGAAATGAGTGAGCAAAGCGAGCGAACTCAGCTCCCGTCCACTGCTTCATGTTAGGTTACTTTAGACCCTGCAGACAGATAAAGAAGCTCCGTCAACAAACTTTTATTTTCAAGTCGCTGTTTTAAACATTTTTATTCGCCCACTGTTTGTCGCCCACTTAGTATTTCAGTAAGCCATATTCAGTATTTTGTACACCTTTAATTTGAATTTATTTTCGCTCGTTTAAATACTAGCCTTTTTATTTACCACCTGTATGTACATTATGGATGCAATAAATTGAATTGAACTTTATGTACAAGTACAAAGGCGGACTTAATCCCTTAGGCATTTTCTACCAGTCGACCTTAGGGTGGTGCAGAGATAAAATATGGCAGGTGAATAGGGCAATTAAATGAAAAGATAAATAGAGAAAAAAAAAAAAAAAAAAGAATATATACTTAGATACATACATAGATAAACAATGTTATTAAGAAACCAAAAAATCAGTTCTGTGCAAATTTGCAAACTTCTTGCGAATGTGCTCACGTGCCCTAGATTTGAAAGAGAACCGACTGGTGGCCATCCTGATGTTCTGAGGGAGCGCATTCCAAAGGGAGATAGCCTGGACAAAGAAGGACGAGTGGATAAACCCAAAGCGGTGAGAGGGACATTGTAGAAGACGATTATTGGTGGAGCGAAGATTTTTACTGTAAGCAGAGCAAATAAATTGCACATAGAAGTCAGATAAGAAGGAGAAGTGGGTTTATCAATAGAAGAAAACAGGGTAGTCAAGGCCCTCAGCGGCCTATATGATATTATAAAGAGGTAAAGTTTGTGAGTTTGTGAGGTTGTAGGGGTAATCTCTGGATCTACTGTACCGATTTAGATCAAAATTTGGCATGGAGATAGTTTCAGACCCTGGAAACAGACATAGGATGATTTGCATTCCCTTGGGATGATAAAATACTTACAACGCGGGCGAAGCCGCGGGCAGACGCTTGTGCAAAATATCCTGATATTTTGCTTGACTGACCTGGGAATCAAACCCAAAACCTTCAGGCTCATCAGTCGTCACTAGACAGAGCCAGTCATAAAATTAATCAATACACAAAAATAAACTTTTATTTTTCCTAAAGTGTATTTATTATTTACTAGCTTTTACCCGCGGCTTCGCTCGCAGTGAAGCCTTTTTTTTAATAAAAATTATCCTATGTTACTTCTAATACCTCCAAGAATATATCTACAAAGTTTCATGATGATCGGTTCAGTAGTTTTTGCGTGAAAGCGTAACAAACAAACTTACATTCACATTTATAATATTAGTAATTTATTAATTAGTTCTAAGGTGTTTCTACTAACAAAAAATGAATCAAGTTGTTCGAATAATAAATAAATTTAAATTAAAACTAAATCAAAGCAAAATTCTTTTCCATTTGAAAGCTAAGCTTTTTTTTTTTTATTTCTAGCAGTTATGCTTTATCAATTTTATCATTCAACCTTATAATTCCAAAACCATTCTGTAATTGTATCACTAGGAAAAAAATCAATATCAATTTTCCTCGACTTCATACAGAAAGTTGTGTGAATCGAACGGTCAGTAATTGTTCCCTCTGGAACTATGACTCAACTTCCTCGGAAGTGACCCCAGCAAACAAGACCTTTGTTCTCTATTACGAGGCCACAAAGACTGTGTGTGTATATGAATAGGGACTGAATTCAGCAAATTGTCTATTGCCTCTACGGGTGAGTTGTTTATTTAATGTCGGTTTGTTTCTGTTTTCATGTTTCTTTGTTTAATCTATAGAAATTTCTCAGTAGTATCCTGGAAACTAGATTTTTTCCTAATCGATATTAATAGCCTTCTTACCGACTTCAAAAAAGAATGTATCAATTCGTCACGTATGTAGTATAGTAGGGCTGGGTGCATCGTCCTCATGTATATGAATTTATTATGTTCTTATGTAAATAATAGCTTTTACCGGCGGCTTCGCTCGCAGTGAAGCCATATTTTTTTATATATATAAAAGTTACTCTATGTTACTTCTAATACCTCCAAGAATATATGTACAAAGTTTCATGATGATCGGTTCAGTAGTTTTTGCGTGAAAGCGTAACAAACAAGCTTACATTCACATTTATAATATTATAGTATGATTGTAAAAACTTATTTTTTTTAAAGAGCAAGTATGGAGTTTCTTGTGCGTTTTTCTCCATAACAAGCTACTTTTCCGAATGCACGGTAGAATATTTTTTTTAATACTTGTAAATTTTATTTCTTATGTTCAAAAGTTCCGCTTAACGGCCTACTTGAAATAAACACATTTGACTTTGACTATGTATGTAATATTGTTGGAATTGCCCAATATTCACATCATCATCAGCCTTATAATGCTGGGACACAGGCATCCTCTTTGTGAGAGAGGCAATAGGCCGTAATCCATCACGCGGGCCCAGTGCGGCTTGGTGGATGTCACATGTCTTCGATTTTTTGGTTCTAGGACATGCCGGTTTTCTCACGATGTTTTCCTTCACTGTTTTGAGAACAGTGGTGATTCAATAATTAAGACCTGATGACCTATTTAATTTTGCTTTATTCACAGACCAAGGTTTTTCATTTAGAGGTAAACTGTTAAACCTAGTTGTAAGGAGACGGGAGCATCTGTTTTCAAGGAATAAATAGAATAAACTTGGCCTTCATCCCTACATTCGAGGTCGCGAGCTAAACATACACAGTTAGACTTCAATCATGAAGGCTATTTACAAGGATGTTATTCACAAATGCATATAAATAAAACTAGAAATGAAAACTTGAGCTATTTACCCGTTCTTTTCTATGAAAACACTTTATCAAAGGAATGTTTTTATCCAGGACGTGGCCTCCGTTTCTATTTACAAGGCCATCACAGATCACGGAACATAGTCATTACTCATATTGTAGCGGCATACCGCCAAATTAAAACTTAAGAAGAAATGACGTCACACAAATCCTACATCGCGCTATCAAAGTTCTCCTTGTGATTTAAATATAAATGTGACCAAGTGGTTAGTACCACATTTAGTCATAATGCCCAGACAAATTCAAAAATGGCATATATGATTAGACAATATGCTAAAAACTATTGAAATAATTAAATTGATCGGGCTTTCTGAATAATACCCATCACTTTTAGGCTTGTAATAAAAATATATGTTTTTTTAGATTATTTTAATGTTGGTATTGATTTTAATATATAATAGGTAAGTACTATTACTATTTAAGCAACAAAGTCGACAGAGCCCCGCTGCGCCGGGCTCCTATTTCTGTCTGCAGGGTCTAAAGTAATCTAACATGAAGGAGATGAAGGGAACTTAGTTCGCTCGCTTCACTCGCTCACTTCCGCCCCCGTCATTCCCACCAAACCTAAGCTATCCGTGTCAGGGTACCCTAAGCTCCCGAGCTCGCTTCAGTCACTCTTGAACTAATTCATTGACCATAATTATCGAATTGCCTAACCGCTACATTGCAATATTCATAATGACCAGATAATGTGATAAATATAGAAGTTTATATCAGTATTTATTACTTTGCCCGATTTGACTTTACTTGATTCATAATGACCGGGCATTATGTATAGTGCACTGATTAACCAATGGGTCCATGACATATACAACAGCCCGGCAACAAACATTGGACAGTTACCCATCAGACATAACACGACTGGCAGGATCTTTCCTTTTCAATGGAGGTAAAAGGACTTACCATCCTGTTCCGCATACCTCTATAATATTTTTATCAAAATGATTACTAATCGACTTAGCGGAGATATAAACTGACACGCTTCTGTTTGTATGGAAAGTTTTGACAATGCCGTCTCTAGCAGTGACAGGCGGAGATTTTATGTACTGGGGTCTATGGTCTGTTATTGCGAGGCCCAGCTTCAATAGACTTGGTTGCTTGGAAATACTTTAAAGGATAATTCAAGATCATCTATCCTGGTCTATCGTCGTCTTTAGAAAACACAGAATTAGAAAGTGATCTTGTTTATCTGGCCTTCGTTGCTATTCTTGAAGCCGTTGACTGCATAGAAACGGTCGCACTTCAATGTTGCCTATTGAATAAAGAATAAAATATTATGAATGCATGTGTAAGGATTATTTTATCGACTAAAAAAATATAGGACTGACAAAGCGACTATCTAAGAGGTGGCCTGTGTCGCCATTTTTGAGGCCAATAACTGAGTGGCCTGTTTTCCACCCGTAAGGGGGTAATAAAGGGGATGAAAGTTTGTATGAAATTTCTGCAGTTTGTAAGTTGGACACGTGAAATTTTAGATTTACGCTGTTGGTTGATAAAAAGAATTCATGTATTTATTGGTTTTTGGAAATGCAACCCCAAAGGGGGCAAAAAAAGTGTTGAAAATTTGTATGAATTTTTTACAGTTTGTAAATTGGGCACATGAAATTTTACCCCTTACCATAACCCGAAGCGGATAATACAGGGGTTGAAACTTTATGTGAAATTTCTTCGGTTTAGAAGGTAAAACATCCGAAATGTTTTATTGCTTTAAATAAAAGATTATACAGGATGACTGGTAATTAGGTGAATACCTTGAACTTGAGAGCACGACAACTAGGGATCTTCAACAGGGATGTTAGCTGGGTAGAAAAATGATAATTCTATTCAGTCCGTCAGTGAGATTATCAAATTAATAATGTTGGTTAAATAATCCTATTTTTTGCTTTATTAAATAAACTAGCGGATGCCTCGCAGTTTCACCCACGTAGTTCCCGTTCCCGTGGGAATACAGGGACAATTAAGCGACCTTAACAATACACTTAGGGCTGACTTAGGGTGGACAATTATTCAGATAACCTATGCCTAAGGCATTAAGTCCACCTTTTTACTTGTGCCTAAATAAAGTTTTAATAAATAGATAATAAAAATAGCGGTTTGACATTATTTTCAAATCCCCAACAGATAGAGAGGACTGATTGTTTGTGTATCTGTTTGTGGCATCATAGCTCCTAAACGGATGAAATGATTTTGTTTTTTTTTTTTAAAGGTTACTTTATCGAAAGTGTTGTTAGCTATGTTTAATGAAAATCGGTTCAGCCGTTTAAAAGTTATGGGCGTTTAACTGTTTGAATCTGACTGTTTTCGCAAGAGATAGTGTCGTTACGTGTTTAATAGATTGATGATAGAAGCGTGTCTACTACAAGGTAAATTACGTAGCATTAAATAAAAATGTCTAGGAATTTTTTGAACTTTTAAAATGTGATCCTTTTTAAATTTTATTTTACAATATTTTATTACAATACTTTTAAATTTTACTTGTGTATACAAAAACTGTCAACCATTTTTAAACCTTAGAAAAAAAACAGACTTTAGAAAATAAACATCTCTTAGTATAATAAATAAGAAATCAAATGACCTATATATAAAATTGGAAAATACAAGTTCCACTATGATTCCTGTGTTTTATCTCCGTAGGTAATAAACATAGAAATAATATAATATTCTCCTAGACAGTCTCCAAAAAATATCTAGTTTGGCTGAAAGTATGTCATTCACGCTTACTTAGACTCAGCTAAAATCTAGTTTGGCATAAATCAGAACTATATATCTTACTTTACATAATAGAAAAGAAACTACGAAATAAGATTGTTTACTGCGATGTGCCTTCTTCAAAGAAACTGTGATTTCACTGTCTAGTGACTTCTAGCTCAGTAGGATAAGATACATGCATAAGTACTTACATTTTGCCTTTTTAGAACGGAGTTCGTTATCGCACTTTATAGTTCTGATTTGTTTGCACACTGAGGGGCTAGACCGAAAAAAGTGTAACAATGAACCAACGACACCTTTTTGCAGTGATTTTTGAGGCACATCCCGATCACCTAGGAAATACGTAAAGTAAAGTAAATTCCGAAGTCAACACGTCATATACACGTAAAGTGGGGATGATTTTCTTTTTCTCGTCTATCCCATGATGTGGGGTATCATTGGATAGGCCATTCAAAAATATTACGGGTCTGTTAAAACCATATTTCGATTCAGAAGTCCATTAGCGTAAAATTAAGCTTTAAATGGCAATTTTTTGCGAGATGGTTGCCTTGGCTATGTGAAAAAATCACAGCAGTAGTATATAGAAAGAAAGTAAAAAGAAAACTATCACAGCTAAGTAGGCTTTATAAGTTTACGAGTAATAGTCGACCAACTTATAAAATGTACTTGAAACATTAAAAATTTTGTACAAGTGGCATTGAAAAACTACTTAAATGACGTTGTTAACTGTGTAAAACAGATAATAATGATTAAGCTCGAATAACGCATTGGAGTGGACAGAGTCGTTGGCAGTACCGGTCCGTACGGCACATGCGCGCGGGGTGTCTATTTTGTGTTAATGTAGAAGTATTTTCGACGTTTTGTAATCTAGAGTCAATTAGATTCGATTGCCAAGCAAATTCCGCTCCCCGACCATGGATGGCGGTATTCTCAATGGTCGCAATTATTAACTTAATTGAGTCTGCCGTAAGGTTGACATTCGTGTCATAGGTCGATATTTACTACTACTCAACCATGGTCACATCAGTGTAATATAACATATTGCATTTTTAATTACATTATCGATATCGATCTGATTTCTTATATCAACAAGGTCTTTTTTTAATTTGTAGGCTTATATATATATATATTTATAAATAAAATCAATTTGAAATGATGTAATAATTTATTTATGCTCATTGAGGCGGGCTTTATAATATTATCTTATAGAAATATTAAATTACTTATTTTCTTTTGTCGATATTCATCTATAAAGTCAATAAGAACTTTCGAGAACGAAAAAGTGGATACATTCAAAATGTTTCAAATTCCGTAAGAGAAAGAAACAAGGAGCGTGTTTGCGAGGATCCAGAAATGAACCATACCATTCCCCGTGGCTCTAACGCGCGCTCGTATGGGCTCCTTTCGCAATTGACGTCCTTCGTATAGATTACTTATTGTAGCTTATTTACGTTGGTTGTCTGTTCCTATTATTGAATCATTTGATTTTACTTTCTGGTAGTTGAGTTGGTTGTTTGAAAATACTCATACTTAAATATTTGTTTCCGGGTGGTTGTGTGTTGTGGTTTGTTTGGTTATTTGGAGATTTTAATGAAGATTATCTCCGTAACGGCAATACTGTTGTATTCAAATTATTAAGTGACGCTGGCTATAAATCTTTATTACAAACGCTTGCCGCTACCCGCGGTGTTACTCAAATAGATATATTTTTGTAACTTCACTGTCGATGTTGGATTTTATAACTCCTTCTTCAGTTACCATCGTCCTATGTGGATCCGATTTTAGACATTGTGAGCCGCTAAAACCGTTTTAATGTTCATGTAACAACAAAATGCCCTCTTCTAAGTCCGCATTATTATGCAACTACGGAACCCCCGGACGCACTTGGTCTGTTTTTATTTATTAATATAAATAATCATTTTTGCGTGACAAATTATGCGAGGCACAGCGTGTTGCATGCAAGATAGTACAAGCGAAGATCCGCACAAAAGATAACTGCTGAGGAGAGAGCCGGAGGCGCACGAAGAAAACCGAAGATGTACGAGCGCGCGCTGACTTGACGTTGACACATACAGTACCTACGCTAGCAACCGCTATTGTGTGTTTATACTGAGCATCAGCTGTGTTGTTGTTTTTTCATTTTCTTCATATTTTATCAAACTGTAATACTATAAATTTAATTAATCGAACGCCGGTCCAACCGGGTGTACATAAGACACCTCCCTCTTTTTTCCCAACGAAAAGATTTGATGGCCTAATTTTCGAAGGACTTAAATTGAAGTGATACAAGATTACGTTTGTATATCCCAAAGATATAGACATAGGAGTACAAAACCAAAATACATTATCCCAATTCGTTATTGGTACTTACCCCATAGGGCAAGCCTGTTGGCATGAATAACACATGCCTGACCCAGGAGTCGAAATGAACATTCCACTTTTATACGGTTGCAACCACAAGACCAACAAACTTTTTGAATTGAATCAACCACTGCGGGATATTTGCGGGCCCTTTTTAAAGATAAAGATAAATTCATTTGTTTAAACATATGTGTTACATATGTTTAAACAAATGAATGTATCTATATAGACATGAATATTAACATAAATATATAGACATGAATCTGCACATATAGATGAAAACATAATTTTACCGAACCTACATGTTTTGCCTCACTCGGCGTACAAAATGAAAATAATATGTTATAATTAAAAACATGTTGGCAATCATGAATTAAATTAAT
Source organism: Orthosia gracilis (assembly GCA_947562075.1). Taxonomy (NCBI): domain Eukaryota; kingdom Metazoa; phylum Arthropoda; class Insecta; order Lepidoptera; family Noctuidae; genus Orthosia; species Orthosia gracilis. Next base: position 30,411,814 of record OX387274.1, on the reverse strand, counting down.
TAATGTCAGTTTCATATATAAAATAAGAGTCAGTGCAAAATGTAGTTAATAATTCAACATACTCATACAATCAAAGTCAAAATTTAATTAATATTTATCATTTTTTTTTTCATAATTTCTTGCCCGGTTATCTGCATCCCTCATCCATGTGCTTCTAAACAGACATAACTTTCCATACCTTGTAACAACATGTATTTTTACCCGACCGCAAGGAAAGGGTTATGTTTTTCGCGCGTATCTTGTATGTATGTAATGTTCTTTGTTACCTCATATCTATTACACCGCTGGATGAATATAATTAACATATCGTTAGATAAGTCTTGACCACCCAAGTGTTGTTAGAAAGATGACGTTCAAAAACAAAAACGGCGGATTTTGGGCGCCATATTGTGGGGTCTCATTTTCTTTTTCTTCCTAATCCATCGGTGTGGTATCAAAATAAATGATTTTAAGAGGTAGTTACAAAAATGTAAATCACTTATATTATGTTTAAAATTAATTCAAAAAATAACATGGTAGGTAACTAAAAAAAAGTAAATAAAAAAAAACAAATAAATTAATAAAATTAAAAACCCGGATGCTTAAAAAGCGAATTAAAATTATGTAAACAAGAAGAAAATCATGCTGTGCAGTTGGATAATACATATTAGCGAGCTGGCTGACCACCTGATCTTGCGACTGCACGGCATGATTTTCTTCTTGTTTACATCACGGGTTTTTGTTTTTTTTTGCGTTTCCATTTTCTCTAGCTAATCTCTTCCAAACACTATGGTCTAGTAAACGGAAACAAAGTGTTTTAAACCATTCCCCACTCGTATCTTTTATTTTCACTTTACTCCAGCTTCTTTATCTACATTGAATGAAGATTTATCGTCCTTCCGCCGCCATATTGCTTGTTTTTTAAAAGCTAGCCAGGATGGTGGTACTCTATTAAATGGTGGAACGTTTAACGTCTAAAGACTACATTTTTCTTCGCTTGGCTGTTAATAATTATTGTGCTAGGAAGTAGAGAAATGACTCCAGCTTTAAGATTTGTTTGTATTTTTCTGCTCTTTAGTTAAGTGGCTCAGTGGCTGTTTATTTTTCTTATAATTAACTTGAAAACAAATTATTATAAGTTGAAGGCGGATAACTGTTCTGTTTTCAGGCAAAATCCTTTTGGAATACAGACAGATTGGATGTCTACACTGTGTTTTCAGGCTATGATAGCCCAGTTGCCATCATTATTTCATCCGAAAGACGAGCAATGCTGGATATAGGGTTCCCCAAAACTTCGCCACATCGTCCGGTCTTGAGTTTCTCGCATCCAGCGTTTTACCGCGGCTCTCACCAGGTCACCGGTCCAGTTTCTGCCAGGTCTTCCAATGCTACAAACCACAGACATATATTTAAATAGATAACCCATGTCCCTCCATCTGTATGAAAACCAAGCTTGCCACTTTTTCACAATCAATGTAAAAACAAATTTACTTACCAATGAAAGAAAACATTTCCAATGCCTCGGCCAACTTTTTCTATACATTCTTTACAGCTCAATTTGGCATAAAAAGGCTTTTTTCTAGATTTCGGTGGATTTCCAGTGCCGAAAATGCTTAATGAAAAGTTCAGATTACGATCACTTGTCGTAACTTCAGTCCGTTTTTTGGCACGCGAAGTACATACAATCGCGTCATCTACTTAGATTTATGTCTGTGCTACAAACACTGAAAACGCTGCTTGAAATCCAGTTATTTCTTTTAATCTATTTTTTTTTGTGTTTTAACCTCTAAAACTGAAAAAAGCTCTATGTTTTCTAACTACGTCTACTGTTTTTTTTATACACAAAAATGTTCTAAAAATGAACTAAACATATCCGGGGTACTGTGTGAATAGAAAGTCGACCTAAACGCGTTACCCCAAGACCCGGTAAGGCTAAAACATTCTATTTATAAACTTTATAAAGACGGCGGAACCCAAAGAAAACAAAGAAGTGGCAACCATGGCCCTTCACACGTCCGACTTGTGAGGATGCTCGCTTAGGGTTGTCAGGACAAATTTGTGTTTTACTATCTCTTACCCGCGACTTCGTCTTCATACTATTAGTACTTCGAATAACCGTGGATGGGTGACCATTTTCAACATACCGAGTTTCCTCCGTGCCTCGGAAAGCACGTTAAGCCGTTGGTCCCGGCTGTCATTTTAAGATCTTTCACAGTCGTTACGAGTACTCAGAAGCTTGGATCTGACACCAGTCTTGCCAAGAGGTACCGTGTTACCCAGTTACTGGGTTGTGGAGGTCAGATAGGCAGTCGCCCCATGTAAAACACAAGTACTCAGCTGAATCCGGTAAGACTAGAAGCCGACCCCAATATAGCTGGGAAAAGGCTAGGCAGATTGATTGTGTGGGCCGACTTATTTGAGAAATGATTAGTTCACCAAACAAATTACAACCCCCTTTTCCAGCCCCTCAAGGATGATTTTCGGGATAAAAACCTATCCTGTATGTTCTTCCTAGGGTCTCAAACTATCTCCATACGAAATTTCATCCAAATTAGCTCAGCGCTTTAAGCGTTTAGGGTCGTAATTGACCACTAACTTATTTGATGTTAAGCGATGATTTGGTTGGCGGTGAAGCACGCTTGCCTAGAAGTAACATATTCACCCTTGTCTTGAGGACCATCCATCAGGTTATAGCTATTAGGAGATACAGACTCCGGCTGGAAATTATACTCCTTATATACACGCACAGTAAAAGTATTTCCAAAACGTTTAATGTTTAATATGTTTTCTATACATTTTCAAAGTAACATTTACGTAATTATTATGGCTTACTGAAAATATTAAAAGTTATTTAAGAAAATAGCAATTAAGGAAGTCCGTTATGATCAGTTTAAAGACGTCACCGATACGAGTAAAATAAACTTCCTCAATAGCAAATGGAGATACTGCTAAATTTTGATATTCTGTAGTCAGTGATCGAGCTAGCCAAATAATGATCATGACGTTGATATATTCCAGGTATAAGACTCAATGAAATCTCGAAAACTTAAGCAACTCCAAAGTAAAGTCACCTATCTATTGCCTTTTTTTAAAACCTATAACTCTCACTTCATGTCGTTGGTACGTCTAAGTTTTCGTCTAAAGGAAGAAAGTACTTTTTCTTCTGTGGGTAGTTGTACCAATTAACACAAAAAAAAACGCTCGTAATTAAAATTAAATATTATTTAATAGAATAGTATTTTACAATATTTTATGACTTATTATAAAAGCTTATAGTTATTACCTGCTGGTGAAGCGTTATCTCCCCACAATTTCTTCACTATAAATTACTATACTTACTGTTAACATCACATCAACAAAATGGATTCACTGACAAGCACTTTGAGTGATCTGAAGAATATGTTCCACGCACGGATGTCCATATTTGAAGCCGAACTGCAGAAGGCCCCTCCATCTCCAGTCACAAGTTCCAGCCTAGCAGTGGAATTCAATACTTTCCGGACATTCATTTCTCAAGCCCTCAACTCCCTTCAGCGACAAGTGGAGCTTCTAGCATGTAGTGTTGACCAAATGGAGATGCGAGGACGGAGGAAGATCCTGCTTTTACATGGTGTGAGTGAGGAACAGAAGGAGGACACGGCCAAGGTCATCACTAAAGTGATTACTGATAAACTACAGTTAAGCGACTTCACTGTAGCTGACATCAGCCGATGTCACAGGATGGGTCGAGCAGTGGCCAATAAAACCAGGCCTATCCTGTTTAAAGTTCGCAGTCTTGCGGTCAGGGACAAGGTCTGGTTTTCTAAGACCAAACTAAGGGCCTCGGGCATTACTATGTCCGAGTTCCTAACAAAGGGGCGGCATGACGTATTCCTGGCTGCTAGGGAGAGAGTTGGCGTCTCCAGGAGCTGGACTAAGGCGGGTTGCGTCTATATTCTTGATCCCAGCGATACGCGACACCGGGTTGAGTCTCTCGCTGAATTGGACAAAATTGTGCCGATTCCCATTGACGCCGAACTTAGTGAACCTAAATCAGCAATGCCTGACTCTGTTCCGACCGCTGCTTCTGTGAAGACCGCAAGGCTGAGGCGTGCTACTGCTTTGAAGAAGTGATTGCCTTCATGTGATGTTTTTCTTGATGACCCGGGTGATATTTAATTCTGTTTTTACCTTCATTAATGTTTTTATTATCTTCAAAACTAATGTTTACATGTTGTCTGTCACATCTTGTCACTGTCAGTTAGAGTAAACGTCAATTTATGTTGTTATCGGTGCGTTCCGTTTTAGGTAACGATGCGCTGCCTTTATTTAATTTTCTTGTTGCTCTATTTCTGTTTTATACTTCTTTTGTTTCGGATTCTGTTTTTATTGCCCGGGCTCACCGCTTTTTATTTTTTTTATTTTTTTTTGTATCTTGTACGTTATTTAACGCAACTGGCAGGTGAATTTATTATTAGTGTATATTTTTGAGATAGGGTTTTATATATTTATATTAGTTATTATTTATTCATGTCTATTAATGAAAGCAGTGATAGCAATAGTTTTTTTTCTTTGAGTAGTGATGACAGTTTTGTGAGTGTACCTTCTCTTACAGACAGTCTTACAGCGCAGTTTTCCGATGTTCCTAAGAATTTTAACGTTATACATATCAACGCCCAGAGTATTCCGGCCCATTTCCACGATATGCTGGCAAGTTTTGAATGTAAGAACATACATGCCATTCTTATTTCTGAGTCATGGCTTAAACCCTGTCTCCCTTCTACAAGTTACTCTCTCCCTGGGTTCGTGCTCATTAGAAACGACCGGACGGTTGGTGGTGGTGGTGGTGTTGCCATATACCTCCGCGCATATATTCCTTTCTCTGTTCTTAATGTGTCAGCGCAGCCACCGCCATCAAATGCTGGTGAGCATCTCTTTCTTGAGGTCGAACTAAATCATTCCAAATTACTTCTTGGCGTTTATTATTGCCCCTCTTTACGTATCAATTTCTTCTCATCTTTTGAAAAGCTCTTAGAAATGCTGATCCCTTGTTACAGTCATAGCATAATCATGGGTGACTTTAATACTTGTCTCTTGAAGAAAGACCATCGTTCTTCTTCACTAAATAATGTTTCGTCTTCCAGTAATCTTTCTATTCTTCCACTTAGTGCTACGCACCATTTTCCTAACTCTACTCCTTCACTTCTTGACTTGATTTTTGTATCCTCTCCTGACCGCGTCGCTAAGCATGGCCAATGCTCAGCCGATGCCTTTTCTTATCATGATCTGATTTTTCTTTCATATAAAATTCGTCAAACAAACACGAAATACAAGTGTCCATAACAAAAGAACAACAAAAACAAAAATAATACAACTGAATTTTCCAGAATAAAATGAAATATCTATCACCAGTTCGTGACAGCCCTACTTGGCGCGGCGGGATGCGGGTCAAGTGAGTACCACTCGCTTGTAGTGGCCACACAGCACACATATATTTTGTAATGCAATATCTTTTATCATACCTCTCATAATCTGTGCAAGATCTTCCTCAGTTGATATCAAAGGCCTCTTCTTGAACAAAGAAGGTACGAGTGAATACGCTTGCTCAGTACGTGTGGGCTGTTTCAGTCTTTTGTAAGGCTAGGTTGTTTTATCAAGATATTTCTTTCATTGTAGGGTAGTGATGACCAAGATTAACTTGGCTTCTACATTATGAGTGTGAGTAGACCTGGGGGGTGACCATAAGCTCTTAGAGTAAGGTTATTTTGAGATGGTGTAAGTGACAGATGTATACAAGTCATATAAATCTGTCCCTTAAACACACTCAAAATAACCTTACTCTAAGAGCTTATGGTCACCCCCCTGGAACCTTACTATCACACTTATATTATAAAGGCGAAAGTTTGTGAGTGTGTTTTTGTATTCTTGTTACTCTTTAACGCAAAAACTACTGAACGGATCGGAATGAAATTTGGCAAAGAGATAGGTTATAGTCTGGAATAGCAATATTATAAAGGTGAAAGTTTGTGAGTGTGTGTGTGTATGGTTGTTACTCTTTCAAGAAAAACTACTGAACGGATCTGAATGAAATTTGGCACAGAGATAGGTTATAATCTGGAATAGCAATATTATAAAGGTGAAACTTTGTGAGTGTTTGTACCTATGTTTGTTACTCTTTCAAGCAAAAACAACTGAATGGATCTGGATGAAATTTGGCACAGAGACAGGTTATAGTCCGGAATATCAACATTATAAAGGTGAAAGTTTGTGAGTGTGTGTGTTTGTATGTTTATTACTCTTTCAAGCAAAAACTAATTAACGGATCTGGATGAAATTTGGCACAGAGATAGTTTATAGCCTGGAATAGCATATAAGATACTTTTTATCCCGGGATTATGTTCCCTTAGGGTAATTTTCGACATGCACGCGGGTGAAGCCGCTGGCACAAGCTAGTGACGTATAAAAGTCATCTTGATTCCGTTGTGACAAAGGAATAGTGATATTTTTTCTATGTAACTCCGTCATCGTCACTCCACTCTCTAACATTGGAATCATGATGGATTTAAGTCGCCAAATATCGACATTGTAATTGCTATGTTGCTTACTTTTAGCAATCATTGAATTAAACGCTCGTAGGTATGGTCCGCAGGAGAACCAAAGTTACCAACATAGCCCGGTGAATTGCCAAACTTAAGTGGCAGTGGGCAGGGCACATTGCTCGCAGAATGGATGGCCGATGGGACCGAAAAGTTCTGGAATGGCGACCGCGAACCGGAAGACGATACGTTGGAAGGCCTCCCACTAGGTGGACCAATGACCTGGTTAAGGTTGCGGGAAGGCGCTGGATACAAGACGAACGGGATCGGTTAATGTGGCGACGCCTGGGGGAGGTCTATGTCCAGCAGTGGACGTCTTTCGGCTGGGATGATGATGATGAGGTATGGCCCAGAGGGAATAGGCCAAGAAGTAAATAAATAATTCTGCCAAATATGTATATTATCATTATCATAATCATCAGCCTTTTAATTTTCCCAATGCTGGGACACAGGCCTCCTCTCTGTGAGAGTGAAAGGCCCTAATTCACCACGCGGGCCCAGTGCGGCTTGGTGGATGTCACATGTCTTCGAATTTTTGGTTCTAAGACATGCCGGTTTCCTCACGATGTTTTCCTTCACCGTTATGAGCGCAGTGGTGATGAAATAATTTACATAAAGTAAAGCGCCTGCCTGGGTTCGAACCTACGACCAACGACACGTAAGTCGCGGCCGTTACCACTGCGCCACCACTGCTCTCATAATAATGCTAATATGTATATAGCAAGTGTATTACCAATAATTAGGCATTAGTCCAAACTTCTGGCCTTTGAAAAAAAATATTTAAATACTCTGCCAGATTTTATGATTGTAGCCAGCAAATCTAGACGGTTTAATTACACCAATGATGCATTTTCCAGATCAAGCATTGTATGTTATCTTAAAAAAAGGTCTAAATATGAAAATACAAACTAAGACATAGGCTGCCACAAAGTTAGGTTTATGATATCTAGCGGATATTATGAAAATATAATAAAATACAGGGTGGCCCTAAAATCGTTGATCAATTGAAACCGGGCGATATTTGGGGCTAATTGCAGTTGGTCAAAAAGTGATAGGCAGTCTCTCAGCGTATACGCGTAAAACACTAGTGCTCAGCTGAATCCGGTAAGACTGGAAGCCGACCCCAATATAGTTGGGAAAAGGCTAGGCAGATTGATTGCAGTAGGTCAAAAAGTACCAAAAAATTTTTTCTTTCTTTTTGTCCTGATAATACCAACTATCCGCCCAGCCCGTTCCATCATCGGACAACCAGACGCACGGCGATGCTTCATCGATACATGGTGGACATCCCACCCATACGCACAAAACGTTTTGGGGACACTTTTATTATGCGTACAGCTAAGGAGTGGAATTCCCTACCGGAGTCTGTGTTTCCCGATAATTACAATCTAGGGGTCTTTAAGTCAAGAGTGAATAGGTTACTTCTAGGCAAGCGTGCTCCACAGACGACCACATCATCGCTTACCATCAGGTGAGATAGTGGTCAAGCGCGAGCCTATTGAAAATAAAAAAATAAAATCTTTCGCCCTGTTTGATCCACGATTTTTTGCCCAGCCTGTATAAGTTCGTAGTTTTAAACATTCAAGCGAGTTGACTAAAGCCTGAGTAGGTGGTGGTCCTAGAACTCATATAAAACTGGTAAGTTTCTATAAACTAGCTAATTTTATTGTTCTTCGACCAGAGAAACTTCGTTAGAAACAGAAGAAAACTTATGAGTGGGCTCAGTTGGTCTTCCAAGTATATGTGTGTGGGTTCAACGATAAATTCTGCAGTTAGATCTAATAATAGTACGTCTTTGAACAAAGTCCGTTCGGGATGCCTATTCAAAAAGGTTTCGATAGGATTTCTGCAAATAGTTCTTTTCAAAACCCTTAAAAAACCTAATAAATACCTAACGCAAAAACATACCTAAGGTATCGTTTGGTATCAAATCATACGCACACTTTCCACAAATATATGTATATACGAGTATGTAGAACATACCACAAATTTCATTAATTACAGATTGCAAATAAACTTTAACATATGCCTAAATTACATTGCGTCCAGCTTTTAATTTAACATAATATGATACATATAAGCCCGCCTATGAAGTTCCATAATATTAATAGGTAACCACAGACAATACCTAAAATGCAATACTTCATGGACGATTTCAATAGTGAAGTGAAGTACTCTTTAGCCCCGATAATCTGATGAATTAAAATTCACAAATGAATCTTATTATGTATTAGTAACAAAGCAATAATATAATATAAATAAATAAATTTTATTTTATTTTCATAATTTAGGTAAGTTTAAATATTGAAAAAAAAAGGAATATTTGATATAGAATATACATTTATATACATAAAAGTTGAGTATTCAAAATGTAACAGTTCATTTTAACACATAAAACATTGTCATTGAGACTCTAGACAAGTGTCATTCTATGTAACCGATGGTGGAAATGCCAGAATGTAAAGGATTGATCACGTGACATTTCGATAGCGCTTGACATTAACATACATTTTTGCCATTTTTCCAATCGCTATCGCCACCCTTTGGATGATAAAATGTCACTTGTCTAGGGTCTGGTATGTTTATAAAACAACACAAAATATTTAGGAAAAATAAAATATTAATGTGTTAAATCGATTAAAATGCCTTCGTTAATGCAGTCGATTGTTGTAAGAAATCGAATCGGTAACGCATTAGCACATCACTATATGATAAGTTTTTGAGCGGTCGAATGTAAAAATATAGGCTGGACGGAACCTAATTTTTATTTTCTCCGTAGTCGGATTTTAGTTTATTTATTTCGATTTGTCCAAAAACAAAACCTCTTTCTTTAGACAAAACTTCCAAATCTATGAGATTGCCTTTACCTTTATTATTCATTTATAGTCTGTTCTGAAAAAAAATGTATTGTCATGTATACAAACCATGAAAACCAAATAAACATGTATTAAAAAAATATTGTTAAATTTTATTGTGTTAGTAAAAATAACATTGCAATCGATACAGTCAATAAATAAACAAAGTCAGTCATAAATAAAAAAAAAATAAACAATGAATCAATCAGAATTCTTGGGAAACCAATAATATCATTTGAATCAAAATTATTTTGTGTGTGGTGTAATATTTTCCATTTCCTATGCGTTTTTTTATGCGGTAAGAATTTTCCATTTTTTTTTTGTGTTGGTAAACGAGTCGTGGTGGCCCAGAGGTAAGCCGCGACTTACCTGTTAAGTTTTGAATTCAGGCAGGTACTGTACTTTGTATACAATAGGTACTACAGCTGGTTAGCTGGTGTACCTATTGTACTGAAGGGTTCTTCAAGGTGTGACTGGCGTGGATTTGGCGGACCCGTGAGTCATATTTTAGTTAACATGAAAAATAATTTATTGTTATTTAGCCTTTAAGTCTGTGCCAAATAAAAGTATTTTCCTTTTTATAAACTGGCTTCGCAAAAAGGAGGAGGTTATCAATTCGACTGTTTTTTTTATATTTGTTACCTCAAAACTTTTTATTGGGTGAACCGATTTTGATGATTCAGAAGCTGGTGCTTGTCATGTGGTCCCATTTAATTCTCATCAAGATCGGATAAAGAACTTCAGAGAAATACATCAGAACTCTTCAATAAATGACGGCAAATCACTCGGGATCGATGCAATCGCATGTCTGGTTATTGTTTACACCATTTCATAACATAACATCATACTGGTACGCTCTTAAGAGGTACACAGGTGTGAACAGTTCACCCTGGTATACTCTCATTGTACTGGTTTTGTTTAAGTTTCATGTTTTTGGGTTAATCTATTCTGGCTTCACTTTGGGCACTATACGCGTAGGTACCTAGCCTATAGAACTGGTCCATTATGTACCACAACTAAAATGTGAAAAATTAAACCTTTTTTATAAAAATTACAATCGACTTCCAATCAAAAACACTACAAAGTGAAAAATAACTTATTTCGGCAGTCGGTGTCAAAAAACGAAGAAACGAAAACAGGAACACCGACTTCCGAAATTGAAGTTAATTTTCACTTTGTCGTGTTTTTGTTTGGAAGTCGGTTGTAACTTTTGTAAAAAAAAAAATTTTCTTATTTTATTTTCCTTTATTTATCAATTATACAAAATAGTACACAATTATTTGTGTTAAATAGCAACCAAAAACCACTAAGGTTTAAACTTGTGCTATCATGAGTCTATCAAAGTGAAATAAAAAACGCTAAAATCAAAGTACATACTATCGTTACAGCATTCCCTAAGCAAGAAAGATAACGGAAAACTATACAATAATAAACGTGTTGTCGATAACAATCAATAACATCTCTCACTAGTTAAATACCCACATATTATTATTTAGTTCTTTAACCAGTTGGTATTACAAACATCTCTGCATTATCTAAATTATACTTAAATAATATTGTTTTAGCTTGAATTTAGTATTTTTTTCTGTTATACAATTATTTATTTCTGAGGGTAGACTGTTAATAAGTCTCGGTATAATATAACCAGTAGTTCGCTCGCCATAAATGTTGTTGGCGCGCTGTGTACGAAGCTTATTGTCGGAACATGCCCGCGTGCGTACAATGTTTGCTCAATAATGTTTCGATGCTCAATACTAACTTGCATGAATTTCGAAAATTATCCCAAAGGAATATATTCTTGGGATACAGTTTTTCGACGTCATTCGGAACAATGAGGTCGTTCCGCGAAGCCTGTCAAGCTCCCAGGGGGCTTCTGTGCGTTTGGGCGGGGCTATGCTAGCTTTGTTAGCCAGAATCCCCACGCACAACGGACCGAATAAGAGTCTTAAGGTCGGAAAAGGGAGTCCTCATCATCATCACTCACAAACTTTGTGCAGTAATGAAAAACAGTGCATCAATGAGATTTCATATAACTTTTCTGCACTGTTTTAGTTCTAAGCAAAAAATACGTCCTTTATGATCGGTTTTGTAGTGATTCATGATAACATTACTACGTAGTTAAAAGAAAAATAATTAATTGTTTTGTCTTATCTTTTCAGCATTGGCGAATGTATATGCCCTACACCTTCAACAACTTCAGAGTATGACTATGATGCTGATGATGATAAGGACTCTATTTCTTTTCGTTCACGATCACCTATAGAGTATGAGCAAACGGTTTCTCTTCATTCAGATACCATAGAACCTGATGATTATGACCAATCTGTTGATATTCACATTAAACCAGTGTACAGAACTCCAATAGACACTCTTGGGTACCCTGACAGATGTTGCTTCTGTGTCCCGCTGAAGATTGGCGTTTTTGTAATATGCTTTGCTTCTTTTGTTAGTATGTTTTTGTCACTGAACCTGATCTTATCACGTTTCTATAAGCATACATACGCGAATAGTGTACCATCTATCAACACCTACTAGTCGCTTAAAATAACTGTGCAACTAGCGCTGTGACGTCACTCTAACGTTCGACTCTCGCTATTGGCGCACGAGGCAAACGCGGGGCGCCGCGCGGTTATTCGGGAATGGTCGATGACAGTCGATGTGCACAGCTGTTTTAATCGTGTTGGGAATTCATCACTTATTATCTGAGTACTGGGAGGGTTCACAGTTTGACACTGTATGTACGTGTGTATTGATGTTCATCTGTTCCTTCGTAACTCCTAAACTACTCATCAGATTTGGACAAGTTTGTATAACGTCTCGTTAAATCTAATAAAACGGCTAGGAAATACAAAATAGCCGACAAAAAACACATCAAAATTTATTTAATTTAAGATAATTGTTATGCTTATCATACTTGGGGGGTTTTGCCACGCTTGGCAGGCAGGTTGGCGATCGCAGTACGGTTGTTACAAGAGCACAGAGAATGCTGCTGCCCATTTTCTTGTAAGCCCCTTAGGCTTCCCACTATGTGGACAGATGACCTGGTGAGGGTGGCGGGAGTCCCCTGGATGCGATACGGACCAGTCCAGCCAGTAGCCAGCCCTATGTTCAGCAGTGAAGAATTGTGGCTAGATGTTACCAGGTCACGCTGTTGTAATCTATTCTGCCATCAAGTATAATTCATGAAAATTAAGTTTTATTAAGAAAACATGTATAAATTATGCGGTACCGTGTGATCTTGTAGGAGTTCTAAAAAGTTTCAAGCAACATCATTTGGCATGTTCTGAACTAATCTAGCAAACTCCTAAACGGCATTAAACGTGTTAATCTGCGGATAGATACTGCAAGTAACAAATTGGATTTGAAACTTGTACAGATGTAACTCGCTCACTTGCAAGTTGAGAGCGGTTTGGTAGTCGGAAGCTGTGATTCTGGTTTCATGTTTAATCGTAAAGTTATCGTTATTTTCGGTCTTGGGGTGACCATAAGCTCTTAGAATAAGGTTATATTGAGTGTGTGTAAGGGGCAGATGTATATGACTTGTATACATCTGTCACTTACGCGATCTCAAAATAACCTTACTCTAAGAGCTTATGGTCACCCCCCGATCACCAAATAAATTCGAACATTCTTTTTTTTGTTCTGGTTTTGCGCAAGGATTTACTACAAAAAAACTTAAAAAAAAAAAAGCAACCGACTTCCAAATAACGTCATAAGACGAAGAAACAAAAACAAAACACCGACTTGCGAAATTGAAGTTATTTTTCACTTTGTAGTGTTATTATTTGGAAGTCGGATGCATTTTTTTTTTGTCAAAACTTTTTATTTTTCACTTTTTAGTTGTGGTACATATCTATAATGCCCACAGTTATACCAGAATAGATTACCCGAATAACATGAAAGTTGAACACAATCAGTACAATTAGAGTGTACCAGGGTGAACTTTACACATCTGCGTACCCCGTTATAGCGTACCGGCGTGATGTTATGTTATGGAAATGTGTAAACAATCAACAGACATACGATTGCAGCAATCCCGAGAAATTTCAAGTCATTTATTGAAGAGTTCAGTTGTATTTCTCCAAGGTTCTTCATCAGATCTTGATCAAATTTAAATAGAACCGAACGATTTAAATGGAAGAAGCACCAGCTTTCAAATAAAAAAAGAATCACCAATATCAGTTCACCTAGTAAAAAGTTCTGAGTTAACAGACATAAAAAAGACAGTCGAAATTAGAACCTCCTTCTTTTTGAATTCGGTTAAGAAATGGAGTAGTCGGCCCAATACATTTTCTTCTTCTAATTTGTGATAAGTTAATATTATAATTACCGCTATGCTTAACCAGGTAAAAAAATACTACCAGATTATCCATCTGAAGATATGCATTTACTTTTACCCATACCAACTACCAAAACTAATAGCAATTTACGCTCTACTTAGGCTGCGTTTCCGCCAGAGATATGCGAGGGTGCGTAGCAAGGGATGTATTTGTTAAGAACCAATATCACTTCATTTACCTAGCCTCTCTCAGCGCAGCTCTAGAAACGGTTCAGCCACGCGAGGTTTTTGTACATACAAAACAAAGGAAGGATGTGTACGAGGCATGTGTACGAGAGATGTGTTGCAAGGGATGTGTACTAGGGACGGATGCGAGCAGTGTTGCCGTTCTAACGACTTTTGAACCATAGGGCAAACCAAGGCTAAAAGCAGCTGGTGGAGATATTGAAGAGGTTTCAACTTCCAGTGCCAGTATATTTTATCTGAATATTCGGTTGACATTTCTTCAAAAAAATTCTTCCTTAGCGCTGGGACCCCTTGGCCTTGGTTTGCCCTATGGTTCAAAAGCCTCGCTAACTTATATTTTTTTGTCGCTTACCCACTCATGAAATCCGCACTAGAACGGCAATACTGGCATTGAGCACTCAGGCAGCCACCACACTTCATCGGAAAAGAACCCTCTACACATCCTCGCACCACCCATCTGCGCACCGTTTCACAGTGTCGCTACGCATCCTCGCACTGCTCAGCGGCCTAGCTCATCTCTGGTGGAAACACACCGTTCCACAGTCTCACTACGCATCCTCGCACCCCCCAGCTATCTCTGGTAGAAACGCAGCCTTATACTTGAAAACACGTAAAAATGTAACCTACCTGCTCAATATTCCAAGTGAAAAGGCGCCATATTTGTTGAATGTAAACAAAATATCTGACGGCGGAAACACAGATTCTCAAGGCACGTGTCATTTGTATGTAAAGAGCAGTTGAGAATTACATAATACCTGCATGCACCAGCCGACTTGGCACTCGGTAATTCTTACAGAGATATGTTTGAGAGAATTTTGCCGTGAATCTTTATTTAAGTTTACCGTTGTACACGTGGATCTTCGTATTAGTTTTTTGGTCACAACATTTTTTCGCATTCTTTTCAGATGTTTGCCTTAGTAGAGCTAGTACGATCAGAAAAGTCAATAAGTGCAATTTTTCCTGATAAAGACGAGTTCTTTAAAATCGCTAAATGGTGTCATTTGGCCGTGATAGTTGCATACTTATTGTCCTGCGGTTTACTCATGTTTGGAGTTTATTCTGTAAGTATAATCTAAGTTACTTAAACTCCGGCCTTTTCCCATAGGTACGCAGAAACTGCAGAACGCCACCTGCATATTTACCTTATCCTTACATACTTAGGCAACTCGTGCACTAGACGGCCACGACCACGACCAGTGGCCGCAACGGCCAGATTAACTAAAGAAACCATATGAACGTCGCGCACTTGACCGCAACTGGCCGCACACTGGGCCGGCACGACTGGTCGTTGTGACCAACCGCGAATGCGGCCCGGCAATTTGCATTTTAAGGATTTATGTTGCGAATTTCCAACACAGGATGTATCCAATAACGTCTTTTCATATTACGTCTTTTCCACATCAAGTACAGGCGCACCATTTCTTTGCCCATACTGTTCGAGCTCAGAACAACAAATGCAGCAGCTCGACAAATGACCGCTTTATGACCAGTCGCAGACGTCAGTCAGACCACCCGCAGCCCAACCGTAGCTTCTGCGACCAAGGTTGCGACCACGGCCACTGATCGTGGTCGTGGCCGTCTAGTTCGTGAGGTGCCTTACTCCTGGCTCCTTGGCTTTGTTTACGTTCAAACATCCAGATGTTTCGTGGTCATAGTATGAGATCCCACTGCAAAAATCTGCAGGCATTTTGTTTTTGATAAATCTTAATTTTTATTTATGAATGATTCTTGATAGTAGAATAGATTACTGCAAGGTTGCCTGGCCTGGCCGCATTTGGCCACAAACAGTTTTTTTTTGCTCTGCACTAGCAATTTCTCCAGAATCGTGGGTGCGTAAGGAACATCATCTGGCTCTTATTTAGCCGCCATTCATGTATTATTAGGTTTAGCATGTATACTGGCAATCCACAGGTTGCGGCTATCTGAGAGCTGGCAAGTTTAATTTTTCCTATATTCTACACTATTTTCTTTCAAAGGATTCACTTGAAAAACTTATGTATCAAACATAAATTTCAATTTCTTCAATTAATGTAATTGCGGCAAGATATGATTTGGTGTACAATAAATTCTATTCTATTCTATTATTTTCAGAGCAAGTATAAGGCCATCAACGTATACGTTTGGGTCGCAACAATATTCAACTGCGTATGCATAGTTGTAATCGCGACTTCAATGTTATTTCAAATTTTGAAGACAGGCATAACTAAGAGGCTAGCCGTGATCATGGTATGGAGTGTTGTTTGGTATAGTGGTAAGTATGTATATGATTACTATTTGCATAATCCAACTGCTTCCGCGAACTAGCATTCTATTAACTTGCGGTTTATGAACACAACTCTGCGCGCCAATTCAAGTTATGAATGTTACCAAGAAAGCCGCTAAGCTTAGTTAGAATTGGATTGAACATGTCTAACGAATCACCATCCACATCATTATTTCAGCCAAAAGATGTCCACTAATGGACATAAGCCTCCCCAAGCATCTCTACACTGATCGGTCCTGTGAAGAAAGAACCACCAAATGGGCCCATTAAAAGCAAGACGACATCGAGGCAGAATAAGGCGTAGGTAGATAATATGGTGTCCAACTGAAAAGCTTGGTCTGCACTAGAAGAAAACAGAAATGAGTGCAAAAAGTACAGACAGACTTTTGCCCTGCAGTGGGACAATATATATGCTAATCTCTAATTTTTTAATTCGTAGACTAAACTGGCATTTGAGGGGGTTGCTACTTTAGCGTTACATAAAAATAGCATCGTATCCTGAGTGATCGAAAATCTTTACTTTTTATTATTGTTATACATAGGCTCGCGCTTGACCACTATCTCTCCTGATGGTAAGCGATGATGTGGTCGACGGTGTTACACGCTTGCCTAGAAGTAACCTATTCACTCTTGACTTAAAGACCCCGAGGTTGTAGCTATCTGGAAACACAGACTTTGGCAGGGAATTCCACTCCTTAGCTGTACGCATAATGAAAGTATTTCCAAAACGTTTAGTGCGTATGGGTGGGACATCCACCATGTACCGATGGTGCATCGCCGTAAATCTTGAAGGGGGCTAGGTGGAATAAGATCATGCAATTCCATCGCACTCTCCCCGAAATGCAATTAACTAGCGGCCCTTATTTATTTGCCACTCATTTATGTCAGATTTCATTCTATCGATCGCATTTATTTAATTGTCGATTTCTAATTTATTACAAAAAAAGTTTATTTATTGGTCATTTAAATATTACGTCTACATTCATAAAACATTCATTTAAACCAATGAGTAAAATTAAATTGAGGAGTCATGTCACATCTATTTGATGTATCTCTTATGTATGGTTGAGCCTTATCTACCACACTATGCTCCGCGAATGCAACATTTAAAAAAAACAGTCAAGTGCATGTCGGGCCACGCGCAGTAATTGAGTTCCGTAGTTGCATAATAATGCGGACTAATGTTCATGTAACAACAATAAACCCTCCTGTTTTTTGTTGTTACATGAACATTAAAACGGTTCACAAAGTCTAAAATCGGGCCCACATTTATGTAAATTTTCAATTGCATTTGTCGACTATTACTCGTAAACTTGTTAAGCCTACTTAGCTGTGGTTTTCCTTTTAATTTCGTTACATTTACTACTGCCGTGAATTTTTCACTTAGCCAAGAGCAACCATTTCGCTGGCAGGGGGACACACTTGACTCTAGCAATTTAAAGCTTAATTTTACGCAAACGGATCTCTGAATCGAAAATGGTTTTAACAAACGCACATTATTTTTGAATGGCCTACCCAATGATACCTCCACCAGGGAATAGACGAGAAAAAAATCTACAGGAGGATCTCTTTACATCTATAGGAGGAATATTTTTTTTTCATGATTTTATTTTATCACTATGCCGGAATTATTAATATGTATATCCATGCCAAATTATAGTTTTCTAGTACTTAGAGTCTCTGAGCTAAGCTGCGGACGGACAGACGGGCGCAGCGAAACTATAAGGGTTCCTTGTTACTTTCGGAACCCTAAAAAATAAGGTCATTGGCAGATGCCAGTTTAGTCCATGAAATTAATTATCACAATATAATAACATAAATACATAGATACCACTTATGGGTCCGTAACATTGGAAGGCCTTCCACAAACTGGAGCGATAGTCTGATGAAGGCCGCGGCAATCCGTTAGGTACGAGAAAGAACTGGTCGATGTGACGATGCTTGGGCGATGCCTATGTTCAGCAATTGGCGTCTTTTGGTTGGAATGTTATGATGATACGAAGGGGCCAAAACCGAATCTAATTCATTTATTGACACGCACAGCCTAAATTGCTGGGTCTAGAAGAATGAAACTTCGCACAATTTTTTTAACGATGGTGAGCACTGGATTTTTGAAAATTCATAAAACGGTAGAAAGTTTGTATAGCGGCAGTTCTTCATACCTGCCAATGGCAAATTCCATCAGACACACGGCTTGAAGAGCAGTGGTGGTCCAGGGGTTACGGCTCCGTATCACGATTTGTAGGTAGTAGATTCGAACCCAGGCAGAAGCTTTTACTTCACAACTACTCACAATAATAACCGGCATATCCTAGAACCAAAATCCTCAATGGGCCTGCATGGTGGATTACCCACTCCCTCATTTAGAAAATAAATTTGTTTTTAACCGACTTCCCAAAAAAGAGTAGGTTCTATGTTCGACGTTATGTATGATTTCTTTTTTTTTATGTTCACCGATATCTCCGTCAATTGTGGACCGATTTTAAAAATTCTTTTCTTGTTTAAAAGAATACGTTTCGAAATTGGTTCTATTTTAATTTGGTGAAGATCTGATGTGGAACTTCGAAGATATACAACAGAACTCTTCAATAAATAACTGCAAATCTCTCGGGATTGTTGCAATCGCATGTCTCTTTATTGTTTATACCATTTCATAACATAACTGATGTGATGATGCGCCAGTACGCTCTTAAGGGGTACGCAGATCTCTAATTTGACTGGTTGTGTTCAAAATTCATGATTATCGGGTTATCTATTTTGACGTTATAGGTACCTTACTAAACAACTTGCCTATTAGGTAGATACAACTAAAAAGAAAAAAATTAAAAAAAACTTTTCCAAAAACAAAGTTATTTTTCACTTTGTAATTTTTTTATTTGGAAGTCGGTGGTATTTTTTGTAAAAAGTTTTTTTCATTTAGCAGTAAGAACGTTATAAGATCGTTTTAAGCCGATTAAGCTACTCTAAAAAAACATAATTGTTTCTTTGTCCACAGGCTTCTTCTACTTTATAAGTGTAGTGAATAGTTACAAGTATCGTCTTCTGTTGTCTGATCTACTATGGGGGCCGGGACCTTAATCAACTCATGTTAAATAAAGTGTTTTTTTCTAATGTGGTTTTTGTTTCATTCAATACAAATTGTAACATGTTTATTTTCTGCCTAGTCCTTCAAGGAATATAGGCAATTATTTTTCATGCCAACAATAAAATATACCATACATAATTATCATATAATTTACTAATCATTATCATCATCATTTCAGCCGAAAGACGTCCACTGCTGAACATAGGTCTCCTCCAGGCGTCGCCAAATTGACCGATCCCGTGCGTCTCGCATCCAGCGCCTTACCGCAACCTTAACCAGATCATCGGTCCACCTAGTGAGAGGCTTTCCAACGTTTCGTCTCCTGGTTCGCGGTCGCCATTCCAGTACTTTTCGGCCCCATCGGCCATCCGTTCTGCGAGCAATGTGCCCTGCCAACTGCCACTTAAAAAAATTAATAAATTTACTAATACTAGAAAATAATAAAGACAGTGTGAGAATCCCAATACCATAACATTTATGTAATATAATAATACTGCTACGCTTTTGCTACGCCGTAGCTGGTAATGTGCTACGCAGTTGCTACGAAGGCGTAGAACATCATTAATTGTATGGTCAGCAAAATAAATTGGCGAGCAGTGTTATTTTCATGTTTTATTCATAAAAAAATAAGGCGCGGTCACCCCTCAGTAGCTGATTTTAAAATGAGAATCACGTGTAAACGGCTAGTCTTAAAATTTTGGAAAAATGTATGTTACATGAGACCATTATTTTAATAACTTGACCTAAGAAAATTTTCGGGATTTAGATAGTGTAACTAATTAGTGTAACTAATTTGTAAAATTATGTCTAACACGGACAAATAACGGACCAGAATCACACTAAAACCTTCAGGCGTATTTTAACGAAATTACCACCATTTCAAAACTCAATCTCAATTTAATTATCCACAGCTTTTTTTATAATCTTAGAATTATGACGAAAGTACAAAAAAAACTACTAAATTTAAGGTCGCGCGGGTTTGAAACGAGTGCGCGTTTTGTTCCCTCAAGGTAGTTGGCGACAGTCGTCGTCTTAATCGGCAATTCATTTATCGGTATTTCACGTAGCAAATATTGATTCTTTAGGCGTGGTCCTAACAAGAGCTATTAGCTGCTTTTCACTACTTCAAATAGTGAACTATTATTATTGGCATATTTTGTCTTTTCATGTTTTCTGTATATTTTATTAACCGACTTACCAAAAAGGTTCTATGTTCGACTTCATGTTTTTTGTTTTTTTTGTTTATGTTCACCGATATCTCCGTCAATTGTGAACCGATTTTGAAAATACTTTTTTTGTTCTAATGAAGGTCTTCGAAAATATACGACAGAACTCTTCAATAAATAACGGCAAATCCCGAAACAAATATTAATTCTAATCATCAATAAATGACAGCAGATTTCTCGGGATTGCTGCAATAGCATGTCTGTTTATACTATTTCATAACAAAACATCACGCCAGTACGCTCTGAAGGAGTACGCAGATGTATACAGTTCACCTTGGTACACTTTCATTTCACCGGTTATATTCAAGTTTCATGATATTCGGTTAATCTATTCTGGCAGATTAGGTCACTTACTATAGAACTTGCCTATTGGGTACCACAATAAAAAAGTGAAAAATAAAAAAACTTTTTACAATAATATACAACCAACTGCCAAATAAAAACACTACAAAGTGAAAAATTACTTCTTTTTCGGTAGTCGGTGTCAAAAAACGAAGAAAAGAAAACAGGAACACCGACTTCCGAAAAAAAGTTATTGTTCATTTTGTAGTGTTTTTATTTGGAAGTCGGTTGTATTTTTATGTAAAAAGCATTTTTTATTAACCGTCTTGCGTTGCTTTCTGTACAGAACCTGCATATACTTATAAATAACAACGTAGGACGATAAGTACCATAACATAATCAAGATCACAAAGCAGCCTACAGGTTTAACCAGAACTTTATCAAATGTCAAGCACTTCAAGTATATACTTAGTAGTCGGCGTAAGCTGAAAGTACCTATCAAGTACACAAAGTACACCGAATTCCTTCTTAGAGAACAATGTGAATAAGTAAGATATATCGTAGTGAGTGGAAAGTTTTTCCATGTCACTTTGTAAATGTGGGTATAATAAAATATGTTGGCCTTGTATATTTACATGTGTGTGTGTTAGCATTATATGGAAATGGCAAACGCTTATAGAGAGTCGAAATCAGGGATCATTGGCAAACACTGAGGGTCGTCGGAACCTAGCTCTATAAATAATGCCCACCTGTGCATAGTCTCCTAGGCTTAGGAAATGTACAAGGAGAAAAATGCTTGGAGTGTTGTGGACGTAGTTTTCCACAGACATATCCATCTTTCAAGAAATCGGTATCAGGCAGAGTCTGTCGGCTATCGTCCAAACTCGAGTACTCCAGTTCTTTGGACACGTGTACCGACGAGGCAACGAATCTCTCAAGCGGCTTGTAGTTCAGGGTAGAGTGGACGGAACGAGAGCGCGCGGCAGGTCGCCCATTCGATTGACCTACCAGGTTAAGTCTGCAGTGGGTGGACCATTGCATGAGTGCACACGAATAACAGCCAATAGAGAGGGATGGCGTCGCATCGTTAAGCACATTATGGCAACCCGAAGTCTCACTGCAATATGAAGGCCACGACTGTTCTGCCAAGAGTGTACCGACGAAGAAGTGCATAGTCTTATATTATGCTGATAAAGAGGGGTTGCATTTAGAGAACGCGTGCACTAAACAATCACACGGTATGGTTGAGACCGTGGCTAAGTACGAATATCGCCCAAGATCCCAAGTTAATAAATACATAAAAACTTACAGTACAACTATTTTCTTATTGTCCCTCAGCAATCATCGCATTTCCGAATATAAACGAATGCTAATTTCCATGTCCATAAATTATTAGATTTATCGTGTATAATAATTTGAATTCTGAACTAAGTACTTAATTGTTGTTTTGTTTAGATTTCCGTTTGAACTGTAAAAATATTTATGCCTTCGACTTTAGCAGCTTTCCTCCCATTTTTTAAATAAAATTACATTATATTGACATATGACTACTCTATATACTTCCAAGTTGGTTGAGAGGGTCCGGTCTGCACCAAGTGCAAAGGGCAACTGACAGAAATCCGATGACTAACGTAAAACGAAGTTTACCGAGCGACATTAAGAAAATAGTTGTACTGTACTAATATTATAAATTGGAAAGTTTGGATGGATGGATTTGTTACTCTGAACGCTGAACGGATCTGGATGAAATTAGGCACAAAGGGATGAAAAAGGCTACTTTTATCCCCGTATAATGTTTCCTTGGGATGATAAAACACTTTTCACGCGGGTGAAGCCGCTGGCAGAAGCTAGTAACAGAAATATGAAACAAAGACGGCGGGACAAGTCTGACTCCTACTGAAGAACTGACCCACATTTGCGGACTTTTCACGTGAACCTAAGACAATTTGAAAATAGATCACTAATCAAAAGTATTATTTTTTCTAAAAGGCTTTTAAAAACATTATCTAAAATTTAAAACCAATAAGAGATTAATCAATCAAAAGGCACCCATTCAGCAATTTTGATTTATCTTTTATTCAATTTTCTTCGCCCACAATCAAACATAATTCATAAGTACCTAATCTGATTCTGATTCCATAAAATGCTGTGTTTACATTGAACTTACATTTTAATTAAATAAATCATCGTATCTAAGTAAGCCGCAAAGAATGGGTGCGGTTACGTACTTAGTACGACAATATGAAGATGTTAATGTTGTTGTTAATATGTTGATGTTGTTTTCTATACTCTTTGAATTTAAATCTAAGCAGTCAAAGAAATAGAGCATATTTTGCTGTAGCAACGTGGTTTCCGGCTAGTTATGTGAGGTGGACCGCGCGGCAGCCAAACGGTTTCCATGTGGACGGAATTCTTCTCGTATAAACGACCTCTTAGCTTAGCCCCTGAGCTCAGTAAAAATGTAATTACAAAAATAAGTTTGAAACATAAAAATATACTTTGGCAGATTTATACCCTTTTTATGACGGTTTCACTAATTAATTAACATGAAAGCTGTGTAAAATATGTAATTGCGTATAAACACGCAGTTTAATTTATAGTGAAGTACTTTTTACTCTTACGGTAAGCTTAATTGGGGGTGAATGACTGTAGGGTATATAACAACAAAATGTATTGAAAAAGGCACATAATCTCAATTATTTAAAACTAGCTGTCCCACGCGGCTTCGCTCTTGTCAACTGGCTACCTACAAACCCATCTTCCCTACCTACCTTAGTCTACCTACACTACATACATGATTGTTGCGTAACTTTAACCGCTGACGCAGCGCACGCAACGGAAACTCTCAAAAAGGAATAATTTTGCCCGGTTTTGTAACATTTTTCATTTATGCTCCGCTCCTATTGGTCTTAGCGTGATGTTATATACCCTATAACCTTCCTTGATAAATGGACTATCCAACACATAAAGAATTTTTCAATTCCAACCAGTAGTTCCTGAGATTATCGCGTTCAAACAAACAAACAAACTTACAAGTTCATAATTACAAGTCATCATACATTCATTAAAATTAATACATTGAAACAAAATTCATTGTAAAAAAATAAATCAATAACATAAAATACATCATGATTAGAAATCATTAAAATTAGTCGATATTCGTAGCATATATTAAAAGATCCTTACCGTCGGTTGGCACTCTGGTGGACTTCGAGCCAATACCTGTTGATCGGATGGACCAATCCTCACTAACGACCCTTATAGGACCCTGGAAAAAGACGCGCGTATATGTGGTAAGTACAGGAAATTAACTTCTGCCAGTGGGTTCACTCGCGTACATGTTGGCAATTATCCCCGGGCAACCTAATATCCTGAAGGGAAATGGCGTCCTTCTGTGAGATCGTGAAAGTCTAGAAGGAGGCCGCTGAATGCGATCGTGGTGGGGATCTTCCCGCTCGTAGAAGAAGGCGTAGATGCAATCCCTCGTCACCTAAAATGCCGAAACCCCGCCTGTATTATAAGCGGGTGCAACTCCGGGATCGAAACCGCTCAGATTGGAGGCTCTGTCTGCCCACCAATTGATTCCAGGAAAGACGGTGGCACAGTAATCACGTGCTGCCGTGCACAGCGAACCGCGTTTTCAGTCTCCTCAGGGACATGCCCTAACAGGCGTTGCACAGAATTCATTCAGTTCGGGGATATTTTAGGAGATTTTAAGAGTTCATAGGGTTCTACGTGCTGATGGTGATCACCGAGGTGGTGGCACTCATTGGTCTTTTCGGGTCATTGTATAATAGGCCAAAGGAGCGAACCCTCGAGTAAAAGCTAGTTTATATTTTCAGAAAATACATAGAATAGCTATAATACATCTGAATAACCTTCCATCAGAATACAAACAATATATAAAAAAACCTAGTTTTTCAGCACGAGTTTGGATTCCACACGTCGTATTTTTAACCCCCGACGGAAAAGGAGGTGTGTTTTAAGTTTGACGTGTGTACCTGTGTATGTTTGTATGCGTATATCTGTCTGGGGCATCATAGCTCCTAAACGGATGAACCGATTTTGATTTGGTTTGTTTTTGTTTGAAAGATGGCTTTATCGAGAGGAGAACCCTCTCGATAAAGTCACCTTTCAAACTCTAGCTTCTATTGATGAAAATCGGTTCAGTCTTGCAATAGTTATGGGCGTTTTACTTTTTGAATCGGGCTGTTTTCGCAAGATATAGTGTCATAATTACGTGTTTAATACATTGTCGATCAAAGCGCTTCTACTACTAGATAAATTATGCAGCATGCAATAAAAATGACACGGTCTTTTTTTAATTTTACTTGTTTATGCAAAATGTGCCAGAAAACTTTTGAACGCACACAAATCTGAGGCCTGCCAATTAAAATGTTTCATAGCCTATCCCAGCATTAGATTAATAAACAAACTGTCGAATAAACACAGAAATGGAGGGTTTTTCGAGCACGAACGTGATTTCAAATGAACAAAAAATATTGTTGAGTTTTTATACCAATGTGTTACTGAGTTACCAATGTGTTACTTTTATTTTTGACAGTAACTAAAAATACGGTCAAAATTTTTGTACAAAAATAAAACCAGGCGTTACTTAGATTTTACTGGTGCATTGAAAATACCGAAAATAAAGATATGCTTAGCATTTTCCCAACTATTTTCCTAACTATTTCCTTTCTTATGATATTGTTATATAATATTTTTTTATTATCTTTAACTCATGTTTATCTTTAACTTTTCTGTTTCTATTTTGTAACATGTACTATTTGATGTATGTATGTTTATGTATAAAATTTTATAATTTATTTACCCAAAAAGATTATACAAAAAATAACAACTTAAAAACTAGTAATCTATTAGATCAGAGCAGAGATCAGAGATATTCACACAGTACAAATACAATAAAGGTTGCCTGAAAGAATTTGTCGGAAGAGTCAGAAGAGACTCAGAGTCAGTCTTGAAGTATTAAAAAAAATATGGAAATGTCTTACCGGTTCTATGTTTTATAAGTTCAATACAATATAGGAGCATCTGCAACCGAACTAGGTAAAAATCCTCGGTCTCGGTATACGGCGCCAAACCTCTCAGAAAGCTATTTGCATACAAAAGTTATAGTATTTTATATAGTTATATAATTTTTATGTATTATTTTTTTAATGTAGCAGTACGCCATAAGTTACCCCCTGTTTTATTTTATGTTCATTAAGTCCATCCAAAGGTTGTCCCTCCATATCAAGCAGGAGACAGAACAAACAAGGCCAATAGGCACAAAGGGTCGTTTACAACTGGGATAAACCCAGTTGCCTTGCACCACGGATAAAAATTAACATTAATATTAATGGGTTTTTTTTCGGAGTCCTGACAAACAAAAATTGTCAAAGTTGTGATGCGGCCCATCCACAAACTAAACTCGTCAATCTTGTAAGTCAACCCGTGTGACTGTTATCATTTGGCCTCGACAGCTTTTACCTCTATACAAAACGCAAGTCCGATTCTGCTTGGAGTATTGCAGCCACCTTTGCGATGGCTCAGCTAAATATCAACATGCCGCGCTTAACTCGGTGGAACGCAGAGCTCAGATGCTCATTGGGGACGTTGAATTGGTGGATGCCAAACTTCACTGCTTGGCTCATCGCCGCAATGTTGCCTGCTTGTCGGTCTTCTACAGACTGTACTTCGGTGAGTGTGCTCTAGAACTCCACGACCTCATCCCACTGGCCCACTTCTATCTTCGGACATCTAGACCCACTGCAAGTTATCATCTTTACCTGCCATTCCATCAATTCGCACCAAGCGCTTCCAAACATCCTTCATAATGCGCACAGGGATAGAGTGGAACTCACTGCCTGCGTCCGTGTTTCGAAACGCATTCAACCCGAGTCTCTAAAAAGTTAGAGAGAAAAGGCTCCTTCTGGGTAAGCTCACTCCATCATTGACTTTGTCTCTGTCACCTCTGACCTAGACTAGAATCAAGAGCAAACCCATTTCAATCAAGGAGTCTTGTAAGTCAAGAGTAAATGGGTTTTTTTCTAGGCAAGCGTGCTTCACCGTTTACCATACCATCGCTTACCATCAGGTGAGATAGTGGTCAAGCGCAAATCTATAGATTACAAAAACAAATATACAAAAATAAATGAAAACCGACATCTTTTTCTGCTACGTTTATCTCACAAACAATCTCGATAACTTATTACTAACACCACAAACTATCAAGTCAGTCCTCATTAAAACTAGAGTTCTATCATCGATACGTCTGTGGTCTAGTACTGTAGAGGTGCCCACTCTTCATATCGATAGATCTTCGTCAAAGCAACACTAATAAGTGAAGTTGTCTTGTTAGTGTGGCACAGTTTTTTTTAATTACTGCTCGATGGTTTACTTTTGTAAGAATATTTTGTGGGTATTATTATATGGGACTAGTCATAACTTCACGAAGCTGAACTGCACGATGCTCTCCACGACGCAAAAGACACACATAGATGGCGCAAAACACTAATGATAAACATGAAACATATTATTAGCATAATGAAATTCAGCATAATGATCATTACGCATAATGTTATTAGGAACAAATGTTTTGCCATAATGTATATTGCCATAAATGCTGATCTAATACTATTGGCATCACAGACATATGTCTAACTATATGATAACGCGATTGTATGTACTTCGCGTGCCAAAAAACGGACTAAAATTACGATCAATGATCGTAATCGGAGATTTTCATTTAGCATTATCGGGACCGGAAATCCACCGAAATCTAGAAAAATGGCTTTTTATGCCATATTGAGCTGTAAAGAATGTATATAAAAAGTTGACCGAGGCATTGGAAATGTTTTCTTTCATTGGTAAGTAAATTTGTTTTTAGATTGTTTGTGAAAAAGTGGCACGCTTGGTTTTCATGCATGGTGGGACTTACGTTAGATGTATGTCTATGGTTGGCATAATAATAATGATGCAAAATCTTACAAAGTATAATGTTATAAATGCATAATGATACATAATGTTCTTTGGAATAAAACAAACGTGTTCGCGGCTCAAGGGTGACCCAACGGCCACCACGCCGCAAGTTACCCTATTTAAATTGAGTCCTTATACCAAATATATTTAAATATACATTTTAAGCTTAGATAAAACAATTTCCAGTCGCTTCAAATTGATATTAAAATTTTCGATATTTTGAAAATTGACATTTTACCCATAAAATTATTATGTCGAATAAATATTATGCCTTAAATACTTATGCAACTCCAAATTATGGCAAAAGAAATTGGACCAAATGATAGTTATGCTAACCTTTGCATTTTGCCAAAGTATTATAATGCCGCAGTATTATTATGTAGAAACGTTATGCCAAACCATATAATGCCTAAAAAAAATGGCCAATAGGGAGATTCCGGGCGCAAACTGGTGAAAGAAAAGTTGTTTCCATTAAGGATGGTATCACGACCCTCAGTAATGAGGAATACGATGCGTGGAGGTGGAGTCATAGCTTGCGGCATGTGGGTGCATTATACACCTGTACTGCCCACCTCTGTGGAGAATAAGATCTTGTCCAAATGAATGCAAATGCCGTTCTATTCTTCAAAAAACTTTCATCATTCCTCGTCATCACATTGGTAATCAGCAGCCAAATTGGGTATGTGAGTTCGGCAGAGGTAATGATGGCAAAATGTATGACTAGATGAAAGAGTAACACATACCCTTCATTTTTTTTCATCAAAATCCGCCAACGCGTTTGGTCTCTAGAACGCCAAAAAGGAACAAACATAAATACATAAATAGAATGATAAACACATGATGATTTTTTACCCGAGTGCCGAAGGAGGGTATCCTTCGGCACTCGGGTAAAAAATCATTTAACAATATAAAAAATAGAGGGCCACCAGTGTCGGGAACAGCGTCTAGGCCACCGGTGGTTAGGGCTCCAGAGACAGGAACCTTCTCACAATGCGAGCCGTAACGAGGAATACTACCTTCTGTATCAGGCCCTTGATCCAACCGCGCAATGAAAGCCTCGACAGATGGTCATCGAGGCTATTGGCCATCATGCCGTTGGCTGTAAAGACAATCGGTACAATGATTGCCGAGTCCACATTGCACATGTCGACAAACTCGTGTGCTAAGTTGAGATACTTTATTTGCTTCTCTTTCTCAGCTTTCACGAGGTTCTCGTCGTTATTTTTATTATTATTTACTTGATGGGATCTAAATACAATATTAAAGTAGTTAGCCTTTTCTAAAATAGTACCAGCAACCTTAATGCGTAATGAATTCGGCAAGGCAAAGGGCAAAGAACATGAATAGTCGATTACTCATACTCTTTGCCCTTTGACTCGTCAAATTCATTACACAATAAGGCTGCCGGTCATTGAGAACGAGATAACGTTGCAGTCTGCAGGTAAACTTGCGAATCCCTGATACTGGTCGACGCTGTGAAATGCGAAACTATCAATTGCTGAGTTGCAAAGCTGAAGCATTTCCATGGTATCGACATCTGTAACTTTGTTTCGAGCAAACTGTTCGTTTGCTGTTAAGGTATGAGATGAAATAACTTGCTAGAACACAATTTCTGAATATAGATGATATTTTTGTTAATTTTTTATTTATTCGTCACTTTTTAGTTATTTGGTATACGTCCAATTTCCATTTAAACCATTTATAACCAAACTACATCTCATAACGATTCCAATAATCCCAAACACGACTAGGACACATTGTTTTATTTCGGGGTTCCAGTGCCTACCTTACGGCTTCATCATCTGACCAGTTCGATGGTACCATTTTCATCAGTAGGTACCATTTATTTAGAAGTATTTGCTTCGTCATAGTCGGTTAACTATTCGAGATATCTTATAACAGTGACATACTTAGCATTAAGGAGTTCTAGTTGCCATCTGTGGTCTTCACCAAATAATACTTTTTGAGTGCAAATTTTTGAATTGTTGATGAAAATACATAAATCGCTATATGTATGGCTATAAAATTTGAGAAGCTTCCTCGATTTCTCCAGGATTCCATCATCAGATCCTGACCTGATGAACATGGAACCAACTGGAAATTATACCCTTTCAAATAAAAGAAGAATTTTCCAATTCGGATCAGGCGTCTTTGGGTAATCGCGGAACATACATAAAAAAAGAAACCTATTCTGACGAAACTGATCGTTCCGCTTTTTTTTTAAGTCGGTTAAAAAGATAGTTTATTATTAAACGCATAAAAATATTTGTTCTCTTCGGAAACCGAACCCACGGCACGCAGCGCAACAGCCGATCGCTCAACCACTGCGCCAACTAATATACACCCTGAAATTTAATTGGTTGTTTTCCCGCGGCAGAACGACTTGCCTTAAGGAGTACTTTCGAAGTATAGAGTTAAAGTAAATCAATAACGATGTTTCTGTTTTAAAATAATTAAAAAAATATTCATCAACTCGAAAAAGTGAGTAACAATAGTAACTCTGGACGTAACTTGTAGGTACTAGGTACTACTCGTGTCACCACCTACAAAGAAAACCGATGCACAAAATAATGTCAAACCAAAATAAACTCTCGCACGTGGTGATACGGCATAAAAGTTTGCACGCAAAACAAACGAGCGAGCCACAAGCCGACAAAGCAAAGACCGATTTATTAAATGTTTAAAGTAAAATAAGCTCTCGCGTGTAATTATACGGCATAATCTAGCCCGCGCGTAACATGATCAAACGGAGCCGCCTTCGAACCTAATCCTTTCGACGGTGACCTAGCACCCGGGTCAACGGCCTGCTGTCGTTCGGCCGTAGATATCGGGAGGTATACTATTGGTTCGTGATCGCTTTCGAGTTTAGTTTTTCACAATGTTAAATATGCCAGTTTTTGTTTCTAATATTTTATATAACTACGAAACAATTGTATTACATAGACAAAACCATTTCGCTGCGGGAAAACAACCATTTAAATTTCACGGTGTATACTCGTATAATAGCAGATGTCGTCAAGTAATATATATAAAGCAGATGTTTAAAAATAAAACATTTTCTTCCAGTCGACCTTAGGGTGATGCAGAGGTAAAATATGGCAGGTGCAACTAAATGAATAAAACTAATAGAAAAATGAATATAAATAAAACAATTTAATATGTATATATATATAAATATATACTAAGATACATACATACATATAAATAATTTTAAACCGAATCCAACAAATCAACTTTGTGATGATTCTGCAAACTTCTTGCGAATCTGCTCGCGTGCCTTCAATTTGAAAGGAAACCGACTGTTGCCGTCCTGACGTTCTGAAGGAGCGCATTCCAAAGTACAAGAACAATTATCTTCAATCAAGTGAAAAGACCCAAAAATGGTTAGAAGATAACCTTACAAATATGTTAGTAAAAACTGACACTATACTAAACACAACAATTAAAAAAATACAACAAATAACATAATAATGTGGATCACCGATGGGGACCCCATGAGAGATGGCGCAACAACGGCCCAAGTACACGGTCTAGGCGACTCGCAATCATTCATAGGATACTATTGGAGTTATCGCACATTCTGCGCACCAGGGACCTTTTACGCATGGTTATGTAAAACCAAGCTAGATGTGCATCTGCGGACATCCCCGACGCACTACAGAATAAATACTTAGTATGTTTAAAATAATTAAAACACCAGTTATTTTGGGTTCTTTGAGAATTTATATCAATATCCCCAATATGATAAGTTGCATAAACATCAGAATGATGTTCAGTAAAAAATATTCTTAATGTCTCTCAGCAAACTTCACGTTTCGTCAGTTGTCGAATTTCTATCAGTTGGCCTTTGCACTTAATCTAATTTATTTTAAATTATTCATTAAAAGTCTTTTTTTTAAACAAGCTTTTTTCGTTTTCTTCTCAGCAAACTCTTTCATTCGATACCCATATCATGGCAGTGCATCAAAAATTACTAGTCCGCCATCTTGGGCCGTCCGCCATATTGGATTTAGAATGTCGCCACTTAGCTAACCATGCATTATCATCCAAACTAAACATGTATGCAAAATTTCATCTTATTCGGTAGAGGATAACTGTTTTGAAATTCAGTTGCAAGATTTGACCCGAACACATATATACATATATTGCAAGTTTAATAAAAGCTTGTAAAATGGGAGGAAACCTGCTGTTTTTACAACTATAAACTATATATTTCACACGGAAATCAAATAAAACAACAACAAAGTACTTAGTTCTGAATTCAAATAATTATACACGATAAATCTAATCTATATCTAATCTAATCGAATAATCTAAATCTAATCGTTAAGCCGTTGGTTAATCTTTGACAGTCGTTACGGGTAAACAGAAGCTTGAAATCTAACACCAGTCTTGCCAAGGGGTACCGTGTTACCCAGTTACTGGGTTGTGGAGGTCAGATAGGCAGTCGCTCCACGTGAAACACTAGTGCTCAGCTGAATCCGGTAAGACTGGAAGCCGACCCCAATATAGATGGGAAAAGGCTAGGCAGATTGATTGATACACGATAAATGTCATAATTGATGAACATGGAAATAAACATTTGTTTGTATTCGGAAATGTGATAATTGCCGAGGGTCATTAAGAAAATTAGTAGGGAAATAAGTATTCTTAAACAAAACTTGATAAAAGTTAGTTGCCTACTAAAAAAAACAGAAGCAATGAAATGAAAAACAGTAACTTCTTATTTCATTATTCTGTACCTTGTTACACTTTTTCTAGTTATTTTAAAGGTAATGAAAAATAAAAGGATCTTTTACTTCGCGTGCCTTCGGAGTTCCGAGGCGTTGATTAAAGTTTGCCTCGAGAAACTTTTTGATCGCGACACGAAATGTTAAAAACTTTGAAGTTAGTAGGGAGTTTATCTAGAGCAGGTAAAAGCGAATTTCTGGCCTATAGGCGCAGCAGTTAAATGAATTATACTAAGAATAAAATAATATTGTAGTCATATAAATGTTCGTGGCTGCATAATTACTAACAGCCCCACGGTTCGACCAACAACGTGAAGCATCAATCAATCAATATCTTTATTCTGAATCATACGAGTAGGTAGATACATAATTCAGGTTTTAAATAATTAAATTGTGATCAGCTATGGGCGGAATCCTTCAGAAATACAATAGTTACATAGAAATTACATTAAAATGCCATTATTATTAAACATTACAAACAAATTTACATTATTATTGAAACATTAATAACAAATTTACATTATTATTAAAACGTTACTATCAAATTTACATTATTATTAAAACATTACAAACAAATTTACATTATTATTAAAACATTACATTGTTACAAATTATTAAAATTTCACATAAAATATAAAAAAAAGATAAATAAAATGGAATAAATTTAGGTAGATACAAATCAGCCACCGAACGCATCATGACTAAGGGACAAATCAATGCTCCAATACAGTCCCGTATTGTAGCAGTGATTTATCTGATAGCAAGTCTTTTATAGAGTAGTACCACTTGTTTACTAACAGATCATGGAGATATTTTTTTTCATTTCCGTAACTATTCTAATAGCATATTATTAAAGATGCGTGAAGCTGTACAAAAGATACTTTCATTCATTAGATGAATATTGCTAGTTACTGCGTGAAATTTGTCCTTACGGCGTATACGCGTGTAGTTATTATACATGTCAATATGATTTTTGACAAATACTGGAACCTCAAATATTATATTACACATGGCAGTGTTAATACGTTCATCTTTGTAAAATATGGCTAATGTTCAGTTTCATATAAGTTGAATATGGCCCCGATGCAACGATTTTGAGCAATGAAAGCACGTTCCTTGTCTATAGTGTTGCACCAAAATTTGACACCGTAACCTTGGTAAGTTGTTAGTAAAGTAGTCAAATTCGCTATTTTCCCCAATCTGCGAAGCAACTCTTGCCGAGATCAAACCGTGGGTGGGTGATCATCTTAACAAACCGAGATTTCTGTGCGTCTGAAAGCATGTAAAGCCATTGATCCTGCCTGTCTCTGACAATCTTTATGGGTATTCAGAAGCCAGAAAATCTGAAACAAGTCTTGGCTGTATCGTTTTACCCATTTATTAGAGGTCAAATAGGCAGCCACTCCATGTAAAATACAGAATACCGATGACACTGGCAGCCGGCCCTTACATAGTTGGGATCGGCTGGGCAGATTGATAACACTAATCACACGAATATTTTAAAGGTTTGTGTTGTGTCTGTTTTTATGTTTGTTATCTCTTCACGCTCAAACGGCTGTACAGATCTTACTTTTAACGCGGGCGAAGCCGCTGGCAAAGCTAATAATATCATCATTATCATAATTTCAGCCGAAAGCCGTCCACTGCTGGACATGGGCCTCCCCCAGGCGTCGCCACATTGACCGATCCCGTGCGTCTCGCATCCAGAGCCTTCCCGCAACCTTAACCAGGTCATCGGTCCACCTAGTGGGAGGCCTTCCAACGTATCGTCTGCCGGTTCGCGGCCGCCATTCCAGAACCTTTCGGCCCCATCGGCCATCCGTTCTGCGAGCAATGTGCCCTGCCCACTGCCACTTAAGTTTGGCAATTCTCCGGGCTATGTCGGTAACTTTGGTTCTGCTGCGGATATCATCATTTCTAACGTGATCTCGTAAGGAAATTCCGAGCATAGTCCTCTCCATTGCCCTTTGGGTGACTTTAAGCTTTCTGATAAGGCTCATTGTGAGCGACCACGTCTCGATCCCATAGGTGATCACTGGCAACACACACTGGTCATAGACTTTTGTCTTAAGAAACTGCGGTAAATTGGACGAGAAGATACCACGCAACTTTCAGCGAATATCTTGAGGATATTCTGAGTATAAGGCACGCCACCCTGGTCGACACACTCCCGATCTTCATCACGTTGTTCACAAGGGACTTGTGGACGATAAACCCGACATCACCCTGGGACTGGCATAAAACATAATATATAGCAGCGTCATAAAATGTACCCATGATTAACGGCATATTTAAGGAATGTATTGACATTCCTTAACTACGCCGTTAATCATGGGTACAACCGTTAATTGTAACTGTAGATAAAATTTATGATAGAGTGGTATGAAGATTCACAGCAAAGTAGAACATGTGACTCTCTATTTTGTTTCCTTTTGTAACTATTTAACCAATACCTGTATTGACTAACGTCTTCAATTAAATAAGTTAATCGTTTTTACCACAGACATAAATCTAAACAGATAACGCAAGTCCCTCCATCTGTATGAAAACCAAACGTGCCACTTTTTCACAAACAATTTGAAAATAAATTTACTTACCAATGAAAGAAAACATTTCTAATGCTTCGGCCAACTTTTTCTATACATTCTTTTAATATTTAATATTAAGATACAACTACTATTTAAATAAATGTAAAAATACTAAAGTAGCTTATACACGATATTCCAGACTAAAAATAAAGTGTATACTCAAAACTCACGTGACTATATATATATAACTAAGCCAATAAGAAAAACTTGATTACATCTTAAACAAAATCGTTATTTATTCGACTCGTACAACTCCCACGCATCAAGATGTAGGCGGCTTATTCTTAAGACAAAGAGCCACAAACTTAATGTTGTACAAATACTAACTTATTCATACTAAATGAACCTTTTGTTTCAATGTAAGTTAAATAAAATAAAGAGAATATCTTATTAGTTTTGGGGACGGCAATAGACGATGTTTTTATTCTTGGATATCCACTGTTAAATTCAAACATGAATCCGAGCCTCTGAAAGCTTGATAATAAATTTTCAGTAGGTATTGGACAAGGCTTTTGACAGTGCAAGCAAAGGGTAGTCAAAAAAATATCTTCCTGTATCGTATAGGTGGATAAAATCAAGTCAATCTATCACTCAAGTTGGCAGCGGGGTTAACTGACTGTCCAGGGACAGGCGAGGTTATTATAGTTCTCGCCAAACTTCTTGGCCGCCCTGAAGTTAACTACAACGGCTGCACTGTAGTTAATTTCATACAAAAACGACTGTATAAGGATGAGAGTGACCGTTTATTATTACTTATATTATTATGATGTAGTTTCATTATTATCAGGTTTCAGTCATGTAAGGTTTGAGTCGTTATTATTTAGTAATGTGACTTTTTAAAAGCTTACTCTAAGCGTAATAACTTGACCGTCTGGGTAAAAATATGTTAAAATACAAGGAGACAATGCTCGCGCCTATTATAAAAAATTTAAACTGTCTCAGACGAAATGTGGGTATTGCATCTTTGCATTACAATTTGGAGAATACGATTCCTGAATTCTCTCTTACGTTATTTTTTGACTACGAAGAATCATTAAATTTTTATAAAACTACTCCATCCACCTCCCTGGGTTGACTGGTATAGAATACCTGAGTCATCAAATACACCATTGTACCTTCGCACATGAAGTTTGAAATCTAAATTTTATTATATAAAAGGCAACGTCTCGACTGACATATCAACGCCCAGCTTAAGCCACTGTTGAGAGAAGTTTGAAATTTTGAGCGGGTATTCATTTTTAACCGACTTACCAAAAAGGAAGAGGTTCTATGTTCGACTTGGTTTTTTTATTATTATTTATGTTCACCGATATCTCCGTCTTTCTTTTTTTCTAATTATTTTTGAAAGAGTATGTTCCTAAATTGGTCCCATTTTAATTTGGTAAAGATCTGCTGAAGAACTTCGGAGCTATACAACTCTTCAATAAATAAAGGCAAATCTCTCGGGATTGCTTCAATCGCATGTCTGTTTATTGTTTATAACATTTCATAACATATAAGGACAATAAGGACAATTAACAATAAGGACAATTATCGATCGATTTCCTTGGCATCGATCATGGCTAAGGTATTGGACAGTCTGCTTGATTAATGTTTGAAAAAACAAAATACTCCATGAAGCACAGTTTGGGTTTCAGCCCGGCCTGTCAACTGTCATCTTAAGTCTGAAGCATACTGTACAATATTACACTGATCGTAAGACGCCGGTGTACCGCTGGCAGATATCCGGACTCTGTTCCTGAGATTATAAAACTTAATGGACTTCACTTAAACAGAGTGTCCAAATTTAAATATCTTGGACATTTCATCACCGACGACCTTAGGGATGATATAGACATTGAGAGGGAGCGCAGGGCACTGGCGGTCAGGGGTAACATGTTGGCGCGTAGATTTTCGCGTTGCTCTGACCTAGAATAGAATAGAATAGAATAGAATACTCTTTATTATGTACACCATAAAAGTTATGTTCCATAACGCAAAAAATTGGTACCTACCAAGACACCGACCTCCAAAAATAAAGTTATTTTTCACTTTGTAGTTTTCTTATTTGGAAGACGGTAGTATTTTTTTGCAAAAATGTTTTTTATACCCTGTAGGTATCATTTAAGAAATAATTTTTCGAAATTCTAAAGGGGTGAAATAGGGGATAAAAGTTTGACTGGACATATTTATTTACTCTAAGACCGTCGGGAGCTCAGTTAGATTTTCCACAACTGACCAGGAGACCAGAACCCCAAAGTTAAACAAAAAACTGGGGTGGACTTACGACATGATGGCGACTCTCAAACTATCAGGAGAACAGAAACATAAAGAAAAGAAGTATATACGGGGATGTAATCATGTGTGGTAAAAACTCTCGAACTACCAGGAAATCAGAATCATGAAGAAGTAGATCAAAAATCACAAAATCTAGTAAATAAATAATACATCATGCAATCCTAAACTTAAGATCTGGGAGGTAACCATAAGCTCTTAGAGCATGTTTATTTCGACAGATTTATATGACATGTACCCATATGTCCCTGTTTTCCAGTCGCACCATGATAGTTGACACGTCATGTACGGGGGCAGAAATGGCCAAGGTCAAAAGAGATCAATGGAGCAAACTTGCTAAATCAATGCTCATTCTCTTTCTTAGAGATGAGGCAATTTGCCTCGCAGTAGATTTATTCTTTCTAATATTATAAATGCGAAACTTTGGATGGATGGATGTATGTTTGTTACTAAATCACGCCAGAATCGCTGAACGGATCCGAATGAAATTTGGCACGGAGATAGATTATATTCTGGAATAGCACATAGGCTACTTTTTATTCCGGTATAATATTCCCTTGGGATGATAAAACACTTTTCATGCGGGCGAAGCCGCTGGCAGAAGCTATTAATAAATAAACGTCACAGCCTGACATTGCCAGGAATAAATATCAAATCCATCTCATTTTTCATCTTCACAATACAAACAAAACTTTAAGATGTAAATAAAAGCTTAAGAAAGATGCTAAGTTATAGCCAGAAATCTCGTGGAGCAATAACAAAAGAATTAAAAATTGCTCCACTTTCTAGGCAATAACTTAAATGAAACTTACAGCTTGTGCAGGATAAGAAAATTGCACAGAATATTCCTTTCTCACCACAGAGGTTCGAGACGCCTCAGCGGCCTCTGCTAGAGACAGCAAATTGTCAAAGCTTTACATACAAAGCAAGCTTGTCGGTGAGTGTCGCCATTTCAGATCTACCTAGCATTTTCCCAAATATGTTTGAGTTGGCTTCCAGTGCAACTGAATATAGCTGAATAACAATACTTTATATGAAGCAACTGCTTAGCGGAAACACCTGCACCAAGCGAGGCCTTTGGAAGGCCAGCGGTAAAGCTTTCGACCTGGCTGAGCACTGGTCGATAAATATCTAAATAAGTAAGAATGATCAATACGAAGAAGAAAAAGGAGCAGAAAATGGCGAGGTGGGAGAAGAGAAAGACTGCTTAACTGCTCCACAACTCTGTATTACTATACAGGGATATGGAGCAGTTAAGCAGCCTTTAAAACTACCAGGATATCAACAGGGTAGGATAAATAAACTAGCAATCAACCTGTTGTGTTCAACGAGAGCGGATAGAAGAATACTCAAAGACTAAATAATATATACTCACTTTAGAATCAGTTTATCAATATTATTATAATTAAAATTATAGATTATTTCTTAGGTACACTTGCGTAACATCTATTCTCCAGAGTTTTTCATCCAAAAACGTGCTCAAGCTAACTCTAAAAGCCCGTCATCATTTTTTTCGTTCCCGCCTACCGTTCATATTTTGCTTCATTTTTTTTTTAAACGCAGAATCGTACATTCGAATGCATTTCAAAATGTAGCCATAGCGAATAAACTTAAAAATTTAATCAAATTAAATTAAATCTTAATAAAACCTATCACATGTAACTGACACACTCCCTTGTCAACAACACTGTTAGATTTCCTGGCTTCCGTGTACCTTACACGATTGCCAAAGAGTTCCAAATGACAGCCGGGACCAACTGCAAGACACGGAGGAGTCTTGATAAACAGTTGAAGATCACGGATCCATGAACGGACCCCGGCAAGCATTGCTTACCGTAGAAGATCGACCCATGCGGTTGTCATTACGAGTGACTGTCACTCATAAAAATTTACGCTCTGTGTCAATAGGGATATTTCCTGGGTAGTCATATGATAATTCTATTTAGACCGTCATTGAGGTTTTCAAATAATATTGGACCTGTCACGTCGAAGTACAGTCAGGCCACAAAAATCCTTTAGCACGTCAATAATCATTATCGCGTGCACAGTAGCGTGTATTCATTCATGTGTGAGTGAATTCAACGCAAACATTTATTCGTCATACGGTATAAATACGAAAAGGTGGCTGTGAGGTCAATACTAGACAAAGATAAAGATATAGTTTTATTTTCTTCTAATTAGTATTCGCACTTAGTCAATCCAAACCTAAAGCTAAAATTCGAACTCTTTGTCATCAGTTCATTTGGCTAAGATCAGAAATATATGACTTGTAAGCAAGAGACTGTGGGTTCGATTCCCATATGATTTATTGAGATCGATTTTGTATTTTCGTTACTTTTTTTATTATATATTTTTTATGTTTAAATTAATGTTATGTTATAAGTAATATATAAATTTAAATGCTTTATATATAAATATTGGTATATAATACTTTTGATCAGAAAATTACAAAAAGGAATCATATTGTAGGTTAAAATAAAATAATAGTGGGTAATTTCAAACATATATAATTAAATTAGGTAACAAGTTTGCTTCTATGAACAATTGTTTCTATGTCTTAACTTTATTGAGATTATAGCTTAATTTTTCATTTTCTCATGGAGAAAAGAAGATTGAAGTTTAATCCCAATTTTAAAAACATAACCTAACTTACGTGTATAACTATAGATATTATGACCAGTATATTTCTTGTAATAAACATCCTATTCATTAATATTTAGTTACACCTCCATTATTGTCAATGCAACTAAGTAGACGTCGACGCATGGAGGCGACAATGTTTGCACATATATCTGTGCCACGTAAATCCTCCCATATTTGAGTGCAATGGGATTTAAGCTGCTCAGAAGTTCTCTCATCTCGTGCTTTCCATCTTTGAACCATTAAACCCCATATATTTTCAATGGGGTTAAGATCAGGGGATCGAGCTGGCCATGGAATAACTTTAATATCAGTATGCTGACTAAACCACTCTTTTACAACACTGGCACGATGTATCGGACAATTATCTTGAACAAAACTTAGTTCACCAAAGTCTTCAGTTGGATAAACATTACGCACAGTTGGTAGCATTATGTCATTTAAAACTTCGACGTAATTATAACTATCTTCAAACTACCTTCTTCCTCGAACCTCTTTACCCAACGGCTCACAGTATTTCTCTAAAAAACAAAAATATTTTATTACACACTTGCAACTAGCGATTTATGAATAGGTATCATACGCCGCAACTATCATCATACCTAAAATAATCCTTAAAAATAACTTACACTTAAACCGGTTTCGGAAGAAATTTGAGAAATATTGAGCCCATTTCTATGCAAAGCGACAATATTTGCCCTGGCATCAATAGGAATATTAGCTTGCATCTCGAATCAGATATTCAAACAACACAATAATCGCAATAATAACACAAGTACTCTTAATAAAGTTCGCCAACTAACAACATCGTAGGTAATTACTTCTTCAATCCAGTAAGTTTATTTTATTTTACACTCACCCACATTTATTTAATTTTGTTACAAGTTCAACTAATAAGAAACATTATTCTCATCGAGTAATATCAAAGATAGATATTATTTTAAAATTCTCGATAAAAACACAAAAAGATCGACTTAGCTGGGGTTCGAAAGCAGGTCTCAACGTGTGAAACAACCAATGCGTTAACCACTCAGCCAGATAGCTATATGGCAATAGTACCGAAATTAAATACAACTATCTTAATACGCCGCCACGATATGACAGACTAGATAGTATTATACAAATGATCATTCTACCGTACTCTTTCTTAATAAATAATGATGAAAGAGTGCGATATACGAGACGTGTATGTGTGCAAAAGGTTTGTTATATTGAAAGGTCGTAAGTGCGACTTGCTTTAATGCAATAAATTTGTAAAACTGCTAATGGATTTATGCATGCGATAGTACCTATGAATTATAGGACCACCATCATCAACTCCAATGCCTGGAGGCAATTCCTTCATTCTTGATAGGAACGGGTGAATTTTAATAACACACAACACTGGATTGAAACTCAAAGTATTTATTTGACTTAGTTACAGGCACTTTGAGTTTTCAGACGAACTTGAAGCTAAAACCACATTGTGTGGCTCGTAGGATCGCAAGTCCCTCGTCGATCTCTGGAGAAGATCCAACAAGAAACCCCAGGATACTATTTTTTTTTTTTTATAGTTTACACAATATTTTTATTAGTTTGCACATGACAATTAGCGTAACATGTTTTTTTTAGGTTTTCAAACATCTAAACAATTAGATTTATCAATCAGTTATTATTTTACACCCAGAGT
Source organism: Orthosia gracilis (assembly GCA_947562075.1). Taxonomy (NCBI): domain Eukaryota; kingdom Metazoa; phylum Arthropoda; class Insecta; order Lepidoptera; family Noctuidae; genus Orthosia; species Orthosia gracilis. The sequence continues at coordinate 30,370,142 of OX387274.1, read as the reverse complement.
ACGCTCGATGCGCGTTCTAAGTGGGCGGAACTTCCATATTGTTTTTGTTTAGACACTAATTTGCATTACTTGGATAGTTGAATAAAGCTAGCAAACAATATTAAATTGCTGCTCAGTTAATTATTTTAACATTAAACAACCCAGCAACAACCCACAAATACAAAGTTGTTCGTAGATTATTATTAAATAAAATAGACTTATCATCACAAAACTATCCAAGTTTCCGGTGATCTGAATATCTTACTAATCAGAAGGTTTCTTATTATAACAAAGGTGTGTAAAATAGTCTTATGACTTTTTAGTATTTAATCATTAACTCAAATTTGTTTAGTTCTCGTATTAAATTATTAAATCTAGTTATTGGTCATTGAAACTATATCATCCGCCATTGTTGACAACTTTGCGTAATAAGAATAACATTAGGTCATAATCAAGCTCATTTACATCGTCAAATATGCAATTGTTAAAATGAGAACAAATCTAAAAGTCCTACAATAAGTGTTCCCGTTTTATTTAAACATCTTGTATTAATTAAACATTAAAATTAGCTTATCAAATGATCTTCATTCAAACAAATCAATAACTGATTCCACAATAAGCAAATAGATGGCACTGAACCCAAAAACCAACATAAATAGACATTGAAATAGTTCTAGCGATATCTCAGAGATGACAGATTAACGAGTTTGTGTTAATTGACAATTAAAATGATTAATTAGGATAATGAATTAGCAAATTAATGGTTTAGCATAAGCATATAGTTATATTGTATGTCGTTTGTGACAATTAAATACTTTTTCTTTCTTTTCTTTCAAATTCACGCCTACGCGGTGACAGACCCGTATTTTTTGCTTTATCAAATAAATAAAAATTTAGAAAGAAATGCGCATAAAAGTGCAGGAGTGACGTCACTTCGTCAGTATAAAGAGTAGCACACCGACTTCACACGATATTTCAACGTACTGTATCGTCCTATTTTTTTTGTTAACGAGGCAAAAGAAAAAATACGTGTCCAATATTAGGTTACCTAACTAACGAACTAAATAGATATTTTTTGTCAACTACCTTCTGTGCTATTCACCACTATGACTACTGATGGCTATGACGACTGAAATATTGTGCTCAGCCTAAATTATGTTTCAGGCATTATTAGTAATGGCGTCTCGACTCTACTCGTGGCCGGCGCAGCTGTTCCATGCTCTGTGTTTTACACCGAGATTAGAATACTGGAAAAGTGGTTCTAAATGGAATAGCATCATATTTTCTTGTTTGTAATAGTTGTATTTCACTGAAACGGTTAAATATGTAGCGGTTTTGTACTATGTCGCGCTTTCTAGCTGAAACTTTGAATTCTGAGAAATTCTTTAAAAGCTCCTTTTGTTATCACCAGGAGACATTGCTGTTGTGTAATCGATAAGGATTAACGTTATTTAGAGAGAGTGTTTAACACTAAATCTTACTATTCTTATCAATGTGAAATGATTTTTTTAATAATTAATCACGCCTCAACAGCTGATCGGATTTGAATGAACAAAACAAATTGATTGGGATTCTGGATCTTAGATAATTTTCCTCGCGGTAGTACGTTCTCTTCGTATAAAATCCAATTTCAAAAGGGCAAAGCTTCTGACAAAAGCTTAGCAAAGTTATGTTCCAAATATTTGTATCAAATGGAAAAGCAGGTCATATGCAGGGTTAAATATTAATAATTATTTATTTCAATCAACTTTGGATCATACAATTAAACTAAATTAAAAATTATTCATCAACTTTGGATCATACATTTAAACTAAATGTATATTATTATATTACCTCTAGTTTTGCTATAAGTTCGAACTTTGATCATCTTGAAGGTCGATTCATGAATATTTTTATTTATTTATTTAAACATCATGTACAACTAAATTAAAAATTATTATTATTAATCAAATTATAGAATTACATTTAAATTGAAAATTATACATTAAATTAATTATATTACGTAAATAAAATTAACCCGCCGATGTGCATATGGGCCGAAAAGTTCTGGAATGGCGACCGCGAACCGGAAAATGATGCGTTGGAAGGCCTCCTACGAGGTGGACCGATGACCTGGTTAAGGTTACGGGAATGCGCTGGATGCAAAACGCACGGTATCGGTCAATGTGGTGACGCCTGTGGGAGGCCTATGTACAGCAGTGGACGTCTTTCAGCTGAAATGATGATGACGATGAAACAAAATTAAAACAATATCTTAACATTAGTCAGTACGTGAACCAAGCAATAATGGTTCACGTAATGTAAGTCGAAAAGTTCCGCAAAAGCGTTCAGGATACTATTGCGGCTGTGTCCGCACCCTACACACCAGGGATGTGCACCGCTTGCGCATGATTGTATGGAGACAATCCTCACGCGCCTCGGCAAACATACCCGACGCGCTACAGAAGCGAGGCAGTCCCAAGAGCACCCTAAACGTTGTTGTATTGGGCGCATAGAGCGCTGTACTGTTTCTGCGTGTAATCCTACCACAGACTGTTTGTTTAAAAGGACGTCCAAAATGGTCAAAATCCAAGGGGTGTAAAAAGGACTATTTTGACGCCCCTTGAACACCGACAAAACAGCACCCTATGCTCCCTTTCAATGTCCGCATCGTCGTTGAGGTCAGAGGTCAATAAATGTCCAAGATACTTAAACGTATCAACTATATTAAGTGACCTTCCGTTGGGTTTAATTGCTGGTAAGTAATCAGGACAGAATTTACAGACTCTTGGCCCGAAAGACCATGCACTCTTGTTCCTGTTACATAAAACAAACCATGTTCTTCAGCATACTTTTCACAGATGCCAATCAGCCTTGACACACCACAGATAGAGGCGCTCAGCGACACCATGTCGTCAGCGTAACTGATATTGTTTAGGCTTACTTACACCTCCAATATGGCAACCGACAAGCGTGAAATAGGAAAGGTTCGAAAGCTTTTAATGTTTATAAGCTTTAACAAAACATTCCACTTAAAAGTTATAAGTTCGCATGAGCACCGTAGTGTTCATGGGTAATCCTTTCAAAATTCCAATTTAAGTCCAAAATTACGAAATGCGCTTAAAACATCTGTGACTTCGACTCTGAACATGAGTTTTGAATATTCTGTGTTCAAGTTGCTGTCTTTGTATTCGATCTCTTGAAAGCGCCTCTAACGATCGGCGATGGGACGACCAGGCTGGAATACCTACGTTTCGTTGAGTTCTCTACATTACCCGGTTTTCGAGGCGGTCAGAGATAAACTCGACAAACTGAATTAGGTAATTTACCTATGTTTTCAATATTTGTAAGTATGTGAGAACCATGTTCCTATCTATCAAATGAATGGATTTATCTGTCAGTCATTGTAATAGTTTATACTGTATGTTTTATAGTAGTGTTATACTGGATGTATGTAGCAATGTAGATATGAGTGTAAATATTCTAAAACACGTTTTTAAAGAGTTGGTGTGGAGTTTCATGCCCGTTCTTCTCTATAACAATCTACCTTTGCGAATGGACGATAGAATCAATTATTATTATTTTTTAAATTTAAATCTTTGTCGTTCAAAAGCCGGCTTAGTGACCTAATTGAAATAAAGAATTTGACTATTGTTTTAGAGAACAACATACTTAATGTCAACTCTAAAACAGGATCTAATACCTTATTAAATCTTTAATACCAGAGGAGATTTCTCTAAATGCTTAAATAAATTAACGTTTTTGTCTCAGTCTCAAACTGACAAAAACATCAGACAATGATTTTTGAATTGAGTACCTATTTGAGGACGTGTCAAACCCTAGATTCGAGCCAAATTTTAAAAGGTTTTCAGTCTAAAGTATAGTTTGACAAATACTCGAAGAAGGTTATACTAATCGATAATTCTTCCATATAAAGGTAATCTGGCGATTACTCTGTTTGACAGTGTACATTCAAAATAAAAAATGATATCAATTTGTCTCATCATTATCTAGCCCAGTATGGAAAAAAAAGTAAAAAAAAAATATTTGAAAGTTATGAGCGTCGAAAGTTCCATATTTTAACACTAATTTTGACGCATCTGTGGGCATAAGAAGAAGGAAAATTACGAAATGGCCTCCATACAGGGATAGATTAGTTATTCAACAATGCAAATAATTTTATTTTGAATAATAAGATATGATTGAGTCGTTTTTGCATGATATCTAGACTCCCAAAGGTCTGTTTATAAAATTTCGCGCGCTCGTTTTTGTCCTAAATCATCAACCATTTCAATAAAATTTGCAAAAGTATTAATTCGTACACGAACTAGCATCTTACTGCTCATCACAGCATTTATCTCTTTCGCGCTTGTTGTTGGATGAGATAGCATGCATTTTAACCTCGCGCACAAAATAGTTCAAGCCGTCGACTAGTGGAACCTTAACCTCAAATACTCAATTAAGAAAACAGCCCTAATTTCTCTAAAATTTGACAAGTTTTTGATTTCGACGGTCGCTGAGGCGAGATTGCACCTAGTGGTATATCTTTTTAAAGTAGGTACGAGAAATAAACTTCAGGCCTAAATTGAACTGATATTAAGATTACAGCGCAACAGTAAAAGTATCTACATTAACTAAGTTATTATGTTATGTTGTTACTTTCCCATTGACATCGATGTGGATAAATTTGTTGATGCGCAATGAGCCCTGTTCCCTCACCCCTTTTATATATGTTTGTTTTATTATCAGTCTTATGTTTATGTATAAACTTAATCCTTTACTATGTGCAATCATGATTGTTTAGAAGTCAAATAATACATATGTTTTACTACAAATAAGCAATGTAACCTCTTGCCTGCATTTTCATTAAAATTAATTAAATAATCGGATCGCAATTACCGCTTTTTGAAATAAATCAAGCGTTAACGTTTCCGATTCCGTCTGATGAATTCCTTTTTAATTAAAATTAAATATAAATTAAATGTTCCCTTGAAGAATGTAAAGGAAATTTATTATTGGTTTGTGGATTGAAGATCCTGTTCGATTAGAATCTATAAATAAATCTTTTCTGACTTCTATGTCTGAAAGTGGCTTCAGTGTCTGAAAAGTTGTGTGCAATTCAGTTGTCATGGTATGGGCATGTGATGCGGAGGAATGAGGAAACAAGTGCGAATGGGAATCGCGCACTGAGGGTTCCGTAAAGAAATCCACATTCGCCAAAATAATTAGGTAACATTACTGACACTCATAAACAATGAAAGAACCGAATATTGCTCTAACAAAGGAACAAAATTAACTTTCCGTTCGTTAACTTTTATCCCTATACACCAATATAGGTCGCGGTCAGTTTACCAACTGCAAATAAGTTTAGTTTAATCTTTATGTTTGATGTAAATACACATTTGCAGTTTTCAGATTTTTTCCTTTACTGTGCTATAAGACATTTCTTCTTCCCAAATTTCATGATTCTAGGTCTAAGGGAAGTACCCTTTTAGTTTTTGATTCCCTTACGATTCCACAAGTATGTGACATAAACGGCTATATCTTTTGATCGCGTTGATTTAGAAGTTTGATTTTTACACAGCTATAAGGGATTGCAGACCTGAGTATATCATATTAATTTCAACTTGATACCTCCAGGCATTTCAGAGAAAAAGCTTGACATACGGAAAGACAGACAGACAACGAAGTGATCCTATAAGGTTTCCTTTTTTCTTATAAGGAATGGAACCCCTAAAATGTCGTTAGGAAAGTTTTGAATATGAAGGAGAGTAGAAAACATGGTGCACCGAAGTTTTATAATTTTATATAGATTTTTGAGCTAACATAAACATAATATTACGTCTAGTCAGAGATGTAGGTAATGTCAACTTTTGTGTTAATGCAAAAACACAAACGCACAAAACAGCAGAAAACGGACTACAAACGCAAAAATCCTCGTTTAGTTCATAAATGACGATTTTTACGTATGTAGTCCGTTTTCTTACTTAAAACATATTTCTCAAGTCATCTCATAACGTATTTACGAACTCAGTATAAATTATTGGTCTGCAATCGACGTAGCTAGGACGTATTTCGTGGCTCGTCAACCAAATGAGAATAACTACGGGTCACTTAACTTCCCAATACGGAAAGCCGATAATAAACCAATCTATAAATAGACACACTAATTATCACGTGCACTGAATTTCATGCTAGATCAGTCTCTGACCATTTGTTGGCGGTCTTAGGCATTTTCGATCTTTGCTTTACTATTGGCTTAGGAGCTCGTCGTAATTTATATGTGGCACGGGTCGATCTTCAAGCTTAAGGTTGCCCTAGTCGATTATTCTTTCGTACAGACGTAGTCTGGCGATTACTCCGCTGTTTGACGGTGTACATTCAAAATAAAAAATGATATCAATTTGTCTCATCATTATCTAGCCCTGTATGGAAATAAAAGGGTAAAAAAAAATGTGAATTTGAAAGTTTTGAGCGTCGATAGTTCCATATTTCAACATTAATTTTAAAGCATCTTTGGGCGCAATAAATACCATCAGATTAAGGAAAATTGCAAAACAGTCACCATACAGGAACAGATTAATAGTTTAACAGTGCAAATAATTTTATTTTGTACAGGTACATTTAGTAGTTTTTTCATGTTATCCATACTCCCAAAGGTCAGTTTTTTAAATTTGGAATGCTCGTTTTTGTCCTAAATCATTACCCATTTTGCTACAAATTTGCATTCGTACGCGAACAAGAAGCTAGTTCACGTACGAATGCAAATTTGTAGCGTTTACAAGCGATATTTCTTTGTTCCTGATTATTAATCATCTACCTTCCTCCGATATATATATTTATGTTTGGAAAAGGGAAATCCGTGACTATTGTATTACCGTATGCTTGTCGTGTTAGTCCATTGGTTCCAGTTTGGATTCCTAGTTTCAGTCCTCGAAAAGGGAAATCCGGCATTTCTTGTCCATTCATCACCTTTTAGATACAATTTTCTTTCTTGTTTTAAAAGTCCTTTTAATATATAATTGAAACAATTTAACTTTTACTCGGTTATTGTAATTTTTATCAAGAAATTCTTAGTAGCAGTCTCAGACTAAATTTCTAGCAATTGCCGAAATAGGGGTTTTCCTATGAGGCACCTCTGACTACCGAGTTCAGAGAATATTCTATGCGATCTTAATTTTAATTCTTGAATAATAAAAGGTTGAATACTCCTACACTAACGAGAGTTCACAAAACAGCTGCAAACACGCGACTCCCGCCTCCTATGCAGATTGCGTTTGAACTCAGCTTGTGGTACTTAGACCCGAGCTGAATTGTAGGCCACAACCACAAGAGGAGAAACTTGACATGAGCACATGATATTTATGTATTAGTAGACTGCTGTGGAATTTGATGAATTGTGAACTCGAAATCAGATAAATGGCTGTCATAATGATGACTACATCATCATCAACAACATTTCAACAGAACGCCATTTGGGATCGGCAGAAGTCTTCTTCTGCCATACCTTCATCTCAGCTGCCTCCCATTACTTAACTTAGGCCTCCACTGTGCGATAATTCTATGTCAACTTCATCATCATAATTAGCAGCCTTTTTACACGACTGCCGAAGGAGTGTAATTTGTTTATCAGTCTATGTGTGTATGTATGTTTGTACCTATGTGGCGTTCTAGAGACCAAACGCGTCGGCCGATTTTGATGATTCTTACGTCAATCGATTCGTATTAACCTTGCGAGTGTCACTGCAACATTGAAATTGGAAAAATAGAAAAATGGCGGATTTAGGCGCTTAAAACATATAAACAAAAAAAGTTAAATAAAAAAAACCCGATTAGTTAAGAAGCGAACTAAAAAGACGTAAACAAGAAAAAAATCATGCTTTGCAGTCGGAGGATACATCTGGTTTTGAACACTCAGATCGCGAATATGTATTCTCCGACTGCACAGCATGATTTTCTTCTTCTTTGCGTCTTTTTAGTTGCAGTCGGTTTTTTTGATTTTTTAATTAACTTTTTTTCACCCACTTTCTCTGGTCTGTGTCTCTGCGGGTTTCAATCCTAATCAACGATATAGCTAATATAATAAATTTACCTTAAACGTTCACACGGCTGAGAAAAAGGTGCCCTCTGTATAAGAGACACTGACTGTATCTAAAATGTTACTGTGCCCATCAGGTCTATAATTGTTTCTGTACAATTCAATTTGAATTTGATGAAAGTGTCCGCGATAATGTTAGCTTAGCTGACAAAAAAGTGGATATTTCAGATAAACCATCTTATTTATTTTCATTAAGTGACCGCGAAGCAGAAGAAGTTACGTTTGAAGGCCTCCCACCAGGTGGACCAATGACCTGGTGAAGGTTGCGGGGATCCGCTGGATGCGAGACGCACGGGTCCGATCAATGTGGCGACGCTTGGGGTAGGCCTATGTCCAGCAGTGGACGTCTTTCGGCTGATATGATGATGATGATGAAGTGATCAGAGACTTAATGACATTTTCAGTAACCCGGTGTTTACAGATAGATTGAAATTTAACAGATTGTTTTTTTTTTGTGATATTCATGAAAAAGAATTAGTCATTCTTACGTAGTAAAATATGGACTGTGAAGGGCACTTTACAAATCAGGTATTGCCAAAACCCACCTTTTCAAATAAAAAATCTGTGGACATATTGAATTGAAAAAATTGTCCTTTATCAGTTGGTCCCTTCCTGTAGCAAATTAGACCTGGCTCACGATTAATTCAAACGAAACGGATTTAGGGTTCTGTATACAAACTGTCTTAACAAATACTATTACGAAAACACGATTTCTGCATTAATTAATTAAAGTTGAGTATTTGTCAAACCCCCTGCCTCTTACAGAGAGGAGGCCTGTGTCCCAGCAGTGTCAACATTGAAAAGGATGATGATGATGATGATTTGGTCAAACTCTTGTTTAGTCTGAAAAACTGTCAATTTTTGGGTTACCTATCAAAAGTTCGAAAAACATTTGACCGAATTTCATTTCACCTAAAACTTTTCAACTATTATCGTTTCTTTTTTTTTTACTTCATCGAATTCACGTCTGCCACTGTCTCAGTTGACCTATTACCAATAAGAATTTTTTCGTTACTCCGACGTTTCGTTTGGTCGATTTTTTTTACCGAATTTTCACTTAGCCGAAATAACATTTGTTTGAAATATTTATCTTTATACGCACATCAAAATACTAAGTGAAAGAAAAACAGTGGGCGAATACAATTATTTAAAACACGAATTGAAAAAAAAAATACTCTGTCTCCAGGGTCTAAAGTAACCTAACATGAAGGAGATGACGGTCATCCCCTTCGAACCTAACCTATCTGTATCAGGGACCAGGGCCCCTTTCAATTCCCGAGCTCGCTTCGCTCGCTCTTGGACTTATTCTTTGAAATAATTAATTAATTGAAATAATAAATTAATAAATAAAAAATGTCTAATCCATGACAGCTAAAATGCATTTATCATTTGCATGAAAATTCAAATTAAATACGTAAACACAGACAAGACTGCGTGAAGTCGGTTTGGAGCGATTCGTTTCTGCCACTAGAGCGGGAGAGGTCATTGGTTGACATCAAATCCAAAAAAAAAAGGGGTAAGTGTCCGTCCGTCTGACTATCCATCCGACCATCTTTGCCTCTCTATCTATAAGTATATTTTGTGTGTTTGTCTGTCACTATTAGTAGAGCAGTATTCTCGCAAATACGACAAAGAATAACCATATTATTATATCGCGCTGGGTAAATGTTGCTAGTGTGTAAGGGCAATGAAGAGGAGGATGATGCTCGGAGTTCTTTGCGTGATCCAATCCGTAATAAAGATATCCTCAGGAGAACCGATATATCCTGAAGAATTGCCTAACTTAAGTGGCAGTGGGCAGGGCACATTGCTCGTGGAGCGAATAGTCGATGGGGCCGAAAAGTTCTGGAGTGGCGACTGCGAACCGGAAGACTCGGCGTTGGAAGTGGACCGTTGACCTGGTTAAACCTGCGCACTTGGGAGTGACCTATGTTTCACAATGGACGTCTTTCGCTTGAAATGATGATGTCGAATATTGTCACAGTCTGATAAAACTTATACCTACGGAACCCCTTATCACACGTAAACCACACTTACCCGTTTATTTCCACATGCATGCCCGTTCTATTTATTTTTAATTTACTTTTTCCTTTCATTGTGTTCGCGGTATAAATAAAACTCATTACCCTCCATATTGAGACAGGACACAGCTGCCTGACGATGTGGGTAGATTTTATTCCGTGACTGTATTTTTCATGCATATTTTTCTGTAGTGATATTGTTTTTCCCGGCAATTAACACTTTCTACCCGTTGGGATAGAAAAGGGTAATTTAGGGAATACGCGTTTTGTAACGGGTGGTAACGGAATACCCCTGACCTTCGTTAGTGAGCAGTTGTTCAATTTCAGCATTCATCATCATTATTTCAGCCGAAAGACTTCCACTGCTGGACATAGGCCTCCCCCAGGCGTCGCCACATTGACCGATCCGGTGCGTCTCGCATCCAGCGCCTTCCCGCAACCTTAACCAGGTCCTCGGTCCACCTACTGAGAGGCCTTCCAACGTATCGTATTGTCTTTGTCAAATGTTTAACCGTGGATGGTTTGTGTGAAGAATGCGAGTGGTGATTGACAGAGAAGAATGGAACTAACCACAAGTAACATAGAACAAGGTTAGAAGAATAATGATGAATGCAATAAACGTATTGGAAATACTTTCATTATGTGGGATGAAAGGGTGGAATATCCTGCCGGAGTCTATGTTTCCCGATAGCTACAATCTCGGGGTCTTTAAGTCAAGAGTGAATAGGTTACTTCTAGGCCTGCGTGCTTCACCGTCGACCACATCATCGCTTACCATCAGGTGAGATAGTGGTCAAGCGCGAGCCTATCTATCTATAATAAAAATTAATAGAAAGGAACTTTGTTCTGACATGAAAAATAAACAAAAAAAATGATTTGTTGGCCTTGCATGGTGATTAAGGCGATGGTGATTATTCCTATCGACTTACACCATCATATACCTGGCCTGGCAACTATGTTGAGGTCGGATACCAGTCTGAATAAAAGCAGCTAAATACCGATATAACGATTATACCCGTCAAATTATCGACTGTAAAGGTGCCTATATGTACGATAATTAACAGATCAATAAAGCAAAATGTTGTATTTTGATTTATCACAGATTCCCAACACTTTTACCAACATTACTTAGTTCCTAATATACATGACACGCTTTTTTCCTCTCACGCTTATATATTTTTGAGGTACTCACAATCTCTGGAGAATAGATACATTTTCTTCTAAGTCTGTACTTAGAGAGATGAAATTCTACCTGTCCTACTTTTGTTAAAGGCAGTCAAATATAACACGTTAAGTAATTAAGTTCCCACATATTTTTTTGGATTTGTAATATTGATTTATTTTTGTATGAAAGTTTTTTTTATTATTATTTCATGGTGATTCTCGGGACCCGAGGGTCCCGGACCTTTGAAAGGCGTACCAGGGACCGGAACCAACTTGCAGAGGCCTTTTTAGATATGTAGGATGAAGTGTGACACCAACCGGCGATTATCCCTGTATGCACTAGTGAGCACCCAAAGACAATCCCCGGCTGGTGTAGGACTATTGCAGATTATGGAGACAAAACACGTAGGGCTTTGGGTTTGGGAGCTTTCGTGGATCGACTACCTAAAACTATAGAAGGACTATTGGCCCCTGCCTGACCACTTTTGATCTACATGGTTATAAAATGGCAGGGGGTGAAAGGCACGCTCAACTAATGGGCCCCCATAAAGGGTCGCTAGCACTTTAGTGACGAAGCGCCAAGAGGGCAACATATACGGACGTACTTGAGGAGTGGAGAGATATATAACTATTATTATTTATATGATGGATGCGCAAGCCGCGCTTGACCACTATCTCACCTGATGGTAAGCGATGATATGGTGGACGATGAGGCACGCTTGCCTAGGAGAAACCTATTCACTTTTGATTTAAAGACTCCCAGTTTGTAGATATCAGAAAGTACAGATGCCTGCAGGGAATTCCACTCCTTTGCAATACGCGTAATAAAAGTATTGCCAAAACGTTTGGTGTGTATGGGTGCGATGTCCACCAAGTACCGATGACGCATCGCCGTACGTCTTGTAGTCCGATGATGAAACGGGCTAGGAGGAATTAGTTCATGCAATTTCAACGCACACTCCCCGAAATGTAACCGATAAAAAAACCGACAGGCATCAGCGCCGAGTTGCCACGGCGCTGATGTTCAAGGCTCTGGAGCCTAAATTCGACCAGTACCTCATTGCCAGAAAGCCTCTTGGCCCGTTTTTCGATCGACTCAAGTGCATCCAGCTGATACTTGGCAGATCCGTCCCAGAGATAAGAGCAGTTACTGAATGCATGATCGAACTTGCTACAACTGAGCTGCTGAGAGCAACTGTTCTGGCGTGAAGTACCGTCTCACCTTTGCGAGAATCCAACTTTTTGGTAGCCAGCTGAGCTTTTGCCTGCATGAATGGACCAAAATAGAGTGTTGATGTCAATGTAACTCCAAGAAGCTCAAGATCGTCCGTTATCGGCACGGTCACACCTCGGAAAGAAGGAGCCGGGTGGAATTGGCTCCTTTTAGCGGGAAAAGACACGCCTGAGTCTTAGCAGCATTGAACCTGACCAGATTGGCATCACCCCATTCGTTGACTGCCAAACCTTCAAAATAGTTATGAATAAGCCATTTTCAAATACTTAGTTATTTTTTCCAAAAATAATCTGACCCAAATCTTGCTAAAATTTTATGTAGCAAATCGTATTTTTATAAGAAGATATAAATGTTCGTAAAATATCTAAGGTAAACATAAGCCGATTACAAAAATATTTACACTGATCGAAAACTACAGTAAAGCATTTTTCCGGTCCAAAATCCTACTATACTCTGCACGGTGAGATATGAAAAACTTCCAATAATATATTTTATGAGTGACAATAATAATGACCGATAGAGATTTAATGACCGATAGAGTTGTAGTTAATATCATTTTAAAGTATCGTGTACCTACTTTAAAATGGTATTAACCATATTTCTCGATAGAGATATCAATGAAACGATGTTCATTGACTTCTTCCTCCAAACAACTTTGCCCGATATCTCTCGTTCGTATCGCAGGCACTAGATACCTATAAAATTACATGAACTCTTGTAATCAAAATTTGTTGGTCTGTTCCTACTTTTCTATACACCAAAAACTTACATACCCCAAGCATCAAGCAGCTGAACAACCCCGATCTATTTACCACTAACTCAATTGGTGTGTGCCTCGCCTCAGAACTCGCGAGGCCTCAATCCTACCCTGCGTCGAATAATCGTATTATTTCTGAACACTCCCCAGAGTCAAACCTAATGTTACCGCTGGAAAGGTACGAAATAATCATCTGTCTTTGTTAGTTTCAGTTTTGGAAAAGGTTGGGTCCTAACGTGTGACAAATCGCCACTTCAGGACAAATCAAGTAATATCTTACTTAAAACATATGGGAACGTATTCACTAACTTGGAAAAAATTAAGGCATCTTTGTCCCAGCAGCATAACTAAATAGTTTTTTGCATAACATCTCCCCTTTATCCACAGAAGTTTTAGGCAAAGGTAATATATTAAATAATATATATCTATACTAATCTCAGGAACTACTGGTTGGAATTGGATTTTTTTTTTGTGTTGGGTAGACCATTCATCGAGGAAGGTTATAGGCTATATAACATCACGCTAAGACCAATAGAAGCGGAGCATAAATGAAAAATGTTGCAAAAACGGAAAAAAAAATATTCCTTTTTGAGAGCTTCCGTTGCGTGCAGTACGTAAGCGGTTAAAGTTACGAAACAATCATGTATGTAGTATATAGGTCGGATAGGTCAGGTAGGTTAAATGGGTAGGTAGGTAGCCAGTTGACGGGAGCGAAGCCGCGTGGGATAGCTTTAGTATATACTTTAATGCCAAACATGGTTTTTACAACTTATTATAGTTTGACAAAACTCAACTTCAAATTCTTAATTCAGGAATCAGGGATAGTCTACCCGTGTTCCTTTAACGAAATAAAATGGTAACCAACAGAACCCATTACCAGCATTTTTGGCATTTTTGTCTGCTTATCTGTTTAGTTGTGCACGCATCACGTAAAATGTACGAAACCAATGTAGATAACTTTTATACGTAAAAACTTTGCGTAACTTGAAGTATTACTTAGTTTTTTTTTTTTTATTCAAAGTGTTCAAGAAATACAATATCACAACTTAAGCAATTCAGATACTCGGACCGTTGAAGTCCATATTCCATGGATGGCGTTGTGCATTTGACGTCTTTTTCTGAATGGCGGTGTTAAGATTCGCCGCGGAAGCATGATCCTAGAAAAAAAACTGGTAGGTAGGTAAGTCTCGGTAAGTAGGGTAGGATAGACAGTTAACGGACGGGAGCGAAGCCACGGGTACAGCTAGTATCTTTATTATTAAATATACAGACTTTGATATTTTATGTTAGGAAATAGTATCTATTCATTTTGTAGATATTCCTTTAAGAGCCACTGATACCAAAACTCAATATTTGCCGCAATATCATCATTATGTCCCAAAATCAGAAGAAAAAGATAACGACAAAAGGTAAACCGTAATAAAAAAGAATCCGTAGAACTATCTTTCTTTTATCCCCAAATGACTCAAGTATTGCCTAAGTCAACAAAGTAAGCAGAGACTTATTGTACTTGTTAATAAGTTAGACGACTACAATGATCTGTGTAAATATTTTGTTAAGGAATAAGCAGATAAAATTGCTCTATCATACTTCAGTAGACAAGTGGATGGGTCGCAAGTACTGCTGCTAAACGGTAAACGGAAGATCATTGTTTTTTTTTTTCAGGATTTGAAATCATCCAATGACTTCTCACGCTGTGGGTGAAGCGGGAGGGCGTGTCAGACATTTACTGACTAAAACCCACCCGTGATCCTTCAGTTGCTTGTGCTAGGGCCGCGGTAACTCTCTTTCAAATTTATCCGCGACCTAGACAGGCATCGGCCCTAGCGGACCCCGTCACTTTTGCTGACATCTCTTTGAAGCGCGCGTGGAACACTACGCGCCGTTAACTCGGGGCTGGTCCTTATCGGAAGGCGAGCTACCCGTTACTTTCCGTCCGCAAGCCCGCGCCTACGGTGGATGGGAATCAGCTTGCGACTCCCGACGCCCGGGGCGTCTCCTGCGGTGGCCATAGGCGTGAGAGCGTCTCCTTTGCGTCTCCCCCACGCGTTCCGCCTCCTCCTTTGCGAGCATTACTGCTTCGCAGAAGGAGGGGACAGCTTCTCATGCCCCCTCGCTCCAAACGGTAGATCTTAGGTTTGATAACGGGCTGAGTCATAGCGGGTTCTTGATTAGAAATCCTGGTAAGACAGTGTCACATTGTCTGCCTATCTGTGTGAGGTCAGTTTCTATTTCAACCAAATGGAGCTTCCAACATACTAGGACTTCACAATGAACGTTCCTGTGCCTTTCGTATCCAAGTCATCAATCCACTTAGAGGCAGGAACGCACCATCTTCCGGTACGCGGCCACTTTAGGACTTTACCCCACACTTTCATTACCTACTTGGAATTTGAAATCGTGATTGATAAATGTCGATAGGATCACCCTAGATACATATCCATACTGAATGCACTAACAAAATTAAAAAACATCTTCTATGAACGAATATCTTATTCTTTATTGCACACAGAACATAAATAAAGATACAAATACAATGGACAGTTTAGGTATGTACAAAGTCGAGCTTAATCCAAAAGTGTAACAGCAAACCTCAGTGTTAAAGGAAATTTGCATATTTATGAGAAAAGTGCACCCTAATGCACCACAAAATTCAAAGTCATTTAATATTTAAAATTCTTACACACTAAATAAACTAAACAGATACGTGTACAACACACAGTGTATAAACATAATATATAATACATAACTAAAATCTCACATTTATAAATACATATTTATGCGTCATGTTGATAGGAAACGTTCCTTTTCTTCTCTTGAAAACCTCCAATGCAACGCTATCCCGTATAGAATGTGGAAGAGTAGGCCAGAGGCGAACAGCACGAATAGTAAATGATCCACCGTAACGACTTGAGGAATGGGGAGGATAAAGAAGAAGAAGAGATGATGTGGAACGGCAAGGCATTCCTCTCGGAACAAAATACTCAAAGCGTTCCCGAAGATACGAAGAAGAGTTAGGATTGTAAAGAACAGAAAAGAGTAAAGATGGAGTGCGGATATCACAGCGACTCGAAAAGACATATACTTCAACCGCCTCCGAAATTCCGACACATGTTCATATTTTGGAAGGCCAAATATGAAGCGGATGCACAAATCATTTATCGGATGTCTTCAATGCTCAGATCAGATAACAATGAAATCTTCAAGATTAACAAATAAAATACAAAAGAAAGCACTCTAAAACAATAATCTTTTCTCCCGAAAAATGATTGCAGTACTTCTTAGACTTAGCTAAACAAAGCTAAGTACAGACAATTCTCTTCAAGAGAATGTGATATCTGTGTTGATCTTCGTAAGGGAATAAGTTGTATGATATGTTGTATCGTTGTGAGGCATAGTAGTAGATTGACTAGTAGACACCAAAATTTGTTTAAGGTATGATAAATAGTCTAATTTAAATAAAACACTTGACTGAATAAAAAGGAAAATTGAGAATTACAAAGACTTTAAAAGTCAGTCTTGCTATATATATATAGCTATACTTGAACTAACATAGAATATAATCCCCGGCACGTAAGTTGGCAAAAGTTGTCAGATGCGCAGAAGTCGTTTTTTAGATCTCTTTGGTAGTGAAGCGGGGCGCGGGGAACGTTTAGCACCGTTCCGAGCGCGCGATTGGTTGGTCAGTTGACACAAGGATCGACTGGCCAATCGTATCGCGACCACATTCCGTTCGCTCTATATGGTGGTTGGTCAGTTCGTGGAATATGCGCAAATTTGCCCCCACTACGCTATAATCTTGCCAACTTACGTGCCGGGCTCTATAACTACTAATACGATCAGTATTTCCTTACTGAGTTTTGTGTATGTGTTCCACCATTAATTTGCAATAGTATCTATAAATAAAATTCATCTTCTATACATATATACATCTTCTATACAAATAAATAAAATTGAAGTGTCTGATTCTAATATCAAAATAACAACGTTTTATTTAATGCATGTAAAACTGTATTGGTACAAATACGCAATTTTGTAGATTTTTCTCTGTATGAATGTCTGTCTGTATGTCTGTTTATTCCGGGTAATCTCCGAAACGGCTGGACCGATTTTGATGGGACTTTTACTCCTTATAGCTGATGTTATAATGAGTAACATAGGCTGCTTGCTTTGCTTGCTTGGCTATTTTGGCAAAAGAATTAGGGATGTGCGTAAAAAAACCCTTAATTATTTTTGAGTTTTACAGGTTTGACGCGGACGAAGTCGCGACAGCTAGTTTTTAATAAACAAACACGTATCCACATAAATTACTGAAGAATCTTAAATACTTGTACTATTAACCTACTCTTTTAAAAATATTACCGGGAAAACTAAAGTGAAGTGATCTTGAATTGAGCCCTCAATCCCTAGCTTAACGTGTGTTGACTTCACAATTCATCTTACTTTTATCGGTGATTTTTTTTTTACAGAAATTCTCAGTTTGTAGTGATTCTGTACCTATTTAAAGCTTGTAATAATAATAACAATACAGCCTTTTAACCCACTAACTAACAATTTAGTGGGTTAAAAGGCTTTGGAAGCTGATAACCACACCAAGTATTATAGTGTACTTATCTTGATGCTATTTTGTGAAACTCGGTGTCTCTTTTATATACCTACAAGTAGTCTATGGAAGCAGGTAAGTTAAGTATTCGCGATAAAAGGCAGTGTTCCTCCCAAGCGGATAGTGTTTCCTCGGAGAGCCTCTTACGGCACTTACGCACTAAGGCGGTGTGTACATAAATGAGGAATTTTAAAAGAAAATGTAGTGTCTGACGCATAAAAATGGTTTTTTAAGAAGTATTTAATACATTTTGATAGTTTGATTGGACAAGTTATGACGATAATTCATAGGATTATAGAAGTTATATTTTACTAGCTTCTCCTAGCGGCTTCGCCCGCGTGAAAACTTTTTTATTATCCTGAGGGAATTTTGCCAGGATAAAAAGTCACCATGTGCTATTCCCGACTATAATCTATCTCTGTCTGCTTGGGGTCTTTACTGGCCACTTTGGAACCAACGACATGCTCATGAAGACGGGTCTAACCGCGACACCCATGTGCAGGTTGTGTGGGGAAAATACGGAACGCACGAATCACTTCACACGAAAGTTCTTAGGTCATCGGATAACATGAAATTTAAAATGCCAATGCATTCCACTATCTTCCTAGACAAATCTTTTACTGTCCAGGCTGCTCGTCTATGGAATGCATTAAGTGTGACAATAAAACGCGCGCAATCACTACTGATCTTTAAAAGGTAAAGGAGCACTACCTGTCACTGTGATCTTATTCTTGTTGGAGCTGTATTGTTTTCTTGCCTGTACATTTATATGTACGTGTGTGTTTATATATATATTTTAGTTTTTTATATTTTGTGCTTCCTATGTTTGTAACTTATTATTTAATTTTAAAATTGCACCAAGTGCAACTCCATGTCATGTCCAGGCTATCTCTCTCCATTCTGGGTTGCCTGGAAGAGATCGCAGAATGCGATAAAGCCGCCTGTTGTATGTTTGTATTTATTTTAAGATTTCCGTATGTAATGTTTTATCTTGGTGTACAATAAAGTATAAATAAATAAACGCATGGAGCACCTTCAATCTGTGCACATACGATGCACTGGCTTGTAAGCGAATGAGTCTGCTAGGGGTTGGATATCCAAGACCAGAAGACTAAAGGCTCATATCTCCTAGTCTCGTTGTAAAACTCGTAAAGAAAGTTTTCAACAAGATTGGGGAGGAGTAGATTATCTAGAGGACCACAAAAGTTCCCAATGCAGGGTCGAAGTGTCCGAGTTATATCTCGGCCCCTCCACAAGACAAGATAAGAAAATCTCTGCCAAACCTAATTTCATCCAGATCCATTCAGCCGTTCTGGCGTGATTGAGTAACGATTTACACAGTCAAACCAACCATTCAAATCCAAACTTTCACATTTATAATATTAAGTAAGATTTTGTCATCCGCTCCAGATGCAACCCTGATGCTGACCACGATCCTCAGACATGAGGGACTGGCCAAGAGAGAGAGGAAGTTTTTTGTGTTGGATAGTCCATTTATCGAGGAAGGCTATATAACATCACGCTACGACCAATAGGAGCGGAGCTTAAATGAAAAAATGTTGCAAAAACGGGCAAACAATATTCCTTTTTGAGAGCTTCCGTTGCGTGCGCTGCGTAAGCGGTTAAATTTACGCAACAATCATGTATGTAGTGTAGTTAGGGTATGGTAGGTAGATGGGTAGGTACGTAGCCAGTTGAGGGGAACGACGCCGCGTGGGACAGCTAGTGGAGAAATAAGAGGCACAGGTTTTTCAGAATTTTCCTTAAAACTTCGCACTTTTTTCACGCATCAAAATATTAAATGTTCTAGATACATGTTTTAGCGATTAAATTGCGTAGGCGTGGGTATTGGCACAAGAGAGAGCTTAGGCCTATGCTTTGCAGTGTGGAAAATGATGATGTAGATGATGTTTTTCTGATCCTTTCACATAAAACAGCGTGGTAATTGCGTAGCATCTAAATTTATGGAATCTATCTCAATTTTTTTCATTGCGTGTTTTAGTTTGAGGAGTAGACAGATTTTCAAACACATGAAGCAATGGATAAGGAACTCTTTTCGGTTGTGATGCAAACTGTGGTTAAGTGTGTTACGCAAATACGGTGCAGAAGTAACATTATAAAAACCACGAGCGTGCGATCCAATACAAGAAATAGGGGCTATCACGATCAGCCTCTCCAAGATGTAGCCCGTGCAGTCCGTCCTTTGCCGAACTGGAAATCTCCAGGGCCGGACGGCCTGCATAACTTCTGGATAAAGCATTATGCTGAGCGATGACAATTTTGCGTGGTTGTGCCGCATACTCTGTATTTGTATTTAAGTTTTCCCTGTTTTTTTTTTATGGTATGCGTCGTCCCTGGCGCAAATAAACGTTTTTTCTTTCTTTCTTCTTTCTTTCTTTATAAAATGGCTACAAAGATCGCACGCTCGTTTGGCATTTCTATTACTTTTTACTATACACAAATTGACGGTATCACTTTACAAAACGAACCTAAGAAGAAGGCGTGTGCACAAGCCTCTAGTTACAAGCACATACATAATATATTTATCTGGAGTACAAGCAGTTACTTAAGAACCACTTACAAAGCTACACTTAGCAAGTTTAGATAAACCGTGCTCAAAATTGTGAGTAGTGTAGTTTTGCTAATTATACTAACGAGCTTCGCGATTACGAGGTTTTTTTATATTGTTTTTTTTTTCGGCACTTTGTACGTCCAAAATATAAAGTAAAACAAGAAATTGGTTTCACTGTCCATTTGAAAAGGTATACGCTTTACGGGACGGTCAAGGTTAAGCAATAATGGCCGAGGTCAATCCGTGGCTGGGAGACCGATACTCCTCCATGCCTCAGAAAGAACGTTAAACTGTTGGTCCCGGCTGACATTTGTATTGTTACTAGTGTAGTTTTGCTAATGATAGTAACGAGCTTCGCGATAACGTTGGTCCCGTCTGTCACCAGAGATTACGGATAGCCAGAAGCAAGATGATCTGATACCATGTCTTGTCAAGTGGTGTCGTGTTACCCAGCTACTGGGTTGTTATATACTACTAATAGAAAGTTCGTAAAATCATTCTAATAAAGGCGAAAGTTTGTGAGTGTGTGTTTGTATGTTTGATACTTCTTCACGCTCAAACAGCTGGATGGATCTGGATGAAATTTGGCGCAGAGGTAGATATCAGGAACATAGGATACTTTTTATCCCGGGAATGTGTTGCCTCGGGATGATATTCGACATTCACGCGGGCGAAGTCGCTGGCAGAAGCTAGTTAATAATAAAAGATCTCAATCACAAAATCTTCCTTTGATGTGACATACCACCACTCTTTGCGATGCTTCTGCTACGGCGTAGCGCTACTACGGGTAATCAAATGATTCGATTGTATTTGTATAAACATCTCGACGGGTATTCGCATGATTCGATTCGGAACATATTGGTTCTCGATGATTTTGACTCAATTCAATTATAATGCTACGTAGAATTTGCACGAATAGGATTACCACGTAACTTACGCGGTACATTTGTCCACCTAATATAAGTACACGAGTGTAGCTTTTCTGCTTTTAAGACTGATCAACTGCTACCATTTGAGTAAAAGTTTATGTCAAAGGATCGCAACCCCAAAAAATAATTACGTCAGTATTAATTTGCACTTTTTCGTAAGCGCCATCTTTGATTTTGATTTTAAGTCAATTTTCATATTACATTGATTGTATTCTCGTAGCCCAAATATTACAAACAAATGATATTTCTTTCGAATAGTTTTATCCAAGAGCCAGTCAACATTTTATTCGATTGAAAAACCCTCAAGGGACTCATTCGATAGCTAAATCGATTCGCTTGGTCGCGTCCCTGTTCCCTGCCGGATGTTTATTTCATGCGATATGATCGATTCTTGTCGTTTCCACTCGATTTCATATCGATTCATAGGGAGGAAGGCTTTGTGTTTGTGCGAACAAATGAATGTAAAATGTAGATGAAAACGTGAATTGATATTTAAGCGACGTAGACCGTGATTTTTTAGAAAACATGTAGGAAAAGATCTATGTGTAAATTGGAGTAATTTTTACACGACTACGACGAAGCAAAAGAGAGGTTTATGTTTTTGACCGGTATGTGTGTATGTATATGTTACGGCTAATACCCGAAGTGCGGCTACACTTAGTATTAGTGCGGCTACACCTAGTTTTAGCCGGTTAGAACTAGATGACGGGAGCTGAGTTCGCTCGCTTTGCTCGCTCACTTCAGCTCCCGTCATCTCGTTCGAACCTAACCTGTCCGTGTCGGGGTGCCCTAAGCTCCGGCTAATACTAGGTGTAGCCGCACTTCGGGTATTAGCCGTAACATATATATGTTCATCTGTTCCTTCATAACTCATAAACTACTTATCATAATTTGACAAATGAGGTATCGTTGGAAGCGTCTCGTTTTGCTGGTTATAGGTTATGTGACGTCACATTAAATTGAATATGGCGCCCTCTAGGGGGGCCGAAGACAAGAACTTCTTTTTTTAATCGTTTTCGTATGCTACTTTGCAGAATGTCCTTTTGTATTTGTACATTTTGTGTACAATAATGAATAAGAATGTATCGCAGGTGGCATACGACCACGGTTATCCTCTGAACACCACTATGAATATGTATGAAATAAAATAAATTATTTATTACATGTAAGTTGTATAAAGATTAAACAGACATGCGTTTGCAGCAATCCCGAGAGATTTGCCGTTTTTTTATTGAAGAGTTATGTTGTATTTCTCCGAAGTTCTTTATCAGATTTTCACCAAATTAAAATGGGACCAATTTTGGATCATATTCTTTCAAAGAAACAAAGAATTTTTAAAATCGGTCTACAATTGACGGAGAAATCGGTGAACAAAACAAACATAAAGTCGAACATAGAACAGCCTCCTTATTGAAAAATCGTTTAAAAAAAATGCACAAGCCACCAATCAAAACGTCATATTCATAAATCTGTCGGTACACGTGTACCCATGACGTCAACCTCGAGCTATGACGCGATAGTATACAAATGTGCGCTCTTAAAACGCATCTGGAGGCTGCTACTAACTTATGGGAGGTGTTATGATGGTGAGATGAATGTCGCAAGCTAAGCAGTCTGTTAGCCAGTAGGTGGTAAAAATATTCGAAAAAAAAAACAAAACTGTCTTTAGTTAATCAGTTTGAAAAAGTGTTACCCACCCACTTTGTAGTAGTTAAGGATTTTTTTTTTTTACCTTCTACTTTAACAAGTTGAACCTCACGTAAGCTTAATGAGCTGTTGGTAATAAATAGCCCCAATATTTGTAATCCTGACACGGTCAGGAGACGTCGCGGGACACCACGCAAAATATGGTTTAATGAGCTAAAATATAATGAACGACTAGGTATCACAGTTCGAGTAAATATGTGTCTTATCTTAGGTCTTATTGTGAGTACACACGTACGTACATACTGGATAAACTTGCTCGATATCTAGCAAGTACGAACGTGTGTACCATGCAAGTCTAAAGACAAATGCTCGAAGCCAACAAAAATGTTCGACTCGAACAAAATTCAAACGTCCATAATCCTTGCTCGACGTTCGAAGCAAACATTTTTGTACGTGTAGCCGCAATATCGAACATGTTAGTCGTGATTGATATTTTTATGAAGAGGGTGTGGTGCGCAGCTAAAATGTCGGACTTTCGTTCATTTTCTCGGGATTTTGTGGAACAGTTCATAAATATGTATCGGGAGGAAAAGTGCTTGTGGAAAACTACGTTAAAAGAATATAGTGTTAAGGGTAAAAGAAAAGCAGCTTATGGACGTTTGATGCCCACCAAACACAACAACGAATCATCCATTGCTCGAAGAGTTTCAACGCACACTAAACATGTTCTTCAAGCAAGTTTTTAACGTGTAGACGCAAGGTGGCACATGTATGGAGAACAGTTTTGTTCGATGAGACTTGCTTGATGAGCATGTAGGCACCTGTGTACCCAAGATTAGGCGAGTCTTGTGCCATCAACCGGGTACAAATCCAGATTCCTTGCTTCTACTGAAAAGTAAAATAGAATAGCTGTGTGTACGAGTAATGTCAAATAAAATTTCTGAATTACGAATTTGAATTTGAGTATTGGTCGAACTTGTGTCTCAAGACAAAAGTCTATGACCAGTGTGTGTGCCAGTGATCATCTATGGGACCGAGACGTGGTCGCTCATAATGGGCCTTATCAGAACGCTTAAAGTTACCCAAAGGGCAATGGAGAGGGCTATGCTCGGAATTTCCTTACGTGATCACGTCAGAAATGAGGATATCCCGAGGACAAAGCCCGGAGAATTGCCAAACTTAAGTAGCAGTGGGCAGGGTACATTGCTCGCAGAACGGATGACCGATGAGGCTGAAAAGTTCTGGAATGGCGACCGTGAAACCGAGAGACCATACGTTGGAAGGCCTCCCACTAGGTGGACCGATGACCTGGTTAAGGTTACGGGAAGGCTGGATGCGAGACGCACGGGATCGGTCAATGTGGCGACGCCTGGGGGAGGCCTATGTCCAGCAGTGGACGTCTTTCGGCTGAAATAATCATGATAATGATGATTGGTCGATCTTGTTTAGCCTAAAAATCTGTCAAATTTTTGCATCAAGATAGGGTTTGACACTAAGGTTTTTCGCTACAAATTCTCAACTCGGAAAATGGCCAATACAATAAAATAGCCAAAGCGTAACCTACTCAAAATAACTCAAGTAAGCCATCTCCGCCAGTTCATAATAACTTTCTAAAACAGACAGAGTCAGCGTATTCCCATTAATAATAAAACTGCGAATCATGCCTTTCATATAATACAGTATCAAGTGTAAAAATAAACGTCTCGGGATAATAAATAGGATATATATCATAATCTTGTATGGTGATGACAGACTTTGTTCGGGATGGAACATCGGCGAGAATTTTGATTCCCTGCAAAGTATTATTTTTCACAGACAGATTTATTTTCATATTTATACTAATATTATAAAGCTGAAGAATTTGTTTGTTTGAACGCGCTAAGCTCAGGAACTACTGGTTGGAATTGAAAAATTATTTTTGTGTTGGATAGTCCATTTATCGAGGAAGGTTATAGGCTATATAACAATACGCTAAAACCAATAGGAGCGGAGCATAAATGAAAAATGTTGCACAAACGGACAAAATTATTCCTTTTTGAGAGCTTCCGTTACGTGCGCTGCGTAAGCGGTTAAAGGTACGCAACAATCATGTATGCAGTGTAGGTAGGGTAGATGGGTAGGTAGGTAGCCAGTTGACGGGAGCGAAGCTGCGTGGGACAGCTAGTTTTTAATACAACCCATGCTTTAAAAATAAGAAAGTAAATTTGTGATTCCCAAAATAGTTGTTTACGCGCTACTTTGCGTACAACTATGTCCCATTTGCTGGAGTGCCTCATATCCCTTTAACTTCACCCCTGTTGACTTCCAACGCTGCAATTTACGTGTCCACCTACTGGACCCCAACATCATAAACAAAACACGTAAAGAAGAAGAAGAACATACAACTTTGTGTGGTTTCGATTATTGTACTCACCCCAAGTTGCCAGAACTCAAATTTGAAGCACAAGTTGTTAAACCCGCAATGCGGCTGAGAATTGGATGCTGCGGCGGGAGATTGTGCCGGTATTTCGGTGCGCCGCTCTCCCTACCTTCCGCGGCCTAGAAGGGGTCACCTGATGGCGGACGCGGTGGGGCCACAGGGGAGGAGGAGTGTCGGTATAGCGTTGGCCTCTCTCCCTATCCCCTGCGGCTGAAAAATGGTAGGTGGCGGGGCCATTGATACACGTGGTTGTCTGGCACCCATATGTTGGTTTGGTCCCTGGGGTGGTCACGGCGCACATAGTGCTCTGGTGCGCCGGTGATATACCCCCCGTACTCCCCAGAGGAGGGTCCGGTGACGGACAGCCGCGGTGGGTTCGCGGTGAGTGCTAACGCGTGCCCGTGTTCCCGCCATGAGCGATACAGAGGGCACCGTGGAGTTTTAATGGGTTAGAGTCCCACATGACTGCGATATCTCCCCGTGGTAGCGCAGTATGCGTGAGCATTTCTCCACGCAAAAAAAAGGTACAGTTAAGGGTCAAAAGTCCAGTCACACTCTACCAAAACAGCAGTGGCAATTTTTTTTTAGGCAGTAGAATTTCTACTTTTGTTAGTAGGTATAATCTATACTTTAATTTCTATACAACATATTACATCAGTTGTGGATAATTTAACTTCTTAGCCATTTCAATTTTGGGAGAGTAACCCTGCACTTTTGACGCTTGACTGTACCTAGTCAATGGAAATTAGCCTACCTACCTACCCGGGTCATAATGTTTTCCGTATAAAATTGTTCGTACAACACGCCCTAGAAAATACAATTTTATTTCAAGTACAAATAAGAACGTCTCAGAATGATAAAATAGAATATCCTAATCATATTTTACATCGTACGCAGGGAGTGAGGTAGGTAGGTAGGTTACATCTCATCAAAAACCCGTCGGCGCAGGAAATTGGGTACAGAGCCGATAGCGACTCAACTTCCTTATAAACCTGTAAATATTATGTTTGTGCTGATTTCAGAAAATTGAAGAAAAATATCTAGTAAAAATCTATGGGTACTGTATAAATCATAGGGTCATCATTGATTTTGTATCTGAGTCAGTAGGTAGACTAAAATTCCTAAGTTTAATATGCACTACATCCGATCCGCGTCCGTGAAATTTTGGTTCCAAAGTAGCCGTAGTACTTCTTGCATCCCTGCTACTCACTACATCCGAACTCTATCCGTCATAATCTGTCATAATTCAGAACATTTTTAACTCGGAACTCAAGTCACGGATACAGATCACGGACACGGACGTGTAGTGCGTAACCACCCTTCGACTAAATTATAAAAGGTATTACAGGTCCTTCCAAAACATCACACCCGGATTTCTCCAAGGGCTCAAGTTCAGGGAAGCAGATAGGATTCGGACACCCACATTTCTCTAGGATTGTTTAATAAAAGTTCTATGAACTCCCAAAAGATAATACAGAACTTTTCCCGAGCTAGCTAGCTCGTGGGGTTCGAATGTGAACACCACGGTCAATAATCGCGCTTGCAACTACTACACAACATGCAGTAATTTCGAATTGAATACTGTTTTGACCAATGATCTGATTAAAACTGTGGGATCCGCTGGTTGCGACACGCTCAAGACCGGTGGATTAGGCGACACTTGGAGAAGGAATATGCTCAGCAGCGGACGTCTTTCGGCAGAACTAATGATGATGATCATAGTCCCTACAAGAGTAGACTGGTTTAGCACTGATATGCTTGTTTTATATTATCTGTGGCACTGATAGGTCATTCTCAGAAATAAAATCTTACTATGAATTATTAAGTTCCCTTTGTATCATTACAAGAAGCTCTTTGAGAAATCATCTGCCATTCAGCTCAGGCCATTCAATCATCTGCCTTTCAAACGAGATATGAAATTTTATTTTTATTACGGCGTTTGTGAATGACGTTATTATAAACTCAGTTTCTATTTTAGGAATGCTGATTTTTGCGTTAATTAATAAAAAAAGACTGTAGGCCTGTAATTTCAGCAGCGAAGCGTGGGTTGACTTTAACCCCGGTTGTAGATCGAGAGCTAAGCTAAGTTAGTTTGACTTATTTCACATAACCAAAATATTTTTATATATTTTTTCTTAAAGTTTGCAGTCTGCACAATAGTATAAAAAAACTCGCTCAGCTATGACTTATGAGCACTAAGATTATACTAAGTTCTCAGCTCTTGATCTACTAGTGAGCTAAAGCAAGCAAGGTTGAGTCGATCGAAAAACGGGCCAAGAGGCTCATCGGCAATGAGGTAATGGTCGAATCTAGGCTCCAGAGCCTTTCACATCGTCGCCTAGTTGCCAGCCTGTCGGTTTTATGTCGGTTACATTTCGGGGAGTGTGAGTTGGAATTGCATGAACTAATTCGTCCTAGCCCGTTCCATAATCGGAATATAAGACGTACGGCGATGCGTCATCGGTACATGGTGGGCACCATACGCACCAAACGTTTTGGGAATACTTTTATTATGCGTTCGGCAAAGAAGTGGAATTTCCTGCCGGAGTCTGTATTGCCTGATAGCTACAACCTAAGAGTGAATAGATTTCTTCTAGGCAAGCGTGCTTCATTGTCGACCACATCATCGCTTACGATCATGTGAGATAGTGGTCAAATGCAAACCTACCAATAATTAAAAAAGGCAAATCACTTTCGGACTTGCCCACTGCTGTAGATCCATAAACGTATTTGCTCAAACATACCTACATATTTCATTTGATTAATTTGCCTTTGAGGCCCTTGTTCTTCAAACCATACTACGTAGGTCTGCCCTATGTGTAGTGTATTTAGTGTCGCAGATAGACCTTTAATAGCGAAGTCCGGTGGACAACGCTCACAGCATGGAGATTGTGTGCTTCGTGTCTCACAGGGTTGCCCAGTCAGTAAGTGATTACTCCGCTTAACTGTCGTCCTAAAAAGTTGCTGGAATTTGCTTGACCTCCTATGAGGTAAATACTTATATAATTCTGAAAGTACTGATGGTCAATGCATCTTTTTTTTTCCAAATAACTAGAAACAATGACCAGATGTCCAGATCAAGTCTTAATGTTTCAGTTCAGTGGTGGACTGTTTACAGTTGATATGATTTTTGAGCTCATAATAGAGAGGAGAATGAGGATGATGAATGATGATCGCAGGATGAGAGGAAGTGAGCCATAATCTAACACACAGGTACGCACCATAGTACACACCATGGTAACACACCATAGTGGTTTAGATGTGACATTGCCATGACTTAGAAGTTATGAGCTTAGTAGGTATCAAACTATCTTCTTGAAACAGCAAAAATCTTTCTAGCCGTTTGGGAAACCTCTATGATTTTAATTGATAATTTTAGGCCAGGTAATTTCCTGGCTTAATAATCTTGATAACGAAATTCTCATCATAGACAAAATTTTGATAGCCTCTTCAATAGACACTACACGAAATTTCAAATCTACGTTTTTCACTGACTTTGTCATTGCACTATGCTTTCTGGACGTCTCTCAATATAATTACAAACGGCGATACATTTTTTTGAAATGCTCGCTGATTGCTGTTTTAAAAATCAACATTTCACAAGATTTTGTTACCAAAAAATTTTCATATACTGTTTAAGAGTATCTATTTTCCTCTCTAAGAAATTTGCTGCGGAGGATAATAAATAACACAATGATTAAACGGTTCTTGGACGTCAATGATCCTGATAGTCTTAACTTCAGTTTTGGTCTCCAAAGTGGTTGCTTATTTTGCGCTTTCTTTGGTGTTGTAAGTACCTTTTACCTTTTCTTTTTAAGTCACTTCTATATTACCTAAGAGTAAACGCACACTCTGCCAGAATCAAATCAACGTGTCTGAGACGAGGCACGAATTCGTGCACATCCTGCAGCTTAACTGACTCAACTTGGCGTGGTGGAGATAGGGGTCAATCATCATCATAATTTCCGCCGAGAGGCGTCCACTGCTGGCGATTGACCTCCCCCAAGCGTCACCACAGGTGTTAATAAGATATGTACATTTTAAGACCGACGCATCGCTTCGCTTCGTCTGTCTTAATGTACTTTAACCCTAACATCCGCCAATCACTAAAAAAGGGTAATGAGCGCTCAATCGTGGTGGAAGTGGTCGTATGAAAACTAGTGTTGCGAGTCGAGCTGAGTCCGCACGGAATCCGCTCGTGACTCTGAACTCGTTTAGTCCGCTCCCCTCACTCTTATTCATTGGAAGCACTTCAATCCAATTCGCCATTGCGAGTTAAATGAACTCCGTACGGAGCTCGTTCCGCTCGCAGTGGCAAGCGGGCTTTATTATAATACTGTTTTGCCTGAACAAGGAGCAAAAGTTTCCAGGGCGCAAGGCAAAATCTGACGCACGCTGATGTACCATCAATTCAATCTATCGCAATCAGTGGACTTCTTGCAGTGGTGTTTGGGAGAGTATCAAGCTGTGCCACAATACCCGCAGGCGTATTGCGTTAGAAACAGCAATCAGCAATCATCGCGCGATCAAACGCTTTATTTCATAAAAGTCGAAATACCTACACTTTAGGTATATTAGGTTCTACACAATCGTTTTCTAATCGCTTGCTGTTTGCCTAATGCACTGATTTCGGAAAAAAACGCCAAAAACTCTAAAACTTCTATATTGGAAAGCCATTATTGCAGAAAAATCGCTATCGTTTTGGTCTTGCAAAGATACGTAATAAGCCTGCCGGTCTTCCACCTTTTGCATAGTCTGTCCCAGCTACCTTTTCAAGTCCTCCATCGATCCAACGATGGTCCCGCTCCAAGATTCGGTTGCACCTACGTAGCATGGTGAACTTAGAAATTCCATGGAGCAACATCAAACTGATGGGTTCCTTACACCAGCCCAGTTTGCGAGTCAGTTGTTAAAATGGTGGTTGTAGAAGATATTCCTCATAAAGTTCTGTAACTAATATAAATATGTAGATGTTGACGCCGAATTCTATGGGTTTTTTTTTTATCTAGGAACAAGTAAAATTAAAAAAAAACCACGACACATTTTTATTCCATGCTTTTTATACTACATAATTTATCTAACAGTAGACACGCTTCGATCGATAATCTATCAAACACCTCATCATGACACGATATCTTGCGAAAACATCCTGATTCAAACAGTAAAACGGCCATAACTTTTGAACAGCTGAATCCATTTTTATCAAACATAGCTAAGAACACTGTCGATAGTCAACTTTCAAACAAAAAAAAACTAAATGAAAATTGGTTCATCCGTTTAGGAGCCATAGCCAGATAACTCCAGACGGAAAAAGAAGGATGATTATAAGTTTGACGTGTATATCTGTATTTGTGTATTTTTATCTGCTATGGCATCATAGCTCCTAAACGTATGAACCAATTTGGATTTAGTTTTTTTTTGTTTGAAACGTTACTCAATCGAAATTGTTCTTAGCTATGTTTGGTGAAAATTGGTTTAGCCGTTCAAAAGTAATGGGCGAATTACTGTATGAATCGGATGTATTCGTAAGATTACATGTTCAATAAATAGTCGATCGAAGCTTATCTACTTCTATAAATTATGTAGCATGAAATAAAAATGTGTCGGGGGTATTTTAAATATGACTTGTCTTTTTGTCTTCAGAACGATTTTTCTCTGTTTCAGCTGCTATGGTGCACAGATGTTCTTTTTGAGAAAAGATACAAGTTACTCTCTATGGTGAACGAGAGGCGATATAGAATTTTGTACACGATTGTATGTTGTTTGTATATTACATGTACGCTAACCTTTATGATACAAATTCTTAGGTTTTCGACGCTGTTTTAAAAATAAAGTTTGTTCAAATATTATGGTATTTTATTTTTTATTGCGCAGCGAATCGCCTCGTGTTCTGAGCCACCGATATGTTTGAATCTACCTGTATGTATCATGTCTATGCCATAGACTAGACATATAAAAAAGCCCGGGCCGGATAGAGCTTCTAGATTTAGCGTTTCGGGCAAAAGATCTTTCGGCAACGAAGGGTCTGGCTCTAGATAAGTGGCATTCGAAGTAACCTAAGGCAATTGTCAAAATGTAAGAGATTGATCACGTGATTTTTCGATATCACTTGTTAATCACACACAATATTGCCTTTTAGACAATCGCTATCGCCACGCTTTCGATGATAGGTTGACACTTGTTTAGGGCCTCGAAAACCCAACATTCGTTACAAGATGAACCAACTAAGATAGTGTACGTTACCCCACTGGAGTAACGCTGTTCCAGCAGGAAAATTCTAATCCAATGATCGTAGTGAGATATTGTACATGGGCAGAGAGCTAGTTGTGCAAGAATGTGCGCCAAAAATGTAATTGGTGCGTCATCAAGTTTTCGAGATATTGCATTTCCTGCTGGAATAACGTTTTGCAGAATCGTGTACACAAATAACCTATGTCCTTCCCAGGGTCTCAAACTATCTACATGCCAAATTTCATTTAAATCAGTTCAGTAGATCTAGAGATTACCCCCTACAACCTTTACCACTTTATAATATTATTATAGATTATAATATGCGAAAGTTTGGATGGATGGATGTTTCAGAATGGCTGAACGGATCTGGATAAAATTTGGCACAGAGATAGATTATAGCTGGAATAGAACAATGACTTTTCATCTCAGTAGTATGTTCACGTGGGATAATTCTTTATATTTGATGGATATGGAATATGGATATATCATTTTAGTTTGGAGGTATGCGGAACAGGGTGTAAAGTCCCACAAACCGCCATAGAAAAGGGAGGATCCTCCGACCCGACGGGTGTTGTATCTGGACCGGGCAACTGCCCAACGATTTTTGTCGGACTGTTGTATGTGTTCGGCACAAAAACGCACTTATCAAGAACTACTCGTATGTTTATTCTACAGGCGCACATACAATGGTTTTAGAGATACACGATTCTTCAAATTCTAGCAGGAAATACAATATCTCGAAAACCTGATGACGCACCAATTATATTTTCGGCGCACATTCTTGCACAACTATAAGCTCTCTGCCCATGCACAATATTTCTCACTCCGATCATTCGTTTAGAATGTTCCTGGTGGAACAGCGTTACTCCAGCAGGAATAGATTTTTCTGTTTTTTTCAAAAACGACTACACGCACTAATTTTTATGTGGCGCACATTCACAGCAGATTACGCACTAATTATACGTTCCACTCATATCACTCTAAGAGCTACTTTCCTATTGGGGTAACGTACACACTAAGAAAAGAGGCATGCGGAATAGGGTGTAAAGTCCCGAAAACTGCACTGAAAAGGGAAGATCCTCCAACCAGACGAGTCTGGAGGGCAACTGACCAATGGTCACCACGTTATATATGTTCAAATATTTGTGTAGGTAGATTGGCCATCCGTCCGGGTTGCCCCGGATTTGTCCTAGTTTAGAAGGCGTCCAAGGAGCTGCCGATCGGGGTTTTGTTGGTAGTACGGGTTTTAGTCTTCAAGTAATCACCACCGGTCGCCGTGCCGTCGCCACAGGCGCGGCACGCTACCACAAAGATTCTGTTTTGTTTCTTTTAAAGTCAAAATTAAGTTTAAAACTAGCTGTGCTGCGGCTTCGCTGCCATTAACTGCCTATCCTATCCTACTTAGCTTCCTACCTGTACCTAACCGACTTACCTAGACCTACCTACCTTACTTACCTTTCTACCTACCTTGACCAAGCGTTCACTGCACAGAATACTATTTACTCTAGGGAGAAACATATCGACTTCAAACAAAAAAGTAAGGTACAGATTTGCTGCGCGCCATCTAGTCGCACTCCAGAACACCACACCGAAACAATCAATCAATCTGCCTAGCCTTTTCCCAACTTTATTGGGGTCGGCTTCCAGTCTTACCGGATTCAGCTGAGCACTAGTGTTTTACGTGGAGCGACTGCCTATCTGACCTCCACAACCCAGTAACTGGGTAACACGGTACCCCTTGGCATAACACCACACCGAAACGAAAACATATAAAAACATTTTTTCATAAAAATACTACCGACTTCGGAAATCGGTGTCCATAATGAAAAAAACTGGTACCTACCAGACACCGACTTCCAAAAAGAATGATATTTTTCAATTTGTAGTGTTTTTATTTGGTCGTCGATAGAATTTTTTTTAAAAGCTTTTTTTTATTTTTCACTTATTAGTTGTACTTAATAGGCAAATTCTTTAGTAAGGTACCTATACCAAAATAGATTACCCAAAATATCATGAAACTTGACCATAACCGGTGAAGTGAGAGTGTACCAAGATGAACTGTACACATCTGCGTACACCTTTAGAGCGTACTGGAGTGATATTATGATATGAAATGGTATAAACAATAAACATACATGAGATTGCAGCGATCCCGAGAGATTTGCCGTCATTTATTGATGAGTTCTATTGTATATCGCCGACGTTCTTCATCAGATCTTCACCAAATTAAAATAGGACCAATTTGGGAACATAATCTTTCAAACAAATAAAGAATTTTCAAAATCGGTCCACAATTGACGGAGATATCGGTGAATATAAATTCATCTAACTTTTGATAGAGTGCACCGATTGCGATGAAACAAAAACTAAGTAATTACGCACAATTTAATGAGTAAAAGTTATATACATTTGTTTCGTACATTTTACGAGATGCGTGCAAAACTAAATAGACAAAAATTCCAAAAATGCTGGAAATAAGTTCTGTTGGTTCTCCTTTATCACACGGGCTATTTTTTTGGAAATATTTTCGAAGTACAAAAACGACTTTTCTATATATTTAATATTGTATGAAAATAAATAAGAAGTTAATTTATAACCATTAAAACTATGTTTTATTAAACTGAGAAACTTAGAAAAAATACTCTGTTCGTGTTCAAATGTCTGGGTTGTAAGCCCCAAAAGCCGGGGTTTTCACTTTTCATGGTTGGCAGATTTTATAGATGGCAACCCTATGTGTAGATATAGTACAATATATGATGTTCAAATCGCGCGGAGAAATTTGATTGCACGATCATAGACTATACACTTATAATAGATGCACTATGTAGGATTGTATGACGTCTTTTTGTGTTTCGTTTGTGGCGGTGTAGATGGCGCTACACCAAAATTAAAACAAAGTAAGGTAAGTTTAATATTTTTAATATTATTCTGTCGAGACATAACCCACGTCGTTCTACGCCTTCGGGTAACAATATATTTTATTAAATACACATAATATTACAAATTACTTAGAAAAATCCTATTCTCATCACAGAATCACTTTTTTCACAAAGAAACACGTTTTTAGTCTAATTCTAAAAATCCTGAAAAATTTGGCATTTCAGCAACAAAAAAATTGATGAATATTTATTCTAATATGAACTTTAACTTCCTAAAAACAAAGGCATTATTTGCATCAGACTAATATCTGACTTATGTTAATCTAAGTTACGCTAAATATTTACAATAACACAATCTTTGATAGAACTTTGTCGAATATCGATATGGTTGGCTTTTACTGTACTTGTGAAGATTTCGACCAATCAGATTAAAGAACGTCTATTCTATTGACTCATCAAATCTAGTTAAGACGGGGACCACGCGTTTTCTGACGCCAGATTTTGATCATACATAGGTCACACTAGACCGAAGCGAACTCGCCTCGCAGTCGGCTATCTTCGGGAGCTTTCGTATGCGCAAGACATTAAAAATGCCGTTTCATGTATAGTGAACGCGTATAAATAAGCAAGACTCGGACGGCCGTATCTTTACTATTTAAATATATGCTCATAATAACAGAGATGAAAAACAAACTTAGGTATGTATAATGTTGGTGAATTATATCCACAATGTATAGTTTTTCCTTTTAGCATGGCAATATGGGTCATTGCCCTTTTCCTTCAATCTCTTCTCGAACCTAAAGAACAATAAAATATGTGACGTTTTTAATTAGAAAAATAAATTGAGAAAGACATGTAGAGGAATGAAGATTCAGAAATACAAATATTAAGAATGTCTATGTAGGTCAATGACCGCTATTGCTTTGTAAAAAAAAATTGATTACTTACTAAATACTTTAGTGTTACATAATTTAAATTTAATATTATTACTCTACGTGCCAAAAATATTGATTTGCTTTGATTTTAGAATACATTATTTTAATTTCTTATCTAAATCACAATAATTCTGCCAAAAATATGAAATAAAAACAAAAATTGTGCGAAAAAGGCAAACAAAAACTTAATCCATCTTAAACTATTTAGTAACATCAAATCTATATCAGCCTATATAATTCCACTAAAGTTATAACACCCTTTATGCTTCAAAAGTCCTATACATTTCGCACCAACACATATCAACATAGTCGTTCCATTTCACGAGCGCGTCAATGACATATGTCACAAAACGCACTCGCAATTTGCAACGACTATACCTATTTAACTTTCAACAACACCGGTCTTTTCTTCCAATTTTTGTTTCTTGACACTCGGTGATTCAGAACCGTCGTACATTATGATTTCTTCAGTAGAAAAGTTCACTCTTTTTCTCTTCAACGCTTTAGGATTTCTTTCGTATTCCGAACTCATACTTCGGGAAGACTCGTCGCTAGAAATTCCGTTTGTCGCATTTCTGATGATAAGGAGATCTTTCTCGATCTCTGATAGTTCCTTCGGCTTGGGTGGTCGACCTATGGGACGTTTTGGCTTGTTTTGCGTCGAAGGAGACTCTTCTGTTGTTTTTCTTTTCTTGTACGTCCGTTTGCCGGGGGTTTTTTGTTTCTTCGATTGAGATTCGTCCTGGAAAGTTGAAGGGATTGGTTTAGTTTTAACGAAAGAAATGAGTTAAGTTTTATCAACAACATTGTTTAAAATATAAGCTGTCGCGGTTTTGGATTGAAAATCCAGGTTGGAAAGTTTGGAGAGGTTCGGTAGTGTTCGGTCAACCGCTAATTCAACTCAGTAGCAACACTTTAACAATGAAGCTATCAAAGTCATATTGTTAACTATACGATCAAAATACCGACAGCACTTGGATTTTCCTACGTTTCGTCACTGTCGTACCGAAAGTCGCTATAAGGCGCAAGTATAGTATTTTACAGATTCTTCTTCTAATCGTGTGAGGATGTCGCCAGCTCTGGTGTCAGAGTTGATTAAGCCGCCTCTGGGGACCCCACAGGCCTCTGACTTGGATATTTCAGACTTAGCAGCAGTGGTGGCCCAGTATGAACAGTGGTAGCCCAGTGGTATCGGGCCCGACTGACGAGTCATAGGTCGTGAGTTCGAACCCAGGCAGGCGCTTTATCTTGTGTAAATTATTACATCACCACTGCTCTCAAAACGGTAAAGGAAAACATGAGGAAACCGGCTTTCCTAGAACCAAAAATTCGAAGACGTGTGACATCCACTAACCCGCACGGGGCCCGCGTGGTGGATTAAGGCCCATTACCTCTCTCAGCGTGTCCCAGCAGTAGGAACATTATAAGGTTGATGATGATTAACTATATAAGTCCAGGTTTCCTCACGATGTTTTCCTTCACCGTTGCTAGTGATGTTCAAGATAAACTTAGAAAGTACACATGAATTTGAAAAAGTCACATTGGTACTTGCCCAGTTTTTAACCCACGACCTCAAGCACGACTGGCGAGGTCTTAGCCACTGGGCCACCACGACAGATAGTTTAACAGATTTTCCGGTAAAGAATGCCAAGGCATAGACTTATAGGACAAGTCCTATAAGTCCGCCTATTTACTCAATATGTATATAAAGTTTAAATAAATAATGAATCATACTGAATGCTAGTAACATACTTGTTTGGGTTTAGCGCCAATATATCCGGAGCATCGCTTCGCTCCACACATACAGCGCTTCTTTTCGATGCCGGCGCACTCCAAGTTGTAGTTAAAAGTCACTTCACTGTTCTGTAACAAATGAATAATATTCACAAGGGATTTTGACATGCTCGTGGCTAAATTATACAAAATTATGTAATGGTGTCCAGTCGAGATAACCCGTAGGTTATGTAACTCGATCCAGTGGTTTGGCCCTGATTCGAGAAGATGTTCTGCTATATGTGGTTCGGGAAGCAATTGAAATAACCAAGTGCAAAAATTTCAATAGGGACGACGGGTTTCAATTGTCGAGAGCCTTGAATCCAGTGGTTCAACTATGTAAATGTTGTAAAACTACTGAACATGTGTCAAAATTGGATACAGTGAGCATCGTCTGTCGTGAACAATGTCGAGTTGAGAGATGGTAATGGCGTCGTGCGCGAAAAACGAGTGAGAAAGAGGGTAGACAGATATGTCAGCTCGTAAACAACACCCACCAAAGACTAGTTCTCGTGATCATGGCGCTTGTAACGGTGCCGAAATATAGAGCTCTCAACCAAAACCTAAATATAAATGGTAAATATCCCGAAACAAATATTAATTCTAATGATTGTGACCATGTCAGGTTAAAAACTTATATTATACTACGAGTTTGTTCCAGTAATTGACCACGTACACTTTTTTACAAGACACAATGCCACCGAAAAGAACATATTTCAAATATAAGGAGGAAGATGTCCTAAAAGCGATGGACGATACAAGCATTGGCGCAAAAATTATGCATAAATAAATAAACAAATAATATGTAAAAAAAGGCCCTCGCACGCCTTTCAAAGGACCGGGACCCCAGGGGCCTGTAGCATTTAAGTATTACATGAAACTTGTATCCTGATTAAAAGTTGTGATGATTATTATGTACAAAACTTAATTAAGTTAATTAGTATTAAAAATAAAATTATTCTTCAGTAAAAACATTCGTTTTATTTACTGGTTCACTATTGGCACATTGTATGGTCTATTGCTGGTACAATCTGGTACACCTAAGACACATTGGGACTATCCACATTCATTTTTAAATTTAAAAAAACCTAATAATTATTAAGTAAATCGGATTAAGCTACATGATTCTATGGCGGATAAGGAGTATGATGATATTTTTTACAAAGATTTTTGCAATAATTGAGTCACAGCATCAATTATTTTTTCAAAATGTCGCTTAATCGGTTTGGTACTGGTGCACCCACCTTACCCTATTAACAGCTTTACTCTTTAGGAGTAGAAGCTGATTTACTGGTAATGATGATTATAATTTATGTAATGGGGGGCCTGAAATTCTGAAATACAGGCATAGGCTTAGTTTAGACTCCAGATCTCTCACAAATTACGATATTATTTTTGTCTAAATATCTGTCAATATAACAGCTAAGATAAGGATGTAATTTTTGGGGCAAGTAAACATTTTTATTAATAAATAAAAAAAATTAAAGTATACTTACTGCTGGTATATCGTACAAAGCGAACAGTCCAACTCGAACATCGCCTAGCACTGTCCACTTTTGTGTTTCGCAGTTTGGCTCGCAACAGTGGTTCATAAACCTGGAATGATGCAAAAAAATAATGTAACAATATTGTATATGGTAATTCATAGCCTACAAACAGGCGTCCCACCGAATGGTAAGTGATCACCGAGTATTGCAGATGATCGCAGACAGAACTGATGGTCGCTAATAGGGATGTTTCCTGGGTTCAAAAATTATAATTCTATTTAGTCCGTCAGTGAGATTATTAAATAATATTGGAACCCTATTTTTTGCTTTATCTTTAAATGATAAAAAACGCGTTTATTCATCAATTATTAAATGATAAATGATTTATTTCTGTAAGTAGGTTTGTACAAACACTTTTACATGTCGATCATATTTTTTTTTTAAATTGACAAAGATAAAGCGCATCAAAATTCAGGAGTTGAGTGTGACGTCACTTTGACAGTATAAAGTGTAGCACATCGTGACGTCACACGATATTTCAACGCACTATATCGCCGTAATTTTTTGTTTACGTGGCAAACGAAAAAATACGTGTCCAATATTTTCAGGTTATCTAACAGACGGACTAAATATATATATTTTTGTCAACATCCCTATTATGCCAGAAATGTAGCACCTTTACCAATCAAAAACGAAACGAGAGCAATGTTTAGCGGCAGACATAAGGCAATTTAAAATTTAAATTAATTTTAAGAAGAAATTAAAATGTTTGTTTATGTTTCTCACTAAAAAGAGCAGAACCCATTAACTCTTCAAATCCCATGTCCAAGTTTATGTTTTTTTTTTCTCTTTAGGCAAGTTCTTGTGTCGTAATATACTTTTTATCTCGAAAAACATCTGTATATCTTAAAGCAGACAACAGTACTTGAAAATAATAAACTCACCTTGCAAGATTCCCTTTCGGTCCGGCGTCGATCATCCTCTCCTTGTCGAGCGTCAAGAAGTAGAAGTTCTCGTCTCTGATCTCGTGCTTTCTGACCATTCGACGACGGAACTCTTGCTCGTCTATTAGCTCGCCCACGTATTCTATTACGAATTGTCCTGTAAACATGAAAATTTCACTAAGTCATTATAATTACACTTGAAAAACAGTCCATTTTTATTTATTTATTGTAGACTAACTGTGCCCGCAGCTTCGCTCCCGTCAACTACCTGCCCTACCCTACCTATCCTATCTACATACCCACTCTACCTAACAACTAATTTTTTTTACCCGTCTGCCGAAGGAGGGAAATGTGTTTATCAGTCTATGTATCTATATAAGTATGTTTGTTCCTATGTGGAGTTCTAGAGACCTAACGCGTTGGCCGATTTTGATGATTCTTACGTCAATCGATTCGTCTTAACCTTGCGAGTGCTAACTCATTAAAATTTGAAAATAGAAAAATGGCGGCTTTTGGGCGCCATTGGGGCTCAATTATTATTTTTCTGCCAAACCCATCATGCGGGGTATCTAAATAAAGTGGGGCGCCATACAACAAACGTGATTTTTTTGCTGATTTTTCGCGATAACGGTACGGAACCCTTCGTGCGCGAGTCCGATTCGTACTTGGCCGGTTTTTATATGTATAGATAGATAGGCTCACGCTTGACCACTATCTCATCTGATGGTAAACGATGATGAAAGACACCCCACGTCATAACTCTGGTGCCTCCGGCATATTGGGCAGTCAGACCAGCAATATCTGGGTTAGGTATTGTGGGTCAAAACTCATCATTACACAAACATCCAGTCTTGATATTAAACTGATAGAATACTATTTACTTGTGCACCATAACAACTTATAATGATAATGATGATTGTCTTGTCAATTTGTGTTTGACCACAGTAGAGCTTCCGAAAGAGAGGGTCTTAAGATGAGAACGAACAAAACCAAGGTGATGTTGAATGCCCATGTTGCACCCACTCCTATCAAGCTCGGAGACTCTACACTCGAAGTTGTGTTGACTATGTCTACCTGGGACAAACAATCCAGTTGGGTAGGGCCAACTTCGAGAAAGAGGTCAACCGTCGAATCCGACTTGGCTGTCCAGCGTTCGGGAAGTTGCGCGGTATCTTCTCGTCCAACTTACCACAGTGTCTCAAGACGAAGGTCTATGACCAGTGTGTGTTGCCAGTGATAACCGTGCTCTGAGACGTGGTCGCTCAAAATGACACTGATCAGAAAGCTTACAGTCACCCAAAAGGCAATGGAGAGAGCCATGCTCGGAGTGTCCTTACGTGATCGAATCAGAAATGCAGAGATCCACAAGAGAACCAGGGTTACCGACATAGCCCGAAGAATTACCAAACTTAAGTGGCAATGGGCAGGGCACATTGCTCGCAGAACGGATGAGACAGAAAAGTTCTGGAGTGGCGATCGCGAACCGAAAGATGTTGCGTTGTAAGGCCTCCCACCAGGTGGACCGATGACCTGGTGAAGATTACGGGGATCCGCTGGCTGCGGGACGCACGGGATTGGTCAATGAGGCGACGCTTGGGGAAGGCCTATGTCCAACAGGGGACGTCTTTCGGCTGATATGATAATGATATTCTTGCACCGGTTGAACTGTTATTGGAGACGGAGCTCCAGTTTTTCGCTTAGACAATTTGTAAAATAGTACTACGATTTCTAATGGTACAATATAACACAAGATATTTATTTTGTAAAACATGAGTACAATATGAAGGTCTTATATTAATATGAGGCGGCTACATGTTTTGCCATTTATGGCGTACAAAATTTGTTGCACTGGACAAACAATACAAAAAAATACGATATCCAAATTTAAATTAAATGAAATTACAATGTGAAAATTAAGTTCAATAAAAAAATACCATGTCAAAATTTTAATTAAATTGAAAATCACATGTCAATATCTCACAGTCGATAGTCAGTTGACTGCATTTATAGCTATTTAATTGTAAGACAATTTATGGACCTCGTTAGAACTGCACAATTGGCCTGTCAAACTCACATACAACACACTATTAGGTATCATGTTGATAGATAAATAGTCACAGATAGATGGATATAGGTGTACTTGTCATTGTGTCATGTAATAAGCTTACCTGCTTTAATATCTTCTAAAGTCTTGAGCCCCCATCCTCTGCTAGGCGTTCTGTAAGGCACCAGTTTGGGGTACAAGCGCTTTTCAAACGCTCGGTTGGCACATCTGTCGCCCGCTCTGCAGGTTGGTCCGCATTCTGTTAGTAGCATTCTGTGGCAAAGAACGTTGCTTGAGTAATCTTTAAATAGTAAAATCTTATATGCGAAATTTGAATTCAAGCGACGACGAAAAAAGACTTTAGATTGCTTCTAATATCTTGCTCATCACAGTAACAGCATACTGAAAATTCTAGCAGACAGGTGGGACAGCTCCATACGGCAGACATTGGATGCGCCTACATGCCAGTGAGGCGTACAAATATAAGTAGTTGTATCTAGTAGTTATGTTACAATAACACTAGTTTGTATTTAATGAACTATTTGTATTTTTTTTTAATTTTGTATTTTTATAGTTGGACATTTTAATTTTCAATTTTCTGAAATTTTAATGTTGTGTCCTTTTAGTTTTACGAATTTTCTTTTATTTTTAGACATTTTGATTCTGGGACATTTTTATTTTAATTGAAATTTAAAATTATATTTTTTTTTCACTTAAAATAGGCTCGCGCTTGACCACTATCTCACCTGATGGTAAGCGATGTCTTTCTTATTTAATGTATACTTAGATCCCTGAAATTATTATAAATTCTTTAAATTACATCGTCGACCACATCATCGCTTACCATCAGGTGAGATAGTGGTCAAGCGCGAGCCTATTTTAAGTGAAAAAAAAAATATAATTTTAAATTTCAATTAAAATATTCAATTAATGATAGGGAATAATAAGAAGAAAAGAAAAAATGTTTTGGTGTCATGTACTGATTACTAACAAAGTTG
The DNA here is from genome assembly GCA_947562075.1 of Orthosia gracilis. Lineage (NCBI taxonomy): Eukaryota > Metazoa > Arthropoda > Insecta > Lepidoptera > Noctuidae > Orthosia > Orthosia gracilis. Next base: position 30,327,449 of record OX387274.1, on the reverse strand, counting down.
TGCACTAACAAAAAATGGTGTCCAAAATTGTCTGAATTTGAAATAAATTAAATTTTAATTTTATGTATGCAACTGCAGGAAGTCAGTCGTAAACTGTTTGCTTCTGCGGGCTCCCTGAGACGTCTTCGTAATTTTCTTCCCATCACCACTAAAATTGCGTTAGCACAATCTCTTCTTCTCCCTATCCTGGACTATGCTGATGCCAGCTATCTTGATCTCACCCAAGACCAATTGGATAAGCTTGAGCGACTTCAAAATCTCTGTATCAGATTCATATTCGGCTTGCGCAAGTATGATCACGTTTCTGAATTTCGTACTAAGCTCAAATGGCTTCCTATTCGCCTTCGCCGGAATGCCCACATACTTTCTTTGCTTTATAACGTGCTATTTAATCCTTTTACTCCTCTTTATCTCAAAGAACGCTTTCAATTCCTCTGTGACACCCATTCTAGGTCCTTGAGATCATCGGAAAAATTAAAATTAAATATTCATATGCATTCCACTTCCTTTTTTGATAAATCTTTCACGATTCAAGCGGCTCGGTTGTGGAATGTATTACCAATTGAAATAAGACGTGCTCAAACGCTGCCAACGTTTAAGAAAATGGTAAAAGAGCATTACTTGTCACTTTAATTTTTATTCTTCTCCTTTCTCTGTTATATATTTGGTATGTATTAGTATATTATATAATATTGTATGTATGTATTGTAGGTTATGACGTCTAAGTTATCTTATTTAAGTATGTAATTTTGTACACTGACAGCCCTAAATTCTTCTCCTATCGTACAGTCCATCCAAAGGTTGTCTGTAAGAGATTGCCCTGTGCGATAAGACCGCCCATTGTACACTTGTTTGGTGAATGTTTGTCCTGTACATATTTTTGTGGTGTACAATAAAGTATATAATAAATAAATAAATAATAAATATTTGAATGAAAATGAAAAGAAACTGCATTGAAGCAATGAACAACCCTGACTAAAAACTGAAGAATGTCATTGTAGCCAAAATCAGATGACACCTACACTTCTGATCACGCCTATATACTAATAGCAAGTCACCTAAAGCATATAATACTAGCATACAGATGCCTCATCCTATTCAAAGAAACCGTGCCGACGTAACTAGCGTTTTTCGTCTGATTAAGATGATTATTTCTTTTAAGATCGATCGAAGTACGATCGCGTTCGGTTCCGTTCCACGGCTATAGATGGTGTTTGCAGAGACTTGGCTTAGGGTTTTCTCGGTTCGTGACATTTCTTTTAAATACTGTGACGATTTGCTATAAAAAAAAATTGTCACGAACCGCAGTATTTTTTTGCACGTTCATTGTGTCAAAATGTTACAATACAAATTTAAAAAATCGAGTGACATGCCACTGAAATTTAAAACCACGCCATCTATTGAAATCTATTTTAAATGATCATATCAAATAATACTTGAAATGTGAATTAAGAGCCCAATATTTCATAATTTTGTGCTTAGGAGAGTTGATTAAAAAAGAAAATACAATTTTTATGTATTAATATAATCAATTCTTGAAAATGTTAATTTTACACACAAATCGATGCATATCGAGGCATCTGGTGAATTTATTTGAACCAAATTTTCTTTGTTAGCGCTGGGAACCCGTGCCTAAAGCTTCGATTTTGTAAGCAAGCGGTGCCGTCTCATAATATATGTTGGTGTTCCTACCTTCAGTTTGACGTAGTGAAGTGGCAGGAGGAACACTTACCTATTGCGAAACTGCCAGTTAGTCCCATAGGGATCCTCATCACTAGGGATACACTCGCACTGCGTCAGCGAGCTCTCAGGGTCCTCTAGCTGCCGGCCGATGAGTAACCCGCAGGGCTTGTTCAACTATAGCTTGACGTAGTGAAGTGGCAGGAGAAACACTTACCTATTGAGACACTGCGAGTAAGCCCCACAGGGATCCTCATCATTAGGGTTACACTCGCACTGCGTCAGCGAGCTCTCGGGGTCCTCTAGCTTCCGACCGATGAGTGACCCGCAGGGTTTGTTCACCTTCAGCTTGACGTAGTGGGGCGGCAGTAGGGACGACGCTATGTCGAGAGATTCTTCCTCGTTGGGGGCTGCAGCTGGAAGATTTTTTGGTTGTTAAAAATGACAAAACATTAGTGTGTAGAACTGTCTGCGATGTTGTATTGTTCCCTACCATCTATAACCCGTCAGATTTCAAAGCGAGCCTAGTTCCATTCGTTCTCGCTCGTTCTTATTCTAGACTTCATCGAGATTGAGATCAAGAGCAGGGTAAAAAAAAACAAAAAATATGTTTTTCATAAAAAAAACTAAAACCTGACTGCTTCCGAAGCGAACTAAAAATATATGTATGTATCCTTCGACTGCATAGCATGATTTTCTTCTTGTTCACATCTTTTAGTTCGTTTCGTGAGGGCTTGTTCACACAGAACATCCGTATTTGCAGGATCGTTTTTTTTCTCACATATATAAGAACCTTTGGCGGTCATTCGGTCAAGATGTATCTAACGATGTCTTGTAAATCGGTAAACTATTGATTATAAGTATGGAAAAAAAAAACAACGTTTTACTTCGAATTGGGAAAAGGGCAAGATACGTTTTCGGGCATATTCAAATCCGATCCGTTGCTGAATAGATAAATAACACTTACTTTTTAGGATTTCACAAGCTCTCTGTGCGTGTTCCATGGCGGTGGTAAACGCTGCGTCTATTTTAGACTTCTGATTTGATATCCGACCAGAATCCCCTGTAAACAATAGATTAAATTAGTCACTTAAATCAAGTCTGAAGACGCAAATAATGTGGTGTCATCTGCATATCGGACATTGCTGATCTTATTGTCGCCCTCGGAACTCTTCTATTTAAGGTTCTTCTCATAATGTATTGGCTATAGATGTTGAGAAGAAGAGGGAACAGAATACATCCTTGGCGTACTCCTTTTTCTGGCTTAAAATGTCCTGAGACCACATTGTTGACCCTGACCATCGACTCTCTATACTCGTAAAAGTTCGCGACCAATGTTGTCAAGTGCGAAGGTACTCACATTTCCTGGAGAATGCTCCACGGGCAGTCCCATCTCACACAATCAAACGCCTTGGAGTAGTCAATAAAGCACAGGAGCATTGGAACATTAAATAAGCCATTAAATAAGAACATTAATAAGCCCTTAGCTATAAGGTTGAAAAGGATTTGACAGGGATCTTTCGCAGTTATACTTAGCTTTAAAGAGATTTGAAAGGAACGAGGCTAGGAACCGGTTTAGAAATAACCGGTTAATAAATATTATATTTGGCATTATCGGTTATTTAGTTCGGAGTCTAAACATTAAAATGGCCTTATTGAAAACCCCAATTAACCGGTAAGGCGGGGTGCGTGCCTGAAACTGAATCGTTTTTGTACTTCAGCACGGTTGCGGTCGTTGAAGGTAAGCGACAAAAACCGGATGATTTCACAAAAAAAAAATACTAGCTTTTGTTGCCTAAAACCGTTCAATTGTGCTTAAAGGTAGAACAAGATCGAAAGAAAAAGTTTTCTATGCACTAGGGCGGTAACCGGTTCGTGTTTTTTTCCGGCTTGGGAAGGAAATTGCATTTCAAGAATATGAACTGGTATTTGGGCCAATTATATTATTATAGGTCAACTATAGGTAAGTAGGTAGTGTTCCAATTCAACTCTTTCGCGGTGTTGTGAACAAGAAGTTTACAACGATTGTTTAGCTGATACGATTTTGAAAATATTAACTTATTGAGGATTGTTTCTATTTGGATATTTTAATGTAATGCATGGTTTTTAGGGCTTTTTCGGTTTAAAGTACATTCGTATATGATTTAAATTAAATGCTTGTCTTCTCTAGATTTCCGGAGAATAAAGCCCGAATATTAAAGATTTACCTAAACTTCAAAACGAATATTATAAATAGGTAAAATTGAATGTTTGTTTGTGTACTGATCCGATTAAGAAAATTTCACCAGTTGAAAGCTACACTCTTGAATTTGCCGCTAGAGGCGCTGGTGTAGAGTAAGGTCTTCAAAATGTCAAGTTGCATATGTGAATATTTTCCAAATATGGCAAATTAAGATAGGTACGCTAGGTTTTGCCAACCACTGCTTAAATAGAGCTTCATGTTTCAGAAAAAAATATCCTTATTTTTTTAATGTTTTATATTATTTTTATAACTTGTTTTTTTTTTTTTATGTAGTCGCACTTCTTCGGCATTAGCAATGATTTTAATTCAAACTTTGCTTCCGTGCTCGTTATGACAACGTTTAACAGCTATATTTAAGAACCTTACTCGCCAGTGGTGCCAACTGATGGGCACAAAAACGGAAGCCCTCATTACACTATTAACTATATTAACATGGCTATATTATATCCCGATAAAATGCACGGTCCCTGTGAGATAAGGCCACAGGAGGAAAGCCACTGAAAAAATATTAGACTCTAATACAACCCGTAGATACCTATTTTGAAGAGCGTACAGTTAGGCTGGATTTAAAGTCACGCTGACTGATACTGACCGTCGGCGTTGACGGTCGCCGCGAGCTTTTCACTGGTCGTTTCTGAAAGCCGTAAGCGCTGAGCCCAGCGATTTGACCAATGACGAACTCGCGGCGACCGTCAGCGCCGACGGTCGGTCAGCGTGACTCTAAAACCATCCTTAATATTTCCTGAATCTAAATTAATGCTTAGTTCATGGAACTTAAACATAACTAGCGAAATACGGGGTAGGGAATCCAACCCCGCACGATTGCGGGAATGAAAAAAATAAATAAAAAATCAAATGGGCTCAGATGACGTTTCTGAATGTTCATAAGACCCCCAGCGCAGCCTCATTAATAAGTGATTTAATCATATATAGAATTTGTATCGAAAATAAAAAAAAAGTTTCCAGTCTGTTGGTTTCCATGTTGTATTATTATATTGATCCTTTAAAGAAGGTGATTATTTATTCCTCTAAAACATCATTATATTCAATTGATAATTAGTAAAGAGTAATAAAACTACATTAAAAAAATCTTCACATTTAAAAAAAAAATAACTAACGAAAACAAAAAAAAAATAAAGAAAATGATATGAATGAATGAAATCTACATAAAAAATACTTATCTTCATTTTTTTTTTATAAATTAAAAAAACGCGTTTCCGCAAACCCCGCGAGCTTGCGGGATCGGGATTTGATGCGGGATTGGATTCCCTAATGTGGGGCTATAAATAAACCTCTAACTCTTCAGGGAATACAGACGTAAAATTATGTTAAACTAACCTTCTTGGAACGGGAACACTCGACCTCGATTGACCCAGTAGTGGTCGTATTGACCAAAGAAACGGACGACGAACTCTCCAGGGTTGTGCTTCACTGCCATGATGTTCTCAGGTATCTCTGAGGGATGCAGGATTATACCAGGCCACCATCTGCAAAGAGAGTTAGTAAATTAGAACATAATTTTGTAAGGCCTTACAATTTTTTTGTTCATGTATAATATTTTTTCTATTTAACTACAAGGAAGGGTACAAGGAATTCTTGATTCGGTGTAAGAGAGAATTAGGGCATTTGTGCACTCACTCGTATTCGTGTATTTTTACTAACATTATTAGGTCACGGGGTCCCGACGCTGAGAAAGAAAATTTGGTTCAAATAAATGCCACTAGATGGCGCGATATGCATCGATTGATCATAAAATTTGTATTTACTTGTTTAGTCAACACAAAATTATGGAATATTGGGCTCTTAATTCACATTTCAAAGATTATTTGAACAGATCATTTAAAATTAATTCCAATAGATGGCGAGGTTTTAAAGTGCCGAGTCATTCCGCTCGAATTTATAAATGTGTATTTTAACACAATTTGGTACAATGAAACTGTAAAAACGTGTAAAAAATACTTTAAAACAAATCGTTACTGTATTTAAAGAAATTAATATTAATGAACCGAGATAACCCTTTACTTGCAAGTCACTGCTAACACCATCTATCGCTTGGGAGAGAACCGACCGCGTTCGAGGTACTTTAAGTAAAATAATCGATTTAGTCAGTCGAAAAACGCTAGTTACGTCGGCACAGTTCTTTGTATTGGATGAAGCATCACTACACTAGTATTATATTATCTGTGGCCGGGTACTGTCTACCAATCAAACGAAAAAATCCTAACGAAGAATCCCCGCACGCTCTTTTGCCGTTACACACAAATTCCCATTATTACAATAGTTTAGTTACACACAAATTCCCATCGGCGGTTCCCGTTAGCGCTTGGTGTGAACCCGGCTTTATAAACACGGTTCTGAATATTTCCTATTCGATTTGTGAGTACACAAACGCCCATAGAGGTACAAAAACTAAGTCGCCTGGCAAGTAGCGAAGTAGAACCAACCTTCTTCAAAGTTCCTTACCAGCCGCACTGTGCGCTTGGCGCCTTCGCAAGTCGCCTAGCGCTAGGTGACATGAATACTTGTATTAATGTCAGTATTTAATACAAGGCCCTTAATAATAAAACCATTTGGCTATAATTACAATGCTTGGAAGATTTTTCTATACTAAAATATGATAAGAGCCGATTATTCATTGAATTTTCATGAAAGGTTGTTACTAACCTGTAATGGCCAAGTTTGACCCACACCATCTCTCCATACAGCGGCAGACGTCCCGTCTCACAATCCTCGCACATGTAACCACCTGAGAACAAACAAAAGTAATTATTAAAGTCTGCTTTATGTATGAAACCTTGCTATTGTAGGAAGAACATCAATTTCTATTAGCTCCCTTAGCACAAAACTAGTACCTACAAACGGGTTGAATCGGGATGCAGGGGGTGAATGGGAACAAAACTTTTATTAAGATACCACTTTATTGGTTTCAAACAAAGCATCGTTTTTTTTAAATAATTAATTAGTATATTGGAGTACCTACATATGCAAAAAAATTACATGAAAATTCACCCCATTTGACGGCACTTAATTCGAAATGCTGACAACTGACACTTATCGAGACTAGAAAACCAGTAATGGCGCATCCACACATGCCCGGCGGCACGGACGGCGGCCAAACCGGCGGCCAGGCAGGCGGCATGGCCGGCGGCACATGCATCTTTTACCTGCGGCACGCGCGAAAATTGCAACCGCATCTGCAGGCCGCCGGTAAAGCCGGCGGCAAACCCGGCGACATAAGCCGGCATGTGTGGATACACCATTAGGTACAAAATGCGCCCGGCCATGTCGCTTATTTTTACACGTTTTAGAAGTTACTGTGTTCCATGTAAGTATTAAAATCGCATTTAGAGATCTAACTTTAGCCAGTATGTCATGTGTTTGTATTTTTTTTTTCTGAACTAGCGGACGCTTCAAGGTTTCAGCCGCTTAGTTCGCGTTCCCGTTGGAATACAGGGATAAAAAGTAGCCTATGTCACCAAGGGATATTGTAGCTTCCCAACGGTGAAAGAATTTTTAAGACTAAGTTTTTAAGACTAGCTGTCCCCACGGGTTCGCTCCCGTCAACTGCCTACCCAGCTCTACTTACCTACCTGCCTGCCAATTTTTTTTCTAAATAATTACTTTTCATTCTTCCGCGGAGAATTTTAACACCGCCATTCAGAAAATGACGTAAATTGCACAACGCCATCTATCGAATCGCAATCTATCGAATATGGAGTTCAACTGCCCGAGTATCTGAATTGCATGTGTTGTTATAATTTTAATTCATGAACACTTTAAATTCATCTAACTTTTGATAGATTGAACCGATTGCGATGAAACAAAAACTAAGTAATACTTCAAATTCGCACAATTTTTATGTGTAAGAGTTATATACGTTGGTTTCGTAAATTTCACGAGATGCGTGCAAACTAAACAGACAAAAGTGTTGGAAATGGGTTCGGCTGGTTAACCTTTCATCACCCTATTTTTTTTGGAAATATTTTCTATGTAAAAAAACGACTTTTATACAGATTTATTACATGTATTGATTTCCTACTTCTGTAAACTTCTCTTCTTATCGCTTACAAAACTTGCACCCATATTTTAATATTGTTTCCTACAAATATCTTAATATGTAATGTTGTTGATTTACCAAATAAATAAAACTATATATCGATGACAGTTAGGTTTGGTTTTTATTACAAAAACCGACTTGTCTAAATAAAGCAAGTACTTGCATTTTTCATATTTTCCTATTCAAAAACGCGTCATCTTCAATTTGAATACAATCGTGTTTAAAGAATCTTCGGTCGGCGCCGGCGGCGGGCGGCGGTTCGTTCGGTCGGCTGAGCGTCCCGCTATGACAAGGTCAAGGTTTCAATTCCCGTTCATGCAAATGTGTTTGTATGACATAATCGTTTGAGTTGAAATGTTTGGGCTGACCTAAAAAGTGAATAAGATTGGCACGTGTGTGTGTTAACAACATCTTGATTTGTGGGCCCCTTCCTGTTGGCTCGACGCAATTTGATTTATATCACACCGACAATCGATTTTTACCAAGCGAAATTGCAATTACGTTTACACGTAAGCAATGCGATGCAATTCGACCGATATGCCCTTGAAATTGTCTTAGAAATTTTAATACTTTCACGATATTGGCTATCGACACAATTTAAATTGCGTCGCGCCATCAGGATGGTCCCTTACTGTTCCTAAAGTTGCAGTGAAATGATAAGTTTGCAAACAATTTGACGACCCAAATGATAGAATAAATATTAAATGTAAATAACGCCCCACTGCCTTTATAGAAACTTACAATACTAAGGTCAATAATACTAAATGCATTTTCAAGGCTCGGAACCGGTTTAAAATGAGCCGGTTCTTATATGTTATAATCGGTTTCGGTTATTATATGTTAAAATCGGTTTTGAAGTATATTTTGTTCGGAGGCTAAACGATAAAAGCGCGTTATTGAAAACCCTAACTAAACGGTTTAGGCGAGGCGCGGATCTTCCTTGTGATAGCACAAATATAATGATTTGTGTAGATTTGTACGATTTTTTACTTCAGCATGGTTGCGCATTGAGGGTAGGCGACAAAAACCGGTTATAACCGGTTAATTCCTCAAAACTTATTTACGATTTTATATATTAATAAATATTTAAATAAATTGTGGTTGAAGGTAGAACAAAACCGAAAGAAAAAGTTCCCTATGAACTTAGGCATTAACCGGTACGAATTTTTTAACACATATAATACTTTTTATCTCGGGAATAAGTTCCATTGGGATAAAATTCGACATACGTGTCTAGGTCTTGTTTGAGAGATAATGTGATGCGACTAATCATCGTCTTGCACTTTTCCCAAGTTACACGGGGTCGGCGCAATCGTTTACTTTTCCAATCTGTCAACCGTTCAGCAACACAGCAAATATGATAATTTCATAAGAATAATTTATTATTAAAAAGTAAGTACGTTCACAAAAATGTACATTAGGTGAAATAGTATTATTTTTAAAACAATGGTATAAATAGTGCTTATATGTAAACTATAACTAATCTCATGAAAACATTGCTCCTATTCAAATATGAATGAAAACGACAGCACGGTTCGCGTAGTGGTTGACACTGGTTGAGCGACCGGCTGCTGCGCTGCGTGTCGCTGATTAGATGCCCGCACGGACCCATTTATATGGCCTACAGACAGTTGTTCCGGATCCGGGTTTCTTGTGTATGTGAGTTTAAATTTTTGTAAACGCTCCCACGATACAAGAAGAAATTACTAGTGAAAAAAACAACCTTGGTGCATGTAATTTTTAAAAAAAAATAAATAAGATAGAAATGGCTAGTAAAAATACTCATAAAAAGATCTTACCTTCAGGCGGTTTAATATTAAGGCACTCAGCGTGGAAGGAGGTAGGACAGTACTCGCAGCAAATCAGCGAACCACCCAACGCGCATATGAAACACCAACCAGTGTTTACGTGGCACGGGACTTTGCCGGTCCTGGGGAGAGGCAAAGGGTTTTATAAGATGTTAAAATATCGATGTTATAAATACGAAAGTAACTCTGGTCGGTTTGTTTGTTACGTTTTCAAACCTAAAAGGCTAATACAATTTTGATGAGTTTTGGGTTCGAGATAGATTAAGGGCCGATTTCACCGTAAAGTAATCGCGATTCATCATCATCATCATTTCAGCCGAAAGACGTCCACTGCTGGCCTCCGATCAGCATCGCCACACAGATCAGTCCTGTGCGCTTCGCATCATTCGGACTCCCGCAGCCTTGACCAGGTCGTCGCTCCACCTGGATGGAAGCCTTCCAGCGACGCGTCCTCTGGTACGCGGTCGCCCCTCTAGGACTTTTCGGCCACCCGTTCCGGGAGCAATCTACCCTGCCCACTGCCACTTAAGTTTGGCAATTCTTCAGGCTATGTCGGTAACCTTGGTTCTCTTGCGGATCTCTACATTTCTGATTCTATCACGCAAGGAAACGCCGAGTATAGCTCTCTCCATTGCCCTTTGGGCGACTTTCAAGCCTTCTGATGAGGGCCATTGTTAGCGACCACGTCTCTGTCCCGTAAGTAATCGCTAGCAACACAAACAATCGCGATTAGTTCAAATAAACTCAGTTTATGCAAAACTGATTGGTTGAGACCGCTCAGAAACTACCAATCAGAACGCTGTATTCGCATAAACTGAGTTTATTTGAACTAATCGCGATTAATATGATTGGTGAAATCGGCCCTAAACCTTGTAGACCCTTAGGATAATTTTCGGCTTGCCGGTATGACAGTAAACTGGTAGTGTAATTGACTAACAAACATCCAAACAAGCAGACTTTCACATTGACAATATTTAATAGAATAGAAATATATAATACTCACTTATGCTCATAATGCCTCGGGCAAATGATATGAGACGCGGTCAAAATCAGCGTCCCAGCTGGAAGACATTTCGTAAATGAATGATAGGTCGCAGGACATCTCACACATCTCGCCAACTTATCACCACTAAACCTAGTTTTACAACCTCTAGGATCATCAGACACACATGTATGACACACATGTCTCGGACAGGTAAGAGCTTCAAAATACTCGTTTATTTTCTTGTTAGTCTTTGAAGGTTCACCCCCATTGAACTGAGTTTGAGGCCAGTGATCTAAACACTTCAAATGATAGTACTTATGACAGTGCGCCACATGGCATTTTTGACGTACAGTCGCTTCGCTTTTCGATACAGCAGATTTACATACAAAGCATACGGGTGTATCGAATTTTTGACAGTTCTTGCATTTGAAATTGGAATAGTCTGTTTCGTTTGGACGTCGAGATTTTAGTTTTACGTCTATGATCTCGCATTTGCCGGGTATTGTGTCGCTCCAATCGCAACCGTCATCGCTCGAGTACGAATCGTAATCGATTTTATCGTTTTCCGCTTCGAGTAGTTCCTTCATTTTTGCTTCAAGTTGAGCTTCGAAGGTATCTGCATCAACTGCGCACGATTCTGTTTCTAAAATTTCTTCTATTGATACGTCTTCAGAATTATCTTGGGATTTATCATCGTCAAATTCATCGGAGTTTTTCGGTTTCCGACCGCACTTTTTCTTCCTCTTTCTGCCTCTGGATGGGACTGGGGTTTCTACTTCTTCTTTGTTAACACAATCAACGTGGAACATTCCATTGCAGCCTTTACATTTGACTAGGTTTCCAGTCATCTCACAGATTTCACATACCTTCTCTCTAATCAAACCTTTGAATACGTTTGGTTTTGGTTGAGCTAGTTCTTCAAAGTAAAGTTCCACTTCATCAATGTCATTTCCTTCGTTAATTGGTTCTTCATATTCTTCTCCATTCTCAGTCATTTGTTTATTCTTAGTTTTAAATATAGAGAACACTTCAAGCTCTTCTTCGATATCTGAAAATTCTTCATTGTATGTGTAAGGTTTTATGATTTTTCTTTTAGGCTTATCTTTTGGTACCACATTATCGTCAGTGGCTCTTTTCTCTTCCTTTTCCGTATCTTTCTCAGTTTTGATTTTACGTTTAACCTTTTTAGGTTGTTGTACCGGCTCTTGATCGAGTCCCTTTACTAAGCCCGATTGTTCAATTTCATCGTTTTTCTTAATTTCAGATTTAGTGTCCTCGTCATACAACCAGGTTTGGTACAAATACGCGACGATTTCGTCTTGAGTCAATTGTGGATTCTCGTCTATCAAGGCGTCTTGTCTTCGTTCCAAATACTTGACAAATTCGGGATCTTCAAGTGCATTTTCGACCTTCTTGGGAAGCAGTTTCTTATTACGTTTAGTTAAAGACATTTCACTGTCCGTAGAATTTATGGAAATCGTATCAGGTTCTTCATCTTTGGTTTTAAGGTTTTCCTTTTTAGCCTTTGAGCGTAATTTGCATCTGATAAGTGGTGCTTCACTGTCTTCAGAGTCAATTGAATCGGCGTCAAAATCATCATTGATTTTACTTTTCTCTGGTACTTGTGGAAAAGTCACTTGTACTGCATTTGAAGGATCGATTGGCAATATTTCTTTACTTTTCTCTGCATTTGGTTGATCAGTGGTTTTCAAAGTTACTTCATTATCATTATTTTGTTTAACATCTTTTGTTTCTGCATTTGCATCTTTATTTTCTTTAAGTTTTATAGGCGTAGAAGTTCCTAATGCAATTTCGGTTTCTTTACTTTGGAATTGTTCCTGTACGGTAATGTTTGCTGGACTTGGCTCGGGTTTATCATCGTCTAGTGGTTCATAGGCCGGTGATGGTACTTCGTCGAGTTCATCTGAACTGTCATTAATTTCAATATTACTATCTACATCTGTATAGAGCATTTTTGTTTCGGCTCTTGTCTTTCTATGTAAGAATTTATGCATCAAATTTTTATTTAGACTTAGGTTATGTATTTTATGAGAGTTCCTATGTTTTCTTTCTCTTGATTTCTTTTTCTGTCCAGGTTCAGGATTCAGGTCTTTAACTAAATTCATCTCTCGCAAATAGTCGTTTTTTGTATCGTCAGATTTTGAGTTTTCTTCATAAAGCCATGTTTTATACAAATAGGCTACAATTTCGTCTTGAGTTAGCTCAGGATTTTCATCCATTATCGCTTCGTTTTTGCGTTCAAAATATTTAAGAAACTCTGCATTTTCTAAAGGAGTTTCTGGTTTTTTGTCCTGTTTTGATCGTAGTCTACGTTTGCTTTCAGATCTCGTTGACGTAACGCTGTCTTCTGAATGAATAGAGATCGTATCCAAATCTATATCACCATTCATTTGAGCACCCTCATCGTGAAATCCATTTTCTTTTATAATTTTAGGCTTAGAAATAGGTATATGGATCTCTTTGGCAGTATTCATATCAATTTTTACATTTATAAGACCATTCATAGGTCCATTGCTTGTAATACTTGCAACAATATCACGATTTAGGATTTCATTACTAATTTTATCCAAAATCTTATTATTTTCAAGTTTATTCATAGAATAATCTAATTTATTGGTACTTTCTACTCCATTATGTTCTACTATGTCAAAATCATTAGATATTTGTTTATTTGATAGTTCTCCAGTTAAAGTTTCCACAACTGTTAGCTTTGTATCTTCTTTTAAAGTAGGTTCCTCAATTAATTTGGAAAGGACATTGTTGGGTATTTCACATACACCAGGAAGACTAGAACTACTTTCAATTTCTATAGCAACATTTTTCTTAACAACCAAAGCAGATATTGAATCGTCATTAATATCATTTTGATTATCTAATAAACTGTCATCAGTCTGACTCTCTGTTTCATAATCAGGTTTATAATCACTGTCTTTATCCACAGACATGTAACTTTGTTCAGTACTGGAAACAGAATCATCATTATAATTTGTTATTTCATCCTGTGGGTGTGTTGTAACTTTTTCGCTAGCCTTAAATTTAGAAGTGAGTTCTTCATCCTCCGTGTGACTTTTATCAATGGCTGAGACATTACTTATTTGTAAGTTTTCTTCAAACGATTCTCCGTAAACAGGACTTATTGTTTGATCTCTATTATTTAAAGTACCAGTATCCATTGCATTTGCAGTAGCTAGATCTAGTTCATATTGGCTTAATGATATCTTAGCATCGTGTCCCCCTTTAGTCGTGTTATTATTGCTAGGAGATGTTGATATACTTCTTATGCTATCCTGGCTATTATCATACATGCTTTCACTGTCCAAAGGATCACACGATCCATTTACTTTTGGTACTGTTTCTACTTGACTTTCTGCTTTAGAATCATCCTTATTTACAGAGTGCTCTTCTTCTTTTTTATTTGCTTCGTCTTTGTCAATCTCATCTTCTTTTTCAATTTCTTCGTCTTTTTCAATTTTGTCTTCTTTTTCAATTTCTTCTTCTTTTCTAATTTCTTTTTCAAGTTCTTCCTCTTTTAATTTTTTTTCTGCTTTAATACTTACACTTCGAATTGTAGCTTTAATACCAACATCAGTAGGTGCAGCATTATCTGTGTCAGTAGAATTGTGATCTGAATCTGTAATTTCTATAACATTTTTACTATAATCATGTTCATTTTGAAAAGGCATCAAATTCTGAGATTCTGTTTTCGATTTTCTTAAGCTATAAGGTTTTTTTAATGTTACATTAGTCAAACTTTTTTTTTTTTTAGAACTTTTGTCTTTTGTTTCTTTTTTTTCTTCTTTAACTTGAGGACTTTGGGGTTTAGCCTGGATTTTCTCTGGAGTTTTAGACTTGGCTTTCTGTATCCACCTGTCCATGTGGGACTGTCTTTGAATCTTGGTAATGCCGGTTTTGGCCACAAGATTGCCCAGACAAACTGTGACGACGTCAAACACATCCAAAGGCCCTTTCCTTGCATTGTTTCTAGAACGTTCTGTATTGTCTGTTTTACCGTCATCTTCTGAAAACAGACTGTCATACAAACTCTCGCTCAAAGACACGTCACTGTCCGTCCTACTGATTTTCCCGCTCTTTTGTTGCTTGACTTTTGTTCTAGACTTTTCTAGCATGTCGTTGAATATGTCTATTCTCAACCTCTTTGGCTCTCTTAACAGCATCTCTGCTTCTTCCACTGAGTTATTCCATAAGGCTTGTTTCTTTTCTGACACAAAGAATGCTGCATACAGCCTTGGGTCTTTCTTCTTATCCTAGAAAAGACAAAAAATATTAATTAAGACTATGCAAGTTAACATTTTTTTTTGGCAACTTTTTTAACAGAGACAATCTTCAAAAATTGGGGCAATAACAATCGTATTACATAGGGTCAAGGCCAAAAAAATCAATTTATCCTTATCACCAATATACAGTTCAGTTGATAACCCTTAAATCAGACTCAAGATAAAGTCAAAAACCTACCTCAGGTGTAAAATTCTCACGGGTGTTCTCAAACTCGAGCTGTCCAAGGTACTTGCGGAGCATGGTGTCGACGATCCAGCCACGACGACCGTTGTCCCCGAAGAATGTCACGTGGATGACGTCACGTTCTATACGCCCAAATACTGCGAAAAAATTTAAAAAATAACCTGGTAAGATGGGGTTTTGTAAAATATTAAAAAGTTATTGCAACTAAACAACACGCCTGCCTTCCCCAAAGGGTTAAACAGAGGTGCTGGTTGCACCTCTCCCAAACACTAGTCAACGAATCTGCCTAGCCTTTTCCCAACTTTACTGGGGTCAGCTTCCAATCTTACTGGTTTCAACTGAACACCAGTGTTTTACATGGAGCAACTGCCTATCTTACCTCCAGAACCCAGTAACTGGGTAACACAATATCACAGATGATGTATTTCTCTTGCTGCTATAACAAATACTAAAAACAGAATAATATAAATATTTAACCAGGGCTCCCATACAGCAAACGTGATATTTTGCAGTTTTTTGCGATAGTGGTACAGGACCCTTCGTGCACGAGTTGGACTCGCACTTGTCCGGTTTTTTTTAACTATACTCCATTTGTTTAGGTAGTTAACTAAATGTAAACAATCTTAACATGTCTTTTATCTAAAAAAATGTCTAAAAATTGAATCTAAAAATGTTTACAATTAGGTATTTACTTAAACCGATGTTAGGTAAGTAACTAAATTTAAATAATATTTGTTGGTCTTTTATACGATTTATTTTATATAAAAAGACATATCAAGATTGTTTACCTTTAGTTAACTACCTAAACAAATGGAGTATAGTGTGTTTGTACTGTTTTGTTGGTTAAGGCATAGAATGAACAAATCCTTTTTCTATGGGTATGGAAGTTGGAAGCATATATCTGTAAATCCTGCTTATTTACATAATTACATAAGACAATATTTACATAAGACAGACATATATATGCTTCCATTCTGACTTTCTGTTTCCAAATTATTTCTAATGACAAACTTATTATTAACATGTACAAACACTTCGCTTAGGGTGGTAAAACAAAGAGGTACCCAGTGGCTTCAAAACACTTGCATAGCAATTATATAGGAATACTGTTTTGAAATATTATTATATAGTAGCAAGCATTATATAAAGATAAGCAGGTTTGAACTGTAGTTTGATAACATTGCAAAGGGATGTAGATTATCATTATTTTCAAAATAATTAGAAGTTGTTTCTATCACATAATTACATAGGTTGTTAGAAATGTATTTTTAAATACACAGATTATCATTTTACCTTATAGAATTACAGAATTATTATTTTTGAGCTTCAGAGCATTTACTAAAGGATGTTTAAATAAAAATTACTGTATCCATATTAACTATTTTAAATAAGCAATTTTATTATACTCACACTTCTTCTTAACAAATATCCCATTTGAGGGGTCTCTTGTAACAATAGAAGGCCAGAATGGAAAGGTGCCCATTCTCGCCCAAGCCAAGTCCCCAACTTGATAGGCACATTGGGCTTCTAAATCAAACAATTCACTCTTAGATGGAGTTTTAGTTTCCTTCTGTTCTTTTTTCTTCTTGGCGCATTGGGCTTCCAAATCAAACAAATCACTCTTAGTCGGAGTTTTAGTTTCATTTTGTTCCTTTTTATTCTTTTTACTGTCAAAGTCCAGAGTTTTGACTACAGAAGAATTGTCTAAGAAGCCATTCTGCTGCTTAGCAGCACCCAAACTGTACCGTTCAGATGACCGTTCTAGAATATTATTTAAATGGGTACTGGAAGACTTGTTAGCACTTTTGACTGGTGAGAATATGGTCTTGATAGTCACCATACTTCCATCTGAATCCCTCTTTTGGATGAGGTCGGTTCTTATGTAAATTTTAGACTTAGCAGGAGACGGGTTAGTCTTATTCAGCTCCTCAGTGCCAAAACGGCTTAATGATATGTTCTCTTGGTAAATACTTTCTATTTGATTCTCCAAAAATGCTTGTTCACCAACTAATTTTTGTGGTTCTGATCTCAATGGAGAATTTGATGCATGCATCTTGTATGCTGCGGATTGATTCTTCACTGGTGATTTCTCGCTTGGTGGTGACTTTAATTCTACATTTAATTTCTTGGCATCGGACTGCTCTATTTCAGTCTTGAGCCGGCGAGCTCTCCCATAGCGACTGGTACTTGTACCATCATTAATAGAAACCGGGGAAGTTATTCTTGAAGTCAAACTAGTTTCAAGTTCACGCTCGATGAGTGATCTTTTCTTTGGTTTTGATTTGACAATCTGAGGACTATCAGTTCCCTTCAGATCCTCAGAACTCATGTTATCCTCAGACTCGTCCATTGTGACCTCTTTCGATTTATCTAGGGCCTCCTATAAGCGTCTGACGTAACAATATAGAACATCGCAAGTATCGCCCAAAATAGAGAATATTTTATTTCAAGCCCATAATTATGAGAAAAATACAATGCGAAGTGTAACGACAGACCAATATTTATAGGTTACGCCCGTCCGAGAGCGTTTCACTTGGTTCTCTGAAACAAAAGAATCGAAATGAAGTTTCGTTTTTCACATGAAATAGGTTAATTCAATATTTGAACACAATATCATGATTTAGAAGTGGAAATGGAAAATTTTATGAATGAAAACTTAAAATGTCGACTCACCTCCGCTTTATCCAGTATAGTCGCGTCAGTGATTGCAATTCGCACAAGACAAATCGTCAGATTGGCGGTCTCCTTGGTGCATAATTGAGCCACAGTACTATCGAAAACTTAATATCCTTTTTTACACAGCGATGTTTCCAGATATAATTGTTCCAACACCATATTCAGGATCGTTTTATAACACAGAAACAGGAATATTAACTATAATCATCAGCGCTCAAATATCGTTCGAACAAAGTCCTAATTTGTTATACGAAAGCACTCTGCAACACAGAAACACGCGCCATCATAATTCCACACATCGAATTTAGCGGAACCAGCCCGCAGTTAGCATCACTGCGCTTTCCATAAACGTTATCACTAATTATCTCTCGAATAACACTATAAACACTGATTAAAATGTATTAAATTTAGAATTACAAATGAAAATAAGTTCCGCTACCGAAATACCGACGCTTCAGTACCGCGAAAACACATGAATATGTCGTGTTTGTGTGGGTAAAAAATACAACGAGGATATTTTGTGACTTGAATACACACACAAAGGTACAATGTTTCACACAGTTCAATGGTTTCGCTTATCACACACTGTTTTACCGACGCTTTCAAAATAGTTCGTTTTTAGGGTACCGTAATTTAAAAAAAAAAAAAAAAAACTTCACAGCACAATTGCTAGAAAGCCAAAATCAAAAACTAAAAAATAGCTAAGAAAAAATTTGTGAGCATTTATTTTAATGCAGGCGGTGAAATAAGGCTACCTTTGATGATGATGAATATATTTGTTCTTCAAAAAGTGGTGGATAATTTTTATTAATTAATAGCTTACTGTGATTTCTTGCAAATTTTAATGATATGACTATTCGTTGACCGTGTTCCTGTATCATTCGTGGTAATTGTTGTTTAAATAGAGGTTTGTAGAACAGGGTACAAATTATGGGGACCCCTCCTCTGCTCTCCCAGGACTTCCCAGGACAACACTCCTCTCTGGATACTGAAAGTCGATAGCAGGATGAGTCGAATGTGGAAGGTTGGGTTCAGTTCCAGTGAGTCGGAACCAAAAGCCGCATAGTGCTCAGTGAGACGGTGATGAAAGAAGCGGAGGGCCCTTGAATGCGCAATCACTGCACGCTGGTGGTCAGTATTCTCGTTGAGGTTTTGGGTACCGATTGGCTGAGTGATTCACTGTTAAAACGCTTGAGGAAATAATACTTATGAACGCTCAAGTAGTTGTACTAACACTGTAGCGACGTTTATCACGAAGGTCACCAGTATAGGGTATGCGGAACGGCAGAAATTCCTGAAACGCAATCTTTTTTAAAAAGGAAGGATCAACCAATCAGACCAGAGTTCGAAAATAGCGGTATAGATGTGGCAAACCATTCGCGTTGCGTGCCTCGCGTTATTACGTTGCAATAGCAGATGGCGACAGGATTGAAATACTCAAAAAGACGTTAAATAGTGAGAAAGAGTGTTTCGATACAATTTTCTGGCCAGAAAAATAAACAAGTATGTGAAAGAAAAGACTTACTTACCCATACATTGATTTCACTACCGTAGCAAAAACTCATTGCCAACAACCTGGCTGCTGGAACATGTAGAAACCGGCTTAAGATGAAGATTCTTAGTATTAAGATATAAAATTATTTATTATTAATTAAATATATACTGAACCACGAATAATCATCACCAAAAACTGATTTTGAAAATTCTAATGTCAGATTGGATGTTTATGGTTCGTTAACGGAAATTAGAAAATGCAAAGGTTTCCTGTTATTTATAAAATTAAATAATAAGGGCATCATATGATGTAAAGAAAAATAAGCATAATTTTGTGCTACAATACGGTGTTGAAAATTGAAAAGCGCCTATTGTAGGATGAATTTATTCCATAAACAATCTATCAGCTGGTATCTGTCACTTGCATGAGTGTGAAAGGAGCTATCAATGAATGAGTGCCAGTTGTCACTGTCATGTCATGTCAGTCAAGCAAGTGTCAAATTAATAAAAGTCAAAACGTTGAAGTAAAAACTCATGATATTGCTTGAAATTTGATTAGTAATTTCCTCAATTTAACCTAGACAAATATTAAACAAGTAAAAAACCAAAATGTCTGTAGCTAAAATGACTAAAGATCACACTAAGTCTGAGCCTGTTGCGTACAGCGACGCTGCGCTTAGGAATAATTCTGTGGTCGTGGAATACTGTAGAACATCTATGGCTGCGTTGTCCGGTTCCACCGCAGGTAATTCATTTATTTATTCGTTTAATTCTAATTGTAAATGTACTGCTAATTGGTAAACATTGGAATAATGTAATGCACTTCATTTCCTTCAATGGATATGATAGATTGCTAGTTTTCTAACTTCAATCACAAATCTAATTTATTTGACCATTTGTGAGATATCATTGGTTGAGTTATCTATGGATCAAAAAACTGGGCCTTAGTAGCACTGAGGAAATGTATGACTAGAGTATTTTCAACTGATTACAAGATAATTTGGTTAGACATCTTTAGGGCTGGATTTTTACAATGCTTCATCCAAGGCACCCTCAGATTTCTACAAGATAACTGCAGGATTGCCGCAGGGCTCGGTACTAGGACCAGCGTTGTACACGATATTCACAGCAGATCTGCCATATACTCGCTAGCCACAAAGACCTAGAAATTGCTTCTCAAAAACTTCAGGGCAGTCTTGATGACATTGAGAAATGGCTAAAGATAAGGCGAATAAAAGCAAGTGCCTCAAAATCATCCCAACCATTCCAAAATGTTATCCTTAAAAACATCAAAAAAGCACCATAGTTAATATGAAACTGTGAGATTTGTGAATATCTTAGCGTATACACAGTGCACCAGGAGGCGAAAATCTGGGCAGAATGCTATAGAACACGCTTGAAAAATCATCCAAATCCCTTGACGAAGGCTCTTACAAAGCCAGATCACAAAAGGTGGCTGAAAAGGTTGGCTGTAATGGACCTCACAAAGTAGGACATCGGAATGTATAATATCATGAATATAAAGAGGGAAATCTTGCTGGAGAAACCACTCTGCACCATAATATTGCAATAATTCTGCTCATAATCCTACTGATTGCAGAAGACAAGAGAAAAAAAAACAATGCTTCATCCGGTGTAATTACAGACACAATAAAAAAACATTAAATAGACGCCATATAAGGTCTCGCGCCGGCTGAGGGGGTGAGGATTTCCCTCAGTACAAACCTTACCTCTTAAAGTCTGTAAAGTTAAAACTGTTGTTACATCTCTTAATTATTATATTATTAAGTTCTCATTTAATATAACAGCTGATTTGATATTTGACAGCAAAGCAAAGGGCAAAGCCTTAATACAATACTTAACCTATTAATTTCTCAATTCCAGGTGTCCTCGGCCTAACTGGTCTCTACGGGTTTGCCTTTTATGTCTTCGCAGTTGTTAGCCTCTGGGTGATGTTCATGGTGAAGACCGGACCTAAATGGAGCAAGTACTATGTATCACGACAAAGCTTATTGACTAACGGGTTCTTCGGAGCACTTTTCACTTATGTATTGTTCTGGACATTTATATACGGAATGGTACATGTTTATTAGATTCAGGTTAGGTTAGTTTGTAAGCATATTATTTAGTCAAATTGTGAGTTGAGGTACGTCTATGGTATTGTGTTAATTGGACAAGAATAGAGGTGAAAGTGTAGAAAATTTTTGATTCTTATATGGCCTCTGGCATGTCTCTGAATTGGTCAAAATTTTGTTATTTCTATGGCTAGAAGTCTCACTAACCCTGAGATTTTGAAATAAAACTTTAAAAAAATGCTTGCTGACTGGTGTGATTGTTTGAATGAATTACCAACAGATAATCACATTAATAATATTATGTAATTTTTCATTTTACTGTCTACTATAATACTATAAATGCGAAAGTTTCGATGGATCTGGATGAAAGGCGAACGGCAGGCTTGTATGGGAACTTCGTACCGCAAATAAAATTTCGTGTTTTGGGATATTTTTTGTTTTAATTGGTAGTTAATACGATAAATAATCCTTTTTTTAATTCTTAGATTTTTAGAACTTGGAACATAAAAGTTATAACCAGTTTTGTTTTTTAAGGTTATATACTAGTGTACCAATGTAAATTGTTACATATAGGTAAATGTTGCAGATTGTTACATAGGTAATGTGTAAAGTAAATTGTTTGTTGCTATCTTTGTAGTATTTTCCTTACCAATAAGTAGGTAGATTGAGATGAGGATCGTACCTACTCAGGGTATTACTAAATACCTATATCCACCAGCAGACTGCGACAGTTTGATAATGATGAGTTTGGTTATATTTAATGTTATTTCTATTTCTAAATAATTAATTATCATTTCAATTTTGTGTTATTTTATGTAAGGTAACATCTAAAAACATAACTGCGTTGAGTGCACGATTTTATTACGTTTTTATATTAAAATCTTTTTATTGATATTATTAATTAATCCGAAGTTCTAAAAATAGTAAACTTACATGAAAATAAATGGCTTAGTTGCCTTTATTTATATACCAAATTCTATAAACGAACAATAAAAAAAATTATGCGGTACAAAATCTGCCGTTCACCTTTGGCACACAGATAGATTATAGTCTAGAATAGCACATAGGCTACTCCAGTATCATAGGCTATCTTTTTATCGACCGATAAACTAGATATAATGATCCCTTGATATAATAAAACACTTCACACGAGCGAAGGCGCGGACGGAAGCTAGTGCATTCATAATTTTGCTCCAGAATCTGGGTCTAAAACATAAACAAATATTTCATTCTCTAATTCATATTACGACACTTTAACTTATTTGTATCCTTCATTTACTGGCTTAACTTACTCCATTTGAAATAACATTCGAAATTTTAACAATCCTTTTTACAGTTTGTTCAATTGATTTTGATTTCTATTTCGTATGTTTAAGGATGGCATTAACAGCTTAAACCCAAACCAACTGTTTAAGTATAGTAGTCGCAGCCGATCTTTGTGTCTCGGAAGTTGGCTGCAAGACCCTGCGCAGTTGCTATTTTTGTGTCAATGTTGAAATAGAAAATAGCATTGTGTAACTGCCTCTTTCACTCGCTTACGTTTGTCGCATCGTCCTATCTCGCTTACTCTATGCAGTATACTCGATGACAAACTGTTTCTTGCGTAACGGTTCGCAGAGCCAACTTCAGAGACTCAAAGATCATCTGTGAATACTATACAGCTGTCATTTGCAATATAAATAATTAAATGGGCTGCAAAAATGGGTTATTTAAATGTCCAATTATGCTATTTCAAATGGAGTATCGATCTATTTTTAGGATAGGTTGAGCCAATATTCAAGACCAGTCCATTATTACAAATGTTGGTCAGCTAATAATTGGAATATTATTTATATAGGACACAATGGTTATGAATTTATATTTATTCATATGTTTAATATCGCATTTACTTGAAAATGTATAAAATGTTGGTTGTAAGCTCAACACTAGTATAATTATATTTATATTTAAGTAATTATAATTGTTTTCCGAAATAAAATGGTTATCCATTGTACAAAAATGTTTGAATTAGTATATTAAAAATACCTAACAATTCCAATAGATGGCCCTGTAAGGCTAAACTTTTTCTTATAAAATCCTTGCATTTACTTGCGAGATTTTTTTACCTACAACTAGTTGAACAACTAAGGCCCGGTTTCTTGACGTTAAATTATCGCAAAATTAATGTGACAAATTCAAGCACGCGTTATCTGCTGTGATTGGTTGAATGAATTTTCAAAAGCCAATCACAGCAGATATTATTCGTCGACTACGTTAACAGCCCGATAATCGAATTTTGAGAAACCAGGGGTAAGTGCAAGGGTCGCGGCGGATAAATTTGAAAGAGAGTTACCGCGGTCCTGGCACAAGCAACTGATGGAACACGGGTGGGTTTTAGTTAGTAAAATCTGACACGCCCTCCCGCTTCACCCAGAGCGGGAGAAGTCATTGCATGAATTCCCACTCATAAAAAAAATGAAAAAGAAGTGGGTAAGTGCAACATTATATATTTTTTACGACAAATCTAAATTAAAAAGATATAATTATTAATTATGCAGCTGGTAAACAAAAAAAACGAAAATTAAACTGAATTTGTATTATTGTAGCAGGTGGCATTTCTAGTATAATGTATGTATTAATTATCAATTCTATTAATTTTATCTCAGGCCATAATCCCTGCAACGACGAGAATATAGGTTATTAAAATGTATCAGAGCTTAGTAACTCAATAAGGATGCTTTGGTGTCCATAATCAGATTGACCCGTGTGTTGGCGCATGTTTTCGCTTATACCGGAATAAATGGCGTTCACCCGCGGCGTCGCCCCCGTGGTTTAATCTTGCTTTTTCAGGGATAAAATTACGCTACATTCCAAACACCGATAGCGTAGGGTTTTATCAATTAAATAATTTTAGACCCGGCTGGGTCGATATTTCTTTAGATTATCTTTTACTAACATGGGAAAATACCTATTTATGCAACTGTTACGTTATGGACGGTCTTTTAAATACGAGTGCCATTTTTCTTGGTGCTCGTGCCCGAGTTATTAAAAGACTAATAACGTACAGTTGCATACAAGATTTTATCTACGAAGGAAGGAATAGAACACAGATAAAGACAAATTTTTTCACGCGTCCACTTTTATTTTTATATTTTTATTTATTCTTTATTAGGTATAAGGCAAAGTTCTTGTAGCCGCAACAGCCAAATAGTATACCTACTTTTGTTCTAAACTTGTTCCATTTTTAAAAACATCATTTACATTGTCTCGATTTCGAAGTAATGTAGGCTGTATGTTCAGAATGTCTTTGCTTGTGTTTTAGAATTTATGACGATTCGCATAATGTAACCCGATGTCGTTATGGGTATCATATTGAAATCGCTGTCAATTTTGTAATTCGAATAAGTATAACGAAACCGATGTAGATTAATCAATTTTCACAATCTACAACTCGAAGAATGACATAGACATTACACAAGTTTACCTTCATAAATATGGGTAAAGATTTGTGTTGTACCACCGACAGATGGCGGCACTATGTCGTCTAATCTACAAGGCTGACAACATAATTCTGGTCGGACTTTTAACTCTTGTTCGTGTTTCTTGCCTATTCAAATATCGGATCGCTGTCGTCGTCTCGTCGCATTTGTTGCTGCAGTTGACCTTTTTTAAACGATTTAAAAAAGAAGGATTTCCATTCAACCCGTATGATATTATGTAGATAAGTATGTTTATACCATTCTCTCCCTAAAAATCTTACTTTATTCATTGAAAACAAAAAAATACCCTTCGAAAGAGGCCAACCGTCGAATCCGACTCGGCTGGGCGGCGGTCGGGAGGTTGCGCGGTATCTTCTCGTCCAATTTACCGCAGTCCGCAGTGTCTCAAGACAAAAGTCTATGGCCAGTGTGTGTTGCCAGTAATCACCTATGGGACCGAGACTTGGTTGCTCACAAAGGGCCTTTTGAGAAAGCATAAAGTCACCGAAAGGGCAATGGATAGGACTATGCTCGAAGTTTCCTTGCGTGATCGCATCAGAAATGAGGATATCCGCAGGAGAACTAAAGTTACGGCATAGCCCGGCGAATTGCGAAACCTAAGTGGCAGTGGGCAGGGCCGATGGGGCCGAAAGTTCTGGAATGGCGACCACGAACCGGAAGATGATGCGTTCGAAGGCTTCCCACTAGATGGACCGATGACCTGGTTAAGGTTGCGGTATTGCGCTGGATGCGAGACGCACGGTATCGATCAATGTGGCGACGCTTGGGGTGGGCCCAATGACGATATAACCACTTGACGGCGCATACAGTGCCCCGACGCTCGAAAACTATTAGTATTTTGTCGCCTATGTAAAGGCTTCGGTACTAGTAACCATTTTAGTTGTGTCCAGTTATTAGACCTGTATGCACGCTAAATAAATACAATTTTTTTTATCTTTTTATGGCAATTATAACGCATAAAAATGCCCTCATGCGCCGTAAAGGGGTATGGGAAACATGCCAAGACATCTAGTTACAAAAAGGATGGCATAACTTTTCATCGGTAAGTAAACAGTACGAAAATTATTTTTAATTAAATCAGATTATGAGACACCGCAGGGATCTAGTTAAAATGGTGGATGGGGTAAACGAGCACAATTTTGAGTCCCGCGTTGATGTCTTTTGGAAAAGTCTCGCTCTTTCACTAGACAATTCTAATGCTTCTATCCCTTTCTCTCCCTTTGTATTTTTATCGTAAATATCTGTGCTTTTACTTTTAATAGCTGAAGTCGATATCGATAATAATAAAATTAAACTTAATAAAAAATGTATGAAAAAATATCTATCTACTTTTAACCGACTTAAAAAAAGGAGGGTGTTCTCAGTTCGTCGAATTTTCTTATGTATTATGTTCCCGGATTACTCGTAGACGGCTTAACCGATTTGGAAAAATACTTTTTGTTTCTCTATGTCCCCGACACACATATTTATATTTGTAATTGATTGATTTTTATTAAATAATATTTATATGATTTTAATTGAGTATTTTTAATAATGTTAAAATACATTTTATCGATATCGACAATTTTCCCTTAATCGAGTTGATCAAGCCTAACGATAGCCATACCTACGCAACTTACTTTGAACTGACCAATTGCAGCCGCGCGTTCTTCCTCGTCTCCCGGCCCGCGGTAGTGAGTCGTGTGCTTCGAAGAAATCGGCCTATAAGCTCTCTAGTGGTTATATTCTCTTTGGGTGGGCCTATGTCCAGCAGTAGACGTCTTTCGGCTTTAATGATGATGATAGAAACTCCTTGTGCTTTTCGCTTAAATCTTTCTTTTTTTCGTAGTCATGGTATAAAGTATAGTAAGCAACTCTTGAATAAAACGGTTTTATATCGAGGGCCATGAATCACTTGCGTCGCTCAGGATTCTAATTCTAATTCTAATTTATGAGGTGAATGGCTAATGAGTGATTATAATTCTATTTCGGACCGCACTCACATTGTATTGAACAAGTGACAGGCTGGAAAACTGCGCGCGAGCCAAATTAAAATATATCTACAACCTACTAATAAAATTGTTACGATGTAGGTACTTCCACAATTGTTCAAATATAAACATAAGCCTCCAATTGTATGTCTTATGATTCCTAATTTTATGTAAATAAATAAACTTAACGTTCTTGTTCATAAGTTGCACTTACTTAATGCTCCATAGATAAACAATCTACTATTTTGCGTATGGAAATCATCATGGAGGGTCTGTCAGATCTATGACTAAAACTACTCGGTGTTCAGCAACCAGCTTTTGTCAGGGCGCTTGCTGGAGAACTTGCTGCGGTTGACAAAAGCTGTTGTAATTCTTAATCACCTTACCTTTGTAGCCCTTGGTTTACCTAGTTACTTATTTATGTACTCGAGTGCGGCGTAGCTCTTAGTCCCTCTATTAATGTGCTGCTGCAGCAGCCCCAAGTTATTAATTGCCTATCAAGCAGCTTGATGACTGCAACATAATACGTCTTTGTCTTCTCGTAACGTCATCGTTGCCGTTACGTAGTCGTCCCCACTAAAAGTCTCTTTCTCTTAATAAAGTTTAGCTGCAGTAGCTATTCTATCTATTCGAATCTCTTCAAAGTTAGAGTGAACAGGCTTCTTCTGGGTAAGCTCACTCCATCGTCCACTCTGTCTTAGTCGCCTATGACCTAGACTAGAGTCAAGAGCAAACCCATTAAAAGTAAAAAAATATCAGCCAGTTTATGATTCTCAATAAATCTTCGTCACTTGTTAAAATGTCGCTGTCGTCACCTCACATGCAGCCTTATTGCGTAGGTACGTGAATTCGGCAAGGCGAAGGATTTAACCGTATCAATCGACCAATCACATAGACGGAAATCCACAACGCGTCTTTTTGGTCGATTGATGGGATCAAATCCTTCGCCTTGCCGAATTCACTTACGCAATTAGGCTGGTGGTCGTCCCCACTAAAAGTCTCTTTCTCTTTTAATATAGTCTAGCTGTAGTAGCCCCAAGCCATTAGTTGTGTGTCCACCAGCCATAGTTCTCGTCAATCTTCTAGGCCACCCTGAAGTTGGCCTTCTGATGCGCTAGGCGCGGTGTGGTCCTGTTTTTGTATGAGATTTGGTACTGCACAACCATTGTAGCCAACTCCAGGGCGGCCAAGAAGTTTGGCGAGAACTATATCGTACGTATACCCAATCTACGTATGCGTCGCTTTCTAACATCGCAGTCGCATCATGATCGTATCGTGTCTAATAAATACTCCATCTTCGCACCTCCTCTGTTAATAAAGTGTGGGTAGCTGCAGTAGCCCCAAGCTATTTGTTCTTTACCAACACAACGTGCCAAATATTATTATGTCTGCGTCATTTTCTTACTTCTTAACATCGCAGTCGCCACGTGGTCGTTACGTATTCGTCACTAATAAAAGTTTCTCCTCTTTTAATAAAGTGTAGCTGCAATAGCCCCAAGTTATTAGTTGTCTATCAAGCAGGCGATTGCTTCGTAATTGACGACGCATACTCCACTGTATAACGTTGAAAACTGATGGAATTGAGGAAGATAAGGGGCGGAGTTTCAGTCTCGTGGCCCGCTGGTTTAATTTTAAGGAAAGACAACATAGCTAATAGTGATTCGGTTTTGTGTGTAAAGATGATAACTATGGGTTTCTACTAGACTGTTTAGATAAAAATTGCAAGACTCCCGGGAGTCTACAGTCTTATAGATAGTTCAAGTCATCTTTGCATGCGGCTCTATGTGTGGGTAAGCATGTGTGGGTGGTTGTTTGCACTGCCGCGTCACTGCCACACAAATCAAATCTGTGTATTTACAAGCGTAAGCACACATGGCGCCGCGCGCAAAGATGCGTTGAACTATATACTAGTCGATGGTTAAAAGTGTTTTACCATCCCAAGGAAACACACTACCGGGATAACAACAACACTGTGCTCTTCCCAGGGTCTCAAACTATCTCCATACCAAATTTCAGCTAAATTAGTACAGCCGTTTAGTCGTAAAAAGGAAACAGACAGACAGAGTTACTTTTGCATTTATAATACTAGCTGTTGCCCGCGACTTCGTTCGCGTGGATATAAAAAGAAAAAGTTGCCTTTATGCTATTCTAGACTATAATCTATCTCCTGCTAAGTTTCGTCCAGATCCATTCAGCCGTTCTGGCGTGATTGAATAACACATCCATCCATCCTCACAATAAAGTAGGATTAGTATGGAATATGGATTACGCCTGTATTCACCGAAACGTAAAGCAAAGGTGTAAAACCTACACTTACATTAATTCTTCAGTATAATATTTAAGTACTTTAGTAAATCCCATTAAAGTAAAACAAAAGCTGGTAAAAATAAACTCCAAAAATCATTCGCCGTTTTAAATTAAAGCGAAATTACTTTTCAGGTACCTAACCACACACATTCTGTCGATGAAACAAACTTCGGTTGAAAACGTTGAAATCAATTAAAACAAATGACGTTAGTGAATTTTTCCCTCTACCCGCATCTGCTAATGTGGACTTAACAGAGCGCCGAGATAGCTCAGAGGCCACTGCTAGAACGGCGGAACAGGATGTCTCGCAACCTCCATAGGAAAGGGCCTCCGTCCCCAGGGTTTTGTGCCTGGTTGGTTAAACTACTCAATGGTTGTTGTAGGGCTGTTCACGGTGCTTTGAATCCTACCTAGCGCTGATGTAGGAAGTTGTTTGTAACATTAGCTCGTTCTTAATTTATAGTATGTGGCAGCATTTGCCTATAATTAAACCGACCGTGACATCAAGTATCACCATTTAGGTGGGTATTTATAGAAATTGCCTACTTATAGCTGTAGCAGCCGAAACTTGTGCTCAGCGCTTATTTCGCGTCACGAATATGGTTATAATGGCGGCTCTAAGTGATTCCTAATTCTGTGTGGACTTCACAGTGCGAACGAGAGCTGAGCAAATATTTGTGGCAGAATAGCAAATAATTGTCCACGAATTGTTCCCAAATGAACGTTTAAGTTAATTGATTTTACAATTTACACTATGATGTTTATTGTCCTACAGTTTGAGGACCCCACTTGATGGAGAGAAAAATATTTTTGTAAGTGATGTTGGTAGCTTGCTTTAAAATTTTGTTCTTTTTTCAAATTGCTTGAGAACGGCCATCTCTTTTTTTAAATGGCTGCTTCATTTGCAAAAGAGGTCATAGAAGGAGGTTTTATGCATTGTGTTTGTTAATATTATCTTGTCTTAATATTGAAAGTTTTATTTTCTTTTCCCCGTAAAAATAACACTTAAAAGCACCCATTAACAGTATTGATTACAGGTCTTTCTTTAAATTAACTGTGTCCCCCATTCTGCCCGTTTTAGACGGGCAATTTTGGGGGAGCGTAAATTGACGGCAGCCCCCAAAACTGAGGTGGTTGGTAGTTAGCCGTTTTTGAACGAGTACTTTGTCTCAGGTGCTTTCATTAGACAGGCTGAACGCGATACCTAGGGTGAAAGGCTTGAGCGGTCTTATTTATGGGCCGCTGGGTTAGGTTAAAGGCCTTTTGGGTGTGAGTGTTCGGGTTATGGGCCTATAGGATAAAGATATATGTTGGATTTTGATGTGGTTTAGTTTTCGAGAGTTTGTGGTTTGTGTAGCAATAGTACTGAGTGACAAGCCCCGTAATTGCAGTGGTCAACACACAACATAACGCCTGCATTTTCCGAGGCTTAGGCAGAGCTAAAGCTATATACACCGCCAGTTATGTTAAGGACCGATGTAATGCGGGTCGAGTCTTTTGCCATCAACCGGACACATGTCCAGACTGCGGATTCTACTGAGAAATTACAGATCAAAAAACGCAATAACACTTTATTATTATTATTATATACTTTATTGTACACCACTTAAATAATTACAGGATAAAACATTATAAAGATCAGTGTACAATGGGCGGTCTTATCGCACAAGGCAATCTCTTCCAGACAACCTTTGGATGGACAGAACGAGAGGAGATAGACATAGGGCTGTCAAGTGTACAAAAACTTTATTAAATAATATTACTTAGATACAACATAAAATACATACATACAAATAAAATAATATACTAATACATATAAAAAAAAAAAAAAAAAAAAAAAAAAAAAATAGGGCAGAGAAAGGAGAAGAATAGTTACAAAGAAAGGAAATGCTCCTTCACCATTTTTTTAAATGAAGGTAATGTTTGCGCACGCCTTACCTCAATAGGTAATGCATTCCACAAACGAGCTGCTTGAACCGTGAAAGATTTGTCGAAGAAGGATGTGGAATGCATACGAATGCTTAATTTTAGGTTTTCCGATGATCTCAAAGACCGAGAATGTGTGTCACAGAGGAACTGAAAGCGTTCTTTAAGATAAAAAGGACTAGAAGGATTAAAAAGCACATTATATAGCAATGAAAGTATGTGGGCATTCCGGCGAAGGCGAATAGGAAGCCATTTGAGCTTGGTTCGAAATTCAGAAACATGGTCATACTTGCGCAAGCCAAATATGAACCTGATACAGAGATTTTGAAGTCGCTCAAGCTTGTCCAATTGGTCTTGGGTGAGATCGAGATAGCTGGCATCAGCATAGTCCAGGATAGGGAGAAGAAGAGATTGTGCTATCGCAATTTTAGTGGTGATGGGAAGAAAGTTACGAAGGCGTCTCAGGGAGGCCGCAGACGCAAACAGTTTACGACTGACCTCCTGCAGTTGTTTAGTCCAGGAAAGGGTGCAGTCGATGTAAATCCCCAGGTTCTTCACAGTGTGAGCTATAGGAACAATGGTGTTGTTGAAAGAAACCTGGGGAAGTGTCGCCCAATCAATTCTAGAGACCGTTCGGGAACTGCACTTTGTTCGAATCGAACCGGCCTTATGTTCAACAGTAGCCCTTGAAACCTGAAACGACTAGTGGTCGACAAGCGAATATCGTACTTTTGACGTTCATCAAAAAGTGAAAAATATAAACTTATTACCCGACTGCCGAAGGAAGGTAATGTGTTTGTCAGTCTATATATGTATGCATGTTTGGTCTTATGTGGCGTTCTAGAGAACAAATGCGTTGGCCATTTTTCATGATTCTTGCGTCAATCGATTTGTCTTAACCTTGCGAGTGTCACTGGCTACATTCAAATTGGAAAATAGAAAAATGACGGCTTTTGGGCGCCATATTGCGGTAGCCCAAATATTCTTTTTCTTCTGAGTCCTTCGTGTGGGGTTTCAAAATAAAGGGTTTTAAAAGATTAATTAAATATATTTAAGACACTTATATGTTTGAATGTACCTAATTCGAAAACAAAAATGTTAACTAAAAAGTTATAAATAATTAAGTTAATTCAAAAATTTCCCGACTGCTTAAGAAACGAACGCCCTGGCATTAAAGCGGCATAAAAGTTTATCATACAGCCATGTATGATAACCTTTTAACTCTGAATTTGTCAAAAACCACCTTCTTACCCTTTTCCTTGCGAGCCGTTACGTTACCTGCCCCAGACGCGATTACACTGAAAGCTGATTCGTGTTCTCCAAACTCAAACTCGCACAACCTACAGTGTTCTTGCCACAGACATAAATCTAACTAGATGACGCGATTGTATGTACTTTGCGTGCCAAAAAACGGAGTAAAGTTACGATAAATGATCGTAATTTGAGCTTTTCATTTAGCATTACTGTCACTGGAAATCCAAAATCTAGAAAAATGCCTTTTATGCCATATTATTATTCAGCTGTAAAGACAGTATAGAAAAAGTTTGGGCAAGCCACACTTGCGGAGATAAGGCCCCTCTTTGAGGAGTGGCTTGAGAGGCGCCACGGCGTCCTCACCTTCCGCCTGACGCAGGTCCTCACCGGACACGGTTGTTTCGGGAGGTTCCTGTTCAGGATAAGGAGGGAGGAAACGCCCGGGTGTCACCATTGTGTGGATCGCCCGGAGGACACGGTGGAGCATACGGTGGAGGTCTGCCCCGCTTGGGCGGAGCACCGCCGTGTCCTCATGGAGGCGATCAGCGGTGGCGACCTCTCGCGTCCGGCCCTGGTTCAGGCTATGGTACGGAGCGAGAGGGCATGGGAAGCTGTCACCTCCTTCTGCGAAGCAGTAATGCTCGCAAGGGTGGAGGCAGAACGCGTGAGGGAGACGCAACGGAGACGCCCTGGGCGTCGGGCATCGCAAGCCGATTCCCGGCCACCGTAGGCGCGGGCTTGCGGACGGCGAGTAATGGGTAGCTCGCCGTCTGATAAGGACCAGGCCCGAGTCGACGGCGCGTAGTGTTCCACGCGCGCCTCAAAGAGATATCAGCACAACTGACGGGGTCCGCTAGGGCCGATGCCTGTCTGGGTCGCGGATAAATTTGAAAAAGAGTTACCGCGGCCCTGGCACAAGCAACTGAAGGAACACGGGTGGGTTTTAGTTAGTAAAAGTCTGACACGCCCTTCCGCTTCACCCAGAGCGGAAGAAGTCATTGGATGATTTCCCACCCAAAAAAAAAGTATAGAAAAAGTTGGCAGAGGTATTGGAAATGTTTTCTTTTATTGGTAAGTAAATTTGTTTTTAAGTTGCGTGTTAAAATTGGCACGTTCATTTTTCATACAGATGGAGGGACCTGCGTAATCTAGTTAGATTTATGTCTGTGGTTCTTGCCCCTCTCTAGCGAGATTGGAAACAAGTGAATATGTTGGGGTCTATTTCTTGTGTCAATCACTTCTCCAACTTGTGACCCTCTGATGTAATGTTTGATATGCAAAACAAGTGTGAGGATCCTGGTACCCATAACACAAGTTAAATCTTTCTTTGGGTGCCAGAATTCAATACAAATACTACTGGTACTGATATACATTGTAACTTGCTAATATGAATTGGTTATTTTTGCATGATGTTTGTTCGTAAGACTTTGACTGTACAAATGTTTTAAATAAAATAAAAAAAATAAATAAAAAAAATTGTGTGTTTTGTTTGTGAAATCATTAGTGTGAGATGTCGAGGATTTTATGAGGGAAACTGGCGACTAAACAGAAGACATGGCCCATCAGTGAGATAGCGGAGGGTTGATGTTTCACAGTTTTACTACACCGGACTCTTGCAGCAAGTAGGTATCCCTAGATTTACAGATGGGGTGCCGGGGTGGTCTTTTAAGTGGTCTCGGGGTGTTCTGTTTGCTGATAGTGACCGCTAGTTTGGTTTTAATGAAGTAAAAATTCCACATTCCCTGGTGTTTTCGCCCGAAAACAAAACAGTGACATCACTAAATCAGCCATATTAGCCTCTATGGGTAAATTAAGTACAGTCAAACCAATTGGATCGTGACCCGCTCAGCCGTCAGTTTTTAGGTGCCCAGGAATTTTAGTTTATATTAAAAAAGAAACAAAAAAGGAAGAGAAGAGTGTACTATAAACTATTTATCTAGGTATACCCAACATGTTTAAAATTGTCAAGCAATTTTGAGTCACTCACAAACTGCAGTTATCTTTCAACAGTTTCCATAAACTGTTCACTCTCGCATCACATCCGAAACTATCCATTTAAAACTTATAATACTCACAAAGCACTTAGCGAACGCTCAGACAGACAGATTTACTGCGGGCACAGTCAACCACACGTTTATAGTCACAATTTTTCTATAATAACACCGTTATTTCCGACGTAATAAGGGTGGCTTTCAAGCTTCGAGTGTTATGCTGTGTGAAGATTTTTATGTCGCGTTTTATAGCTTGACATCAGCCGGATTTATCGCTACGCTGTGGCTTCGCTTGAGATGTGGAGGAGCCGTTAACTGTGTGTGACGGGGTTTATTGTGCGATAGTTGGAGTGATTAGGGGTCGTTGAGCTATTTCTGTGAGAAGCTTTTCATTATGTGGGCACAGCTAGTGGTGGCCGACATTGTTCAACGCTTACTAAATAATCACATTGGACTCTGCTCAACATATAATTATGTGCTCCGTTTTGTGGTAATCAAAGCCAAATTTCGTTATTTCATTTAGGCCTTTAAGCGGCACTTTTGAACGTCGAAAATTTAAATTTATAAGTGATAATAATTGATTATATCGTCCATTCGGAAAAGTAGCTTGTTATGGAGAAGAACGGACAAGAAACTCCACATTTACTCTTTAAAAAAAAGTGTTTTACAATATGTGTACATACAAACATTCATTCATATACGTCAGGACGATGCACGCAGACTAACACTACTATACTACGTATATATATAATGGATAAACATTAAACCTATCCTTCTAAATATCCTATCCAATTTGTTTCCCTTCCTAATTTAAAATTGGCGCCATCCCGCTGGCGCCACGCTAGCGACTCACTGCGGTGAGAGTGCGAACTAAAACTTGAAAAAAATTGGCGATGGGCAGATAACTGCTCCCGCGCTGTGTCCGTTTAAAAAAAGGGTTAATAAATACCCAAAAGGCTTCGCTAGAAATTGATTAACTGATTGGTTCTCGTAACCCTCCTTGTGAAGTGAAATCAAGCAAAAACGTGAACCAGTAGTGCATATTGAATATCCGCAACGCCGCCGGCTGGTTTCGATATCCCGAGTGTGTGCTGTGATATCTTCAATTCCTGCCTATCCAGGTGAGTGTTTATACTTTTTCTCAACGCTTGAAATCCCAGGGTTGCGAACGCCAACATCGGAAATTGTAATTGTTTCTGCGGTTGAAGCCCAATCATTCATTTTGGTGCTTCCTGTGAGGAGTCTTCTTACCCTCACATTCTTTTTTTAATCATAAAATCTCGTTGAATTAGCACATATTGCGTTGTAATATCGTGTATTCTTAATAATTTAAAAGTAACAAGTAAGAATCACGAGTTAAAATAATACATTGCATAATAAAAATACGCAAAATGTAGGCATTCAAGTCGAGTTCCCGCAACGTGCCAAGCTGGCCAGCGGACCACGATTGTACCTAACCTACCCTCATTGATCATTATTATTTATTCAGGAAATTGAATCGTATTTAAGGTTTGAAATGAAACCTTAAATTAAATAGGTATTTCTTGTATGACCATTTCTTGCAATAACTGATGTTGGAAAGGAGATTTAAAAATTTAGTACAACTCACATTTAGGCATGTCCTTCAAGTTTTTTTTTTTTACTTAAGAATTTCTGTACTTATTTGGGTTAAAATAGTCACTTGATTGAAAATTTACCTGTTTTACTACGTTTTTAACTAAATTCCAATGAAATCCAGCTAAAATTAAATATATTTAAATTATTTTAGTTCAATACCCCCCTTCATTTTGGCTTGTCCCCAGTGTAAATGAAAACATGTAAGTTCATTTTATCAATATTTTCTGGAACAACTAGACATGTTTTGCTGTTTTCACAAAAAAATAACTTATTTATAGTATGTTTAAAATAATTAAAAAAGCTTTAATTCCTCACACCTCTTTAAAACTTAAAAACAATTAGTGTCCCCGAAATTTGTTACTTCCGGACAAGTCAGGTTTGTTACGGCAATTTATTTTTTTAGAAATCTACCAATTGGTTTTTTCGGTTTTCCAAAAATGGCAACACTATAGTCTAAGTAGATCGGCCATCTTTAAAATTGAACGCCAGTGTCATTTCGTCGCTAGTGAGAGCGCGTTTTGTTGCCGGTTGGGTTAAGAAGAAATTCGTCGTCAGGTTTGTACTAATGCATTTAATTACTTATTTGTACGTTCTTTACAATAAATTGATAATGAAATGCATGGTTTTATACTAAACAACTTGTTGTATGTAGTTTACCTAAGCGAGAAACTGAAAAGCAATTTTTAATGTTTTGGTTAGGTTAGATTATGTTACTTCGGTTTTGTTACTGCAGGTACGGTAACATATAGTTTGACCGAAAAAGTAACAAAACCGACAGCATAAAGCTTAGTTTACATAGCGGTTTTAACTAAAAATTAAGTAGGTACGGTGTACCTTAAAAAGCGTCTGGGTACCCGGTCTCGTGAATTTTAAATTTCCATACGTTTTTTACAATTTGTAGGTTAGTGGCAGATTGTTTGATGATTATATTTTCGGTCATTTTATAGACTGACGCTGACCGGCAAATTACACGAACACATTAGAAGACTGATGTTGATTATTTTGTAAGAAGCATATCACGCTAAAAAGTACAAATTTTTATATACTTATGTATTTGTAACACGGTTTATACCACTGAAGCCCACAAGACTTGCATAATTATGTATAAACATATTTAACTAAGAAAACGTTGAATAATTTTTAAGAAATAGATAAAAAAAATACTTACTGTGTTCCTTCTTATTGATCTCATAAAATAAAGTAAGATTTAAGCTTTTTGTGCTCTTTTATCTGTATGTCTTTTCCATTGTATGTAATATTTAATTATCGACTAAATGTTTTAAGTTTAATTGTTGTGTTGAGGGAATGTAAACCAAGCCTAACAATTTTGTTACCGTCGATTTTGTTACTGTCCCCTATTTGTTTTTAAACTTTTTGTAAGATTTTGTCGTAAAATTCTTTACTTTCAGGAATATGCTTGATTTTGGTTACGTGTGTCATTATTTAATAAGTTCAGAACATGTTCTTAATATGATATAGTTCAGTTTACATTATACGCATGAAAAACAATGATTGATTTGGAGACTGTGGTAACAAAACCGTGATATAATTGTATTTTTAACTGTTTTCTAAAACGTTTTGTAACTTGTTGATTCGTTTAGTAATATAAAAAGACTGTATTTTTTGAATAAATATATTAAAGCGGTAGAATCCCCCATAGTTTTATTTATTATTCGACTCCAAATATGGTAACAAAACTGACATAAATTAATACCTACCCTTCACATTTTTGCCTTTTAACAAATAAATACTATCGCTACGTAAAATATTTATTATTTTTTTAAAACTAGAGAATATAAGTATGTTATTTCAGTAACTCAGGATACCGTGCGGTAACAAAAAAAAGTTGTCATAATTTTCATCAGTTGTACTAAATTTTTAAATCTCAATGTTTCATGGTCAAATAGTTTTGCTCGAGAAATTACCTACCTACATTTTATTACGAATAAAAGCGATAACTTATAAGTGACTAAATCGTAATAGGTATTTATACCTACATATTTAAATTCATAACTGGTATTACTTGCCAACCCAAAGTAGGTACGCATAATAGTGCCTAAAGTATATTTCGCTTGCAGTTCGGATAGGTCCTTACCTACCTACGTTCTTATCTCATTTTGTATAAATCGTGAATATATAAGTTAACAAATATGTCTGATGAAGTTGAATTACAGGCGTCCCTTAAAAGACGCGAATATGATTTCAAGTGTATGCAGATTATCTACGATTTGTCTAAAAACGTCCTGCAAGATAATTCAAAGCTGTCTACTTTCAAGGCTAGATACAAAAAGATTGATCAGATTAGGGCTGCTTTTATGGAGTCTAGCGAAAATGTCAATAGATTAAAGTAAGTTAAAACCCAAGTCAGAAATAGATTTGAGTGCGATGTTGTCATTTGATGATTTGTATTATGCGTCTATCGAAGTTGCCGAAACTTTGCTTGCGACGTCGCTGCCTGCGCCACACGCGCCTGCAGTCGCCGATCCGTCCACACATTGTCGTCGAGTTGGTTCTATTGTTCAAGTGAAATTACCTAAATTGCAAATACCGCATTTCGATGGTAAAATAGGAAACTGGCAGACCTTCAAGGATAGTTACATCCCGCTTATTCATGACAATAGTTCACTTTCGGACACAGAAAGGTTTCTAGGTGCACTGACCTTGGCCAGGGGCGTACCTATAACCGCGTCGAATTATTCCGTGGTTTTTAATCTTTTATTAGATTGATATGACAACAAGCGCATATTAGCAAATACTTATCTAGAAAAAATATTTAATTTAACGTCTGTTAACAAGCCGTCAGTTGAAAAATTATCCGAACTGACCAATGCGTTATATGAAAGCGTAAATGCGTTACGTGTTTTGCAAATTGATGAGCTTAGTGAATTTATCTTATTTCACATTGCATCGCGATCACTTGACCTTGAAACTAGGAAACGGTTTGAGTTACAAAATACTCACGAGATTCCTAAGTTCAATGACTTAATTGTTTATTTACAAAATTATATAAAGATTCTGGAAGTTAGTAAACCTGTCTCGGTTTCGACTACTCCATCGAACTCTTCTAGTAACAATAAGCAGTTTCGTAATAAGGGTCAGCACAGCTCATCATCATTTGTAGCATCTACGAACCAAAATAATAATAATACCTCGGGCTCATTAGTTTGTTTACATTGTAATGAAAACCATTCTATTTACCGATGCGGCAAGTTACATTCTATGACACTTGAACAGCGTCAACAATTCGTTAAGAAATTGAACTTGTGTGTCAATTGCCTGAGGCCCGGTCACGATAATAATAATTGCAAATCTAAAACCACATGTTTTGTTTGTAACGCTAAACATAACACATTATTACATGTGGAAAATAAAAGCCTTTTATCGTCTTCTGTTAATTCAAACGAGAATAACGAAAGTTCCGCTAAAGTTACTAGCACACTTACTTGTATTACGTCACAAGCTTCGAGTCCAAATTGTAGTACGAAGATTCTTGGCTCAGCGGTAGTTCGTTTACGTCACGCGGACGGCTCGCTGCAGTGTGCACGCGCCCTTATTGACAGCGGTTCGATGGATTCTTTCATCACCAGCGCATGCGTGCGCCGCCTAGTTTACGTATAAGAAAATGTAACTTGAACGTTACCGGTCTCGGGCAGAGTAATGTTTGTGACATAAAAGGATATACTGTCGCTTCAATAATACCTCATTCTTGTGAGTCGCCTAAGTTCGACTTACCTTTAGTAGTTTTACCTAAAATTACTTCCATGATGCCTTCGTCAACGTTACCGTTGCACGTCAAGGAGCATTTCAAACATCTTGATCTCGCCGACTGCGACTTCGATAGATCCGGTCCGATCGATCTACTGTTAGGTGTGGAGTGTTTTGATCAAATATACACTGGCTCACGTTTCACTCCCGGTCCCGGATTACCTTGCGCCTTGTCTAGTGTATTCGGCTGGGTGATAAGTGGTCAATATTTTCATAACACACCACCTAATAATATTCACAGTGAATCCGTTACGTCACTCCTCGCGTCCTCTTGCACGCTCGAAGATATCGTTCAACGGTTCTGGGATTCTGAAGAACCGCCGAAATGTAAAATTTTCGGTCCTGAAGATGATCTCTGTGAACAAATGTATAAACAGGATACCTACCGTACACGTGAAAGTCGTTACGTGGTACCTATAATGTAAAAGAAGGATGCGCCTTCTTTAGGCGATTTGTCTCGCCAAGCTTTAAATCGCTTTCTCAGCTTAGAAAGGCGTCTTATTAATCAGACCGAGCTGAAAGCTGATTATAAGGAATCTATGCACTAGTACGAAGAACTAGGACATATGCAGCCTGCAGATTCTTCGACTACTGATCGTTATATAATTCCACATCATTGCGTCGTGCGTCCAGATAGCTCTACGACACGACTCCGGGTAGTCTTCGACGCTAGCAGTCGGACTACAAATAATCTTTCTCTGAATGATGTAGTTCATGTTGGACCGAAACTTCAAATTGACATCGTCGATTTAGTTACGAAATTCCGACTTCATAACATTGTCTTCACTGCGGACATTTGTAAAATGTACCGCGAGATATTGATACGTCCTGAGCACAGGTGTTATCAACACGTTTTGTGGCGTGACGAGCCTAATGAGGCTTTGAAGGAGTATGAGCTTAATACCGTGACTTATGGAGTCAGCAGCTCCCCATACTTAGTTATCCGCACTCTACGTCAACTTGCTGAGGATCACGGTTCTGAATACTCAAGCCGCGCCGCTCAAGTTCTTTGTGAAGATACATTCATGGACGACATCACTACGGGATGCTCATCTCTTGATGAAGCGAAACAATTAAAAGAGGATGTTACCTCGTTATTGTCAAAGGGTCATTTTGAACTTCGTAAGTGGAGTACGGATACTTCAAGTCTTTTGTCTAATGTTCCACCTATCTTCAGACTTCCCAATCCTTCGATGATGCTGGAAATGAGTTTGTCAAGATATTAGGTATACGGTGGAATCCATCGTACGACAATTTCTCCTACAAGTTTTCAGACTCGTTTGGCGTTAAATTTACTAAGAGATCTATCCTCTATAGTGGCCCGCATATTCGACCCACTCGGTTGGATCAGCCCGGTGGTGTTTTCTGCAACGTCGCTTTTACAAGATATGTGGCGCTTAAATTTAGGTTGGGACGAAGCTATCCCACCACATCTAGCTAAGGTGTGGCATTTAATAGCAGCTAATTTATCTGATTTGCAGAATATTTCACTACCGAGACTGATTACGCCCTCTAGTCCTGCCGAAGTGCATTTGGTAGGGTTTTGTGATGGTTCACTCAAAGGGTATGGCTGTTGTGTCTATCTTTGTGTTGTTGTGGATGAAGTTACCACGGTCACTAACCTTTTATAGGTAAATCTCGAGTGGCTCCGTTAAAACCGACAACGATAAATAAGCTTGAGTTAAGCGCAGCTGTGCTTCTAGCACAAGTTATGTCACACATGCACAACTTACTTAAAGAGTAAATTCACATAAATTCTATGAAAGCCTACTCGGACAGTACCACTACCCTTTCGTGGCTCAACACGGCACCTCATTTGCTAAAAATGTATGTAGCAAATCGAGTCGTGCAAGCAATCGTTTTAATTGGTCCCGAATTTTGGTTTCACGTGTCCACTGAGGATAACCCGGCCGACTGTTGTAGTCGCGGTGTTCTTTGTTCAGAATTAATTGATCTCTTTGATTGACTCTGGTGGAGTGGGCCTTCTTGGTTGCAAATGACGCCTAATAAATGGCCTTGCAAACGTACGTTGCTCGTAAATGCAGAACTGCCGGAATTAAAAACTTCTGTTCCAAGCAGCCTACACGCTACGGAATCTGATAACCCGCTTCTGACCTTAACTTCTAAGCTTTCTTCTCTGACAAAGATTCAACGAATTCTGGCATGGTGTTCCCGTTTCATGTCAAATGCAAAGGTTGCTTCTTCAAATAGAAATTTCTTCGCCCTTAGCAGTCCGGAACTCGATAAATCAATGAATATGCTAGTCAAGTTTACTCAAGACCATTATATGTCGTCTCACGTCAGTCAAGTGAAAAATCATGAACAATGCGACAAGTCGATTCAAAAACTGTCTCCTTTCTTGGATGAAGATAGTTTATTACGAGTAGGGGGACGCATCGATGAGGCTAATCAATCGCCATCTGCGTTACATCCTCTTCTCTTACCAAAATTGAGTCCTTTGTCGAGGCTCATTGTCGAACATTACCATTTAAAATATCTGCATTGCGGCCCTCGGACTTTGCAGTCCCTAATTCAAAGAAGGTTCTGGATAATTGGGTTGAGACTACTTATTCGTACCGCACTTTCAAAGTGTGTGCGTTGCTTCAAAGTAAAACCAGTGTCCAGTCAACCTACGATGGGCAAGCTCCCTGCCGCTCGTCTTCAGCCCTCTCGATGCTTCCAAACCACAGGAATTGACTTCGGTGGCCCATTTATTACAAAGGAAAATCGTCGACGTGGAGCTAAAACCTATAAAGCATACATATCTCTGTTTGTGTGCTTGAGTTCGAAAGCCGTCCATTTGGAGGCCGTCACTGAGTTGAGTTCAGAATCATTCTTCGCGACTCTGGATAGATTCGTTTCCCGTCGCGGAATGTGTG
The DNA here is from genome assembly GCA_947562075.1 of Orthosia gracilis. Lineage (NCBI taxonomy): Eukaryota > Metazoa > Arthropoda > Insecta > Lepidoptera > Noctuidae > Orthosia > Orthosia gracilis. Next base: position 30,284,744 of record OX387274.1, on the reverse strand, counting down.
ATACAATCATTACAGATTGTGGCACCAACTTTTTAGGTGCAAACAAATATCTTAACGAAATAACCGGCGAGCTTCGCAAACATCAAGCTGAAATATCAGATGGTTTGGCTAGTCGTCAAATAAAATGGAAATTTAACCCACCAGGTGCACCACATTTCGGTGGCATATTTGAAAGTGGTATCAAGTCTACAAAGTATCACCTTAAGCGTGCAGTTGGTGCTCAAGTTTTAACTCTGGAAGAGTTTATTACGATTCTCGCTAAAGTGGAAGCTGTGTTAAATTCACGCCCACTTTGTACTTTGTCTCCGAACCCGCAAGAATCGAACGTTTTGATTCCAGGACACTTCCTGTCAGGAGGTCCTTTAGTTTCACTACCTGAAGAATCTTTTAGTGAATGCTTATGTCCGCGTTCTCGTTGGCAAATGCTTAAGAAAATAACTCAAAGTTTTTGGCTTGCTTGGCAACGTGATTATCTGCATACGCTTCAACAAAAATCTAAATGGTTCAAAGATACACCTAACCTTAAATTAAACGACTTAGTCCTTGTTAACGAGCCTAATCTTCCACCTTTACTATGGAAATTAGCTCGCATAGAATAGATCCATCCGGGATCAGATAACATAGTCAGGGTTGTGACTCTCCGAACTGCAAACGGTAAAACTATGCGCAGACCAGTAGTTAAGGTCTGTCCGCTACCGATTAATTAACTATTATCTTATCTTATATCTCGAACAATATTGTGTATTGATCAGTATTGTTCAATTAAAATAGTTTAGACACTTAGGTAATTATGCTTATTAAGTTTGAATTTTATATTTCTCGAGCACTGCTAGTTGTACTCTGGCAGTCCTTTAACTTGCGAAATCCTGGTCGATTTCGAGTGGGGGGAAATGGATAAACATTAAGCCTAACCTTCTAAATATCCTATCCAATTTGTTTCCCTTCCTAATTTAAAATTGGCGCCATCCCGCTGGCGCCACGCTAGCGCCTCACTGCGGTGAGAGTGCGAACTAAGACTTGAAAAAAATGGCTATGGGCAGATAACTGCTCCCGCGCTGAGTCCGTTTAAAAAAAGGCTTAATAAATACTCAAAAGGCTTCGCTAGAAATTTATTAACTGATTGGTTCTCGTAACCCTCCTTGTGAAGTGAAATCAAGCAAAAACGTGAACCAGTAGTGCATATTGAATATCCGCAACGCCGCCGGCTGGTTTCGATATCCCGAGTGTGTGCTGTGATATCTTCAATTCCTGCCTATCCAGGTGAGTGTTTATACTTTTTCTCAACGCAAGGAATCCCAGGGTTGCGAATGCCAACATCGGAGAGTGTAATTGTTTCTGCGGTCGAAGCCCAATCATATAAAGTATTAAAAACACTAACAGGTAAATTTATTCATTTGATAAATAGGAACATGGTTCTCACATACTTACAAATATTGTAAACATAGGTAAGTCACCTAATTCAACAACAACGGAACAGTGTGCGAGTCAATTTCTTAAACAAAAAGAGAAGTAAAAAAACAAATTAAAAAGTAAAACGATACTATAATTAAACGATTATGAGTATATAGATTAACCAGTTTGATTTTGTCTACTACACTAAAGATTGTCCCATGGAGCAGGACCAGCATGTTTCCAAGCATTCTTATCTTGAATATAATCATCTAATTTGTAATATGCTTGTTTACACAGTGTGCTTTTAACAAAAGTTTTAAATTTTGTTGCATTTAGTTTTAATACATCACAAGGTAATTTATTATAGAATTTAACACCGTACCCTTTGAAATAAGTGTTTACTTCAGCTAATCTATAAGATGGTTGATGTAACTTATCTTTATTTTTAGTATTACAATTGTGTCTATCACTAACTTTACTAAAGAGATGTATATTTCCCTTACAAACATAATATTTTCAGTACCTGGGTGACCGAGCTCTGCTCGGTAGAAAATAGAGAAAATGACGTTTACTAAAACTGAAACCTAGCTAGATCGAATTATCGCGTTTCCGAGATTCAGATTATATATATATATACAAGAATTGCTCGTTTAAAGGTATAAGATATATGAATTGGCAAGAAACTATCAAGATATTAATCTTTTTAAAAAGTTCTCTAAGAGATTATCGATGACTTAACTTATAAATGGCTCTGACAGCTCTATTTTGCATTATAAATATGGATTTAATGCCAGCCGCCCGAGCCCATACATCTAGAAACGTTGTGAAGAAACCGACATGTCATATTATTATAGAACCAAAATTTAAAGATAAGTGATGACCACTAACCCGCACTGTGTCTGCGTGGTGGATTATGGCTCACTCCCTATTACAGTGTCTAGGTAGCCCTGTGTCCCAGCATGGGAACCTTATAGGCCAAACACAAGAAACAGCAGATTTTCTTCAAAGAAAAGAGGCTCATCGGCAATGAGATACTGATCGAGTCTAGGCTCCAGAGCCTTGAACATCGGCGCCAAGTTGCCAGTCTGTCGGTTTTTTATCGGTTGCATTTCAGGGAATACGCGTTGAAATTGCATGAACAGATTCCTCCTAGCCCGTTCCATCATCGGACTACAAGACGTACGGCAATTCGTCATCGGTACATGGTGGATATTCCACCCATACGCAACAAATGTTTTGGGAATACTTTTATAATGCGTACAGCTAAGGAGTGGAATTGGCTGCCGGAGTCTGTATTTCCTGATAGATGCGTCCTGGGAGACTTTAAGTCAAGAGTGAATAGGTCTCTTCTAACCAAGCGTGCTTCATCGTCGACCACATCATCGCTTACCATCAGATGAGATACTGGTCAAACGCGAGCCTATCAATAATAAAAAAAAAATCCGAAGTAATATCAAACGACAAAGTGGACTACATTAATCTAACGTCAAAGTTTGGATGGATGTGTGTATGTTTGTTACTCAATCTTGCCAGAACAGCTGATCGGATCTGGATGAAATTTGGCACATATACTTTTCATTCCGGTATAATGTTCCTTTGGGATGATAAAACAATTTTCACACGGGCGTAGCCATTGGCAGAAGCTATTATTTTTTTGGGACAATCCTACCGGACTATTCCCAAACCACTGCTAATCCTGAGACAGAAACTTAATGAAACTCGACGAAGTCACGGAGAAAGAATATATTATGTGCCTTGGATCCCGCAACGAAATTTCTGCAATCAACTTTCCGTGATGTAAGCGTGCCAATAACGGACCATCTTGAGCTTCTTGGCGTTTGGTTGACATCGACTCTCAATTTTGGGCCATACATTGAGGCAAAGGCTCAGCTGGCTTCCAAAAAGTTAGGGAACCTTGCGAAGGTGAGAAAGTACTTCACGCCGGAAAAGCTGCTCAACCTGTATCATGCGCATGTTCGATCGTGTATAGAGTACTGTTCTCATCTCTGGGACGGATCTGCCAAATACCAGCTTGATGCACTAGAGTCGATCGTCGAAAAGCGGGCCAAGAGACTTATCGGCAATGAGGCACTGGTCAAATCAAAGCTCCAGAGCCTTGATCATCGTCGCCGAGTTGCCAGCTTGTCGGTTTTTTATCGGTTACATTTCGGGGAGTGCGCGATGGAATTGCATGATTTAATTCCGCCCAGCCCGTTCCATCATCGGACTACCAGACGCACGGCGATGCGTCATCAGTACATGGTGGACATCCCACCCATACGCACAAAACGTTTTGGGGACTCTTTTAATATGCGTACCGCTAATGAGTGGAATTCCCTGCCGGAGTCTTTGTTTCCCGATAGCTACAATCTAGGGGTCTTTAAGTCGAGACTGAATAGGTTACTTCCAGGCAAGCGTGCTTCACCGTCGACCACATCATCGCTTACCATCAGGTGAGATAGTGGTCAAGCGCGAGCCAATTGATATTAAAAAAAAAAACAGGAAAATAATAATTATGCAGGAGTAGAAAACTATACAAATTTCCATTTCCCTCCATTACATCTCTCTCAAGAATCTAATTTAGCATATCACTAACAATTACCGGGCTAGAACGACAGGCAAAATCCGTCACGCAATAATTTAGTTCATTCTCACACTCCCGAACGTAACTTTAAATTACTATTCCTAACTCAAATGTCACTAAAATGGCGTCAATATAAAACGATCAGGGTGTGACATTGAGTCCGACATCCTCGTATAAAATCAATTCATATTCAGCGTTATGTGCGACCCATTTCGTTTTTAGTAACAGTTTGTGTCAATTTGTGTCGGGAAAGCCATTTTGATGTAAGTAGAATTTTTCTGTTGATTACATTCAACTTCAAAAAATCACAAAATAGTATAGAGCCTTCTTCTGATGTGAAAGATGACCGAAAGAAATAGAAGATCTTCAAGCCCCATGATCAGGAAAGTGCTGATTATATGATATGACCACCTCTAACGGAACCAGCAACGGCCTTTTGCTGAAAATTCCTTGGATCATATTTTAAAACCAAACAACTGCTGTGGCCTTCCCAATAGGAGAGATAGAAGAAGAAGAATAGAGCAATTCCCTCCTCATACGATAGATATCAACAACAAACTACAATCACAATTTGGTCAGCCAAATGGTTGGTTTTGTATCAGTTGTTTGGAATATAATAGAATATACTTAACTGTACACCAAAAAAAGAAAATTACACATATATTTTACAACAACTTAATACTATGGGTACAAAAGCGGTCTTATCGCTGACAGCGTTATCTACCAGACAACCTTTGGATAGACTTAAAGAACTCAAAATATAAAAACTGTTTTAACAAAAAAAGCGAAAAATAACTTTCTTTTCCGAAGTCGTTGACTTTGTAAATTGGTTTAATTTTATTGTTATTTTTATTTTTTGGTGGTAGGACACATTGTTTAATTTCGGAGTTCCAGTGCCTGCTCCAATCCACCACGCGGGCCCAGTGCGGATTGATGAATGTCACATGTTTTCGAATTTTTGGTTCTAGGTCATGCCTTTCCTAAGTTTCAATTTTTTTCCAAATTTTCTAAGTTTCCTCACAGTTTTGAGAGTAGTGGTGATGAAATAATTTTAAGCAAAGTAAAGTGCCTGCCTGGGTTTTAACCCACACAACTCATACGTCACGGCCGTTACCACTGGACCACCACTGCGTCGTCATATATACAAATATAATATTTCACGTTACAAGATTTCAAAGAAGGTTTGAATAATAATAGAAGCAGTTAGAAACAGAAATGCATTAAATAGAAAGGTAATTTGTGACTGTGTTGTGGGGTTCATGTAGCAGTGAAGTAGAAAGTGGAGAACACAGAGTTATAATATCGTATAATTACACTATAACTTATACAGTGCACCCACATTTCGAGTTTTTTTACAGTAAAAGATCTCATGTTGGTACTAGCTGCAGCCCGCGGCTCCGCCCGCGTGGTATTAGTACTTCTCCCAATATCTTTATAAATTATAGCCCATGTATTATTCTGACGTGTAAGCTATATTTCTGTAAAGTTTCATCAAAATCCGTCCAGCAGTTTTTGCGTGAAAGAGTAACAAACATCCATCCATCCATCCCCATAAACATTCACGTTTATAATAGTACTTTGTAGGATAAATCATGTTATTAGGGTGAGACTATCACTTTAATATCCCTAGCAGAACGTGCTGATATGATCAATGAATGACTTAGGACCGATTTCACCAGTGAAACTAATTGCGATTAGTTCAACTAAACTCAGTTTATGTAAATACAATCATATACAATACAATCTTTTAGCTGAAATGAAGATGAAGACTTCCTTATTACGATGTTTATGTATGCCAATGATCTCTTCAAAGTAAGTAAATCTTCATATTCCAAATTGTAGCTGTCTGTGTAGAAAAAAAATGATATTTGATTATGGTAAGTAGGCGGCATGTTATCGAATATTGGATTTGGTTGAATCACTTATCTTGTTACGTATATAAGGTTTTCTTTAGCTTGGATAGAAAGGCCGATCTTTCATTTGTCGACCGGGGTGAATGACCGGTGCGCCATAGAGGAATAGAGGTCGAGAAGTCAGAATTAGACAGTAAGACTCTTTTTTTTCATATTTTAACGACACAAACGTAAAGAGGTGTTGCCGGTTACCCCACGATGTTTTTCCTTCACCGTTTTTAGAGCAGTGGTGATGCAACATACACAAAGTAATGCGCCTGCTTGGGTTCAAACCCACAACCTGTGATACCTTTGATATTAAACTACAGTGGTTTTGTACATTTGCCGGTAAGATAGAATGCTCTTTCCAAGGGGTATCGCATCTCTGGGTTGTGCAAGTTAGATAAACAGTCGCTTCACGTAAATTTTTAGTAATCAGTTGCATCTGGTCAAACTGGCCACAGTTGTGGCCCAGTGGTAGCCGCCAAAACTTACAAATTTTTGGTATTGGGATTTAGCTTCGAGCCCAGGTAGACAAACATTTAACGAAGACAGACAGAATCAACAGTTCGAAAACGTGCAAAAATTTCCAGCCTACACAGCGCACGCTAAGTGGATTAAGGCCCATTCACTCTGCCAGGCAAAAGGCCTGGGTCCCAGCAGTGGGAATATTATTAGCTGTTGATGCAATACGAAGTGGTTAGGTATAAGAAGCCTCCAACATTGCAAATTGCAACTGTTATATAGTTTCGAAAAATCACTTCTTCAAGTTGTTTTCAAATAAGGGCCTTCCACCGCTTTAGTGTCGTAAAACGATTACTTTCTAAAGCATAACTCCTTAGCTAGGTTAAAAGATTCGAAAAAAAAAATATTATTGATTGATACATGATTTGTTTTTTTTTTGCTTTGCTTTAAAAAAATATTAACAACATCATATTTTTTCAAAACGACTTGGATGTTTAAAAATATTTTTACATAGAAAAAATGATGGCTAGAATTTCTTCATAACAGAAAAAGCATAAGTAAATCAAAGAATATTTTTCAAACAAAACTATGAAGGTGAAACTAAGAAACTATAGAGGTTCGAGCTTCGAGCGGGCGCACAGCCAATACTGCGTTAATATTGGGGAACATATACGCCTTAAGTTACTATTTAAACTTTTGCGGTAGTTTTTTAAGGGGTTAGGTAAAAGGTATGATGAGAAGTAATCCTGGAACAATCCAGTAAACTAAAATATGTAAATGTTGATAGGTAGCCCGATTAACGATTTATCAATGTTTATTTAAGAAAAAAACATTCAATTTCGTTCATGAAAATGTAGGTCTGTCAAAAACAATAAATTATCTTCTCATGAAAATTTGAATTTATGATATTGAAATCGATTTTGAAACCTACCTGTGTGAAGGCAAAGGTCATAATTAAATTTATCGATGTTTTACTCGTAATTGAGCGACAATTTGCTGTAATATGACAAAGAATAAATACTAAATAATAATAAATTATTGTGAATGATTGATGATGATCATATTTTATGTAATCAATCATTTCATTAATATTTACTTAAATAAGTTATCATTTGGTTTTGGTTTTATGTGAGTAGTAGTTTATTTTTAATATTTGGTAGATTTCTGAATAATTCTCATATTACAATAATTAAAATTCTCATATTATAAGTTAAGTATTTGTCAAACTCTACTGTAGCCTGAAAATTTTCAAACTTTGGCTTTAAATTAGAATTTAGCACGTTCTAAACCCTACTACTCAATTCAGAAACCGGCCCTAAGTTGTGTCGTTTATCACCTAGAAAGATAAGTTGTTTATTTTTTTATTGTAGTTAGTCTCGCGCTTGACCACTATCGCATCTTATGGTATGCGATGATGTGGTTGACGGTGAAGCACGCTTGCCCAGAAGTAAATTAGTCTTGACTAAAAGACCCCGAGGTTACCGAGGCATCAAAAATATATGAAATAAAATTCAAACTTCAGTTAAAGAAAAACTCATAAAACGGTGTGGCCAGTGACAAAAACTTTAACCCTAATTGAGAAATGTGGTTACAAAAACAAAGCCATTTGTATGCGTCCCAAACAATTTGCGGGGTTTCCCTAGGGTTGCCAACTTACTACTTTGCTGAAATTCTGCCAGAATTTTTAGAAGGCTGAGGTTTTAACTCAACATTGTGGATAAACGAAGAGAAACTGCATAATTTTAAAACTCTTGTGATGCCTATGGTAGATCTTAAATTTTTTGATACACATTTGTGGCATGGTCGATGTGGTGACGCTTGGATCAAAAGACCACCCCGGAACCCGCTCTGTGCAACGCCTGTTAGACATACAAACTCATTCAATACTGGATACCGCCTAGTAAGGGGGGGTCTTTTTAGAGGTCACGGGGTCAGTTCAACATGCTGATGGTAATCACCGGGGTGGTTTTAGTGAGGTAAAAATCCCACACACCCTGGTCTTTCCCAAAAATTCAAAGTCAAAGTCAACATAGATGATGATAATTCGTGCGATTAGCTGTGTTTGCGTTTGAGTTTTATTCATAGTTGTTCGTAGGTACTCTTGATCGCTAAAAATATAAACAAGAGCCTAATTTCAATCCCATTTTTGGCAGCAAATGTTCAATCAATAAATTTATCCTATCTCAGTCCTCTGCTGGACATAGAATTCTTCTAAGCTCCGCAACATTATCCGATGTTCCACCTTCTGCATTCACTCACCTCTTTAAGGCGCTGATACCCCTCAATAGCTGATTTTACGATGTCTAAACGGCTAGTCGTATTTAAAAAAAAAATATCTGTTACGTTAGACCATTTTCTTAATAATTTGATCTAACAAAATGTTGAGTATTATTCGTTTAACGTAGTGTAATTAATTTGTAAAGTTATGTCTAAATCGGACAAAAAACGACAATCGCACCAAACCCACCGGGCATATTTTAATAAATTTCAACATTTCAAAGACTATTTAATCATCTGAGGCTTTTTTTTAGTCATAGAATAATAAGAAATCTTTTAACCGACTCCAAAGCCAAGTGGGTCGCTGCGGGCACAACTTTGTTAGATGGGGGTACTCCAATGACCCGCAGTGCAATTGTGGAGCCACGTCCCAAAAAATGCCTCACCTTCTACCGTGCTCTCTGTACAACAACACTTGCACCCCGAAAGACCTTTGTGACGCAATTGAAAACGCTTTTGCCTCGGCTGAATTCTGGTCAAAACGTATATAATTGAGCAATTATCGATACGACGTCGAAGAAGAAAAAGAATAGGAAAAGTACAAAAAGCTACTGAATTCTGGGTCGCTCGTGTGAAACGAGTGCGCGTTTGATTCCCTCAAGGTCGTTGGTGACTGTCGTCGCCTTAAGATCACCGATCCTTCAGCTGGTAGATATCCGCTACGCATTTAAATACACGGTCTCCATTTCAGTACTCGTTTGCTCCATCGGCCAATAGGCCCTTCAATAGTCATGGCCAGCATACTGACTCTTTAGTTATCATCTCTGCATGTCGTTAACTCCAGTGGTTTTTCGGATAATTTCAATCAAGGTCAAATCAAATGTGTAAGAGTCCATTTCCACTGCGGTGGACTTCGGCGAGGCAGAGAGGACTAGATCAGTGGAAAGTGGTGACTGTTTACGTTGAACCAGAGTGGAGATTTCAAGCAATTCCATTAGTAAATTAAGGCGTATATTCCTCAATGTTAACGCAGTACAGGCCGTGCGCCCGCTCGGAGCCATAATATCAATATTGAATCTCCTTTTGGACAGTTTTGTTTAGAAAATATTCTTTGATTTATATATGCTGTTTCAGGTACGAAGAAATTCATCAATTTTTATGTGTAAAAATATTTTTAAACATCCTAGTTATTTTGGAGGAGTATCCAAAAGGAACGAAAAATTATTGTGTTGTTAATTGTTTTTTTAAAGTAATACATATATATCTATTTCAAACCATTTAATCAAGCCGTTAATAAGGAGTATGCTTTAGAAAGTAACCGTTTTACGGCACTAAAGCGGTGGTAGGGCCTTAATACGCCTCTCAGTGGAAACGCACCCTAAAGATCGGTTCGCACACAAAAGAAAACAGAAACAAATGACCTAATGCGAAAATAAAACAACAACGAAATAAAACAATTTTACAAGTAATACAGGATTTGGAATGACCTTGCTCCCATTTGCGAGCAAACAGGATAGGCTAACTAAAACCAATTCATTTTGTTCGAAGGGTAACCATTCTTTATTTATTAACTTCGGCCTACAAATACCTTTAAGACGCGAAGATTTTTAGGATTTTACAGCTAAAAGGAGGGTGTTTAAGAAGAAAATTTATAACAGGAGATAGAGAGTAATTTATTTGAGCCTCTTACCGTAATCAGAGGGCAAGACTTACTTACCTAATAGCTTAAAAAAACGGATCACCAAATGGCGGACCGCCGACCTATTTTGTGCGGACCTTAACTAAACAGTACAATAAAATTTTCTTGTGCTACTTGAGTACGTAATTTAATAATTTATCCCGTGCTTTGTCTTTAGTGCCGGTGATCCGAAAACGGACGAATCATCTCTTCAAAATCTTTATTGATATTGTACCTATATTTACGTATTTAATTTTATTATTTCAATTTTAACAAAGTAAATATACGTGAAAATGTAAAGCCATCTTCCCCTCCGGTAGGTGGGTTTATACCTTACGGATCGCGACGGTCATATTGTTTAAAAAAAGCGGACCTTGTATGAAAGTAATTGGTGATCCCTGGCTTATATCATCAGCAGGCAATACAGGCATCGATGATACATCTGAGAACATTCGACGTTTTACAACTGCATATTCTTGTCTGTTACGTCCTCTTGGGAACATGTAGCCTGAATGTATCATAGAAATGGATCCGGATATATCGTTATTATTTATTATTATGAGCCTGTTATGTCTCATTGCAGGGCAAAGACGTCCCTTTTTACCCGACTGCCGAAGGAGGGTAATGTGTATCAGTCTTTGTATGTATGTATGTTTGCCGATTTTAATGATTCTTACGTCAATCGATTCGTCTTAACCGTGCGAGTGTCACTGGCTATACTAAAATTGGAAATTGGTTAAAAACTGGCTATATTAATATATTAAAATTGGATTTTGGACGCCATATTGTGGGGGCCCAAATTATTTTTTTCTTCCAAACCCATCGTGTAGGGTATCAAAATAAAGGGCTTTAAGAGGTGATTTCAAAAATACATAACACTTACATGTTTAAATATACCTACCTAATTCTAAAAAAAAAATAACTAAAAAGTAAAAAATAAATTAAGAAAACAAAAAAACCCGACTGCTTTAAAAGCGAACTAAAAAAACATAAACAAGAAGAAAATCATTCTGTGCAGGAGGATACATCTGGTTTTGGTCAGCCAGCTCGCGAACATGTATCCTCCGACTGCACAGCATGATTTTCTTCATGTTTACGTCTTTTTAGTTCGCTTTTAAAGCAGTCGGGTTTTTTAGTTTTTGTTAATTATTATTTTTTCCTGTCTCTTGCTACATCTGGCCAATCCTCTAAATAGGCGTCCAATTCGTCACGCCTTCCCTTTCTGGGCCTACCGCATCGCCGGTTCCTGTTATTTGGAATTCAGTTAGTGGCTACTTCTGCCCAATTCTTCTGCGACGTGCAGCAGATGTGGCCTGCCCAATTTCACTTCAGTTGGCTGTGTTGCCTACGTCTGCGAATTGTGTTTTACAACGATGTATACTGTTCCGAATGCGGTCTATGATTTTGACTCCGAGAATACTTCGTTCCATTGCTCGTTGGCAGACCCCGAGTGCGGACTTTTGACGTTTCGTTAATGACCACGTTTGCGCTCCATAGGTGAGGGGGGGGAGGATGCACATGTCCAAGAGTTTCCTTTTTAGGGAAAGGGATATATTTTGTTTTTTTTTTGCTTTTCTTGCAATGACAAGAATATTTACTTTTTAAAGTGTTATATTATTTTATTTTAATTGTTGTGAATGTGAAGACTATGTGGATCATAGGTACTTTTTATTATTTTTGTTTTTAATTTTAATTTATCTAAGTTAGTTTTTAATCATGGTCTGGCAGTATCAGTAGTTTATGCGGCCAACCCGAATGTCATTTCTTTGGTATTGTTCGTCGAATCGTTGAGCTCCTTAAATTCTGAGTTGAGCTACACGATTATTGACAAAAGCGTGCACTGACTGGACAGGTCCACTCAATCTGGCTGGTTCTTTCCTCAAAAGATCATTTCAGTCATCCGTCTACATGGTCTTCACATGATCTAACCGATCGAAAATTTTTTTCGATCTTCACATGATCGAAAAAAAGATTTTGACTGGACTTTAAAAGAGACTGTGACCTCTGATTTTTTTCGGCCTTTCTTCTCAGAGTAGTCAGATAGGAAAACTCATCTAGTTTAAGAAAATATGATCGACATGTAAAAGTGTTTGTACAAACCAACTTACAGAAATACAAAAAAAAATATATTATATTACAAAAGAAATTATTTATCATTTTAGCGATGTATCCTTGACATCCTATTATACAAAGAATTGACTAACAATGTCTCAAGTTTTCATGATATAACCGTTGCCTTCCGTAAAAAGAAGCTCTCCTTTCTCATGATCTTTACTTAGAAATTCTGTATTCAGCCAGAATTTCAGGAATCCTTTAAAACCTATTCGTGGTTATACCTACACAAGTATCAGCGGCTTACTATAACTTAATCCTTGTCATCCAAGCTCCAATACAAATAACCCCCTCTTTTTCAAACAAAAACGCATTAACGTGAAAATAAAAATACCACAAAACAAATCTATTCTCGCTCGGCTGATCGGAAGCCAGCAAAAAGGCCGAACTTCCGGACATCAGCTGTGTCCACTGATTGATAGGGTGTGCCCGTTTTTACTCACTTACGAGTAGCTCCAAATATAGATATTTTACTGCAGCTTTTTAGTGAAGCGAATTTAAAATAGAGATTTCCAACAAAGTCGTTTTGCGTAGCCTTTTCCAACTATGCTGATGGTCGACTTCCATCTAACGGGATGCAGTTGAGTACCAGTTTTACTGCCTATCTGACTTCCACAACCTAGTAATTGTATAACATGATATCCCTTGGCAAGACTAGTGTCAGTTTTCCTGGCTTCTGGCTATTTTTAATCTACTCGTATTTTAAAGATCTACAAAAGATAGACGGAGCCAAAAGCTTAAAGTGTTTTCCGAGGCACGGAATAATTTTGCTTTCTAAAGATGGCCATCCATGCTTCAAAAGATTTGTCAGAAAGACGAAAAGGAATTTTAAAATAACCAAAAGAATGTGTGGATGAGACAGTACTTCGACCAAAGATGATTTAAACTTCATGGAATGGGACCAACTTTAAGAATAATTCGCATTTGAATTTAATTTTCTCAATGGCAACCTTTAAATCCTGGACTTGGTCCAATGAATAAAACCTGAAAAGAATGCCGAAGGTTTTCATATTTATTAGATTTTATTTATTGTACTCGTAGTAGTGAAGCGGCAATGCGACGGTTCAATTCCTGTAACAAGAGATATAAAAACGAATTGTGAGATGGCCAGCGTTATGCAAAGTAAACAGTTTTCTCGATTTTTTATTGAATTTATCTATCAGATATTAGATTACACTGGTCTCTATGATACAGTTAACACTAATTATGGGACTTTTCGGCCCCAATGGCCATCCGTTCTGCGAGCATTGTGCCCTGCCCACTGCCACTTAAATTTGGCAATTCTTCGGGCTATGTCGGTAACCTTGGTTCTCTTGCGGATGTCTTCATTTCTGATTCGATCACGCAAGGAAACTCCGAGCATAGCTCTCTTCATTGCCCTTTGGGTGACTTTAAGCCTTCTGATGAGGCCCATTATGAGCGACCACGTCTCTGTCCCGTAAGTAATCACTGGCAACACACACTGTACTTTCGTCTTGAGACACTGTGGTAAGTTGGATGAGAAGATACCGCGCAATTTCCCGAACGCTGCTCAGCCGAGTGAGGATTCGACGGTTAACCTGTTTCTCGAAGTTAGACCAACCTAACTGGACCGTTTGTCCCAGGTAGTCATATTAGCCCAAAACATCGAGTGTAGAGTCTCCGACTTAGATAGAAGTGGGTGCAACATGGGCATTCAACATCACTTTGGTTTTGTCCATGTTCATTTTAGACCCACTCTTTCGGAAGCACTACTGAGGTCATCGAGCATTGTACTGAGGTCTTCCATAGTCTCAGCCATGACCGCCATATCATCGGCAAACCGAAGGTGAGTGATGTACTCGCCATTGACGTTGATGCCCAGCCCCCTCCAGTCCAGAACCTTGAAGACATCCTCCAGTGCAGCAGAAAACAGTTTCGGAGATATGACGTCTCCTTGTCTCACACCTTGCTGCAGAAGGAGAGGTTCCGAAATTTGATCCTGAAGTCGGACTGACATGGTGGCTTTTTTGAATAAAACACTTTAGCACCTCGTTGCAACGGTAGTTGATTTGGTACCGTTGGAGAGACTGCAGTACAACCCAAGTCTCGATCGAAACGAAGGCTGTCTCGTAGTTCACTAACGCTAAGCAAAGATGCAGGTTATACTCTACGGCCTTCTGTATAACCTGCCGTAGCGTATGTATGTGGTCTACGGTGCTAAAGACTTTTCGGAAATCGGCTTGTTCAGGAGGCTGAAAATCGCCAAACCTGCGCGCGAGACTGACTCTTGAAAACAACTTGTAGACATGGCTAAGAAGTGAGATGTCCTATAATTCTTCAATCGGGCATTGTCGCCTTTCTTGAATACTATAATAATAATAATATTTCTGTACTATAATAATAATAATTTTTTTTTGTTTTTCTTGCAAAAAACTTTTTTTTGTTGCTTTACAAGAATATTTACTTATTAAAGTATTATATCATTTTTGTTATTGACAAATGCGTGCACTGACTGGACAGGTCCACTCAACATGGCTGCTTCATTCCTCAAAAAACAATTTCAGACATCAGTCTACATGTTCTTCAAATGATCTAACCAAGATTTTGTCTGGACTTTAAAAGAGACTGTGACCTCTGAGTTTGTTTCGGTCTTTCTTCTCGAGAGTAGTCAGATAGGAAACGCCGACCTCATCTAGTTTTATAAAATATGATCGACATGTATAAGTGTTTGTACAAACCAACTTACAGGAATAAAAGCATTTATCATTTAATATAATCTACACCAATATTATAAAGAGGAAAGATTTTTTTGTTTGTTTGTACCGAATAGGCGCCGAAACTACTAGACCGATTTCAAAAACTTTCACCTATGGAAAGCTACATTATTCCCGAGTAACGTAGGAAAAAGAAAAATTTAGATCCATATGAAAATTGCAATAATGTAAGCCAAAGTAGCAAAATTTTGCCTATAGAATTCATTATTTGGCGTTCGCTGAGAAAACTATTACACATAAAAAAGGTGTACTACATGATTAAAGTACTCATTTACTACAAAAAAGACTTCGAGAGAATATATGTCACTATCATAGTTAAGTCACAATAGCAGCTTTTGTGTTTTAAAATTTAATTAGATCGCTGGTAGAAACAAAAGTTGGTTACATTCGTATTGTAGTAGTAATTCTTATTCAAATAAATAGTTTAACAAATTAGTAGGTAGGGTAGGGTGAGTAGAGTATGTAGGGTAGGGTAGCGTAGATAGGTATTTAGGATAGGGTAGGGTAAGGTTGATCGGTAGGGCAGGTGAATAGGTTGTTAGGTAGATAGGTAGGTGGTAGGTAGATAGCCAGTTGACGGGAGCGAAGCCGCTAGTAAAATAATAATTAGACATATTGATCTAGCTCATTCAATGAGGAGCTCGTGGCAAAATCATAACCGCTACATGCTCGATCTTTATGATTAAAGAACCCTTGCTGAAGTCGGTTCGTGTATGGGTGACCATTTTTACATAACGAGAATCCTCCGTGCCTCGGAAAGCAGGTAGTTATGCTATTGTTAGTATCGGATGTCATTTGTAGAATTTTGACAGTCTTTACGGGTAGTCTTAAATCAGGCAATCTGACACCAGTCTTGCCAAGGCGCATCGTATTAAGGAGGTCAGATAGGCAGACCTCATCATCATTATCATATCAGCCGAGAGACGTCCTCTGCTGGAAATAGGCCTCCAAACGTCGCCACATTAACCGGTCCGGTGCGTCTCGCATCCGGTAGACTCTCGTCACCCTAAGCAGTTGCTTCCCGCAAAATACTGGTACTCCGCTACATCAAGTTAGACGGAAAGCCGACCCCAATATACTTGGAAATAAGCTAGGCATATTAACTGTAGTTGGAAAAAGGGTTATTTTTTGCACTCAGATTTCGGGTTCATCAAAATTATAAACCTGACGTGTCCCTAAGTTTACAACATAAGACGCGACAGTTTAAATGTGAAGTAAGGTGCTTTGCAGATGGAGCAACTATTGCAGCAACTGGCTACTAGTTGTTTACATAATCTCAATTAAACTGCGCACACGTAGCAACTCGAGTTGCAAGTTCCGATAATCGACAACAGTTTTCAGTTGCTGCAATCGATGACTAAGTTAGTTTCTAATTGCCGCAACTAGCATCTGTCGAATTCGTATCGTTTGTGTAAAGTTAATTGAGAAGAATAAAAATAAATAATAAATAAATAAATTTATTCAAATCAATAAAAAGCATGTTTACAAAAATCAATTGAATCGTTTGAACCGTTTGTATGGGATGAGACATTTGTGTGCTAGTATTATATTATCTGTGGTTGAGGTAAAATTAACAAGCAGAGTTTACAAATAAAATTAGAAATTAAATAAAATTAAAAAAGAAATAAAATATGAAATTAGATTAAATCAAATCAGAAACAAAATAAGAATTAAATACATACATTGTTTAATTTAGCATCAGACTAAAAATTGTGTGCGGTGAGCGTATGCGTGTGTGTGTGGGTGTGTGTATTGTGATTGGGTGCTAGATGTGATGTGTTATGTTTTCGGGTGATAAGGAATAAAATGAGAACAACTGCTGCTTCTTCGATATCTATCATCCATCACACTGTCCGTAGCGTAGATTGAGCAACTCAGCTATCAATGTTGCTCATAGATTGCCATAAAATTGCGGCAATCGTAAACCGGGCTATTTGGTTATAACAACTGACAACTTTTAAAGAAAACTTAAAAAAGGTGATAATTTTCTCAACTAAAGTTGCTCCATCAGCAAACCGCCTTACCTATACAGCAAACGAGCATGCTAATCAAAGCAAAATACGAATAAGAATAAAAGGCACTGGGTTAATTCCAAGCTAATATTAACAAATAAAGAAAATCTATCTTATTCCCTCTTCGCGTGCTAAAAAGGGCCATATTCCCGTGGCCAACTGTTCTTGATAGCCTCCCAGATTGATCGGGAGTGCTCTGTTTTTATTCACTCCAGCCCAAACGGGGTTACGAAGGTTTAAGAATTGAATTTAAAAGAGATACCGTCGATTTTATCTGATTCATAAAAGAATTAAGCAGTTTTTATTCTGATAGATTGTGAAAGATGATAAGCTTTTTGTCTGGGCTTCGATTTATTGCAAAAATTGGAGATTTGGAGTCGTTTTTAGCTTGTTAAGAAAGCAGCAACGTTTTCGTTTTAAAATAATGTAAAGTTTATTGACATAATAATAATAATAACATTCTTTATTCCGTTCATTTTTACACAGTACAATATTAAAACAATAATACATTACATAGAAACCCTTAAGTGCTAGTTATTGACGAATTGCCTGGATCCCATACTAGGATTCACTGAGCTGTGTGTGTGTGTGTGTGTGTGTGTGGTGTGTGTGTGGGTGTTTATACATGACTAGCTGTCGCCCGCGGCTTCGCTTCAACTGGCTACCTACTGACCTACCCTACCCCATCCTACCCGCGATCTAATAAATTTTAGAACACAAAAGCTGCTATTGTAACTTTTTACGAGCTTTTATTTAACTTGCAGTGTATGTATGTGTGTGTGTTCGGATCAAATCTTTTAATTGAATTTAAAGCAGTTATCCTCCACCGATTAAGATGAAATTTTGCGTACACGTTTAGTTGGCTAAGTGACGTCATTCTAAATCTGACGGCCCAAGCTGGCGGGCTAGTTATTTTTTGTACACTGCTATGCTTTCAAATGAAAGGGTTTGCTGAGGAGAATACGAAGCTTGTTATAAAAAAATATTTTTTAATAATCATTTTTGTAGGTAAAATAAGTACTTTCAAAGTATTATCAATAGTTTTCTCAGCGCACGCTAAATCATGAATTTTATAGGCAAAATGTAGCTACTTTGGGTTACATTATTGCAATTTTCTTAAAGATCTCACTTTTATTTTTATATGTAGACCATGTTACTTCCTGATAATTTAGCTTTCTATAAGTATAAAAAGGTTAAAATCGATCCCGCAGTTTCAGAGCTTATTCGGTACAAATAAACATAGAAAATTATTTCCTCTTTATACTTGTTTTATAATATTATAATAGCTAAACCCCGCAGCTTCGCTCCCGTCAACTGGCTATCAACCAACCTACCCACCTACCTACCCACCAACCTTTCCGACCTGTAAACCTACCCTACCCTTCCCTACACACCTACCCTATCCTACATAAATAAAATACACAATGTTTAAAATCGGTCCAGTAGTTTCGGAGCCTATTTGGTACAAATAAACAAAAAAAAAAAAAATTCCTCTTTACAATATTTGTATCGCAGACATAAATCTAACTAGATAACGCAAGTCCCTCCATCTGTATGAAAACTAAGCGTGTATCTTAATCTTAATTCTTTATTGTACACAAAAAAAGAAATACATATACAACTTGATTGATCATAAAATTGATGTACAAAGGCGAGCTTAACTCTAAGAAGAGTTTCACCACCACCACTTTTCACAAACAATTAAAAACAAATTTACTTACAAACAATTAGAAAACATTTCCAATGCCTCGGCCAACTTTTTATATGCATTATTTACAGCTCAATATGGCATCATTGTCATTATCAGCACATCCAAGCCAACGTATTAAATTTATTGTTCTGTTATAGGGGAAATTCTAAATTATGTTTTTAGGATTTTATACGGTTTAGGTTCATAAGTAGATGAGACATGCACGATCTTCGATTTATACGTTTGATTTTTAATGTAAATATTAGTTTTTTTTAAATAAATAATTAGTTAAACTATGGTATTTTTGTATCATTTATATAATCTTTCTGAGACAATTTTGTAACTATTTTTATTTCGAACTAATAATTTAACCAAAACGATTAAAAATCGATTAATAACCGTGTAATCATCGATAACCTTTGTTCCTATTATCGATTAGATAAATAATCGAATCGGCACAGCACTACCGAACCTACTCAGCAGTAGCGCGCTTGCTACGTGCCGTCATAACATAACTCCTATAGACTGTAATATCTCAATCTCTCACTCATAATGACTAAACATTTTAATGAAATTGTATTAAAATTAGTAGCGTTGAAAGGGAAATTAATGAGGAACATGATTGATAGACGCACCACTGATTGATTTAATATTACACACTTTTATAAAAGTTTCCAGACGAGAATCAATCAAGACGACCCCGATAAAAGATTGTCAGGTTTTCATCTTCATAACTATGTACGTATCTTTCAGTACCGGATTAAGGGCTCACTTCCGAGCAGTGCAGCTCCGGCGACTAAAATGTGGTGACACTGAAATTCGCTGAAAGGAGGTCCGAGTAATCGTACTCGTACGCGCGGCAGGTCACCTATGCGCTGGACTGACCAAGTGAAATCCCCAGTAGGAGGCCGCATATCTGACAGCGCCAAACAGTCCGCCAACGGGGATAGATGGCAGGAGATCGTGCGGAGAGCTGTGTCTGCAACTACCACCCACGTGGACGCGTCGACGTGACCTCGAACGCTCTGCCAAGAGTGAAACGACAGAGAATAAGAGAGGTCCGAGAAAAGAGCCGCGAAATACGCGTCCCTTACGCGTTTGAGTCAAACGACTCCGCCAATGCCGCGGCAGCTGCGACCGTAGTGGTTTGACTAGAACGGTGTAAGAACTTCTTACCGCGAATTTTCAGTGGCGCCGCGTTAGTGTCACCGGAGCAACTCTGTTCGGAAGTGAGCTTGGCGATGCGAGACTGGCAGCAAAAAGAGTCCTTTTTTGGTAGAACTAGTAAGTTCAAAAGATTTCTCAATATGTAGTTGTTATCATCAGACAATTAATGTCTCGATACTCCAAGACCTCCATATCAAGCTGCGTTTGTCCGCAATAGTACAGTCCTAAATACTCACTTTCTTCAGACCTTTCAAGGGTAGACAGTCAGTCCAAAGAGCGGTTAGTCGTCACAGGAAAAATGGAAGGGACTAAACTGCGTGCAAGGTCACCTATATGTTGGACCTATGTGTTGAGATCAAATCTGCTGTGGGTGGTCCCGTGCACGAATGTGCCTGGATTCATTGGACTGAATGGAATGTACTCGGACGTCATTGTGAGTCGCATTACATTTGCCGCAAATACTAACAACACTTCATGACGACCACGACCGCTCTGTCAAGAGCTTATCGACTAAAAAGATGTTATCATCAGACGTGAGTGGAAACGCCGGAAGGGATGCTATAGCCTAGTGGTACACTGATGACTTAATGGTGATGTTCTTCAGAAAATACAGGTGCGCAACTGCGCACCACTCATAACCGGCGTGCGTACTAGATGTATGAACGTAAATTAAGCGAAAGGAGTACATGAGGATCGTAGCAGATGACGTTTAATAGTTTCTGCCATGTGAAAAAGGCATATTTAGATACTTGTCTCACCGCCGACGTAGGAGCCATTAGCTATCGACTATTTTCTTGCTGAAGAGCCGGATAGATCCCGTGTCAATAAAAGAGACAAAATTAATAGTTGATCGCTGGCTACTCACATTGCCTACGAGAACTTTCTCACCCCTTGTTTGTTGCTGCGACAAGAGCTATCAAAGATAATACTCACTTGGCAGTGAGAACGCATGCCGAGAGACAAACCGGCAACCGGCTGCCCCGAGCGAGTGGTGCGAGTAATCGCCATCGCACGTAAAAAATTGCTTATAGCCGAGGGACAAACTATTAAAACGACACACTTGCTTCTCGCTGCTCGCAAACTCGTACATAGTTTCTAGCTCAATTCGCTTCAGCATTGGCACAAATATAAGATGCCTTATTGTCAAGAAACAACAGTGGAATGCATTTGGAGTAACAGTGCCATTTTCCTAAACAAATATATACTTAAGAAAAAGTCGGATTGATTCCAACGCCCACAAGTTTAAGTAATTTGAATCAACTGGCGAAGTCGTGGGTTTAAAGCTATGAACTTTAAATGGCAATAAGGTTGAAATTCTAATACGTGCATAGTCAACGAGGTCATATTCAATTAAATATTAATGTCTTTCATGACATTTCTTTGGATTCTTCTAGAATCGTATGTATACTATAAGAACTCCCGCAGACTATATACTTTTTACGATCTAAAGTTTGGTCGGGCCTTTAGTCAGTATGAGGAAGTATGAAAATTTTGATGGGTAACTTACACGATTGCCTTCAAATTTTGCTATCGGCATACCCGGCCAACTGCTAAATCAGTATGGCGGTCTTATCACGAGTGCATTCTTGCCGATTGTTTAGTCGGCCGACAGTTCAGATATACTCCTATTATGTAGGTAACTCTTTCCTCTCTCTTTAAAAGCTGCTTACCAACTAAAAATCTGTTGTCTAGATTGTGCATTCCCCATCCAGAATAAAAAAGATATAATATGGGTTACGGCTGTGAGGATTGGCTCTCAAGGAAGGGAGATTTTGGAAGAAGTGTAAATCAATTAACTGTGATCAATAGAGCTCTTATAGTAGTACTCCATGATTAATCTTTAGTTCTTATCCCCATTTATTTTGGAACATCTCTACTAGGTGTCATCTCAGTAGATTATATCTACGGTAGTCACCCTCTTTTTAACCATTTAATTTTCAGCAATAATTTAATTTTTAGCCATATCATTTTGAGCCATATAATTCTTAGCCATATCATTTTAAGCCATATTATTTTTAGCCATATCATTTTAAGTCATGTAATTTTTAGCCATATCATTTTAAGCCATATTATTTTTAGCCATATAATTTTTAGCCATATCATTTTAAGTCATGTAATTTTTAGCCATAACATTTTTTAGAATGGTGGCCAGAATAACTAGAGCGGTGCTGCGAAGCAAAAAAAGAAAAAATCATTACCCGCCTTTTGGGCTCCGTAGTCGGGTAAAAAGGTAAAGGATAAAGACTTGGTTACAAACAAGGTTTTCAAAAGTTACTTAAATATACGTTTAGTGCCAAAAAAATAACGAAGATTTAGTTATTAGGATAAGTTCGAATTTCCTTCAACCTGATCCCGTTAATCTTTTAAAAAGATAAAAGATATAAGCTTACCTATTTGTAGTTCATCCGCAAATCGGTAGGCTTTCCTTATAAAAACAAAGGAATAAAGAAAGAAAGTATAAATAGTGTAGAAAGAAAACTAAGTTAATTGTTCAAATCATTAGGAGTGGGCGGGGATGCAGGACTAATAGTACGAGATCCCACCGCTAAAATATGCGGGTATACTGTTTTTGATAAAACTTGATAGCAGAATGCCCTACACTAGGATTTTTTGTTGTATTTTGGGTGCGTACATGAGCCAGCTTTCAGTTAGTCACTTTATTTATTTATTTGTTTTTAGCTGGTCGGGTCTCCTTGTTCTTCTGTGGCAGAAAGCTCTGTTCTCTCAGAAAGAAAATAAATGTATTTAGCACAAACTTAGTAATACAAAGATATTCTAGTAAACAGATACGTTACACACTCACAAAACAACAAAAAAAGTGTTCCGCACAGTAGCGGCATCACATATACAGCAGCAGCAGCACACATACACACTTTTTATTCATCTGACATTTCACTACAAGTCGAAAGGGATAGCTTGAAAAAACCAACAAGAAAAAAAGAGACAACTAGTGTTTGTCACTTGCGTGTGAATGTAAACAAACATTATTCTGAACATAAATGTTTTTTTCTTTTTCTAACCGCCAAATATCAGAAAAGTAGGAAAAAAAAAATTGCAAATTGAGGTGTATTGCGTACTCACATATGGTATGAGATCCCTTCTGTTTTATGTACTTTGCTATCATAATTGGTACACTTTCTAAATACACACGAAGGCATTTTTTAAATTTTGTTTTTGTTTCAACAAAGCGTATCGCTCTTCGTATCCATGCGTGACATAGACTAAAGACTATACGTCCCAATTGGGACGTATTCGAGTCTTCACAATGCGCGCACTCATAACATATCTGTTTACTAGAATGCCATTGGTGACACACAATAAATTTGCTGGACAAAGGAAACAAAATTGTAAAACAAATAAAAATAATTCTGGGTAGTCTGGAGCTCAGGTTCTCTCTCGTTCAGAACCTTTTTCTAGATGCTTGGCCAACAGGTGGAGGGCGGTAGTCACCAGGGCCTCAGGGCGTGTTTTAACTAATGAAGAAATCTACAAATACATCATACAAACTATTTCGAGTCAGTTTTAATGACTATCCTGAAACATTCGAGAAAAGGAATGAAGCCTAAACAACATGGCTTCATTCCTTTTCTATAATGATATTCTTCGATTCGAACTTAGTTACATATTCGAATTAATTCTATTTTAAAACAGAATGAACTTTTAAGTAAACAGAAGACTACTAACTGGTCATAAATAATCCTAGAATGTAGAACTGCTCGTTTATGGGTAATAAATTAGTTTCACGATTTTGATCTGCAGTATGCGGTTCTGTGAATCGAATTGTTTACCGATGTACTAAGCGAACTAGGCAGGCAATTTGTCTTTATTACTTACTTAAAAATATTTTTGCGACGGCTCAAGACTTTGAATGGCAATGCTAAACCAAGTTAAAAGCCAGATTTTCCTTATTCTAGCATTGCCTTTGCCAAGGTTTTGGCTACATTACGAGTTCATAGTCAAGCAGAAAAAAACGCCATATTTTTGTTTTTTTCTAAGCTTATTTAAGTGTTTAAGGTAGTTACTTAAACATTTTCTACATTGTATATTGTGTACTTTTTGTTTTGCCGACATTTTGACGGTGGTGAAATTCGAATATTTCCTCGTTATTGAGAGCCATAGTTTGATCCTACACTCTCTAATAAAACGCGCTAAATCAAATATTTTCCCTATTGTTTTGGCAGAATCAACAAAACTTACCCAAACTTAGGGTAACATCTCCGGAAGGGGCACAATGTTATGACATTTTTCCCTGCATCGCAAGATAAGACAAACAAGATTAAACTCGCATTAAAACTACATAACATTCGAAATTCGAAAAACACTAAACATTAAAAACTCATTTGTGAAAAATAAAGAGAAAATTCGCGAATAAAGTTTAAAAAAGTAAAATAATGAAGACCGCAAACGATCTACGTTTGTTCCAAATTCACATTGAAATTTCGCGCCCATTAGAGCTACAGAATATTTAAATAAGCAAGTTAATTAAACATTTAGAGACATTCCAGAACTCTATTAAAACTTAGCGAGCTTATTCGTTCTAGCTCTAAATTATCGGGTAACGATGGCTAATTTGTGTTAAACTTGTCGTTATTTTTGTTAGAAATCGAAACTATATAGGGTTCAGTTTTGTATTTTTTAAACGTTCTTGAAAATGGTATTTAGTTACCCTTGCACGCTAAATGTTTATTACCTGTGCCTTTGCCTTTACACAAGCCAGCATGCCATATTATAACCATAACAATCTGTAAACTTTTTATTTTACTTCTCACGCTGTATAATATACGCTACCTTTGCCTTAAGCGGTTTACCCGCCAAAAAGTTTAATCTATATCTTGACGTCATTGACAATTCGACTTAATGTTCTCATAAGTCCTTTTCGCGCGTTTTTATTATTAGGTAAGTCTTAGGCCCACTTGCACGAAAAACTTAATGCAGAGCTAAGTGCTAACACGGGGTCAAACATCAAATATGTCATAATTGGCCGGGTAAGTAGCTAATTAGGACAGTAAGTTCATCCCAGGGAGGCGCAAGCGAGCCTTAATGTTTTTAAGCGTTTATTTGTCTTATTATGGGTGTTCTGAATGTATTTCTGCGTAAAAAATATTTCTATCTAACGTAAACATAGCCGCGCAGATAGCTAGCTAGGTAAGAAAACCACTTAGTTGATGTTTTCTAGTCATTGACCGGAAAAAATAACGTTATTGCGTAGTAGGGCTTTTTACTGAAAGTGAGATAGGCTGTGTTTTTACCCGACTTAAAAAAAGGAGGAGGTTTCGCAATTCGACCGTATACATTTTTTTTTTGTGTGTGTGTGTTGGCGGATAACTTCGTCGTTTATGAACCGATTTTGATGATTCTTTTTTTGTTGGAAAGGAAATATCCCAAGGGTGGTACCATGATAAGTTAACCAGGATCTGATGATGGGATCCTAGAGAAATCGAGGGCAATCCTCAAATTGTATAGCGATTTTGCATACATATAGCGATTTTGGTATTTTCATCAATAATGCTATCTACCAAAACTAAAAAAAACTTTTCCGAAGTCGGTGTCGAATAAAGGAAAACAATGGCTACAGAAGACACCGACTTCGGAAAAGAAAGTTATTTTTCGCTTTGTAGTGTTTTGTTTTGGAAGTCTGATTGATTTTTGTTAATTTTTTTTATTTACTAAATACCTAGTTTTTTAGGAGAAAAATAACCGTTGTGGATTAAAATGAATATCTTTTGGTAAAACACGGCAAACTGTATTGATTTGGTTTTGTTTATTTTTGAGCAATATTTTACGCAAGTATCAAGGTAATAGGTATTAGATTGTTCCAATCTAGACAAAGAGTATGCATGTAACCAATCATGTTTGTATACTGAGGTAGATACGTTTTACCGACGTCTGCGCGGCAATAAAAACACAAGCTGACCAGCTTGAGTGAACTCAGTCCGTCCTGCGTCTCTCCGCGGCACGAACGTAGGTTTGAACAGTATGTTTGTCTCTTTCTGACAGCGGGGTCCTATTTATATCTCTGTGATCTTTTATCCTACTCAGTGATAGAAATAACGTTCTAAGTTCAATACGTCCTATGAAGGTAGCCAAAGAAAAATATCGCCATATTTTATTTCTTTATAACGAGTATGACGTCTCTATTGATAAAATCTCATTGCATGTAAAAATTGGAAATAAGCAACAGCTGCAAGTTATAAGTAAGTAATAAAAATATATTTCGTAAGTATATAAGTTTCCCTTTGCCTCCCTGCAAATTATAGTTACTCGTACTACCTTACACTTAGAGCTTACAAAATATGTGCCCGATGCATGGTGTTTTCTATCGGTAAAAAAGAAGTTCCTTATAAACTTTCACCCCCTATATTAGGGAAAAATTTTCGAATATCGTTTCTTAAGAGTCCACTTACGGTATTCAAGCAGCTGCATCTAGAAGAATAATTATTTGTGCATTAATTATTCTAAATCCAGCCGGGCGAGCACGGCCTCTGTGGTAAATGATAAATGATTTTATTTCTATAAGTTGGTTTGCACAAATACTTTTACATGTCGATCATACTTTTTAAAACTAGATGAGGTCGGCGTTTTCTATCTGACTACTCTGAGAAGAAAGGCCGAAACAAACTCGGAGGTCATAGTCTCTTTTAAAGTCCAGACAAAAACTTGGTTAGATCATGTAAAAAACATGTAGACTGATGTCTGAATTTGTCTTTTGAGGAAAGAACCAGCCAGGTTGAGTGGAACTGTGCAGTCAGTGCATGCATTTGTCAATAACCAAGCAGCTCAACTCAGAATTTAAGGAGGTCAACGATTCGACGAACAATACCAAAGAAAGGACATTCGGGTAGGCCACATAAACTACTCAAACTGCCAGACCATGATTAAAAACTAACTAAGATAAATTAAAATTAAAAACAAAAAAAGTATGATCCACATAGTCTTCACATTTACAATAATTAAAATAAAATAATTTAATACTTTAAAAAGTAAACATTGCAATAAAACCAAAAAAAGAACGAAGAAAAATTAAACAAAATTAAAAACAAAATTTACGGTGCAAAATATAAAAAAATCGAAAGGTAAATCACGCATTTTATCACGGTTTTTGCTCCTAAATTGTGATAAAAATGGGTGACCCAAGGCTGTCACAATAGGCTCGCCAGGCTGTAATTAGAATGTGCGTTGCCTGTCAGTGAATTTTAGACTATTGTTATTTTAAAGATGGATAATAATCTACGACAATACTTCCCTACCTTCCTTCCTTTTGATACCTCTCTTCCCTAGATATTTCTAGTATTTTTTGGACAAAAGTCCGATGTCAATGAATCGCCTAACATGTCTAAAACAACACTTAAACGAAACTATTTCATGTCACAGTGCCCTTTTCTTTACTCGGAAAAGCCATCTCCCTAGCGTTATCTGCGCCATCAAACAGCCTCACTAGCGCCCATTGTAACTTGACACACGTCGTGGTAAGCTAAACTTCTTTGTATGTATAGGCCAGTTATGTAGCCCAGGGACAAACACAGGGATAGGCAGACAGATATGAGACATGCAGACACACAGACAACAACACAATGAAGGATCAATGGCATTTACTTCTATGAAGGACCCACTTATATGGGTAGGACTAGTTTATACCAGTACTTAGTAAGGTACATTTCTGAAGGAATTGAGACATTAGGGCTTGTAGTGAAGTGACGAAAGGTTACGATAAATGCCTTCTGGTGGTAATAACCTCGTAACGAGTTTTGGTTTGTAATTTAGATGGTTTTGCGTTGTAAGCTGGTGGCAAGTTTACGTTAAAGCTGTTTCAATCTAAATCATTCTGGATATATTGCTCAGGCGGAGAATTCCAAATATATGGAGTAAAAAAATAGGGCAACTGATAAATCCTTGTTACAACCTTTTTCCTGGTCCATGACTTTTCGATTTTCTTCAAAAACTGCAATAGTCGGTATTGTATTGGTATTCCTACGGTAATAGGATGCGTCATAAAAACCTACTAGTTACATCCAGCGGCTTCGCCTCTCTTTGATTAGTATTTCATTATACCCAAGCAACATTATACCGGGATAAAAAGTCTATGTACTATTCCAGATTATAATCTATCTGTGTGCTGAATTTGCGCCAAATCCATTCAGCCGTTCTGGAGTGATTGAGTAAAAAACATACATCCATCCATCCAAACTTTCGCTTCTTCTTCTCCTCTTTCTTTTGGTGTTTTATAACATTAGTAAGATAAGATATATATAGGTTATCTGTCAGAAGGTAGGTAGATATAAGTGGTCTTAAAAGAAACATTACTTACGAAATCCAAAATAACACGCAATTTTACTTTAAGGCGTATTATATTCTCCAATGTTAACGCAGTACTGGCCGTGCGCCCGCTCGGAGCCAGTCAAGTGAAAAATCAATATTGAACCTCCTTTTGGACAATTTTGTTTGCAAAATATTCTTTGATTTAAATAATAATTATGCTATTTCAGATATGAAGAAATTCTAGCTATCAATTTGTCTGTGTAAAAATATTTTCAACCGATTTCAAACAGATGGAGGTTATAAATTCGTTTTTTTTATTTTTATTATTGCTCTGTTAACTCAGAACTTTTTACTTGGTGATCCAATTTAGATGATTCCATTTTTTATTTGAAAGCTGTTGCTTGTCATGTGGTTTAAATTACATCAAGAACTGATGGAGAACTTTGGAGATATACAACAGAACTCTTCAATAACAAATGACGGCAAATCACTCGGGATAGCTGCAATCGCATGTCTGTTTATTGTTTACACTATTTCATAACATAACATCACACCGTTATGCTCTAAAGGGGCACCCTTGTATACTAACACTAGTACTTCGCCCGCGACTTCGGTTCGCGTGATCCGTATTTTATCCTACAGATGACTTTTTAGTTTCACCCCCTTAAATGTTGAATTTCTAAAAATCCCTTTTAAGTGCTCCCCTACGTCATAAAAAGAAGCCCTGTACAGTAAATTCTTCAAATATCTTTAACATCCCCTAAATCGTCTTTTAGGAGTAGTTTTGAAAAAGAAATAATGCCAATCTGTACTATTTACTTAGGTTAGTATTAATGCCAAGTTTTAAATATATAAGCCCAACAAATTTCCACCTTTTCACTCCCTTAGGGATAGAATTTCCAAAATCCAATAAATACACAATCCAATAAATATTTCTATCAACCAAGAGCCTAAACCTTTTATTTAACGTGTCAACTTAAAATCGTAGAAATTTCACACAAACTTTCAACCACTTTTTACCTCCTTAAGAGTGGCATTTCCGAAAACCAATAAATACATTAATTCTTTTTATAAACCAAGAGCGTAAATGTAAAATTTCACGTGTCCAATTTAGAAAAAAATTAAAGATATTTATTTCACTGTAGAAATTTCGTACAAAATTTCAGCCCCCCTTTTGGGGTAGAATTTCCAAAAATACTTTCTTAGTGCGAATTTACGCCACTTTAGGTCCCTGCCAAATTTATAGATTCCACCGGCATTTTTTAAGTTTTATGTTATTGGATTAATCCATTAAGGTACCTGGAACTGGTCCATTATGTAACACAACTAAAAAGTGAAAAATAAAAACTTTTTTTACAAAAAAATACAACCGACTTCCAAATAAAAACACTACGAAGTGAAAAATTAATTCAATTTCGGAAGTTAGTGTCAAATAAAAACGATGAAAAGAAAACAGGAACACCGACTTCCGAAATTGAAGTTATTTTTCACTTTGTAGTGTTTTATTTTGCAGTCGGTCAAGTATTTTAATGTAAAGAAGTTTTTTTGGAACATCCAAGTCGTTTTGCAGTAGTATACAAAAGTAGCGCAAAAATCATGTCGTTAATTATTTTTTTAAAGCAAAACTATTAGTTACACGAAAAAACAATGTTTCATAAATAATGGACATGAATTAATAATAAATATATGTTTTTGTGAAACCTTTCAACCTAGCCGTTACTAAGGAGAATGCTTTAGAAAGTAACCGTTTTACGGCACCAAAGCGGTGGAAGGCCTTTAAAAGCCATGAGCATTAAGAGCAGTGGTGGCTCATTGGTAACGGTTCCGACTTACGTGTCGTAGTTTGTGGGATTGAACCTAGGCAGGCACTTTACACTGATCTAAAACAGTGAAGGAAAACATCGCAAGGAAACCTGCATGTTCTAGAACAAAAATCTCGAAGACATCCACCAACCTGTACTGGGCCCGCGTGGTGATTAAGGCCCATTCCCTCTCTCACTGTTCAGTTTAAAATTGTCGCCTATAGATATAGATACATACGTATAAATTCATGTGTACTAGCTACTCATTACGTAGCTCATAAGCAGTGTCCAATAGAGTATTGAACAAACCACACGTCGTTTCATTCAAAACCTCCAACAAGCAAACCTCAACCTTATCGCCTCAACATATGGTCCTTCGAGCCGGATACCAGTCCTGGCTGCCGACATCGCCGGCCGCCCGAGAACAAAGAGATCGTGCGATAAGATAAGAAGACCCAACTGTTCGAGTTGTTTAGTGCAAAGAATTGAATTATTAAAACTTGTTCATTTCATTACGTTGATACGATTGAAGTTATTACATACTTATGATGGCTACGGAAGTGGAAGAAGCGTTGAATATAGTGGAAAACCTTGCACATACTTTGAAGAAGACCCAGATCAATCTAAAGAAGTGCCCGAAGGCTAGATTAACCCAAAATTATGTTGAAGCCCGCATCAAGTGTGTAGAAGATTACTGGCGTGAATATAAACAAGCTTACGGTGCAATAATGCGAAGCGTACCGAAGGAGAAGCGCGAAAAAATACCTTACATAGTAAATGAAGAATTTTTTGAACATGAGGAGCTGTATTTAAGTTTGATGACAGACTTAAAGGATTTGTTGGTTTCTCAACCTGTTAACGTTGGTGGTTCGGTGCTTATACCTAGTGATATTCAACAAACACGAGTTGTTTTGCCGAAAATTCAGCTACCTACGTATAGTGGACAATATGAAGAGTGGTTATCGTTCCATGACTTATTTAATACACTTGTGCATAAGAACGAGTCATTAAATAACGTACAAAAATTGCATTATTTAAAAACGAGTCTTAGTGGAGAAGCCGCATCGATATTAAAACATATCCAAGTGACAGATGCGAACTACGAACAAGCGTGGAACATCCTAAAAGCAAGGTATGGCAACAAACGTATAAATGTCGACGCAGTTATGAAAAGATTCTTTTCTCTGAAAAAAATGAACGTGGGTAATTCCAGTTCTATCAAGAATTTATTAGATACAACATTTGAATGTTTACATCAATTTAAAAATATGGATGTGCAGACTGCTAACTGGGATCCTGTGATAATATTCGTCATAGTGCAAAAACTAGACTGTGAAACCCACAAAGATTGGGAAGACTATGTGAGCAGCAATTGTGAGGAACCTGACAGCCTTCCCTCCCTCGAAATGTTTCGTAAATTCCTGGAATGCCGATTTCGTACGTTAGAACTTACAGAACCAACAAAACAAAAGGCAAGTTCAGTTAATGTTCGAGAAAAGTCATTTCACGCAGCAACTAATGTGGAGAATAGCAAAAAAAGTCAAATGTGTAAAGAAAACCACACACTTAGCCACTGTAAGGAGTTTGGAAAAAAATCACCAACACAAAGAAGCGAGTTTATCAAAACCAACAATTTTTGCTTCAACTGCCTTGCACCCGGACACTCTGTGAGGCATTGTCGCATACCAACAAGCTGTAGAATATGCAGAAGACGTCACCATTCACTTCTTCATGAAAATAAGGAAGATACCACAATAAAACCAACCACAACGGGCAACACTGAAAGCAAAGAAACAAAACAACCCGAAGTGGCACTACATGCCAACGTGGAGAAGATTGAAGAAGCAGAGAAGGACATTACAATGGTGACATCACACGTTTCTACGAAACAAAGCACATCGTTGCTGGCAACTGCAATTGTAAAAGTGAGAAGTGAAGACAACCACACAACGATATTACGAGCTTTAATCGACCAAGGCTCACAAGCAAGTTTTATTAGCGAGCGAGCTGCACAACAACTCATGGCCAAGCGATATCATATCAAAGGTACAGTTGTAGGCGTGGGATCAACGAGAGAAGATATCAAACATGTAGTTCAGATCAATGTAGAATCAAGATGTGAAAATTTCAACTTGGAAGTTAGAGCATATGTTATGTCGAAGCCACTGACTACTAAAATACCATCCCGCACAATCAACACACACTATTGGCCTCATCTAGAAGGGCTAGTCCTGGCTGACCCTAACTACTGTCAGCCAGGGTCTATTGATTTGCTTCTGGGTGTTGATGTGTATGCACAAATTGTACAGAACCAGTTAATCAAAGGTCCGCCAGGGTCACCATGTGCTCATAAAACAAACCTTGGCTGGATTTTATTCGGCAAGGTAGAAGATAGAAAACAACAAACAGAGTCGGTTCTAGTTATGCATCATCAAATCATAGGAGAAGACTTATTGAAAACCCTCTGGGAGATAGAACCAGATTTGAAGAGGACATATACAAAAGAAGAAAACCTATGTGAAAGTTTCTATGAAAATACACACAGAAGAAACAGCAACGGACAATACGTTGTGAGACTCCCATTCCGTACCAGTGAACCAAAAGTAGCGGATGGGAACACGAGACAAATTGCAATGAATCGCTTGATTCAACAAGAAAGAAGACTTCAAAAGGAACCTGAACTAAGAGAAGAATACGACAAGGTACTAGAAGAATATCTAACAATGGGACACATGGAGGAAGTTCCAAAGGATGAAGCAAACAACCGGTGTGTTTACCTACCACATCACGCCGTAGTTCGAAGAGATAAAGAGACCACGAAAATCAGAGTCGTATTTGATGCGTCATGCAGAGGAAATAATGGCTTATCTTTGAACGACGAGCTCATGACTGGCCCGGTACTACAAGAAGACATGCGAAGTATAATAATGAGATGGCGCATGCATAAGGTGTGTTTCGCAAGTGACGTCATCAAAATGTATAGAATGGTACTCGTGGACAAGAAAGATACAGATTATCACAGAATATTGTGGCGTGACCGCGTCAGACCCAACCTTGAACTTAACTGCCAACCACCTGAAGTCAAGGACTACAGATTGAAAACAGTGACGTTTGGTACAGCATCTGCACCTTATCTTGCCATAAAAACGTTAATTAAACTAGCAGAAGATGAAGGGGAGCAATATCCTGAAGCTGTCAAAATTATTCGTGAAGACTTCTATGTCGACGATCTGACGTCAGGTAGCGATACAACAGAAGAAGCAATTCGTGTTAGTAAGCAAATCATTACCATTCTGAAACGAGGAGGCTTTGAACTTCAAAAATGGGCGTCTAATGATACCGAGTTTCTTAAATCTATAGATGCCAACAGAGTCACTACAAAGGCTAACCTAGACTTGAAGCTAGACGGCACCATCAAGGCTCTTGGTCTGTCATGGAATCTCGGCAGAGATGAGTTTCATTACCAATTACAATTAGATCCTTTATCATCAGATCATATAACGAAGAGAACTATTCTGTCAGATTTACAGAAATTGTTTGATCCGTTAGGGTGGATAGCACCAGTTATTGTAACAGCAAAAATTCTAGTACAAAGATTGTGGCTAGAAGGAGTTGGATGGGACCAAGACATAAGTAACGAACTGAAAGAACAATGGAAGTTTATTAGAAAAGATTTAGAAAATGTCAATAAATTAAGAATCAGACGTTGGTTGAACACCATTAGTACTGAAAGGGAACAAATAACATTACATGGGTTTTGCGACGCGTCTGAAAAGGCGTATGCAGCTGTGGTTTATTGCCGAGTACAAACGAGCGAAGATAATATAAAGATAAATCTCATCGCATCAAGAACAAAGGTAGCTCCTGTTAAGACCATTTCACTACCGCGACTCGAACTGAGTGGAGCTACACTATTAGCTAAATTGCTAACCAAAGTGAGTCAAGCTATGAGAATTCCTTCACACAATGTGTTCGCATGGACGGACTCAACTATAGTCTTAGCGTGGCTGTCCGGAGAACCAAACCGATGGAAACCATTTGTCGCAAACCGAGTAGTAGAGATACTAGAAAACAAAAGCAGTAGCCAATGGTTCCATGTGCAGTCGGCATATAACCCAGCCGATATTGCGTCAAGAGGATCATCTTTATCAGAACTACAACAGAAAACGTTATGGTGGAACGGCCCTGACTGGCTTTTAGAAGAAAATATCGAATTCGCAAAACCAATAAAGTCAACTACAGATTTGGAAAGAAAGAAACCTATACAATCATACGTAAATGTAACAGAAGGAGAAGAGAACTTTCTAAAATTTGAAGAATATGATACACTTACTGAGTTATTGAGAGTAATAGTACATTGTAAAAGAGTTTTAAATATGAAAGGAAATCCTAACAAACTGGGTCAGGAGATGACAACAAAAGAACTGCAAAATGCTTTGGAATTTTGCATACAAAGAGTACAAAAAGAAGAATTTTCAGATGAAATTAGAAGAATAAAACAAAAAGCGAATGTAAAAACCACTAGCATTCTGAAGTCACTGAACCCATTCTTAGATAACCACAATATCCTCAGGGTGGGCGGAAGGTTGAGAAACGCAGACGCCGATGAGAACCTAAAATATCCTGTGATACTGGGCAAGAAAAGCAGCTTTGTATCACTAGTGTTGGCTGATGCACACCTGAAAACAATGCATGGTGGAATAAAATTGATGATCACTTACCTCATGAGTAAATACTGGATTGTTGGCTGCAAACGTCTGGTGAAGAAATACATTCATGGATGTCTTACCTGTACGCGGCAACGAGCTGCTAGTAGACAACAAATAATGGGTGACTTACCTGAAGCGCGGGTGACTCCTTCGCGTCCTTTTGCTCGAAGTGGAGTGGACTTTGCTGGCCCTGTATATGTATTAAATTTTAAGGGAAGAGGGGCAAAAACCCGCAAGGCATACATTTGCATCTTTGTTTGCATGGCCGTAAAGGCTATACATTTGGAACTAGTAGGCGATCTGACGGCCGATGCATTCATCGCAGCTTTCAAACGTTTCGTGGCCAGAAGAGGAAGATGTAATGAGATCTGGAGCGACAACGGCACGAACTTCGTGGCATCCAACAAAGAATTATGTAGAATGTGGAAAGAGGCGGGATTACAATTACCCGGTCCCATAGCTGATCAACTGGCAAATGAAGGAACCCAGTGGCACTTTACACCGCCATATAGCCCAAACTTTGGAGGACTTTGGGAAGCCGGCGTTAAGTCCGTTAAACAGCATCTACAAAAAATATTGACTAAAAACTTAACATTTGAAGAATTCACCACAGTGCTCACACAGATAGAAGCCTGTCTCAATTCTCGCCCTCTAACGCCGATTAATACTGATGTGGATTTGATCGATGACATACAAGTACTCACACCTGGACATTTCCTTGTCGGAGAAGCACTAGTTACTGTACCCGACCGTGACTATACCACGGCCAATATGAATCATCTGTCCAGATGGCAACATATGCAAAGACTGGTTCAAGGATTTTGGAAACGTTGGCAAACGGAATACTTGTCGCGCCTAAACCAAAGAACAAGGTGGCTGAAAAGAACAAAAGAGTTTGAGGTCGGCGACATTGTATTACTTAAAAACGTACATAATATGCCTCCTAGCAAGTGGGCATTGGCACGGATAGCGGAGAAACACCCTGGACAAGATGGAATAACTAGAGTATATACAGTACGTCACAATGGTAAACTGACACAGAGATCAATCTCAAACTTATGTGCGTTACCGATTAGTACTAAAGACTAAATTGATTAATTACCTGTGTGTGTAAGCCCATGTTTATATAACTTTAGTTTACTTTTAAGTTAGTTTTTTGTTTTAAGTCATAAATTCATGTTTTAAAACACCTGAATTTTAAATCATTATGGTAAGTTTTATATTAAATTGTGCTTAACAATAATTTATAATTTGTACCCGTTCAAGTTGCTTATTTAATTACTTGCTACATTTTATTGTTAAGTGGTATGATGTTTTGTTATGTTAGAAAAGGCCTCTAAGCCCTTTTGGCGGGCGGTATGTTCAGTTTAAAATTGTCGCCTATAGATATAGATACATACGTATAAATTCATGTGTACTAGCTACTCATTACGTAGCTCATAAGCAGTGTCCAATAGAGTATTGAACAAACCACACGTCGTTTCATTCAAAACCTCCAACAAGCAAACCTCAACCTTATCGCCTCAACACTCACAAAGAGAAGGCCTGTGTCCCAGCAGTGGGATCATTAAAAGGCTGATGATGACGGGAATTGAAATTGCTTCCTATCATGCCACTTGCCCGCTACTAGCTTACAGTCCCCTTCCAGTCCTCCATCCCTCACAATTCAATGAACGATACACGATACAGTTCACAACTACGACCGTTGTCTACGCAAGCGCGCACAACTCGTGAACTTTATAAACTTTCACAATATACACTTTTTTGTTCGGCCCATTTGGCTGCCAACAATAATCACACCAATTTTCATAAAAACTTTTCGAATTTTTCACTGTAATAATACGAGTATCTGGAAGCTATGAGTTTTACTGAGGATTCGCTTATGGAGTGAAATTGTAGTTTATTTTCTATGGTGATTTTTAAGCCAAGTTGGGATATTTTTCGCAAAAAAATCTTGTTTCATAATCTACCTGTAGCTGAAAATATATATATTTCCAGTTTCAGATAGATTACATTGAAAAGACAGGACAAATTTATTCACTATAAAACTGTTATAGCAGTTAATTTTGAAAGCGTCGTAAGTGGAGATGGAATGATCACCAGTGATAGGAATAGGTAGTGCCTATTAGCCTAAACTTCGAAGAACAGAGACAAGAAGCGGAGACTTCCTTAGGACTAAATTATTTCCGGGACATCAGTCTCAAAATTTCGAGACAACACTTATTTTGATGCTGGGACTCAGGCCTCCTCTATGATATGCTGATATAGGATAAGTGGCTATTATGGAGTTATAAATTATGTCTAATCGCAAACTTTAGATAAATCACTGCTTACCATCAGGTAGGATCGCAGTCAAGCACTAGTTTATATCAATTTAAAAAAAAAAGAATTACTTGTTCCAAATAACACATTTTTCAAAATGTATTTAAGTGTTGTCTCGAAATTTTGAGACTGATGTCCCGGCAATAATTTAGTCCTAAGGAAGTCTCCGTTTCTTGTCTCTGTTCTTCGAAGTTTAGGCTAATAGGCACTACCTATTCCTATCACTGATGATCACATACCCATGCAAGCTTTAGACTGGAATTTCCGAGGAAAAAGAAAACGTAGCCGCCATACCAAGAGTCGCACCGTGTTGTCAGAAGCAGCGAGCATCGGTAAAACATGGAGCGAGATGAAGCGTGCAGCTCAAGACCAATAGTGATGGAAGACTATGGACACCATTTGCCCCATCTAGGGGAAATAGGGTATTATATCAAGTCTGCATGAATAGGTACGAAAACCCTTAGAATGCCTGCTTGTTAACTGCAGACTTTTATCGAACCATTACTTAAGGTTAAGGTACTTGAAAACAAACAGTCAAAGAAACTTTATTCCCGTTAATGTTGTTACAACCAATAGCTCGTAAATATTTGTATAGTTTGTATGTATTGTAAAGTTCTCGTAAGCGATAGGTTGACGACATTTTGATTTGTCATTGTAAGTTATAAATAGCGTTATATATTTTTGGATGTGTGGGATGAGGTCGTTGCCGACTGCGTCCGTGTTTATAAGTTGAATAAAATTAAAGAGTGTCAAAATTTATATTATTATACTAGCTTCTGCCAGCGGCTTCGCCCGCGTGAAAAGTATGTTTTCACCCCAAGGGAACATTATCCCGGGATAAAAAGTAGCCTATGTGCTATTCCAGACTATAATCTATCTCTGTGCCAAATTTCATCAAGATCCATGGAGCGGTTTTGGCATTATTGAGTAACAATCATACATCCATTCATACAAACTTTCGCATTTATAATATTATATTAAATATTAATATACTAATTATATTATTAGTAAGAAGAAGTAAGATTTTTGTTAACTTTTCGAATGCTTTCTGTACTACAAAATATCCTATCATGGAATATATTGTATTAGAATAAAATACTCTTTTTACGCCACATTAATTATAAGTCTGTAACTGACTGCTGGGGAGATCATACTGCAATTACTGCATACAGAAAAGGTGAGGTCAAACGAACGTAATTTTATGAGTTGTGGGTGGCGTTTTTAGAGTTGTGTCTTTACATTCTATTGGTATATTTAACTCATTTTGCATCACCGTTTGGTACAAACAGGACTTTAGTAAGAAATCAAATGCAGCATTTAAAATACCACGATTCATTTTACGCGACTCACAGCTTAAAAAATTGCGCTCGTTTGTCCTCACTCTTACTGAATATCCAAAGATTGATCAATTATTACATCCTCTATTATAAGATAGATAAGTATTTAAGTAGTTCTAATTTGGCTCATGTCTTCAGCCTATAGCAGTTCTCCGCTAAATGCATGCACATCTGACCTATCACACGATTCATAGCCATCACCTTGGAAACTCTCATCCAAATGCAACTACTCGTAAATATCGTTTGATGTTGACGACACCTTTACAAGGAATATGGCCGCTTGGATTGGTTTATTGCTGCTACGAATCCAAAATGCTGCTCTAGACTACCCTGACATCGATGCCATCAGTCCATTGACATCGTCATCTAACGAACACTTCAACCAGACACTAGCCCTTTCACAAGCAACTCTACCATGCTAAACTGCTTTCATACTGGTCGACTTACCAATAATCTGTTTTGTATCTTAGGCCGATATTCCAAGTCAGTTTGAAGTGCCTCCACTTGGCCCAGCCGCAATGAAAACAGAACAAAACCCTCGGATAAAGTCAACAAATAACAAGTTATAAACCAAAACGGTGAAGGATAACATCGTGAGGAAACCGGCATGTCCTAGAACTGAAAATTCGAAGACATTGTGACATCTACCAACCCACACTGGGCCCGCTCGGTTGATTATGGCTCGTTTCCTCTTACAGAGAGGAGCCCAGCTAGGGATGCAACGATATTATAAAAATAACAAACACTTATTTCCAATTTTTTCGATTATTCACTCAGGTATAGGTACAAAAAAAATTACATACATATATAACAGATAATTGTTGATTTATATAAGCTTTTAAAAAAAGATGAAACCTCGATAAAATACGAGTATAATATAATCGGCGTTCTACACCGTTATATCAAAATCGATTAAATTCGATATATATCGATATTTTTATAAACCTTGCATCTTTAGTCCCAGCAGTAGGAACATTATAGGTTGATTATAACTACCAATTAAATGATTCGAGGTGGAGTCGAGTTGGAGGTCATGTATAGAGGTTAAACCTTGTGTTAGTGACAAAGCCTGTCGATTTCATATGCTTCTCAACTGCACAGCTTCGAAACTCCGTCTATCGGAGCGTGTTCGGTATTCATGTAGCGTTAGCAGCGACGGCAAGTAAAGAAATATGTTTGTAATAAACGTTAGTTATATTTTGTGGGCAAGTGGAGATTACATCAAGAAGTAGCCTGCCGATCGTTACTCGAAATTGTATTCGCGATGCGCGAGTGATACTGGAAATCGCCTACCTAATTTTCATTCAATTCACGATTTTTTTTGTAAAATGTCTCTGTAACTTTTTTTCTCTTGATCTGGCATGAAAATTACGGCCGTAATGATTTAAGTTAAGTGATAATATGTTAAATATATTGTTTTATTTAAAGATATGGTCAAAATGGAAGTGTGTAGTATATAGAAAATATAATTATGATTGAAATAATATTTAAATTTTAATATTAATGTAATATAAATAAAGTAAATTGAAAATTTATATAAGAATTTCACTAAATTGGAAATTAATTTTGCATGCCGTTAAAACGGTGAGACATCACTATGCTTGTCATGAACGCCTTTGAAAACGCCATGTTTATGGCAAACATTTATTTTATTCTATCAATAATCCAGCAAACGAAAGAAGTATCAAACCAAACCTAAGGTTGGTAGCTGGTGGCGTCCTTTAGTTTCTGTCTACCACTATAGGATAAAGCCAAAAAGCGTTTTTTTTCTCATGTCAGTAAAATGGTCAGTCACAAAGACTCAAGCAAGAATGTCTGTCCAGAAACCTAGGATTCCAAACCTTCCAAAACAATGAGTATTTCTCTATCTGTTTTACAAGACTATCCAGAAAGGAATTAGCTTATTGTAGTATGATTTCGGTAGGTCTTAGAATTTCCTCCAATAGTCCAACATTTCTCTAAACCTGCTTGCTATCTGTACGTCGTTGGCATACACAAAGCGTCCGGATAACCACCTGCGACCCACTAACTGTCTCGTTACTGTCGAACAAGGGATAATCTGACAATAGGCGAACGAGATTTTTTGTCAAAACTCGATACAAGCTCAGATCTAGAGGGAAAGTTACATTTTCAAGGCTCTGTTATTTATAAAAAAAGTTCTACTATGACGTTACTTAGCTCAAACGGTACTTACAAATTCAGTAAGCACCGTTATAGCTAAAAAGTGTTACCTAGGTAATTAACGAAGGCATGCAAGAATTACAGCTTCTTCTTCTTTTTTTGTGTAAGGATGTGGTGTCCTCTGGTGTCAGAGTTAAATAAGCCGCCTCTGGGAACCCCACAGGTCCCACAGGCAGGTAATTACAGCTTGGTAAACAAATTTTGCAATCTTTGCTTTAAATTGACAAAATATTCTATTAGAATCCAATATTCATTTCATTTCGCAAGTTCATCACTTTTCATCAACAGTTAAATTTCAACCGTGGGGGAGATCGCCCCTAGCCCCGGGCGCCGAGAGTCGCAAGCCGATTCCTGGCCTCTGTAGGCGCGGGCTTGCGGACTGCGAGTAACGGGTAACTCGCCGTGCGATAAGGACCAGGCCCGAGTCAACGACGCGTAGTGTTCCAAGCGCGCCTCAAAGAGATGTCAGCAAAACTGACGGGGTCGGCTAGGGCCGTTTGCCGGGTCGCAGATAAATTTGAAAAAGAGTTACCGCGGCCCTGGCTCAAGCAACTGAAGGAACACGGGTGGGTTTTAGTCAGTAAAGGTCTGACACGCCCTGCCGATTCACCCAGAGCGGTAGAAGTCATTGGACGATTTCCCAGCCCAAAAAAAGAGGTTTTATCTATAGTGTTGGGCTTCTATAGGTAGGTACATCTCTACCTAACACTTCGCGGCATACAGGCATGAGTTATGTTTGTAATACAATCGTAGATTCTTCCAATTCATCGCACTACTTCTACAATGCAAGAAGTAAAGGTCACATTAGAAGCTTACCAGCTCGATAATGTTGGCGGGTCGTGGGATTGCTGCTTATTTCGTTATGAAACTGTTCTTTACGTTATTATAGGAAACATACGAAAGGAGATTGTTGGCGGTCATAGGCATAATCAGGTATAATCATAATCTCAACTTATACTAAACAGGTGATTAAATTATGAATAATTATGAAGTGTAAAAATCTTTTTATTGGACTTAAAAGTTATAAAATGTAATATCGCTTGTAAATGATTACAAATGTGCTGCACACGATTTTGGTGGCATTATTACCTTTATATAGAGATTGTTCAAATGCCAAAATTTATGAAATTGACCACGTGCCATTTCGAAGGCGCATGTCAATGCCATCATATTAGACTGTCCGAAAATTGTTGTCGCTGATACAGTGTCACTTTGTCTAGAGGATATCTTTGACCCAACTTGATTATTAAACACAACTTTATCTAAAACTCGATAACTGGTGCTGGAAGAATTTTGACATGGCTGTACAACTGCCCTTAGCATGTGCATGATAGAAATTTTCGTAACATTAAAATATTAATTAATTAATTGTAACGGTTTTATTATTATCCTAGAACTTTCGTGAATTAATCGAACAATGAAAAGTTTTTTCGTGTTTCTGCTTGAAAAGAGAAAACAAGATTATTACAGAAGTATGGACGACTGCCCCTAACAATGTATAAAAATTGTATAAAAAAAGTTGCAGAAATTTTTAAAATCGTTACAATTCTGCAAATAAAATCTTAGAAACTCCTAAATCAATGGATATACAAACTTGTAAAAGAATAAGAATTTACTATGAACTTTAGCCTAGGCGTTTGTTTTTCAAATATAATCCAACGTTTTATTATTGAGCCATAGAGGTCAATAAGTGAGCGGCTCGCGATACAAAAATGGCGACGATATAAACAGCTTTACTGGAAATAACGCTTCATATTTCTATCGGAATCGCGTGTGAAATATAAGGAAGAAAGAAATTGTATAGCTGTGTGGCCTTGCGATTTAAGTGAGCTTGATACTGGGATTGGAAAGAAGATTTATTTGATTCTTCTGTTTGGATTTCCTCAGTTGAAACTTTGAATAAAGGAAATCATTTTCTGGGATTTGCATTAAAGATTTGCTCTGTTATAGTAGTTGACCAATGTAGGTATGTAATTCATTAATGAGTTACCGTGTAATTATATTTGCAGGAGTGATTTTGCAGTAAAGAAAGGTACGGCCGGCACGCAAAGTCCTTTTTAACCGACTTCCCAAAAAGGAGGAGGTTCTATGTTCGACTTCATGTTTGTTTTTTTTTTTTTTTTTGTGTATGTTCACCGATATCTCCGTCAATTGTGGACCGATTTTGAAAATTCTTTTTTTGATTTTTAGAGTATGTTTCGAAATTGGTCCCATTTTAATTTGGTGAAGATCTGATGAAGAACTTCGGAGATATACAGCAGAACTCTTCAATAAATGAAGGCAAATCTCTCGGGATTGCTGCAAACGCATGTCTTTTTATTGTTTATACCATTTCATAACATAACATCACGCCAGTACGCTCTAAAGGGGTACACAGATGTGTACAGTTCACCTTGAAACGCTTTCATTTCACAGGTTATGATCAAGTTTCATGGCATTCAGTTAATCTATTCTGGCATTACTTCCTCACTAAAGCAAATTGCTTAATAGGTACAACTAAAAAGTGAAAAATAAAAAATATTTTTTACAAAAAAAATACTACCGACTTCCAACTAAAAACACTACAAAGTGAAAAATAACTTTCTTTTTCGAAGTCGGTGTCCATAACGAAAAAAATTGGTACCTACCAAAGACACCGACTTCGA
This sequence comes from Orthosia gracilis, assembly GCA_947562075.1. Lineage (NCBI taxonomy): Eukaryota > Metazoa > Arthropoda > Insecta > Lepidoptera > Noctuidae > Orthosia > Orthosia gracilis. The sequence goes on along the minus strand of OX387274.1, from coordinate 30,241,548 downwards.
AAAAGAAAGTTATTTTTCACTTTGTAGTGTTTTTAGTTGGAAGTCGGTAGTATTTTTTTTGTAAAAAAGATTTTTTTTAGTTTTAATTTCTATCTTAAACTCAGCGATCAAAAGAACTTGATTGAATCAATCTGTAACGTTTTTAAGATCCAAACTAAAGCACAAGACTCTCGAGAATTAAAGTTACTGCAAAATCTTTATTCAGATTGTTCTATTTTTAACCGACTTCAAAAAGGATTAGGTTATCAATTCGACTGTATTTTTTATGTGTGTCACCTCAGTACTTTTTACTAGGTGAACCGATTTTGATGATTATGTTTTATTAGAAATCTTTTGGTTCTCATGTGGTCCCATTTTAATTTGGTAAAGATCTGATGATGAACTTAGGAGATATAGAACAGAGCTGTTCAATAAACAACCGCAAAACTCTCGGGATGGCTGCAATCGCATGTCTGTTTATTGTTTACGCCATTTCATAACATATCATCACGCCGGTACGCTCTGAAGGAGTACGCAGATGTATACAGTTCACCCTGGTACACTCTCATTTCACCGGTTATGTTCAAGATATATGTTATTCCTGTAATCTATTCTGGCATAACCGTATGCATTATATGTACCTTAGGTACTATAGAACTTGCTCATTATATACTACAACTAAAAAGTGTGAAATAAAAACTTTTTCTTTTCTTGGAAGTCGGTTGTATTTATTTGTAAAAAAGTTTTCTTCTAACTAAAGAATGCTTTGAGTTAGACGTAGCAGGATTTATATAATTCATAGTAACCCACATAATTGGAGCTAGGTGTACTGCTCGGTAAAATTAACTATGCACCTGGCGATGTCACGTCACTCTGAAGCTCGACTCTCGCTATTAGCGCTCGAGGAGAACACGGGGCGCCGCGCGGGAAGGCGGGAGTGGGGTCGCATTACAGAGAGGTGCACAGTTATTTTTACCGTGTAGTAGGTTTATACGCATTTCCATACAATTTCTTACTCCTACCAATGCGATTTAAAAACGTCAATTAACATTTTTAAAACGACTGAAACAGTCTTGTTATGCGAAAATTTTCATCGTCATAACTGGACAACACTCCCCCGTTTCATCTGACCCGAACGAAATATTAATAACTGGCCCTTTTTAATATTTGACACAATTTTATTACCCAGAGGACTGACATCGTTTATTTTAACGTCTATTTGAAATGACACAAATAGTTTTGGTTTTGTTGTGTTGGGGTGATGAAAATTAGAAGATTAACATGTAGCAAACGACAGGTTTCTTTGTGTCTATGGCAGCTACATAAATTTTACTGCCCCAATACCTCGTCGTCGGTAGCAACACATATGCCACTTTGAAAGGATGACACAGTTGGTGTCGATTAGACCCGTATGTAAGATGCTCATGCTCGACTCAAACTCAAAATTAGCAGTTGCGATTGGGTGTAATAACAACTGCCAACCAATCACAACCCTCGAGTCTGGCATATGATTCTTAAGCTTTACATATGTGCACTACATAGAGCAAAAGCCCAGACGCCCCCAGACGTTACTGAATTCTTTCTACACAATACGTGGTAGGTATTGAATGAAAATGAAAGTCCATATAAGCAAGTACGATTGCGTTCTAAGTACTTGCTAACACTACTCAATTCCATTGATTTTGGGTTAAAAGTGTTCGGTAACGTTTGGCGCGTCTAGGATCTTGGAGTTGAGCGCGATGATGTCAAAAAAACAAGCCAACCAATCACAAATGCCCATTTCCAGTTTGAGTTGAGTTGAGCCATGAGCATGACCATGACCATGAGCATCTGGAATATCTTCGGCCTTAGTTTCGTGACACTGAAAGAATTTTCACAATCGAAATCTAATTTTTCATATTTTTTTAAAATTGGAATATTGTTTTTAGGGTTCCGTAACCAAAGGGTAAAAGCGGGACTCTATTACTAAGACTCCACTCTCCATCTGTTTGTCTGTCACCAGGCTGTATCTCATGAACCGTGATACCATGAGCATCTGGAATATCTTCGGCCTTAGTTTCGTGACACTGAAAGAATTTTCACAATCGAAATCTAATTTTTCATATTTTTTTAAAATTGGAATATTGTTTTTAGGTTTCCGTAACCAAAGGGTAAAAGCGGGACTCTATTACTAAGACTCCACTCTCCATCTGTTTGTCTGTCACCAGGCTGTATCTCATGAACCGTGATAGCTAGACAATTGAAATTTTCACAGATGATGTATTTCTGTTGCCGCTATAACAACAATACTTAAAACAGAATAAAATAAATATTTAAGTGGGGTTCCCTTACAACAAATGTGATGTTTTTGCCGTTGTTTGCGATAATGGTACGGAGCCCTTCGTGCGCGAGTCCGATATCAAATCAATCTCAAATAGTTTATTTCAAATAAACCTAAGAGATAATTTTGAATTGTCAAACCGACTCGCACTAGGTCGGTTTTTTCAGAGTTTCTTTTATGTAAGCATAAAAACAATCAAAGAAACAATTTGTCTTCTGTAATATTAGTTTAGAAGACCTTATTGGTGATGTTCTTCAGAAAGGCCAGGTGCGTAGTAATCAATACCGGCGTGCTTGTATGATTATATTTATGAACGTGACTGAAGCAAAAAAGTATGTAAGTATCGTAGCAGGTGGCGTTCTGTAGTTTCTGCCTACCCCCATGGGAATAAGGCGTGAGTTTATATATGTGTGTATGTCATTTACTGTATCAGCTCCTCTAGAATCATCCTAATAAATCTTACAGCTTGTCACTAAGACAAGATCTCTTAAGCACCCTCAATTTTCAGTTAACCATCTAACCAGAGGAAGCTTCTAAAATATTATACAGCAATAAATTACCATTTGAGTCCGGTTAAATTATGCGGACATCGCGTAATCACCTATAAAGGGTAAATGGTCAAGTTGGGGTCCAGCTAGTGTCATTAATTTCTCCCTTAAGGCTTTAGTAGAAACTAAATGTGAAGGATTTTCGGCTTTCAATTGTTAGACTTGATAATTATTGCTGGTTTTAGGCTTTGGAGGTTTCCCGTCCAGTAGCCCAGTAGAGCTTAGTATTCAAAGTTATACTAACAATTGTAGAGACTGCTGAAAATCCTATTATACGGGCTGTTACGCATTACATCTGATCCGTGTCCGTGATTCGAGTTCCGTTTTCAAAATGTTCTGAATTATGACAGATTATGACAGATAGAGTTCGGCGGTAGTGCATAAGTTTCCTTACAAGAAGTACTACGGCTACTTCGGAGCCGAAATTTCACGGACACGGATCGGATGTAATGCGTAACCGCCCTTTGCCCGCGATTTCCCAGGTGTTTCCTTATGTCAATAAAAGGAAAATATAGGGTTTAAAATGCCAGGGCTAGTCTTCATAAACGAGCTCATTCAAATATTTAGTCTGTACGTATATCAGGAATCTTTGCTTTACTTTTTGCTTATTCTTTTCTCATTTGATTTTATCAAGTCCCTGCCGGAGTCTGTATTTCCTGATAGCTACAACCTGGGAGTCTTCAAGTCAAGAGTGAATAGGTTTCTTCCAGGAAAGCGTGCTTCATGGTCGACCACATCATCGCATACCATCAGGTGAGATAGTATTAACAATAAAAAAATAGTCAGTGGGAAAAATGTTAATCCTTGCATCGGGGAAGCCTCACTTTCTGCTATTTGTTTCGAATGATGTTTTCGTTATTTCCGTACTTATTTTCATAAGTATGGAACCTATTCGTATATTATCCGTAAGTAAGGAAGTCACAGAAGATATATCAGCTAATAAGTTACATTTACTAAACTCCCAAACTGTCGCAGACAAGCTACGTAAAAATAAATCTTTTTCTTCCACAATACTTTTAGGCTAAAACATCCGTTTGCTCCCAAAGACCTCAATTAGTACGAATGTCCTGTTGTGATCCAAACGCGTTATTGTTTCCGTGTTTAGGGATGTTACTAAGGACGGGATGGTTTTTCGTACGGAGTGGGTTTTTAGGATAAAACTTAGTATTCGATAGGGACAAAACATGAAGCGTTCCAAAATGACAACCATTTCAAGGTGGCACTTGCATTGGCTATTTCAGATTTTGTTTCATAGCTATAATTTGGGTCAACCTGGTTGGACCAACCGATTACTTTGCACGGCCTAAAAAATTAAAACTATCCATTTTCTTACTGCAATGTCCAAACTTACAAATCTATTTTTAGTTAGTAAGTTTTCGTTGCTAAATATAAATCCTGCCTTTTTATCGAGCAACAAAAACTTCATTTGCGGTAATATAAGCTATATCACAAAACATGTCCAATTTAGTTGCATCACAATTTTCTCCAATTCCTTTTTCGAGTCCGAACAATTTTATCCTGTGTTCAAATTTGTTCCATCACTATTTAACTGAGGGTCGCCGCACTTGACCTTTTGTACAAAGAAACATTATCCTTCGACCTTCAGACTGCTCTTATTATTTTAGTTTCAGCTCGATATTGTGAAATAGGTTATGAGAATCCGATACTAGAGGATTTTCGCCTTCTTGCGAATTATTTCTCTGGCCAATCAATAATGTGTGTCCTAAAATCCTAGATTCAATGAGAGTAATGATGTTCGCCCTGGCTAAATCTGTTGAATTCCTGAACATAGAATAAATAAGGCCCTCCGGACTGACACTGCTCTCTTTTCTTGAGTAGGCCTTTCTTTTCTCGTGCCAATCCCGTTTAAATCTTATGATCAAAACACACGATCGCTCCCGAGGTTCCCTGACCACGTGGCGGGTCACTTCGGTCTAACATAGTCTTTGTATGACCAAGCAAGGTGGGCATCAGAAAAACGCGTGTTCCGTACTGACCTTACTAGAATAGAATAGAATAGAATATACTTAGTGTACACCATAAAAGTTATACATATCTTATATAAGAAAAAACTTAATTATATGGGTGGGTCGGTCTTATCGCTGACAGCGATATCCTGGATGGACTAAAAGAATTTACAATGAAAAAGGGTGTAGTCTTTGGTGTACTGCTATTACATTAAAACATAAATATATACAAAACTTATACTTACTAGGTATATAAGTCAATGCCAGAAACTAAGATTTGATGAAAGCATCGATGTTCGTACTCCCAGAATCTAGATTTTTTCCCAGAAATCAAATATAAATCTATTTGATCTGGAAAAATGAATGGAATATGAAATAAAAATGGAATGTTTGGGAAAAATCTGGATTCTGTAGTATCAATTTCTAGCCCTTAACCACAGAGTACGAAACCGTAGCGCCGGCATCGAATAAAGATGGCATTTAATTTTCGTGCGCTGAACACAAGTTTCGGCTGCCATTAAAATAGCCAGAGTCAGAATTTTCACTTACCGACAATTTCTGTGACTATACCGTGACACACTTGCTTCGTTAATTGTGTCCGGTTACAAATTCGTAATACATATTGAAGCACTGCCTGACATCCGATTTAGCATAAACTATAGATAGCTTTGGAGACAATACAATAATATGATCCTATGGAACTGGTCTGATGTTGCAGCCCGTATTAACAGAAACTTCTCAAACAAACAAGATAGCACCATCGTGTAGCACCGCCGCGTTTGTGCTCATTGAATATATATTGAAAAATTATACTTTTTACTTCATTAAAAGCTTGTTTTAAAAGTATTTTTACTTATACTTATTTACTTTAGCTGTGACCGCCGAGATTTCTCGATACTCTGTGTCTTTTACCAATGGTTTCGAGTTCGTTTATCGAATCGTATGACTGGCCTATTTGCTTTCGGTCTGCCCTGTTTAAGAAAACATTTTATCATCGACAAACGTTTTTGGTTTCGCCCGAAGCGTTTGCCGTTTGAGCTGTTAAGAGATATAGATCAAATAGCCTGAGGATATTCTCACTGACTATAGCTTTATAAATCAGAATATTTGAATATTGTAAGTGCTGGAATATGGATTGTAAATTTTAAGGATACCCAACGCTGAGGCAAAACTAAAAAACTATTATTTTAAAATCTTTAAATCTCTGATAGCACGGTGCAAATTCTGACTTTGAAAAACGATATCAAGATGTAGGAGGAAGGTAGATAATCAGTTGCACTATGTTAAATACTGATATTCAGCTGCAAAAGGTTGAGACAGGATGCCGACCCCTCGTTTCGGATGACGCAGATGCTCTCGGGGCATGGTTGCCGCATAAACAGGGAGCCGGACGGCTGGTGTCACCACTGCGTCGACTGCCGGGTGGACACGGCACGGCATACGCTGGCAGAATGTGCCGCTTGGGAGGGGCCGCGCCTTGCCCTCATCTCAGAAGTATGCAGTGCTCTGTCGCTGCCGGCCATAGTCGAGTTTATGGTCGGCAACAAGGAGTCCTGGGACGTGGTGGTATCCTTCTGTGAAACAGTCGTCTCGCAGAAGGAGGCTGCGAAGAGGGAGAAGGAGATATCATACGCTCATCCGATCCGCAACAGAAGCGCCGGTCGTCGGCGGAGGGTGGACAACGCCCTCTTCTAGCCCCCCTAAATGGGTCCAGGTGCGACAGACTCCGGGACGTCCGTCGCCCCCCACTCATCAGGATCCGAGGTGGCGGCACGTAGTGTTCCACACGCGCCCCATAGATGTCGCAGGAGGAGTCAAACACCTCACTCCCCTTTAAACCGAGATCGAGACCCGCAGAGGCGGGCTGACACTAAACGGGGTTTGCGGAAGTATCGTTGTTCCCGCGTCCTCCGACGTAGGTGTGAGACGGAAGTCAGTACGACATCCAATGAGTATTTTCCAACACGGAACAAATAAAAAAAAGGATGCCGACCCCAACATAGGGAAAAGGCTCGGCAGATTGACAGAGTGCTGCAATACACGCAAAACTAAAGAAACCCTTTAAAGACACAACGTAACGTTAGGTTGACCGTTTCGGGGAAGTCCACCTTGGGCTCAAAGTAACATTCTACTTTGATAATTATTGTAAAAGTTCCACATGGGCATGTGGCACAAAGCCCATTTTAATCCTATACAATTTCCTATATATTGATAATCATTATCGCTAAAGAATGTCACTTTGTCTAGACCTTACAAGACTTTCTTCATAAATTTTGCCTTTGTGGAAAAAAATCCTATGGTCTAGGAAAAATGGTCCACAACAACATGTAACTCCAGTGATCAAACAAATACACCTACCTTTTAAATCCAACCTAAATCAAATTCGGAGTCTGTATATTTTCCTGGTACAACCTAGGGGTCTTTAAGTCAAGAGTGGATAGGTTACTTCTAGGCAAGCGTGCTTCACCATCGACCACATCATCATCACTTACGATTGTGGTCAATCGCGAGCCTATTGTTAATAAAATAAAAAAAAAACCTAAACACATGTCTTCAGTACATAAATCCGTCAAGGCGTATCGTTAAACTGGAAGTTCAGACTCCTAGTGTTAGCGACGATACACAATTAGCATAAGAGTTCAACAATATGATTAAGCGTGGATTCTATAAGTTGTATAAATTAAAGAGTAAGTTTAAGCTTAGATGTCAGTTAAGTGTTGATTCTTATCTTTAAATTGTATAGTAATCAATTAGAAATCTAAGAGTAAAGTGTTGTTGTATTCAGCAAGGCATAGGTAGCATAGAATTGAGAATAGTTTGAATGTAAGTATAAAATGAGCCCTGAGGTAAACTCAGTAGAGTTCAGGTAGCGTAGAATGCGACCCGGCACGGACCAATCGCTTTGCCGAACCGAGTGCCCTAAAATAAGGACGGTTTTGCACGAAATCTTGTGCAAAACCCTGTTGTTTGCACGAAGATCTTGCAATCCCTATTACAGTTGGCATTTTGATTAAACCACTATAGGAATTGTGTATCTCCTAGCTACAAAGAATTGGACGTAAAATGTTACACGGCACGAGATTTAGAAGATGGTCATTATTGTGGCGTTGGAGAAAGATTTGTCATGAGTTTTTTTTTGAGTGATAGGCAATCGCTTTATGTACAATTAAAATATAAAAATTAAAAAAAAAAACACGGCACAATTTGTCTAGTAGTAGACACTCTTCGATCGACAATCTATTGAACACGTAATTATGACACGATATCTTGCGAAAGCACCCCGATTCAAACAATAAAACGCCCATAACTTTAGAACAGCTGAACCGATTTTCATCAAACATAGATAAGAACTCTCGATAAAGTCACCTTTCAAACAAAATCGGTTCATACGTTTAGGAGTTATGATGCCACAGACAGACACACAAATACACAAACACACAGATACACATGGCAAACTTATAACACCTCTCTTTTAAGTTGGGGGTTAAAATACTGGTATACAGCCACATCCAGTTGAAACTTTAAGTCAAGAGTGAATAGGTTACTTCTAGGCAAGCGTGCTTCACCGTCGACCACGTCATCGCTTATCATCAGGTGAGATAGTGGTCAAGCGCGAGCCTACTTACAATAAAAAAAAAAAAAAACGAAGTCAAACCCAAAATAGTTGAGAAAAGGGTAGGTACCTAGATTAAATGACGGCTATAAAATGATCTATACTAATATTATAAAGATTGTTTTGTTTGTTTGTTTCGAATAGGCTCCGAAACTACGGGACCGATTTAAAAAAATCTTTCACCAACATAAAGCTACATTATTCCTAAGTGACATAGGCTATTTCTTAATCCCGAAAACTGGTCCTGTGGGGTGGTCCACATGAGCGAAGCCGTGGGGAATAGCTAATCAAGAATATTTGGACAATAAACGCACAATTGTAAGAAACCTTTTAAAATATATCTTTTGAATGATAGTTTTGGGGATCGGATGTGTGCAATGTCTATCAGTGATAAAGATTGTTAAAATTTTAACATGTTTGGGCACATTAGTTTAAAATATTTCGGCCTTCTTAACACAAATTTTAACTTAATGTCGTGACAATCTAAGAGATATATAAGTTAAACTTGATGCTTACGGATCATACTTGCTGTTATTGTGTAAAGGTAACATACTAATTAATAAGGACTATGAATTTGAGTTTAGGTAGACGTTCGTACAAATTTGTCGCTTTATGTAAAATGAGAAACGTCATCGGCGGACTTCTTAAGGCGGATACAGACATTGCGAGGCATGCGCATCGCACGGCGCCCATCGCATGCTTCACAATGTGTGAACGTTCATATTCGTGGTGAGGCGTGTGCTAGGACAACTCAATCAAAGCAAAAGGCGTGCGTTACGAGTAAAATGCATGCGTTGCGAGGCGTGCGCGGTGCATGCCTCGCAATGTCTGTATCCACCTTTAGATTGTCACGATTTTAAGAAAAGCGAATCAACCTATGGCCTAAGATAAATTGGGTCACATGTCAGACCATTCTGGCAGGAACCTACATTTCACGCTCTCTAAAACCAAAAAGCCTGAAACCTAAACACATGTCAATGCGTAAATCCGTCAAGGTCTATCGTTAAACCTAGCTGTCATTCAGATCCCTAGCCACAAAGAATTGGACGTAAAACGTTGCACGACACGACTTCTACTATTGTGGCGTGGGAGAAAGATTTGTCTGTGTACGTTGTTGAGTGATGTAGGTATGGAAAAGAACGTGGTATTTCCCGTATTTTGTCGTAAATTTATTGGAGAAAATTGGTCTATGACATTGAAGCCGATTTTTCCTGGTGTGGTTTTAATGGCTCGATTTCTGAATTCCTTTTTTTTTGTGAGGTTGGAATTCATCCAATGACTTCTCCCGCTCTGGGTGAAGCGGAAGGGCGTGTCAACTTTTACTGACTAAAACCCACCCGTGTTCCTTCAGTTGCTTGTGCTAGTGCCGCGGTAACTTTCTTTCGAATTTATCCGCGACCCAGACAGGCATTGGCCCTAGCGGACCCCGTCAGTTTTGCTGATATCGCTTTGAGGCGCGCGTAGAACACTACGCGCCGTCGACTCGGGCCTGGTTTTTATCGGACGGCGAGCTACCCATTACTCTCTCTGCGGTGGCTAAGGGCTCTCCATTGCGTCTCCCTCACGCGTTCTGCCTCCTCCTTTGCGAGCATTACTGCTTCGCATAAGGAGATGACAGCTTCCCATGCTCTCTCGCTCCGTACCATGGCCTGAACCAGGGCCGGACGCGAGAGGTCGCCACCGCTGATCGCCTCCATATCTCAGAATACCTGATTCTCAATATAACATATTCTCAAAATACTAAGTTATCGTAACACCAGATTCGCAATATACCAGAAATACAGTGAAATGAAAACTGCCAAAGCACCTAGTGATGCTAAAGGCAAAAAAAATCAATAAAGTCCATACTGGTCGGTGTTCTGGTAAATTGATCAAACACAGTTTTAATCTTCTAAATGTTGTTGAAAAATGTCCTACTTCAGCAATTTTCTTAATGACCAGCACCTATTTTAACCTGACACGTCTCGCGTTCTTGTGGTCATCGAGGATACTGTTTTTTCTTTTTTATCATGTCATATATACATCAGATATAGGTACCCAATATCAGCTTCTGTACAAATTGCCCTCTGTCTCCATATACTGTAGCCAAGTGCAAAGAATCAAATTAATAAGAGTACTTCAATAACAACGTTCCAATTTTGATTTTGTACTCCCAATTTTGTCACCCATAAAAACAGTTTGTACCCAATTTTGTGGGACATCCTTTCAAACTGGAACACGAGGCATTACTGGTCTGTAATGTAACCCCTTGAAATGACCATAAACTGTCCAACACCCTCTCTTTAATGGCACGCTGAAATGTCCTCTAAAGTAAACCGCACAATGGTCAAATTCCCTTGAAGTGTTAGCTAAAGGAAAGTACTGAGACCTCTATAAAGAGAAGATAAGTCTCCTTGCATATTTATGACGAGTTTTTTTTAATGCTCTTGAAGGAATCTTTTTAAAAGGATTTATGGGTGACACAGATATTAAGTGTCGTCAATTTCTTCGCAGATGCTTCTTGATAGGAACGGGGTTTTAATAATCTTACCCGTTTTATGAGATTTTTAGACATGATTAAATCGTTTTATGTTTGAAGCGTGTCTTGGTATTGCGATTTCATATAACGGCTATAATAATTATTAGAGACATATTCATTTATTTATCAAATCTGTACACACAAGCACACACACATTTAAACATGCACTTAAACTTAACGTTACACCAGTATTCACACACACCGAAAGCCAGAGGTGCATCATATAGAAAAAAAAACAACTGCAAACAAACACATAATGAAAACAAAAATCAAACATACAATCAAACATCAGCAAATAAACAGCAAACACAACAAACACATCATTCAAACAAACAAACATAAAACATACAAACAAACATCAACAACAAAGTTATAATAGACAAGTTAGTCGATAGTCGATTAAGTTAGTAAGTCTAGTGACGTCTTCTTGTCTGTGCCTAACTGGGAATAATGTTAACTTAAAATTGTTCTTTTCCATCTTAAGGATTGTATCATTTAGTTTGTCTTATTTTCTCTGCTCGTTTGTGTGTACACACATAACACTTAACAGAGAACAGAAGGAATACAGATAAAAGAGCACAAAGTTACTGTTTATTTCAAAAGAATTTTCTTCCAGCAGACCTGTTGGATGATAAACGAAGACACAGTGTGTAGAAAGAAATAAGGAAACTTAAAATAGACTATTTTTACTTAACTGATTATATATAAAGTACAAATTTACCTTATCTACATAAATAAAAGATAAAATACATACATATATAATACAATAATATGTAAAATTACAAGATGGTGGAAAGGTAATGTACTTTGACCTGTTTGTTTAACAAAGATACATTTTTAGAGTCACGGATTTTAGATGGAAGTGAGTTCCACAGTCGTACTGCATGAACAGAGAAGGAGTGGGAATAGAAATAAGTATTGTGGGAGGGGAAGTTTAGATGATGACTTAATTGGGATCTACACTGGACATCGGCAGTTCGAGAAAAAGGAAAAGCGATCGCGCAGATATCCAGGGTACGTAGGGTTAAAAAGGATGTTGTAGAGGAGACATAATACTCGAGTGTTCCTGCGAAGACGGATAGGGAGCCACTTGAGATCCTTGCGGAACTGAGAGACATGACCGTATTTACTTAGACCAAATACAAAACGGATGCACAGATTTTGCAAGCGCTCAAGCTAATTTAAGAACTCCTCCGTGGCATCCAGATAGCAGGCATCAGCTTAATCGATGATCAATGATATCAGGATAGCGATGGTAAATGGGTAAACTCTGAAACAATCCACCTATGTTTTAAAATTACAATTTACCGTCGTATGTTTATGGTTTTGGGTGCAAATTCCATGTTGAACCCTATATTTTCCCTGTATCCCAATGTTCAGTATTTTGACGATATGGACACCTTTCAAGGACATGTCCTTCGAAAAAAGTCATATATCCTAAATGTGACAATAATCACGCGAACTGCGAGACTACTGTTTTTAAATGTATAAACTGCAAAGGTCCACTATATAATAAAAAAAATACTATTTTTCTAAAATAAAAAAAATTAGAAGAATTATGTCGGCAAAGAACTGCAGTTATCGGGAAGGATTACAAATATATAAAGTCAAGAGAAAAATGATGGAAAATAATACAATTCATAATGTGGATATGATTAAAAATTATGAAAAAAATAAACAGTTTTCGTAAACAGAGTGCACTCAAGACACAGGTCCAAGAAGATCATATAGAGATGTGGTTGTTACAGAAGCCGTTATACATGAAGAAATGACTGTATCTGAAGAATCGGAAACAGAAGACAGTCAGAATTTAGACAAACTAATACAAAGTCTGAAAAATCAACAAGAAGAAATCACGAAATCAGAAACCAAAAGGAGGGTCGAATAGACAGGAACAGTTAAAAAAAATAAGTGAGATTGAAAACACTAATAACAAAAGTGATAAACAAAGGGAACCAGGTGAATGCGAAGATTACTTTTATGGACTATATCAAAAAATTAACGATGCATGTATGTCGAGAGATAGCTTTTCTAATAAGTTAGGATTAATTATCAAAATAGTTGTTCGGGATTGCATTGCACTATGTTTAAAAATAATTAGTGGAGAAAAATATTTTAAAAAGCAAAGATATTTTAAGTCAATTAATTTCGTTCTCCAGTAATGGATAATCATAATAACAGTGCCTATTTTATAAAGGATGGTATTTAAAAGTACTTCAATTTATTCCCATTTCATTTACCTAATTTTGCCTGTGTTCCACCAAATATACTGAATGTGCACCAAAATATGTTCATTAAAATATGTCATAACGAGCATCTATTTAACAACTGTTGCAAATTTGTAAAAATAGTAATACACCTAATTTCAAAAACAAGCATTTATTTTTTTAATTTTACTACAGATAATGCACTGCAAAATGTATAGTACTTTGGCAACATAGTCGACGGAGCCCCGCTGTTGCGCGGGGCTCCTATTTCCGCAGGGTCTAAAGTAACCTAACACGAACGAGATGACGGGAGCTGAGTTCGCTCGCTTTGCTCGCTCACTTCAGCTCACGTCATCTCGTTCGAACCTAACCTGTCCGTGTCGGGGTGCCCTAAGCTCCCGAGCAGGAATATTTGGTGCACGATCAGTATTTTTCGGGGAAGAATAAAATAGTTATTGTTACAATAGAACATTTGCAGCGCACTACAATAAAAAAGTGTTATATCTTGGTGTTAATTTGGAATTTGTTTGATGTAACATATTTTGTTGGCCGAGTAGTTTAATTATAGTAAAACAATTAAACGGGTTTAAGATCAATATTTTAGAAATGCATACATAGATGTACCTTTAGATTTTTGGTGAACACAAAAATATTATCCTTTTATAAACATATTGCAGTGGAATGCTCAGAGTTTAAGACCTAAAGTTCCAGAATTTCAAGCTTTATTAAGTCAGGAGAACATTCATATTGCTTTAATATCAGAGACTTGATTGGGACCCGACTCATCATTAAATATAAATAGGTACAATATTTTTAGGAATGACCGTAGCGATCCATATGGGGGAGTCGCTATTATAATTCATAAGTCAATTAGAGTACAGTTAGAAACTTTAAATACTAGTAATTTAGGAGTAGAAATACGATGTGTTAAACTTTTAAATTGTAAAGAGATTAAGAATATTATCTTGTTATATTGCCTTCCTCGGTACATACTAATCAGTCGGACTGTGATTTAATTTTCACAAAATTTTACAGTCAATGTTTAATTGCTGGTGATTCCAACACACACCACTATAATTGGTCATGAAAATCGGATACAAGAGGCACGATGGTTTTTGATGCTGCTTTGGATGCGGGATACATCTCCCTTAACAAAGGGGTAGATGAGCACACGCGAATTAAAATGGCCAATGGTTATTTACACTGGGAGAAATATTCCAAAACGTTAGAAGAAGTTATGTTACCATATTGTGAAGAGTTACAGCACCTGGTGGGGCCGTTCCTATTCAATGATATTTAATTTACCAACCATTGCAAAAATATTTTAGTAAATTTGTATAATGATATTTTAAATAATAGTGTGGTATCTGTACAGTGGCGTGACATAGTATTGATGCCTGTTCCTAAACCAGCTAAACCTTCAGATAGCAATCCAAAATTAAGGCCTATATGCTTAATATCGTGCTAGTGTAAAAAATTTCACTCCATACAGACAAAACGCATTGAATGGTTCATAGAAAAAAACAATATTTTGTCTCCATATACGTCGAGTTTTAGAAGAGGACAATCATGTCAGGACTGTTTAGCAAGATTGACAACACAAATTCAATTAGGTTTCTCGAAGGGTTATGCAACTGTTGCGTGTTTTGTAGATGTTGAAAGTGCATACAATAATGTATTAATTAATAACATGTTATCGATATTAAATGAAACCGGGATTGGTAACAAATTATGCTCATATTTATGGACTTTTTTGAACGAAAGACATCTTAAAATTATTTAAACTTTTTGAACTTTTTTTTTTACATGAAAATGATGATTAGATATACAAGTTTAGGATTATCCCAGGGTGACCCTATTTCACCAATATTATTTAACTTTGTAACATTTAAATTATTCTCAAAAATTAACAATATACATATGTGTCAGTGCGCTGATGATTTTGTTTTGTATAGTACAGAGAAAAATCTTTCAGATTATTACAAGAAAATACAAGAAGCATTAGATAACTTTTCGTCCTGTCTAAGTGAATTAGGATTGTGTTTACCAAATAGTAAATCAAAACTATGTATATTTAGCAGGGGTTTTAGGAGACAAAATATTACATGGAAAATAAACAATCATGCCTTAGAATTAGTGGATAGTTATAAATATTCGGGGTTTTGGCTAGACAGATCGCTACGATGGGGACGTCATATTAACGAGGTAGTCAGAAAGTCACAGAAATACTTAAATATACTTAAATTTCTGGCGGGTACTTCTTGGGCTATACATCACAAACATTTACGCAGAATATATATAGCGATAATCAGAAGTCGTGTGGGTAGTCCACACCACACACAGTTGTTTTATTTACGGCAACAGTGCGAATTCACATTTATATAAATTGCAGAAAATAAAAAATCAAGCAATGATAGGTGGTTTTATAAAGTCAACGCCGATTCATACCATGGAAAGTGAGCTATGTATTCCGCCATTGCACTTAAGAAAAAAAATCCTAGCCTACAAATATTGTTTAAAATCCCTATAACGGACTAACAATGTAACGATTAAATTATTAAAAGAACTAAATACGTTTATTGCAAAGTTATTGGACCCGCAAAAAGATTCTATTACTTGTGAAGGTTATAAATGAATTGCAAGATGTTTTGGTTGCCTCGTCCTCTCTATTGGAGATGTATACCTTAACAACATGGGTCACTTACATTGATGCGAATAATATAATTTTGGTTGGTTTAGATAGCATGCATCGAGCTAAGGATTTTACGAATTAAATCTGTTGAAACACATTGTAATGAGAGAATTAATAGAGAAATATGCGGATTGGGTAGTTATTTATACAGATGGATATTTGAGCAAGAAAGGTAGGGCAGCTTCATTTTATGTTCGCTCGAAAGAAAATGCTAGTGGATGTTTTAAAGTAATTGGAAATGTGTGTATTATGTCGTTGGAGCTTATTGCAATCGCAGAAGCACTATCATATATCAAAACAATTGATGACAGTAAAGCTGTTATATGTTCAGACAGTAAGAGTGCCCTATATCATGTAGCTCGATGCGCCTCTGGTCGCAGAGATACACCGATAGCATACGAGATACTCTCTAAAATAGGTAACTAGCGGAGAAAGGAGTGGATCTGGGGTTGCAGTGAGTTCATTCGCACATTGGGATACGTGGTAACGAGTAGGCTGATAAATTGGCGAAAATTGGAAGTACAGAAGGAAAATAAAATTATGTGAAACCGTATTATTTACAAATATTTACGAAATATAATGGACAGTGTTATGATTTGTGGAAGGAATATTTCAATCAGAGATCATTGGAAAAGGGCATATGGTATAAAACTATCCAATGTCAGAATCCTCGTATACCTTGGTGTACATATAGTCGGTTAAGTAGGAAACTAATTATTATAGCGCACAGAATTAGAACCGGACATATACCATCAAACAATTTTGCCTTTTTAATGGGAAATATTTCTTCCCCTAAATATGATACTTGTGGAGTAATAGTTGATGTGTAATGTGTAGATGTGTAATGTGTTCAATTTTAAGCAGAGAGAGAGGAATTACTGCAAAAATTAGATGTGGACAAATTGCAGGTCGGAATCATGAATTCTATACTCTCAAACCCTTATAGTGAAGGAGCTTGTCTTTTATTTAAACTATTATCATCTTAAGTTTAGTTTTAGTTTTGTTTTAAGTTAAACTAGTGATGATGAAGAATAACCAGACTGACATATACATGTAGTATAAAAGTCCTAAAAAAAGAATAAAAAGTAAAATATAAAAAAAACCAGGTACATATCCAAACTCCAGACTGCTTCAGATAAATTCCAGATGGAAAAACTCAGTCTTTGCCTAACCCGGATATCAAACCCATGACCTCATATTCAGCATTGGATTGAATAAGGCTATATGCTCTGGCTTTTTAAATTGGCATTCGTTTATGCTTCAAAGAAGTTCAACGAATTTCATCAAAAATTCAGTAATTTTCACCATATTTGTCTAAGAGTTATTGACTCTTCACAATTTCAGCGCAAATTATTTTATTTCGCTTAACATGGTAACATAGGAGCATATACTGAGATTTTTATTTTAAACGACTTACCAAAAAGAAGGAGGTTCTATGTTCGACTTCATGTCTGTCTTTTTTATGTTTATATTCACCGATATCTCCGTTAATTGTGAACCGATTTTGAAAGTTCTTTTTTTGTTTGAAAGAGTATGTTTCGAAATTGATCCCAGTGTAATTTGGTGCAGATCTGATGAAGAACTTCAAAGATATACGACAGATCTCTTCAATAAATAACGGCAAATCTCTCGAGATATCTGCAATTGCATGTCTGTTTATTAATTATACCATTTTATAACATAACATCACGCCAGTATGCTCTTAAGGGTTACGCAAGTCTCTCATTTCACCGGTTATGTTGAAGTTTCATGACATTCGGGTTATCTATTCTGGCCTTAAGGCCTTACTGATACAAACTTACTAATTAACTTGCCTATTAGGTAGGTACAATTAAAAGTTGAAAAATAAAAACTTTTACAAAAAAAATACTACCGACTTGCAAATAAGGAAACTCATCATCATCATCATCATCATTTCAGCCGAAAGACGTCCACTGCTGGACATAGGCCTCCCCCAGGCGTCGCCACATTGACCGATCCCGTGCGTCTCGCATCCAGCGCCTTCCCGCAACCTTAACCAGGTCATCGGTCCACCTAGTGGGAGGCCCTCCAACGTATCGTCTTCCGGTTCGCGGTCGCCATTCCAGAACTTTTCGGCCCCATCGGCCATCCGTTCTGCGAGCAATGTGCCCTGCCCACTGCCACTTAAGTTTAGCAATTCTCCGGGCTATGTCGGTAACTTTAGTTCGCCTGCGGATATCATCATTTCTGACGTGATCACGCAAGGAAAGGCCGAGCATAGCCCTCTCCATTGCCCTTTGGGTGACTTTAAGCTTTCTGATAAGGCCCATTGTGAGCGACCATGTCTCGGTCCCATAGGTGATCACTGGCAACACACACTGGTCAAAGACTTTTGTCTTGAGACACTGCGGTAAATTGGACGAGAAGATACCACGCAACTTCCCGAACGCCGCCCAGCCGAGTCGGATTCGACGGTTGACCTCTTTCTCGAAGTTGGACCTACCCAACTGGATCGTTTGTCCCAGGTAGACATAATCGTCTACAACTTCGAGTGTAGAGTCTCCGATCTTGATAGGAGTGGGTGCTACATGGGCGTTCACCATGATCTTGGTTTTGTCCATGTTCATTTTAAGACCCACTCTTTCGGAAGCTTTACTGAGGTCATCCAGCATTTTACTGAGGCTTTCCATGGTCTTAGCCATGACCACTATGTCGTCGGCAAACCGAAGGTGAGTGATGTACTCGCCATTAACGTTGATGCCTAGGCCCCTCCAGTCAAGAACCTTGAATACATCCTCCAGCGCAGCAGTGAACAGTTTCGGAGAAATGACGTCTCCCTGTCTCACGCCACGCTGGAGAAGGATTGGTTTCGAGGTCTGATCCTGAAGACGGACTGACATGGTGGCGTTTTTGTACAAACACTTCAACACCTCAATGTACCGGTAGTCGATCTGGCACCGTTGGAGAGACTGCAGTACAGCCCAAGTCTCGATCGAATCGAAGGCTTTCTCGTAGTCCACAAACGCTAAACAGAGAGGCAGGTTATACTCTTCGGTCTTCTGTATAACCTGCCGCAGCGTATGTATGTGGTCTACGGTGCTAAAGCCTTTTCGGAATCCGGCTTGTTCGGGAGGCTGGAAATCATCAAACCTGCGCGCGAGACGATTCGTGATGACTCTTGAAAAACAACTTGTAGACATGGCTAAGAAGTGAGATGGGCCTATAGTTCTTCAGCCGGGCATTGTCGCCCTTCTTGAAGAAAAGTACCACCACACCCCTGCACCATGCCTGTGGCGTTTTGCCCTCGAGTATGACGGAATCAAACAGCTTCTGAAGGGCCTTAAGGACCGGTTTTCCACCCGCCTTCAGGAGTTCAGCCGTGATTCCGTCATCACCCGGCGCCTTGTTGTTTTTAAGCTGTTTCAGAGCCATCCTAATCTCGTACAGGCTGACATCCGGGATATCTTCGGTATAGTGACGGGTCAATCTAGCTCTTGGGTCGTTTGCTAGACTCACAACGGGCTTGCTGACTGATGTGTATAACTGCCCATAGAATATCTCGATCTCCCTCAGAAGCTCCGGTTTGGCGGATACGGTCCTGCCATCGTCGGTCTTCAGTTTCGTTAGCTGGCTCTGCCCAATAGCCAGATCCCTTGAAAAAACCTTGGAGCCTTTATTTCGCTCAATCGCGTCTTTAATACGCTCGGTATTAAAGCGGCGGAGGTCTCTTTTCAAGGATTTAGAGATCTGTCTATTGAGCTGCCGGTATTTGCACGCCTCATCTGAAGACTGCAGGATCATCTCACGCCTCTCCTTCATAAGCTTGAGGGTAGGATCAGAGATCTTTTTGTTTCTATCTGTACGACGGGTCTTGAAAAACTTAGACCCGACCGTATGGACAGCTTCCACGAACCCGTCGCTATATTCGTCCACTGAGCTACCTAGGCACTCGAAACGATTCTGGAGTTCGAGCTGAAAGTTCTCGGGGTTTTGGACCTGGATCTGTGCTGGACGGAGCGTGGACTTCATCAGTCGAGACCTTTCAAGCTTAATATTAATGTTCAATGTGCCTCTTACCATGCGGTGATCGCTCCCGGTTTTTACCGAATTGATCACAGAGACATCATTGAACATTTGCTTCCTGGTTGACATGATGAAGTCAATCTCATTTTTTGTTGCACCATCGGGGCTCTGCCAGGTCCACTTCCTGTGTTCACGCTTTTTGAAGAAGGAGTTCATCATATAGAGGCCCTCCTTCTCCATAAAACTGGCCAGTAGGTGACCCCGGTGGTTCCGACGTCCAACTCCAAATTGCCCCACTTGCAGCTCATCCTCGTCTCGTTTGCCCAGTTTCGCGTTGAAGTCCCCCATGACAACGGTGAAGTGAGTTTTGAAACCATGCATGGCTCTGGAGATATCCTCATACATGGTCTCTACCTCGTCGTCGGGGTGTGCCGAGGTTGGAGCGTAGACCTGTATGACCTTCAGCGAATATCTTGAAGATATTCTGAGTATAAGGTACGCCACCCTGGTCGACACACTCTCGATCTTCACCACGTTGTTCACAAGGGACTTGTGGACGATAAACCCGACACCACCCTGGGACTGCCGGTCACCCTCTCGGAAATAGAGCAGGTTACCGGATTTGAGGATTATCGAGTCCTCCCCCTCTCTTCGGACTTCAGATAACCCTATAATACTCCATCGCAACCTGCTCAATTCCTCTTCGAGTTCGGTGATCTTCTCGTCGGTCCGAAGTGTGCGCGTGTTGTACGTTGCCAGGTCCAGTCGTCGGTGATTGTTGGGGTAGCCGGATCTCGTCCGGAGATTCTTTGCACCCCTTGCCATGCCGTAACCTCGACCGCTACCGTAGTCGAGGGTAGGCAGGCTGCCGGGTACTAGGGGCCATTTTTTATTTGTGCTTTTCATTGGGGGGGTTTTGCCATAATCGCCACGCTTGGCAGGCGGGTTGGCGATCGCAGTATGGTTGTTACAGAAGCACAGAGAACGCTGCTGCCCATTCTCTGGTTTGTCCCTTAGTCGCCTCTTACGACACCCACGGGAAGACATGGGATGGTGAAATTCTTAACGTCCGGCACCATACGGAACAAGGAAATAAGGAAACTAAAAAGTGAAAAATAACTTTATTTTTGGAAGTCGGTGACCATAACGCATAAAAATAGCACCTGCGAAAGACACCGAATAATTAAGTTTTTAATTCTTATTGTTTTTTTTTTGTGTTTTTGATTATCTCGTGTGTCTTGTGCGGGTCACAAACAAATATATTTAATTTTTGTCTTTAATGTTGTTAATTCATTCAACTCGGTTTCGTCCTAGAAACTGGGCCCTAAGCTTACGAACACTAAATTTGCCTAGATATCTATTATTATGTCGTGTCGTGGCGTGGCGCGGGATACACCAATCACATACGAATCTGTTCAAGCCTAACGAGTCTTGTAGCGAATCAAATGCGTCATAAGGCGCCAAGCCACGCCACGACACGTAAGTAGGTGTGTTTCCGCCTTAACCAGGATCCACTTTCTTTAGTTCGGCCATTAAAACATCTTTCCTGGAAATAAAAGAATAATTAAGCCCAGCCATTGCTCGCCCACCGTCGAATACTAGAAGCGAATATGTCTGTAAATCACCGAATCTCAAATAAACATTAAAATAAATAACATTTGCGCTTCCTAAACAAATAAAAGGCGTGGACTTCAACTAATGGCTTGTTTATATACTTTTGTAACTTGCGACTTATTTATAGTCTGGCCAGTGACAGGTTGGAGTGTAAACAACAGGAATATGCATAATAGCGACAAAAATACAATCCTCATATAAATGTTTACATCTTCACATCATTCATTATGAGAGTTGTGGTACAAGATTAAATAAATAATCTACTATTTACTAATATTAACTCAAATGTTTGTGTTACACTTTCTCGCAAAAACTACTGAACGGATTTTAAAGAAACTTTACTGTGTTTCCCGATAGCTACAGTCTAGGGGTCCTTAAGTCAAGAGTGAATAGGTTACTTCTAGGCAAGCGTGCTTTACCGTCGACCACATCATCGCTTAACACCAGGTGAGATAGTGGTCAAACGTGTGCCAATAAAAAAAAAAAAAATCATCATCGTCATCATCAGCCTTTTAATGTTCAAACTGCTGCGACACTGGCTTTCTCTCTGTGAGATGGAATGGGCCGTAATCCACCTCGCGAGCCGAGTCTGCTGGTTGCGGTCACTAAGGATATCGTTTGCTTCTAGGTATGCCAGGAGCTTAATATTGAGTACACGTTCACTCTTACAGAGTATGGAGGTTACAGATATGGGTCTGTAGTTGGCCGGGTCAGCTCGATTGGCCCTTCTTGGGCACGGGCTGTACGTTTGCTTGCTTCCAAGCATTCGGCACTTTTCCAGCTTCATACGAAAGGCGGAATAGGCGTGTCAACATCGGAGACAGTTCAGGCGCACAGGTTCTAAGAACTATAGCTGGTATTCCGTCAGGGCCGCTAGCCTTGTTCACGTCGAGGTTGTGCAGCACCCTACGAACGTCCTTTTGATGGATGAGAATGTCCGATATACTCGTCTCGCATCCATCAGGAGAAGGAGGGGCCGCGCGTCACCAGGATTCAGACGTGAAGAATCCGCAAAAATAGAGGCAAATAAATTTGCCTTTTCCTCAGTGGAGCGGGCCAGCGACCCGTCGGGTTTCAGCAGTGTTGGTAGTGAGGGAGGGCAGAAGTTCGACTCGACCGACTTAGCCAGGGACCAAAACGCTTTACTACCTGCTGAGAGAAGCAAGTTTGGTCCCTTTTCGGCCGATATTGTCGAACCGAGCCCTTCGCAACACCATCTTGCAGGACTTGGCAGCCCTGTTGAAGGCCTACTTCTTCTGATCCACGTCACTTGCCTTGCGCGATCGAACGTCGACCCAAGCCAGGTACGTCTCATGTTTAAGAGCGTCGGCGCGCTTACATTCGGCGCCAAACCATGGCCAGTCTTCGCTAGAATGTCTAACGAAGACTGGCCATATACGTCAGAGAATAGAATAGAATATAAAACATTTATTCGACATAGACACAACACAACAACAACAATCACAAAGCAACAGAGAAAAATAGTAAAAAAAAAAAAAGTACAAACAAGGTTTAAGAACAGAATGTAGTACTCTATTTCCTGACGCAACACATCCGTCACGGCATCCGAAGAAAGCAAATAGGCTGCCAAGGATAGCATGCGAAGAAAGATCGCATACCATCCCAATCTGCTGACTTGTACCGCCAAACCTGCCGGGTGCCTCTTGGGCTGGGATCGGGCGGGGAATAGACCGACACAGACTTCATCAGACAGTGGTCAGAATTACCCAAAGGTTAAGCTATCGACACAGAGTATCTGTCTGGATCTGTTGTCAGTAGAAGGTCCAAGCAATTCGCCGAGTGTGAATCAACATCCGGTACCCTCGTTGCCCCCTGGACCAGCTGGGTGAGGTTTAGCGCTAGCGAAAGCTTACTCTTCTCCCGTTCAGTATGATCAGTGCACTGGTATGGGAAGAGCCACTCCTGGTGGTGGGCATTAAAGTGCCCTAGTAACACTAATTGGGCGGAAGGGTACCGCTGCTGTGCCGCATCAGCCGCCTCACTGAGGTACTCTGTGAGCCTGGTTGTCTCCAGATCTCCATTGTGCGAACGGTAGACACAGGCGTAGATAATTTTATCCAGAGCTGTGTCCACCAGAGCCTAGAGCGTTGTGAATCTGAAGTCCTCAAGGTTACGGAGACGCCGGTACATACGCCCACCCGTGGTCTAAGTCTCCAGGTTGAACCCTGGGTAGGACATTGGATTAATTTGACATACTAGTTGATTAATTTGACATTCTAATTTTTCGAGACATATTGATTGATTTTACTTGTGAGATAAATTGGAATAAATCGATATTCTACTAATTGTTTTTATCAAAATTGATTAATTTGAATTTATATTTGCATGTGAAATATATTGTATTGAACTGATATGCTAATTGTTTGTGACATATTTGACAAATTAAAAAAAAATGTCTTAAATATTTGAATCATCATTCATTATAATGGTTTGCAACTTATATTTGTAAGATTAATATGATATTGCACTTGTTTGTAAATATTTTTAAATCATTACACATTTTGCTACAATAATTTATTTAATCTTCAAGTGATATTTTTACTGTAATTATGTTCCATCAATTCTTGTAATTTTTAACCGACTTTCCAAAAAGGAGGAGGTTCTATGTTCGACTTCATGTTTGTTTTTTTTTTTTTTGTGTATTTTCACCGATATCTCTGTCAGTTGTGGACCGATTTTGAAAAATCTTTTTTTGATTTTTAGAGTATGTTTCGAAATTGGTCCCATTTTAATTTGGTGAAAATCTGATGAAGAACTTCGGAGATATACAGCAGAACTCTTCAATAAATGAAGGCAAATCTCTCGGGATTGCTGCAACCGCATGTCTTTTTATTGTTTATACCATTTCATAACATAGCATCACGCCAGTACGCTCTAAAGGGGTACACAGATGTGTACAGTTCACCTTGAAACACTTTCATTTCACAGGTTATGATCAAGTTTCATGGCATTCAGTTAATCTATTCTGGCATTACTACTTCACTAAAGCAAGTTGCTTAATAGGTACAACTAAAAAGTGAAAAATAAAAAATCTTTTTTACAAAAAAAATACTACCGACTTCCAACTAAAAACACTACAAAGTGAAAAATAACTTTCTTTTTCGAAGTCGGTGTCCATAACGAAAAAAATTGGTACCTACCAAAGACACCGACTTCGAAAAAGAAAGTTATTTTTCACTTTGTAGTGTTTTTAGTTGGAAGTCGGTAGTATTTTTTTTGTAAAAAAGATTTTTTATGTAACCAATATTCGACACAATGTTATTGTTTGTGAATAAATAAATGAATGAAATGACAAGTACGACACGTCTGACGGATTCGCTATCTGCGTCTCCGTAAGGAAAAGAGCGTTGGTTTCTCAGCCTCCAGGTGATATTGGACTGCAGTGATATTTGAGTACAGACCTCTAATATTGGTGAGGTGCACTTTGTGGGGGAGGGGGTGCAGCCACTGTTTAACTCCAGTATTCCTTTTTCCTTGCATATTTTAAATAGAGTGAATGGATAAGAGGAGAAAGAAGTGAGACGAGGTTCCGCGCTGCAAACCTTCAGACACGTACTGAAAGCACGCTATCATTGGGGCACTAGTCTAGAGACTGCGGGGACGCCCGAGCCCCCCCAGAATGTCCATCGGGCCCTCCTGTCTGATCACCAACTAGCACGATGGTGCATTCCGAGATTTTTCGACAGTTGGCGGGGCAGCCTTTCGTGTGTGGCTGGCACACTACTTGGGCCCCCAACTACCTGCGGTCGGCCAGCGGCGCACCGTGCCTCGGATGCCGCTACCCTCCGCGACTTGTCTCCTAATACATCCCTAACAGCGCGCGTCAGGCTGGTCAGCCTGCAGTGGAACAGCTATCTCGACCCAACTCCTCTAGTTGGCTACATCAAGCATCGTACCGGAACACGGCTAAGCCGCTTGGCGGTACGTCTTTGCCCGGTGGGTTGTCGCAAGCCTTGCGCCGAAACCTACCACCAGTTCATGTCACCTGATTTGTACCACCCAGGGACCACGTATAGGGAAAGAAAACTATATACTCCTACGGACGTGGGTGACTCGGCCCCCTAAACTCGCGTGTCGCGTTTGAAAAGTGCTTAAAGATTACACCACCGTATCTTCTTCCCGCTACTGCTCATAGCTTAGACGTACACTTCCCAACATTTATAAATAAGACGTCTGTTAGTTTCGTCTCATACATTTCTCAAAGTGTCCGCGCGTTGTCTCTTTCTGATGTGCATAATAAGTTTTAACTGCAACACACTTTGTTGTCAGTTCTTGTGCGGATTTGAACAGTTTTGTTTTTATTGTAAAGATCTGAATAATATACCTAGCAAAGTTTGAGAAGTATTTCCGTGAAATATATATAGGTAACAATAAATGGTAGTAAACCATTTACCGGGAGCTATTATAATGAAAGACCAAACCTACATTTTTCAAAAAAATCTGTGCTGTCTTATGATTTGGGCACACGGTTGGCGCAGTGATTGAGCGATTGACTGCTGCGCTGCGTGTCGCGGGTTCGATTCCCGTACGGAACAAATATTTGTAAGACCTATAGATAGTTGTTCCGGCTCTGGGTGTTGTGTATGTGAGTTTATATGTTTGTAAACGCATCCACGAATCAGGAAGAAATTCCTAGTGTGGGGCAAAGTTTTGAAATAATATAAAAATAAAATAAAAAATAACACTTCAATTGCCACTTGAGACTAACCCTCGGGGTCTGAAAATTAAGAATTTGGAGTTAAGTTTTTGTCAAACTCAAATATGATCTGAAAGTTTGTTATTTTTATGCAGTAACGTATTGTGATATACGTTCTAAAGATCTGCACAAGTTGAAAATCTACAATCGATAACACTAGTAGAAAACGAATCAATGTATAGGAATGACACATCTGAATGTTAAGTCACGCGGTAAGACAATACAAATGAAGGCGTTAACGATTGTAGAAAAAGATTCTATACAAAACGTATGTAATTTGACTAGGGGGCTGAACTATTGAAAAACTGAAAACTTAAACGAAGTTTCTGTCTTCTTTTGGACCTATAGCTATTAAATTAGCGTAAAATCTATGGTTAAAATAATAATGAAAAGTTATATAGTCTCATAGATATTTAACTACGAATAATTTGCTCAAAATAGTACAACACAATATCGCGAACAAAAACAGATAATATCATGATAAATTCTTGAACAAAAAAGAGGAAAATATAACAGAAGAATGTGCCACAAACTCTTTGACGCTGGTATCTTTTTATGAATTTCATATGAACGAAGTTTATTCATGATACTAGTGGGAAGTTTTGGCATGTTTATCATTTTATCTCTGCCTTTGTAACCGCGGGTACAAATTCGTATGTTTTTTTGTGCTTTATTTGTGTGGAAGAGATACATGAAGGAATGTATTGAAGACTGAAGTGGACTGAGCGGTGTTGAAGAATTCTGTTGATTTAATCTGAATCTGATCAGATTAAAACCTATTGAAGAGGTTAAATTGATTGTAGGAGCCGCAGATAATTATAATGCTACGGTAGTAGGAGCTCTGGAAATAAGTAGGAAGGTACTGATCCAATTTCGTATAAAAGGTTACACTATCGCTGAGAGTCATCTTTATACAGGACTAGCTGTTCCCCGCGGCTTTGGTCCCGTGGGCCACCCCACAGAACCCGTTTTCGGGATTAAAAAATAGCCTATGTCTCTCAGGAATAATGTAGCTTTCTATTGGTGAAAGATTTTTTCAAATCTGTCCAGTAGTTTCGGTGCCTATTCGGTACAAACAAAAAACAACAAGCAAACAAACAATAAAATCTATTAAAATTATGTATTGGAAAGGAGAAAATCTTTCATGTTTTGAAATGTTTGTTCTATTATTTCGCCAATTCCTAAAATGTTGGGCTTCTTTATTTGTTTCAGTAGCTGACGCAGCCTGCAGCTTTCATAGATGCAATTGCGTAGTTATTGTTAGAATTTTACATCCCAAGTATATATTAGTCGTAGAATCGATAAACGTTGGGGTAGACGTGTTATCGACCTCGAATTAGCAAACGTTAGTTAGGACGCCTTCAGGCTATGTGGAATGATTATATTCGGAGAGTGGCTGGTAGCAGCTGGAAATGTTTCCAAGGATTGAGATGAATGGTGTGCGTTTGAAGGGGCCTATGTCTCAAAGTGGCCTGTAGTAGGATGATGGTTGTGTACTCTCGTGTTCTAAGGTCAACAGCGGCCTGGATATATTTCATACAAATTGGCACATATCCAATACTGAAACGTACCAACAAAAGTTTTCCCTGAGTTTTCCTATATTTCAGCCAATCAACCTAGCAACGATCATAGTCCTAATAAATCTAGCTAATCCTATTCACTTACGAAATCACTTGAACCAGAGAGCATAAAGTCGCGTATTAACAAAACGCCTTTCACGTAACCCGTTGATCGCAATTTGGTAAAGTGCAATATCGCAATACGCCTCCCTCAAAGCTCTCGATGTTAGGTGCCAATCAAGGATTCTCTTAAAAGGTGGGGTTGCCAATCTTTTCATGTTGAAAAGAGTTTGAATAAAAGATTTTAAATTAAATTGAGACCCGCTATCACTTGTTTTGTCTAATTAAGAACACTATAAGTTATTTTGTTTTGGGTTAAATATAGGGATGACTTTTTCAAGTGGGGGCCTGTATTTCCCTAAGGAGTTTGATTATAAAACATTCAGCCACATTTCGTCAGTAAGTGTTTAAGTCCTATGCAACAGTGACAAAGATTGACGGTGTTTGAAATAAATTGATACAATTCGGCATTCACTCTTTGGGATTAGGAAAAAACCCCGAGAGAGAATTCCGAATTGTATCAATTTTTATTCAAACACGAGTAGTAGCAACACACGAGTAATTCTAGCAGCAAAGATGTAACATTAAACATAACATTTATATATATCATGGACTAAGTGATTAATCAGTGCACTATGTATAATGCCCGGGCATTATGAATCAAGTCAAGTCAAATCGGGCAATGTAATGAATACTGATTTAAACTTTTATATTCATAACATTATCTGGTCATTATGAATATTGCTACGTAACGGTTGGGCAATTCGCCCATAAGGTCAATACATCAGTCCAAGTGCGAGCTTGGGAGCTTAGGGCACATCGACATGTTTATTTTAATTTATTTCAATAGTTTTTATCATATTTGCCATTTTTCAAATTATTAATAATGCCGTTCCATAAAATATATACAAACAACATGTACAAATGTTACACACCTCTGATGTTACTGACCTCTTTTACTTCGGAAAATTCGATCGAGGTATTTTGTTTTATACAAGAGCTTAAACCAATCAATCAAATCAGCAAGTATATGAAACAAAATAGTTCAGGTACCCAACAGTTATTGTGCCTAAAACACGCGCCATTATCTTTTCCTTTCTGCGAATTGTTTTGTAGCCTACTGGATCGCAATAGGTATATTTCTAACATCAGATACCTTACTATTGGATACCTTATGTGTTTAGGTAAATCTAATTTTTAGTAGTAAAATAGCCCTGAGGATTTATGATAGATAATATTATTTGTTTGTTCTCTGTATGCTTCAGCCTAAATTTCGGTAACAAAAAACCAGACTCCGGGCTGCAAATTCAACAATACTGTGCCCGAAAATCGAACCCAAGACTTCTAGCTCAGCAGTAACACTTACAACGATTACTCCAATGTGCCAGAATTCTCAAAGTAACACTTTAAAATTTAATATAAAATACACCCACATAAACTTTCGAGTTACGCCAATTTAGTTTCGAAGCATTTCACTTGCGTCACAACAAATTGTGTTGGAAAACTTTTAGATTTTTTATTGAACAAGTGTCAGTATTTATTCCAAGCACGTTTAGAACATCGGAGGCCCTTGTCCGAAGTTCCAACTATAACTAGTTACGAATAATAATTCAATTTTGAAAATAATAAAAATAAAATTGTTGTTTTGGTGAGGAGTTCTTTTGTTGTTGTTAAAAAAGTAGATAATTCGTCAACATGTTCGGCGATAAAAATGTTGCTCTTTTGCTACATAGTGTATAGACTTAAGATCTCTTTAAAATTTTATATTTTTACCCACGACGGAAAAACAGGGTTGTTATTAGTTTGACGTGCGTACCTGTGTGTTTGTTTATCTGTCAGTGGCAATATAGCCTTTAACGGATGAATCGATTTTGATTTCGTTTTATAGTTTGAAGGCTGACTTTATCGAGAGTATTTTTAGCTGTGTTTAATGAAAATCGGTTCAACCTTTCTAAAGATATGGGCGTTTTACTGTTTGATTTGGACGGTTTCTAGCGCCGAGCCGAACCCCTGGCAGCACCTGTGTGCGAAAGCTATAAAGCTCCTCTTTGGTAATTTAATGACATACCTTGTCCCGAGTTGACCTGCCAGCGAGGAATGGAGAGAAGCATGCTTAAGGTAAAAAAAATAGATAAGATCCGTCACACAAAAATAAGAGCAATAACAAGAGCAACTGACGCTTTGAGCTACGCACAAAAGTTAAAATGGAGGTGGGCCGGCCCCATAGTGAGGCTTAATGACAAAAGATGGACTTTTAACGCCACCATATGGAGAGGACCGCAAGGGAAAAGAAGGAGGAGAAGACCCTCTACTTGATGGGACGATGAGACCAAAAAAGTTGCTGGCCCAAACTGGTGAAAAATAGCACAGGATAGAGAGAAATGAGCAGCTTTGGAGGAGGGCTTGACCCAATCTGGGTACCTAGCTTAATACATAATATTATTATTAATAAGATAACTAGAAATAAGTAATTTGTATTATAGTTATTCGTAAATGAAAGAAAAAATCATAATTATGTTTACTTAGCAACTAGCAAGTAATTAATTTAGTAACTAAGATGAAATGTATATAGTAGCTTGGTCAAATAAAGGCTTTTTTATTTTATTTTATTTATTTTACCTTGTCCCGAGTACTACACTACATGTAGTCACAAAAGGAAAGCATGTTTGAATGCAGCTTACAAAAGAAAGTAACTTCAGTTTTTGTTAATTTTATTTCGCTGATGTTAGCTCTATCAACCTGACTAAGATGTTTCTCTCTCACATTTTTTCGTTCATAAAAACGCTCGTAAATAATTTTCAATCAAGGCTTCAATTTTCATCTATTCTTCAAATCGTCACGTTCTCTCGATAACAGACTGCGGCGCTTTAAAAGTAATACTTGAAAGTTTTTTTTACCTGACTGTTTAAGGAGAGTAATGTGTTTATTAGTCTGTGAAGGTATGTATGTACCTATGTTTGTTAGTATGTGGCGTTTCAGAGACCAAACGCGTTGGCAAATTTTTAAAGTTCATAAATAAAATAAATAACTAATATAATTCATTCGACTCTGGTGTAAAGGAGTCCTTAAATTTCAAACATAAAAACAAAGATAACCGCACGTCGCGCGTCGACCGCGTCAACGCGCCGCACGGCGGTAGACAATACAAAAACCTTCATATATTTGTATGTTAACACTGTAAAGCTCTTGCTACTCCTGGACAACAAAAATTTATAATTCATGTAATGTTTAGTATTTATTTCTGTACTAGTGATTTGTAATCTTTAGAAATAAATGAATTCAAACCGTAATTTGTATTTTAATTAAGGCGATAT
The DNA here is from genome assembly GCA_947562075.1 of Orthosia gracilis. Taxonomy (NCBI): domain Eukaryota; kingdom Metazoa; phylum Arthropoda; class Insecta; order Lepidoptera; family Noctuidae; genus Orthosia; species Orthosia gracilis. Next base: position 30,210,456 of record OX387274.1, on the reverse strand, counting down.
ATACGCCCCAATGTTAACGCAGTACTGGCCGTGCGCCCGCTCGGAGCCAAAATATCAATAATGAACCTCCTTTTGAACAGTTTTGTTTGCAAAATATTATTTGATTTACATATGCTATTTCAGTTATGAAGAAATTCCAGCCATACATTTTTCTGTGTAAAAATATTTTAAACATCCAAGTCATTTTGGAGGAGTATCCAAAAGTTGCGAAAAATATCGTGTTGCCAATTATTTTTTTAACGCAAATCTATTTGTAATACGAAAAAACAACAAGTATATATTTTTTTCAAACCTTTTAACCTAGCCGTTACTAAGGAGTATGCTTTAGAAAGTTACCGTTTTACGGCACTAAAGCGCATGTAGGCTCTTAAAGCAAAGCATGTATTTTGCTAAGGGTATCTTTTGCCCAGTTACTGGGTTGTGGAGGTCAGATACGCAGTCGCTCCATGTAAAAAATTGGCGTTCCGTATAAGTGTTGGTGTAAGTAAACGTAGCAATAGATTTAAATAAGTCAATGAATGAGTAGCTGTAACAATAATTTCAAGTTTGTGTATAAAATATTGTTATAGTTATTTTACCATACATAATATTATATTGTTCAATTTTAGATTTACGGAGCCCTGCAATCCTTGGGGAAACCAGTACAGTCTAAACCCAGTAAAAGTCGGATTTATACAATTTATACAGTTCGTAAACGTGTAAAATACTCGTCGCTGTACTGAAACCAATATTCGGAAACCGAGGAGTTATTTTATATTACTTAAATTTTTATTTCCAGAAAATATTTAGCTTATTTGCAGCTTTGTAGTTTTCGGTTTATCAATGAAACTTGAGGGACATGCAGAAACATTTCAGCTTCCTTTGGTGTGCATCTTCTTCGCAGGGTGGTATGCCCGTATGCTTAACAGTGGCATGCTTAACAGTGGGCCATATCAGAATACCAGCGCGGCGTTATTTATTATATTTTTAGTATTGCTGTACAAGCTGAGTGTTGAACTGTTGATTGTTGTTAACTGTTGACTTGTTGACTTGACGGGGTTAGCTGGCGGGAGAACTTGAGCACCGTTGTAGGTACGAATAAAAGCCTTGTTGTAGTATTTCCCCTTGTTTAATTTTCTTAGTTGATACGCTGGTGACACTACTGATCCGGAATGCTTGACCACTTTTTTTTTGTTGTTATGTATGGCGTCTCGCAGTTCAATCCAAGTGACTGTCTTCTGCTTAACCGGGTGATCCTGTGGAGACTAAACTTTAGCCTCCAGCCAGGCACTGCTTAGCCACAGAAATGTGCCCTCTTTTAAACAGATCTATCACTACACTTTGCGCGGTAAAACAGACATCTATTGTCCTCTGCCCAACCACAACTCTACACTTTGCGCGGGAAACTGACCTTATGGCATATGGCCAATCCGAGCGCATCTACTTTTTGTCGCGAAACCATTGCAACCGTTGTATGGGGCTTACTTTGACTTTTTTGTGTTGAAACATCCCTTACAATGTTGTAATTACTCTTAATACATAAGTGTTAACTTATTCTAGCTAATTACAATAAGACCGTGTCGATAAACCTTATTTGAAAGCCTTAAAAAATGACGAAAATCTAAAAATGGCTTTAAAAAAATGCTTGTTTATAAAAATACTTTTTAATCAATAACTTTATTTAATTATTGTTTATTTTTACCCGGCAGTCAAAGCGGAGTTATTGTTTTTTTTCTAATTGATAATTTTTCACTATTTCTTCTAAGCGACCAGTGGTTTTTCATACTATCAGGAAGGCCGTATGCTTGTTTGCCACGATATGAAATGAAAATAATGGTATACTTCCTAATTATTTTTCGTTGAATAAGTTATTTTCAGAACTGTTCTATTCCATATCTTGTTCGTCAGTATGTCGTTAGAATCTCGTTGATCAAAAATAGGTTACAGACAGCTGAGATTGACGGTTGGCCTTCTGGCCTTTGCTTATAGCTTCGATATAATATCAATAGGGAACTTGCTGAATTTGCTTTACCGCGATAATGGAAGCTTGTGATTAGAAATTTCTCTATCGGTGGCTAGTTTTTATTCTTTTTTTTTTCTTATAACTATGCATGATATTGTGAGAGGGTAGCTCAGAGAGCTTTAAATAATATGCAGAAATTACTTGCATCTATGCTAATACTAATCTATACCAATATTATAAAAAGGAAAGATTATTTTGTTTGTTTGTACCGAATAAGCTCCGAAACTACTGGACCGATTTAAAAAATTCTTTCAACAATAGAAAGCTACATTATTCCTGAGTGACATAGGCAATTTTTAATACCGAAAACGGGTCCTGTCCAGACAGACCCCACTGTCTTATAATAGGCTAAAAGGTTGCCTCTAAATGGGTGAGTGTTTACAATATTTACATAAGTTTATTTTTAGTCCGTAACTTTTCGTTAAATTAAATACATGAATTAAAATAAAATTACACACAGTGCAGGCATAAGCATAGAACATCTTGGTAGCCTTTGAGCGCTGTACGTGTGTTAACGCTATCAAACAAATCATTTCTGGTTATTTTTTGTTTTGGTTCATACCACGTCAGTTTCTAGTGCCTATTATAAAACAAAAGTGCAGGTAAGTACATACGTGCACCAATTCTTGAACCTGATGCTAAACCAGCGAGTCTGTAAACCTCTGGGTTACTCCACATTACTTAGTTGCATTCGGCTTCCAGTCCAACCGGGTGCATTTGAATACCAGTAGGTTTAACATATGGAACTGCTACCTATCTGACCTCCAGAACCCAGTTTTTGAGAGATACGATACCAACTACACTACTACAAGGTAGGTACTCTACATGGTGCAACCTCTGGGCTTCTACCACAGTTAAATTAATAAGTAAGGTTATCTAGGGTACCAAAGTGTGTTGAATTCTTCGTTTCAACTATAAGTTCGACATTCCTGGCATGATCAGCAGAGTTTTGCAATAATTAGCACATGCTGCGGTCCCCGCTTCTATTAAAACTTGCGTGCTTCAAACTTGCTTCGATTTGCACTCGCGTTCACTTGCAATTGGGCCATGAAATGAGCGGTTGCTGATGGTGTCTTAATATTCTTTGCCATAATAGTCTTTGCCGCGTTATTCCTGAAAATTACAAAAAGAAGAAACCTCTATAGGATAACATAACATAACGCCCGAATTCCCTGAACAGTACGGCAGAGACAGATACCTTGTACTTTGCCCGACCAGGGGAATCGAACCTATTACCTCAAGCTTAGCAGTGACGCTTGCAACCACTAGATAGCAACGACACAGTCATAAATTAGTAGAGATATCAAAAAAATAACCCTAAACATGATTTATGTTGCTTTGCAAATCAGCAACAATAAGAACAGTCCCGAGTATGTGCGCCAATGTACCTTAGGACCTCGACACAGTGACATACTATCATCGATAGAAAATTTTGGACCTATGCCAATAGTTTTCGCTAATAGAATGTCACTAAGCCCCTTGTCGGTCATATTGCCTCATGCCAGCGCCTTGTTTTCTGGCCCCACATTTGAGTGTAGCGACTTGAAGTATTTGCGGGTAGTCGCAATTTGCTTGTTTGTGCAACTCGGATACTTGTTCTGTTGCAGTTCGATACAGAGCTTTGTAATTAAGAACATCGGGGGTCACGATAATATGTAGAAGTTTTAATTTAATTAAATGTTCTAATTATTAAACTTGGTAAGTAGATCAAGGAGATGTGGTTTGGCTGTATGGAGTATAATACTGGCCAGTTACTGTCCAGAGCAAGTTTGTGTATAGAAATATGCAGCAGCACGATTTTGCGCGTGAAAGTCGAAAATTACCTCACGGTATACATATTGCTGAAATCAATTGTATGTCCTAATGCAGGTTTAGGCCTAACCATGCCCGGAATTTCGGGCTAATCTGTTGAGTCTTTGAGACATGGTTGGGAAATCTATACTAATATTATAAAGCGAAGAAGAGTTTGTTTGTTTGAACGCGCTAATCTCAGGAACTACTGGTTGGAATTGCAAAATTCTTTTTGTGTTGGATAGTCCATTTATCGAGGCAGGTTATAGACTATATAACATCACGCTAGGACCAATAGGAGCGGAGCATAAATGAAAAATGTTGCAAAAATGGGCAAAATATTCCTTTTTGAGAGCTTCCGTTGCGTGCGCTGCATAAGCGGTTTTAAAGTTACGCAACAGTCATGTATGTAGTGTAGGTACGGTAGGGTAGATAGGGTAAATGGGTAGGTAGGTAGAAATTTGGCGGAAGCGAAGCCGCGTGGGACAGTTAGTAAACAATAAACATAATATACATTAATAGTACTTGTTGGAAGTACCTAAATTAAGAAGTAGTATTAGTGGGAAATTGTAAGGACAGTGCATAAGCAATGTCCGTTTCAGTGGTAATTGAATGAATGAATCCAAAATCCCAAACTCCAAATTCACTTGAAAAATTTTCACAAAACTTTTCTTCACTCTCATTGGTCACAAAACGTTACAAATTGGACACGATGGATGACGTACAAATGTAAACATCGAGTGTTAATTGAATCATTAAATTAATCTACAATTACGTATTAAACAGTGTTGACGGTTGAGTGGTGCAATGTTTATTTATAAAGAACTTAATTGGATGGAGTGTGTGAGTGGCGTTGTCAGTGAGTTATTTTAACGAATGGAGAATGGTTTGTTTTATGTGGAAGAGAATGTTATTTTACAAAAACCTACACGGTTGGATACAGGACCGGAATACACTGGGAGTCCACACGACCTCATTATTCAAAAATTGCAAGTCATTATTCTCGATTCTCGCCAACTCATCACAGTCCTACCAGCCACCCCGCGAGTGGCATTTAGCATAGGGCGTCATAACTTTACCGATTCGCGGTTATCACTGAACACAGACATAAATCTAAATAGAAAACGCAAGTTCCTCCATCTTTATGAAAACCAAGCGTGCCACTTATTCACAAACAATTAAAAATAAATTTGCTTACCAATGAAAGAAAACATTTACAATGCTTTGGCCAACTTTTTCTATACATTCTTTATAGCTCAATATTGCATAAAAAGGCATTTTTCTAGGTTTCGGTGGATATCCGGTGCCGATAATACTCAATGAAAAACTCAGATTACGATTATTTGTCGTAACTTTAGTCCGTTTTTTGGCACGCGAAGTACATACAATCGCGTCATCTAGTTAGATTTATGCCTGTGTCACTGAAGAACTCGCCTACCGCAACGATCTTCAGTTCTACGGCTCACATAGCCGGCCTTCATTGATCGATGTAGCCGGCCCATTGCCACATCAGCTGGCTTATCTGTGAGCTCTATCGAGATCGACAATTTTGGTTCTTATGCCCATTATTTACTCAGTGAAACAGCAGCTAACCTAATGATAAATTAAAAAAAAATCTCAGATCGGAGTTATTTTTGCTATTGTTTGTAAGAAATTGTTGTGGCACATCTTTCTTTTTAACCGACTTTCCAAAAAGGAGGAGGTTCTTTGTTCGGCTGTATGTTTGTTTTGTGTATGTTCACCGATTTCTCCGTCAGTTGTAGACCGATTTTGTTTTTTTTTTTATGAGTACGTTGTGGAATTGGTCACATTTAAATTTGGTGAAGATCTGATGAAAAACTTCGGAGATATGGAACAGAACTTTTCAATAAATGACGGCAAATCTCTCGGGATCTCTGCAATCGCATGTATATTTATTGTTTACACCATTTCACAATATAACATCACGCCGATACGCTCTAAAGGGGTACGCAGGTGTGTACTGTAATCTCTGTTACACTCTCATTTCACCGGTTATGTTTAAGTATTATGTTATTCTGGTTATCTATTCTGTTGTTACCTTAGTTCAAAACTTACCCATTATTTATAAAACTTAAAAGTGTAAAATAAAAACTTTTTTTACAAAAAAAATTAGAATCGAATTTCAAGTAAAAATACTTCAAACTGAAAAATAACTTAAATTTCGAAAGTCGGTGTCAACAAACGAAGAATCGAAAACAGGAACATCGACTTATTTTTCACTCTGTGGTGTTTTTATTTTTAAGTCGGTTGTAATTTTTTGTAAAATCTTTTTTATAATCATTTAAAATGCCAGCTGTTTAAACTTCACTTAATTTCTACTCATTTTTACTGAAGCTGAGGCAACCTAATTCATTTAGCAAATTTATTCTTATCATTCCCTGTTATTCTGTTTCCAATACATTTTCCGCCTTACAATCCTGGACAATAGATTCATCTTACATACCTAATCTTTTGTCCAACAAAACTCACATCACGAAAAAGCTGCAGACAAGTGGCAAATTATCTCTGCGAACATTTAATGACATAATTTATTTGTGGACAGTAACAGCCACAATGAGTGATCAAAATGGTGGACACGTACGGCACAGCAAATTGGGTTAACTAACCATTGGCTTCCCGGTAATGTTGCCGCTTTAGAACGAGATCAAAACGGATGACGATTGCATTAGTTATTTAGTGCTGGCCGGATAGCACGGCACGCCAGCATTAATGACATTATACGTCGGGCTCTTGTCACCGCTGGGGTTCAATTGGTTTTAAGAGCCCAATGGCTTGGCACACGACGATGGGAATAGACCAGACGGGATGACCATAATGCCTTGGAAGGTGGGTAGGCCTTTGGCGTGGGATGCAACATGTGTCGACACCCTTGCGCCACCCCATCTTCTTAGCACGGTAGGCTGTGCTGGGGCAGCTGCTGCCGGTGCAGAAAACCTCAAACGGCGCAAATATAACAACCTTATTGGAAGTTATATGTTTGAGCCGTTTAGGGTGGAAAAATAGGTCCATTGGGTCAGAGTGCGCATCGATATTTTCGAGCAATTAGCACAAAACTCGTCGACTCTTCACTTGACCAGAGGGCCCTTCTTTTCTTCGGCCAGAGAATCAGCATTGCCATCCAACGTGGCAATGCTGCCAGCGTTCTGGGCATGTTTCCCATTGACATCGATGTGGACGAATTTTTTGATGCACAATGAGCTCTTTTCCGTCTCCCTTTTGTATTTGTATATAGTTTGTATATAGTTTTGTTTTTATTTTTTTAATAAGTTATTTAGGGGTGCATAAAGGGCATCTGCTACAGGCACCTATTGGAGATGTTTGAGAAACTATGTGATAGGTCGTTTTGACCAGCCGGTGGGCAGTAATAGTGTAAAATACAGGACAATGGAGTCATTATAAAAAACTTAAATTATAGTAAGAGTGAAACCAACCAACTTAGGGAAAGATGTCAGCCATCGTCTCCGAATTGACTGGGCAGCGTTCGGAATGTTGCGCGGTATCTTCTCGTCCAACTTACCACGGTGTATCAAGACGTAAATCTATGACCAGTGTGTGTTGCCAGTGATTACTTACAGGACAGAGACGTGGTCGCTCACAATGGGCCTCACCATTGCTCGGAGTTGCCTTGCCTGATTGAATCAGATTTGAAGACATCCGCAAAAGAACTAAGCTTACCGATATAGCCCGAAGAATAGCCAAACTTAAGTGGCAGTGGGCAGGGCATATTGCTCTCAGAATGGATGGCCGTTGGGGCCGAAAAGTTCTGGAGTGGCGACCGCATACCGGAAGACGCAGCGTTGGAAGGCCTCCCACTGGGTGGAGCGACGACCTGGTCAAGGCTGCGGGAGTCCGTTGGAAGCGAAACGCACAGGACAGATCAGTGTGGCGACGCTTGGGGGAGGTCTATGTAAAACTAATCAAAATCGACTATTATTTTTGGAATTGATTGCAGCCTCTGTTCAACCTGCCTAGTTGACTTTAATTCTGGAAACACTCGCCGCCTGACCACTTCGAGTAGGACTACCGTTATAAAAAAAAAATACAAATTAAAAAAAACACCCCGACACAAAATACCCCCAAAAAAGATAAAATAAACCTCGCACTCGCGTCGGGGCACCGCCAGAGCTTACAGCAGTTAATTTTATTTACTCAACGGTTCCCCGACGCGAATACGAGGTTTTTTTTCGCATTTTAGTAGGTTTTCTTGTCAAGGGTTTTTTACATTTGTAATTTAATTTTACCTGATGGTTTTTCAAACTACATATAATATACTTAGAAGAAGACACGGTTCAATCGAAAATCTATCGAATCAAGTAATAATAACATGATATCTTGCGAAAAAAAAACAAATTCAAAGAGTAAAATGCGGATAAATTTTGAACGGCTGAACCGATTTTATTCAAACATAGCTAAGAACATTTTCGACAAAGTCACTTTCAAACAAAAAAAAACTAAATCAAAATCGGTCGCACCCCTCTTTTTCCGTCGGTGGTTAAAAAGACAAACATGTTATTTTTTTTTTAAATTTGCCCTACACTAGGAATTTCTTCCTGTTCGTTGGTGCGTTTACAAACATATAAACTCACATACACAACACCCAGAGCCTGAACAACTATCTGTAGGTCGTACAAATATTTGTTCCGTGCGGGAATCGAACCCGCGACACGCAGCGCAGCAGTCAATCGCTCAACCACTGCGCGATTGCGGGGATGTTGGGAAAGTAATATTTTCATAGAGAAGTCTATCTTTATTGATATGCTCAATTAGATTTCTGTGAAATAAATTAATTTCAGCATCAAATCCGTCATCATTTCTGCGACTCCTCACAAAATATCACGTTCTTATTTTTACAGAAATACATTGACGTCAATGAATCACAGTGCAGCGGTACACATACGCAGCGTTACTCACTTGTGTTAAATATATCACGCTTGCATCGCCAGGTGTGAGCAGAGATAACGATGATACACATTTATAACGTGCTTTATAATTGTGACAATTACCAGCAAACCAATGTGGCAATATTTTTTGAGTATTTTTCTCCTGAGAGAGCAATGCTAGCCGTGTCCAGAAGTACCGCTTTCTGAATCCAGCTGCCTAATAAGAGCCTCGTAAGGTGTTGGTCGAGGCTCGTGGCTATTAAGTCATTTGGCTGACATGACTATCCATGACGGGTCAAAACTATCATGGTTCAACAGTGAAAAAGGGACAGATGTATACAAGTCCTCCTTACTGCGCTCCATTGCCGACACTAACTTAGTCAAACAAGTTTATTTTGCTCTATGTCAATCAATACTTCAATATTGTATAACCTCATGGGGCGGAGCATCAAAAACTATCATTCTCTCTCTTGAAAGAGCACAAAGAGCTGTTCTAAAAGTAGCAAATTCTCTGCCTTTCCTTTTCCCTACCCACCAGTTATTTAAATCCTGCAAAGTCTTGACTGTTCGGCAAATTTATTTACTACACATAACACTAAAACAGCATGCAATGCTTAAATATAACCTAGATATGACTAACAAAAGGCGAAACGATATAGTATGCAGCTCAACCTCTACCTCTAAATTTGCATTTACATATAGATTCTTTACATTTTTAGGGCCCTTTTTATATAATAGATTAAATAGAATACTAAGTATATATAATTTAAATTATTTTAGCTGTAAAAGCAATGTTTAAAACTATTTGCAAGGTTTGTCATATGACCAGACTGAAGACCTGCTTCTAGTATTAAAATAAAATTAGATTACAACTATGTAAGCATGATTAAAAATAACACAACTATGTATATTTCCGCAGTGTCCTAGTTTTACTTAAAATTGTTAATTTATTGCAATACCTACATTATTAAATATAAATAAGCACTTTTACGCCTGAAGCACAGGTTCTACCTAGTTCAGGCAAATTATACATCAGCACTTTTTAGAACATAAGCAAACTTTTGTAAATTTTTGTACTTTAAGAAATAAATAAACGATTTATTATTGTAAATTTTTGTACTTTAAGAAAAATAAACGAATAAACTTTTTTTATTTATAACTTTTTGTTTCTTTTTTTTTCGAATTAGGTATAGGCATATAGGTTTTGTATGTTTTTGAAATCACCTCCTAAAACCATTTATTTTGACACCCCACAAGACAGCTTAGTAGGAAAAAAAATTGGGCCCCCACAATATGGCGTCCAAAATCCGCGTTTTTTTTTTCCCTTATTTTAATGTAGCCAGTGACACTCGCAAGGTTGAGTTTAATCGATTTACGTAAATATCATCAAAATCGGCCAACTCGTTAGGTCTCTAGAACGCCAAATAGGAACAAACATATATCAGACAAAGATACGAGTACATACATAGACTACTCGTAATAAACATATTACCCTACTTCGGCTGTCAGGTAAAAAAACTTTCAAGTATTACTTTTAAAGCGCCGCAGTCTATTATAGAGAGATCGTGACGATTTGAAGAATCCATGAAAACTGAAGCCTTGATTGAAAATTATTTACGAGCGTTTTTATGAACGATAAAATGTGAGAGAGAAAGATCTTAGTCAGGTTGATAAAGAGCTTACATCAGCGAAATAAAATTAACGAAAACTGGAATTACTTTTCTTTTTTAGTTGCATTCAATCATGATTTTATTTTGTGACTACTTATCGTGTAGTAACTCGGGACAGTGTAAGTCATCCAATTACCAAAAGTCATCGTATTGTTAATTCACCGAGCGAGCGCGAAGCGTCTCCGTTTCAGCTTGGACAAAAATGCTTTCGTATGTTCTGATGTCCGGCTGCTGTGATACTTGTGAAGTTGTCGGTATTGTATGGTGATTTTGTCGAATCAGTTTTTGGAAACTTCTCCCAAAATTTCTAAAAAGTGAAAAATTACTTCAATTGTTTTAGTTTCTTCGTTTTTTGACACCGACTTCCAAAATTAAGTATTTTTCACTTTGTAGTGTTTTTTATCTGGAATTCGGTTGTTTTTTTTTGTAAAAAGTTTTTTATTGTTCTCTTTTTAGTTGTACCTATAATTCCCAAAGTGATGACAGAATAGATTAATCCTAAAAAATGAAACTTAAACAAAACTGGTGGAATGAGAGTATACCAAGGTTAACTGTTTGCACCTTCGTACCCCTGTAGAGCGCACCAGTGAGATGTTATGTTATGAAATGGTGTAAACAATAAACAGACATGCGATTGCAGCTATCCCGAGTGATTTGCCGTCATTTATTGAAGAATTCTGATGTATATCTTCGAAGTTCTTTATCAGATCTTGATGCAATTTAAATGGGACCACATGACAAGCTTTAAAATAAAAAAAAGGATCATTAAAATCGGTTTACCGAGTAAAAAGTTCTGAGATAACAAAACATAAAAAAAAATACAGTCGAATTGATAACCTCCTCCTTTTTGGGAAGTCGGTTAAAAAGAGGCAGACTCGCGAGGTAAACAGCTAATAGAGCAATTAGTGAGTTGTATCCTAATTAACTAACTAGCAAGCTATTAATTAGTTTTAGTTATTAACTGGGTTCGTTCTCATGGCCATATACATCGTTTTCAGGAACTACACTTTTTCGGGATAGTGCAATTAGTATCAGTGAAATAGTTATCGTATCCATTCAAATAAGAAAATTATTTCACTTATACCACCTATGTTATTATTTCTCTACTTTGAGAAATTACCTTCTACTAACAAACACACAATTTTATTTCTCTTTCATTACTTTAGATAATTTAGAGCGTGTGTCACAGCAACAGGATTATTATAGGCTAATTAACTATTGGTTTTCATAAGACATAATATCAAAAGTCTTGCAGTCCTACCTCAGTAGATTTTTCTATCGTCCTGAAAACATATTTAAATACCATAACACGTCTTATCTAGGTTTCCTTGCATTTTGCTTCCTCAAAGAAACATCCTGGCTGAACTCCTAACCTCCTAATCTCAATAACGAAGAGCATCACCACGCTATCTCCTGACAAAATACAGGCCATTGCTGTGTGCCCCGCTCTTGACAAAAGGCGGGCATTTTCCTGGCCGAGTAACAGCTGATATTGAATTTTATGGAGGCACAATCCATAGACATAGAATAATGAAGCGAGAGTTCCCTATATTGCTGTGAAGTGAATACAGTCAGAAAAGTGTGAGAGAGACAAAGCGATTGCGGCCATATTTTGTATGTTTCTATATTTCCAATGGCCACGTCACATGCTTGCATTGTCACCGTTACTGTGTCCAATAGAAATGAGACATGTATTGTCCGCACAGTCGCATTGCCTTTTTCTTACAGAGTAGTCAATTTTGTGACAGTATTGCTCGGTCCATTATTCCGTCTGTGCCACAATCTAGAGGCACTTACAACTTGATTGAAAAGTGTGAGAGAGTCAAAGCGATCGTGCGGCCAGATTTTGTATTTTTCTAGAATTCTAATGGCCACGTCACATGCTTGCATTGTTATCGTCACTATGTCCAATAGAAAAGTGACAAGTATTGTCCGCACAATCGCTTTGTCTCTTTCTTACAGAGTAGTTAATTTAGTGACAGTATTGCTCAATCCATTCCTCTGTCTGTGCCACAATCTCGAGGCGCTTACAACTTGATTGAAAATCTATGAACATTGATGAGTATTGGTATTGTTTGTGGGTAGAGTACAAAAGAGAGGAATTATTGTTCGTAGAATCTTTAAAATACTTTTTCAGTTATGTTTAGAGATGGACCTAAGTACAAACCCATTTTGCCAGTTTTTTTATGTTCTAGTAAAATAGGGGGCGAGTTTATTGCCATCAAACGGGCACAAATATAGATACTGATAAATTCCAGATGGAAACCTTATAACAATTTTACTAACCCGGGAAACGAACCCAGGACCACATGCTTGGCAGCAGCGCTTGCGACCACTAGACCGTCGAGGCAATGGTTCGGTGCCATTGTATTGTAATAAAAGCATTGAGTCTATCAATCGGCTTCAAAATCATACTGCGGACCGCTAAAGAGAATTTTCTAATGAGAAACAGCATTCCATAGCTGGACAAACAGGTTATCCATAAACTCACGCCTTATTACTACGGAGGAACACAATCAAACCGTACTATTCCCAAACCACTGCAACTCCTGAAAGCCAAAATCAACAGTGGGCGACCACCAGAAAAGCGCCGAGGCAATGAAGCTCGATGAAGTCCAGGAGAATGAATTTAACTGTCTTGGATTCTGCGACGAAATTACGACCTTTTGTGCCTATTTGCCTTGTTTGTTCTGTCTGCCTGCTTGACATGGAGGGTGAAATTATGTTTCTTTTTTTCTGCTGCTTCTTTTTCTTTTCTGACTATAGAGGAAGGTAGAAACCTTAGAAAGTCAGCTGCTAAGATCCTTACATACTCCTTTTGATCCGTTAAGTTCATACATCTGGTCAAATACGCATGCCGGTTGTGAGTACAACGCACTCTTTTGTCCTATTTATCGCAATCGCTAAATGACCGATGACCGACCTCTGAACTGCTCGGGGAATCCCAAAATCCATTGGTATTTAAAATCCCGATTATCAAATGTTATGACGTCTGGGGCATATGCCCCAGACGTCATAACATTTGATAATCCAGAGATCCAAAAATTAAATAAAATTAAGTTAAATATGAAAGTAAGCAACAGTGTGAAAAGTGACTTCTACAGAAAAATCTCAAAATTAGAAGTAAGTACTTCTTCACTGATTTCTGGGGCACGGAATAGTAAAAACCCGCATACACGTACATTATACAACGCACTAATACGACAATGGTGCGATAACCGTTTTACATCAAAATAATTGATTTACGGTTCCTGTATCCGTAGAACAAATTCTATTAAAAGAGTTCTCGCATCTTCGCCTCACGTCTGTCGGTATGAATCATTAATAGGTACAAAATCTGGCTGGTTGTGTGCTCCGTGTACAAAATGGTCAGTTCAATGCTTGCACAAATTCATAAAAACTCACAAAACAAAATGCTCCATTCAAGAACCTCATTTTTCCTTACTCCCTTTAGAACCACGATAACTGACTTCGAAAATCATCATCTATCCCGGACAAAGGCGACTATTCCCGGCCTTATGACGGCACTTCACAAGTCCCGGAATCCGGGACGCCGCAAACGCCGGGACTTGATTGAAAATCATTTACGATGGATCTTACGGCTTATTGCTGGCTTCAGTTTATGTCGGTCTAAGTGTCGAGTATGTTACAGTTTGTAGCACAGACCACGGAATCTTCGAGTCTGTAGGGACTAGATAAATAAATTCTTATAAAATAAACATACTTTTTCTCCCATGGGGGTAAGCAGGAACTACAGATTGCCACCTGCTTCAAGCGTAAGCCGGTTAAGAGTACTACTACGCAATTGTCGTTTTTTGAAGAACATCACCAAAAAGATTCGTGTATGTCCTTCTAAGGCGTCCTTTTACCGAAAGAACGTTGATTTGATCACAACTTCAGACATTTTCGCCATACAATAACACCCCTCTGTTTTGTCTGGGGTTGAAAAGCCGTCCGTGTCTGTACGTTATTTCCATCATAGTGTGACTATAGTTCTCGAAACTTATGGGCCCCCCTGAAGTTGGCATTCCAATAAAAGAAAGAAAGAAAGAAAAATAAGAAAAAGTGTTTAATTGTTACAAAACGACATACAATATAAATACATGCTTATGCTAAACCCTTAACAGTAGTTTTAGTAGTACTTAAATAAAGTGAGGAAAGACGACAAATCCGTAAAACAATTATAACATTTACTACCTACATTTTGTAAAAACGGAAAAGAAATAGGGTGAAAAAGATCTGTTGTGTATGTAAAAATAGATACAAATATCATAAAAAAAATATAGTAAGATAAAAATAAACTAACCAAAATTATGATGTATCTAAAACCAGAAGAGCGAGTATCTTGAATTCTTGACGAAAACATAAAAGTAATGCGCTAGGCACGGATCGGTGATGTTTTTGTATGAGATTTACTACTGTGTAGCCAACTTCAGGGCGGCCAAGAAGTTCGGTCAGAACTATGAACGGTGACAAGCTTGGTATATGGAAAATTTGACAATGCCGCCTCTAGCAACAACCTTGGTACTTTGCTCTGTATTTTGTGGCGACAAGAGAAGCTGTTGAAAAGTGTTGATATTTATGTGTTCATTAAAATGTTGACGGTTATGCTCGATTTTAATGGTTGTCACATATTTATCGTTGATTTTCTAACAAAGAAAGAGATAGTCTATGTCAGTGGTAAATATTAATCAGCGGCGAATCGTTTTCAGATAGAACTATGCTATGGAATACATATCCATATATATCACATGCGTTTTTAGTTTATAGATTTTGAGAAATATAGGCGTAATTTTATTCTGTTACACCAATGTAAGACGCATGTTTCATTAAGCTCCTATTATAGTTCTCAATGAGCACTGTTTTGGTTCATCTTAACTTGATGCTAAGCGAAGTTTAAGTGTTTCAACTGTAAATCTGTATTACGGTTTTAAATCTGTCTGTCTGTTTAATGTGTCTGGTCTGTGGTTGTATTGCAAAACATTTAACAAGTAACTGCTAACATGGTGTCCTGGGATGGAATCCAAGCCAAAGTGCAGGCAGCAACAAAAAAGCGAGATTTCATGAAATCGAATCTAAGCGAGAATTTGAATCTATATTTTTGACTAGCTGACCCGGCGAACTTCGTTCCGCCAAACAAATTTATAAAATAATTGATTTTTTCTAAAATAAACGTAGCCTAAGTTAGTCCTTATTACATCAGCTACCTGCCAATAAAAGTCCGGTCAAAATCGGTCCAGCCATTTCAGAGATTAGCCGGAACAAAGAGACAGACAGACAAAAATTTAAAAAAATGTTATTTTGGTGTATGTACCGTACATATATTCATATACATGTAGTAAAAAACGGTTATTTCAATATTAAAAACAGACACTCCAATTTTATTTATATGTATAGATTTTCCACCACAAGTTCGTCTTAAGAATTAAATCGTTTCTTGTTTTCTCATTATCTTTTCACTTTTAAAATTAGTCAAAGAAAATGGATTTTGGATATGAAATATCTTTAATATCTTTCGAAGGAGCACAGCTCTATAATAAGTTACCCTCCTGTATAAGAAATCTACACTCTTTCAATGCATTCAAGACTCAACTTAGCCAGCACATAATTGCGGATCGATCACTTTTGGAGAAATGAACTATCAACTTGTAATACTGATGACGAACTTTTCATAATCTATATATGTTATTTTTAGGGTTCCGAACCCATAGGGTAAAAACGGGACCCTATTACTAAGACTTCGCGCTCTGTCTGTCTGTCTGTCTGTCTGTCTGTCACTAGGCGATATCTGATGAATTATTTATTTATTTAAACTTCATGTACAATGGTGATACATAGGCGGACTTAATGCAGCAAGGCATTCTCTACCAGTCAACCTTTGGGTTAAAAAGGACACAACAGTGGTAGGAGTACAAAATAAAAAAGAACAATTATTAAAATCTGATATTAATAAACTATCAAACTAATAAAATACATAAATATTTTCTAAAACAATAGACTAATAAATATTATAATAAATACCATACTATTATTATAAATGAAACAGAAATTTAAATATAATAACTATGACGAAGACTGAGCTACTTTAGAGAGGACAAGTAATACGAGTAGCTTCGGGTTCTACGCTTAAATGCAAGCAGCAGCAGCAGCAGTTGAAATTTACACAGATGATGTATTTCTGTTGGCGCTATAACAGCAAATACTAAAAACAGAATAAAATAAATATTTTAGTGGGGCCCTACAACTAACGTGATTTTTTTTGTGATAATGGTACGGAACCCTTCATGCGCAAGTCCGACTCGTATTTGGCCGGTTTTTTAGTATCTTTAAACCGAAATATGAGAGATAAATTGAAAGCAAAATTTTATTTTACAGACAGGATGCTTCTTTCACACAAAGATGCTCAAATTCTAATAACATATTTAAGACTAAAGTACAAAAATAGCTAGTTATTATGAACGAGAGTCTGTATCAACAATCTATGGAACACTTTGAGAGCAAAACTTATTTGATCTCTTCAAAAGAAGGTAGGTAGGTATGTCATAAACGCCAGCATTGTTTTGACAATAAAGTATATTTAATATGAATTTCAAACAAAAGGAAAGTTTATGGAGTGACTGTAATAACCTAGGTAAGTGTCTATTCTTTTCTTCATATTTTTCTTTTCGGTTGATGACCTCTATTTGAGTCAGGCAGGCGGAGCTTGCAACATGATTGGAGGATAACATGGAATCTTTGTTACTTCTTCCATAATTTTGTTAACCGACTTCTTTAAAGAGGAGGTGGTTCTCAATCCGACTGTATTTTTTTTTAATTTATGTCACCTCACTACTTTTTACTAGGTGAATCGATTTCGGTAGTTCTTTTTTATTTGAAAGCCGAAGCTTCTCATGTGGTCCCATTTTTATTTGGTGAAGATATGATGAACAACTTCGGAGATATATGACTGAAGTTTTCAATAAACAACGGCAAATCTCTCGGGATTGCTGCAATCGCATGTCTGTTTATTGTTTACACCATTTCATAGCATAACAACACGCCGACACGCTTTAAAAGAGTACGCAGATGTGTACAGTTCACCCTGGTACACTATCATTTCATCGCTTATGTTTAAGTTTTATTATATAACTAGCTGTGCCCGCGGCTTCGCTCCCGTCAACTGCTTACTCTACCCTACCTTACCTACCCTACCTGCCCTACCTACCCTACCTACCCTACCTACCCTACCTATCCTACCTACCCTACCTACCCTACCTACTCTACCTACCCTACCTATCCTACCTACCCTACCTACCCTACCTACCCTACCTACCCTACCTACCCTACCTACCCTACCTACCCTACCTACCCTACCTACCCTACCTACCCTACCTACCCTACCTACCCTACCTACCCTACCTACCCTACCTACCCTACCTACCCTACCTACCCTACCTACCCTACCTACCCTACCTACCCTACCTACCCTACCTACCCTACCTACCCTACCTACCCTACCTACCCTACCTACCCTACCTACCCTACCTACCCTACCTACCCTACCTACCCTACCTACCCTACCTACCCTACCTACCCTAAATACCCTACCTACCCTACCTACCCTACATACCCTACCTACCCTACCTACCCTACCTACCCTACCTACCCTACCTACCCTACCTACCCTACCTACCCTACCTACCCTACCTAGCCTACCTACCCTACCTAGCCTACCTACCCTACCTACCCTACCTACCCTACCTACCCTACCTACCCTACCTACCCTACCTACCCTACCTACCCTACCTACCCTACCTACCCTACCTACCCTACCTACCCTACCTACCCTACCTACCCTACCTACCCTACCTACCCTACCTACCCTACCTACCCTACCTACCCTACCTACCCTACCTACCCTACCTACCCTACCTACCCTACCTACCCTACCTACCCTACCTACCCTACCTACCCTACCTACCCTACCTTTGCTTTTTTTTTAAATTTTCTTTCATAAGAACCTTCTCCTAACAATAGAAAACATAACAAAAAAATAATTAGCGTAATCGGTCCAGACGTTCACGCGTGATGCCGTGACAACGGAAAACGGGTTTCATTTTTATATATATAGATAAAACTTAAACATAAGCTTAATCTATTCTGGCATCAGCTTTGTGCATTATATGTACTTTCTAAAGAACTTGCTCATTACGTACCACAACTAAAAAGTGAAAATAAAAATATTTTTTACAAAAAAATCGGCGGCCAATCTTAATTGAGAGTGATCGGCGTGGGACATTATATTGCAAAAGGTGTTTGCGAACACATTCGCAAGAAGTTTGCAGAATCATCACAGAGTTAATTTTTTGGATTCGATTTCTCAATAACATATTTTTTATGTATGTATGTATCTAAGTATATATTTTTATATATCTATATGTTAAATTGTTGTATTTATATTTCTTTACTTTATTTTTTTTCATTAAGTTGCACCTGCCATATTTTATCTCTGCACCACGCTAAGGCCGACTGGTAGAAAATGCCTAAGGCATTAAGTCCGCCTTTGTACTTGTACATAAAGTTTAATAAATAAATAAATAAAGCCGTGCTGCACGCACAATTTACACGTGTACACTCATTATGCATTTTAAGTAGTAGTCTATTCCGCGCGTACGGTTGTATGGAGTGTCGGAGGGGGGCCTGGTATAAGTAAATTGCTTGAACTCTGATGTATACACCACTGTTGATTAAATCTTCTTCTAAGCGTTGACTTGATGGAACTGCTGTTTATATTTATACCTGAAAGACTGACACTGACTTTAACCTCCATAGTATTCTAACTCCACATCACTTGCAAATCGAATCCCCAGTGTTCGCAACTTAAGATAAAACATCCCGTATCGTATGTATATCGAGTGACACGATACGTTATTCAGAGATACAGGTTGACGACCCCTGCTTGAATCAAATTTATACACACCACTCTTGAATACTGATGTCAGAGGGAAACAACCTTCGGGTTGTGTAAGAATAATTTCTTGGTGGTGTTTTGATGGATAAGTTACAAAGAGGAGAACGGATCAATAATATAGGTCTCTTAGAAGTGGCCCCACAGGATTTACCTTTTGGCATCTTCGTATAAATAGAATTACCATTTTTTAGGTTATCTTCTAGAAAATAACATGTCTGTCATTCAATGCTTAACGTAAAGTGAGAAAGTGGTAAAAAGTAACAGTATTCAACTAAGGAGTAAATTCGCTGCTGAGTCTGTGTTTCTACAACATTTCGGGGAGTGTGTGTTTTCATGACTTTGACGGGATATATCTCGCAAACGGTACGCTTGACAAAAATATGTTGTACGAAACAGTCTTTATTTTAAAATCCCTTTCCAACGATATCACACATGATGAGGTGGGGCAATGGGTGGGTGTTCTTAACTTTGGGCGGAGGGCGCCATATTCATTTGGACCCGAAGTGATGTGACGCCTATAAGCAGCGGACAAAGAAGACACTTTCGAAGAAACCTCTTATGTCAAATTATGATAAATAGTTTTGAAGTTATGAGGGAACAGATAAACATAATACATACATGTATACATAAATACAAACATACACAAATATCGGTCAAAAAACTTAACCCTGCCTTTTGCTTCGCCCTAGTCGGGTAGAATGAGGCAAATTCAAAGAAAAATCTGATTTCTCAATATATTGGTATTTGTTGGTAAAATATAAGTAATATTTAACATTATCACCAATCTTGAAGTTAACAAGTCAATGGGAAGTTAGAAAAATCTTCGGAACAAAACTTTGTAAAAAAAACTGACTTTAGTGGTTTCTCATTCTTTTGTTTTTCAATAGCATAACAGACATGTGGAAAGGATCCAAAAAGGAACGAACAATGATGATCACGATTGTGCATGAGTGTTGGCGAATTGAAACTGATTTTTTTTAAGCTCTCGCATTTTTCCTCACGAGCTATTCCATTACCAACGTTCGTGGTTTCCATAAAAGCTAGGCTTAAGCCAAGCAAAGTTTTTAAATTACCGAGATAGAAGAAATTACAAAATACTCAGGAATATAAATACTACATTTCTCAAAATGGGTCTTGTAGTTTAACCGTTAAAAAGATCAACCGTTTAGGTTCACAGCACAATTTCAAATTCAACTCTCATTTAGGTTAATTTCAAATTATATCCTGTGAGTGAAGCACCTAATTTTTTTTCTAAAATAAAAGCACTTTGGTGCTGTTTTATTAGCCCGAATATCACATAAAATATTTTGTTCATATATTCATTCATTCACTGTATCCCATCCAGTCTTGTCTTCGTTCGTTCATTCAATATTCAGTCAACTGAAAGCTTAGTTATTTTTAGAGACGTTTCAGTAAACAGACTGGCTGTTCTGTAGGAACTTCAAAAGGCTTTATTTAGACCTTTAGGCTACGGGAGCGAAGCAATGCGAAAAATGCATGGTTCTTCCAGGCTATAGGAGCGAAGCAATGCGAAAAACGCATGGTCCTGCCAGGCTACAGGAGCGAAATAACGCAAAAAATGCATGATCCTTCCAGGCTACGGGAGCGAAGCAACGCGAAAAATGCATGGTCCTTCCAGGCTACGGGAGCGAAGAAACGCGAAAAATGCATGATTCTTCCAGGCTATGGGAGCGAAGCAATGCGAAAAATGCATGGTCCTTCCAGGCTACAGGAGCGAATCAACGCGAAAAATGCATGGTACTTCCAGGCTACGGGAGCAAAGCAACGCGAAACAGCTAGTAATTTTAAGCTCATTTCAATGTTAATAACTTAATACATGAAGTGCCATATAAAATACCTAGGAGGCATTATGAATAAATGTTTACAGTTACATAAATGTTACATTTCCTCAAACTAGGTTATTTTCATAATGGGCTAGTAGGTGTGTGTGTGATTTTAAATGTAGATCTATAATATGTCTCATCCGTATTCCTGGACATTCAACAGGGATTTGATAAGGAATGGCACAATGGCCTCCTTTACAAAATTAATAAAAGCTTACCTCATAGCTATCACATGCTGATGAGATCATATCTCTCAGATAGACTATGCCAAGTGAAGGAGGCGGGTTCGACTTCTGGCTTTAACGACATAAGAGTGGGCGTACCGCAGGGATCCATCTTGGGACCCATGCTTTATATCCTTTATACGGCAGACCTTCCAACACTATCCGGCTTAACTACAGCCTCGCACGCTGACGACACCGCCATCCTGGCGTGTAACAATGATCCAGCTGTCGCATCAGATACCTTACAGCAGGTTCTTCACAAGATCAATGAGTGGCTTCAAACATGGAAAATCAAAGCCAGCACATCTAAGTCTGTGAAAGTCACCTTCACACTGAGAAGAGGTAACTGCCCACCTGTACAACTAGGAGGCACCAACTTACCGCATGAGGACAACGTCAGGTACCTGGGTATGCATTTGGACCACCGCTTGACATAGAAAAATCATATCAAGGCTAAACGAGAGGAACTCAACATTCGATATAGACACTGGCTGCTTGGTCGAAACAGTAAATTATCCACAGACAATAAACTACTTGTGTACAAAACTGTCCTCAAACCTGTCTGGATGTACGGCATACAATTGTGGGGTAATGCTAGTGACTCAAACATCTCGATGCTTCAGGGTCTGCAGAATATCATACTTCGAACGATAAGCAACGCTCATTGATTCATCACAAACAACGAAATACACCAACAGTTACAAATGAACACAGTTAAAGAAGAAATTCGGTCGACTGCGGAGAAATATAAACAGCGACTGTCTCGTCACCCAAATGAACTAGCAGTCCAGAAGAGTAGCTGTTCTCGCTGGAGGAAGCACTCTACAAGATATTGACCCGGGAACACATCTGATTTTAGTCAATGAAGACTGATGGCAGATAAGAAGGCAACAAAAAATATAAAAATAAATGGCTACTTTTTGTTAGTGTCAAGTGTGTGTCCCCCCCCTGCCAGCTAAATGTTTGCTTCTGAGTATGTGAAAAAAAAATCACGGCTGTAGTATTTATAACGAAATTAAAAAGCGAACTATCACAGCTAAGTAGGCTTAACAAGTTTACGAGTAATAGTCGACCAACTTATAAAATGTACTTGGAAAAGTAAAAATATTGTATATTGATGTATGGATAACAGTTTTCGAACGGTAAAGTTAATTTTGTCCCTTCGTTAGAGCAATGTTGAGTGCCATATTTTTTTTTAAATTTTCTTTATGCTCGCGCATGACCACTATCTCACCTGATGGTAAGCGATGTTGTGTTCGACGGTGAAGCACGCTTGCCTAGAAGTAATACCTATTTACTCTTGACTTAAAGACCCCTAGATTGTAGCTATCGGGAAACACAGACTCCGGTAGGGAATTCCATTCCTTAGATGTACGCATAGTAAAAGTGTCCTCAAAACGTTTTGTGCGTATGGGTGGGATATCCCATGTACCGATGACGCATCGCCGTGCGTGAACGTAATTAGGAATTTCGGTTTTTACTTTTATTATCTTTCACTGGTCGTCTCAGATAGTTTCTTTTTATTAATGTATTTTATGGTGTACAATAAAGCGTATAATAAATAATAATAAATAAATAGCCATCCCATCGCGATCCATCGTATAACTACACTAAACAACATTTTTATAAGTGAACTTTCAAACGCTCATTTACCTATTACTGTTTACTTATTTATTTGTTTATTACTCATGAATAAACTGTTCGCTCCGTTACTTGCCACTAAGGTTTCAATGGTTCGGAGTCACCCAGTCGACACCGGCTATCGCTGAAAACCAGCGCTGTGGCTCTGTCTCGCACACGAGTCCTAGCATTATGCTGAGCGATGACCGTTTTGCGAAGTTTTGACGCATATTTTGTAATGATTGTATTTAAGATTTTTGTTTTTTTTTTATGGTATGCGTCGTGCCTGGCGCAAATAAAAAATGTTTGTTTCTTTCTTTCTTTCTTCATCGGACTATGAGATTGAGGCTCTGTGTGCACTTGAACACTATAATATCGCCCGCATCAATGACTAGACCACGATTATACCACCACCACCAACACCACCATTACCACCATTTTATCATAGACAGTGATTGGCCAACGTTACCGAAAATTCGCCTTGGAGGACTATTATTATAACGTGCTGCCAGGCTAAAAATAACCTTATCTTTCTCCAGTTCAAATTCTACCAGTAGGTATATATTTGAAAGAGAGTTACCGCGGCCCTGCAACACACAACTGAAGGAACACAGGTGGGTTTTAGTCAGTAAATGTCTGACAAGCCCTTCCGCTTCACCCAGTCATTGGATGATTTCACACCCAAAAAAAAGAAATCTAATTTCATAAAATCTGTTGTGCTAGTGAGGAGTGATTGATTGACATACATTCAAACAAAAGATCTTTCACATTTTGTTGTATTATAGTAGTACTGATTTGTAGGCAAACATCCTAAACAAAGAAAGCGGTGTTGTAATGATTTTTTAAAAAAAATTTTTTGTATTTTATTATAGGCTCGCGCTTGACCACCATCTCACCTGTTGGTAAGCGATGATGTGGTCGACGGTGAGACACGCTTGCCTAGAAATAACCTATTCACTATTGACTTAAAAACTCCTAGATTGTAGCTGACACAGACTCCGGCAGGGAATTCCACTCCTTAGCTGTACGCATAATAAAAATGTTTCCAAAACGTAATATTGAAATTAAATTAATAATATTTATTTTTATATTATTAATAATATTTAAATTAGTAATATTATAATTTGTTTTCAAATTACGAGTACAATCTTACAGTCTTTTTACTAGGCTCGCATTTTACCAACAATTTTTTAGACAAAAAACAGCACAATATTTTATTCTTAAACTGTTTCACACCAAGAATCAATTTCAGTGAGAGGCCATTTTGCGTAACGATCCCATTGAAGGGATTTCAATTTCGGTGATTTGATCATAAAAACTCATTTGTTGAAACCATCTCATTGTTTCGATTGGCCATCGTTCGTTTGTGTTAAGATAACCCTTTTTCTCGACCGGGCAAAGAGAAATGGCAATTATTTGGTCGATTTTATTTTATTCTTTTCGCTTCTTTTTCAAATCGAAATGTTTGTTTTTATTCAACTTGTGTAACAGTATATTACATATTTAGCAAATAATACTAAACTAAATTTGACTTGGCTTGATAGTTTATCATTCCAGTATGATTTTATTTGAAATTACACCTTTTTTTGTTGCTCCTGTTAGGTTAAACGTTTATTTGTTTAGGTATTAAATGTCTGAGCATGTTTGTCACGCATGTAACAATGAATGTTCGTTGCACGAGTTACAAAACTTCCAAAAGATAGAATCAATGTCATTTAACACTACGATATAATAATGCTCTATCTAGCGATAAGGAATAATTCGGAAAAATAAATCAATGTAAATTACAGTTTTCAAGTTATTCAAAGGAAGTTAATTTATTTATTTTTTATAAATTTTATTGAACACTTATTAAATAATTACAGGACAAAATATTTTTAAAGATGAGTGTACAATGGGCGGGCTTATCGCACAGGGCAAACCACCAACATAAAACGATTAGAAACATATTTTTACAACGAACTCCTTCATACTTAAAATTACGCCTGTATTCTTCAAAGGGTAAGTACCAAATAATGCAAGTCACATAATATGTAAGAAGCGAAGCTACTATCAGCAATCGGGCAGAAATCAGACAGACTCTGGACAAGTCCTCCATTCGTCGTCTTCGTTCCTTCATTATTTTAAAACAATATTGCACAAAATGTGCCCGATGTTTTCCAGTTTACGTACAAATCTCTTCCACTCTGTGTCCTCTCACAAACTAAGACTTACAGCGGCACATACATTACTGTGCCCAATAAGACTGTAATAGTTCTGGTGTTAGGTGTTATTGTCGGACAAAAAGCTTCTGATTCAGAGGAATGACCTCTTGGATTGACCTTCGGGATTAGGGATGTGAAACAATGTAGAAGTTATGAGATGTTAGAAGTAAAAAGTTGAACATTAGCCGAGATGGTTACCTAGATATTACTGCCGGTAAGCTGTGTGAGAGCAGTGGTGGCCCAGTGGGAACGGCCGCGATTTACAAGTTGTTTGTCGTGGGTTCGGACCCAGGCAGTCACTTTGTGTAAATTATTTCATCACCACTGCTCACAAAACGGTGAAGGAAAACATCGAGAGGAAACGGCATGTCTTAAAACCAAAAGTTCGAAGACATGTGACATCCACCAACACGCACTGGGCCCGAGTGGTGGGCTCATACAGTGGAGGTCTGTATATTCCCAATAGTGGGAAGATTAAAAGGTTCATGATAATGATGAAGCTGTCTTCTGCTTTGGTAATTACAGGCACATGAGACATTTTAGCTTGATCTCGATCATAGTAACACAACTGCTATTTTTTGTAGTAGTAGTGGGGGGTTTCGCATCTGGTCATCACACTTGCTATCAGGTGGATCGTGAGGTTAGTTGTTAGTTACCCAGTAAAATAATATTGTCAAATTTGTAATGTTATATTTCTCGGCTAATCTTTTAAAATTCTGATAAGGTAAGCTTGATGCTTGGAGATGAAAATAGTATTCAATGAGAATTAGATGCAATTTAGAATTACTTGTTTGCGGAGTGTTAAAACTCCAAGAAGTGGAAATGACAATTATTTTCCGATAGCGAAGAACTTGGAAATCAGCCGTATCTTCCCCAATGTTAACGCGGGACTAGACGTGCGCCCGCAAGTTGCCAGAATATCAATATTGGACCTCCTTTGAGACAGTTTTGTTTGCAAAATATT
Source organism: Orthosia gracilis (assembly GCA_947562075.1). Taxonomy (NCBI): domain Eukaryota; kingdom Metazoa; phylum Arthropoda; class Insecta; order Lepidoptera; family Noctuidae; genus Orthosia; species Orthosia gracilis. The sequence continues at coordinate 30,184,286 of OX387274.1, read as the reverse complement.
TTTTGATTTTCTTATCCTATGTAGGTAGAGAAAAATTCTAACCATAAATACAATGTAAAAATATTTTCAAACATCCAAGTCGTTTTGGAAATGTATGCAAAAAAAGCGATATAATATCGTGCTGTTATTTTTTTTTTTTAGTAAATGTATTAGTCATACGATAAAACCATGTTTCACAAATAATGTACATGAATCAAATTTTTTTTCAGAACTTTTTCTCTCAGTTACTAAGTAGTAAGAATGCTTTAGAAAGTAACCGTTTTACCGCACTAAAGCGGAGTAAGGGCTTTAACACCCATTTATATCCTAACTTTTCTTTTAATAACTAGTCAGATGCGATTTTCTATAACGATGGACTTTTGTCATTTTTCTTCTTCCGATAAACTTTTTATTTACCTAATAAACAACTTTATACCATTCCCCCTCTAAAAAGCTTATTTTATTCACTGAAAACAGTGAATAAAAAGCACTTTTAATCACTGTTTTGGTGTTTGAATTTAGAACACACCAATACATATTCAACCTCCTACTCATTGGTATACAACCTCCTTGCGCATAAAATACTCGATACAAACTTCTTGTGCAAAGAATATTCGAATTTCAAACTCCTTCGTCGATTTAATTTTGTGTTTGTTTATATTTAGGATTTTGGTAATGATTTTATTTTGGTCTAGGATGTTTGGTGAATACCTATTTGGAATGTAATTCTAATATTAATTGCATTGGTGTTTAATTAATTATAATTATGTAACTTAACGGAGGTGGTCACTGGCGTCTGAAATACAGGTGCTGTTTAGGTAACTCAAACTCAAAGGCTCAGCTTCAATTTAATAAAAATGTGTAGCCCTAAGGTTTCTCATTTTCTGTAAATTTTGAAGGTAATAAACCATTTATTTATTTATTATTATTCCTTGTGCTTTTGGCTTAAATCCTTCTTTTTCTCGAAGTCATGGTATAAAATATAGTATGCAACTCTTGAATAAAACGGATTTATATCGAGGGCCATGAATCACTCGCGTCGTTCAGGATTCTAACACTTGAATCACTCGCTATGCTCGTGATTCAATCATCATGAATCACTCCCTACGGTCGTGATTCAGTTGTTAGAATCCTTCACTTGTTCGTGATTCATCTATGGCCCTCGCTTTAAAACCGTCCTTTATTCACTAGTTGCATAATATACTATTGTTGTTTTGTTATTTGAGTTCAATATTGCTTTTCTATAACGATGGGCAATTTTGTTATATTTACTTTATCGATGGTAAATTTATATAATAAACAACTTTGTTGCTATATAATTTGAGTTCAATATAGGTTTTCTGTAGGTTCTGTAGGTCATCATAAGGTGCTTTTCTCGTTTCTATTTGCAAAGGCACTTAACCCGTCAAAGAGTTTTTGATCAATCTATTATAGATACAATATACTAGGTTAGGTTAGGATTTAGGTATTTATAAAGATTTTCAGAATTTATTTTTAAGCGTCTTCCTAAAAAGGAGGAGGTTTCTCAATTCGACCGTATATATATATATTATTTTTACGTGTGTTCGCGGATAACTTCGTCGTTTATGAAAAGATTTTGATGATTCTTTTTTTGTTCGAAAGGAAATATCCCAAGGGTGATATCATGATAAGAAAACCAGGATCTGATGATGGGATCCTAGAGAAATCGATGGAACTCCTCAAATATTATAGGCATACATATAGCGATTTTGGTATTTTCATCAAAAATGCAATCATTTGCACTCAGAAAGTGTCATTTAGTAAAGTGGAACTGATGAAGAAGACCACAATAGTCACTGGAACTCCGAAATAAAACAATTTATCCGGGTCGTGTTTGCGAAAGCGAAAACTAACTTTCTTTTCCGAAGTCGGTGTCGAATAATGGAAAACAATGGGTACAAAAGACACCGACTTCAGAAAAGAAAGTTATTTTTTGTTTTGGAAGTCGGTTTAATGTTTTGTTAAATTTTTTTATTTTCCTCTTTTTAGTTTTGGTAGGCACCTCCAATTAACATGAAAATCATTTATAGCCAAAGTGTAACCAAATACTTGTAAAACACTTTTTTTTAGGAGTAAGAGTGGAGTTTCTTGACCGTTCTTTTCCATATCAAGCTACATTGCCAAAGGTTCGTTTACAACTGGGATCTGAAATAATCTAACCGGATGCAGTAGTGTACCAGTATTGTCCGTGGCACGACTGCTTATCCACGGATTAAGTCTTGCAGAGGGCAAGCGAAAACTTAACCTTGAAGATCGATCCCTGCGGCAGTTATTATTAAGCCATGAGCACCTCGTCATCGGTTAAAACAGTTGCGAAATTCGCCACATTGGAAAACATTAGGTAATTTTAACCTGTCTTTTCTTTTTCCCAACTAAAAAAGATAAAGGTGAATCTAAAAGGCAAACAAATCCGTGTTATAATTATCTTATCTTGATCAACCTTTTTAACCTTTGTTGTTATAAAGTTTTTCTAAAGGATGCAATACTCACTGTTGCTTTATTTTGAAGTTTCGCGAATTCAAATGTTTTTCGTTTTTATAATTTATTTTTATCGCCATAATTTGTAAAGACTTTTTTACATTTTGGTCGCATTCAAAAAGTGAATAGGGCTCTGACGTGATAAAAACGTTTTCCGCATGAACAATTGCACCAAGCTCTTATTTTTTAATAAAAGTTACTCGGAGTTTAACTGAAGATAACACAACATTCTTTTTTGAGATTGTTCTTAATTATATAGCAAGTTTTCCTTAAGATATTTTATGGCCATTTTATTAAAAGAAAATATAATGTTACGTGAATACTGTTACGTATATAACATGACAATGTCTTAGATTATGTGTGAACCAGTTACATAAGCTTCAGTGGTAACTAATCCAGTACTTTGGCAACCAATGGGCATAAAATAAAAATTAACCATCAATACCACCAAATACGAGTATGTAAATAGAAATCTATTGAAACTCCGTACTAAGCTATGTAGATCCAATTTTCAACACCCATGTACAAAATTCGCCAGATAACTTTAAGGTCAGCAGGTAAACTTAAACACCCAGTTAAAAAAAAACAAATAAAGCGGTGAGTTTTTTGTTTTTGTGCTCACTCCATAAATTATTATTATAAGTCTTATACGTGAGGATTTGTAATTGGCTTTCTGTTGACTATGGTTTCCTTTTTTTGTCTGTATCGATTAGCTGTAAGTCCTCCACGAACTAAAATAAATAAATAAACATTATATCGACAGTCGACAAAATACCATCCACACTAGCACATCCCTACACATTTAAACAGTGTTTTACGCTTCTACGAGTAGGTGTGATGCTAGCAAAATGCGAAAAAAACTGAGCTCCAAAATGAAATGGCCGGCGCAGATTTTCATTTTATTTTAGCACATTTTGAAAAGCACCAAAACGAATGGTTGTTGTTTGTTATTTGAACTAAATCGGTATTTTTATTATATCCTGAGTTTAGTGCAATATTTTATGCCACAGAATTGTGTGCGAAATGTGTAATGGTTTTATCTCGCGCATTTTTTCGGTAGCGGGTTGAAATTAAATACAGACAACAAAAAAGGTTTTGCAGCAATTGCGAAAATGTATTGTTTTACTCGAAAGTGTGTTTCAATTAATCTTTTCTTATTTTAGACCCAAAATATTTTTTTAAGATGGTTCTGCTTGATTTTACACTACTTGGTACTTATACCTACGGGATGAGTTTTCAAGAGATTTTAAAATCATCATCAACTGGCTCGATTCCTGCCTAACGAAATATTTATTTTCAAAAATCGGGCTTTAATCAACTTTCAGTGTTTGCCGCTATTCCATGAGGAATCAGATTTTTTTCGAAGTTTGTATTTGGCCATCCACGCGCACTTGGAAAACTCAACCCGTATAGTGTTCCCAAAAATATCATTTGTGTTTCCAATATCGCTATGGTATCGGTTTCATGTTTTATTCAAACCTCATCGACTTCTGTCATTGTGTGTTTGTCGAATGATCGCGTTTGATGGCATATATATTGCTTGATTAGGTAACTACAATAACCCCTGGTTTCTGTCGACGAACATTGACAAATGCAAGTCGAGTGATACGAAAGGAACCACAGCAGTTAAAGGACGTTTGATAATTTTACCTTTTACCGTTTGTGAACATTTTCATTCTGGAGTGTGGGTCGAAAAAGCTATCGAACAGAAAAGTGGTAGGCATTCTCGCCTCGCTAGTTAGTGGTCGCAAATGATGAGCTATGAAAACTTTTAAGAGGGTTTTCTAGACTTGACTATCTATGCCTTGTCCTCTTTCCCTTGCCCTCATCAACATAGTGACGAAGATTGATGTAGCTGACAATTGATTGACTGACGGTATCAACTATTTATTATATGCTTTATTGTGCACCTTAAAATACAATTATGAAAAGAAACTTAAAATTAATACACATACAATGGGCAGCCTTATCGCATTCCGCGATCTCTTCCAGGCAACCTGGTATGGACAGTAAAGACGGAACCACACTTACGTGTCGTGGCGTGGCGTGGCGCGGGATCCACCAATCAAACGACGCTGTTACAGCCTACGTCATAACGTAACGAGTTTTTTAGCCAATTAACTGCGTCGGAAGACGCCACGACACGCCAGGAAGGCGCCACGTAAGCGTGGTTCCGTTTTCATTTTCCTGACATGAAGTAGGGTTGTCATTGATGTGACAATAACATTGTTAAAATGCTATATTATCTATATCTATACTTATATATAATACAATAATATTATAAAGAGGAAAGATTTTTATTTTTAAACCGACTTTCCAAAAAGGAGGAGGTTCTATGTTCGACTTCATGTTTGTTTTATTTTCTTTTTTGTGTATTTTCACCGATGTCTCCGTCAATTCTGGACGGTTTTTTTTTTTGTTTTTTTAGAATATGTTTCGGAATTGGTCCCATCTTAATTTGGTGAAGATCTGATGAAGAACTTCGGAGATATACAACAGAACTCTTCAATAAATAACGGCAAATCTCTCGAGATTGCAGCAATCGCATGTTTGTTTATTGTTTATACTATTTCATAATATAACATCACACCAGTACGCAAAAAGGGGTATGCAGTTGTGTACAGTTCACCTTGGTACAGTTCTCAATTCTCCGGTTATGTTCAAGTTTCATGGCATTTGTGTAATCTATTCTGGCATTATAAGTACCTCACTAAAGGCAATTCGCTTAATAGGTACAACTAAAAAGTGAAAAATAAAAAACATACCTATTTACAAAAAAAAAAAATACTACCGACTTCCAACTAAAAACACTACAAAGTGAAAAATAACTTTCTTTTTCGAAGTCGGTAACGAAAAAAATAGATACCTACCAAAGACAAAAAAGTAAAAGTTAGTAAAAGTAGAAGTTTTTGTAAAAAAGTTTTTTTGTATGTAACGAATAAACTTAAAAACTACTGGACCGATTTCAAAAATTATTTCACCGTTGGGAAGCTACACTATCCCTGGGTGACATAGGCTATATTTTATCCCTGTATTCCCACGGGAACGGGAACTACGCGGGTGGAACCGCGAGGCGTCCGCTAGTAATAGATACACAGATAAACTATCACAACTGTGACAATATGCTTGCTCTAACTCATCGTCAAACGGTCTGCTGTGCGTCAATCATGTAGTGTCTAGATATGCTAATAGCGTTATTTGTTTGTCTAAATATAATGTTTTGGCACTTGGTTTCTTTTACAGAAAAAATAGGTTCGCTATGAGAGGAAAAGAAGACCAAAGAATTGATGGATGGGCTATATAAAAGACGACATATGGTTGGAAAGTGGGTGACGAGCTGAGATGACGACTTAAGTTTACTTCAGCCGAAATAAGGCCACTGCTGGATATATGCCTACCTATGCGTCACCATATCTACTAGTCCTGTCCCAAGACCACCTCATGGTCAAAAAGGTACACATATTTGGAATTCTGGGAATAAATTATTCTGATATTGAGGACGGACAGTGATTTTATAGAAGCTTAAATCAAACACGTTCGAATTATGTAAGCATGAAAATAATGTAGATATTGTTCGCCAAAAGGGTTCACAATTTTAGTTATGAATCCTTTCGAAGACAGACAAAGAAAACACAACTAAAATTGGTTCTGAGAGGCTTTGAGAGGAAGACTCTCATAGCCATCCTAATTTTTCTGTAAAAGAAACCAAGTGCCAAAATTTGCTTTTCTTTAGCATTATAACCAATTTGTTAGGTATAACTGTATTGCCATATACATAGGAACACTAAATTTAAGCTTTGCTTCGCTGATGATTTTCAAATTATCCTCTCTTGCCTAGCCTTTTCCCAACTATATTGGGGTCGGCTTCCAGTCTTACCGGATTCAGCTGAGCACTAAGTGTTTTACGTGGAGCGACTGCCTATCTGACCTCCACAACCCAGTAACTGGGTAACACGGTACCCTTTTGGCAAGACTGGTGTCAGATCTCAAGCTTCTGACTACCCGTAACGACTGTCAAAGATCTTCAAATGACAGCCGGGACCAACGGAAAAAATTATGTAGCGCTGAATTTTCGCTGGATTAATATTGTAACAAAATGAGCCTAATTCATAAATGTAGTGCTTGCCCCGTTTCTAGCACCCTTCATCTACATATGGTGACAAAGAGCGAAGTAGCTGCGACTTGATTGACTGACGGTGTCAACTATCACAACTGTGACAATATGCTTGCTTTATAACTCACTGACATTGTGTAGTTATGCACTGTAAGCTAATAGTATTTTGTTTTGCCTGACAATACAAAAATGACTTAAGGGCAAGACTTGAGGACTACTGAGATAGGCTCTTGAAGAAAGGATCCGATGAAAATATATAAAGTAATATAAAAAGACAGTTTCTTAATATATTAAGAAAAAGACTTAGGAATGAAATTATAGCTAGGTCTGAAAGTATTACGCTGAACACATAGCCTAACCTCAACGAAATTGCAACCGGTTGGATTCTGGCTTAAGCATCCAGGTGAAAACGAATCATTAACGACATAAAGCTATGTTTTAATCCGTGGCATTTTAAAAGTAAAAAATTACATAAATAGTAAAACAAAAAACAATATATTCGGCAGCCACTCGTGGCGTCGGGGAACCGCGCCAGACGAAAAAAGCCGCCTTCAGTAGTACCGCTCCAATACTGGATTACGGGCTGAAACAGCACTGCAGTAATTTTCGTAGCAAAACTTAAGCCGTTGAAAAAAAATTACGGAACCCTTTGTAAAATGCACGGAATCATGAAGTCTGCAGGCACACAAGGGGGCATGCGCCCTGCCCGTACGGGTTGCCCGGTGTCCGGCTTCTAATGACTGATATGATACAGACAAAGAAATTACTCATCAAAACCATGTTAAAGTCTTAAGATATCAGAGAAAGCGAAACTCCACTGAAAAATTAGGAAATAACTTCGACACATACCAGTATTCATAATATAGTACGCTTACATGATCGGCGCTATATTCGCGAGGCGACACGATCGCACCCAAAAAGATAATACAAGTTTAAACTTAAAAGTTTGGCTAATAAATTCACCAAATAAAATCGATATGTTCATTCCACCACAATTCTCCTGTAATGACATTCTGTCATCAGAATTTTTCACTAATGTTGTTTTTGTTTTCTAACATAATTTAAGTACTTACTAATACTACCGATAAGGGTTTATTTTAAGGAAAAATCAAAAAAATTGTATGTCGTTTTTGTGGCAAATAAACACTTTTTCTTTATTCTTTCTTTCTTTCTTGCCAGTCGAAATTTGAAAATTCGAAAAAATGTAAGTCTTGGAGCGTTTAAACTACAAGGATCAAAGTCGTGGAGAAAAGCTACTAAATAACAATGTAGCAAATCTACCTATCTAAGCTTGCCCCATTTCCACCCTTGATTTCAATATATCTTGTCGAAGAACGACGTTGCTGACACTTGATTGACTAACGGTATCAATTATCACAACTGTGACGACATGCATGCTCCATAACTCATCATCAAACATTCTGCAGCGTTAATTTCTAGAAATTTACAAAGGTACTTGACGTTTGCATCTACATAAGGGATAGGTAAGGTCTTATCTAAGAGGAGTCTTGTGGCTCATTTTAGCAGATATATAGATGCTGTAAAATGTTTTTCTTTTGATTTGTAAAATTAGGATGATATCTAAAAAAAATATTAATCCGTCAGTGATATTACCTAAAATATTGGTTTTTATCAATTATTATTCATTTGATAAATTAAAAAGTACGACTTCAACATTATTTGATAATCTCACTGACGGACTAAATAGAATTATTTTTTTTTCTACCCAGGAGACATCCTTTTTCATTGTATCTTCTCGATCAAACACACTACATTTCACTTTCTACACCGAAGACTATTCGATGTGATATTAGTACTACTTGCCAATCGTTACATGCACTGGTCAAATGTATCTCGGTATAAATAAACCTTTACTTTTTTATTTTCGTTTTGATTAAATAATTAATAGAATCTACTCAAATGATAGACCAGAACAGTTCTGTCAATAACATCATTCAAGTGCTGGATCTGGGTTGTGCAATGATCAGAAAGGAGGCCATGTCATGTGGTAATGGAACCACGCTGATAAAAACTCATTCTTAGAATATATTTACCTAGAAAGCGGAAAAAAGAAATCTAGCAAACGTTATTTTCCTTTACTGAGCCAAATGCCTAACATTCTCAGATAGGGCAACTTAAAAAGATTAATCTAGGACAATTTATTTTTGGCCTTAACAAATTGTTAACGGAACAGTTTTGGCGCCTGGCACGACTAGGGCCGTTTAAGTGTCCATATCTCAAAGGTGTTTGCTGGTAAAGGTACTTTGAGCTGGGCTAGAAATGAGATGTGTTAAGTTAACGGTAAAGCTTACCTACTTGTAGTTTATGAATTTTGTGTCTTAACAAATGTTTTCTTTCATAAACTCACGCCTTTATCCATGTAGGTAGGCAGAAACAAATGAATGCCTTCTGCTACGATCACTACTTACTCCTTTTCCATCGTTTAAGTTCATAAAAGCAGCATCTATGAAAAGGCATTTGTCTTGCAAAGGCTTTATAGTACGTGTACACCGAGTCATCGACCCATTTCGGGTCGGAAATCACCGGACGACTGTCTTTGTCGGACGTTGTATGATCTTTTAGAAAATTCGTGGTCTGCAACAGCTATATCCATTTCCGATGCAACTCCAGCCCATAACCGTTTTGCAATATCTCTATTTTTTAAACTTTTTGAATGGTTGTCCCACAGTTGTGGCCTATTATAAATGCAACTAATAAATTTTTAATATTCATTTTTTTAATACGCTGCTTTAAGGGACGTAGTAGCCGGCAAACTGGCGAGAAATCCATCGCCTTGCCGGTTAGTCAACCATTTTCGGGCGTCATCAGACAATGTTGGTTGGAGTAGTGTTCGCGCTTTCTATCTTTTACATGCATTTGATTCGATCGGCCGAGTTTAGTCGACGACGCGGAGACGCCCGATCATACTTCGGCCGATAACGGATTAGGGCATGTTCACATTAGGTCGGACTGACAGTTTTACCCATGTTTTACCGAATCAACAAAGCTGTCGGATGCAAATTGGAATATGTATTTCAATAGCGCTGTTCACATTAGTGCGACTCGATAAAACTGTCGGCTACGACAGATTTACCGCACATTCAGCCACGATTTCCATCGGTTCGCATATAATATTGGCATACTGCTTTCTATAGCGCCGTTTACACTTGTCGGCACGTAGAGGCGAAGCCACTCGCCTGCCAGTCACCCACCCGCTCTCGCCATAAGTTTCACCGGCGTGCACTGTGTGGCTGAATGTCCAGTAAATGTGTCGTAGCCGACAGTTTAATCGGGTCGGCCCAATGTGAATAGCGCTATTGAAATACATATGCCAATTTGCTTCCGACTGAACTTCCGACTTCCGACGAAACTGTCGGTCCGACCTTATGTGAACCCGCCCTTATTTTCAGGTAGGTATCCCATATGGTACATGTTTAAATACATGTGGTTGATCAGTCTGATTAGAGTTACGGACAATTATGAAAGTAGAGATAACTTCATTCTCTCTTGATGCTATTTGCGCTGAGTTAAAAATTATTCAAACTCTAAATGAACACACGAAAAAGGCTGATTCATTTAGTGCTGTCCTCAGTAAAGTAAATAAATTAATCAAGCTTAAAATGCAAAGCACAATGCTTCTGTGGTGCGAGAATCGAGTTAATTATTTACATAGTTTAACTTTGCGCCAAAGATGCTATTTTCATACGACAAAATCTTCAAAATAAGATTTCATTTTAGTTTATATCAATATTGCCAACTGTTTTCAGCAATTATTAAAATTGAAACTCTGTTATATATTTATTTATTAAAATTTTATGCACAAGATCAAATTCGGACTTAAGGGCCTACATACGCTTTAGTGCCGAAAAACGGTAACTTTCTAAAGCATACTCCTTAGTAACGGCTAGGTTAAAAGGTTTGAAAAAAAACATAGATTTATTATTGTTTCATGTATATTATTTTTTAAACATAGTTTTTTCGTATAACAAATAGTTTTGCTTTAAAAAAATAATTAGCAACACGATATCTTTCGCAACTTTTGGATACTCCTCCAAAACGACTTAGATATTTAAAAATATTTTTACACAGAAAAAATGATGGCTGGAATTTCTTCATAACTGAAATAGCATGTAAATCAAATAATATTTTGTGAACAAAACTGTTCAAAAGGATGTTCAATATTGATATTTTGGCATCGAGCGGGCGCACGGCCAGTACTGCATTTACATTGGGGCGTATATATCGCCTTAGGCTTTTTCTACCAGTAGACCTTAGGCTATGTTTCTTTTACGATTGCTACTAGTTACCTACTCTTTACACTCGATGAATGAAGTGATTACACGTTTTCAGAGCTATTTTTAATTTGAGTTATCTATGGCTAGGCAGTCTTTATCATAATCAATGATGGATTTGACTGCTTTACTAAAACTATAATAATAGTAGAGTAAATAATAGTATCTAACAGTTTAACGAAACAAGTAAAATATAAAAAAAATTAAAACCCTCGACACATTTTTATTTCATGCAACATAATTAATTTATCTAGTAGTAGACACGCTTCGATCGGCAATCTATTGAACACGTAATTATGACACGACATCTTGCGAACACCCCGATTCAAACAGTAAAACGCCCCTAACTTTAGAACGGTTGAACCGATTTCCAACAAATATCAAATCAAATCAAATAATTTATTTCAATAAAAACGGAAATTGTAGTACATGGGCATATACAAAGTTTAATAAGAAATTCAATAAATTCAATAAGGTGGGTGAAGTTCTGCTTTCCTAGCTAGGTTACAGAGTAACCTGTAATAAGGAATAAGATAAATATAACTAAGAACACTCTCGATACAGTCACCTTTCAAACAAAAAATTAAATTAAAATCGGTTCATCCGTTTACGAGCTTTGATACCACAGACAGATACACAAATATACAGGTACACACGCCAAACTTATAACAACCTTCTTTTCCGTCGAGGGTTAAAAATATACTGTTTTGTCATCATTTCAACTGAAAGACGTCCACTTCTGGACATAGGTCTCCGGAAGCGTCACCGCTTGACATCTTTAGTGTTTGCATTTAGCAATTATCCGTGGTCTTCACCAGGTCATCGGTCCACCTTGTGGGTGGTCAGATTGATACTGATGTCAAAAAGTACAGATAGCTAGGTACAGAAAAATGCATAGGCTATACTTACAAAGTACTTCGCAAGATCCCATTCTGTGTAGCCGAAACTAAACTAGACACCATTGGGTTTTCTGATACAGGATTTCTTAGTACAAGAGCCAGGACTGCAATGATATTTTTGTACTGAAGAATGTTAAATCACTACATAATTATATAAAAAACTTCGACTTCCATATGAGAAAACTACAAAGTGAAAAATAATTTTATTTTTGGAAGTCGGTGTCTTTCATAGGTACCATGTTCTTTCCGTTATGGACCTAATAGGCAAGTAGTTTAGTAAGTTACCTTAACGCCAGAATAGATAACCCGAATATCATGAAACTTGAACATTATCGGTGAAATGAGAGATCTGCGTACCCCTTAACAGCATACTGGCGTGATGTTATGTTATGAAATGGTATAAACAATAAACAGACATGCGATTGCAGCAATCCCGAGAGATTGCCCGTTAGTTATTTAAGAGTTCTGTCGTTTATCTTTGGAGTTCTTCAACAAATCTTCACCAAATTAAAATGGGACCAATTTTGAAACATACTCTTTCATACAAAAAAAGAATTTTCAAAATCGGTCCACAATTGACGGAGATATCGGTGAACATACACAAAAAAAAAATACATACAAGAAGTCGAACATAGAACCTCCTCCTTTTTGGTAAGTCGATTAAAAAACTACTGAACGGATTTTCATGCGGTTTTCATCTATAGAAAGAGTGAGAAACGACGAACGTTTTTTGTGTATAATTTGTCACGGGCAAAGCTGGGGCGGGCCGCAAGTAAAACATAAAAAAAAAACACAAGGAATGTCTTTCATTCACTCCGCTCCGCTTAGCATCGTTCGTAAAGCGCTATTTAGCAACATTTATCATTGTCAGGGTGTGACAAACGGTGTTTAGCTATGCCCCCATCTCCGACATCATTGTGTTACTTAATTAATTGCGCTAATAAAGGTGAGACAAGGGGTTTTAAGTGTGTTCACTTCGTTTTGTTGTTTTATCTTCTGGACAGGTACAGTTCCAGTTTTTATTTTCTAAAAATGAGTGGTTACATGATTAGGAGAACTGTATGAATCAATCAACCTAATGTTTTTTTTGTGATCATTATCTAATACTAGCTGTCCCACGCGGTTTCGCTCCCGTCTTCTGGCTACCTACCTACCCATCTAAACCGTTTATGCAGCGCACGCAACGGAAACTCTCAAAAAGGAATATTTTTGCCCGTTTTTGCTACATTTTTCATTTATGCTCCGCTCCTATTGGTCGTAGCTTAATGTTATATAGCCTATAACCTTCCTCGATAAATGGGCTATCCAACACAAAAATATTTGTTTAATTCCAACCAGTAGTTCCTGAGATTAGCGCGTTCAAAAAAACAAATTAACAAACTCTTCAGCTTTATAATATTAGTATAGATTAATATTGCAAAGATCTAAAATTGTTTAAAGCAGGTAAGTCTGGAAGTGATCCAATTTGAGTGAGTGGGTGAAATGAGTATCCAACTATGAAAATTATGATATCAATAGATATCTAAGGCCGGCGAAACCGCGGGAAAAAGCTAGTCTTCTATACTACATGTAGAAACTTATTTAAAATATTTCCACTAACATTAAATTCTATCTACTACCAAACTCATTATTAAAATAATGGCAATGCAATAAGTATTCAGAGCACTCACAAAAAGCTTTCAAAAATTTATCCAGACACGAAAAATACGACTTTCCATCGGCGATGATCTAAAAGATTTATGAATATCAAAATGGCAGACCAGCACCTTAAAATATTGCCCGAATCCGCTTAAAAGTATTTAAAACCAGAGCTTAAGCGAGACTATTGAAAAAGTTTCAATTTTGGAACGGGGCCTGATTTAAACTTGAAAATTAAAAAATGTGATAAGCATTTTTGTTTATGAATAAAACTAAGTTAGATAACATAGCTGATGAAATGTGGGACCCACTATAGATGCTAACCTACATACGAGTATATCTCTGCTTACCTCTTCGGGGAACAGGGAACCACCAAACAGGCATGTTCTTATGGATGTTTTGCATTTACCCTTGCTTTCTTATCACCCTGCGTTTAGCAGTTTCTTTTTTTTACGTTTGATGGGTTTGCTCTTGATTCTAGTCTAGGTCATAGGTTACAGAGACAAAGTCGACGATGGAGTGAGCTTACCCAGAAGAAGCCTGTTTACTCTAACTTTGAAGAGATTCGGATTGAATGCGTTCGGAAACACAGACGCAGGTAGTGAGTTCCATTCATTCGCTGTGCGCATTATGACGGATGTTTGGAAGCGCTTGGTGCGAATTGGTGGAATGGCAACAAGCCGCTCAATAAAGTCGAGCATTGTTTGCTCGTCGGGACACGTGACCAAAGAACTTGAGTATTCGAGCTTGGACTATGGCCGATAGATGCCGAGTTCTTGAAGAATGGACATCTTGGTGCAAAATTCGGTCCACGAAACATAATATCTGTGGTGAATTTAGTAAACATACTAAAAATAAACCAGTTGACAACCGGTTTGGTACTTCAAGTCCAGTAGCACTTAAAGTGCATATTAAGATGCTATCACAACGGCTACTTAGCTGTACAATTACTTTATTAAAAACTTTTTTATGATACAGCCTGATGTTTTTGTAAATGAGTTTTGCCTGTGGTGCTGTTTTCTGTAGGGATATTGCGTCTAAAGGGTGTGTTTAGGTAACGAGCTCCGTTGCGCTGCAATGCTGTTAAAGAAAGCATTTTTTGTTAAAAGAACTATTCAGCCTGCCTTCCTTGGGTTTGCTTGCCGTGTGGATTTATTTTTGGAAGTAGTCTGTGCCAAGACTACACATATACGGATTTCTACTGCACAATACTTGATGTTGATTGTTATGAACGGGGGTATACGCCCCAATGTAAACGCAGTACTAGCCGTGTGCCCGCTCGATGCCAAAATATCAATAATTATTGAACCTCCTTTGAACAGTTTTGTTTGCCAAATATTATTTGATATACAAATGCTATGTCAGTTATGAAGACATTCCAGCCATCAATGTATCTGTGTAAAAATATTTTTAAACATCCAAGTCGTTTTGGAAGAGTGTCCAAAAGGTGCGCAAAATATCGTGTTGCTAATTATTTTTCAAAGCAAAACCATTTGTTATACGAAAAAACCATGTTTAAAAATAATGTATATGAAACAATAATATTTTTTTTTTCAAACCTTTTAACCTAGCCGTTACTAAGGAGTATGCTTTAGAAAGTTACCGTTTTATGGCACTAAAGCGGATGTAGGCCCTTAACAGAGTTTTGTAAGTTACAGTGTTTTTCTTTTTCCCAAAATATCCTACTCTTTGAAGGAATAATGTTTATTTTAATTTGTGCAATGCAAAATCTCACCTTCTTTTTAAGTTTTAAACACTCTATAGGTTTACTCATTTTAATCCTACCCATTTAAAAATATAATATTAAAATTAATTAAAGAAATTATAAAAGTAAAAATCCCAAATGGGTTCGTTAATCAGTGCTAATAAAAACTGAATTCTGGACTTATCAACAATCTTCATGGTGTATTAAATTATTGTTAACGGTAACTTAAAGGTATGTTTGTAACAGTAATTATGTTTTGCACCCAAATATGGATATTCTACGGCATTATTGGTACAGACATGATCTGCGATCTTCAATCTGCATGTGATTATGTGCTTTATTGCCATGTTCAGAAGAGTTTCAATCAAGTTGTGAAGAGGAAATTACTTGCATGTTATGTTAATAGCCAGTTCCTAATGTTGATACCAGGGATGTAATAGATATGAAATTTCGGATATAGTAATACAAATATCGGATACGGTTCATCATCATCATCATCATCAGCCTATTAATGTTCCCACTGCTGGGACACAGGCCTCCTCTCTGTGAGAGGGAATGGGCCATAATCCACCACGCGGGCCCAGTGCGGGTTGGTGGATGTCACATATCTTCGAATTTTTGGTTCTTAGACATGCCGGTTTCCTCACGATGTTTTCCTTCACCGTTTTGAGAGCAGTGGTGATGAAATAATTTACACAAAGTAAAGCGCCTGCATGGGCTCGAACCCACGACCTACAACTTGTAAGTCGCAGCCAATACCACTGGGCCACCACTGCTCTCAATATCGGATACGGTTACAGATATAAAATTATTTCGGATTATCCGTTTCTTTCGGTTACGGATATTAGATTAAACAAACATGCAAGTGACGCACATGGCTAGTGTGTCGGCTCGGCCAGGCATCAAAACCTGTCATAACGTGTCTCATTTAGTCTCCGCACCTATCCGAAACTTTTATATCGTAGTCGGTTACGGTTACGGAGCACCTTTACATTCCTTTTTGATACCATCTGAATTTGACCATTATCTCACCTGACGGTAAGCGAGGATGTGGTCGACGATGAAGTCCGTTTGCCTTTTAGTACGTGTACAGCTTTTGCACAGAAAATATGTCAAACGCCCATTTTTATTCCTCAGTTAAACGTTATCAGGCTATTGAAAAATCGGCCCTTAAAATTATAACAGACTTCGCTTCGATAGCTGGTCGTGTTTTAATTAAAGTATCGCCATGTTTAGTTAGTTGTAGCATTTTGCATACAGGCACTCTTCATAATTGGCCTAGCTCTTTCCTATGAGTGCAGGACTTGACTTCCAGTCTCACCAGAAGCAGATTAATATAAGTATTGTATATGATCAGAATGTCTAAATTTGATCTCCACAATTCAATAACTGAGTTGCTTGTTACTTTTAATGCACAAGATTACTCGCCAGCGCCACCGGCCTCGCTGATCTTAATGGTCACGAGCACAAATTCAAAGCGAATGGAGTTGGGGTTTGATGCCCAGTAGCTGTGTGCTTTAGTGAAATATTACTGTTGCATCCTGCAGTCTGGATTTGTGTTCGGTTAATCATCATCTTTCTGCCCTTATCCCATGTTACTTTGGGTCGGCGCAACACGTTTTCTTCTTCCATACCGTCCTGTCCCCTGTCACGATGTTACTGACTCCCTTTTCTTTCATATCACTCCTCACACAGTTCATCTATTTTTCTTTGGCCTCCCTCTGCCTCTCCATCTATCCGAATTTATATTCATAACTCTTTTAGTAAAATGCATTTCATCCCTCCTCATCACATGACCATACCAGGTCACACGGTTTCCCTTCAACCTTTTCTGTCACTGGCGCCACTTTCAAACTGCCTCTAATATACTCATTTCTCACTTTATCAAATTTGTGCCCGGTTAATGATGCTAATAATTTCTCATTCTGGGGGGCTAACTTCATTCTTTTAATCAGTTAATAAACATCCTCAAGATTATTATAAATAAGGCCTATAATGTGAATGGCGGCGAGACGTCGCTTTTGCACTTCTGTTTTTATCTTTAAGGAATACAGGTTTTAGAGAGAAACCGTAGAGTTTCTTGCCGATTCCTTTCCATAAAAAGTGATCAATTCAAACCGTGTAGGTACTAACTTCAAGCTTTTGGTGATTCCTAAGTAGAGTTTTATGTGAAATACTTACTTTTGTGAAATAGTTTAATTATATTTTGTATTAGATACTCAGCAATTTGGGGCTGAAAAATAAACAAACTACAATATTCGCAGTTAGTTTATTTTTTCACCGAGAATTATTTACAAAATCCACTCTACCCCAGACGTTATCAATATGAATCTGCCAAAACAACTGTCTGTACGTCTAGTCCCAGTGTAGGTATCCCTCGTTATGCCAAGCGATTAACTTCTAACTGCATCAGAATGCCAGAATGAATGGCAAACTTGACATTTTGTATACTCTGTATTCGTGTTTATGCGTAGGGTAGAATGGGTATTATTATGAAGATACCTATGCATATTAAGTTGGTATTATATTCAGAGTGCCTTTATATTCTAATAAGGTAAAATTGTTCGTATCAAGGTACTTATATTTCTAAAAGATGTCTAATCCTACCTGAATTAGTCTGAATGTAGGTACTTAACCGATTAATAAAATACTTTTACCGATAAGCTACTGTTTTTTTTATCCTGGAATAATCACGGTACTGCAGACTACAGGATGCAACAGCAATATTTTGCTAAAGCCAACACCTACTGAGAAAACACAACACAAACCCCGACTCTACTCGCTTTGAATTTGTGCTGGCGACCAATAAGATCAGCGAGGCAGTGAAAGACTAATCTTCACAGACATACATCTAAATAGATAACGCAAGTCCCTCCATCTATATGAAAACCAAGCGTGCCACTTTTTCACAAACAATTTTAAAACAAATTTAGTTACCAATGAAAGAAAACATTTCCAATGCCTCGGTCAACTATTTCTATACATTCTTTCGGTGGATTTTCGGTGCCGATAATACTAAATGAAAAGCTCAGATTACGATCATTTATCGTAACTTTACTCCGTTTTTTGTCACGCGAAGTACTTACAGACGCGTTATCTAGTTCGATGCATGTCTGTGCTAATCTTCGATATGCTATGGGGGCGAAGTCGCGGGATAAGCTAGTTAAAATATGCATATTCTACAGTTTGTATTTAGAAGTTTTTCAGTGAACTGTAATTATCCACGCTTTTGCCTATTTTGTCTCAATTTATATTATAAACACGTTTTAATTGCTTGTTTATATGTTTTTTAAATGTTGTAATTTCTGGAAGTACATCAAATGAATTTGGTGGACCGATGACCTGGTTAAGGTTGCGGGAAGGCGATGGATGTGAGACACACAGGATCGGTCAATGTGGCGACGCCTGGGGGAGGCCTATGTCCAGCAGTGGACGTCTTTCGGCTGATATGATGATGATGATGATGACATCAAATGAATGAATTTAACTGTTAGTGTTTGTAATACTTTATATCTATACGTAGTATAGTATTGTTAGTCTAGCTGCACCGTCCTAACGTGAATGAATGAATGAATGTATGTATGTAAATATTGTAAAACGCTTTTTTTGAAGAGTAATTGTAGAGTTTCTTATCCGTTCTTCTCCTTAACAAGCTACGTTTTCAAATGTACGGTAGAATCAATTATTATTACTTTTAAATTTAAATTTTTGACGTTCCAAAGTGCCGCTTACTGGCCTAATTGAAATAAAGAATTATGACTGTGACTTTGACTAATCTTTTATCGATAGACAACTATACTGTCGGAAAAATGGACGATTCTTGTGGATTGAACGAAGCCGCGGGCAAAGAAAAAAGATATGCATAGTAAAGTAACTCAACTAAACTTTAGTTGGTATTATATTCGGTGTGGTTTCATTTAAATTATAAAGTTTTATCTTCGCTATTAAGAGTTTTATATGTTAATAATATTGTTATCAACTGTACTCGTTGTAACGATAACTATCATCTTAGAGGTCCTTTACCCTACCTCTTGCTTTATCCTACGTTTTTCTTTATTCACAGAAAAGTGCAAAAATATATATATATATATATATATATATTATAGGAAAAGCTCATGATACTGGGCCGGGTGGAGGGAAAATGCGCTTAAAGCTTACCACCCCGGTAAGATGGTCAGCCACAATAAAGAAGACTGTAGGAGCCAGCTTGTATGTATCTTTTTTTTTGTGTGCGGAAATGCTCAAGCATACCGCGCTACCACGGGGAGATAGCGCAGATATGTGGCACTCCAACCCACAAAAACTCCACGGTGTCCTCCTGTGCCGTTTATGGCGGTAACACAGGCACGCTGAGACTACCCCAGGAACCAAACGAGCATTTGGGCTGCAGACGACTCCGTGTATGGCACCCTTGGTCCTCCTGTGACGAGCCAGGACAGTGGCCCCGCCACCTACCACTTTTTGGCCCCAGGGGATAGGGCGAGCGGCCAACGCTATACCGACACTCCTCCTCCCCTGCGGCCCCACCAGACGGTGGCGAACCCGTCCTGGCCGCGGAAGTGGAGTGGAGCGTAGTGGGGTGCACTGCAGTACACAGCATGTAGCATGTAGGTACCTAGCAGAAGATCACAAAACTTGGAGATGCGTCGTATGTGCTTGCGATCCTAAGCGGTAAGGGAATGACAAAAGAAGATGGGGATATTATTACTATTTGTTTAGGGGCAATTATTAACCGGGCGAAAAATATACTGAATGGGCGACTATTATACTAAGTAAGTAACTATTTATCCGGTTTGAGTAATACCTTTTAGGAGGTTTTTGTGAGCTGCAGTAATAATATTGTGACATACTATAATTGTATTTGGGGTTCTATTTTTTCTATATTACTTAGCATATTATTCTTTTAAAAATAGTTAAACAACTCCAAGCGACTTCATCGTAAATGAAGGCGACATCGCTGTGCAGCGCGGGAATTCGGGTGTATTTGTGTTTTCAACGAATTGGTCCAAGAGCAAGCGGAGCGAGTTCGGGAGCTTAGGGCACCCCGACACGGACAGGTTAGGTTAGGTTAGGTTACTTTAGACCCTGCGGACGGAAATCCGTCGACTATGTTGCCAAAGTTATTTTCAAGTCGCTGTTTTAAACATTTGTATTCGCCCACTGTTTGTCGCCCACTTAGTATTTCAGTAAGCCATATTCAGTATTTTGTACACCTTTAATTTGAATTTATTTTCGCTCGTTTAAATACTAGCCTTTGTTTAGTAAGGATAATATTTTTGTGTTCACCAAAAATCTAAAGGTAATCTATGTATGCATTTCTAAAATATTGATCTTAAACCCGTTTAATTGTTTTACTATAATTAAACTACTCGGCCAACAAAATATGTTACATCAAACAAATTCCAAATTAACACCAAGATATAACACTTTTTTATTGTAGTGCGCTGCAAATATTCTATTGTAACAATAACTATTTTATTCTTCCCCGAAAAATACTGATCGTGCACCAAATATTCCTGCTCGGGAGCTTAGGGCACCCCGACACGGACAGGTTAGGTTCGAACGAGATGACGTGAGCTGAAGTGAGCGAGCATAGCGAGCGAACTCAGCTCCCGTCATCTCGTTCGTGTTAGGTTACTTTAGACCCTGCGGACGGAAATAGGAGCCCCGCGCAGCGGGGCTCCGTCGACTATGTTGCCAAAGTACTATACATTTTGCAGTGCATTATCTGAAGTAAAACTAAAAAAATAAATGCTTGTTTTTAAAATTAGGTGTATTACTATTTTTACAAATTTGCAACAGTTGTTAAATAGATGCTCGTTATGACATATTTTAATGAACATATTTTGGTGCACATTCAGTATATTTGGTGGAACACAGGCAAAATTAGGTAAATGAAATGGGAATAAATTGAAGTACTTTTAAATACCATCCGTTTAGTAACTGTAAATTCTTATTTATTTAGATCCATAAATAAGTAGGAATAACATATTAAATTATAAGATAGACATACCTAAACTATATAACACGCCACATAAAACACAATGGGCGACCTATCTAAGCTGAAAAGAACAATGAATGTATAGGTACCTACATTTACACTTAGTTGATTATTTTCAACGTAAGTAAGTATTACAATAAACATTTATGTTTTCAAACAAACTGGTCTTTTAATTAGACAAATACCACAGAACAGATTAACTCACAGCATTATGCTGTTTATTTTCCTTTAGCATACTTACTACTTAACTATACCAAGCCGTTCAAAATTTGGCTGCACGGCAGTGCTCCCAACAAGTCGAGCAAAAAAGGACACAGCCGTGCCATTCTTTTCTCGAATCCATTCAGGATATTTTCGAAACTCTGTAAAATAGCCCCTGTGAAACATCCTAAATATACATAAACAATACTTATGAGATGGCGCAGTGTGTTGAAGCCGTCGAAGGCAAACGGTGTGATTGTGATCTTAACTAACTTATAGCAGACTAGCTGTTACTTTAGTTTGTTTGTTTGGCTTGGTTTTATATTACTTTGCACAAAGAAAACTCCAAGAATTCTGCGTGTAAGTTGTATATTGGGTATAACGAAAAGCTCAGGAAACTAGTGTGTTCTTAATAAAACAAGGAACTTATACTACTTAGGGCTATTACAAACATAACAATGGCGAGGCGCAAAAGTAGGTATGTATCGAGGAGCGCGCGCGCGTGCCTTACGAGTGCCGATTACTTACTTATGAGATGGCGCAGTGTGTTGAAGCCGTCGAAGGCAAACGGTGTGATTGTGATCTTAACTAACTTATAGCAGACTAGCTGCTACTTTAGTTTGTTTGTTTGGCTTGGTTTTATATTACTTTGCACAAAGAAAACTCCAAGAATTCTGCGTGTAAGTTGTATATTGGGTATAACGAAAAGCTCAGGCAACTAGTGTGTTCTTAATAAAACAAGGAACTTATACTACTTAGGGCTATTACAAACATAACAATGGCGAGGCGCAAAAGTAGGTATGTATCGAGGAGCGCGCGCGCGTGCCTTACGAGTGCCGATTACGTACCGACATGGCGGCGCGGGCCTCATGGATAGTGTTGTGCCAACCGTAACTAGTCACGTAACCTGGCAGGCACACGACGAACGCTGAAAGTGCAGGGAGTCGATTTTATTAGGGCGGGGGTCGCGCTATAGTTTTACATTAGAAGAACACAATAATGTCGACCCCGCATGTAAATACGGTTATTTTAATTTGTTTTGTTTGTTACCTTATTTATCTGTACCTACTGGATAAATTATCCGACTTTGTTTTACATTCGATCTCACAACTTTTTGGCGGTAGAAGAACGCGAGACTTGTGGTTTTTACATATTATGTTTTTGATGAGACTTAAATGACTAGGTTTTGTCCGCGGCTTCGTCCGCGTGATTAAGATATTCCATGACCTAATCCAGGCTATGCTGCATTTGTGTACCAGGTTTTCATAAAGAGACTCTTATCAAATGTCATTTTTCTATCACCGAAACGGTCGCCATAGCGCAAATGTCATAAATATATGAGAATTCCAAGCGCTAACGAAATGTCACGGGATGACTTCTTACATTTTGGCTTTCCATATCGCCAACATTGGTAAAATTACAATTTTTACGTTCAGCTATTGAGGTGTGATTAATTTAACAAATATCAAAACTCACAAACTTGCAAACATACATACTTCCACGTTTATATTAACAGTATGATAATTACATTTTGCGTAAAACCTTTTATTGGTTATCTTAATAGCAATGTCGGATCGTTCGACAGTCGTTAAATTGTGATTTTAATGCATCCATACTAAAAAGACCAAGCAAAATTATGTTAATATTAAATTTTATTAAAATCTGCATTTTTGGCAGTAGTTTATGTCTCAATCAAAAGTAATGTTGTTATCAATTCAGCCAAAATACGTACATTACTGAACATTGTGTGCTTTTCCCAAGCGTCACCACAGCGACCAGTGCTGTGCTTCTCGCATCCAGCGGACTCCCGCAGCCTTCTCTTGGTCTTCTGATCCTCAAAAATGGCTTAATGGTTTCAACTGTTTGCTCAGTGTTTCTTAAGGTTCACCTAGTCGACGGCACGAACTATTTTGTGTGCGAGGTTAAAATGCATGCTATCTCATCCGACAACACGTGCGAATGAGATAGATGCTGTGATGAGCTGAAAGAAGCTAGTTCGCGTACGAATTAGCACTTTTGCAAATTTGTATCGAAATGGATGATGATTTAGGATGAAAACGAGCGCGCGAAATTTTATAAACAGACCTTTGGGAGTCTAGATATCATGAAAAAACGACTAAATGAATATTTCCAAAATAAAATTATTTGCATTGTTGATTTATTAATCTATCCCTGAATAGAGGCCGTTTTGCAATTTTCTTTCTTCTTATGGTGTTTATTTCCGCCCAGAGATGCTTAACATTAGTGTTGAAATATGGAACTTTCGACGCTCTAACTTTCAAATTTTTTTTTTACTTTTTTGTTTCCTTACAGGGCTATATAATGTTGAGACAAATTGGTATCATTTTTTATTTTGAATGTACATCGTCAAACATCGGAGAAATCGCCAGACTACGTTTGTATGGAAAATGATCGACTAGTGTAACCTTAAGCCGGAATTCTAGATGCTCATGCTCAACTCAACTCAACTTGACAGATTTGCCGGTCGGTTATATTTAAATAGGCCCCAGAAGCATTTAGCTACTAATTCAGATTCGATAGTATCAATAATATGATTCTGATAGGTATTTACTCTTCTAATAAGTAATTTAGGTGGAATAATAAGTGATATTAAGATAATTTTATAAAGACCCTTTAATAAACGGTGGTTGTTGACTAAGGAGGTAGAGATTTTATGTGGAGCATAGGCTGAATATCATTGTTGTCTATGCCCTTTGGGTTGTCTATGGTAAAACGGCCATCTTTAATAATCCAGTATGTCTAATACCGGCGTTTGATTAACACGTATATACCATTCCCTACACCGGTATCCATGACCTCTTATAAGACCCACCGATATATTTCAGAGAGTTGCTTTATCTTTAAATTTTAAGTCGCCTCACTGTGCTATTGATAACAGGGAAGTCCTGGGTCCAACAACTCCGTATTCCACCTATTTAGATAACATAATATCACGCCCGCAGAGGTAGACAGAGGTCTATCTCTGCGGGCATGATATTATGCCTGCTTGCCCGGATGGGTTAAACACAAAAGACGTAAGGTTAATTGGTTCACGCCGTTGGTTAATTATAAGTGTTTTACACCTGTAAAACACTTATAATCCATTTGAGATAACATAAGACATATAAATAATACCATTTTACAGCCCGTTCAACCACGCCGACAAAGTGGTAATGAAAAAAAATATCTGCATGCTACATAGTTACTTTTGGATATGTGAATTCACGGCTGTAGTATATAAAACGCAATTGAAAGAAACACTATCACAGCTAGGTAGCCTTTGCAAGTTTACGAGTAATAGTCGACCAACTTGTAAAATGTACATGAAAAATAATTGTGTATTGATGTATGGGGACAACAGATTTCGAACGGCAAAGTTAATTTTGTCCCTTCGTTAGAGCAATGTTCGGTGTTTTCATTGTTTACGAACGTTATTCATTAATAACGTTCGTAAACAATGAAAACACCTTACGTATTTATTTGGATGAATGTAGCTGTTTACACGGAACCCTTTGTGCGCGAGTCAGAGTTGCACTTGGCCGCTATTTTTTAAACAGTTGATTTATTTTCGTTATAACCGGCCTGGTCCCCGGGATATGAAAGTAAGGGGAGTCAGTGATAAAGCGAAGCAGAGGACAGGACGGTATGGAAGAAGAAAACGTTTTGCGCAAATTGGGACAAGGGTAGGAAGGTGATGATGACTACCAGGTTGGTTTCGTAGCGTTCTTGTTGTTTTTGTATTTCTGTTGTAGTTCATTTACATATTCACGTGCAATCCAGACTTACTTATCTTCACTTCTTGTAGAGAATCTTTTTTACTTAATATAATCAGCCAATAATGTTCCCAGTGCTGGGACCCATTCCTCCTTCTCTATGAGTGGGCGTGGGCTATAATCCACCACGCGTGCCCAGTGCCCGCGCTGAGCACGCGTTTCTAGCATAAGTAATAGGAATAAATTAAACACATAAACATTTAAACATTACATGTATTTTCAACTTTGCATATAAACAGGGAATAAGAGAATACAATTTAATTACATTCATCTTATTTCAATCATTTATATTCGTGATTGTGAGAAGACAAAATTAAGCGCTTTGAAATAAATAAACAAGATGAAGGGCAATTAGAACAAACTCTATTAAAATAAAGCAACTACTTTAAAAGAAATAACTCTCTTAAGGTTTTATTAGGTAACAAGATCTTATTTGTCTTGCAATTATTTATTATAAATACATATTTTATTGTCATTCACCATCGGTGTGTCAAAGAAACTAAAATAATGAAAATAAATAACAATCATGTTATTATTTTTGCCTTTTCACTGTCAAAGTCATTAAAATAACACTTTTATTACATACACCATACACTATATTATTTACTACTATTTTATTTCAGAGATTAGCCGGAACAAACAGACAGGCAGACAGACAAAAATTGAAAAAAATGTTATTTTGGTGTATGTACCGTATATATATTCATATACATGTAGTAAAAAATCGGTTATTTTAATATTAAAAACAGTAACGCCAATTTTATTTATATGTTTAGATAGATAATTGAAAAATAAAAAACTGGACCAGAATATACTTCCTAGAGCTTCACAGCATCAATTAAATATGAATTTCTGGCATCAAACGATAAAAAGTACATAGTACCTAAATAAAAAGTTGTACCGTATGGGAACTTCCAATATCGGCGCGATTTAAATTGTCGGTCGAATTACATCGAATGAACGCACTTGCATGTTTGTTCTAGTAAAAATCGTTTTACGTTATGATATACATCGCGTCGACATCAGGAAGGTCGCTTAAACTTTATATAACCCATTAAGTCAATTAATATGCGTATAGCTAGCATAATACCAATCCTACACACCAAACTTTGTAAGGTCTGAAACTATTGTAGACAATAGACTTCACGACAAGAATAATTTAATTTCTGTTTATCAGATCATTGTCTGTTGTACTCGTATTTCTATAATTATCCCGCGTTTGGTTTTTTCATGCCATGTTGTGCCAATTATGAAATAATATGGTTAATAATGCTGTTTTTGCGTAACAGTTAGGGAAATTCCGAAAGAGATACCCAATAACACATTGCCCGACCCGTGTATCGATCCTAGGACCTCGTGCATAGCAGGAGCGCTTGCGCAAGGAGACCACCACATTTGGCGATAATAATGTATTCTCACACCATATTTTATACACCGTTATATTTTGGTCGGTACGATTCCGTGGAAAGCCGATGCGGTACATGAAACAGTATCGATAAGTAAGATAGGCCAAAGCGAATACTAAAAAGTGCAAAAACATTTTTCGTTTCGGAAGTCGGTGTTGCAAAATTATAAGAAAAGGGGTACCAAAGACAACGACTTCCGAAACGAAGGTTATTTTTGCTCATTTTAGTTTTCTTTTAGTAACAATTTAATACTGAAGAATCTTATTACACACCCTAGTCTGAGGAATGAACCCAGGACAAAGAGGCTGGCATATGATTTTGGATGGCATAGTTTTCGGAAAGCACGTAAACATCTTACCTACCTATAGCATACCTGTAGCACTGATGCCAAAAAACATACTATACATGCTGACTTTTAAATCATGAGCCATTTTTCATGGGCGGTGTAATGAATAACTTTTCCTATGGGACCTAAACATAAAGAAAAAACCTATTGTTCAGTAGTGTTCTTTTCTTATCTCTTTACTTTTAATTAGGGACTTTTATACAAACGTATATCCACGTCCCATCGGACCTTATAACTTAAAACGTAACAACACAAACTTAATTAAACTAAATGCAACACCAAATAGGTGTCGACAAATTATGATGAAACATACCAACATCGTACATATTTGTCTCGATCTCTTTTAGTAAAAACTCTCTCGCGGACTGAAATCTGACACATTCCGTCAATAGATGTATAACATCTTCTTGCGTGCCACACATCTCACAATTCGGGGCATTATTTTTGTTCATTCATTCTCCAAAGTTATTGAGCGGCATGTATCCAAATCTCAGCCTGTGAGCTGTTACTATATGTTTTTACTAAGCCTAGTGTTACAAAACGATGATATATGAAGAGGCTCCAAAACTATAGACCTACATATATCGAATTCCCTTTTCCTTAGATCTTTCATCGAAATATTCTTTCCAAATTTCATAAAATTTATTTTTATATTTTGGCAATAGATCTATACAATTAGTGCCAATATATTTTTCCATTCCCTCAACTGTGCCCAACTTTGCTAAACAGTCAGCTTCCTCATTACCCCTTAACATGTAAAGGAACCTATTGCAATTACAGATCTATACTTCTTTTAGATGATTTGCATATTTTAGAATGAATTTCATTATTTCTATCGGTGCATCTCTGCACCCTGAGTTACAGAGTTAGAGTAAGTAGATTTTTTTTAAACAGTTTATTTATTTTCGCTATTACCGGCCTGGTCTCCGAGATATGAAAGTAAAGGGGAGTCAGTGATAGATCGTGACGGGAAAACATGATGCTCTATGAGAGGGCGTGGGCCCAGTTTGGGTTTCTAACATAAATAGCAGAAAAAAATTAAACACATGGACATTTAAATATTACATGTATTTTCAACTTTGCACATGAACAGGTAATAAGTGAAAACAATTTAATTACATTCATCTTATTTCAATAATTTGGATATTCGTGGTTGTGAGAAGACAAAATTAACTGTTTTAAAATAAGTAAACAAGATGAAAGGCAATAAAGAACAAACCCAATTAAAATAAAGCCACTTCTTTAAATGAAATAGCTCTCTTAAGGTTCTATAAGGTTTTTATTAGGTTACATAATCTTATTTTTCTTGAAAGTATTTATTATAAATACATATGTTTATTGTCATTCACCATCGATGTCAAAAAAAAAACGAATAGAAGAAAATATATAACATGTAATTATTTTTGTCTTTTCACAGACAAAGTCATTTAAATATAACACTTTTATTACATTTCCCGTACACTTTATTTAAACATAGCCTTCATTTTGGCACATTTCATTCTTCCCAAATATATTTTATATTTTTGGTTGATTAAAAAAATGGACCAGCATATACCTCCTAGAGCTTCACAGCATCAATTAAATATAAAGTTCTCAATCAAACTTATAGTACCTAAATAAAAATTTGTACCGCATGGGACCTTTCAATATCGACAAAAAAATAAAAAAATATTCATGAATGCATTGTTTAATATAATTTTGCATCGGGCCTTCTTTGTATGAAAAAAAGGCCTATATATATAGTGTTTTGTTACAGGCCGGTATTATTATTATAATAACTCTAATTTACATTAATATTTTGACAAAGTACGAGAATTGGCCTTCTGGTTGATGTTATTTATCAGGTTTATCAACAAGAAAGTTTTTTAATCGCAACAATCAATGTTATTGTTATTTATTCTCATCTGGACTAATTGTAATGCAATATTATTAATAATTACATTGTAATAAAATATAACAATCTATACACACACTTCCTTATAGCATTCCCAATTTGGTTCGCGATTGACAATCACTTCAGGCAGTGTTTTTACGTACTTTTCCTTTTGATAATTCGTTCCCTTTAGACATATCGTTTTAATATAAGTTCTACTTAATAATTAGCTATCATTATGTAATAATAACATTCATGACATAACGCATTAAAATTAACATTTTTATATTTTATTTGCCAAACAATTAATATTTAAATTATGAAACGGGCTTAGAAATAAAATATATGTATGTATTTATAGAAGTCATTAAGTAAATTTAAATGTTAAGGAATTAATTTATTTTAAAAGAAATGAAAGCTTCGCTGTAATTGTTGTATTATTATTGTATTGATGCTGTTTTTGTTATTGCTCGTTGTTGTAATTGTTTTGTTGTTATCTTAAAGTTTGATTCTAAATAACCCTTAAATATAATAAATGCACACTAATTAGATTAACGAGATCTATATGAAATAATATGAATCTACAATTTTTTTTTTTTTTATACCATGTTAGTAAAAATGAACTAATCACAATACAGTTTCAAAACGAAAGAAGATTACTGAATATGTTAATCCAAAGCCAAATTTTAGATAGACATACATTACATACATGTTTTGGGCGGCTACACAACACGTCCGTGTCCGTAATTCTTGTTCGTGATTTGAATTCCGATTTCAAAATGTTCCGAATCAAATATGACAGATTATGACGGACAGAGTTCGGATGCAGTGGGTAAGCTTTGTTACAAGAAGTACTACGGCTACTTCGGAACTGAAATTTCACGGACACGGATCAGATGTATTTCGTAACCGCCCTAACGCCTTCACAATCGCTATCGCGACGTTTTATTTCATAGCTTGCCACTTGTCTTAAATCTCAGGCCACTTTTTCCACAAGGTTTTTACCACAGACATACATCTAACTAGAGAACGCAAGTCCCCCCCATCTGTATGAAAACCAAGCATGCCACTTTTTCACTCAAAATTAAAAAACAAGTTTAAGTACCAACGAAAGAAAATATTTCCAATGCCTCGGGCAACTTTTTCAATACAGTCTTTACCGCTCTATATGGCTTAAAAAACTTAAAAAAAAACAATTAAACCGTCTTTTAAAAAGTTTTCTATTTATCTCTTTTCAGTTTTGTAGGTACCTCCAAATACCATGAAAATCATTTAAGGCCAAAGTAAGTCTCACGCCGATTCCAATAAGCCCAAACAAGACTAGGATTCATTGTTTTATTTCGGTGTTCCAGTGCCTACCTTCCGGCTACATCGTCAGATCAGTTCGATGTTACCATTTTCATCAGTACCATTTACTTATGAGTATTTGCTTCATCATAGTCGGTCAGCTATTCGATACATATTTTATTCGTGACATACTTAGCATTAAGGAGTTCCAGTGTCCACTGGTGGTCTTTTTCATCAGTTCCATTTCACCAAATGACACTTTCTGTGTGTAAATGATTGCATTGTTGATAAAAATACCAAAAACGCTATATGCATGCCAACGACGAAGTTATCCGCGAACAAACTTAAAAAATATATATACGGTCGAATTGAGGAACCACCACCTTTTTGGGAATTCGGTTAAAAAAGGCATTTTTCTAGATTTCGATGGATTTCCGGTTCCGATAATCCTAATGAAAAGCTCAAATTAAGATCATTGATCGTAATTTTACTCCGTTTTTTGACACGCGAAGTACATACAATCGCGTCAGTCTAGTTAGATGACATCTGTGGTTTTTACTTACTAACCTCGTTCACTTATTCAAAATCGTTACTACCAAATTGGAGAAGCATAAGTTTCAGTTATGCCCTTGCAACTCCACATAGGTTCTTTCACCTGACGATATGTTTAAGTTATTAAGCTTTGATGAGAATCGGGGCTTACTGTTACGGGATCATTCGATAAACGCTCTAAGCTAAACAGGTGGGCGATTTCATGAAATGAAATTGAATACGTGAGGTAAATAATACTTGGATTAAGTAGATTTGGAAAATATTATCGGAGTCTGTTCCATAGCTGTAGCATTTTAGCATGGCACATTCAGTCATTGACCAGGTACTATATACTATACCAGGTACCAGGTACAGGTATTTATATTCTTAGTTTCAAAAATTGATTTTTTGAAAAAGCAGTCCTGAATCGACATGTATGGTGTTCTTCCTTTCTTCAGTAGGTAAACAATGTTGATGAATAGCTTATTGTTCAGGTTCCTTGTAAGAATCTAGTGATAAGGGTAAAAACCGCTATTAACAAACTAAAACGAAACAACTGTATAGGCATACAAATTGAATTAGTGGATTTTGGCTAGACTCTCTTTATATAAAGGGCGACGTTTAATTCATTAGAATTCTTTTAAGGGGTGAAAGTTCCGATGAATATAAAAAACTTTACATTTTGTCCACTTGTGATATAATTGCAGACTTTTGTTTTGATAGATTTGATCCCACATATTTTTTTTACATGAGTATTTTCACAACTGAAAGATCGCGAATGAATAAAAACTTAACATATATTAATAAAATTGTGAGCTCCTAAAACCATGAACACCAATTTTTAAGAACTCAATAGTTAGACATTTCAGAAATCCATAATTTATTACTACAAAGTCCCCCGCCGCGTTTGTTCGCGATAAGTTCAAAAACTACTGAACGGATTTTCATACAGTTTTCACCAGTTTTCAATAGAAAGAATGAGCAACGAGGCGGGCATAGCTGTGGCGAGACGCTAGTAATATTATGAATGCGAAAGTAACTTTGTTTGTCTATAACCTTTTCACGCTTAAACCGCTGAACCAGTTA
Source organism: Orthosia gracilis (assembly GCA_947562075.1). Taxonomy (NCBI): domain Eukaryota; kingdom Metazoa; phylum Arthropoda; class Insecta; order Lepidoptera; family Noctuidae; genus Orthosia; species Orthosia gracilis. The sequence goes on along the minus strand of OX387274.1, from coordinate 30,152,656 downwards.
AGATGAAATTTGGTATGGAGATTGTTTGAGATCCTGGGAAGGAAACAGGATAGTTTTATCCCAATAATCATCTGAATGAATAATTTCTCAAGTAAGGTGGTCCACATACCTGGACAATATTATTGCCGATATAAAAAAATAGGCTATTCGAAGTACAAATACTACGCGGACGAAGTCGAGGGTAACAGCTAGTAAGAAATAAAACTAACTCAGCAATACAAAAGTAAGTTAGAAAGAATAAACTGTTCCCATGTTAGGCCATTTATCATAAGAATCTATATGACAAATAGGCCGTACTATATCAAACTGTCACATATACAAGATTAATATAATTTAACGAGATTAGGAGCTTTCATTTCTCTTAAAGAAGGATAATAATTATAATATTTAGTGTATGGAAAATCGATTCCTGCGTCACTGGTCAATGATATGTTTTATCATCATCATTTCAGCCGAAAGACGTCCACTGTTGGGCATACACCACCCCCAAGCGTCGCCACATTGATCGGTCTTGCTTTGTTTGCGGCTTCTCGCTACCAGCTAACTCCCGCAGCCCAAACTAGAAATCGGTCCACCTTGTGGGTCTTAAGTCTTAAGTCTTCCGATATGCAGTCACCAGTCTAGAACCTTGCAATCGACCGAAATAATCATCTTTGTGGACGGTTAATTTGATTTATTGATATTGATAGACATTAACATTCTAAGGTTCTTACATAGAAAAATCAATTCAGCAATCTGAATAGGAAGATTATTTTACATAAACAATTATATCTATCCAATTTGTCTTTGCAATGTTGACAAAATGAAGGAAATTTTTTACTTACTAATGAAATGTTCATGATTAAAGTAGATACATATTGTGTGTACTTCAAATTAAGAGCATGGTTGTCTAGTCTCAAGATCTACTAAAGTGTTTTCAATAGGTTCATTTTCAAGAACAATTTGAAACCTTGTTTAATTTCATCAATAATATTAAACCCATACAACCCTTATGAATCTTGTAGGTACATAGATTAGTCAAATAAATAGGTATCCTTAGTTAATAGGTCAATCTATCGAAAGGTTGTTTCGGAACTGTTCGGTAGCTATTTAATGATCCCGCAAATTGTGTGTGAAATTGGAACATTGCAAGCCATTCCCGAGCAAAACGATCTGTCAAAGGCAATTGATTGATATCACCATACATAAATTCCTATAGTAATATGATGCCGAATGTGTTGTATCAATGGCACAAATAAATATCGCGTTAATAGAAATATACAGAATCTATTCGGGTCATTTTCGTACGATTATCTTTGACCAGTGATGTATGAGTCGATCGTAAATATATTTGCTTGTCTTAAGTAAATGCACTGAACTGCCTGGCTTCCAGCCAAGCACACTACATCAAACGAAACATTTCATACAAAGCTCTCCTTAGTTCTATAATCATATATAAATATATTATTCTCTCTATCAAGACTTGGTATACAAACGAATTTGTTTCTACCCTCTACCGTATCACTTACATCTAAAGTTATTGAATAGACATTGTTAGTCTTTACATCTAGGTTCAATATTTGTATTTGTTTATTGTTCTCATTGGCAGTGTCTATTGATACTTCATTGGAATAATGGTTATCGTGTACATCGGCTAATATATCGTTTTCGGTTTCGTTTAGAGCGGCTACCATTTTCATACTGTTTCTTCTTGTGTTTTCTACGTTAATGATTTCCCCTACTTTCATTTGTTGTACGGTTTCTTCTTTGACTTTTTTACTTTCTCTGTTGACAAAGATTTTCTGAGACGATGTTCTATTACTATATCTTCTCCAAAAGGAATCTGATGTATTCTGACTGCTAGAAAATCCTGTTGAAGTGGTCGTATTGAAAGTATCTCTTCTCTGCATTGTTTCCCTTAGGGTCCTGCTACACCTCATCAACTTATTTATCTTTAACAATTTCACGAATCCCTCCCTAAACTTAGACGACATCAAATTGTATAATATTGGATTTATCGCCGAATTTAAATATAGCATTACTCTACAAAAATATAAAAGTATATAGTAACCCTCTATACCTAATGACATTATTGTCTCTGGTGGGAATACGATGATCCAAAGCGTGAGTGCTTTGAATGGTAGGAGGCAGAGGAAGAATGATAGGACAACAGTACCGAGCATGAGGATGACTTGTTTTCTATATCTGACTACATTGCCCGTATTGTTAGTGTTTTTGGTGTTCTGTGCGATGATGACTGGGTTCTCCATGAGGTTTTTGGCGATGACACTGTAGAGGACGAGGAGGACTCCAAGAGGGACGATGAAGAATATTGCGATGGTCAGGATGAAGAAGAGCGCTGACCAGAAGGTGTCTGCTTGCGTGAGGCAGACAGGGACTTGCGAGCCGTCGCTGTATTCCTCGTAGGTGAAGGTAGCCACGGCAAGGATGGGGCTGTGAAAGAGAAAAGCTTAGTTAATGTATTTATTTTGGTGAAACATGAAAGTGTCGCTTTGTCAAATATTTATTAACAGCACCTTTACTAATTGCACAGTTAATTGATTACATTGAGTAACCGATACTAAATAACAACCGATAATTTTTTTGTATAAGAAAATATATATAAAATATTGTGCAAAACTCGCATTATTAGTAGTTTTGTTTTGTTTACATTTAAAAATAATGTTATTACCAAGCCATCCTTTCCTAATATGTAAACCATCTTCGATCATCAAAGACTGAAACCATCCAACCGAATGTGCCCCAAATGGATTTCATTAGAAAGCCAATAATGCCCATCTTCGCATTATTGCCTTTTAAATGAAACCATTAAAGTTTAGACCACTATAACAAATAACATAAACAAAAATTGCTTTTTTCCCAGCAAATAAATAAAATGTACGTGTTTAGCGTAGAAGCACACGCCGGGTATCCGCTAGTGCAAAATAATACACGACTCATATTGTAGCTGAAAAACAATGTACCAAAAGCTGTCAATCTTCCATAGGTAGTACCACGTCTGAAGTATCGAGCATTTCATTCCCATCTTCTATTGTTTCTACGATTGATGATTGATCCAGATTGCTAGTCCCTAGTGACGATCCATCGTACTTATTGATCGCAATTACCATTTATATGAAAATGTTTGCCTTGTTGCTGTTGTAAGTAAATTAGGTATAGGGAAAAATGGATGAATGAATACTTTCAAACACATAATATTATTATAAAGTAAGTTTATTAGGTGCCCATACACTTGCACTTTTGAGGACTTTGTGAACAGTTAACGTTTCCAACTTCTGGGCCCAAGCTATCTTAACTATCAACTCGAAAAGATGAAGACTTCAATTTGAATCTGTAAGACGTTGGCATTACGAGCAAAATCCTACCCTTAACCATTTACCAAACGTAAAAGTTTTTATGTTCTTAAACTTTCATTGTGGTTTAATTCTGGTGGGCATTTGCGTGACTACTCAGCGTGGGATTGTAATTTCGATCTACGTGGCCAGTTCGAGATTTTTATTATTTAACCTATGGTTTTTTAAGGAGGGCATTACACATATGATAATGTAATATAAACATATTAATCATATCGTCTTTGATAAGTTTTTTGACATGTATTATTAGGTAAAATCATAGAATCAGGAGTAGAACGAAGCTATACAAGACAGCTACGACAGTGCTATGATAGTTTTAACACGTCATGATATAAACCCCCCTTGCAGCCTAATTACGTAAGTGAATTCGGCAAGGCAAAGAGTTTTCACTCCATCAATCGACCTATCACATGCGAAATGAAATACGCGATGTAGCTTTCCGTCTTTGTGATTGGTCGATTGATGAGGTCAAAACCCTTTACCTTTCCGAGTTCACTTACGCAATAAGGCTGGTCTTGTCATATTGAATCTTGCTATATTGAAAAATTTTTAAATTTTGCTACTGCCATATTCTTAATTTTGAGGCAATTAATTATAGTGACGGTTTTGTTGACGGTATAAAGTAAGTACGACCAAACTTTGGCGTAAGTTCGCAATATGCTTAGTGGATGAGGAATTCTAAAATTGTTGTTGGGAACACTGCTGAAGCAATAGCAGTACATACAACCGACTTGTCCTCCATTGCAACCAAATATGACAAAAAATTGCCACCAAAACTCAGAAATATGATTCTATAGGTCATATATTTAGGATAAGAGATAGGATCCTAGACTAGACTTGATATATGATATTTGTATACCCCCCTAAGATCGAACACCTAGCGAGAAGCGAAGTGAAACAATCTTCCTAAGAGTTTTGATTTCACGAAGAATTCAGAAATCTCTGTCACAATCTCACTCTTTCATATTGACAGTCTAAAATTACGCTAGCTTTTGCCAGCGGCTTGGCCCGTCGAAAATGATCCCAAAAGAACTTACTAGCTGCGAGCCAAATTTCATTCAAATCCGTTTAGTAGTTACTGGGTGAAAGAGGGACAAACATCCATCCCTCTACCATTACGAAATCGCAGGTGCTTGAGAGGTGCTGCATGAACAATTGAACATCTCATTTTCAATAGGTACCTACACCCTCTTGACCTACTCATTGATAAACGGGAGAGAACCGCGCTGATAAATATAATTAGGTGACTATAACGTCGCTATTATTGGCTGCGGTCATACTGTAGTCAATTGGTCAGTTTGTGATATCGCTGGGAAAACACATTCCCCTGAAGAACTGGGAATCATGTTAGCTGGATGTGGTACTGCTTGTGTTGAGCGTAGTCTGGTATCAGGAGGGTGAAATAAAAACATTGAAACAATCTGAATGTTATGCCTTTCGTAAAAGCCGACTTAGGCAAAATCTTCTGAAAAGTATGAAACAAGAAACAATCCTAAAAATGATTGCAGTACAGTTTTTGTCCTATGGTGCCTAAAGAAATATTTGTACCCACAGATCACAGCGGCATCTGAGTACGGCCCTAATCTGGAACATCTGTAAAATACCGGCAATGCCCAATCAGTGTTCATAAACACCTAATTCATGAGTAAAAGGGCGACTTTTACAAAGTACGCCAGTTTCTAAAATGTTTAAAATTATACTCTGTCTGAATATGACATGTAAAATGCCACATCCAGTATTAATTTATATCTCTGACCCGAGACTCTTATATCCCTTATCAATACTCTCGGCTCCCAGTATAAATAGGCGTCCCGAGACTCTAAACATCATTCTACTACAACTCTTGAATATTCAACACTTCAAGAAACAATTAGAACAAAATGTTCGTTCTAAAGTTGATACTGGCAACAGTCTTCGTCGTGGCAAGTGCTAGACATTTGCCACTCGACGAAGGTTACCAAAGCAGTAACCAAGGAGCTCCAACACCTTACATCTACGTATTCGACGAAGAAGGACTCTCCCTATACAAACTAGAAGAAGTGGTTCAGCACGATGAAGATGCCGAACATACCGGAAAACCTAGGACCCGAAGAGCATCCACCAGCGTCACCCTCGACTCCGACGGAGGTATAGGCTTAGTAGGTAAAGTGCCAATAGCTCAGAACGACAAGAATCGACTCAGTGTTCTTGGATCTATGGATCTTGGTAGCAACCTGAATACTGCATCTACGGGTCTCGGACTGCAACTTGAAAACAATAAAGGTCACAGTTTAACGGTACTGAGGCAGAATGTTCCTGGACGCGAAGATTCTTTGTCTGGAGTTGGAAAGTTGAACGTGTTTCACAATGATAACCATAACGTGGACGTGCGCGGTTCTCTGACCAGGCACATTCCTCAAGCCCCGAGTGCACCTAGCTTCAACACCCTTGGCGGAGGCGTTGACTACATGTATAAGGAAAAGGTGGGAGCGTCTCTGGGCATGTCAAATACCCCGTTCGTAGGCCGTACAGACTACTCTGCAATGGGAAACCTGAATCTCTACAGAGATCCGTCCACTTCTTTTGACTTCACCGGTGGTTTTAAGAAGATGGACTTGCCTCAATTCAGCACCGGATGGAAACCGAACTTCGGGTTTACTTGGAGCAAGTCTTTCTAGATTTGGTTTTTGTGATTTTTACTAAACCAGTTTGTTTTCTACCATTGCATTCCATTGTTTACAGCGTAAGTGATCATTTTTGTCTTAATTGCCATAGCCAGTGAATTCAGTATTGCATACAACTATGTATTTTTGTATATATAGTATCTATCAGTCTTCTTATTAAAATAAATAGAAAACAATAAACCACATTTTTAATGTTTTCTTTTATTAATTTGGAATAAAGAGATGAACTCGTGTCTGAGTATTAACAGCCGCAATGGTAAATCTTTAAGGTTAAGCAAGGCTTGCCAAAGTTGGTCCGTGGATGGGTGACCATCATATTACAGACTCCACCTTGCCTCGAAAAGTACGCTAAGCCGTGACTACCGTAACGGCTGTCAAAGATCCTCAAATGACAGCCGGGATCAACCGTTAGCCCAACGGTAGTCAGAAGCCATACTAAGCATCGTGTTGCCCAATTACCAGGTTGTGAAAGTCAGATAGGCTGTCACCCAATGTAAAATACTGATATCCAGCCAAATCCGGTTAAACCGGAAGCCGAACCCGATATATTTGGGAAAAGGCTGGACAGACTGATTAATCGCATTTAAAAAAAAGCCTTGGAGAGGAATATTCCAACCTACAATATCTTCTCTTGGTATAAACCCACAACTTTAAAGAATTTCTTCATTAACTTTGCGAGTAACAGTTAATTGAAATAGAATAGTTTTCTCTAAGTATTTTAACCGACTACATATAGTAATTATTATAGCTTAGTGATCTATATTACATCTAAGCTGAAATATCGGTTTTGTCCTGTGAGGAGAAGATATGTAGATATTTACACGGTTATATCTCAGAAGATACAAGTCATGGATTGGCTTGAAAGTTTTGGGTTGGCTTCCGCGAACTGGAACGTGCAGCGTGGAAAGATCTATCATAAGATGAACCGATTAACTGGTGGTAGGCGCGGGTCGCCGCTATATTTGAAAAGTTCAAGATCAGTCCGAAGGGGTTTCGATCATAATTATAACCAAACAAGCTCTGGACCGGAATCCCCAAGGGCAAAGAAAGCATGGCCGCCGCTGTCAGACCTGGCGCCGCCACTGCGCCGTGCTGGCAGATTCCACGAGCATCGTCTGACCGTTCACGATGGGAGACTACTGTGGACGCGCTCTGCCCCTTCTAGGGAACTAGGGCATCAACTTAAGTAAGTCAAAACCACTCATATATTCGGAGAAAGTCTATGGCCAGACTTTCGGCTGACTGATGATGGTGATATCATGATGTCACAATTAAATCAATGTGTTGGAAGCAGGAAAAAGAATCGATGGATGGAATATAACGTTATACCGAACAAAATAAAAGGCATTAAAGATTTTGTAAGGGGCTAACTTTGCTAGTAAATTAAATAGAAGTAAGTGGGTGTTCATAATACTTAAATGCTTATTACAAAGTTTTTCCATTAACAGTCGGAAGACGCCTAAGCTTAATAAAAATGGTTTTGGCCTAAATATCTGAACCAACGATGAGGATTTTTTTTTTAATTTTTTTTTTGAATACCAGGCTAGTATCAGTCTGAGGATTTCGGATAGCAAAAACTTGCGTCCTTATTCCAAGTAAGTCTCTCGATCTGTCTATTAGTGTATCTGTGCATCCAACCCATAATAATCTTTGGTTCTACCTGTTAATACTTACGTAACCAAAAACATAAAATACCCGCAGTGCTTATGGCTGGTCCACAAGTTCAAGATCGCTTACCGATCTATGGAAAGGGTTATACTTGGAGTCTCTCTGAGGGATCCGAAATGAAGTGATCCAGAAGAAAACTTTAACAGATTCTTAAGGTGAACACGCACCTATCTGCACCGCAGGAGCCGCACGCGCCGCCGGCTGTCATCGCATTTTCTCAATGCCCCGTGCAATCTTCGCCGAACGCGCCTTACGCATTGTATCTACTTCTGTAGGTACATCTTGAACAATATCTTCTATATGGATACGGATGACGCCTCCGCACTGCGATGGTGGAATCCGTATACCTATAGCATTTTGCTGAAATGTTGTTGTTTTGCTGTCGTGCGGCGCGGATAGGTGCGCGAGGCTGCATACGATTTCATATAAAAATTTAAAAAATGCGATGACTGCGGCGTGTGCAGCTCCTGCGGCGCGGATAGTTGCACTTTTACCTTTACACAATCACGGTGGATATTTCAAATGTCGTAAGGAACATTATTATGTATTTTGGATTTTCAGCGCGGAGCTCAGTTTCGATAGTTAAAAATCAAACAGTGCAATGTTGCACTGTGCAACAGTGCAACTTTCAGATATTTGAAATATCCACCATCGATAAGTTTATCGACTTTCTCATATTGCTACTTAGTTGGGACAACACATTCCGTTTCTGGGTGTCTGTAAAAATTTACCTAACTATCCCGTTTAGATCGACCTGGGTAAACGCCCGCCTCTATTTTTTCCACACGTACTAACTCTGCCCTTGGGACCCAGTCCTTCTGGTATTATTTATTTTTCGTTTGTCCTGTGCGAGTCACAATGAATTTTTTTTTTAATTCATACTTTTATTTGGTCTGGTTGTTGGTCTTGGTTAATGGAACCTAATTAGTTGCGTTTCAACTTTTGGAGTCGGTTTTGTCACAATTATAACAGATAACTTAGCCTAAAAATAAGCTTGACAATTCTTTTAAACTTTTCAGCTCCCACAATATTACCTTGTTTAAATATTTCTCTGTAATGAAGGTCTATTTCTCTATTTCTCTGCGCAAATTAAAATAATTCATCATCACGAGTGGTGCCGTGTCTGGGAATAAATGAACAATATTGCTTCATTATGAAAAGTTCTTTCATACTTTTTTTGTTAAGGGGTCGCATGGTTACCAGTTGACCTTTTTAGATGGCCTTATTCAAAACATTATTTTTACCCGTCTATAGCGAAGCCAAAAGGAGGGCTATGATTTTATCCAGTATGTATGTATTTTGATTTAACTGCCTCCTATTGGTCCAGTGGTTGAAAGCACTACTGATAACCACGAGGTCCTAGGTTCGACTCCCGTGTCAGGCAAAGTGTTGTTGGATTTTTCCATTTCTCAGTAGTGGCCCGGAGTCTGGATTCATACCCGGTTGTTAGTAATAGGTTCATCTCCCTGGGACTTGACCATAACTGGCAAGTAAGTGTACTATAAGTGCACCTCTACCTAAACCCTCGCGGCATACAGGCGTGAACATATGTATGTATTTTGTAAAATGCCGTTAAAATCATTTTATCAATCTGCATAGCCTTTTATAACTATTCTTATTATTTACTGCACACAAAACATAAAATGAAGATACAAATACAATGGACAGCTTATGTACAAAGGCGAGCTTAACCCATAATTGGGTTCTCTAACAGCAAAACCCAGTTGTTATAGGAAATTTACACTATGTTGGGATCGACTCCCTGTCCATAACAGAATTTAATATATAGCGACTGAAAAGAGCAAGAGCTGATAAAGCAGAGGTGAGATATAAGTATTTTACTTTTACTCACTGCTTATTTAAGCAGTAGTGGTGGCCGAGTGGTATCGGCCGCGACTTACAAGTTGTACATTATTTCATCAGCACTTCTCTCAAATCGGTTAAAAAAAACATCATAAGGAAACCGGCACGTCTTAGAATCAAAACTTCGAAGACATGTGACATCCATCAACCCGCACTGGGACCGCGTGGTGGATTATGGCCCATTCCTTCTCACAGAGAGGAGGCCTGTGCCTCAGCAGTGGGAACATTAATATGCTGATGATGACTTAAAATCTGACCTCCAACCCAACAGCTCTGTTACTCGATACTACTTGGGAAGACTGGTTGTTGAACTTACGAAGACTTCTGGCTACATACACGTGATAGCTTTCAAAGATCTACCTACAAATCAGGCGAATCTGGAGGTGAGCTAGAGAAGGGTCGTACCAACGAATAAGATCGCTCCTTAAAATCGGCGGTCACCCGTCCACGGGATGACTTCGACAAGCGTTAATTATGTCTGTTTGATTACTAAAAGTATCACGAAAAGCTCAAAATTGGGTAACTCAATAACAAGATTCCGCCAGCGGCTTCGCCCGCGTGGATGTCAAAATTTATCCCAAGGGAACATATTGCCGGGATAAATAGTATCCTATGTACTATGCCTGACTATAATCTATTTCTGTGCAACATGTCATCCAGATCTGTCCAGCCCTTTGAGCGTGAAGAAGTAACAAACATAAAAACACGCACACACACACACTAACAAACTTTCGAGTGTATAATATTAGTGTGATAGTCTCCGTAGCATAGTCTCTGTAGCAGTGCGCGCGGTTGGCGCAGTGGGTGAGCGATTGACTGCTGCACTGCGTGGCACGGGTTCGATTCCCGCACGGAACAAATATTTGTATGACCTGCAGATAGTTGTTCCGGCTCTGGGTGTTGTGTATGTGAGTTTACATGTTTGTAAACGCACCCAAGATACAGGGCGAAATTCCTAGTGTGGGACAAAGTACAAAAAAAAAACAAGATAAGCTATTAAAGGTTTATATAATTTGATTTTATTGTCAAGCATTAGCCGTTTCATTAACAAACTGCCAAGAATTTTGAATCATTTTCAATTTTGTTCAGACGTAAAAGTTTCAGTTTATCGCAATTTTTGTTCCACTGAGTATTATTTGGGTTCCTATTTTTTGCCGAATATATTTGTGCTAGATTTGAACACATACAATCTCATCAATACAAAGTTATCCCTTGTCAGTTCTTGCTTAGATTCACTCATCCACTACATTGTTAGGAATTCCTATTCTTGATTAACTAATGAATTCGTAAGTAGTAATGTGAGCCAGAAGGTGACTGTAACGCTACGGGCTCTGTATCGTTTGAAAAATTTATTACCAATCAACACGAAGGCAATGCTTGTGCAGACCTTATTTTTCCTATCATCGATCATGGTAACGTGTGCTACTATGACCTGAATGCAGATCTTCTCAACAAACTTGGGCGTCTTCTAAATTACTGCATCGATCGCTTCTAAATTGGTTGACCATACGCCAGCGTAGAGAGCAAAGGGCACTAACTACTTCGTTCTAGTTTCTCGTTTCTTTCAATTCCTCTAGTTATCTGCCCCCTCACTTTCAATACATTTGCGTCAACCACAGTAAAAATCTACGGTCATCACAAAACCGCCTTCTTCAATGTCCCACTCACCGCACTGAATTTATTCACTGATGTCTCTTCGTTCTCTCTATTTCTCTGTGGAATGGAATCTCGCTGCCCCAGAATATCAGCATGCCAACCAACCGGTTAATCATCAAACTTAAAGTTCGCGAGCATATTCGTAAGAAGTTGGCCGTAGTATTTTTCTATTAGGTACTACAAATGTTTAAGTATATTTATATATTTAGTTAATTCTTTTGAGAATATGGTATAATTCTATCGTATTTATAGTTCATATGTATATTTAAATAATCTTGATACGTTTAACTTTCAATATTGTACCTATCATTGTTTATCATAGTCGACCTTTGGGTGATGGAGATCACCCAAAGGTCGACTAGTACAAAGTGCCTAAGGCATTAAGTCCATTTCTGTTCTTTTGTGTTCATGAAGTATTAAAGAAATAAATATGCAACTTTATGATTTTGATTTATGTCTTGTTTTATTTAGTTGTTAATTTAATATTTTTGAAACATTGTTCCTTAATAGCTGCTAGACAGAAATATGTGTAAAATATTACAGACCGATTCTTTATTGACACAAATTTATTTGATTAAAAGGACTTGGGCCCATATTCCAAGTATGTTTGAAATACCTTCATATAACTTAGTCGCCATGACGTAACAATATTCTCGATTAAAGCCCTTACTCCGCTTCAGTGGTGTAAAACGGTTCGTTTCTAAAACAAACTCCTTAGGGTTGGGTTAAAAGATTTGAAAAAAATTTAAATATTATTGATTCATGTACATTATTTGTGAAACATGGTTTTATCGTATGAGTAATAACATTTGCTTAAAAAATAATTAACAGCACGTATTTTTCACTTCTTTTGCATACTCCTCCAAAACAACTTCGCTGTTTAAAAATATTTTTACACAGAAGAATGGTGATTAGATTTTCTTCTTATCCTACATAGGAAATGTAAATCAAACATATTTTGCAAACAAAACTGTCCAAACGAAGTCCAATATTGATATCCTGGCACTGAGCGTGTGCACGACCAGTAACGCGTTAGCATTGGGGAATTTAATACGCCTTAATGTCAATAAATAACAAGCCGGAACTCTCAATTTGATGATTTGATGTGGAGTCGAGTTGGAAGATAAGTCTTGGAATATGGGTATTGATTCTGATGACTATTTCTACCTATATGACACAATGGTAGTGTTAGAAAATTAGTATACATCCTTGGAAGCATAGAACATTCATGGATGTTTCCGATTGTTTACCGTTTCAACTATTTTTTTTGTTTGTCTAAATCGCGTTTGGCTACTAATTTTAACTGATGCAGCTGAATACGTGACTCAGTATCACCACACAATCCTGTTACTCAATGTAGATACTCCTTAAGTAAAACTGGTTGGAGCGCTGTGGCTCTGTCTTGCACGCGAGTCCCAGCATTATGCTGAGCGATTACTGTTTTGCGTGGTAGTGACGCATACTCTGTATTTGTATTTAAGTTTTCCTTGTTTTTTTTTTTTATGGTATGCGTCGTGCCTGGCGCCAATAAACTTTTTTTCTTTCTTTCTTTCATAGTTAAAGGCATTGACTTATATGTATAGACAAGGCGGACTACACGTTTTTCCAACGCCACAAATTAGTCCAACATAGGTCATACCCAAACTCATACGCACGGGATCGGCCAATGTGGCGACGCCTGAGGGAGGCCTATGTTCAGCAGTCGACGTCTTTCGCATGTAATGATGATGATGATGAAACTCATACTAGACTGAGTGAACTCGCCACGCGATCGACTGTCTTCCGGAGCGGTCGTGTTCGCGATACATTAAAATACCTTGTTTCTTGTATGGTGTACGCGTTTAGGCAAACGTTCAGACGGCCGTATCTTTTTAACCGAAAACGAGGAGGTTCTATGTTCAACTTCGTTTGTTTTTTTTTTTTAGTATTTTCACCGATATCTCCCTCAATTGTGCACCGATTTAGAAAATGCTTTTTTTGTTTGAAAGAGTATGTTTTGAAATTGCTTCCATATTAATTTGGTGAAGATTTGATGAAGGACTTCGAAGATATATGACAGAACTCTTCAATAAATAACGGCAAATCTCTCGGGATTGCTGCAATCGCATGTCTGTTTATTGATTATACCATTTCATGACATAACATCACGCCAGTACGCTCTTAAGGGGTATGCAGATCTCTCATTACACCGGTTATGTTCATGTTTCATGATATTCAGGTTATCTATTCTGGCGTTAAGGTAACTTACTAAACAACTTGTCTATTAGGTAGGTACAACTAAAAAGTGAAAAATAAAAAAAATAAACTTTTTACCAAAAACAAAATACTACCGACTTCCAAATAAGAAAACTACAAAGTTAACTTTATTTTTGGAAGTCGGAGTCCATAACGCAAAAAAAAATCGTACCTACGAAAGACACCGACTTCCAAAAATGAAGTTATTTTTCACTTTGTAGTTTTCTTATTTGGAAGTCGGTAATATTTTTTTTTGTAAAAAGGTTTTTCATTCATAAGAAAAGATGTGGTGCATCATTCACATAGGTTCTATGTACCACTGTCTAAATAAAAGTATGTAGTTGACATATACGGGGCACCACATACCCTGTGATATAGTGTGAACGCGAATGTACACCCTTGAACCCTCTGCAAACAGTCGAAAGGTTAACTTGGTAAACAAATTGTATAATTCAGTTGCCTTCATGTTAACACCCACGTTTGTAAGGGTTGACACAGTTTTGAGGAAACTGACTTAGATGTTGAAGTTAGAATATTTTTTGGGAAAGAACCATGCCATTTGAGATTATTTGAAATGTTTACGTTAATTTATTTGTTCATTGTGTTTTTTGTACATTTATTTATGTAATACAAATTCGTGTACTATGAAACTTTGCATTGACGACATGCGTTTTCATTTTCCAATGTTTTTTCTTTCCATAAGACCGCCATTTTACCCAAAGAATTATGTTTTTGTGTAAAGTTTATTCTTTTTTATTCCAATCTGCCCTTTTACCATCACGCACTCTCTTCTCTTTTAAGGCAACCTCACACGATCCATTAATTTTTGTTCAGTCTTCCTCTCCCTCTCCATCCATCTACATGTTCCGTACCCAAAGGGTAAAAACGGAACCCTATTACCAAGACTCCACTGTCCGTCTGTCTGTCTGTCTGTCTATCACCAGGCTGTATCTCATAAACCGTGATAGATAGACAGTTGAAAATTTCACAGACGATGTATTTCTGTTGCCGCTATAACAACAAATACTAAAAACAGAATAAAATAAATATTTAAGTTGGGCTCCCATACAACAAGCATGATATTTTTGCCGTTTTTGGCGATAATCCGTACCATTATCGCCAAAAACCAAACAAAAACCCTTCGTGCGCGAGTCCGACTCGCACTTGGCTGATTTTTTTATTATTATTCATAGGCTCGCGTTTGAACACTATCTCTCTTGATGGGAAGCGATGATGTGGTTGACGATGAAGAACGCTTGCCTAGTAACCAATTCAATTTTGACTTAAAGAAGGTTGTAGCTATCAAGAAACACAGTCCGGCTGGAAATTCCACTCCTTTAGTTGTACGGACAATTAAAGTATTCCCAAAAGGTTAAGTATCTATGTTTTTTTTTTAATATGTTATTGGCTCGCGCTTGATATCTATCACACCTGATGGTAAGCAATGATGTGGTCGATGGTGAAACTCGCTTGCCTAGAAGTAACCTATTCACTCTTGACTTAAAGACCCCTAGATTGTAGCTGTCGGGAAACACAGACTCCGGCAGGGAATTCCACAACGTTTTGTGCGAATGGGTGGGAGGGACCATGTGCCAATGGCCGTACGTCTGGTAGTCCGATGATGAAAAGGGCTAGATGGAACTGCACGAAATATAACCGAAAAAAACCGACAAGCTGACAACTCGGCGGCGATGTTCAAGGCTCTGGATGGGCCCTTATTATAGTTTTATAAATGGGTACAACTTATTTAGAGTTTAAATTGGCCAAATATTTTACGTCGTTCTCGTGACAACCCTATCTCCCCATTGTTAGCACACAATGTGCAATAACTTAAACTTCGCCATAACTTAACTGGCTGCGAGAGCATGCATTGTCTGCTAAATATTGCAGATGAGCTATACATTTTAGCTATAACTTAGCTCTTGATGTACAGTTTAAGAATACATCATTCTAATTGTTCGCATGACGTTATGAATTGTTATGTTTTAACATGTGTTAGACATCTTTATATTTAATTGAGCACATCAAGTGATTTTTCTGTTTTGGCAATAATTAAATTGATATTTTTAGTGCTAGGTGCATCGTCCTCACGTATATGAATTTATTAATGTATGTACTTTAATATTGTCAAAGCTTATTTTTTTTAAAAGAGTAAGTATGGAGTTTCTTGTGCGTTCTTCTCCAAAACAATCTGCTATTACGAATGCACGGTAGAATCAATTTTTATTACTTGTTAATTTTAATTGTTAACGTTCGAAAGTGCCGCTTAATGGCCTAGTCGAAATAAAAACATTTGACTTTGACTTTTTGACTTTTACGCTTGTAACAAAGATGTATTGCTTTATGGTAGGTTTGTAAACGATAAGTTTGCACTTCTCATTTCCCGCCCATTCCAAGGTTGTTAATAGTGTGGCTCATGCCATCAAAGTCAATCTATCTTTGATCGAGGCATGATAAATAAGGGCAAGTGTTGCTCTAGAAACTGTATTTTATAAACTTTTTTCTATGAACTGTATTTTGTGTAACTGTGTATTTGATATGAGAATACACTGGGTGAGTAAACCCTTTTAAGCATTTTTATTTATATCGCCATTCCCGCTGATATACCCACCCAACGTTTTAGTCTTTAAGTAAAAGACAACACATGTAATATGTAAATTATAAGTTTCATATAACACAGAATATACTAGCTTTTGCTAGTCGTGTGAGAGTCGGAAATTCTTAGGTATATTCTTGACTATAAACAAATGACCAATTCATTATATTCTGGCATTCCAAATATCGCCGTCGCTGATAGAATGACACTTTGTTAAGAGCATCTTATCCAAGTCATGGTGTTCTCGTGTGCCCAGTTTCATTCAGCCGTTCGGGCATGATGAACCCATGAACAGCGAATAAAACAGAAACAGTGGAAAAGGAGATTAGTCAAAAGGATTTGGTAATTCTCGCCCGTTTTTTTAGGGTTCCGTACCTCAAAAGGAAAAAACGGAACCCTTATGGAACGGATCACTTTGTTGTCCGTGTGTCTGACAAGACCCTTTAACTCGGAAACGCGTGGAGGTATCGATTTGAAATTAATATTGTATCTTCAAGTTTGCAACTCCTTGCTGATATGAAAAAATCAAACTTCTAGATCAATGCAATCAAGAGATACAGCCGTTGACGTATATTTTACACTCGCAAGGGAATCTACAGGGTCAAATCATCAATCAGGTAAAAATATCTACAGGGTACTTCCCGTTGACCTAGAATCATGAAATTCGGCAAAAAAATGTCATATAGCATAACTAAAGGAAAAAAAGCCGAAAACCGTAAATTTGTACCTGCATAAAATATAAAATTATTAACATATTTGCAGTTGGTAAACTGACCGCGACTTATGTCGAAATAATATGGGGACTACAGTTTTCCAACGGAAAAGTTAATTTTGTCCCTCAATTCTGATTATCATAACGTTAGAGCAATGTTCGGTGCCCTCATAGTTTATGAACTTCAATATTTTAGTATTTTGGTGAATGTAACTGTTTGTATGGAACCCTCAGTGCGCGAATCCGACTTGCACTTGGCCAGTTTTTTTCTATTAGCCTGAACTAATCCATTCCTAGGCAAAGGAATCTCCCCGTTCTCATCCATTATAGTTTTAAACAAAAGCAGTACCAAACTAAGGATTAAGGTTATGAATATTTCCGATTTTTTCAATCAAACATTAACAGAAATTAAAACTTTTCGCTCACTGTTACAGTTGCTACAAACAATAAAAGATGGTGAACGTTTTATGACTATCACCCCATGTGGCTCAATTTAGATTATTATGAAATCGAACAAGATTTGATGAGCCCAATTAGAATGTAGAATTATACTTGGAATAGTATATTGCTTACCTAGGGAGCAAACAACTATTTTAAAGGCGAGCGTGTTTTTTTAATCCAGAGCGGAGCGAAGGATTTTAGAGAAAAATCCTGAGCGCAGCAAGGGATTCAAAGTACATCACCCGAGCTTAAAATAGTGTTGCTCCCGAGATGAACACTGTATTTTTATCACCTTTTATGAGAAAATAGGTAAGTGCAACTTATGAACAAGTACGATACGTTTATTTATTCACGTACAATTAGGAACCATAAGATATAACATAAGAAATAATTAGGGGCTAATTGTTATATTTGAACAGTTATGGAAGTGCATCGTAACAATTTAATTATTACTTTCCGTTACAGTTGTAGATTTATTCTTTATTTTGGCTGCGCGCGGTTTTTCAGTTCTAGTTCAATTTTAGCGATCTAATCTTATTTTGGACCGCCGTTTGTGATTTATCTTTTTGCTGATTGGAACTAAATGTTCCAATAAGCAAAGAGATGAATATCTAAATTAACAATATCTAAATTCCAAATTCAAATCACTTAATGAGCTATTGTAGTATAATTACGAAGAATAAAGTAGCTCTTTTTGAATAGATGTGATAAAAATGATTTTTTCGGTTTCTAAAGATCGATCAACGATTAAATCACTGGGGAAAAGGTTTTGACAAATGACGCTTATTTCAATAGGTTTTCAGAATTCGAATTCGAGGTTTAATTATATTACATACATACTTGAACAAATTTTTTTGTCCGTGGAGGTAGGCAGAAACTACAGAACGCTATTATACTTCTTATGCTTCCAGGGGTTTTCCGTCGTATTTCATGATGAAGGTAAAATAACAAAACACATTTTACTTTGGCACTTATTATATTAATATCTCGTTTATTTTCTATAATATTTTAATAAATAGGCATTTACAATCACATTTATAACAGGGGACAAACATTAAAATACAAATTGTCATAAAATAGATTTATGAAGTACCCGGGCGTAAATATGACATAATAGAGCTTTAAAACGAATGTCATTTTGAAGTAAACTTCCTTCGGTCCACCTAACTTAGTCGCCATGACAATGAAATTATACCTTTGATTGATGTCAATAAATAAAAAGCTATTTTTAACTGCCAATTTGATTGAAGAATTTTGAGTCGAGTGAAGGAAATAGTAAAAAAAGAAACTATCCCACCACCCGCCATATATAAGTAACGGTGATACTGCTTTCCAAAGCAGCATAGTCAGCCTACTACGGTGTTCCCACTACTGGGGCACAGGCATCATTTCTGCGAGAGTCGGCTGTAATCCACCTTATGGGCCCAATGCGGGTTGGTAGATAGATATGTCTTAGGAATTTTGATTCTGGGACATAGTGGTTTTTTACAAGCTTTTTATTTACTCGCTTCGTTCATATTTTTTGCCGGTCACAAATTTGCAAACCATTTTTTAAGGATGACAGGAAGCTATTATTCGATTAAGCTGAAACTTGTTCTACTTATGTGACTTCTAAGCTATGGAGCTGATCTGATGATACACAAGATGGAACTCTAGGATAGGATCTAATAGGAACTCTTCAACCAAACAAGATAGCAACATCGTGTTTGGGCTTATTATCATTTAGTGCTTTTCAGTTCATTATAAGCTTGTCCTATTGAGCGTCTAATTAGCAGATACAATAGAACAAAAATAACTTACGAACACATGGTGTGCGCGCGACGCGTCACGGGTAAAAATTGATATTAACTTACAATTTATTTCACGATATTTTTGTAAAACTTGATGAGCCTTATTTACGGCTGGGTACAGTACTATATTTATGGCTATAATTAAGATCTAAATTATTTTCTACTGGCAGGCTTGACATAGATTGGTCGTTTAAGGAGCTAGGTTTACTAAATGCTTAACTACTAAGCTGCTACATATCTTGCTATAAAGGTTCCTGCAGACGGGTACGAAGCGTTAAAGATGCGACAAAATAGGATTTATTATTCATATAACAATTTCAAAGAAGACGTGTTGCCGCAGTGTCATGTCAAGAGTTTACGACTGTCTGTGATAGTTCATCATCATCATTCAGTTCACTTCATCAAGTAGCTTTTGTTGCAGTGGTAACATATAACAAAATAAATATAATTAGCTAGAATTTAAATTAAAAAAAAATACCGGGTTTGGACCTAAATACTTACAAAGAAAGAAATAATAACAGGGTATTCAATACTGATACAATTCATGTACATTCTGATCTGAAGAGAAATGGTGAATAAAGTAAATAATAAAACAAAAATTTAAACAATACCCCAATACATGTATCAGAAAACATACAAGTCGCATATAGAATTTAAATTACTTCATAATTTGTACAGTATGACGTTTTATACGAGTATTCATCATAATCCCTCCATTTAGAAGCATTTTATACCCACTCAAGAAATAACATTAATTCTGTAAAAGCATTGGCATTTTAACACGTACACCTGTGCTTCGAGAATATCTTATTACGGTATCAGTAAACTTTATGTTTCATCAAGGAATAATTCATAACAAAAATATAGCAATATTTTCAATTCAGATATATTTTCCAGCATATAAAATTCCGATTCGTAAAACTACTACAATATAATGCCCTTTGACAACAATAGTCAAGCCTAAAACTACAAAGAACAAACATTATTCCTGTGACATACAAAAAAACATCATACAAAACTCTCAGGAAATTCGTAATCAACGCTTTTAGACTTCTGGAAAGCGACCACACAGTCGACTTTTATCTTTTGGTACGACACATCAAATTTCTTTTCACAATCCATGCTCCTTGCTTTGGCACTGTTTATTAAGACACTACGTCTCAAAGAGTGGCTTCGACCCAAATTATCTACTTCACTGTCTGACCTAATATTTTTACTATTGGAATGCCCGATAAACTTGCCAGTATCACCTCCCCTACAATCTTCGCGATCAATTTTATGTTCGACATCGACTACTTCAGATATCTCAATGTTTCCTTCGCTCCTCATTCTATTTATGATCGGCTTTGTATTAGAACAAACAGGCGCCGACTGTTGTCTCACAAATGTTTTGTTGGGAAATATTCTATCAAACAGACCCTTTTCTATTTCCTCCTTGCTTTCTGAATCTGTGTCTGTGCGGTCGATGCTGCTTCTTTGGCTGAACAGTTTCTTCAAACTATTCGTCGTTCTAGTTAAGCTACTGCTCGTCGTCGATCCATTTGTGATAGTCCTCTGAGCTCGTCTTGTCTTAGCTTCTAACTTTCTCTTATAACATATGCAGACCTTACAGAATCCAATACGGAATTTCGAAGACATTAAATTGTATAAAATAGGATTGATAGCCGAATTTATGTAAAGCATCACCCTGGCGAAGTAGAGTATATTATACCATTTCTCTGGACTAAAATCTTCATAGAACTCTGGTGGTGTTATAATAATCCATAACGTAAGAGCTCTATAAGGCATGAGACATAAAAAGAAACATAACACAACAGTCCCAAGCATCAGAATAACCTGCTTTCTTGCTCTTGTATTGTATGGGTCAACGGTTTTGTTCATCACAACTTTAGAAGCTGCGGTGATTAAATTTTTGGCTATAACGCTGTATAATACTATAAGGATGATTAGAGGTAGTACGTAGAGGAGGATTATGATGGCAATGAAGAACGTGATCTGCCAGAAGGTGACAGCTTGTGTGAGGCACTGGCCGTAGGCGGTGCCATCGTGACGGGTGACGATGTGATGCTCAGCGATGGCCAGGATAGGGCTGTAAAGAAGAAAGATTATGATAACTACAAAGCGAACAAAAAAACTACAGATGATTTTGCAACAGAAGAGTCTATCTACGAAAATAAGAGGTGGAGTTCTAATAATGATGCGATGCTTTCCCTAATATTTATCTGTTATGCAACCAACCTACATACTACACTATTATGCCCAGCGAATAATATTAAATCATGCAGACGTTTATGATATGTAATTTCCTGTAGATCATTCAAATTCTTCATTAAAATTATATGCGTAGAGCTAAATGACACGTTATATTTTATTAAAATTAATTAGACATAACTCTAAGGTGCAGTGTATAAATTATATTAACTGTCTAATTTATGGGTTATGTTTAATCGACCGTTTTTAATAACTCCCTTATTATTCGCTTCGTGGACGCAAATTCGAATAATCTTGTCGACTAAAATATTAGTGTGTTTATTTTTAGAAAATTTGTATTCTAACATAGCTGCAATGTTGACAGAATTGAATTGTAGACCTTAGTCTACGGTAAGTTAAGTTTTTAATAATATTGTTTCAACTGACATTATACTGACCGGAGGCCCTTTGTCACAATCATGTTGATTATAAATATGTGTAAAGATCTAAACATTTAATTGCCCTCTTCAAGCGTTTTTTTTAGTCTTTAAAACCGACCAATCAAAACAAAATACCGCTCAAGCTCGTTGAATATGATAGATGGTCCTCATAATCAAACCATCCATGTTTATTGTTTTTATGTAATGGATGAGCCTTATATATTTTGTCTTGTAGAAAGCGGGTCGTGCCCAATTTGGGTGGCTGTGCTAATGATTCATCTGTCTCTGTGTTAGAATTTAGATGTTGGTAAGCATATTTTGGTACGGTATCCGCCTACTCTTTGTTCTGTTCAATTGGATGATTTTTCTTGGTTTTATTTTGCTAATCATTATTTGTTTAAGGTGTTACAGATTAATTTTATGCCTCTATAACTATTTTGATACATCTTAGGACCAGTCTCTAGCCTTATAATTTTAAATATTATCAATGAAGTTCTTAGCTTGAAAGTTAACAATGTCTACTTTACAGGAGGGAAAACTTACTTTAAAATTATAGTTAGCTACATTTGAGGTATACTTAATGGTAAAATATTTAAACTTATTGACTTATTTCCGTTGATAGCGAGATCTTTTAATGAGGTCAAAAACCGCCAAAAAATTAATTACACACTGTTAGAATTTCACTGACGACATGTTTATTGTCTATTGTGAAATAACCGAGGCATAAGTAAGTGGGGTACTGTATTATGATTGATTGACAAAATCAGATTTTGTTGTAAGGTGTGACCGAAATTATTTTTTTTTGCCATTTTGTGGTGTCTAGTTGCAGCAACAATGATAACTTACTGTTACCATTGTTTTTCTTAGATGTGGTAATTTTACCTCAATTATATTTGTAGATTTTTAATTTTTTTACCTAAGGTTACATCTTTGAAAGTTGTTGAGTTTCAGGGCCTTACGTGAAAATGCTAATGTTTGATAGATCTACTAGAGCCTTGTAATATTGTTTAAATAATAGTCTCATAAAATAATCATTTGTCATAAAAACAACATAGTCAGTTAAAAGTTAACTTCACCTGTCCCATTACTTTGAATATTTATGAACGCTTTCTGCAAGCATTTTATTTGATTTAATGTTCTTATCTATACAAATATTTTAATATTATTCTTTGTTTCTTGACTGGTAAAGTTATTTTTTAACTATAATCATAAATTATTTTTATTTTTCCATACATCATAGAACATAATTCAATGATTCATAAATAGATAAAGAATTCAAAAACTCGTGCAGAAACACTCAATGAAAAAATACAGTAAGAAAGTGCTCACAAGC
This sequence comes from Orthosia gracilis, assembly GCA_947562075.1. Lineage (NCBI taxonomy): Eukaryota > Metazoa > Arthropoda > Insecta > Lepidoptera > Noctuidae > Orthosia > Orthosia gracilis. The sequence continues at coordinate 30,129,716 of OX387274.1, read as the reverse complement.
AGTTAGTGAAAAACATATTTAGCATACACCTCTTAACACACGTCATCGTAAAACATATTTATTTGTTTTTTTCTAAAAGTCAAAGCAAGTTAGTGCATTACTGTATTCTCTGCAAGATTTCTTGCAAAAATAATAATATGAGCTTGTACTTAAAGTTTTTATGATAATTTTACTCACACTTCACTTAAGAAAAGAATTTAGCAATTTTTATCCATAGCAGGAAAAAAATTGCATCTTCTCAATGTAAAACACAAGAAAACTCCTTTCCTCAAATTCCTTGTTTACTTAGCTCAAGCACAACGTGGGCACACATTAATTTATGGTGAGCAGTCTTTCTACCCATCTCATTTGTCAACGACCCCATACGAGGACAAAATAATTAAGCCATGTAGTACTTTTTTCTACTCCGCAATTCATTGTCTCTACAAAAACGTGTGTAGTACGAACTAGCTTTAATTAATATTGCCATAGTTGAATTTTCATTTGTAATGGCGACTTGCGTTAAACCTCATACTCCATTTATCGTGCTAAAGATGGCCGCTGGGCTCAAATGGGGACATGTCGCGAACCTATTGCTTTAGAAAGACTTTTTAAGTTTTTGAGGTCAGTTGACTGACAACGTGATGCATGGGGTTTATTATTATTGACTTCGCAGTTTTAGTTGTTGTGATTAGACATTGGAAATGAGCTATGTGTATATATATCCATTAAAATAACGAATATACAGGTCGATTTAATCTTAGTAACGTCAGTGAAGTTACGTTTTCACTGTGCAGTACTCCATTTCTTACCCCCGGTGTCACTTGAATTTACTACTGCACAGCGAATCGCGGAATATTCAGAGCCGTCATTAGGTTTGAATCTGCGTGTTCCTTGCTACGCATGCCACTATAAATAATAAAACTAAAAGGCATAAGGAACCTGTTTTTTTTGTTGAGATGAAAATGTTTTTGGCATTTGACATGATAAAATGAAATTGTTCACTGTCTAAATATTGAAAAATATATACATTTTTTAACATTAAACATGGCCATCAAACTACTAGGCGTAATGAAAACTTATCTACTTATCCCGTGGCGTATGCTAAATATGTTTCCAGTGCAAAAAAAAAACAAACAAGCACACAAATAAAGCACAACACACACAATAGCTGTCACGAACACTCATAGAGTAAAACGATAAACTGTACGAACCTTGTTTCTCAAAGGGTTTTAGTTTATAGTTGAAATACTTTTCTTTTAATCACAATAAAAGAGTAAAATATGCGTTGCATATCATCTGAAAGAACGAATTTTAATTTTGAAAAAAAAAAAGGAAATTTATAATCGACGTTCAGGTTTTAACTAAGGTAGGTATTCAGAATTTCTTGAAGTCAAATATATATTCTGAAAGATTTGTTTGGGTAATACCTAATCCTTTTGTGCTTCTGAGGAGACAATACAGGAAACATCGACAAATCTATCAACTCCAAGATACCTCCGTAGTCATTCAAAAGGATTAACATAAAAATGTCAATAACAGAACTGCACCAAATAAAGAAATATCTGCAATAATCTTCTGCTGCAACAACGACGGAATCTCAAATTAAATACCGTTCCATTCATTCGTTCAAAATGGAACATTCAAACAATGAGGGCTACCATTTTTTTGCCCACTAGTTGGCGCCACTGGCGAGTAAGGTGCATAAATTAATCTACTTATTATAGCTGTTAGGTAAAAGTTATTATTACGCTCACGGGAGCAAAGTTTGAGTTAAAATCATTTTTAATATATGCTACAGTTTTACTCAGCTCCTTTTTTTTCGAAATTAGGAGGGTAATACTTTCCGAAACATAAAACTGTTAAGCCCGTACCTATCTCAATCTACCATATTTTCAAAATATTGGCAGCAATAAAAAAGTAGTAAATAAAATCGCACTTAAAGCGAAAAATCGGTGAGATTTGACATTTTGAAGACAAATGTGGTAGTCATTAAAATGAACGAACGACAGACGACCAATATTGCGACTGAACGAAGGATTTATTGCAAAACGCCATCTATTATTTAAACTCGGAACCAATATAGGGGACAACGTCGCGTGTAGAACTCCAATAAGTGTGGTATTAAAAATTCTTTAGAATAATGTACTGCACAAGTCAGTCTTCTAGTTGTAAGGATTCTTTGTGAAAAGAATATTGCTGGTGGTTGGGAAATGTGGGTTATTTTGTTTAGACAGCCTTTTGTGGGAAACTCGGGCTTTGGAATGACCAATATTTTTGAACGAGCACTTTCTAAAAATAATTATAGCCAACAAGCTTTGACAGTGGTTTTGCCCGCTTCCATCGGCAATTATCCTATGGGAACATACTCCAGGGATAAAAAGTATCCTATGTCCTAACCCAGACGGTATACTCGTGTGCCAAGTTTTATCCAAATCCGTTTACTCATTAGGCGTGAAACGTAACGAACAGACAGATAGAGTTACTTTCGCATTTATAATATTAGTATGGATGCTCTGGTATAGTTCTCGCCAAACTTCTTGACCGACCTGAAGTTGGCTACGATGGCGGCGCAGTAGTAAATCTTTTACAAAAACAGCACCGATCCGCGCCTTGCGCATCGAAAAGCCAACTTCTGTAATTGTTTTATCAAATTCACTATAATTTACATAAGGATATAATATATAACCAATATTACGTTAGCATCGCAAAAGGCCATGTTTAACTATGTTATGTGTACCTATGTGAGAAAGTCCAATATAACAACTACTATTAATTCATAATCCAGTTCAACTTTAATAAAACCAACAAACTCCAATGAAATCCCGATATGAATACTACCAAAAGTTTTACCAACTAAATTAACAATTTAGGACTAATTTTGCGAATGGTGGTAACCCTAGCTTTTATTGTTGCCAGCCAATAAAATGCAAAACGCAGAAGGTTGCAAGTAACGTTATGACAAGAGTCCAGCTGTTTTATAGCTTGGCGTAGTAATATGTAGCCGGCGCTCATTCAGCTAGCAGACCACAGAATACAAAGAGGCTTCGACGGACACTGTTACAGATGAATGTTTTTTTGGGAGTAGCCTCACGCTGATCAACAAATGAGGTTTCGTCTTTTCAACCGAGCTAGCCTATGGCGGCCTCTAGCCACGATTCAAAAAACTTGAAAACTAAGCGATTACGCTAAGGGCATCGATCCGAGGCCGAGATCCGAGATCCCCACAACACTGCTTGGATCTTGGATCTTGGCTTAGGATTTGCTGTGGAAGGACAGTAATAAACGGGCTCGATTAGATTTAGGTTAGTTTCGGACTGCTAGAGATGGCAAAAACCAAGCAACCAAACCAAGCGTATCAGTAAGTGTCACAGTTTCCTCATAAAAATTGACACACACTGACAATTCTGACTACTCGTATGACAGCCAGAACTTGTGCTCATCGCAATGAAGATATTCAGGAAAATTCACGCCACCATTTGGGGCCACTTAGGCGAGAAGAGACGTCAACCTCGACAATTTAATTAATGTCGAAAAATATAATTTGACAGGTGATTAGACCTGTTGTCTCAGTGCTGCCACTTGGTGCATATCATTTCAGAAAACCCACATTGTACGGTCAGGAATATAATAGCTCGGTCAAGATAACTGAGCACCCGAAATGTCAAAAGACCCCACTCCCGTCTACCCGCGCGGCGCCCCGCGTTCGCGTCGTGAGCCAATAGCGGGAGTCGAATAAAAGAGTGACATTGACATTTCAGGTGCTTAGTTATCTTGACCGAGCTATATTTGTGATGGCGTCTCTAGTCGTTGCCGCCGCAACGTTCCATGCTCTGTGCTAACTATAAAGTAGCTCGGACAATATGTCCGAATTGTTCACGAGGACCAAAACTTGAGGTTTATAGTTCAACTCGTTAAACTGTTCAAGAAATATTTAGGTCGAGTGAAAAAGTTATTGTGGAACTAATTTAGTTAGAGAAACTGTTGGGATTTTTATTACCTACTACAAAGTTTTAATTCTATTTCAAAAATATCTAGAATAGAATAAGCTCTGAACTCCGTTATGTTCTGAAAATAGGTTTTAGTGTTTTTCGGGTCACAAATATTTAAATTAAAAAAGTCACTGTTTAGCAACTGAGCATATTGTAAATTCAAATTCACCATACTAATTTTGAATTAAATGCCCGTCTCAATATAAGTTTTTATAATGGTGCCGAAATATCGAGCTCACAACCAAAATCAAAACTGTACATGGTACTCGTAAATATCCCGAAACAAATATTAATTCTAATAAATGCCAGTCAGTCGCTACGGCGCGGCGTTGAGAATTTTATAAATAAGATTGTTTTTGAAAAAAGAACCCAAGAATATCACATCCTAGGATTTTAAAATAACAATTCTTATTTATTAACATACCAATATCATATGGTAAAGTAAAACAAAATATATACTTATTAAGTGCAATTAATTACATAAAGTCACCGACTGAGAAAATTCAATAGCGCAAATGCAGGAGACTTGAAAATGAACATCAGAAAGGCTCCTTCCAGAAGCATTTGCCAGGAAATACACGAAAGGAAGAAATAAGCGTCTTATCCACTAACAAGTCAAACAATAATACGAAGTGTAACAACATTAGACCTTCGAGACCTGACTCAAAGAGCACCAAATAAGTTTTCTCTATTGGCAACAGAATTACTGTCTGTAACAGAGTTTGTTGAAGTCATAGACTAATAGAGGGGGAACTGGCAGGGTTTTTAAGCAAGGATATCAGGGTGAAAATTAGAAAGCTGGGTAAGTGCGACTTGCTAAGATAATATCGAGAATATATCTGAAATTTCGCATAGGAGCCCTTTGGTCAGACAGAAATCCATTTTGAAATAAAGGACACTTACCACGAGTTTCTGGTAGCAAAATGATCGCAAAATTAAATTGACAAGCACACGTTATCTGCTGTGATTGGTTGAATCTTATTTTCAACAGCCAATCACAGTAGAGTCCGAAGTCCGTTGATTTTTATATGATCGGGTGCGGCTTGATGCAAAATGACATAAATAGGAAAATCTGATGAAGAAATTGTATGCTTTCTTTGAAAACCGTCGACGTCTTTGAAAACTTATATTTGGACGATTTTTATCGATATCTATCTTAACTTTTCGCCTTCAAAATGCTTGCTCAAAAAACCCTGCCAGCGCCTCCTCCATAAGTAGCTATGGAAGTCTATACGAACAATGTTATTTTTGGTGACACAAATTTTTATACGGATTTATATTTTTAGATAATGTTGTTTGTGGATCTAAGGACCTAAGTTTTGATGAGAATCTTGCTTTAGTAGCTTGAAAAAATTACACCATTCAATTCATTTTGACTTGGTACAGCTAAAATTAGCAAATACTTTAAAAATGCTTCCTAATTTTTCGAGATCAACTTATCTACCTATTTTAGACCAGAAATACAATTTCATATAACAATCCGAGTGATTTGGAGGAAAATTCCTGATCCATTGCTTCGTTTAGGTTTGAAAATTGGTCTGCTTGACAACGTTGAATTTTCAAAATGAAAAGCATTGCATATGTGTATTTGTATATTTGTGCATTCATGTATTTGTTTGTGTCATCATAGCTCCTAAACGCAAGAACCGACTTAATTTCGTTTCTTTTTGTTTGAAAGGTGATTTTATCGAAAGGGTTCTTAGCTATGTTTGATGAGAATCAGATTAACCGTTCAAAAGTTATGGGCGTTTTACTTTTTCAATCGGGGTGTTTTTGAAAGATATCGAGTCATAATTACGTGTTCAATTACCTGTCGATTGAAGCGTGTTTACTACTAGATGAATTATGTAACATGAAATAAAAATGTTTCGGAGGTTATTTGTGTGTTATGCATCCATCGTTTCTGGATCAGCAGTTTAAACAAAACATTCGTTCAACTACTTACCTTACTTAACGTCTAGCTCAAATTGTTAAATCCAAAGGAAACGTATCAAATACTCAGCTATCGTTATATTTATAACCTAAGCTGACCTTAAAAATGTTGTTACAAGAATCCATTTCGTATTGGAAATGGGTATTGCAATACTGCAAATAGTAGCAAGACGGTTGAAACGACCTTATATTGAACGTTGATCGTCTTGAACGAGTTGCCAGGAAATAATCAAGTCATATTCGGCATTTTGGCTCTTTTTAGACCAGATGTGTTGTTCAAAATGAAAGTATTCATAGACATACAAAAAGCTGTATAAGTTTTTAAGCTGACATGGTCACAATCATTCAAATCCATGGTAAATAGCCCGAAACAAATATTAATTCTAATACAAAAAGCTCCTCATTCCAAACCAACAATGAAAGAAAGAAAAATATTTACTTGTGACCCGCATAGGAGACACGAGATAAGCAAACCACAAACAAAAGACAATGGTGACAATGGATGGATGGTGAATGTCAAAGGTGACTACGACTATTTTTAGCCCAGTGAAAGACATAGATTTTGATGATTGACCTAGTCAAGAGAAGCATGTTCTTTACCCGGATTTTACATTAAAAAAAATATCAGTCTTCATTTATTTAAGTGTTTTGAAGTAGACGATATAAAATCAAAATAAAAAAATAGTTATTTCAAAAATCTAAAAGCCCGACTGCTTAAGAAGCGAAATAAAAAGAAGTAAACCAGAAGAAAATCATGCTGTGCAGTCGGAGGATACATCTGGTTTTGATCAACCAGCTCGCGAATATGTATGTATGTATGTTATATATTTTTGAAATTATCTCTTAGATCCTTTATTTTGATACCCACACGATGGGATCGGAAGCAAAAAATTATTGAGCCCCACAATATGGCACCCAAAAGCCGCCATTTTCCTATTTTCCAATTTTATAGCCAGTGACACTCGCAATGTTAAGACGAATCGATTGACATAAGAATCACCAAAATCGGCCAACGCCACATAGGAACAAACATACATACATAGACCTATAAACACATAACCCTTCTTCGGCAGTCGGGTAAAAAAAGTTTTCGACATTTCTAGACATTGCAAAACACTTTACAGATCAAAGAACCAAATTGTTTTAGTACGGATTATCAAACCAATCCCAAATTCTCTTCTATGTTCATTTTCACACCAACATTAACTTCATTATTCCAGAGTCAAAATTATGCTTGTTTGTGGAACTTTGACAATGCCGTTCCCAAGTCGTAAAATAATTTTGATCTTCTCAATGAAAGCGTAGGTGTTAGATGTCTTTAGTCCCAAGTTCGGTTCTCAACAATCGTAAACAATGAATTCCCATAATAAGAAAACTTGTTGGTGCCTAATAATGATATCAATTTCTAAGTTTTGTTCTAAATGGAGTTGTTTGTGTTGAACTTGCAAATGCCTTACTTTTTAGATATCTTTGTAGGTTAATCCTTCTCAGATGATCTCAATCAGATTTTGGTTACAAAATATTTTTCGATATTGTTTGATGTCACTCACTAGGTGGACCGAAGACTTGATTAAGGCTACGGGAATCCGCTGTTTGCGAGGCGCACAGGAACGATCGATTTGGTGACATCTGGGGAAGACCTGTGTTCAGTAGTTCTATTGTACTACTTTCAGCTGAGATAATGATATAGAAGATGTTGATGATTATTGTATGAAGCCAGGATTCTCGAACTAGGTGACCATGTATACAAAACATCCAACAATTTCCTGAAAAGGGATACGTTGCCGCCATTTCCATCATTGTAGAGTTTAGTCTAACTAACTCATCGATAAAAAACTAAACTCAATTTTTATTTTTTGTTGATAGGCTTGCACTTGACCACTATCTCACCTGATGGTAAGCGATGATGTGGTCGACGATGAAGGACGCTTTCCTAGAAGTAACCTTTTCACTCTTGACTTAAAGACTCCCAGGTTGTATGTATGTAATGGTACGTCTTAAATAAACTTTAGGAGCAGCCCAGAAAATGATTATGAATTTTCAAACACTTTTAGCCAATTGTGTTGATTTATGTAGCCCTGTAAAATAAGCTTCTTCAAAACTACCAATTGAATTGTTAAAGCCCACGCGGAGAAGTTTACATTCCAATACGAGAACTGCAAGTAACAGCATCCGATTCGGATAAACGAAGAATATGAAATGAAGACATCAATAAAATACCAAGAGAATGCTGAATATGTGAGTTTTAGTGGGTGGACTAGGGATGTAACATGACGTATGATATATCCCTAGTCCACCTACTAAAACTACTTAGCAGAGACGGAGATAGAAAAAATAAGAATAGAAGACAAACTCACGAACGTTAAGAAAAAAAAATAAGGTAATCAATTTATTACAAGGCGCAAACATTTCTGTTTTCAAATTTGCCGGCTTTATTGGTATCACCTAGAACATTTCTAGGTGATTACTTAGTGGTTCAAAAAATAAACCGGCACCAATAAGCTGTTGCTTACTTGGAACCTGACGGCGGCAGTGATATGGATGCAAAAACTCGTAACTTCAATCTCCGCTCTTTTCTACACAAAAGGGTATTCGCTAAGTTTAAGCCTGCTTTCTTTAGAAGACCTCAGTTTCAGTTCTGAAAATGCCTTGCGGAGGTGGACGCCAGAGACGTGATTACTAGGTGAAGTTCTGCACGGTACAGAGATTCCGGACAACCCTATTGGAAACGACATTGAAAGTTTGTGTAGAGTATGTGGCGTTTCATGAGGAACTTACTATGGAGGCAAATGAACCAATGTGTAAGAAATCCGACCAAAGAGGTACGTGAAGTGCAGCAAGTGAAAATGGAAGTTTGGTCTCAGTTTCAAATTGAGAGGAAGTTTTAAGGACAGTTTAGCATAAACTTGGTGTTCTTGAACTATCTTTTAATTTGACTTTGATCTTGAAATTAATATTATAAGTGCGAAAGTTAGTATCTTCAGATTTTTGATGTCTGTTAAAAAATACTGTCGTTTTTGGAGTTAGTTGAAGTTATGGTGGAAAAAAGAAACTCACAAACATAGATGAACCCTGAAAACATAACATTGGTTTTTTTGGGCAGTCGTGTAAAAACGAAAATCCTTAAGAACGGTTCACTGATCATGATTTATGTTCAAATGATTTGACGTATCTACATATTGGGATTTAGGAAGACAGGGAAAATATATTAGCTTCCACATTCACATGCCAATAACTCGTCAAAATGATAGACACATGAATAATGTGTTTCTACCCTCTGGGATATAAGGCCCCATTTCAGATAACATCAGCTGATCCTTAAATCCGCGAAGTGGATAAAATGGATCCATACTTTGAAAATGATAAATTACTGTAGTTGTTGCATTTTAGCATGGTGATAGAGTTCATTGGAACTTGGAACAGCTGCATTTTGACTTCATATTTTTAAATATGGAATTAAAGACAAAAACCCTGAATTGATCTTTCGTGATCATCAAAATTTTTAATCATGAAAAACGATCGCAGTTTAACAGGTACCTAGATTCAGGAAAAGGTCAAAGACCGCTATTGACATACTAAAACGAGACGACTATAGTAGAATATCAGTTTTGATACCAATTTATAATATATAAAATTATTTAAAAATCTTAGCTTAAAGCAGCACCAACGCCCCATAGTCCATGTTGGGTTGGGTGTACAGTTAATAGCAAAAGTGTAAAACTGGTTAAGAAAGCTGCGGTCTCGGCGTTTACACGTTACGTTCCAACCGCCGCGGCAGAAAAACGCACACATATGTAGCACCTTGTATTGTTAATAATTGCAGCACCAGGCATCACGATGCAAAAAATATTGCTATACAATAATATTCATAAAATAGTTAGACGTGTTGCTGTATAAATGGCAATTTTGATCAGTAGTACTTTGAAAAAACACATCACATTTTTACAAGACAACTTATAGCTATGTTCATTTCTTAAAACTAGAATAAAATGGCCAGGGATGTTCTTAAGTAATAAAAAAATAAAGGGGTGTTTTATCACGAAAACTGTTTTTTATAAGCCACTATGAATCCGTTGTGAACCAAGGATGGTGCCATATGCCCTGTATAGCTCCGCATCTCTCTCACGCTGGATCAATAATGGCCCCAAGACGTCATAGTATGGATCTTGAGATAATAATAAAAATGCCTTCTCTATGTTACCCTAAGGCCCACTTGCACGAAAAACTTAACTCGAAGTTACTTGCCAACACGAGCTTAAATTGACAGTTTGTCATACAATATTGTCAATTTAACCTCGTGTCTAGCAACTACCTCCGAGTTAAGTTTTTTTGTGCATGTGGGCCTAAAACAATTAAAAGTGTGTGACCCAGTTTAAAAAAAAAACCCTAAAGTACCATCACTGACCACCTGTCACTAAAAAGTACCTGGTGAACAGTGCTGCGAAGAACCACACGAGCGCGCAGATCAGTGTCGCCCGTGTTTTTGTGCAGACGTACCCGGCGCGCAGAGGCTCGCAGATTGCGTAGTAGCGCTCAAAACTGATCGCGAGGATCGTCAGTACCGATGCGTGAGTCACTGTCAGTTCCACAAAAGGTACCGCTAGACCTGGAAAAGAAGTTTTAGTATTATAAATTGATAGGCTTTTGGGGCGTGTTGAAAGTACACGTTGAGTACGAATAGGATGGAAGTGGCGTAGAACTGGGAACGATACAAAAATGGAATGAGACATTAGCCAGCTGTGGGGCATAATAAGTAACATATTTATGGAAATTTTTGTTCCTTCAAAAATTCCAAAAAAAGGTACAAATAGAGGCAAATCCTAAAATGGCCAAAAAAGTCAGCAGCTCCAAGTTTTGCATAACAATAGACGAAATATACCTAGTGACTAGCAGGTTTTTTTATTTTCAATTTAATTAATTATACATAATTATGAGTACAATGTCTCTTTAAAAGGTTTTCAGTTATTTCAATGATACATTTTATAAAGTTAAACACTTGAATGGTCTTTTGGTCCGTGACTTGGGTTAAAATGAGAAACAATGTAGTTTATTTGCAAGTCATATTTTATTTGAGGTAGGTTAATTAAAAAATCAGCACGTTTCATCCCTACTAATGTAATCCAAAATACTCTGTTTGCATGAATGAGCCTTGAAAAACGACATCGGATACTTTTTTATCTCGGAATTTACGTTCCTTTCGGCTATTACGGGCCTATTTCCAACTTTCACACAGGCGAAGCCGCTGGCAGAAGCTAATAAATAAATAAATAGTACATCGAACATCTTACCTTTTGTCATAACCTTTAAACAGGCCAGAATCTTAATGTGTTACTTTATTCCTCTATCAAATATTTATATACTCTCTTTGTTATAATTACTGTAGAAACTATCCTGGCTACGTGAGTATTTATTTAACCTCTCCATCACTTACTAAACGCTTCTAGTGCAAAATCATGTTCCATAAGTTATTTTATACTTCAAAAGCTTTCTGGGTAACTCGGGAGCAAAGTATTCTTACATTCTTGATGTCTTAAATGCAGAATGCCTTACTAAATTATTTAAAGAGTAAAAGTATTCCTCAATTTAAATAGCTTTAACTGTATTCCATTTGCGATAACATTTAGACGTTTAAATTAGACTATTTTATAGCCCGTTCAACCGATTTTGACTTCTATTGCGTTTGTAATACGACAAATGGTAGCTGTAGTAAACATTTGGTTTTGGTAACAGGTTTATGCTTTTTATGTCATCCTTATGTTTACGGGATGGAACTCAAAATCGGTTGAACGGACTGTAAAAAGATTTGGAAACATGTCTAATGTTATTTCAAATGGAGTTTAGGTAGGTAAAAAAAAACTTTGTTTTATGTACACATGTACAGAAAGCAAAGTTTTTTGACTGACCGTAAATAAATACTTATGTGTTTGCATAACTTGACAACATATAGAGAACAGCTCACAGAAAAAGCCAGCTGAATTGTGCCGGCCATATTAAGGGCCTTCCACCGCTTTAGTGCCGTAAAACGGTTACTTTCTAAAGCATACTCCTTAGTAACGGCTAGGTTAAAAGTTTGTAAAAATGTATATGTATTTTTGATTCATGTACATTATTTTTGAAATATGGGTTTTTCGTGCAACTAACCTTTTGCTATAACCGTTTTGCTATAAAAAAATAATTAACAACACGATATTTTTTCGCAACTTTTGGATACTCCTCCAAAATGACTTGGATGTTTAAAAATATTTTCACACAGAAAAAATGATGGCTGGAATTTTTTCATAACAGAAAATATAGCATATGTAAATCAAATAATATTTTGCAAACAAAACTGTTTAAAAGGTTGGTGTTTCAATATTGATATTTTGGCTCCGAGCGGGCCCACGGCCAGTACTGCGTTAACATTGGGGCGTATATATCGCCTTAACATTAGAACCGATGAACCAACGGTCATCGGTTGTACGACTGATTGTCATACGTTGGAGTTTCCTTCTGTTGGGGTAAACGTGTTCTGGATTGGAGATCGCAAAACGGTAAAAGTGAGATGGGGCGCCTCCAAGCTAGGTAGAGCTATGATTGCCAGCGGTGAACTGCTGTAGGCTGATGATGATGAGGGAACAGCTGATTATGACAGAGACATGTTCCGTAGTAAATGCTTTTCACATTCTTTTGTATTTAACTTTCGGGAAAGTTGCCAGAAAATTAAAAGTGATCCAGTATAAAGCCGGGTGCACTTTATCCAATAAGCTACTCAGTGCAGCTTGCATTGACAATATATCTATTCTTTACATATTGATTTGTTCGCGAGTACCACCCGCGCAGATTCACGTTGACTTGCATGTCATGATGCATTATGTATGTAGCCATCCTTACATTCAAATATGGAAGTGGGTCTGTCCATTTTGTCTCTTTTTGTGGACGTATGTACTTCGCCAGTTTGGGAGTTTTTGTTCAATTTTTATTTGAACTACTGGACTGATTTTAGAGACTTGCGGTCGTAGATTCCAGTCTATGCCAGGTCAGGCACAGTGTTCAAATTCAAATGTATTTATTTGTGACACACAGGTAAATTATGTTGTACATACATGGTGTTAGTTACAAAGATTTTGTTTCACTGTGTAAGCCTTGCTGGGCATACAAATATTGGTTTTCACAAAATGTAGCTACTTAACTGTTCGCTGTGTACAAGCTGCTTATCCATACTGATATTATAAATTCGAAAGTAACTCTAGTCCGTCTGTATGTATGTTAGTTAACTTTTCACGCCTAAACCACTGAACGGGTTTAAATTAAATTTTTCAAGGAGATAGGTGGCATCCTGGGGAAGAACATAGGCTAAATTTGGTCTCAAAAAAAAAATTTGGTAGATGGGTAGGGTAGGTAGTGTCATTAAGTTTTTCACTAGGAATTTTTCAGGAGCAGCCCGGAGTTTGGAAATTAGCGGCATTATACCCCCGTGCTTCAGAAAAACACGTTAAGCCGTTGGTCCTGTCCCTGATATCTCTCCCGTTTTGTCAAATTGACGATTGTCATCCCATTGGAGTATAGGAGTGAGAAAACAGAGTGTGCACCTGTGTTTGCGCATATACTTGTGCAAAATATCGCCCGCGTCATCATTGCCAAAATTCGGTCTGGGGGACTATAGTGCATAATCATAGTCTATTTATAATAAGGTAGCTGGAAGCGTGTTTGCAAATGCTTCTCATGTAGAAGCATTTGCAACACGCTTCCAGCTACCTCAGGCAGATCAATAAAATTGTAATAACGAGCTACATATGCTTCGTTAACCTAACACATGCCCGTGTTGAGGCGAAGAAGGGAGTGTATTCTGTTTGTTCATAAACGTGCTAACAAATGTTTGTTGCAATTGCTGAAAATGCATTTTTGCATTTGTTAGCAATTCAACCTTTGCACAGGTGTTGCTCTTAAGGCGAACAAATAATAAATATGAGCTCTGCTTGCTACTTTACCGTATCACAAGATCTCTGAGCAGGCTTGATACGAAGGATCAAACGCATTCTGATTTATTTCCTTTAGCACAACCTCATAACCTCATAGACGTGTTGGTATGAAAAAACCTTTGAAAACACTCAGATTTAGGCACTTGTCCCACCGCTGACGATCAGCGAGTAGCGAGTAAAGCTATAAACTAAAAACTAGTTGGCGAGTTGCGAGTGTGTGCGACGGGTAATTAATCGCACAGTAGTCAGATAGGAAACACCGACTTCATCTAGTTTTAAAAAATATGATCGACATGTAAAAGTGTTTGTACAAACCAACTTGGAGAAATAAAATCATTTATCATTTACCACTCGCTCGGGAATAGAAATGACCGCCGGTTGGTCTCTCGGCTTGAGTTCTGACCACCAAGCGAGCAAGAGAGTATCGCTGAGCGAGTATAACTTTGTAAGCTCTTGTCGCTGCGACAAACTTGTGGTGAGAGAGCACTTGCCGGCAGAGTGAACAGCCAGCGATCAACTATTACTATATGTGTCTCTTTTATTGACACGGGATCTTATATCTTCTTTTGTACATTTCTTCACCGAGAAAATAGTCAAGAGCTGAGCGCTTACTCGTCGGCGGTGTGACAAGTGCCTGACGTTTTTAGAACAGGTTTTGTAGATGGAACTAGATTTTTTAAGAACATCTGAGAAAACTTATCAGCTAGATCGAAAAGTTGAAAACTCAACGCGTGAGCGAAGCCTCAGGTAGTTTGTAAACCGTCTTTGCAATTCCTTTCATAAGAGAAAACGCATAAGGATAAGGATTTAAAAGTGAGATCCTGAGGGAATAATTTCTATGTAGAGCAAAACTGACGTTTAATTTGTAATTTCAAACACCAGTTTTCCTACGTAAGCTGACTTACCTAATTAGAAGTTCACAATAGGCCAGAATTTCTTTGGAGCACGTAACATTAATATTTTTCCGGCAGCCTCATGGCGTAAGTGAATTCGGCAAGGCAAAGGGTTTGACCATCAATCCAAACACCAATCACATAGACGGAAATTCACATCGCGTCTTTCATCTCGCGTGTGATTGGTCGATTGATGGCAATTAGGCTACTGTTCGCTGTGAATAACACTGTTGTTTACATAATTGTTAATTTTAAGTTTCGTTGCTGAAATGTTCTATTAGGCAATTGTTCATCATTTCAGCCGAAAGACGTCCACTGCTGGACATAGGCCTACCCCAGGCGTCCACATTGACCGATCCCGTGCGTCTTACATCCAGCGCCTTCCCGCAACCTTAACCAGGTCATAGGTCCACCTAGTGGGAGGCCTTCCAACGTATAGTATTCCGGTTCGCGGTCGCCAAAGTTGTGGACTTTTCAGCCCCCTCGGCCATCCGTTCTGCGAGCAATGCCACTTAAGTTTGGCAATTCTTCGGGCTATGTGGGTAACTTTGGTTCTCCTGCGGTTATCCTCATTTCTGACGTGATCACGCAAGGAAACTCCGAGCATAGCACTCTCCATTGCCGTTTGAGTGACTTTAGGCTTTCTGATAAGGCCCATTGTGAGTGCACCAGCAACACGCACTGGTCATAGACTATTGTATTCAGACACTGCGGTAAACTGGACGAGAATTTTGTTGGCAATTGTTCGTTTTCAAACAAATAACATTAACAGTAAAACGATCGAAGAGGAAATTGCCACACTTAAATGGCATTAAGGAAAATCGATTATGATTCTGTATGTCTTCTTTAGATCACTTTTATAGTCGGTGGTGGTGTAGGGGTATATTTTCTTGTACCAGAATTACACATGGAAGTTTTTCGTATGTCCCCCACAAATGGATGTTGTTCAACATCTAAAGTATAGCCTTATTTTCGTCCATCCATACACACATAAACATACTAAAATATGAGACAGTTTTGCCCATAAACACTAACATAGGATTAACATTACTTCAACAGCTGAATCAGAATCTGAAACAGTCCAAAATACCAAACAAAAGAAACCAGAACAAATAGATCTAGAATCACCGATTTTCGATACAAATTTTGCAGGCCATAAAATCTACAAAGATCAGTGGGCAAAGGCAGTTTTTCCAATGAATAGAATGGAAGGAACATTATAGATACAGAAGTACTTTTTCATTATGATGTATCATGGATACTGTCCCGAAAGTTGGCGTTAACGGCTCGCAGACGCGGCGCCAATAGGACATCGTAAAAAGAAATCACAGAGCAAGGAAACGCTGCTGCTGGTAGCAGTGTCAACAATTTCTAATTACATTTAGTTGCACTATGGCACAAATTACTTGGTTGACATGGTGAAAGGGATATTGACACTCCTCATATATTCAATTCATCTTATCTTTGGCCTTCCCCTCCTTCATCATCCTTCACATGTATATTCATTACTCTTTTAAATAAAATATCATATTGGGTTAAGTAGCAATAATTATTTCGTGAATTTGCATTGCAGAAAAAAAACTAAAACATTGGAAAAGTCAACGAAATATTCCAACACTGGGATTTCAACAAATACAGCAGGTACATGATTCAAGACCCAATTATGTAACAGATTAATTTTAACATTGATGCCCCTTCTTCCAGGTAGAGAACCTGGCTTTGAAAGCAATCCGCGATAGAAGTAGTTCGTTCAATGTAGGCACTTTAGGCCCAATTTTTTTTTTTGTAGGTACTACCATCTCTAGGCACAGGGCCAGTGTGATGATTCCATACTCTATGGTATAAGCAGCGGATAAAATAGCTCTAGGGCCTTCTGACCGCGAGAATTTTGGCGAAGATTGCCACAAATTGAAATGTGTGCCTTTTAGTGGAGGTGAGAAAAGTCTTTGACAATTTATTGGCAGTTTGGACGCCATTATTGCGATATATAGAGTTACCTTTAATTTAGAAGGTGCAGTAAATTTTGATTCGCGAAATGTATTGGATACCTGTTTGCACCTATGGGTATCGTAAAAGCGAAAAAATATTGAATCAAGTCCTTTTATCCCCGCTAACGACCATAAATACTGCGATCACCAATTCGTAGGTTCAACATGATAATTAAGAATGTATCTTACTTATTTGTAGCGCATCAATAGTTAGTATTATAGTTACCTGCGGCTTCGTCCGAGGGAAAGTTTTATCCTAATGAAACGTACTTTTTACCGAGATAAAAAGTCTGACCGTACATTAAAATCCGTTCCGTCCTCTGTTCAATCGTTGTGACATAGATAATTTACTAATATACATCAAAGCATAGACTTTCACATTTTTAATATAAGTGGGATAGTAGAAAGTCCGGCTAAATGAAGCACCGTTTTTGGGAGTGTTCATTTGAAACTTGCAAAATTAATTAATTTAGGCCTTCTAGAGTTCGGTTTTCTAAAGTCATTTTAATAAAGAGGAAGGCCTTGAAAATAAGTCACATGATACCCGTCGCTACCATCGACAAAATAGATTTTTAGTGACCCAAAAATGCGTAGTATACGGCATGGCATTAATAAATCCTACCCGCATTACTACTAATAGTTTTTACATTAACCACTAAATAGAGGCTTTTCGGTTCAACGTGATTTATGGCTCAGAGATAAATGTGTTTTTGTTACATATCTATTGTTTCTATTTCGATGTTCAAATCATTAAAAATATTTATGGTTTTTTATCAAACCTAAACCTGTCCTTTGGACGGACGAGATTGTCTTTAACATTTTTTTTTTAAAGTATGACTTAGTTCCAAATTCCAAGTCAGTTTAAAAACTACTCGACTCATGCGCCATGACAACGAAAACAATTACTCGATTAATCTCAATAAGGGGGATATTACACTATCATATATTAAGATCACAGATCTTTGAGTCATATTTATATGATAATCTATATTCTTAATAATTTTATAATAGGTAAATTGTATGAGTTTGTGAATTGTGTGGTTTGTGGTTGTAGGGGTAATCTCTGGATCTACTGAACCGATTTACATGAAATTTAGCATGGAGATAGTTTGAGACCCTAGAAAGGACATAGGATTGTTTGTATCCCCTTGGGATGATAAAACACGTTTTACGCGGGCGAAGCCGCGGGCAGAAACTAGTGTAATATAAACATATGAATCATTTTGTCTAATTT
Organism: Orthosia gracilis; assembly: GCA_947562075.1. Lineage (NCBI taxonomy): Eukaryota > Metazoa > Arthropoda > Insecta > Lepidoptera > Noctuidae > Orthosia > Orthosia gracilis. The sequence goes on along the minus strand of OX387274.1, from coordinate 30,111,740 downwards.
ATATGAAATAAATGAAAAAAAAAAGAAATTAAAAAATATTTATTCTCAAAAGATAGCACACATACAATAGTAGTTTATGCAACGGTCCTATTATAGGGGTTATTAATTTAAAACACGAGCGTGGGTTTATCACATGAGGCGAAGCCGAATGTGATAATGATATCACGCGAGTGTTTTAATACCTAATTACATGCCGTTGCATACACTACTTTATCTTCACTCATACAGTTGAAATAAAACAAAAGTGTAAACGGAAAAAATAAGTGGTATGGCGAGTAATTTAGTTTTCATTGGGTATGACAGCGTAGCGCTCGCATCAATAGACACTACTACATGACACTAATTTTCTACATTATGTCAATGAGCCCATACGCGCCAGTATATTAAAAAGTAAAAGTGTGCTATAAAAATTTAAAGTTATTTTATGATGCAGTTGTTTGAAAATAGAAGGAAAATGTTGCACTGTAATGATTTTTTTTTTAAATTTTACCTATCCTCGAATGTAAAGTACGTGTTTATAGAATATTTTTTGAATTCATATTTGGAACATTACGTTGTGAGTGTAGATAAAAAGATTTTACTCCTGCCAAACTGTAGAACAGTTTGTTGGCAGACGCAACTCTCACAAAAAATATATTATTATTTTATTTCTAATTTTTTTCGCTTAATGGCTAAGTATTTGAAATGTTAGTAATATTAGTATTAGTAGTACTATGTATGATCCTAGATAAATGATAGTGTTATACCCTTCTTAATACAACGCTATAACTGTCAATTTGGCTATTTGAGGTGGAGTCGAGTTCAAGGACATAATATAGAATATAATTAGGGAATAGGATTTGTTGTTACATCATTATCATCAGCCTTTTAATGTTCCCACTGTTTGGACACAGGCCACCTTTTTGTGAGAGGCAATGGCCGTAATCCACCACGCGGGCCCAATGCAGGTTGGTCACATGAATTCGTATTTTTGGTTCAAGGACATGCCAGTTTCCTCGCAATGTTTTTCTTCACCGTTTTGAGAGCACTGGTGAAGAAATAATTTAGGTACACCAAGTAAAGCACCGGCCTGGGTTTGAATCCACCTACAACTTGTAAGTCGCGGCCGATACAACTGGGCCACCACTGCTCCACTGCTCAGATTTTTTGTTTAAAGTCGATTAAATCTTTTTATTAGTTACGTTAATAAAATTTTTTTTTTATTTTTCACTTTTTAGTGGTACATAATGGACAAGTTCTATAGTAAGGTACCTACTGTATTTTATATTTCTATGTGTACTGCCCACAATGTTGCCAGAATAAATTACCCGAATAACATGTAACTTGAACATAACAAGTGGAAAGAGTGTGTACCAGGGTGAACTAAATACATCTGTATACCCGTTTGGAGCATATTGGCATGGCGGTATTTTATGTAAAATTTAAATTGTAAATTTAAATTGTACCATTTTGGAATAAACATTTTTCGAACAAAAAAAGAAAAAAAATCCGTTAATATATTACAGAGTTATGCCCGAACATATATATATAAACATCCGAATTGAGAAGCTTCTCCTTTTTTGGAAGTCAGTTAAAAGGATAGATTTATAGCGAATCCCTAAAAACCAGCAAGAAATTATGCGAATAATTTCTCAGCCTCATAAACGGACACCAATGAAGAGAATTAGAAGCTAACTTTATGTTTACGTCTGAATTCTATTAAGAGGTACATTTATAAGGCAGTTCATTGAACCCTTTGATCATCTTAAAATTCCCAAATTAATTTAATCCTAAGTTATTTCTCCTACGCGAGGCCGACCAAGATATTGTTATCCAGTAACTCTTGTCTTGAGAATGAAATATTTTGTTTCTAATTGTAATAATGCTGTTGAAATATTTTAAGTAAACACATCCTTGAATTTAAGGGGCATACCGTCGTGTAAGCTGCAAAATTAAAATTGCCTAATGATTTTACAATTAACAGCTCAGTATTATGTTGTATGTTAACAAATTAAATGCCTGATTATCTCTATATTAAAGTCCTCGTCACGAGAAGCTATAAATTTTGAAAATAAAGGATTCTACTAATTTGCGTAGCGACAATTCAATTAACAACAAATAATCCCAAATTCAATCAACTCAAAAAACCATATGTGTTATACGAAACAAACGAGCAATTTCATTTGGTCTGGTTATATTTTTGCGATTTATAGCGCTGTCGTCAAATGTTTTGTGGTACATGCGTTCCAGTACCACAAAACATTAGGCGACAGCGCTTTATGTCTTTTTGTCGTCGTTTGCACACACAGCCATTTTTCCATAGACTATTCCGTCCACAGACAACTATATTGGTACTCTCAGTCAACCTATCTCAAACTTCTTTCATTCCTACAATGTATTTACTTTTTAGTTCCAATTACCTGATTGAATGACTCTCTCATAAAGTTGATTCTAACTTGGGACAATCTATTGATGATTTTTATTTTATGATAAAATTCTTCGGTAATCATAATATTTATCAACCGAAGAGAAAGAAAGAAAATGCATTTATTTAGCACAAACTTAGTTTGATATATAAAGAAAACGCTTTTTAAACTTATTTTTTATACAACAAATATTCTGAACAAACGCCGATGCAAAATGGCCGGTTTAAAAAATAGAATCTCATACCCAACTCGCTAAAAAAAAGTGTTGAAATTTAATTTTCGTAGACTGACGTTGTCGCCTTAAGTTGACACATCCTTTACTTTAAAACATGCGTGGGTTAACCCGGTCTGGCTGTTTAATATGGGTTAACTTGGCCGTATTTTTGGCGAAAACACAATTATTGCAAAAGGAACAGACATTTAGTATTTCTTGCACGACAACTCTGTAAATAATATACTATCATCGATATATTAATTATTTATTTTAATCTCTGCTGAAGCAGCAGCAAGCATTAGAGATTAAAATAAATAATTAATTTTGGCCATTTCGGAGAATAATAATAGCCGCACGGGTCAATCATCAAGGTTAAGCAACGCTTGCCGAGGTCGGTCCCTGGATGGGTGACCATCGAAAACCGCGTCATGCCGTTGGTGCCACCCAGCTACCATTTTTACATTTCTTGTCATTACGGATTGTCAAAACCCAGAAAAACTGACACAAGTGTTGGAAAGGGGTGTAATCCCCGGCACGTAAATTGGCAAGAGTCGTTTGATGCGCAGAAGTGGTTTTTAGGTCTCTTTGGTAGTGAAGCGGGGCGCATCAAACATTCCGAGCGCGCGATTGGTGGGTCAGTTGACGCAAGGATCGACTGACCAATCGCGTCGCGTCCACGTTCCGTTCGCTTTATGCGGTAGTTGGTCATTTTGCGCAATATGCGCGAAGTTATCCTCACTACGCCAAAACCTTGCCAATTTACATGTCGGGGACTATACCGTGTAACACAGATACTGGGTTTGGAGAACAGAGAGTCGCTCCCTGTAAAATACTGCAATATACATCCGGATAGAATGGACGCTGACCAAAACATATTTGAAATAATACTACGCAGGCACCTAGCCTTATCTTAACATTTTGCAATCTTGATTGACTTAGATAGGTTTATAACACCTAATTATACTCAATACGAGGTAATTGAGAGCAGTGGTGGCCCAGTGAAAACGGCTGTAACTTACAAGTTGTAGGTCGTGGGTTCGAAACCAGGCAGGCACTTTAATTTGTGTAAATTATTTCATCACCACTGTCCTCAATACGGTAAAGGAAAACATCGTGAGGAAACCGGAGAACCAAAACTTCAAAGACATGTGACATTCACCAACCCACACTGGGCCCGCGTGGTGGATTACGGCCCATTCCCTGTCACAGAAAGGAGGCCTGTGTCCCAGCAGTGGGAACATTAAAAGACCGATGATGATGATAATGCTAAATAACTAAAACAGAAAATTGCGAGTTTTATCGTTTTCATCACAACCTTTTTATTTTTTGATGATGTCAAACAGTTCCCTTATACTATTTAGTCCCTTATATTAACACCTTTAAAAATACAAACTCTCAACATTTGAAACCTTAACAAGGCTTCAACCCACGCGCTAAACGTCTAATAATAGACAAGACCCAATTTCTCGTTTGATAAATAAGGAATTACCTTAAATAAACAACACAAATCTATTGACACCTTATGAATAAAACATTATTTTACTTTTAACTGTTTTACTAATTTTGTGGTATTTTGAAAACAACTTAGGGCCAAATCTCTGAGCTGTTTATTAGATTATTTTATCCAAATCTCTATAGAAAATTTTAATATAGAACTTTAATTTAGAACGTGTTAAGCAATTATTGATAAAATAAGGATGTTAATAAGGACAGAGCAAGGAAGCCCGTTTAATTCATGAAAACATAAAGATTGCTCAAAAAGTGAGTTGGTTTATCATTTAATCATAACCGCAAAATAAGTTGATTTCGAAAATTCTTTTACAGTTAAAAAGTTACACTATAATTGAGGGTCATAGGCTATTTTATCTCAAAAAATGTAAAATTATTAAATTAAATGCGAATTTCAACAATGTTGCAGAACGCGATCAGCATAGGTATCTAAACGGCTTTCAAAAGCTGTCAGTGATCATTGCTGTAGAATATTGACACTGCCAGCTCTTGAACTTGGTTTAGATTTTATGATTATGTTTAGTGTCATTGTTGATATTCACCCTTGACAATTGTGAATTGTTACTCATTATTATCATCACACTAATATTATCAAGGCAAAAGTTTGAATGTTTGTTACTTGTTCACGTCAGAACGGCTGAAGGGATCAGGATGAAATTTATCACATAGATAGATTATAGTCAGAATTAAAACATTGGATACTTTTTATCCCGGGAATATATTCCCTTGGGCAAATTTTTGACTTTCACGAAGCAGAATTAAGCTAGTTACTTTTGTAACGCAAAGCTCAATCAATTAAAAACGACCTTGCTGCAATCTATTTAGTTTAGCAATCTAACCGAAACGATACATCAAATACTTCCAATACCCAATTGAATGCAGTTCAAATGACTCGACCCATGTTCAAGTGGCCCCATTAAGTTTCCAAATAGCTCGGTTTTGCCAAATATCCCTGTTTCAGGAAGATCTATAGTTTGCAATATTGCTTTGTTCTTAGAATTGTGTACTGTGACTGTGCACTTAGTTCTCTGGTCTTATCGTATTTCACGCCTCAACAGCTGAACAGTATCCCGCCATTAGAGGAGACAGGGGCTACAATTGTCAAAAAAAAAAATTATTACTAGCCGTAAAATGCCGTTCGGTTTACTGGTCACTTTCAAAGTGCGCTGAGCGAAAATTATCAGTCCTAGACCATGTTGCATGGTCTAGTTGACAAGAGACAAAGTTGTAATATTTATTGCTTTAGACAAAATCGTTTGTTAATACTTACCTCCATTAGTTGTGGCCCCGGTATCTCTTACATAGAATATTTTAAGAATTTGGACACGCGCGTGTAGACGTCCGCAGTAGCGACTACAGTAGTCACAGTGGACCTCATCACAGTTGAACCATTGCGCCAGATCAAGAAACAGTTTTTCATCGACTATTATATACATACAGAAAGTGAGATAGGACGATGCGATGCGACAAACGAAAGTGGCAGTTATACAATGCTATCTTCTACTGTAACATTGACACAAAATAGCAACTATGCAGGTTCTTGCAGCCAACTTCAGAGACACAAAGATCCACTGTGACTACTGTACACGCGGGTGAAGACACCCGCAGTAGCTGTATCTAAGATTATTATAAAATAGTTGAGAGGCAAAATATTTTTTTAAAAATCTGCCAAGCCACATCATAGTCTCTAATACTTTCTTTGTAGTATTAAAAATGGTCCCTTTCATTGACTCAGCTGGGTTTGTGGAATTTGCTACGAAAATAAAGAATTCTTGGTATACCGTCAATGAGAAACGACTTATTCGATTTTTGGTTCTTCATTCATGGTTTAATTTTGCGGAAGCCATCGCTATATTTTTAGAATCATTATTATTATATCAAAACGTTTATATAAAAAAAACTCTACGTATTGCCGCGAAAATCAACAATGGTGTTGCCTTTTTACGACTCTGTATAGACCTTTTTTACCCGACTGAGGAGAGAGGTCGAAGGAGAGTAATCGTTTATCAGTGTATGTAGGCATGTATTCTTTTCTTCTGTAATTAGTTTTTATTTACATAGATAAAAGTATACAGTGTATAAAATACTTAATTAACTAAGGCTACAAACATACACGACCACGACCTGGCATTGTATGTATGTATATTTGTTCCTATGTGGCATTCTAGAGACCAAACGTGTTGGCCCATTTTGATGATTCAAACGTCAATCGATTCGTCTTAACCTTGCGAGTGTCACTGGTTACATTAAAATTGGTAAATAGAAAAATAGCGGATTTTGAGCGACATATTATGGGGCCCCATTTTTTTTCTTTCTCATGGAAGATAGGTTTGAGTAGTCTAGAACGTAGGATAAGACAGGATAACAGGATAAGTCCACCGATATCAGTGATGGCTTAGATAAACTTTGAAAGATTACAACAAAAGTAAAATTCTATCAAAGCCGGCATTCCAAGTATACCTACTAAATGTCACTGGAACTGCCAACAACAGCACATTCAATACAACCGTCGAACTCCTCGCACTCGTAAACACGGCCTTTTGGCGTCTGCAGTGCGTTGTGTACCGTGCCTTATCATAAATTAGCTTTAGCCTGTAACTTAGCTCCGTAAAAGTCGAAAAGTATCTCTGACACAGTATTAACGAGATAAAAGGTCTTGTCTACAAGTTTCGTGCAAATCCGTTTAGCAGCCGCGTTTGATTAACAAACATACAAACATAGTACAGTTTCACATTTATGATTTTAGTAGAAGTACCTGGGGGACAGAGCTCTGCTCGGGTGAAAATAGAGAAAACGACGTTTTCTAAAAATGAAACCTAGCTTGGTCGATTGATCGTCCCCGAAACCCCCAGCATACAAAATTTCATGAAAATCGTTGGAGCCGTTTCCGAGATTCAGATTATATATTCAAGAATTGCTCGTTTAATGGTATTCGATAAGATAGAATATTAGGATGAGTCTTGATTTACAAACGATGTTTTCCTCCATCGATGTCAATAATCATCACCATCAGATGTTCCCACTGCTGGGACACAGACTTTCTCTCAGGCAAATTCTTTTTTTCTGTTACTTTTTCAATATATATAATATGTACGAGTATTTTACCTATTTTAGTATGTAAATAACTGCTTTTATATATACTATTTAACAATGCGCCCGCCACGTTGTCTCTTCACCACGCTTGGTTGACTGGTAGAGAATGCCTAAAACATTAAATCTAAATAAATACAGGTCTTCGAATATCATTAGTGTCTGTAGTGTCTGAGATAAAGTAAGAAAGCTTCAAAGAGAATTAAAATTCTAGCAAAACCGACGTTTGACATACAAAAGTCACTTGATCTGTCAACAACAGCACATTCAATACAACCGTCGACCTCCACGCACGTTTAAACTTGGTCTTCTAACGTCTGCACTGCGGTGTACACTGTGCCCACAGACATAAATCTAACTAGATAACGCAAGGCCCTCCATCTATATTGTTTTAGTGTGCCACTTTTTCACAAACAATTTAAAAACAAATTGACTTACCAATGAAAGAAAACATTTCCAATTCCTCGGTCAACTTTTTCTATACATTCTTTATAAAAAAATTATTTTTATGCCATATTGAGCTGTAAAGAATTTTACAGCTCAATATGGCATAAAAATATTTTTTTTAGACTTCGGTTGATTTCCGGTGCTGATAATGCTAAATGAAAAGCTCAGATTACGATTATTGATCTTAACTTTAGTCCGTTTTTTAGCACGCGAAGTACATACACTCGCGTCATCTAGTTAGATTTATATCTGTGACTGTGACTTAACATAAATTACGCGCAGATATGCAGATAGGCATAATTGCCGCTTTTGCGGTTAGATTTGGCGCACTAAATTGGCAGGTTGAAGAGCCTCATAGAAAGGATGTGACGTTTTTAGATGTTCATAGATTATTAGAAAACAGAAGCTTATAATTGAGCACCCAAAACAATGCTTATTTCTACGTCGCTAATGTTATAATAAATCCTCATTTCTATATAGTCTATTACCATAAACGGTATACAAAAGCTCTGACAATAATAAATAATAAAGTTCCTACAACAATGCTACAGTAATTAACATACTAACATTAACAGCTCATACAAAACCGAAGAGTCCACCACACTGCTATTTTAAAAAAGAAACTGAAAATTGCAAGAATCATGTGTTTTCAAAGATAAATCACAAATTATATCAATCAGTTTAATTGAAAAAGAAGATAAAGATGTAACAATAAATCCAGGCAATCTTTTGAGAAATCTCAACTGAATTAAATTCAATCTTCTCAATAGATTTATTCTTTGACAAATCCGCCTTTCTTGGCAAGCAATTTTACAGTCACCGCGGAATTTAATACTCTTTGCATGCTTTGCTGATGTGGTTACTGTCTGTAAGAATATGTATCTTTGTTGACTACATCCTTTTGTTACATGTTCATTTCAATATCTAAGTTATGAAGCACCTCTATGGTACCTAGGTAATGTGACTAAAATAACCACAAATTCTATGGTTAATTTAAAATTGTAGCTCACATTACAAATTGTAGCTTACATTGCAACTTGTAGCTCACATTTGAAATTGTAGCTCACATTGCAAATTGTAGCTCACATTGCAAATTATAGCTCACATTGCAAATTGTAGCTCTGTGTATAGCTTATACCCGACTGGAGCTGACTCTCAACTATGTTGGAGTGAGCATCTAGTGTAATTGGATGCAGCTGACTACCAGTGTCTTTCATGGAGCTACTGTCTTTCTGACTACCAGAAATGGGTAAAATACCATACCTTTGATTTTAGATTTCGACTGACAAAGAGAAAAGAAACTTGACAGCTGAGACCTTTTTGACCTATGGGGGGTAACCTTCAAAAGGCGCCTATACTTTTAGGGAAAAGACCAGGGAGTGTGGGATTTTTACCTCACTATAATCTCCCCAGTGATCACCATCAGTATCTGGTAGGGGCCCCGTCACCTCTTAAAAGACCATTTCGGAATCCCCTCTGTGCAACGCTTGTTAAGGTGCATACCAGGGGAGGCTTAAAGCTGAGACCTACAGTTTAACTTTGACTAAAGGTTGACTGGTAGAGAATGCCTTGCTGCATTAAGTCCGCCTATGTATCACCAATGTACATGAAGTTTAAATAAATATAAAAACGTTCTTACCGAGGTAGGTAGTCGTAAGGGTTTCGATATGTATCCGTTCAGTAGTTTTGGCTTGAAAGAGTAACAAACATTCATCCATCCTCACAAACTTTCACGTCTATAATAGAAGTAGGATGTTGTAACTAGGAAGTCGTGTAGGTTTTAGGAACCGAGGCACAGTTATGTTATTTTTTTGATTCTATATTAAAGCTTTTGCCCGCGGCTTCACCCGCGCTAAAGTCGAAAACTATCCCGAGGGAACATATTCCCGTTAAAAAAAAGTATCCTATGTGCTATTCCTGACTATTTTCTATATCTGTGCCAAATTTCATCCAGTTCCGTTCAGCCGTTCTAGCGTGATTGAGTAACAAACATACATACATCCAAACTTTCACATTTATAAATTTACTAGCAGACGCCTAGCGGTTTCACCTGCGTAGTTCCCGTTCCCGACAGTTAAAAAAAAAATGCTCCAATCGCCACCACATTTTACCAAATTATCCGCTGGATCAACTTAAAGAATGTCTGAAAATTTCATTAAAATCGTTCCAGCCGTTACAGAGTCTATAAGGAACATAAATACATACTTTCTCTTTTATATATATATAGATTAAGATTATCATGCTATTAGAATCGGTCGTTCCACTTCACAATCCTATTAAGCCTCGCTATTACAATAGACAAATGACATGGCCAATTGGCCACCCACAAACCAATTTATCTTAGCAGTCCAATTCCCATTATTAACTTTAATTACTCAAAAGTAGATAAATTGTTTCTTATTTTTAAGTACCTACCTACTTACTAGCTTAGGCCCAAGGCTTTGCCTATTAATCTAAAGAAGAATTTAAAAGAAAGCTTTCAAAATAACAATTAAGGTATGTATCCCTCTTACAATTTTTTTTTCTTAATAATAAAGTTTCAGCAAGATTCTTACCTTTGTTAGAGCTGGGCTTATACTAGGTTAGGGACCTGTGTGATTGAGATGCCCGGCCAATACATTTGCCAAGTAATTATACTTTAGTACAAAAAAAAAACATTACAAAAACTTTTTTTTTATAATCTATAGGCTCGCGCTTGACCACTATCTCACCAGATGATAAGCGATGATGTGGTCGACGGTGAAACACGCTTGCCTAGAAAATACATATTTACTCTTGATTTAAATACCCCTAGATTGTAGCTGTCGGGAAACACAGACTCCGGCAGGATATACCACTCCTTAGCTGTACGCATAATAAAAGTGTCCCCAAAACGTATTGTGCGTATGGGTGAATATCCACCATGTACCGATGACGTATCGCCGTACGTTTGGTAGTCCGATGATAGAACGGGCTGGGCGAAATTAGATCATGCAATTCCATCGCACACTTACCGAAATGTATCCGATAAAAAACCGACAAGCTGGCAACCCGGCGATGATGTTCCAGTGCCTCATTGCCGATGAGTCTCTTGGCCCGTTTTTCGATCGACTCTAGTGCATCAAGTATTTGGCAAATCCGTCCCAGAGATGACAAAAGTACTCCATGCATGATCGAACTTGCGCTTGATACAGGTTGAGCAGCTGGCGTGTACGTATGTAAGTTGGGGGCCCCCTCACGCTAAGTGGAGCGACAATCTTCGCAGGGCAGCTATAGCAGCTGAGTGAGAAGAACCAGGAGTCGTGATAAATGGCTTGCGGTTAGAGACCTATGTCCAATAGTGGACTGCTGTAGGCTGATCACGATGGCTTTAAAACGGGAAAAAAGCTCCAGGTACTGTTGTTGCATAATAAAACTTTTAACTCAACCTTAAAACAATAATTTATTAATTAAAAAATATTTTTTTAAAAGCAAGCTTTTTTCGTATTCTTGTCAGCAAACCCTTTCATTTGATACCCATATCATGGCAGTGCACAAACAATAATTAGTCCACCATCTTGGGCTGTCCGCCATATTGGATTTAGAATAACGTCACTTATCTAACCATGCATTGTCATCCAAACTAAACGTATACAGCAAATTTTAATCTTAATCGGTGGAGGATAACTGCTTTAAAATTCAGTTGCACGATTTGACCCGAACACACTTACATACATACATACAAACATACATTGCAAGTTAATTAACAGCTTATAAAATAATCAAACAGACTCAGAGAAATTAAAAAAAAAGATAATACCATTTGACCAATTACGAAGCACAGCATAGCCTATCGGAGACAATTTGGGCAAATTGAGTAACACTAAATAGTTTTGGCTATAAATTCCGTAAGCACTTATATTGAACCCAGATGTCTTGATTAATAGGAATAGTTTCTTGTTTGTGCTTGCCAATCCTCCTCCTACTTTTGGATTAAGGCTGCTTTTCTACTAGAGATAGGCGGGGAAACAACGCGGAGCGCGAGGAAAAAATCCACCAATGGAATCACTTTATTTTCCAAGACTGGGTAAGCTGGAAAAGAACTAGCGGAGCTAGGTATCCCACTTCCTACTACTTATACTATTATAAACGCAAAAAGACATAAATCAAAGAAATTGATACCGCGTTGTACATCCATATTTATTGTACATTCTTTTTGCATAATATTCCCCTTGCACATTCATCTCTGTTGACAAAAATTAGGTTCTGCAGTAGGTAAGTTGTTCACAATAAATAGCCAAATGCATTTTGTCTTGATATTAATTATAGAAAAGAGCCGTTTCATATCAATTTCTGTGAGTAATATTGTACATTAAGGTTTATATTGAAATAAGTTTTGTTGCTGTGCAACGTCGGTACCTGCTGTACGAAGAAGGTACCAAAGCTCCATAGAAAGTGATTGATCTCCTTTGTGAGTATGCATGGAAAGATGTTTGTTGACTGATTCAAGAGAAAACTACTGAACGAATTTTGATAAAACTGAAAAACATTATAGGTTTTAAATTAAAATAATAGATAGGCATTTATTTTTAGGTATCCAAAGCAGCGAAGCCGCGGGAATAAACTAGTTCGCACATACAAAATAGCGAAGTATATGTGCGAGGGTTGCGAGCGAGGAATGTATGCGAATACAGTTGAAAAGAGTCTACTAAGCATGCTCGCACCGCGCAAGTTCCTCGCACAAGTTTAGTCGAAAATATCAAACATGTTCTCATATCCCCTACACATCCTCTACCGCTTGATTACCTCGCACATCTCTGGTTGGAAAAAAACCTAATTTGAGATGGGAGATAAATTAAGTGTCTTGGTAGCCTACTTTACCTAAGTACTGCTGTTAAACTGGTATTCTTGGCACAATTAAGTGGGCCAGGAGTCTTTTCTTTCAGTAGTTTAGAAGTTATACAGGGTCAGATTAAATTATCAGTGGAAAGTCTGCAGACTTGATAGCCATTAATTTATACCAAAGACATAAATATAACCAGATGACGCGAAAATGTGTACAAAATAGGCGTGTCAAAAAAAAGTTTGTTAAAAATATCTACAAACCCGACTGCTTAAAAAGCGAAGTGAAAAGACGTAAACAAGAAGAAAATCATTCTGTGCAGTCGGAGGATACATATTCGCGATCTGGCGGACCAAAACCAGATGTATCCTCCGACTGCACAGAATGATTTTCTTCTTGTTTACGTCTTTTTAGTTCGCTTTTTAAGCAGTCGGGTTTTTAGATTTTTATATATTTTTTTTTTATCAACGACTTTGTAGTTATTTTTTTTTAGAATGAGGTAAATTTAAACATATAAGTATTATTATTTATTTTGATTCCCCACAAGAAAGGATTGGAAAAAAAATGTGTCCCCCACAATATGGCGCCTAAAATCCGCCATTTTTCTATTATCCAATTTTAGTGCAGCCAGTGACACTTGCAGGGTTAAGACGAATCGATTAACGTAAGAATCATCAAAATCGGCCAACGCCTTTGTTGTCTAGAACGCCACATAGGAACAAACATACATACATACATACATAAATACATACATACTTACATAGGTACATACATAGACTGTCGACATTACTCTCCTTCGGCAGTCGGGTAAAAAGGGAGATTTATGCTCTTCCTTCGACGCTGTCTCATTAAAACAAACAAACAGAACTAAATATGTACGTAAGAATATACCATAACAGTATAATATATAAGTAGTAGGTTTGTAAGTAAGGTGGTGCATTGTGATGTAAAGAGCGCCTCTCGCCATTTAGAATTAAGTAACACCTCTGTATTAAAATATCATTAAATAAATAATAAAATTTAGTCCTCGATTATCGGCACTGGACTTCAATCGACATTATAAAATGCCTAATTGTGCCGTATTGAGCTGTAAAAACTCTACAAAAAAGTTGGCCGAGACAACGTAAATATTTTCTTTGATCGGTAAATAAAGATCTTAAATTTTGTGTGAACAAGTAAAATTTAAAAAACTCCCGAAATATTTTTATTTCGTACTACATAATTTATCTAGTAGTAGACACGCTTCGATCGACAATTTATATTGAAGTAATTATGAAAAGATTTCTTGCGGAAACGCCCGTTTCGAACAGGGGCCCATAACCTTTAAACGGCTGAGCCGATTTTCATCAGAAATCGCTAAGAACTCTCTCGATAAAATCACGGTTAAAAAAAAAAACTAAATTAGAATCGGTTCATCCGTTTAGGAGGTATGGTACCACAGACAAATACACAAATAAACAGGTATACACATCAAACTTATGATATAATTATACTTATGACATAATTGTTTTTCATGCAGATGGAGGGACTTGCGTTCTAGTTAGATTTATGCCTGTGATACGTACTTACTTAATCAAGAAAAACAAAAAGCAACCTTAATTTTAACACACTAAATTACCAACTGCCGTTAACCCGGTAATGAGCTGCGGTTTCTTGAGATTATAAGTTTAGATTTGTTCATTGTCACGTTTGCCGAGTTTTGCAAGTTAATTTAAAATTGACCGTTGACCCTGTGGTCTTTAACCTTTGCCAACAATAATTGTAGGTAAGTATTGTAATATTAAATGGGCACATAGGAATTTTCGAGATGGTTTTTCAGGTCTAATATCAAAGAAAGCAAGAAAGTAAAAAAAAATAACAGCATACTGGAATCTGATTTTGTGCCCGTTTGAAAACAACAAGATCGTCACCTAACCTCCATAATCATGCACCTCTTATAATCTTTATCATTCGGGGTACAAACATTTGATTTATGTTATTAAGTAGGTTGGTAGATAGAGAGAGATACCCACCTAGGGTACGTAGGTAGGTAGGGTAGGGTAGATATGTAGGTTGATAAGCAGGCCAGCTGGGTAGATTAGCTGGGTAATAGAGGGAAGGTAGGTGAGTAGGGTAGGTTAGGTTACGTTAGGTAGGGAGTGAAACTGCCATTGTTAGGGCCATGGTCGGCAGTGAAGGGGCATGGGAGGTGGTTGCGTCTTTCTGCGAGGATGTTATCTCGTAGAAAGAAGCGGCGGAGCGGGTCAGGTAGGCAGACTCTCTCGCTGATCTAATTCGTCGCAGAAGGGCTGGACGGCGCAGGCCGTGAAACGGCGACCTGATGCCTCCATAACAGGGGTCAGCGGACGATAGATCGGGGACTCTATCGTTCATGCTGCACGGCCCCTGGAGCTGTGGTGAAGTCACAGTGCACCCGGACATCGCGGAAGGAGAAGTGAGCCCAGAAGCGGGCAAAGAAGAGGGAGCCCGGAAGTGGCCCACGCTGGATGGGTCGCGAATGTCATGCGTAGCAGTTCTCGCGGCCCAGCCACTAAAGCGAAATTAGGTGCACAGGGGGAGTTTTTAGTGGGTGCAAACCCCACTTAACCACGTCGTCTCCCCGGACGGCGCGGTATGCGTTAGGCATTTTATAAGCTGAAAAAAAAGGGAGTGATGCTGCGGCGGACAACTAGTGTAATGTATTTAAGTAAATAAGAACTATCACATTTCTAAATGATTACAAAATACTGCCCAATTACGTAACATCATAGCAACTAGTCGCTATCTAGCGCGAAAGCCATCAACTTAACGATGCTGTTCCCAAATCCGTGACCACCTCATTACTTCCACTGTATACAGTGTGTAACGGTAAGGTGCGATCATATCTTGAGAACTGCGTCTGCTCATGTAAATGAACAACTTTCTCCAAGTAAGTTATAGACAATTCTCAAAAAAAAAAAAACGCATTTCCCACACAAATTTTAGCCAGCTGATGACAACTTTGTACGAAAAATCAATTTTTTTTTTGGGAATTTCCTATGAATTTCCTTGAGAAAGTTGTACATTTACATGGGCAAAAGCAGTTCTAAAAATATGATCGCACCATTCCGTCACGCCCTATATACCTGAAGAAATATAAAGACCACTTAATAAAAACACGAACACAATGTTTCCACGAAAATTTATGTTGTTTTAATTCGGCCATGTGACTAAGGGTTTGAGCACACTTTTGATGTTAAGGTTATACTAATCGATCATTCTGCCATACAAACGTAGTCTAGCGATTAATCCACTGTTTGGCGATGTACTTTCAAAATAAAAAATGATACCGATTTGTCTCATCATTAGGACTGTATGACCTGACACAAAAAAGTAAAAAAATAAAATATTTGAAAGTTATGAGCGTCGAAAGTTCCATATTTCAACACTAATTTTAACGCATCTTTGGGCAGAAATAAATAACATAAGAAGAAGTAAAATTGCAAAGCGGGAAAGATTAGTTATTCAACAATGCAAATAATTTTATTTTGAAATATACATTTAGTCGTTTTTCCATGATATCTAGACTCCCAAAGGTCTGTTTATAAAATTTCGCGCGATTTCGTTTTCGTCCTAAATCATCATCCATTTCGATAAAAATTTACAAAAGTGCTAATTCGTACGCGAACTAGCTTCTTACTGCTCATCACAGCATCTATCTCTTTTGCACGTGTTGTTGGATGAGATAGCATGCATTTCAACCTCGCGCACAAAAAAGTTCGTGCCGTCGACTAGAGGAACCTTAAACAATCATATTGTGCTGTCGGCATTGTTTTGAATGTAAATTAATTTTCGTGTTACGTAAATGTTTATTCACTTTAAATGACTTCAAAAAGGTAAGTAAGAGCTCATTTTGTTTTTTTGGGGTTTGGAAATTATCCAATAACTTCGCCCGCTCTGGGTGGAGCGGGAAGGTGTGCCAGACTTTTACTGACTAAAACCCACTCATGTTCTTTCATTTGCTTGTGCCAGGGCTCGGTAACTCTCTTTCTAAATTTTCCTTGACCCAGACAGACATCGGCCCGTCGGCCGTTAGTTTTGCAGACATCTCTTTGAGACACGCGTGCAACACTACGCGCCATCGACTCGGGCCTGGTCCTTATCGGATGGCGAGCATTACTCGCCTAAGGTGGAGGGGAATCGGCTTGCCGCTCCCGGCGCCCAGGGCAAGCATGAGGTCTTGGGTTTGATATCCAGCGGCCTGGAGTCTGGACTTATGCCCAGATGATGGCAACCGGCTTGCCCCCTATAACATGGAACTTAAACATAATCGGTGAAATGTGTGTGTACTATAGATGCACAAGGAGATTAAGTTTTCAATGAAATTGTCACGTAACATCAATTTACGAACATAATTTGTAAATATGCTATTTATTTTTCAACAGAATTTGTAGACAAGTATTTGTAAAAACCTTCATAACTGCGCAAACTTTTCATGCAAAAAAAGCTTTTTACAAAAAAAAAAAACTACCGACTGCCAAATAAAAAACTACAAAGTGAAAAATAACTTTAATTTTGGTAGTCGGTGTTTTTCATAGATACCAATTTATTGCGTTATGGACACCGACTTCCAAAAATAAAGTTATTTTTTTTATTTGGAAGTCGGTAGTATTTTTTTGTAAAAAGTTTTTTTTTTAATTTTTCACTTTTTAGTTGTACCTGCCTAATAGGCAAGTTGTTTAGTAAGGTATTTATAACGCCAGAATAATATTACCCGAATATCATGAAACATGAAACATAATGTCGAACATAGAACCTCCTCCATTTTGGGAAGTCGGTTAAAAAATGTGTCTATAGGTAACAGATTTAAAATGTATTTTTAGCCCAGAAAACAAATATTTATTTATTTCAACTTTATTAGATTTATCAAAAAAACAAATAGCCGATAGGAAAATACCTGTCAAATTAACAAACACAATTTTACCTGTTAAGTTTGACAGCATAATTTTGTATTAGTAGAGTAGAATTAGCCACTGAAATACCATCAATTGACACTAACGTAGTTATTAAGGCGTATATATTTCGCAATGTTAACGCAGTACTGGCCGTGCGCCCGCTCGGAACCAGTATATCAATATTGAACCTCCTTTTGGACATCTTTGTTTGCAAAATATTCTTATATTTACATATGCTATTTCAGTTATGAAGAAATTCTGGCTATCAAATTTTCTGTGTACAAATATTTTTAAATATTTAAAACGTTTTGGAGGAGTATCCAAAACTAGCGAAAAAATATCGTGTTGTTAGTTTTTTTTAAAGCAAAACTATTTGTTATACGAAAAAACCATGTTTCACAAATAATGTACATGAAACATTCATAAATATGTATTTTTTTTCAAACCTTTTAACCTAGCCGGTACTAAGGAGTATGCTTTAGAAAGTTACCATTTTACGGCACTAAAGCGGTTGTAGGCCCCTTAATGTGGAATTAGAAAAGCGTAACCCTCTTTCTAGACCATTTGGATAAACACAAGTCCCGTTCTCTTTGATAAAAAGACTTGGATAAACAAGCACTATAGAAACCTTTGCTGTATTTGGCTTCGATCTTCACTCACGTTTTTAATATAAGTGGCGTGCCAAAAGATTGTAAGGCAATGCTTATACGTGATATGTGTATAGAACTATTCCGATATATGGGTAAGAAGTTATATCTTGACATATTGTAGTTTCAATATATAGAATTTGATGATATTAGATATGCTGGTCCTGCTCATGCAGATCATGGTCCTGTTGCAATCTTTAGTGTAGACAAAATCAAAGAGGTTTATTTAAATATTCATAATCCTATTGTTTTTTTTATCCTTCTCTTTTTGTTTAAGAAGTTAACTCGAAAACTGTTCCGTTGTTGTTGAATTAGGTAATTTACCTATGTTTGCAATATTTGTAAGTATGTGAGAACCATGTTCCTATTTAACAAATGACTGAATTTACCTGTTAGTGCTTCTAATACTATATACCTATATGTGGTATAGTAGTGTTAGTCTGGATGCACCGGTGCACTCTTATAAGAATAAATGTATGTATGTAAATATTGTAAAACATGTTTTTTTTAAGTAAGTGTGGAGTTTCTTTCAAGCTGCTTTTCCGATTGGACGGTAGAATCAATTGTTGTTGACCTTTAAATTTTAATCTTGACGTTCAAAAGTGCCGTTTAATGACCCAATAATTGAAATAAATAATATGACTTTATGGACTAGTTAGAAGCTCGATTACAGTCATTTTAATAGTTATTGTAAGAGTTATTACACATCTAGGAGGTATTGCAGTAGACCACATTTAGGAGACGATGTAACGTGGCGGTCAAATACAACAACGAATGGACCATATTGGCTCTGGACTAAAATAAATGAAAATCATGGAGGCCTTTACCCACTATAAGATGACGCAAGTTAATGGAAACCTTTAATACATACAGGGTCTTTTTTTCTTCTTTCCGAGTCAATGTTAATTTAATCCTGTGATGATTTGGGCCTAGTAGCTGGATAAAATAATATAACAATATTTATTTGCCCAAACAAAAAAACAGAAAGGTCTAGCTATGTTTACCATACTATGGCGTGCAAATATTATGAAAAAAATAATTGATTACTCAAATAAATTACTCAAATAACGAAATGTAAACATTAAAAATTATACAGCCACAATGGCAAATATATATCAAGCAAATGTCAAATCTGTGTAAAAATAATTCCGAATTTGAACAGTAACAAAAAAACCTGCCAAGAGCGAGTCGGACTTGCACACGAAGGGTTCCGTACCATTATCGCAAAAACGGCAAAAAAATCACGTTTGTTGTATGGGAGCCCCACTAATATATTTATTTTATTCTGTTTTTAGAATTTATTGTTATAGCGGCAACAGAAATACATCATCTGTGAAAATTTCAACTGTGTAGCTATCACGGTTCATGAGCACAGCCTGGTGACAGACGGACAGACAGACAGACGGACCGCGGAATCTTAGTAATAGGGTCCCGTTTTTACCCGGTACGGAACCCTAAAAAAGCTCTGTGGTGGTTACATTTATAGCGGCATCAGTAGTGTTCATCAAGTGGTTTTATGATAAGAGGGTGCTTACAAATAGTGTGAACAGTTATGCGTTGCCTGTAAACAGTTTGTGCATAAATCGACTTAAGGGCCTACATACGCTTTAGTGCCGTAAAACGGTAACTTTCTAAAGCATACTCATTAGTAACAGCTAAGTTAAAAGGTTTGACAAAAAAAAATATTGTTACATGTACATTATTTTTTAAACATGCTTTTTTCGTATACCAAATAGATTTGCTTTAAAAAAATAATTAGCAACACGATATTTTTCGCAACTTTTGGATACTCCTCCAAAACGGCTTGGATATTTAAAAATATTTTTACACAGACAAATTGATGGCTGGAATTTCTTCATAACTGACATAGCATATGTAAATCAAATACTATTTTGCAAACAAAACTGTTCAAAAGGAGGTTCATTATTGATATTTTGAAATCAAGCGGGCGCACGGCCAGTACTACGTTTACCTTCGGGCGTATATATCACCTTAAGCACAATATACCGTTACAGGAAACAATAAGATATAAATACAATAATGATAATAATGCCTACTGAGTGACTTCGTGCTATTTATGTTACAGCACTCAAATTAATGGCCGCACACTATCGTTTGATTAATGAAAATAAGCACGAAATGAAAATAAAACAATACTTTGAATACCTTCGAGTCAATAAATGTTTAGTAATTACGTTACTGCGTGTTCTAAGCGTATTATTTTTACATTTTCACTAAATAAAAACCGGAAATATATTATCATTTTTGTGTGTGAATTCAAAGTTAAATCACCAGAAAATAATCAGAAATAACTGGTTAAGTATCGGTGTAACGTTCTTGAAATTCATACTACACCGCCATCTTCCATTGCTGTGTGACACCATAACTGGGGGGGGGGGGTGACCATAAGCTCTTACAGTAAAGTTATTTTGTTATCGCATAAGTGACAGGTGTATACAAGTCTTATAAATCTGTCCCTTACACACACTCAAAATAAACTCACTCTAAGAGCTTATGATCACCCCCCCTGTATTGTCATTTAAGCTACAAGAGTATACAAAGTTTCAAGACAATCAAATGATAGAATGTAGGTGAAAAAACGATCACAGATTTTTCTAGCAGCTCCGCTCTGAAAATCATACCAGGCGAGTCTTTCGCCAAGATTTAATCTATCTCTATACCAAAACTCATAATTTTTAGGTTCAGTGATTTAGGCGTGAACACGTACCAGACAGACTGACAGACTGAGGTACTTTAGCATGTATATGTACCTAATATTGAATAATTACTTTGGTATTATATCTAGGTTAAATAAAATCGTTCAAAAACAATTACCAACCCAGGGCGATTACATTCCACAAGCGATCGCCGATAAAAAAGTCGTGCGATAAAAAATCGCACTGTCGCACGTGCAATCTTCGCTGAGCGTTTACTTTATTACACATAATTAGACTATTTCGCGGTTTCGACTTCCGAAGTCACTCACAAAGAAAACCCCACCTTATTGGTTAAGAAATAAGGCAGGTAGTTCACTGTGGTGTTGTGTTTGTATCTGGTTGTATCGGTCGTTTAGTACAAGTCGGCATGTGCTGCGAATGGTCACCTATTTAGGGGGTGTCCATTACAAACGAGCAGCGTGTATTGTTTTCTTTGGCACATTGTTAGTTTTGTAAAAAGTGGTCACATGATATTGAACGAGATGATATTTAAATTCTTGCCAACGTTTCCTACAATCTATTTATTAACATTTTCATACAAATTGCTCATCAAAACCTCGGTAATTTACAATAGTAGGTACCTACTCGTGTTAGGACTGTCTCTCTTAACCCATAAATATTTATAAACCAGCAGTTTTTAGCCAATACCGACCACCGTGATGGATACAACAGGCGTAAATCAAGGTGAAAGCGTGCACCTAAAACTAAAAACGAGAGGCCTACTTCCTCAGCACGATGTCCGTAGTTTCGGCCTTAGTTACGGGCGTTTCTCATCCCTAACACTTACGGCCGTGCCTTTGGACTAATGATTCGTACGGGGTCCGAACAAAGAATTAATGACAACACAATTTTACAGTTGTACCTACTCCTGATGTGTTTTTACCTGTCCGAAAAATTTAACTTAAATCTTGTTTTTTTTACTCCGAAGTTTCGGTGTAGGTACTTTCGGACGGGTCTCGTAACTTCGTTGACGGAGATAGGGAATAAGGGTTTCCCCAGGAGTGGACTGAACAGCAGGGCGAGCACGGCCTCTGTGATAGGCTTGAGTCACGCATTTTATCACGGTTTTTGTTTCCAAACTGTAATAATAAAAAAGCTTTTTACAAAAAAATACCACCGACTTCCAAATAAAAAGACTACGAAGTGAAAAATAACTTTATTTTCGAAGTCGGTGTCTTTAGTTGTACCTACCTAAAGGCAAGTTGTTTAGTATGCTACCTATAACGCCAGAATAGATAACCCGAATATCATGAATTTTGAACACAACCGGTGAAATGAGAGATCTGCGTACCCCTTAAGAGGGTACTGGCGTGATGTTATGTTATGAAATGGTATAAGCAATAAACAAACATGCGATTGCAGCAATCCCGAGAGATTTGCCGTTATTTATTTTAGAGTTCTGTTGTATATCTTCGAAGTTCTTCATCAGATCTTCACCAAATTAAAATGGGACCAATTTCGGAACATATTCTTTCAAACAAAAAAAGTATTTACAAAATCGGTCTACAATTGATGGAGATATCGGTGAAAAAAAAAAAAACTCACAAAATGTCGAACATAGAACCTCCTCCTTTTTGGGAAGTCAGATAAAGAGGTGTGACTCAAGCCTATCACAGCAGGCCGTGCGCGCCCCGCAGGAGTGCACATTATGAAAGGGGTTTTAAATGTTGATAGTGTATGTACATTGTAATATGCCTACCGATATTAATTGACTGTGGCCACTTCTAAGCCAGCTATTTTGTACGGCTAACAAAGGGACCCAACCCTTAGTTGTAAATAGCCGTACACAGAACAATACTAGCTCCAATCTGTATCTATGAACTGCTTTATTCTGATTGCGTATCTGTTGCACTATCGCTACCAATATCGGGATATTAGTTTTATAGGTTTTAGTACTCGGTAATGTAAAACTGTTGTGATGTTATAGAACATAACACGAAAACAGCTTCTTGTATTTCCAGTTCGAAAAAAATGAAATCTCTTTCCTCTCGCGACCTTCGATCCGCTACACAATGGATTCCGTTACTCATGACCTCTTGACCTCGGGACATTGTCGCGTCTAGCAATAAGTGACAGTTGTCTAAATATGGCGGCGCGCCATACAATATCATGCTTTGTAAAAGAATTTTCTTTCTTTCCTTGAAATATGATTGCGTTTGTATTTATAGCCATTTTAAAGAAGTATTTTTTTTAAGTATTGTTTCGATGAGAGCAGTGGTGGCCCAGTTGTAATGCGACTTACAAGTTAGTTCGTGGGTTCGAACCCAGGCAGGCGCTTTTATCATCATCATCATCATATCAAAGAAAGACGAAAGACGTCCACTGCTGGACTTAACCCTTCCCAAGCGTCGCCATATTGACCGATCCCGTGCGTCCCGCTTCCAGCGGATCCCCGCAATCTTCACCAGGCCATCGGTCCACCTGGTAGGCGCTTTACTTTGTATAAATTATTTCATCACCACTGCTCTCAAAACGGTGAAGGAAAATATCGTAAGGAAACCAAAAATTCGAAGACATGTGACATATACCAATCCGTATTGGGCCCGCGTGGTGGATTATAGCTCATTCCTTCTCTATGAGAGGAGGCCTATGTCCCAGCAGTGGGAACATTAAAAGGCCGATGATGATGCTAAAAATCATGTTTCACTGATTTACGAGTTTTAACTTACTTTATATTTTATGTACTGATTTCGAAGAGTGTCTGTGGAATTTCTTGTATGATCTTCTTCATAAAGATCTACCCTCATTTACACACTCACTCACACTCTGAAATATGCAAATAACTTCATAATTGGACTGACGACTCCTTGACAGTTTAAAATTGTCATAAATGATTACGTCGACCACATCATCGCTTACCATCAGCTAGATAGTGGTCAAGCACGAGCCTATTTTAAATTACAAAAAAAGTTAAAATAATCAATTGATCTTTATTTTAATAACATATAAATACCTACTGGTGTAATTAATGTGACAGTTTGTGCTTTTGAATGTTCGTTCATATATCAAACCTCAACGTCTGAATTAATTCGGATGAATTGAGGAACATGGACAGACCATGGCCTGGATTGGGTCCTGGGTAGAATATTTTTATTTCGGTTGACACTTTCTACATTCACGCGGGCAAAGCCGATGGTAAAACCTAGTAATGAATGAACAGTCCAATATCTTGCTTTCAATGTCAAATGTAACAGTCCAGTTATTTTTTTATTTTATACATAAAACATTATTATTCCATTGAATTAAACATCTCAAAGTAACAGACCGATTGTAAAAATAAAAATTATTTTGTTGCTTTAATTTCCTCTATAATATACCTAAAGTCAAGGGCATTTTTAATAGCCAATTATGATAATGAAAGACTCATTATATAGTGCTAGAAAAATATTATCCTCTCTATACTGCCTTATTATACGAAATTAAATTGACTTCCGAGGACCAATTAGATAGCTTGCCAAACATAGCTTAGACCTTAGAGCTTTACTTAAGTCTATTATTAAAATAATAGTATTAGTTCAGACGGTAAGCAAAAAAATCTCTTTTGAATTACATGCCATTTACATAATGATACGGTACTATAGGCTTTATCATTTAAAACAAAACAAGGTATTATTTAGTCATTTATTATAGACTAGCTGTGCCTGCCGCTTCGCTCCCATCAACTGCCTACCCTATCCTACTTACCTGCCTACCTACCTTACTCACCTATCTACCTACCCTACTTCAATTTTAATTCTAGGATCATTCTGCCGCGGAGAATCTTAACACCGCCATTCAGAAAATGACGTCAAATGCACAACGCTGTCTATCGAATATAGAGTTCAACTGTCCAGTGTTGTGATATTTTACTTCATGAAAAATTTAAATTCATATATCTTTTTATAGAGAGAACTGATTGCGATCAAACAAGAACTAAGTAATACTTTAAGTTTCGTAACTAAGTAATACTTTAAGTAGTACTTCGGTTTCGTACGTTTTACGTAATGCGTGCGTAACTAAACAGACAAAAATTCAAAAATAGCTGGAAATGGGTTATCCTTTAACAACCTGACTATTTTTTTAGAAATATTTTCGCTGTAAAACGACCTTTCTACAGATTTATTATTTAAATACAGATTATTTACTAGCTGACCCGGCGAACTTCGTTCCGCCTAACAAATTTCTAAAATAAAAGATTTTTTCTAAAATAAACGTAGCCTAAGTTACTCCATATTACATCAGCTACCTGCCAATAAAAGTCCCGTCAAAATCGGTCCAGCCTTTTCAGAGATTAGCCGGAACAAATAGACAGACAGACAAAAATTTAAAAAAATGTAATTTTGGTATATGTACCGTATATATATTCATATACATGTAGTAAATAATGGTTATTTCAATATTACAAACAGACACTCCAATTTTATTTATATGTATAGATGTATATATGAATTGATTGATGATTGATATGATGAAACTCAAAGCTTTTGCCAGCGGCTTTGCCCACTTGAATCTCTAAAACTATCGTAAAGGAACCTGCTACCTAACTGGTTAAAACTTATTCCATGTCTTAATCCAGGAATTGGTCTACCCGTGTTTCATCAAAAGCCGTTACATCATTTAGAAAAGGTAACAAGTAGACAGAGAGACAAACAGAACTAAGTTCTCAGTTATAATTAAACTAGCATCTGATTAAGAAGATATGTTTAAATATATTAAGTCTATGTAAACATGGATAGTTCAAAGTCAGTATTTTTAACTGATTATTTTACTTGCTCCTAATTATTCTACTTCAGTGACTAACCGGAAAATGCAGGTGAATAAAAGCACAGTTTTTATTATGTCTAATCCATTAGTCTAAAGTCAGTATTTGTAACTGATTACTTTACTAGCGCCTGATTATTCTACTTCATTGATTAACCGGAAAATGCAGGTGAATAATAGCACACTTTTTACTCTATCTAATCCATTATTCCAAAGTCAGTATTTTAACTGATTACTTAACTAGTGCTTGATTATTCTACTTTAATAATTAACCGGAAAATGCAGGTGAATAATAGCACACTTTTTACCCCATCTAATCCGTCTGCTTTCAAGTGCTTTTCCGTGTCATCAATAAATTCAATTAGTTGATCCAAGGCAATGGAAAATAGATTTGAAGTGCTTTATTTATCTATTGTTTGATGACCTGAATTAATAAATATGATATTGTAGGACAGTGGAATATTCTCTATTTATCATTATGATTTTCGATACCAAATAAATAATATTATCGAGTTCTGTATTTTCAAGATTAGATTATTTTACTGTAGGCAGGTATATGATTTTTCTATGCAGATTTATTTTTGTCCGAAGGCTATTTAGGTCACACGTAGTTAGTTATCGGATTTTGCTAAGACTTGTTCTGGTACAACTTTAAATATATCCTGTCTGTGTTTGACATTTTATTCTAATCTTGAAACTACCTGGCAGTCATTTCTGTGTAGTTGCTTTATTAAAAATATATTATTTAAATACCAGACTACACTAATGATCTCATGAGCCTAAGTAGATTTTAATCACCAGAATAAAAGAAAATAATACGGTGCCTGATTTAAACCCATTAGTCGCCTCCTACGGCTTAAAATAACCATAACATTAACTCTAAAGAAAACTTGATTACTTTAACAGTTATTCGTTAAAATAAAAACGGTTCAAAATTACTCGGAACGCCATTCATATTTGTATATGGAAGCTTCTAATTTATGCCACAATTTGCGCAAAAATCATTATTAAGCCTTACCTTATATGGGAATTTACGTTAAAATATAATAAAAGTAATGCTTTTTTGGCAAAGTATTCAAAAATAGGGTGGTCGAGTTTGGCAGTCGAACACTTAAAATATGGCTACCGCTTTTTTTAAAAGACTTTTATGGAAATTCCGAGAAATAAAGATTGCAAGTTTATATTACTATAATATTATTAAGAGCGACTTTGTGGCTTTATCTTTTAAACATGGCAACCGGCTATCGATTGCGGATAAAATCTTAGCTTAACGAGAGACTGCTAATTAAACTACAGCTGGTTTAAATTATAAAATTGAGAACCAAGTCAAGTCTTAGTCGGTCTGTGAATATAATGCCAGTAGTAAAATTGTAATAACGAACGGATACTAAGTCTTGTAGATTTATAGCTTAGGGGCTACAGATTTGATTTGCACAATTATTTAAAACTGTTTTATTTTGTGAAAAATAATGTGTGTAAAAGATAGAACACAATTAACAGCAACGATCTAAAAAAAACAGAAGAGATAAGAACAATAAATAGAATTATATAATATAATATAAAAATCAACGAAATAAAAAAAAACATCACGAACACGCTTTGCTGTGTTGTGCAATGTGCGTCAATCACCGTACATACGATTACCTATTAAACCATCCGAATTTAAAAAAGGAAGCTTTACGCAGATTCAAATAGTAAATCACTGTACCATAGCTCCTAAGAAAATATTTATGAATTTTGTCATTCTATGGAAGAAAAGAGGTTATTAGAAATAGTTATAACAACTACTACACAAAAAAAATTATAACGTCGCGATACACTATAAACCCATCTGCCTTAAAATGTTTAAAGTAGGAGCAAGTCCCTTAATGCTTATTTAATGGCCCATAACTGAGCGGTTTACAGAGTATACATACATAAACTGACGAGCTTTGAATACACCTACTTGAGAACGATGCTTTTGAAATATATACAGTTTATCATAACGGGAATATGGACGAAGATATTTTCGATGAAATATTTTTTTACACATACAAACATCTCCACAGACCACCACCTATTCCTTCTTTCACAGAAAAGAGGCATGTGTCCCAGGATTGAGAACATTAAAAGGTTTCTTCTTCTTCGTCGTATCGATGATTCCAAAATTAAATATATTTTAATTTTGGAATCATCAAATCAGTATACAGTTGGTGGGCCACAGGGAGCTTTTCTGCAGGCTCAATATAGTCAGCTGGAGGGAGCTGTCTGAGGAGTCATAGATTTTTCTTTGTTTCGCTTAACTCGTAATGCTGTCAAGGCTGATAATGATGATGATGACGACAAACTCTATCCTTTTTATATGGGGATAAGCAGGAACTATAGAACACTACCAGTTACGCCCATATATACGTCATTGCATCATTTACTTTTTTTTATATCCGGGGTCATACTATAACGTGTCAACGCCATCATGATTCTGCTGTGCATAAGGGATCTCTCTTCATCCTGTATTGCTCTATCTCTCTCTTACAGTGGAACCATGCCAGTTTTGACACGCACAAATAAAGTCAATAGTTATATCCGCACGCCGAGCACCCGGTAGCAAGCACTAAGTACCAGACCTTTCTGATGAACATCAGTAATAAGATCTGCGTATGCCCTTCTAGGGCGTTCCCGCCTAGCGTTTCTACTGTCACCTTAAGTCGCCTTTCATTCTTCCTCTCAACATGACCAAATCATCTTAGCATATTTTCTACATTGACTATGAACTTCGTATTAAACCTACTGCAGAAATATCTTATGAATACTTTTAATGTAAGTCTACAAATGGATGCTTTCGTATCAAAGGATCAGTTTCTGGAAAGTTGGAGGCTTTTGAAATAAACTTGAAGAGTATGAATGAGGACTTTCACGAGAGATCCTTTGAGAATGAAATAAAGATAGTAATTAATGCAATCTTATCCTCTCTGAAGCAGTTTAAGTTTTCAGAGAGATATAAGTTTTCGGAATTGAAAGAGTAAACATTTTCTGGTAACTGGAGGATATAAGAATAAATGGAATAAGATGGTTTCGCTTTGGGATCTACTTCTGGGTATATCAAGTAGCAAATATATTCCAGTCTTTTATTGTGAAGCATCATGGTATTACAACAGTATATATACTTAAACCCGAGTCTATACGGAAAAGAGTGGAACCAATTTTTAAGTAGGTTTGAGGTTTGGGACCAGTCTAAATCACGAATACTGCCACAGATACATATACGAATTCTTTTTTATTAGAAATTCTAGTAGCAATTCTCGTATTATAAAGAACCATCGAATTCTAATCTCAGTTTCAATATATCCAAAATAATTATCAATTGCTTTTTGATATTAATAATCGTTGACAAGAGATTATGCTTTGAATTAAACCGTTTTATAGGCATGGCAATTGACACTCTGAATAGTAACGAATGATAGGGTAATTGTGTTAAGACACCAAGTTTTAACCAGTGCGCTGCTCATTGAGCTAAAGAGATATCTAAAAATTCAAGTTTCGAATTGGAAATAGTACGGCAGACAAACTTTTTACAAGCTTTTAATTAACTTGCAATGTATGTATGAAAGTGTGTTCGGTTCAAATCTTGCAACTGAATTTTAAAGCAGTTATCCTCCACCGATTAAGTTGAAATTTTGCATACACGTTTAGTTTGGATGACAATGCCTGGTTAGATAAGTGACGTCATTCTAAATTCAATATGACGGACGGCCCAAGATGGTGGACTAGGTATTTTTTGTGCACTGCCATGACATAGGTATCAAATGAAAGGGTTTGCTGAGAAGAATACGAAAAAAGCTTGTTTTTTTTTATTTTATTTTTTATGAATAAATTATTTCATGTTACATATATTTTAATGCTTTGTTTTAAGCTGCTAGGCGCTAGTTCATTAGTGCCTACAAGAGAGGGCTGCCACTTGCTACATTCATGACGATAGAACACGTCTCTCATTGTATGAACTTGTCGCTTCTTTTGAAGGATTATACAAGTGCAACTGCATTCATTGTGAAAAGAGCAACATGTAGCGAGAACATAGTTATTATGGAATGTACAAGTAAAAGTTTAAGAGTAACCTACCTACACAGAATCAGAATGAATGTGTTTTCAAGTTACTGTCGTGTTTCATTAGTTTCATGAATTTTCAGTAGCTTTACAAGTGTTAAAAGTTCAGAGTATTTTAAGAATAAGAATGTAAATGTTTAGCGGATTGTGCAATTGTATTTGGGTCTCTTATTATAAATTACTGATATTTTTATAAATATAGAAAATCAAGATTACTCTTGACATCGCGGATCAAAAAATTTATTACATTGTACGAAGTTGTCGCTTTTTGTTAACGACTTTACAATTGCAATTGCAGCCATTGTAAAGAGAGCAACATGTAGGTGGTGTTTTGAAGTATACAAGTAAGAGTTTAAGAACACTCAGTAAAATTATGTGAGAATGTGTCAAAGACACTGTCGTGTCGTAAAACTTTTATTCAGAATAGTTTAAGCGGTGTTGCTGTTGTTAATTCTTTATTGTAAAAAAAAACATTTATTTAATAGTCTCGCCTTTGTACTTCGAATTCATTACCTAGTAGTTCCTTCTACAAAGGCGAGCTTAAGTCAAAGTTGAGTTGACTGCATTCAAACCGTTGAGTGATAGAGAAAGGTGGCAATAGAGGGTAGGATCCATAGTTATTTATAATTACTGAACACTTAATATTTAAATCTATAATTAAATAAGGGTGAGCCCTTAAAATAAATGATTGATACCTATGCCATCCTTTATGTTTTAAATATTCTAACAAACAGAAATTTCAGCAAAATGTATTATAATAGTTACGGACCAAAAGACCAGCATCTTTCTTTTTCTACTTATAACTGCCATCACTAATCAAAGAACCTGCAGTTGATTCTCTTGTTTAACCGACTTCCCAAAATGGAGGAGGTTCTATGTTGTGTGTTCACCGATATCGACATCAATTAAGGACCGACTTTTGAAAATCTTTTTTGTTTGAAAGTGTATACTCCCGAGTTAGCCCCATTGTCATCCAATCGGATTCTGATGATGGGATTCTATGGAAATAGATGGCAAAAATTATAGGCACACGTATAAAAACTTTGGTATTTTGATCAACACCGCAAGCATTTTGTACTCAAAAAGTATCATTTGGTGTATCAGAGGAACTGATGAAGAAAACCAAAGATAGCCACTGGAACTCCTTAATGATTAATATGTCACGGGTATCTCGAATAGTTAAAGGTCTATAATGAAGCAAATACATATAAATAAATGATACTCATGCAAATGGTACCATCGGACAGATCTGATGAATGATGATGAAGCCGGTAGGTAAGTACTAGAACTCCGTAATAAAACAATGTATCAGATTCAGATTCAGATTCAGATTCTTTATTTGTAAACATAGGTTACAGATACACAGGTGTGTGAGATGTTACAGTTTTGTAAGTTCTCTATGCTTTGCCATTAGGCGTACAAATGTTTTATCATTAATTTCACAATATTATATCAAAATTATGTTAAGAATTAGTGTTGAATAAATCAATATTGTTATTATTTTCATGACAATTAATTAATTTTCAGTGAAAACTGCAATGTCAAAACCAAAATAGTGAAACATCTCAGAAATGACAAAAAATATAAAAATAAAAATAGGCTAATGTCAGAATCAAATCAATACAAGAATGTCAAAATAAATCAATTAAATACTTTCAATATGTCCACAAAAAAAAAATCCAAGAAATACAAAAACAAATATAAATGTCAAAAAAAAAAAAAAATTTTTTTTTGAAAATATTAGATAATGTCAATTAATTAATAAACTAGTACAAAATTAATGAAATATCCAGAATATCAACAGTAAAAACTTATAGTGAGAACTTATAGTGTGATGTCAATTAGGTAAATATGCAATAAATTCAGGCATGTCAAAAAAAAAAAAAAATTATATATATTGTTGACCCAACGACGATATAACCACTTGACGGCGCATACAGTGCCCCGACGCTCGAAAACTATTAGTATTTTGTCGCCTATGTAAAGGCTTCGGTACTAGTAACCATTTTAGTTGTGTCCAGTTATTAGACCTGTATGCACGCTAAATAAATACAAATTGTTTTATCTTTTTATTGCAATTATAACGCATAAAAATGCCCTCATGCGCCGTGAAGGGGTATGGGAAACATGCCAAGACATCTAGTTTCAAAAAGGATGGCATAAATTTTCATCGGTAAGTAAACAGTACGAAAATTATTTTTAATTTAATCAGCTTATGAGATACCGCAGGGATCTAGTTAAAATGGTGGATGGGGTAAACGAGCACACTTTTGAGACCCGCGTTGATGTCTTTTGGAAAAGTCTCGCTCTTCCACTAGACAATTCTAATGCTTCTATCCCTTTCTCTCCCTTTGTATTTTTATCATAAATATCTGTGCTGTTACTTTTAATAGCTGAAGTCGATATCGATAGTAATAAAATTAAACTTAATAAAAAATGTATTAAAAAATATCTATCTACTTTTAACCGACTTAAAAAAAGGAGGGGGTTCTCAGTTCGTCGAATTTTTCTTATGTATTATGTTCCCGGATTACTCGTAGACGGCTTGACCGATTTGGAAAAATACTTTTTGTTTCTCTATGTCCCCGACACACATATTTATTTTTGTAATTGATTGATTTTCATTAAATAATATTTATATGATTTTAATTGAGTATTTTGAATAATGTTAAAATCCATTTTATCGATATCGACAATTTTCCCTTAATCGAGTTGATCAACCCTAACCATAGCCATACCTACGCAACTTACTTTGAACTGACCAATTGCAGCCGTGCGTTCTTCCTCGTCTCCCGGCCCGCGGTAGTGAGTCGTGTGCTTAGAAGAAATCGGCCTATAAGCTCTCTAGTGGTTATATTCTCTTTGTGTTGACCTAATGTTTAATCTGAAGGAGGGATTATAGTACTGTCATCCAAATAGTCCTTTATTGAGTAGTAACATTTATCGATTAAAATTTTCTTAAGTACACTTTTGAATTTGTCCAGATTTAATGACTTTAATGTCTCAGGCAGCTTATTAAATATTTTTGTGGCCATACAAAAAGTACTTTTATTCATTAATGCTGTTCTGCCATGTATTATTTCGAGCTCTAACTTATTTTTGTCGCGTAACTTTCTATAGTAGCTTTTGGAAGCTATTTTGTATTGCAAGATGTGTGTTTTGACAAATACATTCGTTTCATAGATGTACAATGATGGTAGAGTAAGAATGTTTAGGCTTTTAAAGAACGGTTGACAACTGTCCGTGCTATTTAGGCCACACATAGCTCTGATACATTTTTTTTGAGCTCTAAATACAGGTTCTCTATCGACTGAGTTACCCCAATACATTACGCCATACCTAAGTGTTGATGCAACATAACCGTGATATGCCATTAGTACCGATTCCAGGCTGACAGTCTTAGATAGTTTGTAAAGAACATATGCGAATTTACAATTTTTTTTACAGATTTCGTCTGTCTGGGGTCTCCAGGTCAAATTTTTGTCTATTAAGATACCAAGGAATTTGGTGACGGTAGTTATCCTAGTCGTATTTGGGTTTTTTGGAATCGTCATGAGATGTACTATGGCTATAAATAAATTTCGTGGTAATGTGAGGTACCTACCAAAACTAAACTAATTTAAACGACTTCCAAAGCAAAACACTACAAAGTGAAAAATTGCTTTCTTTACCGTAGTCAGTGTCGAAAACGAAAACAACAGATAGATATCACATACACAGACATCTAAAATAAAGTTATTTTTCGGTTTGTCGTCTGTTTTCTTCTACCATTAAAGACTACTTAAGTTCAGAATACTCACACAACTCCTTCCCAAGCACCCACGTCTCCGGTTTCGAGTTGACCTCCACCAACACAGTCGGCGTACACACAAGCAACACCATCAAATCCGCTATACTCAAGTTCACCAGAAAAATGTTCGTCGAGTTCCTCATGTCCTTTGTCTTTAGTATCACTATCGGCACCATCACATTCCCTATCACACCCAGACACATTATCACTATACAAAATGTCATCGACGTCGCCTTTATGTAATACGGGATCTCAGCATATTCCGTGAAATTGTCATTCGACATCGCGTATGTTGCATTTGAGAAATTCGCCTTCCCAAATCCCGAATTTTCGTACTCGTCCGAAGTATCGTATGTACAGTTGTGTGTTGCATCTTTGTAGTTAAATGTAATGTTAGTACAGTCGTAATGTAGTGAGTTCACATTTGACGGTGTGTGTGTGAAGTTGGTTGTTGAAATCATGTGTGTTTGTCAGTTCATAGTTTCACATTGTTTCTCTTGGGTGTCTGTTACGACGGTGGCATTTTTTGCGGCATCTGTAACAAGAAGAAAAACATATATAAATACTAGCTTCTGCCAGCGGCTTCGCCTGAAAGTCGAAAATTATCCCGAGGTAACACATACCCGGGGTAATCCTGTGTTCTAAACATGACTATAATCTATCGTTATGTAAAATTTCATCCAGATTCATCCAACCGTTTGAGCGTGAAGATGTAACAAACACACTCAAAAACTTTCGCCTTTATAATATTGTTGTGATTTACCAAGAAAAGAACACCGATGGATAGACGCGACAAATTGTTTACGGTACAACAAAATTGACACTTGAATGTTGACACCATAAAATTCCAGTGCCTGAGTCCCTTTTTTCCAAATAGTAGTTAGAAGCATGACTAACTGGACTAAGTTAGACACCAAAGATCTGAGATAATGCAGTAATATGTACTTCTTTCTGAAATAATCTTAAACGGCCTATTGTGAGAGGTATAGAGGTGAACCATAAATGGTGATTATGTTTGCAAGTCTACATCACTAAAACCAGTATTGTTGAAAACGTTTGTTATGTTGATGCCATACATAATTATCAACACGCCATATTCCTTGACGGGTTAGACAGAGTTGCACTCATGCACCTGGCGTTCCAGAATGTCTCAACAGCAACGCGGAATCTGAATTAGTGGTAGATGGCAATAGGCTAGCGTTATATTTCATGGAACTTAAACATAACTAGTTTATTTTATTGATTAATTAATTTATCGTAGCCTTGAACATAGTAGAAATGTATAAGTAACAATTATTCAACGCTCCAACTACAAGTCTCGCGGCAAATTCGTTAGACCATCTGTTTCTCTGTATTGTGTAAATAATTTAAACGCAAATAGCGAGCTGTTACATTTAGCAGGATTGTACAAACTTAGATTTCCTTCTTGTTCTGTTTACTTGTTTTTAAGGTCCTTGGACTTAGGAAAACTCTATATATACCTAATAACGGTAATTATTTTGGCTTTTGTAAATCTTCTTCTTCTTTTTCGTGTGAGGATGTGGCTACCTCTGGTGTTAGAGTTAATTAAGCTGTCTCTGAGAAAACCTACTGGCCTCTGTCTTAGCTGTATCAGACTTACATTAACTAAGTATATAAGTCCAGGTTTTATCACTATGTTTTCCTTCACCGTTGCCTGTGATGCATAAGATAAATACTTAGAACTATTTGAACTTAGACTTTTGTAAATGGTATAATTGAAATAATAGATGCACAAGCCCGAATGATGTGACGACACTTATGGGAGGCCTGTGATCAGCTGTGGACACCTTTTGGCTGAAATGATGATAGTGCTGAAATAATCTCTAGAAAACAATTAAATGAAGATATAAAGAAAAACACCAAAACTTAAACCTCAATTAAAAAAATAAAGATGCATTTTATGTTTGTCCTTATTGTGCTTCTAAATAAAACATTTAAAAGATTTATCCCGAAAAGTTTAAATGTCTAACACATCAAATACCTTTAAACAAGCAATTCTTGTATATAAATATATACATAATCTGAATCTCGGAAACGGCACCAACGATTTTCATTAAATTTAGTGTGCAGGTGGTTTCGGGGGCGATAAGTCGATCTAACTAGACTTCATTTTTAGAAAACGACGTTTTCTCTTATTTTACCGGAGCAGCCCTCATTCGCCCAGGATATTATGAAACTTAAAATAAAAAAAAATCGGCGTTTTGTGTGAAGCAGTGCCGCAGATATTTTCATAAATTCATTAAAAGTAAACACAAAAATCCTTCCAAGAATTACACAATGTTTTAGAAACTCTTCCTACACCAACGTATGCACATACATCACAGTTATTTCACCCCAATTTACACTACAGTAAACCGAAAATTCCACCTTGCATCACCTAAAAACGAATTACTCAACTTAAACGTTTAAATTACAAAATTCTACACTAAATTACATAGAAAATTACTGTACGTAGGTCCTCGTAATAACCCCAAAATTAAGGGCGGTTATCCTACAAATTAGTTTGAGAATTTAAAACATTACCATGGTGAAATTCATCTTGCTTATAACCAGGTTTGGCGATAATTCTGCGAACAACAGATACGGAAGTATTTTAGGTTGTTTATGTTTGGAACTTGGGTTAGATTTTTGGCTAGATGTTCTTGAAATGCTTTTTGCTTCCGGAATAAAAATTGAATGATACTGAACATCTTACGGCGTTGGGTTAAATGAAAGTCACTTTAAAAAGTCTCAACAGTCTTACGACTTTAGTAAGAACGAACCTCCAATAACCATATTGTATGATACCTGTCGGATAAAAGCCATTTTTAACCGACTTACCAAAATGAGGAGGTTCTATGTTCGACGTTATGCTTTTTTTTGTGTTCAACGATATCTCCGTCAATTGTGGACCAATTTTTTAAATTATTTTTTTGTTTGAAAGATTGTGTTCCTATTGGTCCGATTTCAATTTAGTGAATATCTGATGAAGAACTTCGGAGATATACAACACAACTCTTCAATAAATACCGGCAAATCTCTCGGGATTGCTGCAATCGCATGTCTGTTTATTGTTTATTTATATCATTTCATAATATAACATCACACCAATTCGCTCTAAAGGGATACGCAGATGTGTAAAGTTAACCTTGGTACACTCTCATTTCACCGGTTATGTTCATGATATTCGGGTAATCTACTCTGGATTTATAAGTACTATATTTTTACTATCTATTCTTACTAAACTACTTGCCTATTAGGTAGGCATAACTAAAAAGTAAAAAAAAAAGACTTCCAAATAAGAAAACTACAAAGTAAAAAATAACATTATTTTTGGAAGTCGGTGTTCATAACGCAAAAATTCGTACCAACCAAAGACACCGACTTCCAAAAATAAAATTGTTTTTTACTTTTTAGTTTTGTTATTTGGAAGACGGTAGATTTTTTTTGTTAAAATTTTTTTTTATTCAACGAAATAATCGTTATTGGAATCACCTAGTTATGGTTTGTAAACTGACTACGAAAATTTCAAAATGCTGCCAATCCTGTTGTTGTGTGTCTTCTATAAGATTATTTTGGCACTGTACTTTACAGACAAAGTCGAATAAAACCCAAAAGAGCTTTGGATTTATTTGAATCCAGAGAGAGAACTAATGGCTTCACAGAAAATTCAATATGGCCGACACTAAACTCCAAATTCAAATACAGATAATCACAAGTATATCAAACTCTCTCTACAACCCCCTAATCACAACCCAAATCAAGTCCTTGCCCTACTCGAGCCACATAACCTACACTATAGCATAATTAGTTATACTATGTCTAACAATGAAAATGAGCCTTCCAAATTACTCATTCACCGTCTCGAACCTGTACAACAAAACTTATATAATTTGCGTTCCCTTGAATTGTGTGGAAACTCACGAAGTGACATTACCGTAAGTCATTTCGGTGATATATTCGTGAATACGGTAACGAGACCGTGTAGATTACGTGAATCTTGGCAGAGTTAGCATTGGATTAGGAATTGGATTTCGTCGTCAGAAACACTTATTTAGTTGAGGTAAATTATGGCCTTTAATCTGTAGTGCTTTTAATTAAAGATGTGATCAGCGCAGAATAGAGATTTATGGTACAAAGGTCCCAAAGGTGTTCCCATTCAATACATGATATCATCAGGATTTTGATATAGCTTTATTGAAAAGAGTGTCCGTGAAGTTTCTTGCATGTTCTTCTCCTTAGAGAGCTACGTTTAAGAAATAGGATTGATAACCCTAACTCAATTCATTAAACACAGAACATCTAATTCCACAAACCTTTGCTATATGCCAATTTATATAGATCGGTGTGTAGTTGGTACGGAACGACGGATGTAACAACGATGTTTATCAGCGTAAGATGTGATCCCATCTCTTTGAAATTCCCAAGGAGTGTTGAAACTAATAGGCGTTCATACGTAGATCCTTCATTAATCTTAATGGTTACTGTTCTTATCTGTTAGGTAATCTGTTCTAAAGGAGACGTTTGTCAGGAAGTGGCACTATACCTCGGTTAGTTCAGAACTGGAGAGGTGTCAATGTCTTAATTTCTTTAAAACATTATTTTAAGACAATCATCATCATCATAATTTCAGGTGAAAGGCTGCCACTGGCTTAGACCTTTCCCAAGAGTTGCCACATCGACTGATTCCATGATTCTTGCATCCAAGGCTTTGCTTGTAAATATGAAGATAGAAAAGTCAGTGATACTTTTTGTAGAACATCTGTCTATTAGGCAGCAACTTAATTTACATATACCATTGTAAGTTGAAGTAAGTAGATAATATTCAGGTCTTTACAAGCAAAGGCTGCAAATATGAAGACAGAAAAGTCAGTGAAACTTTGTAGATCATCGGTACATCTGGCAGCAACTACATATATTATACCATTGCACGTCAAAATAAGTAAATAATATTCAGGCCGCTCAGACATCTAATAAAGAACTCTTTTTATACTACTCAATGTTGACATCCTGATAGATTCAGTCCTGAGTCCTGAGACTGACTTTTTGTCAATCAACAAGCTTTGGCAAATGGATTGCTATTGATAATATATCCCAAGGAAGCTGAATCTATATGAATATTATCGTCAAATAGCTAAACCCTTTCTATTTTTATACACAATATCATGTATTACGTAGTTTCCTAGTAAGTGAAAGCGTGCGTGTTTACAAATGTAGGAAGATTCTTATCCATGTCTCTGGTTTGGTGGATATCCGGCCAATTAGCACGATGTTGCGACATTAGGCAGGTCCGTCTTAATAGTTGCCAAGGCTTGGGGGAACCTAATCTTGATGGAGACACTTTGGAAGGAAACTGAGCGAAGATATAAGAGTTTAGATGGTAATTGTATGGAAATCCTGTTTCTTTTATGATTAGGCCATCTGTTTTTTCGTGTGAAAAGAAGCACTTATATTTTTTGTACCTAACTTTTAGTAAAAATATTATTTCGGTGATCGAATTATATTTCCATGCGTGATCGTACCAGAAATGAAGACATCCACAAGATTACCGATATAGCCCGCAGAATTGCCAAACTTAAGTGGCAGTGGGCAGGGTACATTGCACGCAGAACAGATGGCCGTTGGGGCCAAAAAGTTCTGGAATGGCGACCGCGTACTGGAAGATGCAGCGTTGGAAGATCTAGTCAGATTGAAATCTCTAGGTGGAGCGAAGGCTGCGGGATTCAGGCGGATGCGAAACGCACAGGACCGATTAGTGTGGCGACGCTGAGGGGAGGCCTATGTCCAGAAGTGGACTTCTTTCAGCTGAAATGATAATGATGATGATGTTTATTTCGGTGGTACGGAAGGTTTCGATGAACATCATCATTATCTTCCTGCCCTGGTCCCATGTTACTTTGAGTTGGTGCTCCGTTTTCTTGTTCCATTCTACCCTATCAACCGTAATGCTATCACGGAAGGTTTCTGAACCATAAAAAAAATTTCTTTAACATTTCGTGATACATACCTTTTATTTAATAGTTGTTAGTTAGCTAGTTTGTTTAAAAACTCCAGATTTACTTATATAAAAATATGAGAGTTTTACCAAGACACCGACACAACGAAAAAATAATTCACTTTCGCCAACGACTCCTAGCCCGACAAACACAAATTAAGTAAATATAATATGCAAAAATTGAATAAACGGAGGAAAATACACGGAAACACAGCTTCCGGGAATGATCCGGGGTGTTTGGAATTGAGAGGGGAGAGTTCGCTTATATTTTGAGAGATGTTATAGTACTTGTAATAGAGATTCTGCCAAAAATAAATAATGATGAAATAATGCAGAGAGATATATCAGTTACCTACCAGAATCCTAGACAGGTACTAGAATTCGAGGAAATGTAGGAACAACAAACATAGCAGTATTATCATAAAAGCACATCATTAGTTATAATAATAGGATACAACAACACAACACAGTCATGTACGATTCATGTTGCTAACAGGAATCACCCTAGCATAAACAGTGTGACTTAGAATTCATTAGCATCATTCTTGGGGTGAAAGTACTCATGAATGCGATCAACTTTTATTATGAGTCAAACTCTGAAGTAGCGAAATATGGATGAATAGTGAGAATTCCTCTTCGGATTATAATATCTATTTACCGGAACAATATGCTGAATTATTAAAAACTTATTGCTCCCGCGGCTTTGCTCCAGTGTGCCATATTACACGGCATTTTTCGTCTAGTAGAAAACCATGGCACTCAAATAATCATATTTCCAGTCCCTCTTTACAAAAGAAAATAAACATTTTCCTCTCCTTACAATACTTATTAGTTTAGATAATATTTTGCTCGCATATTTCTAATAAATTAAAACAGAAAAGTTTCAACAACAATGTTTAACTTTATTAACTTTTAATTTACGTACACATCTCCTTTAAAACTATACTGAACAAGTAAATACGCGATGCACACAACGGTATCCAAAAATAAATGGTTTAAATTCTAATAAAAATAACTCTTCACGTAACGTAAATAAGTTAATTTGAGTCGAAATCGAGCTTGTTATTAAACAAGTTGCCAGACTTTGTTAGTGGCGTATAAGGCTGGTGTTACATTGGAAGCGAGTGAATAAGTACCACAGAATATTTGATCTTATTATTATAAACTCCATTAGCACTTTGTTTTGCACTAGGAATTTCTCCTGTATCGTGGGTGCGCTTGTGCAAAGCCGGAACAACTATCTGTAGACGGGAATTGAACCAGCGAAACATATTTTAAAAAATAATCCCGAGGAAACATATTCCCGGGATAAAAAGTATCCTATGTGCTATTCCTGACTATAATCTATTTCTATGCCATATTTTTTAAAATATGTTTCGCTGGTTCAATTCCCGTCTACAGATAGTTGTTCCGGCTTCAGCCGTTCTGCCGTGATTGAGTAACAAACATACACATATCTAAACTTTCGCATTTATAATATGATTATTTGAATAATGTTCATTTAAATAATCACAAATAATATGTAGCTGTTGTAGACGTTTTTAACATACTCGTAGTACCAATTGCCTTTGAACCGAGAAAACAGCAATCCTTTTTTGGTTCTTAGTAAATGTTGTTGAGTTCTGTAAATTATTAAAATGGCGCTACCGAAATATACCATTATTACTACCGCTGATAGAATGCCACTTTAGGCAGGTTTCTAAATTCAGTATTTGTAGTAAAGCGACAAGTCCTTTTTCACCCGACTGCAAGATGCAAAAGAGGGTAATGTGTTTACAAGTGTATGTATGTATGTTTGATTCGATTTTGATGGTTCTTACGACAATCAATTCGTCTTAATCTCGCGAGGGTCACTAGCTACATTAATATTGAAAAAGAAGGTGGCTGTTTTTGGGCGCTATATTGCGGGATCCTAATTTTTTATCTTAACCCATCTTGAGGGTTATCAAAATGAAAAAAATAAAGAGATGATAACAAAATATATACCAATTATATTTTTAAAGCGATTTGAGCCATATGGTTTTGGTCATTCAGCTCGCGATTAAGAGTTCATCCGACTGCACAGCATGATTTTTCTTCTTGTTTACGTCTTTTTAGTTCGCTTCTTAAGCAGTCGGGTTTTTTGATTGTTTAAGTTAACTTTTTTTTCAACACCAAAGTTTGTCAAGCTTTCAGGTTAAACTAGAGTTTGCAAAATTAAATACTCAACTTCAAATTTTAATTCATAAGTGGGGGATATATAATACTGTCTAGACCCCAAGGGCATCAATTTACAACTTAATTCCTCAGTGCCTTATATTCCTATAAATTCGCCTACACCCTGGCAGCTACCTAAGTTAAAGACTGTCTAGTGCATTGCGTAGGCGAACTATGTCTAGACGGACTCGCTGACGTTCACAAGCTACAGTGCCACTATCTGACAATTGGTCGATTTAATTTTTTTTGATGAATCACCAAGAAATTGTCTATCAATCTAAAACAAATGCCATGTTTACGACCTTATTTTTTAAAAGATTGAGTCATTGATTTAAACTAACAAAGTCCCTATTTGAAAGTGCGCAATTAGATCTACTTTTTGACACCTGAAACTCTCGCCTACTAAGCTCGTTTATAGCAAAATCGATTTTTATTTTTTCGCGGTTTTAATAGCTTTTGTTTTTACTTTCACTGTCTGTAATCCAATCTTACAATTTAAATCCACTTCCCAGTGTTGGATTAAGCTGAAATTTTGTACACACGTTTGTTTCTCGTGACTATGCCATATTAATAAAAAGTTTGTGTTCGTCTATTT
Source organism: Orthosia gracilis (assembly GCA_947562075.1). Taxonomy (NCBI): domain Eukaryota; kingdom Metazoa; phylum Arthropoda; class Insecta; order Lepidoptera; family Noctuidae; genus Orthosia; species Orthosia gracilis. The sequence goes on along the minus strand of OX387274.1, from coordinate 30,069,601 downwards.
TTCTATTTATTTATTTATTAACATAGGTAAATAAATAAAGATCTTATGTTTGATGAACAGAGCGCTATGTTATGCCAGAGGCGTACAAATATGGTGTGCAAATCTAGCTGAGGATTACAAATATTTGAAAATCATGCATGATTATGGTATTAAATTAGAAAATAAATTGAACAATTACATATTATTTAATACTCTAAGTATGTCAGACTTAAATGAGGAATTATTAAAAGGTCAAAAAAAAGAAATCTTCAAGGTAATTAAAATATCAAAAATAATTTAATGTCTTTAGTTTAATTGTAATACTAAATTAATTCGTCATTCAAGTATTCGTCAATATTATAATAACATTTATCAATTAAGAACAATTTCACTCTTTTCTTAAATTGTGTAAAATTTAATTCTTTTATGGTGTCTGAAATTTTATTACAAATGCCATACCCAAGACACTTTTTTTTACTAATGTAGTTTTACACTTATAATTATTCAAAGATTTTTTGAACTGACTACGAATTTGAACATCTATACGTCTATAACTCAAAATATAATTTTGTCAGATAACGGCACTATAGCTCGAAGACGGGACTCGGTTCATTCATAAAGCTGCTCCGCCAATTGTAATAGTCTAGTCAGAAAATTAAGGCGTTTTGTAGATGCGGTTTAAAAATTGTTGTAGGGTTTGGAGTCTTTAACCCCTGTACGGTTGTTTGGTTACAATTGTTAATAGATTGTCAGAAAATGCGGTTTGTTGTTTCGTTCTTTTATATTCTTGGTCTTGTTGAAATTACTGAGACTTTTTTATTTAACCTCATATAATTACGTGACGCACAGGACCGGCCAATGTGGCAACCCTTGGCCAGGCAATAATGATATTAAACTAATCACAGCGGATATTTGTGTCTTTGAAGTTAGCCGCAAGACCCTGCGCAGTTGCTATTTTTGTGTCAATGTTGAAGTAGAAGATAGCATTGTATAACTGCCTTTTTCACTCGATTACGTTTTTCGCATCGTCCTATCTCGCTTACTCTATGCAGTATACTCAATGACAAACTGTTTCACAGAGCCAACTTCAGAGACACAAATATCCGCTGTGACTACTATACCACGTATTTCGATAACTTTGTTACAACGTAATGCATTTACACCTTTTAAGAAACCATTAAATTAAAATGCCGATTTTCAGTATTCTTCGATTGTATTTTTTTATGTATGTCACCTCAAAATTCTTTACTAGGTGAACGGATTTCGATTATTTCTTTTTAATTTGAAAGCTAATGCTTCTCACTTGGTCCCATTTATAATTGGTGAAGATCTGATTAAGAACTTCGGAGATATACAAAAGAATCTCTTCAATAAACAACAGCATATTTCTCGTGATTTCTGTAATCGCATGTCTGTTTATTGTTTACGTAATTTCACAACATAACATCACGCCGGTACGCTCTTAAGTACCCCTTAAGAGCGTACGCGCAGATGTGTACAGTTCATCATGGTAAACTCTTATTTCACCGTTTATGTTCAAATTTTATGTTATTCGTGTAATCTATTCTGGCCTACTTTTGGTCAAAATACCTATATGCCTTACCATAGAATTGCGCATTAGATACCACAACAAAAAAAATAAAAAAGGAACTTTTTACCAAAAAAATACAGCCAACTTCCAAAAAAACCGTACAAAGTGAAAAATAACTTCGATTTCGGAAGTCGGTGTCAAAAAACGAAGAAACAAAAACAGGAACACTAACTTCCGATATTGGTGTTATTTCTAACTTTGTCGTGTTTCTTTTGGAAGTCGGTTGTATTTTTTTTTTGTAAAAAAAGATTTTTATTCTAGTCTTCACTTATACCAAATACACATAAACATCACATTATATTTGTATTTCCCGAAGGGCTTGGGAGAGGTGCACAAATATCACTGCACAACACTACCAATTTACACATATCTATAGAAAACTGCGAGCACGCTTGGCCCAATGACCGGGCCATCGTCGAATTAACCGCTTGATCGAGTGATTCACTGCCGGGCGCAGGGAGCAAGGGTTACTTGGATCATTTAGCTATATTTATTAGCAAGCCACACCACACCACTCCAGAGGGATTGTGTTTTCTTATATTTTTCTATGTAGAGGGAAATTGGGTCACCCGATTCATTTGATTTTGTTGTAAGCTAACGTTTGCCCGCGGATTCGTTCTCATGTCCTATCCGACAGGAAACTATTTTTTTTCGGGATTATAAGAATTATCATCATCATTTCGACGTCCACTGCTGGACATAGGCCTCCCCCAGGCGTCGCCACATTGACCAATCTCGTGAGTCTCGCATCCAGCGCCTTCCCGCAACCTTAACAAGATCCTCAGCCTTCCAACGCATTAAAAAAATATTAAGTAAAAAAAAAGTTTTTATCAATTTTTTTTTAGGCATTAAGTCCGCCTCTGTACGTTTATGTGCTTAAAGTATTAAATAAATAAATCTTTCAGAATTGAAAGGTACAGATTGTTATATAATTTATTAATACATATCAAATAAGCCCAAACGTGATGGTGCTATCTTCGTCTGGTTCAGGAGTTGCGATGATCACCTTCCGGCTCCATCATGATATCCTTAGTATCAAATTATTTAAATGTTTCCAAAGATAAGTACCTACGCCAAGTTTCAATTTTGTCGGATACCAGGAAGAGCATACAAAATGTATTACTAGTTGCCAGACACATATAAAATAAAGGTAATAAAAACTAGCCAAGTGCGAATTGGACTCGCGCACGAAGGGTTTCGTACATTATCGCAAAAAACGGCAAAAAAATCTCATTTTTTGTAGGGGAGCCCCACTTAAATATTTATTTTATTCTGTTTTTAGTATTTTTTGTTATAGCGGCAACATAAATACATCATCTGTGAAAATTTCAACTGTCTAGCTATCACGGTTCATGAGATACAGCCTGGTGACAGACGGACAGACAGACAGACGGATCGTGGAGTCTTAGTAATAGGGTCCCGTTTTTACCCTTTGGGAACGGAACCCTAAGAGAAGCTTCAAAAATTACTCTTTGGCGATAGTATAGTTAGATGCCTGAAAGAACTTTCGTGTTCGGATCATTTACGAAAGTGACCTCCTATAACCTCAAACAAACAATTTTCCTGTTTCCATAACCTCAGATTAAATATATGTTTACATAACCTCAGATTAAATATATGTTTACATAACCAAGATTATTCTAAAACGAAAACTTTATTTTGAATCCTACTTCATTGAATCGGTAGTCATTTATGTCAGTTTTAAGCTGTTACTCGAGGTTTAAAAAATAGCAGTTCTATCGCGTAAATGACTAAAGTTCAGACACAAAGTTTGTAAACCGACCATGAACCTTATAATGCCTGGGTTACACAAGGCAACTAGCCTTGTGCTAGGGCACTTAAGACGACAACAGATGCCAAAGACCTTGTAGGAACTCGCACTCGTTTCACACCCACGCGACCCAAAATTGAGTAGTTTTTTTGTAATTCCCTTATTATTCTATGACTTGAAAAAAGACTCAGATCAAAATGTACATAATAATGAAATTGTCTTTCAGATGGTGAAATTTTTTTTTAAATACGCCTGGCGGTTTTGGTGCGTTTTTCGTTTATTGTCCGTGTTAGACATAACTTTACAAATTAATTACACTATGTTATACGAATAAAACTCAAAATTTTCGTAGATAAGAAAATGGTCCAATTTAAAAAAAAAAAAAAAACTTATAATTACAACTAGCCGTTTAGACGTGATTCTTATTTTAAAATCAGCTACTGAGGGGTATCTGCGCCTTTAGCTAGGGCAGCAAGATTGTAGCAGCAAACCACATAGGAGCCTTTTGGTCTCGCACGGGATTATTATTTATTTTATTTTTTTGTGTTTTGCTTATCTCGTGTTTCCTGTGCGGGACAGAAATAAAAAAAAATCTTTCTTTCTTTTAATCAGTCACTTTGGCGACGTGTATGACTGTTCAACTATTCTCATACAATAATAATACCAACCTATAACTATCCCACTGCAGGGCAAGGCTTCTTCTCAAAGAAAGAACGCACAAGCATTAACCACCAAGCTTACTTAAGGCGGGTTGGCGATTTCTACCTTATATTTTACTTACTGTAAGTCCAGGTTTCCTCACAATGTTTTCCTTCAGCGATTTCTAAAATAAACTTAGAAAGTATATATAAATTAAAAGTCACGTTGGTACTTGCCCAGATTTGAAACTCAAGCACGAGGGGCGAGGTCTTAGGCAATGGGCAACACGATGTTGATTATCTCATATTTTTGTATGTATCTTGCTTGGTATCCTAGCCTCAACAACTACCCTCGAATAACGCTCAAAATAATGATGAATTTATAAAACAGTGACAAGCGAAACCTTTTCTAAAGAAAAATATGCTAGACAGAATTATGAGAGTCTCCAAAAAGTTGAAAAGGCCTGCCTTAATATAGATAAGGAGATACGCAGCTTAGTTAAAAGTTTTCAAAGCCTAAACTTTATCTATAGCATTTCTTTCATAAGGGAAATAACAATTTAAATTATTTTACCAGAAGAATCTCGTTCCAACTTTTAAGGAGTCTTCATTATTTGCGGGTCAATTGATATAAAAGAACGAACAATTTGTTATTGTTCCCGGAGCTAAAAACAGCTAAAAAGCTAAAAAAAATCCTTCTAGTCACCACAAAAGAGCGATGGATTTCGGTCAAAATATCTTATGACACCAATTTAAGACCGAAGCGTAATAAAGAGTAATTGCGTCTCTAACTAAAATCACCACTGTCAGTTCTTTTAATATGTATCCCTTTTCCTCGGTTAGTTGGCAGAATGAAGATAAATGTTTAACTTATGCCTATTTTGTTTTCCACCTCAGCTTCGGGGTTACAAAGGTAAGAAGTCCCTTTTGCGCTAGTACAATATTCTTTCAGTGAAGATTTTTTTTTTTATAAATTATCTCTCGAATTGTTCCGTTATTGTTTAATTGATTTTCCTATGTTTGCAATGTTTGTAAGTACGTGAGTACCATGTTCCTATCTATCAATGAATAAATGTATGAACAAAGTATACCAAATAGAATAAAACACTTTTTTTATACCTTGGCTTTATTGAAATAAAAGATTTGAATTTGACTTTGATTTCAAATCTGTTCAGTATTTAAACAAAAAAAAAATTTTAACAAAAGATTCATTCACTTTCGAAATTCATTAAAATTTACTTTTACAAAGAATCTGTAAATTCTACAAACATAAATTTTCGTTTTGCAGAATTAATACACTTTTTAGTTTAAGGGGTCACAAAGACCTTTTTCAATTTGAAAATCCCTGCATCAGCACATTTCTTTGGTATCGAGTTCCACGCTCCGAACTGTCCAAACTAGTGATAGATTGCTGACCCACGCTCTGAGGACTACATAATGTTATCATCCCTTACTACATACTTGTATAGAATAGGTGACTTCATAGTAAATAGGTACCTTCTTTGTAATTGGCTATACACTTTTAACCCGAACCATTTTCATGAAATGTTATCTGGAGTAACTGTAGAGATGTGACACAGATGACAAACTCAAAGTAAAGTACGTACGGGTATAGTATTATTTGTATTTTCCATCTGGATTTTTCTAAAGCAGAGTCTTTATTCGTGCCCAGTTGTTGAAAATAAGTTGGCCCCCTTTTATTTGGCACTTGCACATCGTCGTTTTGAAATTTGTAAATGTCATGCATATCTATAATCTGTATGATTGCTATGTAATTTTGACTTTAAATGTATTCTTATTTGGATGGTTTTATGCAGTTGTACTGGTGGTGTGCTTAACAAAATAAAATAAAATAAAATAACTGCTGAAATGAACTATTGGTAAGGTTGCTTATGGGATATATAGCAGGCTGTGTTGCTGTGTTGTGATTTCTACATCAATAGTGGTGGTTTCATTTTCTAAAAGAGGCGCTTAAAAGCTTATTAACAGTTTTATATACTCGAATTATGTTTATTTGTTAAAAACAATATGCAATAATATTTTAATTTCAATTAATCAAATTCAAAAAGAAACATTCGGCAACAATATAAATATGACATTAATTTACCGGTTATTATCAATATGATGTATTATAAAAGTACCTACGTTACTGATATTCGTGTCCAATCAGTTACCGCCAGCAATTAAGAAATTAAATGGAAATATGTTTTTCCTTTTAATTGAAAAAAATGTGAATTGTTAATAAATTTTATAATCTGCATGAGCTTTTTGATAAAAAATGTTATTTTTAAGTAGCTAATTTCTTATAATACTATTACATATTCGAATTGGGTAGACTGTTGAAACTAAAAATGTAATGTTTATTAATAAGAACAAAGTACACACACACACACACAGACACACACACGTACACAGTTATGCAATAAATATATCTTTATCTTTAGCGGTGATGTTCTTCAGGGATACCAGATGCGCAGTACCTACTCATAATCGGTGTGCGTGTTTGACTAGATATAGAATGTAAATGAGGCAAAAGGATGGGCTTTAGCACTACGGTTTTTTAGTCGCACGATTATTTTTTCGCACATTTTGCAACACATGGAATTTTATGAGGCTGCATGCATTTCAGTACCAGAAATAATACCGCAAGAAAGCCGTGATCAGTCTCAGAATCGACCGCAACGCGATGTTATTTAAAATCCGCGCGAATATTTTGAGCTCTATGAACAGGTAGAAAGAGACAAAAATCGCGCGGTATTTTATCCGCAGTCCGTGTTAGTTATTATTTTACGCGGATAAAAATTCGCACGAATAAAATCCGCGCGGCAAAAAAACGTAATTGGTGCTAAGCCGGGCGTTGCAGATGGTGCTCTGTAGTTTCTGAATACCTCCATAGGAAAAAAGCGTTCGTTTATGTTACAGCACAGTAATATAATATTACCGTGGTATCAGTCTATATATATATCTTTACAAAATCCACCAGCAGCTAAATAAGCCATTCCTTTCATAAATCAATCCATACGTAAACATTGACCACAAGTACACACTGCTTACTAGGCTAACTGTGTTTTCTTGCAAATACGAATAAATTAGCCTTTAATATAAATCTTACTGTTGACTCCAGGAAAGGGGACGATTGAGTAGAATTTATGGACGAAATCAAATAACAAACAAAATGTTTTTGGTTGGCAATAAGGGTTATTAATGGTAGGTATATCCATTTAAATGAATCTTTGGCTTAATAGGTTATAGCTTCATAGGTCATCGATAAGTACCTACATTTATGAAAGCTTTCAGGCAAAAAGTAATCCTCTAAAACTTACATGAGTTATGCAATTTTAATATTTAGGTTTTAATGTGGTACAGAAGGCAGCACCGCAAATATATGAACATGCAGAAGATGCAGCAAATATAATGTAACATGCACCAACAGTAGTCATGGATGCCCGCAAAGTACACAACCGATTGCATTTTCTCAACTTCAATACATACTTAAATTGAGTCCTAATTAGGATTCGGTCAGTTCAAAAAAAAAAATTACTCCGAAATATGTGTAGCAATATATAAAAAACCAGCAAAGTGCGTGTCGGGCCTCGCGCAGTAATAGAGTTCCGTAGTTGCATAACAATGCGAACTAAGAAGAGGGTTTTTTTGTTGTTCCATGTACATTAAAACGGTTTCAGCGACTCACAACGTCTAAAACCGGCCCACATAGGACGATGGTAGCTGAAGAAGGAATATAAAATCCAACTTCACAAGTGAAGTTAGAAAAAATATGTATTTGAGTATCACCGCGGGTAGAGGCAAGCGTTTTAAATAAAGATTTATAACCAGCGTCACTTAATAATTTTAATACTGCAGTATTGCCGTCACGGAGATAGTCTTCGCAAAAATCTCCAAATATTTACAAACTGAAAACAAATATTTTAGAATGAGTATTTTCAAATAACCTACTCAACTACCAAAAAGTGAAATCAAATTATTCTAATAGGTAGGGGAAAAGGTTTCTTCGCATTTTTTAAGAAAATTCAAAACATTTTTTAATGTAGTTAGAAATTTTGGGACTTCTGATCAAAATACCGCGACAAGTGGTTTTGGCAGTCCTCTCGTGATGTTAACCTGACACTGCCTAAAGAATTCTGAAGAGACCGAAACAGGTGGAAATCTGAAGGTGCAAGGTCAGGACTATACGGCGGATGCATTAACACCTCCCAGCCAAACTCTCTTAATTTTTGCTGAGTGGCTAAAAATGTGTGAGGTCTAGTGTTATCATGATGAAAAACCACACCCCTTCTGTTTATTAATTCCGGCCGCTTTCTCTCAACTTCTTGCTTTAATCTCAGCAGTTGTTCGCAGTAGAGTTTCGAATCGATGGTCCTGCCTGGTGGTAACAGCTCATAATGAATGATGCCCTTCCAATCCCACCACACACACAGCATCACCTTGTTGCGAGTTAATCCGGGTTTCGCCACAGTTTGTGAAGCCTGACCGGCCTTTGACCACGACCTTTTTCGCACGTTCTTGTCGTACGTGATGAACTTTTCATCACCAGTTATCAGCCTCTTCAAAAATGGTTCGGTTTCATTACGTCGTAATAAAGAATCACAAATGAGTACACGGTTCATTAGGTTTCTTTCAGTGACTTTTCGTGAGGTACCCAAATATCGAGCTTTTTGTGTACCCAGTTTTTTTCAAATGCACCAAAACTGTTTTGTGGTCAATTCCAAGTTCTTCAGCTACGTCGTAACTACTGATATGCCTAATACTAATGATACCAAAACCAGCCAGATACAAATAGTATAGCCAAACAGATTTTGTTATAAGTTCATACATACTATAATGCGAAAAGACTTTTTCCCCAACCTAATATAATAGGAAATAACAACTAACGTAAATAAGCTGCAATAAATAATCTATATGGAGGACGTCAATTGCGATAGGAGCCGATACGAGCGCACGTTAGAGCCACGGGGAATGGTTCTTCCAGGATAATCGCGCACACGCTCCTTGTTAATTTCTCTTTCGGCATTTGAAAACTTTCGAATGTATTCACCTCTAATCTGCGGTATTCACTATTCTGTTCTCGAAAGTTCTACGTTACTCAATTAGTGATGTAGTCGGGTCGAATATTAACTTTATAGATGGATATCGACAAAATAAAATAAGTAATTTAATATTTTTATAAGATAATATTGTGAAAAGGCCCTGCCTCAGTAAACATAATTAAATTAATACATATTTTCAAATTGATTTTATTTATAAAAATATATACCTACAAGCATCCCAATAAAAATAAAAACACCAGTTCTTAGTATCTCGAATTAAGAAATCGGGTATCTATCGATATCGATAATGTAATTAAAATTGCAATGTATTATATTGCAATGATGTGACCATGGTTGAGTAGTAGTAAATATCGACACTAATGACACGAATGGGGTAAGGTTGACTTACCCCAAACGCATTTAAGATCATAAAGTGTTGATTGCGAACACTGAGAATACCGCCATTTATGGTCGGGTAGCGGAATTTTCTTAACAATTGAATCTTATTTGACTTAAGTTTACAAAACGTCGAAAATACTTCTGCACTAACACAAAATAGACCCCGCGCGCATGCGCCGTATGGACTACGGACCGGTACTGCCAACGACTCCGCCCACTTCAATGCGTTATTCGAGCTTTGACATTATTAATTTAGAAATCATTATTATTAAGGATGCTATGATTTTATTTATTTATAAGCATATATTTACTCTATTTTACACAGCTAATAACATTATTTATGTAATTTTTCAATGGCATTTGTACAAAATTTTTACTGTTCCAAGTACATTTTATTAGTTGGTCGACTATTACTCGTAAACTTGTAAAGCCTACTTAGCGGTGATAGTTTTCCTTTTAATTTCGTTATATTTACTACTGCCGTGATTTTTGCTCATAGCCAAGAACAATCATTTCGCTGGTAGGAGGGGGGAGTGGGGCGGACACTTGACTCTAACAAAATTTTGCAATTTAAAGCTTAACTTTACGTAAACGGATCTCTGAATCGAAAATTGGTTTTAACAAACCCACAATGTTTTTGAATGGCCTATCCAACGATACCCCACACCATGATTTTATTTTACCACTTTATCGGAATTATTAATATGTATATCCATGCCAAATTATAGCTTTCTAGTACTTAGAGTCTCTGAGCTAAGCTGCGGACGGACAGACGGACTGAGCGAAACTATAAGGGTTCCTTGTTGACTTCGGAACCCTAAAAATTAAAGCAAACGTAGACATTTAATCAAAACAAACATGTATAAATCTCAAAATGATATTAATAAAATGTCTCTATGATCTCTTCTCATAATGCTCTCAATCCATCAAGAAGTTAAGGCTGATTGAAACTAAATAAACAAACAAGAGGAAACAAATGGCCCACAAGAAAACATTTAACACAAACAAAACCAGTAACTATAACCAGTATTACAATCAGTTGAAGACTACAGCAATATAAAACGTTTACTGAAACACAATACAGCTTGAACTATTAACCAAGTTAAAACACAATTATTTAACAGCCGAACTAACAAGATAAACTCTAACTTAAGCAATCAACAAGTTTTGAACACTAGATTAAAACAAAAACAAGTTGAAAACACTGTTCGTAGTTCGGACTGTGCAAACTGTGTTAAAGGCCTTACTCAATTCTACTGCAGGTTGTGGCTGCATTTTTTAATTCAACTGTTTTGTGATTTGAAAAAAGGACACACACAGAATAGTCACACACAGAATAGTCACAAAAAAGGACACACACAGAATAGTCTTCAGAAAAAGAAGAGGTTTTTTGTATGTCTCTTTAGTGGTATCTCCGCTAATAGTAAAAAGTAAAATTGGGGTTTCGAACACATAGGGTTTCAAGTGAATCCTATAAGGTACTTAGTCTACGTCGTCTGTCTGGCTTTCTGTATGTCTGCCTGTCTTCCACAGCGCTGTGTATCTTAATAACCCTTATAAGTAGCTAGTTAAAATATTCACAGGATATCTATTGATAAATGATAATGATAAATGATTTTATTTCTGTAAGTAGGTTTGTACAAACACTTTTACATGACGATCATATTTTTTAAAACTAGATGAAGTCGGCGTTTCCTATCTGACTATTCTGAGAAGAAAGACCGACACAAACTCAGAGGTCACAGTCTCTTTTAAAGTCCAGACAAAGTCTTGGTTAAATCATGTGATATGATTTGATTTAAGTGTGACTAATATATTTTGTCCTATATTCCTATCCTTCCTTTATTTATTTAAACACTGTTATTCAGTCGTCTTACCCTTATTCCAATTATAAATAAATATTTTGGGGTCGCAGCAGCATGGCTTCTTTTTAACCGTAGGTATCCAAAACCTCAATTTTTTTTTTTGTATGTACACCGATTTCTCCGTCAATCGAGAATCGATATTAAAAATTATTCTTTTGTTTGAAAGAATATATTGCCAAATTAGCCCCATTTAAATTTGGTGAAGATCTGATGAAGAACTTCGGAGATATACAACAGAGCTCTTCAATAAATGACAGGAAATCTCTCGGGATTGCTGTAATAGCATGTCTGTTTATTGATTATTCCGTTTCATAATATAACATCACGCCAGTACGCTCTAAATGGGTACGCAGATGTGTGCAGTTCACCTTGGTATACTCTCAATTCACCGGTTATGTTCAAGTTTCATGATATTCGGGTAATCTATTCTTGCAGTATGGATACTTTAATATAGAACTTGCCTATTAGGTACCACAACTAAAAGTAAAAACTTTTTACAAAAAAATACAAATAGAAACACCACAAAGTGATAAATAAATTCCTTTTTGGAAGTCGATGTCAAAAAACAGAGAAAAGAAAACAGGATCACCGACTTCCGAAAAAGAAGTTATTTTTCACTTTGTAATGTTTTTATTTGAAAGTCGGTTTGAAAAATGGTTTTATCGATTTATGATTTGTTTATTAATGTTAGTTAAATTGATTTGACCATATGTTTAGTCTGTGTGAATTTTAAATTATTGTTAATTATTTGTCTCATGAAATTATAAACTCTCTGCAGGTGTTGGGTCAAACTGCAAGTGCAGAGAGTAATTGCAATAAATAAATAATTCTCTCATCAACCTAGTACAGTAACTAAACAAAAGTTTAACAAACACTGTAGCAGTTAACTTAAACAATCAACTTTAACTTTGGAAGCGCTTGATTAAACCGGTAACAACTTTAGAACCGCTTTACTGTATAAAGCCTTACTTAATTTAACTGCATTCTTAATACAAAAATCTAATTTAGTCCTCATCAAAGGAGGTCGCATAAATCCTCTTTTTTCCGCCCCTTGTTCTAACTATGCTCCACTTTCTTGTATTCTTTTTTTAATTTTTGTTCTTATTATTTGTGGTGTATTCTTGACAATGAAGAAATATATAATCTAAATTAGTCAAATGTCACGTGATTAATTCCTTACATGTTGGCATTTAGATAATCGCCATCGTCGATAGAATGACACTGTGTCTAGACCCTCAGATTAATCTTCATTGATTCAACACGAAAATAGATTGAGACATAGTGGGTCCACTGAACTAAAAACAAAATAAACAAATTGAAACGAAATTTGACGAAACATAACGAAATTTGTCAATCTTTAGAATATGACAGAGATAGATGATGTTTTAAATACGTTTAGAATTACATGCATTTAGACATACAATTAGGAGTTTAGTAAATCAATCTGCCTAGCCTTTTCCCAACTATATTGGGTTCGGTGTCCTGTCTTACCGGATTCAGCTGAGCACTAGTGTTTTGCGTAGAGCGACTGCCTATCTGACCTCCACAACCCAGTAACTAGGTAACACGGTACCCCTTGGCAAGACTGGTGTCAGATCTCAAGCTTCTGACTACCCGTAACGACTGTCAAAGATCTTCAAATGACAGCCGGGACCAACGGCTTAACGTGCTTTCCGAGGCACGAAACTCGGTATGTTGATAATGGTCACCCATCCACGGACCGACCTCGTCAAGCGTTGCTTAACCTTGAAGATCGACCCGTGCAGCTGTTATTATTTAGCCACGAGCTCCTCTCACAATTAGGAGTTTAGTAGGCTGTGTTAATTTCAGCTTATATATTGTTATATATTGTTGAAAAGAGCTGAGGTCTATTGTCAAAGTTGATCAACACACTTGGTCTAAGCATGAAAGCGATTTCAATAAAATCTTATCAAGATTTAATAAGAAAGTACCTAATAGGTGGAAAAATTTGGTCGATTTTACTGCTTCCCGGGTTTTCAACCTGCAATTGCGTCCTAGATTCATCTTTCCCGTTGGTATATTCTCGTTCCAACCCATTTCCGACACGATTTAATTAATTCCGCGTCGTCTAGGGACGTAGGTACTCATTTCAAGCTATGTAAATAATAATTAAAAGTTGGAGGTTACCACAGTCCATCAAAACGCCTCGGAGGCCACTGCTAGAGAAGATGTTACAAAACTTTCCACAGAAACCGAATGTGTTAGTGATTGTCACTATTTCAATCATATGCCTAGTTGGCTTTTACCAACTGTTGCTTGCAGACTATCTCCATGAAGTTAATTATAAGTATTTTGCCTACATGTAGCGACTGCCTACATGTAACATAACATAACAAAACATAACAGAACAGAACAAAACATACGATAACATAACAGAACAGTACAAAACATACTATAACATTAATATTTACTCTTTTTTTAAGTCTTTATATAGCTACTAACGTGTGAACTACAAATTTGGAACAATTAGTATATGAGATATAGATTTAAGTACTTCATTTAATGAAAAGATATACAGGATAAAATAAAAGGCATTTTATTTTATTTCTATTTATTTTAGCGACTGCCCTACCTGGCCTTCCACAATGTAAATATGCCTTGGCAAGATTTGTGGCGGATTTTCTGGCTTCTGTCTACCCAAATCGACTGTCACTTAAGTTTCGCAATTCTTCGGGCGATTTCGGTAACTTTGGTTCTCCTGCGGATATCCTCATTTCTAATGTGATCCCGCAAGGAAACTCCGAGCATAGCCCTCTCCATTAACCCTTTGGGTGACTTTAAACTTATTAGTTTATCCTCGCACTGGGACGCCTTGCAGCAATTACACCAATGGAGCACAATCTTATAAACTCACTATAACTCCAGGTTTCCTCACGATGTTTTCCTTCACCGTTGTCAGCAATGTCCAAGATAAACTTGGAAAGTACATATGAATTTGAAAAAGTCACATTGGTACTTGACGGGATTCGAACCCACACCTCAAGCACGAGAGGCCAGGTCTTAGCCACTGAGCCATCACGACGATACCTATCCACGAACCGATCACGGCAAGCGTTGCTTAGTTTTGAAGTCAAGCCGTGTGGCTGTTATCACTTATCTCCGAACTCCTCTAAGTTCCTCCATTGAAATTGTCGCCCGTGACAATTCTGACTATGGATAATCATGACAGCCGAAACAAGTGCTCGGTGCAATTCCGCGCCCACGAATTCCTATGTATACAAAGGCGTCTCTAGTCCTTGCCGGTGCGTTGTTCCTGGCTCTATGAAGGTTACACAGGAGAGGGTCTAAACTTTTTACGACGTAGCAAAATATTAATTTGAGGCGGAAGGTGTTAGAGACCGTAATTTTAAACATAGCCTCTTATGTAAGATGGATGTAACACCCGGAATTTAGGTGTGCAGTTAAACATCTTTAATTATTATGAAAATTACTTTCTGTATGTCACCAGTACAAGACCCGACCGAGAAGGTTATTTATTTATTTTATTTATTTAGTTTATCCTCGCACTGAAACGCATTGCAGCAATTATACCAATAGAGCATAATCTTATAATAAATTCACTAGGTTTCCTCACGATGTTTTTCCTTCACCGTTGTCAACGATGTCCAATTTTAACTTAAAAAGTACATATGAATTGAAAAATACACATTGGTACTTGCCCGGATTCGAACCAACGACCTCAAGCACGAGAGGCGAGGTCTTAGCCACTGGGCCACCACGACTTGTTGCTTCACATCTCTGAATGAACAAACATTGCTTGCTTGTGGTCATATTTTACCATAAAAGACGAAGATGTCAAAACATAAGAATTGGTTTACCCCGAAATGTGAAGGCCACCGGTGCAGTCTACCAAAGATCCTTGAACCAATTCTTTCTTATACTAACCCTCCAAGAAGCGCAAATTAATCACTTTTAACAAACCTCCATGAAATCACGATGAAAATTGTCTATAAATGGCGATGCAACTCGCATCACGAGCAGTAAGTTCGGTCGGTGTAAGTTCAGTTGGTGACTGTCATTTATACAGGGTTACAGGAAAAGTCTATGAGATTATGAGAAAAATGTGCAACTTTGTGACGCCGCCGAGTGTAGTTCTTGCGGGCAGATATACCTAATTTGTGAAAAAGATGACGTTAAAAATACAAAATTTGCACAAGAAGCGTCCAAAACTTTCCTGAACTCTCTCCGAAGCGACTCGATTACACAAAATCGTCTAACGATACAACCGGAAGAGAAGACATAATCATATAAAACCGAGGACCAACGAAGCTACTTTTAATCTAGACTTCCGAGCAAAGCGGCGCTGGCGTCGCAGCGTGAGTACGCTGCGATACTGGAAATTCGCGGCTAGAACGTCGCTTACGCGTTCAAGTCAAACCACTGTTACTGTCACCGCGACAATGTCGCTGCAATCGAATGGTGCTCGATACATTTATTGTATAGTTGCGTAAAGGTAGACTTCTGAGCTGGCGGCTCCATGACACAGACGTCGTGACACTGGAAATTTGCAGGAAGATGGTCCTAAGCGCCATTTAATTCAGTTCGAGTCAAACCACTGTTACTGTCGCTCCACTATGAAGCTTTTAAGCGTGTAACACGAATCGCGTAAGCGACGCGAATTGAAATTCTTATCACGGATTCCCAGTGTCGCAGAAAAGGTCTGCTCAGAAATTAAGCTTTAATGACGCCGGAGCGACATTGCTCGGAATTCTACCTTCAGCGTACCGCTGCAGCGCTATGCAGCGCATGAACCAACTATCTAATTTTGTAGCTACAACATGGCTTCAGCGGATAATCCTAATGAGATTTGCTTCTAACGGATTTTACTGGAATTTTGGCACGAAATAGTGAATAGCTTTAAGTTTGGCGAAGATGGGATTTGCGGGCAATAAAGTTAAGGTTAAATTTTGGGCAAAACATAATCCCATAATATTACGCCTCTATATCGCTACTAGTTATGAAGAGGTATATCTACCTGCAGTTCATCCGTACTTTGCCAGTCATGTTTAATTCCAATTTAATAGAGCTCAAATATATAATAAGAAACCAAAGCTGTTACGGAGTTATTATAAAAAAAATGGATTATTTAACAAGCTATTTTAAACAATACAATATTATTTCTTATCCAATTAAATACAAAAGATACGTTGTGCACTTCATGCACATCAAAATTACCCTTTACAGCATATCATTAAAATTGATATCTTAGGAGTTATCGCAAAATAAAAACTAACGCGCGCGAAAATAAATTCAAGCGGGCGAACCTCACACCGATGACGGGATCCTACGAACGAAAAACCGTTTTAGTAATAAGTATAATTCCTATGCTCTACTACTCGTGCGAAGACGGCGTGGACCGCTAGTATATTCAATCTATCCTTACTTCATACTAATATTATAAATGTGAATGTAAGTTTGTTTCTTACGCTTTCACGTAAAAACTACTGAACCACCATGAAACTTTGTACATATATTCTTGGAGATATTAGAAGTAACATAGGACACTTTTTATATAAAAAAGAAATTAATGGCTTCACTGCGAGCAAAGCCGCGGGTAAAATCTAGTACGATATAATGTCATGTTAGTGACTTTCAATGTTACACAGGAAATATTTGTATTTTTGTATGTAACGAATAAACTTAAAAACTACTGGACCGATTTCAAAAATTCTTTCACCGTTGGGAAGCTACGCTATCCCCGGGTGACATAGGCTACTTTTTATCCCTGTATTCCCACAGGAACGGGAACTACGCGGGTGAAACCGCGAGGCGTCCGCTAGTAATTAATAAATTAGACTTCAGCAGTCGACAGAAAAACCAATAAAGAGTATGATGAACAAAATGATTCAAATGAAGGGCTTTTCCTTCCCACGCAACCGTAATAATTAAACCGATAGAAAATATTAATTTCCGCATTGAATCGATATCAAATTTAATCTCCATTGATATTTAGGAGCTTTCCCTAATTAGCATATCGATAATACTCGGCAGTAATATTAAATATGTCATTCCAAAATATTTTTAGCAACATTAAAAACGGAAAATCGCAGCAAAATCCTTGTTGAAAACCTCGATAAGCCCGGCCGGGGATCGAACATCGAACTTTCTTTTGTCGACTTATGGAATCATTATTAATATATACAATTAAACGAATAATATTTTTATATACCTATAAATATGTATATATATATATATATATATAAACACGTTCTCGGAAACGGCTCTAACGATTTCGATAACATTTGCAATATGGGAGTAAAATAAATTTAGCTAGGACTCATATATGGGAAAATTCGTTTTCTCTACTTTCACCCGAGCAGTGCTCGATCGCCAAGGTACTGTGTTTTATATCTGCAAGATTTGTTTGTATTGTATATAACCTGCTTTGAGAAAAATTGGAAACATTGTTTGTTTGTTAGTTCATCATCATCATTTCAGCTGAATGACGTCCACTGCTGGACATGCCAAAAACGTCGCCACACTGTTCTTTCCTGTGCGTTTTGCATCCACTGGACGACCGCAACCTTGGCCAGGTCGTCGCTCCACCTAGAGGGTGACCTTCCAACGCTGCGTCTTCCGATACGCGGTCGTCACTCTAGAACTTTTCGGCCCTAAAGGCCATCCGTTCTGCGAGCAATGTGCCCTACCCACTGCCACTCAAGTTTGGCTATTCTTCGGCCTGTGTCGGTAACCTTGGTTCTCTTGCGGATGTCTTCATTTCGATCACGCAAGGAAACTCCGAGCATAGCCCTCTCCATTGCCCTTTGGGTGACTTTAAGCCTTCTGATGAGGCCCATTGTGTTTGTTAGTTGCTAGGAGGTAATCTTTAGAAGCACTGATCCAGTGTTGAAAGTTTTTTCAGTAGCCCGTTTTTAATCTGAAAAAATGCACGGTTCTTGTGGAATAACCCTAGTGAGTGAAGCAGCGCGTAAAAGCTAGTATCTAAAACTTCAGTAAACTAAGTTAATATGATAATAAATTCAAAATCCTCAGCGTTCGCACTTGCAACTATTAAACTATCAATGAATGAGGTTCCGTATACAAATCATACAAAACTTTCGCACCATTTTGCATGCGCGGCTAGTCCATGCCTCCTATATGTGTATTTGTGTATCTGTCTGTGGCATCATAGCTACTAAACGGATGAACCGATTTTAATTTCGCTTTTTGTTTGAAAGGTGACTTTATCGAGTAAATATTTTCAAATCACAGACATCGCCGAGTTTAAATTGTATTATATGTATAGAGACACAATCTAGCAAAATCATTCTTAACTGACAAGCAAGCAAATTGTAGACTCTCCTAAAAACAATAGTTTGTCTGTACCAAAAGTTGCAAAGACTAGCAGAAGTGTCCAAAAAATATGGCAGTAGTGAAACGGTAGAATGGTAGAACATTCACTCACAGTAAAGTTTGTTATATTTTTGTTACGTAACTGCAGCCCCATGCAGACGTGTCAGTTTAATTAATATCTTCCAAACGCTGATGTGGGAAGCACGGAGCATCTTTGGAGGTGTTTAGCTCTATGCTATGTCAGACTTTTCCTTTCGGTAGAATTTGGAAGGGAAACACTTTAGATATTCCACAGAAATTATATTTAATGGTATCTATCAGATGCTCCAAAAGAAATGCCCAGACTTGAGGGGATCAGCAAGGGCCGTTTTCATGGCTAATGGGCTAACCTACTTAGATAAACCCACCGTTATTAAATACCAGATAATTCAGGTAATTTGCCATTGTGCAAAGGGTTTTCTCAGGTCTTTTTGTAGGTCTTTGATTCAAACCCTGGAAATCGAGGTCAATTTGGTTCTATAGTCCCCATTACTCAACTCAGCTCACTCAGCGGTGCGGTTGTGGAATGCTTTGCCCGTGTCAATAAGGCGTGCTCAATCTCTGCCCATTTTTAAACTTTGGTAAAGAATCACTACCTCTCTCTTTAATAGTTGTTTTTCTAGATTTCTATTTTTTTGTTCCATACTTATTACTGTATATATTTGTCTGTATAATATATGTATTTATTTTATATATAAATAGTACACCAAAGACTACCTACAGTAATGTTTTTCCAGTCATTTTTAAAATCCATCCAAAGGTTGTCTTGAAAAGATCGCCTTTATCGATAAGGCCGCCCATTGTGACACCCAGTCTAATGTTTCTTCTTCTATACTTTCTGTAACTTATATGGTGTACATAATAAAGAGTATTCTATTCTATTCTATTCAATCTGAGTAGTGTGTGAAAAGGTTAATTTAAATAATATGCCAAATCCAAACTATATTTTGTACTGTTGTAGTTAGCTGTTCGCCTGTCCCACTTGTTGTTCTCTGCTAACGTTTATGCACTCGTTAATTAACTTAAAATATTACCAGATGTCGTTGCAATCTACATAGCTGTATGACATCGCAGTTATAAGCTACCTAAATGTGTGTGTTTACACCGTTGCATCGCGAGCACTCGCAATGTGTACAATTTTAATGAGTTTTCAGGGAATCTCCCTCTTTGAATTATTTTTAAGGCAAAATTTTGTATGGCATAACTTTTTCGCATAACTTTTATCAGCATAATAATACTTTGGCATAATGCAAAGTTTAGAATAACTATTCATTTCTTTTAATTTACTTTGTCATAATTTGGAGTTGCATAAATATTTATGGCATAATATTTATTCGTCATAATAATTTTACGGGTATATATTTGAACGTCAAAAATTAAAATACCTACGGGTAAAATGTAAATTTTCAAAATATCGAAAATTAAAATTCGATTTGAATGTATTGAAAATTGTTTTACCTAAGCTTAAAATGTCTAATTAAATAGTTATATTTGATATAAGGACTCAAATTAATTAGGTTAAGGCAGCGAGTTCTTTAGAAGCAAAGAACATTATGTGTAAGTATCAATATGCGTTTATAACATTATGTGTTTATACGATTATGCATCATTATTATTATGCCAACAGTATTTATGGCAATATACATTATGGCAAAGCATTTATGCCTAGTAACATTATGCGTAATGAAATTATGGGAATATATTTTATGCTTATCGTTAGTAAACCGAGTTTTCATGTCAGACACATTCAATCGCTGCGCGTATGTAGCAACTTAAGTTGACAGTCTTGCGAGACTGTTTTTGCTAATGGTTACCGTTTGCAACAACGTTTTTGTCGCCGTAAATTCTAAAAAATATTATAAAAAACGTCATAAACAGGTATTTAGTGAGTGATTACCAGCTGATTGATCAAAACTGGTTCCGCAACCGCAGCAAGACGCAACTTTTTTAGGAGGATTATTTAGGAATAAATCCACTTTTCAAACATTTTCTGTCATTTATACTTTTGTAAGAAAAGACCTTTTTGGTCCTTTCAAATGATATTTTCTAGCTACTTCAGTGGTTTTGATGTAGGCACGCACGGGTAAGGGTTTTCCGGTTTTCGTACCATTGGACTAAGAGGATCCGGGATCAACTTGCCTAAAGTCGACTGTTTTATGATTCTATTTAAATGCTAAACCTACTTAAATTTGTTACAGGATATTATTTAAGCCAGATATTTTAAGTATAAGAAGGAATTTTAGGGGGCCATTTAACCTACAGAGAATAATTTGCGAACACGCGTTATTTATAGAAATCGTCCTATACGTTAAACATTTCCGTATAAAAGAGTTGTCGCATTCCCAAATCCACTCTTTATCCTCCTAGCCTCAATCAGGCACCGCATGTTAATTAAACCTAAAATTATGCATTTAAAACAATTTATACAAGGATTTTTTGCGAAGACAAGGATCGTTTGGAAACATTCAACTCGTTTACCTGACTTTTCCTTAAATTACAGCCTGACACATAAACCCTCAGTTTCCCAGCTCAAAATTATCGCAGAATTAATGTGACAAATTGTCAAGCACGCGTTATCTGCTGTGATTGGCTGTTGAAAATTCATTCAACCAATCACAGCAGATTACGCGTGCTTGACAATCTGTCACATTAATTCTGAGATTATTTTGAGCTGGGCAACTGATGGTTAATTTATCTCACAAACTCAGTATAAGTAACACTTAAGTCATTGTTCCCATACATCAAAATTACCCACATACCAAAACTGGAACACAGTCATAATAGGGCCGATTTGTGAAACAACAGAAGATCATTCTATATCACTGTTGTCAGTTGTTGCCCCATCCTTATTCAGTCTATTCACCTAACAACTGCCGAGGGAATCAACGAGTTCAGCCTATTTAGAGAACTACACGGCTTTTACATTTAGTTACTTGACTTGATCATTTATCTTTAGTAGTTGCGGAAGACGTGTAGTTTTGGTTGTGAAATGTAGATGCATTTAACGGGAATTTTCTTGCAGTGAAACTTTTTTTTACGCTAGATGCCTTGATCAAACTATTTGTAAAACGATTGAAGATTTGATTGACCAGATGACTTTTGTCATGTTTAGTATTTGGGGGTAGGCGGAACAGGGGGTAAAATCCCACAGACCTCCATAGAAAAGGGACGATCCTCCGACCAGACAAGTGTTGTGTCTCGTCCGGGCAACAGCCCGACGGTTATTATCGGACTTTTGTATATGTTCAAATCACGCCGAAAACTTTGCTTGCGCGATGCAGGATTTGTGTGACGTCATGTAATTAGTTCGTAAGCGGCGGCGTTGGTGCCGCTACAAGTAAATTCGAGTAATTCTTTTTTAAGGCAAGGCAAGGATTTATAGGCTTTATACAGACGGGTCAAATATCAATAAATTGGAATAAAACTTCGATGCAATAAAGAAACTTTTAAACAAAAAAATCGAACCGACTTCCAAAACAACACAAACACTATAAAGCAAAAATAATTTTCTTTTCCGAAGTCGGTTTGATTTTTTTGTTCAAAAGTTTTTTATTTATCTCTTTTTAGTTTTGGTATATCCCTCCAATTACCATGAAAATTATTTATAGCCGAAGTAAATCTCACGACGATTCCAATAAGCCCAAACAAGCCTAGGATACTTTATTTTATTTCGGTGTTTCAGTATCTACCTTCCGGCTTCATAATAAGACCTCACCTCTCGTGCTTGAGGTCGTGGGTTCGAATCCGGGCAAGTACCGATGTGACTTTTTCAAATTCATATGTACTTTCCAAGTTTATCTTGGACATTGCTGACAACGGTGAAGAAAAACATCGTGAGGAAACCTAGACCTATAGTGAGTTTATTATAAGATTGTGCTCCATTGGTGTAACTGCTGCAAGGCGTTCCAGTGCGAGGATAAACTAATAAATAAAATAAATGATAAATAATCAGATCAGTTCGATGGCACCATTTTTTTATAAGAATTAGCTTCATCATTGTCGGTTAACTATTCGAGATATTATATTATACCCGTGAAATACTATTAACATAAAGGTGTTCCAGCGGCTATCTGTGGTCTTCTTCATCAGTTCCACTTCACCAAATGATACATCGATTTCCATGGGATCCCATCAACAGATCCTGACCTGATGACCATGCGACTACCTGGAAAGTATACCCTATCAAACAAAAGAGGAATTTTCCAAAACGGTCCAGGCGTCTTTGAGTAATCGGGGAACATACATAAACCCCTCCCTTTTCCTTATTTCTTTCTACACACTGTGTCTTCGTCTATCATCCAACTTTCCTGTCGCAGATCTGCTGGTAGAAATTTCTATTGAAATAAGCAGTACCTTTGTGCCTCTTTTAGGTGTTATGTGTGTACATAAATAAGTAAATAAATAAATAATAATAAATAAAAAATAAAACGTTTTCGACGAATTGAGAACCTCTCAATTTTTTTGAACACGGTTAAAAAGCACTTCAAATACATATTTACATCTCCATTTTACGACTATTCAATTTCAACTTTTTTTGCTCCCAAATTCCAATGGTATAAAAAATGCGATGAAATACCTGGACAAATTACAAAAAAGTAGTTAAAGTGGTAGTGATAGTGGTAGTTTAAGTGTACCTTCAGCAGTTTAGAATAGAATAGAATATACTTTATTGTACACCATAAAAGTAATACATATCTTTAATAAGAAAAACTTAATTATACGGGTGGATACAAAAGCGGTCTTATCGCGAATAGCGATATCTACCAGACAACCTTTGGATGGACTAAAAGAATTTAGGTTGTATACTAAACTGTCTGTCAAAATAAGTATAAACAAAATCAGCTAGCTATACCGACTAGCTGTTTAATGTGAAGTAATGTCAAAAATCAATCATCCTCTTATCTTTAACCTCGAAAATACTTTCCTATACTAATATTATAAAGCTGACGAGTTTGTTTGTTTGAACGCGTTAATCTCCGGAACTATTGGTTGGAATTGAAAAAGTCTTTTTGTGTTAGATAGTCCACTTATCGAGGAAGGTTATAGGCTATATAACATCACGCTACGACCAATAGGAGCGGAGCATAAATGAAAAATGTTGCAAAAACGGGAACAATTATTCCTTTTTGAGAGCTTTCCTTGCCTGCGCTACGTAAGTGGTTAAAGTTACGCAACATTCATGTATGTAAGGTAGGTAGGGTAGGGTAAGTAGGTAGCCAGTTGACGGGAGCGAAGCCGCGTGGTACAGCTAGTAAACAATAAACATAATCACTATCTATTAATACAATAGTGCAAAGAGTTTAGCGACCTCGAGCAAATAGGGCAATCTATTTCAATCTCGGAATCAACATTTGTTTACCACAAATGAATATCAAACTGTATGTTGGTAATCACTTTCCTATTTTTGACCGACTTAAAAATGGAGGAGATTCTCAATTCGTAGGAATCTTTTTTTTTTATATTACTCAAAGACGCCTGGACCGATTTAGAAAATTCTTCTTTTGTTTGAAATTCGATTCGATTTTGGTATTTTCATCAACAGTGTAATCATTTGCACTCAGAAAGCTTCATTTGGTGAAGTGGAACTGATGAAAAAGACCATAGATGGCCACTGGAACTCTTTAATGCAAAGTATGTCACTTTTATATGATATCTCGAATAGTTAACCGACTATGACGAAGCAAAACCAGCGATATATATATATATACCAGCGCTGTGTCTCTGTCTTGCACGCGAGTCCCAGCATTATGCTGAGCGATGACCGTTTTGCGTGGTTGTGACGCATGCTCTGTATTTGTATTTTAAGTTTTCCTTTTTTTTTATGGTATGCGTCGTGCCTGGCGCAAATAAACGTTTTTTCTTTCTTTCTTTCTTTCTTTCAAAAACTTCTAATAAATGGTACCTTCTCATGAAAGTGGTACCATCGAACTGATCTGATGATGAAGCCGTAAGGTAGGCACTGTTTGGGCTTATTGGAATAGTCATGAGATATACTTATATATTGAAGATATATAGGTACTTAATTATAGGAGATAACTACAAAAAAATAAAAACATTTTAACAAAAAAATCAATTCGACTTCCAAAGCAAAACACTACAAAGCGAAAAATAACTTCCTTTTCCGAAGTCGGCGTCCAAAAACGAAAAACAATAGATACCAAAGACACCGCCTTCGGAAAACAAAGTTATTTTTCGCTTGTTAGTGCTTGCTTGTTGCTAGTGTTTTGCTTTAAAATTCGGTTTAATCTTTTAGTTAAAAAGTTTTTCATTTTACTCTTTTTAGTGTTGGTACCTAATATAAAATCACGCCTTATTCCTCGAAGGGTTGAGCAGATGTACACCTACATTAAAACCTCATTGCACCAGTTATGTTTAAGTCCCATGTATTAATGGGTGAGTCTATTGTCATCAACCGGCCACGAATCCAGACTCTGGGCTACAACTGAAAGAAATTCCATTTTTATTCGGTCAATCATAGAGTTGGACTTGGTA
Organism: Orthosia gracilis; assembly: GCA_947562075.1. NCBI lineage: Eukaryota > Metazoa > Arthropoda > Insecta > Lepidoptera > Noctuidae > Orthosia > Orthosia gracilis. The sequence goes on along the minus strand of OX387274.1, from coordinate 30,044,468 downwards.
GAAAGTCTGGCTACATCTGGTCAACAGTCTGGCTTAGACGAGAAATTGAATGCAGCGCCATCTAGTTCTTTTTTAAAAAACTTTCCTGCAGTTACGGTACGTACCGATTAATCGACGTTTTTCAAAAAACTCCATAGGGTCATTAGAGTGGCATTATGTGCGTTAGACGCTCCGTTCTGTTGGGCCATCACAACGGCAAGAACGTCTGAGTGGAAAAACACAATAACACTTTACCCAACCCGGGAATCGAACCTAGGAGAAACATTAGAGCTGAAGGTTTAACGACCTTGCGAACTAATCACACTCTACTATAAATTGGGCACTCCCATTCTAATCTGGGAATGAAAGATAAACATGTGAATACTCGGATCAACTGTTTGTTCGTTATTATATTTGCTATTCATTTGCCTATTTCAGCTGCTGTATGTTTATAGTGCGTGTGTTAGGAGCGTTGGTCGAAGTGTAATTGAAAATTGTAATAATTTTCTATCTACATACAACTAGGATCAAATTATATACGAAACTTCGTAGACGTGATAAGTGCCGATATCCATAACGCCCTGGAGCATTCCCCTGTAATATTTCAGATTCGATTTTCAGCATTACATTACAGTACTATAACTTGAGGAGCATTCACCTGTAATGTAACATGAGATTCGATTTTTAGCATTTAGTTGAAGTTGATGATGTTACAAGTTATATCAAAATATTACACATTGTATCATCAAGTCGCGCACTGTAATGCTCGGTTCTCTTCCCTCACCAATGTAATGCTCGAATCTATAACATAACAGGTTGCGCACTGTAATGCTCGGTTCTCCTCACTCACCAATGTAATGCTCGAATCTATAACGTTTACAGGCAAATGCTCCAGGTGATAGTGCACCTTAATACGATAAATAGTGTCAAGTTACGTAAGCCAATTTGTGGCTCTGTATGTTCTTGAAACAAGAGAAATACAGAGCTTTTAATTCTTTACAAACACTTTGAAATAGTCAAGGAATCGTTCATTCAGAATGATGAAGCTAGTTGCCGGTAAAAAGCAGAGTAGATGGGACAATTGGGGTATATCGATGTTGTAGGCCAATCGTTGAACTGGGCCGATCGAGATCTGCCTAGGCACATCACGATACGCCAGCATTTCTTGATTTGCCTGTCTAATACCCGCCATATCGTTCGAAGATGAACGCTTGGATAAATAGTCTGTAGGGTGACCAAAGAACAAGTAAATAAAATGAATAATAATTAAAAATCATCATAAAATCCTGTAACTGATTTATTTATTTATTTAAATGATTGCACATAATTCACTTGAAAAGCACTTTTTTCTACAATTTAACAAACTGTTATTGTTTTTATTATAACAGTTTTCGTTTCATTTCTCGTGATGGCGCCATCTTTCTCGCACATAAACACACGGCTGATAGACCGCTAACAGCGCCACCTGCATCGCCAAACGGAACTACATTACGATGCGCCCATCCATATCTCGATGTGGCCAAGCGATTAGTTGGGTAAATCGACAAATAGGTTGCTCTCATCGAAATAACCGGCTAAATAATCGGCATATCGTAAAGTGCCCAGGCAGATCTCGATTGGCCCAGTTCAACAATTGACCTACGACATCGATAATAAATAGTGATTTCATTGATAATCATCACATATGCGCAGTTTCACCAACAGTCAAAGCAACGTAGTTTAAAACTTAAGGGCCTTCCACCGCTTTAGTGCCGTAAAATGGTTACTTGCTAAAGCATACTCCTTAGTAACGGCTAGGTTAAAAGGTTTGAAAAAGATATATATTTATTATTGATTCATGTACATTATTTTTGAAACAAGGTTTTTTCGTGTAACTAAATAGTTTTGCTTTAAAAAAATGATTTACAACACGATATTTTTTCGCAACTTTGGATACTCCTCCAAAACAACTTGGATGTTTAAAAATATTTTTACACAGAAAAAATTATGGCTGAAAATTCCTCATAACTGAAATAGCATATGAAAATCAAATAATATTTAAACAAAAATAATAAAAAACAAAACTGTTCAAAAGGAGGATCAATAATGACATTTTGGCATCGAGCGGGCGCACGGCCAGTACTGCGTTTACATTGGGGCGTATAAATCGCCTTAAATGATTTTCTATGAAAGAAAACACCGCAAGCTTTCAATAATTTAGAATTGAATAAACGCGTAGAAGATTTCCTTGCTTCATGCTTGCTTTATCTTTATGAGAAAAGGGTGCCTAGGGAGGGACATTTGCAAGCAGAAATAATATTCCTTTTGTGTAAAAATCACAGTTTTAGTCATGTTAGCAGATTCATTTCGAAGATTGGCTGGAAGATATTTTAGCAGTAAAAACCAATAGTCAGTCAACAATAATTATTAGTAGGTTTCTCGTTTTTTTTAATGGTATTTATTTTATTTTGTTTGTATATGTGTATTATTAATATATATGTAAGTATATACATTTTCGTATACAAGTTCTTATTTTTATATATAGTTTTTGTACCCGTTCAAGACGTTGTCCTTTTTAACCCAAAGATTGACTGGTAGAGAATGCGTTGTGGTATTAAGTCCGCCTATGTACCACTATTGTACATGAAGTTTAAATAAATAAATAATAAAACCTTACTGCAACATAAGTAGGTTACCAAAAGTAGGTACGGTTCATCTTTCATCAAAAGTAATAAAAATGTTTGTCAGTCTATAAGAGGTAATCTCGGGAAGACCTAACGTGATTTTGCCAATCCTTTTACTGAAAGAAAGCTAAACTATCGCTTAGTACCATAGACTACCCCGAAAAAAAACAGGTTCCTGTAAACAGAAGGAAACCGGGAAACCTATTATATACAGCTTTATCACACAACAAAATAGTACTTATGTATGATCTACAGACAAACTTAGCTACTAACTGGATAATAGTTCCTCCAGCTAGATCAGTTCAACCCCCCCTCTGCCCCTTTCCACACACATACATACACCCCCTTATTCGTCCTTGAGACGTCATGTAATACTCAGCAAATGTTGACCGACTCAGTAGGAGTAGAACTACCTTCCTTAGGAACCTACTGAGTAGGTACACTTGAGGCCGTGATAAGTGGACTACGATTTATTGAAAAAGGAATATTGTCGTTTCAGGCATGAACATGGTTTTAGTCTTTTAACAGTTCTGTGTTTTTAGTAGACAAATAAATGAATGGTACACTTGTGGCCATAATGCCATAAAGGCCAAACATGTAATGCCTTTTTATCTACACAAATATGAATTCATAAAATATTATATAAACACGTACTTTCTATTCGTGGATATTACCTATCCACGAATAGAAAGTACGTGTTTATAATTTAAAAAAAAAGCCATTACAGTGCAACAGTTTCCTTCGGTTTTCAAAAACTGCATCAATTTTTATAGCGCACTTTTACTTTCTAATTTATTGGCGCTTATGGGCTCATTGACTTAATGTAGAAAAGTAGCGTCTATGTCTAAGGAGGCGCGCACTACGCAGTCATGCGCAATGAGAATTTGAAAAAGCCCGCCATACTACATATTTTTCCGTTTCCACTTCTGTTTTATTTCAACTGCATGAGTGAAGATAAAATAGTGAATGCAACGGCATTTAATTAGGTATTAAAACACTCACGTGTTTTTATTATCACTTTCGGCTTAGGCTCATGTGATAAACCCACGCTCGTGTTTTAATAACCACTATTATATGTCCATTGCATAAAATACTAATAATTAACGTTAGGCTATACAAGTTTGAATTTATAAAAAAAAAGTATCAGCACCGATCTGTGTAGCGACGCCGTCTCGTTCGTCTGGAATGATGATGATGAATAGATGTAGATAATTGAAGGGACTTGAAGTATTTTCAGCAAAATTTCTTGGAATTAATATCAGGAAATTACTCAGGACTAATAACAAAAACAACCAACTATTATTATACACAACATCATTAGAGCTGCTATAAAGTTAAATTTACGTTAATTACTTAGAAATTGAGTCAAAGGAAATTATTTTTGGTAGAATTACGACAAATTACCTTTAATCAGTCCACGAATAAACCTTCAAAATAAATTAGTTTTCACCATCAAATTATTTGGGCTAAAGTAAAATTTGTTTGTCAAAACTGTTCATAATTCCATTTTTAGTTCACTGATATTACCTATTACGGGTTTCCAAGGCAAATATTCATATGCTTTGTACCCGACTGTCGAAGGAGGGTAATGTGTTGATTAGTCTATGTATGTATGTATGTATTTGGTTCGCGTTGTTGGCCGATTTTGATGATTCTTACGTCAGCATAGAAAAATGTCAAAATGTTTTTTTTTCTTTCAAACCCTTCGTGTGGGGTATCAAAATAAAGGTTTTTAAGAGGTTATTTCAAAAATATACAACGTTTCTTAAGCAGTCGGGTTTTTTTACTTTTTAATATATTTTTTTTTATAATATTGCCCTGTGCGATAAAATCACCCATTGTACACATGTCCTTATAAATGTCAGTTCCTGTCCTTATTATATGATGAACAATAAAGTATATAATAAATAAATGAATAAGTTAATTAAATAAATAAACAAGCGTATAATTTGTATGCCAACTCGTGACCTTTACGTAATATAATCTTTAGAAGAAAAAAATACTAACTAGACCAAATCATTGGTATACTAACAAACAACAAAAATACTAGCTCTAGAAACTTAAATTGTGTTCCTAGACATTTAATAAGTAAGAATGAGAGTCTCAGAATAGTTATTCAGAGGATAATCTTAAAAATAGGCGCCGACGACACTTAATTCAGAATTGTTTTCATAAAGTGCGGGCGGTTGGCTCGCAAGTCTAAATAAATAATTAAATAAGTCTACCCTGGAGAGATTTTCATTTATTTTACTAGGTTAAAAAAATATATAATGTTATGTAAGTTTGTTGTTATAAACGTTATTGAATCTATACTATAATATTATAAAGCTGAAGAGTATGTTTGTTTGTTTGAACGCGGTAATCTCAGGAATTACTGGTTGGAATTGAAAAATTCTTTTTGTGTTGGATATTCCATTTATCGAGGAAGGTTATAGGCTATGTAACATCACGCTACGACCAATAGGAGCGGAGCATAAATGAAAAATGTTGCAAAAATGGGAAAAAAATATTCTTCCTTCCATTCCTTTTTGAGAGCTTCCGTTGCGTGCGTTGCGTAAGCGGTTAAAGTTACGCAACAATCATGTATGTAGTGTAGGTAGGGTATGGTAGGTAGGGTAGATGGGTAGGTACGTAGCCAGTTGACAGGAGCGAAGCCGCGTGGGACAGCTAGTTTTGTATAAAGTTAATGATTAGACATTGTTTTTATTATTAAATGCTTTGTCACCGGATTATTGCAAACACCGTAAGTTAATAATAGATCGCATTGGTATTGTAAACTGTTTCTTCTCAATAAAGCACGGGTTTATTTTAAACTATAGAATTTGGAAAAGATTTATTACATTTGAAATACCAGGTTACAATTAATCAAGAATTTATAATCACACAAGATTATAAACAAACTTACGTTATCTGCAATGATGAATATTCGCAGAACAGTTATTTAGAGGATCTCCTTCTGCCTAGCCTTTTCCCAACTATATTGGGGTCGGCTTCCAGTCTTACCGGATTCAGCTGAGTACCAGTGTTTTACATGGAGCGACTGCCTATCTGACCTCCACAACCCAGTAACTGGGTAACACGGTACCCCTTGGCTAGACTGGTGTCAGATCTCAGGCTTCTGACTACCCGTAACGACTGTCAAAGATCTTCAAATGACAGCCAACGGCTTAACGTGCTTTCCGAGGCACGGAGGAAACTCGGTATGTTGAAAATGGTCACCCATCCACGGACCGACCTCGTCAAGCATTGCTTAACCTTGAAGTTCAATCCGTGCGGTTGTTATTATTTAGCCACGAGCTCCTCAACAGTTATTTAGCGGATAATCTTAAAAAAAATAGGCGCCAACGACACTTAATTCCCACTTAACGTTTTGGCAATACTTCGGAATGGAATTCCCTGCCGGATTCGACTCTGTGTTTCCCGAAAGCTACCTACAACCTTAGTGTCTTTAAGTCAAGAGGGAATAGGTTACTTCTAGGTACGGGTGCTTCACCGTGAACCACACCATCGCTTACCATCAGGTAAAATAGCGGTCAAGCGCGAGCTGATCTATAATAACAAAATAAAAATTCCGATTCGTTTCATAAAGTGCTAGCGGTTGGTTTGCAAGCCTACCCTGGAAAAATATTCATTTCTTTTACTTAGACAAAGAAAATATTTTGTAATGGTTTGTTGTTATAAACGTTATTGAATTCTTATGTAAACTTTATGAGATATTGATTTGTTTGGGCTTTTTCTTTATAAGTAATTGGACACGATAAATATTAATTTTCCTTAGGCACTTTTTGAAGTCTCTTGACTATTATGGTTAGATTTGTTAATTCTACATAAAAAATATAAATCAGTTGAGAAATTATTTTAGGCTAGAATTGTTTCCAGGGTAGAAATATGATAATTCAATTTAGCCCGTCATTAAGAGTATCAAATAATATCGGACGCGTATTTTTTGCTTTATCAAATAAATACAAATTGACAAAGATAAAGTGCATCGAAGTTCAGGAGTGGGGGCTTGTAACGTCACTTTGTCTGTATAAAGTTTAGCACACTGTGACGTAACATAATATTTCAACGCACTGTATTGTATTTTTTTTGCTTACGTGGCAAAAGTAAAAATATATGTCCAACATTTTCAGGTTGTCTAACTGACGGAATAAATGGATATTTTTGTCAACTACCCTGTTAAAAGATTATTAATTATTTTGTATTTATTTATTAAATAAAAAAAAATGCTAACGACCATAAAAGCTGGCTGTGTGCCTTTGTACAACACAAAGTAAAAAGGTGAAATAAATAACAGAATAATTTATTGATTCAATAAAAATGTCAGAGATCTAAGAAACGATCCTTTTAATACAACGAAAAGTCTTCCCCAAACCGAAACACATAAAAAACTCAACTCGATATCTACCTGTCAACACACTAAATATTCCTACATACAAAAAACAAGTGTACGAACTCTAGTATATGAATAAATGAATAGGAAAGCATATAAATAACAGAATAAAGTCAAAGAAAGCAATAAATAACTCCAGACGAAGATTATTTGCTCACGAGACATTCAATTTAACATTTTCATATCTAATAGAGTGCTAAATATTGGAGCATAACATTATTTCATAAATAATTTATGATCATGGCCGTGTTTTTACGGAAAAAGTAACGTTTTGATTTTTGGGGCAATTTGCAAAATTTTACTTTTATAATATTTGTGTCCGCGATTTCGTCGGCGTCAAACACATTATACTTAAAAAAAACTGACCAAGTGCGAGTCGGACTCGCGCACGAAGTGTTATCCGTGCCATTTTCAATACGATACGATACAAAAAACGGCAAAAAAATCACGTTTGTTGTATGGGAACCCCACATAAATATTTATTTTATTCTGTTTTTAGTATTTATTGTTATAGCGGCAACAGAAATACATCATCTGTGAAAATTTCAACTGTCTAGCTATCACGGTTCATGAGATACAGCTTGGTGACAGACGGACAGACAGACAGACAGACGGATCGTGGAGTCTTAGTAATAGGATCCCGGTTTTACCCTATGTGTACGGAACCCTAAATGTACATGTTTTTTATTTTTTACGCGGAACTCTTATTCTTTTTCTAAAATAAAGGTAGCCCATTTTACTCCTTATAACATCAGCTATCGGCCAGTGAAAATCGGTACATCCGTTTCGGAGATTACCCGGAAAAACAGACAAATATTTTTAATACCTATTTTTTTAAGTACTGTATTTTAGTATTTTTTTATAAAAGCTGTTATTTTGATATTACAAACAGACACTTCAATTTTATTTATTGGTATAGTTTCTCTTTTTCATCGTAGATGCCAGACGTACATTTAATGTAATGTTATGTTTTAGAAAGAAATCAATTACTTAGATAATTTATGTGTGTTTCTACGGATTGAAATTATAATTTAGTGAACAGAATTATGTTAAGAAATAAATATATTTATTCGGAAAATTACCTGTATATTTTCAGCCGAATAAGCTTTTTTCGCGCTCTTCCAAATATACTAAATATGTTTGTATATCTGCCTGTTTAACACCGTTAAAACTGATTCACATTCGTACACTTCAACTTAAGGTTCAGTAGAAAATCAGCGTCCGGCAACTCCTACTTGGCTGGCATTTTGCTGAACTGGACCTTTTTGGCGCAGCCGCGGGGCACACTATGTATTTTATTGTTTTTAAGTTAAGTTCCCTTTTTCCTACATTGTGTGTATCTTTTTGTGCCAAATAAAATAGATTTCTTTCTTTCTTTTCTTTTTTAATGTCAGCCTGCAATATCCCATTATCGGGTAAATAACTCTCCCTTTTACTGGTCGATTGTCAAACCTACAATACACTAACAAAAATCGCAAACACACATACCATCACGCCTACATTCCTCGTAGACGTAATCAGAGCTAGCTACCGCGGTATCAGCCGTATCAATGAAACGGGCCCCCCGAACTTAATGGGCCCCGACGCGACGTGTGGAATCAAAAGTTCGTAAAATTTAATTCACAATCTCAAACTATTTTTGATTAGAGGTCCCTGTGGAATTATATAATATCGTTTCTATTAAATAATTCAATTTTCTTAATTGCAATAATCACAATGAAAATTTAACATATCCCAGTCAGGATTCATTCATCTGTAAGTTCGTACGAGTATAGCTAATTCTTCATCCTCGTTCCTCAGGACTGTTGAAGTTATCTAAGTCAAAAACCAGACACCAATTTTGTAAAAATCATTTTCTTGCTTATGGTTTTTACTTCGGTAAAAGGGCCCCCAAGAAATTTCGAAACGGGACCCCTTTATGTCTTGCTACGCCACTGGTCTGCCAGCGGAGTAATTATGGGGGGGACACATTTCGGAAATAACATTTAAGTTCTATGAACTAGAGGGCGAGCTTACAACAAACATTACCAAAAAAAATCTCTCAATGGCACATAACAAGTCCAACAACCGTCTTCATAAGTTTATTGGCACAGTTAAACAATAAGAACTAAATTAATTTATGGCAAACAATTAAGATACATGTTTTTACGACATACTGTGAGTACTTTGTCACTTACTTGTGTAGTTTTTGGTCAACTTTTCTTGTCGTCTCTTCACGACAGTATTTTATACGACGTCGTTAAGTGACACTCATTAAATTTGAGTGTACTTTGTGATGACTGATAAATAAAGATATGCTACTTAACTACTGGACCATAAATATGAATCATCTAGAAGTTTCTAATAAAATACACTGGTGTAGTAAAAATAAAACTTATGTGTCTACAGTTAAGAAATACATCACAAAACTAAATTCAAGCTTATCGGTTTATTTTTTATTATCAATAGGCTCGCGCTTGACCACTATCTCACCTGATGGTAAGCGATGATGTGGTCGACGGTGAAGCACGATTGCCTAGAAGTAACCTATTCACTCTTGACTTAAAGACCCCTAGATTGTAGCTATCGGGCAACACAGACTCCGGCAGGGAATTCCCCTCCTTAGCTGTACGCATAATAAAAGTGTGCCCAAAACGTTTTGTGCATACCCCACCATGTACCGATGACGCATCGCCGTGCGTCTGGTTGTCCGATGATGGAACGGGCTGGGCGGAATTAAATCATGCAATTCCATCGCACACTCCCCAAAATGTAGCTGGCAACTCTGGATATAATATAATTGATTGACTGATTTCAGTAGCAATTAAGAAAAAAAACAAAACACGTTCGCCTAGCTTTAAGAGCGAAAATTATAGCAATATTGATGTGGAAAAGTTACAAAAGCGCGTTTGCTGCTGTCATTTTTCAACCGACTTCAAAACCGTATGATTTTGTATGTTTGTTACGTGATTACTCCGCCAATTATTAACCGATTTTGACAATTAGTATTTTTATTTGAAAACTGGTGCTTCTCATGTGGTCCCATTTAAATTTGATCAATATCTGACGAGTAGTTTTTAAGTTATCCTTAATAATGCGTAATTTCATTGTAATGTAAGGTGCCAAAACTAAAGAGAGAAATTGAAAAACTTTTTAACAAAAAATCGACACAATATATTTTGTTACGAAATAAAAGACTTATGACTTATTTAAACCGACTTCCAAAACACTGCAAACCACAAAATAATTTTCTTTTCGGCTATTGATGTCAAAAACTAAAAAAAAATTGCTACCAAAGACATCGACTTCCAAAAATAAAGTATTTTTTCGCTTTATAATGTTTTGTTTAGGAAGTTGGTTTATTTTTTTTTGTTTTTGATTGAATGTTCAACAGTCGCAACTCTTGACTTGCGTTTAAATTATAGCGTATCAATATTGAGCCTAAAATATTTATAAAAATGTCGACAGGGTTTAGCAATTGCTGAGCTGATAAAAAGAAAAAAGAAAGAAAAATATTTATTTGTGACCCGCACAGGAGACACTAGTTAAGCAAAACACTATAACAAAAAATAAACAAAAATAAAAAATAGTAAAAGTAAATAATCCCGTGCGAGGCCAAAACGGCTCCTATCTCAGCATGTGGAACGATATTAAAAAGATAATAACGCTGCGCTGCTGATGATTCTCTAAAAAAAAATTGAACTCATAATCTTATTAATAAAATTATTATATTATACGCGATTTTTATAAATAAGGGTGCTAATCTTTGCATAAACCGGGTGATATAAAAAAATATGATGAATGATTTGATTTATGCTACATTAAATTCAATGCTTATTATTAATGTTCTTTTTTACTGGATATTTTATTTGTGCTCAAGTGTAACACACATATTACAAACAACCAAACAGCAAACACGACCACAACATACCAAAAATGTCAACAAAATATCGGCTGCCCCATTTCTTCGGCTTGACGTGTAGCAGCAAAGCGGACACAGTAACGCACTTAACTTGCACGTAACCAGCCACTCTTAACAGAGCACCGACTGGGTCAATATTCTGTACACTTGTCTTAATGATTATTTATTGTATACGGAGCTTGGCTATTTTGATTTATGTGGACTATTTATTTTTCATGAAATTTTTTGGGGAAAATACAGAAAGAGTAAAAATTAAAGAAATAATAATAGCAGACTGTTTCTGTTTCACTGTAGGGCAAGGGCCGCTTCTGATATAGAGAAGGCACAAGCAATAATCCTACGTTTGAACAAAACGGGTGGATGATTTCAAACTCATAGTGACTCGTATCCATTCTAATATTATAAATACGAAAGTAAGTAACTCTGTCTGTCTTTCTGTCTGTCTGTTACCTTTCATGCTTAAACCGCTAAACCGATTAAGATGGAATTTGGTATGGAGAAAGTTTGAGATCCTTGGAAGGACATAGGATAGTTTTTATCCTGGAACATCCTTTAGGGGATGGACAGGGGTTAGAAGTTTGTTTGGTGAACTAACAATTTCTCGAGTTAGGCGGCCAACACACCTATAATGTTATGGTGCAATATAAAAAAATTGGATATTCAAAGTACTAATACTACACAGACGAAGTCGCGAGCAACAGCAAGTTAGCTATAAAACCAGTAGCCTAATTATGTAATATAGAAATTCATGGAACATAATATTATGTTCCTGTTTTCGTTTCTTCGTTTTTTGAAACCGACTTCCGAAATTGAAGTTATTTTTCAGTTTGTAGTGTAGTTGCAGTTGGTTGTTTTTTTTTTTTGTAAATAAGTTTTTATTTTCAACCGGCTTAAAAAAGGATGAGGTTCTCAATTCGACTGCTTTTTTTAATGTTTGTTACTTCAGAAATGTTTACTAGGTGAACCGATTTGTATGATTCTTTTTTATTTAAAAGCTGTTGCTTCTTATGTAGTGCCATTTAAATTTGATCAAGATCTGATGAAGATCTTCTGAGATATACAACAGAACTCCTCAATAATTGACGGCAAATCTCTCGGGATTGCTGCAATCGCATTTCTGATTATTTTTTACACCATTTTATAACACATCACGCCGGTACGTTCGAAAGGGGTACGCAGATGTGTAAAGTTCACCCTGGTACACCCTAATTTCACCACAGAGTATATCACCGAAGATTTTCATCAGATCTTCACCAAATTTACATGGGACCAATAAGGGAGCAGACTCTTTCAAAACTTTTTTTTTAATTTGGTGCACAATCGACGGAGATATCGGCGAGCAATCACTAAAAAACAAACATATACAACCGAACATAGAACCTCGTCCTTTTTGGAAAATCGGTTAAAAAGGCTGGGCCATCACGTAAACAACGGAGAAAGTCAAGAGTGAATAAGTTACTTGCAGGCAAGTGTTCTTCACCGTCGACCGCATCATCACTTACCATCTGCCCCTCCTCCCTAGCTAAATTACAAACGTTTTGTATCGAATCTCTTTCTGCAATCGTTAACGCCTTCAATTTGCATGGTCTGACAACCTGACTTAACGTTCACATGTGATATTCCCATACATTGATTAGTTTTCTACCAGCGTTATCGATTGTAGATTGACTACTTGGCTACAAGTGGCCAAGCGTGAGTGGTCAATCATCACCATCATTGTGGGCAATCATTATCATCATATCAGCTGAAAGACGTCCACTTCTGGACATAGGCCTCCCTAAGCGTCACCACATTGATCGGTCCCATTCGTCTCACATCCGGCAGATTCCCGCAACCTTCACCAGGTCATCGGTCCACCTCGTGGGAGGCCTTCCAACGCAACGTCTGCCGGTTCGCAGTCGCCATTCCAGAACCTTTCTGGCCCATCGGCCATCCGTTCTACGAGCAATTTGCCCTGCCCACTGCCACTTAAGTTTGGCTATTCTTCGAGCTATGTCGGTAACCCTGGTTCTCTTGCGTATCTCTTTATTTCTGATTCGATCACGCAAGGAAACTCCGAGCATTGCCCTCTCCATTGTCCTTTGGGTGACTGTAAGCTTTCTGATGAGGCCCGCGACCACGTCTCAGAGCCATATGTCATCACTGGCAACACACACTGGTCAAAGACTTTCGTCTTGAGACACTGTGGTAAGTTGGACGAGAAGATACCGACGAGTAAGTAGTATAAAACGAAACAGATTTGCCTCCTATGGGACTTAAACATAATTGGCGAAACGTGGGTGTGTTGTAGGACCACCTCTGATGTTGATGTGATGTTATTTTAATATCTACAGACTCAAGCTAGACCACAGCTAATAGTACCACATTCATTTTAATGTCTTAAGGTAGCCCTAGTCGATCATTCTTTCATAGAAAGGTAGTCTGGCGATTACTCCACTATTTGACGATGTACGTTCAAAATAAAAAATGATATCGAATCGTCTCATCATTATCTAGCCATGTATGGAAACAAAAAGTAAAAATTATATATTTGAAAATTATGAGCGTCGAAAGTTCCACATTTCCACACTAATTTTAAAGCATCTTTCAGCGCAAATAAATACCATAAGAAGAAGAAAATTGTAAAACAGTCACCATATAGGGATAGATTAGTAGTTCAACAATGCAAATAATTTTATTTTGAACAGATACATTTATTAGTTTTTTCGTGATATCCATATTCCCCAAGGTTTGTTTATAAAATTTCGCGCTTTCGTTTTCGTCCTACATCATCATCCATTTTGCAAAAAATTTGCAAAAGTGTGTATTCGTATCCGAACTAGCTTCTTACTGCTCATCACAGCATCTATCTCTTTCGCACGTGTTGTCGGATGATATAGCATGCATTTTAACCTCGCGCCCAAAATAGTTTGTGCCGTCGACTACGGCAACCTTAAGTTTGTTAACCCTTACGAAGTTTTAAATATAACTTTTAGTTTGTTTTGGTTACGATGACTTCTATTTGATATCAGCGTCATACAAAAATCGCGCCATCAACAGGCAACACTAAAATACGGCTCTTTCTGTTGTAAAAGTCTTTTTTCTTTAGAATCAAAACAATTTTAAAAGTCAGAACTCAATTAATCAAAAATTATACCTTCAAAAACTGACTGAAATGTATTCGAAACTAAAATTATGTAACAAGACACGCAAATTATCCACTTTGGTTTATAAACTCTACAAAACCAAGCCAAGTCCTTTGAAACAAAATCCAATATGGCCGCCCGCCGACGACATTTATTTCCTCGCAAATACACTGAAACAAATAATTGGAACTTGCGAACTTAATTTTACTAGCGACAAGACAGAGTTTTGCTAAGTCAATCAATCAATCTGCCTTGACTTTTCCCAACTTAGTTGGGGTCGGCTTCCAGTCTAGCCGGCAGTTCAGCTGAGTACCAGTATTTTACATGGAGCGACTGCCGATCTGACCTCCACAGCCCAGTAACTTGGTAACACGATACCCCTTGGCAAGACTGGTGTCAGATTTCAGGCTTCTGTCTATCCGTAACGACTGTCAATGATTTTTTGCCGAAATTACAGCTGGGACCAACGGCTTAACGTGCTCTCCGAGGCACGAAGGAATCTCGCTTTGTGAAGTTGGTCACCCATCCACGGTCCGACCACGGCAAGCGTTGCTTAACCTTGAAGTTCGATCCGTGCGGCTGTTATTATTTAGCCACGAGTTCTCTAGCCCGGAGTTTTGCTAGGTATTTGATCATATTAGTTTTGTATTATTTTATTAAAGTTTAATTTCTAATTACTAAAGTTTTGCTAAACTTTTTTTGCAAACTTCAATTATTAAAAATTAAACTTTATTAATAAATTATTTATTAATAATGAATAACCAAATAGCAAAACTCTGTTTTGTTGCTAATAAGAAAAAAGTTCGCAAGTCCCAAAGTGTATTTCTTAACAAATAATATTAAAATGTTGCTCTAAGATTTATGTTCTACGCTAGTTTCTTTGCAAAATTATCTGCGGTGTTTCGTAGAACATACGCATAAAATATTTCAGTAAACCAGTGCGTGGAGGATTGGTACTCAATTCTGTTGAAACAGCTGTTTCAGACAGTTTTAATGTGATTCGGTGAAATAGTTATCGCTTGTTGCAATATTAGTTGCTTCATTAACTTGCTTTTGTTAAGCTCAGTAGCTGATTTCAAAATGAGAATCGCGTCTAAACGGCTTGTCGTAATATTTTGGAAATAAAATATAAATGTTACATTAGACCATTTTCTTAATTTCCATTTTTTTTATTTCGTATGGGAGGCATCGCTGCTGCTGAGGGTAAAAGGCTGCGGTGGAAGAGGAGTGCCGGTATCGCGGTGCACCGCTCTCCCTATCTTCCGCGGCCTGCACGGGGTCGTCACCGTCTGATACTATGCGGGCGTATTTTAAAGAAATTGACGCTTTTTCAAAAACAATTTAAATATCTACAGTTTGAACCAAGGCTTTTTTTTAAAGGCAAATAATAACAATAAGGTAAGTACAAAAGCTACTGAATTTGGGGTAGCGCGGGTGTGAAACGAGTGCGCGTTTTGTTCGCTCATGGTCTTTGGTTTAAGAGCATTCATTTGCGTTAGCCGTTCATAACTATAATATTCTAAACGGATCTGAATGCCAGTATTATTCATGGAACGACTGCCTTTCTGACTTACACAACCCAGTAACTGGGTAACACGACACCCCTTGAAGATTAGTAGTCAAATTTTGCCCGTAATTAGTTACTGCCAAAGATCGATCTACAATTGTCAGACGGGGCCAATCAACGGATTTACGTGCTTAAAGAGGCTCCTAGTAGTTTCTATATGTAGTGGACTACCATCCGGCAAAATTTTTGTTTTTTTTTGTTTGGGTCATTCTCATGCATACTGCACTACTACGGGGAAATAATGCAATTATGTGAGACTCCAATCCACTCAAACTCCACGTTGTCCTCCTGTGCCGCTTATGGCGGGAACACGGACACGCGTAAGCACTCGTTCATGAATACACCGCGGCTGTCCGTCACCGGACCCTTCTTTGGGGTGTACCCTCCATTACTGGCGCACCAAAACACATTGTACGCCGTACCATCCCAGGGACCAAACCAGCACATGGGCGCCAAAGACCCAAACGTGTGTGTATGGCTCTTGGTCCACCGTGTATGGTCAGGTCAGTGGCTCCGCCACCTACCACTTTTCGGCCGCAGGAGATAGAGAGAGCGGTCAATGCTATACCAACACTCCTCCTTCCCTGCAGGACCACCGGAGTGATCATCCGGCAGCTCCATTTTGTACCGACAAGTTAGGCTGTTGTATTTAGCCACGAGCCCCATTAATCAAGACTTCAAGAGTAAACTTGTTTCAAAATATAATTTTTTGAATATTCATGAGGAAACCGGCATTTCCTAGAACTAAAAGTTCTTGTAGTGGTCTACAGAGAATCGACCGACGGCCTGTACAAAGTTTGAATTATTTTTGTACGAACTTTTTTACTAGTCTTTAATTTTATAACATTTTGTTATACGAAGTGTTCTCTTGATAAAACAAAGTTGGTTTGATTGATTAAATTAAATCTTTAATAATCCACTTAAAATTTCGTTTCATAACCACTACAAACTTCCCGGTACGTGATTCCCAGAAACTCGAAAATAAATGGAGTACTCACGTCTTCTATTTTTAAAATATATTTGACACATTCAATTCTATTCTTAAAAACAAAAGCTGCCGATTCACAACAAAAGAATGTCGATTAATTGTGAAATTCCAAAGACTCAACAACTCTAGTAGTTGAGCTAACACGTAGATATAGAGAATCGACTGAGCGTTATTTCCAGTTATGAAGTGTGTGAAGTAGGAAAAGTATGTGAGAGTTAAAATTATCGTGAGTCGCGTAGTTGTTTTTTGTAGAATTCTTATTTGACCAATGTCTTGCAGTGTCACATTCATCACTATGACCTCCAAAAACGAGACAAACATTAGCCGCACAGTTGCTTTGTCTGTCTATAGAATGATCAGTTTCATGAGGGTACTGACTTCTGCTAGCGGTTTCACCCGCATGAAATTGATGATACTGGCGGGATAAAAGTATCCCCCTCGTAAAAGTTACAATACTAGCAGGATGAAAATTATCCTAAATAAATCCTAATTCAACGCATGGTCTACTTGTATGCAAAGTTTCACCTAAAGCAGTTCAGTTGTTTAAAGGTAGGTAACAAAGACGTGAAAATGTAACAAACAGACAGACAGATAAAGTTACTTTCGCATTCTTAATATTATTAGTTTGGATTACTCAGTCCATTCTTCATGATCTAACATCGAACAAAATTTTATGAAGCGTAGACAAACTGATTGATGTTTTGGCAAAAAAGAGGGCGCGCCAAATTGGTGTTTAAAAAGATCTCACAACTAGGCGTAAGTTTTTACACTACACGACACCGCGACACGTTGATTAGAAAAAGTGACGGGTGACGACTCAGAAATAAACTGGGATTGGCAAGTAGAGATGGACTTACGATTAGGTCGGATTTTTTCGGCGTTATTCAGTTATCGGGCAAATTATTCGATTGGAACAGTTATAGTTGAGTTGTTTATGTCAGTTGAGGATTCGGTTGCCGCAATGTGTGAGGAAGAGATATGTATGAAAATAAAATGAATAATATCGTCACAGGAGATGGTGGAGGATATTACACTGACCTCAAGTATCATAAGATGAATCAGAAGAGGTTGATTCCGGTTTTACCACAGATATAAATCTAATTAGATGACGCAATTGTATGTACTTCGCGTGCCAAAAAAGTAAAGTTACGATCAATGATCGGCACCGGAAATCCACCGAAATCTAGAAAAATGCCTTTTTATGCCATATTGAGTTGTAAGGAATGTATAGAAAAGTTGGCCAACGCATTGGAAATGATTTCTTTCATTGGTAAGTAAATTTGTTTTTACATTGTTTGTGAGGACATGTCATGTGGAGGGACTTCGCGTTATCTATTTAAATTTATGTCTGTGGCTTTTACACTGAAAATTATTCCATTAAAACAAATGGATTTGAAAGCTTTGTTTGTAAAAGTAAACAAACTTATGAACCAGGAGAAAATTCTAGAATGTGTTATCCAAATAGTGGATAGAACCCAACTAGAATAGGCTCTTCTTGGAGCATAAATAGTTCTAAAATAAGGGCCACAGACAGGCGTGACGCGACAATGCAACAACTATTCGACGACTATTTTCATAGATATTCTACGGATAATTATAATAGACCTACCTGAACCCGTATTTCGATGTTCCGATTCTTTTTATAAAAACAGGTTTTTCTCTGAGATGCTTAAAATAATTGTATAACCTTAACTACCATAACAGTAAACATAAAAAAGATGAGATTTTCACAAGTATACGATTTAAATATGTAAATCTTGCAAAGATATGAAGCGTCGTTTCTAAAGGGACGTCATAAAAGTGGCTCGAAAAACGGTTAGGAATAATATGTGAGAATATAATTTTCTTTGATGGTAGAAACCAACACTGTGGGTTAAGAAGATGAGATTATTAACTGAGGAAATGAAACTCGAGAAAATCTTGCTAAGTTTTCTTGGTAGCGTTAAATCTAATTAGTGTCTTGATATAGGGTAAAACGTAACTATAAAATAAGTTTTTACATAAGCTGGTGTTACTTAAGATAATTTTTCTTTCAACTACGTAGTAAAGTTATCATTAATCACTACAAAACCGATCAAAAAGGACGTATTTTTTGCTTAGAACCAAAACAGTGCAGAAATGTTATATGAAATCTCGTTGTTGCGTAATATTTCATTAAAGAACTGTTATTTTATTTAGATATAAATTTACCACAGAGGTTTAATGTCTCCCATTAAGTTTAATATAAAATGTATGGATTAGATCAAAACTACTAGTTGAAAATAAAAATCGCCTGAATAAATCGAATTGATTGAAAAAAAAACAAATGGCGCGCATTTTGTACCATTGCAAAACTTTGATAATTCATATTTAGCAACAAAAGTTAAAAAAAAACCGGTCAAGTATGAATCAAACCCGTGCGCCGAGGGTTCTATACATACCTATTATACCGCCATAATTAAATTGGTATCATTTTTATTGGTTAAAGATATGGGTAAATTTAAATTTTCGCGAAAATTTTAAGTACCAAAATTTACCAAAATTTTTAACTTCTTTTATTTTTTGGAATTTTATCCTTTATTTGTGCTGTTAGACCTTACTTTTTGCCAAATTTCGTGATTCGACGGGAGCTACCATAAAGGTTTTTGACCCAAATTCCGAAAAAAAAATTGAAAATTATGGTAAATTTAGGTACTTACAGGTTTTCGCGAAAATCTAATTTTGATTATATCTTTTGATCGTGTTGATTCAGGACCTTGATTTTTGTACGCCTAATAGGGACTATAGACCTCAGTACCTGGTAAAAATTTCAACTTGCTAGGTTCACGCTTTTCTGAGAAAATCGGTGGTGACACATGGACAGACGGACAGACAGACAAACGGCAAGAAAGTGAAATTATAAGGGTTCCTTTTTTACTTTTTGACGTACGGAACCCTAAAATTGGAATTAGACAGCGATAGCGATATGAATTTTACTCCAGAAAGTATAAATACAGCTGCAAATTAAATTGTTAATAATCTTTTGACGCAAAAGTCGCGGGATAAATATTTTTCATTAACTTGAATTTTTATTTGAGTAGGTATATTTTATCACGGTAGTTAGATTGATAGTTGAAAGAAAAGTAGATTATGCACCTCGCTAAAGTGAGTAATTAATGCACTCGTGATAATTTAGTGCACATATTAACATATCACTCATGTATTAAGGCGATATATACGCCCCAACAAAGTTAACGCGCCCGTTCGTTCGCCCGCCCGTTCGTGCGCCCGCTCGGCGCCAAAATATCAATATTGAACCTCTTTTTGAACAGTTTTGTTTGCAAAGTGTTATTTGATTTACATATGCTATTTCAGGTATAAAGAAATTCCAGCCATCAATTTATCTGTGTAAAAATATTTTTAAACATCCAAGTCGTTTTGGAGGAGTATCCAAAAGTTGCAAAAAATATCGTGTTGCTAATTATTTTTTTAAAGCGAAACTATTTGTTATACGACAAAACAATGTTTAAAAATAATGTACATGAAGCAATAATAAATATATATTTTTTTCAAATCTTTTAACCTAGCCGTTACTAGGAGTTACTAAGAAAGTTATCGTTTTACGGCACTAAAGCGAATGTAGGCCCTTAATAACTCACTTTGCGCTCGATGCAATAATCTACTATTATAAGCATACATTATAAAAAGATGAAATTTTCACAGGGATACGATTTAAATAGTTGCAAAGATATGAAGTGTCGTATGTACCTAGGATAGGATAGACTCCTTTTCCACACTTAGACTCGAATTTGGTCCGTTGTGCGTTCAGGCCTTATCTCTTTGAGAGGGAATGGGCCATAATCCACCACGAGGGCCCAGTGCTTATTGGTGGGTGTAACATATCTTGGAATTTTTGGTTGTAAGACATGCCGGTTTCCTCACGATGTTTTCCTTCACCGTTTTGAGAGCAGTGGTGATGAAATAGTTTACACAAAGTTAAGCGCCTGCCTATTCTTAACATTTGTTCCTGCCATTTCTTAATATTTTTTAAATATTTTTCTTATCCAGTAGCTACTTAGTTCTTGCTCTGATGAAGTGATAAAGCATGTCAGCAAAATTGGTAGCGAGACTGACAGCACTCTGCATGGCAATACAAAGCATTCACATAAATCTATCCATTCCATTTTCAAACATTCTTTTCCATTCCTCTTGTCAACGTTCCCCAGTGAATTGATCTCCAAACTGCGATCTACGTCAAACGACCCAAATTCCTGCGTTCCAAACATTGGTATATCAATCATTTTTTTATTTTTTATGCGCAAGATACTGGCGTAAAATGTTACAAAGTTATTTCATGGATGTGACAGACGGTCACACGGCTGACAACCGGAAATGGGCAGAGACAAGGAATGTTGTTTTTGTTATAAATTATTTTTGACATGAAGCTGTTAGCGTGTTGACATGTCTGGACGTCGCGACTGAGTGTGATTGTGAAGGTCTAGGTTTGATTACCCGTTGCCCAAAGAAAAATAAGTATTGGGCATATTCAATTTTTACTACATTTAACAAGATCGTTGGTTTATTCCCTGCCGGAGTCTATGTTCCCCGATAGCTACAACCTAGGGGTCTTTAAGTCAAAAGTAAATAAGTTACTTTTAGGCAAGCGTGCGTCACCGTCGACCACATCATCGCTTACCTTCAGATGAGATAGTGGTCAAGCGCGAGACTATCGATATGAAAAAAAAATGGTCAAATTTAAATAAATAATTTTCTTAGCACGGCGAGCTGTGCTGGGGCAGCTGCTGCTGGTGCATAAAACCTCAAACGGCGCAAATACAACAACCTCAAACGGCGCAAATACAACAACCTTATTGGAAGTTATATATTTGAGCCGTTTGGGGTTGAAACATTAGGTCCATGGGGTCCGAGTGCTCTTCGAGTATTTCGAGATGTAAGCAAGCGGTTAGTCGACTCTTCACGTGACCAGAGGGCTGGGCTTTTCCTTGGCCAGCGAATCAGCATTGCCATGCAACGTGGCAATGCTGCCAGCGTTCTGGGCACTTTTCACGTTGACAGCGATGTGGACGAATTTTTTGACGCCCTATGACCCCTGCCTTTTTATACGTGTTCGTCGTATTTTATTTTTATTTAAGTGTATATATAGGTAGTTATTGTTATTTAAGTATTATATACTATTTAAGTATTTTAATGAAAAATGAAGCATTTTCTTTGTAATTAAATAACATTGCAAAAAAAAAAAAATGAGGATGGACATTTCTTGAAGGACTCGCTATCCCGGGGCAGTTATTTAAAAATATACATAGTAAGGGCCAGTAAATCCGAACAATACATAGCAATTTTATTTGCAAAGGAAAATGTCAATAACACGTCCAAAACATAAATGAAAATGCTTACGTCAAACCATAGAAAAATCTCGTCTAAATCCACTAAATTTGCCTTCTTTACATAACATCAACATTTCTATAGGCGTGACCATCGCAGATATACAATTTTACCCGACGAAAATAAAACTTTTATAGAAAAAGAAAAATAAGATAGCAGCAAGAAAACTGGAATGAATTTGGCTGAAGAGACATCGTTTTAAGAAAACAACACTAGATTATACACTGTGTCTAATAAACAGGGCACTATGTATAATGAGTGAGTTAGTGTAGGTGAGTAAGTGTCGTGAGTTTTTGTATGTATAATGCTCGGGCATTTTGAATCTACACAAGTCAAATCGGTCAAAGTAATGAATAAAATTGTAACGTTGTACTATAAGTTGTTGTTGTTGTTTAGGCACACGGTTGGTACAGTAGTTGATCGATTGAATGCTGCGCTGCGTGTCGCGGGTTCGATCCCCGTACGGAACAAATATTTGTATGACCTACAAATAGTTGTTCCGGCTCTGGGTGTTTGTGTTTGTGAGTTTATTTGTTTGTAAACGTGCGGCAACATTAAAAAAAAAAAAACGAGAAAAGAGAAAGAGTATCAACGTAAATACTTTATCAACATAAGGTTCAAGTTTCGGAGTGGAAGTTTTGGACTCGTTTAGTCCAACCTTCCAGAACATTCGAGGACGGCTGCCGCATCGTCTAGCGGCCCTCACCAAACTTGCCAGCGCATCCGAACATCTCAACCCTGTGGGTCTTCTTACCCCGGGGTCAACTTCTCGGCTGCTGCGACGTCACCAGCTCCGCTTTAAGCCAGGATAGTACTTAGCGCGCCTACCTACACAAGACAGAAAATTAAGTGGCGGGCCATTGTTACTAGCGACCACGTATTAGTAAATTTATTGAAGGTGTCGTTGAAATTCTTAAATATGTCTACTCCCACGCTTCATATTGCACTCTAAAGGAAATACATACATGAAAACGATACAATTAGGTACAAAGTAAGTAAAGTAGCTAAGAACAAACTCGTACCTTCTTACACAAAATCACATACGGTACCTTATTAAGCTCCACAGTACACTCAAGCACTACAATGTTTCGTCAAAGATCCCCATATCTTCAACCACTATAAAACGGATATAAAGATGATCGGAACTGTAATGTGATGGTAAGCGGGTACAATCACGTACAATCGTCTAGACAACGCACAAATTCACGTCACCTCTAATATTTATAAGATTTGTGGAACTATTAATGGACTGTGACGTACAGTTATGTGCACAAATGTTAGGCTTCTTCTTTTTTTATCGATTAACTCATATTTCACATTTTATCGGACCAGTATTATTTATATTAAGACAAGTGGAACTCGATGTCAGCGAAAGCGATAGTCGAAATGTTAAAATGTAAGAGATTGATCACGTGATTTTTTGATATCGCTTGTCGATCTCATACAATTTTGCCTTTTTGACAATCGCTATCGCCACGCTTTCGATGATAGAATACCACTTGTCTATGGCCTCTGGATAGCTCTGTCATTCGCCACGTTTAGGTCCCGAAAGGTGCAGGCGGCTGGACACTAGTGCATGAAAGGAGGCTTCCCCGAGCGGCGTCAAAATATCGTGTTGTGATTCTAAAAACCCCGCCGCACCCTGGACAGCTAGCACCCGGTAACGCATGGTCTAGCTGACTAATCCTTTTACCACAAAGACTTATACTCAAATAAATGTTATTCCTTCAATCTCTTGGTATTTCAATTTTGGATTTCGGTAAATGATTGGAAATTCATTGGAAATAAAATGAAGCTGTTATGAAAACTTTTCAGAGTGAATCTCGCATAAAAGTTTTTTGACATTTTAAAACAGAAAAATAATAGCATTGGTTTCAAAAACTTATTGAATTGGACAGGTAATATAAATTGCAAACCGTTTTGATTAGTTGTAATAGTTCAAATCAACCAATAACAAACGGAACATGAAACAAATTAGCGATCCTTGCCATCTTAATACAGCGTTAATAAGCACTTGAAGCCCAAACTTATTCATGTATAAATTAATTAATTTTAATCTCAACAAGTATCGCTTGGAAGCTCGCTGATAATATCAGAAACTTTGTTCAAGGATACGCCAACGAAAGCTGTGAAACATTTTTCTTAAGAATGTTAAAAACTTACGAAGTAGGATCAACTAGATAAGCATTTTGTTTTCGTCTTGTTTGTCCAAAAAAGTCTGCCTTTTTATAAAACTTATTACTGTTCAAGATACTGTAAGTTTCATCATTTCAACCTTAATCCATTTTATTTGGAGTCGGCGTAGCATTTCTACTTCTCTTTAGACAAAATAAATAAAATTGAAGTGTCTGTATGTAATATCAAGTTTTGTCTGGACTTCCACTGGTAGATAACTGAAGTTATAAGGAGTACAATAACATATTTATCCCGGGAAAAAAATCACAGTTGCAGTGGGAAAAAATTAATACAAATTTTACGAGTTTGTCGCGGATGAAGTCGCGGGCAACGGAACAGATAGTCTTCTTTGCCTTCATCTTAATTGTTTCCTCATTTCTAGCCAAATTGTGAGTCACACAATTCATCCTTTCATTCATCAGATACTTAACATATCAGCCGAAAGACGTCCACTGCTGAACATAGGCCTCCCCCGAACAAGATGTTCCGTATGGTGTCGAACGTTAAGAATCTCACCATTCTTAAGATCTCCCCTTGGGTGTCATAAAAGGCAACTAAGGGACACACCAGAGAATGAGTAGCAGTGTTCTCTGGACACTTTAACAGAAAATTGCGATCGCCAACCCGCCTGCTAAGCGTGGCGGTTACGGTAAACTCCCCCAAACCAAAAATTAATAGCACAAGAAAAAAACGGCCCCGAGATATAGCTATAAAATACTGACTTAGCAATGCCTTAAATATCAACGTGTGACATACTTTAGTTAGGTTATGACTTAAAAAGAGAGTTTCGCAGCCTAATTGCGTAAGTGAGTTCGGCAAGGCAAAGGGTATGACTCCATGACCTACTCCCAACAGCCATACACCTACTCCAATATTCTTTCTTCAACTCAAATAGTGTCCAGATGGCTGGGCTTTTCCTTGGCCAGAGAAACAGCATTGCCATCCAACGTGGCAATGCTGCCAGTGCCAGTGCCAGTGCAGTGTTTTGGGCACTTTTCACGTTGACAGCGATGTGGACTAATTTTTTGACGCCCTATGACCCCTGCCAATGAAAGGACGTGTTCGTAGTTTTATTTTATTTTTATTTAAGTGTATGTATAGGTAGTATATATTGGTAATTAAGTATTATATACTATGTAAATTTTAATTGAGACAATTGAATAAAAATCACAAATAATAACAATTATAACATAAAAAAAATTGTGTTCATGAGAATTGCTTCATTTGAATGTTTCCAAAAAATATTTATTATATAATATTATACTCGTATTTTACTCCTGTTTAACTCGTAAATACCTGATGAAATATTGCCAGTAAGTATGACAATATTTTTCTCAGAAATACATAATTTAAGATCAACCAAAAAAACTACAAATACACATAAAATATGTACCAACGCTCAATACCTGTCGAAAGACTAAAATCTTAGAATAAAATATATTTTTTTCTTTATAATTCAAACGTAAGAACATGCTGTCAGCATAGTCCTATCATTTAAAAAACGAATTGCAGCAAAGAATTCGCTTTTGATCTTACAAAACACAACATTATTACTGCTTAGTGTTAATGAACATGTAACAAACCGTAATATACTTTTCAACGGAATAAAGATTACATGTTAAACAATATTGGATACTGTTTTTTGACATTATATTTTTATATATAACATAAATAAACTCTTAGTTTTCCTGTGGGTGTAGGCAGAAACTAACGAAACGCCCCTTACTACGATCCTTGCATGGTTACCTACCATAAGTTCGAAAAATATTTGACCGAATTCCATTCAATTTTCAACTATTATCGTTTCGTTATTTTTAACTTCATCGAAGTCACAGCTGCCACTGTCTCAGTTGACCTATTATCAATTCGATTTTTTCGTTACTCCGACGTTTCATTTGGTCGAAAAACTTTTTACCGGAATTACACTTAGTCGAAATAACATTAGTTCGAAGTTTTATGTTCCCGAACATTCATTATACCACTATTTTAATTACCATATTTTCATTTCATCAAACACCTAGAAAGTTTATGCACACTATTTCATGGTTCCCTATCCAATTTCATAAAATTTAGACATAATATAACTTGGCATACTTTTTGTTTACCCTAATTATATTTAGGCAAAACATCTGACGCATAATTTTTTAAGCACAATTTCTCTAATCATAATGATTTTTAAGCATAATACTACAGCACATATCCATTTACGCATAATGATATTAAAAAATAATTTTGTACGCATAATAATTAACTCCTAAAATGCTATACACTGAACACTGAACATGCCTTACTGAAATACTAAGTGAGACAATAACAGTGGGCGAATACAAATGTATAAAGAGCGGATTGAACAAAAAAATTGTCGGCGGCTATTGTATATTGTATTGTCTGCAGGGTCTAAAGTAGCCTTACATGAAGATGATAACGGGAACTGAGTTCGCTTGTGTGCTCGCTTACTTCAGCTCCCGTAATTCCCTTCGAACCTAACCTATCCGTGTCAGGGTGCCCTAAATTTCTGAGTACGCTTCGCTCGCTCTTAGACTAAATCGTTGAAAAAATTAATTAAGAATTTAAAGCATGACAGTTATTAATAAATAATTTGCATGAAAATTCAAAATAAATACGTAAACACAGACATGACTGCGTGAAGTCTGTTTTGCAGCGATTCGTTTCTCTTACAAAATTTTGTAGCACAACATATTGACTTTTTATGACACTATTTCAATTTAAAATGCTACCAAGTAACTGGCTTTATATTTGTGACCAAATAATATTCCGTAAAATGTTGTTGTAAAATCTTGTCAAATCATTTGACAAATGAAAAAAGTTCATAAAATGCTTCGGCCAAAAGCAAAAAATTATTTTGTAAATCGGCGAAATGTAGTTTGCTAAAATAATACATTATATGCCACATGATACTTCGATGATCTGAAAATATGTCAAATAATGCATTTATAGCAAAAAAGACGTCGGTCAATAGTTTTCAAAAATCGGGTTTGTGGTCGGTTCCCTCCTTACATATCTATTCCGTTTTGCTTGATTTAATTTCATACATCCAGTCATAGGTCTTTGCTCTCGTTACCAATCCCACAGAAATCGTGCATTCTCAAAAGAATTACAATAGCATTTACTCGTATGAGAAAATTACAAATCTCAAAACATTTTAGAATGTTGAGCGTATTCACAGGATAAAAGTAACAGGAATATGTTTACAGTTACATTGGTACCTAGTTAATCTTAACACATTCTTAAAATTAACATAACAAAAAAAAAACATTAGTAGCTAGAAGTACTCTGGCTGTGTGTACTCATATATATTACACAGAATTAGTGAACAGTTGACAAGAAGCGCCATGTTCATATTGACGCTGAGCGTAGTCTTAGAGCGTAACTTTAGCTGTGAGTTATTATTTGTGTTGAATAATGTGTTATTGAAGTATTTCTTTTAAATAACCGTAGTAATTTACACTCTTTAATAAGTTTTACGGAATAAAACGTAGCCTATAGAACTGAGCGATAGTGTGTAGTTTATCTTTTAGAGAAAGAAGTTTTCGTAATCAAATCTAGAAAACCTCCAAAGATTTTTGCAAATTATTATGTTGCTGTAACAGCCCGGCTACGGTAAACCCTAGGATTTACCAGTAAAAGCTAAGATATGCCAAGTCTTTCCGGTAAAAGTCCGAAATGATGTATGATATGATAATCATTAGATTCGGATTTTTACCAGCAATCACACGGTATATCTTAGGATTTCTCTTAGAGACCTGATACGAAATCATGATAATAATTACGGATTAATTGATCAGCTAGTTGAGAGCAGTGGTGACCCAGTGGTATTGGTTACTTACAATTTGTAGATCGTGGGTTCGAACCCAGGCAGGCACTTTACTTTGTGTAAATTATTTCATCACCACTGCTCTCAAAAACGGTGAAGGAGAACATCGTGAGAAAACGCAAGCCTATAGATTACAAAAAAAAAACCGGCATGTCCTAGAACCAAAAATTCGAAGACATGTGACATCCACCAAACCCCACTGGGCCCGTGTGCGGCCCATCCCCTCTCACATAGAGGAGGCCTGTGTCCCAGCAGTGGGAACATTAATAGGCTGATTATGTGTTATGTTTGTAATTGATTAGCTTCATCGAAGTAGGTATTACGTTTTTTATACGATTTCTTTTTCGACAAAGACGACTTTTCGAATCACAATTTATTACTTATTTTTTTATCATCAGCCGATCTCATCATTTCGTATCAAGAGACTGTTATACATAAACATGATAACTTTTCAATATTTACTAGACTCTGCGGAAAATCCTTAGTTTTGCCGTGTAATTGCTGGTAAAAGCACGAAATTTGCGATTATTTTAGATCATTTCGGACTTTCTCCAGTAAGACTTAGTAAATCTTAGGTTTTACCGTAGATCGAACTTTTAAAGTAACATATATTTTAATAATATTAATTTAGAAGAAATTGTTTTAAAAGAAGCCGTAAGCCGCAAAAATAAAAATTTCGTATAACAGTAATTTGATCATTAGCTTTAATAACTTTCAGATTCTAGCCAAGAGGTTTCATAAACTTTGCTTGTACCACTTCAAATAATTTGAAACCTTAAAACTGATTTCTCTCAAAACGGTAAAAGAACACATCGTGAGGAAACCGGCATGTCCTAGAACTAAAAATTCGGAAACGTGTCATCCACCAACCACATTGGGCCCGCATGGCAGATTACGGTCCATTCCTTCTCACAGAGTGGTGGCCTTTGACCCAGTAGTGGGATCATAGAGATTGATTATGCCATTATATATCCTGAAATTAACTAAAAATTCACAAAACTAGTAGATATAATAAAATAGTCTGAATTTCCAAACTTTCAGTACTCAACAATATAGCTTCCAGTCTAATAATACTCAGGAATTTCACTATAAAAGTTAACAAAGCATTCTAATTTTGAACGAGAATAATCACAAAACACTAGTTTAACAAAAGAAAAAAAAAACACTAAAAACCTGGCACATTTTGCCAGATCAAACGGATCTTTATCAAGCATCTTCAGACGGTTCTGACCTTCTAAAAGCGTTTATATCGCGTTAAAATCGCGATACTATCGGCATATTGTGTATGTATTTTATCAGAACATAACGCTTTTCCCGCAGCTTCGCTCATGTCGCCTATCCAAAGAGGCCAAAGAAACCGTGCGTGCATTTCAATGGGATAAAAAGTTGTCTATGACGTTCAGCGGCAGAGTGGCTGTCTAATAGTGGTAACACACGTCCGGATTTGGTACGGCCGGACTAACTCAGCCCACAAATCCGTTCTCGCTTACACACGCTCGGATATGGTACGGCCGGATTAACTCCGCCCACAAATCCTAATGTTGCCGTATTTAGAACATTATTTTTCATTTTTATTAATGACTAAGTTGATTGTAAAAATATAGGGTTACAATAAACGAAATCAGTAGATTTCCCATAAATCGGGGACTTTTTCAACGCTGGCCGTAGTTGGTACGGCCCAATTAGCCGACAACCCTACACACGTCCGGATTTGGTACGGAGCAGACCATACCCGATGTGAAAACAAGCGGACCGAGACGGACTCAATTAATAATTATAATGCCCGGTGGACCACTCTACACACGATTGGACATGGTACGGCCGGACTAACTCCGCCTACAAATCCGTGGTCCGGCGGTACCAAATCCGGGCGTGTGTTAGCCTGTGTGTGTCACCTGCAAGTAACTCGCATGCAAATTTTATTACCTTGTGGGGTACGATCGAGAGCGATTGATTTTATTATACCTCAGTAGTACGCAATATAATGCAGTTGGCTCCAGATGGAAACATAGTTACTCTAACAGAATCTTTGTAATTGGATCACGAGCTCTAGAGAAAGTGATATTCGTTTTTCAAAGAGTCTAAAATGTATGAGATTGACATGCCGACGGAATGTCACGTTGTTTATCCCGACCATTTTGGCGTTTCGATAAGCGCTATCGCCGTAAGAATCTCTACAAGAGATTACCTTTTAAAAACAGACAAACAATTACACATCTTGTGTAATATGAATTTAGAATATTAGATAACGCTTTTTTCACGATAGTCATCGTGTCCGACTGTACCCGAGTCAGACTGGCGATCGGCCAACGCTTTGATGTCGCCGAAGCGCTAATCTAGCCAAAAAGGAGCCTTCCGTGCGTGTTGGCAATTGTTTTTTCTGCGGCTGAGTGGATTGAAATCGGATCGGTAAAGTATTAATGGTATTTTGTGAATTATATTTATATTTTTTGAGTAATGTCGTCAAAACAGTGAGGAATTTGTGAAGATTGAATGTTCTGCGGTAAAGAGTTGGCAGACAAATCGTCTGAATTATGAATGAATCATTGTTGTGTGATTTTACGAACTAATTACATGATTATGTAAGTCACGTTAGAGCTATTTTTTTTTATTTTTTTTATTTGGCCTTAGGCTCGCGCTTGACCACTATCTCACCTGATGGTAAGCGATGATGTGGTCGATGGTGGAGCACGCTTGCCAAGAAGTAACCTTTTCACTCTTAACTTAAAGACCCCTCGACTCAAGTGCATCAAACTGGTATTTGGCAGATCCGTCCCAGAGATGAACACAGTACTCCATGTATGATCGAACTTGCGCTTGATACAAGCTGAGCAGCTGTTCTGGCGTGAAGTACCTTCTCACCTTTGCAAGGATCCCTAGCTTTTTGGCAGCCAGCTGAGCCTTTGCCTCAATGTATGGGCCAA
This sequence comes from Orthosia gracilis, assembly GCA_947562075.1. Lineage (NCBI taxonomy): Eukaryota > Metazoa > Arthropoda > Insecta > Lepidoptera > Noctuidae > Orthosia > Orthosia gracilis. The sequence goes on along the minus strand of OX387274.1, from coordinate 30,013,557 downwards.
AATTGAGAGTCGATGTCAACGTAACGCCAAGAAGCTCAAGATGGTCAGTTATTGGCACGGTCGCATCTCGGAAAGTTGGTGCCGGGTGAAACTGGCTCTTTTTAGCGGAAAAAAGACACGCCTGGGTGCTTGCTGTAACAATCAAACTTCTAGAAGTTTAGATCTTAAACCAATTTTTCTGACGCACCGTTGTAAGTACTCCTACAAGATTGACCCGTTCGAATAAAACTTCAATAAAAGTATTAGTTACTTATTGCAACTCTTTTTATGAGAACATTTTATTTTCAAATACACAAGCAACGCACTCAACATAAAAATAAACGACAAAGTTATTTTTACTGCACACAGCTCAATTTAGCGACACTTGCGTTGTTAGATTTAAAAATAAAATACTTACTGAAAAATAATCTTAAGTAAACGCAATTTTGTTAAAATGTCTCACAAACACTAAAATGTTTTCACTAAAACGGCCTCTATGGCCACACTAAACAACAGCTTGTAACTCTTTACTGAAAAATAAACGTCTGAAAGGGTTCAACCAGTCCACATTTATTTAAAAACCTAGCCTTGTGCCCGATGAGGCTTTCCATCCCAAAATGACGAACTTTCATTAAACTTATATCTCTTAATAAACCCTTTTAGGGGGTGAATTTTCTGAGATCTTTTCATAGTACTTTGTTGTATGAGATCAAAACTGCGTTGTCTGTCAGTGATTTTTAATTTCAAGGCAAATGCCTCGTCTCATACAGAGAAGGGCTAGCATTCAGTATCACGCTTGTTTAGGACGGATTTGCAGTTTTACTTAGGTGCAGTATCAATTATATTATGATTCCTGCCACAGACATAAATCTAACTAGATGACGCGATTGTATGTACTTCGCGTGCCAAAAAACGGACTAAAGTTACGACAAATGATCGTAATCTGAGCTTTCATTTAGCATTATCGGCACCGGAAATCCACCGAAATCTAGATAAATGCCTTTTTATGCCATATTGAACTGTTAAGAATGTATAGAAAAAGTTGGCCGAGGCATTGGAAATGTTTTCTTTCATTGGTAACTAAATTTGTTTTTAAATTATTTGTGAAAAAGTGGCACGCTTGGTTTTCCTACAGATGGAGGGACTTGCGTTATCTATTTAGATTTATGTCTGTGATTCCAGCACCCTAATTACGTAATTGTTTTGACAGCTCGCAGTACGCACTACGAGTAGACGAATTTTTGAACATGAAGCAATAAATGCAAGCAAAACGCGAGCGCCATGCTTTGAAGTTACTTAGTTAGAGGGTGAAAGTTTCACCATGATATTTTTCTTCACCGCTGTCATTGATGTCTACGGTAAACTTAAAAAGTATACCAGAATAAAATTTTATTTACTAAATTCAATGAAGGTATTTTCAACAATATCTAGTAACCCAAATCTTGTACGCAGTACCAACAGAAAGCTTTACAGAGCAAAAAACTAAAACCTTGTAAACGTCAGAAGATTGAAACCTGCACATAAACTATTTCGCGATTTACTCAGCGTTTGCAAGCGCACGAAACCGATGTAAATAAGGGATAACCGGTACTCGAAGTTCAATGGTCCGTATTCTGTACCAACTTGTAACCATCAGAATGTTTTGTGAATTGTGGTGTAAGGAAGTGACATAGTGAAGGCGGCAGCGGGAGCGATGAACATCGACCAGTCATGTGTTTCTCGCAGACCTCACTAATAAGATATAGGTCTACCTTGTGGGAGGCACTCCATCGCTGCGTTTTCCGGTTCACGGTCGCCACGCAAGAATGTTTCGATTTCGGCCCCATCAGCCAAAAGATAGGATAAATGGTTTAAAAATCTACTTGCTTGGCATGTTAGTATGATGTTTGCATGATTTTATTTTCCCTAGTTTGTAAAGCAACAAAAGAATTTCAAGTAAACAACATCAAAGACTGTATCTGAAAAGATTTCTCTTTTAGACAAAGTAGCTCGTCTTTGAGAAATCGTTGCATACCTGCACCTTGACGCCTACGCTGGCTCAACGTTCAATGCTCAGAGTTCTTTAGAGATACATACACAATTTTCTCGTCCTAGGACTGCAACTCAACCCACGCAAAAACACTGCAACGGCAAATCTTTTCTCCTTTTGGTACGCCACACTTTGTCGCATCGACAGCGACTAAGGACGCTGTTACTTTTACCGCTGAGCACAAGACTGTCTTATCCTGTCTACATTTTCACAGGCCGTAAATTTCTGCAAGCATTGACACCAGGGGGCAGTATTTAAATTAATACACACATTGGGCAGTATTTGAATTAATTGTAATTAAAATACAAATACATATTTGTTTTTTTTGTAATTCAATTACTTCATAAAAATGTAATTTGGTATTTCAAATACATGACGCTGAGGTATTTCGTAGTTAGTACTTCAAATACTTATAGCTTCAAAATACATTTGTACAAAAATACATTTAGCAATCTTACCTATTAATGAGTGCGTTCTGCAGAAAATAGCTCTCGATAGTTTTAGTAAGTAAGATAACGACCGCTAATTATTTCAATCTTTAAAGTTGGCAACACCTGTAATGTACGTCAAATTGACAAGTAACTGACACCAAACTGTATTTTGTAATTTGTATTTTAAATAAATGACTTGAAAATATTTGTATTTGGTATTTAAATAAACTTGAGAGCAATAAAATCGCACACCCCTTGTAATTTGGTTTAATACTGATTTTTTTCTTAAATCTTAAGATATTGAGTACAAATCATTAGGCAAAATTAAAGAATACAAGCTTAGCTTTAAAAAAACACAAAATTAAAATCAACCTTCACGTAACTTACAGAAACCAGCCGTACACCAAATTAGCCAAATTCACCTGTTAGCATTGTCACTACTTGCACCCCTTACCCGCAGGTATAAAAGGGTCGTTTTTTTTTTAATTTTTAATTAGTTGCTTACCGAAGGTCAACGTGATAACATCTCTACTGAAAGCATACGGAAAAATATGGATACCACGCCCGCAGAAGCCGCTCAAGTTATTGCCTTACTCGAAGCAGGCCATAATCAAAGTGAAGTTGCTCGACGACTAAATTTGAGCCGCTACTCTGTTCGTCGTGTGTACCAGAGGTTTCAAGAGACCGGTGGCTACATTCGGCGACCAGGATCTGGCCGGCGACGCAGAACATCAGAGCGTGATGACCGCTTTCTTGCGTCGAGGTCTTTAAGAAATCGGCAACTGAATGCGGTTCAACTGGGACAAGAGCTTCGAGAAGTCCGCAATGTCAGTATAAGTCGGTGGACAGTCAGAAGAAGACTTGGTGAAGCAGGACTGACTTCACATCGCCCAGCAAATGGTCCCAAATTGACCACAGCTCACCGACAAGCACGACTACAATTTGCCAGGGAACATTTAAATTGGACGTATGACCAATGGCGGTCTGTTATGTTCTCTGATGAGTGCAGAATGACATTACATGGTCACGCTCTAGGGTCTACAGAAGGTCATCAGAGCGTTTTTCACAATACTGCATAAGCGAACGTGTGGCTTTTGGCAGTGGATCGTGTATGTTTTGGGGTGGCATAATGTTGGACACTAAAACTGACATTGTATTCATCACTGGGGCGAATACCGGCCCGAGATCGAGAGGTTTGACGGCTGCACGGTACGTCAAAGAAGTGCTCGAAGGACATGTGAGGCCGCTTGCGTGGCTTATGGGAGGCGATTTTGTCCTAATGCAGGACAACGCCAGACCGCACGTCGCTAGAACCGTTTGCGACTACATGGAAGACGTTGGAATCACCGCGATGGAGTGGCCAGCTCGTAGTCCTGATCTCAATCCGATTGAGCATGTCTGGGATGAGCTAAAAAGAAGAGTTCGAGCAAGAAGCCCTGCTCCTACGCGCCTCCGAGAGCTTCAACTTGCCATTGAAGAGGAGTGGAATGCTATACCACAAGATTTCATGGTAAAATTAATACGGTCCATGAAAAACTGATTAAGAGCTGTGATTAAGGCTAGGGGAGGGAATACACCTTATTAATAAACAATTTGATCAAGAGTTTTGAGTTTGATTTTCATTATTTCTTAAGCGAAATTGGGTAATTTTACCCGTTTGTTGGGTTTTGTGCCGTAAAACCTCTTATGGGTATCTTTTTACACTGTATTTGATATCATTAGAAAGGTAATGAGGTAGACTTTCAATTAGTGGGTGTGTTTTTTTAAATATTTATTCAGTTCATGAAAAAAACTGCCTTAACAAAAAAAAGTCAAGGTGTGCGATTTTATTGCTCTCAAGTGTACATGCGAGATAGTATTTTGTCATTTATATTTTAATTAGAGCAAAGCATGTATTTTGCTCAGCTGTGATTGACACTGATTAACACACTTGCTTTGTATGGAAAGTTTTGACAATGCCGTCTTGAGCATTGGCCGACGAAGCATCTCGATGATCTGTGTTTTGTACAAACGAATATAGAAACCTTTTCACAAATAGATCCTCAATCGATATTCGAATCGCTACCCACCCCCGCTCCGCTACCCACCATATCCTAACCTTCAAACTAACCCAGATACAAAGTAATAGATCTGGTATCGCGATAAAATCGTGCTGCTCAAGTAGATATTTGTGGAAGATCCCCAAGTTTCACCCGTTTATCATACGCTAAGCGTTACGCTAAGTGGTATTGCCTATACTAGAGATAATATTCGGCGAATCGGTACTACTAAAATGCTAGTGTTATTGTCAATAACTAAGTAACTACTTACTATGAAACATCGTTTTGCACAAACAGACATTTGATTCTGAGGTCGCTAACATTGCGTAATGTCTAGGTTTTCTTTTAGGCATCCTTTAAACCTGGTGGAAAACACAGTGTAGTTACGAAGTTACTATCTCCTTATTCTCTGATAGGTAGGCATGATGGTGGTAAGCTTTGTAAGACATTATCTAATGACTGCCTGAAACAAAGTGATATTCTATCGGCGATATATTGTCAAAAAAGTTAACTAAGCATTAATCAGCATGCTTTTCTTCTGGTTTACGTCTTTTTCGTTCACTTTTTAAGCAATCGGGTTTTTTGTTTTTTGAATTAACTTTATTTATTTATAACTTTTTAGTCAATTTTTTTTATAAAAGTTGGTACATTTAAACATATTACTGCTATATTTTTTTGATATCACCTCTTTAAGCCCTTTATACCGTGATACCCCCAAGAGGGGTTTGGAAGAAAAAAAAATGGGACTCCACAATATGGCGCATAAAAGCAGCCATTTTTCTATTTTCCAATTTTAATGTAGCTAGTGACAATTGCAAAGTTAAGACAAATCGATTGACGTAAGAATCATCAAAATCGGTCAACACGTTTGGTCTCTGGAACGCCACATAGGAACAAACATACATCATACATAGATACATACATAGACTAATAAACACATTACCCTCCTTCGGCAGTCGGATAATAAGATCAAAATGACATGCGTTACCAAAATGGCACGTGGTTATTTTAAGTTTTCGACATTCGAAAACGCTAATAGAATGCAATTTCATGAAGAGCCTCTTTACCTCCCTGGCTACCTTGCCTAACAGACCGGGAAAAAACCGTAAAAAGCCTAAAACAGTGGGTACGTAGTAATGGGTAATGATAATGACTTAGGTAATACAAATTACGAACAGTGTGATATAACGTCTAATGGTCCACGTCGTTACCGCTCCAGGATTTCCTTACTGGAGAACTAATGTGCATTATCGATATAAAGACCACCGTAACACAGTACATAAATGTTATAGAAATGGTTTTTTAGAAGATCACTTTTTGGCGTAGGGAAATCCTCTTTAATTCATCCACAGCCATGATTAAAATTTTTTAAATCTTCATTACATCTCGCTGAATTAAATCAATACTTATGTAACCTATCATGTCATAAAATATTACGAAACGGAAACTTTTAAATAGTTTTTGTGAGGAAGAAAGTTTTCCATAAGCCTATTAAATGATATGACATTTATATTTGACTTTGGAATGAGTTATAAATAGTTTACTATTCGCCATTATTTATGTTTATTTCATAACCTCTATGAATTTGCAAGCATTTTCGTGAACTACTAAAAATTTATGAAGACACAATAGACTGAAATCTTCGTCTACCCAGACTAACCGGTTATAGCTGAATACGTAGAATTTCACATGGAGCGACTACATATTTGATTTTTTGGTAAGACTTATTGCTAGACTTGTGGTTCTGACTACCCAAACTACCTACGACTACCTAAAATTCTATAAAACTATCAAAGATCTACAAAACTACCAAAGATCTACAAAACTACCAAAGATCTACAAATGACAGCCAGTACAAACACCTTAAGTCGTATTACCTCAGTCGTAATTTTTTGGAAAAAACTTATGTTACATTAGACCATTTTCTTAAGAATTTAATATACATTTTAATTTTTATTCGTATGACACAGACAAAAAAACGGCAATCGCACCAGAACCGCCGGGCGTATTTTAATGAAATTTTCAACATCTTAAAGACAATTTAATTACCTACATTTTTATTTGAGGTTTTTTGTAAGTCATAAAATGGAAGGAAAAGTACAAATACTACTGAATTTTGGGTCGCGTGGGTGTGAAACGGGTGCGCGTTTTGTTCCTTCAAGGTTGGATGTGTTTTCTTAAGAGGCGTATCAAATTTAAAGGACTGTCCCGTCCACGGACCGACCTCAAACATAGCTTAACCTTCCTAACCTTGAACTATTTTTATTTAACCGCAAAGCCCACACTAAAGTCACTGTAAATAACATTTACAGCCCAATGAATTCAGTGACCAGCATCAAGGTTCAAACATAAACCCAGCAGACGATCATCACGCCTTATCAGACGCATCCCTTTACGATGTAGTCAAACCCAAACTGGAGTCATAGACAAACATATCGCAGTACTTTTAACAACGAATTTAACGACAGATATAAACAAAGAAGACATAATAAAAAAAACATATCCTTTATCTCTTTCCAATGAAAAAGCCAGTTGTATACTCTCTATAATAAAATTGCGAGAATCTATCCGAATAGGGCTTGATTTAATCCGTGTGGGCGCAGCGGAAAAAAGGCAGTAGGTAGGTACTTACGGGTGCAGGATTGGAGCTTTGAATAATAATGTCCTTCGATAGTTTTAGCAGTGGAGTTTTCACTATAGTTGAATGCTGGTAAGCCACCCACAGAGTCTGTTTGTCACACACAACACTTATATTTGAGTTTTTTTTGAGAGCGAGAGGAACGGGAGCGCACACGCGTTACCGGAGTTGCGCTTTTTTGACAACTGAACTGCGGAATAAGATGAACAGCGGATGATGGAAGTAGGAATGGGTGTGCGCGGGAGTTAAGGATTGGTCCTCGTGTAATTGATTGAATGATGTGAAATGAATGTAAGTGTTGCTATTTTAATAATTTGAGTGCTTGAGTAAATATTTATAATATTTAATTTATATTTTTAATATGGCGCAGACAACTCCCCCGGACTAGAGGTTTCCACTAAACAATTTAAGAATTAAGATATTAAAAGAGAATAAGAGTAGTACCTAATATTAAGAAAAATATTGAGTAATATTAAATTTACTGCGAAGGTAACGGACAAATCCGAACTACTGGCCTTATATATGAACCAACGGTTCATTTCGCGGTTTTTACTTTAACTGTTCTTATAATTTTGTCCATTCCAGGATAAACTACATCTACTATCCCTAGAGGCCAACTAAGAGGATGAGAGTGATTGTCTTTAATTACGACAATAGTACCTAACTCGATAGGTTTTGAGGGAGAGTTCCATTTTTCTCTTTCTTGCAAAGACGTAAGATATTCTTTATTCCAGCGTTGCCAAAATGAATGCGTTATTTTATTGAGTAATTGATAGCGTGATAAGCGATTATCAGCGATGTCGGTAACATCTTCAGCGGGTAAGAATTTGAGTGGAGTTATGTTTAAAAAATGATTAGGCGTTAATGCGGTAATATCGGAAGGATCCGAATTCAAGACACATAGAGGTCGGCTATTTAGCAAGTTTTCGATTTGAACAAGCACAGTACTAAATTCTTCGTAAGTGAGTATTTGAGATCCTATGACTTTGTAAAGATGAGTTTTGACACAACGAACACTTATTTCGCTGAGTCCGTTAAAATGCGGGCCATAAGGCGGACTATGTTTAAATTGTACGCGATGCTCAGACAATAACTGTTGACTAATATAATTAATATGCGATTTGGACTGTATGAGAGAGTAAATTTCATTGAGTTTACGTTTTGCTCCAATAAAATTGGTACCTCCATCGCTATATATTAGCGAAACAGGACCTCTGCGAGATATAAAGCGCTTAAAAGTGGCGAGAAATAAATCAGAACTAAGATCAGAAACAAGTTCCAAGTGTAATGCTTTAGTCGTTAAACATACAAATAAACAAATATAAGCCTTTTGGCTTTTGATTCCACGTTTGCGAATATGAGTTATGAAAAAAGGACCAGCGTAGTCAACAGCGGTGTGAACAAAATAATGGTTTCACGTCTGAAACTCGAAAAGCGGGCAGATCACCCATTGGAGGGTAAGTATTTTTTGGATTGAGTCTAAAACACTTATTACATTTGTGAACTATTTGTCTTACTAAATTTCTAGCGGAAATTATCCAAAATTTTTGTCTTATCATAGATAATAAAAGAGCGGACCTGTGTGAAGATTAACGATATGATAATAACCAATTATGAGGTTAGTTACGCGATCTTTTTGCGGTAGTAATATCGGATGCTTTTGGCCGTAATCGAGTTGAGAGTGAGTTAATCTTCCACCTACTCGTTAGATATTAGAAGAGTCGATAAATGGATTAAGCTTTAAGACTTTTTTATTTATTGGTTTATTTAATTTTAAGTTGACCATATCTTCCGAAAAGTGTAAATTTTGAACATATTTTATGAGATATATTTCAGCGGTATCTAAATCTGAGGCTGTTATAGATCCATGAGATTTAAGACGTTTAGAAAAGCGTAGAATAAATACTACGATGCGAAGTAATTTTGAGTAACTAGAGACGCGATCAATTAATTCTTGAATAGGACGAGTAGTTTCAGGTTGAATGACCTTAGCGGATAGAGTAGTAGTTTTCATTTCCATGAATTCCGAATTATCAGAATTAATTTCAAATGTTTTAATAGGCCATATGGGAGATGAGAACCAATGAGGAGCGTTAAACCAAAATTCTAGTTTTGAAAGTAATTTCGGCGTTATAGGACGAGAAACAATATCAGCGGGGTTCTCTTGTCCATTAATATGAAACCAATGTTTAGCGGGTAATTTAGAATTTATTTCCGTTATCCGATTTGCGACAAATGTGTGAAATTTATATGCGGGTGAGTGTATCCACGTTAGTGTTACGGTTAAGTCAGAGAATGCGTAAATTTTGTCAATTTGACAGCGTTTGCTTAGAGTATCTTTTACAGCGGTGAGAAGAGTAGCTAATAAGAGTGCAGCGCATAGTTCCAAGCGAGCCAGCTGCATTTTATTGAGTGAATTGAGTGAAATTGAGTGAGTAGAGTAACAGATCCGTGATCTATATCATTAGCGCTAACCCTTAAATATACGGCTGCACCATAGCAGCGCTCACTAGCGTCTGCGAAACCGAGGAGTGTCACGTGAGTATCCGAAGTTATACCTACATGACGCGGGATTTTAATTTGTTCGAGATAGGTGAGTTCGTTGTGGAATCGATTCCACTTATTTTCAATATGCGTAGGTACTGGACTATCCCAGTCAAGTTCATGTTTCCAACATTCTTGAACGAGTAACTTCATAAATGCTGTCACGGGAGCGATAAGACCTAACGGGTCGAAAAGACGAGCGGTTGCGGAGAGAATTGTGCGTTTCGTGCATATGAGAGAAATAGCGTTAATTTTTAATTGAAAGGTGTCTTCTACAGGATTCCACTGCATACCTACAATTTTCACGTTTGAATTAGCGTCTGTGTCGAAATTAATATTTTGTGGATTTTTATGCGAAGCGGGGATTTTATCCATTAATTGAGAACTATTTGAGACCCATTTTATAAGATTGAAACCTCCGGACTTAAACATAGCGACCATTTCGCGGTGAGTTTTTTCGGCTTTATCAACTCCATCTAATGAACATATATAATCGTCCATATACATATGATTTTCAGCCTCGTATGCGGCTAGTGGGTACTGATCTTTACTTTCAGCAGCAAGTTGGCGAATCACCCTCATAGCCAAGTATGGCGAACTTGAAACACCAAAAGAAACCCTATTGAATTCGTAAGTTTCTAGTTTACTAGCGTTATCGAACCTATATAAAATGCGTTGAAAGGCGTGATGTTTAGAGTCGAGTTTTAATTGAAAATACATCTTCTCGATGTCAGCTGCAACAGCGACGGAGAACATGCGTAAATTTATGAGTAAGTCAAATATGTTACTTTGTAAATTAGGACCAATATATAAAATGTCATTAAGAGATTTACCTGATGAAGTTTTACAACTAGCATCAAGTACTATGCGTATTTTAGACGACTGATTATCGGGGCGATAAACAGCGTGATGCAGAATATAATAATGCGGAATTTCAAAGGAGGGATTATCAACTTTGGACAGATATCCTTGATCTCTGTAGTCTTGAATAGTGGCGTTATAATTTTTATGAATATCGGGATGCGAATCTAATTTCTTTTCTAAATTAATGAGACGTCGGTGAGCAATAGCGTAAGAATTTCCTAATTCAGAATATGGAGTTTTAAACGGTAACTGTACAGTATATCTGCCAGTACCATCACGTGATTGCGTAGCGTTAAAGATAAGGTCACAGGCCTCATCATCAGGGCTCCTGTGAACTTTATCAGGGACGTTTTCTAATTTCCAAAAGCGTTGAGTGAGAGTTTCAAGTGAGTTAGATGCGGTAGCGCAGAAAAAAGATTTATTATTATATGTATTATTATTTTGGAAGATAGGAATGCGAGTATCTAAGCGGTTATCACAATCTGCCCTACCCATGGCAATGTAACCTAGTGTAGTCTGTACAGCGACGACCGATGAACCGGGTATTGTAACCTTTCCACTTCCTAATAGGAACGGGAATAACTCGTTGCCAATTAGACAATCGATCTCGGCCGGTAAATGGAATGCATCATCTATGGCTGAGTAAGTTGCGTAAGTGAATTAGTTTTGACGTATCTATAGGTAGACTAGGTAAGCCGTCGGTAATATTTTCTATTACGCGAGCATGGATAATATACGAGCAGCGTGAATCAAAGCGGGAAAATATTTTAAATTTCGTAAATCCAATAGCAGATATTTTAGATTGGCCTATACCAAGAATGGTTGAGTTATCGGGAGTAAAGACTAAATTAAGGCGTTCACAACACGACTTTGTGATAAAATTACTCATTGAACCTGTATCTAGAAACACGCGAACCTTATTTGGATTCTTATTTTTATAAACGTATACAGAAGCAGTAGGTAATAAAACTGTAGTACTATTACTATCGATATTACAAGTAGAAGCGGTCATTGATAACGCAAGATCATTTAAATTTTGGCGCGCAAACTTATCAGCGGCGGCGGCGACCGAAGAAACATTCGACACGATCGCGGCAGGCAGAGCGGTAGTGAGGGTAGTGGCGCGGGGCGCGGGCTGCGTGTTGACACACTGCGGCGGTGCGTTAGGTTCGACTTCCAAGTTTTCTACATGTAAGAGCGTATGATGTTTGCGTTGACATGTGGAACAAGTATTTATTGATTTACAGAATTTAGTAGCATGAAATCCTAGGCAATTACGACAGAAATGATGTTTATTTACTAGTTCAAATCTAGTACGCGGGTCTTGATTAACAAAAAATGAACATTTATATAGAGGATGCGAGTTAGGATCATTACATAATTTACATGAGCGTTTTTGTATTGCGGGTGAATGAGTATTTGCGAAGAATGCTCGAGTAGTTTTAGAATTTGATGTATTATTATTATAATTATTTGAGGAGCGTTGAGTCAAAAAAGGTTTTGTATTTGAGCTAGGATTACGTAGCGTTTGTATTTTACTTTGTTCTTTAAGAAATTTAGAAAGATGATCGAATGTGGGTATTTGAATATGTCTATGCGATTGCTCGAACAAGTTCACTACCTCCTTATCGAGTTTAGTAAGTGCGACGTGAGTAATAATAAAGTCTGAGAGATCGTCAATATTTAAACGGCGTAAAGCGGCTTCTGCAGAGTAAAATTGTTCGAAGAATGTATCGATAGATTGATTTGGTTTATAGTTCATTATTTGTTGTACGTAAATGGAAGCTTGTACTCGAGTATCTTGGTATTTTTCTAATAGAGAATTCCAAATTATAAGATAATTATTGGCGGTAGGTGTAATACCTGAACAAACGGTTAATGCTTTGCCGGACAAAGAACCTATTAAATATTGAACTTTTTCGGCGTCTGAGAGATGCAGATTATCGTGGATAAGACTTTTAAAATTCTCGTAAAATGGCGACCAATTATATGGCGATCCATCAAACGAAACTAACTCAAGGGGCGGTAACTTGCGGTTCAACAAATCATATTTATGAGAATTATCTTGGGTGTTTTTAATAGAATTATTTTGTGTGAGTGTGGATGCTGTATGTTTTACGTAACAATACAGTTCGTCAAAGGATTGTAAGGCGGCGTAGTTCGGTTTTGCGGATGGATCATTTTCTAATCGAGCCATAACACACGAGTCCAGAGTATCCATAAAATTTGATCGTATAATATCCACTGATTGAATGCGTGCTAGAAATTGCGATTGAAATGTTGGATCGGAAACCTTTAGGCTAAGATCGTATATATTCTGCATAATCTGGTAAAGATTCTCCATCTTAGCTTCGAGAAGAGATAGTTTTGAGTAAACCTCGTGTTCATCATCACTGGCTGTCTTCCTTTTTGCTTGTCTTGTTGACGCCATTTTGAGAATAGGTATCTAGTAATAATATAACGTGCGTGGATGCGTTAAATGTTTTTAAATGCGTGAAATAAGCGTTAAATATATATGCGGATATCAAAATATGAATAAACAAATAATTAAATATTGAAAAGAGTGATCATTGGATGCGATTTAGCGAGTTTGCGAATGCGTTGCGAAATGCGACAATGGCTGCCGTAATTTCGAAATAATAATTGTGTGAGGAAAGCGTTTGCGTATTGTGTGTGGTTAGATGAGTGATTGAGAGAGTATATTATGTTTTTATTCGGCGAGAGGGACCAGAACTTGTGGGCGCAGCGGAAAAAGGCAGTAGGTAGGTACTTACGGGTGCAGGATTGGAGCTTTGAATAATAATGTCCTTCGATAGTTTTAGCAGTAGAGTTTTCACTATAGTTGAATGCTGGTAAGCCACCCACAGAGTCTGTTTGTCACACACAACAATTATATTTGAGTTTTCTTTGAGAGCGAGAGGAACGGGAGCGCACACGCGTTACCGGAGTTGCGCTTTTTTGACAACTGAACTGCGGAATGAGATGAACAGCGGATGATGGAAGTAGGAATGGGTGTGCGCGGGAGTTAAGGATTGGTCCTCGTGTATTTGATTGAATGATGTGAAATGAATGTAAGTGTTGCTATTTTAATAATTTGAGTGCTTGAGTAAATATTTATAATATTTAATTTATATTTTTAATATGGCGCAGACAATCCGATTTCCTTCAATCTGGATTTTCTTGGATTAAGAACAATCTTTCTAGTGAAAGATTTATTATCTGCTGTAGAAAATGACCTCAATATAATAAAAAAAATTCTGAAGAAGTAAGTATACTTACTAGGTGGAACAATGCTCGGGATCAGGACTGCGAGAAGGCGGTGGATGGGAGACGCACAGGAACGATCGAGTTGGCGCACTTGGGGAGGCCTATGTCCAGCAGTGGAACTCCTTCGGCTGAAATAATGATGATGATGAAGAAAAAAAAAACCGGCCAGGTGCGAGACTCGCGCACGAAGGGTTCCGTAACATTATCGCAAAAAAAAACGGAGAAAATATCACGTTTGTTGTATTTTTTTTTTTTTTTTAATTTTGTTTTTAGTATTTGTTGTTATAGCGGCAACAGAAATACATTATCTTGATTTATGAAAATTTGAACCGTCTATCGCGGTTCATAAGATACAGCCTTGTGACAGACAGACAGGCGTACATTGGAGTCTTAGTAATAGGGTCCCGTTTTTACCATTTGGGTACGGAACCCTAAAAAGGCCCTTTTTATTATGTAGAAACAAAATTTTAAACATTGGAAATAAAAGGTATGGAAATAATTGCCGATGAAATTACGTTACTACTCTCGGACCAACCTTATTTTTCTTTTGACAGTTCAAAAATGTGTGATGAACTAATGCGGTACCGATTCGATTTCATATAACAATCGACTTTATTAATTAAGAAATTTTAATCGTTTTAAATGAAAATATACGATAACACATGATTTTATTCAAGTGAAGATTACAGTTTATATGGAGAAAATCGATTCATCCTATTAAAATCGCAAGTATTTATTTAGCTGTTTTTTCTGTATTAATATATCCAATGTTATTATTTTTTTAAATTTAACCTTCATTGGAAGAACGATGCTTAATAGCAAATCTTATTTATAATAACATTATTATTATGTAACAAATATTCAATTTACAATGCGATATTTAATGCTACGTAAATTCGATTTAACTGTGAATTTTAATTAATCGGAATAACGGAGCGAAAAAGCACGTCGCATCACTACTGTAAGCGTTCATGAAGTATTGCTTTTTATTGTCTGGTTGCCTGTTAATAATTATAAAATTTCATAGGCGTGCATCTGTCAAAAGTAAAATAATAGGCTGGACGGAGAGTAGTGCCCACTACTTTGTTTTTGTTAGTATTCAAAAGAAGTGCACTCGGCCTTTTGATGTACGAACATAATTGATAAAAAAGGATTACAGTTAGAAAAGGGTCCTGTTTTAATTTGAGCCAAATTTTTAAGCTTTGTTTATACACATAAAAGCCTGTGTCTATTTAAATATAAGCCAAGTAAAATAATACCTCGATGAAAATCCAGTCGATTTTCATTTTGAATCGTTCTGTCAATCAATTCCGTACACACAATCCAAGCAAGTACTACCATCAACTGACAGTTAATTGGATCCTCATGAAAAAGTATTGCCCAATAATAGTACAAAGGTAACGCTGGTACCGCATGTTCGTGTTTCTACATTTGTATCAAAGGTACCTTTTCGGAAAATTCTAGCTATGTTGTGAATCGAAATTCCTGTGTTAGATCTATTAGCCATATGGATTCTACATTCAAAGTTTAAACAAAAAACAGTTGGAGAAAGTAAAATAAAAAAATTGAGGACATCAATATCCCCATACCGAAATTAAATGGAGTACCTTCGCTTAATCTTTGGTCGCTACACTGCAGAGTCAATATACAGAAAGGTACTATTATTTCTTTGTACGAGGTAATCTTTAGAAGTTCTGATTATTTATTTATTTAGACTTCATGCGCAAAAGGTACAAAGGCGAACTTAGGCATTCTCTACCAGTCAACAAAGGGTGGTGAAGAGACTACATGGCAGGTGCATTTTTAAATATTTAAAAAACAAGTTATTATCCCACTAAAATTGGTATAATAAACTGACATATATATTGAATATAATATATACCTATATAAATAAATGAGAAAAAATAATGAGAGCAGTGGAATTGTAGGTCGTGGGTTCGAGTCCAGGCAGGCGCTTTACTTTGTGTAAATTATTTCATCACCACTGCTCTCAAAACAGTGAAGGAAAACATCGTGAGGAAACCGGCATGTCCTAGCACCAAAAATTTGAAGACATGTGACATCCACCAACCCGCACTGGACCCGCGTGGTGGATTACGGCCCATTCCCTCTCACAGAGAGGAGGCCTTTGTCCCAGCAATGGGAATATTAATGAAGTAACAGAAAAGAATAAAGTGAGATGACTGCTTATTTATCTGATTCGATTACGAAAATTCTTTTAAAAATAATTTTATTTTTTTTCAGAGAGTTTTTTTTCTGATAAAAAGGAGCTGAGAGTCATAGGCCACCACAGAAACGAAGTTGTGGGAAAAAGCTAGTATGTCATACAGCATATTATCACGTTTTTGACCATGACCAAATTTAGCGAAATTATTTTAAACCCACAAAACTCAGTGGGCGAACCGGATTGCCAAATCTTGATTGACCAAAATCCTTAACAAAAACCTTCACTTTGACCATACCGAGCACATACAAATACGCTCAGAGATTTCGCTAAAGATGACACAAACATATATACGTCAAAACCATGACCCTTTTATTCATAGTCGGTTAAAAACACATTTGATATCCCACTGACCTACTCCTACTAATAGAAATAAAGATAAAGTCATAGATTATAGAATTGCTTACGTCAGAACATTTGAATCCATATTTGTAAGGGCTTGGACAGACATGGCGACATGTCAGCGATTTATTTCTGTTGTTCATCTGGCTGGTGAATGGCTGATGATTTTTGAATGGTCGAATTAACAATTTAGGTCTGAATGTGAGATTTAAAACAATGGTTTCCGATTTAGTGAACTGGAAATGTTTCAATTGGATTGTCAATAACAATGTTGGTAACAGTGAGTTTGTCGTTCAGTCAGAGCATAGCGATGAAATAATTGGCCATTTCTATTTGATTGAATGGCAATTAAAAACGGATTAACATTTATTTATATAACAAGTATTATCCATCAAAACAGTCTTGAAACATATGGAGATATTATTAACTAAATGTATCTATAAATCAAATAGATATATTTGATGAATAATTCATAATTCCAGTTCGCAGGAGAACCAAACCGACAGCCCTAAGAATTGCGAAACTTAAGGCACATTGCTCGCAGAACGGATGGCCGATGGGGCCGAAAAGTTCTGGAATGCCGACCGCGAACCGGAAGACGATGCGTTGGATGCGTTGGGTGGACCGATGACCTAGTTAGACTTGCGGGAATGCGCCGGATGCAAAACGCACAGGATCGGTCAATGTGGCGACGCATGGGGTAGGCCTATGTCCAACAGTGGACGTCTTCGGCTAAAATGATGATTATGATGAATTCAGAATGATTTGCAGTCAAGGGCAGACATAATTTACTGTTTAAAATTAATTTAAATAACGAATAGCAGTATAATTCAAAGTAATGAACACACCGAAACTAAGCAACTCACTGTCTAACTGTCTGGTCTGGGCGTCTGACATATGAATGCCCACTACGCCATTTCATCTATTTCACTATATCACGCAAGGATAGACTTTCCTCAAGTTTAACATAAATCACCTCATTTCTACCTCGTTAGTGTAGTGGTCGAAAACTGCTGAGCATGAGATGTCTTGGGTTCGATTGCAAAGTATCTGGATTTGTGCCATTTTGATGACAATAGGCCCAACTTTTTCCAAAAAGGGGAGGTTCTTTGTTAGGCTGTATGTATGTTTTTGTTTTGTGTTTTCCGATCTCTCCGTCAACCGTGTCGTGGACCGATTTTGAAACTTCTTTTTAAGTGTATGTACCCGAATTGGTCCCATTTAAATTTGGTGTTTGAAGGTATGCAGAACAGAAATTTAAAAAAGGAGGATCGTCCGATCAGACGGGTGTTGAGTCTGGTCCGGGCAACTGCCCAAAGCGCAACGGTTGATGTAGGATGTTGCATTACGTTCAAATCGCACCAAAAACTTTGCTTGCGCGCGGAATCTTAGCTTGGAATTGGCGGCGTTGATGCCGCTACAGGTGAAGATCTGATGAAGAACGATATACATCAGAACTCTTCAATAAATGACGTCAAATCTCTCGCGACTGCTACAATCGCATGTCTGTTTATTGTTTAGACCACCACGCCGAAACACTCTAAAGGGGTACACAAATGTGTACAGTTCACCCAGGCTTTCTAAATTCACAGGTTCTGTTTAAGTTTCATATTATTCGGGTAATATTTTATGACATAACTTTGCATATTCTTACTACAGAACGTGCCCATTATGTACCACAACAAAAAACCTAAAATATTTTTTTTATAAAAATATATAACCGACTTCCAAATAAAAACACTACAAAGTGAAAAGAAAAACAATTTCGGCAGTCGGTGTCAATAAAAGAAGAAACAAAAACAGGAAGACCGACATCTGAAATTGATGTTATTTTTCATTTTGTAGTGATTTTATCTGGCAGTCGGTTGTGTTTTTTTCGTATAAAAAAAGTTTTTGTCATTTTTTTTTTTTTTTCGACCAATACTCAGCCGCGTCGATAGCCTTAGTGCTGGCCTCGCAAAGATCTCGCATGATGCAGCTGTTTTAAAGTTATTTTCTCAAAGTTACAATAATTACAAAAACGCGCCGTCAAATCGCAAGTCTAATCCGCGCCTTATGTCCGCGGTAATGGTATGACACCAAAGTGGATAATGCACTGTCGTACGGATCACTTTACAGATTCGCTTGTTGAGTGGACACACAGATTCCTGATAGTGTTTGCTATAGCTGAGTGCTTGTATCATGAACATTGAAGCTGGCTTTTTAAGTTTGACAAAGTATGAGAAAAAGTGGAGTTGCTCAGCTGTTTTTGGTGGGATGACTTATCACTTAGGATTTTATTTTATTTACTTACATTATATTTAAATTTACCGACTTGCACCGGAATTACCGGATTTACCGGTATTACTGGAAGCCGCTGGCATAAAATAATAAGTAGAGATGTGCCAACTAGCCGTATAGTCGGTTGTAAAAAGGCCGACCAGTCGGCCAAGCCGATCACGGTTTCGGGGGTATTCGGAAATTTCTGTGACGCTTCGTTAACAGCTGATTCACGCGCAAGTCGCCACCGTCGCCTGCGAATGTATCAGAACATGTAGTGTTTACTTCACATTGTTTCTTGATTTTAACTTTTGCTCTGGTTAAAGCGGTGTTTTTGAGTAAAAAAATTAAGATAGATACTTTTCGTACGTTAAAGTGAAAGAGCTCAGTTAAAATTTAATCATTTTAAAAAGAAAGTCTCATGTATGGATTTTTTTTTGACCAATTTGACAATGATACCCGTAAATTCAAATGTAATCAGTGCCAAAAAATGAGTGTACACACAGATTCCTGATAGTGTTTGCTATAGCTGAGTGCTTGTATCATGAACATTGAAGCTGGCTTTTTAAGTTTGACAAAGTATGAGAAAAAGTGGAGTTGCTCAGCTGTTTTGGTGGGATGACTTATCACTTAGGATTTTTTAATCGTCACGATTTTGAAAGGGATATTGAATGTTATGGTGTTTGGGACGCAACAATGAAATAAATGTCCGATAAATTCTTTAACTCATACTTCAATTCTAACCATAACAGTAGGGTTTTAAATAAAGACATTATTTTAAATTCATTAACAGTGACACGACACTTTTTAACAGTGTCGATAGATTAAGGTACTATTTAAATAATACCATACCTATTAAAACGTGTTCTGATATTTCGGCACTATTAAAAATTATACAAAATTTCACAGAGAAACTTGTATATCAAAAATATCCTTTTAAGGTATTATCACCGTCCTCTTAATAGTTACTCAGAAGCAAAAGATATGTCGTGGTGGCCCAGTGGCTAAAACCTCGCCTCTCGTGTTTGACGTCGTGGGTTCCAATCTTGGCAAGTACCTACCAATGTGACTATTTTCAATACATTATGTACTTTCTAAGTTTATCTTGGACATCACAGGCAACGGTGAAGGAAAACATTCCGAGGAAACCTGGTCTTAAATAGTTAATGTAAGTCAAAAATAGCCAAGTCAGAGGCCTCTGGGGTTTCGAGAGGCGGCTTAGTTAACTCTGACACGAGAGGTGGCCACATTCTCACACGAAAAGAAGAAGCAAAAGATGCATATAACAGATACGAGTACGCTTCATGGATTATATTCATATTCGAAAGAGTTCGCTAGAAAAAGAGATATCTAAGCCAAATTTAAATTGAAATCGTAAACTGAGACTTTTATGAAAAAGCTCCTTTAGAATAAACATAAGCTCGCGAACCTACTCCCATAAATTTAAACCACACAACATTAAAATTTGCGTAGGTACCAACCTAAAAAAACTTAACCGCTATTAAACCTAACAAAACTACAACGACATAAACCGTAACTTCATGTTGCTCTAAACGTCTTATAAAAGCGTTATAACCCACATAATATTCTTCCAGACATTTTCATGAGCCATAACGATTGTCCCAATCTTCTGTAAAGTAAAATTTCTGCCTATACCCGTTGCGTTTAAGCTTGGCAATGGCGGTCATTGACCTACTGACATTTATTGAAATTCTTAATTTTAGAATACGAACATTGCACAAGATGTGTGAAGCCAAACTACTGTGATAAGGATTAAAAAGAAATACGAACATTCTTAATAAATGCGAAACTATGAGTAACTCTATCTGCCTGTCTGATTAATTAATTTTTTTACGCCGCTGACTCAATTTTAATGAATCATGGGTAAAGAGATAGATTGTGTTTTAGAGGACGACTACGATACTTTTTATCCCGGGAGTACATTATATTTAAATTTACCGACTTGCACCGGAATTACCGGATTTACCGGTATTACTGGAAGCCGCTGGCATAAAATAATAAGTAGAGATGTGCCAACTAGCCGTATAGTCGGTTGTAAAAAGGCCGACTAGTCGGCCAAGCCGATCACGGTTTCGGGGGTATTCGGAAATTTCTGTGACGCTTCGTTAACAGCTGATTCACGCGCAAGTCGCCACCGTCGCCTGCGAATGTATCAGAACATGTAGTGTTTACTTCACATTGTTTCTTGATTTTAACTTTTGCTTTGGTTAAAGCGGTGTTTTTGAGTAAAAAAATTAAGATAGATACTTTTCGTACGTTAAAGTGAAAGAGCTCAGTTAAAATTTAATCATTTTAAAAAGAAAGTCTCATGTATGGATTTTTTTTTGACCAATTTGACAATGATACCCGTAAATTCAAATGTAATCAGTGCCAAAAAATAGTTTCTTGTAGTGGGCCGGGGAAAACAGCAATTACTACAGAAACCGGATGGACGGCGCTCTTTGCCGAATAGTCGCCGACTGGTCGCTCACTACGAAAGTGGCCAGATAGTCGGTTTAACCGACTCGTCAGAACATCACTAATAATAATGAAATAATACCTTCCTGAATAGAAATCTATCGTGATCCTCTTCACTTAGGCAATCCAATACATATTCTAAACTTTAAGAATCCAAACTGTAGAGTCTAAAGTTCGGGTGCCTACGAAGAGATATCAGGGAGAGGGCAATGACCTCTTATGCCGCTCTAAACCGACACTACCATATACCATTTTACAGGCTGTTTTCAGGAACACATTAACTTAACGTCCTGGAAAGACAATATATAAACATGTTCTAACATAATGTAACTTTGTAGGTAGCGAAAACATGTCGTCAGCTGAAGCAAGCTGTTAAAATCAATCGAGGGAGAAATTTTACTGGTGTTGTATGGTTTGGTAGGCTGTTAGATAAATAGTTGTAATTTTTTGTTGACTCCTGTTGCAGGATAGGCCTCTTGCCAGAGAAATATGGCAAAGAATCGATATCTGTGCTTGGATTGCAATTATACAGATTTTAGATCTTAATGACCATTAACATAATTTAAAATGTGTAGGCCGCACAATATAAATTCACCGTTAGTGAAAAAAATTCGTTCTATCATATATAGTTTTTAGGATTCATTTTAGACCCACAACTCGTTTTTTTTTAGATATTTTTGGCCCAGTATTCGGCTATGTCGGAAAAGAAGCCGTGAAAGACAGTGTCTGAGATGGGAGAAAGAAATTAAAAAGACCGCTGGTCCAAGGTGCAGACGAGTTGCTCAACACAGACCCCAGTGGAAACTGTTAGAGGAGTGCTATGCCAAGAGGCACACTAAAACAAGAGACACTATATAAATTACGAAGTTTTTGCTGTTTTTTTTTGCTGTATTTCTCTGATTTTTGAACAAAAGCCTTTTTATTTTATTTCGTTTATTCAATTTTGTACACATTTTATATTTTAAATATTTCTTTATAAAAACGAAACCATCAACGAATTTTGCATTATTATTAATATCTCGTCATGTTAATTGCAGCATCAGTAGCGTTTATTAAGTCTTCAAAAGTGCAGGCGTATTGGACTTTGGATACTCCAGTATTTTCAAGGAATATAAAGCTCATTTTGCATGATTGCGTTTGCAGTGGCGTACGTACGCAACTGATTGAGTGCTTTGTGTCATCTGTGTCTGCCGCAAAACAGTGAATTTACAGTAGGTAAATACCCTATGCTCTTAACTTGATTTTAAGTTTCACATCCCTGCCAAAAAACATCAACATCAAAACCTTCACTTCAGCCTTGAGAACTTGACAAACAAACACTTTTGAAAACGGATACATTTTATATTTGCAGTCTGTCGAGTAAGAATACACAGTTTCTATAGAAACTAACTAATGGATAATCCATTAGGAAGATGGGATGCTGCATCCGCTTTTATACTGATAAAATCATGATGTGAGATTAGTTACAGGGACAAATTCCACAATAGAATAGCTTTATTTCGATTGTATTGCGTATTGTCTTGGCACGGTGTCAGCTTTCTAAAACTTATGGTTTTACGTCGCGAGATTTTCCTAAAACATTGAAACAATGCCTATCTTTTTATCTTTTTAATAGGACAAATAAAAACTGTCCCTATAGGAAAACGCCTTTTTAATTCGAGGATGTAATATAGCGATGGGTCCTACGTATAAGGGCCAAACTAACAATTTGACGATTTTGACTTTTTTATGATAAACGCATCCTATCGATATGATTAATCGTGTGAGCTATTAAAAAAAAAAAAAAACTGCATGGAAACACGACTTTCTATTAAAGTATAACGGCATATGTAGCGTGAATTGAAACGTATAAGGTCCAAAGAGTAATTTGAGACTTATACGCGAGGACTTCCCGCGCGTTTGTTTATTGTTTGGGCCAATCGGCTAGTTTGACACTTATACGTCAGACGTATTTTGCTTGCGAGATTTTGGTCAGACAACTGCGCCGGCCAAAACCGAAACAGGATTATGTTTTTCATGTATCTTTATGCAGCTAAACAGTTTAATTTGAATATAAAACACTCTTTTCTTGAGGTAGGCCATACTCAGAATGAAGGCGACTCCATACACGCCAACATTGAACGAGCTTCAAAATATAAAAATATTTACACAGCCTCTGAATGGAGCTCATTGATTCGATGGGCAAAATCAAAATAAAGTCCTTATACCGTCATAGACGTACCTCAAAATATGATTTATAACTTCAAAAAGATGCAGACAAATACGCAGTTTAATTGGACTAAAAACTCGGAAGGACAAAAAATCCTTTGGTCTAAAATAAAACAAATTTGTGTAAGCCGAGATGAATCATACGTTTTGTACTATAAATATGATTTGGGTGAAGATGGTATTGAAAATTATATTAAAATCTTAGATCAGTCAGTCAGTGTGCGAACAAAAAGACGAATTGCCGATATACCAACAGATATTCCTCTGCAACTATGTTACAATCAACTATTACCGATACAACCTTCTAAGAAGATAGACTTGCTGGATTTATGTCGAAAAAATATCATCCCACCTGTATACCACAGTTATTATGAGAATTTAGTAACATCTAAAGACATTGTGACTACGAATGATAGCGAAAATGAAGACAATCATTAATTTTTACTTATTAATGAGTAAGGCTGATTTTGGACATTTTACTACTTGATTGTACTATTGAGATTTTTATTTTTGTTTACGCCAGTAAGGATTTTATTTTTGTTAAGTTTTTTTGTGATTTTATTGAGAAAATAATAATGTGAAATACATTTATTTTTATAAGCTTATTACGTGATTTTGTTAATCAAACTAAGATATTAAGTGATTTTTTTGTTAATTATTCTTAGGTAGATAATGCCAAAAAACCATTGAATACGGGTCCATAATTGTAGTTTAAAGAAACTTAAATTTTTGTTTCAATAAATGATTAAAACTATTGTGATTTTTGTCTATTTTTATATTACCTAACTGAAAACACAGTTAGTAGGTTAGCAGATTCTAAAACGTATAAGTGTCAATGTGATTTAATTATCGAAATACCCAAATGGCTTTTATTATAATTAATTAATTATCAACTGTTTCAGTCCTTAATTGATTTCATGAGCAAAAATATTTAAAAATACTTATGCAACTTGGCATAATACACGTATATTGGCCAATTTGACACATTGGCCCTTTTATGGTGTTTTAAAATAGGTACAAATAATTTTAACAAAAACTAACGTAAAAGGGCCAATATGCAGTAAAAAAAAACTGTTTAATATATATATAATGGTGTAGTATATATAAGTAGGACAATTGTCTTAGTAAACAAGCAAAGTTTCATAAATTTCGGCTTTATCAATCTTAAGTTACAGCAATTTAAAACTTTGAAAGCCTCTCCTGTAAAGTTGTCATTTTGCATTTTGGCCCTTATACGTAGGACCCATCGATAGATATCATTCTGCAGAAGGTATACAATTTGAAAAACCATCAAGGATAACATTTTTAGAAGAATGCAGATATTATTGTAATGTTTGTGATCTCTGAAAGAAAAGGGAGTGAGTGACATTGGTTGACAGGAGACAATGGAAGAAGAAAACATGCTCAGACCACAAGTAATGAAGGATCAAGAGAAGACGCAAGTAATGCTCTGAAAACCAAATGTATTTGCTTTCAACAACTCCTGCAAAAGACTGAAAATCAGCAAACGCTAATGTTTTTGTAATCTATTCTCTAATCTTCTAACAGATTTCCAAATTTCAATAAATAAGAAAGCTTTTATTAATTCCTTACAAAGGTTTCAAATTTTATATTTTTTTTTTAAAACATTAGTTTTAATTATTTTAGTAAAAAAGTGAATAAAAGATTAATATAATATGTTAGAGTTATGTGCTAGTATTTACGTCTATTTATATCTTGCCTAAGGCGATAAAAGCCTCCTCCAATTGTCGCGAAGTCTAGATGTCCTTTAAGACCATAGCTGTATTATAATAAATGAACATTGAAGGCTGTCAGAAAACCAATAACCCATTGCTGCAGCCGGAGGTCAAATCCAGGACCGGCTCAACAGTTACCCACACAAAAATTATGCAAGTATACCATAACGGAAAAGCCCCGTAACCTTATCACTTATCACCGACATACTGTCAAAGGCAACCTCAAACTATATGTCAAGACGTAATGTGTCGTTATCAGCAACATTTTCTTATCATTTTTGTCTTGTACCAACGAGTTTTACGTGTTTTTAAGTAGCGTACATTTAGCTTCGGAAATGCATAATGTTTTGTTAAAGAGGTGGAAGTCGGATATCGGTTTGAAATGACTATTATTGTTGATATCTTTTGGCGGTAATATTTTTAAGTTTTATGGTCTGTGAATTGTGTGATAGTGGAGTATTTTATGCAGCACTGAAACTATCATGTTATGTACACAGAAGGAAGTTTTTCGAATCAAAATATTTTATTTCAAATAAACCTTAGAGGTACTTTTGAATTGTCAAAAAAAAAAAATATGAATCTAGTTGCAAATTCGCAAGCGTCAGTAGATCTCAATGGAGAAGAATTTGTAAAAAAACTCTACGGACACTCTTTTCCATCAGTTTCAATTACATGTTTTTGGTTACATCATTGAAATGATAATGATTTACAAGTAAGTATCTAAATACCACCTCCGGGAAAGTAACAGTTTGTTACACTTCATGTACTGCCGACTCTAAACGTGAAATAAGGGGACTTCCTTTTGATAATTCGATTTAAAATAAAATTAACTTGTTATGTAATGAATTTATGTTTCATTGTTTTAGATTTTGTGGATGATTTTATTATTTCAAAACGTTAAATGTAAATAAAATGTATTTAGGAATCTAAACCCAATAACAAAACAACACACAAAAATAAACGAAAAACCAGAAATAAAATTAAAACACAACGTTCTAAATTCAAACTTCAAAAACGAGCCAAAAACATTCCACGTTGTCTATGTAGGTCAACTTTAATAAAGGCAAAGGCGTTTGAACATACTTCTTAGATCTTTTTGCAGTGCATTGGAACGAGGTTATAATAAAATTTTCCGATGTCCGGGGAAATCTGCAACTTAATTGCTGGCTCCGGGCATTCTGTCCATCCTGGCTTTATATCAATCTGTTTTTATTAAAAAATTGAAAGATTAACTCAAATGATTCTTAGTTTGTAGCACGATAGTTTTAAAAGAATGGTGCTTAGACAGCTATAGACAGTTTTGAAATTAAAAAATATAATGTCAGATACATCCATAAAGATGGAACAGACCGTTGTTGGTATATACAGTAATGACTTTAAAACAAAATAATCAAACCGACTTCCAAAACAAAACACTGCAAAGCGAAAAATAACTTTCTTTTGCGAAGTCGGTGTCTTTGTTACCTATTGTTTTCTGTTTTTCGACACCGACTTCGGAAAAGAAAGTTATTTTTCACTTTGTAGTGTTTTGTTTAGGAAGTCGGTTTGATTTTTTTGTTAAAAAGTTTTTTATTTATCTCTTTTTTGTTTTGGTAGGTACCTCCAAATACCATGAAAATCATTTATAACCAAAGTAAATTTCATGACGATTCCAATAAGCCCAAACACGACTAGGATCCATTATTTTATTTAGGAGTTCCAGTGCCTGCCTTCCGGCTTCATCATCAGATCAGCTCGATATTACCATTTTCATCAGAACCATTTATTTATTTGCTTCATCATAGTCGATTGGCTATTCAATATACCTTATACCCGTGGCATACTTAGCATTAAGGAGTTCCAGTGGCCATCTGTGGTCTTCTTCATCAATTCCATTTCACCAAATGACACTTTCTGAGTGTAAATGATTGCATTGTAGATAAAAATACCAAAATCGCTATATGTTTGCCTATAGTATTTGAGGAGTTCTCTCGATTTCTCTAGGCTGTCATCATCAGATCCTGATCCGTGTTTCCTTATCACGGTACCACCCTTGGAGTATCTTTTTTCCATCAAAAAAAGAATCATCAAAATCGGTTAATAAACGACGAAGTTATCCCCGAACACACATATAATATATATGTTACGGCTGATACCCGAAGTGCGGCTACACCTAGTATTAGCCGGAGCTTAGGGCACCCCGACACGGACAGGTTAGGTTCGAACGAGTTGAGTTCGCTCGCTTTGCTCGCTCACTTCAGCTCCCGTCATCTCGTTCGTGTTAGGTTACTTTAGACCCTGCGGACGGAAATAGGAGCCCCGCGCAGCGGGGCTCCGTCGCGTGGCTACACCTAGTTCTAACCGGCTAAAACTAGGTGTAGCCGCACTAATACTAGGTGTAGCCGCACTTCGGGTATTAGCCGTAACATATATATACGGTCGAATTGAGAAACCGCCTTCTTTTTGGGAAGTCGGTTAAAAAACAAAATCTAAGAACTTCTAAGATCATTTCCCTAGATCAGTATTACGAGTAGGTACAAAATTCTTTCAGCATTCTTGAAAGAATTGTTTACCTAATACTGATATTTGTCTTCCTATCTACGTATAGATTATATCGAGCGAGATTGACAGGTTTAAAAACTTTCTGTCTATTTGATCCAGAATTTCAGCTGCTGATTATTCAGTTACATCAACATCATTGTGATTACAAAGATAGACTTCTATATACGTACGTTGCCTTCATCAAATTGAATCATCATCCTAGCCTAGCCTTTTCCCAATTATTGTTGGGATCGGCATCCAGTCTTACCGGATCAAATTGAATATTGGCACAATTTTGATAAGACTAATTTATAATGACAAAATGTTTCAAACATATTTACGCAAAGGCTTGGAACAATTAAAAAAAAAACAAAGTTACAAACTTGTTTCATTTAACCGAAAACATCTTCACAAATTGCGGACAACAAAGCCAATGACCTCTAAAAGCCTTAAAAAACAAATCCGTTTTAATCAAAGCCATCCGTAACTAATTCAAGAAGTTAAAAGTTTAGCGATAAAAATATATCGCCAAAGTACCCGGGCAGACCATTATTTTAAGTAAATAATTAACACAACTTCTTAATTTGCAGTCAATAAAAACAGAAGTTTGTAAACTTAAACAATAAGGGTAAGCTAGGCGGTGACAGAAGATGAATTATTGCCAACTTCGGTGACATATTTAGGTACCGCTTTTAGTACAATAAACCCTACATTCTTTATTTATTTATCTGTAACTTTAAGGGGAACCGTGTAACTCAAATAAAACACTGTAATATACTTACTCAGCATAACTAATATTATAACCGCGAAAGTAACTCTGTTAGTCTGTCTGATAGTTATCTTTTCACGCCTCGGTGGGTGAAAGAATTTGGATAAATCTTGACACACGGGTAGACCATAGACTTTAATTTGTATCTCGCTAAAACAAAAATACTAAGGCATGGTAAGTCAGCCGTGGCTATATCAACATTTCCAGCAATGTTAAACAAATTATAATTGGTTTTTTATTCATTCATTTGTAGAAACCAATACTTCAAGCCCTGCCTAAGTTATCAAACCATAATCCGATATTTTGTGTGATATAGAAATGTAAGCACATAATGCAGCCAGGGCATGCGTAGCCGACAGTATTTTAAGTTATATTTTATGAAAGACTGTACTATTTATTGTGTTTGCCTATCCTTATTTGTAATTTCCTCTGTGACAAATAATACTTTTTAAGCATTTTTCGTAATTCTGAGATAAACAGAACTTCATTTATATTTTTTGTATTTTAAATTTTCACCGTGATGAATAAATACAAACATATATCAACATACATCTAATTAAATGAACCCACACAGGATACTTGAAGATGAATGCAAGATGAACTATATAGTATGTAGGATAAAAGTGCGAGAGGCATGAGAGAGGAATAGTATGAAAAAAGTTTGCAAAGAATAGGCACCAATTTCGTCGATGGGGATTAGAGTTAAGAAAAAAAAACTCTACCTTTGTTTTCCTTTTTTCATTTATAGTTGTCAAATTTGTACACTAGGCCTCTGTTGACAACGCAATTTTGAGCATCTTTTGAGGTTTCTAGTGCTTTTAAAGATAATGTATTATCAAAAAGGAAATCATAGAGGCACAGTATATATCTTTCTTTGTCAGTTTATGGAATATCTTTTAAATTAGTTCAATATTTGATTAATGACGAAATAGGCAAGAGCCGAACCTCGAATTATGACTTGTACTTAGGAATTCAGTCGGATGTCTGCGACCGCATTTCCTCTTAAGGGTTAAATCAGCATCGAATTTAAAACAAGAAGAATTACTGACTACTGCAAAATTTGTACGAAACAACAAGAATCATACACTAAATCCCAAACAAAGAAGGAGCACATAAATACGTAACAAATTTATCCGAGATACATCGGCAAACGATACTATTCAGAATGTAAATTGTACGTCTGTACCAGCTACATGCATCTTACAAATACGACTGTCATCGTTCCAGACACGTACGGGATAGTTCTACAGATTTACTAATAGCATTTACACATATTCTGCATATTAGAGTGATATTACACTTGTGAGGGATTCCCTCTGAATTGTGTACCGAGAGTCAATAGAGGGGGTGTTTTAAATGGGTGACAATCCTACTTAAAATCTACGTTCAACGTATCTTGGGTAGCCGGCCCGTTATGACCTTCATCTTCATTTCAGCTGGGCATAGGCCTCCCTGAACCGACTGATCCTGGACTTAGCTCATCACGTTGGATTTTGATACGGATGGATATAGTGAAAAATGTAGAAATAACGATAAAAGAAAAAGGTTTGTGTATATAATTTGTCCCGTGTGAAACCGGGGCGGGTCATCTGATATAGTTCTTAGCCATCTATTAAAGAAGAAAAACTTCTGCTGTCCCTTTTTTCAGCTGGTCTTTATCTGTACCTACCTATCAATGGCCGAAGTGCCCGCGTTATTTATTTGCTCCAAAAAACTTTGAGTGAATTGATTAAAAGTTGAAAGGCAGTTTATAAAGTTAGGCCGGCAATTTTTCTAAATCGCTTCTCCCATAAATTACACCATTATTATAGTATAGGGGACTTGCTTTTCTCATGCGATTAGGTTCGTTGCTTTTTAATGTTATGGGAACGACGATATAGCAGATTAACATTCAAATAGTAAATATATAATAACCTGACCCAGAGTAATGAGTTACAAAAGAAGTAGATTATAGATCAATGCTGAAAGAAAACTATTTGTAACATGTAACCATAATCTTGATATGAAGTGAAAATGTGGACGTAAAGGTCCAGTCTCTGAAGTGAAACTCATCCATCGTGAATGAGAGAAATTGTCAAACGCGTTAGCTGTAGTGAATCCGTAATTGATTTAAAGCCCTACATGCCCTTTAGTGTTGTAAAACGGTAACTTTCTAAAGCATACTTCTTAGTAACGGTTAGGTTAAAAGGTTTGAAAAAAAAAAATTTTGTACATTTCTTGTACATTATTTCTTAAACATGATTTTTCGTATAACAAATAGTTTTGCTTTAAAAAAATAATTAGCAACACGATATTTTTCGCAACTTTTGGATATCTCCAAAATGACTTGGATGTTTAAAAAAAATTTAACACAGAAAAATTGATGGCTGGAATTTCTTCATAACTGAGATAGCATATGAAAATCAAATAATATTTTGCAAACAAAACTGTTCAAAAAGAGGTTCAATATTGATATTTTGGCATCGAGCGGCGCACGTCCAGTACTGCGTTTACATTTGGGCGTATATATCGCCTTAATGAACTTTCTATAGCAAATCGCGTCTTCGTTCACAAAAATAGTGTGAAGTACAAAATCAGAACAAGCAAATAAACATCATGAAAGAAATCTACAAGAGGACATAGTGTTATATTGATGTGTCACACATAGGAAAGTCTCAATCCATGTTG
This sequence comes from Orthosia gracilis, assembly GCA_947562075.1. Classification (NCBI taxonomy): domain Eukaryota; kingdom Metazoa; phylum Arthropoda; class Insecta; order Lepidoptera; family Noctuidae; genus Orthosia; species Orthosia gracilis. Next base: position 29,982,563 of record OX387274.1, on the reverse strand, counting down.
GTTATTGAATAAATCAGTCATGTCTCACCATAGTGACAATGACAACTGAATCGAGACCCCGGCCTCCTGCTACAGAACAAATTCCCTCACATATTGTGTTCAGTACTTCAATCACATATACAAAACAAGTTCAAGTAAGGAATCCTCTTCCAGATTGTGAGTCAATAAACAACAAACGTGTCTTAAAATCCAGAGGTTCTGTTTTAACTTATCGAGTATCTTGTTCCGAGAGCCTTGCTGTCCCTCATCATCTTTTCTACTTCGTTTTCCACACCACTTATCAAGTCGTTACGGTGAATCATTTACTGTTCCTGCTGTCTGCCTCTCGAATCATCTTCACTCCATACGGGATAGCCCTACATTAGAGATTTTCAGAAGAAGGAGTAAGGAACATTTCCTGTCTGCATGACGCATAAATATTTATGTGTTTTAGTTATTTATTATATAGTATGTAAAGGTTTATGCATTGTGTGTTGTACACGTATTTGTTTAATCTATTTAGTCAGTAAGAATTGACAGTATTCAAGTGTTCTGCTCTCAAAACGGTGAAGGAAAACATCGTAAGGAATTCGGCATGGCCTAGAAACAAAAATTCGAATACTTGTGACATCCACCAACCCGCAATGGGCCCGCATGGTGGTTTACGGCCCATTCCCTCTCACATAGGGAAGGCCTGTGTGCCAGCAGTGGGCACATTAAAAAGGCTGATGATGATGATGATGAAGTGTTTTTAAAGTTTTGTTGTGTGTTTTTGTAATTTTGTAAATTGCACAATAACACTGATGTTTGCTGTTAGAGAACCCAATTGTGGGTTAAGCTCGCCTTTGTACATAAGATATCCTTTTGCATTTGTTTATCTGTGTTTTGTGTACAATAAAGAATATGAATATGAGTATGCAGTAGGTAATTATTAGAAAGGACCACATCATCATTTACCATCAGGTGAGATAGTGGTCAAACGCGAGCCTTTCATTAATGAAAATGACAAGAAAAAAAGGTATTTTTATTTGTTCCTCTTTCTACAATTGCCGATGTCACTACATTTGTGACCCTTGTGACCTCAGGGCCTTGAATTTTGCTTAGCTTCTACGGCAAATGGTCAGTGAATGTTCTTGCCAGTTTCATCTGTACTGCTGAATCACAGCATTATAAAGAGTGTTGAAAAGGGGTTAGGGACGTTTTGTTCAGGATTTGTTTTCCGTGAAAAAGGTTTTCGCTAGTGACCATACTTAAGTAGGTACTAGGTGCACAATAGGTAGTTAGCCCATAGCAATCTTACTATACTCCATTTGTTTAGGTAGTTAACTAAATGTAAACAATCTTGATATGTCTTTTTATATAAAATAAATCGTATAAAAGACCAACAAATATTACTTAAATTTAGTTACTTACCTAACATCGGTTTAAGTAAATACCTAATTGTAAACATTTTTAGATTCAATTTTTAGACATTTTTTTAGATAAAAGACATGTTAAGATTGTTTACATTTAGTTAACTACCTAAACAAATGGAGTATAACTGCTACTAAGGAACTGACTTGATACAAGTACATACTTAATTTAATTTTGTTTTCTAAACAATGTTTTTATTTTAAAACGAGCCAGTTGCGAGTCGGACGCGCGCACCTAGGGTTCCGTACAAACAGCTACATTGACCAAAATAATTAATTAACAATAAAAGCAACAAATATTGCTCTAACGAAAATATTTGTTTTTACATTTCCAAGTATATTTTTTTTAATAAATCAAATATTACTCGTAAACTTGTAAAGCCTACTTAGCTGTGATGGTTTTCCTTTTAATTTTGTCATATATACTACTGCCGTGATTTTTTCTCATATCCGAAAGCAAACATTTAACTGGCAGCCCCCCGCTGGACACTTGCCTCTAACAGAAATTTGCAATTTAAAGCTTAATTTTACGGAAACGGATCCCTTCATCGAAAAAAGTAAAGTGAAACTAAATAAAGCTTGTAAAAGATTTTTTTGGTATTAAACGAATCAGGAAATCAATTAAAGTTGCCTAGTGTGTGACGTTGCAAAATGACGTCTTATGCAACATCTACTGGAGTATCTGGAAGCAACTCTAGTGCTCCGAAGTTTCACAGAGATGGCGTTTTTTCTAGATTGGGTTATGCATAATTATATTTCTATGTTAATTAAGCATACAAAATCAATTGACAAACAGATATAAATTCCCAAAATTTTATAGTTAAACAATAACACATAATTTTTAATATAATAATGTCAAGTCATGTGCGTGTTTTCATGTAAAGGCGGATACAGACATTGAGAGGCATGCGCAGCGCACGGCGCTCATCGCATGGTTCGCAATGTGTGGACGTTCATATTCGTGGTGAGGCATGTGCTACGACAAATCAATTTAAAGCAAAAGGCGTGCGTTGCGGCCAAAGGGCGTGCGTTGCGAGGCGTGCGCAGCTCATGCCTCGCAATTTATCCGCCTGTATCAGCCTTTATGTCATGTGATTTGCAAATTCTATTTTTGTCTGTGGTTGGATCTTTTTCGAAGGTCGATAGAGAAAGGTTCTTTTTAGGGTTCCGTACCCAAAGGGTAAACACGGGACCCTTTAATTAAGACTCCGATGTCCGTCTATCTGTCTGTCGGTCACCAGGCTGTATCTCATGAACCGTGGTAGGTAGACAGTTGAAGTTTTCAGAGATGATTTATTTCTGTTGCCGCTATAACAACACATACTAAAAACAGAATAAAATAAATAATTAAGTGAGGCTCCCCATACAACAAACGTGATTTTCTTGCCATTTTTTTGCGATATTGGTACGGAACCCTTCGTGCGCGAGTCCGATTCGCACCTGGTCGGTTTTTTTGATCCTGCGACTGTTGGGGGAATAGAGGATTCTGCCCGACCCTGTTGATATCCTGACGCGTGCTGGCATTGTGGCCATCGTTTGGAAGGCAGCCTCCTCGCACACGAGGTTTAGGAAAGGTGCTAAACCTCGTGTGCGAGGAGGCTGCGGGTTTCAGGTAACAATAGCGTCGCCGTTTTCATTTACAGAGTTTGCCCGTAGGCCGCATGTTCGTGTAAATTACAGGGGTCTTCTCTGTAGTTTGATGCCAAGGGTCCTTTGTTCCGCCAACTGCGTTTCCAACCGCGATTGCAACTGCGTTTCCAACTGCGATTGAGAGTTATGTAAACTGAGTGTTAACCACGTTAAGTGTAGTACCATAACTTTGAGAGAGTGATACCATGTGACCGTAGTTCTGCTGAACTTTTTGATAAGGTCACTTCAGTGTAATAAGACTAGTTGTGTTGTCTTGGGTGTGTCTCTGGGTGCTTTGCCTAAGAGTTATAATTCTTTTATGAGCACAACCATAAAAAATCTGTAAATATTCGATTTAGCTAGGAATTACTAAGCGTTCATCTCACGAACCCATCTCACAGGCGTCTCGGAGCTTGTTGTATTTATTGTCTCATCTCTGGTGTTCCCCTAACACCTTGTGACGGAGAACTCTAACCCACCCCGGGTTAGAGTAAATGCCTATTTGATAAAGATTAGGAAAGATCTAGATGTTAAGTGGCTTGCCACATTTTAGGTATGTGTACCTGTATGATTGATTATAACAATAAACCTTTTATTGTGTTATGAAGTATTTGTTTAATTGGATCTTTCCTTAGTAAAACATACCCTATACAATTACTATAGGCACGGTTGATCTGTAAAACAGTTACCGGGCTTAAAGTGATCAAGTGAGCATCGTTTACAACAGTTTATTACTTTACAATAAAATTTATTGGAGCAAGCTCATTAATTTTTACCAATTATAAGGTATAAATATTTAATAAAAGGTTTATAGCGGATAATAAAATCAGTATTTAATTAAAACTGTATTCCTTAAGAAAATATTAAAACAAGCTAAAGATTGCATTCCATAACTTTAAAATAAGAACAAAAAAAGTTAAAGTGGTTTATGTAATATAGTAATAACTAAAACAGCTCAAAAAAGTCTATATCTATATAAAATAAAGTCGCTTTTTTTGTCTGTCTGAGAGGGTACTTTTTTATCTAAACTATGTACCTGGTTTTGATGCGGTTGGCCCTTATATTTATAAGATAATTTATTTCGTAAGGTATTTGTCATTTAATCGCAGTTTCAAAGATACTAAAGTCTTTCAAAGAATTTCGAATGACAGCCGGGACCAACCGGCTTACCGTTGTTGGAAGCCATAAAGTCTGATACCAGTCTTGTCAATGGGTATTGGCAATGTATTACCCAGTTACTGGGTTGTGGACATCACATAGGCAGTCGCTCCATTTTAAATACTAATACTTTCTTGAATCTGGTTACACTGGATGCCAACAGAAGATAATGAGGGCTTCCGTTTTGTTCTCAACAGTTGGCGCCACTGGCGAGTAAGGTCCTTAAATATAGCTGTTAAACGTTGTTAATACGCGCATGGATACAACGTTTGGATTAAAATTATTTCTAATACCGTAGAAGTGCTATTCAATATAACATCGAGTATGCAGCAGTTTTACGCAGTCTCTTTTTTTCGAATAAAAGAAGGATGCAATTTTTCGAAACATAAAAATCTATTAAAGCAGTGGTTGATAATACAAACACTTTATCTCAATCTGACATATTATTTGGAGAATATTCACAATAATAAAAAAGTAATAAATAAACTCACGCTAAAAGTAAAAAAAAACTATGAAATTTGACGTCTTGCAGACCTCCCACTACACTAGCGCTCCTAGCGGCAAATTCAACCGTGATAACCATTGGAAAAATGTTAAGCAGTTTTTTTATTAAATCGTAAAATGCCTAGTAATTTATTTAGTTATCGACAGATATTAATCCGTCACAGTCTTTCCTATTTCGTGTACAAAAGCAATCTCCAATCATTGGAAATTGGTCGTAAAATATATCATTCAAATGTGTCATAACTTTTGCCAAAACATAAACAAGTCGTTACGTAGGCGTATAAGTTAGCGTTTCTACATATTTGGTCACAGACATTGACCGTATGGTTGGCTCAGTAATATTTTAATTAGGTTCATCATAAGATTAGATTATGTAAACGAGAACATTTTTGGCAGATTTGTCGTCTAGGTCATCTTGAATATTTCTTCATAAGCGGTTTATGGCAGCGGCAAACTTCGGTATATGTTAAGGAGGTGACAAAACTTGCTCATAGGTAGAATCTTAGCCTTGTCCTCCAACTCGACTCCACTTCGAGTCAGTAATATTATTTATTACAGTAATAGAGGTTTTTCTCCTTTGTCGTGGTGACTGAGTTGATCGGAGGTCCTTTAAACTTAGGTACTTGGAATAAGGGCCTTAAAGATTGGTATTATTTTTATTTGAAACTAGCTGTTCCCTGCGGATTCGCTCCCGTGGACCACCCCACAAGAACCGTTTTTGGGATTAAAAAATAGCCTATGTCACTTAGGAATAATGTAATTTCTTATGGTTTTTTTAAATCGGTCCAGTAGTTTCGGAGCCTATTCGGTACAAACAAACAAAAAAATCTTTCCTCTTTGATAAAAATCTTTTTTTTTTATAAATGTAAAAGTTACTTGATCTGTCTGCTTGCTTGACATCAGCTGAACGAATGCCGATGAAACTTAGCACACTGTAAGACCATGTCCTAGATTAGGTCATAGGATTTTCATTTTATCCCGGGCGTACCACCATCATGATCATTTCAGCCGAAAGACGTCCACTGCTGGACATCGGACTCCCCCAAGGCAAGCTCCGCTAAATTGACCAGTCCCATGCGTCTCGCATCCAGTGGATCCCCGCAACTCTCACCAGGTAATCGGTTCACCTAGTGGGAAGCCTTCCAACGCAACGTCTTCCGGTTCACGGTCACCATTCCAGAATTTTTCGGCCCCATTAGCCATCCATTCTGCGAAAAATGTCCTGCCCACTGCCACTTAAGTATGTTCCCTTGGACTAATTGCCGACTTTCATGCGGGTGATGTCACAGGCAGAACCTATTACAAACTATATGAACAAGGTATATGACAAGACACAATAAAAAATATGAACAGAGTCTGTATAGATTGTGTTCACAATAACAAAAGTTTTTTAAAAGAACAAAACAAAGTTAGCTTTGAACTGTATGCAAAAACTTTTTTATTTGTCCATAAAATGGGTTCGTCTGTAGTTTTTATTTTTAACACGCCATTGATAATATTAGTGGAAGATTTTATTTTAAATTTTTCATGTTAAGGTGGAACTTGAGTATCGAAAACATAATGTTGAAGAAAATTCAATCATAATTTATCTAAGAAATGGTTGAAATTCCCAAAGGATCACTGTACAAAAAATCGAATGGCAAAAACGAAGGTAAATTGTCTAGTGTAATATAAAGATTTGCCCACTTTATACTCTTTCGCTTTACAAAATATGCAAGACTCTGTGTATAATTCACAGCATAATAGCCTACAACGTACACTTATTATTTCTCACACTGTGAAGTTTAGTTAAAAATGTGTGTCAAGATATTTACCAATATCTCACCCGTTAGTAAGCTATTGCGAGAGTGTTCCAACGTCGACCACATTGTCGACGATGGAACACGCTTGCCTAGAAGTAGCCTATTCACTCTCGACTTAAAAATCCCCAAACAAACTCTGGCGAAGTTTAAATTTGCTACTCTTTTGTATGCAAGCATCATATTCAACGTTTGGTTGAAAAACTCCCAGCTCATTTTTTTTGCTTTCTTTGCTGTAGTCATTTTCGTTAAAACCTTCTAGTTATGGTTCACTGCCAACATCTTGCCCAACCTAGCAGGTAATATGATAACGTTATCTCTACTTTACACCTAGTTTACCTCCTGGGGTTGACGTGGCATCGATAGTTTCTAAATCCTTGGAAACTTTACTATCTTTCTTACACTTAACTACTTTTATACTTGCCATTTTTAATCTCCAAGCTTGAAAGAAAAGATATGAGTTTGCATTGTTGTGTTGTGTGTTGTTTGAGTTGTCCTTGGAACCTATAACTACATGACTAAACTTATGGGTTTTATTCTATTTACACTTACGTGGAGGTATACGTGTAAACTTTAGCAAATTATAACTGCCTAGGCTAACCCAGCCGGATTCACTTTTCAATGATATAGCTCTATCATTGAAAAATGAATGATATAGCTCTCAAAAATGTATTCCTCTACAATCAGCATCTTCCTGCCTTTGTCCTATATTACCTACTTGGGTTCGGGTCAAAGCGTTTACTTCTTCCATTACTGAATTCCATTCCTGTCCTGTCAAGTCCTGCCAAGAATTCCGGAAGACGCAGTGTTAGAAGGCCTCCGTCTAGGTGGAGCAATTACCTGGTCACGGCTGTGGGAATCCGGCGGATGCGAAACGTACAGGACTGATCATTGTGGCGACGCTTGGGGAAGGCTTATATCCAGCAGTGAACGTCTTTCGGCTGAGATGATGATGATGATGATGACGTCCTGTCAACGGGTATGTTATCACTGACGCTGCAACTTGTTTTCAGCAGGTATAAGACTATCTGGCTTCAGACAACCTGTAAGGACTGTGAAACATCTAACTGCCAGACAGGATCAACTGCAAAATAATGCTTTTCAAGGCACGGAAAAATCTCTGTATATTAAGATTGTCACTTATTCACGGACCGATCTCGGCAATTATTACCTTACCTTGAAGATCGACCCGTGCGGCCGTATTATTTGAATAAACAAGAAATAATTTAAAGTTCGGACTTTTCTTCAAAATGAATAAAACTAGTTTCTGTTTATTATATGTTTTGTTCTTGCCATTGTTGGTCGCTTACCAACAATGGTAAGACACTTTATTAATTTACTTTGTCGTCTCTTTTGTTTTCGTTAGCCGCAACCAATTGTCAAGTTAGGTCTAAATAAATTCAATTAGGTTACCGACCTATTTCGTTTGTTGGTTTGGTGAGGATCGGACCAATTACTAAAGGATTCTCATTATTTTTTCTTTCTTTGTTGTTGACGCAGATTTGATGGTGTTTTTTGAACTTAAGATTAATTCTATTTGGTGGGTCTGTATGAGTCTTGGTCTGGTTTACTTCTATGGGGTATTGTCACCTTTGTGAATCGGTGTTTGTACTTAAGTGCCATCACCTCAGTAAAATATGAATACAAATACTATTGGGTCCTTAGGCAAGTCTCTTTATTTCAAGACTAGTGTTTGCCAATAATTTCACTCCCATAAGTTATCCCCTAGCACTTGAAACCGCATCTTTCCATCAGTGTAAGAATTTCCATAATCGTTGAAACAATAACAAAATTTCTTACTGCTGAACGTACTTCCAGAGATATCTACGACTGAAGCTTTGGTTCTCGTTAAATAATTTTTGATTGATCCGATAACAAACAGCAGATGCAAGCAAAATCAAAATCTCGAAACACCATCTCGAAAGTTAGTTCCAGCTCAGAAGATTCGCGTTCACTATTCTAATAACTCCAACTAATGAGGCGTCAAAGAGCAAGATAAATTCACTCAATGGGTTAAATTCAACCCAGTTTTAACCAAGTTCCTCCCAGATGACATGGAATGACAGATATTAAGTGTCTTACAAGTTTAAATTACTTTTTAAATTCGCTAAGTTGGGAATTTTGAGTTGGACAGTTACAAGGATAAATTCTATCGGCATTCATTTTTGTTCATTTTTTATCTACTTTTTAAGGTCTTTTTGTACTCTAGATAGCGTTTTTTGTGAGCAGAAAAGAGAGCTGTCTTACGGAAGAGAAGTTCGTATCTGCTCGCCAAATTTCGTGGCAGTGGCTACAGCCTGCTGAGGGTGATATCTGACAGGCTTGATGAGAGCCCATAACGGCATATCTTATCAAAACAACACTGTCTGTCGTAGTGTATAAGTACTTAAATAGTAAGTAGATCATAAGTCACAACTAACATCGTAACGCCTTTGTACCCGTATTATTGAGTTTTTCTTTTATAAGAGATGTGTAACTTTTATGGTGTATATTCTATTCTATTCTTTACTAGATTATAAAAAAAAAATATAATAAATAAATAAATCGTTTATTTTGAAAAATATATATTTTTTTAATTACAATCCCACCAAACTGCGAGGCAGTTTATCGGCGTGATAAGCGCTCGTATAACAATTGGTTTATACTTAAATATGAAATATAGGTATACAAACAACACAATTCAGTGGCAACGTGGGCTACCGCCGCACATTCGCTGGCGCGGTGGCGGCGCCAGCTCGCACTGCCGCCTAGGTGCGGATATATGGATAATTATAGGCATAACAAACTCACAACAACACAACACACGTGCGCGCGTCAGCGATGTGACAGTGCTGATGCACTATCACAGGCAACGGCCTCCTCATCAAGCAAAACATCTATAAGTCTTCTTTTATACTAACGTAGTTCATAAGATACGAAGTAACACGAGTGGGTTTTAGTCAATAAAAGTCTGACGCGCCCTACCGCTTCACCCAGAGCGAGAGAAGTTGATGAATGAAGTTGGATGATATACCACCCGAAAAAAAAAAATGTCATAAGATACATTGTCACTAACATGTATAGTAAGTACTAACATAAGTTATATTTTAATATTCTTTTATTGTCAGTGTGGTCCATTTTTACAATCTCGGACAGATCACATTTTTAACTGCAAGTTCTGCCCACTATCATCATTCATCACCAACCCGACTTCGGCCACTTCGGTCTTTATTTTCTTATGCCAATCCCTAAGTACCTTTGTAGTCCTAGCTACAAACCTATGTTCACTAACTGCTGATATGACTAGAAGGTGATGAAAATAACGTAACCATTAGTTTTAGATTTGGCCCCAGTACATGGCCACACGTTAAAACCGTCAGTAGCGTTTGTTAAATGTTCAGGAGCATCCTACATGTAACGAAAGCCAACCCTTAGCAATAAAATCACAAGTTTTCTTTTAAACAAACGACCTTTCCGAGGAGCACATTCTAAAAATAGCACTATTTCTAATTCCTTATTTTCTCTATATTTTCAACAAAAAATATAACCTTGCAACGCTTCTCGCGTTCCTGATCAACTTACAAAGTCTAACAAAAACTGGAAATCCCGACACTACTCGACCCGAAATCCGATACAAATTCTGTGTTAGGCGAGTAAACTAGGAATAAGTTACTTGAGATATCTTCCTACTGAGTTCATAAAGTTACTCGAGTTATTTTTGCTAGGAATAATAACGTTGGCACATTGTGTGGCTACATATGTACGAACTTCGAGATTTATTGGAGGGAAACAGACTGTAATATTTTTGAATGGCCTATCCAACAACCCACACTATGGGAGAGACGAAAAAAAACATCCCCTCTTTACGAGCTAAATAAAACATTTTTTATGATTTTATTTTACCATTTTGTCGGCGTGATCCATGCTAAATTATAGCTTTCTAGTACTAAGAGTCTATGACCTAAGCTGCGGATGGACGGACAGACGGACATGGCCAAACTATAAGGGTTGTTGACTACGGAACCCTAAAACTGATAAATCGTACTACATAATATAATTAAGTGAAGAAATGTCCCATTTAAAGTATAACATACAAGAATATTCACATAAATATACGTCCCTTAGCTCGCAAACTAAATTAAAGATACTTGTGACTTTGGTGTTCTTGCAGTTGGTAAATAAGTCATAAAGTGATATAGAAACATATTATGGCAACAAGATTATTTTATTAATGATAAATTCAATACAACTTATCAAATTAAAGATTAAAAATTACTTACTTGTTTGATTACTTGTTTAAAGATCGCGAACGCCTAGTTGACACTTCGCGTGACCCAAGGGCTGGCTTTTACTTTGGTCAGAGGATTAGCATTGCCATAAAACGTGGCAATGCTGCCAGTCTTTTAAGCACAATACCAGTGGACAACGATGGGGAGGGATCTTTGAACGCCATATTTTAGACTAGCTGTCCCACGCGGCTTCGTTCCCGTCAACTGGCAACCAACCCTACCCTACCTACCCTACATACATAAATGTAACATGTGCAACGAAAGCTCTCAAAAAGCAATATTTTTTCCCGTTTTTGCAACATTTTTCATTTATGTACCGCTCCTATTGGCCGTAGCGTGATGTTATAACCTTCCTCGATAAATGGACTATCCAACACAAAAAATATTTTTCAATTCCAACCAGTAGTTCCTCAGATTAGCGCGTTCAAACAAACAAACTCTTCAGCTTTATAATATTAGTATAGATTATTTTTAAGATTATTTGCGTAGTTAGTTAGCAGTTCTTGATTTAAGTGTATTTGTATATGTATAGTTATAATATTTTATAAACTGTTTATATTTTTGATCAAAGAAAAATAATTTGCTTATCAAAACCTCTAAACTTAAGTAGATATTTGTTAATATTTTCAAGTCCACCACTCAAAAACATCAACATCATCAAAGTGAATGAATAAAATAAACAGTGTATGTTTTGACAATTTTGATGTCTCATATGTTTGCGTCCGTGTTATTCTACCGAAGCAAGTTACGACTCCACGCGAGTGTTCATACAGCTGTGTTTTAAATATTTTGCGTACAGTACTAATAACTGCGTTACATCTGCACTGTCTTTGTTTATTTTACCTTTAAACTTGCTCACCGTTTTGTCAATCCTTAGACCGCTTTCCGGCAAGAGAAGAGCGATATTTTAGAAAACTAGATAATAAGGTTGATTGATATTCATAGTTTAAACCTTATTTTAAGAAAATAATGCTGGCCTTAGTAATAAAAAATTAATAAAAACTTTTCAACAAAAAAAAAACCGACTTCCAAAAAAAAAAACACTAAAAAGTGAAAAATAACTTTCTTATCCGAAATTGGTGTCTTTGGTACCTACTGTTTTCCGTGTTTCGACAAGTCGGTTTGTTTTTTTTGATAACATTTTATTTTATTTATTTCTTTTTAGTTTTGATAGGTACCTCCCATTGCCATAAAAATCATATATAGCCAAAGTATATCTCATGGCGATTCCAATAAGCCCAAACACGACTAGGATACATTGTTTTATTTCGGAGTTCCAGTACCTACCTGCCGGCTTCATCATCAGTTCGATGGTACCATTTTCATCAGTACTATTTATTTATAAGTATTTCGTTTAACTATTCGAGATATCGTAGACCCGTGATAAGCTTAGCATTAAGAAGTTCCATTGGCCATCTGTGGTCTGCTTCACCAGTTCCATTTCAGAAAATGTTACTTTCTGAGTGCAAATGATTGCATTGTTGATGAAAATGCCAAAATCGCTATATGTATGGCTATAATATTTGAGGAGTTCCCTCGATTTCTCCAATATCCCATCATCAGATCCTGACCTGATGACTATGGGACCAAATGGGAAGTATACCCCTTGAAACAAAAAAAGAAATTTCCAAATCGGTCCAGGCTTCTTTGAGTAATCGGTGTACATACATAAAAAAATTCCAATCGAATTGATAACCTCCTTTTTGGGAAGACGGTTAAAAACCCGACTGCTTAAGATGCGGACTAAAAATACGTAAATAAGGAGAAAATCATGCTGTGCAGTCGGAGGATATATATTCGCAAGCTGGCTAACCAAAACCAGATGTATCCTCCGACTGCACACCATGATTATCTTCTTGTTTACATCTTTTCAGTTTCCTCGCAAGGTTAAGACGAATCGATTGACGTAAGAATCATCAAAATCGGCCAACGTGTTTGATCTCTAGAACGCCACAAAGGAACAAACATACATATACCTACATTGATTGTTAAATACATTACAATCCTTCGTCAGCCGGGTAAAAAGCTTAAATTGGAAATCTCCGTTTGATATTTTCATTTTTACCTTTATTCCTAGCCACACAGCTAGTATCGCTGCTTATTTTAAAAGGCCATTTTAAAACTAAGACAATTATAATATCGGAATACACTGGGGAATGGGGATAGACTAATAAATATCTGCATATCTTATGAACACTCTTTTCTCATTGTTCTTTCTGTTTTAACATCATAATATACTTCTGTCAAAGTCCAAGAAAGAAAGAAAAGAAAGAATAATTGTTTATTTGCGCCAGGCACGACACATACCATAAAAATAACAAAAATCTTAAATACAATCATTACAAAGTATGCGTCACAACTACGCAAAACGGTAAGTAAAGCCAACCTCATTTCCTTGCACCAACATGCCCCTGGTACCAGTAAAACATGAATTCACATGAATTAAAAATATCATTGCACTACCTATAAAAAAAAACCTAACATAGTGAAACTTCTCCAGTTCTTCGTAATTTTCAGGAAATAGATCCATTAGTTCCGTCCTATATTCCGGAGCTGTACTAAATCTGTTGTTCTGTATGCTAATTATAATTTCGCTGAAGTCTTTTCTACAATGGCAATTCTACTTTTACTTCAATTATTTTCGCTTTCAAACTTTGATTGGCATTTAAAGTTGTCGCTTGTTTCTTTCGTATTGACTAACTTCGGATGATTGCATTGTTTTGATTTGCCGGTTTTCTGTGCGATTTAAATTATTACAATTAATTTGTCTCATTATTTCCAATCAGATTTTCAGCAATTTGATTTCCACAGGAGCCGTGTATTTTATATTTATAAATTATTTATTTTCAGCTTGAATTGTCCCACTACAGGGCAAATGCCTTTCTTTCTGCCTTCCATTTTGTCCGGGTTTAGGCAAATGTAGACCAGGGGGGTGACCATAAGCTCTTAGAGTAAGTTTATTTTAATTATGGTCACCCCCTGAGGACTGAAGTGATACGGTATCATCGAAAGCAGGACGATAGCGATTGTCAAAAATTCAAAATTGTATGGGATTGACAAACGATTTCTGTAGGTGCAAATTCGTTTTTTTTTTTAAAAAAAAACAGACACAAAGTCGAACATAGAACCTCCTCCTTTTTGCAAAATTCGGTTAAAAAGCAACTAGGATAGGATTAGTAGGAAGTAGGATATTAACAGGAGTAAATCCTCTAAAGTTGCAATCGAAGCCACAGAAAACAGTTACCTAGTACCTATGCTAATTGAAGCCACAGAAAACCTATGCTAGTACCTATGCTAATAAAATCATACTAAAATTGTTTGCCAATTAAATTACCGCAAGTGAACCAAGGATCGTTTACACTATCAATTGCTAACAGTTCCATGGCCAGTAGTCAATACTTTATGGCTGGTATTCAAATGTAACTGGCTGTCTTTGAAGACATTCAAGTACTGACGAATGTGCTTAGGTAAATAGGAATAAAACTAATGTTAGTTAAGACACAGCCAGCGAGATTAATTGCCGAGCCATTGACTGTTATTATACATACATTCATAACAGGAGCCTTTTTCCCATAGGGGTAGACAGAAACTACAGAACGAATCCTTACATACTCCTTCAGCTTCATTTAGATTGAACATACCTAGATGTATTTATGATTTTTGTTGTTGTATCAACAGATGTACTATGCACCTCTGAAGAACATCTCCAATATGATCCGCGTATGTCCTTCAAGGACATCCCATCCAAGCGTTTCCACTAATTTCGGTCATGTATCATTCCAGTACATTCTGTATACTTGTATAATAAATATTTGATTAAAATCAATTTGCAATCATCTCAGCAATAGTCGATGTCACAATGTAGAGAAGTAAGAGGTGTTTTGGACATATAGAGAGACAGAGATTAGAATGGATATTCCTTAAAAATACGGGCAATGTTCCTCTGGCCTTAATCTAATATTGCCAACAAGTAAAATTAGCATGTAACAGATGTAAATTTATTAAAATGTACGCAAATCATAGCTTTGCCCTGTATTGAAAAAAAACAGACTAATTTATTATAATCAGCATGTAACTGACCCTCTGCAGGGCAAAGACCTTTTTTAACCGACTTTCCAAAAAGGAGGAGGTTATCAATTCGACTGTATTTTTTTTGTTATTTGTGTAACCTCAGAGCTTTTTACTAGATGAACCCATTTTGATGATTTTTTTTTATTTGGTCGCTGGTGCTTGTCGTGTGGTCCCATTTAAATTTCTCTTCAATAAATGACGTCAAATCACTCGGGAAAGCTATATTCGCATATATCTTTACTATTTACACCATTTCATAATATACATCACACTGGTACATTATGTACCATAACTAAAAAGGGAAAAATAAAAAACTTTTTACAAAAAATACAACCTACTAAATAACTATAGTCGGTGTCAAGAAACGAAAACAGGAACACCGAGTTCCGAAATTGAAGTTATTTTTCATTTTGTAGTGTTTTTATTTGGAAGTCGGTTGTATTTTTTTTTGTAAAAAAATTTTACTTCATACAGCAAAGGCACGAACATTGATCAGCACACTTGCTCAAGACGGTATGGCTATTTTAAACTTAACTATAAGTCCGGTTACCCCGTGACGTCTTCTTTCATCGTTGTCAGCGATGACCAAGATAAACTTAGAAAGACTAATATTATCAAGAAATTATCTATGGCATAATTATAGCATCTACAATTGTAAGATGTACACTGATGTTCAGTTAGCGCGAAGTTAGGCGGTACACCTATCCTCCAGCTATTTTAGGAACGCTACGCTCGATAGATGGCGACCCCAAGTAACATGTCGCAAGGGCAGGAAGATGTTGATGTTGACGCTCGATAGATGGCGTTGTCCTCTCGGGCACCCTCCGTTGTATCACGGTATGGTTTCGTTCCCCCGCTTACAATATAAGCCGGGTACGACTGTCCTTGCTTTAGTAACATTTTATCTCTTCGCAGAAAATCGGTGACTCGTTGTAATTGCTAGCAATTTTTGAAAAGTCAGTGCATGTTACTGACTTGTGATACAATTGTTTTTATGGTTGCTTAGGCGTTCCATAAATCTACAATATTATTGCGCAATATTAACGATTGCGTGCCTAATACAAGTGACCGTCTAAGGTTAGTATTTAAAGATGATTGAGGAAGCTTACATTTCATTGCACAATATTGATTGAATGCGTATGGGACGCCCTAAAAGGCTAAACATAAAGTAATGTTACGCAAGTTGTAAAAAAAACTATTTAAGAGAAAAATCCTGTAGTTTTAGGAACTACACGGTTAGTAAAGGTTATTTAAAATAATCAACTTATACTTAGCCACTAAATCTTTAAATATTGCGTTTGTCTTCAAATTATTTTTGTTTAATAATGGTAACAAATCCGTTTATTATTTATTTACTCTGAAAGCCAGCGGTTAACCCACTCATTATCATTAACACCACCAGCCTTGCTGAGACACAGGCTTCCTCTCTGTGAGAGAGAGAGAGTATACTCACTAGTTTATATGAACTCACGGGACCTGCGTTACATTTTGATATGATTATATATATCACTAGCTTTTGCCCGCTACATCGTCTGCGTTGTTATATATAAGAATACTTGGACGGTGAACACCTATCCAACGATTTCTTAATGAATCCGTCTAGTGTTTTGAAAGATATGAAGTAATAAAGAGTATTACATTATATACATACAAGATTCACATGAAAAAACATAACCCTTTCCTTGCAGTCGGATAATGAGCTCTATTCTTATACTAAATACCTTCACAAAGTTGTTGTTTGTTAATTAATCAATAACTTCCTGCCTGAAAACCTTCGCTGAAAGCAGAATCCCATACAAAAGCTGTGAAAATTTTGTGTTTACTTCGAATAGCCTATTCGTTTCTTCGAACTTTACCATACAAACTTCCACCCCCTTAAGGATGATTATCGGGATAAAAAATATCATGTCCTTCCCAGGGTCTCAAACTAAATCGACACAAAATTTCATCTAAATTGGTTCAGCGGTTTAAGCATGAAAAGGTAACATACAGATGGAGTTACTTTCGTATTTATAATATTATTAAGTATGGATTAAGGATTTCTATAAACAGGACACCAAATTTACATCTAAACCTTCCCTGGCATAAGATGCCTGTATTCTCTGACATTACTACCAGTATACGCACAAAAATCTTTTTTACAAAAAATTACAACCGAATTCCAAACAAAAACACTACAAAGTGAAAAATGACTTCAATTTCGAAAGTCGGTGTTTCTGAAAAAAATATTTTCTTTGAAAGTATCCTTTCAAACACAAAAATAATTTTTAAAATCGGTCCACAATCGGAGAAATCGGTGAACATACATAAAAATAAAATACATACAGTCGAACATAAAACCTCCTTCTTTTTGGCAAGTCGGCTAAAAACAAAAAAAAAACATTCGAAGTTATTTGTTGAATAAAATCACTTCGCTATTTCTTAATCAACAATATCAAAAAAGACAATTCTTCACTTCAAGCAACATTTTTTTCAGCACCGGCTGCAATAATCTAGTAGCTAACAGTTACATCCATTCACAGCTACCTGTAACTATACTACGTCTATTCTCGTCTCGGCCACATAAAACAGATCCGCTAAAGCGATTAGTATCAATTTTGTGTTCAATTGACGAGATTTATGATCTCCAGTGCAGTCCATGTTGCTTCACCATCCTTGTGTAGGGGCACCATGATTTTGATCAGGATAAATCTCTTCTTTTTCTTTTATACCGTTTCTGATTTCAGAAAAGGGTTACGAACGTATGGCCAGAATAACAATATAATCAAAAATATTCTTTGTATTACTTTGTGTTTGCTGTTATTGTTTGTTTTAAGTCTGCGTCGAAAAAATAAACAAATTTTACTGCAAATAAATTATCCGACTTTGAGTGACTAACAATTAACACGACTTCTGGCCAATTTCACAAACGCTTGGCGGAACCTCAACTAAAAATCAATTTGCCTAGCCTTTTCCCAACTATATTGGGGTCGGCTTCCAGTCTTACCGGATTCAGCTGAGCACTAGTGTTTTACGTAGAGCGACTGCCTATCTGACCTCCACATCCCAGTAACTGTGTAACACGGTACCCCTTGGCAAGACTGGTGTCAGATCTCAAGCTTCTGACTGCCCGTAACGACTGTCAAAGATCTTCAAATGACAGCCGGGACCAACGGCTTAACGTGCTTTCCGAGGCACTGAGGAAACTCGGTATGTTGAAAATGGTCACCTATCCACGGACCGACCACGTCAAGCGTTGCTTAACTTTGAAAATAACCGTGCGGCTGTTTTTACTAAGCCACGAGCTCCTCTGGTGGAATCTCAACTAATGCCTTTAAATAAAACCACGCTGTTGAGTGTTCAACGCTCTTCTTACCACCGATAGTTAGAAATCTATCAGTGCATCAATATGTAGGCTAGATTAGGTATAAGGAGGCATAAGCGAAGTTTCCAATGGGTTTCCAACTACTTACCGAATAACACTAGATTATACTAACGGTACCAGTAAAGTTTTGGAGACCGCCAACCAGAATTGCTAACAACTTTGGTTCTGCAACCCAATTAATTATATAGATCTATAAATTTCTGAAACAATTTAAACTAATAGTACCTACTCCTACATTGTTTGTAGTTTGAGGAGCACATGCCTTAATAATAACAGCCGCACGGGTCGATTTTCAAGGTTAAGCAACGATTGACGAGGTCGGTCCTTGGATAGGTGACCATTTTCGACATACCGAGTTTCCTCCGTGCCTCGGAAAACACGTTAAGCCGTTGGTCCCGGCTGTCATTTGAAGATCTTTGACAGTCGTTATGGGTAGTCAGAAGCTTGAGATCTGACACCAGTCTTGCCAAGGGGGTACCGTGTTACCCAGTTACTGTGTTGTGGAGGTCAGATAGGCAGTCGCTCCACTTAAAACACTAGTGATTAGCTGAATCCGGTAAGGCTGGACGTCGACCCCAGTATAGTTGGGAAAAGGCTAGGCGGATTGATTGAGTACTAAACTTGAGGAAGTATTAAACTTGAGGGACTCATAGCTAAGTAACAACAGTGGCACGCATCGATCTTTAATATTAACATTTACCCTGTAAAATGAATCATAAAGTTAAACATACAGTCGAACATAGAACCTCCTCCAGTTTGATCAGTCGTTAAAATACTAGAATTAAGTTGCATATTGTAAGACTAGAAACCGAGCCGACCTTATTCTTGTTGGGCTAAGCAAACGATGACAAAATGTATTAAAGTTCTACTACAAACCATCAGTTTTTCCTGTACAATTCTTTTCTTTATTACTTGTTCCTAATCCTGTACCATCAGCCTTGTAGGCGTTTTTACTTTAGCCATACCTTTGAAGACTTTCCGGTTAATAGTATTTATCTTTATCTTGCTCCATAACAGTTTAATAGCTTGTTTGTGCCAATGGACATTTACGATGTAGGTTATATGATATCTCGATAACTAGAATCCTGATTTTTGTTCAGAATCATATCGAGATCAAAATCATTAGACTACAGTCTTAAGGCGATATATACGCCCAATGTTAACGCAGTACTGGCCGTGCGCCCGCTTGGAGCCAAAATATAATTATTGAACCTCCTTTTGAACAGTTTTGTTTGCAAAATATTATTTGATTTACATATGCTATTTCAGTTCTGAAGAAATTCCAGCCATCAATTTTTCTGTGTAAAAATATTTTTAAACATCCAAGTCGTTTTGGAGGAGTATCCAAAATTTGCGAAAAATATCGTGTTGCTAATTATTTTTTTAAAGCAAAACTATTTGTTATACGAAAAAATAATGTACATGAAACAATAATATTATTTTTTTTCAAACCTTTTAACCTAGCCGTTACCAAGGAGTATGCTTTAGAAAGTTACCGTTTCACGGCACTAAAGCGTATGTAGGCCCTTAAGAAACCGTGCCCTATTTTAAACCGAATTCATAAAAGGGGATTGGCACTGATTTTAATGATTCATTGTTTATTTGAAAGTTGTTGCATCTCTCTATGGTCCCATTTAAATTTGATCAAGATATGATTTACTTCGGAGATATACAGCAGAACTCTATAATAAATGACGGCAAATTTCTCGGGATTGCTGCAAGCGCATATCTTTTCATTTCTTACACCATCTCATAACATAATATTACGCCGGAACGCTCTAAAAGGGGTACGCAGTTGTGTACAGTTCACCCTGGTAAACTCTAATTTCACAGGTTGTGTTCAAGTTCCATGTTATTCGGAGTAATTTATTCTGGCACAACTGTGGGCATCATAGATAATTATGTACCACAACTAAAAAGTAAAAACTAAAAACTTTTTTTACAAAAAAATACAACAGATTTCCAAATAAAAACACCAGAAGTGAAACACACTACAAAGTGTAATGTTTTTATTTGGAATTCAGTTGTATTTTTTTGTTAAAAAAAGGCAATTTAAATGATAACATGTTATGTATTCTCATATTATCAGTTTTCTTCATTGCTGAAGGTCATGCCCGTCCTAAAAAGCTTTGACAGATTCAATGACGAGCTGGTTCCAGGTCACTCTGTTTTCAGTTCTTCTCAGTGGTCACAGTTTTATGTTTTACAATGTATCTTATTTCATTGCGCTGGAAAAGCGTTTCCAAGAAAATCTGAAGAAAATGAGAACGATTTTAACGGTTTATTCCACTTACCCTTTTGGCTACCCTGCTGTTACTATGATGAAGCAAAATAATCTCATGAAATTAAAGATGTAGGAGTTTCAGTTATTTTCCCCTCAGTAATCATTTTAACAAAAATAGGTTTATGTGTTTGTTTCTCAATGTTGGATGTCGATCAAACTTTTTTGTTTGTCAGTTTTCTTCTACTCACCACATATCATGCTTCTATACCTTTTTCATTATTATTTTTGTTAAAATAATATTTAGTAATATTTTACCGAGACTAATGTTATGAAAACAAATAAATCATTTAGCATAAAAATTATCACAGATAATATGTTATCACCAATAAATATACCAGCAAGACAATTTAACATATTACAATTTCCGGTGCGTGTAGACCCAATTCTCACAACATTCGTAATGAAACCATAATGACATTTAAATCAGTCAAATTGGGAGAAAGTACATGAAAAATTGGGATTTGGCTGACTGCCAGATGATTAAATAACTTTTTTCGTGGGCTGCCAGTGTAATACAGTGAAATCTGTTTTATGTGCAAGCGCAGGTCTGTAATAATGGTAAAAGTGTAATAATTCTTACAGCACTAGTGCTTTTGGGTTTTTAGTTAATAGTGATAGCATAAAATAGTGTAAAAATGTGACCATGGACGTCATAGGAAGTTGTAAAGTCTTTCCAGAGAAATGGATAATTCTTAGCTAGAAACTAAAAGCATAATTTGTGATCACGATCATCAAAACGATTACTAAGTGGGAGCATTAGGTCATGAAGTACTAAATCTATGATGAAAAAACGCGAATTTCGAAGTGAATAATACGAAGAAATCATTTAACAAGGCTTATGTTTGGATGTAAGATGTTTGTTAATCAATCACACCTCAACGGCTGAATTAATTCGGTTAGGAACACTGATAGACCGCAGTTGTACTAGAGGTTCCTGACAAAGTGTCAGGTGTGAGTGTGTGATATTAACGTGCTCAACACGTGACTGTGGCTGTTTTTCTATACATATAAACTGAAAATAGAGATACAATTATACGGTGCCCCTATGTTTTCCTTTTTGATGATGCATTATCTTGAGAAGCACTAGAACCCACAAAAGATACTCAAAATTGCGCTGTCAACCTTTGTTTGAGCAACAGCGCAATTTTGAGCATCTATATATTTGTACACTAGCCCTCTGGCTAGTGTACAAATTTGACAACTATAAATGGAAAAGGGAAAACATAGGGCCATAGTATATATCTTTCTTTTTCAGTTTATGTAATATCTCGTAAATTGCTCCAATATTGGAGGAGGAAATAGGCGAGAGCCAAACCTCGAATTATAACCTTTTTCCTTTGGAAATTCAGTCAGATGTCTGCGACCGCATTTCCTCTTCACTTATCTAGAGCCTAAGAGCATTGCAATACTTATGCCAATTATAAGTTTTAGTGTGATACATTCCGACTTTGAAACGGGCGAAGCCCATGCCAAAATCTCGTTCACGATAACGCAAATCTTTTCATATGGTCTCGTGAACGGCTAACTAAACGCTTCAAAAACTGTTTTTCTTTCAATAGATAACTAAGCCCTTTACGGGATGAGAGGATCATTCAAAAGAGGAGCCATTCACTAGAAATCTTTTAGAGTTCAAGTAGCAAAAAGGTACTATACAAATAGCAACAAAAAAATATCGGTTTTCCCGCAAAAAGACTCATCTCAAAGCTGACAGTTCTAAATTTGAATTAATTCAGAAGAATAAATAACTTTTTTTCATGCAATAAGGTCACATCTTGAGAACCAAGTTTTACGTTGATATTTTCTAAGGGATGTAAGCGTCTCTCTTTGGAGTTTCAATCCTTTTAGAATCATGCTCCATTTTCGTACAAGAATTTATGCGTGAAATGATTTATGATCAGCTTGTAAGCTATTCATGACACGCAAAGTGGTTTTAACATTTTAAGAGCGTTTTTTTTTTCGTTTATTTATCAAATGAGTTGGGAAGGAAAAAGTTATTATCAAATCAACTGTTATGGACCTTGTTTACGCTTTGAAAATTGATTGATGATACTTGTTTGTTATTGGGCATATAATTTTTATGATAGACTAGCTGTACCCCACGGCTTCGCTCCCGTAGACCACCCCACGGATCATCCGTTTTCGGGATATCTCACATGGTATTTTGTTATAGAATTCTTTCTTTCTTTCTTACATAAAAAAAAAACATTGCCCCACATCAGGAATTTTCTTCCTGTATCGTGGGTGCGTTTACAAACATATAAACTCACATACACAACACCCAGAGCCGGAACAACTATCTGTAGGTCATACAAATATTTAACACAGTACCCCATAAAATTATACTTTAGATACTCGATAAGATGATTAACCTAACTTATCATTATTTCTAGTATTACAATTGTGTGTATCACTAACTTTACTAAAGAGATGTATAGTTTTTCTTACATTCATAATATTTTCATAAATGAATTGACTACAAGAAGTACGGTTATGCGCCATCGATACATGGTGGATCTCCCACCCATACGCACTAAACTTTGAAATACTTTCATATATGTCAGCTAAGGAGTGGCATTCCCTGCCGAAATCTGTGTTGCCAAAAAGTTACTCGTACAACCTGCGACTTTTATGTCAAGAGTGTATGTTAGTAGTGTTACTTCTAGGCAAGCGTGCTTAACCGTCCACCACATCATCGCTTACCATCAGGTGAGATAATGGTCAAACTCGAGCCTATCTATACTAATATTATAAAGCTGAAGAGTTTGTTTGTTTGAAAGCGCTAATCTCAGGAACTACTGGTTGGAATTGAAAAAAATATTTTGTGTTGGATAGTCCATTTATCGAGAAAGGTTATAGGCTATATAGCATCACGCTACGACCATTAGGAGCAGAGCATAAATGAAAAATGTTGCAAAAACGGGCGAAATTATTCCTTTTTGCGAGCTTCCGTTGCTTAGGCTGCGAAAGTAGTTAAAGTTACGCAACATTCATGTATGTAGGGTAGGTAGGGTAGGGTAGGTAGGTAGCCAGTTGACGGGAGCGAAGCCTCGTGGGACAGCTAGCCAATAATAAAAAAACCTCTTTTAACCCCCGCCGATAAAGAGAGGTGTTATAAGTTTTAAGCGTGTACCTGTGTATTAGTGTATGTGTGTGTGTGCATCATATCTCCTCAACGGATGAACCAATTTTGGTTATGTTTATATTTGTTTGGAAGCTGATAGCTTTATCGAGAGTGTTCTTAGCTATTTTTGATGAAAATCGATACCTACAGCCGTTCAAATGTTATGGGCGTTTTACTGTTTGAATCGGGGAGTTTGCGCAAGTTATCGTGTCATACTTGCGTGTTCAGTAGATTGTCGATCGAAGCGCATCTACTACTAGATGATGTATGTAGCATGTAATAAAAAAGTATCGGGTTTTATTTTTATTTTTACTTGTTCAGAAATGTAACCCACTGTGACACTCAACGATAGTGTAGCATTCAATCAGTGGTATAATGTCACAATAAGATTATTACTGCCTTTCTCATTATTACAACCTTCCTTTTCAGATTAGTACTTTCTTACTCACCTACTTCCTTTTACAATCATTTAAACAAACTAATAATATTGCCTCTTATTATACATCTGTCTGTCCGGTTCATGCATGCACGATATTTTATTTTTATTTTCAATCATTATTTTAATTATAATCTATTTAGTGAATATTCATACTGAAATTTAATTTAAATATATACATTTGACATATTATCTATTGCAATCAATAATTGAAATTGGAATTTAATTTGAACATTTCATATATTAATTTTTTTTATAGCAATAAATACTTACATCAAAAATTCGAATGAAAAGATATTATGAAAGCTATAAACTAATTTGACATTTAAACAAACAAAAAATTACTGTAACTATTTGTAAATTATCACCATGTAAAAAATACATATGTAAAAATGATAATAATATTATTCTTCAATGCATGAAATAAAAGGCTTTTTATCTTTAATCAATTCCTTAGATATTTAATCATTTCATTGTAAAAATGCAAGCTTGAAATAAAAAGAGTAACATTTTAATACAAACAGCGTCACACCTTCATAAATACCTCTTCCAGCATGGTCACCCCACAAGCAACACATTGTAGAACATTTGTTTCGGGATATCGTAATGAAGACACATGAAGGGGTCAATGCTTTTATAAGCCAACTGCCCAATAGCCAACCAGCCTAACGACCAACCTGTTCGGACGTGCTGAGAGATTTGTACGCGAATGTGGAACGTAAATTATTATTTATTAGTCTATTTGGGGCATGAGATATGGTGTAATAATAATATGGGATGTTTATGTGAGATAAAAGTTGCAATGATTTTTATATCTGGTAATTCTTTTCATGTTATCTTTTTATACGGGTCCTAATTGGAAATCATTATAGGAGTCGCCTTTTGCTTGTAAGAGGTAATTAAGGATATCATCTCATAAGGAGGGTTTATACCCAAAGGGCAGTCAGTTGGTAGTCAGCATCGTGAACCAGGTCTTCGTAATGACCATTACACACGAAGCAAGTGTAATGATCAATCATTGTCTGTTCCTTATTTGAATGAGAAGTATCTTTATGCGATGGATGACATGTGAATTTTGTTTTAACCAATGAAGTCACTGTATGTGCCCAAACCTTCAACCGGAATACAGACTTGATGGTAGGTTTTGTGTCAAAACCTATAGCAATGAAGATCGGGAAAATACATGCTTTACTTTAATTAAAATACAAAATACTATCTCACATTTATTTAAAATACGAAATACAAAATATTTGTAACTCGTGTATTTTAAACATAAAATACAGAATAAAAATACAGTCGATCATCCATCGTGACATTCGTACTTATAAACTTAATTAATAAGAACACAGAAGTTTTGTAAAAATAACCTTTTGGAATGAAAATGACAATTGAAGAGATAGGTACTTGACAATTTGACAAAAGCGGTCGCCGGTTTGCTTACGAAAGCTATCGAGCGCTATTTTCTATAGAACGTTATCATTATATAATATCGCTAAATATGTTCAAATTTATTTTGAAGCCATAAGTATTTGAAATACTTACTACAAAATACCTCCGCGTCAGGTATTTGAACTAACAATTACAAATTACATTGTTAAGAAGTTATTGAATCATAAATACCAAATAAGTATTTGTATTTGAAGTAAGTATTAAGTAATTCAAATACTGCCAACCCTGTGGCACATCTGAAGACCCAAATAGGAATCATATGAGACGGCAAAACATAGATTTTGTGGAATTAACAAACCACAAAATTCTTTCAAACCTAGAAAGAAAGAATTACACGAGTTTTGTAATTTCAAAGGATGTAATATCTTATGAGAGGCGAAAGAGCTGCCATAAGATAAAACTAAATAATCCCTTACAAGCAGTAGACTGACCTAAAATTACTAGAACATCATGTAACACTAATCCGCCAGAATCATTACGGGTTAGAGCATCTATCATAAAAGATTATGATATAATCCTTCGCCATATCGTTAGTTTTTGTTTCCTATGATATTCTCATGTTCTATAGTAAAAATTTAAAGGGAAATGGTCACAAAAGTGGCACAGCTAAGGCATAAGGGTAGTACCTATGTGTATATTTTGGGTAAGTATCTAACAAACAGAGAAGGGTCTCATGATTACTTTTAAGGTGAAATGTGAGTCCCAATTTGGTCCTAATAACGTGAAAATAGGAAGATATCAACCTCTTTCTTATTTATCTTGCTAAATACGTAATCTCTGCTTTTTAGGGTTTCGACCCAAAGGGTAATAACGGGACTCTATTACTTAGACTCCACTGTCCGCCTGTATGTCTGTCTGTCTGTCTGTCTGTCCGTCTGTCACCAGGCTGTATCTGATGAACCGTGATAGCCAGACAGTTGAAATTTTCACAGGTGATGTATTTCTGTTGCGGCTATAACAAAAAATACTAAAAACAGAATAAAAGAAACATTCATTTTTTGCGATAATGATACGGAACCCTTCGTGCGCGAGTCCGACTCGCACTTGGCCGGTTTTTCATATACATGACTTGATAAAGTCTTAGCAAAATTCGTGGTAAGTTATAACGTTTATTTATAATTAAAAGCCATTATTATGTCGACATAATTATTTCTTTAAATCATCTAAGCGCTAATAAATAATTACTGTTCTCTTTAAAACTTACCTTCATAAATAATTCAATTTTAAGGAGGTGTGCCAATTTACTTATATCCTGGGCCCCAGACTCTAGGAACTAGGAATGAGGAACCCTGGGGTTCTAGTCGGTACGACTCTGGCAAGTTCTCCGTTTCCCAGATGGAAGGATTTTTCGACGGTTAAAAAAATAATTAAAAAGGAGATGTCAATTGTGACAGAATTTTTTCTACTGTGTTTAATATGGATACCAATCTCATAATATCATAGACACTTTCGACCCGTTTAGTAATAACAACATCAGAAGGACCGACCCCGCGTTGATGACAAGATTGCACATCGCAATATACAGCATTCCTGCTACGCCATCTTAATTGGTGCTAAATTGCCGCTCAAACGCGTCAAGCGTAGATTTAAAAATTGCTACCAAATGACTAGTCTTTAATAGTACATAATAGATGCAAATTAGGTTAAAGTCATTGCAAAGCTATTCATCTGAAGTATTTATTTATTTATTTGAACTTCATGTACAATGGACGCACGGTTGGCGCAGTGGTTGAGCGATTGACTGCTGCGTTGCGTGTCGCGAGTTCGATGCCCGCACGGAACAAATATTTGTTAGACCTACAGATAGTTGTTCCGGTTCTGGGTGTTGTGTATGTGAGTTTATATATTTGTAAACGCACCCACGATACAGGAAGAAATTCTAGTGTGGGGCAAGGTTTAATATATATATATATATATAAATTGTATTCATAACCCGATGTTCTCCTTTTGGCCTTTCCCAGCATTGGGACAGCAATCTCAGACTGGCGGATACTATTTTCATAACAATATTGAAAAAGCGCTCAAGAGATTAACTGATTTAGTGCTGCAATTACCGAAACAATAGAAAAGCCGTTGTTTCCCACGTGTATCCACGTTTTAGGCACTCAATGAGCTAAAGCCGCTGTTAGTAACCGTTCATTGCAAGGCTAGCATAAAAACCAGCATCTTTACTGGAAGATATGGATGCAGAATGTGATAAACGTTCCATACGTGACTGCTGGTGGCAACGCTAAGCTATTCACGGAGAATATATACCTTGCGTAAGGATATGGAGTGAGTTATTGCCGGTCTTGCTACAGACTTGGAGACAAAGGTAAGTTATATGACCAGTTATTACCTATTACTAAGCATACCAATAGGAAATTGAAACAATCGACTAGTCAATTTAATCTCCTCACTGTCTTTTTATATCATCAAGGAGTTAGTTGATCAATTGAGTGGGAATGTTGAAGTATTTTGAAACGTAGATCTCTCTATTTAACTTACTTGATACTGTTTTAAATCAAGATAAGGGTTATAGAAGTTGATCCTTTCCAAACATCACGGTATATTGTCGAAATTTAAAATACCTTTTTGCCAGAAATTCAATATTCCTTCTTGAAATAGAACACAGATATAAGCTGGACTCTCACTTAAGCGAATGCTAAAGTATTTTTGAACCTTCAGAATTTATGAGAGTATTGTATATGTTATGAGAGAACTGAGCTAAATATTATTACTTTTTGAATATATCTTCTTTTTCGATATCTTTGCCCAGTTCCTGTCGAATAAAAATAGATTTCAACTCTATATTTCTTTTTTAGCAAATCTTGTTACATAATTTAACATTTCCGGAACCTACTCAAGACTTTTTACTATATAAACAATAGCCATATTAATAATTTCTAGAGCTGAATTAATGATAGTAGCTTGAACTATTTATTCCCGTGTTAACATTAATTAATTTTATGTTTACACGTTATTAAGATATATTACTGTGTAAGAAGATTTATTTACTAAAGTGATTTATACAGTTCATTTGTTGATATACATAGAGCAGAGACACACCCCGGTGGTCACTGCCAGAGGCAAATTTACAGACAAAGTTAGCGATTCAATGAACGTCATCGTTTACTCTTAGAAATTTATGACCCGTGATAATTTTGACGATGGATATGACAGCCGAAATACAAGCACGAATATAAGTTTTGGCTTTTCTAGTTGCTGACGATTTCATGTTCTGTGGTTTATAATATTTTTGAAATGAGAAGGGAAAGAGACATGTATTAGTTTTTAATTTTCTTTATGGTTTTCAAATGGGTTTTATATAAGCGTGTTTGAAACTTTTTGGAAGAAGAAGTTTTATTTTCTTTGAAATGTCACAAATACGATACCGTTTTGTGCCAGAAATGGTTGGTGGTTGTTTTTTTTTTTAGCAGTTATTATTCGATACTGTGGTACTGTGTAATACCGAAATCAAAAATTTCTCAAAAAACAACCGAAAACCTAGAGATTTTTTGCCTACATTGCAATAACCTAGAAATGCTTGCTTTTCTTAATAAAATAGAAATCTAAGCAACGGATAAAATCAAAAGAATCAAGAAAAGAAGAGAAATCAATATTAATGTGCCTACCATGTAGGTTCCATATGACTATAACTTATTAGGTCAATCGTGTGTGCGAGGATTGAAAGAAAAAGGGACGTTCTTAATTAACCCACATCTTTAGTCTATGCCTACTTATGTTATTATCTGTGGACATAAGTCGCGCGGGAAAATGTGTGGCAGATGCTTTCTTGTTTATGCGGATTTCTAGGAAAACGGACCGTTTCTTATTTGTTACTTTTTCTGAGAAAATGAACGTAATTATTGGCTTATTTATTTTTTAATGTAAAAGCCTTGGGATGCGCTGTAAAATAAATTATATCTAACGAGTGGAAATAGCTATTTCGTCAAAAACATACTTTACTACTTTTGTTTGGCATTTCCATAGAAACGATTAATTAAATTGATAATTTTGAGTTATTAACGTAGCCCTAATACTTTAATTTCAAAGTTTCTCAAACCAAATAAACTAAAATAGAGTTTGAGAAATACTGAACTTCAAATTCTTAAGTCTGAAACCAGGGGTACACACCAAATATTGTATAAAGTAACAAATTAATGCTCCCTTCAAAATTTTCATTTTGCAGAAGATTAGAAAGTTAATTTTAATAATAATATAATATAAATTTATTTTCTTTTCACTTGCATGTATAAGTATTTTCCTTTGTCCTTTTATTAATAGTTGTATCAAAATAAGTATTTCAATTTATGTGTTAAAAGTATGTTGGCTATTTCTATATAAAAACGGTTTAGCGAATTTAATGTTTATTTCTTTAGAAAATCTTTATTGGTTTTAAACATTCTACTGACATTTGAAGTCGAAGGCAAATATTTTAAATCAGTGTTTTATCGTCCAATAAGTTTTTCATCGATAGCTTTAGGTTTATACAAGTTATTGAGCATGCTTGGTTTATTAACGTGTTGTCGGTGCGTTAAAAATAAATTAAAGAAAGAAGTTAACAGTCTTGCTGACTATAAACTTCATTCGTCAATCACAAGGAATCTTTAATTTTTTTACTAAAACTTTTGTTCAAAACATTATTTAATACACAAAGAAAATAAGATTAATTATTTTCAAAGCCACCTCTTCATTCAATTTAGAATTTGTTTGACATTTTACCGGACATTCGAAATTAACTAAAGTATGTTTTAATTCGCAAAAACATGTCACTTCGTTACGCCTTTGAAGATTTTTCACAGTGTCAATCTAGAATGAATAATTCCGTCGCGAAAACCACATTCATTACGAATCCATCCCAATAACCTATTTTGAAGGCATCAATTATTCGAACCAAAAATAAAAATCGAATACTTACATAAATCGAAATATCGGTCACCAGTCGAAAAATTCACAGTAACACAAATAATTATAATACAAACACTGTTTGGACACTATTGTAAAATTATTTTGTCACTAACGTTTACGTGAAAACTTTCGCGCGGAAACTTTGGCAAGAGCGGCGTGAAGACGTCTACACTTGACGCTGGTCGCGCGACAACTGGCTGGCCCACTGAATTTTCACACCCACGGAGTTTTCATTTGGATCACGCGTCGAGGGCGGGAAAGCCGACTTCGAGATTCGAATGTTCATCATTGTCTATGACGTGCACGTAGGGCGAGAGCTAATTACTGGCCGCCAAGAGATAATTTATGGTCTCTATTTAGTTGTTGAAAGGGAACAATTTTTGTCTGTGGTATGTTCTTGATAAAATATTTGTCGTTTCCCACGTTTGATGATAGTTTACATTCGTGATGAAATATTCATGAAGCCATTTCTAAGAAAATTTAAACTCATTTAAAGTAGGCTGAGAATTAGCAGTTTTCACCGTCCAAACTTACAGGATGCAAAACCTAATACACCACTTTCTCAAGTTTACGCTGACAAAGAAGGATTTTAAGTCCTGCCTTCTGTTTCTTGCAAATTCTTCTCCATTGAGACCTACTGACGGTTGTGAATTTGCAACTAGTCATCTTTTTTTTCTTTTTTCTTTTCATAAAGGTACTCTTTAAGGTTTCATCATCAGCAACATTAAGTTAGAAATTTATAAAATTAGTTGTTTCTTTGACGTTTGTAAAAGCTAATCCTTAGACATAGGTACTGATCCGATTTTGAAATTCTTGCATCGATTTTAACAATCACTGAATATCATAGGCTTCTTTCTGTACCGAAAATCTTAGATTATTTTTATTGGTACAGTTGTTTTATATCACGACGGCGGGTTGGTCTTAGTCGTGTGTGTAGATGCACACAGTTGGTTTAGACCACGGAAGCAAAACCACGGGAAATAGTTAGTCTCTTATAAAAACCATCACAACGTATAAATCTTTGTTAAATGTGGTCTTTACCAAAACCTGTTAGATGTGTATCTATGTTGATAGTCTCTAATCCTTTTACTTTCGCATTTGGTATGTTGGGTACACTTGTACTTTCTCTCGAGAACAAAACAGTTTACCGTTGTATCGTTTAATTTAAACGCTTGACATGTTTTAGAGGCTTTGTTGAATTTTGTATTAGGTTATGTCATATGGGATTTAAACGTACTTTAGCGTCATGTGATTATCATCATAATTATCTGGCCTTTTTCCCAATTGATTTGGGATCTGGGATCTTTACTTCCATACTTTTTATTTTTTTGTTCTTTTATCAAATCAAATCATTTATTAGCCAGAGCGAAGGTATACATAATGAGATCTTGGGTTATATTACATTCTGCCTAAAAACTGGCATGCAAAATTTAAATTTATTAAAAAAGAGCCATTAGGTACAATATGGATGACGACGGGGTACGAAACAGCATATTATAATTAGTCCGCCGGTTAAATTATCAAAAAATATTGGACACGTATTATATTTTCTTATTCAAATCAATAAAATAAAAATTCATCAAGGTAAAGCGCGTCAAAGTTCGGGAGTGGGGGTTTGTGATGTAACTTCTATGTAAAAAGTGTACTAAGGCATGAAGTCATACGATATTTTAAGGCACAGTGCCTTAAAATATCGTCATATTTTTTTGTTAACGTGACAAAAGAAAAATACGTGCCCAAATTTTTTTTGGAAATCTGACTGACCGACTAAAAATATTGTTTTTAGTCATCGTCCCTATTAATTATCTCGTTGTAAAAAAAATAAAAGATAAAGTCGAATTCATTAAAACAGTCGGTCAGTTCTGTTGTGTTACTTTTGATTATTGCTGTAGTTTGTGAATGGTTATTGAATAAATACTCTTAGTTTTCATATCAGTACCGTAGTTTATGAAGGGACAACTTTTCTAGCAATAATAGCATTTTACACACAGTCCATCTATAAAGGTCCTTCTCTATTCTTAAACTTAGCCATTAACACTTAAACCCAAATTTTCCTCACGACCTCACGTTTACCATATGATATGACTTTAAATATGTTTTTGGTACCTTTACGGAATAATTAAAGACTTATATTGGACTTTAATATGCCGTATACACTAGTAGTGTGTGTGACACATTGAAATTCGTGACAAAGAAATGACTATTTATTTGGATTAATTTGATACAGCATTATATCATTCAGTCTGAAATAATATGTCAATGAGTTCGTTCATTTTCTATTCAAACTTTTGCAGTGTAGATATTAATATCGCATTTCGTGTCCAGGCTTATCCCAAGAATAGGATCTTATCCACGTCAATATTTCACTTAATGAAACTAACTAAAATATTCAACAACATTTTACCATAAAGGAAACAAAAATAAATATAAGTTAAAAAATCCAAACCAATATTTCGGTACAAATTCAATAGAAACAGACATCGTCATACAAAATCTTCGTTCAACTAAACAACAACTAGGTCAAGTGCACGGGTTACCGAGAAAGGTTGACGAATACGAGTGAACATGATCTACATCACTATTATGTGTTACCTACTGAGGAATGTTGTGACGGGCGTAACGCTCGTCTTTTTCCTTGTCTGCTTTCAGGAATTTGAAACGTCATCATGAATATAAATATTTCATTGACTACGTAGTTTATAGGTACTTATATTGTAAAAAGGAAAGATTTAGATTTTTCTATACTTCTATACTAATATTCCAATAATATTAAAAAGAGAAAAGTTTTGTATTTTTAACCGACTTTTCAAAAAGGAGGAGGTTTCTCAATTCAACCGTATTCGTATGTTTGTATGTAACGAATAAACTTCCAAACTACTGGACCGATTTCAAAAATTCTTTCACCTTTGGGAAGCTACACTATCCCCGAGTGACATAGGCTACTTTTTATACCTGTATTCTCTCGGGACCGGGAGCTACGCGGGTGAAACCGCGAGGCGTCCGCTAGTCAGCTTTAATTGACGAAAGGATGGTATTTGAATAAATATTTATAAATAAGTAGGTACATATAGCTGAGTCTTGTAAGTGTAGAAATTAGTTTCTTGTTTTTGTCCGATTTTTATTATGAATTTGATATTAAGAATTTATCAAGCCTGTAAATTTCTCGAAAATTAGGCATTAAATAATGTTTGAAACGTTATGAACTCCATTAACGTAATTAATTCTGAATTCAAAAATTGGCTGCAGGTCAGGTGGGTTTTATCAAGATGAAATCGGTAGATTTCTCTCTTATACATTTTAATTTTTTATCAATCCTATTTTATACAATAAAAATGATGTGAGAGGTTTGATCAATCTCACCTCAACGACTGGAAGAATTTTGATGAAATTGGGCACATAGATCATGGCTTAAATAAGGACCTTGGATAGGTATTTTTACCCAATAGTACTACTACTAATACTTTACCCAATGTAAAAGAGCCGGCGTCATCTGCAGCAAACGGTACACTCAACATCATCGTCGTCATTTCAGCCGAGAGATGTCCACTGTCGGACTTAGGCCTCCCCCAAGCGTCGCCACATTGACAGATCCCGCTCGCATGCAGCGCATTCTCGCAACCTTAACCAGGTCATCGGTCCACCTAGTGGGAGGCTTTCGAACGCATCGTCTTCCGGTTCGCGGTCGCTATTCCAGAACTTTTCGGCCCCATCGGTCATTCGTTCTGCGAGCAATGTGCCCTGCCCACTGCCACTTAAGTTTCGCAGTTCTTTGGGCTATGTCGGTAACTTTGGTTTTCCTACGGTTATCCTCATTTCTGATGCGATCACGCAAGGATACGGTGAGTATAGCCCTCTCCATTGCCCTTTGGGTGACTTAAAGCTTTCTGATTAGTTCCGTTGTGATCCCATCACAACGGATCTTATCCACGTCTCGGTCCCGTAGGTGATCACTGGCAACACACACTGGTCATAGACTTTACGGTACAATAAATTATTTTAATCACGTGTGATTGACTTCTGAATGGATTCTATTTCAGTATCTATTCGAAAAAAGCTTCATCAATACGAATTAAAGATCTAAACTTTCCGAATCTACTGTTAGAACCAGTACATTAATACCAATAACCTCGAGACCAAATTATTTCTTTCATTCATTCTCAGACCATTGCTATAAAAAATATAACACTACCCACTATTTATGTATCTTTGCTGTAAAATATTAGACAGCTAACACACATCAAAACATCGTATTTATATAAATCGAAATAAATTAAGTCTAACTTGTTTACACAAAAAGTCGGCAAAAGAAAAGAAACTCGCTAGAACTGGATTAAACTGGATCAAACTGGACGTAACCAGAATTGAATGCTTTGTGACTGCTAATAAATTCTGGCTTGTTATTTCCTTGTTCGTGTTAAATTCGCGTCAAATTGTAGATGTCAGGGCTCAAAAAGGTCTAAGTTATGATTTTGGGAGACTGATGAATTTGTTGTAATTCTTGTATGTACGTACCATTTTTAGAGGTCGGCACAAGAAAAGAGAGGATTATGCTGTGTTAATTCAATATAACAGGACTGGTCAAGTGACGACGCTTGGAATAAAAAAAAGTGAATTAAAAAAATAAAATAAACCCGACTGCTTAAGAAGCGAACTAAAAAGACGTAAACAAGAAGAAAATCATGCGGTGCAATAGGAGGATACATATTCGCAATTTGGCTGACCAAAACCAGATGTATCTTCCGACTGCACGTAACGTAACGTCTTTTTTGTTTTCTTTTTTTTTATTAATTTTTCTTAATTTATAGCTTTTTAGTTAACATGTTTTTTCGAATTATGTACATTTAAACATATAAGTATTACATATTTTTAAATTCACCTCTCAAACTCTTTTATTTTGATACACACACGATGGGTTAGGATGAAAAATTGGGTCGCCACAGTATGGCGCCCAAAATCCGCCATTTTTCAATTTTATTGAAGACAGTGACACTCAAAAAGTTAAAACGAATCGATCGAAGTTAGTGGTCTAGTTGTCTCTGCATCACCCAAAGGTCAACTGGTAGAAAATGCCTAAGGCATTAAGTCGGCCTCTGTACGTTTGTGTGCATGCTATATTAAATAAATAAATAAATCATCAAAATCGGCCAACGCGTTTGGTCTCTAGAACGCCACATAGGAACTAACATTCATACATACAAACATACATATATAGACTGATAAACACATTACCCTCCTTCGGCAGTAGTGTAAAAGGGTCTATGTCAGTAGTAGACGTGCTTAGGCTGAAATAATGATCATAATGCATCACCCTCGTTCGTGCAAGGACCTTATCAATAACTTATTGTTCATAAACGGTGACTCACTAAGAGTGCACTATTGCGTTTAAAATTAAAAACACGTATTATTCAATAAGTTGTGATATTTATATTGCATTATAAAAAAGACGTGTTCCGATTATGTATGGAATAAAATATCCGGCGAATGATTCCCACGGCTCTGATGACAGGCCATTACTTTTTATGCCATTAATTTATTTATTTATTTATTTATTTAAACTTCATGTACAATGGTGATACATAGGCGGACTTAATGCAGCAAGGCATTCTCTACCAGTCAACCTTTGGGTTAAAAAGGACACAACAGTGGTAGGAGTACAAAATAAAAAAATGAAAAAGAACAATTATTAAAATCTGATATTAATAAACTATCTAACTAATAAAATACATAAATATTTTCTAAAACAATAGACTAATAAATATTATAATAAATACCATATAATTATTTTAAATGAAACAGAAATTTAAATATAATAACTATGACGAAGACCGAGCTATGTAAGAGAGGACAAGTAATAGTTCCGGATTCTACGCTTAAATGAAAATTTATTCTCAGCTTTTTTGATGTCAAGGGGAAGCACATTCCAGAGTTTTATAGTAGAGACAGTGTAAGAATTAGATAGAAACCCAGTGCGGTGAGAAGGAATATGGAGAAGTAAGTTTTTGGAAGCTCGAAGGTTAAGATCGTGAGAACTGCCCAACACTTTAAAATATTGTTTTAAATAATCAGGAGTACAAGGATCGTTCATGATATTGAAGAGCATGCAGAGGGATCTGAGGGATCTCCTCTGACGGATAGGCAGCCATTTAAGCTGAGAACGGAAGGAAGAAATGTGATCATATTTACGGAGTCCGAAAATAAAGCGTATACAGTTGTTAAGAAGTCGATCCATTTTGTTAAGAAGTTCCTGGGATAGATCAGAGTAACAAACATCAGCATAGTCGATTATAGGCAATACCAGAGCTTGAACCAAGGTGGTTTTAGTGCTAGACGGAAGAAAATGTTTAAATCTATAGAGAGACCGCAGTGAGAATGTGACTCTCTGACTAATCTGTGCAACCTGCTTATTCCAGCTTAACTTGTCATCAATGTATAGGCCCAAGTCTTTAACGTGAGGTGAGAGAGGGATGACGGTATTGCCGAAAATAAGCGGCAATAGAAGGCTGGTGTCCCAGGTTCGTAGAAAATACGAGCTACCAACAAGGATAGCCTGACATTTACTGACATTGACAGCAACCCCAAATCTATTAGACCAGTCAGCGATTGCTTGAAGGTCAGCATTCAACAGTGACATGCAGTTATCCAAATTGAGACTGTCAGATTGCGCGTAGAGCTGCAGGTCATCAGCATACAAATGGTAGGAGCATTTGAGAATAGTAGTAATAGAGTTAATAAATAAAGAAAATAAGAGTGGAGAGAGTATACCGCCTTGTGGAACGCCTGTTTCCAGAGCGCACCAATCAGATTAATGGCCATTAATATTTTATGACTTTTTGACAAAGATGTGGCTGTATCTTAACGATGACGCGTTGGATTAAGCGCAAGTTCGATCATGCATGGAGTAGTGTTCTCATCTCTGGCAGGGATCTGCCAAATACCAGCTTGATACACTAGAGCGATCGAAAAGCGGGCCAAGAGGCTCATCGGCGATGAGGCACAGGTCAATTCAAAGCTCCAGAGTCTTGAACATCATCGCCGAGTTGCCAGCTTGTCGGTTTTTATCGGTTACATTTCGGGGAGTGTGCGATAAATGATAAATGATAAATGATTTTATTTCTGTAAGTAGGTTTGTACAAACACTTTTACATGTCGATCATATTTTTAAAACTAGAGGAATTGCACGATCTAATTCCACCTAGCCCGTTTCATCATCGGACTAACAGATGTGCGGCGATGCGCCATTGATACATGGTGGGCATGCCACCTATACGCACAAAAAGTTTTGGGAACACTTTTAGTATGCGTACTACCTGTGAAAGTGTTCCCAAAACTTATTGTGCGTGTAGGAGTAGAATTCCCTGCCAGAGTCTGTGTTTCCCAGCAGCTATAATCAAGGGGTCTTTACGTCAAGAGTAATTAGGTTATTTCTAGGCAAGCGTGTTTCACCGTCGACCACATCATCGCTTACCATCGGGTGAGATAGTGGTCAACCGCGAGCCTACAGAAGAGAAAATAAAAGTATCGCGGCCTTGAGTTCAGGAATTGTTTCTGGTTTATTTGCATATACTCAAGATTTCACAAAACCCCAAATAAAGAAATAAAATAAAAGAAAGAAAGAAAAATATTTATTTGTGACCCGCACAGGAGACACAAAAAATATTTATTTGTGACCCGCACAGGAGACACAAGAAATAAGCATAAAATTAAACAATAAAAAAAAAACAAACAAAAAATTTAATCGCACGGCGTTGAATCGCTTGATCTTGGTGGCCAGTTAATATCTGAATTTGAGAGAGATGATTTAGTCTGACAATCGTTGCTGTAATTAATCGATTGTGTCATGAGCGGTGTGGCAGGTTGTGCCGTGTCGCTGAAACCATATGTCATCCAAACCCATATCATCAAGTTGAGACCACAAGAACTCCGTTATCGCATATCTGTAACAAATGCCGTTCACAGTTACTGAAACTCCGGCCTCAGTTTTCACAATGATAACACGTTCTTGTTTTGTGTAACGCTCCAGTTTTATTTATTAATTGGAACAATCATAGGTGCAAACTCAGAGTTGCAAAATAACACGAAAATGGGTCTGTGATGGTCGCACCGGCAGACACGGCACCGGTGGCATCGCGTTTAGCGGAATCAGTGCAAGTGTAGTGAAGTGTTCACAATCAGTGGTGTAGACAGGGCTACCTCGCCCACGTTTCTATGTTCAGTGCACTTACAAGGGGATCCTGCCGTTTTGCCGAAAAGATTTTGCCAAATTTTCATTACCCAAACAAATTTTAGCAACCTTTTTTTATACCAATGTAATATTTGGAATAATTTTAGTACGCACATTTTCATTTGGTCAAATGTTTACTTGGCAGATTGTTACCAAGGATAATGTCATTAAGGTTTTTGGTCTTTAATCAAATGATTTATTACAGCAAACAATATTTAGACAATAAACGTTTAGTCAAATGAATTGTTATGACAAAAAATATAAAGGCAAAAATAAGATTTTTTTGGGAATTGTATAATTAAAAATGCAATTTTATTTTAATATAGGTAATCATTTATTAACGCGAGTACAAAATAGCAAAAGCTAGTACAAAATATTTGTAACTTACAATTTTAAATTTTTTGCAATGGACATTAGCAGATTTATTTCGGAGTATTCAGACTTGTGTTGCAGAACTCGATTAATTCTGTCGTCTTTATCCATATATTTTTTTTTCTTTTTTTGTGGCGGTTCACCTGATAGTATAATCTCAATGTCAGCTAAATTTGAAGAAACTTCATTTATTAATTCTTTAATTAAGCGATACACTCCAGGGTTTTTTTTTTTTTTTTTTTTTTGTCGACGGGGAAAATCATCTTATGACAAATCCCGCTCTTGAGTGGAGCGGGAGATAGTGTCAGACTTGTACTGGCTAAAAACCCCGCGCCGTTCCTTCTAGCCTTCATACCGGGGCTCTAGCTTCCTTTCGGATAACCCCGAACCCCGGTAGGCTTCGACCCAGCTGGGCCCCACTCTTTGCTGACAACTCCTTGAGGCGCGCGGGAACAGTGCGCGCCGTCGACGCCTTGGCTCGGTCCGGGTAGTTACCGGACGATCGGACAGCGAGCTACCCATGACTCACTGTCCACGAGCCCGCGTCTACGGTGGCTGGATATCGGGATTGGGATCCCGGCGGCGGCGGCGAGGGCGCCGTTGCCTGATGCGGTCGGCCTCCTCCTTTGCTAGCATTACTGCTTCGCAGAAGGAGGCGACCGCCTGCCACTCCTCCTCGCTACGGACCATGGCCTGAACCAAGGCCCGGCGCGAGAGGTCTCCGCCGCCGATCGCCCCCACGAGGGCACGGCGGTGCTCCGCCCAAGCAGGGCACACCTCGACTGTGTGCTCCACCGTGTCCTCCGGGCGTTCCGCACAGTGGCGGCACCCGGGCGTCTCTTCCGCTTGGATCCGATGCAGGAACCTCCCGAACTTGCCATGTCCGGTGAGGACCTGCGTCATGCGGAAGGTAAGGACGCCGTGAGGTCTTTCCAGCCACGCCTCAAAGAGGGGACTTACCGCCATTATGGTGGCGTGCCCAGCACTGGGTTGCGATAGTCGCTGACGCCATTTCACCATGAGATCCCGCCGGAGCTCTGTCCGCCATACCTCGACCTGTCGCGGCAGCGGACTTTCACCCCGGCGTTGCATCTCCACGCGCATGTCGTGCATGTGTGCAAGGACTGTTGCCTCCAGATCCCACGGTGGTAGGCCAGCCAGAAGGCTCGCCGCTATACACTCCAGGGTGGTGTTTATCAATGAGAATGTTTATTCTACGATGCCACGCCTCAGCTGAGTTTGAAGTTCTAGGTATTTGTCTTTCGTTTACAACATGGCAACTCCAAAAGCTTGGTGGATACTTCGGTTGCGTGTTCCATGATCCGCTAACATAATTTTCGTCAAACCAATTCGCGATTTGCTTCCAATCAGAATCTTCTATACCTTCTATTGCTTAGCTTGTTAAAATATAGAATGATTTCATTTTCTGGCAAATAACTTAAAGCCAGTAAACATTTTACTTGTTTGTTAAATTTGATGTCATTTGCGTATTTCTTTGTAAGCTTATGTGCTTGAATTTGTCTGAAACAAGTCAAATTTATGGACATTAGGTTATTTATGGAACTAGTTACAGTAGGTTATTAATTTTAAAAAAATGGTTAGGTTAGGTTAGGTTAAAACTGTGACCACCTACGCACGAGCCGAGCGAGCGTAGCGAGCGGTGCCGCGGCAGCGGCCGGCGAGTGCCAGAAACGACTAGATTATATAGAAAAAAATATGGAAAAAAGAGATTATTTTTAGGAGGCTATCGAGAGAAATAATATAATTATAATAACATTATTATTACCTGTTTAGAATTTGTCCCAAGTGGAAAAAGCACCCTTGTAATAAAACGTCTTCAAAGTTAGATCTTATGCTTGAAATGGCTGCCTTTTCGAAATCTAAAATACAGACTTTTGGCGTCATGTCAATATTATTTTCATTTCCGTATTGCATTATTAATTCGAACATTAAGTCATACGTACGTTTATCCTTGTTGGTACACATACAAAAACAAAGTGGAAATGTTTTATTGTTATCAGATAATACATTGCCATGTATAGTGTATAATTGTTTAAAGATATTTGGTGCCACTTTAAAGGTTCCGTCTAAAATCCAGTATGAACTGTGACTTAAAGTGGTCATTAAACTTAGTGTTGACATTACCAATATTCTTCTATTTTCATCATAAGTTTTATCTTTCATTATGAAATTTACACCCTTGATAGATGTTTGTGATAAATTTAGCTGGAAATGTACATCAGTTGGTTCTATTGTTACTTCTTGTTTTTTTCGTAGTCGATACATCCTCTGCTTTAGAGCCGAAGTTGAAGGCAAGTTATCTACAACGTCCAAAGGAGCATTTGCTTTGTTATTTTGTATTATTTTGCATATTTTTGTTCCAGATGAAACCTCACTTTTGATCTTTTCTATAAGGTCACTGGTTATTTTTCTCCCAGGATTTGGTTCATGATTGTGAATTTCATTGCTCTTTAATACCTTATGAATCCCATCTTTTAGTGTAGTTTGTTGGGATGCAGTACATTTAAACAATTTATTTTTCCTGTACTCACAGTACCAATAATAGGTATCATTCACTTTGTTATTATTTTCATATGTAAATCCGTTTCGAAACAACTTTACACAACCTCGTGTAGATTTAAAAATTTCACACTCATCACTACATTCACTCATCGTAAACTTTATTTACGTTATACTTTTAACAACAATTATCTACAAAATAATATATCGTAACAATCTCAATAAACTTCCGCTACAAAACACAGTGATAGTGTTTTGCATGACTTACCCACATCGCGCGACATTTATGATTTACCATCTACCCACTTATTTACACATTGTAATTTAATTTGTATAATCTGTGCAACTAACATATAGATGCAAAATTTTTGTCATTGGCTACGCAATCGACTAAACAGAAATGGTAAGTTTAAAACTGACGACACCAAATATTTGGCTTATTTAATTTTGCGTAAAATATGTTATACCAACTGAAATATTTGACTAGATAAAAAATGGTAAAAGTACTAGTTGGTGAACAAGTTATTGTTCAAACGTTCACTTGCCAAACATAGGTTTTCGTAACAATTATTTGTAAAGAGATTGTTTGGTAAGTAATAATTTGGCAAATGAAGTTATGCGAAAATTTGTTTGGGAAGTGATAATTTGGCAATTTCTTTTCGGTAAAACAAGGGAGACCCACTTACAAGACTGCGATAATTAAAGAAATGTTTAGAATAATCGTTTTAGTAAGTTTTATCGCATTTGTATCATTCGCTAGCTATTTTTTTATCATTTTAGTATTCAATATCATTTTATTATTTTACTTGTTTCATTACTTTAAATTATAAGCCAATCATTCATATCAGTTGTCACCGCACATTATTATTAAGACTCACGCGACGTGCATTCTGTTCGCTCAGCATTTTGTAATTTGTATAAGTATTTTAATTCAATAAATCAGTGTTCAACGGACATTCGCGGTGGTCGGTTTTATTTCATTATCATCCCCATAGAATCGCCCCGGCATCATCATTAAGTGTAGGGATCCCCTACAAATAAATTACAAAAAATTTAAGTAGTGCACTCTTAGTGAGACAGATACCCTATATTAAGAGACGGTAGCAACGTGGAAACGGGTGCTAAACGTGCACCATCCGCAATTACTTCTTAAAAAATTAATTTGTAATTGATATATAAAATATCTGACGCTGATGTGTTTTGTAGTCAAATACTTATGGCTTCAAAATACATTTGAACGTAAATAAATTTAGCGATCTTATTAATGGGCGTGCGTTCTGCAGAAAATAGCGCTCTATAGCTTTCGTAAGCAAAATGGCGACCACTAAGTATGTAAATCTTTAAAGTTGGCAACACTGCACCTGTGCAGTACAAGTGACATGCCTGGCTGTATGTTTAATTTGTATTTTAAATAAACTTAGTAAAAATACTGTATTTTTTTAATTTTATATTTCAAATACAAATCTTTAAAATATTTTGTATTTCATATTTTAAAAACATGCTAGATAGTATTTTGTAATTTGTATTTTAATTAAAGCAAAGCATGTATTTTGTCCAGCTCTGGTCCCATGTTACTTAGGGTCGATGCAATACGTTTTCTTCTTGCATTCTGTCTTGTCAACTGGCACGAGGTCACTGACTCTCTATTCTGAAACCACCAACACCATTTATCAAATTAATTACTATAAAAACACATAGAAAAAGCCACACTATTACTCATCAGCTTGCAAATGAACGAATTCTGTTTACGTTTTTATCACAGAATGATGGATGCGTAGATTAGCACGGTTTACAAACAAACAAACAAGTGTGATCGATTGTTATTGAGCTATTCTGTGTGACTTAGCTTCATTAAGTTAATAAGATCAACAGTTGTAAGTTAGACAA
This sequence comes from Orthosia gracilis, assembly GCA_947562075.1. Lineage (NCBI taxonomy): Eukaryota > Metazoa > Arthropoda > Insecta > Lepidoptera > Noctuidae > Orthosia > Orthosia gracilis. Next base: position 29,939,199 of record OX387274.1, on the reverse strand, counting down.
GTAAACGGTGCCTATAGAGGTCGGTGGGGTCAATTAACTTTAAAGGCAGAATTTACTTCTTGATTCTATAGTATATATGTTACGGCTAATACCCGAAGTGCGGCTACACCTAGTATTAGTGCGGCTACACCTAGTTTTAGCCGGTTAGAACTAGGTGTAGCCAGTCGACGGAGCCCCGCTGCGCGGGGCTCCTATTTCCGTCCGCAGGGTCTAAAGTAACCTAACACGAACGAGATGACGGGAGCTGAAGTGAGCGAGCAAAGCGAGCGAACCTAACCTGTCCGTGTCGGGGTGCCCTAAGCTCCGGCTAATACTAGGTGTAGCCGCACTTCGGGTATTAGCCGTAACATATATACATAGTTGGGCCCGAATGTCACCTTTTATGACATGTTGGGTAACGCACTGATAGGAATAAAATGAGAACCTGTTCGAGGTTGTGTCCATCCTTCCTGGCAATGTGACCAAAATTCTCCAGAATCCTACGAAGGCAGACTACCATATTACGCCCACATTAAAAAAGAAAATTCTCTTTTCATTCATATAATAAACGTCGAGCGCAGTATAATAAGTGGTAGAGATCTGCGTCCCTTATGGCCTTTTAGTGGAAGACTTGAAATAATCCACTAACCGATTGTGAAAGCTATCTAACCTTTGGCGTTTCCTTCAACCAATGTTAACCTCCGTTAAAGATTTTTGAAGTCTATCGTCAACATCAACCTATGAACTGATCGCCAGAACAATTTTACTATAAATTTGTTTAAATTCTTAACAAAACACTCATCCAAGACATTTGATGAAGTGCCTATAAAATATAACAGAGCATAATATGTTTACTCCACTTCAAAATTAGCAGTTATTATGTCAAAACAACATTTTGATACTCTCGAACTACACAATTTGATTCACCAATATTATATTTATTTAGTTAATTAAGATCATTTTTGAATGGCAGCTCCCGAGAGATCAGCGGTCGGTGCAATTCAATAAAAACATTTGAAGATCGACTCGTTGACCTAGTAGGGTGAGCTCGGACGCTTATGGATGTCTTTTATGCATTAAAATCTCTGGCTCTTGTTTTATTAACTTGTAGTAAATGTCGAGAGTGATTGATGATTCTTATAACTTTTTAATGGTCGACTCATGGTGTTTTTTTTTAATGTTGTTTTAAAAACTTATCTATAATTGAATGAATGAAGAAGATACAATACAGACGTAGTGACATGTTTAAATGGTTTGATCACGTTTAAAGAAAAAAAACTGTCCAAGTGCGAGTCTGACTCGCGCACAGAGGGTTCCGTATAAACAGCTACATTCACCAAAATGAATAGGTAACATTACTTACGTTCTTATACAATGAAAGCACCAAACATTGCTCTTATGAAGGGTAACTTTGCCGTTCGAGAACTGTTGTGCCCATACATCAATATACATAATGTTTACTTTTTCAAGTACATTTTTACAGGTAAGTAAGAAGTAAGACTATTACTCGTAAACTTTTAAAGCCTATTTATCTGTGATAGTTTTTCTTTTATTTTCGTCATACATAATACGCCGTGATTTTTTTCACATATTCAAAAGCAACCATTTAGCTGGCAGGGGGGAAGACACTTGACTCTAACAAAAATTTTGCAATTTAAAGCTTAATTTTATTGGTACCGGATCCCTGAATCGAAAAATGGTTTCCACAAACCCGTAATATTTTTAATGGCCTATCCAACGATACAACAACAAGGGATAGACGAGAAAAAATAACATCCCCACTTTACGTGTACAGCAGAGACCATAAGATTTTTAATGATTTTGTTTTACCACTTTGTCGACTTAATTAATACGAGTATGTATATCCATGCCAAAATATAGCTCTTTAGTAAGAGTCTCTGAAATAAGCTGCGGACGGATGGACAGCCGGACATGACGAAACTAAACAGGATCCTTGTTGACTACGGAACGCTAAAAAAGTGTTCAAAATGTCAGGTGAAACACCTGAGGAAAATTTTTCACATTATTTCACACAAATATACGTCAAGAATAATTTGTAAATATTATATTTGTTTTTAATTTGACTGCGCATGATTCAATTCTTACGACACTAACATAGATTCTATAGATCACCGATTTACTCGCATAAAATAGCTGATTACAAATCATAATTTTAACAAACTTCAAAGCATAATTTTCTCAGACCACGTTACTCAATAAACGTTAAAAACTGGCCACAACTATAAAACTATTGATAGTATAAATCTAAACGCATAAAACGCAGCAAACATGGGACGGACGGAAGCCGAATGTATGCCAGTATGTTGACTTGTTGTACGTAAATCATTTTTACAACCACAACAAAGATAAGAATTCACAGAAGATAAAAATACTTTTTAACATTAAAACTAAACTGACTTTCAAAACAATGCGAAAAATAACTTTATTTTAGGAAGTCGGTGCCTTTAGTACATTTTTTTTTTTCGTTTTTGACACATTTATTTTTATCTTTTTAGTGTAGTTTAGTTTAAGTTTTTGGAGTGAGGGAGCTCGTGGCTAAATAATGACAGCCGCACGAGTCGATCTTCAAGGTTAAGCAACGCTTGACGAGGTCGGTCCGTGGATGGGTGACCATTTTCAACATACCGAGTTTCCACCGTGCCTCGAAAAGCACGTTAAGCTGTTGGTCCCGGCTGTCATTTGAAGATCTTTGACAGTCGTTACGGGTAGTCAGAAGCTTGAGATCTGACACCAGTCTTGCCAAGGGGTACCGTCTTACCCAGTTACTGGGTTGTGAAGGTCAGATAGGCAGTCGCTCCACGTAAAACACTTGTGCTCAGCTGAATCCGGTAAGACTGGAAGTTGACCCCAATATAGTTGGGAAAAGGCTAGGCAGATTCAGTTTAAGTTTTTAGTGTAGCTTTTTTGTTGTAGTTTTGGTACCTCATATTACCATGAAAATCTTTTATAGCCAGAGAGCTTCTCATAAAAAATCCAACAAGCCTAAACACGACTGGAATACATTGTTTTAGTACGGAGTTCCGGTTCCAAACTTTCAGCTTCATCACCAGAGCAGTTCGATGTTACCATTTTCAGTAGAACCATTTATTTAAATTTGCTTCATCACAGTCATTTAACTTTTCGGGATTTCTTATACCCAAAACATACTTAACTATGAGAAGTTCCAGTGGCCATCTGTGTCTTCTTCATCAGTTCAACTTCACCAAATTATACTTTTTTAATGTAAATGCTTGCCAAATTGATGAAAATACCAAAATTGCTATATGTATGCCTATAAAATTTGAGGAGTTCCCTCGATTTCCATGGGATCCCCTCATCAGATCCTGATTTGACTATGGGACCACCTCAATGGTATATTATTATTAATACATTTATTACAGATATCAAATCCATACACGGTCAATACAGAACACAAACTATGGTTTCGAGTAACAGAGATCAAAAATTTTAACATAGAATTATATACCATCAAACAAAAAAAAATCAAAATCTTTTCATAATTGACGGAATAATCGGTAAACATACACAAAAAAAAACAAGAAGTCGAACTTAGAATCTCCTCCTTTTTGGAAAGTCCGTTAAAAAGAAGCTTGGTACCTACCATATCATTTTTTCGATTGCGCTAACACAAGGCTTAGAACGCTTTCAGGGTAAGTGTAAGCATGATCTTCGCAGGGTAGTGGTGGTGGCAGCTGAATGAGAGTCGCCGAGCCGAGAGTGGAATTCCATGGAGTTTCTTGCCAGTTCTTCTTCAAAGAAAACACCAATTCAAATCTTGAATATTGTCGCACCATTCTAGCCCGGAACCACGGACCGATGACCTGGTTAATGTTGCAAGAAAGCGCTGGATGCGAGTCGCACGGGATCGATCAATGTGGCGTCGCGTGGGGAAGGCCTATGTCCAGCTGTGGACGTCTTTCGACTGAAATGATGATGATTTTTATGGTGGTTTTATATAAAATGTGAAAAATGAACACAATGCTCAAAATTTCACGTGGCACAACCCTATATTATTGACATAAATTCTATATTACTTAACACCATGAGTGATTTAACAAGAAAACTTATTTTTTTAAGTTTCCAAACAAATCGGAACAATCGTTTCTTCTGAAGGGGTCATGAATCAATTAGTTTGACTGTACAGTAACTGCATAAGAACAATTTCTGAAAATATTTGGTAGATTGGGGTAGAGAAAACGCTTTAAAACAGTACAGTAATCCCCAATCTTTTTGGCCGGTCTGAAGTTGGCTACAAATGGCTACGCAGTAGTAAATCACATACTTAAGGCAATATATACGCCCCAATGTAAACGCAGTACTGGCCGTGCGCCCGCTCGATGCCAAAATATCAATATTAAACCTCCTTTTGAACAGATTTGTTTGCAAAATATTATTTGATTTACATATACTATGTCAGTTATGAAGAAATTGCAGCCATCAATTTTTCTGTGTAGAAATATTTTTAAACATCCAAGTCGCTTTGGAGAAGTATCCAAAAGTTGCGAAAAATATCGTGTTACTAATTATTTTTTTTAAAGCAAAACTATTTGATATACGAAAAAACCATTTTTATAAAATAACGAACAATAAATATATTTTAAATTTATTTGAAAAAATAATAAATATATTTTATTCAAACCTTTTAACCTAGCCGTTACTAAGGAGAATGCTTTAGAAAGTTACCGTTTTACGGCACTAAAGCGCATGTAGGCCCCTAAACAGCAGCGCGCCATGCCATGCGCATGATCAGTAAGTCTAGCCTAGGTTCAAGCCGGCCAAAAAGATAGCAGATTACTGTGCAGGGCAGGGCTGTGTATTTAATTGATAGTACATAACATTCTGAGTATTTTCCTACTGCACTTCAATATCAAATACGTAAATATTTTGAACATCAATCATTTTATTTTAAGACAACTATAAATCTTTGCACACATTTAGGCGCGCCACACACGCCATTAAACCATAAACAAATGTTTAACATTTCACTACATTATAGGCTGCAAAGCTTCAATCAAAACATTTTCTTTAATGCACAAAGCACGTGGCTATACGTATAACTAGTTAACCCCCGCGGCTTCGCTCCCGTCAACTGGCTACCTACCTACCCTACCCTACCCTATATACCTACATATCCTACCCTACTTACCCTACTCACCTACCCTACGTATCTATCAATTTGATAAACTATTTATTTGAATAAGAATTAATACTGCAATACGAACGTAACCAACTTTTGTTTCTACCGGCGCGGCGATGTAATTAAATTTTAGAACGAAAACGCTGCTATTGTAACTTTACTATGATAGTGAGATATATTCTGTCGCAGACTTTTTTTTAGGTAATAATGAGTACTTTAATCATGTACTATATAATTGTATGTATCGTCAATAGTTTTCTCAGCGCACGTCAAATATTGAATTTTATAGGCAAAATTTTGCGACTTTGGGTTACATTATTGCAATTTTCATAAGGATCTCTAATTTTTTGAAAATAATTTATAGCCCATGTTACTCGAGAATAATGAAGCTTTCCATAGGTGAAAGAATTTTTAAAATCGGTTTATTAGTTTCGGAGCCTTTTCGGTACAAACAAACAGACAACCAAAGAAAATCTTTCATCTTTAGAATGTTGGTATAGATAACAGCCGCACGGGTACCGCTTCGAAGTTAAGCAACGCTTGCCGACGTCCGTGGATGGTTAACAATTCATTGGATTGGATTGGAGTGGATTTTAACAAGACCTCCGTGCCTCAGAAAGCGAGTTAAGCTGTTGGTCCCGGTTGTCATTTGTAGATCTTTAAAAGTCGTGGGCGGTAGTCAGAAGCCTGCAATCTGATATTTTTTTTATTTTTTATTTATTCATAATTATGTAAGTAACACCTTTACAGCTATAACGCCAATGCGATGTTACTAACACACAGATATTATACACTAACAGAAATACAATTAAAAATACAACCAAATATTACAATTAAAATATAAATATAATGGTATGACTGATTATTTTGTTTAATTGAATGATACTTGGTTTTAAATCCAAGTATCATTCAATTAAACAACAATTAAACACATTAAACTACAGTTAAAATACCAATAAAATACAATTAAAATACCATTATAATACAATTAAAATACAATTGAAAACCATTATAATCTAGTTAAAATTCAATTAAATAATAACTAAAATTCAATTAAAATCACTTTTCAACATTTTCAATAGATAGTTCAAGTCATCTTTGCGCGTGGCTCTATGTGTGGGTAGGCATGTGTGGGTGGTTGTTTGCACTGCTGCGTCACTGCCCCAAAAATTAAATCGGTGTATTTACAAGCGTACACACAGCGCACGCACATGCCACCCCCTTGCCATGCGCGCAAAGGTGAGTTAAATTATCTATACTAGTCTTGCCTTGGGTCACTCCATGTATATTAGCACCAATGCTATGCCGGCAACGACCAGAGACGCCATCCATACTTCAGTAAATACTATCTGGCTTTGTCGGTTGCCCTAGTCGGTAATTTTCCATAAAAACTTAGTATGGCGATTACTCCAATGTTTAACGATGTACGTTCAAAATAAAAATATCAATTTGTGTCATCATTATCTAGCCCTGTATTGTTGTTTTCACAAAAAAGCAAAAAGATATATATTTGAAAGTTATGAGCTTCGAAACTACCATATTTCACTAATTTTAACTCAACAAGCATCTTTAGGCGTAAATAAATACCATAAGAAGAAGGAAAATTGCAAACCATTCACCATACAAGGATAGATTAGTAGTTCAAATATGCAAATAATTTTATTTTGAACAGATACGTTTAGGAGTTTTTTAAGATATCCATATTCCCAAAGGTCTATTTATACAATTTTCTTCAATGAAATTGCACATGTATGCGTAGCACAGTGTTAGGAGTAGGTATTCGTACTAGCTCTAGCTTCTTACTGCTCATCACAACATGTATCCCTTTCGCACGTGTCGTCGGATGAGATAGCATGCATTTTAACCCCGCCCACAAAATTGTTGGTGCCGCTGACTAGGGCACCCTTAACGGCTGATGGGATTGATGATGATAGATGAAACTTGGCACATGTGTAGATCACGTCGTGTGGGTTAAACTTTTTATCCCAGGTATTCCTTTGGGATAATTTCCAGCATGCACGCGGCGGAGCTGCTGGCAGGTGCGAGTGTTAAAAAAATTATTATGTACAGAAAAATAAATATTCTGATGTGCCAACATCGGAATGCGAATAACAAGCTTTATAGAATAACATAGTTTTCACAGTATCGAACTATCGAGCGATAAAACCTTGAATATAAATAAAACTGATTTATTTGCGTATTTTATTTCTATTTAGTTTATTGTTGTTTGACTTTTGTTTGCCCGCCCTTTTTAACGCTGGTCAGTTTATTAATAATAGATTGTTGCTTCGAGCGCAAAGTGAGTTATTAATGCACGTGTGTGTACTAAATTAACACGAGTGCATTAATTACTCACACAGTAATCTACTTTTCTTTCAACTACCTATCTAACAACCGTGATAAAATATACCTACGCAAAATAAAAACTCAAGTTAATGAAATATATTTATCCCGCTATTTTTATTATATGTTGAGTTGAGTTATTAACAATTTTTTTTCATCAAATCGATTTTATTCAGCCAGTTTTCATTTTCAGCCAGTATATTTTTGATCTAATGCATGCTTTTTATATTATACTTAATGGGAGACATTTAACCTCTGTGGTAAATTTATATCTAAATAAATAATAAAAACAGTGCATTAATGAAAAACTGTGCAGCAATGAAATTTCATATAACATTTCTGCACTGTTTTGGTTCTAAGCACAAAAATACGTCCTTTGTGATCGGTTTTGTAGTGATTAATGATAACATTACTACGTAGTTGAAAGAAAAGACAATTTTTTTTCTTTTAGTTCATTTTGAAAAAACAAAATCCGCTTTTCGTTACAATTTGTAGAGGAATGCAAACGTAAAATGTATTCAAATATTTTTTTTCTAAATTTCAGGGTTGGTCCCACAGTATTATGAATCCTTTTCAAGAGTGGCTTTGTTACTGTTACACCCTGCATTTTCTTTACATCTGAGATAAGGATACATCCTATGGGGTTGGGGTTACTTAGATGTAACCCTTTAAGATCATAACATTGTCAAGAACAATAATTGAACAAACAGCTCTATAATTCCTGACAGGCGTCACGTTTATGTTTACAAATAGAATTATAAGGCTCATGGTGACGCACTATATTATTGTTGAATTGTGTCAAATTGTGTGGCACAGTAACCTACATAGTTGCCTTGTAAGTTCTCCCTTTGGTACGATTTCTATGGAGACTCATACAATTCTTTAGGTAAGTTGTTCTTGGGTTCTGTAGTCAACAAGGAACCCTTAACCATTCAAAAATATTACGGGTCTATCAAAACCATTTTTCGATTCAGGGATCCATTTGCGTAAAGTTAAGCATTAAATAGCAAATTTTTGTTAGAGTCAAGTGTCCTTCCTGCCAGCTAAATGGTTGCTTTTGGATATGTGAACGTTTGTGTGCGTTTTCGAACGGTTAAATTAATTTTGTACATTCGTTAGAGCCATGTTAGGTGCTTTCTTTGTTTATGAACGTTAGTGATGTTACCTATTTATTTTGCTGTTTCTACGGAACCCTCTGTGCGCGAGTCAGACTCGCACTTGGCTGATTTTTAACAATTTTCTAAGCCACTGTAGATGATGGCTTCGCCACCATCCTTTCAGTAAAAGACCTAGTGAGAAAATAAAATTGCTGAAATTTTATTTTATACTAACCAGTGACCGTAATTTCGCTTCTTCAAGGCTAAATCTAACTCTATACGATAGTTCTTCAAAAAAAATGTAAGCGTAGCTTCTGGTCGGCAACTCTCATTTTCTACCTCAATACATAGTACAGCACATGATAATATATCACAGGAATAGACTTCTACGATCAGTTGTTATTATAAATAACGTGGTCACAATCAAAAGTTTAATGGCGCATGACTCATAATATTATTGTAACATTGACCTAGAAAGGTAATCTGTATTTCAGGAAACGAGCAGCGGTATTCCCACGGTATACTTCAGGGAAAAGTTATAAATAAATAAGCCACAATACGACATGGAGGGCTATGCTCGGAGTTTCCTTGCGTGATCGAATCAGAACTGTAGAGATCCGCATGAGAAACAGGGTTACCAACATAGCCAGAAGAATTGTTAAACTGTGGCAGTGGGCAGGGCACATTGCTCGCAGAAAGGATGGCCGATGGGGCAGAAAAGTTCTAGAGTGGCGAACGCGAACTGGAAGACGTTGCATTGGAAAGCCTTCCACAAGGTGGGCGGATGACCTGGTGAAGGTTGCGGGGATCCGCTGGATGCAAGTCGCACGGGACTTGTCAATGTGGTGACTGTTGGGGTAGCAGTGGACGTCTTGCAGCTTATATGATGATGATGATGACAAATCAAAAAGCAAAAACAAATTTACAATAATAGGGCCTACGAAATGTCTAGACAAAGTGTCAATCTATGGCAATGTTTGAAAAGCCAAAATGTCAGAGATTGGCCATGTGACATTTCAATAGTACTTGGTAATCCCATACACCTGTTTCTAATCGCTATGGTGACGCTTTCGTTGGTAGAATGTAACTTGTCTAGAACATCTGAGCTGGCCTAGCATAGTGCGGCGTTTTAATATACCAAGGCCAGCTTTGGCTTATCACGTTTTGCAATTTTTAACCGCACGGATTTTATTCGCGCGAGTTTTTGTCCGCGTATGAAACTAATTAACACGCACTGCGGATAAAATTCCGCGCGATTTTTGTGTCTTTCTACCTGTTCATAGAGCTCAAAACACGGTTTTCTTGCGGTATTATTTCCGCACGATTTTTTTTACCGCAATGCGTGCAGGTTCATATAATTCCATAGGTCGCAGAATGTTCGCAAAAAAATCGCGCGAATAAAAACCGCAATGCATGCTAAGCCTTATACTTTACTTACTTCCACTGATATACAACCCAGTGCTTTTAACGGAAACGTGAAATAAGTTTTAAAATGTCAAACCAGCCATTCATACATGAATGGGTAACTAAAAATTCAATTCAAGAAATGAAATGCCAACTTTTCAATAGGACATTAAAACAATAAATAAGAATTTATTAAAAAGCGACATTTCAGTGGAATCGCAGTTTGACATTTAGTTATGAAATAAGTGAAACATGAAGTAAATCTTTTTAATTCAACCGTGGCAGACCATACATAAGAACCAACCTGTGCAAGACCTCTAGGTATACCTATATTTTTTTCCGTGCGAAGCCAGGGCGGGTCGCTAGTATATTATAAAGTACAGTAATAAAAACCGGCCAAGTGCGAGTCGGTCTCTGGCGCATGACGATGAATAACGGCAAAATCACTCCAATAATTATTTTATTCTGTTTTTAGTATTTATTGTTATAGCGGCAACAGAAATACATCATCTGTGAAAATTTCAACTGTCTAACTATCACTGTTGATGAGATACAGCCTGGTGACAGAGAGACAGACAGACGAACACTGGAGTCTTAGTAATCCGGGACCCTATTACTGAGACTCCAGTGTCAGTCACGTTTGTTGTATGGGACTTAAATATTTATTTTATTCTGTTTTTATAAATGATAAATGATTTTATTTCTGTAAGTAGGTTTGTACAAACACTTTTACATGTCGATCATATTTTTTTAAACTAGATGAAGTCGGCGTTTCCTATCTGACTACTCTGAGAAGAAAGTCCGAAACAAACTCAGAGGTCACTGTCTCTTTTAAAGTCCAGACAAAATCTTGGTTAGATCATGTGAAGACCATGTAGACTGAAGTCTGAAATGGTCTTTTGAGGAAAGAACCAGCCAGATTGAGTGGACCTGTCCAGTCAGTGCACGCATTTGTCAATAACCGTGCAGCTCAACTCAGAAATTAAGGAGCTCAACGATTCGACGAACAATACTAAAGAAAGGACATTCGGGTAGGCCGCACGAATTACTCAAACTGCCAGACCATGATTAAAACTAACTTAGATAAATTAAAATTAAAAACAAACAAAATGTATGATCCACATAGTCTTCACATTCACAACAATTAAAAAAGAAATTAAAATAAAATAATATAATACTTTTAAAAGTAAATATTCTTGTCATTGCAAGAAAACAAAAAAAAAAAAAACAAAATTCACGGTGCAAAATATATAAAAAAAAAACAAAATTAATTGGAGCAGCTCAAACCCAAGCCTGTTTGTCCTCAACGTAATCTTTAATTTATTGTATAAAACGCTTTCTGGCACAACTTACGTTTAATGAATGTTTTGAATTTATTAAGACTTAGATCTTGTACGTGGCTTGGAAGCTCATTATAAAAGCGTACACATTGACATCTAAACGAGCCATTTTCGTGAGCCTTGTTGCAGGTACTACAAATTTGTGTTTGTTCCTAGTATTTATGTTATGGATATCACTGTATTTTTTAATCAATTTTATATTTTTATGGGCATATAAAAGATTTTCATAAATATACTGACAAGGCACAGTCATTACATTAATCTCCTTAAATTTCTCTCTGAGAGAGTGTCTCGGGCTTAATTTATAAATTGATCGAACAGCTCTTTTCTGCAAAACAAAGATAGTGTGGACGTCGGCGGCATTTCCCCACAACAAAATACCGTACGACATTACACTATGAAAATAGCTAAAATATACTAAACGGGCTGTCTCTATGTCAGTTAAATTACAAATTTTCCTAACAGCATATGCTGCTGAGCTTAGCTTTTTTGACAATTTATTTATATGTGGGCCCCCCACATATAAATAAATTGTCAAAAAAGCTAAGAAAACTGTAAGAATACTGTGCTTTTAGTATTTGTTGGTATAGCAACAACAAAAATACATCATCTGTGAAAATTTCAACTGTTTAGCTGTCACTGTTCATGAGATACAGCCTGATGACAGAGAGACAGACAGACGGACTCTTACACCTTTGGATATGGAACCCTAAAAGTGGAAGTTTATTTATAATTTTTAGAGGTGTTATCTGGAAGTAGGTAGAGACGATCGAAAAGCGATTTTTATCGGTTGCATTTCGGGAAGTGTGCAATGAAATTGCATGATGTAATGCTACGATGTGATGCGCCGTCATGGACATTTATACATCTATACGCGCTAAATCTTTTGGAAATACATTTATTATGCGTACAGGTAAGGAGTGAAATTCCCTGCTGGAGTCTGTGTTTCCCGTTAGCTACAACCTAAGTCTTAAAGTTCTAAATAGGTTACTTCTAGGCAAGCGTGCTTCAGCGTCGATCACATCATCGCTTACCATCAGGTGAGATAGTGGTCAAGCGCGAGTCTATCAATAATAAAAAACCTGCTAAATTCAAGATCATAGGTCAAAGGGAAGTTAACAATTTCGTAGGGACAAAAATGTGTGACAAACGACGGGCACGTAAGTGAAGCAATAGAGCTTCGTTTGGATCCTTCGGGTAGGGAAGCCCTCAAAATAAAAAATAAACAGAAAAACTACAAGATTCTTTTAGGATAGGCCACGTAAGTGAAACTGCGACTAAACCTAGTTAGTAACTTAGTAGTAAATACACTTTGTACAGTTTGTTATAGAGTTCTGATACTAAAACACGACGATTAAAAGCGTATCATTCAACCTACCGCAATTCGAACTGATGCCAAGAATTCATGTTACGATGTACGACCCAATTAAGACTTTTTGTTCGCTGTGTGAAAGCTAAATATAAAATCGACTATACATGTTGATAAAGTATAGAATTATAGCTATAGACAAAATATATGGTTCATCGTTTTCATGTTGCAGACCTGCAGCCTACTAGTGATGTTTCCTGGGTTGAAGAATGATTATTCTATTTAGTCCGTCAGTGATATTATCAATTAATATTGGACCCGTATTTTTTGCTTTATGAAATAAATAAAAATTAACAAAGATAAAGCGCATCAAAGTTCAGGAGTGGGGGCTTGTGACGTCACTTTGTCAGTATAAAGTGTTGCACACGATATTTCAAGGCACTATATTGTCGTAGTTTTTTTTTTCTGAGCAAAAGAAATAATACGTGTCCAATATTTTTTGGTTATCTACCTGACGGACTAAATAACTATTTTTTATCAACAACTAAATTCGGGCAGGCAAAAGGTTTGATTCCATGAAAGAGTATGAACAATCGACCAATCACATATACGGAAATCCACATCGCGTCTTTCATCTCGCATGTGATTGGTCAATTGTTCATACTCTTTTATGTGGTCGAACCCTTAGCCTTGCCGAATTCACTAACGCAATAAAGCTGCAGGCCTTAGACAAGTGACATTCTACCATCGAAAGTGTGGCGATAGCGATTGGAAAAATGTCAAAAATGTATGGGGAATTATGGCAATGTCAAATGCTATCGAAATTTCACGTGATCAATGCCTTATATTTTGGCATTTCGACCATTTCCATCGCTGACATTTGTCTCGAGCCTATGATCATATCATATCCCCTTATCCCAAATTATTTGTGACAACTTTTTCTTATTAAACGCTACTTGCAATCCGTCTATTACGCTCAGCTGCTCATGGCACAATGGTTCACACCAAATTATTATACATATCTATCGTTTATAACAATCAATCAATCTGCCTAGCCTTTTCACAACTAGCGAGCTAGAGACTACTGAAGCGACTGCCTATCTGACCTCCACAACCCAGTAACTGGGTAACACGGTACTATACTATACTAACATATATCTATTTACCTGTATATGTAACACCGTAAAAACTAATTCATATCCGTACACTTCAACGTAAGGTTCAGTTGAAAACCAGCAACTGATTTTACGGAACATTTTGCTGAACTTTACCTTTTTCGCGCAGCCGCGGGGCTATGTATGTCATTGTTTTTAAATCAAGTTCCCTTTTATTTGTACCAACATTGTGTGTTTCTATGTGGCCAAATAAACTGCGCGGGCCAACTATAAAAAAACAGCTTCTTTATAGCCTTTACACACAATCTATTTATTATGTTTTAGACTTGCTCTTCCCTACTGACCAGAATGATTCATCATACTCAAAAGTGAGATCTGAGCATTTGTAAATAGAAACCACTGTCTTTCTCTAAACCATCTCGACCTTCCAAAATTTTTCATTGAAGAATAACATCAGGCCTCGTTGATGGCAATAATCGGCCATTATTACAGCAGATTCTTCCTGCCCTAATCTCATGTTACTTGGGGTCGGCGCAACACGTTTTCTTCTTCCATACCGTCCTGTCCCCCGTCACGCTATCACTGACTCCCTTTTCTTTCACATCACTCCTCACACAGCCCATCCATTTTATCTTTGGTCTTCTTCTCCCTCTCCATCCATCCACATTTATACTCATAAGTCTTTTAGTAACATGCGTTTCCTCCCTCCTCAATACATGAGCCTACCAGGACAAACGGTTTCCTTTCAACTTTTCTGCCACTGGCGCCACTTTCAAACTTATTTTTTTTTCATATGTAGGCTTGCGCTTGACCACTATCTCACCTGATGGTAAGCGATGATGTGGTCGATGGTACCGCACGCTTGCCTAGGATGGATGTGAGACTTTGACTTCTTCTAATAATCTTTTTAGTTATCAGTTACCACAGGTTTGGTTGTAGGTTACGACATTAATAATACTTGCGAACTTCGTGTTGCTAGTAACAAAACAGAGTTTTGTTTTTTGCTAATTATTTATATATTATTTTATTAAAATTGATTTCCTTACTAAAGTTTGCTTAAATTTAAAGATACAAAACTTGTTCGGTTATTTTATTTATCTTTTCAGTTTAATCTCAATGTGTCAAACCGGATTGCAAAAATATTTATTAACTCTTAGTTTATTAGGACGGATACACCGGACGCACTTACATGGGAGACACACGAGAGATTTATGATAAAATTATGTTTCCCAAGCAAAGCAAGAAGCCAAAGCTTTCAAACACAAGAAAGCTTTTGAATTAAAGTTCTTTCATCTGTCGCCTGACAAAGGAATCAATATCCCGATCTAATTGAATAAAGATGTCTTAAACGGCCTAATTGAGTGAAGATCTCGTACGAATTTCAACAGAGAAGCTATTTTCGCCCTCTTTGACAGGGCTTCCATCAGGAAAGACAAATCAAATCAAAGACGTATAGGTAAAGAATATTTAAAGGCTGAATTATCGAAAATTGATATTTATCACAATGATACCTTTGAATACCTCATGTTGTGTTTTTTCTAAGTTCTACATTGTAAGTGTCGCAGCCATCTGGTTAAGTTAGCCAGCTAATTCTGTAAAAATAGGCCGTTCATGAAACGCCGGCCTTGGCTTGGATGACTAAGCTGATAGTTAATTGAACCAGAATCATTAAACGTTTAACAGCTTGGCATATTGAAAGTCAGCCCTTTGAAGATGACTGACCAAGACTCGACCAAGTGATTAAAATTAAGTTAATTTTTCTCCAATGCGGCGCTAGTAGTCACCAAAACAAATATGGCGTAAACAACGCAAACCGTGAATGTTATTTTTCGTTCTTGTGTGCAATTTTATGTGAAATTATAGTGTGATATTGTCAAAATAGAATGTAACATGGAGGTGCCAAATAATAATACGTCTTCTGCAAGTCTTCGCAAAATATTTGAGTCTAAACCAGTCTCCCTTATCACCTTACAAATTCATCAATATCTTATTGAACTAAATGACTACATGACATTCAGCCATCTGGTTAAATATTGCGCTAAATGACTTGGCTAGTTGTCTGTCAGCCGTTTAATTGGATGCCGGCGTTTAATGCATGGCCTATGCGTCAAATAGCCTGGCTAATTTAGCCAGATGGTTGCGACATAGGTACATAATTCCTACTTATATTATAAATGTGATAAAGTTTGTATGTTTGTGTTTTAATCACACAAAAACGACTTACTTTATAACTCGGATAAACACTATGATATTGTTTTATCTCGATAAATTCCTTGAGTTTAGAAAGCACTTATCAAGCGGATGAAGCCGTGGGCAGAAGCTACTTACGCAATAAAATAAATAAGAATTTATTTAATATGAGTAAGGTTGGTACCTATTGAAATCCCTAGTTAGTAATGGGAACTTTTGTATTTTGACTGTTCCTATTTCAATAAACTTTGCCTTGTCAACTTCTTCTCTTATATCATAACGCACTATATTATAAGGTAAGTAAACGTGTCCGTCACTCATGCACTGAGCAAACAGTATTTATCCATCCCTAAAGAGAAGGAAATTCATACATAAAGAGACAAGTGTATGAAAGACAAGGGTTTATTACAAGTTTTATATCATAGGTGTTGCTACTAGATACATTTTGATACCAACTTACCTAGTATATATATTGTAACAGTATGTGAGAAAAATCTATCATCAGCAATGTCTTGTCCTTATCCCAATTTATCTGGAACCGGCGCAAAACTATGTCTTCTTCCATACTTCTCAATTAATCTTCATCTCTGGTGTCACCTTCTTTCTAGATATATAATTTTTTACTCAGTAAATCCATCGTTCTTTTGATTGAGCGTGTCACGAGGTCATAAGAAAATTTGGTAAAAATAAATTTCACTAGAAGTCTCCTAAGCACAAAATTATGGAATATTGAGCCCTTAATTCACATTTCAAAGATTATTTGAAAGGATCTTTTAATATCCATTGCAATAGTTAATGTTAAAGTTTTGAAGATTCCGATTCGATTATATAAATTCGCATTGTAACACATTTTGGTATAAGGAAACTGTAAAATCGTGAAAAGACAATACTATAAAACAAATTTTCACTGTATTTAAACCGAGTAAACCCTTTTAACTACTATCGCCGTGGTACGGAACCGAACGCAGTCGACGTACTTTTACAAAAAAAAAATCCGTTAGTCGGTACCGTTTCTGTGTATGGGCAGGCATCTGTATGCTAGTATTATATTATCTTTAAAATTTTGCAAAGTCCATTTGATTCTACTCTCTTGTGATTGAGGCGCTTAACGTTAAGTAGGCAAAAATGCACAGTACTTAGTGCACTCTACTATAATAAGCAAAACCACTTCAACAATAATCAGTTGAATTCCTTTTACACCAGACCATAATGGCTTAATATCTATTTTCACAAATCCAGCATTAAATTATTAAAAATGACAAAAATATAAATTAGTATACAAATTATTAATATTTTTCATTTAAAAACTGCTGGAACCTCCGGGTCTGTGTAGGACTGACGGCAGAAGGCCGGATGGACTGACCCTGGTGCCTTGGAAAAACGGCAATATGGGACGCAACTTGCGTCAGCACTTTTGCCGCCAGCCACCTTGGTCGCACCGTCCTCTTGCCAACAGCAGCGGCGGAAGATGCCGCCGAGAAGAAGAGGGTGAAGTACGCACCGTTGGAGGGCCGGTACCATTTTGTGCCCATTGCCGTTGAGACCATGGGCGGTTGGGACACTGAGGCCAGGAGTCTCATTAGTGAGATAGGGCACAAGCTCCGTGACAAAACGGGTGAGTCCCGTTCTGGCTTGTTCTTGGTGCAAAGGTTAGCCATTGCCATCCAAAGTGGCAACGCAGCAAGCGTTATGGGCACCTTTTCGCCGGGAACAGTGAGGGGCGGATTATTAGACTAGTTATAAGACAATGCTGTATGACGTGTCATTGTGACTTTGACATTTAATAAATTAATTTTAATGAATTAAATATTAAATGTAATTTGAAAAACTCATTTACATTATAATAAAAGAAAACTAAAACAAGAAAGAAGGAGGGCGTCAAACGATTTTATGTTTAGTGTGTGGCGTCTTGCAGGTCAATCCGAGTGATTGGCTACTGCTTAAGCGGGCGATCCTGTGGAGACTAAACTATAGCCTCCAGCCAGGCATCGAAGTTTTCAAGCGTATGTTTAGTCCCCGGCATGTAACTTGGCAAGGTTTTAACGTAAAAAAAATAATTACATAATGTCGAACATAGAACCTCCTCCTTTTTGGTAAGTCGGTTTAAAATGTAAATATAATGTGCCAGTTAGGTATTCGTTCACCGTATAATTTGTTTTTTCGTATATTATTTTCAGAAAAGCCTCTTTTAAATCGTCTATGTTGTTTATTTCTTTAATTCGTCTAGGGATCTTACTATAGATCCTAGGTGCCATTCCTAAAATATTTTTGGCATAAATAGCAGTGCTATGTGGCTTAGTGCATATATCTATGTTGCGACGTTTAGATCTTAATGTTTCAAACAGATGGAAGTTGGATTTGACAAATACTGCTGTCTCAAAAATGTACATACAGGGCAATGTTAACAGTTTAAAATAAATTTCTGAAATATGGAATGCAGCTATCAGTTGGTTTCAGTTTAAACACAGCACGCGCGCATCTTTTTTGGGCCTTAAACGCAATTTCTTTGTCCGTGAAATTGGAATTTCCCCAATATATTATTCCAAAACGTAATGTAGATGTGACATAGGCCTTGTAGGAAATTAGAACAACGGACTCATTCACTATTTTTCCTAGATTGTAAAGCGCATATGAGGACTGGTTTAGTTTCTTACAAACAGTTTCTACATGACATTTCCAGTTTAAATGAATATCCAAGTGAGGTCCTAGAAATCTAGCACTGCTTGTTTCAGTTATTATATGATCTGCATTAGCTATGTTTAAGGTATGTTTTTTGTTCTTTGATAAAATGTCATAAGCTTTGTCTTATCTATGTTTATATTTTATTTATTTTCAAAACAGTTTGATGGTCAGTGCATTTTGGCAAATCGTTAATATATATGCGAAACAACAAGGGCCGAAGAACAGTTCCTTGGGGTAGATACCCGAATATCATGAAACTTATTATTCATTTTTTATTATTTATTTATTTATAAACAGACGTGCGATTGTAGCAATCCCAAGAGATTTGGAGTTATTTATTGAAGAGTTTTGTCGTATATCTCCGAAGTTTTTCGTCAGATCTTCACCAAATTAAAATGGGACCAATTTCGGAACATACTCTTTCAAACAAAAAGGAATTTTCTAAATCGGTCCCCTATTGACATTGACGGAGATATCACCGTGTAAAAACAAAAAAAAGAGTAACTTAAAGTCGAACATGGACCTAACATAACCTCTTCCTTTTTGGTAAGTCGGTTAAAAATACAACCAACTTGCAAAAAAAAACACTACAAAGATAAAAAAACTTCATTTTCGGCAGTCGGTGTTTCTGGTTTCGTTTTCAGACGGGACCCATTAAAAATCTAGACCATCTCAAATCCCGACTCGCTATGTTCTGCAATATTAATAACAGAATAATTATCTACCTACTTTGGTCGTTACTTTACTGTTTCTGACAGTCTTTAAAAGCAAAGCACAAAAACTATACTAAACAAAATGATCCAGAACTCGTCCCAATTCGACTATAAAATTACAACTTCTTAAAAAAAAACAACAAAGAAAAATTCATTCTGCATCCCTCTCTACCAAGTACTTAAACGATTGACAAAAGAGAAGATGGAAGATGTCAACAATATCAGAAACAGTATTTTAATAAAGAGAAGTGATTTTCTTAACCCTATATCCCTTCTCATACCCAATGTGAGTGCGGTGCCCCTGTGCAGAATATGACACATATGCTAGAGTGCCCCAAGTGTCCACATGCCTGCACTTTAGAGGACCTTATAAACGCCAATGATGAGAGATTGGCGTAGCCACCTACTAGACTCAAACTATTTGAAGAATTTCCATCGACTCGAACAGAAAAAAAAGAACTTTGAATAAAATAAACGCATCAAACATTAAGTAACCAAATCAAGATCCCTAAGCATGAATAAATCAAAAAGACGATAAAATATAATAAAAATAATGTGTTTCAATTTCAATTGTATCTACACACTCACATAAAAGTAATGGCTACTAGACGTTAAAACAGGGATGGCCAACGTTAACCTATGTCCAATAAAATTACTTCAAATGAGGATTAATGGAATAAGGTAATTATAATATAGAGGTGCGACGGCGTACTGGAAGATATGCCCATGCCCACTTTGGAAGACCTTTAGCTCGCCACGGACGCCGCAATTGGCGTGGCGACCAAGGTTTTTTTTTTTTATTGGTACTTTCGCGTTTGACCACTATCTCACCTGATGGTAAGCGATGTTGTAGTCGACGATGGGGCACGCTTGCCTAGAAGTAACCAATTCACTCTTGACTTAAAGACTCCCAGGTTGTAGCTATAAGGAAATACAGACTCCGGTAGGTAATTACATTCCTTCGCTTTGTGCGTACGGGTGGGATGTTCACCATATACCGATAATGCATCGCCGTTTGTCTTGTAGTCCGATGATGGAACGGACTAGGCGGAATCAAATTGTGCAGTTCCATCGCACACTCCCCGAAATGAAACCGATAAAAAACCGACAGGCTGGCAACTCGGCGATGATGTTCAAGTCTCTCGAGCCTTGACTCGACCAGTTTCTCATTGTCGATGAGCCTCTTGGGCAATCGACTCAAGTGCATCAAAATGGCATTTGGCAGATCCGTCCCAGAGATTAGAGCAGTACTCCATGCATGATCGAAATTGCGCTTGATACAAGTTAAGCAGCTGTTCTGGCGTGAAGTACCGTCTCCTCTTCGCAAGGATCCCCAACCTACTTGGCTCAAAATATTTATAGAGATGAACATCGACTCAAGAAGAAGAAGACTGGAAGACACAGCGTTGGTAGGCCCACAAGGTGGACTGATGACCTAGTGAAGGCCGCTGGATATGCGAAGCACAGGGTTGTTCCATGAGGCGTCACTTAGAGAGGTCTATTTCCAGCTGTGGCCGTTTTTCGACTGAAATGATGGTGTTGATGATGAATAATACAAACTTGTTACGCTAAGTTAACAGTTAGGTAACTGGTTATTCTTACAGCTCGCTATAAACGTAAAATTAATAAATCCAATCATTCCCAGTGAATGCTCAAAAGGAAAATCGAAAAGAGCTAGAAGCTTTACCAAGCTCTTTGAAAACTTATTGGTGATCGCAGTTTCCTCTTTAAGCATCTCTTTGTCGTATTTTCGACTCCCACGCATCGGGATTAGATATCCTTTTGTCGAGAACTATACAAAATATTTTACTCACAAACGCTTTGTCAGCCCTTTTTTTTTTTTTTTTTTTTTTTTTTGTCGACGGGGAAAATCATCTTATGACAAATCCCGCTCTTGGGTGGAGCGGGAGATAGTGTCAGACTTGTACTGACTAAAAACCCCGCGCCGTTCCTTCTAGCCTTCATACCGGGGCTCTAGCTTCCTTTCGGATAACCCCGAACCCCGGTAGGGTCAGCCCTGAACTACAAGATAGAATAATATCTTACAAAGACATACATGCATTATAAAAAAGTTTTATTAAATAAAAATAATGGTCGAAACAAACCCAAACACATATTTTAAATAATAATTCTGTGATTACAAAATAATTTAATGTTCCTATTATTGTAGATATAGTAATTCTGATTTCAGTTTTTATGAAGCGTATGATTTGCGCGTGAAATTAATAATAAGGTTGAGGTTGAGTTTCAAGGTCAATTTGGATGAGAAATAAGAAATTAGACTTTTAACATCCCACGCGAGTTGTTACAATTTTAAAAGTACGTAAGTGTTTCAATAAATATAAAAACGTTTTATGAATGGAATATTCCTAATTATTTGTGATGCCCCCGATTTTGTCGTACTCGACTAGTTGTTCAAAGTAAGCCGCCATGTGCCAATTCTTCAATGCAATGTTTTGGTTTTTAGGGTTCCGTTGTCAACAAAGAACCCTTATAGTTTCGCCATGTCCACCTGTCACCTGCCTGTTAACTACCAGATCCCGCAATGAAGCTAATCCGAAACAGCGAAGGAGTACGAAAAATTCATTTCCTCTCCGTTTGTTTTGTCAACACACCACAATCAACTTTTTATGAATAGCCGAATTTAATTATTGTTCATATTTTTTATTTTGTACAACTACCACTGTTGTGTCCTTTTTAACCCAAAAGTTGACTGGTAGAGAATGCCTTGTTGCATTAAGTCCACCTAACTATCGAAATTGTACATAAAGTACTTCAAAAATAATTTGGCATGGATATATATATTAATCACGCCGACAAAGTATTAAAATAAAACCAAGAAATTTTTTTTTGTTCCTCCTGTACATGTAAAGTGGGGATGTATTTTTTCTCGCCTATCACTTGATGTGGGGTATCGTTGGATAGGCCATTCAAACATATTACGGGGCTGTGAAAACTATTTTTCTATTCAGCGATCCGTTTGCGTAAAATTAAGCTTTAAATGGCAAGTTTTTGTTAGAGTCAAGTGTTCCCCTCCCCTGCCATTTAGCTGTAAATAGCTACTTTTGGATATGTGAAAAAAATCACGGCAGTAGTGACCCAACCGAACCCTCTGTGCGCGAGTCAGACTCGCACTTGGCCGGTTTTTCTTAGATACAATCGTACCAGCACTTTACACATTAAAACCTTTTGGTTGGTTTGGTTTTACTTTGGGTACGTTTCCACTCAGTTTTCTTTTGGACTGGCCAGCCACAGTATCCCCAGCCATTACAAATCCTGAAAGCCAGGATCAACATTTAAGACTACCAGTAAAGCGCCGAGACAATGAAGCCCAATGAGTCCTGGCGAAACTATTCAACTGACAGATCCCGCAACGAATTTAATCTGAAACAGCGAAGGAGTACGAAAAACCACAATTTCCTCTCCATTTGTTTTGTCAACACACCACAATCAACTTTTTATGAATATCCGAATTTAATTATTGTTAATATTTTTTATTTTGTACTCCTACCACTGTTGTGTGCTTTTTAACCCAAAGGTTGACTGGTAAAAAATGCCTTGTTGTATTATGTCCGCCTATATTGCAAAATTGTACATGAAGTTTAACAAATAAATAACTTACTTACTTTTTTCTAGACACAAGTAAATTAGATCAACAAGAAGTATTCCCTTGACACCTATCCAGCTTATACTCATTACCTTTAAAGATATTTATTTCCCATAAGAACTTATAAAATATAACAGTTCACTTATAATGAGATACAGAGTTACTTATTCTAAATAATAATATAATATTTGCCTCCGGGACGTTGGCAATGTTACAGGGTACATACATTTTTTTTTAGTTTTCTCTTAAATATGTTAATATTATCACACTTCTTTATATCCTCCGGTAGATCATTGAATAGCTGGGCTCCCTCCACTAATACTGTTTTTTTTGCCATAATTAGTCCGTGCACATGCAGTTGCTAGTTGAAATTTGTTTTTACTTCTTGTGTTGTATGCTATTGTTCTTTTATGCAGTTGTATGTTTGATTGTACGGAATTCGTGGTGATTTTTTAAGCTAGTGCTATACTATCACACCAACAGAACATTCTACTTTTAACACGCTTTTATTAGCTAATTATGTATGTATCTGTGAAAAATGAAATCAATTTTCAATAAATTTAAATTATCTAGTGTGATGAACAAAAAAAAATATTTTTTTGAAAAAAACTTAGGGTGCATACTTTTAAACAATAACTTTGTTTTTGTATATCATACTGTTCTTTATAAAAATTTAATGAAAATTGTTTTCTTCGTTTTAGTTTGGCTTTCTATTAAAGCGTGTTTTTTAATTTTTTTTAACTATTTTTTTATCCCAGAAGCTTTATACAAGTGACATTCTATCATCGAAAGTTTGCAAGGGATTAAATGATAAATAATTTTATTTCTGTAAGCTGGTTTGTACAAACACTACATGTCGATCATATTTTTTAAAACTATTGACAAGCGATGCCGAAAATGCATTTGACATTTCTACTATCGTCGGCGCTGAAAACTAATGACGTTTATCTAGAGCTTCAGAGGCCCTAGACAAGTGACATTCTATCATAAAAAGTTTGCATGGGATTGGCAAACGATACCGAAAAATACCTTACACTTTGATATTTCAACTATCGCCATCGCTGATATCGAATGACGTTTGTCTAGAGCTTCAGAGGCCCTAAACAAATGGCATTCTATCATAGAAAGTTTGCATGGGATTGACAAGCGATACCGTAAAATCCCGTACATTTTGACATTCCAACTATCGCCATCGCTGTCAACTAATGACGTTTATCTAGAGCTTCAGAGGCCCTAGACAAGTGGTATTCTATCATAGAAAGTTTGCATGGGATTGACAAGCGATACCGAAAAATCCCTTACACTTTGATATTTCAACCATCGCCATCGCTGACAGCGAATAACGTTTGTCTAGAGCTGCAAAGGACCTAGACAAGTGACATTCTATCATCGAAAATTCGCATGGGATTGACAGGCGATACCAAAAAATCCCTTACATTTTGACATTTCAACCATGGCCATCGCTGACATCGAATGACGTTTGTCTAGAGCTTCAGAGGCCTTAGACAAGTCACATTATATCATCTAAAGTTCGTATGTGATTGACAAGCGATATCGGAAAAACACGTGATCAATCCCTTACATTTCAACTATAGCCACCGCTGACATGAATGACCTTTGTCTAGAAACTCGGTCAACGAACTCCAAATCATTTCTCGTACCAAAATATTTTGACAGCCCTATTATGGATAGGATCTTCAAGTCGACCCTTAAACGAGCTATCATAAACTATGACAAAAATATGTGTGTTACAGGAAGAATAACAAATAAAAAATGTCGGCGAACACTTCCTTTTGCTATTACATTCCTCTGTTTTCCTTGAATCTGAGTAGTTTCAGCAAATTGGAATTTAAATGTCTGGATAGTTTTATTTTCCTTTAGTATCGATCAAGGGGATAATGTTGTTGATATATCTTTTGAAATTGCGCTGTACAAAATTAATTCATCCACATTTTCTTCGCATTGTAAAATGCAAAGCTTTTTCTCTCCTTGCGTTTGTGTGCTTATTCGAGAACCACATTTTTCCGATGATGTTCTATGTTATTTTTGGTTTGGTTTCCGCACTTAGACCATTGTGCGTTTTATTTATCGATGATTAAAAACACAATGAATGCATTGTTTTGTAATTCTAGCCCAGCACGTAGTGACCTCTGTAATCATTTTTCTGTCCTTGAATCATGCTACTTGGTATCGACGCAACACGTTGTCTTCTTTCTAGTTTGCCGTGTCATGCCACGTTATCACTGACTTTCTGATAAATGATAAGGATAATCTATCTAATGTAATATAATAATATATATCTAATACCTTTAAACCTTTAAAATTCTTGTAAATATATACTAGCTTTTACCCGCGGCTTCGCTCGCAGTGAAGCCATTTTTTTTAATGATATGTGTCCTATGTTACTTCTAATACCTCCAAGAATATATGTACAAATTTTCATGATGATCGGTTCAGTAGTTTTTGCGTGAAAGCGTAACAAACAAACTTACATTCACATTTATAATATTAGTATAGATAACCTGAATCTCGGAAACGGCACCAACGATTTTCATAAAATTTAGTATGCAGGTCCTTTCAGGGGCGATAAATTGGTCTATCTAGGTATAATTTTTAGAAAACGTCATTTTCTCTATTTTCGCCCGAACAGAGCTCGGTCGCCCAGATACCTTAATGTATGTTAAATATTAAATAATTAACAAAATATACAAAGGTAGAAACCATTTCATGATGAAACAATGAGTCTTATCGCTAAAGAATAATGGGGAAGGACTGACAGTGACAAGATTTTACCTACAATTCGCTCCAACTAAATAAACGGGCCAGTGTGATTTGAGATTACACTTATTACGAAAACAAAGCCCTCAACGTTATTTGCGGTGCAATATCAGTCAGTGTTATTACATTGCAATAACCATCTGAGTTCAAGATTAAAAGGCGTGTAGCACAACATATAAATATACCGAGACCCACCTCAGTGATTTTGACCGTGCCATGAATTATATGTTTGAATTATAACCCTCTGTGAAAACGTGTTGGCTTGGACATCGCCCGCGCTTTGGCACATACCACGGATACAAAATAACAAACAGACAATGCAATATTTCAAATCCATTGCTTGCTTTCTTCGAGTGGCAAGTGATGGAGCTTGCGCAAAAGCAGCAATGGAAAGTAAAAGCTTTTAAATTTCATTTGTAATTTATGTTCCTCTGCCACCTGTTCGTCTGATTTTAGGCCGTAGCAGACAGTAGCCCACCTGCCGCCGGGCTGTTTAGTTGTCTAGTTATGTAAGAAGGAGGGACGGACAGAAGATTCACTCCTTACGATCTGGCAAAACAAATATTAAAGCTCCCTCAGAAAACCGCGCCACGACGATGCTACACTGATGTTACGACCGTTTTCCATAAAAATGCTGTCTGATATCGGCGGGAGCTTTGAAAAAACACAGGGTGGTCTGCAGCTTCCCATTCCTTATGCAGAAATACCTGCGCGATGGGAGACCTTAGCGAGGTCAGCAAGCGAACGATTTATCTCCCGGCGCCCTGCATATCCTCTCATCATAAGGCTTGAGCATTCTCCCGGCACCCGGCAGCAACGTTCCTTTTCTATTTTCTTATTTAATGTTTTCACTTCTTCAAACTAATTATTTGATTCTGTTTCTTCTATTTTTTTTTTATTCTTTGCTTTCCTTCTTCATATTTGTCTGTCTTCACAAACTTTTATCGGTAAAAATCTTCATGATTTCTTCAACTACCGATAAGCTGATTACTGCTTTTCACGTAAGTTGCAAAATTTTAATCGATGTCTAAGGGTCGCCATGTATTAGAGTGATGTTTTCAAAATAAAAGAGAACTGTTCAATTCAACGGTTCGTATAATAATGCCTATAATTGGTGTGTGCAGTTACTAATAGAAGGTTGGGCGAGCTGCACACTTCACTAGGCTATCGACGTGGCTGAGCACTGAGGCTCTAGACAAGTGGTATTCCATGTAAGCGATAGTCAATATGTAAGTTTTCCTCAAATCAATTCAATCAGTCAATGACAGTTAACTATTTGATTGAGTCGAGTTTAGAGTTTGAATCGAGTATTTTTTTTCAGTTTTTATGGCGACTGATTTGTTGGGTGTAGCTTAGAATGTAAACATTACAGTACTGGTGCTAAAGTTTCTTTCACCTGTAGCTTTCTTCAAAGCGTCAGTAAAATTCATAGTTAAATATGGGCCTTCTGCAACTCCTTTGTTCTACATTCTACTCTAGATAATATGCAGTTATTTACTACTTATAGCAAACGTTAATCATGTTACGTAAAATAGTTCGCTAGATTTATTATTGTATTGATGTTTATTTTGAACGAATATCTTCAAATAAATCCTTAGACATAAGGTCGTCGCAAATGGACTAAATACAATTATAGGGCATGTTTTTTTTCCTAGGAAAGTATTTGAAATATATATCAATAGTCTTGGCACTAATAGACAAAAGTATATTTTATGTAGTAATAATAATATACAACATACATATTACATACATAACAAACATATTTCGAACTTGTCTGATCTCTCTGAGTTTTGAAAATAAAATACGTAAATTTTTGTTTCTTTTTAATGACTTATCGATAGGCTCGCGATGACCACTATCTCACCTGATGGTAAGCGAAGCACGTTTGCCTAGAAGTAATCTTTTTTTCTTGTGGATCTCCTCATGGATACCCAACGTCTGGGGAAACGGAGGATTATGTCGGACTCCAATTGATAAAATCCCACAGTTCCAACCGCTACCATGAGTCGAGACCCCGATTCCCGAGGACCCGGGATTAAATAAATGAATTTACGTGTACCCCCAACTGGAATCGGCCCGCAATAGCCATAGCAATAAGCAAGCGGGCTCCATCACATATTTATTTATTTATTTATCCATTTATTTCAGGCATCAAGGCCCATATCAACACCCCACACCGTACGTCACACCGTTGTAGCTATCGGGAAACACAGACTCCGGCAGGGAATTCCACTCCTTAGCTGTACGCATAATAAAAGTGTCCCCAAAACGTTTTGTGCGTATGGGTGGGATGTCCACCATGTACCGATGACGCATCGCCGTGCGTCTGGTTGTCCGATGATGGAACGGGCTGGGCGGAATTAAATCATGCAATTCCATCGCACACTCCCCGAAATGTAACCGATAAAAAACCGACAAGCTGGCAACTCGGCGACGATGTTCAAGGCTCTGGAGCTTTGATTTGACCAGTGCCTCATTGCCGATAAGTCTCTTGGCCCGCTTTTCGATCAACTCTAGTGCATCAAGCTGGTATTTGGCAGAACCGTCCCAGAGGTGAGAACAGTACTCCATGCACGATCGAACTTGCGCTTGATACAAGTTGAGCAGCTGTTCCGGCGTGAAGTACTTTCTCACCTTCGCAAGGATCCCCAACTTTTTGGAAGCCAGCTGAGCCTTTGCCTCAATGTAAGGCCCAAAATTGAGAGTCGATGTCAACGTAACGCCAAGAAGCTCAAGATGGTCCGTTATTGGCACGGTTACATCACGAAAAGTTGGAGCCGGGTGAAATTGGCTCTTTTTAGCGGAAAAAAGACACGCCTGGGTTTTAGTAGCATTAAACTTGACCAGATTGGCATTACCCCATTCGGAGACTGCCTGCAAGGACAAATTCAAGCGCTCCACCATGGCCTCACGAAGAGACTGGATCTGTGGCCCGGTAGCCCGTGCGTTGGACAAGTATCTCTCAGCAACAGTACTGTCGTCTGCATACCCAAAGGTATGGTTTAAGCAGATCGTTAATGTGCAACAAGAACAATGTTGCTGAGAGTACCGACCCCTGAGGGACCCCGGCATTAATATCCAGTTGGTCCGACGAGCAGCCATCAATAACTACTCGAATGGACCGATCTCTCAAGAAGTCTGCGATCCAATCACACAGACCACCGGGCAGACCGAATGAAGGAAGCTTACCGATAAGGCTTTCGTGCCAGACCCTATCGAAAGCCTTCGAGATGTCGAGGGAAACGGCAAGCGCTTCCCCGTGCCTCTCGATGGCCTCACTCCATATGTGAATGGCATACGCTAGAAGATCCCCAGTAGACCGATTTCGGCGGAAACCGTACTGGCGGTCGCTAAGGATATCGTTAGCTTCTAGGTATGCCAGGAGCTTAGTGTTTAGTACACGCTCCATACTCTTACAGAGTATGGACGTAACAGAGATGGGTCGGTAGTTAGCCGGGTCAGCTCGACTGCCCTTCTTGGGCACGGGCTGTACATTGGCTTGCTTCCAAGCATTCGGCACTTTTCCAGTCTCATATGAAAGGCGGAATAGGCGTGTCAAGATCGAATAGGGACACACACATATCTAGGGGTCTTTAAGTCAAGAGTGAATAGGTTACTTCTAGGCAAGCGTGCTTCACCGTCGACCACATCATCGCTTACCATCAGGTGAGATAGTGGTCAAGCGCGAGCCTATATAAAAAAAAAAAAAAAAAAAAAAAAACACGACGATCGCACAACAGCGCTCCGCGTCTTTAGGCCTGACTGGTCAGGTGACGACTAACCCCCAAATTCGCTCCCGGCTGTCATTTGAAGATCTTTGACAGTCGTTACGGGTAGTCAGAAGCCTGAGATATGATACCAGTCTGACCAAGGTCACGGGGTCCCAGAGCGATAACAAAGAAAATTTGGTTCAAATAAATTTCCCCAGGTGGCGCGATATGCATTGATTCGTTATTGAATTTTATGTAAAATTATCATTTTCTAGAATTGATCATAACAAATGTTTGTACCTTTTTAATCGACTCTCATAAGCACAAAAGTATGGAATATTGGGCTCTTAATTCACATTTCAAAGATTATTTGAACGGGTCATTTAAAATTGATGCCAATAGATGGCACGGTTTCATTTTCCGATGCGTTCTACTCGATTGTTTAAATTTGTGTTGTAACACATTTTGGTGCAATGAAAATGTAAAAACGTGAAAAAAATACTATAAAACAAATCATCACTGTGTTTAAAGAAAGAAATATTTACGAACCGAGTACACCCTTTTACTTGCAAATCGCTGCTAACACCATCTATCTATCGCCGTGGAACGGAACCGAACGCGTTCGATGTACAAAAAAATTCAGTTTAATCAGACGAAAGACGCTAGCTACGTCGGTACGGTTCCTTTGTATGGGATGAGTCATCTGTATACTAGTATTATATTTTCTGTGCCAAGGGGTATCGTACGTGTTACCCAGTTACTGGGTCGAGGAGGTCAGATAGGCAGTCTCTCAGAGTATTACCACATGTTCCGGCAAAAAAAAATCCCAAACCAGTAAACAAATCGGTGACCTTCAATCGTCATCCATACGTTTTACAACTAGATAAATAAAACAGAATAATAGTCGCATTTACTGTGTAACTATTTCAATGCATTCCTCGTACGCGCATTTCGTCGCGTGCGCATCATTCTTGGAACCCGTCGTGAAATAATATCTCGTAACGACATTACATTGACACATACTGGGAAATTTACAATTTGATCTTCTACGGTTATGTTTCAGACTGTGACTATTTTAATTTTTGTATTGAATAATAAGGAAAATTATATAAACATTTTTTTAAAGGCTTGCCTTTGACCGCTATCTCACCGGATGGTAAGCGATGATGTCGTCGACAACAAGAAAATAGTTACTTCGGCCGAGAATGCCACTTATAATTAATAATTAAGTAACACAACACTATAAGTCCAAAACCAATTAATAAACTTGTCCTACAGTGAAAAAAAACTAACTGACAACAAGTAAAATTTTAACGTTTCAAACCCCCCGACACATTCGTATTTCATTGTACATAACTTATCTTGTAGTAGACACGTTTCGATCGACAATCTATTGAAAACGTAATATAACACGATATCCAGCGAAATTACCCCGATTCAAAAAGTAAAACGAGCATAAGTTTCAAACGGCTAAAGCGATTTCCATCAAACATAGCTAAGAACACTTTCGATAAAGTCATCTATCTAACAAAAAACCTAAATTAGAATCGGTTCATCCGTTTAGGAGCTATAATGCCACGGACATATACACAAATACACAGATATACACGTCAAACTAATAACACCCCTCTTTTACTAGACTTTCTTCTTAGTAATGTTCGCTTTGGAGATGACAGTATAGCATGCGGCAAGACTTACTGTTGTGACGAGAAGGGTCTCGTAGGTCTCGTATCATAGTGACAGCTAAGATATTCTAAGCTAAGGTATAAACTATTACAAAAATGTCATGTTACTGATGTTTTTTTTACCAAGTATCTCTGGAAGTATCTACTGAAAGCTGCTGAAGAAAGCTTTTTTAAAGTTGATGTCATGGCCTACTTTTTAAACCTTTAACGACACAAGAGCGAAGCAGCGGGAAACAACTCCAGATAGATTTATGTCTTTTTTGATATAGTCAAAAGCACATCATCACCTTCCTGCCCTTGTCCCATCTTACTAGGGGTCGGCGCAACACGTTTTCTTCTTTCATACTGGTCAGAAAAAAAATATGACAGCAATATATGGCTACCAAGTATTTTGATATATTCCTCTACCTCCTCAAACAATTATTATAATCTCTATCGCATAGCTTTGTATGCAACACGACACCATGTCAGTCTAATTCTATTTTGTTTCTCCTAAATACAGTTCCCCGTACAGACTACAATTAATTGCAAGCGATGCATTTCCCAGAAGACACTAAACGGATAAGCAGACTAGTGTAACTGATTTATTGGTGACAGATTTTGTCATTAAAGACGCCGATACGGTCAGTAGCTGAGTTTAAAAATGTGGATCACGTGTAAACGGCTAGTCGTACTTTTTTGGAAGAAATATATGTTACATAGGACTATTTTCTTAATAATTAGATATATGAAAATTTTGAGATTTATTTGTATAACATAGTTTAATTAATTTGTAAAGTTATATTTAACACGGTTGAATAAACGACAATCGCAACAAAACGGCCGAGAGTATTTTAATGAAATTTTCACTATGTGGCTGAAGGCTATGCGTTTTCATGGTCCTCAGAATGCGCCACCACCACCGGGTTCCCAAATAACGGTAGGAGGGGTTCAGCGTCGGGTCGACGATGAAGTACCTGGGACTCGTCCTCGACAGCCGGTGGAATTTCGTGGAGCATTTCCGACGTTTGGCTCCCAGACTGGAGCGGGCTGGGGCTGCCCTCAAGCGGCGCCTGCCCAATCTAGGGGGTCCAAGTGCCTCCTGCTGGAGGTTCTACGCGGGGGTCGAGCGGTCTTTGGCCCTTTATGGGGCACCGGTGTAGGCGTGTTCCCTGAGGCGGCAAAATATGTATGGTTTAACTAAAGAGTTCGAAGAGCACAGTACTTAAAATGCAATATT
Source organism: Orthosia gracilis (assembly GCA_947562075.1). Taxonomy (NCBI): domain Eukaryota; kingdom Metazoa; phylum Arthropoda; class Insecta; order Lepidoptera; family Noctuidae; genus Orthosia; species Orthosia gracilis. The sequence continues at coordinate 29,906,870 of OX387274.1, read as the reverse complement.
GCCGCATCAATACTTAAAGAATTACGCATTACCTACTTGTAAGTACGAGTACCTAACCAATGAATGAGTCATTAACATAATATGCGAGATAACTCATACAGTACAGCACTACGGTCATTTCATACAGTGGTGCTGTTAAACTTTAAAGTACCCACCGTACCACCAGAGGTACGGCCAGGGGTACGGTGGGTCTGCAGTGGGGGAGGCCTATGTCTAACAGTGGATGTCTTTCGGCTGAAATGATGATGATGATGATGATGACATATTATTATGGCGAGGGGATGAGCTCATTGCCTTCAATCCAGATCACAAATCCAGGCTCCCGGCTGCTATTGACCAATTCCAGATTGACAAAAAACAATTACCTTCATCCGACTCAACAATAATGGTTTCCTCTCATCATCATTAGCTTATTAAGGTTCCCATTGCTGGGACACAGGACTCCTATCTGTGAATGGGAATGGGCCGTAATCCACCACGCGCGCCCAGTGCGGTTTGGTGGATGTCACATGTCTTCGAATTTTTGATTCTAGGCCAGCCAGTTTCCTCACGATGATTTTCTTCACCGTTTTGAGAGCAGTGGTGATTAAATAATTTACACAAAGTAAAGCGCTTGCCTGGGTTCGGACCCATGACCAACAAATTTTTAAGTGGCGGCCGATACCATTGGGCCACCACTGCTCTCATGTATATAATACTAGCTTCTACCAGCGGCTTCGCCCGCGTGATTGTCGAATATTATCCCGAGGGATCATATTCCCGGGATAAAAAGTATCTTATGTGCTATGCCTGGCTATAATCTATCTCTGTACCAAATCTTATCAAGATTCGTCCAGCCGTTTGAGCGTGAAGAAGTAACAAACATACAAATACATACACACACAAACTTTCGCCTTAATAATATTAGTGTGATAGCAATTATGTTTTAGTATGTTTGAAATCTATTTATCTTAAATATTTTCACCCTTTCTATTTCTCGTCGAGTGCACTATAATATCGCATGCGTCACGTCGCATCGTAAAAGTTTCAATTTTCAGTTTGGCGCAAACCATGACGTAAACGTTATCTACTGCGAACTGGTTCCATTTTATCAAATGGCTATAATGTAACGGTAGAGTGCCGCCACTCTAACATAACATAGCATCACGGCTGGAATCACTAAAAGGGTAAGTAGAACTATAGTGCATTTCAATCAACTCAGCTTTTAACTGTCCATAGACCCTAGTTTGCTCACAGTTTCCCATTTGGCTTTAATGTTTACATTATTTACTTATTTATTTAATACTTCATGCACACAAGTACAGAGGCGGAGTTTTTTTTTTTTTAAAAAACGTTGCCCCACACTAGGAATTTCTTCCTGTATCGTGGGTGCGTTTACAAACATATAAACTCACATACACAACACCCAGAGCCGGAACAACTATCTGTAGGTCATACAAATATTTGTTCCGTGCGGGAATCGAACCCGCGACACGCAGCGCAGCAGTCAATCGCTCAACCACTGCGCCAACCGTGTGCCCACTTAATGCCTTAGGCATTTTCTACCAGTCGACCTTTGGGTGATGGAGAGATAAACAGTGGTAGGTGCAATAATGAAAGTGTGGATTATTTAAATGTACATATATATACATATATATCTTATTATTTTATATTTATTATTTTATTATCTGTAATCGGAACTGATCCTTTGCCATCAACCAAACAAAAATGTAAACTCCGGGCTGCTACTGACAAATTCTTAATCAGCCGTAATTATCGAAACAATTAAAAAGCCACTGTGTTTCGCGTGGATCTACAATTTAGGCACTCAAGGACATGAAGAAACATTTTACCTGACCTTGGGATCAAACCAAAGAGCTGTTCTCAGCAGTTGCAATTACGAGCTACTGCAACTGCGACAACTATAAATATTGCAACTCAGAACTTTGCAATAATTAACCTTTAATTTAACCTGGCAAGCATTTGCGCTACTCATCATTTCGACGAATTAAATCAAACAGACGCCAACTCTTTTAATAATCCTTTATTCTTCAAGCCCTTGAAAACAAAAACACTTGTACCAAAATATTCATGCAAATTATTCTCCATAAAAATCTGATCCAAACTGCCACTCAAACTGAAAATTAATCCATCTTCGTCAATGTTGCTTGCTTTTCTGTGTTCCACATACATTGCGTACCAACTATGTTTCATATCAAGTCTTGTTCTAACAAAACGGGTAATGTATTCCGTGCAACAGTTTTTTGTGGCCACAGCTGTGTTCGGTCGCCGGCTGACATATGTGTCAGGGTAGATGACAAGCATTTTAATATATCTAGTCGGTTTCTCGATTCCATTACTGGTGAGGGCTTATTCTGGATTTTAGTTCAGCGGAGACGTCATGTTTTGACGTTAAAAGTTAAATATAGGAGTATTTTCTTGTCTCTGATTTAAGGCTTAATCCACCGCTTTAGAGCCGCAAAACGGTTACTTTCTAAAGCATACTCCTTAGTAACGGCTAGGTTAAAAGGTTTGAAAAAATATATATTTATTTTTGATTCATGTACATTATTTTTTAAACAAGGTTTTTTCGTGTAACTAATAGTTTTGCTTTAAAAAAATAATTATCAACACGATATTTTTTCTCTCCTTTTGGATATTCCTCCAAAACGACTTGGATGTTTAAAAATATTTTTACACAGAAAAATTGATGGCTGGAATTTCTTCAAAACTGAAATAGCATATGTAAATCAAATAATATTTTGCAAACAAAACTGTTCAAAAGGGGGTTCAATGTTGATATTTTGGATCGGAGTGGGCGCAAGGCCAGTACTGCGTTAACATTGGGGCGTATATATCGCCTTAAAACTTTAAAATAGTCCATTTTTACTTGACTGCGGTGAAACCAAAAGGAGTCTTACGATCACGGCTATCTTCCAAAAATGTTTACTTGTTCCATACATTTACAGCGCGATTTTTTTGTAGTCGGGTTTTAGTTTTTATTTTTTGCGTAGATAATCAAGTGATTTCATTAAGACATTCTTCATCTTCTTCTTTCCAGTTCGACAAAAAGTTCTTTTAGAACCATCTTTACAATACTAATTAGAATTATCACTATATATCCGTTTATTCTGTTAGTTTATTTCGCCTACGGTGAACTATCTTGGGCTTTGTACCCAAATTAATGATCAGGGATCCATAATTTAAACACAAACCATCCGAAACCACTGTAAAGACACAGATTAATAAACTATTATATTAATCTGTGTCTTTACAGTGGTTTCGGATGCTATCATCACACGAATCAAAACATCTTAATCTTCCTTCAATCACTAACGACACATACTGGCACAAAATGGGTCGCATTAATCCATTCACTACCTAGCTCAACATAAGTAAACACATGTCAATTAAAATTATCTTCCACTATTACTAAAATTAAGCCATATTGACGGCATCGGCATAACTCGATACAATTAATAAATCCGTAAACTATAACTAGAGGCACGTTTAGGGTTTAGTCCACAGAGCACAGAGGGTCTAGACAAGTGACATTCTATCAACGTAAGCCTCGCTATCATCATCATCATTTGAGCCAAAAGACGTCCACTGCTGGACATGGGCTTCCCCCAAGCGTCGCCACACTGATCGGTCCAGTGCGTTTCGCATCCACCGAACGCCCGCAGCCTTGACCAGGTCGTCGTCGTTCCAACGTTGCGTCTTCCCCACTCTAGAAGTTTTCGGCTCCAACGGCCGTTCCGTTCTGCGAGCAATGTGTCCTGCCCACAGCCACTTAAGTTTAGCGATTCTTCGGGCTATGTCGGTAACCTTGGTTCTCGTGCGGATGTCTTCATTTCTGATTCGATCACGCAAGGAAACTCCGAGCATAGCCCTCTCTATTGCCCTTTGGGAGCCTCATCATAGCAATTGAAAAAAGTTTTGGAAATGCCATCATCATCTTCGTCTTCAGTCTTCCGCTCCTGGGACACAGGCCTCCTCTTTGTACGAGAGGGAATGAGCCATAATCCACCACGCGGGCTCAGTACGGGTTGGTGAATGTCACATGTCTTCGAATTTTGGTTGCACGATGTTTTTCTACATCGTTTATAAAGCATGGTGATGAAATCATTTAGGTACACAAAGTAAAGCGCCTGCCTGGGTTCGATTCCGCGACCTACACGTATGTCGTGGCCGTTAGCATTGGGCCACGGAATGCCAAGCCCTATCGAAATGTCAAGAGATCAATCCCTGAAATTTTGGCATTTCGATCATCGCGATCGCTGATAGAACGACTCTAGGGCCTCAGAACGCATCTGCAGCCATTGCTTGAGACGGCATTGTCAAAACGTTCCATATCACAGATATATAAATCTAACTAGATGACGCGAATGTATGTACTTCGCGTGTCAAAAACGGAGTAAAATTACGATCAATTTACGATCAAATATCGTACTTTGAGCTTTTCATTTAGCTAGGAGAATACTCTAGTGACCCAAACTCAGTGCAATTTGGTGTGCCCCAGGGAAGCGTGCTGGGACCTACCCTATTTATCATATACATAAATGGACTATGCGCCATGAAAATCCCTCAAGCAAAAATTTTTACATATGCTGACGACACCGCAATCGTATTTCATGGGAAAACTTGGAATGACGTTAAGTTCTCGGTTGAAAGCGGGGTTAAAGCTATTTCAAACTGGCTGAAACATAATCTCTTGACTTTAAATATAGAGAAAACAAAGGCAATCAACTTTGCCATCTCGAAACGTTCCGCCCCAACTCGGTAACTTCTTTACAGCTGCACTCTTGTTCTAGCCCAGAAAATTGTACTTGCCCATACATCGAACAAACAGACTCGATTAAATACCTGGGAGTCTTTGTAGATAACCGTTTGTCATGGTCAACACATCTGACTGCTTTAAGGGGTAGGGTTCGAAAGATGCTCCGTATCTTTAAGCAACTGGGTAAAATTGCAGATGACTCTGTTCTTAAGATGATATACTTCTCTCTCTGTCAATCAGTCCTGAACTATTGCAATTTAGCAAGGGGTGCGGCTGGTAAAACAGCGTTGATAAAGGTTGAAAGAGCTCAACGAGCTCTGCTTAAGGTTGCCTACGGAAGACCATTCCGGTACCCCACTAACACACTCTACACCGAAGTGGGAGTTCTTCGAGTCAGAAAGCTTTACATCCTTTCTGTCACTCTAAGATTTCACAAAACCTCCATGTGCACTTGTATTCTGTCGAATCGAAGGGTACAATGGGAAAAGGTTCAATGCCGTAAAACAATCGGTAGAAGGTCGTACGGTTTTATGGGACCGCACATTTACACTAAACTCAATAACCAACTCAAAATTCTAAAACTTACTCAAATTAAATGCAAAATTACGGTTACCAAATGGCTTCTTACTCTGGACTATGACATGACCGAAAACATAATAACCTAAAAAAATTATAATATGTTTGATGGGTACTAAAACATATCTCTATTTATATGTTTATTATTCTATGTCACAAACTTCCACATAACATTCTCAGGTATTATATCAGACACACTTTCAACACCAACACACTATCTTATTTCATACACACGCATAAAAACACACTATCACACATACACACGCACATACACACACATCACCACACATACATACACACCATCACAATCACACACAACATAGGTACATGTATAAATATACATACTTGGTTATATTCTGTTTTCTTTTAGTATTAGCTTTTTATTTTATATTCCTTTTTTGCAAATTACAAGTAGATTAAATTTAATTAAGAAATTTATTGTAACGTAATAACCTATTACATGAACAGAAATAATGTAAACAGAACGAAGGAGCCTGGATCTCACGACACAGGGAATCCTAGTGTGAGTTCCAGGATACAACGCATTTGGATGTAATTTATTAACAATAAATTATTCTTATTCTTATTATCGGCACCGGAAATCCACCGAAATCTAGTAAAATGTCTAATGCCATATTGAGCTGTAAATACTGTGTAGAAAAAGTTGGCCGAGGCATTGAAAATGTATTTTCTTGGTAGGTAAATTTGTTTTTTAATTGTGTGTGAAAGAGTGGCACGCTTGGTTTTCATACAGATCTCTTGCTCTTGCGTTATCTGGTTAGATTTTTGTCTGCGTTCTACACAAACCAAGTGTGTGAGTCAGTGTATCCGTTTCAATCTGCCTAACTATGGGGTCAGCATCCAGACTATTCAGATTCAGATCAGCACCAGTATTTTACATGGAGCACCTGCCTTGCGTGATCGAATCAGAAATGAAGACATCCGCAAGAGAACCAAGGTTACCGACACAGCCCGAAGAATTATGGTTAACGAAATCATAGTTCCAGCACGTAATGGATGATGATTAAGTCACAGGTTGTAAATTGAATGACTGTTTTGGATTATTGGGAATGATCCGCTTTATATCAAATATGAAACCAGTAGTGCGATTTTTAAATTCTGTTTCCTGAGTTAGGTTAAAAGTGTATTAAATTACTCAACCAAAATAGTTGGTTCGTCGAGTAAAGGTGACGTATATAAAAAGACATTGTGTTATAAATGTTACGTGGCATTGCTCGCAGAGCGGATGGCCGTTCGGGGCGAAAAGTTCTAGAGTGGCGACCGCGTACCGGATGACGCAGCGTTGGATGGCCTCCATCTATGTGGAACGATGACCTGGTCCAGGATGCGGGCGTCCGGTGATGCAAAACGCACAGGACCGATCAGTGTGGTGACGCTTGGAAAGGCCTATGTCCAGCAGTTGACGTCTTTTGGCTGAAATGATGATGATGATGAACTGCCTATCTGACATCCACAACCCAGTAACTGGATATTACAATATCCTTTGGAAAGACTGCTTTCAGATTTTCTAGCTTCTGACTACTCGTAACGACTATTAAAGGTCTTCAAATGACAGCGGTGACCAACGCCTTAACGTACTGTCCGAGGCACGGATGAGTTTCAGTATGTAATTCACGGTGACCCGTCTACGGACTGACCTCAGCAAGTAGTGCTTAACTTTGAAAATTGACCCGTGCAGCAGTTTTACCGTGTTAACCGTTTACACATAGAAATTGACAGTCCTTGACAATTCTGACTACGGCCACAGATAATATAATACCAGCATAGAGATGCCTCATCCCATACAAAGAAACCGTGTTGACGTAACTAGCGTTTTTCGTCTGATTAAGATGATTATTTTTATAAGTACTTCGATCGCGTTCGGTTTTGTTCTACGGCTACAGATGCCGTTAGCAGCGACTTGCAAATAAAAGTATTTTCTCAGTTTGTGACAATTTATTTTTATTAATACAGTGACGATTTGTTTAATAGAATTTTTTGCTCGTTTTTAACACGGTTTTTGCCACGCCTCAGAAATTTAAAAACGCGCCATCTATTGGAATCAGTTTTAAATGATCCGTTCATATAATCTTTGAAATGTGAGCCCAATATTCCATAACTCTGTGCTTCAGAGAGTCAATTATAAAATAACATAAAATTTTATGTTCAATGTTAATTTTAGACACAATTCAATAAGAAATCTTTGCATATTGCGCCCAATGTCACTAGACGTGACATTTATTTGAACCTAATTTTATTTGCTAGCGCTGGGCCCTCGTGCTACGGCTATGACAGTCGAAACTTGTACATGTGCCTTGCCCGGCTATTCCGTGCTCTGTTCTTTAGCTTCGACACAAAGTAGTTATGGTAAACGATAATACTGTTTACTGTTTAAAGTACTTAGTGCCGGTTAATTGAAAAGGATATTTTGGAAGGCGATTATCGGGTGATTATAATCTCTTTACAGTCTATACGGATTTATGGAGCTTCTCTATTAGACTGGATAATTTTGTCAACACGAATCACTGATTGGCTAGTTTTTATTCCAGTCTGAATGGCATAGGTGCTGATGTATTACCGAGAGTACGTACAAGAAATATTTCAGTTTTCTCTCTGTAATGGCAACGCACCTGGTATTGGCATTGCAAAAGTCCATCATCATCCTGCCCTTATCCCATGTTACTTTGGGTCGGCGCAACACGTTTTCTTCTTCCATACCGTCCTGTCCCCTGTCACGCTATCACTGACTCCCTTTTCTTACATATCACTCCTCACACTGTCCGTCCATATTTTGTTTGGCCTTCCTCTCCCTCTCCATTCATCCACATTTATGTATATTCATAACTATTTTAGTAATAAGCGATTCATCTCTCATCACATGAACATACCGGTATAGCAAAAGTCAAATGGGCTGTAAATATTTTATTAACAATCACCATAATTCTACTGCTGCTAATGTGAAAAGAATTTAAAATTCGAAGACATGTGAAATCTACCAATCCGCACTGGGCCCACGTTTGGTTACAGCCCACTCCCTCTCACATAGAGAAAGCCTGTGTGTCCCAGCAGTGGACATTTTATAGGCTGATTAAAACTGCGCTTTTTTTGTTAAAATTAAATTAACCGACAAAATATCTTTAATCTCAGTCCACAATCACAACTTTACAGAATAGGGTTGTATATATGGAAAAGGCAGCTGAACGGAAGAGTCATTAATCTCGCGTAGTGGCACCATGTGTCGCCATCAGACGTTGGTACTGAAGAGTGAAGTGGAAAAATATGCCGAGGGGATGGATTTAGAAGGATACATTAAGTCAAAATGGTACTTCGGAAAATAATAACAGCCGCAAGGGATCTTCAAAATTAAGCAGAGCTTGCCGAATACGGCTAACCGAAAACCTGTTAACACAGTCGGTGACCGTATACGGGTTGCGGTCGAAAACGGCTAACCGAAAACCCGTTTACACGGTGACCGAATACGGGCTGCAACTGAATCGGTCAAAAGGATCATTTGTAAATGAGCCATTAGAATGGAAGTTGACTGTTACATAGCTAGGGTGGCTTACTAAAGTTGTCAAAAAAAGGGCCCAATTTGACAGCTATAAAATTACTAAATAATAACTAAACTTGATGCTTGCGAATGATACTCGTTGTTATAGTGTATGGGTACGTAGTAATTGATTAGGATTATGAATTTGATTTTTTAATTTCTTACGTAGAAGGTTATGTAAAATGCGCGGCATGTAAAATGAGAAACGTCAACGGACATCTTAGATTGTGACGTAAAGTCGTCACAATCTCACGAGCAGAATTATTTTATAATTCTGCTCGGGTTAAAATACGGACAAAATGTATTTTCCCAGATATGAGGCCTATCTAGATCGATTTTTCGCCCCCGAAAAGCCCTATAAGTATTCCAAAAATTATCGAAATCGTTTGAGCCGTTTTCAAGAACGTGATTAGAAATATATATACACACAAATATTGCTCGTTTAATAGTACCTACCTTTACGATTATGTGCTGCTTTGAAAAATATCATAAAGCTGCATGAAACTAAAGGTAGGTTAGGTAGGTAGGCTACCTAAAAGTATAATTTCCTTCGTATATAAAGTTTTTTTTGTACTTACCAAACTTTTATTACATGATTCATGACTTTTTTGATTTCATGCCAATAAGAAGGACGAAAAAGATCAACTTTTTTGAACAAGCAACAGAAACAAAATTTACATCTTAAAGTTGACCACACAGAACACGATATATCTCTGACGAAATATGAACTACTTTCAACATTTGCCAACTGAAGGACATTGCTAGAAACAACACACGCACTCGGTGCAGTAGTAATGTTATCCTAACGAAATTATATGTTTACCCGCCCACGCCCACAACTCTAGCATTATATTTGAGTGGAATATACGGGCGAATACTGTGGGCTTTCCTGCTTGTAAGATGACATAGCATCACACGAGTATTCGCCGAACGATTAGGCATAGGACACCCTCATTTCGTGTTTATGTTTCATGTAATAAGGGGAGAGTCTATTGATATCAACAAGGAACTAATCTATTTATTTATTTATTTTTATTTTATTTGCTATAGGCTCGCGCTTGACCACTATATCTATCTCACCTGATGGTAAGCGATGATTTGGTCGACGGTGGAGCACGCTTGCCTAGAAGTAATCTCTGCTCGAACGGGATTTAAATTTCGACGCTCTTCGTCATTATACTTATTTTTTTTGATTCTGTAGTCAACAAGGAACTCTTATAGTTTCGCCATATCCGTCTGTTTTTTCGTTGGTTTTGTTCCTCCTATACTCGTATGGTGGGATGGTTTTTTCCTCGTTTATGCCATGGTGTGGGGTATCATTAGATAGGCCATTCAAAAATATTATTTTCGAAATTTTACACATACGTATCCCTACGTTTGTCTAAAATTAAGCTTTAAAATTCTTAATTTTGTTAGAGTCAGTCTCCCAGCACGAGCCAGCTAAATGGTTGCTTTTGAACATGTGAAAAGTTCACGGCAGTGGTTTAAATAAATAAATTACAAGGAAAACTATCACAGCTAAGCAGGCTTTACAAGTTTATGAGTAATAGTCGACTAACTTATAAAATTTACTTGGAGACGGAAAAATGTTGTATTTTGATGTATGGGGACAACAGTTTTCGAACGGCAAAGTTAATTTTGACCCTTTTTAGGGAAATTTTCCTTCTTACCTATTTATTTTGGTGAATGTAGCTGTTTATACGGAACCCTCTGTACGCGAGTAAGACTCGCATTTGGCCGGTTTTAATTATTTTTCAACTGAACCCAATGCAGTTATGAATTAAGACGCTAAATCTTTTCATGACTGTGTCATAACGGCATATCAAAATGGAGCTGTGCCTTAGATAATTTTTTTCGTCTCATATGAACACAGGATACAGAATAATTAAAAGTTCAACCAATTAGCAATGTTGACAGCTGCCTGCAAAAGGTATACTCGACATACTCACAAAGATAAAAATATCATATTCATATTGTTAAAGATTTCAAATTCAAAAGGAAAACTTATGTACATAGGCGAGCTAAATCCTAGTATACTAAACCCAAAAATTAAATAAATAATAAATCCTAAAAAAATAATAATATCCTAATAATAATATCCTTAATTATTTTTTGAGCCTCTTAATTCATCCGTCAATGTTTCCAAAAATTTGCAAACAGACAACAGCAGCGTAAAAGCGTAGGATAATTCGGCAAGTCAAAGGGTTTGACCGCCATCAATCGACCAATCACGTGCGCGATGAAAGACGAGATGTGGATTTCCGTCTTTGTGATTGGTTGATTGATGGCGGTCAAACCCTATACCCTGCCGAATTCACTTACGCAATAAGGCTGCTGATATAATAACGCACTTATTAACTAACCAAAACGCAAAACAAACGCCCTAACTCTCACCATCCGTACATCAATCTGTACCCAAAAATATATCATCCAGGAATCGCGTGGGAGCGTTAGAAGTGCCAACACATTCGCTGCCTTCGCCCCGTCAGGTACAATTGAGTTACAGAGTTCTACTGTGAATCCAACAGGTGTATAAAGGTGTGGAGGAAAGTCAAATATTTATGGGTAGGTACTATACATTATATCACTGGCTGATGAGATTTGGGTGAAGACTTATGAAATGTAAATGATGTGATATTATTACTGAAATTTTACGAATAGTAGAAGAGATGTGAATGATGTAAATATGAAGATATCCAATAAAAGAGTACAAAGACCTTTTAAAAAGTCACTCATTATGACGTATTTCAACTACTTTGCCAAACATCTACGCCTTGTTGATCTCGCGGTTACAGGCGCTACTACTGAGCATGGAACGATTCCCGGCAACGTAACTGCGTAAGTGAATTCGGCAAGTCAATAGGTTTGACCCCATGAAAGACTATGACAAATACTCTTAAAAAATTAAGTATTGCCAAAAATTATTGCACTCTTTCGAAAACAGTTTCTTCACCAATGAAAGCGTTATTTAAAGAGTATTTGTCATACTGGCGCGCGGTTTTGCGCAGTGGTTGAGCGATTGACTGCTGCGCTGCGTGTCGCGGGTTCGATTTCCGCACGGCACAAATATTTGTATGACCTACAGTCGATTATTCCGCCTCTGGGTATTGTGTATATGAGTTTATATGTTTGTAAACGCACCGCACCTACGATACAGGAAGAAATTAGTGCGGGGCAGTTTAAAAAAAAATAAAATAAAGAATAAAATACTCTTTCATGGGGTCAAACCCTTTGCTTTGCCGAATTCACTTACGCAGTTAGGCTGCCTCGAGCAAAGGGTGTTAGTAGCCCGCATTCAGGAATCTTCCTGAATTAAGTTTTTTTATTTGTTGTTAAGTTATTTTTCAAACTCTACTTTAGCCAGAAAAAATGTCAATCTTTGATACATTCTTAGATCAAAATTCTAATATAAGGGATTGAATCTGTTCAATGTTGAAAATTCAGTGCAAAATCATTTTAACAAAAAATTAAAAAATCCTTCCGGTTACAATCACACTATATCACAGTATCCGCTCATCGACATAGACGATCCATGTTGAACTTAGCCTCGCAAGACTGCAAGTGGGTCATATTTGATGGTTTTTCAGTCAAGCTACTATTTTTAACTCTTGTACGTTCGACACAAGCGGTCAATTGCGTTCTTGACACACCCTTTTGTGGTCTTTGCTGTTTTATGCATTCGCATTGCAAACTTTGAACCACATACTTTATAGCTTTATTGACTACTGGCTTTCGCCCGTGCTTCACACGCGTTAATATAGATTTTGTCAATCAATTCTGGTTGTTGATCTACTTCTTCATGATTCTGGTCTCCTAGTAGTTCGAGAGTCTTTACCAGTCACGATTCCAGCGCTGGTTTTTTTTTTACTTCATGATTCTGGTTTCCTGGTACTTTGTAAGTAGGTAAGCTAATCGGACGACTTAATAAAAGTAAAAAAAACCCTCCCCCATTTCTCAAAACTGAGTCAAAATCATGATCGGTTCAAGAATGTATGCGTCAAGGGATATCAAACAAACAAAAAAAGTCACTAATGCATTTATATTTTTATTTGTTTTACGCGTTTTTTTTTTCGTATACGATAGTCGTAGGCCGAGTTTTTTACCTCTAAATTATAGTAGAATTAATGTGACAAATTTTCAAGCACGCGTTATCTGCTGTGATTGGCTGTTGAAAATTCATTCAACCGGAAAACCGGTCCTTAAGGCCCTTCAGAAGCTGTTTGATTCCGCCATACTCGAGAGCAAAACGCCACAGGCATGGTGCAGGGGTGGTACTCTTCTTCAAGAAGGGCGACAATGCCCGGCTGAAGAACTATAGGCCCATCTCACTTCTTAGCCATGTCAACAAGTTGTTTTCAAGAGTCATCACGAATCGTCTCGCGCGCAGGTTTGACGATTTCCAGCCTCCCGAACAAGCCGGATTCCGAAAAGGCTTTAGCACCGTAGACCACATACATACTCTGCGGTAGGTTTTACAGAAGACCGAAGAGTTATAACCTGCCTCCCTGTTCAGCGTTTGTGGTCTACGAGAAAGCCTTCGATTTGATCGAGACTTGGACTGTACTGCAGTCTCTCCAACGGTGCCAGATCGACTACCGGTACATCGAGGTGTTGAAGTGTTTGTACAAAAACGCCACCATGTCAGTCCGTCTTCAGGATCAGACCTCGAAACCAATCCTTCTCCAGCGTGGTGTGAGACAGGGAGACGTCATTTCTTCGAAACTGTTCACTGCTGCGCTGGAGGATGTCTTCAAGGTTCTGGACTGGAAGGGCCTAGGCATCAACGTTAATGGCGAGTTCACTCACCTTCGGTTTGCCGACGACATAGTTGTCATGGCTGAGACCATGGAGAGCCTCAGTAAAATGCTCGATGACCTCAGTAGAGCTTCCGAAAAGTGGGTCTTAAAATGAATATGGACAAAACCAAGGTCATGGTGAATGCCCATCTAGCACCCACTCCTATCAAGATCGGAGATTCTACACTCGAAGTTGTAGACGATAATGTCTACCTGGGAAAAACGGTCCAGTTGGGTAGGTGGGTGGGTGTTGAGTTAGGCAGTGTCTCAAGACAAAAGTCTATGACCAGATCACCTATGGGACCGAGACGTGGTCGCTCACAATGGGCCTTATCAGAAAGCTTAAAGTCACCCAAAGGACAATGGAGAGGGCTATGCTCGGCATTTCCTTGCGTGATCACGTCGCAGAACGGATGGCCGATGGGGCCGAAAAGTTCTGGAATGGCGACTGCGAACTGGAAGATGATACGTTGGAAGGCCTCCCACTACGTGGACCGATGACCTGGTTAAAGTTGCGGGAAGGCGCTGGATGCGAGACGCACGGGATCAGTCAATGTGGCGATGCCTGGAGGAGGCTTATGTCCAGCAGTGGACGTCTTTCGGCTGAAATGATGATGATGATGATGTAGAAACTCGAGGTGAGAAACTCGGCCGAAGCGTACTGGCGTAAAAAAGCAAGCGTATTTTTGTATTGATTTAATAAGGCTCACCAACGACTCATTTAATTAATACCAGAGACAAACATTTAGTAAAGATCCTGTGTAAGAAAATCACTTACAGGCATGCAAATCTTTGTCAAAGTAAGTCACATAAAATAAAATAAGAATTTAAAACAATCAATTAAATTAAAGTCAAATAAAATTACATAAATTTAAATTAAACCGAAATAAAATCAAAACGAATAAAATTTAAACAAACATGTCGCTGATTAAATTGGTATTCAATAAAATTTACTTTGAAAACTAAATTAAATTATTAACAGAAATTATATGAAATGTCAAGTTACATTATTAAAATGACTAAAGTAACATTACCACTAATTATTTTTCACACAACTATTTAAAATACAATATTGCCATTTTTCAATAGATGAGGTCCTAAAATTGTTACAAGTATTCTAAATGTCTCCTTCCTCATTCGATAAAAGCTGCAAAATTTATTATTATCTTCTGAGAGTTCAAGTGCAGCAACAAATAATATTTTCTTGGAACTATTTGCGATTTATGGATGGATTCGATGAGCATGTTTTTAGCACGTTTTCTCCTTCTGACATAGACAAACAATAAAAAATCTTCTTCCTCTAAAGAAAAAGTAAGATCATAAATAAATCCATCGAAAACATATGGTTCCAGTGACGCCATGATTTAAACTAATGAGATTTCGCTTACAAAACGATACGTCTACGCAACGATTCGTTTGTAGAACCCTGCAGGTCTCGTACTTGTTGCGTAATGACGATACGCTTACGATCTGTGTGCGAAGGGACTAAGTGCTCTATAATTGTATTTTTACCCTACAAAGAGGCTATTTAGAACTTGATCTTTAAACGCACAGGTTTCCTCACGTTCTTCTCCTTTACTGATGTTAGTAATATCAAAGATAAACTTAGAAAGTACAAATGAATTAAAGCAGCCATATTTATACCTGCGCAGATTTGATCCCAAAACATCAAGCATGTAAGACGTGGTCTTATAACCACCGGGCTTACGCAAGTCCGATAGATTAACTTACACATGGCAATGCTGACATGTTCATAAATGCTAGTAGTTTTTGATCCGTAATTAACTCAACCCAAACCTTTCGGTATTATTCCCCAGTTAACAGGCTCTCATACTTCTGAAGATACACAATTATGTAATCTATAGTAATACTAATAATATAAAGCTGCAGAATTTGTCTGTTTGTTAGTTTGTTTGAACGCGCTAATCTCAGGAACTACTGGTTGGAATTGAAAAATTTGCAAAATTGATAAATGCTACGACCAATAGGAGCGGAGTATAAAGGAAAAATGTTGCAAAAACGGCCAAAAATATTCCTTTCGAGAGCTTCCGTTGCTTGCGCTGCGTAAATGGTTAAAGTTACGCAACATTCATGTAGGTACCCAGTTGACGGGAGCAAAGCCGCGTGGGATAGCTAGTTGTTAATATATCTGATACAGGCCAAAGGTTCAGTTACCAGGCTCTCATACTTCTAAAGATACACACAATTATGTAATTGCTTACATATCTCCCTTAGAGCGAAGGTCGTGTAGCCACAGATGATCGAAGGTCAGCCGCTCACACAATACAAACAGTTCTTCAATCCGATACCGAACGGGTTGAGGAGTACGCAAATATAGGAGTCGAATTTGATACGGTCTTGGAGCGTAGAAACTGGACGATATGCAGAAGAAACCCAGTAATAAATCATCCGATGTGCAACATTATTTTTCGATTTGCAGGCAATGGTAAGTTTATGCATTCCAGGCATTACGTTGTTAATTCTTAACTAATATACACCAACATCATAACCAACTTAAAAAAATTATACAAAGTGAAAATAAAATTCATGCACAAAGACGATTTGCTTTTTTTATTATTGAAAGGTTCGCTTTTGACCGCACCTCACCTGATGGTAAGGTCAATTATGTAGTCGACGATGAAGCACGCTTGTCTAAAAGTAACCAATTCAATCTTGTCTTAAAAAGTCCCAGATTGTAGGTATCAAGAAATACAGTTTCCGGCAGCGAATTCCACTCCTTAGCTGTACGCACAATAAAAGTATTTCTATAACTTTTAGATACGGACTAAACGTTTTGGGCATTCTTTCATTGTGGGTGGGATGCCAACCATGTATAGTTCTCGCCAAACTTCTTGGCCGCCCTGAAGTTGGCTATCCGATGCGCTAGGCACGGATCGGTGCTGTTTTTGTATGAGATTTACTACAACGCAGCCAATGTAGCCAAATTCAGGGCGGTCCAGAATTTTCGCGAGAATTATACCGATGGCGCGTCGCCGTACGTCTTGTAGTCCGATGATGGACCCAAGAACATAAAATATTCTTTATTTCTATAATCCATGTCCACGTCCTATATTCCTATTTACACAAACTCCTGACAATGTAAAGGTCAGATTGGCCAACAATTCTGGCACTAACTTATCTTGTCAAGTGAGGTGAGATGTGACTTCTTACTTATTTATCTACTAGATTTATTCCCCTAAGGAAATAAGCTCTGTATCTACTTGAAATGTTGTCGACCTCAACCTCTAAAATGTGTCGGCAGAAAGATATACCTTATCTAAGTGTTTCAAGTGATCTTGCTATAATTCCTTTACCATTGCAGGGAGACACGTATTCTTGGCTTAGGGTCATCATCATCATATCAGCTGAAAGATTTCCACTGCTGGATATAGGCCTCCCCCAAGCGTCATCGCCACATTGACCGGTCCCGTCCGTCCTAGAGTAATTAAGAATAACAATGAATATATCATAGATGACTTAAAAAACCGGCCAAGTTCGAGTCGGTATGGTGACTTAAATATTTATTTTATTTAGTTATTATAGCGGCAAAAGAAATACATCATCTGTGGAAACTTCAACTATCTAGTTATCACGGTTCATGAGATATAGCCTGGTGACAGTGGACTCTTAATAAGATCAGAACTTCTAGAGATTGTAGGAACGCGAACCAACAATATAACTTTCTTTAAATAATTAGTTCAGATGATTGTGTTCATACTTTCCCTATTTCTATCGCAGAGGCAGAAAATATCAAATAAGTCTCTATAATCGTTTTAGCTATTAGAGAATGGGATACGGTTGCAGAAAGAAAATACTTATTTTTACTGCACCATTGCTGACCGCCTCCCGGACGAAATGATGACGTATGTCTATATGTTTTGACCTACCATGAAACATACTACTTTCAGTCAATTTCAAGGAAAATACTTATTTGTAGTGCAACAGAATGCCCTAACGACTTCGAATTCGATCTCGAAGCGTCCCAAGTGCTTTCGATGCAAAAAATTAGGTCATTACACTAGAGACTGCAGACAGAAAGCACCGCATAAGGATAAGCCATCTAGTTCCAGTTGTCAAGAGGAGGAGAAGGTTCAGAAAACTCCTGGTAGGACGACTATGTTGTCGGCTCTGACGGTGAAGCTGGATCGAGATGTGTGGTACGTTGACAGTGGTGCAACTTGCCACATGACCAATAGTAGAGACATTTTACATGATTTTGTGTGTGATACGCCAAAGGAAATAAGCGTTGCGAACGGTGAAAAACTTTTACATCGGGTCGTGGTAATGTGAAACTCTTTTTACAAAAACAATGGGTAACTGTCAGTAATGTAGTTTTTATACCGAACTTGTCATGTAATCTGTTATCTGTCAATATTTTGACACAAAAATGTTTTGAAGTAAAATTTACATCGATTTTTTGTAAAATTTACAAAAACGGAAAGGTAGTAGCTGTAGCAAAACGGGATGCATGCGGTCTTTATAAATTAGAAACCGGGGATGCGTATATAAATTCCGTTTCGCGCGTACACAGTATGCCAGTAAGCGTCTCCTTGAGTACCCAGGTAGATCTTCCATCTCAGGGTTTATGGCATCGTCGGCTTGGACATCTGAATAGTCGCAGCATGAACCTACTCAAGAGTGGTATGGCGGCTGGTATCGACTATGATGTATCCACATACGAGCAATGTATCGCCTGTATTGAAGGTAAGGTTACTAATTTACCTTTTCCTAAGAAATCCTTTTCACGTGCAAGTGAGGTGTTAGGACTGGTTCACACGGACGTGTGCGGCCCTATGCCAGTGAAATCTATAGGCGGTGCGAGATATTTGCTAACATTTATTGACGATTTTTCTAGGAAGACGTTTTGTTATTTAATAGAATCGAAAGACAAAGTTTTTGAGTGTTTTTTGATTTTTAAAGCTCTTGTAGAGAACGAGACTAATAAAAAAATTAAAATCCTGAGAAGCGATAATGGTGGCGAGTACATCAATACGAGATTTAAGCAGTATTTGAGTAAGTGTGGAATCCGGCATCATACTACTGTTCCTCACTGTCCACAGCAAAATGCAGTTGCCGAACGTGCGAACCGAACGATTATTGAGGCGGTGCGCTGTATGCTTCTGGAAGCAGGTTTGGATCAACGATTCTGGGCTGAGGCTGCGAACACTGCGGTGTACATAAAAAATCGTTCACCTACAAAGGCAGTTAGAGGTGCAACTCCAGAAGAGATTTACACTGGACATAAGGTAAACTTAGATAACTTACGTGTATTTGGTTGTTTAGCATATGCTGTGCAAAATAATCGTAAAAAGCTGGATCGCAAATCTAAACCTTACATATTTGCGGGATATTGTGAGAACACAAAGGGATACCGGCTCTTGGATCTTGAGAGCTATAAGCTAACAATAGCGAAAAATGTTAAGTTCATTGAGAATCAATTCCTCAAGCATCTGAATTTCACTAAAGTGGAATCAGATGCGATTATAGAACTTAAGACTTCTTATGTATCCGAGAATAGAACAGAGTCAGAACAAACTTCTGTGACTACTGATGATGCTAACGATAGCGAGGCTTCGACCAGTAGCTTGGTCAGAGATCATCACTCAGATGCTACTTATGTTCCAGATGTTTCATTTGAGACAGATGACTCGAGAGCAGAATACGTGGAAGCTGATGAGAACTCCTTCCTGTGTGGTTTTTTGACGGGAGAAGCGTGTGGCAGTGATGATCCAAGAACAGTTGAAGAAGCGTTGAATAGTTCTGAAGCCAGGCAGTGGCGAGCTGCTATGAAAGACGAATATCAGTCCTTTTTGGACAATAAGTGCTTTACCTTAACCGATTTGCCGAAAGGTGCAAAGCCAATAAAGACCAAATGGATATTTAAGAAGAAAAGAGGGCTTAACGGTGAACTATTACAATACAAAGCACGTCTAGTGGCAAAAGGATTTACACAAAAGTATGGAGTGGATTATTTTGAAACCTTTTCACCTGTAGTGAGATACGAAACCATAAGAATGTTATTAGCTTTGGCTGTGGAGTACGATATGGAGATTGACCACATGGACGTAAAAACAGCCTTTCTAAACGGTGATTTAAAAGAAACCATTTTCATGGAAATACCAGAAGGTTTTGAAAAAGGTAGAGGCAATAACAAGGTGTATCGACTACACAAAGCTGTGTATGGTCTAAAACAAGCGCCTAAATCATGGAATGAAAAGATCAATCATATTCTTGTCAACAAACTCAAGTTCAAGAGATTGGTCTCTGAACCATGTGTATACATAAAGCAAAATGGCGACAAGTTTGTAATTATCGCGTTGTATGTTGATGATTTAGTAATTTTCAGCAATTGTAATGCGGAAAAAACTAAAACTAAATCATTACTGATGAAAGAATTTGTGATGAAAGATCTTGGTCCTGTAGAAAGAGTTCTAGGATTAAGAATCAGGAAAGATCATGGCAAGATCACTCTAGATCAAAGTGGCTATATTAAAAAGATATTAGAGAAATACAACATGCAAGACTGCAAATCTGTTGAAACTCCAATGCAGTGCCAAAAATTGAACAAAGCTGATAAAAAGGATGACAGTACATTGAAGTATCGAGAATTGATCGGTTGTCTTATGTATGTAGCGGTCTGTTCGCGTCCTGATATATGTCACGCTGTAAGCGTATTAAGCCAATTCAATAACTGTTTTTCCGATGTCCACTGGAAAGCAGCTAAACGCGTGTTGCGTTATCTTAAAGGTACAGTAGATTACTGCATTACCTATAAGAAAACTGGCTTATCTGTGACAGGTTTTGCTGATGCAGACTGGGCTTCTAATGAAATCGATAGACGTTCTTATACGGGATATGTTTTCAAAATTGGGAATTCTATTACATGTTGGGAAAGTAGGAAACAGCGTACCGTTGCGTTATCGAGTACTGAGGCGGAGTACATGTCACTCTCCGATGCTTGTAAAGAAGCACTGTTTATAAAAACTTTCTTGCATGAATGTATAGGTAGTAACATTGAAATAACTATTTTCAATGATAATCAGTCGGCCTTGAAATTATTTCAATGTTACTACCTATACATTCGTGCAAGAAAGTTTTTATAAACAGTGCTTCTTTACAAGCATCGGAGAGTGACATGTACTCCGCCTCAGTACTCGATAACGCAACGGTACGCTGTTTCCTACTTTCCCAACATGTAATAGAATTCCCAATTTTGAAAACATATCCCGTATAAGAACGTCTATCGATTTCATTAGAAGCCCAGTCTGCATCAGCAAAACCTGTCACAGATAAGCCAGTTATCTTAAAGGTACAGTAGAGAGAATGGGATACGGTTGCAGAAAGAAAATACTTATTTGTAGTGCAACAGAAAAATATAATTTTTCGACTTTTATTACTACGGGTGAAAAAGTTTCAAAATAATCCACTCCATACTTTTGTGTAAATCCTTTTGCATCACCTCGTCTCTGTGCCTCCTGGAGTAGTTTACTTTTCACCAGTTCACTTGAGAGAGAAAGGCTACTATGCTCTAACGTCATAATGAGTGGGTCAAACTGCTTGGGAAGCCCACTGAGCATTATTATAGCCACGAACTCGTCTTCCAGAGAAGCATTTATGTCTTGCAGTTGTTGGGCGTATGCGCAGAACGCGTATGATATAAATAATTATATTATCAAGTAAAAATTACGAAATCGCGAAAATGAGTAACCAGTCCGTCGCAATTGAAAAACTCTCCGGGGTAAATAATTACACCACCTGGAAATTTCAAATGAAGATGTTGCTTATTCATGAAGACTTGTTTGAATGTGTCAACGAGGTTGATAAGAAAAATAAACCGGAATGCGAAGACAAGAAGAAACAGGAAAAAGCGCTAGCACGAATCTGCCTCAGTGTTCAGCCATCTGTTTACTCCGTTGTCAGGAATTGCAATACTGCGTTTGATGCCTGGAAGAATATACAGAAATCGTTCGAGGATAAAGGTCTGTGTAGAAGATTAGGTCTCCTCAGAATGCTATTTAGCTTAAAATTAGAGCAGTTTAAGAGTATGGAGGCGTATGTTACAAAAATTCTAGATACTGCCCAACAACTGCAAGATATAAACGCTTCTCTGGAAGACGAGTTCGTTGCTATAATAATGCTCAGTGGGCTTCCCAAGCAGTTTGAACCACTCATTATGACGTTAGAGCATAGTAGCCTTTCTCTCTCAAGTGAACTGGTGAAAAGTAAACTACTCCAGGAGGCACAGAGACGACGTGATGCAGAAGGTACGGAACAGAATGCCCTAACGACTTCGAATTCGATCTCGAAGCGTCCCAAGTGCTTTCGATGCAAAAAATTAGGTCATTACGCTAGAGATTGCAGACAGAAAGCACCGCGTAAGGATAAGCCATCTAGTTCCAGTTGTCAAGAGGAAGAAAAGGTTCAAAAAACTTCTGGTAGGACGACTATGTTGTCAGCTCTGACGGTGAAGCTGGATCGAGATGTGTGGTACGTTGACAGTGGTGCAACTTGCCACATGACCAATAGTAGAGACATTATTCATGATTTTGTGTGTGATACGCCAAAGGAAATAAGCGTTGCGAACGGTGAAAAACTTTTTACATCGGGTCGTGGTAATGTGAAACTCTTTTTACAAAAACAATGGGTAACTGTCAGTAACGTAGTTTTTATACCGAACTTGTCATGTAATCTGTTATCTGTCAATATTTTGACACAAAAATGTTTTGAAGTAAAATTTACATCGATTTTTTGTAAAATTTACAAACACGGAAAGTTAGTAGCTGTAGCAAAACGGGATGCATGCGGTCTTTATAAATTAGAAACCGGGGATGCGTATATAAATTCCGTTTCGCGCGTACACAGTATGCCAGTAAGCGTCTCCTTAAGTACCCAGGTAGATCTTCCATCTCAGGGTTTATGGCATCGTCGGCTTGGACATCTGAATAGTCGCAGCATGAACCTACTCAAGAGTGGTATGGCGGCTGGTATCGACTATGATGTATCCACATACGAGCAATGTATCGCCTGTATTGAAGGTAAGTTTACTAATTTACCTTTCCCTAAGAAATCCTTTTCACGTGCAAGTGAGGTGTTAGGACTGGTTCACACGGACGTGTGCGGCCCTATGCCAGTGAAATCTATAGGCGGTGCGAGATATTTGCTAACATTTATTGACGATTTTTCTAGGAAGACGTTTTGTTATTTAATACAATCGAAAGACAAAGTTTTTGAGTGTTTCTTGATTTTTAAAGCTCTTGTAGAGAACGAGACTAATAAAAAATTAAAATCCTGGGAAGCGATAATGGTGGCGAGTACATCAATACGAGATTTAAGCAGTATTTGAGTAAGTGTGGAATCCGGCATCATACTACTGTTCCTCACTGTCCACAGCAAAATGCAGTTGCCGAACGTGCGAACCGAACGATTATTGAGGCGGTGCGCTGTATGCTTCTGGAAGCAGGTTTGGATCAACGATTCTGGGCTGAGGCTGCGAACACTGCGGTGTACATAAAAAATCGTTCACCTACAAAGGCAGTTAGAGGTGCAACTCCAGAAGAGATTTACACTGGACATAAGGTAAACTTAGATAACTTACGTGTATTTGGTTGTTTAGCATATGCTGTGCAAAATAATCGTAAAAAGCTGGATCGCAAATCTAAACCTTTCATATTTGCGGGATATTGTGAGAACACAAAGGGATACCGGCTCTTGGATCTTGAGAGCTATAAGCTAACAATAGCGAAAAATGTTAAGTTCATTGAGAATCAATTCCTCAAGCATCTGAATTTCACTAAAGTGGAATCAGATGTGATTATAGAACTTAAGACTTCTTATGTATCCGAGAATAGAACAGAGTCAGAACAAACTTCTATGCATACTGATGATGCTAACGATAGCGAGGCTTCGACCAGTAGCTTGGTCACAGATCATCACTCAGATGCTACTTATGTTCCAGATGTTTCATTTGAGACAGATGACTCGAGAGCAGAATACGTGGAAGCTGATGAGAACTCCTTCCTGTGTGGTTTTTTGACGGGAGAAGCGTGTGGCAGTGATGATCCAAGAACAGTTGAAGAAGCGTTGAATAGTTCTGAAGCCAGGCAGTGGCGAGCTGCTATGAAAGACGAATATCAGTCCTTTTTGGACAATAAGTGCTTTACCTTAACCGATTTGCCGAAAGGTGCAAAGCCAATAAAGACCAAATGGATATTTAAGAAGAAAAGAGGGCTTAACGGTGAACTATTACAATACAAAGCACGTCTAGTGGCAAAAGGATTTACACAAAAGTATGGAGTGGATTATTTTGAAACTTTTTCACCTGTAGTGAGATACGAAACCATAAGAAGCTTTGGCTGTGGAGTACGATATGGAGATTGACCACATGGACGTAAAAACAGCCTTTCTAAACGGTGATTTAAAAGAAACCATTTTCATGGAAATACCAGAAGGTTTTGAAAAAGGTAGAGGCAATAACAAGGTGTATCGACTACACAAAGCTGTGTATGGTCTAAAACAAGCGCCTAAATCATGGAATGAAAAGATCAATCATATTCTTGTCAACAAACTCAAGTTCAAGAGATTGGTCTCTGAACCATGTGTATACATAAAGCAAAATGGCGACAAGTTTGTAATTATCGCGTTGTTTGTTGATGATTTAGTCATTTTCAGCAATTGTAATGCGGAAAAAACTAAAACTAAATCATTACTGATGAAAGAATTTGTGATGAAAGATCTTGGTCCTGTAGAAAGAGTTCTAGGATTAAGAATCGGGAAAGATCATGGCAAGATCACTCTAGATCAAAGTGCCTATATTAAAAAGATATTAGAGAAATACAACATGCAAGACTGCAAATCTGTTGAAACTCCAATGCAGTGCCAAAAATTGAACAAAGCTGATAAAAAGGATGACAGTTTGGAGTATCGAGAATTGATCGGTTGTCTTATGTATGTAGCGGTCTGTTCGCGTCCTGATATATGTCACGCTGTAAGCGTATTAAGCCAATTCAATAACTGTTTTTCCGATGTCCACTGGAAAGCAGCTAAACGCGTGTTGCGTTATCTTAAAGGTACAGTAGATTACTGCATTACCTATAAGAAAACTGGCTTATCTGTGACAGGTTTTGCTGATGCAGACTGGGCTTCTAATGAAATCGATAGACGTTCTTATACGGGATATGTTTTTAAAATTGGGAATTCTATTACATGTTGGGAAAGTAGGAAACAGCGTACCGTTGCGTTATCGAGTACTGAGGCGGAGTACATGTCACTCTCCGATGCTTGTAAAGAAGCACTGTTTATAAAAACTTTCTTGCACGAATGTATAGGTAGTAACATTGAAATAACTATTTTCAATGATAATCAGTCGGCCTTGAAATTGACTGAAAGTAGTATGTTTCATGGTAGGTCAAAACATATAGACATACGTCATCATTTCGTCCGGGAGGCGGTCAGCAATGGTGCAGTAAAAATAAACTACTTGCCAACGTCCAAAATGACGGCGGATGTCTTGACTAAACCTTTGTCGGTAGAGAAACATAAGTATTTTGTAAACGAGATTAGAGAATGGGATACGGTTGCAGAAAGAAAATACTTATTTGTAGTGCAACAGAAAAATATAATTTTTCGACTTTTATTACTACCGTTGCTAGGACACCTCTAACTGCCTTTGTAGGTGAACGATTTTTTATGTACACCGCAGTGTTCGCAGCCTCAGCCCAGAATCGTTGATCCAAACCTGCTTCCAGAAGCATACAGCGCACCGCCTCAATAATCGTTCGGTTCGCACGTTCGGCAACTGCATTTTGCTGTGGACACTGAGGAACAGTAGTATGATGCCGGATTCCACACTTACTCAAATACTGCTTAAATCTCGTATTGATATACTCGCCACCATTATCGCTTCTCAGGATTTTAATTTTTTTATTAGTCTCGTTCTCTACAAGAGCTTTAAAAATCAAAAAACACTCAAAAACTTTGTCTTTCGATTCTATTAAATAACAAAACGTATTCCTAGAAAAATCGTCAATAAATGTTAGCAAATATCTCGCACCGCCTATAGATTTCACTGGCATAGGGCCGCACACGTCCGTGTGAACCAGTCCTAACACCTCACTTGCACGTGAAAAGGATTTCTTAGGGAAAGGTAAATTAGTAACCTTACCTTCAATACAGGCGATACATTGCTCGTATGTGGATACATCATAGTCGATACCAGCCGCCATACCACTCTTGAGTAGGTTCATGCTGCGACTATTCAGATGTCCAAGCCGACGATGCCATAAACCCTGAGATGGAAGATCTACCTGGGTACTCAAGGAGACGCTTACTGGCATACTGTGTACGCGCGAAACGGAATTTATATACGCATCCCCGGTTTCTAATTTATAAAGACCGCATGCATCCCGTTTTGCTACAGCTACTACCTTTCCGTTTTTGTAAATTTTACAAAAAATCGATGTAAATTTTACTTCAAAACATTTTTGTGTCAAAATACTGACAGATAACAGATTACATGACAAGTTCGGTATAAAAACTACATTACTGACAGTTACCCATTGTTTTTGTAAAAAGAGTTTCACATTACCACGACCCGATGTAAAAAGTTTTTCACCGTTCGCAACGCTTATTTCCTTTGGCGTATCACACACAAAATCATGTAAAATGTCTCTACTATTGGTCATGTGGCAAGTTGCACCACTGTCAACGTACCACACATCTCGATCCAGCTTCACCGTCAGAGCCGACAACATAGTCGTCCTACCAGGAGTTTTCTGAACCTTCTCCTCCTCTTGACAACTGGAACTAGATGGCTTATCCTTATGCGGTGCTTTCTGTCTGCAATCTCTAGTGTAATGACCTAATTTTTTGCATAATTAGAGAATGGGATACGGTTGCAGAAAGAAAATACTTATTTGTAGTGCAACAGAAAAATATAATTTTTTTTCGACTTTTATTACCAAGGTTGCTAGGACACACTTAAGCAGTAGACAAGATGTAGTTTATATTAAACTTATAGGTTTGCAACCTCTAACATTAGCTCTTCCTCATTCGTGATTGTCTCCATGTAATCAAAAAGTTAAAAAGGCCTATTCTCCAAATCCTCTGTTCTTCGCACATAGGTTATTCCACTTCACTTTTTCCTATAACAACCTTTATTTATTTATTTAAAAATTCTCGCAACATACAGGTACATGGGCGGATTTAATGCCTGAGGCATTCTCTACCGTCCCACCAAGGGTGGTGGAGAGGGCATGGCAGGTGCATAAAAAATAGAAATAATCATTGAAGTAAAATTGATAAAAAATTTATATAGTTACAATTAATAATACATAAACATATATAAAATATTATATTAACCTTTGAAATAAAGGAAACCTAACTTTCCAATAAAATTCTTGATTTCGCTGACAGACCCTCACACCCGAGACAGCAGGGCCTACAACCATTAAATTATGAAACAAGATTTTCCAAATGTAACGTATCTATCTAAGTAAGAAATAAGGAAGGATTTTTTTTTAAATTCACACTTTAATTGGTTTAATAATAGATTGAAGTTTATACGGACCGCTGTTTGTGACTATTGGAAATCCCATTGGGCACACGGCTAGTTTATTAATAGAACACTAAAAGGTTATGACCACACTTACATATATCTAAAACATAAAGGATATCAAGCTTCAAGACGCCAAAACATTGCGACATCGAATCCCCGACGTTTGGACAGTCTTCAAAGAGCATATAAATAATTTAAAATAGCCACAGCGATGATTGAAAACGAATGTTTGTTTATTAAAAACGAAGTTCAATGAACGATGTTTCGTAATCTTATTTAATTTGTTTATGAAGCTTTGTAGCTAACTAACTTTTTCTCGCGGTTTCACTCACGTAGCCTTTCGAATACGAATACGAACCATGATTTTTTTGTGTTAAATTGTATCCTATGTATCTTCACTTAGCGATGCTTCCTATCAATCGGGTTACCAGTTCTTCTAGAGATTATCCGTTAGCCGTAGGTCCCAGTTGTATGTAATTTAAAGAACTTTGATGGTAGTTATGGTGCTCAGAAGTCATAAAAACTGACACCAGTATCATCCAGGGTGTTATCTTAGCTTGGAAAATTTGTACGTGACAGTCCCATATGGTACGCGGGCGCGGGGAACGTAAGACAGCGGGGGTGGTAAAACGTACGCGCGGGACGGGAATCCCCGTACGGGCGCGTCGTCGCGTCATCGTGCCGTCACGTCATTGGGTAGTAACGCCATGATAGTGTCAGGTACGAATATGCCAAGCTATAGTTCCTGGGTTGTGAAGGCAAATAGGCAGTCGCTTCTTAAAAAATACTGGTACTCAGCAGTATTTGGTTAGATTGGAAGCCAACCACAGCAAAATTGTGCAAAGGCTAGTAATTTTTAACTTCCAGACATTACCTATTATTTGGGCTGTAACGCCTTTTTATATAAATTTTATTATTATTATTACTCCTACAAACAAAAAAACAACTTCAACTCTTTCTATTATTTTAGATCAAAAATTTAGTTGAATGAATGATGTTTCGTAATACAATCTTATTTGATTTGATTATGAAGTTTTATTGCAAATTTTGTGGTGATAAATCTCTCAAGTGTTACCTCACTTTTGATTCAGTAGTTTATGTTATTTTGAGATAGTAAAGGTAATTTAATTTAGGTCACGTGAGTCGTAATTCAATCAATGGTCACATTTTGTACCTCAATGTAAAATGTTGCCAATAGGTAATCCTAATTCGTTCCTAAAGACCAAGGAATTAAATCATATCATACTAATACTTATACTTAATATCTATACTAATATTATAAAGCTGAAGAGTTTGTTTGTTTGAACGCGCTAATCTCAGTAACTACTGGTTGGAATTGAGAAATTCTTTTTGTGTCGGATAGTCCATTTATCGAGGAAGGTTAAAGGCTGTATAACATCACGCTACGACCAATAGAAGCGGAGCATAAATGAAAAAGTTTGCAAGAACGGGTAAAAATTATTCCTTTTTGAGAGCTTCCGTTGCGTGCGTTGCGTAAGCGGTTAAAGTTACGTAACAATCATGTATGTAGTGTAGGTAGGGTAGAGTAGGTAGGTAGCCAGATGACGGGAGCGAAGCCGCGTCGGACAGCTAGTATTTAATATTTATAATATTATAAATGCGAAAGTTTGGATGGATGTGTGTGTGGATATGTTTATTATCCAATCACGCTAAAACGGCTGAACAGATTTAGATGAAAATTGGCACAGAGATAGATTATAGTCTGGAATAGCACATAGGCTTAGGCTACTTTTTATCATGGTATAATGTTCTCTTGGAATAACAAAACAATGTTCATGCGGGTGAAGCCGCTGGCAGAAGTTAGTTATATATAAAGACACCTAAGGTGGTTAGGCCTAATACTTATAGTATTAAGTCACAGTCTGAAAGTATGGAAGGCGCCAATGTGACACAAAATCAAAACTTTAACATTTCTTTTTTTTTTAATAGGCAGTCTCGCGTTTGCCAACTATCATGATGGAAAGAGATGATGTGGTCGACGATGGGACACGATTGCCTAGAAGTAACCTTTTCACTCTTAAATCTCGACTTAAACACTCCTAGGTTGTAGCTATCAGGAAATATAGACACCGGAAGGGAATTCCACTCCTTAGCTGTACGCACAATAAAAGTATGCCCAAAACGCTTTTGCATACGGATGGGAGGTCCACCATATACCTACCGATTACGCATCGCCGTTTGTCTTGTAGTCCGATGATGGAACGGGCTAGGCGGAATCAAATTGTGCAGTTCCATCGCACTCTCCACGAAATGTAACCGATAAGAAACCGACAGGCTGGCAACTCGGCGACGATGTTCAAAGCTCTGGAGCCGTGTCTAGACCAGTTTTCTAATTGCTGATGAGCCTCTTAGCCCGTTTTTTTATCGGCTCAAGTCCGTTATCAGTCCCAGAGATGAGAGCAATACTCCAAGCATGGTCGAATTTGCGCTTGATACAAGTTAAGCAGCTGTTCTGGTGTGAAATACCGTCTCACCTTCGCAAGGATCCCCAACTTTTTGGCGGTCAGCTGAGCCTTAGCCTCAATGTAGAGTTACATTACCTAACGTATTCATTTAGAATTTATTTTCTATGCCTGTAAAAGACCTACATACCACTCAGTAGGTACATTTATATTCGCATAATTCTTTGTCCTGAATTGTTCCAATAATAAAAGTTGTGCACAATCATGTGTGCTTTTACCTTCTGAATACTTTACCCCCTAACAATTTACCAATGATTAAAGACCATTCGGAATACTGCTCATAAATTAAAAATACCTACAGATTAAAACTTAGTAGACCGTATTGACCTATATTCCCATTTACCCTACCGTGAAGAAAAACTGCCGATAACCAGTTTGTCATTCTCACTCACATCTAAACATCCAATAAAAATTACAAGGAGCCCCATTAGTATGATTTAGTAAAATAAATAGAAGATTTATCAACTAACACCAAACTAACTAACTGGAATAAATAACATTTTATGGCTGTTAACTGGTATTTATTAGTGTAACTGTTACTTTTATAAATAACAACACCCATAGAGCATAGAATGACGCGCTGGCGACCGGCAACGATCGCAATGATAGCCGAATTAATATCGGTGTTGTGTAGTTTTACCTGACTGCCTATCTGGCGGTCCTATCTGGCGTTCTACAGACCAAACGCGTTGACCGATCTTTATGATTCTTACGTCAATCGATTCGTGCTAATCTTGTGAGTGTCACTGGCTACATTAAAATTTGAAAATAGAAAGATTGCTGATTTTGGCCGCCATATTGAAGGGACCCATTTTTTTTGTCTTCCAAGCTCATTTGTGAGATATCAACATGAAGAGGGTTCTAAGAGGTAATTTCAAAAAATATATAACACTTATATGTTTAAATGTACCTAATTCGAAAAAATAATGTTAAGTAAAAAGTCATAAATAAAAAAAAAAACCAAAAAACTCGACAACTTAAGTAGCGAACTAAAAAGACGTAAACAAGAAGAAAATCATGCTGTGCAGTCGGAGGACACATCTGGTTTTGGTCAGCCAGCTCGCAAATATGTACCTATCCTCCGACAGCACATCATGCTTTTCTTATTGTTTACGTCTTTTTAGTTCGCTTCTTAAGCAGTCGGGTCTTACGATTTTTTTAATTAACTTTTTGTAAAATGAGTTAACCTCTTGATTGGCGGAAACACTGATCCACGCGAGACACAGTGGCTTTTTAATTGTTTGGGTAATTATAGCATTCGACCGATTAAATCATAGGAAACCCTTCCAGGATTAGAAAAATACCACCTTGGAACTACATTACATACACATAAAATTATATTTATGTATACTTATTTTAAATTTATATATTTTTTATCAATTTTACTTCAATAATTATTTCTATTTTTTATGCACCTGCCATGTTATCTCTCCACCACCCTTGGTTGACTGGTAGAGAATGCCTCAGGCATTAAGACCGCCTTTGTCCCTGTACGTTGAATAACGTTTTAATAAATAAAAAAATTCCAATAAAATTCAAAATGTTGCGAAAAATTTGTGAAACATCCACCTATAGCCAAGTTTACAATCTACAATCGATAACGGTAGTAGAAAACGAATCAATGTATAGGAATGATACATCTGAACGTTAAGTCACGTGGTCAGACCTTACAAATAGAAGGCGTTAACGATTGTAGAAAGAGATTCGATACAAAAAGTTTGTAACTTGGCTAGGGGGGCCACTCTTCTTTTTGGGTTACACGTGTTTCTTTCAAAAACCAATTCTCCTTGTTTTTATTTTAGGTACGTACGCATTTGTACTCAAATCGAGATTGCCTTTTCATCTCAGTATAGTCTCAGGAGAGTCATGGTTCATTATTTTTAATAACATTACGTGCGTGTTAGTAAAATATATAATAACGTAAATAAACTGACGCCTTTTTCCCATATGGGTAGGCAAAAACTACAAAACATTACCTACTACGATCCTACTTACCATTTTATTCTCATTTTGCTTCATTTACGTGTTATTTTTTTTATTTGGGCAAACAAATATTACAGTTTAAAATAAAATTTAAACAAAACAGCGTGACAAATGTACAACCAACGACATGTTCCACAAAATATTTATCAATCTTACAAAACTAATGTTACGTATCATATTTAATTCAAAAAGTACAATACCTATATTTCAGGTATAGTTCAAACGGGCATGCTTAAAATTAAAGAAAATGAAGAAGTTATTTATATAAAAAATTAATTAAGTAATTATTATTATGGAATTTTTTAAACAACAAAAAAAATACTTATTACAATTGTCAAATAAAAAAAACCAAGAATTAAAAAAAACACATTAATTTAATTAGTATCAAGTCATTATCAATATTAGATTATTATTAATGATAAAAAAACAACAAACGGAAAGCTAAAAATGTCATAAGTCAACAGAATTAATTGTCTCACAAGCAAGGCGTCTAAACTGTCCTGTGTTAGACCCGTAAATTTTTATTGAGAGAGTAAGGATTTAAGGGTCTTAACTTTACTACATTTTCAATAGCTCCGAAAATTTCTTCAAAATAATGTAAATATGTGATAAAATTAAACGTTTGATCAGCCATATAATTTGCACGCTCCTTTTTCAGCATTTTCAAGTGATTTTGAGGTAGCAACACAGTATTTTTTCCATTAAAAATGTAGATAGAACCTACACTCCCAAAACTTTTACTCGGTCAATGACTTCCAATTTAAAACTGATTTAATTAAATAGAACAATCAATAGCGGTTCTGTTAGCAAATAGGGACATCGTTGAGTACATAACCAGCCCGGAGAACAAACTTTAATCATATTTTAAGCAGATATGATTTGACTCGTGGCCTGAAACTAGAGTGATTGACACATGTCGCTATATACAGAGTGAATCATATTTTACTCAGATATGATTTGACACGTGGCCTGAAACTAGAGTGATTGACACATGTCACTTTATACAGTGAGTATTTAACCACCCGGGGAACAAACTTTAATCATATTTTACACAGATATGATTTGACACGTGGCCTGAAACTAGAGTGATTGACACATGTCACTTTATACAGTGAGTATTTAACCACCCCGGGCAACAAACTTTAAGCATATTTTACACAGATATGATTTGACACGTGGCCTAAAACTAGAGAGATTGACACAAGTCGCTATATACAGTGAGTATTTAACCACCCCGGGGAACAAACTTTAATCATATTTTACGCAGATATGATTTGACACGTAGCCTGAAACTAGAGAGATTGACACAAGTCACTATATACAGTGAGTACATAACCACCCCGGGGAACAAACTTTAATCATATTTTACACAGGTATGATTTGACACGTGGCCTGAAACTAGAGAGATTGGCACATGTCATTATATACAGTGAGTCAGAGAGTTCGTATACTCTCTACAGTGAATTCACCACCCCGGGGAACAAACTTTTTAAAGATTATTTTGAATTGTAAAGATTTTATTTGAAAATGTTATATCGGAAAATACGACGAAAACCGGACAAGTGTTCAGACACAGAGTGTTCCATATAAACAGCTATAATCAAAAAAATAAATAGGTAAAATTACTAACTTGCATAAACAATGAAAGCACTGAACATTGCTTTAGTGAAGGAACAAAATTAACTTTGCCGTTCGAAAACTGTCGTCTCCATACATCAATATACAAAATGTTTACTTTTCCAAATACATTTTATAAGTTGGTCGACATTACTCGGTAACTTGTAAAGCCTACTTACCTCTTATATTCTTCCTTTTAATTTCATTATATATACTACTGCCGTGAATTTTTCACCTATCCAAAAGCAACCATTTAGCTGACAGGACGGGGGACACTTCACTCTAAGAAAAATTAGCAATTTATAGCTTAATTCTATTTTAAGCAAACAGATCCCTGAATCTAAAAATTGTTTTCACATTCCCGTTGTATTTTTAAATGGCCTATCCAACGGATACCCCACACCATGGGATAGACGAGAACAAAAAACATCCCCACTTTACGTGTTCAGGATGGAAATTTACCACATTGTAGGCGTGATTAATATGTATATCCATGCCAAATTATAGTCTCTGAGCTAAGCTGCGGACGCACGCACGGACGGAAAGGACGGACAGACGAACATGGCGAAACTATAAGGGTTCCTTGTTGACTACGGAACCCTGAAAAAGTAAAGTTTGACAAGTTCTTAACTTTAAATTCTTAATTCAAGGCCACAAGAACATGCGTACCAGTTTGTATCACCATCAACATTATTTCAACCGTAAGACGTCTAATACTAGAAGGCCTCTCGCAAATTTGTCGCCTCATTCACCGGTCCTGTAATTTCATCCTTAGGTTACTCAATTTTACGTTGTATAGATGTATATCATGTATCAAAGGTACTTATCAGGCAGTGATTTCCCAGGACAGTTACGTTACTGATAAATATTCCTGGTGTGATCGATGTTACCACTGATATCGGAAATAAAAAAAAACACTGAAGCCGCCCACGTGAAAGTCAAAAATTACTCCATGAGAACGTTTTGCCATTTATTCACAATCGAAGGAAATTCCTCATTCGCTGTTTGAAAAGTTTAAAAATTCGTCGCTCGAAAACGTCAAGGTTGTAATGAATACTGTTGATATGTAAAAATTAAATCCATTAGGAATCGTTGTGTGAATTTGTGTTGCGCAGTTACCAATTAACTCACAGGCCATCCCATACATGAATTCAAAAACCATTCAGCCGTTGAGTTGTGATCTGGTTTCGGTCAGCCAGCTCGCGAACATGTATCCTCTGACTGCACAACATGATTTTCTTCTTGATTACGTCTTTTTAATTCGGTTTTTAAGCAGTCGGGTTATTTGATTTTTTTCACTAACTTTTTTATCTTTCATACATACATACATAGACTGATAAACACATTACCCTCCTTCGGCAGTCGGGTAAAAATACAAACATACAGACTTGCTTAATAAAATGTTTGTACGATAGTGACATGATCAGATTTGCTTACAGAGATTTGCCGTGATTATTGAGGAGTTCTCTTTCATATCACCGAAGTTCTTTATCAGATCTTTACCAAATTTAAATGGGACCAATTCGGGAACATACTCTTACAAACAAATAAAAATATTTTTTTAAATCAGTCTGAAATTGACGAAGAAACCGGTGAAAAAAAAACAAAAAAATACAGCATGCAGCCGAACACAGAACCTCCTCCTTTTTGGAAAGTCGGTTAAAAATAGCCCAATACTATGACTTCCTCGGTATCGTCTGCATTCGTGTGGCATAACGTAGGTCACTTTGGCTGCAGGTTTTAAGGCACAGGGGGTAGGTTAATAGCTGGTACATATAATAGTCTGCGATGCCGTTTCAGACCTGCACTGTTACTGAACATATTGTATCAATAGTTCATGTACTTGGGTTTTACATCCATCCACTTGATTTCGCAGGTTGAGACTAGCAAAGTAAAAAAATAAGATGATAAATTCGCCATAATCACCTCACCTTCACCTCGGAAACCGAAAGAGGGTCAAATAATCCACCTGCCATGTTATCTCTTCACCCTTGGTTGACTAATAGAGAATGCTTGAGGCAGTAAAGCTGACTACACATTACTGTGTCGTGTCGTGTCGTGGCGCGGCGCATATCATAACGAGTCGTGTAGCCAATCAAATGCGTCATAAGGTGCCACGCCACGACATGTAAGTGTGTTTCCGCCTTAAGTCCGCTTACCTTTGCCACAGATAAAATAATACTAGCATACAGATGCCTCATCCTCATACAAAGAAACCGTGCCAACGTAATTAGCGTTTTTCATCTGATTATACTGATTATTTTTTGTAAATAGATCGCGTTCGGTTCCGTTCCACGGATATCGCCGTGAGCGCGATCGATGTACAAAACTTGTATCAAGCGCATGTTCGATCGTGCATGGAGCACTGTTCTCCTCTCTAGGACGGATCTGCCAAATACCAGCTTGATGCACTAGAGTCAATCGAAAAGCGGACCAAGAGACTCATTGGGAATGAGGCACTGGTCAAATCAAAGCTCCAGAGCCTTGAACATCGTCACCGAGTTGCCAGCTTGTCGGTTTTTATCGGTGACATTTCGGGGAGTGTGCAATGGAATTGCTTGATTTAATTCCGCCCAGCCCGTTCCATCATCGGACAACCAGAAGCACGGCGATACGTCATCGGTACTTGGTGGACATCCCACCTATACGCACAAAAAGTTTTGGAGACACTTTTATTATGCGTACAGCTAAAGAGTGGAATTCCCTGCCGGAGTCTGTGTTTCCCGATAGTTACAATCTAGGGGTCTTTAATACAAGAGTGAATAGGTTACTTCTAGGCAAGCGTGCTCCACCATCGACCACATCATCGCTTACCATCAGGTGAGATAGTGGTCAAGCGCGAGCCTATTGATAATAAAAAAAAGAAAAAAGAAAGATGATTAAATTAAACAATTTTCTCAAAAGCAGCATATTTTTTTTAAATCAACTGTCATAATTTATCATCTCGATTCACAAATATTAATCCCTTACTAACAAATCACACGCTTACCCCTAATTCCAGTTAATCCTAATTCCGTATCATATATCATGTACCCCTATAAATCACGCATCCGATTCCCGGCGGTCCAAGAGCGTTTAATTTCAGGAAATTAAAAAAAAATGTCGTATCATAATTTGTCGGGGCATCCTAAACTTGTCGTGTTAACTAGTATGATAAACGGTATGGTAGCAATAAGATTAAAATAAATAATTCATTTAAAAACACTTTTTGTTAACAAGCTTTTTCATATTTCTCTCGGGAAATCCTTTTATTTGACACCCATATCATGGAAGTGCATAAAAATAATTGGTCGGCCATCTTTGAGAGTCCGCCATTTTGGATAATATAGAATGATTGTAGAATGATGACACTTAGCCAACCGTGCATTGTCATTCAAACGTGCATAATTTGAGGTAGCGATTGGGGATAACTGTTACAAAATTCAGCTGCAAGATTTTATATCTATGTACTAACTAACAAGGCAATTTAAATACGAGTAAAAGCAGATTCAATTGCAATAGGGTTACCATGTATATTTTTACCCAGTAGGAAACAGTTACAAGAATTCCTAACTAATTTGCTACCAGTAACGACTAGTTGGAAGATACTCCTACAACCGTAATGTTATTTTTCCATTACCGAGTGGATTGTACAATCACGATTGTACAAGAATTTAAAGAAACCTCTCTGATTTTCCGTATGCGTGGACTGTGTGATTGTTTTGTAAACGTTATTATCTATTAAACTACTTTAATATTTCAGATGCATTTGATTCTGATTCAGTTTGGAAAACGGCGGTAAGAAACAGAGTCTCGAATAGATTTGCTTTTAAAATTATGTTAACATTTACGACTTATACGGAATACAGCATAAAATAAAAAAGGTAGGTAGTAGGTAGACTTCATCAGGCGAGACCTTTCAAGCTTGATATTTATGTTCAATGGGCTTCTTACCATGCTTTTGCTTCTTGGTTGACATGATGAAGTCGATCTCATTTCTAATTGCACCATGGAGCTCTGCCAGGTCCACTTCCCGTGATCACGCTTTCTCAATTACGAGCTCATCATATAGATGCCAACCTTCTCCACAAAACTGGCCAGTAGATGATCCCGTTGGTTCTGACGTACAACACCAAATGTCTCCACTTGCAGCTCATCATCGGGTCTACTTCGTCGACGGGGTGTGGTGTGCCAAGGTCAAGGTATGACCTTCAGCGAAAATATTGAGGATATTCTTTTTATAAGGTACACCACCTTGGTCGACACACTCTTGATCTTAACCACGCTATTTCCAAGGGACTTTAGACGATAAACCCGATTCCAACCTGGGATTACCGGTCACCCTCACGGAAATAGAGCAAGTTACTCTATTTGAGGATTATCGAGTCCTCCCGCTCTCTTCGGACTTCAGATAACCCTGTAATACTTAATTGTAACCTGCTCAATTTCTCTTAGAGTTCGGTGATCTTATCGTAGGTACGCGTGTTGTATGTTGCCAGGTCCTACCATAGTCGAGAGTAGAAAGGCTGCCGGGAACTAGGGGCCATTTTTCTCTTGTGTTTTTCATGGGGGATTTTGCCATAATCGCCATGCCTGGCAGGCAGATTGGCGGTCGCAACATGGTAGTTGGATACAGTGCATTTCATTCTCTGGTAAATCCCTTAGTAGCCTATTAAGACACCCATGGAAAGATATGGGCTGGGGCTATTCTTTAGGTCCGACACCATTCGGAACAACGCAAATCCAAATAAATTTACCTGGAAAAATCGGTGAGTTAGGTAAGTCGAACTTCTTTCTAGGATTTTGAGTCAGAGTTTTAATTTTTTTTTCAACATAGTAATGAAACCAATAGAAACACAGCGCTACTAATTCCAGAATTATTAAAATATCCTTAGTGATATTTTAAGATTCTTTCTTATTACTAAGACTTGTTAAGATAATTTTTATTTTTATCTTGAGAAATGCTCATGCATACTGCACTATCCCGGGGAGATAACGGAGTTATGTGAGACTCTAACCCACTCAAACTCCACGGTGTCCTCCAGTGCCTCTTATGGCGGAAACACGGGCACGCGTTAGCACTCACCGCGAACCCGCCGCGGCTGTCCGTCACCGGACCCTCCTCTGGGGAGTACCCCCATTCACCGGTGCACCAGAACGCACTGTACGCCGTGACCACCCCAGGGACCAAAACAGCACATGGACGCCAGACGACCCCGTGTATGGGACCCATGGTCTCATTATGACGGGTCAATGGCCCCACCACCTACCAGTTTTCGGCCGCAGGGGATAGGGAGAGCGGCCAATGCTATACTGATACTCCTCCTCCCCTGCGTCCACCTCGTCCGCCATCAGACGGTGGCGACCCCGTCCAGGCCACGGAAGATAGGCAGCGCACCGCAATACTCCTGTCCCGCCGCGGCCTCCAACCCTCAGCCGCAATATCATATGGGTATGGGAGACCCCATACGACTACGCGGCCCGCCTCAGCTGCGATATCGCCCAGGCAGCACCGCAACCTACATGTTATACGCTACGTCGTCGGCTTATAGGCAAAAGCCCTGACGAGCGGCCCCTCTTCGGGTTCCTCTTCGCTTCACCTTGGGTAACCAAGCCGCGGCCAATTCCCCCCCCCCCCCTCCTCCGCCTAAGGGTTGATACCTAGTTATTAATTGTCAGGACACGAAGGAAAGACATATTTAAAAAAAGGTGCATTTCGCCACAAACCATTAACGCCAACTTAGTCAAAGACACCAAAATGGATGTCACCTAATTTTAATGTCTATTTCAGTTACTCCGCAGTTTGTCTGTGTGTGATCCTCTTCCTATTTATGAGTCAGACTGTGTGTGTGTGTGATTCGTTTCCCTTCCTATCAATGACCCAGTAAAACTTCAATTTTATTTTTAACTTAGTCGATACTCGAAAGCTTGCAATGGCCTTCTATAATTGAAGGAGTGCCTACTCATGATTTTATATTATAATCGTTCTCTTTTTTGGTCTATATTTTTCGTTGAAGGTCGTAAATAAACAAATAAATTAGCCAGTCTGTGTGTGTGTGATTCGTTGCTCTTCCTACCAATTAGCCAGTGGAAATGCCGATAGTCGAAATGTGGTTTATTTGTATGGAGAATTATTTTAAAGTGGGCTTCCATGTTTATTATGACGTTTAAGATGGGTTTATATTGTTCATCAGAGAATTAGAACATTAGGAACGCATATTGTAATTAAAATTGCCGTCACTGATGTGAAAAATGGTGCGTTCTCGTTCCGTCGAGTTAAAATTGACGTTCGGTTTGTTACATCAGAGATGAAGTTACGACTTAACCGGGCAATCCTGTGGATACTAAATTAGAGCCTCTAGCCAGGCACAAAAATCTTAACCTAATAAACCACGCTGAGGGTTATTCCGAACGGGGTCGAACCTCGGCTCAGGGCGTTGCTGGGGATCAACTAGGGCTGGATCATGATTTAAGCATTGGCGACTAATGACGATCTTTATATTATTTTGCGTGCCTAGCCTTTGGTCCCGGTTGGCGTTTGTAGAACTTTGACAGTCGTTACTGGTTGTCAGAATCTAGGAAATCTGCAAGTGTCATGCCTTACCCAATTAATGGGCTGTTGAGGTCAGCTATGCAATCGCTCCATGTAAAATACTAGAGTCCACCTGCATTCGGCAAGGTAGATTGGAAACAATAAATCTTCTGTAACTATTATAAGCCTGATAGAAGAAGATTTTGGAAGGCTAAAGGCTTATAGACTTTTTTACCGATTTAAAAAAAGGAGGTTATCAATTCGATATGTATGTATGTAATATTGTTGGAATTGCACAATATTCACATAGTGTAACTCTATGTGGGCTTCTAAACATTTGTGCCAAATTTTATAAGTGTATGTATGTTTGTCCACGCATTTCTCCGACTAATAATCCAATCGTGATAATTCTATTTATTGGATTAAGTATCTCTCAACTTAGGAAATAGTGCAAGTTACATCAAAATCGGTTCAGCTGTTATCTAGATATGGAACATACGACCAAACTCTTTAACAAAAAACAGCAAGAATGTGTAAATTGAGTTAATATGGATATTTTGTCAATCCTTTAGGTACCCTACTATAGAACTTGCTCACTTTTAAGTTATGATGTACCAAAACTAAAAACAGAGAAATAAAAAAAATCGCAAAATGATAAATACAAGAGGTACACACCGACTTCCGAAACGAAAGTTTTGTTTTTATTTGCCCTAATACTTACTAATTATTCCTGTCCTATTCGAAAACAAATCCCTAAATAGAGCTAATTCTTCATTGTCGTAGACCAAAAGTTCGCCTTTAAACTTGTTTACTCGAACTAGTGTCTGCAGCCGAACTAGCTCACATTTCTGCATATAGCCCATGTTTTATTCAGGCTTCTTCTTTCAGAGATTTTGAAGTCGTTAAAATATTTAAATCGACTATACACCGGTTTCACGAAAGATTTATTGGTATTTACTTACTCAGTATTTTGTAATTACCAGACGGAGTAAAGAGTAATTCATCAACTCGTCCTACATGCCTACGGCCCATTTAGGAAAACTTGCAGAAAATCAAAATCTATAATATAAAAATGAATCGCAAAATGTGTTGATAAGCGCATAACTCAACAACGCCTGAACCAATTTTACCAATTTTTTTTTTAATGTTCTTTAAAGTTCAAGGATGGTTTTTACGGCGAGAAAATATCGAATAATTTCCGGGAAAACCCTAAAAACATCCCTTTTCTTTTTCCCATACAAACGTTTTCTGACTAAACTGACATTTTCATGTGATCTGACGTCTGTCTGTCTTTAGGGTAGGTAGGATAGAGTAGGTAGGTAGGGTTGGGTAGGTAGGGTAGGGTAGGGGTGTGAAGGGGTAACTCAGGGAGCTCTAATGATAAGCAGAAATTACTTTTAACTTGTATTGAATCAACAACGTGCCAGCCTTCGGGCGGCTTTTTCAGAAGTCCCAGCTAAACAAAAACTACACGCGTTCGATCTATTTCAAATATTCTGTATTCGATTTCCTTCCAAACTTATAAGTCGCCAGTATTAGGTGTCAGCGGCCGAACAGGTTGCTTGTCCTATGTGGAAAGCCTCTACATGAATGTGAAGGGGTAACTCAGGGAGCTCTAATGATAAGCAGAAATTACTTTTAACTTGTATTGAATCAACAACGTGCCAGCCTTCGGGCGGCTTTTTCAGAAGTCCCAGCTAAACAAAAACTACACGCGTTCGATCTATTTCAAATATTCTGTATTCGATTTCCTTCCAAACTTATAAGTCGCCAGTATTAGGTGTCAGCGGCCGAACAGGTTGCTTGTCCTATGTGGAAAGCCTCTACAGTAGGGTAGGGTAGGTAGGGTAGGGTAGGTAGGGTAGGGTAGGTAGGGTAGGGTAGGTAGGGTAGGGTAGGTAGGGTAGGGTAGGTAGGGTAGGTAGGGTAGGGTAGGTAGGGTAGGGTAGGTAGGGTAGGGTAGGTAGGGTAGGGTAGGTAGGGTAGGGTAGGTAGGGTAGGATAGGTAGGGTAGGGTAGGTAGGGTAGGGTAGGTAGGGTAGGGTAGGTAGGGTAGGGTAGGTAGGGTAGGGTAGGTAGGGTAGGGTAGGTAGGGTAGGGCAGGTAGGGTAGGTAGGGTAGGGTAGGTAGGGTAAGGTAGGTAGGGTAGGGTAGGTAGGGTAGGGTAGGTAGGGTAGGGTAGGTAGGGTAGGGTAGATAGGGAAGGGTAGGTAGGGTAGGGTAGGTAGGGTAGGGTAGGGTAGGTAGGGTAGGGTAGGTAGGGTAGGGTAGGTAGGGTAGGGTGGGTAGGGTAGGGTAGGTAGGGTAGGGTAGGTAGGGTAGGGTAGGTAGGGTAGGTTAGGTAGGGTAGGGTAGGTAGGGTAGGGTAGGTAGGGTAGGTAGGGTAGAGTAGGTAGGGTAGGGTAGGTAGGGTAGGATAGGTAGGGTAGGGTAGATAGGGTAGATAGGGTAGGATAGGTAGGGTAGGGTAGGGTAGGTAGGGTAGCGTAGGTAGGGTAGGGTAGGTTAGGTAGGGTAGGGAAGGTTGGGTAGGGTAGGTAGGGTAGGGAAGGTATGGTAGGGTATGTAGGGTAGGGTAGGTAGGTAGGGTGGGGTAGGTAGCCAGTTGACGGAAGCGAAGCCGCGGGGGTCAGCTAGACAATAATATTTTCATTCTGCAACGCAGTTAATAGACAAGATTCGTCATCCAGATCCGTCTGGCATAGCACATAGACTACTTTTCATCCAGTTAAAAAAACACTATTCGCGTGGGCGAAGCCGTTGTCAGAAGCTAGTCTATACTATCATACTAATATTATAAATGTGAATGTAAGTTTTTTTGTTAGGCTTTCACGCAAAAACTACTTCACCGATCATCATGAAACTTTGTACATATATTCTTGGAGGTATTAGAAGTAACATAGGACACATTACATTAAAAAAAAAATATGGCTTCAATGCTCAGTCTACCGTCAACCTTGACGAAGCGCGGACGAGTGAATCAGCGCTCCGTGTTTACGATGGATTCGAAAGTAGTGAAGTGCGTTAACTGTAACGTTGTTATAAACGAACTTTTAGCGTTTCTGGTGAATGTTTTGGACTTTATGGACGAAGAAAGTATACACCTCATAGTTACTACTTCGTTTAATGTGGAGAGCATTGCAAAGGCGAAATCCCTTTTATTCGACTCGATACCAAATGTGAAGAAGATGCCACTTAGGCGCAAAGAGGGGAAGAAGAGGATGTCTAGGGACCTCGATGACATTATTACGCTAATGAAAGCTACAAATGCTGAATTGTTCCCTATTTTTGTGGCAAAGGACCTTCATGCTGTTCCTAGCGTGGGCTTTGACCATATTGATTGTACGCGGTTGTTGAAGGACATAGCTAGGCTGCAAAGTCAGGTATGCTTGCTGCAAGAGAAGTGTGTAACAATGGAAACTTTTGAACAGTTTAAACAAAACGTTGAGCACATGAAACATGCGTCTCTTATTGAAACTGTCCCATCACTGCATGTAAACAAGAGGAGAGGAGCATGTCTACAAGATAGCTTCGAGCTC
Source organism: Orthosia gracilis (assembly GCA_947562075.1). Lineage (NCBI taxonomy): Eukaryota > Metazoa > Arthropoda > Insecta > Lepidoptera > Noctuidae > Orthosia > Orthosia gracilis. The sequence continues at coordinate 29,863,504 of OX387274.1, read as the reverse complement.
AATAGTGGTCCCATCGGATTACAATACGTGCCTATAAAAACAGCGCAAACATCAATGTTTGAAACTAACCGTCCTAACATGCGCAACATGCCAGTTAGCTCAAAGAACGGTAGGGATAAGTCCGTCCCTTTCCAACGCACGGAACGGAATGAAACAGCAAACAGTCGGAGCGCGGAGGCACCTACTGAGGTTTCGTGCGTGGTAACGTCGCGCGCAAGAGAGGGAGACAGCGATACTAGTCTGCAACCGGTGTGCGGCGCGAGTGTGACAGGGACAACTGATCAAGCGAAGGATACGGAGGCCACGGAAGGTACTGTGGTTCCGAACAGTGATCTATCAAGTGCAGGCGCACTGGCGGCGGCGATGGTGAATGATTCGTTGTTTATTTCGAGCGCGGTCAATAATAAGACAGCTGTTTCTGTAACTGCAACGGAATCCCAGCGAAATCTTTCACGGGAGTCTAATAGTGTATTAGTGAGTAATTGTGCGGTTATACCTGGGGAGGACTCGGAGTGGCAGGTTGTTAAATCTAAATCTGCAAAGAGATACAAACTGTTAGGACAAAAAGGTCGTGCGTCATCACCTAACGGTAAATTTAAAGCAGCGGACTTTAAAGTCCCGCTATTTATTTCTAATGTGAGTAAAGATACCAGTGAGCAGGACATAATAAGTAGATCGGATCGCTACATGTCTGCGTTTGGGTGCTCCTAGCGGAGCTCCACATCGTTGTCAATGTGGTGAAGCAGTCGACCGCCTCGGTCATCATGGCCTATCCTGCAGTAGGAGCGCTGGCCGGATAGCACGGCACGCCAGCATTAATGACATCATACGTCGGGCTCTTGTCACCGCCGGGGTGCCAGCTGTTTTAGAACCCAATGGCTTGGCCCGCGACGATGGGAAAAGACCAGACGGGATGACCATAATGTCTTGGAAGGTGGGTAGGCCTTTGGTGTGGGATGCAACATGTGTCGACACCCTTGCGCCATCCCATCTTCTTAGCACGGCGGGCTGTGCTGGGGCGGCTGCTGCCGGTGCAGAAAACCTCAAACGGCGCAAATATAACAACCTTATTGGAAGTTACATGTTTGAGCCGTTTGGGGTTGAAACATTAGGTCCATGGGGTCCGAGTGCGCATCGAGTTTTTCGAGAAATTAGCACAAAGCTCGTCGACTCTTCACGTGACCAGAGGGCTGGCATTTTCTTCGGCCAGAGAATCAGCATTGCCATCCAACGTGGCAATGCTGCCAGCGTGCTGGGCACGTTTCCCATTGACATCGATGTGGACGAATTTTTTGATGCACAATGAGCTCTTTACCGTCTCCCTTTTGTATTTGTATATAAGTTTGTTTTTATTTTAGAATATTCATAATAAGTTATATTGAGAATAAAGCGAGGGTTGTTGTGTCGTTAAAGAAAATAAAAATGAAGACTGATAGGAAATACAACGCGTACAAACTGTTTGTCTCTAAAACAAAACTAGACATTTTCCTAAATAACGAGTTTTGGCCTGATGGCGTTACTTTTAGGCGATTCGTGCATTTTATGTACACTCCTAGTCAGGAGGGGCGCAGTTTGAGTAAGAGTTAGTTTTTTTGTTTTTAAGTTATGGCTACCTATGAAAATGTCTGCAGATTCACTAGCTTTAACTGTTGTTCATTTAAGAACTCCATTGACGATGTTAGAAGTTTATGTAAAGCATCTGTGCTAGTGTGTTTACAGGAGACTTGGCTTCTTAATCATGATATTCCATTACTGGGAACGGTTAGTAGTGATTTTGAATATACAGGTAAGTCTGCTGTGGACACATCCGCCGGTTTACTGAGAGGGAGACCATACGGTGGGGTGGCTATTCTCTGGCGAAAGGGTGTATTTGAGATGGTGTCTGTTGTAGAGTGTAGTAGTGCCCGACTAACTGCAATTACGGCAATAATCGGGGGACGTAAGATCTTAGTCTTTTCCGTATACATGCCTGTGAACTCCATCGATAATTTGCCTATTTTCTCGGAGGTGTTAGGTGAGATTAGTGCCATTGAGGAGAGCAGTGACGTCGAGACAGTATTTTTGCTGGGTGATTTTAATGCCCATCCCAAGGAATTGTTTTACGAGGAACTTGAGAGGTATGGTTTGGATAGGTCGTGGGTATGTGCAGACGTGAAGAGACTTAGCACCGATTCGGGAAGTTACACATTTGTCGACCATTATCACGGCAGCAGGAGGTGGCTTGACCACTGTGTAGTCTCCCTGTCAGCTTGGAAAACCATTGTAAATGTAGGTATATTAGAGGACGTATATGTGTCCGACCACCTTCCGATATTTATCGAATGTGACCTGGATGCGATTAGGCCAAAGATATGTAATTCTAATATGCCGAGGAATGCAGTTCTCTGGGGAGAGAGAGATGATTCGCAAATCAGTGAATTTCATGACTTATGTCAGAAGGGTTTGCGAACCATTGATTTTCCTTCCGAGTTCACTGACTGTAGCTACGGGACTTGTAATCTAAGTGCCCATAAATTAATAATAGACTCTTTGTATGACCAAATTGTACAGGTCTTAAAAAAGGCGGCTATCCAAACCAAGGATATTAATAAACCTAAATGTCGGCAAAAGGTTGTGTGTGGCTGGAACGAAAACGTGAGGGAAGCTCATTGGGATGCCAGGCTTATGTTTAAGTCGTGGGTTTTGCATAATCGTCCACCAGTGGGCATAGTGTACGAGCAAATGCGTGAGTCTCGTAAGATTTTTAAAGGCAGGCTAAAGTGGTGTCGAAAGAATCAAGAAAAACTGAAAATGGATGTGATAGCGAATTGTCGAGCCACTAAGAACTTTTCCGAGTTTTGGAAAGCTACCAAAAAATTGGATGTTAGGCCTGGCCTCCCGGTGAGTGTGAGCGGCTTAAGCGGTCCGAGCGAGATCGCTAATATGTTTAGCAACCATTTTAGAGTTCGGTCGCCGATCGGTCCTCCAAATGCGATGTTTGACGCCGCGCCCAGCAGCCATGGAGAGGAGCCTCTGTTGCGTTTCCCAGCAAGTCAAGTTAGTGCTCTTATTAAAAGAATGACCAAAGGTAAATCTCCTGGGCATGACGGGCTCAGCGTCGAACACCTGAAATATGCTGGAGTGCATCTCCCGAGGGTCCTATCTCTCTTGTTTACTATGTGCATCAGTCATGCGTACCTTCCAGCTGACCTAATGAGAACCACAGTGGTGCCCATAGTTAAAAACAGGACAGGTGACATATCGGATAAGGACAACTACCGCCCGATCTCCCTCGCGACCGTAATAGCCAAGGTGCTGGATAGTCTGCTTGATTCTTGCTTGCAAAAGTACCTAAAACTACACGATGCGCAGTTTGGGTTTCAGCCCGGGCTATCTACTGAGAGCGCAATCTTAAGTCTCAAGCACACTGTCCAGTACTACACAGATCGTAGGACACCGGTGTATGCCTGTTTTCTGGATCTCTCCAAGGCTTTTGACCTCGTGTCTTACGAGGTGCTTTGGAGGAAGCTAGGGGATAGTGGTATACCGGTGGAGATGTTGAACATCTTTAAATTTTGGTATAATAATCAGACGAACTGTGTCAAATGGTCAGGCAGTCTTTCCGAGTCGTACAGGCTGGAGTGCGGCGTGAGGCAGGGGGGGTTATCATCTCCAAAACTTTTCAGCCTGTATGTAAACAACCTCATAGTGGAACTCAGCAGCATGCGTGTCGGTTGCCGGGTGGGTGGTATTAGTGTTAATAATATCAGCTACGCGGACGACATGGTGCTGCTGAGTCCCACTGCAGGGGCGCTCGGAGAGATGCTGAAAGTCTGTGAAGCTTACGCCGAGTCACACGGACTTATTTACAATGTAAAGAAAAGTCAGTACATGGTCTTTAAGGCCGCCGGTAGGTGTCCTGAATCTGTTCCACCCATTACTTTGAATGGTGTTAACTTGGATAGGGTGTCGCAATTTAAGTACCTTGGACACTACCTTACCGACGACCTTAAAGATGATGTCGACATAGAGAGGGAGCGCAGGGCTCTGTCAGTCCGAGGAAACATGTTGGCCCGTAGATTCGCCCGCTGTACAGACCAAGTCAAGATCACGCTGTTTAAAGCTTACTGTCAAGGTCTGTACACGGGGGGCCCATGGGTCTGTTATACCAAAAAATCCCTGGACACTCTGCGCATCCAATACAATAACATCTTCAGGATGATGCTGGGACTTCCTCGTTTCTGCAGTGCCTCTGAGATGTTCGCGCAGGCTTATACTGACGGTTTTCATGCCGTAATACGGAAAAAAGTCGTGTCACTTATGAGGAGGGTGCGGGGGAGTCACAACAGCATCCTGAAAACTATTGCTGAAGATGTACGTGCACCTGTGTTGAGGCACTTCGTCCGTCTGATGATCTACTAGGGAGGTATCTCGCTATTGTCTATCTTGACGGGGCGGAGTGTCTCAGCACAGGGGCATTTTGTACATTGTTGAACATAATATGTGTTTAGAATAAGATTTTAATTATATTTAAGTACTAACACTAGTTTCTCTAAGTACTTGTATACTAACCTTTGGATCCAGTTGTCCTTAATAAATAATTTTGAATTTTGAATTTGAATTTTTGAATTTTTGAATGCGAGCGAAGCCGCGGGTAAAAGCTAGTTATATTATAAACGCGATAGTAACTGCCTCTGTCTGTCTGTAACCTTTTCACGCTTAAACCGCTGAACCAATTTAGATGAAATTTGGTATGGAGATAGTTTGAGACACTGGGTAGGACGAAGGATAGTTTTTATCCCAGAAATCATCCTTTAGGGGATGGTAGAAGTTTGTATGGTGACCAAAGAAAGGCGGGGTCAAATATTGCCGGCCCTAGCATAATTTTTAGGTGGTGCGAGATTTCAAGGTGCGCCCCCCCAATACAAAACTTTCGTGTTCTTTCATTCTATTTATTGGCTTATCATGATCATTTTTAGTCTCAGGGTGTTAACTTTATCGAATAATGCAGAACAGTTTGAGGAAGGGCTATAGATTGTTTAAGCTACTGATAGGCTATGACTATTTCTTCTTCTACCTATATGAAGAATCAGTAACGGACATAGGCCGACGAGGACCCATAACGGCGAAGCAAAACGGAGGCACCTGACCCGTCACAAGATGCAAGAGCGAGCGTAACAAGAACGGAGTAAAGAAAACACTACCCTTGTGCACCCCATCTATTATAGATTTTCTGGTAAATATTTAGCTACACTTGGAGGCAAGAGCGAGTGAATAAAGCTCGAAACTTTAGAAATTTCCTATTGCCAAGCGACTTTTAGTAGCAAGAAGCGTCTAATCCATTTCAGCCCCTGGCAATTTTATTGAATGATCCTGCGCCAATCCATCGGTGAAGCCATACAAGAGACTGAAGTGGTAAAAAATTGTTTCACGGGGCATAGTCCAAAGCGATTCATGTCTGGCACCCCGGGCAGCCCTGGCATTTAAGGTTTTAAAATAAAAAATAAACAACCAACGTGATAAAAAACACTAGATGTCCATCTTTCTAGGTTTTACAATTGCATTTTTTTAAATTGCTTGGTTTCGGCGACCCCTTTATGATGTGGCGTCCGGTGCGGTCGCACCGCGCCCATTGCTGTAGGGCCGCCACTAGGTCCACACATCATCAATATTATTGCGCGATTAAAAAGAATAGTTATTTGAATTACTAATGCTACGCAAAAGAAATCGAGAGCAAAAGCTAGTTCCTATATATTATGGATTAAACCATGTAGTGTCAGTAAAATTATAGGCAGACTAGCCATGTGCTCGATGAGATATGCCTTCTTCAAAAAATTATGAACTTCCAGACAAACTTACATCCGGCGATCATTTGTCATAACCATGAACTTGTGTACTTTAAGAAAAGTTGCGATATTTTTTAGTATGATTTTAACATGGATACAATGCTTCTCAAAAAGCACGCATTTCGCAAAAAGGGCGATGATCTCTACTTTTCACTCCAACATTGCCTCAAACATACCTCAATATCGTCTAAAACTCTGATAATTTAACATGGATCTATTCAGTATCACTCCAGTGTTTAAAAGTAATATTGAAAAAGTTAAAAAATTCATACTTATTGCGTTTTTCGCCAATAAACGTCATTAAACTAGAGCGTGCCTTTTCTCGTGAATACGCGAACTGGGGGACTTGATACATATGTTTTACTTACCGCAGATTTGTGAAAATGGTTATGTGTCAAGTTATTTAAAGCTTGAGATTTGAATGACTCCGTATCAAAAGGTCCTATTCGCTAAACGTCCTATGAGCAGAGCGACCTATTCTCAAAATGACTTATTAACAAAATGACTTACTAGCAGAATGACCTACTGTTAAAGTACAGTCATGCTATAAAATACTATAGATTTTACGTCATGTTTCATTGTACAATTTATTTTAAAAGTAAATTTTAAACAAAAAGAAGAATTAAAGCAATATTGCATTTTATGGCGAATCAACCGTCTGATGATGGTGTTACAATAACTTCAGAGACCCTACAAATGACATTCTATCATCGAAAGCGTGGCGAAAGCGATTGTCAAAAAGGCAAAATTGTATGACATTGACAAGCGATATCGTAAAATCATGTGATCAATTCCTTACATTTTGACATTTCTACTATCGTCTTCACTGACATCGAATGCCACTCGTCTAGAGCCTCTGGTCTGCTGAAGGATTCGATGGAACAAAACTGTAATGCGGCCAAAGAGGGGTGGGTGGAGGCGACGCCGACATGAGAAGTTCTCAGCCTAGGTTGTGCAGTTCCGTGACCACGTTGCGGCAGTCAATGCTGCAGATAACGACACTCTTCCGGTCGTGGTCCAGTCCATGGTCAGAAGCGACAGCGCGTGGGACGCAATCACCCCCTTCTGCGAGGAAGTGAAGGTTTGCAAAGAAGGTGGCAGAAATGGAACAAGAGGATACAATTTCCCACCCCACCCGTATCAGACACACAGGCAACAGAAAATCACGACATGATGGCCGACTGCCACAAAGTGCGACCTGCGGGTGACTAACTTGAGGAGTTTCGTGCCACAACTGACAGCGCCGTGTTCCGCGCTTACCTTCCGGGAGGAACTTCAACCGTTTACGGCCAAAGAAGGTGGTGGGTTACGCATCAGGTCAAAACCTGTCCGGGAAAATGTGTTGAATTGCGCAAGCACTCCAACGCCCAGGTCAAAGGTATGATTCTGATACACCCCTCCGCTCGCTCCAGTGCGGAGAACATCCACTAGAATTTCTACACTTGGACCGGTTTATAAATTAAAATGGAAATGATCACTTTCGCACTAGAAGCAAAAAAAAACAACGCATTGATTCTACTTTTCTTTTTTTTTATTTAAGTCTCAAAAAAATGTTGATAAAATTATTTCTTTAAAATCTCATATAATTGTGTGGAATAACTGTACCATTCCCATTATTTTGTTTGTAGGACCTTGTAATACTAGGTAATTTTGAGAATAGGACCATCTGCCCATTTGTCGTTTTGCGAATAGGGCTTTTTGATACGGAGTCATTTGTATGATGTATTTTATAAAAGTACAATACTCTATCTATTCGCTGCGAGAAAATATAAAAGGTAAACAAAGCATGAAAAAGGTTTTACAGAGTCTCCTTTGCTGTCACTAAAATCAAAAATAAAAAAAAACATCATGATAGGATGTATAAACATCCTATCATGATGTTTTTTTTAACGTTTCAAACCGCGGCACGGCATTTTCACAAAAAATATATAATTTAAATGCACGTTTTCTAATAAAGGTTCGCTAACCCTGGTGTAGACAATGGTTTCAAACCAAATTTAGCATGACCTTCCACCGCCCTTGGAAGAAAGGCGTGCGTTGCCGACCTGTTAGTTGGCAACTTGTTTGAAGCCGTGTAACCGCTTGTTGACAACCACGCGTATGACAGTCGCTCTTCTGCAGGCGGCGAGCGCAGACGCACGCCCATAAAATGGCTCAACAGAGCGAACATATAGTAATTACGGAACTTATCGATATACAGGGTTACAGGAAAAGTCGACCTAGATCCGTTAAGGGCGTGTAGTACACATCATTTCTGAATGATTTCACTATGGAACCCCCCATCCTAAACTTAACCGTTTTCGAGATTTTCGAGTTTTAATTTTTTTTTATGAAAATGCCCAATTTTTCGGCTATTGAATTGAATATTTTGAATTTTTTTTGATTCTTATGATTATTTTTTTGGTTTTTTACATGAAATTTTTTTTTTGGTTTTTTTCAAAATATTCAATTCAATAGCCGAAAAATTTGGCATTTTCATAAAAAAAATTAAAACTCGAAAATCTCGAAAACGGTTAAGTTTAGGATGGGGGGTTCCATAGTGAAATCATTCAGAAATGATGTGTACTACACGTCCTTAACGGATCTAGGTCGACTTTTCCTGTAACCCTGTATACAGAGACTTGCCCTGTCTTTGGGATTTGACATCGGTGTCATATAAAGACTCAACTGAAAAAAAATGCATGGGATATTAAAATGTACTAGCTTCACTTAGACACACATCCATCCAGATTAGAGTTTAGAGATTAGAGTTTAGTTTTTAAAGTTTATCAGTAAACTCTTTTTGAAGTTTTGATAGGCAAGGCGCCATAACGTAGTTGTAATGAACGTACGGTACGAGCATAAATACGTCCTCTCTGCGCAGCGTTCTAAACATACTGAGGTTTGGAGCTTGTTTTAAACCGTGTAGCCGGCATCGCCCCACCCGCTTCAAACCAAGGTGACCTTGGTTTTTGCCTTGGTCGGCAACCGTATAGCACAGGCTTTAGGTTTCCCTAGTCGACGGCATGAACTATTTTGTGCGCGGGGTTAAAATGCATGCTATCTCATCCGACAACACGTGTGAATGAATAAGATGCTGTGATGAGCAGTAAGAAGCTAGTTCGCCTACGAATAAACACTTTTGCAAATTTGTATCGAAATGGACGATGATTGACGACGAAAACGAGCGCGCGAAATTGTATAAACAAACCTTTGGGAGAATGGATATCACGAAAAACGACTAAATTTATATTTACAAAATAAAATTATTTGCATTGTTGAACTAGTAATCTATCCCTGTATGTATGGTGATTGTTTTGCAATTTTCTTCTTCTTATGATATTTATTTCCGCCCAAAAATGCGTTAAAATAAGTGTAAAAATATGGAACTTTCGACGCTCATAACCTACGCAGCACCGACTGCCGCGGAGAGATCACGGAGCTGCACAACCTAGGCTGGAAACTTCTTCTGTCGGCGTTGCCTCCACCCTCGACTGTGAGCCTAAATTACAGTTTTCTGTTCCATCGAACCTTCCATCAGACCTGCAGTTATTATTCGCCATAAAATGCAATATTGCTTTGAATCTTCTTTTTGTTTAAATTTTACTTTTTAATATAAATTGTACAATGAACCATGACGAAAAATCGATAGAATGTTTTTAGTATGACTGTACTTTAACAGTAGGTCATTGTGCTAATAGGACATTTGCTAATAGGCTATTTTAAAAATAGGACGATCTGCTCAAAGGATGGTTTGCGAATCGGACCTTTTGATACGGAGTCTCCGTGCACAAGCATTTTTTTTTCTTTTTTTTTCCTGGATTTATGCTCATGCATACTGCGCCACCACGGGGAGATAGCGCAGTTATGTGGGACTCCGACCCACTAAAACTCCACGGCGTCCTCCTATGCCGCTTATAGCGGGAACACATTGCACACCGTGACCACCCCAGGAACCTAACCAGCACATGAGCGCCAGACGACCCCGTGTATGGCACCCTTGGTCCTCCAGTCAGGTCAGTGGCCCCGCCACCTACCACTTTTCGTTCGTAGGGGATAGGTACTTCCTCTGCGGCCACACCGCATCCACCCCGTAAACGCCGCGGAAGGTAGAGAGAGTGGCGCTCCGCAATACCGGCACTTCTCTCCCACCGCGGCCTCCAACCCTCAGCCACGATATCGTATGCAAGGCCCTGGGAAACCCCATACGACATCGCGGACCGCCTCAGTTGCAATGTTGCTTCTGTTATAAAGCGGCACCGCAACCTACCTGTTGGCTGCTGCGTCGTCGAATTAATCGGTAAAAACCCTGACGAGCGCCCCTTCTCGGGTTCCTCTTCGCTTCACCGTGGGTGACCAAGCCAAGGCTACGGAGGCCCCCTGCCTCGACAATGCGGGAATCCATCGGAGGGGTCACAGCGCACCCTAAGTTTCTGTGGATGGTCCATGATATGGCGTTGTAAGGCAGAAGCCTGACACTTTCCAGACTGGCTCACTTTTTGAGGCAGTTTGGGTGTAAGTCCGACCGAATTTGCCATTAAATAAAAAAAATATGCCACTAAAAAAAAAAAAAGGCAGGTTAGGGTTCGATAGTACATCTTCCACTTCAAGTAGAAGAACCTACAGCCTTTAAATTAAAACTCCATGAAGATGGATTACAAACGGCCACGAATGCCTACGATCATTATCATCATATCAGTCGAAAGATGTTCGTTCACTACAGAAGATAGGCTTCCCCTAAATGTAGCCACATCGACCGGTCCTGTGCTTCTCGCATCCAGCCGATTCCCGTGGCCTTTAAAGTCATTGATCCAACTTGAGGGAAACCTTCCAGCCCTGCGTGTTCCGTAAACGGTCGCCACCCCAGTACCTGAATGCCTCCAACGCTGTCTTCCGGTACGCGGTCGCCACTCCAAAACCTGAAAGCCTATAATAGGTAATAACTTTTCTCCAGGCCGTTCATAATAAGCTAAGGACCTTTTATAATTAATGGCTGTTAGGAGCCTTTGTTTAAAAGGTTTTGCAAGTGACGTATCATGAATAAATTGACGGTACAATAGATTTTATTCTCATTCCGATCTTGAGCCGAAGTGTCACGAAGAGGGCACGAACGTTTGTTGTTTCATAATTTGAGTTTTAATTTATGGAATTGATATCCATTTCCCGTGTAATATAATAGTTTGCTTCTAGGCTGCCGGCCTTTTAAAGTAATTAGGTTGAAAGATACCCTTATTTAAAACAGATATTTGTTTCGTATCTGTTTCCAACTTGATTTTTTTAACTTAGTATTTTTTGCATACCAAGCCTGAAACCAAACTCTTGTTTTATTTTTGGAGCGGCGCCTTACTTTTAAAGTACTGACCTACATTCGATGCAAATCAAATTCTATTCTATTCATAAAGGGACCGATTTAACAACTGCAATTTTCCTGTAGTCGCAGAATGTCCCATTCACAAAGTGTGCAGTGGTCGCACAATTTCTAAAATTTCTATTTCGACCGAAGCAAGAAACTGAAGCAGCAAATGTAGCTTGTTACAACCAGGGTGCCTTCTTGGAAAAAAATAAGTACGAGACTAAAACAGCTCATCTTAGTCGTCTTGAAAAATTGAACAGCGACAAATTGAAAAACAGGAAAACTTATGAAAATATTCACTCTATCAACAAAAACAATCTAAGTCAGAAAACCGTCTTAAAAATCCCCTCGATCCATCCACTGAAGCATTCAAGAAGCTTCATAAAAATCTCCATGGGATTTGTGAGTTTTCATCACAGCGAGCTATGGAAAGGGCTTTGCTTGGAGTCTCTCTAAGGGATCGCATCCGAAACGAGGTGATCCGGCAGAGAACCAAAGTTGTCGACATAGCTCACAGAATATACAAGCTGAAATGGCAATGAGCCGGACATATTAGCCATGAAATCAATTACCGTTGGGGTAGACGTGTTCTTGAGTAGAGACCGTGGACTGGTGAACGTAAGGTAGGACACCCTCAGGCTAGGTGGAGGGACGATCTACACAGGCTGGTAACAGCGGGCTGAGAGTTGCCGAAAATGGATGTAAATAGCGTACAATTGGAGAGGCCTTTCTCCAGCTGTGGATTGCTTTAGGCTGATGATGCTGATAAAAAAGTACAAAACCGATACAGCAAATCTATGTAGTTCTATAACAGCACGTAGATTCCTATACACCGTGAAATTTAAATGGTTGTTTTCCCGCAGCGAAATGGTTTTGTCTATGTAATACAATCGTTTCGTAGTTATATAAAATATTAGAAACAAAAACTGGCATATTTAACATTGTGAAAAACTAAACTCGAAAGCGATCACGAACCAATAGTATACCTCCCGATATCTACGGCCGAACGACAGCAGGCCGTTGACCCGGGTGCTAGGTCACCGTCGAAAGGATTAGGTTCGAAGGCGGCTCCGTTTGATCATGTTACGCGCGGGCTAGATTATGCCGTATACACGCGAGAGCTTATTTTACTTTAAACATTTAATAAATCGGTCTTTGCTTTGTCGGCTTGTGGCTCGCTCGTTTGTTTTGCGTGCAAACTGTTATGCCGTATCACCACGTGCGAGAGCTTATTTGGGTTTGACCATTTATGCATCGCTTTGCTTTGAGGGCTGCGGCGCCGGCGCGTGCGACGCCAGTATTACCTACAACAATACATGTTACGTCTAGTGTTACTATTAAAAGCCGCGAGGCCATTGACCCACGTGCTTTTCAATCAGCTGTTATCCAACATGTTATTCAAATTTGACACTAAAACGCACTTGACACTAAAACGCACTTGATGCGCACACTCCCGAATAACGTGTGGGTTATTTATTGCCCAAAAATGTTCGTTACGCTGGTTGAAAATACCAACTCGCGTAAAAGTTGATTCATCCGTCCACAAAATGTTCTTATCTTGGTTGGCGATCAACCACTGACAAAACGCAATTCTGTTCTGGGGGTCATTTTCGTGGAGAGCGTGAACACCGCGAAAATGATAAGGATGCTGTCCTTCAGAGTTGAGTAGTTTCCAGACGTGGTACTGGCTTACGCCAAACCTAGCCTCGGCCTGGCGCGTACTGCGACGCGGATCCCGTTCGAAGTACTCGATGATCTCCTCGTCGAGCACTGGCAAAATAACGGCTGGTCGACCTCTGCCCTGTGCATGTGCCGGTGCATGGAACTGTCCATGATCTAGTAGCCGCTGTGTCGCCGCTACGATCGTCCGTGGAGATGGGACTTGGGGTTCAGAACCCCGCGAAGACGGAGCGACTCCAAGTGTTGCCGCTCTGCGTAAAGTCGCCGGGCAGCATGGGAGTCATAATCAGCCCTAGCATACAGCTGCACCATAGCGACGTACTCCACATTGGTGTAATTGTAATGTCGATCCATTGCAGTTTACAGTGATGGCGCGTGCTGCGCGTACGACATTCGCGGGAAAACTAAGTAGGTCAGGGTCACAGCCGCGCGTGCCGCACGGGTAAAATAGGCGCCGGCGGCTTCGTTTGAAATTGTTGCGCGCAGGCTAGTTTATGCCGTATCACTACACGCGAGAGCTAATTTTACTTTGAACATTTCTCAATCCGTCTTTTCTTTGTCGGTATCGCGGTGATTTTTTGTATTGTTCCGTGCAAACATTTTATGCTTTATCACTACGTGCGAGAGTTTATTTTGGTTTGACATTATTTTGTGCATCGGTTTTCTTTGTAGGTGGTGACACGAGTAGTACCTAGTACCTACAAGTTACGTCTAGAGTTACTATTGTTACTCACTTTTTCGAGTTGATGAATATTTTTTTAATTATTTTAAAACAGAAACATCGTTATTTATTTACTTTAACTCTATACTTCGAAAGTACTCCTTAAGGCAAGTCGTTCTGCCGCGGGAAAACAACCAATTAAATTTCAGGGTGTATAAGACAGCAAAATATTGAATTGACGCAAAGATGAAAATATTCACACTATCATCAAAAACAGTTCACAGCAGAAAATTGACGAAAATATCCCCTCTATCCATCCTCAGAAACATCCTTCTATCAACAATGTTTCTTAAAAATCTCAATGGAATTTGTGAATTTTCATCACAGCCGTATGAACGCTCGGCCATCATCGTCCGTTTTGTTAAAAAAGGTTGAGCAATAAAACTGAGACTTCGCGGGGACACAAATTATTTCCCGGCGTTACCCGCGACCCGGATAAATTATTCATAGCTGGGGTTTTCTGAGGGACGATTGCTAAACGAGAAGTAAATGTTCCTTTTTACCGACTTAAAAAAGGAGGTTATCGTTTCAATACGTATGTTCGTGTTGGAATTCCACAATACTCACATAATATGTTACTTTAAATGAGCTTCTAAAAATGTGTGCAAAGTGCATGTATATATGTTTGTCCACACATTTCTCCGAAACTATTTGTCGGATCGTGATCATCATTTTTTTAATGGGATTTAGTATCTGTCAACTTAGTGAACAGTGCAAGTTTCATCAAAATCGATTCCTATTTTCGGTACCTAAAAGACTACTTGACAAAATATATTCAAGAGTTCGGTTGTATGCTTTATATCTTGAAAACTGCTTGACCGTTTTTGATGATATTTTCACTATTCCCTAAGTTGAAAGAAACTCAATCCAACACAAGAATGATTATTTATTTACAAAGATGAACGAATGATCACGATACGATAAGAAATTTCGCAAAAATGCGTGGACATCACTTATGAACAACTTAAATACACTTATGAAATTTAGCACACATGTTTAGAAGCCCACATAGAGTAACATATGTGAATATTGTGCAGTTCTAACAATATTACATATATGCGCATTGATTAACCTTTATTTTTAAGTCGTGTCAGTCGGTGTCGAAAAAAGAAAAAAAAACAAGTAATCGGTGTCTTTGGTACCCACCAAAGACACCGATTACTACATTCCAAATAAATTGGAAATGTACTCCACAAATACGAACAAATCGCGCCCTGAAACTCTGATAGTGGTTGTATGCCACTTGAGGGTTGTTTACAAAAAACCGGTCAAGAGCGAGTCGGACTCGCGCACCGAGGGTTCCGTATCATTATTATATTTTTTTTTTGGATGTGTTACTTTACGCGCCATCTCTTGACCGATAGAAACTAATCTAATTTTTATTGATGATTTTTAAAAGTGTGCTATTGAGAGACATCGTTTTATTTTTCCCTTAATTTTTACCTTAAGTTCTATCATATAGAATAATTTCAGGTTTTTTCTATGCAAACTTCGGAGATAAAGGCAACAATATTTTTTTTACGTTTTTCGTCAAAAGTTGAAAACTATGCGGCCTAAAAAAAAGAGGATATTTGAGAATGTGCAAATAGCGTTAATTCATATGATACTCTAGACAGTTTCTTAAAAATTCGAAGTGGGGCTACTAGGGCATATGCCTAGTAGCCTCAGATCGAATTCTTAAAAAACCCTTTCAGCCGCAGCTGCGGCTGAAAGGGTTTTTTAAGAATTTTTGTTTTATTTTTGCAACTGCGCGCAGTTGCAAAAATAAAACAAAATTTTTATTTTCTTATTTGCAAAATAGTTGGGCAAACGTCAAAGCTATTGAAAATTTGAATTAGATAGCATTACTAGTTCCAGGGCCATCTTAAGCATATTCGGCGCCTTGATGCGAAAGTCATCTTGCCTCCTCACCTCCCCCGTTCTAATCCAAGAAAAACACGCTATATAATTTTTAAGTTTAATTTATATATTCCTCTGAAATCATATAAAACAAATAAAAATCAACATTATTTTGCCAATTCAAAAGCAAAAATATTAAATTCGTAAGTATATATTTTTTTATATATTTATGTATTTTTATAGTATTGTATAATAACTATACGGACTGCCGGTTCCGGACTCGCTACGCTAAGACGTGTTACCGAAGTGCTCTAAAGATTTGCGAATTAAAATTGTTTAAACGTAATCAAAAGTCATAAAAATCGCGTGAAACTGAGTACAGAACGAGTAAAGTGTTTCCCAGCTATCAGAATCGTGAAGTGTTTTATATGAAAAACAAAAACATTGGAGGTTAGAAAAGAAAACCGGTTTTGACAATCGACAGTTGTCAGCTCTCGTTCTTTCACTCACCAGACAGTTTTTTTTTTTTTTTAGCAAATCGCTATTTGCGTAATGCCACATACAAAAACGGGGAAACTTGGTAGTAAATATAATTTAATTTAGGATACGGAATTTGGATGGACATTGGACAGGATTATTAGGAACGATATAAATAAAATATCTATTAAATACGTATATTATTAAGAGTGATAAATGAAGATAAATACATGTATATTTTGAAATCATTAGATGCAAGTAAAACAGAGATAGACGTAGGAAAAGGAATGTTATAGCAAAGTAGACATGTAATAAAAGGATCATGATTAAGTAGAGGACAGGAGAAGAATATGTGGTTTAAATCACCCACCTCACCACATTCGCATAGGTCGCTAGAAACGATTTGCAAACGTGCAAGGTGGACTCGAGAACAGTTATGACCCAACCTCATGCGAATAAGGCAACTGGTAGCAGCCTTACCGAAGTTAAATTTCGAATACCATGGTTTTTTGGGAATATATTTCTGAATACGTGAATAATAATTTCCTTTGGTAACGCTGCTGTCCGCCCACAACTAGCTCCAAGCTTCCCAAAGAAAGTTCATGGGCAGATTCGCCAAGTCGTGGCTAAAGTTGATGTAGGGAAACTCGCCAGACAGTTCTGGCAACGTAAGAAGCAGTAATAAGTTTTGGAGACTGTGGCTTTTGGGACATAAACAAAAGTTACGTTTCGTTTGACCATGAACACCAAACTGTCAGAAGAAATGTCACTGCTATTTGAGAAGAAGAAGGAAGAGTTAAAGAAAGAAAGAAAGAAAACATTTATTGCCAACTGTAACAGAACATGAACAAACAAACAATGGCAAACACAGAGAATATAACCTCAGTAATCTTTAAGAAAGTTGATGAGAAAATTGAGCCGTTTATAAAAGAGAACGAGAAATTAAAACTTCAAGTGGATCAACTAAGTAATAAATTAAACAACTTGAACAATATCGTAATCCACGGTGTTCCTGAATCAGCTAATGAAGGGGAGGTGGACTTAATGTCTTTAGCTGTAAAAACAATTACCGACCTCAACGTACCAATACAACATAGTGAAATCAACAGAGTTCAAAGTCTCGGAAAGAATGCAAGTAAAGGTAAAGCTAGACCCATTCTCGTCTCAACTACAAATAAAAAATAATTTTATTTTTGGATGTCGGTGTCTTTCGTAGGTACTATTTTTTTGCGTTATGGACACCGACTTCCAAAATTAAAATTATTTTTCACATTGTAGTTTTCTCATATGGAAGTCGGTAGTATTTTTTTGTAAAAAAGAATATTTTTACAAGTTACCTAAACAACTTGTTAGTAAGTTACCTTAACGCCAGAATAGATAACCCGTATTTCATGAAACTTGAACATAATCGGAGAAATGAGTGATCTGCGTACCCCTTACGAGCATACTGGCGTGATGTTATGTTATGAAATGGTATAATCAATAAACAGACATGCGATTGCAGCAATCCCGAGAGATTTGGCGTTATTTATTGAAGACTTCTGTCGTTTATCTTCGGGGTTCTTCATCGGATCTTCACCAAAATAAAATAGAACCAATTTCGAAACATACTCATTCAAACAAAAAAAGTATTTTCAAAATTGGCCCACAATTGACGGAGATATCGGTGAAAATAAAACAAAAAAAATAAATAATAACAAATTCGAAGTCGAACATAGAACCTCCTCCTTTTTGGTAAGTCGGTTAAAAATGTATTGCATTGCCAAGCGCTATTGGCGCTATCGAAATATCACGTAATCAATCTCACCAACTTAAAACTGTTTAGTCTGGAATAGGTAAACCGTCTTGAGATCGATGCTCGTGCCTTTTCTGTAGGTTTAATTAAAAAACTCCAAAAAAAACGACTTCAAAAGCAATTGAAGCAAAACACTAAAAAGTGCTGTCGGTGTCTTTGGTACCTCTTGTCTGGTGTATATCAAGTAAGTAATAAGTGTTTTGCTTTAATTGCTTTTGAAGTCGGTTGTGAAAATGTTTTTATTTCTCTTTTTTTAGTTTTAAAGTGAGCAAGTTCTATAGAAAGGCACCTAAAGGATTGACGAAATACCCATAATACCTCAATTTACGTGCTATTTTTCGCTAAGGAGTTCGATTGTATGCTCCATACCTTGAAAACTGCTGAACCGATTTTGATGAAACTTGCATTATTCCCTAAGTTCAGAAATATTCAATCCAACACTTAAAGAATGATCATGATCAGATAATTACGTTCGGAGGAATGCGTGGACAAACAAACATACATACACTTATGAAATTTGACGTACGTGTTTAGAAGCCCACAGAGTAACATATGTGGATATTGTGTAGTTCCAACAATATTATATACATAAGTATCGAATTGATTACCTCCTTTTTTTGGAGTCGGTAAAAATAAAACCCTTTCAAAATAGTCTCTCTCCTGTAATAAGAAAACAATAAATTAATTCTGTTAAAATATAAATAGACAGCATAAAAACAGTGAAAATTATAGTGCTTCTACAATAGCCCTAATGACTAAGGCTTTAAGTCCACCTCTGTACTATTGTTTGCGTAAAGAAGTTTGCCAAAATACGGACGGTAAAATCAATTAATTATTATTTATTTATTAACTGCAAACATTGAAATTCAAATGTACTTTCACTTCCAGGTAGGTAACAGGTTCCCCCCGGTGGGTTCCCGCATTGTCGAGGCGGGGGGGCTCAGTAACCGTGGCTTGGTCACTCACGGTGAAGCGAAGAGGAACCCGAGGAGGGGCCGCTCGTCAGGGCTTTTGCCAATAAGCCGACGACGTAGCGGCCAACATGTAAGTTGCGGTGCTGCCTGGGCGACATCGCAACTGAGGCGGGTTGCGATGTCATATGGGGCCTCCCAAACCCATACGATATATCGGCTGAGGGTCGGAGCCTGCGGCGGGAGAGAAGTGCCGGTATTGCGGTGCGCCGCTCTTCCTACCTTCCGCGGCCTGGACGAGATCGCCACCGTCTGATGGCGGACGCGGTGGGGCCGCAGGGGAGGTGGCGTGTCGGTATAGCATTGGCCACTCTCCCTATCCCATGCGGCCGAAACATGGTAGGTAACGGGGCCATTGACCTTGACCCGTCACAAGGGGACCTAGGGTGCCATACATGGGGTCGTCTGGCACCCATGTGCTGGTTTGGTCCCTGGGGTGGTCACGGCGCATAATGTGTACTGGTGCGCTAACGCGTAGCCGTGTTCCCGCCATATTCGGCACAGGAGGACACCATGGAGTTTTAGTGGGTTGGAGTCCTACAAAACTGCGCTATTTCCGAAGCGCAGTATGCATGAGCATTTCTAAACTATAAAAAAAAAGGTTGGTAATAGGTTGCTATGCTGTCGACATCTCAAAATTACAATAATTTATTTTTTCAGTTGGTACGTTTGGAATAAACGCTATTGAAGACGTGGAGTTCACGCAAAAATACATGGAAGCAGCAGATGATACGCCTAGCGGTGACTAGGACAGACATGTTTTGGCTGCAGAGTGACTTAATATACAGGCTGTCTGGACTGAAGAAGAAGGAAGAGCGAGTATTGGAGACGCTTCATGCAATGGCTGATACCGTAAGTTAGATTATGAGGAATACCTTGGTGATGGAAACATTAAAATGGTATAAAAAGAATCAAGTAGAAACACTGAGTTTTTTTTTTACTCCCTACAGAACTTGACATGCCCGTGAGGATAGTTTATAGTATGAATGATGATAGAAATGATAAAGGAGATACAACGATCAACTTTTTTGCAATCAAATCGGAAAGCTATGGATGCAATCTTCCACTCTCAGAGAACTTTCTAATCTTCCTTTGCCAGCAAATACTTATTTCTCGTTCCACCCAGTTACTGAACCAGACATTAAGAAATGTATCCTGTCCATCTCCACTAAGGTGGTAGAAGACGATGGACTCCAAATGTTCTTGCCTATTTTAACTGAATTAGTTCCTGTGGTAAACACCTCCTTACCATTCCAGTTCTGTCCAATATCCATACTCCCAATCCTCTCCAAAATCCTCGAGAGTATTGTCCAGAAGCTACTGTCTTATAATTTGTCCTCTAATGGCGTGCTGAGTATTTTTCAATCTGGTTTTAGACCTGGCCATAGTACTGTTACAACTCTTGTTAAAATAACTGACGACATAAACCTGGCTATGGAGATTAACTACTGTATTGGTTTTACTGGACTTCTGCAGTGCCTTCAACTCAGTTGACTTTGACATCCTTTTGGGAATCCTTTCCTCACTTACACCATTTTCCATACCATTGAACCATTCAATTACCGGAGCAGAGACACCTCTGTTCCGGTAATTGAATGGTTCAAATTTTATCTTCGGGGCCGCCCCCAGTCTGTCCAATCCGATGAGTGTTCATCTGAATGGTGTAACTTGACTGCGGGCGTTCCTCAGGGTGGCGTCCTCTCTCCTCTTCTCTTCTCAATTTTTATAAATGCTCTCACTTAGGTCCTTATTTCTAACTATCATCTCTATACAGGCGACTTGCAGTTATATCGTCATTTTAAAGTAGGTGAACTCGTTTAGGCTGTGGCTGCCATCAACGTTGACCTTGAAAATCTTAGCAAATGGGCTAAATCCTATGAGCTCATTGTTGGTGGTAGATACATGCTCAACCTATCGGATCACCAGACTCTCCCACCGGTAGTGTATGATTCAGTGTCCATAAATTACTCCAAAAGCGCAAAAACTCTAGGCGTTCACATGGACACTAACCTCTCTTGGGAGGTTCATATTGCTGATTTGAGTAAGAGGGTCTATTACTCTTTTTGTCTCTTAAACGTCTCCGAAAAAATTTTTTTTATTAAATTCACACTAAGGTTACTCTTGCACAATCCCTTCTTCTACCGCTTATAGACTTAGCGGATGTCTGTTTTTTAGATGCAAGGGAGGCATTCCTAAATTCGAGCAACTGCAGAATTTGTATCGAAATTTCGGAACAGATTGAAGTGGCTGCCGATTCGGCGTCGTCGCTATACCCATATCCTATCCCTTCTCTATACTATCCTGTACAATCCTAATTCTCCTCAATACCTCCGTGAACGCTTTGAGAATCTTGTCCCGAGGGGTAAACCCTGTCGCACTGCCATTTTTCTTCTCCTTCGTCCGCCACGACACACTTCCAGCCGCTAGGCTGGCTCTTTCTCTGCTACTGCAGTGCGTCTCCGGAACTCTTTCCCACACTACCTACGCGACAGCCCTTCTCTGGAGGTCTTCAAGAGGAAGATTAAAGACCATTTCCTTGCTTAATGACATAATATTATTATTTATATATAAATATGTATGTATGTCAGTATATTTTATTTTATTTTAAAATTGTACACTGGATCCTGCACTCTATAGTCACCCTAGGGTTTGCTGTAAGAGAACTAAAAATTGAGTGAAGCTCGCTTTTGTACATGTACTTTATTATCACACTGTATGTTATGTTGTTTTTGGTGTACAATAAAGAATTAAGAATGATGGACTGTGTTAAAGATGACTATTAAAACTAAAAAGGATGTATTAGGATAACTGAATGTGTAAAATGATAACTTATGAATAGATAACTATTGAAGAAGGACAAAAAAATGGTATGTTGAAGAAGAAAATCTTCAAATGAATTGTGGTAAAAAGATGTCGATCTTATTGCTTACAGGTTTTGCAAAATAAAAAAGCTGCTTTGAGAGAAGAAGCTTTGAACAAGCCCGTTGATTCTGATACTGCAGTAATAGGTATATAAATTATACAGGTATTTTAACAACGATATCTGTTCAGCTTTTTTTGTAATCCATTGATTAATCTTGCTTTTTTTTACAGGAAATAATAGATACAAACCTTTTTTGGAACTTCTCCTAGATCTATCGAAAAATGGTGATTTTACAGAAAAGGATATCAGAGACGAAATGAATTCATTTATAGTAGCTGGATATGAAACAATTTCTAACCAGCTAACATCGATTTTCGTGCTATTAGGAGCGCATCTTGATGTACAAGAGAAAGTGTATCAAGAGTAAGTTGAATTTAAAGTTCAATTTAAGGCGAATCCATCGATAAAAGTTTTTCCAATGACGGTATCATAGCTAAGAACATTTAATATTGTTCTCCGTGCAATGCTTGATGCTTGTTACTTGCATATGGTGAATGTATTGATATAACCTTTAGTTTTCCAATGACGATTTCTAGCTGAGACCATTAAATAACGCTGATGCTTGTTGAGTAGAGCACCAAAAGTGTGGATTCAAAATAATGAATAAAGGGCATGTCAGATGCCCATTATTATCTACTCCTATGAAAATCGGAGACTCAAAGTTATTTACGTTTATGGTTTAAGACAAAATGTCCAGTTAGTGCTTGCAGTTTTGCGTGGTTATGACTCATGAATCATTATTATGATCAAAAAAATTTGCATGCCGAATTTAGTAGGCGGAATATGAAGAACTATTGTGTGTGTATTATAAGATCTGTACAATACCATATTTCATGCAAATAAATGAATCTATCTATCTATGCTTTCTTGTATTTGTATTAAGTAATACCTATTGTTTTCTTTTGGTGCGCGTCGTGCCTGGCGCAAATATATTCTTTTCTTTCTTTCTTTTTGTAAATGAGATCTTTGTCCAGTTCTACACAAAACCTATAGTGGCTTAGAAGAGGCCTATTTTCAGCAAAGGATATCACTCATGATGATAATTAGTGACAAAATATTTAAAATTAGATAAACCTCATCTTGAAAGCAATCATTTTAATTTTGCAGATTACTGGAGGTACTGGGGCCAGACAGAGACGTGGAAAAGGATGATGTGAACAAATTGTTTTATACAAACGCAGTATTAATGGAGTGTCTTCGACTGTATCCTTCAGTACCAATTATATTCAGAGCTGTGCTTCAGGATGCTAAGCTTAGTGGGTATTTCTCCCATGTATTGCTTTTGGTCTGGTTGACTGTATATTTCAAGTCAATTTCTTAAACAACAATTTTTTTTTCCTTATGATGTACTATTATATATTTATGCCAGAAAACTACACGATGCGTGCTGGTAGCCATTTAGCCATATTCCCACTAGCAACTCATCTCGACCCTGCTTGGGGAGCAGAAAGCGATAAGTTCAGACCAGAAAGATGGCTTGATGGTGACATTAGAAACAATAAGGAATTCGCAGCTTTTGGATTGGGGAAGAGAGCTTGTATAGGTAATTGAATATACTTATAAATACTTATTTTTTAACTGTATGGATCAGAATATTGGGCTGTGAAAAAGATGGATGAAAAGTGATTGCATGTAGCAGAGATGGAAGAGAGAGAATATTGAAATGGAAGTGAAAGAAAAGGGAGTCAGTATGACGGTATGGTATAAGAAAACGTGTCGCGCCGACCATAAGTAAAATATGTGCAGGCAGATGATGATGCGACTTATTTTTAAACTACGTACGAGGTTTTGTCCAGTTTCCATATCTTGGTGTCCGGTTTTGGTAACAATAAAGAAACGTCTCCTGAGGAAATAAATTATCCTTCTATCAGCGATGGCTGTTTTCAAAATGTAAGGGATTGATCATGTTACATTTCGTTAGAACATTACATATTATTATAAACCAATACATTTTCGATCAAATTTTACCAATCGCTATTGGGACTCTATCGTTGGTAGTATCACACTTGACATAGTGCACTTACCACATTAAAATACTGCATATCTTTCAGGTAGAACGTACGCCATGATATCGATGAAGGTGACACTAGCGCACTTCTTACGACAATACCGAGTGAAAGCAGACGTGAGCAAGTTGAAGATGAAATACGATTTTTTATCGAAACCCGTTTCAGGACACGAGATCAGTATAGAACGTAGGATATAAATAAAGATAACTACTGACGACAACATTGTCTTCGAGGATTTCATCAATTTAATTCCAAGTTTCTTAAGTTCAGCTTCTGACCAAGACTCCAGCCATACCTGTGAAGTGATTCTAGTATCTGCATCTATTGTAGATATATTTTTCAAACAACGTAATGATTATGACTTTATTCTCAATAGAGAGCTTTACGCAAAGTTCAGCTGGCAGGTGGCGCCACGTAAATAAAGAGTAAACAAATCAAATTAATATTTCTGGATTTTTGAGATAGGAGCCTTTTTGGTCACGCACGGGGTTTTTATTTATTGTTATTGTTGTTTAATTTCATGCATATTTCTCGTATGCGGGTTACAATTTTTTTTTTCTTTCTTTCATAATTAATTTCGAAAAACAGGTTTATACATTTTTTATCTCATATTTTTGTATTTTATTTAATTACCTAGTGATTGAACTGGGGGTGTTTTGATTAAAGATAGTTTGTAATTAATTCATCTTTTTAATTCTTAATTTATCAATTCTTGGTGACCTTCTTATATTATCTTATTAACAGGAACTATAGAGAATACTTTAATGATTCATAGTAAAAGTAACATATCGATCAGCATGGCTTGCTAGGCTGACTACTTTGAACTGTGTATTTGTCTGTAGCATCATAGTTCCCAAACTGATAAACCGATTTCGATATAATTTTTTTTTTGAAAGATGACTTTATCGAGAGTGTCCTTAGACATGCTTGATGAAAATCAGTACAGCTGCTCAAAAGTTATGGGCCGTTTTACTGTTTGATTTAGGATGTTTTCGCATGATATCGTGTCATGATTACGTGTTCAATAGATTCTCGATCAAAGCATGTCAACTACTAGATAAATTATGTAGCATGAAATAAAAACATGTATGCAGTTTTTTTTTTATTTTACTCGTACGTTTATTAATTTATTACATTCTCGTTTGGTTTGAATGATAATGCACAGATAACTAAGTAACATAATCCTTAAACCTATATGGCAGTACAATATTTTTTTAAGCTTACCTATGCTAAACTACTCTCTCAATTAAAGGAGTTCATGAAAGGCATACGTAAAAACCTTGTGTTTCGAAGTTTTTTTTTATGTGTGATCGCGGATAACTTCTTCGTTTATAAACCGATTTTGATGATTATTTTTTGTTGGAATGGAGATATCTCAAGGGTGGTACCATGGTAAGAAACCCAGAGATCAGATCAGAGAAATCGAGGGAAATCCTCAAATATTATAGGCATACATATAGCGATTTTGGTATTTTTATCAACAATGCAATACACTCAGAAAGTGTAATTTGGTGAAATGGAACTGATGAAGAAAACCACAGATGGCCACTGGAACTCCTTAATGCTAAGTATTCACGGGTGTAAGATATATCGAATAGCTACGACTTTGATGAAGCAAATAATTATAAATAAATGGTACTGATGAAAATGGTAACATAGAACTGATCTGATGATGAAGCCGGAAGATAGGCACTCCGAAATAAAACAATGGATCCTAGTCGTTTTTGGGTTTATTGGAATCGTCACGAGATTAAAATTGGCTATAAATGGTTTTAATGGTATTTGGAGGTACCTACCGAAACTAAAAAGAGATAAATAAAATACTTGTTAACAAAAAAATCAAACCGACTTCTAAAACAAAACACTACAAAGCGAAAAATTGCTTTCTTTTCGAAGTCGGTGTGGAAAACAATAGGTACAAAAGAGACCGACTTCGGAAAAGAAAGTTATTTTTCACATTGTAGTATTTTGCATTTTGAAGACGGTAGTATTTTTTTGAAAAAAAGTTTTTCGCAGTTTCGCAGTTTACGCAGATGTGTACAGTTCTGTTCACGTAGGTACTGGCGTGATTTTATGTTATGAAATGGTATAAAAAATAAACAGCCATGCGATTGCAGTAATCCCGAGAGATATTCTTCATTTATTGACGATCCACAATTGACGGAGATATCGTTGATCATACACATAATAAATTCAAACAAAGTCGAACATAGAACCTCCTGTTTTTTGGTAAGTGGGCTAAAAATGTTTTTTTTGTATTGAACTAAGTCTCTTTTCCCCACCTCGACGACTGACGATCTCGCGCGTCGCCGTTGTCGAATCAGCAGCAGTAAAGACAAAGCGCGATATAAATGATTAAATTACGTACTCAACACAAGTAAATTATCCTTTACTTAAGGGCCACAGAAAATACCGTGGACCACGACACACCACGGTCCGAATCTTGACCGTGGTCCGCCATTTGGTGACCCCTGCATTAGTAGGTTTACGATGGAATAAGCGTGCTCAGAAGGTAATTGTTCACTCTTGCATTTTAACTTATATTTCTGTATGATAAATACTTTGGAAGAACTGACACTGTTCCGAAATTTGTATGACTACTGAAACATACGAAAACTGTCCATAACAATAGATAGTCTCACTCTTTTTACACGATACTTAAATATAACTGGCAAAACACCGCCCCAATATTAGCAATTACAGGCGTTTTGTTATGTTATGTTACAAATATAGATCGAATCAAGATATTTTTAAATCGACCCTCAAGATAGCCACAAATAGGACGAAAATAACCGAAAAACCATTTCTCTATGGCATAAACAGTCGTTTAATCTGAGCGGGCGAGAGAGAAATGTCACTAAAGACCGACACACATTTGCGATTGGTCGACAATCGCATCATAGTTTGTTGATTTACTTAGAAGTATTTTAGAGCAGTAGTGGAAAAGGCCGTGGCATATTACAAGTTGAAAGTAGGTTGTAGATTCGAAACCAGGTTGGCGCGTTACTTTTTGAGGTTCAGAGTCTCTAAAAGGAAAAAAGAACCCTTATAGGATCACTTCGTTGTCTGTTTGCCCGTGTATCAAGTCCTTTTTCTCAAGAACGCCTGAAGGTAACAAATTGAAATTAGTAATATTACATTAATATTATATTATTATTAATATTATATTAATATCACATACTCAAGTCTCTCTTATCTTTTGGAGCCGTGAAAAAATCAAACTTCTAAATCAACGTAATCAAAAGATACGGCCGTTTTTATTACATTTTTCGCAAGGGAATGAAAACCTGTAGGATATTTCCAACTGACCAAGAATCATGGATATGTACAAAAAGCTATTTTTTACAGCACAAGTAAAGGAAAAATCTGAAAACCGGGCATTTGTGGTTGGTTTATGATTTCATAAAAAAAGACTATTAGACTATTATTCCAATTGGTATAATGGCCAAAATTTTTTTTTGATTGGCTTGTGTGACTGACCCAGCAGTCAGCATCATACTGGCTGGTTATTTTATGTTTGACGGTTGTAGACAATAATTTGTTGTGTAGTAAGTAATTCTATTCCATCCTTTTGCCGTATTCCAGTAAGAAGACGGTGCAATATCGAGTAAAAGGAAACAACAGATTCTGATTGTGATCGCAAGTGTACGCCTAATCTTATACCGATTGAACTCAACACCGACTACCATGTATGATGTATGACTGTTTGTCGCATTAGGGAGCCATATAAATAGTACCTATAATGGAGCCAATAAACGGATTACAGATTATTTTTCCAGTGAAGATGAATGGATGCGGAGATTTTTTTGAATTGGGAAAAAAGAAAATAAACAGTTGTAAGTTCTAGGTCATATTTGGTTAGCAAAATAGAATTGTTTTGCTTGGGAAAATGCTTAAAATGAACAATATTGAAATATATTATAAAGCTGAAGAGTTTGTTTGTTTGTTTGAACGCGCTAATCTCTGGCAACCAGTAGGTTGGAATTGAATTTTTTTTTTGTGTTGGATAGACCATTTATCGAGGAAGGTTATAGGCTATATAACATCACGCTACGGCCAATAGGAGCGGAGCATAAATGAAAAATGTAGCAAAAACGGGAAAAAATATTCTTTATGAAGAGTTTCCGTTGCGTGCGCTGCGTAAACGGTTTAGATGGGAAGGTAGGTAGCCAGTTGACGGGAGCGGAGCCGCGTGGGACAGCTAGTATTGAAATATACGCCAAATTATAACAATGTTTATTTATTTAATTCATTAATTATTATAACACCTTTACAGAAACATCCAAGGCGATGTTATAACATACATATAAAACATTAAAATACAATACATCAATTGTTACAATAAGACATACTAAAACATTAATCATTATTTAAACCGGTCAGTTTTCAATTACATTTTGCGCTACTTTGACGAATCTCGGCAGGTTTTGGCAAAATATATCTTCCGATAACGTTACAGCGTTTATCAAACGTATGACTCGCGTCGTAGGGGTAAACTTAAGTAAGTTAGTCCTAGCCAACGGTACACGGTCTAACAGAGCGGGGCTGCAGCGCGCGCCCACGCACCCGTCCGGCGCGCACAGCCGCAGCGCCTCCAGCACCTCTGGGTGGTGCAACAATTGTACTACTAATCGTAGGAATTCATTACAATTTCAATAAATATTAAAAAAAAACTAAGTGGAAGCTAGTTCCGTACATATTTTTATTTTAACTCATGTTAAGTTAGGTTAAGGATTAATAACGGGACCGACCTAACCCTGTGTTCAATAAAAAGTATGGAACAAGAAAACATTCCCGTAAATTTACCGTGGTCGTATGCCACCTACCGTAACAAAACAAGACATTCTGCAAAGTAGCCTACGACCACGGTAAATTTACGGCAATATTTTCTTGTTTCATACTTTTTAGAGCGTTATTTTTTAGTAGTCGAATTTTAGTTTTTGAACTTATTTTTATGTAAAGTATTTTAGGGTTTTTGCAGAGCCTGAGGGAACAAATGAATATGAATGCATACATGCATACATACATACTTATATAACGATCAACAAACAAGGAAAAGCCCTGCCCTCTGGTACGTGAACAGTCGACTTATCGTTTACTTATATCTCGAAACAATCGGACCCCATGGACCTAATTATAATTTGCTGTGTGTACCGAACCCTACCTTCATTTTAAAATCCCTGTTCAATGATTCCCCACATGGATGGGGTGGGGTGATTTTTTTTTTGTTCTCCACTTCTTGCCCCCTAGAAGGCGCCACATTCAATTTAATGTGACTTCACATAGCCTCTAACCAACAGACAAACAAGACTTATCGTTGACATCGATGTGGACGAATTTTTTGACTACCAATGAGCCCTCCCCTTTTTATACGCGTTTCTATATTAGGTATGTTATGTTTTAGTTTATAATTTTATTTTTGTTGCAATCTCTTTTGATGTTGAACAAAATAACAAACAAATGGGTTACATGGATTGCTAGAGGCTAATATAAATTAAAGCCATCGATATATAAGTACTACGCACTAGATTTGGCGATCAGAGCCCTCACTCTGTGCGACTGAACTATACTGCAATCCGTACACCTTACTATACACTATGTTGAAAGTTTTGATCGCGAGTAAAATAAACTCTTCTGGCTATCATAGCATGCTGACGAGGTATAACACGGCGGTACGCAAGAACTAATTGGCGGAAGCATTGCACCTCCATCGAAGATCTGCCGAATGGTATGAGGTTGTGCAAAGCAATGTCCATGACCAAGACAAACCCACTCTCATCTGTAAAGGATGAGCATGGATATCTCACGGAAACTGGACAGGACACTCTGGGCGTGATGTTTAGGACTCACTTCCCGGATTGTATACTGCGCGACAGCGATGAAGAGGAACCAGTCACAAGGGACGAGCTCACAAGGCACACGTTCAAAAACAACTGGGTCACGGCAAAGAAAGTGGTAGATGAAAATAAGCTGAAGCTTGCCATAGCGAGCTTTCAGCCTCTCAAATCCCCAGGTCCGGATGGCATCTACCCAATACTATTGCAAGAAGGGGCATCTGTTTTGATACCCCATTTAAGTAGGCTCTACAGAGCCTGCATAGCCTTTGGTTACGTACCCAAGGCATGGAGAGAGGTCAAAGTCACCTTCATACCGAAGGTGGGCAGACCGACTTATGAAGAAGCTAAAGCTTACAGGCCCCCATCAGTCTATCATCCTTTCTCTTAAAATCTCTGGAGAAACTTGTAGACAGGTATCTAAGAGAGGGACCACTTAAAGTATTCCCTCTACATAAACTACAGTGCGCCTACAGCCCAGGCAAATCTACGGAAACGGCATTGCACTATGTTGCAAGTCGAGCCGAGGCTGCGGTACAGGGACAAGAGATATGTGTCGGGGCTTTCCTCGACATAGAGGGAGCCTTCGACAAGACCACATTTGAGTCCATACGCATTGCTGCTAAGGAACATGGCATCAATGATACCACGTGCAACTGGATTGACTATATGCTGAGAAGCAGAATAGTCAGATCGGAACTAATGGGAGACAGACTTAGCGCTAAAACAACAAGAGGTTGTCCGCAAGGCGGAGTGCTGTCACCACTATTGTGGTGCTTGGTAGTAGACTCGCTACTCACCAAACTCAATACCGGACCATTCTACACAGTAGGCTATGCAGATGACATAGCTATAATGGTTAATGGTAAATTCCCGAACATAGTCTCTGGATTATTACAACAGGCATTGAGGATGACAGAGGAATGGTGTACAAAGAACCACCTCTCTATCAACCCAAGCAAAGCAGTCATTATTCCATTCACGAGGAAGAGACAACTAGGAAACCTAGGAGAGCCCTCCCTCAATGGAATAAAGCTGCCCTGGTCCACCGAAGTTAAATATCTTGGTGTAACGCTTGATAAAGAACTCAGGTGGAAAACTCATGTGGAAAATATTACGACAAAGGCCTTACGAGTGTTCGGCATGTGTCGTTCCACCTACGGTAAAACTTGGGGGCTAAAGCCCAAAGTGATACTATGGCTGTACCGGACAATGATAATACCTATTATCACATACGGCAGTATAGTGTGGTGGCCAAGAACAAAGCTTGCCTCGTGCAAAGTGGCACTCACCAGGTTACAAAGAACAGTGTGTCTCGGCATCACGGGTGCTTTCAGGACAACACCTTCGGCAGCGATTGAGAGATACCTCAATATCCCTCCACTGCATATGATGGTTGAATTCGAAGCAAGGAAGACATTATATCGTCTTGCTGTTGCTGGACTATGGTATGCTTCTAAGCCAAAGACTAACCATACAAAGTTCGATGGAAATGAAGGCCTGGATCGGGTAACAAGCATGATATCTGATAAAATGCAAACTATGTTTGTGTTTGAAAGGTCTTTTAAGGTCCAAATCCCTACAATAGAGAACTGGACGAAGGGACTAGATCCACCAGAACAAGATAGTCTGGTGTGGTACACTGATGGTTCCAAAATGGAATCAGGTACAGGAGCGGGCATATTCGCAAAATGTTACAAATGTAGCAAAAGCTTAGGTAAGATAGCAACTGTATTCCAAGCAGAACCCTATGCCATAATAACCTGTGCTCAAGAGAATATAGATAGAGGAACCAGAGGTAAATCCATATATATTCTTAGTGACAGTCAGGCTGCAATCAAAGCCATGGCATCCTACAAAGTGGACTCCAGACTTATTCTGGATGCTATCCGGACCCTAAACAGGCTTGGGAAGCATAACAGGGTAAGACTGATATGGGTCCCTGGGCACAAAGGAATCCATGGTAACGAAGTGGCAGATGAACTGGCAAGAGAGGGCTCAGCAAATGATTTTGTGGGCCCAGAACCATGTGTAGGCATTTCGACGTGTCTCGTAAAAGCCGCATTTAGGGAGTTTGTAGATCACAGACAACGAACACATTGGCTGTCTAATACCGGTCTACAACACTCAAAGAAATTTCTAGGCTCTACTTTCAAAGCCCGGAAATGCATTTGGAATATGAGCAGGGGGCAAATCCGCTACCTGCTTGGGGCCTTTACTGGGCACTTTGGAACCAACGACATGCTCATGAAGATGGGTCTGGCCGCGACACCCATGTGCAGGTTGTGTGGGGAACATACGGAACGCATGGAGCACCTTCTGTGCACATGTGATGCACTGGCTGGTAAGCGAATGAGTCTCCTAGGGGTTGGATATCCAAAACCGGAAGACTATAGGCTCATATCACCTAGTCTCGTTGTAAGACTCATGAAAGGAGTTTTCAACGAGATTGGGGAGGAGTAAGGTATCTAGGGGACCACAATAGATCCCAATGGGTCGAAGTGTCCGAGTCATTTCTCGGCCCCTCCACAAGATAAGATAAGATAAAATAAACTCTTTAAGCGATCTAATACGGCATGTTTTAATAGTTTGATTAGACAACATAAACAATGTTTAGCGCTGTAGCGAACTTTAGTTCTAACTCACCAGCATAAATTGAACAAATGGTTTTCATGAATGTTCTTGTCTATCGGTTGAATGTATGTCAATGTTTAAAGCTTATTAAGTAAGACCTATTGCCGGGGATCCAAAAATCCCAAAAATATCTTAGAAGAAGCAAAACAAGTCCAAAAGCAAAAACAAAAAAAGGCAACTATCCAGCTTCTTGCGACCTTCGCAATCAAACCCTACAAGCCAGGGTCCAAGACATGATGACGAAGATATGCAAAGAAACTAAAATGCGCCTCCACCACCTCCGCCAAGCCTATCGTGGAGGAGTTAGACCAAAACCACTTAAATCGGAGTAATAAAACTGACAAAATAAATAGATATACAGAAAAACCTAAACCTAACTATATCTATGTAGCAAGCATTAATGTGAGAACCCTAATGTCCGACAGTAGACTCACAGAACTATGTTCGGCGCTAGCATCAATAAATTGGGATATTATAGGGTTAAGTGAAACTAGGAGGCACAATGAAACTATAGAAGAGTTTTTAGATTTATCCTTTACCACTCGTCCGGAGTCTCAGAAAGAACGGAATTGGATTTTTGATAAAAAAAATCTGGCCAAGTGCTGGCCACCACAAATGGTCAGCAATCTTGACCCCCTCACACAGCCAACATATCCTCCTTGATGTAGCAAGGTGGCTCCAGCAGTTCATATAAGAAGCAAAATATTAGTAGTTAAACTTTATATTACCTTGTATGTAAACTATGTATGTATGGGGATACCCTTTAATTTCCTAATATTTTTGGAATTTTTCCTTTATTTTTGCTTTAAGACCTTACTTTTTGCCAAATTTCGTGATTCAAGTCAACGGGAACTAACATATAGGTTTTCGACCCAAAACTTGTTGGGTACTTCCGGTTGACCTAGAATTGTCAATTTTTTTTTTTTTTATTGTAAATAGGCTCGCGCTTGACCACTATCTCACCTGATGGTAAGCGATGATGTGGTCGACGGTGAAGCACGCTTGTCTAGAAGTAACCTATTCACTCTTGACTTAAAGACCCCTAGATTGTAGCTATCGGGAAACACAGACTCCGGCAGGGAATTCCACTCCTTAGCTGTACGCATAATAAAAGTGTCCCCAAAACGTTTTGTGCGTATGGGTGGGATGTCCACCATGTACCGATGACGCATCGCCGTGCGTCTGGTTGTCCGATGATGGAACGGGCTGGGCGGAATTAAATCATGCAATTCCATCGCACACTCCCCGAAATGTAACCGATAAAAAACCGACAAGCTGGCAACTCGGCGACGATGTTCAAGGCTCTGGAGCTTTGATTTGACCAGTGCCTCATTGTCGATAAGTCTCTTGGCCCGCTTTTCGATCAACTCTAGTGCATCAAGCTGGTATTTGGCAGAACCGTCCCAGAGGTGAGAACAGTACTCCATGCACGATCGAACTTGCGCTTGATACAAGTTGAGCAGCTGTTCCGGCGTGAAGTACTTTCTCACCTTCGCAAGGATCCCCAACTTTTTGGAAGCCAGCTGAGCCTTAGCCTCAATGTAAGGCCCAAAATTGAGAGTCGATGTCAACGTAACGCCAAGAAGCTCAAGATGGTCCGTTATTGGCACGGTTACATCACGAAAAGTTGGAGCCGGGTGAAACTGGCTCTTTTTAGCGGAAAAAAGACACGCCTGGGTTTTAGTAGCATTAAACTTGACCAGATTGACATCACCCCATTCGGAGACTGCCTGCAAGGACAAGTTCAAGCGCTCCACCATGGCTTCACGAAGAGACTGGATCTGTGGCCCGGTAGCCCGTGCGTTGGACAAGTATCTCTCAGCAACAGTGCTGTCGTCTGCATACCCAAAGGTTTAATTTTGGTTAATAGCAAGGTCTTACAGCACAAGTAAAGGGAAAATTCCGAAAAATAAAAAGAAGTTGGAAGTTAAGGTAAATTTTGGTACTTACAAGTTTTCGCGAAAATCTAAATTTGCTCATATCTTTTTATCGTGTTGACTCAGGAGCTTGAAAATAATATTTTTGGAGGAGCAAAATAATATTTTTGGACTAGCAAAGAATAGATATTACACAATAACAATTTAGTTCAAGCAAAGTAACAATTGATTACACAAAACACGGAGTGACCCGTCAGTCATTTTAATGTTTTTTTAACATTAAGATAATGTAAGTTAAGAACATAAGTAAAGTACAGCTTTTAACATAAATACAGTGTTCCAGTTTTAATGTTTCGAAATGAAATGCTAATGGTTTGTTTTGTCATTTTGTTGTTTCGCAATAAGATCTTATAAAAATAAAAATGACCTTTATGCCACTACTTTACAATTTTTACACTTAACTAAATATAGAAACACTGTTTAAAATATAGAAAATACTTTCGAAAGAAATTTGTTTTCCATCGCTATTTGTAGCGGTCGCTTCTACAACATAGCCCCCCCTAAATCGCCCCCCTCCACACGACTCTATCGTGCGCCTTCTGCATCCAGTCTGGTCCACAACGTTGGTTATATATATCTCTCCATCTCTGTCTTTGTCTTCCTTGCTTTCTTTTACCTTCCAGTGGAATCCATTCGGTAACCCTCTTCGTCCACCTAGTACTTTCCAGTCCACACAGACGCCCTGCCCAGTTCCACTTCAGCAATCTTATTCTTTGCTTTATGTCGGTTAGATTTGTTTTCATCCGTATTATTTAATTCTTTACTTTGTTTGATTTTTTCATTTCTTCTTTCCATTTTCCTTTGGCATATGGCAATCTTCTCTTCGTCTTCTTTCCTCAACGACCACGTTTGTACGTAAGGCAGGGCAGTATAGCTATTTCAAAAACATTATTTTTATTGTGTAAGTTGATTTCTCTGAATTTCATAATTTCTAAGAACCTCTTTTCTTTCACACCACTCATCGGCAGCGGCAGCTCTCGGACACCCGAACCCAGGTATTTGTGCTTTACCTAACCCTATTGTAAGCGAGTCACCTTCACTTGATCCAAAATCACATATCACTTCCTATCTCTCGAAACCAACAAGTCGCGTATCTGCGTTGCGTCTTAACCGGCGCAACCATATTGAATATTTCCAATCCAATAGTCATACAAATCTACAAACACAATAACACAGTCAGAAAACTCCATACAAACTTAAATAAAAGCGGACAAAACTTCGAACGAACTACAAATTAATTCGATCACAAACTAAACTTAGGAATACATCTTACAAGTCTAAACGTCTCCACAAAACTAAGGGTCCTTTTTCACTAGAGTGCGCGAGTAATAAATTCAAAAAAATCAAACTGACTCCCAAAACAAAACACTACAAAGCGAAAAATAACTTTCTTTCCCAAAGTCGGTGTCTTTGGTACCTATTGTTTTCCGCTTTTCGAGACCGACTTTGAAAAGAATGTTATTTTTGGCTTTGTAGTTTGTAGTGTTTTGCTTTGGAAACCGGTTTTATATTTTTGTTAAAAAGTTATTTATTTATCTCTTTTTAGGTTTGGTAGATACCTCCAAATACCATGAAAATCATTTATAGCCAAAGTAAATCTCACGAAGATTCCAAACACGACTAGGATCCATTGTTTTATTTCGGAGTTCCAGTGCCTACCTTCCTGCTTCATCATCAGATCAGTACGATGTTACCATTTTCATCAGTACCATTTATTTATAAGTATTTGCTTCATCATAGTTGGTTAGCTATTCGATATATCTTATACCCGTGACATACTTAGCATTAAGGTGTTCCAGCGGCCATCTGTGGTCCTCTTCATCAGTTCTATTTCACCAAATGACACTTTCTGAGTGTAAATGATTGCATTTTTGATATAAATATCTAAATCGCTATATATATGCCTATAATATTTGAGGAGTCACCTCGATTTCTCTGGGATGCCATCATCAGATCCTGGTTTCCTTATCTAAATCCGCTAAGTCACACCGCGATTCACAGCTTCGCTACACATCCCCGCACCACGCGAGCTCTTCGCACAGCTTTTGAGGAAAGTATCCCACATTTTCATAGTACCGCAAAACATTCTCGCCTCGCTTAGTTATTCTAGCACATCTTTGGTGGGTAAGCACCCTAAATCAGTGAAACTCTATTCATTCCTCTCCTCCCATTTTATTCATTGCCCCAGTTTCGGGTTCCAATGTCGAGAAACTTTTGGAACGTATCTGATCCTGTTTTGTGCTACATTGCTTCTATTTTTTGAGATAAATTAACTCGATAGAAAGTTTTGTTGAATGATCTGTTTTAGTCTTGCTTAGACACTTTCTTCAACGGAATTTAAAATGTCTCGTTGCTGTTCCAATTAGAAAAGCATAACTATAGGTAATAGTGTAGGTTTTATTTTATTTATTTGGGAAAACAAACGACTGCACACTGCAGCAATACATACAATTTGGGCACAAAGAAAAACAAATGTGCAATCAGCAACATTTTCCACATAATATAAAAACATTTTACAAAATTAATGCGACGTGCGCTTACAATATTTAAATTAACAATAAATAAAATCAAGAAAAAGAGAAAGAACCAAATAGGCATGCAAGAAAGAATAAAACAAAATTAAATAAAAATAAATCAAATTATCATTACAGATTTTTTTTTTATTGTAATTAAATTATAACAAAAAAAAAATACGAACTGCAAAAATATGGATTAAAATGTCAGCAGAATCAATTATAAATAATTATCTTACAAGCAAGACGTCAACAAAATAAAATTAACGACCATACAAATTATTAAAATTATTATATTTTCATTATTATTATAAAAAAGCAAAGGGAAAATAAAAATCTACGTAAGTATGTAAACTTAATCATTATCTGTCTATTCAGGCAATTATGTGCCTTCCGAACCACTCTAATAGACCCTATAGTCAGGATAGAGCAGCATTTGAATTACTTGTAATTAAAATACAATACATATATGGTATACAAATACCAATTATGTATTGTATTCAATTACTTCTTAAAAATGTAATTGGTATTTTAAATACCTGACGCTGAGGTATTTCGTAGTTAGTATTTCAAATACTTATGGCTTCAAAACACATTTGAACATAAATAAATATATTTGGCGATCTTATTAATGGTTGCGTTCTGCAGAAAGTAGCGATCGAAAGCTTTCGTAAGCATAATGGCGACCGCTAAATATTTTAACTGTATAGTTGGTAACACTGCACCTGTACCGTACGTCAAATTTTCAAGTATCTTGTCATAACCTAACACCTGATTGTAATTTGTATTTTTAATAAAAATAGTTAAAATACTGTATTTTGTATTTCATATTTCAAATACACTACTTTTAATATTTTGTATTTGGTAATTTAAATACATGCAAGATAGGATTTTGTTATTTGTATTTTAATTAAAGTGAAGCATGTATTTTGCCCAGCTCTGCCTATAATAATTAGGAATAATGTACCTACTTTTACTTACATGATTGGTTTTTTTTTTCCATAGTCACATATTTAGTATAGGTGTTGGCGCAACATGTTTTCTTCCATATTTCTTTATTAATATGCATCTCATTAGTCGCCCCTTTATGGTGAAGATTAAAAAAAAAACTTGAAAGTAAGTTCAAAACTTTCCTCACGCCTTTTCCTGGGTCAATTTTCTTAGGAACCCGTACTATATGTACGGGTATCATTCGATAATATCTATCTAAACCTAAAAAAAGTATTGCGAAATGTTTATAAACACTACAAAAACAATTTACTGTGAACACTACCATACGAGGAATCGTGAGTAGGGGCTGCACACAGGGTAGGATGCTGTCACCACTTCTGTAGAATTTAGTCGTAAATGTGCTCATTGCAGAGCTCAACGCCTGCAGTCTGTACTCGGTAGGATACGCAGATGACATAGCAATTCAAATCTCGGGGAAATTTGAGGGAATCTTATGTGATCTCATGAGAAAATAATCGAGAACTGGTGCTAAAAGTACGGACTCTCCGTTAACCCCTTAAAAACGGAACTAATGACTTCGTTTGTTAGTGAATGTTCACTAAAAAACGTAGTCTTGGACCGCATAGGCTTCCATAGAAATGTGTGTAATAATCCTTGATAGCAAATTGCTCTGGAACAAGCATCTTGACCACAAACTCAACAAATGCACAATCGCACTCTGTCAATGTAAAAAATGTTAGGAAAAACATGGCGGCTCTCTCCAAAGATTACTCTGTGGCTATACACAGCGGTGATCAGGCCAATATTGGTGTATGGCGCTCTGGTTTGGCGGACGAGGACAGAACTCTCGACCACCAACATCAGACTCCAACGGTTCCAGCGACAGGCCTGTTCAGCTATCACTGGCTGCATGAGAACCACCCCAACAGCACCCATGGAGACAGACCTACAAATAACTCCCCTTGACCTTTATATACAGCAAGAAGCGGCGCTAGCTGCCGTCAGGCTGATGCATCTAGGCATATGGGGCAAAAACCTCACCAGTTCACACGCTAAAACCCTGGATCGGGCGATTGAGTATCAACTCCTCATCGCTGCCCCGTGTGAGTTGTCACCCCGTGTGAGTTGTGTTGACAAAAACCACCTATGTTCAACAAAAACTATAACATACAAACGATTGAGGAAGAAAGGGATCAGTCAGGAGCTAATGAAGTACGAATCTACACAGATGGCTCATGAACACAAAACGGTTCAGGTACTGGCGTACACTCCCTTGACCTCAACATTAAACCACTAGGCACACGCAGTTCACTCTTTCAATGTGAATGTGTCGCCTTAACACAAGCCGCAGCAACCGTAAAGCGTTTGGGCATCCAGAACTACGGTATCAGATTCTTTTCTGATAGTCTGGCTATGCTCAAAACTTTATGAAACAATCGAATTCTAACAACAAACTAATCTTTGAGTGCCACCTCGCCCTGGAGAGTATATCTAAATCCAATCGAATTACCCTCCTGTGGATCAGGGAGCATAGCGGATCCTTAGGCAATGATGCCGCAGATGAACTTGCGAAGAGGGGCTCCGAGTAGTTAGTGCTAGGCCCGTACCCACTTCTCCCCCTGACATTCTCGCAATTTCGTGCGTGGATTTGCCAGAGATCAACAGAACTCCATAACAACAGATGATCACGGGCAACTGACTGTAGACAGTCAAAAATGGCTTTGCCAAATGTATACCCATGTCTAACTAAAAAACTTCTCTGCCTAAGTAGAAAAAACCTAAAAATAATCATAAGGACAATAACGGGCCATACCCTTCTTCACAAACATCTTTTCAACATAGGCACCACAGACAGCCCACTTTGCAGGGGCTGTTTTAACGCTGAAGAATCAGCCGCCCACGTCATCCTGGAATGCGAGGCCGTGGCATCTCAATGTGAAGAAATCCTCGGAACAGTGAGGTCGCTCCGTGAAACCTGTGAAGCCCCCAGGAAGCTTCTGTGCTTTTGGTAGGAGCTAGGCTGGCTATGTTAGCCAGTACCCCCACGCACAGCAGACCAAATGGGAGTCTAAGGAAGGAAACGGGAGTCCCTACTACTACTAAAGTCAAAGCCAAATATATTTATTTCAACTAGGTCATTAAGCGGCACTTTGAACGACAACAAATTTACAAGTAATAAAAATTTATTCGCACAAGAAATTCCATACCTACTCTTTTAAAAAAAAAAGTGTTTTACAATTCAAATACATGAGGACGATGCACCCAGCACTATTATTATTAGAAATGGCTAACTACAAAATAATTTTAATAATTAATTAACTTTACTTGGTGATCTTTTAACCAATGTTTAGACAAATAATATCAAACTTGTTTTTTTTTCTAAATATAATTCAATTTCCAATCATTTGGAAGAGCAACCCTGAATGTTCTGATTTAATCATTTTAAAGAGTATTGGTCTCCCCTCAGCTTTGTACCTCTATATGGATTGCAAGAAGATACCTTTTTACTATGCACTAATAATAACTGATTATTTGCAGGGGTAACTTCTGTTGTCTTATGGACTAGTTTAAATCTATGTTGCTAGTTGAACTACGCAACACAGGCTCATCAATTAATATAAAATTTGATAGTATTACTATCACTTCATTTAAAGAGTATGCTATCATCATTGCAATCGTACCTCTATACCTAGGTGACAGAGAGAAAGCTCTCTAAATTACATGGAGTCCACTAATAAATTTACTAGTGTCAAAAAACAATAATTTGTCAACTTTTGTAAACTGTTATTTAATTTAAAAATATTTATATAACTACTACTACTAGTCGCCCCTTTATGGTGAAGATTACAAATAAACAAAAAAGAAAGTTCAAAACTTTCCTGACGCCTTTTCCTGGGCAACATTCCTAAAAAAAAAAAATAACCAACTATATCTACCTACACCTAAAAAAATTTGGTGCGAAACTTTTATAAACATTACCCCTGTCAAAATAAACTGCCCGGTCACTTCGTGTCGACCTCTGTGCCCCGGGACACAAAGTTATTTCAAGAAAAACTAAATAAATATGTCCTAACACTGAGCGAATCAACAACGTTATTGTCTACACAGAGACATGGACAACTTTGATTTAGTTTAGTAGGAGTTTCAAGGTTCATCACTTTTTTTCTGGGCTGGTAAAATTAAGGAGAAAAAATAAGTTAACGTTACGACACCTCATTTGTGAAATTATGATCCTCCCTTTTGTTTCGCCGTAGTCGGTTAAAAATGAAAATGTCTTTAGGGGAATGGGTTTCACTTCGATTAACGTTATACTTCGTGTTCTACGAAATTATTATCCAACCAATATTATAAATTCTATAATAATAATTATTATTCCGTTCCGTACCCAAAGGGTAAATACGGGACGCTATTACTAAGACTCCACTGTCCATCTGTCTGTCAGCCTGTCTGTCTGTCACCAGGCAGAACATGCACTCATGAACCGTGATAGCTAGACAGTTGACATTTTCACAGATGATGAATTTCTGTTGCCACTATAACAACAAATACTTAAAACAGAATAAAATAAAAATTTAAGTGGGGCTCCCATACAACGCGGGTCCCTTTTCGCGGGTCTGCTGATAGAAATTTCTTAAGAAATAAGCAATGCTTTTGTACCTACTCTATTGTCATTATGTATTGTCTCTGTGCTTAATACTGTATGTATATTAATTATTAAATACATAAATAAAAGTGAAAGTCAGTATATTTGTACATTTAGTAATTAATAACGCCACGGCGGCTGAATGAATATATATAAAATTTAAAACCAGTTAAACCTCGGCCTTGATTATACTCCATTTGCTATAACATTAGACGTTTAAATTAGCCCATTTTACAGCCCATTCAACCGATTTTGACTTCTATTGCGTTTGGGATACGACAAATGGTAGCTGTAGTAAACAGTTGGTTTTGGTAACAGGTTTATGCTTTTTATGTTATCCTTATGTTTACGGGATAGAACTCAAAATCGGTTGAACGGACTGTGAAAAGATTTGGAAACACGTCTAATGTTATTTCAAATGGAGTTTAGGAAGGTTACTTTTAGGACTAGTAGGTACTGTAGCGTAAAAAAAAAAAAATTGTCGCTACATGTGTCACGTTTAATTTTGACGAATAAAAGATAAAATAAAAACAAACATTGTTCAACATAAAAAATATACAAAGAAAAAAGGAATGGCGACGAAAAGGAAGACTATCGGTAAAGTTGGGAAATGGATTGTCTAGAATAAAATTTGTAATTTTGGAAAATAATGCCTATAGGAGAGAAGGGGTTGCAACCGCTATCCGGCCCTAGGCGCGATTAAAATATAACCGTGCATAAATGTAAAATT
The DNA here is from genome assembly GCA_947562075.1 of Orthosia gracilis. Taxonomy (NCBI): domain Eukaryota; kingdom Metazoa; phylum Arthropoda; class Insecta; order Lepidoptera; family Noctuidae; genus Orthosia; species Orthosia gracilis. Next base: position 29,821,690 of record OX387274.1, on the reverse strand, counting down.
AAAAACGGTTCATTTCACGACCTTTTGACACGAATAGGTGATACATATAAAAAACTATTCAATAAATACTTCGCTATTGCTACAAATTATAAAAAGTGAATAGGAACAAAATTTTGGGATCACTTGACGCGGAGCGATGTCACGACGTCCTCCCGGGGTCTTCACTCGTATATTATGGAGTCACCCCCGCAAGCACACGCTTCCCGAACTCAGTCGGTGTTGAAATAACTCGGAACATCAGTCCACAGCTTGTTATATATTCCAAGAACCGATTCTGAGCGAATCGGTTCTTTGTAACAGACGGCCTTATGCGCCGGTAACTCGGAAACAAATTAAATTCCTGGTGAACAATTGACACTCTCAGAAAGAAATGTCCAATAATGCTGCAGAACTAAATGCAACATATTGGTTTGCATGGACGCAATGCGATATAAATCCAACGATTTGCACTTGAAATTTTCTTAAAAAAAATACTAAACGTGTTACTTCCAAGTAGATACGTCGCCAATTCACAAGAAAAATTTTCTCTGTCATCCAATGGAATGATCAAACTTCTAAGTTTGAACCGAAATAAGAAAAAATTAGAAATGAGGTCGACTTACACGAACGGAATAGTTTTTATTCAGCCGAATCAATAGGCAGCGTGATAATGCTGCAATACCCCCTTTCTAAGAAAAAAAAGGACGAAAGTACGAGTGAGAAGAAAGATAAAGCTGGAACAGGCAATGACAACAGCAGGAATCATTTCTGAATCAAACGATATCGAAGTGCAAAAGATACTGAATAAACACGGTGGCCACCACATCTAAACGTTATCCGCGCGAACTCGCGATATCTCGATTACATCTATGGAGAATATGAAAGAAAATAACAAACTCATAAATCTAAATATATATTGTTCAATTAGAGACAAACACCAACAACTACCACATCCTAACAACTATGAAGAACAACCAGGGAACTATACATCTAAGTAAAGCTAGCCTAACTTAACATAAGACTTAACTATTACCTAACAACAATAAGAAAAAACCCGGGGATCCCCAAAAAATAAATAACGTCAACACGTAAAGTCCAACCTTAGTTATAGAAACGAAAGACAAGTTGGACAAAAAACAAAAAAACAAGTTTGAGAAAGAAAACTTAAGTCAATTAAGTCAAAGAAGAATTCAAGACAAAAAAACTCAAATCAGAGAACTCAAGTCAGAAAACTCAAGTTTAAATTCAAATTAAATGTAGAATGACACACCATTTGTGTTAAACTAAAAGAAATAAAATAACCTGAGAACACAGGTTGACACCACACAGAAATAAATAGATGTCATTATTAACAGATAATTCATGAAGTTTTTAACATAATCAAAAACTTATGCAAAGAAATATTCCCATAAACCAAAGAGGAAAAAGGTTTAGAAAGCAAATGTTAATGTTAAAATGGAACAAAGAGAATTCAATCAAATTTATTTTAAGATATCTTTGATATGATATTGTCCGGAGTGGACTGAATCACAATCCTGGAGCAAATATGTGGTCCTAGAAATGACTCTTATTACACGGCACTTAATAAAACGTGGAGCAAGCTTTCCAGAAAAAAAATCATTTCCAGAAGACTTGGAAAAGTTCTTTCTCCATACAGTATCACCAATATTCAGAGTGATAGCTGATCGATTAGAATTATATGCACGAGAGTTACGGAGGAAAGCTAAAGAAAGATTATCAGCTACCTTTGCATAAACTTCGCTGAGAGAGGATAGGTTTGAAGCATGACGAGCCCGACTGTCTGCCAAATTAGAGCTTCGAGTCTGACTATCTACACGACTGCTATCCATAAGGACCTCTCTACCAAACATAAGAAAGTTAGGCGTAAAGCCAGTAGCTAGATTAACACAAGAATTGAGGTAAAGCTTAACTTTAGGTAACATTTTAGCCCAACTTCTTTGGTTTTCACCAACCAAAATACCTAAACACGTAATAACACTTTGGTTGTATCGCTCAACCGTATTTGCTTGGGGTGTATAATATGGCGTAAAAGTAGGTGATTGAATATGAAAAGATCTGAGAAAATTAAGGAATTGATTACTACGAAAAACTGTAGCGTTGTCGCAAAGAATAGTACGCGGAACCCCAAAATTAAAGAAAATTTCAGACTCTAACGCTTTTATAACAGAAAGAGCGTCAATCCTTTTCAGAGAAACTAGCCAAACATATTTGGAAAAAACATCTACCATAGAAAGGATATATTTATAACCATAATAAGCACAGGGCAACGGACCAATTATATCGATAGAAATCATCTGTAAGGGCAAGGAAACCTCTTTAGGGTAGCACATCTGACCGCGAGGTTGCGTGTTCGAGATTTTATAGGCTTTACAAACCTCACATTGACTTAACGTCGAAGTAACGTCACGGAACATATTTGGCCAGTAGAACAACTCCCTAAGCTTTAGATACGTTTTAGTAACACCGGGATGTATCGAAGGAAAACTATTGTGAATTTCCCAAATAGCGTCTGGAACCTTTTCAGCTGGTAACACCACGTGCCATGGTTCAGAAGATAAAGGACTAGTAACAGGCATGCGTCTCATAAGGATACCGTTATTTATAGCGTATGCTGGGAACATTTGTGGCGTGTCTCGAGCACCTATATACACCTTCTTATACCAACGGTCATTAGTATGTTCAGGACCCTGGTCAAACGACACAGGATTAGCATAGATCCTGGATAGAACATCGGGGACTATATGTTGCGAACCTTTACGATGCACAATATCAAAAGTATATTGGGAGATAATAGTAGCCCAACGAGCTAAACGACCAGATGGGTTGTTAAGAGTGAGGAGCCACTTAAGGGCCATATGGTCTGTTATGACTGAAAACTTCATCCCATCTAAATAACATCGAAAATGTTTAATTGAATCCAAAACTGACAAGAGTTCACGTTCTGTAGTACTATAATTGCGTTCAGTTTGAGTGAATAAACGCGAATAATAGGCGATTGGGTGCTCAACATCGTCTATCTTTTGTGTCAGTACCGAACCAAGACCAACAGCTGATGCATCACACTGCAGGATGAACGGCTTGGAGAAATCAGGACATGCCATAACAGGCGTATCGATTAGCGCTTGTTTCAACTTAGTGAAAGCCTGATCGGCTGCATCATTCCAACTTATTGGATCATTACCCTTTCTCTTACCGATAAGGGCAGTAAGCGGAGCAATTATAGAAGAAAACCCTTTAACGAAACGCCTATAATAGGAACACATACCAATGAAACCGCGTAATGACTTAGCTGAAGTGGGAGTAGGATAATCTTTAATAGCATCAAGTTTGCCGGGATCGGTTTGAAGTCCCTTTTCATTAACTATATAACCCAAATATTTTAGTTCGCTTTTGCAAAACTCGCATTTTTTCAAATTTATAGATAAGCCTGCTTCTTTAAGTCGAGCAAGCACCTTCCTGAGCAGCGCCATATGACCAAAGAAATCTTTAGATACGATTATCAAGTCGTCGACGTACCCAAAAATACAGTCGTCACTGGTAGAAGTAAACTCGAAATTAACGATCATATCAGTAAGGCGTTGCATCTCCGAAGCAGCGTTCGTTAGACCAAAAGGCATCCTAACAAACTCAAAGAGACCACGTTGTGGGACAATAAATGCTGTTTTCTCACAACTTTCTCTATCAGCAAGTGGAATTTGCCAGAAAGCACTTCTAAAATCCAATGAGCTAATATATCTAGCACCACGAAGGTTGTCGAGGATATCGTGAATACGGGGAAGAGGATAAGAATCTCTGATTGTCACACTATTCAGTTTTCTACTGTCGACACAAAACCGAACAGAACCATCCTTTTTTGTCACCATTACCACAGGACTAGCCCATGGAGAACGAGAAGGACGAATAACACCCATATCTAACATTTTGTCAATCTCTTCATTGAGAATCTTCAACTTGACTGGGGATAAGGGATAATATCTTTGACGGATAGGGTATCCCGTAGTATTAATTTTATGGGACAACCAAGATGTCTTTCCAAGACCAACTTTTTCCGAAGAGATAACTTCATACTCCTTAATAACTTGTTGAAGACAAGACTCTTGATCCGGCGATAGGATGTTACGAGGATGAATATAACGAACCTCACTAACAGAGGAAACTTGAGGGGGAGAGTGCTGAACAGAAGGGATAAACATATTACCATCAATATTTTTATCGAAAGCCTGACTAAAAATAGACGTCAAACCGAATTTATTCCAAAATTCGATACCTAAAATAACAGAAGATGACATCGAACTTGCCACTAAAAACTCATGAATAAAAGTTGTACCGTTAAATTTAACTGGAAGATGTACAGAACCAAGAATATCAATCGGTGAATTATTAGCCGATATAACACGGGGACAAGCGTCTTTTGATGTCAAAGAAATACCAAGTTGCTGAATAAAATTATCGTTAACAAGCGAAATCTGAGCACCAGTGTCAAGCAATGCTTTAACAACTCTACCACATAATAATACCTCTATAAACGGTCGGTTATCAAATGAATCTGTAGTAAACACTGGGGATACTGTACGAAAAGAAGCGTATCGCCAGTGGTCTATGCATTTTTTGGATTACATTTCGGACATTCTCTAGTAATAAATCCAGGAGTGCGACACTTAAAACAAATCATGCCTGTGATCTCTGGGCAAGAGCGGTAAGAATGACCAACTTTGTTACATTTTAAGCAAAGCTGAGACTGACTACAACTAGGACAAGTCCGAGGCTTACTAGTTGTTGGTTGATGGGAAGTTTTGTTCGGCCTGGGTTTTGGTGAGTTAACAGCCTGAGAAGTCGACTGGTCGGCAACACAATCGAAACTGGCTACCGCCTTTGGAGGTTTTAGAAAGGACTCGAAATGAGTAACAGCTTCGATTAAATTATCGATGTCATGAAATTTTTGGATGGACAAGCAAGGAGTGTACTTTGGCAACATGTTGTGAGTGATGATCCGCAACAACTCCGATTCTTCAATAGGCTTGCTCAGTTTAGCATTTAAGTAAGAAACCTCGATAATAAATTCTCTTATTAGCTGTTCCGGTCTCTGCTTGAGGTTACGGACCTCCTGGCTTATCTTAAATTCAAAATCGGTCGTACCGAATGTCCTAAAAAAGGCTTCTTTGATCTCAAAGAAGGAAAGATCCGGACGACGGATTGACCTAAAATATTGAAGTGCGACACCTGACAAGACTTCATGGAATCGCCTAACTAAGTAACCATCAGACAAATTGTCGGCCTCCCTGCACTCTTCTAGACTCGTGAAAAATTCCCGTACGCAGGTCTTTCCATCGAAAACAATCTTCCACTTAGTAAGAGAGAACTGCCTGGTAAATTGTGGGCGTTCATCAGATCTTATTGGAGAAGGAACAACACTTTGTGAGGAAGCGCGAGAAGCTCTTGGCTGAATGGGACAAGGTGGTGGTCGCGAAATGATGGGACTATCACAACGTGGAGTCTCACCAATAGGGAACTCCTCTTCTGACATGATGTAACTAGTATAGACCTAATAACGAATGAAAGAACAGACAAAGGACGATTGAATCCTAGCGAAAAATAAGCACGGCATGAACAGCTGGACAAAAATAATCCAGCAACCAGCAGTCAGCGAACGCCAAGCTAGTAAACAAAGATCTAGGCTAAATAAGGAGTAAAAATCAGGAAACCTATCGTTATATTTGCTGCCATAAGTGGATAAAATAAAAGACGGTTATGTGTACTATAGTTCACAAAATTAAATTCCATTAAAAAACATTACATTTCATGGAAAAAATATGTCAAGGAAAATAACAGCTTCACAGATCTGTACTGGTGGTATAAATCCTAGAATACCTTTCTTGAATGGAAGAATATCAGCGTCCTGAAACAAATAAGCTTAAGAATCATTAGCTCCCAGAGGGAGTGACCATCCTCAATAAAGCAAAAAAAAATAAATTATGTCGAATCATTTATATTTCAAAGTTATTAGGTAAAAACACTTACTTTAGTTGTTCGGGCGCCAATTTGTAGCGTAAAAAAAAAAAAATTGTCGCTACATGTGTCACGTTTAATTTTGACGAATAAAAGATAAAATAAAAACAAACATTGTTCAACATAAAAAATATACAAAGAAAAAAGGAATGGCGACGAAAAGGAAGACTATCGGTAAAGTTGGGAAATGGATTGTCTAGAATAAAATTTGTAATTTTGGAAAATAATGCCTATAGGAGAGAAGGGGTTGCAACCGCTATCCGGCCCTAGGCGCGATTAAAATATAACCGTGCATAAATGTAAAATTAAAAACGGTTCATTTCACGACCTTTTGACACGAATAGGTGATACATATAAAAAACTATTCAATAAATACTTCGCTATTGCTACAAATTATAAAAAGTGAATAGGAACAAAATTTTGGGATCACTTGACGCGGAGCGATGTCACGACGTCCTCCCGGGGTCTTCACTCGTATATTATGGAGTCACCCCCGCAAGCACACGCTTCCCGAACTCAGTCGGTGTTGAAATAACTCGGAACATCAGTCCACAGCTTGTTATATATTCCAAGAACCGATTCTGAGCGAATCGGTTCTTTGTAACAGACGGCCTTATGCGCCGGTAACTCGGAAACAAATTAAATTCCTGGTGAACAATTGACACTCTCAGAAAGAAATGTCCAATAATGCTGCAGAACTAAATGCAACATATTGGTTTGCATGGACGCAATGCGATATAAATCCAACGATTTGCACTTGAAATTTTCTTAAAAAAAATACTAAACGTGTTACTTCCAAGTAGATACGTCGCCAATTCACAAGAAAAATTTTCTCTGTCATCCAATGGAATGATCAAACTTCTAAGTTTGAACCGAAATAAGAAAAAATTAGAAATGAGGTCGACTTACACGAACGGAATAGTTTTTATTCAGCCGAATCAATAGGCAGCGTGATAATGCTGCAGTACCCAGTAAGTTCCCGTGGGATAGTTTTCAGCTTTTGATCGAAACTACGGGTCAAATAAGGTGACGTTATTATAGTTTATTTACTACTTTACTTAAACAAGCGTGTTAATGTAATCAAAACACAATTTTGTGATGACGGTGTTAGAAAAAGTTCCTTCTTACCTTGTGTTCGTATGTTAAAAAATCTTTGAAAAATGGTTACAAATCCCCGAAATAGTCTCACTCAAAGAGTATGTAACACTACGTTTAAGAGACGGGACTGCCATAGAAAAAACAGGATCAGACAAAATGTATGAAACGTGCACCCTAAACCAATTCCAACCTAACAAAACCACGGCGTAATACATACTGCCAACATAATGACAATATTAGTGATGGGACCGTAGTGACTAGTGAAAATTTGTCGATATCGATATCGGCTACAGCAGCGAATTTGGGATTCGGTTTTATTTTCAGGTAAAAAATAAATAAAAGAAAAATTGAACTCAATTTTTTTAATACATATTTATTCAACAAATTAAACAATTACCCATGCTATTTATTTATTAAGTAAGATTGGGCAAACAAAGTTACACAATAATAATAACTTCAGCCAAAGACACGTATTCCTAGTGACTGATACACACTTAACTTTCTATCTCAAAAACTACTGAACCGATTTTAGTTAAACTTGCACTGTTCCCTAAGTTGCAATAGAAGAATCCGTTTCCAGTATGATGTCTGTTTGTGAGGTCGATGTTGAAGGATCTGTAACATAAAAACGATATATCAATGTAAGGCCGTGCATCATACACACATAAAATATACTGACATGAACATCTTAACTGCCAGGTGACCGACAAAACATACATTTTCTATTGTGTCATATTGTCTCGCAGTTAAGGTGTTAAAATCATTATCATCGTCAGTTTTGTAGATGTCCACTGCTAAACATGAAGCCTATGTTTAGCAGTGGACATCTTGTCATTTCCATAACTAACTAAACATCGATGTCGATAAATCCAGGTTGATGGGTAGGTAAACACTATGTAATGTTTTGTTTAGGTTATTTTTTTTGATAAAATGCTCTAAACCTTTATAAATTGCACTGGAATTGACTTCTTTCTTGAAATAAATAACTGATTATGCTTACCGTTCTTCATCTTATTGAAATTTAGTCATAAAAAACATGTTTGTTATCACCAACCTGGCATGTTTCTAAACCACATATTTCGCATGTTATTCTTCGCATATTGTTTTTTAGAAACACTCCATAACAAACGGACATCAAATTTCTTCCAACAAAATGATTATTATTACACTTTTCAACAATATAAACGCAAAAATATAACTTTAGAAAAACCATAAATAACAAACTAACTGTCAAATGCCAGGGAATCTAGTGACAGTCAAAATGGCGGCCGATGTAATCCGTCTATGTGTTGAAGAGTCAAAGCCGATATAACCCCAGAGCTCTCAGCGTTCTTCGTAATTTTAGCGGATTATAGCCGCCATTAAAAAGGACGTCCGTTTCATACATCGTTCTTTTTGTATAGGAGTTTCGCCAGACTGGTCTCACTAACATACTGGCTTAAGGGCCTACATGCGCTTTAGTGCTGTAAAACGGTATCTTTCTAAAGCATACTCCTTAGTAAAAGCTAGGTTAAAAGGTTTGAAAAAAAAAAAAATATTATTGTTTCATGTACGTTATTTTTTAAATATGGTTTTTTCGTGTCACAAATAGTTTTCCTTTAAAAAAATAATTAGCAACACGATATTTTTCGCAACTTTTGGATACTCCTTCAAAGCGACTTGGATGTTTAAAATATTTTTATAAAGAAAAATTGATGGCTGGAATTTCTTCATAACTGACATAGATATACATATGTCGCATCATGGCTGGCCGATAGATGCAAACCATCAGGAAGTCAGGATGTATTCCCTTAGGTTAAGACATCGTGTATGGGCAGGTCTGTGGGTACAGTCGTGCAAATGAAATAACATAAATTATTCGATACACTGGGTTTATTTAAACAGTTCACAGTTACAATCTTGCTCACTAATATTACTGATCGATACTGATCCTACAACGTCTTAGCTCTAGGGCGGTCAGTACTCAACTCTTATATTCTGTATCCCCACCACACAGGTCGTTAGAGAAAGCGCGCCACAGCGTAGTTGTTCTTGATTTGCCGACAGGTGGCGTGCTCGTGATTTGTTTTGACGTCCGTACTATTGACTAAACCCGACACGGCCATCCTGCGATACAGGCGTCCTCGTCTGTTCCTCATTGTCAGGTTTTAACAGTGTATCGAATCATGTGGAAATCCTCAATGGATGTCCTCAGCCCTTGGGGAAAGCTGAGGGGTCTGTCAGACTCTTACTGACTAAAACCACATGGTGTTCTCTAGGCCGTAATTCCTATTGAGAGGCGAGCGTGGAACACAGCACGTCGCCTTCTCGGGCCTCTCTCAGGTGACAGACTCCCCAAATCTATCACCCGCAGGCATTATCTTCTTGTCCTTGCTCCATGCCATCTCATGTCGTGTTGCGCTACACGTTCTTAGTCCACTCCGTTCTACCAGTCTCCCATCATACAAGGGAAGTTTTCTGAAACACACAAAATCTCCACACAGTATTCGCTCGTCCAATCCTGACTCATACTCTAGGTGAGTGAGGAAACATTTTGCATAGTTACATATCGAAAGGATCACTGGTCTAGGTATTTCTTTACAACAGAAAACCCCTACAGTTACAATCAAGCTGGTCTAAATCGTCACCCACTAAAGCAGGTCAGACTCCTACAGCGCAGTTACAATCAAGCTGGTCTGAATCGTCACCCACTAAAGCAGGTGAGACTCCTACAGCGCAGTTACAGTCAAGCTGGTCTGAATCGTCACCTACTAAAGCAGGTGAGACTCCTACAGCGCAGTTACAGTCAAGCTGGTCTGAATCGTCACCCACTGAAGCAGGTGAGACTCCTACAGCGCAGTTACAGTCAAGCTGGTCTGAATCGTCACCCACTAAAGCAGGTGAGACTCCTACAGCGCAGTTACAGTCAAGCTGGTCTGAATCGTCACCCACTAAAGCAAGTGAGACTCCTACAGCGCAGTTACATTCAAGCTGGTCTGAATCGTCACCCACTAAAGCAGGTGAGACTCCTACAGCGCAGTTACAGTCAAGATGGTCTGAATCGTCACCCACTAAAGCAGGTGAGACTCCTACAGCGCAGTTACAGTCAAGCTGGTCTGAATCGTCACCCACTAAAGCAGGTGAGACTCCTACAGCGCATCACAGATCAACACCCACAACAGCAGGAGTGATCTTGACATCCCATTTACAAAAATTATCATCTTCCACAAAAGTAGAAAAGACCACATACTAATTGATCATTCCAAAGATTCTATTATAGCTTCGGAATTATCTACACTTAAGGTGCGAGAGCATATGGAAAATGTTTCCTCTGACTCCGAGGGCGTATTATTAATTACAGGTACAAAAGACATACCGAACTCATCATTTATCGTCACGGTCCATTCATCATCATCATCACCATCATTTTCGCAAATTTCCAAATAACCTTCTTGCCCTTTAGATACTTACTTAAATTTTACTACCCTTAAATTTTTATTAGCAATTTTATAAATTCTGTTAATCAAAATTAGAATACCAAAATTATTTAAATTTTCGTAATGAGGGCTTGACGATTCGAACGTCATCAACATTAACATGGTGACCTCACCTCTGGCGTGACTATGTGAGTTTACCTTCTTTCAACCTCATAACTCAAAATGAACCTTCTGCAAGGTCTCTAACATAAACATGAACATTCACACCAGACATAGTGTCACACAGACTTACAGGTGCCATACAGGCCTTCAGTTGACACACAGGCTCAAAGTTGCCACACAGGTCAACAGCTGCCACACAACGCTCGGCTACTCCTGACCAAAATAGATCATTGGGTTCGTGAAAATAGGGAAATTTTAGAACTCTACTCTTTAACTGAATCATTACCCTGGGCCATGTACCACAAATCGATCCAAACCAACTTTAAAAATTCTGCTGTTGCAAAAACTGTCAAGCTTAAAGAAACCCTCGAGTAAAATCTTCAACGCCACGGCCCTCTGGCCGACCAGCAATTGTATTGCTCTCAAACGGTCTCTAGACCCCGACCTCCACCAGAATCCACTGGTACGGTCAATCATAATACATTCGATAGACTGAATTACTAGACACTTTAAGCTTGCTCATCATCATCAAAATTCCTTTAACATCAACATTGACTGGTACATGACCCGTTGGCATCTTTCCTAACCTACCGCGTGCATACTTGTAGGTCCTAAGCGTTCCTATTTAAAGCTTTCATTGTATAACTATCACTGTCCTGTCATAATAACCTACCGCGGACTTAATAAAGGGCCCATTTAGTTTTCACACTAGAGTTTCCCACACAACACTATTGATTAGAAAAAGATCCGACGATCAACAACTAAATAAAGTAATTGTAACATTTCCGTTAATCTTTACCATAATTCAAAGGCAATGCATACTCAACGAAACCTCTTCGTAGACCCATCGCCATATGTTACTCATGAGGGGCGGTCCAGAATTTGTCGCATGAGTAGACATGTTAATCAGATTTGGTTTCACTACCACTGTCATCAACTATGATGTCTAATTCTCAAGGAACTTGGTGATCGAGGATCTTTCCCAAAAGATTCGCACTTTTTACTCAAAGATTTACATACCGACTGCTAACAAAAGGGAAACAACTAACCCTGATAATATTAAGGAGCTTCACGAATTAATTCGCATCAAAATCTTTAAAATCAAATATTAACAGTAACCATTTACTATCGCTCACTACCTCAGTTTTTATGTAAGGAAAACGATCGCGAGATCTACTGCTATCCTAATGTTACTTTGAAAGTAAGCAAATGAATTCAGATCTGAAGACGGTGGTCGTAAATCGTGACGCAACATAAGATTTGTTCTGAATACACGTAAATGACCAGTACCGTTACTAACTCGACACAATTGCGATGGCCCTACGTCATTACTAACTGGCTTTGTTACTGAAAATCTCCTTCTTATGGGATATCTCATCCTAAAGCTCGTATTGAACCAAATCTTGAAACTATACTGCCAATAGGAAACTCATTGCCTAACTACTTGCTTTTTACAAGTGTGTCTTAATTACCTAGTGATAGTGCTAGATATAACCACTACCAATTCAGTGATCAAACATGAACACTTAAAACTCGAAATAGCATCTCTTCAGTAGAGAACTTTCCACCTCACTATCGAAATAACATGGAAGCGACTCACCGAGTATTCCATTTCAAACTTGCGCGCTCCCAACCTCAAACTGCTAGTCTGCCGTTCCTCCTAACCTCTCAGATGTTGACAGGTCAGCCTTCGCATACAGCATCTGAACTGCTAGCAGCAGCAGAGGCTCCACTACGACACAATATGGTATCTGAAACATGAAAAACACTACGAGAGTACTTGTTTACACGGTTATCTTAACCATACACAGCTTTGATGGAAATTAACCGGTGTAGTAACCAAAACCGGCACGGCAAAATGGGTTATAATGAACACTGAATGTGAATGCAGAGACCCTGTCCAAAACATGAATCACACATTACAATGTCCCAAGTGCCCAGGTAGGTATTCTAACTTCCAAACAATGATAGTCAGCCAAGGCCAGTCAAGGGCTACCGCCAGTGATAGTAGAATATAACCCTTCAACAACACCCAACTTGACCATCGATAACTAACAAGAAATTATAACCTAGCACGGGCCACCCCGACGATCCATTGACCGCCACAAAACCAGAATTTTGAATAATGAACACTCTTGGCCATAGTCAATAACAAAATGAAAACGACTCACCAGATTGGCTTAAGATCCATGTGTATGGATCTTTCCACACGTTCCTCCTTGACCTGTCCAGCTCCTTGGTTGTTGCTAGCTTCCTTGCTGCTCCGCTCTAGACTGGTTTTTTTTTTTATCCAAGGCTGAGGGTAGTCGCAGAAACGAACCACTAATGTTTTTTTTTTTCTCAACTGACACCGCATTTTTTTGCAAGAATGTAACCGCCATTTTCACTAGCATTGTTTTTACGTGTGATCTCATTAGCACGACCGAATCCCAATTCTGATGTCGCATCATGGCTGGCCGATAGATGCAAACCATCGGGAAGTCAGGATGTATTCCCTTAGGTTAAGACATCGTGTATGGGCAGGTCTGTGGGTACAGTCGTGCAAATGAAATAACATAAATTATTCGATACACTGGGTTTATTTAAACAGTTCACAGTTACAATCTTGCTCACTAATATTACTGATCGATACTGATCCTACAACGTCTTAGCTCTAGGGCGGTCAGTACTCAACTCTTATATTCTGTATCCCCACCACACAGGTCGTTAGAGAAAGCGCGCCACAGCGTAGTTGTTCTTGATTTGCCGACAGGTGGCGTGCTCGTGATTTGTTTTGACGTCCGTACTATTGACTAAACCCGACATATACTATGTGATGACTATAATCAAATAATATTTTGCAAACAAAACTGTTCAAAAGGAGGTTCAATATTGATATTTTGACATCGAGCGGGCGCACGGCCAGTACTGCGTTTACATTGGGGCGTATATATCGAATTAAAAAGAGATACCAATTCACATTATTCTTATGGATTACAAGATACCAGCAGTACAAACGACCCATAAAAACTTTACATTCTTTCATAAACTCTACAACACATACCTACCCACAAATTACCCTAAACTGATATTCACAAAACTAGGCTATCTACTAACTTTACTGACAAACTTATAGCCAATATGGCCGCCAACGAAGAATGCCGCGGTCTTTGGCCGAATAAAAAGTGGACCATAGTCTCTGATTAAATTCTTTGTGAGGTCCGGACTCCGGATGGAGTTATTAATCTTTTTTATGAGGCTACTTGTTAGGGTACTTGAAGTATTACGCTTGACCATGTAGTTAAATCTGAGAAGGGATGACAATGGGTTTAAGAACTGGTGCTTTTTTACGCGATAAGGTACAAGATAGGCACGATGTGAGCATGGTACAGTTATAAATTCCTCTACGGCTATATTACTTGTAAAAAAACTGAGAAAAATGGTCGTCGCATCCTTGTCGCGGGTGATGCCCGATCTCCCCAATTTCCAAGTTCCCCAAAGCTTATATTTTTAAATAAAATTGTACGACTCTGTCTTGACCGAAATTTAGAATGGTACAGTCGCCGAATCAATGCTTAAGTACGCACTGTTTAATATTATTTGTTTATTTATAGTTTAAAGGTTGAATACTGTGATATTACTGACTATAAAAGTTGTGATTATTGAATCTAGATATTTTATAGTTTTAATGTTGAATACTGTGATATTATTAAACATACAAGCTGATTTTCAAAGATAATTGAGTTTCAATGAGTGTTTCACATGCTGTGATTGTTATCAAATCCTGAAGCACTATTATGTATATATTTTTATTTGACAATGGAAAGTTAAGATTGTATCCAGGGGATGATATATCTCGAATCAATATCTGGACAAAATCTTCCGAAATAAGGTTAATATATACTAGATACTGATTTTATTTTATATTTTATCACTTTTGGAGACGTCAGTACGAGGAATGGTCAAGTGTGAACTTACCTTACATTTTGGGGACCTTGAGAATGAATGTATGAAAAATAATTTAGAGTAATTTGGAACTTGGGGAGATCGGGCATCACCCCTTGTCGCACCATCGCGTACGCGTTGCCTGTCTGCGAGGGCTTTTTTTAAACAAAACCCAAAATTCGTAGCAAAATGTCAACTCTTAAGAGTCTTCTGACAAAAAAAAAGAACAGTTGCGTCAACCTTTAGGACCACAGATGAATGTTTTTTGGAAAAATCTAACTTTTTATTACAACTCTTAAACACAAAATAAATATCACAGACTGAAAACATCCGAAATAAAAATCAACAATATCTCTTAACAAATTTTTACTCGGTATCTCACAATCTTCTTTAAAATTCCCAGGCCGCAGATAGCAGATTTTCCATGTAAAAAGTATAACAAGCCGACCAGTTAAGAGGCAGAAAGTTTTGCCAAACGGAAATTATATTGCCAGCTCTGAAACTTGTACAAATGCAAAACCAGTGGCACAGGGTGATTGAATAACAGAAGTGTAATTGCAAACAGTACTTGAAAATCATCCTATATCATCCTAGTGAGTAAAATTTAAAAGGCTATTTATCTTGATATATTTTAACCGGCAGATGCAGCGTTGGAAGGCCTCCCTCTAGGTGGATCAATGAACTTGTCAGGGCTGCGGAAATCCGCTGGATGCGAGACGCTCAGGACCGTTCGAGGTGGCGACCCTTGGGAAAGGCCTATGTCCAGCAGCAACTGAGTAATGATAATGAAAAGTCTTTTAAAAGTCAAGGTAGTTATTGATGCTTAAAAATATTCGATTCCCTGTACAGAAAGCTTTCTAAGACGGCAGTTTTTTTTTTCACGAAATTGAATGGCATGGTTTCTTTGACTATATTGCTCTACTGTTGCTACCTAAAAAAAATTGTCTGAGTTATAATCCAGGTTTCTGAATTGAGAATTTGAATTCGAGAACTTGTCAAACTCTAGCATGAGAATTGTTAAACTTTAGCATTAAGGAGAGTTCGATAAATTCTAAACTTCAAATTCTCAATGTATAAAATGGGCATTAAGCTTACTCGTATAGTTTGTAATTTTTTGCTGAACGTCTAAAGCATTGTTCGTTGCCACTGATAATAAAAAGCCACCAATTTTGATCATTGGCTTTTAGGCTTTTAAATAGTTACTGAAAAGTGGAACTTCTGTCACTTCCACACAGTTAGGTTACAACGAGGTCTTAATTTCCTGACATCTGTCCCTTTTGATGCGGCTTCATTGTTCGAAGACATTCCTTCATCGAAGATGGAGTGAAGACTGGACGTCATGGCCTTACGGTTTGATACCTTTTGGAAGTCATTCAACACTGCCTGCCTCGTATGACAAGACGAAAATAGAAGCTACAGATCTACAAGAATCTTTCATTGAACTTGAATGTCAGCGTCAGGAAGTTGCAGTACACATTTGTAGAATTAATTGCGGCTTTAGTTCCGATTTCGGCCTCCCGCCAAAAGACCCTTAGATGACCTTAAAAAGTAACTTATCTATCCCAGATTGAATATTTATAATCGACTCTTTAATAATAATAATAAAAAGAGAGAGGTGTCTTATGGACACCCGATTGGCACGGAGTTAGATTCATTAATTAGATTTATTAAAATTACTATCTTTCAGTTTCGTAAAATATGATGAAACTGAAATAACAACAACACAGCTGATGCTCAGTGTAATCAAATAATAGCGGCTGCTAGCATAGGTAGTATGTCTTGTCAGCGCGCGCTCGTACGTCTTCGATTTTCTTCGTGCGCCTCCGGCTCTCTCTTCGGCGGATCCCTTTTTTTGCGGATCTTCGCTTGTACTATCCTGCATGCAGAACGCTGTGCCTCACACAATTTATCACGCAAAATTGATTATTTATATTTATTTATATTAATAAAAAAAGGTATTTAAACGTTAAATTTATAAATATTTTTACATATTCTCAAAATTGATGGCAAGCTGATTCAAAAAAGTTTTAGATTCCTAGGAGATCAGGAAGTGCCTCAAAATTCACTGCAAAAGGGTGTCGGTTTTTGGTGTCGTTTTCTTTACTGTAACACTTTTTCCGGTCTAGCCCCTCAGCCCGTAAACAAATCAGAACTATAACGTGTGATAAGGAATTTCGTCCCAAAAGAAAATAAATTTCTGAAAACGGGACATCAAGTTCTCCAAAACAATATTAACACAAAAATGTCCATCCAATTTACACCATAATAACCAAAAAACCGCAAACCATTAATCGATCCGATCAATCACCCTCAGTTGACTGAGTTAACAAACACTCAAAGGATGTGCACACACAATACAGACTTGATATGAATGGCCGACGTTTGCAAACATTTAATGAACCTTGTTCGATGTCACAGAACGAAAAGGAAAATGAAGAAGTCTGGTTGTTAAATTATTAAGTGAGCCAAGTGAGCCAAAGGTTTACAATTCACAAAAAATTAACCGACTTCTAAAGCAAAACACTAAAAAGTGCAAAAGAAAGAAAAGTTTTTATTTCTCTCTTTTTAGTTTTAGCTTTTTACCTAAAGGACTAATAAAATACCTATAATAAGTTAATTTACACATTCGTGATGTTTGTCGCTGTGGAGTTCGGTTGTATGCTCCATATCTTGAAAACTGTTGGACCGATTTTTCACTATTCCCTAAGTTGAGAGATATTCAATCCAACATAAAAAGATTTATCATTTAGAAGAATCATTCCTCCATACCTTCCTTATCAACAGCCATGCACAGTATTTAAAGTAGTTAAAAGAAGTGAAATTACTTCGTCTACCATGGAAGCAATGAGTGCTACCGTGCAACAGTACAGTACTTACTACTTCCATGGCGTCAACTTATAGTAAACACCAACTTTGCAGTAGCGTGCACATTCCCTTCAGTAAGTTTGTACACAATGCCCCACATACATCGGAAAAGTTAGCTCGCGCCCTAGTGCCATAAGTGCCTCACTTAACAGCTGACGTAAGTTGAAATGTCAATGGTGTTTGCATTTCATTTGTTTTTCTTTCCACATTGCGTTGTTTTTCACAAAGGTTGATCAACTGCGAATGCAAAGTACCTATACCAACAGATATTTCTGAGGCCGGACCAAGAATGGTCACTGAAGTGACTCACATCGGGCGGAAAAAATCTTCAAGTCAACATTCTGCATCACGAATTTTTTTTTTATTGTTGATAGGCTTGAACACTATCACACCGGTAAGCGATGATGTGGTCGACGATGAAGCACGCTTGCCTAGAAGAAACCTTTTCACTCTTAACTTGAAGACTCCCTGGTTGTAGCTACCAGGAAATACAGACTCCGGCAGGGAATTCCACTCCTCATTCCTGCCTCATTTGTAAGTATTTCAGGATTTCCGACTATCGACTATTTTTATTAGGTTTGAGAAAACGCCTATGTTAAATTTTCTCAATGCATGATCATTATATCATCTGCTTGATATAAAGAAGCACAGGAGCGGTCGATGACGTGACGCTTGGATGAAGCAGTGCACGTCTTTTGGCTAAAGTAACGATGGTGATGTTTATATATTGATAGTACGCATCTATTTTTACCTTTTATATGAGTAAGTACTTGTTTATATACACATTTAGTTACTATAAAATTGCTTTACGTCCGTCACGTCGTCAATCACAGGTCCAGTTGAAAACCAGCGGGCATGTCGGGCACTATTTGCCCGACATTTTGCTGAACTGGTCCAATTTGGCGCAGCCGTGGGACACACAACGTTACTTTTATATTCATTTCTTTATTTTTTATTGTTGTCTTGTCTAAGTTTTCTTTTTTTAAGTTTATTTTGTGTGCTCAAGTGGCTTTTTTCAAATAAATGTTTTCTTTCTTTCTATCAATAATATAAGGGAAAAAAACTTACATTACTTTAAATAAGAACTGGAAAGCTGACCATTTTCAATCGTTTTTTTCAGACCTAAGCAATATTCTTACGCGGACCAAAGGACAATACCAACTCATGATCCCGATAATCCTCATATTTATCACTGCATCCACCACTATAAAACATCATTGCTAGTGAAGCGAATTCTTCCAGCTTGGCTTCCATTGTTATCTTTAAAGAAAGACGAAATAAAAGAAACCTCTGTCTTTTGTCTTTATCTTGCTTCACCCCTTTGTCTCAACGTCTGTAATTTTAACGACGATTTTTAAAGTTTATTTCAGTCGGGAAATAACTTCCAGATTTTTAAATCAGGAAAAAATAAGGAAAAAGCAATGTTTAAATCACACTACAGGTAAAAGCAGTGTTAAAATCACACTACAATATTTATACTGTAGTATGATTGTAACACTGCTTTTACTAACTTACTCAACTTGTAAAGTAACACCAATACCCCTTATTCAAAAAAACGGGCCAAGTACGTGTCGGATTTCGCACATTTAGAGTTCCCTACTAAAGAAAAAATACAGATACAGATTTTCAATATATTGGTTATATAATATATTTGTTACTAAAATATACGTAATAATATACATTATAGCCAAATTTTAAATTCATAGGTCAAGGGGAAGTTAAAAATTCTTCGGAACAAAATTGTGTTACAGACGACGGATAGACACGTGAGTGACATCAATAGGGCTCTGTTTGGACTTGTCGGGTACGGAATCCTAAAAATGACAACGCTGCTGACGCGGTGTTTAGCAAAAGCTACTGATTAGCAGATTATCAATTTAAATTTTGTTTGGATTATTTGAATTTAGAATCCGCTAATCAGTTGCATAACAGCTCAGTTTTTTTTTTTATAATAAGATAAATTTCAAAAACCAACCAACCAACTCAAATACCTCTTTCCTACACGATATCTTGTGAAAATACCCCGATTCAAAGAGATATAATACAGATATAAAGTAAAGTAAAGTACGCATAATTTTTGAACGGCTTAACCAATTTTCATCAAACATAGCTAAGAACACTCTTGATAAGGTCACCGTTCAAACAAAAAAGCAAAAAATCTGAATCAAAATGGGTTCATCAGTTTAGGAACTATGATGCCCACAGACAGGTACACAAATACACAAAACCCTCTTTTTCCGACGGGTGTTAGAAATTAATGTATGAGTATAAGCAAATGTTTGAACAAGGACCACGGGAATCCGAAGAATATGGGAAGCTCAAGACCGATCGTTGTGACAATGCATGTGCTTAGGCTTCGTTGCTCTAATGCTGTACTCCAAAAGTAGACA
The DNA here is from genome assembly GCA_947562075.1 of Orthosia gracilis. NCBI lineage: Eukaryota > Metazoa > Arthropoda > Insecta > Lepidoptera > Noctuidae > Orthosia > Orthosia gracilis. The sequence goes on along the minus strand of OX387274.1, from coordinate 29,801,829 downwards.
TCGCAATGACGAAGTGCACGGGTGCAGCCGGGGCCAACAGCATAACGATTTAAAACATAACATTTATTAGGATTTACAAAACTTTCATACGACATCTGAAAATCAACTTGAAATTGAAAATGTCGTGAAAACGCCCAAGTTCGATACAAAACACAGAAATTCTTGCAGACGTCACCAAACATATTATTTACGACAACAGCAGGGCTTCGGAAAACTTTCCGTGTCTCGTACGAGCACGATGCTCAGTTTTGTGCTGAGTTCTCAGATTTTGTTCGCGAGTTTTAATAGTAGCAAAACGACTAAAACGACTTTTTTGAAATAAGCATTATAGGGTTAACGTGTTTTATATTTTAGCGTTTTGTATAGCATCAACTTTAGACTTTTCAGACTAGTGATGACCATCGTGTGGGGTATCAAAATAAAGGGTTTTAGATTGATTTTATAAATTTATAACACTTATATGTGTGATTGTACCTAAATCAAAAAAAAATCGTAACTAAAAATTTATAAATAATAATTCAAAAAATCATTAAACGCGACTGTTTATGAAGCGAACTAAAAAGACGTAAACAAGAAGGAAATCATGCTGTGCAGTCGGTGGATACATATCCGCGAGCTGGCTGATCAAAACAAGATGTATCCTCCGACTGCTCAGCATGATTTTCTTCTTATTTACGCCTTTTTAGATCGCTTAAGCAGACGATTTTAAGGAGAAGAGAAGTGGAAGTGCAACAGGGTTTACTCCTCGGAACGAGGTACTCAAACCGTTCGCGAAGGTATTGAGGAGAAGTTGGATTGTTGCCACGATTTTGCCGGTTTTGAACCGGTTTCAAATCCGGCTATTGGGGTACTACAAAAAAATTCCAGATGGAAAAATTCTTAGAAAAGATTCTTTAGAAAAGTTATTCTGAAAAATGTCTCAATGATTCACCGACCCAATATTCTTGACTCTTAATTGAGGTCAATATACTACAACTTCAGTGTGTCTTTCAATATTACTACTGACCGTAATAAACCGTTTGCAGCTTTGACAAATGTCGACAAGATAGATAATAACCATAACTTTTGATAGCAACAACCACTGTTAAACAGTTAATTCTATATGTGTTAATTTGTCGATATTGGACATATCCTGAAACCAAGAAATCCTTGAACAAAAAGGATATTCGTACTGAAGAATGAAACACGTTTTCTTCTTCAATTCCGACCTTCCAACTGTTAAGCTATTTCAGACTGCCATTTTCTGGCTTGGTGGTCTATTATAGTTGTCGCAAATACGGCAAGCCGCATCTGAGCGTGGGATCTTGAATTTTATTTCTAGGCAGGGCTTTTTACAGGTAATTCTGTCCTGTAAGTTTGGGTGTGCCTCCGAGTAATGGCTTTAGGCTCGCCCTCATATCATGAAACTCAGACTTCTGGAAGCCCTCCATTACCTGCTTACCCCTTTGGGAGAAAACAGGCATGATAGTTATTCTGTCCCACCCTCGTACTAAAAACAGTAATTTCAGTTACTGAGCTCTCAAATGTACAGTACGACACAACTTATACAGGGTGTCCCAGAAATCGACGTCAAGCCGTAAATGGGTGATAGACCAAGTTATAACAGTTCTCAGAAAAATACGAAAAAAAATCTATCTCATGTTTTTAAAAAAATATGTTCACTTTAAAAATTTACTAAAAAAATCAATCCCTGTAATGGTTCTTTAACTCCAATTGCTACAAATCCCATAATTTATCTATTTTTTTTATTATTATGTAATCTTGAATAATGCTTGTGTAGATTTTTGCCTAAAATTCAAAGCCAACTCCTCCTACTTGGAAGAAAATTAAACTTTTTCAAAACCAAATTATTCAAATTTACTATTTCGCCCAACTTTAACTGACTGTACTGAAAAAAAAAATGTACTACGCTAGTTTGGCAAGTAACATGAAAAATTGGCGCATTTAATAAGGATTCAAAAATGGTGTAACACTTGCTAGATTACGTTTTCAATAATTGGTCAATTTTTTTTTTGTAAATAGCCTCGGTTTTTACACAAAATGTCCATACTTCCTTAAAATGACTTTAGCTTACCTAAAGCTTTGCTAAACTCCGTTTCTAGTTCGATAGAGACGTTACGTAATTTAAGAGCAAAGTTATGATAGTGACTCAACCTTTTTACTTTAAGTCAGGACCAGTTTTCTCATCTTAGAAAAAAAAAACAAATTACACCCTGTATGTAGCATCGACAAAATTCGCAAACTCGATCACTTCCGATTTACAACCAATAGAAATCGCTCACTATCCGGTGTGATGGCCAGAAGCGTGCCGCATTATTGTTACAATTGGCCATGGGTACCAGTAATACCCAAAATCAAAGAGTAGTTGTAGGCCTTGGGTGCCGGGCAAAGAGAATGTGGTTATATCGTCGTTGGTGCCGGGGCTACCCAAGCAGAAAAGATTCGGAGTGTCTGTAAATAATGCCTTATATGCCATACTACGATCAAGAAGGTACTGTCAAATTTCCAAGCAAAATTTGCAACGTTTTATATTTGTGTCTATGTCTCTTATCCAATTCTCCTATCGCAGGTCTGCTGGAAGAGATTTCTTTAGAAATAAGCAGCACCTTTGTACTCTTCTATCTTTATATGTATTTTCTCTTTTAAGTGTTTTGTGTGTACATAAATAAATAAATAAATAAATAAATATAACCAATTTTATTAATTAAGACAATCATATTTTTAAACAATTTAAACACAGTTCAAAAGGCCTGTTCATTGGCTATATAAAAAATATCAAGTGTTAACAAAATACTCAGTAAGGAAGTCATAAATATAGTTTGTTTACAAAACGAGCCAGCGGCCCGCGCCGCGCCGTTACAGTATCGACCAGGTAGCGGCCAGGTAGCGGCTCACTCCTGGCCAAATAAAGCTTGATTGACCCTGGGTACCACTGGTACCCATGGCTGGGTGAAGGGCTATCGCGCCTTTCAACGCTATTCGCGCTATAGATGCCCACCTAAGTTCAAGCCGAGACAGCGTTGTGAATGTTACCAATTGTTATCAGTTCGGATGTGATCGGTTTTACGAATTTTGCCGATGATGTATCTAAGTTGTGTCGTTACTGTGTTTTCTATTAAAAGTGTAGTAATGTAGTCATTAACATTTGACAAACAAGGACATATAGGTATAAAATTCATAAAGGGTTTTATAACTGTCAAGGTTTTTATGAATGGCAATTCCCTACTTTGTTTCAATGTACCCTTAAAACAGGGTAGTGGCCAGACAACTGTAATATGCGTAGCAATCGGGTCAGAAGTTAACGGGCCATTACCTCGCCAAACGACATCGAATGACGTGCCTGTCTTACTAAAGAGGTTTTACTGCTATAGTTTATTTTGTCACAACAGCGAGTGAAAAATAAACTATACAAATATTTATGTCATCATTTTGTTCTTATTTTTAAATTGCTTTTGCTTGTACTAAAGAGTATGTACCAATTCCATGCATGAAATGCTTTCTGCTTTTTCATCACAGAGTTCGCATACTTAGTTATCAAACTCGACATTAATTTTAAAACCTGACAAACTTTACGGTTTGACACCTTCTTAATTCCAAATAATTACTCAGTATGGAAACCGGCGACCTATTATCAATTTCATGGTTAAACTATTTTTATTTTTATTTATAATAGCCTCGTGCTTGACCAATATTATGTAATTGTAAGGCTGTTTTTCGGACCATTGAAACTTATTTACGTTTTACTTAATATTTTTTCTGTACTGTACTATAATATCCTCCTTAGTAACGGCTTTTAAGACCAATATAACCACACCTTAAACCACTTCGCCCGATGGGCAAGTAATTACACTGGGAAGCTGTTAATCCTAATAGGTTAACAATAAAACACCCTTAGTTTAGGCCCTTACGGACAGGTGGACATTTTGCGAAATCGATTTGCGATCTTTGAGCTAAAAAGTTGCAAATGGCTTCACATCTTGAAACTTTCACTATCAAGGAACATTGAAAAAAGGGTTTTGGTCCTTACATACTTACCATAAAAATTGAAGAATTCCGTATCGAAAAAGTAGCACAGATAGAGAAAATTATTTATTTATTTACAAAAAAAAATAAAGTTATTTTTTCTTAAGCCTCTATTAGATCTTCTAAGCACGCCAAGACCTAAGATAAGTGAGATTCGAGCAGCTCTCTACTAAAAATATTCGTCAGGTCCGAACAAAAAGGACATTGCTCAGCATAATGCTGTGAGTGCTGTGACTAGTGTGCGAGTCAAATCCACAGTGGTATTTTGAGAACTAGCGCCGATTTTGTATTTTGATAATAATAAAGAAAAGTTAGAAGAACAATTTCTCTCAAATCTTCTGTAACAATACAGCCAGATCATCTCATAATTTGTAGTCTTTAACAATAATCGGTAAACGTCTGCCGATGGCGATGATAAATGTGGCTTATATACCTCACGACAGCCATTTAATAGGCTGCCATATTGTAACAAATGATCCAATAGCGACACGTATCCGCCATCTTGGGTAAAAATTGGCGCGGAACATCGTTTTGCTTTTAATGCCATGTGTGTTTATTTTAATAATTTATGGCTTTCTGAGTTCGGAAGGATGTTGTTTGTTTGTTTCTTGATCCTAAAAGGGTGAATAAAAGTAGATTAACATTGTGATATTTTAGGCTACTTTTATTTATCTCCCCGATGGGCTACCGCATTGTCGAGGCGGGGGGTCTCAATAGACGTGGCTTGGCTTGGTCACCCACGGTTACGCGAAGAGGAACCCGAGGAGGGCCGCTCGTCAGGGCTTTTGCCGACTAAGCCGACGACGTAGCGGCCAACAAGTAGGTTGCGGTGCCGCTTGGTAGAAGAGGCGACATCGCAACTGAGGCGGGCCGCGATGTCGTATGGAGCGTTCCAGGTCACACACAATATCCCGGCTGAGGTTGGAGGCCGCGGCAGGAGAGGAGTATTGCGCTGCGCCACTCTCCCTACCTTCCGCGGCCTGGACGGGGTAGCCACCGTCTGATGGCGGACGCAATGAGGCCGCATATCCCCTGCGGCTGAAAAGTGGTAGGTGGCGGGGCCACTGACCTGACCCATCTCAGGGGTCCATGGGTGCCATACACGGAGCCGTCTGGGCGCCCTTGTGCTAGTTTGATTTCTGGGGTGGTACAATGTGTTCTGGTGCGCCGGTGATGGGTGTTACACCCCAGAGGGGGGTCTGGTGACGGACAGCCGCGGCAGGATCTCGGTGAGTGCCCATGTTCCCGGCATAAGCGGCCTAGGAGGACATCGTGGAGTTTTAGTAGGTTGGACTTCCACATAACGTTCTGCGCTATCGCCCCGTGGTAGCGCAGTACGCATGAACTTTTCTCAAAGCTAAAAAAAAAGGCTTCTCCTGTTTTAAAACCTATTATTAGGCCATTTTTTGCAATTTTATGCCTTTCCTTTGCTTGAAAAACAAATTTCGCACCCAATATTAATATAAGATGATTTTTTCCCTGGAAAGAACCTAAGAAACTGACTTTTCAGTCTTAAAATTCACAAAACACAACTATATTCATATCCAGTTGCACTGTACAATAACTTCAAGAACCAAAGCCAAGCTAGTGAAGATGCTAGTCTGTATAATAAGTAATTAACTGCTGGCTAAGATAACTAATCCTTGGATAGCGTCTCTTGGGACTTGCTAATTGCACTAGACAAACTGTTATGAATTATGATAAATGGAATAAGTTTTCTCTTAGTTATTACTGGTACTAGTATGTATAGATATATTTCTGAATGTGCGATATAATCCCAAATTAAGATTGGTCATTTACATTTTAGTTTAAACTATTGATATTCCACTAAACAATAAATTATGGGGAATATCACAACTTTTCATACATCACAAAGTCTCCATGAGTATATATAGCAGTCCACAACTGGACAATCTCAGCACTTTAGAACTCGTTTGCTCCACCGTTCTTTCGACAGAAATGGCCGGCCCTGAACCACATCAGCTTACCAAACCTACAACTGTGATAATAATCTCATTTCGAATATTCTCGTTCAAAGAAACCTCGAGCATAGATCGCTCTTGTTGAGCGACCTTCGATTTGTAGGCCAACCCTACAGTCAGTGGGTGACGAGAAGACGAAGTTTTCCAGATTCAGAAAATCTCCATAAGCATAATTAATGAGTTTTATTTAATCATGTATGATAAAAAAACACACATATTAACATATATACAATTGAATATTCTAAAAAGGAAAAACAATCGTATATATGTTACGGCTAATACCCGAAGTGCGGCTACACCTAGTATTAGCCGGGGCTTAGGGCACCCCGACACGGTTACTTTAGACCCTGCGGACGGAAATAGGAGCCCCGCCGACTATGTTGCGTGGCTCCGTCGACTCGCCGCAGCGGGGCTCCGTCGACTATGTTGCGTGGCTACACCTAGTTCTAACCGGCTAAAACTAAGTGTAGCCGCACTAATACTAGGTGTAGCCGCACTTCGGGTATTAGCCGTAACATATACAAATACAAAGAGGAAGACGGAAAAGGGCTTATAGTGCATCAAAAATTCGTCCACATCGGTGTCAATGGGAAACGTGCTCGAACGCTGGCACCATTGCCATGTTGGATGGCAATGCTGATTATCTGGGCGAAGAAAAGGCCAGCCCTCAGTTCACGTGAAGAGTCGACGAGCTTTGTGCTAATGTCTCGAAAAACTCGATGCGCAAAAAAATCTGTGAAATGGTTTTTTTCTATCATACAATTCCAGTTGTAAGTAATTCGGAAAATAAAATAAAAGCGTGAATGGCATCATAATTATAGGCAGGGTCCTTTTGCAACCTACAGTAAATTCAGAACAACAGACCTCATCTGCAATAAACAGTCCATTATTTATAAGTACGTCTAATTTCCCTTACTCCATTTAACATGATTAGCGAGTCACATTAGCTAAGGAGTGGTGTGGATTACGATTCGTCTGACGTCAGCCGCAAGCTTTCTGTTGAAGACAGTAGATTGATGATGATAGATCACTGACAAAGAAGAAGTATTTTATTATTACTCTTGTTTTGTTTTACAATAAAGCTGGCTTAGAATTCTTCAGTTAATTTATTTATTTATGCCTACTTCGCTACATTGATCCTTTCTGTGCTTCTCGCAATACAGCACTTACCAAGGCATCGGTCCAACTCCACGCTTGAGCGAGGTTTATGTCCAGCAGTGGATGCCTTTGGGCTGAAATGTTTATGATAGAACACCTCTTTTTAACACACTTTAATGAGGTTGGTATATATGTATCTATGTAATGGAATCTCTGAACGTGATTTTCACCCCCTTCAAAACACACACTGACATTTATACTAAAGTTCGGCCGTTCCGAGAATGCGTTCCTGACACGTCGCGATTGAACTGACGACGTAACTTTGTAATGGTGTTGCAGTTACGATAAAAATATTTTTGCTGGTTGTTTACCGTTTTAACAATTGATGAGCATTAAAACAACATTATTATATCAATAATCAATGAATGTTATAATTTTGTGCCAAACTGAGTGTCAAATAACTTGGTAAACAATATTTTTCTAAACCTATACTGCGCTATTACAAGGTTATGTCAGCGCTTTATATTTGTAGTGCTGTGCTAACAATAACAGGCAATAATAGTATCGTAATCTGTTCTTATACAGTTATACTTTATAAAATAATACGTTTTGTTTTTCTTTTTAAGAATTTGAAAATAATGGACTATAAGATAACTTTTATGAAATATAAAAATAAAACTACGACCAAACCGAACGCGCGAAAGAAAGTAGCATTTTTATATTTAGGTTGAAAATGGTAACCCCAAATGGCGTTACTAGCATTTTTATACTTAGATTAAAAATGGTAACCCCAAATGGCGTTATGGGCCGCCATTTTGTGACGCTAAAACAGTCGTCTGTTGTCGTTTCGTGCGCATAGACCACGTTCTTCAAGTGTTTTCGATCTGTTATTATTTGATTACCCGGCTTTCGTTTAATGGACTGTTTCTGCTTTTCAAACTGACATCGGCGCTAAATCGGACTTCGATTGTGTTTTGTATTGCGTTCTTTTTACTTTTGGTGCATAATAATGCCTAAACGTGGACAAACATTGAAAAGTGGAGCCCGTGAGTTAATCATCAAGCTGCAAGATTACTTTGAGCGGGAGCGGCAAAATTGCGGACCCCTGGTACCTGTCGAACAAATACAAGAACGCGTCTCTCAGGCGCTTGGAGTTAGCAAACGAACGATAACAAATATTAATAAAGAAAAGTTCGGCTCTATTGGCACGGAAGATAATATTTTACGTACTCCGAAGAAGAAACGTAGAACTAAACCCGTGACAGATATTGACACCTTTGACGCCGATGCAATCAGAAATCATATATATGGTTACTATTCCAGAAATGAATATCTCAACAGGAAGAAGCTTTTGGCATCGTTAAGAGAAGCTGGACTGTTTAGCGGGGGTAAAACTGCTTTAACCAAAATCTTAAAAGATATTGGTTTTTCGTATAAAAAAAACAGACAAAAGAAAAAATTTTATTAGAACGATCGATAGGACATAATTTTAAAACGGATAAGTTTTTGAGAGAAGCAAAAAAAATTGATAACTGGGATAATGTCTCGTTCATTGACGAGACATGGCTAAACGCCAATCACACGGTTTCCCGTACTTGGACGGATGATACACAAGCGTCGACGTCGAAAGTACCAATGGGTAAGGGGGCCCGTCTGATAATATGCCACGCAGGTTCTGCAAAATACGGCTTTGTGGAGAACGCGTTACTGGCATTTCAATAAAAAACCACAAATGACTACCACGAGGAAATGAATGCCACTACATTTAAAGAGTGGTTCCAGAACGTGCTTTTGCCCAGCCTACCAGAGCCTTCTGTAATATTCATGGATAATGCCTCTTATCACTCGGTTCAAATACAGAAACCACCTACCAAGCTAATAAAAAAGAAGAAATGGTGGCTTGGTTACAAGCAAAGGGCATTGACGCAAATATGCAGATGCTAAAAGCCGAGCTAATTAAATTAGTTAAAGAAAATAAAGCGGCAAATGTGCGATACGAAATCGATGAACTGGCTCTGGAGTATGGTCATCGCGTTCTAAGAATTCCACCGTATCATTGCCAATATAACGCGATCGAGCTAATCTGGGCTCAAATAAAAGTTTACGCCGCCCGCCACAATACTTCCCCGCCATTCAGCACGAAAAAGATGATGACCCTATTAAAAGAAGCCTGCGGGGAAGTCACAAGAGATGACTGGGCAAAGGTTGTTGAGAAGACTAAAAACCTGATTTTGGAACATTTTGACCGAGATATCAGGATTTATTCTGTTATTGATAATAATATCAAGCCTCCTCAAGCGAATCGGAGTCTGATTAATATTCTGTACGCACATTCAATCCAATGTACTTTATTGCATAGAAATACAGATTGTAACTTTGTAACAAAGAATAAATAAAACAATTTTATTATATTAATATTACCTTTTTTTGGTTTCCATTTAAATAACTAAAATATAAATTTTAAATGATTACGCCAATTTAAAACGAAAATAATCTTAAAAATAATGCGGCGGTTCATTTTGGAGGAACGGTAACGAACTCAGTGTTATGTTGTGCCCATCACTAGTCGTGACTAACTGATAGGTGTCAGGAACGCATTCTCTGAACGGCCGAACTTTAATGGACCGATGACAATGCAATAATTTAAATAATTTGTACCATTATCATTAACAACAGGACGTAAAGGATTTAGCGATTGAACTAAAAGGAAAAAAATAAATAATGGTTTAAAAAAAACTAAAAAACAAGCTTTAATAGAAAACCAAACTAAGAAGTAGAAAATAATTTTCAATAAATTTAAATTAAGAGTAGTGTGATTAACAACACAAAAACAAACATTTTACTGTAAAAAACGACACGATTTTGAAATCTTGGAAAAAAAAATAAACGTAGTAACGACACGATTTTGAAATCTTGGAAAAAAAAACACGCAGGATCTTAAAAAGCATCCTACGTTTTTTTTTTATTTTTTTTGGTAATCGCACTTTTCTTAAATTAAATTTATTGAAAATTATTTTCTACTTTTTAGTTTGGTTTTCTATTAATGCGTGTTTTTTTAACAATTATTTTTATGGCTAAGATCTATTATTTGGATAAGTTACTTGTTAACTGCCATTGCAGCATCACCTGCAATCCAATATTAGGCATTTTTGGTTCGTTTAACCACTTGAGTGGCAAAAACGTGGATGCACGCGAGACACAATAGCCTTTTAATTGATTCGGTAATTACGGTACACAACCGGTTAAGTTCATATTCTTTTTGATGGCTAGATTAATCCTTATTATAATTAGTTAGACATAGCAATAAACAGTGACCAGTGACCATCAGGACATTCAGCGGTACTTCTGGAGCTAAAGTTATAATACTGGGATAATCATAAACAGGATGGATCACCTAACGAATAGAAAACCGGGTCTATCTTCGGGTCAATATAATTCGTCAGAGTCAATTGCATAACACGAGGCTTCTTATCAGTACCCATTTTTTAGAGTACATTTAAAAAAACGTCACAAAGCAACATACACAAAGGATTCCACTACTTATAATTCAGAACAGCGGCTGTTTATAATAGGTGTAATATTCCACAAAGATCGTTAATTTGTAATTAATTCCACTTTGCGACTACGAACGACGGCTCCATATGCTTTATGTACCATTTTGACATTAACTTTAATCCAAATTGGCACAGGGCTGCTGGCTTTTAGTCCGTCCGAAGTCCGTTCTATAATTTATTCTGCGGTAGTAACTTACACAGGCCGTAACTACTGTTAGCTGCATTCGGGCAGGCAATGTAAAACAAGGGGAGTATCCGAGTAAAGGGAAAAGGGTACAAAATGGTACTACGGCCAGCCATGACCTACGGAGCAGAGTGTTGGACCTTGAAGAAAGCACACGAACATCAACTGCATACAAGTGTGATGAAAATGCTCAGATGGGTGGAAGGAGTAACCCGTCTAAACAAAGTACGAAACGAGTATGTAGGAGGTACGAGGATCGTTCAAGGTAGCACCGATTGGCGAAAAGGTCAAAGAAAGCCGACCGGCGCTGGTACGGCCAACGTGAAGATGACAACCCTATCATAAAGGCCCTAAATATACCCGACCGACCGCGAGGTAGGAAACGACCGCTTGCCATCTGGTGGTCAAGCATGCAAAAAGAGGTCTTGATAGAGAACCTGAGCACTCGGGCAACCCAGAACAGAGCTCTTTGGCGTAGATGTACAAGGAGACCCGATCCCAGCTGAACTGGGAAGAGGGTTGGACAAAGAAAAGAGCACTGGCAAGGGGCCGTGGCTAAATTATAAGAGCCGAACGAGTCGATCTGCAAGAATAACCTCTGCCCTGTCTAATGAGTCATATATGATTCACGCGATTGTTTAACTATTGTGTCTGCTATGTGAAAATAGTAGAGGTCAAAATCAGTGCAATAATTAAAATAGTATAATAAAACAAAAAACTATTACAATATGTTAAATACTTTAAAATTAAATGTTAATCGTTAAAACTATTAAAATAAAATATAAGTCTAGAATCAAAATCATAATGTCAATAATCAAAAAATCGAAAAATAAACTCAATAATCAAAATCATTAGCTCAAAACTCAAAGTTACTGGAAAATAAAATGCAATATCAAAACTATTGAAAAATCAAAAGTCGAAAATCAAGATCAGACAGACTGTCAATCCATTTGCAGCAAACAGTCACACTGGCAGCCAATCTCAACATTGCTGGAAAACGGATAGACAGATTGGTTGAAAGGGTTGGCAGCCCTAAGCCCACTGCAACAATTTAGGACAAAGAGTTAACATACTCACAAATAACTTGGGACATTCAGTGGTCTCGTGCATAATTCAGACAACGGTACACTTATCAATTAGAACGTGTGTTATATTTTTGTTTGTTACTACTTCGTTGTTTTCGTCTGTCTACATTATCTTTTGGTTTTCTTCAAGGTCTACGGATATGGCATTCGGATTGGGGTTACGCGACTTGGCAACATCATCAGTCTAGCACAGGGGTCACCAATTATTCTCATTTAGGATCTGTTTTTTTTTTTTTAATAATATGACCGTCGCAGTCCGAATGGTTTAAATCTACATCCCTACCTTCCCTCCTTGCCCTGGCCTTTCATCGCCATGTATATTATTTTCTTTATTAGAATTAAAATATGTAAATATAGATTATAGATACAATATCAATGAAGATTTTGATGAGATGATTCGTGAACTGTCGAATCGACGGCAGTATTAATTTTTTTTTATATATATATTAAAGTTGCTGTGTGTTTTTTATTCAATTATATCATTAAAATTTACATAGTATATAATACTTAATTAACAATAACTACCTATATATACACTTGAATAAAGATAAAATACGACGAACACGTATAAAAAGGCAGAGGTCATAGGGCGTCAAAAAATTCGTCCACATCGCTGTCAACGTGAAAAGTGCCCAGAACGCTGGCAGCATTGCCACGTTGGATGGCAATGCTGATTCTCTGGCCAAGGAAAAGCCCAGCCCTCTGGTCACGTGAAGAGTCGACTAACCGCTTGCTTACATCTCGAAATACTCGAAGAGCACTCGGACCCCATGGCCCTAATGTTTCAACCCCAAACGGCTCAAATATATAACTTCCAATAAGGTTGTTGTATTTGCGCCGTTTGAGGTTTTCGGCACTAGCAGCAGCTGCCCCAGCACAGCCCGCCGTGCTAAGAAGATGGGATGGCGCAAGGTGTCGACACATGTTGCATCCCACACCAAAGGCCTACCCACCTTCCATGGCATTATGGTCATCCCGTCTGGTCTCTTCCCATCGTCGCGCGCCAAGCCATTGGGTTCTAAAACAGCTGGCACACCGGCGGTGACAAGAGCTCGACGTATGATGTCATTAATGCTGGCGTGCCGTGCTAACCGACCAGCGCTCCTACTGCAGGATAGGCCATGGTGTCCGAGGCGGTCGACTGCTTCACCACATTGACAACGATGTGGAGCTCCGCTGGGAGCACCCATTAAAGTTTCATCAAAATCCGTTCAGTAGTTTTGGTGTAAAACAGTAACAAGCATCCATCCATCCATCCTCACAAGCTTTCACTTTTATAATAGTAGTAAGATTAAATTACGTACCCAAGTAACACAAGTAAATTATATTGTACTGTTTACTTAGTTCCACACAAAATAGTTCGGCGGTCCGCCATTTGGTGACCCCTTTATTTTTTGGTATTTGAAATCTTCCAATGACTTCTCACGCTCTGGGTGAAGCAGGAGGGCGTGTCAGACTTTTACTGACTAAAGCCCACCCGTGTTCCTTCAGTCGCTTGCGCCCGTTCCGCGGTAACTGTCTTTCAAAATTATATCATCAGTATGTATATATAGTGTTATTAAATTCCTTTATTATGGAAGAGCGGAGTCTCCTAACACAGGCATATTTGCTTAAAAGGAGGCTCCAAACACAAGTTCCTTAAGTAAACTGAATCAATAAACTTTTTTTTTGTGTAGGAACCCGTAATCTTAGAAAATTACGTAACCGACTTCCTAGACAAACTAAAACGGATCTAAATTAGGTGCTTCAAAATTATTGCTATGGTTCAACCCGGTTTAATCCGTGTAAGTAACCCAAAGAGTTATGTGTCAGCCTAAACATTAGGTAACTGCCTAATTATTAATATTAGGCCTAATGCTTTTGGCTAGCCTGCCACTTACACCTGAATTTATCTAGTAATAAGCCTACGGAGGCAGGGGATATAACCCTTTGGTAGGTTATAAAATAAATCTCTTTATCACGAACAAATCGCTTCTTATGATGTAACTACTATTGTAGTAGTCGATAAACAGTTAGATACAAACAATCCTGTCCTCTACGAAAGTACAGGCTAGGTAATTTCATCGCCAGGCTTCTCCAATCACACACCATTTATCTTGATTCTCGGCATATTTCTTCCAGTTTATTTTATTTTTATTGCTTGCCCACTATCTCACCTGATGGTAAGCGATGATATGGTCGACGATGAAGCACGCTTGCAAGAAGAAACCTATCATACATATAGACATAACACTCTTGACTTAAAGACTCCAGGTTAGGTAGGTTGTAGCTATCAGGAAATACAGACTCTGGCAGGGAATTCCATTCCTTCGCTGTACGCATAATAAAAGTATTCCCACAACGTTTGGCGCGTATGGTATGTCGCTCATCATCTTCCTTCGAAGATGATGAGCAGCCTGTGAAGATGCTGAGTTATGAAAGAAGAAAGAGAAGAATTCCGTGCAACTACAGAGAAATTGGAAAATCCGATACACTTTCCCATGTTCGAGAATTGAACCCAACATCTTCTGGGTGAACAGTAAGTATTCATGGTTTGCAGTAAATTATGTTTTCTATGAAAATCAAATTATACTTCTAAGTAAATTATGTTTGTATTAAAATCGGATCTAGGATCAGTATTATATTAATGCAAATTAATCCTAGGACCTAGCATTACACTTTCGCCAAATCTCTTAAGCTGAAAGAGAGTTATCGCGGCCCTGGTACAAGCAACTGAAGGAACACGGGTGGGTTTTAGTCAGTAAAAGTCTGACACTCATCCCGCTTCACCCAGAGCTGGTGAAGTCATTGGATGATTTCCCAGCCTTACAAAAAAAGTTTCCTGATGCTACATTTTCGCCCAGAAACATACTTTCAGTGATGAAACACGAGTGGGTTTTAGTCAGTAAAAGTATGGCACCCCTCCCGCTTCACCCAGGACGGTAGAAGTCATTGGATGATTTCCCAGCCTTACAAAAAAAGTTTCCTGATGCTACATTTTCGCCCAGAAAAATACTTTCAGTGATGGAACACGGGTGGGTTTTAGTCAGTAAAAGTATGGCCCCCCTCCCGCTTCACCCAGAACGGTAGAAGTCATTGGATGAGTTCCCAGCCTTACAAAAAAAGTTTCCTTATGCTACATTTTCGCCCGGAAAAATGCTTTCAGTGATATAGGCACGGTAGCTAAGACGCGAGCAAACGCGCTTGCAGTAAATGAACGATACTTCATAAATAACTCTTCAGTCTCATAAATTGTGCAATAAATAAATATCTATAAAATGATAGAAAACTCGATCTTTCCGGTCACGTATGCTTTGCCCTCATTCACTCAAATGTCGAGATAATTGGCCAATGGCGGCTCTTCTTCATAAATTAGTCCAACATTAGTTATTTCTTTAAATTGTCGCGAACCATTCATATTAGCATTTTATTTAAATCTGCGTTTGATTAAATTTAAATGGCGAACGTTCTTTGAGGAAGCTTTCCTGTTTTTTTTTTAGAAGAATGTTTGATTTGTATTTTGCAATATCGATGCTAATTTTATGGTTAAGTATTTAAAATTTATGGAAATGCCTGTGATATTTTGTGTTTGCTTTAACGATAAGACCTTTAGAATTTCCAGCCATCTCTCGGAAGATATATTGTTTCTAAAAACACAGATTATAACATAGTGAAAAATGGAAAATTAAAGGCAACACTGCGAAAGACCAAAACTAGTAAAATGAGAGAATTGGCCCGTATTACTTAGAATACTGCCTACTGTAGCGTTATAAAATAAGAATAAGAAAACTTAACGCAACATTACCGTATAATTTAGAAATCAAAAGAAATTACACCGAAAGTATAAAAAATATAAAAAAGGTAAAACGTATTCATTAAAATATTTAAAAAAAAAACAAAAATCCTGACTGCTTAAGAAGTGAACTAAAAAGACGAAAACAAGAAGAAAATCATGCTGTGCAGTCGGAGGATACATAGGCGCGAGCTGGCTGACCAAAACCAGATGTAACCTCCGACTGCACAGCATGATTTTCGTCTTGTTTACTTCTTTTTAGTTCGCTTTTTAAGCAGTCGGGTTTTTAATTATTTTTATTTACAACTTTTTTGTATTTTTTTTTAGAATTAGGCACGTTTAAACACATATGTATTATATATTTTTGAAATCACCTCTTACAATCCTTTATTTTGATACCCCAAACGATGGGTTTGGAAGACAAAAATAATTTGGGCCCCCACAATATGGCGCCCAAAATCCGCCATTTTCTATTTTCCAATTTAATGTACAATGGTAGGCCCCTGGTATGGTCCATAACTGGTAGGCTCCTGCAGTCATATTGCGTAATGAATTCGGCAAGAGCAAGAGTATGAAAAATCGACCAATCACATGCGAGATGAAAGACGCGATGTGGATTTCCGTCTACGAGATTGGTCGATTTCAAACTGTTTGCCCGTTGCCTTGAATTCATTACGCAATATGACTGCAGGAGCCTACCAGTAGAACAATACTAGCCGAAAATCAGCCTTTGTGGAAAAAATAGAAGAGGGAGGCATTTACCAAACTTTAGGACGAGAACAGTGTTCAATAAAAAAAGGGACAGGGAAGTCTTTGCCTACAATCCGGACAATACTGGCAAAGAACAGAAGTGCGTCGAATAGGTAGAAGGAAGTACTTGTCCTACTGTGAGACAAATACAGACTAAGAATAAAACTGTGTGTAAGGAGTTTTTAGCCCAACAGGGATAATACAACTACATAGATAGACAGACCGTGTTATAGGCACAAATACTCTTGAAATTTTCAAAAATTTCAATGTAACATTAACTTGTATTACCTACAGTCCGTCAAATCTAAGAAGTCCGATGACGTTTCTCATTTAACTTGCCGTGATAACTTTGTGTGAAAGTTTACGAATAATCAAATTCATAATCCTAATTAATTACTATGCTGCCTATACACTATAACAACGAGTATCATTCGTAAGCATCAACTTAAGTTTATACAACGTATTTTTATAGCTGTCAAACGGTACTTCTTAGATTTGACGGACTGTAAAGGGTACGGCAGAGATGCACCAGAGTATACCAAAAAACAACTAGGTACCTACTTCTCAAATTGAATGTGCGTGTCTGCTGGCTGTCGGGAGTCGGGCTTGTGGCTTCGCCTAAGCGCACCTTGTGTTGCTCCACATCAGTGCCAATGAAGTGAAGCTTGCTGCAAGAGCGCATGTCGCATAGCACGGCACGCCAGAATCAACAACATCATTCGTCGAGCCCTTATCACCGCCGGCGTACCAGCTGTATTAGAACATATCGGCTTGGTTCGTGACGATGGGAAAAGACTAGGTGGCATGACGTTGGTGCCGTGGAGGGTGGGTAGGCCTCTGGTGTGGGACGCTCCCTGTGTCGACATCCTTGCGCTATCTCATATTCCTAGTACGGCGGGCTGTGCTTGCGCTGCTGCTGCGGCTGTTGACGCTCTCAAGTGACGCAAATATACTAACCTAATAGTTAATTACAGTTTTGAACCGTTTGGGATCGAAACGCTTGAGTTATAAAGCCCGAGTGCACGGAGATCTCTCTTCTACTGATCGACAGTGGGGTCTGTCGTTTGAAATAATGTCAAAAGATCTTATGCTCATATGACCTAGTTGGTCATCTTCGCAGCTTCGGCTTGCTGGTCGCCTCTGGCGCCCATCCTCAGCCGCTACGGCTCGCACTATGCTTTGTTACAGCGGTCGGGGATTGCTCTCCCTTCGCGCCTCCGGTTTTTATATATACCATAGGGTTAGCAGCCAAAAGACTACGTGAAGTCGGGGTGCCCCAATTCGGTTTTGGCACAGATTCGACTTATAACCATTTACACAATGTTTTTAGAACTTTTGAATGTACTTCAATTTATATTAGTCATTGTAGTTACCAAAACAAAAATCGAGATCGCAATATCAAGACATACAATACATATTTTAGCTGTATGACAAAAAGAAAAATAAAAAATATCCGTCCACCCGCATAAAAGCAAACTAATAACAAGCAGTATTTATGTGGTGCTTGTTTCTGCTAGCACGAAAATGACGGGCGTTTAAAATCTAATCAGTTTTTGCAAAAATATACAAAACAAAGTAGACGTTTCTGAATTATATTAAGCATAACTTATAGATTTTGAATATTATAGTAACTGAATATTAC
Source organism: Orthosia gracilis (assembly GCA_947562075.1). Classification (NCBI taxonomy): domain Eukaryota; kingdom Metazoa; phylum Arthropoda; class Insecta; order Lepidoptera; family Noctuidae; genus Orthosia; species Orthosia gracilis. The sequence continues at coordinate 29,783,739 of OX387274.1, read as the reverse complement.
ATAATAAAATGAATATTATTTCATATCTGCATTATAAAAAATGTTCATCATACCATATTAAACCAAATTAGGTAAAATTAAATTACATCAGTAGTTCATTTTATCACTTGATCGTTATATTAGAAAAAAAAAGGATATTAAATGAAATTAGGTCATAAAGATCATTAGAATGTTTGTAATTATTTTCATGCACGTGTGTGTAAACACACGTGCGTGACCAGAGAGCTGGCTCGTTTTTTGCGCAAAGAATCATCATTGAAATATAACGTGGCAATCCTGCCAGTCTTTTGGGAACGTTCCCGGATGACAGTATATATGTATGTTTGTGTGTTTAGTATAAGTTCGTGGTTGCATATTAGAAAATCAAAACTTTTCTGAGCAAATTTCAAAAGAACAATAAACGAAATAACAAAATTTAAATGACCAAATATTTTATTTAGAAAAATTTTAGAATCCCAATGTATGTGACATCAAATGAACGACTGATCAAAAGTTGCTAGATGTAATTTTAAAATATCAAATCGTAACTAATCAAATTTTATAATCACAAATGATTTCTTATTAAGAATTATTAATTTAAATGTAGGTATTTTAACAACATAGTCGACGGAAATAGGAGACCCGCTGCGCGGGGCTCCTATTTCCGTCTGCAGGGTCTAAAGTAACCTAACACGAAGAAGATGACGGGAGCTGAGTTCGCTCGCTTTGCTCGCTCACTTCAGCTCCCGTCATCTCCTTTGTACCTAACCTGTCCGTGTCGGGGTGCCCTAAGCTCCCGAGCTCGTTTCGCTCGCTCTTGGACTGATTCATTGACCGTAATTTATTCGTAGATCAAATAAAATATGCTCATGTTGTGCAAAGGCTTTCTGTACCTACTCGTATCAGACAGGCGCTATTCGCTAATATTAATATTATTTTTACCTTTTCAGTTAATCCATTTGATAATTAATAATTTATCCAGTAATCCATTTTGACCTTTAAACGATTTGGTCAATAGTGTAATAAATAATATAAACATTGATATTCCAGACTTTTGTCAGCTGAACTTTTGATCAAATGACCATCGTTATTTTAGACTTTGTTGATTTGTACGTTGTTCTTTTAAAATTTGCTCAGAATAGTTTTGATTTTCTAATATGCAACCAAGTTCGTATAGTTTAGTTTTGTTTAGAGTTTAGGTATGTACATATTTTGTCAATTGGAAATAAAGAATAACTGTTTATTCCCAATATAAACTGAAATCGTTTTGGCACCACCAATGTTACGCTTAGTAACCATATTTATTGTTTCTCCTAAAGTATCAGTTTCAAGTCTAATGGCCGGGGGAATGGCAACATGTGTTGATACCGATATTGTAGTCAGTTGCAAATTATCGTTGGAACAGACGAACTGTGTGTGAAACCTTTTGTAACTTGATGATTAAATGGAGAACTGTTTTGACACCGGCTTAATATCTTTAACGAATGCTTCGTTAAAGATATTAAGCCGGTGTCAAAACAGTACAACAAATAACGATGCATGTAAAGTAACATAACTGAATTTGTATAAAGAAACTATATAATATATCATCATGCCTGCAATTCGCCTGGGGACCAAAAGGTTAGCTATCCAGAGGTGTTTGTACTCGTTGGTACTGTAGTACATAATAAAATAAATATTTAGCTAGTAAAATACCATGTAATAGGGGGCGAACATAGTGTGATCAACCGAGCACTAATCTAAAGAAGAGGCTACTGTGAGATTCCAGATGTAAACAGGGCCGGGTCTAGGTAGGGCGAGCCGGGCAAATGCCCAGAGCGGCATTAATGACGGGCGGCCAAAACTAAACTAACAGCCCATTTCATTTCATCAGAAAACCTTACTTATTCGTAGTGTGGTGCTCAAATTTTCAAGCTCGCTTCGCCGTCGAATGTTTTTGGTTATTTTTTTTAACCCACCGTTAAATAACTTAACATTCATATTATCAATATTGCGAAAATTCTAAGGTGAAATTTTCGCGCTCACTTCGTTTTCACTTCGCTCGAAGTTGTCAATAATGCGGCTTCGTCCGATCCGACGGTTAAAAACCGCATTTTTTGTTCAATAGATTATTGAAACATTTACCTCCATATAAGGCATCATTTTAATTCGTCGTAAAATCGTCTTAATGAAATAAGATTAGAAAAATCAGTCTTCTTCGAAATGTCATTTTAAAGAAAACCGAACGGGGAAAATATATCTGCGGTCAGGCCAAACAGTTGGATACAATATACCCTTTCGATATGGGCACGTCGGGCGCAATAATTCTTAAACCTTGTTTGTACTTTTTTGTAATATTCTTCTCTGTTACTTTGTGATTGTTGCGTTGAGTCTATGTCGAATAAATATTTTCTATTCTATTCTATTCAATATAAAAAGCTAAAATACATAGACTCACGCCTTTTTTCCATGCTCGTAGGCAGAAACTTCAAAAGGCTCCAGACAAGTGGCATACTATAATTGCATGCTTGGTGATAGCGATTGTAAGGATATCAAGAACGTATGGGCATGTCAAACGCTTTCGAAATATAACGTGATCAATCCCTTACATTTTGACATTTCGACAACAACCCTTGCTGAAAAAATTACACTTAATTTTAACCCGCGACGCAAAAACGACGGGGTGTTTTAAGTTTGACGTGTCTGTGTGTGTGAATATATCTGTCTGTGGCATCGTAGCTCCCAAATGGGTGCACCGATTTTGTTTTTATTTGTTTGAAATGTGACTTTGTCGAGAGTGTTCTTAGCTATGATTGATTAAAATAGGTTTACCCGTTCAAAAGTTATTCGCATTTTACTCTTTAAATTTATTTATTTAAACTTCATGTACAATAGTGGTACATAGGCGGACTTAATGCCACAAGGCATTCTCTACCAGTCAACCATTGGGTTAAAAAGGACAACTTTGTGAAATGGGTACAAAAATATTAGTAATACACATATACAAATAAATTAATACATAAATATTAATAATACACATATACAAATAAAGTAAACTAATAAATACCAATACGTTTGATGGTGGATTAAAGCGTGTCTACTACTAGCTAAATTACATGTATCTCGTTTAAAAAGCATGAAATAAAAATTTAATTTAAAATACAGCCGACACAAAAACCTCTTAAAAGCAAAAAAGAAGCCTCGTACCTACTCGCATCGGGGAACCGCTAAGAAATAAAAATAAAATGCTGTAAACGTTGGTGGTTCCGCGACGCGAGTACGAGGCTTATTTTTTGCTTTGTAGAGGTTTTCGTGTCGGGGTTTTTTTATTTTTATTTATTTATTATTGATAGGCTCGCGCTTTACCACTATTCCACTTAATGGTAAGCGATGATGTAGTCGACTTGTCGTTGACTAGAGCCTCATGTCTGGCTTTATTCGGGCACCTGGCAACCCTATCGACACGTGTATTACCCAACGGGCCCACAGCGTATTAATCTTACGAAGAATATTAAAAAGACATCAAAAATAAACGTAATCCGTGCAAAAATAACCATCGTCTGTTACACTTCAGAGAACTGAATTAAAACGCAAGGGAGTACGCTCGACTTAAAATAGAATCACATTTTGAGTGCTTCCATATCTGTTTACACTTTCATCTTTATTTTGGCGTAGGAGTTTACATTTATAAAACGTTTTAAGAAAGCGAAAAATAACTTTCTTTTCGGAAGTCGGTGTCTTTGGTACCATCTTTGACATCGACTTTTGAAAAGAAAGATTTTTGTTATTTTTCGTTTTGTAGTGTTTTGTTTTGGAAGTCGATTTATTTTTTTTTTTTCTTAAAGATTTTTTATTTTTCTCTTTTTAGATTGTGGTACCTTATATTACCATGAAAATTCGCATTAAGAAGGATAACTCAAAAAAATAAATGGGACCACATGAGAAGCACCAGCTTTTAAATAAAAAAATAATTATAAAATCGGTTCACCTAGTAAAAAGTTTTGAGGATATTGTCTGTGTCTGAGGTAACACACATAAAAAACCGGACAAGTGCGGGTCAGACTCGCGCACGAAGGGTTCCGTATCATTATCGTTAAAAACGGATAAAAAAAATCATCTTTTTGCCCCACTTGGGAGCCCCACATAACTATTTATTTTATTCTGTTTTTAGTACTTTTTGTTAAAGCGACAATAAAATTTCAACTTTCTAGATATCACGGTTCATGAGATATAGCCTGGTGACAGACAGACAGGCAGACAGACGGACAGTGAAGTCTTAGTAATAGGGTCCCGGTTTTACCCTTTGGGTACGGATCCTAAAATTTATCCGACTGCCTCAGATGGTGAATAACGTTTTCGAGTGTATGTACTATGTTTGTCTTTAGCATACACTCCCACCAAGGCTCCACGCGCAAAATTCCTTTGTTTCAATTTCCTTTTACCATGAAATAATATATAGCAAAATTACCTACCTACTTACATAAATGTTTCTGCGTTCTAATGCGATTGTCTCTGCGGGAGATTGACAATGGACCAGCACTCCGGTAGGCATGCATTAGACATGCTCTCAGTATCGGCATGGTTGGTTACCTCCCTTATGGGGAGAACAAAGGAGTTTCTTTTGCTTTCTTGTTGCCAGGGACATGAAGGATGATGCTAGAGTGGATTATGAAGACTATAGAAGACTAGTTGTAAATTATCAGAACCATAGTTGCGTAATATAAGGTCCACTTGCGAGAAACACTAACACCAGGTTAAAATCACAATATTGTATGAAAAGCTGCCAATTTAACCTCGTGTTCCCAACTAACTCTACGATTTTTTGGTATCCTTACAAGATTACCCTTATAAGATCACTCTCTTGTCCGTCTGTCTGTCCGTGTGTCACCACCGATTTTCTCAAGGACGGATGGACCTAGCAAGTTGAAATTTATACCAGAAATTGAGGTATATAGTCTCTATTAGGTATATAAAAATCAATGTACTGAGTCAACACGATAAAAAGATATGACAAAACTTAGATTTTCGCGAAAACTTGTAAGTACCAAAATTTACCTTTTTTATTTTTTTGGTATTTTCCCTTTACCACAAGTAAAGGGAAAATACCAAAAAAAATAAAAAGTAAGACCTTGCTTTTAACCAAAATTGACAATTCTAGGTCAACCGGAAGTACCCTATAGGTTCTGGGTCGATAACCTATATGGTAGTTCCTGTTGACCTAGAATCACGAAATTTGGCAAAGAGTAAGGCCTTACAGCACAAGTAAAGGAAAATTTAAAAAAAAAAAAAAAAAAATGATAATTAAAGGGTGTCCCCATACCTACATAGTTGACGCCACCCTGGGTACGGAACCCTTCGTGCGCGAGTCCGACTCGCACTTGGCCGGCTTTACGTGCAAGTAATCACAGTTTCCATCACTAACGAAAGGAGTTCCCAATACATTGCTTCATATTGTTCCACAGCGTAAATTATGTTCCCACAATTTTTCGCTTTGTAGTGTTTTCTTTTGGAAGTCGGTTTAATTTTTCGTATTTTTTTTGGGCGGGTCATCTTTGTATCCGACTGGGTCATTTTTAACGGTTTTGAAACATTACTCTGGTTGACCAGTTTTTCTCTGATTATATTGGCAAACAACATTATATATGAATTATATTAGTAATCCTAAGGAAATAAATAACATACAAATACAAAATATTTTCATTTATTTCTTGTTATAATTAAATAACACAGAGTAGGTACATTATAATAGCACAGCACGGCAATTTAGGTATATGTATGTACCTATTTTATACACAACTATCTAGCTACCCTTCTTGAAAATAGCTGTGATACTATTTTATGGCATTAATGGAAAATAACACCACTCAAACAAATTTTGTGTCTTTGTTCTAGATGTTAAATACTGTTTTCATCCAGATAACACATAAAAAAGAATAATATCTATTTTGTTTATGTTGTAAAGATAGGTACTGATATTTTCATGGAGGCCTTAGACCGGCTGGTGCAATAAAACATAATTAGCTGCAAAAGCCATTCTAACCTGCAGCAGACACGCATTGATGTACATTTTCAGACCTTTTTCTATATTTGGATCAAACCTGAAATAATGAAGGCAGTAGGTATGTTGTAAATGAAATGTAGATAATAATATCAAGTGCCAATAAACTTAATTATGATTCAATGACAAGATTCCTAATTTTTGACTAAGAACCATCACAACAATGATATTAAAAATAAATACATATATACTTATTCGAAATGTTTAAAGGTGGTAAGGTTGAGTCAGCGTTTAGGTTTTTTTTTGGTTTTTTTAAATAACCGGGAGACCCGGGTTTACACCTTTCTAAACCGGTTCTGAAAATACCTTGTAAGAACCGTATATACCTGGTTCTTTCAGAACCGGGTAGAACCGGGTGCATGCCCTAAATGTGACTGTGTGCAAGACGGTTCCACTGCGAAGTAAATGCGAGTCATACAAAATCAACCTGGAAGTATTGTTTTGAATATTAATTGGAAGTAGGTACATTCATCTCATTAAATAGTAAATTGACAAAATTATCTGCAAGTTACACTAGATTTTCAATGTTCGCATTCATATTCGTATCTTTCAACTAAATCCGTTTTTTCCTTTTACTGATGCACCGTGATCTTGAAGCCGGGCTTTTAGCTGCAGTATGGTCTGATTTCCTCAATTCTTAGATAGCTCCATTTATCTTTCACTTTTAGTTTTATATTTTGTATGCTTAAACTGCGGTAGGTAATTTTGCCGCTCGATTTTCTTTGTTTTCGGTGCGCCATCTGAGCTCAGCTTTGCGGATAGCACATAAATAAGAGTACACGGATAGTTCCCTATTCAGATTTCAAATATTATTTGAACGGATCATTTAAAATTGATGCCAATAGATGGCGCGTTTTAAATTTCTGAGGCATTCCACTCGATTGTTTTGTAACACATTTTGATGCAATGAAACTGTAAAAATGTGCAAAAAAAATACTATAATCGTCACTGCATTTAAAGAAAAAAAAATTCACGAACCAACTAAACCCTTTTACTTGCAAGTCGCTGCTAACACCATCTATCGCCGTGGAACGGAACCGAACGCGATCGATGTACAAAATATAATCAGACGAAAAAGGCTAGTTATGGTGAGTCCAGTCTATATAGCATAAGTTATATAACATGTTACCTAATGTGGACTCACCTTTACATCGGTACGGTTTCATTGTATGCGATGAGGCATCTGTATGCTAGTATTATATTATCTGTGTCTATAGACAAGGAATTCCGATAAGGTAGGAACCAAAATCTTCAATTTGTTCATATGAACTTGACGATATAGAACCAAGTCCGTCACTATATCCCCTGAAGAGGTTCTCCAGGAAGAATGAGGGATGAAGGGAAATTCTGTCGATTTTTCAACTAAGAAGCTATTTTGTTCTAAAGGTAACACATCAAGGAAAAACAAATCAACCATTGTAATGATGACGATTACCTACAATTAGAAATGTGATACTTATCCTTACTTGAGAGTATCACAACAACACTGTTGATAAATAAAGAGGTAGGTAAATAAAAAATCACGTAAAAAAAACCAATGTATTCAAAAAACGATTACAATCATAATTTAACGGCGGGGTGGTGGGGGGGGCGCTGGGTCATAGTGCACATGGTAGACCCTGTACGCGAAATACTCCATGAGTGCCAGGCACAGCGGAAAGATGAATTTCTGGCCCGTCTGTGGCGTCACAAAGTACGCCAAGCAAGCGGCACCCGCCGTATACCATCCAAACTCGCGGTTGTTCTCGTGGGAGTAATGGCACAGAGAGATGATGTTCAGGGCAATCGCCAGGTTCCCAAGAGGGATATTGTCTTCCCCAGCCAACGAAATAGCGAAGGGAACCACTCCGGACAGCACATGAAGCAGCGATATAGTCTGGTCGCTCCGCCGCAGATCCGCGTTCAGGCATGGAAGCGCTAGGTACCGGACAGCCTTCAAGCTAATCGTGTAGAAGGCGTTTAAATCGTCACCGAGAAGTCCGCCTGTAGAAAAATGATAATAGAAACGTTAATACCTAAAAAAATCCATGGAAACTTCAGTTAGAACAAAGTTATATCGACACAGTTTTAAAAGCTACTGTAGCATAGGAATTGATCGCGACTGTAATAACCAGCTGACGCTGGCATTGTCTCAGAACTATAACCGTACCTCGGTTATCTATGGCCCTATGGTTTGACGCTATTTAGCCGAGGTTAGTAGGAGCCTGACAGACACCTTCTCTGTCCCAGGGTGACGGACATCCATAAAGACAAGCGAAAAAGTATGTCTAGCCCTTTTTAGCTTGTCTTCATAGATGTTCCACCAAAAATAAAAAAAATAAAATTTATAGTTTTTTTTTTACCACAGAAGAGCTCATTCGCGTCAGGTTTAACGCCTCTCTGTTTTGGCGCCTGGAGCGGTCGCTCCGTTCGCCCTGTGGAAGACCTGACCCTGATGTGTATCACCATACATACTTTGGTAATGAAAGAATCCCAGTACTCCGTGTATGAAAAAATTTGCGTGCATTCCGGGATGTGTGTAGCTGGCCCCACTCAACCGGCTAATCCCCCGTCCGGCCACGCAGCACAAGACGATGTGTGCGATAGAAGTATTGAGATCATCGCTTCCCATAGCATTTATACACTACTTTAAACACAAAATATTGTTAACAAACACAGAAAATAAAATTAAAATTTGCATTCTCCATTACACTAGTTTTAAGCAGAAAAAACAGTCGTTATGTGTCATCGAGCAGAAAAGAAAAAAAAATTTGTCAAATGTCATTCCAATTTCCAATACTATCATGATTTTGTAAGAAGTATGTATCTATGTTCAGTGGGTTAGGTTAGGATCAGTGTTATTATTCTGCGCTAGCGCCTAAATGAAATGTTTTTCTACACTACACCTGTTGAAAATTGCGTAAAGAAAATGACTGAAAATTGTGTCTCCTTGCCAGCATTACTCGATTTTGTGAAAACATGTATTTTTTCAAAACATTTTGGTACATCCTACATCAGCCAGGGTGTCCGGAGTTTAATGATAAGCTGATAGCAGTTGCGTCTTTAGGGTGGGGCAAGTAGGGCACGTGCCCTGGCCGCCTATGGAATGGGTGCGCAAAATCGCAAATAATTAAAATTTAAAAATCAAAATACACTACATTATACCATTTCATACTGTTGTATTTACTTCGTGATTGTATATCAATCAGACCGTGCTCGCCCGGCTGGACCGTATTTTGCCTGGAATGAATGAGAGGTTTAGGTACTCTTTTGCATGAAACTGGCGTCAGATTTGGATGAGGATCAAAGGGGCGCCAAGCTTGCCTTTGCCTGAACCACATATTTACTGAATAGAATTTAAATTAAAAAGCGCTTAAAATACTAAAGCACGTATAACATTGTAAGTTTTCCAGGATATGGTTTCACGAATGTCTTTACTTCCTATCTATCTAGTGCGCTGCTTATTACATTAGCTCAATTAATTTATCGCGTTCCACCTCAGTTAGCCTCAGTCGCAGTCACGCAGTGGCGTATTTATCTTTAGGTCAAGAAAGCCATTTCGGGAGTCAGTGAAGGGTGACGCAATACAGCCCTACAGTCTAGCATATTCTTTTAAGACAAGTACTACTAAGCTCTTGTAGGCTTCATCGCCCCGTCTTCTTGTTTGTCAAAAGAAAATCGTAACTATCCGAGGCAGGGTGCTAAAAATATTCAATCGATTTTTGCATGAGTCGACATAGTAACTCCTATAAATACAAATATAGAAGAAGCCTTAGAATACATTAATTTAGATGAACGTAAAAAAAAGTTTTCCTATCCGAGGCGAGGTGCTAAAATTTTCGAGCTCGCTTCGCGCGCTCTTATCTCATTAGCATTTTGGAAGTCGACTGTAGCAAGACCTTCGAGCGAGACGCTCGAAGGTCTTGCTACAGTCGACTTCCATATCTTAAAATCTTTATTGCTAGACTGCGAGGTAATAAAAAACTATGCGAGGCAAGGTTTTTAAATGTTCAAGCTCGCTTCGTGCGCTTTTGCATTATAGATTATCCTAATTCTTTACATTGACTGTCTTGAAGCTTTTCTGCAAAAATCGGTAGAGTAATCAATCTGAGGTGACAATACATATTTTCGAACTCAGTTCGCTCGCTCTCACAAACAACAATTATTTTTTTACCTCATTACCATAACAAAAAGTTTTAATATAGATATGTTTGTAGCCTTACTGGCAATATAAATATTTTATGTTTTTTATCTAATATTTATTAAGATTTATGATTTTTTTATTTAGTCTGGTTTTTAAATTTCCTAAAACTTAGACCTAAAATAATTTACGAAGGAGCGCAATTATGAAGCGTGCCCTAGGCGCCTTTTTCTATAAGTGCGCCCCTGGCTGATAGTTACCTTATTTGTTAAAATCCATCAAGCTGTTCAGGCTACAAGCCGTGTTGCAGAAATACATATGTATTCTATTATCCACTCGCAAAACCGCAAAAATAATACCTCTACAGAGGTGGGTAATTAGTATTTAGTTTGGAAACTAGATGGCGCTGGACAGGTATCGTTTCAATGCACCTTATCTGAATATTTTATACACATTAATAATATTATTCATTTAAACATAGTTAATTAATAATTACTGATTAAAATTGATCTATTTCTTATTGATTGTATTCACATTAAGCATCGCTATTTTTTTTAATCTATGGCTATTGGCTGAATAGCTATGTACCTGTGCTTGAAAATATCGCCAAAGGGAAGTTGAAAATTAAAAAGAAAGCTCAAGCTGCCATTTTGCTGCATTTGAGTTCAATAGCGTTCGTTTTTATGATAATACTCGCAATAGTTTCGTAAATCTAGTGAAACTCTTTATTAATTCGTGAAATTTGAAATCAAAGCAGCGCAAACAATACAAAAATGGCAGCGAGCGACTCTGGGACGGATGAGTCACTGTATCCTATTGCGGTGCTCATAGACGAGTTGAAAAACGAGGATGTTCAACTTCGTTTGAATTCCATCAAAAAACTATCGACCATCGCGTTGGCCCTGGGCGTGGAGAGAACCAGGTCGGAGCTGATCCCTTTCCTGACAGAGACCATTTACGATGAAGATGAAGTTTTACTCGCCCTTGCCGAACAACTGGGTAAGTAACATCGCTACAAATGTCGCTAGAAAATAATCTATATCTCGACATTGTATATTTTGATAACCTAATTAATTGTTGTTTTTTATTCTGTTTCACTAAACAAAGCTTTCCCATCATAATGTCTATGCTTTTGGTTATAAAAGTAACACAAAATAATAGTTTTGGGCCTTGATTGAAAGATAAACATGTTTTTCGCGCAGAAAATCATAGTAAGCACTAATCATATTGATCTGTTACTGAAAATAAGTATCAATATAGTATTTAAATAGTTTTAACTACCAGTGAAAACCAACTGTCTGACTAGCAAACCAGTTTTGCTATTTTTAATTTCATTAGATTTGTGATGAAGAATCATTGAAGACTGAAATAGGCTAATAAGGACCAGTGTTTTTTTTGCCTAGTTAAATCAGAATGGTTAAATTCAGCTAACAATTGATGAAAAGACACATTTTACTAAATTTGAAACTTTTGGTTTGAATAGAAAAGTAAAATAGTCACAATGGATCTTTGTGTCTCTGAAGTTGGCTCTGCCAACTATTGCGCAAGAAATGGTTTGTCATTGAGTATACTGCATAGAGTAAGCGAGATAGGATGACGTGACAAACGTTAGCGAGTGAACGAGACAGTTATACAATGCTATCTTCACTTCCAACATTGACACAAAAATAGCTACTGCTAGTGGCTTCACCCTCATGTAAAGTGTTTTATCATCCCAAGGCAACATTATATCGGGATGAAAGGGGTAGCCTATGTGCTGTTCCAGATTTCAATCTATCCCTGAGCCAAATTCCAGATCTGTTCAGCCATCCAGTTATTGAGTAACAAACATACATCCACACTCAAATCCATCCAGACTTTCACATTTATAATATTAGTAAGATAAGATTAATAGTATTATTTACACAATCCAAACTGCTCAATATATGAATTAAAGTCACTTGATCCATTCTTATACTTATCAAAACATTGGTTACAGGAAATTTCATCAACCTCGTTGGTGGTGGTGAATTTGCGCACTGCCTCCTCCCACCGCTGGAATCTCTAGCCACCGTAGAAGAGACAGTGGTTCGCGACAAGGCTGTGGCATCACTACGTGCCGTAGCCGCTCACCACACTCCTCAGGCTTTGGAACAGCATTTTGTACCGCTAGTCCAACGCCTTGCTGGCGGTGACTGGTTCACTTCCCGTGCTTCTGCTTGCGGATTGTTCAGGTAATTTTTTGAAATATTAAAGACTGCTGGTTTAGGGCTTGTTTTCCAATCCCTCAAGACATTTGCTTATAGTAGAAACTGCTTGCAGATAAAAATAGGCGAAAAGAAAGTTGAAGGCAACTGGATAGTCTGTAAACATTTATGTTGTCATGAAGTCCTTGTTATCCTGAGCAAAATATTTAACACTGTCAATGCCACTCCGGTCACCGGTGACCTCAAACAATACATTTTCTATTGTGTCTCATGAGTGGCGAATGGTGTTAATAACTGCATTGATCTAGTGAGATATAATAATCTAACTTGCCTTTATTGTTGCACTGCGGGCCCAAGGACTTTTCCACACAATTCTGTCTTCAAAATAAATATTTTTTTATTGTAACACTGCAGACCTTGTTTTATATAAGTATGTGAAATTTATATTATCAGTTTATCACTAACAAATGCCAACTACTGCTACAAAGGAAACGTTGAAGAATATCCTTGTAAATTTATTTCCAATGCAAATGTTACATATTTATATAATTCTATTATATTTTACTTATTCAGGCCAGAGGCTCTAGACAAGTAGATTGGTAAAATGTATGGGAATACAAGGCGTTATTGGATTGTGATCAATCCCTTAAATTTTGGCATTTCAATCAAAATCATTGCTAATATAATGTACTAGTTGTGCCCGCGGCTTCGCTCCCGGCAACAGCCTACCCTACCCTACCTACATAGGTACCTACCAATTTTTTTTTCCTATTTTTTCTTTCATAAGAACCTTACTACAATACTAACAATAACAACAAAAAGAATTAACGAAATAGGTCCAACCGTTAACGCGTGATGCTGTGACCAAGGGTAAAACGTGTTAATTTTTATCCGACTACCGAAAGAGGGTAATGTGTTAAGCAGTCTTATGTATGTATGTTTGTTCCTATGTGGCGTTCTAGAGACCAAACCGCTTTTGATGATTATATCGTCAATCGATTCGTTTTAACCCTGCGAGTGTCATCGGCTATATTAAAATAAGAAAATAGAAAAATGGCGGATTTTGGGCGCCATATTGCGGGGGCCCAAATTTTTTTTCTTCCAAACCCATCGTGTGGGGTATCAAAATAAAGTGTTTTAAGAGGTGATTACAAAAATATATAACACTTATATGTTTAGATGTACTTAATTCTAAAAAAAAAAATATCAGAAAGTTGTAAATAAAAAAAATATTTAAAAATAACAAAAAACCCGACTGCTTAGAAAGCGAACTAAAAAGACGTAAACAAGAAGAAAATCATGCTGTGCAGTCGGAGGATACATCTGTCTTTGGTCAACCAGCTCGCGCTAATGTACAGCATGATTTTCTTCTTGTTATATATATAGATATAATGTCTATCCTCAGTACTACATTGTTGTTTGTACTATGATGGCCATAGTTTGATGACTAACAATGATAGACCTTTAGTTTACTCATAATCAACCTAACAACGTATATATTTTTATCACTGATAGCTCACAACACTAATTATGAAGCTGTGATTTGTTTTTGATTGGCAATAAAATAGTTTATGATTAGAGGTCAAAGTCGCTTGATCATAAACAGAAATTGCAGTTTATTATTTCTCCAGTATGTTCTACTTATCTCTTTATTTATATCTGCGGGGCGAGCACAGCTTACTGTGACAGTCTTGAGTCACACATTTTTATCACGATAAAATGCGTGCCTCAAGCCTATCACAGAGGCCGTGCTCGCCCGGCTTTTATCTGTCTTTGTGTGTTTAGAACAGCCCAGTTTGAATAACACTGCTGATACATTACTGTGACATTGGTCCAGTGTGAAAAAGATAGCTATGTAGGATGATAGGCACTATTCCAACAAAATCATGATTTCTTTGACATGCTATAGTTTTGGCCCCAGACCAATATTAAATCAATTTAAAATTACATCCACATTCCAAGTCAGTTTGAATGACTTCTAGTCGGCTCAGCTGTTATGGCAACGAAAAAACCTTATATATGTATATCTATACTAATATTATAAAGCTGAAGAGTTTGTTTGTTTGTTTGAACGCGCAAAAAGTCCGCGACAGGATATTTCTATCTTTAAGATTGAATCATTATAACCTTTTTTTATGGTAATCAATTTTTTTCATTTGCGAAGGAGTTTTATCAAATAGGGTAGGTAATGGTAGGTAGATAGATAGCCAGTTGACGGGAGCGAAGCCGCGGGGGTCAGCTAGTAAGCTATATTTGTCAATGATCCGAAGTGGAGTCGAGTTGTCTCATCATTGGACAGCTGACAAGTAAACATTAGATGTGATTGTGCTCTTAATTAATAATTAATAAAAATAGTAAACTCAGTATTCCATCAGGATACTATACATCAAAGTGAAGCTAGGCTCATAAACAAACAGTGAAAGTGATATGATTGATTAAAAACAGTGGGTTACTTTAAAAACATTGTTTCTCAATTATGTAAACATTGACTAAAACTTTCAATTACCTCAGTGTTCTACTTTATACGTGTAAACATCCAAACTTTAGGCTACAAAACAATCATAATTACTAACAATTTATAGACAGTGGTGATAAAACAGTGATATAAACAAAAATTGTTACCGGCAAAAAATCGTTTTTTATTCAAATATTGCACCTACCGACTTGAAGTTATGTCAACGCCACCGCCATCTAGCTAAAAACTCATAGACTAACGACTAATTTGTTTCCACAGTGTTACTGGCCTAATAAATAACAAAGTGGCAATTAATATTGTAATCTGCGACATCTATTACGAAAAAAAGAAATTACGTACCTAAAACGTCATTAGACAGCAAAATTGGAAATTGCTATTGACTGTACAAGTGGCTTAGCGGTGTAGGAACCGACATACCTGTCTTCGAACCGCGTGACTGCACGTTCGAATCTGGCGGTTGCCGAGACTTTTTGTGATAATATAAATTTGTAAAATCATCATGAACTTCCTAGAAAATATAACATTCCGTCGCACACGCACTATATCGGAACCCAATAATGACACAAGTGAAATTATTTCTCAAACATTGGATGAGACTACTAATAGTATGCCGGAAATCTCAGAAGACGAGGAGGATAAGCAGATGAACATCCTTAAAACTGAGATTGAGAACCTTAGAGCGCAATTAAAAAGTGCACATCATGAAATAGAATTACTATCTGTGGAAATTACCTCCCTGAAGCAAACTAACGCTGATTTATTAAAGAAAAATGAGATGTATAAAAAACTCACCAGTAGTCCTCTAAAGAAGAAAATACAAACACCGAAGAGAAATAAAATTAGTTCTACAAACAACAAGACCAGTAAACCACAGACTTTAAAAAATCCTGATTGCGGCACACCCACTGCTAAAGACCCTACTGAAAACTCGCCAAAAACATCACTAAACAGAAAAAAATATACAAATAACTCATCATTGCCGGTTGTAAAGAATAATATATGTATTTTAAGTAGTGAAACATCTAATAGATTATACACAATCAGTCAAAGAACAAATTTAAGTAATTTTAATACATGCCACTATCGCATGCCAAATTGTGGATTAAAGCAACTATTAGATAATCTTGATAAGAAAGTACAAAACTTCACTGGCTCCGACTACTGTGTTATTTATGTTGGTGAAGAGGATTTTAGGAAGACGCATAATTATATAGAATTAGTTACTTTCATTCGCGAAAAATTACAAACCTTAACCCACACGAACTTTATAGTATGTCTGCCAACTTTTAAATATATGGTTAATAAAAATGTTATGTTCAATAGTAGAATTGACACCTTTAATAATTTAATATACATGGATGTTGAGACATATAAATATGCGTATGTTCTGGATTCCAACTTAAATCTTCCGTACACCTACGAAACTTATAACCAAAGGTATGGAAGCTTAAATAATAAAGGCTTGAGTATTGTTTTAAATGATTTACAAAAACTTATCCTAGATTTAAACAAAATAAATGTAGATGATGCATGTAAAAATCTAACACAATCTAATAATACATTGAATCTTATGGTAAATGATAAATGTAATAACATTTTTTTTCGTCTATGATAGAATACATATACTTCATCAAAATATTAATGGTTTAATAAACAAAGCAGATGAATTTACCGTAAGTTTATATAATATTAACAATAGCAATAACATAATTGATGTTGTGTGTGTTACCGAGCATAATATGGAAACAGACGATACCAAGTTTCTCCAAATTCCCAATTATACCATGGCGGCAAATTTCTCAAGAACAAATAGAAAGGGTGGTTCATGTATCCTTGTACGGAAAAATCATAAATTTAAGGTTCTAAACGAAGCGAAGCTTGTAAGCGTATCCAACCTCATAGAGTGTTCTGCTATTGAATTGTTAGAGCATAAGTTGATTGTCATATGTATATATAGGCCTCCTAAGACTAAAAGGGATTGTGTAGAAATATTTTTTGCCCGTTTAACGGCTATGCTCGTAAAACTATGTACCAAAGGTAAGAAACTTGTTATTTGTGGTGATTATAACATCGATAGACTAAAAGACACTCCGGTGTCGAGGGAGTTTGAAGACTTATTACGGAGCTTTAACTTAAAACTTGCAATAAACGAACCAACCCGTTTGCAAAGCAAAACGTGCATTGATAACATAGCTCATAATATAAGAGGGTGTCAACAAAGTGTCTTAGATCTAGCACTATCTGATCATACAGCACAAATACTATCATGTCCTGTTGGGAAAACATACTCAATAACCCACTGGTACAAATTTAGAAGAGACTATAGCAATGAAAATGTTGAAAAATTTATTAAATGTATAAAAGCCTTGACTTTTAATGATTGCTATAGGAAAAGTGACCCAAATGCTGCTTTCGAAGAATTCCATAAACTATTTAAACTTTTTTATGACCTCTGCTTTCCAAACATAAAAATTAAGGTTCCGATCATACGAAATACTAAATGGCTCAGTAAAGGATTAAAAATATGTTCCCTCCGTAAACGAATGCTACTTAAAAAATATCGACTATCAGGTAATAACCGAGATAGGAGTGATTTTAAGAAATACGCAAAAAAGTTTAAAAGAATCATAAAACTCACCCAAAGGTCGCAAAACAACTATCATATCCAAACAGCCACAAATAAATCTAAAGCAGTGTGGCAAGTAATCAATCAATACAAAAACAATAACCCCCCTGAAAAAATTAATAGATTAAAATATAATAACCAACTTATAACTGCTCCTTATACTATAGCACAAACATTCAACAACTTTTTTATTGATGACATTTCAAAACTAACTAATAAAACAACAAACTACGCTAATTTTCTAACTTATAATAAACCAAACTCCTGTTTCTTAATACCAGTGACCCCTTACGATGTTGTCAAAATAATTATGACGTTAAAAAACACTAACAGTACAGGATGTGATGGAATTTCAACAAAAATAATAAAACGTGTAGTGTACGAAATTGCTCCAATTATCACCTACATAATAAATCAGTGTCTTGAAGAAGGAATTTTCCCGACATATTTGAAAACTACTGTAGTTACACCAATATTCAAAAAAGGAAATACGGAAGATGTACGATGTTATAGACCTATCGCTCTCATTCCAATAATGGCTAAAATATTTGAAAGAGTACTATATAATAATCTTAATGAATATTTCGAAAAAAATGAAATAATAATTGATAATCAAGTTGGATTCCGAAAAGGGAAGTCGGTCAATACAGCAATGCATCAGTTTTTACAAAAAATTATTACGGAACTAGATAAAAAAAATCAGATCACAGCCCTATACATGGATATGACAAAAGCTTTTGATTGTGTTGACCATGGACTACTACTACATAAACTAGAAATATATGGCGTACGAGGTAAAGCACTTGATATAATTAAATCCTATGTCAGTAATAGAATACAGTTCACTGAAATAACACAATTATGTCCATTTACAAAAACAGAAATTAAATATACCTCAAGCCCAAGATCAATAAAATATGGTGTACCTCAAGGGTCGATACTAGGACCACTACTATTTCTCATTTATATAAATGATTTACCTAACGCTATTCAGCACCCTATGATTTTATTTGCAGATGACAGTACGGTTCTTTTCACAAATAACAAAAATAAAAATCATGAACAAGAAATAAATGATGCCCTATCTAAATTCATAAATTGGCTAACAATAAATAATCTAAAAATAAATCTTACAAAAACCCATTACATGAATTTCAAAAATAAAAACGCAAAAGCAATTCCATTATCTATTCAGTATAATAATGCAAATGTATCTGAGGTTACGAGTATAAAATTTCTAGGTTTCAATATAGATTCTAATATGTCATGGAAAACACATGTAAGTAGTGTATGTAGCAAATTGAATCAATTTTCTTATGTCCTCTACATGCTCAAAAAAGTATCTAACCAAACCACACTACTTAATGCTTATCATGCCTATGTGGGGTCCGCTCTATCTTATGGGATACTATATTGGGGATATTCAACTGATAAAGACATTGCGTTCAAGGCACAAAAAAAGTGTATTAGATCAATATGTGGGATACACCAAACAGATTCATGTAAACCTCATTTCATAAACCTCGAGATATTAACCCTCCCTGCTCTATATATCTATGTGGCCTCAATTCTAGTTAAATCAAACATCACATTGACAAGCAGTAGGCTTAAAAAAATATTACGCAATGAAACGTCCCACACTACAGTCTATAGCAATAGCATTTTTTGTATGAGCATAAAAATATATAATAAGTTACCCACACACATTAAGAACCTAAATTCAATTTGTATTTTTAAAAGGAAGCTAAAAGACTTCCTGATTAAAAAGGCATATTACACTGTTAAAGAATTTCTTGAAGAAAAATAATTATTTAATATACTAAAATGACTGTGATACTTAATATTGTGATATAAATTATTATAAGAATTGTATGATATAAAATAAAATGTATGAATAATTATAATTAATATAATTTAATGTTAACAAAATGTATATGTAACTTTAATATTAAGTATAAACCATTTAAATTGCAATGCCTTAACAGGCAACTAAGTTCTAAGAACTTACCTTATGTTAACATCTTCAAAATTCTGTACACTTAGTTCGCAATAAAGAATTTGAATTTGAATTTGTAGTACACAACTTGAAATATAAGGGTTAAACATTGAACAAGTACATATTTTCAACCACTCTTACACTATGGATACAGGAAATAATTACCAAGTTACAGTTTAATGTATTTCTTTCTTCAGGTCATCTCAAACATGACATATAGGTTTCTTTTTTTATATTCTTCTTATCAATGTTTACACACCTCCAGTGTGGTATTATCTTAAAGAGTAATAAACATTGCTGAGATAGTAATCTGGAAAGTCTTTGATACTGCAGTCACATTTTGTACTGCTGATGAAAACATTGTACTATGGCATTCCTACGAGGATGGTACTACTTTTTTCTTTACTATTTAATTCTACAACTTACTTAGTACAAAAACTTGAAGTGTTATATAAAAACCGGCTAAGTGCGAGTCGGACTCGCGCACAAAGGGTTCCGTACCATTATAGAAAAAACGGCAAAAAAATCACATTTGTTGTATGGGAGCCCCACTTAAATATTTATTTTATTCTGTTGTTATAGCGGCAACAGAAATACATCATCTGTGAAAATTTCAACTGTCTAGCTATCACGGTTCATGAGATACAGCCTGGTGACAGACGGATTTTGAAGTCTTTGTAATAGGGTCCCGTTTTTACCCTTTGGGTACGGAACCCTAAAAATTAATTAGGTAGGCACAGTACTAATCCATATGTGTTTTGGTGAAAACTTGGTTTGCTGTAAAACAAGACAAATTAAGTTTTGGTTGTAGTGTAGCCTTAGGGGCACTATGGCGCGAGGAAATAAAATTCGGAAACGTTGCGTCGTAGGGCTATGCTTCTCAGAACCTCAATGATTTTTATGATCAAGGACAACCCTGTACTGCAATAAATATGGGAAAAATCCAAAAAAAAAAAAATCATGAATATGTCCAAGTTTTTCTTATATCAATTTTTTTTGTTTTCTTTGCTGCTGATAGTGCCCCTAAGCGTATACACCAACTCCTAAAACTCCACCCCTAAGACGACCCACTGATCATTTTTTTTATTAACAAGCACAGTGGGCAGATATAAATTTATTCCTAGTTGTAGGTTGTATGCATAAACCACTGTGTACACTCATTATTTTATGTTTTGCATCAAACACAAAAGAACAATGCATCTAATCCTGTGTAGAAGCAGAGTACCAGAGTAGTGAGTAAGACAAAACCCACTAATAGATCAAATTAATCATGACACCACTAAACAATAGATCAACTGCACTATGCATTATGAAACAATTCTGTGTGATTCTTTTTCCTAACTCGACTTCTATTACTATTGTAAAATATAGAGACTGGTTATTGTTTTTTGCTAGACAAAAACAATAGATCTATGATAGATACCTATTTACACGTTATACCTGATTGAAACTTCTTTTTCACCACTGTTTGTATTTGTTTGCCGGCATCTGTGTTCCCCGATAGCTACAATCTAGGATCTCTAAGTCAAGAGTGAATAGATTACTTCCAGGCAAGCCTGCTTCATTATCAACCACATCATCGCTTACCATCAGGTGAGATAGTGGTCAAGCGCATACCCATAACAAAAAAAATGAAAAATTATCAAATTGAAAAGATACCTGTAAGTTAAAGATTCCTCTCTACCAGTAATATTTTGCTGATCCAGGCTAGTTCCAAAACTATCTCATTAAGTTAAGTTACCACTAAAGCATATATTGTGGGATTGATATATATTTGCCTGAAATTTAAACCAATCTCGATAATCCTTATTTCATTAATGAAACTTTAATTTAAATGTGTGGCAATACTATGAGTTTACCCTACTACTTGCACTAGAATAGAATAGAATGCATTTATTTGTCAGAATATTGTACAAAGCTGTTATGTGAATTATGTATACGATCAAAATATTATGCCGTTTCCGGCGTACAAATATGGTTTGTAAAATTACAACATAATTACTACATAGCTCTTGTGGAAAACCAGTCTTAATTATGCTATTGCTTAACAAATATATATACCAAGCACACAAAAACCTTTCATTCACGTATCTTCTTAATCTAGTAACATATTTTTAACCAACCTCAAATGTTCTTTTACCCCTCGTAAAATGAGGGATAAGTTTGACGTGGGTATCTGTGGAGAGCTCCAACTGGTTGAACTGACTTAGTTTTTGTTGATATACTAATTTTATGCAAATCTCAACCAATGTCCTCAATCTTCCAGCGTATGCTACCCGCGCGTCTCAGCCCCGGTGAAGGCGGAGCTCCGCCAGCACTTCCGCTCACTCTGCCAGGATGACACACCGATGGTGCGCCGTGCGGCCGCCTACAAGCTGGGCGAGTTCGCCCGAGTCGTGGAGGTGGAGTACGTGAAGAGTGACCTTATTCCTATGTTCGTTACACTGGCTCAGGTATGTTGAATGGAGTATTGTTTATTTATAGATGTAAAGAAGTGTTTTAATCTTGCCCAAAATTAGCAGCAGAGGACTCATGGGGCCTCACCATAACATGTCAAAACTATCATGGTGTTACTATGAAAACTCCACAAATTACAGCAGCCTTACTAATGTAATCAGGACCCCGTGCAAGGAAATAAAGCAGGCTTATTTTGTTAGGTTCTTTTCTTGATTCGTGATTTTTGCATAACCAATTACAGCAGAGACAATATGACAGATTTCCTGGTCTAAATGAGCCATTATCAAAAAAACCAATACTTAGGGCACAGATCTATAAATTTTACTAAACATATTCCCATCTTTTGTAGTTTGATAGTAACGGGAATAATGATTAGCCTTAATACAAGTCCTTAATGTTAAAAGATCTTGACACTCGCTTTTACATTAGTACAACTGGTTATCTCATATTTACATTCCAGGATGAGCAAGACTCGGTGCGTCTGCTGGCTGCAGAAGCCTGCGCAGCTGTAGCGGCTCTGCTACCCCCTGAAGACATGGAACAGCTGGTGATGCCGACAGTGCGAGCCCGCGCGGGAGATACCTCGTGGAGAGTGCGCTACATGGTGGCTGACAAGTAAGTAGCACCAGCCTGTTACTTACCCCAGGATGAGCAAAACTCAGTGCGTCTGCTGGCCGCAGAAGCGTGTGCGGCCGTAGCGGCTCTCCTACTCCTCGAGGACATGGAACAGCCGGTGATGCCGACCGTGCGAGCCCGCGCGTGGGACACCTCGTGGAAAGTTCACTACACTCTAATAGGCAGAAACTGCCCAAAGACAACTTATTGCCGACATGTCCCTCGGCAAACTTCGTGTTTCGTCAGTCGTCGGATTTCAATCAGTTGCCTTTTGCACTTGGTGTACACCAGATGCTCTCAATCAACTTTGAAGTATATAGAGTTGTTAATACTCTTTAACTTAATGTAATGTATTTTTATTCCCCGATGGAAAAAGAGGGGTGAGAGAGCAGTGGTGGCCCAGTGGTAACGGCCGCGACTTACAAGTTGTAGGTCGCGGGTTCGAACCCAGGCAGGCGCTTAACTTTGTGTAAATTATTACAGCACCACTGCTCTGAAAAACGGTGAAGGAAAACATCGTGAGGAAACCGGCTTAGAACCAAAATATCGAAGACATGTGACATCCTCCAACATGCACTCTCACAGAGAGGAGGCCTGCACGTACTACGGACCAAATGCGAGCCTAAGTGCGGAAAAGGGGTCCATCTATCCTATCCTATCCTAAGAGGGGCGTTGTAAGTTTGACGGGTGCATCTGTGTATCTGTCTGCGGCATCATAGCTTCTAAACGGATGAACCGATTTTGATTTCTTTTGTTTGAAAGGTGGTTATAGGGAGTGTTCTTAGCTATGTTTGATGAAAATCGAATCAGTTCTTCAAAAGTTGTGGGCGTTTTACTGTTAGAATCAGGATATTTTCGCAAGATATCGAATCATAATTACGTATTCGATAGTTTGTTGATGATCGAAGCGTGTCTAATACTAGATAAATTATGTAGTCTAAAAAGTATGAAATAAAAAGAAATGTGAACTGTTTAGTTGTAAAAATGGGAAGAAATCTGCTAAACGAAAATAGTTTTACAGCTCTATATAGTTCACACGGAAATCAAAACAAAACAACAATAAAGTACTTAGTTCTAAATTCAAATTATTATACACGATATGTCTAATAATTGATAGACATGGAAATTAGCTAGGCCAACCGGTAGTATACTATAGGTTTTGGGTCGGCAACCTATATGGTAGTTCCCGTTGACCTAGAATCACGAAATTTGGCAAAAAGTAAGGTCTTACAGGATAAATAAAGGAAAATTTCCTAAAATAAAGAAAGCCTTTACACCACACAAACACACTTAAAGCTTAGCCACCAATAAAATTGATACCAATTTTATTATGGCGGTATAATGGGTAGGTACGGAACCCTCGGCGCACAATTTCGACGCGCACTTGACCGGTTTTTGTTTTATTTGAAAACTCGTGCTTCTCATGTGGCCCCATTTATATTTGATCAAGATCTGACGAGTAGTTTTTGAGTTATCTTTTATAATGCGTAGTTTCATGGTAATAAATAAGGCATCAAAACTATAAAAAGAAAATTAAAAATAAAAATAAACCGCTTCCAAAACAAAACTCTAAAAAAAGGAAAAATAACTTTCTTTTCGGAAGTCAGTGTAAAAAAAAAAAACAAAAAAAAATGTTACCAAAGACACCAACTACCTAAAAGAAAGTTATTTTTCGCTTTGTAGTGATGTGTAGTGGAAGTCTGTTTAATTTTTTAAATATTCTGGCGGACGCAGGCGCAATTTTTAGATGTCCAAGCTTTGATCCCTGTTTTGGGAATCTTTATTTTGTTTTGCTTATAGCAGTTTTCTCAGCTACCAGTTTGTGATTAGTACCGCATATGTTCGCTTTAAAATAGAATAGAGAAATGTTTAGCATCTCTAATATTTCAACAAAGAATACAGGCTTAATAATTTTTTATGATTTTCCATCATCACCAACTTCATCATCATATCAGCCGAAAGACGTCCACTGCTGGACATAGGCCTCCCCCAAGCGTCGCCATTGATCGGTCCCGTGCGTCTCGCATCCAGCGGATTCCCGCAACCTTCACCAGGTCATCGGTCCACCTGGTGGGAGGCCTTCCAATGCAACGTCTTCCGGTCGCCACACCAGAACCTTTCTGCCCCATTGGTCATCCGTTTAGCGACGAATGTGCTCTGCCCACTGCCACTAAGTTTGTCAATTCTACGGGCTATGTCGGCAACCCTGGTTCTCTTGCGGATCTCTGCATTTCTGATTCGATCACGCAAGGACACTCCGAACATGGCCCTCTCCATTGCCTTTTGGGTGACTGTAAGCTTTCTGATGAGGCCCATTATGAGCGACCACATCTCAGAGCCATATGTCATCACTGCCAACACATGATGTTCCATAATACGCCTGACTGATGCATCACTTTAATTGCACATGAATAACCCACGTATTGTGTATTCCAGGTTTGTGGAACTCCAGCAAGCCGTCGGCCCCGAGCTGGCCCGCTCGGACCTGGCGCAGATCTTCCAGGCGCTGCTCAAGGACACCGAGGCGGAAGTTCGCGCCGCCGCCGCCGGGAAGGTCAATATCATACGTTTGTAATTAACTCCGGTTTCTGAATTGAGTATTTATAGTTCTTTAATGCTATCTGATCAACCACCATATAGAGCGAACAGGACGTGGACGCGACTCGATTGGTCAGTCGATCCTTGTGTCAACTGACTAACCAGTCGCACGCTCGGAACGGTGCTGAACGTCCCCGCGTCTCGCTTGTTAACTAAAGAGACCTACCTAGAGAACACAAACCCTCGGATCACCCAGATCTTACACAGGTGTTCTACAGATGTGGGTTGGTTGTAATAATCACCAAACGGCCGCCATGGCCCACGCACAATGGTCCATCTGAAGGACTAAGTGCGGAATCCAAACCCCCTAACATAAAACATAGAGACCTACCTCAAAGACAACTTGTGCTCACCTAACGACTCTTGCCAGTTTACGTGCCGACAATTTATAAGGGAAATACTAATGCGATATTGCCCTTTTACTTCCTTAAAATTTAATAAAATCACCTATTAAAAACATTATCAAAAGTTACCCAGACAAAAGTACATGATGAATATCTATTATTCTCGGCATTCTCGAACAAAAAATCTTCTTTTAAATACGTAGGAATTTAATCTCAGCTAAAACAATGTATGGTCTTCTGCCTTTGTCCTTTTCGTCGGCGCCATCTTGACATTTGGCTTCACCATCCCAGCCGCTCAAGGTCAAACACTGAGCCATCCAAAAATCGACCTTACTTAGTGTCACTTTTCCTAGCGCCTTCAGAACCCCGGCCGGTTAAGGGGAAAACATTGACCCTTCCAAAAATTTTCCTTGGCATGTGTTGCTTCACAACAATACCACCTGACCGTCTCGAATTCGGGTTGTGGTCGCATTAGTTGGCGTTCAGCAGCCTTATTGCGTAAGTGAATTCGGCAAGGCTAAGCGCAAAGAGTATGAACAATCGACTAATCACATAGACTGAAATCCACATCGCGAACTTGCCGAATTCACTTATGTACGCAATAAGGCTGCTGCCTTTTCTTCTCTGCCAGAACGTGTTGAACTCGATTATTGTGAAAGCCACAGCAAGAAATCGCGTTGTGGCCTGCTTCAATTCACCAGAACGCGTTGTAGCCGGCTTTCAAGGTGCCAAAACATAAAATTCGCGTTGTGCCTGCTTACTAAAGGCCTTTTTCGCTTAAGGTTACACTAGTCGATCATTCTTCCATACAAACGTAGTCTGGCGATTACTCCACTGTTTGTCTCCACAAAAATCGGCGCGTTATTAATAGCCATTTAGTCACTTACCATAACTTATGGACTAAACATTATCTAAATGATATCTGTATTGCCTTGCAGGTCAAGGACTTCTGTATGAATTTGGACAAGGCACACCAAGAGCACATCATCATGACAATGATCCTTCCTCAAATCAAGGACCTAGTCTGCGACGCCAACCAGCACGTCAAGTCGGCCCTGGCTTCTGTCATCATGGGACTGAGCCCCATCGTCGGCCGCCAGAACACCATCGAACACCTCCTGCCTCTGTTCCTCACCCAACTCAAAGACGAGTGCCCTGAAGTAAGGCTGAACATCATTTCCAACCTGGAATGCGTCAACGAAGTGATTGGAATCCAGCAGTTAGTGCAGTCCCTACTGCCCGCTATCGTCGAGTTGGCTGAAGACACTAAGTGGCGCGTCCGCCTCGCGATCATCGAACACATGCCCCTCCTCGCTGGACAACTCGGCCAAGAGTTCTTCGACGAGAAACTCACCGGTCTTTGCATGTCGTGGCTCATCGACCACGTTTATGCCATACGGGAGGCTGCCACACTCAACCTTAAAAAGTTAGTCGAGCAATACGGATCTCAGTGGGCAGAAACCAACGTCATCCCTAAAGTACTTGCCATGTCCCGCGAACAGAACTATCTCCATAGAATGACTTACTTGTTCTGCATCAATGTCCTCTCTGAAGTGTGTGGCAAGGATATCACTACCAGAGTACTCCTGCCAACAGTCCTGTCTATGGCAGATGACAATGTTGCCAACGTAAGGTTCAACGTCGCTAAGACTTTGCAGAAAATGGCTCCCTTCTTAGACCCCGCGGTCATCCAACCGCAAGTGAAGCCTGTACTTGAGAAACTTAACGTAGATCCCGATGTAGATGTGAAATACTTCGCCTCGGAAGCCATCGTCGGAATCGCTGGGTAATTTAGTTACAAGAACGCAAAAAATTGCATTTGTGTTAGCAAAATTTCAGTTAAGGGTATTATATATCAGCGAACATGATTCGGAAGCTAGAAAATGCAGTTTTTATAACAATATATTCTTATAAATGTTAGTAATGAATACACAGTACGATCCATGTGCATAGGGTATAAGCTGGAGTATTTTATAAACTAGTATTTATTGCTCGATGCCCGGCGGAATTCGAGTCTCGTGAGGGAAATTTTCGTATCTATTTGTAGAAAATTAATTTCTTCATTCCAATTAACACCTGAAACGTATATACAAATTATTTACATGACCACACTGAGCATGTACATAGTGACAAATACAATTCAAATAAAATATTATAAACTACATGTATTTGTGTTTTATTTAGTATCTGAGTTACCTACATCAAAATATTCCAAATATTTTTATTGATTAATATATATTGTTGGGTTTTCTATGGCTAGAATTCAAAAACTGCCGCGATCAACACCGAGCCCGCTTAAACGGACGTTAACGCGCGCCGCCGCATCAACCTGTGGCGCCACTGTCGCCAAAAACTCAAATCGCGCGTTCGTTGCTCCGTATAAAATTAATCGGAAAACTAGTAAAAACACTTAATCAGCCCCGAAAACGGTGCTCACTGTTCTACAATATCATTGACAGTGAGTGATCTGTGCTGATATTCCTGTCCCGGGACACGCTGGGTTCTTGGATAAAACTGGTAAGTTTTTCGTAGTTGATTCTAGCCATACATTTTTCAAATATTCAAGTTTTAAAAGCTATCGAAACACATTTTGGTCCTTCGAGCCGGATTTAACCAGTTACGAAATCAATAGAACAAATTATCTATTAATTTACGTATTTATTGGTCAAATTCACATTTTTTACTTGGAAAGTTTCAATAAATTGTCGGTGTAGGTATTCACAAAAAAAAAAAACTTGGTGCATTAATTTGGTTACATTTAGTAGACTAAACAAGTTAGAGCTCTGAAACCTATTCAGATCGTATTATTTTGTGTCCATACTCCTAATCCAACGTATATTTCATTTCCACAAACATTATTTCAAGTAGTCATTTTCGCAAATTAATTACGTAAAATTTGCCGGGGCCGTCTGTCCGCCATAGTTATTTTGTGTTCTGTGATAAATAAACGGTATGACAATAAACGCGCACTAGCAACTACCTATCTTGATAAAATATTTAACTTTAAACCGTTACTTAATGAGTCTGTCTCGGGACTTAATGGGTTCTTACAAACATATCAAGAAAACATTAAAGCTCTGCAGATATTGAACATTACGGATTTATCGGGTTCTTGTTGTTTCATGTCGCTTTGCGTAACCTTGACCACGTGACTAGGCGCGAATTGGAAAAGGAGTTAGGGCAGAATGAGTTTCCTACCTACGACGATTTGATTACGTTTATAGAAAAACACGTAGGTACGCGTGCTCGAGATGTCTGGGTGTACTACAAATTCCACTACTACGAGAAGTGTATTGTACACTCGGGGACAAAATAAGGCCAGTCAACCATTTTCATCAAAATCGAATAATTTACAGCGGCCAACTTTGTCGTCAGCTGTTCTTGATACAAACCAACCTGTAAAATCAACGAAGTCCATGGAGTGTTTGTATTGCAAAAAGATGCATTCTATTTATCGATGCACCGACTACATCGACCTGACACCGGCGCAGCGTCTCGATAGGATGAAACAATTGAAGTTGTGCGAAAATTATTTACGCGATCATTATGTCGACGACTGTCCATCGAAGGTACGTTGTACGGTCTGCAAAAGCAAGCATCATCACACACTACACATAGATTCTGTTGCGAACTCGAGTTCTAGTGTAGTAACATTAACGTGCTCAGCCAGTTCCTCAGTCTTGCTCGGTACCGCGGTTATACACGTCGCAGATTGTTGGGGTCACTACCACACCGTACGTGCTTTAATTGATAGCGGGGCTGTGACGAGTTACATAACTCAAGACTGTGCAAAGCAATTAGACTTGTCGCGACGTAAATGCAATTTTGAATCAATTGGTTTAGGGGGTAGTCCGGTAAAGGAGTTTGGTTTAACCACCTGTAATGTTAAGCCGCGAAACTCAGCCGGACCCATCTTATCTACCGATGCAGTCATCGTCTCCACCATAGCGGGCAATTTACCTACAGTAAATCTTACAAATAAGGTGATAGTCGAGTTCCAACATTTGATGTTAGCTGATCCTAACTACTATAAACCCGCGCCTATTGACATATTGCTAGCTGGTGATCTGTTTCCATATATTATCTATGACGGTGAAAAGATACTACCGCGTGAAAACGGGTTACCTGTTGCGATGGGGTCAGTATTTGGGTATGTCTTATTGGGTCAGACTGAACACTCTCGTCCATCTCACGGTGCCGCCACAACCGCTGATAGTACTAGTCGAGATGGTACTTTCTGTGCGTTCACCATGAACCTTGATCAAGTAATGAACTCGTTTTGGGAAATTGAAAACATGCCGTCTGAGGTACCGCGTAACCCAGACGATGGACTCGCCGAGTTCCTATTTTCCAAACAGCATAGACGTGACTCAACGGGCAGATGTAGTTAAATATCCTTTTAAATCTTCGGTTGAGCTCGGCGACTCGAGTCAAATGGCAACTCGTCGACTGCTCAACTTAGAGTCTAAATTAGAAAGAGAGCCTGAACTAAAAACTCAATATCACAAGTTCATGCGCGAATATGAGGACCTCGGGCATATAACTTGTCTTGGTGATGTCCAGAACGTGGATTCGAACTACATCATCCCGCATTTCTGCATCATCAAACCGACAAGTACCACTACGTCTCAATTTGTGGTATTTGATGCTTCTGGCAAGACATCAAATAATATGTCACTCAATTCAATGGATCCAAAAAATTACCTGGGCCCAAACTTCAAGCTGATATCAATGAACTTTTGATTAATTTTCGTCTTCACAAAATTTGCCTCTCTGCGGACATTTGCAAAATGTACCGGCAGATACTTATTGATCAAAGTCAACGACCGTATCAACATATATTATGGCGTTACTCATTGGATCAACCGATTCAAGTATTCGCTCTGAATACGCTAACATACAGTGTAGCTAGTTGCCCGTATTTAGCAATAAAAGTGTTGCACACCCTAGCGGACGACGAAGCGGACAAATTTCCAAAAGCCGCTCAAATTCTGAAAACTGCCTTTTTCATGGACGATTTGATATGGTCTGTGGCGACTGTAGAAGAGGCACTAGAACTTCAGAAAGAACTTATGAATTTGTTGAAGACTGGGGGCTTCGTACTACGCAAGTGCTCAAGTAACTGTCCACAGATGCTGGAACTTCTGGACGAGGCTCATCGCGAAACGCCTGTTGCATTCGACGATGAAAAGAATTTGGCTATCAAAGTTCTTTGACTTCAGTGATCGCCAGCCTACGATGCATTTTCTTTTGCCACCACTCCAACCCTGTCGTTTCCAAGAGAACAGTATTATCCCAAATAGGTCGACAGTTCGATCCTCTAGGTTTTGTGGCTCCGTGCATATTCTATGCCAAATGTTTTATGCAAGAACTTTGGACTCGTCAACTAGACTGGGACCAAATTCTACCATCAGCTCTTGAGTTGCAGTGGCAGGCATATGTCAATGAACTTCCATTGTTGTCACAAATAAAACATGATCGCCACGTCAAGGTTGAGCGCCATACCTACTGTCAGGTCCTAGGTTTTTGTGATGCCTCGACTCTTGGCTATGCTGCGGTTGTGTATTTACGAACTAAAAACGCAGATGGTGAGACTAAAGTTAGTTTAGTCATGGCAAAATCTAAGGTCGCGCCCTTAAAGACTATCACCATTCCACGTCTAGAACTCATAGCTGCACACTTACTAGCAAAACTTACCAAATACGTCCATTCCATATTACGTAACCGTCTCGAAATCAATGATACGTTGATGTTCACCGATTCTTCCGTCGTTCTGGCGTGGCTCAATACTCCCAGACATTCATGACAGCATACCTAGCCAATGCTGACGGTGTGTCTAATCCAGCTGACATTTGTTCTCGTGGTGCCTTACCATCGGTATTGCTAGCGACTGCAGAATGGTTCAACGGACCAAGTTGGCTCAACCGTTACTGACAACCCTAAATTCCTCTCCTTTCGGCTTTCGTTCAGTCCATCCAAAGGTTGTCTGTAAGAGATTGCCCTATGCGATAAGACCGCCCATTGTACACTTGCTTTTATGATTTTTGTCCTGTGTATATATTTTTGTGGTGTACAATAAAGAATATAATTAATAAATAAATAAACATACTAAATTTAAATGTAACAGTATTCCTACACATAGTACGTAAACTTTTATTGCGTTAAATATGAAATCAAAAATAAAATAAATGCTATTGATAACATGAAGACTGACATAAATTAGTAGAAAATGAATAAGGGCAGCTAGTTTCTTATCATCTCACGCCTCTTCTTCATGAGCTTGAGAGTAGGATCAGAGAGCTTTTTATTCCTATCTATACGATGGGTCTTGAAGAACGAGACTTGGGATTTGAGGATTATCGAGTCCTCCCCCTCTCTTCGAACTTCAGATAACTCTATAATACTCCATCGTAAACTGCTCAATTCCTCTTCGAGTTAGGTGATCTTTTTGTCGGACCGGAGTGTGCGCGTGTTGTACGGTGTCAGGTCCAGTCGTCGGTATTTGTTGGGGTATCCGGATCTCGTCCGGGATCCTTAGCATCCCTTGCCATACCGTATCCTCGACCGCTACCGTAGTCGAAGGTAGGCTGGCTGCCGGGAACTATAGGGGCTATATTCAATTTGTGCTTGAGCTTTTTTCATGGGGAGTGCTTTGCAGGCGGGTTGGCGATCGCAGTGTGGTTGTTACAAATGCACAGAGAACGCTGCTACCCATTCCCTGGTTTGTCCCTTGGTCGCCTCTTATGACACCCACGGGAAAACATGGGATGATGAAATTATTTATGCCCGACACCATACGGTAAGTGGTGTAGATTCCAAAAAATATACATACTATTTTTTTAATTTACAATAAATTAGGTAGGTAGCGTATTTAGGTAGCATAAATATATCTGGATACTTACACTATCGTTTTTACAATCAATTTGTCCCGTGTTCTGTTTGGTCATGGTCACCTCATTAGAAAGAGACACACTACCAACGGGAGCCCTCTCGCGCGGACCGGTTTTAGCGCCATAGTGCACAGTCTAGTAGTAAGAAGTATAAGGTCTTTGGTTTCGCCAGACAGACTGGCCATTGGCCAAAGCCTCTCTGACTAGTGTATAGTGTAGTTATCTGTGGCCCAAAAGCAAAGAGTATGTAATACTACGTTTAAGAGACGGAGCTGCCAAGTGCCATAGAAAAAACACGATCAGACAAAATGTATGAAACGTGCATCCTAAACCAAAACCAACCTAACAAAACCACGGCGTAATACATACTGCCATACCTGCCAACATAATGACATTAATAGTGATGGGACAGTGGTGACTAGTGAAAATTTATCGATATCGGCTACAGCAGCGAATTTGGGTTTTGAATTTATTTTCAGGTAATAAATAAATAAATGAAAAATTAAACTCAGATTGTTTAATACATATTTATTCAAGTAATTAAAATGTTACCCATGCTATTTATTTATAAACTACACTTACTAAGTTAAACTACACATACTAAACTTACTAAGTTTGGGCAAACAAACAGTTACACAAAAATAATAATATCTTAAGGGCCTACATCCGCTTTAGCGCCGTAAAACGGTAACTTCTAAAGCATACTCCTTAGTAACGGCTAAGTTAAAAGGTTTGAAAAAATATATATTTAGTATTGTTTCATGTACATTATTTTTCAAACATGGTTTTTTCGCATAACAAATAGATTTGTTTAAAAAAAATGATTAGCAACACGATATTTTTCGCAACTTTTGGATACTCCTCTAAAACGACTTGGATGTTTAAAAATATTTTATACAGAAAAATTGATGGCTGGAATTTCTTCATAACTGAAATAGTAAATCAAATAATATTTTGCAAACAAAACTGTTCAAAAGAAGGTTCAATATTGATATTTTGGCTCCAAGCGGGCGCACGGTCAGTGCTGCGTTAACATTGGGGCGTATATATCGCCTTAAGCCAACGATACATTTTCCTAGTGACTGATACACAATTAACTTTCTATCTCAAAAACTACTGAACCGATTTTAATGAAACTTGCACTGTTCCGTAAGTTGCAATAGAAGAATCCGTTTCCAGTCTGATGTCTGTTTGTGAGGTCGATGTTGTAGGATCTGTAACATAAAAACGATATATCAATGTAAGGCTGTGTATCACACACACATGAAATATACTGACATGAACATCTTAACTGCCAGGTGACCGATAATAAACACATTTTCTATTGTGTCTTATTGTCTCGCAGTTAAGGTGTTCAAATCATTATCATCATCAGCTTAGCCTGTAAATGTCCACTGCTAAACATAGGCTTCCCCTATCATTTCCATAGCTAACTAAAAATCGATGTCGATAAATCCAGGTTGATGGGTAGGTAAGCACTATGTAATATTTTGTATAGGCATTTTCTTTTTGATAAAATGCACTAAACCTTTAGAAATTGCATTGGAATTAACTTCTTTATAGAAATAAATAACTAATTATGCTTACCGTTCTTCATCTTATTGAAATTTAGCCATAAAAAACACGTTTGCTATCACCAACCTGGCATGTTTTTAAACCACATATTTCGCAAGTTATTTTTCTCATATTGTTTTTTAGAAACACTCCATGACAAACGGACAACAAACTTCTTCCAACAAAATGATTATTAATAAACTTATAAGCAATAAAAGCGCAAAAATATAACTTTAGAAAACCATAACAAACTAACTGTCAAACGCTAGGGAATCTAGTGACAGTCAAAATGACGTTCAGTGTAATCCGTCTGTGTTGAAGAGTCAAGGCCGATATAACCCCAGACCTCTCAGTGTTCTTCGTAATTTTAGCGGATTGTAGCCACCATTAAAAAGGACGTCCGTTTCATATATCGTTCTTTTTGTATAGGAGTTTCTCCAGACCCAGACTGCTGCCAAAAGCGTTCCGAACGTCCTGGCGTCTGGACGCGAGCCGCGGCTCTGACTCAATACATACCATAATACACAATTTGTGGCTAAAAATAGACAAAGCCGTTGTCAAGCCAAACTGACGCAGGTTCGCGGAATCCGGTTAGGTAGGAGCGACGCATATCAGCGTTCGTCACGTCAGTACCTACATAATACAGTTTAGTGTGGGTTGTGCCGCGTCAAGTTTGTTACTTACCAAACTACATTCACAGTTTAAAATGGTTAATTGTTATATTTACGCGAAAGATTATTCCGGCTCGACGGATCAGATAGCGTATTATCACGAAAATGGACTAAAAACTCTCGAACAATTTAAAAGTGACGTGAATGAAATTAACAGTGCTTTAGCAGATGAAGAATCACAAATTGTTTATTTACATTGGGGAGACCGGTGTGAGGAAGTCAGTGAAACACAAGCTCGTAAGGCGTATATGGATGAAGATGGCCAAGGGACTAACACTTTGCCGGAAACTATTATTGAGTGGGTAAAAGAGAATATTGATACGAGTGCCGACAAAATTAAATTGTTATACATCATCACTGATGGTCAGATCGACAGATGCAGCTTATACAAATGTTTGGCACTCAATGAAAATATTAATTATGAAAAGGTTGTGTTCCATGCGCTGAGTGAAGACTTGGATTGTATTGACTTATCGGTAACTGCGTCGTTCATCAAGAGCCAGTGCACAATTTACCGCAACAATGAACTCTTCGATGAAACTGACATTTCTAAGGAGTATGACTACGATAATATTACCGCCGAAAACTTTGCTACAGAAAAAGAAAGTCTGAAGTCTTACATTAGATTCAAGTTCTTAACTTCAGAGAAAAATAATGCTAAATCTCTAGCCGAAATAGAAAAGCTGAAAAATTTGAAGAATAGATTGAACAATGATTCCACAGAAACCTTTCCAGACACGACGGATAGGGATACATTTATACGTGAATTTAAGAATACTAACTGGTACAGAAGTTTCAGCAATCCAACATACGATTTGAAAGTAGATATTGAAAAGTCGATTACTACTTTAATCAACTACATCGTCAGTGAAAAAAAATCGTATGACTTCGACGCTTTGAAATTCGAGAACACATTCCGAAATTGTGTAGCTGAAGAACCGATCGAGGATGTCAATTTGGCAGCTGACCAAGAAATCGATTTTCCTGACATAATTTTGGATGACGAGAAAGGTATCCCTGTAATCTTATGCACAAAATTGAATCTGCTGGATAAAGTTATTTTCGAAACATCGAAAGAGACAGCATCTTTCTCAAAATTCAAGACCAAGATGGCATGCCCATTGTTTTTGTTAGACGATCTCGATCTCAACGAGTCATTGGGTTACTTCTATACCTTAACTGTTTACAAACAGTTTTTAGAGCAAAGAACGAAGTTAGAGCCTCGAACTCGGCGACCATTCCACGGTGGGCTAGTGCTGGTGGATACTGATGACTTCGACAGATACAATGACTACATTTTGTCTGCCACATACTTCAACTTCAAGAAAGTGAAATATAACATCGGTCTCTTTTACTTCGTGCTATGGAAAATTTGTGAGAAGAAACAATGGATGGACGAAAACGTAGTCGCACAGTTCAAAAAGTACGCCTTCAGGCGTATCAGTACCACGAAGTGTAAAATTGGACTGTCATCTCTACCATTGGATCCTAAAGTGAATTCTTCATTACCTTCTGCTCTGTGGTACTGCGTCGAGATGTCCACGCTCCTCCTCAAAGACGATCCAGAACGTTTTTCTCACGAAAGATTGAGAGTGTATAACGATGTGGCACATGCTATGATTGAAATCTTGGTCCATCTGAACTACAAGTTGGATTTGGAGACCATCAACAAGCGAAGGGATTTGATGACGCATGTAATAAATTTGAAGAAAATTCCATCACGGAGAGACAAAGTTTTGTACATGGTAGAGAAAATTTTCAAAACCGTAAACGGTTTTCTAGTCACTGAAATTGAAAATTCGTCGAATGTGAAAAAGCTTAACTATTTGAAGTTAAAGCACTATAAAATGCTGCCAGACGACGTTATCACAGAGGAAGTCAATCTGGAGGAGTACGTCCACTTTCTGAATCATACTGGTGATTCAGTGGTTCACATTTCCGAAAAAACATTCCGCCCCTTTTTTATGATTGATCAAAATAAGTCTTACATGAGTGAATTGTACAATAATGCTAATCAAGTTGTAGTCAATAATATTGAAGGCGAAACCGTGCTGACATTTGAACCTATTAATCAGTTAGATTTCAGTAAAATTCTGCCCTCCTATAATTTGTATCTAAATTATGTGAAAGACAATGATAAGTTCCCTACGTTGGATGAATATAGAAAGTATGTTTTGAAAAAGAAAAAATTCAAGGACGATTTAGTGACCATTTTCCCTGTGAATGTTTGCGATGAAATTGAGAAAGTATTTGCGGGTTATGAGAATCTAGTCAAAGGCGTGACTGTGCAAGATTTTCTTGAAGTGAAATATAAGTATGCAAACCAGTTTGATCGAATCAAGGGTGAGAATAAAATAAACTTTGAAAGTGATGACAAGATTAAGGAGTTTATTTCTAAAGAGGAAAGTAAAGTCAATTTGAAAAGAGTAGCACATTTAGACCAATTAGCCTTAATGAACAAGCGAAGAAAAATTAAAGCGGGTCTAGCCTCGATGAACCAGAGAAAAAAAAAGAAGTCGGGGGAGTTGGATTCCACACGACAACGAGCGAAGCGAGCCCCCAGACGACAAGCGAAGAGAGACCCCAGAGGACAAGCGAAGCGAGGCCACATAGGACGAGCGAAGCGAGCCCCCAGAGGACGAGCAAAGCGAGCCCCCAGACGACACTAACCTCCCCGAGCCGTGAGGGAACCGAGTAGCATTTTACTTTAAAATCTAGTCTACTTCTTGTAATTTTGTTTGTCCTTTCATTGCATTTTTATACACCTATACTACTCATTTATAATAAACAATTTTTTTTACGTAACTGTGTTTGTTTATGGAATGTTATTACAATACGAGTATCCTTTGATCAATTAAATGTTACTTGTAGGAAGTGCTGCCAACTAAGCGCTTTCAGCGCCAGATCTAGCGCTTTTTTGTTCAATAGCGCTAGACACATCTTTAAACTATTATTTATTCTGTGATGTACTTAAATACAGAACGAATCACAAAATTTTTAGAACCAATACACCTATTTTCTGCCTACCCCCATGGGAAAAAAGGCGTGAGTTTATGTATGTATGTAATACACCTAAATGCTGCTTTGTTTCTTAGGTTCGTGTCTTAGTCTATGATTGTTCTATTGTTCGACAGTAATTTATAACTTTCCGACAGTTATTCTGATTCAGTTTAAGGAGTTGTGCAGTGAGGCGAACAAAAAAATAATGTGCCTTTACAAAAAAAAACAACTACAAACGTATAAACATCCATATTCTCAAATTATTGGGCGGTTTGCTTGAATTTGGCGCCGAATATAGCGTTTTTTTTACAATGACCATTTAGAGCTTTCTAGCGTGTTTTTTAAATAGCTAACAGCGCGTTTTTGCTTAGACGAGTTGGCAGCACTGCTTGTAGGTTGGGTACCTATCACACTGAAGATAAACCTAGAGAAAAATCATCTTCTATCTTTCCTTCACAAATAATACAATATTCCTGAATGAAAAGCAGAAGGCGAATTGCTTTTTCTTAGATCTAGCAAAAGACTTCGATACGATTTCAGTCCCCACACTCATTGCTTAGCTAGAGAAAATCGGAATAAGATGCATTCAACCAGCCATAGTCAAGAGTTACTTCACAGGTAGTCTAAAATACCTCAAGATTGGAGATTGTACTAGCGACGAGTTCCTCATAATTATCCTAGGCTAGCACTCCGCCGCGACTTCGTACGCGTGATTTCCTATTGTATCGTACAGATGACTTTCTTTTGTGATTATGAAGGCGACCAAAAATAAGCTAATGTTACATTAATAAAATAATGGGGTATCATAGATATCTAGGGTTTATTG
Organism: Orthosia gracilis; assembly: GCA_947562075.1. Taxonomy (NCBI): domain Eukaryota; kingdom Metazoa; phylum Arthropoda; class Insecta; order Lepidoptera; family Noctuidae; genus Orthosia; species Orthosia gracilis. The sequence goes on along the minus strand of OX387274.1, from coordinate 29,745,364 downwards.
GTTTGGGACTTGTCCTAAATAATAATCTGGGGGCACGGTAGTGCCCTCGCCAAGACGAGCCAAGCGAACCGCACGGGCACTACCTACCTTTTCTCGAAGCGCTTCGTCGTTTTTTTGAACCATCATAACTTGGTTTTGGATTATACCAGATACACAAAATTCTCGGGATATGATGCAATAGTGGACTCATGATTTTATTGACATCTAAAAAACCCCGATTTCGTCACCGACTCACTGACTCGCTCACTCACTGATAATCATTAAAATTCTTAGGGTACTTTCTGAAGTTCTAGAAAACTGCAACTGGGTATGTAAGCTAGTATTAGTACATAAACAACAAAAAATATCTAAAACTTGGAACTTTTACCACCCAACCCCTTAAACTAGAGGATGGAAGTTTGCAGTTTACTTCAGCAAATTTTGAGAGAGAGCTAGAGGTTCAGACCTCTAGGAGTCCCTATTTACATAGGTACAAGTATATACAGTGTATAAAATACTTAATTAACTATTGACTACAAACATACACTTAAACCAAAAAATACTCACTAACTAAACCTCAAAAAATATACTAAACTAAAATATGGCGTCGAAAATCTCCACATCGTTGTCCACTGGTAATGTACCCAAAAGACTGGCAGCATTGCCACGTTGTATGGCAATGCTTATTCTCTGACCAAGGTAAAAGCCAGCCCTTGGGTCACGCGAAGAGTCAACTAGGCGTTTGGATAGATCTTTAAACAAAGCGTGAGCACTCGGACCCCACGGAATAAGAGTTTCAACCCCAAACGGCTCGAAAATATAACTACCGATGAGGTTATTATATTTCCGCCGCTTGAGGTTCTCTGCAGCCGCAGCGGCAGCGCCAGCACAGCACGACGAGCTAGGAAGATGGGATGGCGCAAGAGTATCGACACAAGTAGCGTCCCACACTAAAGGCCTACTCATCTTCCATGGAAACAAAGACATACCGTCCTGTCTTTTGTCATCGTCACGTGCCAGGCCATGGGGTTCCAATACGGCCGGAACGCCGACGGTGACGAGAGCACGTCGGATGATGTCGTTTAAATTGCCGTGACGCGCTATGCGACCCGCACTTCGGCTGCATGAAAGACCGTGGTGACCGAGGCTGTTGACAACTTCGCCACAGTGACAACGATGAGGAGTACAACAGGGAGCGCCAAGACGTAGGGAAGCAGCGAGGCGGAAAGTAGTGTCGTCAAACAAGGTGCCTATGTTCGACGGCGGTAGCGCGTGAAGCTAGAGGCCCGACTCCCACTTACTGCAGCCAGCAGGCGAGCGCGCTCGGTAGGAGTGGCAGAAGTGGCAATTTGGTGCTCCTGAACTGCTCTGCAGAGCGGCTCAACCCACCGTCTCTGGGATGATGGGTAGCCGGGGAGATTACAATTCGGGCAAGCGAGTCTCCAAGCATCAATAGCCTCGGTGAAGCACGGCACATCAAAATTAATCAGTATGGGTGCTAAGATATTCCTGATTAATTTCTCAGTACCTTGGACCGAGGATATAAATGCCGGTGAACTAATACCGAGGCCTCCCATACGGATGGGAAGAAAAGCGCCTTGGTTATAATGAATACCAGTATCAGTTTGCTGAAATGAATCTTGCTGCTTATATAGTTTGGCATAATAAACCGTAGCTATATTTATGGTCTCCATTCTGGAATTACATTTAGTAGTGTATTCGAGATGGATGCATTTCTTGACAAGTGCTATACAGAGGGTCATTCGATGTCAGACCATAATGACAATCAAGACCATATGGGCTGCCGCGCCACTGCAGCGCCTCTGCGATGTTCGCGGCGCCGGCGGCTGACACAGGCGGCTTTGCCGCCATTATGCGCAAACCGTGCGCTTCTATCATGCGCCGCGATAGTCCCAACACCATCCTGCGCGCGCTAGCGGACCGGTGCGGTGGGACTCTCCGATGCTGGCTCGCTGGATACGGCTGCACGCTGTCGTGTAGTGATTTGTCACCATCATCGGGGAGTCTACCCGGACCTGCCAATTACTGAATTATTGAATGTGACGAGATAATGTGAATGAGTAATTATTTTTATTGTATGTTAATTAATTATTACTAACACTAGTTTGTAAGCTCGCAATTGTACTAACAAATATGGATGTAATCGCTAGATGGATCTGAAATAAACGATTTATTATTATTATTATAGGAACAAACAAACATACATACATAGACTGATAAACACATTACTCTCCTTCGGCAGTCAGGTAAAAAGATTCTACATCAAACCAGGTAAAGTTATATGTATAGGGTCGCTGGTTGCAGTTGGCTGGTCAAATTTCCTTTTATAGAATATTATCAACTATTTTAAGTTGAGGGTGGAAGAACAAAGAAAATAAAAAAAACAGAAGGCCTGTCACTCGGAAGGTCGCAGTGACGACAGAGACGAGAGACAGCCTCAGCCTTAGTCGGAACCCTCGGTCTTAGCCGAACAGTCGGTCTTAACCGGACAGTCTGCCCCAGCCAGACACCTCCTGAAGTTACCTAACAAAAACATCTTAGAAAGGAAACTTAAATCGAACACATATACAGTTAGTTTCTAGAAAAAAAAATGGTCTTGGCCTACGGCAAATATTTGTGATGTAAGGGAATTTATTTTTGAGATATCGAGATTTTAAGTATACCAATCGATAGAGCAAGAAATTCCGAATCCAACGATGTATATAACTCATTTTCGACAAAATGTCCCTTACGTTATTTCATATTTCCAGTATCGAACATGAGTTTTATGGTTACACGGAACAGAAAAAAACCTCCATTTTTAAGATTCTTTCTCCTACTATCATTTTTGCACTCCGAAATGGAACAAAACGGCATAGTTACGGATAAATAAATTTGTCGCGAGGTTGTAACTAGACACGATGTTAGAACACGACTGGAATCAAGTTGCGTGGAAACGCTTATTAGTGACACGCGTGCCACGCCTACTTTGCATTGTTGTCTTTCCACTGTTTTTTTCTGTTCCGTGGTTATACAGAATAAACAAATCGTTAAATCAACGTTAAATATTATCTTATTCTGTTGTGCTTACTCCTTTTGCTTCATCTACGTTAATACATCTAGTCATATTCGCTCGCCGATTATGACTAGGTACCTACTGCACACCCTGGGCCTTTCTGAAGAATATCTCCAATGCGATATTTTTAAGTTCTGGTATGTAGGTATTTTACAAAATTATTTCAATTATCAAAATAATATGGTGTAATTTAACATTTTCTTGCACCATATTACACAGTGGTCCAAGACAATTAGTCAAATGAGGGCAAGTATCTCGGAATGAGAGATAGTCAGCTATAAAGTTGTATAAACCTTTATTATGGCAGCCTAAAACTTGTCTCCCTGTCTTGTTTCCCTTTATAACTTTATAATTAAACAAGTAAGTAAGTGTTATTAAATGAATAGATACTGAATTATTGAAAAAAATATATTAATTATAACTTAAAAGTTACTAAAACTATTTAGAATTATATATTTATTAATAATTTCTAATCTTTATACGGCATGTTTATAATCGGGACTACAGGTTGACCTCGAATGATACTCTAAATAGTTAAACACTGCGCGCGCTCTGCCCTCTATCTCGAAAATGGTTCAAGATATTAAAAAAATGTTTAAACAAATGTTGTGGAGAATTTAATCCTCTACAATATACTAAATACAAAAGGCATAAAACGCATATGAAACGAGATATTTGCAATAAAAGTGTAAAAAAATCGATTTTTTGACATTTGGCCTTGGAATATCTGTAGTCGCGGACACCCTGCGATAAGTAGGTTTTGAGACAAGTTTTAGGGTGTCAAAAAAAGGTTTAAACAAGTTTATAGCTGAATATCTCTCATTCCGAGGTGAAAACCCTAATAACAGGGCAGACAGGTGTTGCGTTACTTGCGTTCCCAATCCAATGGGGGAAACTGCCTAGAACAGGGGTCACCGAACCTTAAAGTAATTCATTTGGGGTCCGTTTCTTAATAATATTATGACATGACCGTCGCGTGAGTGATTGTATGAGTATTTGTACAAAAACGCCACCATGTCAGTCTGTCTTCAGGATCAGACCTCGATCCTTCTCCAGCGTAGCGTGAGACAGGGAGACGTCATTTCTCTGAAACTGTTCACTGTTGCGCTGGAGGATGTATTTAAGGTTCTGGACTGGAGGACTAGGCATCAACGTTATTGGCGAGTACATCACTCACCTTCGGTTTGCCGACGATATAGTGGTCATGGCTGAGAACATGGAGGCACTCAGTACAATGCTCGATGACCACATTAGAGCTTCCGAAAGAGTGGGTCTTAGGATGAACATGGACAAAGCCAAGATCATAGTGAATGACCATGTAACACCCACTCCTATCAAGATCGGAGACTGTAAATCTACACTCGAAGTTGTGGGCGACTATGTCTTCCTGGGACAAACGATCCAGTTGGGTACTGGGTGAGCCAACTTCGATAAAGAGGTTAACCGTTTAATCCGATTCGTCTGAGCAACGTTCGGGAAGTTGAGCGGTATCTTCTCGTCCTACTTACCACAGTGTCTCAAGACGAAAGTCTATGACCATTGTGTGTTGCCAGTGATGACATATGGCTCTGAGACGTGGTCGCTCATATTGGGCCTCATCAGAAAGCTTACAGTCACTCAAAGGGCAATGGAAAAGGCTATGCTCGGCGTTTCCTTGCGTGATCGAATCAGAATTGTAGAGATCCGTAAGAGAACCAGGGTTACCGACATAGCCCGAAGAATTTCCAAACTTAACTGAATACTGGTGGAGAAAAATTTAGTGAAGGATTCATCAACACGAAGAAGAAGAAGTGGCAGTGGACATTGCTCGCAGAACGGATGGCCGATGGGGCAGAAAGTTTCTGGAGTGGCGACCTCGAACTGGAAGAACTTGCGTTGGAAGGCCTCCCACCAGGTGGACCGATGACCTGATGAAGGTTGCGGGGATCCGTTGGTTGCGGGACGAATGGGACCGGTCAATGTGGCTACGTTTGAGGGAGGCCTATGTCCAGCAGCGGGGCGAGCATGGGCGTTACCAAGACGTTTGTGACAAGACATGATAAATTATGTCATGTTTTACAATTTGTCATAAATGCTAGCAAGGGTCAAACATGTGACATTATTTTAAAGGCGCGATGCCTTTCTTTTTCTTTGTTTGTTTGATAACATAGTCAGTGTTTTATATAAACATATTATACAACTATTGTGAAAGTATTAATTAATCCGCAAATATGTCCGAAATAAATGTCAAGAAGTTATGTCACAAGTCAAGAAAATATGACACGCCGCCGTGCTAGCATTTAAAACAAAATGGCTTTATCGCTCAAACTGTGATAAAAAGTGTGACTCAAGCCATGTCACAGTAGCCCGTGCTCGACGGGCTGTAGACGTCTTTCGGCTGATATGACGATGATGATAAAGTGACAATAAGAGACAGCGCAAATATTTCTTAATTTATATTAGTCATTTCCGAGTCAGCGTGATATTGAACGGAAAAGATTTTTTTTTGGGACCATCCCACCGCACTATTACCTAAATACTGCAACTCCTGAAAGCCAAAATCAACAGTGGCGACCACCAGAAAAGCGCCGAGGCAATAAAGCTCGAGGAAGTCCCGGGGAATGAATTTAACTGTCTTGGTGTCTGTAATTAATCGTTGTGGGATCCATTTTTTGCGTTGTTTATTGTTCATACCATTTCATAACATAACATCACGCCAGTACGCTCTAAAGGGGTACGCAGATCTCTCGTGAATGAGAGATCTGCGGTTTTGTTCAAAATTCATTATGTTCGGGTAATCTATTCTGGCGTTATAGTTACCTATTAGGCAGGTACAACTAAAAAGTGAAAAATTATAAAACTGTTTTACAAAAAAATACTACCGACTTCCAAATAAAAAAACTACAAAGTAAAAAATAACTTTACTTTTGGACGTCGGTGTCTTTCATAGGTACCAATTTATTGGGTTATGAATATCGATTTCCAAAAATAAAGTTATTTTTCACTTTGTAGTTTTTTTATAAGTAATAGCAAAAAAAAGTTTTTTTTTTATAAGTAATAGTAATAGCATTGGCCACTATGCGTTATCAAAAGCTCCAGAAATATCTAGAAAAACCCAATGATATACTTATGTTCAGATGTATTGACTATTTTCCTAACAGTAAGGGCCGTGTCTACGGTAGATTTTCCCATAGTTAAACTGAATTGATTGTTATGAAATTTTGGTCCGTCCGGTAGCAAACGTGGAACGATATGGCGCTCCAGGAGTTTTCCCAAAGATAGAAGTAATGTTATGGACCGGTACGACTTTAGGTCGTCCCGACGACCCAAAGTCTTTTGACGCAAGTCAAAGACATTGGGTTTGTCGCCACTTTTCGGGATGATTCGTATAAATCCGCGTCGCCATATACGAGGAAATACGCCCTCCGCAATACAACGGTTGTAAACGGTTAAAATCGCATCACCCCGGCTGTTTTACACGCTTCGATAATCATCCGATTAGATATTTTATCTTCACCTGATGACTTGTTGAGTAACCTCTTGACAACGTTAAAAAATTCGTCAATGGATGGATGGTCTGGCGCTGGTGATTCAGGTCGTATAGCTGCTCACGCTCTGATCTGTTGATGGTAATCGTTGTCATTAGCAAGTAAGTCATCAGGTATAAGAGTATTCAGCAAAACTTCAGTTGTTTTCTCAATACCGGTGGAGTATTTAATATTTACTTTAATCGAGGCCCTTTGTAGCGGGACCTAAAACATATACTTTAACAACACCCTGGCATTTTTGTTGGAAATATTTTCGATGTTCAAAAACGACTTTTCTACAGATTTATTACATGATTGTATTGATAATTTCATAAATCATATTAGGTATTTTGTCATTAGTACGGTCTGCAAAGATGGTTGGTGTGGTAGATAGTTTCTATCAGTTGTTATTGAATATTTCACAAAAAGTTTACCAGTTACCAAACATTGTGTAATTTTTGGTAATTATTGTTTGGTTTCCCCCGAAAAGCATTCACATCCCACAACAGGCGTAAAAATAGGCTAGGGAGATAAGAAAATAAAACAAATAAACCCATTCTAAATTAAGCTTTCCCGTTGACTCCAAAACTATTGTTTTCAGCTAATTAAAAAAAACCCACAACCTCAAGCAATAGAAAAATAGTTAACTAATTGTGGATATTGTTTCCTTTTACTTTACAATTTGGAAACCTAGTCGCGTATTTATAGAATACTCGAGGTATCATCAAGAAAGAGGTAGCATAAAGAATACTTATAGTTAGGTACGGCTAATGAACTGAGAGTAGTGGTGGCCCAGTGGCAACGGCCGCGACTTTCAATTTGTAGGTCGTTGGTTCGAACCCAGGCAGGCGCTTTACTTTGTGTAAATTATTACATCACCACTGCTCTCAAAACGGTGAAGGAAAACATCTTGAGGAAACCGGCATGTCCTAGAACCAGAAATTCGAAGACATGTGACATCTACCATCATACACTGGGCCCGTGTGGTGGATTATGGCACATTCCCTCTCGCAGAGAGGAGGCCTGCATGTATACGTACCTACCTAGGTAGGTGGTAGGTGGCGAATTATTGGTTCTAGAAGTTCTAGGGCATGCCCTAAAGATATCCTAGAATTTTGGCATGGCGACACGGTTAGTGTAGTGGTTGAGCGATCGGCTGCTGCGCTGCGTGTCGCGGGTTCAATTCCCGCACGGAACAAATATGTTTATGCATTCACTGTAATATTTGTATGGTACTGTTCCGGATCTGGCTGTCTTGTATATGTTAGTTTAAAAGTTTGTAAACGCACCCACGACACAGCAAAAAATTCCTAAGTAGTGTGGGGCAAAGTTTTTTTTTTTTTTATTTGATATAGGCTCGCGCTTGACCACTATCTCACCTGATGGTAAGCGATGATGTGGTCGACGGTGGAGCACGCTTGCCTAGAAGTAACCTATTCACTCTTGACTTAAAGACCCCTAGATTGTAGCTATCGGGAAACACAGACGCTGGCAGGGAATTCCACTCCTTAGCTGTACGTATAATAAAAGTATTCTCAAAACGTTTAGTGCGTATGGGTGGGATGTCCACCATGTATCGATGGCGCATCGCCGTACGTCTGGTAGTTCGCGAAACGTTTTCTACAACCTCACAACATCACAAACTCACAATCTTTACCTCTTGATTATAATATTAGTATAGAAGTACAGATGTATGTTTGTTCCTATTTGGCGTTTATAGAAACCAAACGCGTTGGCCGTTTTTGATTATTCTTACGTCAATCGATTTGTCTTATACTTGCGAGTGTTACTGGCTAGGTATATTAAAATTGGAAAATAGAAAAATGGCGGATTTTGGGCGCCATATTGTGGGGGCCCATTTTTTTTGTTTTCGAATCCATCGTGTGGAGTACCTAGCAAAATAAAGGGTTTTATGAGGTGATTTCAAAAATAAAAAAAAACATTTATATGTTTAAATGTACCTACATAATTCGAAAAAAAAATGTTAACCTAAAAGTAATTAAAAAAATCAATAACCCGACTGCTTAAGAAGCGAACTAAAAAGACGTAAACAAGAAGAAGATCATGCTGTGCAGTCGGAGGATAGGTACATCTGGTTTGGTCAGCTAGCTCGCGAATAAGTATATTATTACACAGGACACTCGCAAGTAAATCAAAACAATAGTTAGGTACTTACAAAATCGAGCTCTAGAATACACAGGAAAAAGTAAAAATAAATAATATCCTCATAATTGTGATATATTTCATCATGTTTGGCGTTTACAATAATTAATTTGGGACAACGCGCAACGCAACTTTATCACTCTCTTATCAAAACAGATACCTAAACAAAAACCATCATTATCACATGAACTTCTGCTTAATGTATGTTACCTACTCAGGTACAGACAGTCAACAACAAAACTTTCGTTTGTTTATCTCTAATTTAAAATGTACCTATTTGTGAAAACCTTATGCAAGCGTTCAACAAAAAACATGTTATTTGATCTATAAATATGCAGTATCCAAAGCATTGCAGAACTGATGAAATACTTGTGAAACAGACATCATACAAACAAAACTGGGAAAATAAAATATTGTGCAACAAAATGAAACATTAAAAAAAAGGTATACCATATTATTTCGATATTACATTTTAATCCCGGCATTTTTATAGAAAATCTGTGAAACTTTCGTCTATAAGCTGAAGTACTTTTGTTTTAAACTAGAAAACGTCTATGTTGATGTTTTATCTATCAAACTTACCAAGGTCATGCGATAACAAACATGTAATAAGGCGTCATTGATTACTAGCGCCCCCTGTCGTATTGCATCAGAAACTGTTAGCCGGCTACCCAGACGCTGACTCATATTTGTTTGTTTTACAAATAGTGTATATAGCTCGACGTATTTTCCACACGATCAGTTTTACTGTCAGTTTCGCCTGATCTGTTAAACTTTTTAATAGTTATTTAAGTCCCGCTTGCGCCACCCTGGGTAATCTTCTAACACAGAGTTTTTAGTGCAAGTGCACTTGCTCTAAAAATAAAACTCAGTTGTACGGTTGTGCATACTTGGCCGTGTAAGCAACTATAAGGCCGTTTTTTTATCTGTAATTGTTATCTCAACCACTGGTTAAATACGCTAACCCAATGGTTTACAATTTCGAAAAAACGCATTCATCAATTGTTGGCATCACAAATGGTTGAGTTAAATACGGATAAAAAAACTGGACTTTAATCGGAGTTAGAACATAACCCAGGTAGGTGCAAGTGCGTCTAGTGGTAAGTAACCCATTTTTTTTTTTTCTTTTTTTTTTTTAGCGTGGAGAAATGCTCATGCATACTGCGCTACCACGGGGAGATAGTGCAGTTATGTGGGATTCTAACCCACTAAAACGCCACGGTGTCCTCCTGTGCCGCTTATGGCGGGAACACGGGAACGCGTTAGCATACAACCGCGAACCCGCCGCGGCTGTCCGTCTCCGGACCCTCCTCTGGGGTTTAACCCCCATCACCGACGCACCAGAACACACTGTACGCCGTGACCACCCCAGGGACTAAAGCAGCACATGGGCGCCAGACGACCCCGTGTATGGCACCCTTGGTCCCCCTGTGACGGGTCAGGACAGTGGCCCTGCCACCTACCACTTTTCGGCCGCAGGGGATAGGGAGAGCGGCCAACGCTATACCGACACTCCTCCTCCCCTGCGGCCCCACCGCGTCCGCCATCAGACGGTGGCGACCCCGCGCAGGCCGCGGTGGGTAGGGCGAGCGGCGCTCCGTAATACCGGCACTCCTCTCCCACCGCGGCCTCCAACCCTCAGCCGCAATGCCTACTATACCACATCGCGGCCCGCCTCAGTTGCGATGGCGCCCATACGCCACCGCAACCTACTTATTGGCCGCGACGTCGTCGGCTTGTCGGCAAAAGCCCTGACGAGCGGCCCCTCCTCGGGTTCCTCTTCGCTTCACCGTGGTTGTCCAAGCCACGGTTACTGAGCCCCCCCGCCTCGACAATGCGGGAACCCACCGGGGGGGAGTGGTAAGTAACCCAAGTCTAACTTATTTTACACAGCTGATAATAATTGAATTCAAACTTCACAACAAAATCGCTACTGCTGAGTATGAGATCCTGGGTTAGATGTCCGGGTCAGGCAGAGACATTGGGTTTCTCCACCTGGAATTTCTCAGTAGCAATCCGGAATCGAGATTTGAGCCCAGTTGATGGCAACAAAGGCTCGCTCCCTGTTATATAATAAGGGACTTGAACACAACTGGTGAAATGTGGGTCAGCACGACAGGTTGCTATGTTGAACCCTCAGAAAGTGAAAATTGTTGATTATGAGCTAGATACTTCTGAGTTTTATAGAGGTTTATTAGTAACACAACGTCATATTGTTAGTATCATAAGTACATATTAAGTTACGAAGGTATAACAAAAAGTTTGATCGCTTCTGCTTCACAAACAATAACGTCAAAGCGCTAGATAAAGTTAGTTGCCTTTCAAAACCCGTATGAGTGTTTTCGAAGGGTATTCCCCTGTTTTACTTCTTTGCTTTTTGTTTCTTGCAGTCACACGCTCGCATACCTACCTAAAAACATTACAATCGGTGCCCTATCATGTAAATCGTGTGATGTCATCAAGATGCATGAGATTGCATGCCTTGTCGCCGCCGGTCAGGCCAAACTGACGCCTGTGACTGACTGAATGCAGATACGGATTCCGTTAGTTAGGTTTTCCCGTATGTGGAGGCTTGATAAGCCGGCATTTGCGGTTTATTGCCCAGTATTTATTTGACTGTCGAGGGTACAGACAGTATACTTCTCTCGCCGGAGAGAGAGAGTTCTGTGTCACTCTCCGTTTCAAGTTTATTGTTTACCAAACTATAATCACAGTAATTCAAAATGGTTAACTATTATATTTACGCAAAAGATTACTCCATCTCGACAGATGGGGTGATGTATTATCATCAAAGTGGACTAACAACTCTCGAACAATTCAAAAGTGACGTCAATCAAATCAACAGTACCTTCGCAAATGAAGAATCACAAATTGTTTATTTACATTGGGGGAACCAATGTGAGGAAATCAACGAAACAAAAGCTCGTAAGGCGTACAGGGATCGAGAAGGCAGAGGTACTAACACTTTGCCTGAAACTATTATTGAGTGGGTAAAAGCAAATATTGATAACAGTGCCGACAAAATTAAGTTGTTATACATCATCACTGACGGTCAGATCAACAGGCGGAGCTTCGAAAACTGTTTAGCACTTAATGAAAATATTAATTACGAAAAGGTCGTGTTTCACGCCATAAGTGAAGACTTGCGGTGTATTGACCTATCGGTAACCGCGTCGTTCATCAAGAGCCAGTGTACAATTTACCGCAACAATGAACTATTCGATGAAACTGATATTTCAAAGGAGTATGACTATGATAAAATTACCGCCGACAACTTTGCTACAGAAAAAGAAAGTCTGAAGTCTTACATTAGGTTCAAGTTCCTAACTTCAGGTAAAAACAATGCTAAATCTCTAGCCGAAATTGAAAAGCTGAAAAAGTTGAAAAATAGGTTGAACGCTGTGCCGACGTCATCGATTGACTACTTTCCTGATACGATGGACAAAAATACATTTATAAGTCAATTTAAGAATTCAAACTGGTATAAAAGTTTCAGCAATCCAACATACGATTTGAAAGTAGACATTGAGAAGTCGATTACTACTTTAATTAACTACATCGTCAGTGATAACAAGTCTTATGGCTTCGACGCTTTGAAATTCGAGAACACATTCAGAAATGAAGTTCCTGAAGAACAGATCGAGGATGTAAATTTCACAGCTGACCAAGAAATCGAGTTTCCTGACATTATTTTGGCTGACGAGAAAGGTGTCCCTGTAATCTTATGCACAGAATTGAATCTGCTGGAGAAACTTATTTTCCAATCATCGGAATCAACGGCATCATTCTCAAAATTCAAAGCCATGATGGAATGTCCATTGTTTTTGTTGGAGGATCCTGATCTTAATGACTCGTTGGGTTACTTCTACACCTTAACTGTTTACAAACAGTTATTGGAACAAGAAAACAAATTAGAGCCTCGAACTCGTCGACCATTCCATGGCGGGCTAGTGCTAGTGGATACTGATGACTTCGACAGATACAACGACTATATTTTGTCTGCCACTTACTTCAACTTCAAGAAAGTGAAATATAACATCGGTCTGTTTTACTTCGTGTTATGGAAAATTAGTGAGAAAAAGCAATGGATGGACGAAAACATAGTCGCACAGTTCAAAAAGTACGCCTTGAGGCGTATCAGTACAACGAAGTGTAAAATTGGACTGTCATCTCTACCCTTGGATCCTCAAGTGAATTGTTCTTTACCTTCTGCTCTGTGGTACTGCGTTGAGATCTCCACGCTCATCTTCAAAGACGATCCTGAACGTTTTTCTCACGAACGCTTGAGAATGTATTACGGCGTCGCACATGCTATGATAGAAATCTTGATCTATCTGAACTACAAGCTAGACTTGGACACAATTAACAAGCGAATAGATTTGATGAGGCATGTGATGATTCTAAAGAAAATTCCATCACGCAGACACAAAGTTTTGTACATGGTAGAGAAAATTTTCAAAAAAGTAAACGGTTTTCTAATAAGTGAAATTGAATATTCATCGAATGTGAAAAAGCTCAATTATTTGAAGTTGAAGCACAAAGATATGCTGCGAGACGACGTTATTACTGAGGAAGTCAATCTGGAGGAATACGTCCACTTTTTGAATCATACTGGTGATTCAGTGGTTCATATTTGCGAAAAAACATTCCGCCCCTTTTTCACTATCGACCAAAATGATTCGTTTTATAGCAAATTGTACAGTGATGCTAATCAAGTTGTTGTCAACAATATTGATGGTGAGACTGTGCTGACATATGAACCAATTAATCAGTTAGAATTCAGTAAAATCCTGTCATTATTTAATTTGTATCAAAACTGTGTTAAGGACAACGAAACGTTCCCTACGTTAGACGAATTTATAGAGTATGTTTTGAAGAAGAAAAAATTCAAGGACGATTTAGTGACCATCTTCCCAGACACTGTTTGCAACAGTATTGAGGAAGTTTGGGCGGGTTATGAGGGTATGATCAAGGATGTTAGTGTCAAAAGCTTTGTTGAAATTAGTGATAAGTATGTGAATCGTTTTAACCGAGTTAAGGGTGAGAATAAAGTAAACTTTGAAAGTGATGATAAAATTATGGAATTTATTACCGAAGAGGAACGCAAAGTCAAATTGAAAAAAGTTGAACAACAGAAAAAAACGAAGCGATGAAAATTTTTAAAGGATTTTAAAAGGTTTCATTCAAATAACACCTAATTGTAATAGGTACTTAGGTAACAAGGCTCCTCGATACTGATTTCAGATTTAAAATGTTTGTTCATGTATTTTTTTACGTTCTATTTATTTACTATACTTACCTACTTACTGGGTAGGCACATGCCCTATTTTTTTTACTTATTAATTAAGTAAGGAAAAGTGTTTTTTAAAAGTCAATTATTTTGTTTAATGTTTAAGATGTGTGTGAGTTACTATTTCGTGACTATGTCACTCAGTTTGTAATGTACATAGCTTATATAATTAAATATTTAAGTTTACCCAAGTAAATGTGTTTTCTTACATTCAACCAACTTTACCAAAAAAAAAAAAATATTATTCAAAAAATCAAAAAGGCCGACTGCTTAAAAATCAAACTAAAAAGACGTAAACAAGAAGAAAATCATTCTGTACATATGCGCGAGCTGGCTGATCAAAACCAGTTATATCCTCCGACTGCACAGCATGATTTTCTTCTTGTTTACGTCTTTTTAAGCAGTCGGGTTTTTTTGTTTTATTTTTTTTATTTATCACATATCAGTTTTTTTTTTTAGAATTAGGTACATTTAACCATATGTTTTTGAAATCACCACCCTTCATTTGTGTGGGGTATCAACACGATAGTTTTGGAAGAAAAAAAAAATTGGTCCCTACAATATGGCGCCCAAAACCCGCCATAGTTCTATTTCCAATTTTAATGTAGCCAGTGACACTCGCAGGGTTTAGACGAATCGATTGACGTAAGAATCATCAAAATCGGCCAACGCGTTTGGTCTCTAGAACGCCACATTGAAACGAACATAAATAAATACATAGACTGATAAAAACATTATCCTCCTTCGGCAGTCGTGTAAAAATAGGGCAGGTAAATTAAAGTAAGTAGGTACTTGGAGTTGTTTAACTATGAGCTGTTTTTATATACATAAGTTCACGCCTTTTCCCATAGGGTAGGCAGAAACTAAAACTACAGACTGCCACTTGCTACGATCCTGAGCTGTTGGTGTTAATTTATCGTCTAAATACTCTTAAAGTGGGGAATTCACGAAGGCTCGCTTGCGCCGCATTTTTTTACTAACTCCGAGTTTAGCTAACCCGGCCGATTATGTATGATAAACTTGTTATTTAAACCTCGTGTTTACAACTATCTCTAGAGTCAACTTCTTGGTGCAAGTGGGCCTGACCAGGATTTGCCTGCGGGGTATATTGACCTGCAGCCGTATTGCGTAAGTGAATACGGCAAAGCAAAGTGCTTGACCGCTATCTAATCGACCAATCACATGCGAGATGAATGACGCGATGTGGATTTCCGTCTGTGTGATTGGCCGATTGGATAGCGGTACAAACTCTCTGCGTTGCCTTATTCACTTACGCAATACGGCTGCTGATATTACCTACCCTACTGTATATATAAATCTGTATATTGCGACAGACACACTGAACCGACAGGGCAGATCTATAAAAACGAAGGCAGACATGGCCCGTAGGCTCCAGGCAAGGCCGGTATTTTACATCATAATCAGCCCACACCATAGAATATTCTCACTGCTTGGAACTTGGCATCGACTCTTTCAGAGGACGTGCGCGTGGGCAGTACTCCTATATCCAAGCCTAGTGAAGTCTTCGAATTTTTGGTTCTAAGACTAACAGATTTCTTCACAAGCTTAATTGTTATTCATTCATTGTAAAGCAACCCCGACTCTACTACGAGTCCCAGTACCTACTATTATACCACGAATATTGTAGGCGAGTGTAATACTAACGTAACCAGGGAGATGACCGTAAGCTCTCAGAGTAAGGTTACTTTGAGTTTGTGTAAGGGACAGATGTATAGGACTTGTATACATCTGTACCTAATGCACACTCAAAATAACCTTACTCTAAGAGCATATGGTCACCCCCCTGATACGGCATTACACCTGCATTCACTATCACGATTATCTTATTCTTCTACAGATACGAACGGAAAACTACGATAAATAATGAGTACCTGGGCGACCGACCTCTGCTCGGTTGAAAATAGAGTTTCTAAAAATGAAACCTAGCTAGATCAATTTATCGCCCCCGAAACACGCTGCATAAATTACATGAAAATCGTTGGAGCCGTTGTCGAGATTCCGATTATATACATATATACAAGAATTGCTCGTTTAAAGGTATTAGATTAGATAAGTGAAATAATTACTGATAGTGTGCTGTGTCGTGTCGACCGACTTTTTAATATGTGGATACCTGTGGCAATCGTTAAAGTTACTTTTTTATTAATTTGTAAATTGTAATATTGATATGAAGTTTGCATTTAGATGCAAACATAATAAATGCAGATAGAATGGTGAAAAATGTATAATTTGTTTTATTGATAAATGATAATGATAAATGATTTTATTTCTGTAAGTAGGTTTGTACAAACACTTTTACATGTCGATCATATTTTTTAAAACTAGATGAAGTCGGCGTTTCCTATCTGACTACTCTGAGAAGAAAGGCCGAAACAAACTCAGAGGTCACAGTCTCTTTTAAAGTCCAGACAAAATCTTGGTTAGATCATGTGAAGACCATGTAGACTGAAGTCTGAAATGGTCTTTTGAGGAAAGAACCAGCCAGATTGAGTGGACCTGTCCAGTCAGTGCACGCATTTGTCAATAACCGTGCAGCTCAACTCAGAAATTAAGGAGCTCAACGATTCGACGAACAATACTAAAGAAAGGACATTCGGGTAGGCCGCACAAACTACTCAAACTGCCAGACCATGATTAAAACTAACTTAGATAAAAAATTAAAAACAAACAAAAAGTATGATCCACATAGTCTTCACATTCACAACAATTAGAAAAGAAATTAAAATAAAATAATATAATACTTGAAAAAGTAAATATTCTTGTCATTGCAAGAAAACAAAAAAAAACAAAATTCACGGTGAAAAATATATAAAAAAAAAAACAAAATTTATTGGAGCAGCTCAATCCCAAGCCTGTTTGTCCTCAACGTAATCTTTAATTGTATAAAACGCTTTCTGGCACAACTTACGTTTAATGAATGTTTTGAATTTATTAAGACTTAGATCTTGTACGTGGCTTGGAAGCTTATTATAAAAGCGTACACATTGACATCTAAACGAGCCACCTATTTTCGTGAGCCTTGTTGCAGGTACTACAAATTTGTGTTTGTTCCTAGTATTTATGTTATGGATATCACTGTATTTTTTAAACAATTTTATATTTTTATGGGCATATAAAAGATTTTCATAAATATACTGAGAAGGCACAGTCATTACATTAATCTCCTTAAATTTCTCTCTGAGAGAGTGTCTCGGGCTTAATTTATAAATTGATCGGACAGCTCTTTTCTGCAAAACAAAGATAGTCTGGATGTCGGCGGCATTTCCCCACAACAGAATACCGTACGACATTACACTATGAAAATAGCTAAAATATACTAAACGGGCTGTCTCTATGTCAGTTAAATTACGAATTTTCCTAACAGCATATGCTGCTGAGCTTAGCTTTTTTGACAATTTATCTATATGTGGGCCCCACTGAAGCTTAGCATCCAAAGTTAAGCCTAAGAATACTGTGCTATTTTCAGGATTCAATTCTTCGCCTTTTACCAACACATCAGTTTTCACCTGCCTAACGTGAGGTAGGGTAAACTTAATGCATTTGGTTTTTTTTCCATTAAGTAGTAAATTATTAACATTGAACCAGTGAACTACTTTTGAGATCGCGCTATTTACATCGTCAGTAACCAGCTGCTGACGTTTAAGTTTAAACAAAAGTGAAGTATCATCCGCAAACAATACTATATCATGGTTATCCTTTATGAGGTATGGCAAGTCATTAATATAAATAAGAAACAAGAAAGGACCAAGAATCGAGCCCTGCGGGACGCCCATCGTTACTATAGATCCAGGAGATCTTTTTCCATTAACGTCAACGCTCTGAATCCTATTACTTAAGTATGAAGTAAGAAGATCCAGAGCGCTGTTCCGGATTCCGTAGTGGCGGAGTTTCCTGATTAGCGTTTCATGAATAACACAATCAAATGCCTTGGACAAATCACAAAAGATTCCCAAGGCATCGCACTTATCTTCCCATGCATTATAAATATGTCCTAAAAGCTCAACACCGGCATCAGTAGTTGAACGACCCCTTGTAAAACCGAACTGTTTGCTATGTAATAATTTATGTTTATTAAAAAATCTTTGCAATTGCTCTAAAATTAATTTCTCAAATATTTTACTAAACGTAGGTAGTACTGAAATAGGTCTATAATTTGTAGGGTCTGATGTACTACCTGATTTAAATAATGGTATTATTTTACTATTTTTCATAAGGTCAGGAAACTCCCCACAGTCGATACAATTATTAAAGATAATAGCTAAACTAGGTGCGACAATATCAATAATAGATTTAGCAACTTCTACAGAATGACCCCACAGATCTGCAGTCTTTTTAAAATTTAAAGTGTGAAAGGTTTTAATTATGTCTCTACAAGTAATATGTTCAAAAAGAAATTCCGAATCGCAAACATTAACATTTTCTTTTAGCAAAGACTCAGCAACAGAAGGTGATGAGTTTAGGGATTTAGTAGTTGAAATGGGAATATCCGAAAAGAAATTTTCAAAGGCCACTGCAACTTGTGAGTCTGATTTTATGATTTTGTCATTAATTGACAGGCTGTAGTCAATATTTCGATTACCAGATCTTCCCGTTTCACTATTAATAATATTCCAAGTCGTTTTTATAACGTTACTACTGTTTTTAATCTTTGAACTCAAATAACGCGACTTGGCCAAACAACAAACTTTTTTAAATAATTTTGAATAATTTCTAACATATAAATTAAATTCAGCAGTGTTGACATAAGTCCTTTCATTGTACAACTCATAAAGCCGTTTCCTACTTTTATGAATACCAATGGTGGCCCAATCACTGAATGATGCATTATCTTTAACCGAGATAGTCTTGGGAATAAAGGTAGAATTAAATTGTTTACAAAACATATTAAAAAAATCATCATATAGATGATTTGGATCAGCATGAGTTGACAAAATTGGTAATTTTTTAATGAGTTTAACTTTAAACGCTGCCAAGCGACTTGCAGTTTTGGGGTTAACAGTGATATCCTTTTTGGCCACTTTGTTGTTTTGGTTAGGTATAGTAATCCTCTGCCCGCAGTGATCAGAATCTAGTAAATTTATAATTTCTTTGTGGACTGGTATAACATTAGTATAAATATTATCTAAACATGTGGCACTAGTAGGGGTTATTCTTGTGGGCTCCAAAAATAGGTTTACAAGATTGTAGGACTGAAACAGACTTATTATTTTACTACAAGAACCTGAGTCCTCTAATAAATTGACATTAAAATCACCACAAGTGATAATGGATTTATTTGAGTTACAAATCTTGTGTAACACTTCATCCATTACCTTTTCAAAGCAGTCATACAATCCTGAAGGGGGTCTGTATACACTTAATACAATAAACTGCTCCAATTCTATACAAGCTATTTCGACTGTCCGCTCAACAGATAGGCTCACAATATCCTTACGGTCTTTAAATTTAAGCTGGTTACTTACTAAAATCAATGAGCCACCATGTATAGCATTAACTCTGCTGAATGAACTACCAACCTGGTGGTTATTAAAATTGAACAATAACTGGTGGCTTTTAAGCCAATGTTCTGTTATACAAAGAATATCAATACTGTTAAAGTTCATAAATAATTCTACTTCTAAATCTTTGTTCATAAATCCTTGAATATTTTGATGCACCAGGTTAATACTATTTACTGATTTTAAACTTTTATGTGATTTTATTTTGCAATTTTTATTCTGTAAACTTTTGCAAGAGATTGTCTCTATTGTCTTAATTTCTAATTTAAATTATTATCAATGTCAATTTCTGATACCAAATTATTGGCTGAATTAAATAACATGTCTTGGCATTGCTCAATAGAAGATTGTAGAAAGAAATTGTATATTGTAGAAAGTAAGCTATTGGAATAAGGCAGTGATTGAGTGGAGTCCATGGACTGGAAGAAGAAATGTCGGGCCTACGGCGGCGAGACCGGCTAACGACATTACCATCGCGGGTAGAACCTGGATGAGGCTGGCACAGGAACGTGGGGATTGGTACAAGAAGAGAGAGGTCAAAGCTCAGCAGTGACCGAAGTCGCGCTGATCTACAGACGATGATGAAGCTATGGGTATAAAAGTCCACTAATAGTCACCGTGTGTCACAGATTATAGTGCTCGCCAAATTTATGGGCCGCACCGAAATTGGCTTTCCGATGCGCAAGGCACGATACGGTGCTGTTTTTACCCGACTATCGAAGGACGGCAGTGTGTTTATCGGTCTATGTACGTATGTGGCGTTCTAGAGACCAAACGCGTTGGCCGATTTTGATGATGCTTTAGCGAGGTTGCTCGGTGTGCGGTAGGCGGATAAATAAAAGTTTTTACACTGGCACGGTAGATGGAGAAAGATTTATTGTAGAATGAAGTTAAGCAACACAGTAGAAAGAATACAGCTTGAAGTACGAAGGAGTAGACGGACAGAAAAGCACAGTTGAAAGATGGTAGTTTACTATAGCGAGATGATTAGGATGAGCACGTCAGCGGAACAAGTAAGTACTAGTATCAAGGAGATCTGGCGAGTAAAAAAGTGAAGCGGCGGGCCGACGGAGCTGAATATATTGTGTGCGCGGCGCGGCGGAGGGAAGCCCCCTCCGCGCGCCGCAAACAACGGTGCGATCGGCCGGCCAGCCGTTCCGTTATCTAATACGAAACTTGGTTCGCTTGTCCGTGCGTACTTACAGATTTACAATTTCTTATTTACTGCTAACATTCACATTTACATTTACATATACACTGACAATCATTATTATTTATACAGGTATAGGTATTGTTTATTTATTTTACATATTTACATTTATTTATGCGTGTGTTTTATATATACAAATATAGTTATGCTACATCACCCCCTTCCAGAGATCGTCACTACGAGCGATAATAGTCGGGATAGTGAACCTTGCGCCCTGATCTTGTCGTCCTGATATTGTTTCCTTTGTCAGGTAATTTGGTGGTGTTTGTAGATTCTTGTTGTGTGGGTGAAGGTGTTTTTGAGTGTGTTTTTGTAATGTTTGTGGCAGTGTCCGTATTTGGGTCGTGTAATATGTATGCGGGTTTGAGCCTGTCAATAGAAACTGAGACAGTTTTACCGTTGACGAGGAGTTTGAAGACTTTGTCCCCGTGCTGTAGGACTTTGTGTGGTCCCGTGTATGCTGGTTTAAGGGAGCCAGAAGTCTCATCTCTGAGAAAAACATGACTACCTGTGCCCAAATCTTTGAAAACGAACGTTGTTCTGCTGCTGCTGCCGTGTCGGGATGCTGGTGATGGTTGCAATCTTTTTGCAAAGATTTTTAACCGTGCAACGTAGTCTGACATGTTTATTGTGTCGTCGACCTGTGGTTGAAATAATTCACCTGGTAGCCTGAGCGTTTCGCCGTAAAGGAGTTCTGCCGGTGTAGCTCCTAGGTCTTCCTTGTACGCGTTCCTTATTCCTAATAGAACTAGTGGCAAGGATTCGACCCAGTTTTCTGTGGAGTGACAGATTATAGCGGCTTTTAACTGCCTGTGGAACCTCTTTATGAGGCCGTTGCAGGCGGGGTGATATGCCGTGGTACGCTTGTGGTTAAATCCAACCATCTCCGATAAATGTTTAAAGAGTGCTGATTCGAACTGTCGGCCGCGGTCTGTTACAAGCTCGACGGGACAGCCGAAGCGGGAGATCCAGCCACTCACTAGGGCTTTTGCCACTGTCTCTGCTGTCATGTCAGATATAGGTATCACCTCAGGCCATCGTGTAAAACGATCGATGGCTGTGAGGCAATACCGATAGCCTTGAATTAGCGGTAGCGGGCCTATGAGGTCAATGTGGATATGGTTGAATCTAGCTCTTGGCAGCTTGTAGGTGCCCAATGGTGAAGAGTTATGACGGGTTACCTTGGCCCGCTGACACATTATGCAAGAACGACTCCATTCTCTGCAGTCTTTCTTTACTGCTGGCCAAACGTATCGTTCTGTCACCATTTTTGTGGTCGCGTTTGCGCCTGGGTGACTCCAAGAGTGTACGCTGTCGAAGACTTTGCGACGAAGGTCTTTTGTGATGTATGGGCGAGGGATCTTGCCTTTTTCGTCGCAATACAGCTCGGTCCCTGATCCTGGCAGTTTTACCTTTGCAAGACGTAAGGCTGTGCTGCTGTTGAGCAGCTGTTCCAGCTCTGTATCATGCTTCTGTGACTCGGCTAACTGGTGTAGATCTACGGGCTGAGCAATCTCCTCGACCCGTGAGAGACTGTCTGCAACGACGTTGTCCTTACCTGATATATGGCGGATGTCTGTCGTGAATTGTGAGATGAAATCCAGGTGCCTGAATTGTCGTGGGGAGCAATTTTCTTTCCTTGAGTGGAAAGCGTAACAGATAGGTTTGTGATCTGTATAGATCACAAAGTTTCGTGCTTCGACCATATGTCTGAAGTACTTTATGGCTTCGTAGATCGCAAGCAGTTCCCTGTCGTAAGGCGAGTACTTCCTTTGAGCTGAACTTAGCTTGCGGGAGAAAAATGCCAGTGGCTCCCATGGTTCCCTGTACTTACACTGCTGTAATACTGCGCCTATCGCTGTATCTGAGGCGTCCGTTACTACAGCCAGTTTGGCTTCACAATCAGGATGGGCCAGCATCGCGGCTTTGCAAAGGCCTTCCTTGCTGGCGTTAAAAGCTTCCAGTTCTAGGGTTGTGAAATGCACTGGGTGGGAGCCCTTGACAGAGCCCGCCAACAGAGCATTCAATGGGGCCTGGTGTTGGGCTGCCTCGGGTATGAACCGCCTAAAAAAATTTAACATACCTAGAAACCTGCGCAGTTCCCGGACTGTTGTGGGTGTGGGGTATTTCTTGATGGCTTCAACCTTCTCCTGCAGTGGGCTGGTTCCGTCAGCTGAGATCTTATAGCCTAAGAAAGTTACCTCTTTTACTCCGAATACGCACTTGGCAGTATTAATCACCATACCGTATTCCTGCAGCCGAGTGAAAAGCTGTCGCAGGTGGTGTTCGTGGGTCTTCTGGTCTTTCGAATAGACCAAAAAATCGTCGAGATATGCATAGCAGAAGTCCAGTCCCCGCAGCATTTCGTCAACGAACCGCTGAAACGTCTGTCCGGCATTACGAAGACCAAATGTCATAAATGGAAATTCGTAAAGGCCGAACGGCGTGGTAATGGCGGTCTTGGGAATATCCTCGGGGCTGACTGGTATCTGGTTGTAAGCCTTAACTAAATCGATTGTGCTGAAGATTGTGGAACCTGAAAGGCTGTGCGAGAAGTCGTGAATGTGCCTTATTGGGTAATTGTCGGGTACCGTCCTGGAATTAAGTAGCCGGTAGTCACCGCAGGGTCGCCATCCGCTGTTCTTTTTAGGAGCCAGGTGTAATGGCGATGACCATGGTGAACTTGATGGTCTGGCGGTGCCGTCTTTCAGCATTGCGTCAAACTCCTCTTTGGCTATTTTCAGTTTATCAGGGGCCAGGCGGCGTGGTGTGCATGAAACAGGTGGTCCAGGTGTAGTTTGTATGTGATGGACTGTATTGTGCGTTGATGCACGGTGTATGCCATGTGGTCGTGTGATGTCAGGAAATTCCCGCAGTATGTTATGGTATGTGGTGTCACCAATAATTACCTTGACCGAGGAAACAATATCTGACGATCGTGTAGGTGAAGCCGGGGTCGCGAGGGTAGTATGGCTGTCAATTAGCCGCTGGTTCCTGCAATCAACAATTAAATTGTAGTGAGACAGAAAATCCACGCCTATTATCGCCTTCGTAACGTCTGCTACAATAAATCGCCAAGCAAAGTCACGGCGCAACCCCAAGTTTAAATTTAAATTAATGTACCCGTATGTTTTAATAGGTGTGCCATTAGCGGCACAAAGTTGGTACTCCGTTGACTCATGTCGTCTCGATAATGCCGACCGAGGGTAGACGCAAAGGTCGCTGCCGGTATCGACCAAAAACTGTGTTTTCGATCGTCGATCGGTGACGAATAGGCGACCAGTGTTCGGACAATCGTCGGTCGCCATTATTGATTGCCCCTGGTGTTTTCCGGCGGTTTGTAATCGCAGGGTGGGTAGCATTTCCTGGCACGATCCCCGAATCGGTAATGGTACCAGCAAAGAGGGTACTTGCTGCTGTTTGACTGCGACCGTGTCCTTGAACGATGGCGCGTCCGGCTGCTGGATCGGCCGCGCGGCCGCGACATTCGTTCGATTTTCGCCGTTAAAATATCTACCTTCTTATTTAGCATGGCTATTTCCGGATCTGCGCCAGGCGTAGTTGTCCCTCCGGCGATGGCTGCTGTTGATGCTACCTGCGGCCCGACGACGTCAGCGATGCGGTCTGCCAGCTCTGCTAGCTCCTCTATGTCGGCTTTGGACTGCGAGGCGATAATGGCCTGCGTCCCGCTCGGTAGTCGGCTTGACCAGATGGTGCGCAGGAACTCCTCAGGCACGCCCGGTCCAGCGAGATTCAAAAGGTGGCGATAGAATTGTGACGGTTTCCGATCGCCAAGCTCTTCATGCATCAGCAATTGCTTGATCTTCTTCGCCCTCGACGCTGACATTCTCCTGACTAACTCTGCCTTGATTTTTTCGTACTTGTGGGTAGGTGGTGGGTCATTGATGATATCTTCTACCTCGGATGCGTATTGCGGGTCCAAGTTCGCCGTGATATAGAAGAATTTCGTTTCATCCGCCCTGATGTTCGAGAGCGCGAACTGTGCTTCCACTTGTGAAAACCAGAGTGACGGTTTTTCGGGGTAGAACGGCGGCACCCGCACGCCCACGCGAAATAGTTCTGGCCCATCTTGGCCTGCTGCAGCCACGTTGCTCGTACCTTTGTCCGTCATCTTCGTGTTCTTGATCGGGGTCACCAATTTAGCGAGGTTGCTCGGTGTGCGGTAGGCGGATAAATAAAAGTTTTTACACTGGCACGGTAGATGGAGAAAGATTTATTGTAGAATGAAGTTAAGCAACACAGTAGAAAGAATACAGCTTGAAGTACGAAGGAGTAGACGGACAGAAAAGCACAGTTGAAAGATGGTAGTTTACTATAGCGAGATGATTAGGATGAGCACGTCAGCGGAACAAGTAAGTACTAGTATCAAGGAGATCTGGCGAGTAAAAAAGTGAAGCGGCGGGCCGACGGAGCTGAATATATTGTGTGCGCGGCGCGGCGGAGGGAAGCCCCCTCCGCGCGCCGCAAACAACGGTGCGATCGGCCGGCCAGCCGTTCCGTTATCTAATACGAAACTTGGTTCGCTTGTCCGTGCGTACTTACAGATTTACAATTTCTTATTTACTGCTAACATTCACATTTACATTTACATATACACTGACAATCATTATTATTTATACAGGTATAGGTATTGTTTATTTATTTTACATATTTACATTTATTTATGCGTGTGTTTTATATATACAAATATAGTTATGCTACAATGCTTACGTCAATCGATTCGTCTTAATCTTGCGAGTGTTACTGGCTACATTACAATTGGAAAAAAGAAAAATGACGGATTTTGGGCGCCATATTTTGGAGGACAAAAATTTTTTTTTCTTCCAAAATCATCGTGTGGGGTATCAAAATAAAGGGTTTTAAGAGGTAATTTCAAAAATATATAAAAATTATATGTTTAAATTTAAGTAAATAAAAAAAAAAAAAAATAATCTTATAATCAAAAAAATCTAATTTTATCCTCCGACTGCACAGCATGATTTTCTTCTTGTTTATGTCTTTTTAGTTCGTTTCTTTAGCAGTTGGGTTTTTCGATTTTCTTAAAAAACCTGTTTTGTATGAGATTTACTACTGAGCAGCCTTTGTAGCCAACTTCAGGGCGACCAAGAAGTTTGGCGAGAGCTATAGGTACTTTTTATTCCGAAAACTAATACAGGTTATTCAAAAATAATTAATTTGAAAGTTGTACAAAACTACGCCAGTTTGTACAGAGCAGCAAATACACGAGCATCTTAATATTGATATCGAACTGAATTACAGTTGAAATAAGAGTTCTAAATTGCGATCAAGCAATAACACTCAACGATTATGAATTTCTCTAGAAATAAGCAGCACCTTTGTGCTATTCTATATTTATATGTACTTTCTCTTTTAAGGCGCCGATTCCCTTGGGTGGCTGATTTTATAATGAGAATCACGTCTAAACGGCTAGTCGGAATTTTTTGGTAAAAATATAAATGTTACATTAGACCACTTTCTTAATAATTTTATCTAAGAAAATTTTGAGTTTTATTCGTATAATTAATTTGTGAAGTTATGTCTAATACGGACAAAAACACGACAATCGCACCAAAACCGCTGGACGTATTTTAATGAAATCGACAACATCTCAGACAATTTAATTATCTACATTTTGATCTTAGACTTTTTTTCAAGTCATAGAATAATAAGGAAAGTACAAAAAACTACAAAATTTTGGGTCGCGCGGGTGTGTGACGAATGCGCGTTTTGTTCCCTCAAGGTGGTTGGCGTTAGTCGTCGTCTTAAGTGTTTTGTGTGTACATAAATAAATAATTGAAAAGTATGTGGAATTATACTTAAGAAAACGGAGTTATAGATAGTGTGGCAGGAGAGAATAGAAGAAAACGTTAATAGCATTATCGAGCATTCTGTTCCTGTCTACGCTCACCAATATGTAACGTAATTGTAGTGAAACAAACAATATTAACTTTCTATATTTTATTTCCATTGAAAACAACAGTATCCTAATTCACTTAAATAGCTGAATACAGAGTTTAGCTGGAGTGAACAGGAAATCTTAATTTGGAATGTAACATGTTGTTACTGGGCTATTGTTTTATTTTATTTACATAAATAATATCTGTAACATCACAAATGGCGGTAGTTCACACATTAAATAGCAACATCTTGATTTACAACAGATTTTGATTATAATTATATATAATTTGAACACATGTCAACAATTTGTGCACACAAAAAATAACTTTCTTTAGTTTTAAATATCGTTTATAGTGTCCGAAGCACCAAAAGAAAAAAAAAAGACAAATAAATGGCATCTATTCAAATACAATTTAACCGCTCAGTACATTCTCTAGAATATTAACAATGAAAATATATACACAAGTCGGTCGTGTTCAGCATTACGATGGCCGTTACTTACGATTTAAACGCGTTTATATAATTTTGCACATGATCATAATACATGTATGTAATACATTATATTAAACTATTAACAACTTACTATTAAACAGTATTTTATCTTACAAGAATATCATGGTCGGAGCTTGGGGTCGCTTTAGATATTTCTGGCACGTTGATTCTGTGTAGTTGCGCTTATATAGGCAGTTTTTCAGCAAGTATTAATCGACAACATTTGCCATATTTGCGTTATAACGATGTCAAAATAGGTAAAAACTGACCGAAATAGCTGGAAACTGCCTTTTACCTGCCCATACAAGCACGTCCAACCATGCAGCTAGCCTTGACCACGGTACGGGTTGCTTAATGGCGCGAGTCCCTCGGGTAGAACTCGGCGAGGATGGAAGCGGGGATACGTTTGAGCATCTCCTTGGGGAAGATACGCAGCAGCTGCCAACCGATGTCCAGGGACTCGAATACTGTGCGGTTCTCGTAGTTACCCTGGAGATGGTAAATAATTGTGTTAGTAATTAATTTGAAAAATGTGATTTTTTTCGTGTAAATCAATTATTGCCTGTGAAAAACTACATACATACATATAAAGATAACTCGAAAAGTTAGTTAATCAGTGTAGAATACAAGCTATAAATAATATCACAAAAATCGTGTGCCTGATGGGCTTTCATTTGCATGGCTAGTTTCCAATGAAATAGTCAGTACCAACCACAAACAAAGACTTCCCTATAAACATTCAACCCCTATTTAACACCCAATTGATGTATTATTTTTAATTTTTTCTAAGTAGTTTCGTTTATGTAAGGGAACTCTTGTGCTTATTTTATACTTCTAGATCCAACCGTAAGAGAAACAGGGTCACCGGCATAGCCCGAAGAATTGCCAAACTTAAGTGGCAGTGGGCAAGGCACATTGCTCGCAGAACGGATGGCCGATGGGGCAGAAAAGTTCTCGAGTGGTGACCGCGAACCGGAAGATGTTGCGTTGGAAGGCCTCCCACCTGGTGGACCGATGACCTGGTGAAGGTTGCGGGGTTCCGCTGGATGCAGGACGCACGGGACCGGTCAATGTGGCGACTTGGGGGAGGCCAATGTCCAGCATATGACGTCTTTCGGCTGATGATGAGATCCAACCATTAAAGCTGTGCATTGTCTGTCAGTCATCATCACCTGTTTAGCCTAAGGGTTGGATGCAGCTGAACTCACCATTGGAGAGGTTGCCTGTTTCTCATCCAGAGACCACTCGCGTGCGTCGTACGTCAGCGCATGTATCAAGTAATTTTATTAAGTTTGAACATACCTGAGAGATGAAGTTCCTCTCGAACTTGGTGAGGAACTCGAGGTACAGCAGATCGTCGGGGGTCAGCGCCTCCTCTCCCACCACGGCCTTCATGGCCTGCACGTCCTTACCGATGGCGTAGCAAGCGTACTGCAAGGATACAAACACGGGAGTTTGGTAATTTAGTAATAACTACATATTTCTTATTGAAAACTAAACTTATCAACAACTTTATAAGTCTGCTATCACCAGCTGCCTTAAGTCTCAATATCATCAGCAACAATACATGTGAATAGCTTGTCAAAATGTGGATAAATTAGAGGAGTATTTGACTGATTGGAACAGCAATGCGAATGCGACCGTTCCTTAAAAATACGAGATTGACACTCTAGTTTCCGGAAAAAAAAAACCCTTAAATGTGATTGCTATCCTATGTTACTCCTTTTTTAACAAAATAAAAATAAATAAATCAAACTTACCAGCTGGTTAGAGACGTCAGAGTGGTCCTTGCGGGTCATGCCCTCACCGATGGCGGACTTCATGAGACGAGACAGGGAAGGAAGCACGTTGACTGGAGGGTAGATCTGTCTGTTGTGGAGCTGACGGTCGACGTAGATCTGTATGGACAAGAATAATAAGCAAATGCTGAATTTACACCTATACCTAAAGTCGCCGAAAAACATAAAAGTCAGTGATCCGACTTGTAACTTATCTAAATTGAAAACATGATTTTTTGTTTATTGTGATATTTTGATAATTTTGGTCCCA
The DNA here is from genome assembly GCA_947562075.1 of Orthosia gracilis. Classification (NCBI taxonomy): domain Eukaryota; kingdom Metazoa; phylum Arthropoda; class Insecta; order Lepidoptera; family Noctuidae; genus Orthosia; species Orthosia gracilis. The sequence continues at coordinate 29,716,161 of OX387274.1, read as the reverse complement.
AATGAACGTTATAGGCGTGGAACTATGTTATCCGTTTAAATCATGTAAATCGGTCCACGCGTTTATGAGATATTAACTCATTAATGAATGCCAAGTAATGTGAAAGAGTCACGAAAGCCCCTTACCGCGATACGTTTGGTTTGATCGCGTTAGCGACACTGCCTTTACATTTTATTCGTATCGTTTTGAAACGATAGGTAGTCAGGTGTCGACTTCTTTTATTTTTCGTTATCTGGCGGTGACTTTATTCTATATGTGGAGTTGGTACAAGATCATTTTTTATATCAACCTCCGCTTTTGGACATAACATGAATGGGCTCTTTCATGTTATATTTGCTTTAGCTAAGTGGTCATGGTTTCTTAGGCCTGCTTCAATCACTATAGTCTTCTCCAGATACCATATAATCCCCGGCACGTAAGTTGGCAAGAGTCTTTAGATGCGCAGAAGTCGTTTTTTAGGTATCTTTGGTAGTGAAGCGGGGCGCGAGGGACGTTTAAGACCGTTCCGAGCGCGCGATTGGTTGGTCAGTTGACACAAGGATCGACTGACCAATCGCGTTGCGTCCACGTTCCGTTCGCTATATATGGTTGGTCAGTCCGCGGAATATGGTTAAAAAACTTTGGGAACCACTACAATAGATATTATCACCTATTCAGACTTTAGCTTGGTAATTTGGTTACTATCCCAAATCAGATAATATTTTGGGTAGTTGATATATGAATTCAATTTGTGAACATGAATTAAAAACGGGAAATAATTAACCGGGTGAAAAATATACTGAATGGGCGACTATTATACTAAGTAAGCAACTATTTATCCGGTTTGAGGAATACCTTTTAGGAGGTTTTTGTGAGCTGCAGTAATAATATTGTGACATACTATAATTGTATTTGGGGTTCTATTTTTTCTATATTAGCATATTATTCTTCATCGTAAATGAAGGCGACATCGCTGTGCAGCGCGGGAATTCGGGTATAATTGTGTTTTCAACGAATTGGTACAAGAGCAAACGGAGCGAGTTCGGGAGCTTAGGGCACCCCGACACGGACAGGTTAGGTTCGAACGAGATGATCGTTCGTGTTAGGTTACTTTAGACCCTGCGGACGGAAATAGGAGCCCCGCGCAGCGGGGCTCCGTCGACTATGTTGCCAAAGTACTAATCAAGTCGCTGTTTTAAACATTTGTATTCGCCCACTGTTTGTCGCCCACTTAGTATTTCAGTAAGTCATATTCAGTATTTTTTACATCTTTAACTTGAATTTATTGTCGCTCGTTTAAATACTACCCATTAAAAACCACTTATTTATTTTCAAATCTCATTCTGAAATTAACTTAATTGGTTTGACAAAATGAACAAATACTAAATTTTGAATTCATTTTGTCAATGTTTAAAAGGATAATCAAAAAATGAATGCAGTGTAAAGAAAATGTTTCTTACCTGTCCCTCGGTAATATAACCCGTCAAGTCAGGAATAGGATGGGTGATGTCGTCGTTGGGCATAGTAAGAATGGGGATCTGGGTGATGGAGCCGTTCCTGCCTTCTACACGTCCGGCGCGCTCGTAGATGGTGGCCAAATCGGTGTACATGTAACCTGACGACAAATAGATATTGTTAGGTTAAAAATTTCCCAATTTCTCACAGGGCATGGTAACTTTAAAAGTAAATTATTATCCTTCAAGCTTGTTGCCTCGCCTTTATGTCAGTTTTCTACATCTGACTGAGAATATGTACAATCTGCACATCATATCTTATGGGAGTGTATTCTTTGGCAGAATGAACGCAATACTATGTTGAATATTGTACAGGTTGTATCAGGAGCTGTTTACTATATGGAGCTTGTGGAAACTAGAACAAATTTCCGTGCTTTAAAGCGTTTTTGCCATACCTATTATTTCGATCAAATATGTTAGCTCACTATGTTAGGACCCATTAATATTAATGCTAATTTTTATCCGTGGTGCTAGGCAACTGGGCTCATCCCAGTTGTAAACGACCCTTTGTGCCTATTGGTCTTGTTTGTTCCGTCTCCTGCCTGATATGGAGGGAAGTGGAAATTTGAATTTTTCCTACTCCTCCATTATTCTTTTCTGATTAATTTCGTTGCTGAATCCAAGACAGTTAAATTCATTCTCCGGGACTTCGTCGAGCTTCATTGCCTCGGCGCTTTTCTGGTGGTCGCCACTGTTGATTCTGGCTTTCAGGAGTTGCAGTGGTTTGGGAATAGTGCGGTGGGATTGTCCCAAAAAAAAAAGATATTGTTAGGTTAATAATAGGTATCGGCTTAAGGAGATGTATGGTTGGAGTGATAACCACCACAGATCACGCACAATGGCTCTGTCAGAACCCTTCGGGTACGGAACCCTAAAATAATTTAAAACTATGCTCCAGGTGCGAAGTCGGCTCCTTGAGAAAATATTGATCAGTGCTTGGCACGTAGACCGCAGTAAAAGTGATAAAGTAACAAACGCATTGGTTCATACCTTATTTAAAATAAAAATAAATGTTTATTTCAATTACAAAAGGCATTTCGAAACATATAATTGGAGATCACCTTTTGAGCAAGGAATTGCTTGTGTAGATGAAACAAAAACTTAATAGACAGCATACCTGGGAAACCACGTCGTCCGGGTACCTCCTCACGGGCGGCGGACACCTCACGCAGAGCCTCGGCGTATGAAGACATGTCAGTCAGGATGACCAACACGTGTTTCTATACAGACAAAATTAATATTTTAACAATAGCAACACATGATCTTTAGCCTTCGTCTGTTTTCAGAATATCATCACCAGCCTTTTAATGTTCCCACTGCTGGGACACAGCCCTCCTCTCTGTGAGAGGGAATGGGCCTTACTCTACTACGCGGGCCCAGTGTGGATTGGTGGATGCCTCGAATTTATGGTTCTAGGACATGCCGGTTTCCTCACGATGTTTACCTTCACCGTTTTAAGAGCAATAGTGATGAAATAATTTACATAAAGTAAAGCACCTGCCTGGGTTCGAACCCACGGTCCATAACTTGTAAATCGCGCTTGTTACTGGGCCACCACTGCTAAGAATTTTATTACATATATTCTCAAACAATTAACAATTTGTTGAATATAACACAATTATAGGAATTGCAGTACATTAGAATGAGTATAAGTACACTTAAGTAACGCCAGTTGAGGCTATCTCTACAATTACAAGTCAATGATCAATTGCTGTGTAATTTTCTCAGACAGAAAAGCAAGACTATTGTCTCTTCAATTCTTCTTATCTCTTTATAAGGTGATTTTCAAGAAGGGGTTATAAATTTGTAAATAATGCTTTCGCACTACTGGACAAGAGGTTCTTTTACAGCATTTATATATTTTAAAACATCATAACTCCACACGAAATCGCACTGTTTGCGCCTAGAGTTTGGCTGGCGAGGTTGCCCACATGTGGAATGTGGATTCAGCGATCATTGTAGCGATAGTCGTGGCTGGTATATCTTAAAAGCCACGAGCCACGACCAACACCTTAGGAGGCTCTCGTTGGACAGCAGCTGGATCAAGAGCTTGAATCAGAAAGCGGTACTCCTGGACATGACGCGTGTAGTCAGGAGGTTCCTCTCTCAGGAGCCCTGAACACCAGTAGCAAGGACCCTGTTCCCGATACCGGTGGGCTACTATTTTTATATTTGTAGTAAGAAATATAGATGTATAGAATAAGTGAATAAACGAAATAATATACTATCCCTTACCTCACACTGATAAGCCAAGAACTCGGCAGCGGTCAAAGCCAAACGTGGGGTAATAATTCTCTCAATGGTAGGATCGTTGGCCAAGTTCAAGAACAGACACACGTTCTCCATGGAACCGTTCTCCTCGAAGTCCTGCTTGAAGAACCGGGCGGTTTCCATGTTCACACCCATAGCGGCGAACACGATGGCGAAGTTGTCCTCGTGGTCGTCAATCACTGATTTGCCGGACATCTGGTGGGAAAAAATGTTGGAATTGAGTAAATTAGAGGAAGAAAAAAATCGTCGAAAGCGCAACCTCCACTTTTTGAAGTCTGTAAAAAATTTTAGAAAAATTCAGAATAAAAGTATCTGAAACATGCGAAACTAAAATTATGGTTCTCACCTTGACAAGACCAGCCTGTCTACAGATCTGGGCGGCAATTTCGTTGTGGGGCAGACCGGCGGCCGAGAAGATGGGGATCTTCTGACCACGGGCGATGGAGTTCATCACGTCAATAGCGGAGATACCTGGAAAACACATATCATTTACTAGCTGTTGCCCACGACTTCGTCTGCGTAGCATTAGTAATTCGAATAGCCTATTTTTTATATCGCGCAATAATATTGTAAATGTGTGAGAAATTATTAGTTCATCATACAAACTGCTACCCCCTTAACTCCATGAGTGCCCAAAACGTGGATCCACGCGAGACACAATTGTTTTTTAATTGTTTCGGTAATTACGGCAATCAACCGATAAGGAACATTAGAAATAAATATAATAATAGAATAAACATAAGAACTATCCTAAGTACATATTATGTCCTTCAGGCCTTCCTACGGAGCTTAAACTATATATTTAAATCGGTTCAGCGGTTTAAGCGAAAAAAGGTAACAGACAGACAGATAAGACAGATTACTTTTGCATTTTTACATTAAGTATAGATTTACGGTAACAAACCTAGAACATCGAGTTTCAAAAACTTTCAATCCAATGAAATTTTAAACAAGTTGCAATTTTTTTTGACATTGCTACAAGAGGCAATTGAAATAGCATTTTTATAGGGTTTATTTCGATTGCCACTATTTCAGATATTATGAAGCTGTAATCTACTCGTAAATTTTTGCAAGCCTACTCACACTCCTTTTGGATATAAGCCTCCCTCCATTGCTTGATTTTTCGTAAGCCCGCGTTTCCTTGCCCGTTTCTCCCGCCAACTTCTTCGTGGTCTGCCTTGCAGATAAATCTATCTTCATCATAATAATAAGCTTACCAGTCTGGATCATCTCCTCAGGGTAGATACGGGACCAGGGGTTGATGGGCTGGCCCTGGATGTCCAAGAAGGCCTCGGCCAGGATAGGGGGTCCCTTGTCGATGGGCTTGCCGGATCCGTTGAATACACGTCCTGTTGGAAAATATAGAAATTTAGTTTATGTAACGAAGGAAATTAAAAACTTTTTTTTAAGAATTTTACCACAAGTTATAATTCAAATTCTATATAGAGAATTTTGTTACTCAGTTTAGAGATTTTTATGACAAAACAGGAGATACTGGGAATTTTATTTCGTAGGGCCAGTTGTAAAGACTGCGTTAGCTACACTGAATACAAACAAAAATAAAAGAGGACTTAGGCCCAGTTTTTTTTTATCAGTAGTCTCTCCCAACAGTTAAATATGCAAATCAACGGCTTCAAATTTCGGTTAAATGCACGTTTTCATCAATTATCAACCTCATAGAGGGTCAAATAATTACTACCTCTCCACCTTATTTGACCATTTTTGAGGCTAACAATTGATCAACGTGCATTTAACCGAAATTTGAAACCATTGGTTAGCAAATTTAACCATTGGTCGAGTTAACTACGGATTAAAAAACTGCGACGACAACGACGTTACGTAACAAAGTAAACACTTGATAGTGATCACCTGTGAAAGTGTGATCGTTTATTAGGTGTAAGATTTATATAGACTAGGTACAATTTTCAAAGGCTCTTGTTTTCCTTGATTAATTGGGAATCATATTTAGGCTGCATTTTGAATAATTTAATCCATTCTGTAGTAGGATTCCCTGCCGGAGTCTATGTTTCATGATAGTTTCAATTCAACTTATTGGATTTTAAGTAATGGGTGACTTCTAGGCAAGTCTTCTTCACCGTCGATCACATCATCGCTTACCATGAGTTCAGATAGTGATCAAACGCGAGCATATAAATACGAAAAAAAGTAGGGGTTTCTAAAGGGTCTGTTTGATTAAGGGAGTAATATTTAAGAGCCAATTGATTGATTTACTCTATTCGAAGGTACAAGCGACTTCAGTACGAATTCATCAATGATGATCAATAGTCATGATTTTTAGTCACATGAACTAAAACGTACTCAAGCCCGAGCGTTTTGGCTATCATTTAACAAAAACATGATAATGAATGACGTCGAGTCACATAACTAGTGCAAGGCCAAAGAAACTTTTTAAATAAAATGCTATTAATTTATCATTTTAAATGCGTAAGATGGTTAATATAGTTCTCGCCAAACTTCTTGGCCGCTATGAAGTTTGCTAAAATAGCTGCGCAGTAGTAAATCTCATAAAAAAACAGCACCGTTTCGTGCCTTGGGCATTGGAAAGCCAACTTCAGGGCGGCCCAGAAGTTTGGCGAGCACCATACTTTGATTTACATCGGTCATTTGAAAGTAAATTGAGGCAATTTAAATAAAATTCAAACCCCTTTTATTTGACCAATTGTCTGAATATTACATAGTTTGAGATCTCCCCCTGGAGATCGCATCTCAAGCACCCTGAATAAATATTACTTATCTGTATAGTCGAAATTGTTATATGTAGATACCGTGACAAAAATTTAGCGCCATCTACTTTACAGTACTCGCCAAACTTTTTGGCCGCCCTGAAGTTGGGTACAATGGCTGCGCAGTTGTAAATGTCATACAAAACAGCACCGCGCCGCGCCTTGCGCATCGTAAAGCCAACTTCAGGGCGGCCAGGAAGTTTGGCGAGTACTGTACATGGAACTAATTTGACAGCCACAACGAGGCGAACCTTTACAAAGATTATCCTAACAGTAGCGGATCCACTTACCCAACATATCTTCAGACACGGGAGTACGCAAGATATCGCCGGTGAACTCGCAGAGAGTGTTCTTGGCGTCGATACCCGAGGTACCCTCGAACACCTGGACCACGGCCTTGGTGCCGCTGACCTCGAGCACCTGGGGAAGAGAACAGCACACGTAAATTCAAGCTTGTATTCCCGGAAGGGTTGGGAATAAGTGCACCTATACAAAAAGTACATCCACATCCTGCCAGTTATGTTTATTTCTAAGTAAGTTATTCGCCCACAGCTGAGCATAGACCTCTCTTTTCTTGTGCCAATCCACATGTTCCTGTGAAAGCCTCATCCAGGTCACCCACGTTTAGGGTTATTATAGTTCTCGCCAAACTATTTGGCCGCCCTGAGTTGGCTACAATGGCTGCGCAGTAGTAAATCTCATACAAAAACAGCACTACGTCGCGCTTTGCGCAACGGAAAGCCAGCTTCCGGGCAGCCACTTTTAAATAAATTTTCGTTTTTTTTTGCATTTTCCGACATAAAAATCTCTGAATAATTCAGTTAAATAATGGAGAAAAATTGTAGGCTCAATTAATTATATGAATGCAAAAGGAATAATGTCAATGACGCAAAGCTGATTGATGAAATAACTGCTGTTAGTCCGTTTTCGTCAAAACAAAACGATGAGTTTAAGCCATACAAGCCAAAACTACGTAAAAATTAGATCGCCGTACAAAGTCCGGAAAGGACGCCAATTATCCGGACTCCGGGTTGCTATTGAGAAATTTCAAATGTCAAAAAGCCCGACCCGGGAATCGAACCCAGGACCTCATGCATAGCGGAAGCAACATCATTGTTTAAGCATTAAGACGTTTTCACATGACTATGTTATGTCATGACGTGACGGCTTCTGACGCGGTGTTATCCAATCAAAACTCGCTGTCATAATATGACGTAGGCTTGAGTAGATTCGTTTGATTGGTGTATCCGAGTCACGCCTCGTGACACACATATGCTGCTGCGCCGGGAATTATTGTAATATTGGGGACCGCAATCCAACTCAAAGGACCATATCAAGGGACGGTTTTTAATCCAGTGTTACCACCTAGGTATACGGTGTTTTATAGAATAGAATCTTTTTATTTCGGTCGCAAATATCCATAGGGTGTTAGTAACATATAAAAACTTATTACCTAGTGTTAGAGACATAAAAACTTATTACCTAATGTTAGTAGCATAGCAAAAAACTTATTACCTAGTGTTAGTAACAGTCAACCTACGCACAAACTGCTGCACAACTAGTTTTATGCTTGAATATGACGCTTTACCAATTTTCAAAAGGACACTGAATGAATATAACTAGTTGATTTTAAAGAGCCCAAACTAAATAGGTTTTCTATTAGCCATTGAACGATTTCCTTAACACACCTTCGAGTTCCTTCATCGACTTAAGATCTGAAGATTTCGAGACTGAAATTACCATATTTTTTTATTGTTCCTTGTAGATTCCAACAAGACGATTTTTTCAATATTTTTCTTTAAATAAATTTTCAGCAGGATTATCCATTTCAACTAAAATATGTAAAGTAAATCTATCTCGAACATACCTGACCGGAGCGGAGGGTGCCATCAGCAAGTCTCAGCTGTACGATCTCGGAGAACTTGGGGAACTTGACCTCGTCCAAGATGACCAGGGGTCCGTTCACACCAGACACCGTCTTGTAGGCTAAATAGGAAATATTTATTTTAGTTATTCTTTTTTGCGATTTATTGGGTAAATTGAATGGAGATTTGAACAAGCAGATTTGTACATTATTTTTTTTCACAAGATAATTGCAAAAACCGTATTTTTAATTTTTCTTAATCTCTCAGCAAGACACGGATATATAATACACAATCGAATTTTGATGTGTTTTATTGTAAACGAAATATTTATGATCACAACTTATTAAGATAATTATAATCTCGCGAGATTTATAAAAAAAACAGTGTTTGCAATAATCCGGTGTATGAGACAATCCAATAAATAGACATGCCCTTTTTCAAAATAAACCTACATTGAAAATTATTGACTTTTCTACTATTACAATATTAGGAAGTACGATCTTTATAGGGAGATAATTCTTGAGTATAATTCTTATTGTATAAAGTGTTGTGGGGGGATAAGATTTTCTCAAACTGGTATAAGCTGGTTATCAGATTAGGTGGAAGGATATATATTTTTTTTATAAATGCCTTAGAAATTATTGTACTATAGGTTCCCTGCCCAATCCTTTGGGGAACACAGACATTATGTTATGTATATTCTTTTATTTTGCAGTGTCAGTGCAGATGTCACTCTATTTTTTACAACTACCTAACGTCGGTGCTACTCCTACTTAATACTATAAAAAATAAACTCTACCGTAATCTCACTATGTACCAATGCACTAGAGACAGCACTTCGCACTTCAGTGGTAACAAAACCAATGCAAGCTGGCCTAGCAATCTATTGAAACTCCATACTACGCTAGGCTAGCTCAAGGTCAGTTTTCATAGTACATACAAATTCATGATTAAAAATCTACACAATTAAAACAACAACAACAATTTTATTTGACAACAATAACAGATGTGATGAGTTTTGTGTAAAGTTAGTCAGTAAGACTCTTTAAAGAGTATATATACAACTCTTTGGAGAGTGTGTTTTACGATGATGATAATATATATATTTTTTAAATAATTTTGCAATCGGCTTCTCAAGCCATTAGTAGATACGTTCTGTGCATATGTGCATGGTGCTTCGAGTATGGTCCTCCAATGAGAGCCGACCCTCTACTTGATGATGATTTTATGGAGATGAAATTAATTAACATAGTGATGTGTCCACATGGCCCTTATGATTCAATCAATATATATGATTATGATATTATGATTCAATCAATATATATAATGCATAGCCTTTGGCCAAATATGGTGAAGTCGGCTTTCAATCTAACTAGATTCTAGTCTTAATTTTCCTTGGCTATTTGAGAGCATTCCTTATAAATGACTAGCAATGCTATCATCTTTTGATTTTCCATGCCCAAAATGTAAATTTTTAGTCATAGAAAATTATTGTCTATGATTTTTTGCAGTTTTGAAATAGCTACTTCTAATAAACGTTTTATTCTAGTGGTGAAGTGGTTCATTTGATGTATGGTATCACTATTCTGTACATATGAATTAACAGTGAAATACAAATAAGATTTAAAAAAAAAACTGATCATGCCTGATGAAAAGCAATGGGTTTGGTTGTTGTAAAATATGCAAAAATCTATCAAATATTGTAAGAAACAGTGTTAGCAACTATTATCTTATCACATTATGACCTCAGTTGTGGTGAAGTTGATTGATTTTAAACAGCTGACTACATATTGGGCCCTAAGCCTGTCAATAGACCTTTTTCCGTTGCAAGCAGGCTCATTATAATTAACCTGTAACAAGGTAACGCTACTAATGAAATAACAACTCTATATAACAATCTATAAGGCTAATTCTTACAACTTTTTCTTTCAAATTTATAATGCAATCTCATCTCGGTGACAATCCATTTCAAAATACAGGACAAATAGCCGATTTTAATAGATTCAAGACATAGACAACTTTAATCAGCTGATCGGTTCAGTGTTTAATACTGCCTAAGATCGCAGACCCAGCTTTGTCAAGCATCAGATGACAGTAAATGAGGTCATTGCCAGAATTGTCTAATAAACAAATGACTGGCTGGTACCCGCACTATGTCTTGTGATAGGGTTCCTCATTAACTTTTACCCGACAATTCTTTTTTTTAAGTAAAAGCTTCTTTATCTCCGTTATGATTTGTAACTCGATGAAATGAAAAAGCAACATTAAAACACTAACACATACATCTATAATTTAACGGGTTAGAGAATGAGATAGAATACTTTTTAAGGTTTCACTTATACCATGTGTGAACATCACATATATATTTTTCTCTTTGGCAATTGAGCAAATGTTGACTATTTTTAACTGATCAGCTCAAAATGAATCCAATTAGAATATCTTTAACTATCATCCTAGGAGAGTGCTCCAAGTGCACTTTAGAGGACTTCATGAACAACACTGATGCTGCAATTGGCACGGCCGCCAACTGGGCCCAAAGTATTTAAAGAGTGTCCATCAACTTGAATAGAAGATCATAAGAAAGTGATACTATGAATTTGTTGATTCTTGACCATTACTTTAATAAGATTTAGAAGAAGATCAGTTACTTTTTAATTAAAAGAGTTAAGAAATCAATAGCCTGCCTTCTCCGTAAACAAGATCAGCTGACCACCAACAGTTTCATTCTATTGCAATAACTGCAAATTATTAAAGTCGTTTTTCCATACCCCCATGGGGAAAGGGTGTGCGTTTATGTATTGTGTTGTAAAGTATGGAGTGACATAATAATCATATGACTGTTTATGATATAATCATGTATCTGTCAGCAGAAGGATCACTACATGAACCTATTGTGTTTGAGTTAAAGGACTTTATTAGAGGGAGTATCTACATAATAACCTCTTTTCATCGACTAATATTCTACAGGCTGACTATTACTATCAGAATCTGCTACCATTCTGGTCTTGTGACAAACATTTGTCATATTTTAAAGATAACATCTTACTAGACACTAAGAACCCAATAAAATGTATCTATTCTAATTGGACAATTTTATAAGAAAAGATCATAATACTCTTAATATTCTCTATTAGTGCTAGTAATGCCAATTTATACCATAATTAGCACCTAAGAAAACGGTTTCATGATGAACTAAAAAACGCAGGTACTTATGATCAGGTGACCTAAGTCGGATATTAAAGAGATGCCATTGCGACGTTCTTTTCCGATAACAAATTACAACATTTGGTCATGTTTTTGCGGATTACTTTAATTGCGCCTATATATTTAAGTGACACATAGTCCATGATCAAAGGAAATGGGGCTTTCCGACATCATCTCATAATTTTCTTTCGATTAGATTAAACAAGTTTAGGCTTTCCCTTTTTACTTCAACAAGAACCACAATACCTATTATTGTAAATAGGGCTGAAAGAAAGCTCAAAACTGCTTAACATAGAAATTCAGAAGTAAAATCGATATTTTCATTGACATGTCATAAGAAATAGATGATAAAAATTGGTGTACTCACTCAGACGGGGCTGGGATATGAAGTCCCGGGATACAGCCAAGACATGCTCCTGAGCTGCTTGCCTAGCGTTAAGGGTTCCAGCTGACATTTTTCAGTTTTCACTTTTTGGCAGTCCGCTCAATAAAACAGAAAGCTACGCTGCCTCCTCGCCCGAAAACTGACGAATGGATGTGTTGTCTATGTAACTTCACGTGCCGTCACGTGACCTATCACAAGGCAAAATGTGGTCTATGGTAGTACTATTTCCCCAAAAATCGATAGGCTTTTGGAATTTCCCAATTTATCAATAAAAAATTACCGTTTTTATTTATTTGTTTATTTATTAATTGCAATTACTCTCTGCACCTAGTTTGACCCAACACATACAGAGAGTCAATAATTATTTATCTATAACATAAAATACCTATTTATTATTGATTGAATTCAAACAGACATAAAGAAATAAAATGACTTTACATGCCTTCAATACAACCTCCATAGCATTAGTTGACACAATCGACACGAGAGATTTTTTTCCCGGGTTTCACCTTAGTTTGGCAATTAATGCAGGCCAAATTGGGCAAAATCATGCTTTTTCATTTGGAATTGAGCCTGGTAAACGGTAATAGACGCTCTCACATTTACTTGGGACTTTTCATCTATTCTATTTTATTCTTTTAATATTTAAATATGAAAGTCTGGATGGTGAGGTATTTATAAAATATGTTTTAATCATGATTCGGGCTGAATTCTATTGAGATGAAGAACACGGGTAGACAGTATACTTTTAACCCGGCAGAGCGTTCACATAGGTCTTTTTCAGGATGGTAAAGCCACTAGCAAAAGCAATAGTATAAACTTTAATACATACATATTTTTGGTTTCTTTTACAAAAACGCTAACATGCCACTACCGAGGGAGAATAATTTTATATGGCAACCCAATTCAAATTTATTTTTTAATCCTTCTTTTTGTCTATGGATTTAACACGTTCCAATTCCAAACAGAGCTTGAGAGGTTCCAAAAATCCAAACCTGAGTAAACTGAGTTCCAAACCCTTTTCAAATGCATTCTGTTTTTTTTTTTTAGTGCACGCAATAACTTTTATATTAGTATTGGTTTTATAAAATGATGTAAATATGTTTTTCTTACTTTGAACAGACTAGAAACGCTTAGCGAAAGAGAAATCGCAAACGCTAGTGACAAGTCGAAATTCGATAAGCGTTATACAAAATCGATACGAAGACAGCTATTTGCTGTTAAAATTATATGTCATAAAACTGAAAAAATGGGAAACAATAGTGGAGGAGGCCTTTGCGTGGCAGTGATACGGTAAAAGCCAGATACAATAATTCTTGTAAGACAAAAACGCTAGAGTAGCCGCGAAATTCAAATTTTCTGATGATTTTGGATGGCGATCCTGATCTCTAAATTGCCTCAGTTTTATCATTGAGGTAATAATGTTGTTTTATAGAAATTCCTATTACGAAAGTAAATCATAGCGGATAGCATTTTCGGAAATCCAAGATAAAAACAAAATATTTACTTTAAATTCTTGTTTGCCTACGTATTCAATCCTATGCTGCCGTTGTGTAACTAAAATGCCGTTATCCAACATCTGGTCGAATTTAACTTTTGATGCTATAATAATAAGAAAAAAATATCTATCGATCTGTGCTTGCGAATTTCAACACCTTGAACAAAACTATTCACTATTCAAGGTATTGAAAATTCGCAAACACAGATCGATAGATATTTTCTATTTCATTAATATAGCATCAAAACCAGATGTTGGATAACGGCATTTTAGTTATACCACGGCAGTATGAGGGTCAGTTGGCAGTCTCATCTTTATTATCAAAAACTAATTCGCGGCTTTCATTCAAGTCTCTTCATGATTCATTACAAAAATCAACGGGATGAGTAGGATTGCATGTATTTTACTAATGAGCAAGTAAATCACGAAGCTCACTACTTCCCTGGATAACTTATTGTACCTATGGTCTAAACATCGAGGACGTTGGATATTAAATTATGGTGACGGTATTTTCTAGCACGTCTACTTTTACGACCTGCCGAGTTACCCGAACTACTAGAGCTTTATTAAGTACTACTAGAACTGCCTACTCGACGAACTGCTAGTCGATAATGTGGTTAGAAATGACTCTGCAAAAAAAAAAACACGAATCAGATTTAAAAGAATTCCGGAAAATTTACTGTATACTTTTGACTCTGATGACGTCAAATATGACGGATGAGATACTAGGACAAGTCATGCGGTACAAAAGCGCTAAAGATGTATGGGAAGAGCTAGAACGCCTCTACAATGCAAGTAACGAAGACAAAAGCTATTATCTCTGTTTAAAATTCTTTGATTATGAAAAGGATCCTGATCATGACATAAAAAAGCATACATCTGCGTTAAAAAATGTTTGGCAAGAATTGAACAGCCAAATTGATGCGACTTTGCCCGAGATATAACTAATCTGTAAAATACTTGGAACTCTACCAAAAGATTATTTCTCTTTCAAGTCAAGGTGGCTCCTTATAACAAAAAAGGATCGGACAGTAGAGAACTTAACTTCGCAGCTTAGTGCATAATGAAAAAGCGTTAAGTAATAAAGATGAGACAGAGAAAACTGAAGAAATATTAATCGTGAAGACACAGAAGAAGAAAAAAGTTTTAAAATGCAATTATTGTGGAGAAGTTGGACACTTTGTACGAAAATTACAAAAATTGATAAATGATGGACGTCCACGAAAGCCGTCAAATGACAGTAAAACCTCAAATGTTAACCTGACAGTGCTTGCGATGCTGGAAAGCCAATAGTTAAAAATTACTGGTACGCTGACAACGGAGCGACAAGCCATGTTGCGAATTCACGTGACTTCTTCAAAAGCTTCGAACACATACGGTTACTGCAGCGAATGGGCAAACCATTGAAGCCATTGGAATGGGCAACATTCGAGGTGAAGCCAAGGTCAATGGAAACGTAGAACACGTCCTATTGAAGGACGTTTGGTATGTTCCAAAAATCAAAAGAAACATAATCTCAGTTCTTTCTGTGCACGATAACTCATCCATGAGTACGTTTGAGTCTACACCTAAACAATGCATGGTGAAAGTAAATGGAGGCATTAGAGTAATTGGGACTAGCCCCCATAATGCTCGAATTTATTTATTCTGTTATTTTTTTATATAAATATATCAAAAATGTAGTTGTTTTTTTCATTTACGAATTTCTATAAAATTCCACGATTTACGACGCGACACGATACACGACGTATTTTATCCATGTATACATACACACATATACGTATGTAGTTCCGCTAACCAAAAACTAGATGGCGCTGCACATGCGCTGCATTTGGACCCCAAAAAAGGCGGAGTTGTCTATCTATACCACAGAATTTTTTTACTTTATACCCGGTATAATATTGTAATCTTTGATCTCACCACTGATTACATGGGTCTCACACTCACTCTCAGTTACAGAGATCTTTTTTATATAGCTCTCTACAATATAATATTTCTCTATTCTATGGGTATCTCAGTCCACGTGTGATTGTGATCATAGACTTCTATTGATTGCTTAGACAGATTGATTGTGATCCTGGGTGGTGGTATTCAGACGCTTTGTATAAGTTTAATCAAATCAAACAAATAATAATAGCCTATACTACTAGTCTGTTAAGATTTTCAGAAATAAACGTATTTATAAGAATCATCGAAATGTCTGTTTGTAAATTCGTGCCCAATGTGGCAAGCCGAGATTTCGGAAGATTAGGTGCCGCGCTGTGTAGTGCAAAGTTGAACAGAAGTTATTTTACGTACACCCAAGCATTGTCGCAGCCCCTGGATAGGAAGCCTGAAAGGGTGACTGCCAAACAGGCGTTTGAGAAACATTTACAATCTGGTAAGTAAAAGTAAATATTTGATTTCTATTATTGGGATTATTATTGGGGGTTGTTGATAGCAACTGTCAGGCAAAAAAAAATTTCGTTTACCAAAATTATTTAATATATGTATTAAATAATATTGAAGATTCGGCGTTTATCCGAGTATACATTCATTGTCTGCAGCATTATAAGACCTCCAGACTGAATTTCGGCCACAGCGGCCAAACTCATTGGTGACCAGATATCGACGCGGGAGTTATTATAGTGCACAAGAGTGCGCGCAACTATTCGTCGATCAGTTCGGAACCGGCAATGCCGCTGCAAGCAACAAGTTAATTGCTCACATGCCCATAAAGAATTAAAAATATGGCTACAAAAAAAGCACTAACGACCCATTTGATCCTTATTTTAGATTCAAAATTACCAGCATTCAATCTCCCTTCCCAGAAAGGTGAGTGTTCGCATGTGGAATCCAAATTAAGTGAAGGTGACATTAGGGGAGCGGCCAGGCTGTTTTTCAGCATTACATGGAGGCGCCTTACTCTTCAGAAACAATTACAGCCTTGGAGAGTAAACATCCAGCGCCTGCAGATGATTTTATTTACCGCGACCCACCCGACACCTTCGATCTTAATTCGTTCTTTCTACAGATTTCAACCCCTCCAGTTGATTGCAGCCGTGAGCTCCTTTCGAAGCGGTTCCGCCGGCGGCCTCGACGGCCTGACTCCTCAACATTTAAAGGATCTTTTAAGTACAAGTGTCGGGGACGCTGGTGAGTCTCTTTTGAAGGAGCTTACGGCTCTAGTCAACCTAATACTCTCCGGCGGTGTGAAGGATGCCGTCGTCGATGTCTTGTGCGGGGCCAACACGTGTGCCCTGCGCAAGAAGGACGGCGGTATTCGTACAATTGCCGTCGGGTGCACCCACAGGCGTATGGCAGCCAAAATTTGCTGTAAATTGTATAGTAAAACTCTTACAACTAAATTCTAGCCCCTACAGCTTGGTTTTGGCTCCAGAGAGGGTTGTGAGGCTGCCCCTTCCACGTTTTGAATTCCGGTAAGGTCATCTTCAAGGTTGAAACGCCTTTGATTACGTCAACAGGGACACTTTGTTGGCTGAAGCAAAAAAAGTTTTCAGAAATTTTCGGCTTTTTGTTGCAATGCTATAGGCAGCCCCCATCAAAATTTTTGTACAAAGAAAATGTTATGAAATCTTCAGTTGATTGCCAACAAGATGACACTCTCGGGCCAGTCATTTTCAGTCTGGCTATTCATCCGAACATTCAAAAACTAAATTCGAAATTTAACTTATGCTATTTGGATGATGGAACACCAGGAGGTGACGTAGGTTAGTTGTTCACGAGGCACCGCACGACACGATTTGCGGTCACGATTTTTTACACACCACACTGAAGGCGATCTGTCGTCCGTTCGTTTGTTCATTAGACACAATTCTGCAACCACGCTGCATTGCGCTTATATTGTTCTATAAACGCGTGAGCCGTGCGGTGCGGTGTTTCGTGTCGTCAACAAGCACATATTTGTTTGGTATAGCCGCTAAATCGTCACTGCAAAAAATCGCGAAGACAGTGGCGTCGACAATATAGCTGAAAATCCGTTTGCAAAACGTGTCGCGTGTAGTGCGGTGTCGTGCAATGAACAAACGGTCAATACAAATATATGGAGCTCTGAATCGTGAGCACATTTTATCGTGCACAAATCGACGTGCGTCGCGTCGTGAACAAATGGCCGTAGACACCGTTGTAGCAGATTTTCAATTCCTGAAAGAGCACTTTAATAACATCGGCCTTGGCCTAAACCACAAGTGTCAAATTTTCTTTATTACAGTACCGACAGACAACCGACCCTGCAAATATTCCATTCAATAGGCCCAGAGATCAAAATTTTAGATAAAACTTCACTGCAACGCCTAGGTTCACCAATTTTGGAAGACAGTTTTTCTTCATTCATTGATGGCAAAATTAACCATTTTATTTTTTTATGATATATCGGATAGACTCTCCAAAATTAACCTTCATTCGGCTTTAACTCTCCTTAGATATTGCTGTTTTGGACCAAACTTTATGACTTTTCTCCGCTCTTCCCCTTTATGGAAGCCGCCACTTTTCTTGGAAAAAATTGACGAAATTATTCGATGGACTCTGACATCTATCTTAAATGTGGCCCTGGTTGACCGAGCCTGAACGCAAGCCACACTACCCATTCGCTTCGGCGGGCTCTGCATTCGCCAAATTTCTAGTATAAACCTACTGGCGTTCCTGTCTTCGGTCCACATCACTGAAATGGTAACCACTAACATTTTATACCTGTTATTGCTTAACTGTGAGGTGCCGTGCTCGACCGACGCAGTGTGCACCTGGATAGCGGCTTGCACGAAAACCCATCTTTACAAAGACAGTGTGATGAGCCGCTCTGCAGAAGTACCTTTCTGGCTACAGGCATCACTGTCACCCAACATAGGTACTGTGTTGAGTGACACTACCTTCCGGATCGCTACATGTCTGCGCCAGGGTACTCCTAGCGAAGATCCATATTGATGTCAATTTGGTGAAGCAGTCGACCGCCTCGGACACCATGGCCTATCATGCAGTAGGAGCGCTGGTTGGATAGCACGGCACGCCAGCATTAATGATATCATACGTCTAGTACTTGTCACCGCCAGGGTTTTAGAACTCAATGGCTTGGCACGCGACGATGGGAAGAGAGCGGATGGGATGACCATAATGCCTTGGAAGTTGGGTAGGCCTTTAGTGTGGGATGCAACATGTGTCGATACCCTTGCGCCATCCCATCTTCTTAGCACGGCATGCTTTGTTGGGACGGCTGCTGCTGGTGCAGAAAACCTCAAACGGCGCAAATACAACCTTAATGGCAGTTATATGTATGAGCCATTTGGGGTTGAGACATTAGATCCATGAGGTCCGAGTCCTCATCGAGTGTTCTTTATTCACAGAAATTTGTAAATTTTTGCACAAGTGTATTATTTGTGAAAAAATGTTAAACTAAAGTTAGAAGGCACAAAAGTATATAAGCATTTAAGGCCGAACTAGGCATAGCCTGTATTTCAGCCTTCAACGCAGTTTCCCTTGAGTTGCCATTAATAGAATTTCAAATATAATGATGTTTGAATGTACTTATTTATTATTTATTACTTGTTGTCCCCCGCAGCTTCGCTCCCGTCAACCGGCTACCTACAGCTACCTACCTGCCCTACCCTACCTTACCTACCTACTCTACCCTACTTACCCTTTCCTATCTAGCTATCCTACCTACCTACCCTACCTACCTACCTACTTACTCTACCTACCTACTCTACCCTACTTACCTTCCTTACCTACTCTATCCTATCTACCGTCCCTACCTACCTATTTTGTTTTTGTTTTTAAGCCTTCCCTGTATTCTTGCGAACAAAACAAAAAAAGAATTATTCAAATCGGTGCAGGCGTTTTTGAGTTTTAGCCAGACTAATGAAAAGCATTTGATTTTTATATATAAGAAAGAAGAAGATATTTTTTATAGCACACCAAAACATTTATAAAGGAAACTTAAAACTTATAATAACTTAATACGCACATACAAAGGCCGCCCATTGTATATATTTTTAGTTTTAAGTTTCCTTTGTAAATGTTACTTATGGTGTACAATAAAGTATATAATAATAACAATAATAATTGTGAAGGATGGCACGGTTGACATCTGTCGGGCATGTCACCGCCCGGGTTAATCGATCCGCCACATTATCTCTGGTTGTTCTCGTCTAGCTAACGAAGAGTACTTGCAAAAGCACAACCTTGTAGCCAGGATTATCCATCAGCAACTTGCTCTGAAATACACTCTTGTGGCATCGGAGGTACCGTACTACAGGTATGTGCCCGACCCAGTTCTCGATAATGGCAGTATCACATTGTACTGGGATCGGTCCATCATCACTGACAGGACTATTGTAGCCAATAAGCCTGATATTGTGGTGGTGGACCGAATCGAGAGGCGTGCAATGATTGTTGATATTATCGTACCGCATGACGGGAACCTCGTGAAAGCCGAGAAAGATAAGCAAATCAAGTATCTTGACTTGGCTCGCGAGGTTGTCGACATGTGGGATGTGGACACAGCGATCATTGTACCGATAGTCGTGTCGGCCAATGGCTTAATAGCCACGAGCCTCGACCAACACCTCAGGAGGCTCTCGTTAGGCGGCTGGGTCAAGGGCCTGATCCAGAAAGCAGTACTGCTGGACACGGCTCGTATTGTTAGGAGGTTCCTTTCTCTGGAGCCCTGACCGCCGGTAGCTTGGACCCTGTTCCCGATACCGGTGGGCCTCTATTTTTTATATTTTTAAATGTTTTTTGTATGTTTTATAAAAATATTTAAAAATGTATTTAATAAGAAAATAGTGAAATAAAGGACACAATAATAATAATACAAAGGGCGGTCTTATCGCATGCCGCGATCTCATCAAGGCATGGACAATAATTGCTGGACACGAAGTGGGGCTGTTATTGGTGTGACAATACCAGTGTTAAAAAATCGTATATTATAAAAGATATTCGGAAACATACATATGCTATATACATACATGCTAAAACTGATGACAATCAATGCATAGTCACAGCGACAGGTAATGCTCCTTCACGAGTCTTTTGAACACAGGCAACAGTTGGGCGCGTTTGTTTGGGTCTGGCAACGCATTCCACAGACGAGTTGCCTGGACAGTAAAGGTTTTATCCAGAAAACTTGTGGAATGCATTAGCATTTGAAGTCGTTATCATGCATTGGCATTTGAATCGCAGAGAAACGGAAAACGTTTCTCAAGATAAAGAGGGGCGGAATATCAAAAAGCGAAAGGTCACGCACTCACTCATCACGAAATATCGAAAACCGCTTGGTTCCTCAAGTGACGTAAGTGCGCACTAAGAAAGGATTCGTGGAAATTCCAACCTAACCCTAAGGGGTTAAAAGAAGGGTTGAGTTTGTATGAAACTTCTACAATTTGTTAATTGGACACGTGAAATTCTACATATAAGCTCTTGATTAAAAAAAAGAATTCATGTATTTTTTGGTTTTGGGAAATTCCACCCTATAGGGGTAAAAAAGTGGTTGAAAGTTTGTATCAACTTTTTACAGTTTGTAAATTGGACACATGAAATTTTAGATTTACGTTCTTGGTTGATAAAAAGAATTCATGTTTATTATTGGATTTGGAAATTCCACCCGTAAGGGGTGAAAAGGTGAAAAATTGTTGGGCTTATATATTTGAAACTTGATATAAATATTAAACTAATTAAATAGTTTTCATGTTTTTTTAACTACTCCTAAATGACGATTTTTGTTAAACGTTTTTGAAGAATTTTACAGGGCAGGTTCAGGGCTTCTTTTTGTGATATAGGAGATCACTAAGAAGGGATTTTTGAAAATTCAACCTTTAAGGGGGTGAAACTAAAAAGTCATCACATCATCAGCCTATTAATGTTCCCACTGCTGGGGCACAGGCCACCTCTCTGTGAGAGGGAATGGGCTGTAATTCACCACACGGACCCAATGCGGGTTGGTAGATGTCACATGTCTTCGAATTTTTGGTTCTGGGACATGCCGGTTTCCTCACGATGTTTTCCTTCACCGTTTTGAAAGTAGTGGTGATGAAATAATTTACACAAAGTAAAGCGCCTGCCTGGGCTCGAATCGAACCCACGAACTACAACTTGTAAGTAGCGGCCGATACAACTGGCCACCACTGCGCAAAAAGTCATCTGTAGGATAAATCACGCGAACAAAGTCGCGGGCGAAGTGCTAGTTTTATATAAAACCGAAAGAATATGAGCATTCCGGTGAAGGCGAATTGGCAACGACTTAAGCTTCACACGGAATTCGGCAACATGATCATATTTTTGCAAACCGAACATGAACCTTATACAAACATTTTGAAGCCGCTCAAGTTTTTCGAGTCCAGATAACTGGCATTAGCATAATCAAGGATGAGTAGAAGAAGAGATTGTGCAAGCGCAATCGTAATTACGTAGTCTCCTTATAACTTCCGCAAATAGCTTGCGTCTAACCTCTTGCAGTTGGGCAGTCCAAGAAAAGTTCCTATCAATAAATACCCCCAAGTTTTTTGCATTCTCGCAGAATGGAATAACTGTGTTATCGAAAAAAACCTGGGGAAGACACGTCCAATCGATTCTTGAAACCATCCTAGAACTGCCCACCAAAATAACCTGTGTCTTTGTGAGGTTTACCATAAGTCAATATCTTTTGCTCGCTTCGCATATGCGGGCCAGATTACGATTTATTGTTACGATAGCCTCAGACAGATGTCCGAGAGGAGCTCGTGAATAAATTTGTAGACCGTTCGCATAAAGATATTAGGAAGAAGTTAGTTCACTGGAGATTGATTTTATAAAAACTTCGAAAAGTAAAGGGAATAAAACGCCACCCTGTGGTACCCCAACAGAAGAACTACACCAGGAAGACAAATTCTCTCCAATGCATATACGTTGCTGACGACCGAACAGGTAACTACGAAACTAGTCAATTATCGATGTAGATATATTAAGAGAGCACAGAATGCCAAGCAAAACATCGAAATCGACAGTATTAAAAGTATTACTGAAGTCTAGCAATGCAAAGACTGTCAGATTACTACTTTCCATGGCTGACCTTATATCATCCGTAATGTTGAGAAGGGCTGTGGTGGTGCTGTGATCAAGACGGAAACCGGACTGCAAGGTATTGAGGAGATTATTTTTGGATAGGAAAGTGCTAATTTGGTCGTGAATTAATCGTTCCAGGACTTTCGATAGGAATGGTAGGATGGATATTGGACGGTATTTAGAAAAGGATGTTTGTTTGGACTTTTTGGGTAGTGCAATAATTTGAGCATCTTTTCAAGAATATGGAAAGACACCACTGAACGCAGAAAAGTTGAGGATGTGGCAAATGACCGGATGGATTACGTCCGGCACTGGGAGTAACATTAACATTTTAGGGCTGATACAGTCACTTCCTACTGCATTGGAACTAATTGATAGTATGCTCTTCCTAACATCACATCACATTTTAACAAAAAAATGAAACCTTTTGTTTTAATTTTTTTGTTAAAAAGTTTTATCTTCAGTATAAACACAGTACAGCTTCATACCTGCTACATTCTTTGGTTTCATCTATGTTGATTTATATAATTAATTATCTTTTGGCATTTTGTCACGCCCCGCCTGCACCTAACAGCCGCGGTGCGGCGTGCCGTTTGTAAGTTTAATACACATTTTCCTGTTCTCTCTATTCTAATAGTACATTTCGTGTCGAGTCGAGTTTTTAAATCGAGCGATGTAGCAAGACGTGAGCCGAAGGCGAAGTCGAAAGCTACATGCGAGTGTTAAAATAAAGCCTTTTTATGGGAGACAAACGATTCTTTTTCCACTACCTGATGAGCTTATTTAATTAAATGCAAATAAGTTCCAACAACAATTTATTAGAACCGTTCAGGCTAAAAACCACATACTATATACACACAATCAACGCGGTTTGGTATCATTCTGCCGGATGGGGCGATGGAAAAAGCGCGTGCATAGCGGCAGAATGCGTCTACCAACAGTAGCCTATTCAGTTACGAAAAGTCATTCCGTAACTGTTATTATGTAATTTTGTTCTTATTTCATTTATATTTTATAATTTTGTGTCTAAATATTCATATTTCGAAACGATTTTTTTAGGCAATGTGTCACAAAATAGACAAGGTAGTGGAAAAAAATGCTTTCCATCATTCCAGGACAGACGGTGTTCTCACAGGGGGCGGCTGCGACCCCTGTGCCTCTGCTCGATGCCATGACTGAGGTTGGCATGAGCGCTTCCATGAAAGATATCAAGGTGGTCCATATGCACACTGAAAAGGAAGCCAAATACGTCGCTCCTGAATGCAAAAATACCTTCAGGTTAGTATCATCAAGGGCTAGATCCAGGTCCTGCTATTTTTTGGTTTATGGTTTAAACCATCGATTTTAGACTTCGTATTGCTAGAACGTGTCTCTACTAGAGAACCTACGAACTGTTACATCCCTATTCTGTATCCTCGCATCCCCTCCATCCCTAGTCTTTACAATTCTAGGTCAACCGGAAATACCCTATAGATTTTGAGTCGAATCACCGCTGACCCGTTGACCTAGAATCACGAAATTTGGCAAAAAGTAAGGTCTTACAAAATATAAAAAGTTTACTTACAAGTATTCGCGAAAATCTGAATTTGCCCATATCATTAAAACTTAGCCACCAATAAAAATGAGATCAATTTTATTATGGCGGTATAATGGGTTGGTACGGAACCCTCGGCGCACGAGTTCGACTCGCACTTGTCCGGTTTTATTCAAACAAGTAATTGGCACAATGGATGAGGACGACTCTATTAAGTATAATTCCGCAAATCAACACTCAGAAAATAATGATAAAAAAAATTCATCTTTCTTAAAAGATAATATTTTGATGACTAATACAGCATTAAAAAATTATAATAAAACACTTAAAATAATCAAAATCAATGAAGCTCGATTAGGCAATGCCATTGAAAGTTTATCTGCTGTATTAAACAATGAATCTAATATACCTAAAGATTTGTAAATAGAATCCAAAATGAATGAAATCTGTAGGGAATTGTTTTCTAGTTTACAAACTTTATCATTTAGACTTGATGATGTTATTAACGCTATAATGTTTACTAAGAGCTCGTGGCTAAATAATAACAGCCGCACGGGTCGATCTTCAAGGTTAAGCAACGCTTGACGAGGTCGGTCCGTGGATGGGTGACTGAGTTTCCTCCGTGCCTCGGAAAGCACGTTAAGCCGTTGGTCCCGGCTGTCATTTGAACATCTTTGACAGTCGTTACGGGTAGTCAGAAGCTTCTGATCTGACACCAGTCTTGCCAAGGGGTACCGTGTTACCCAGTTACTGGGTTATGGAGGTCAGATCTCCACGTAAAACACTAGTGCTCAGCTGCGTTGAAAGGCCTCCCATCAGGTGGACCGATGACCTAGTGAAGGTTACGGAGATCTGCTGGATGCGGGACGCACGGGACTGGTCTATGTGGCGATGCTTAGGGGCGGCCTATGTCCAGCAGTGCACGTATTTCGGCTGATATGATGATGTTGATGATGTGATGTCCACCCTAAACGCGTATTCAGGATAGGTCTATGATACCTCATTTAGGCAGATAAATAGCCGTAGCATAATTTGTAGTGCTCTAATCAAACTGAAGCGAATGCCATGCAGATTCGACTGTGTCAACGATTGTTTTAATGAAGTCATCACGACTATTCGCACCAATTTGATATGGAGGAAAGTATAGAAGCAGCTCATGGCTAAATAATAACAGCTGCACGGGTCGATCTTCAAGGTTAAACAACGCTTGCCGAGGTTGTTCCGTGGATAGGTGAACATCTTTACATAGCGAGTTTCCTCCGTGCCTCGAAAAGTACTTAAAGCCATTGCTCCCGGCTGTCATTTGAAGATCTTTGACAGTCGTTACGGGTAGTCAGAAGCCTGAAAGCTGTCAGCATTCTGCCCAAGGGGTATCTTGTTATCCAGTTACCACCAAAGTTCTTTGCCGTCCTGAAGTTGGCTAAAATGGCTGGGCAGTAGTAAATCTCATAAAAAAAACCACACCGATCCGTGCCTTGCGCATCGGAAAGCCAACTTCAGGACGGCCAAGAAGTTTGGCGAGAACTATAAGGGTTGTGGAGGCCAGATAAGTACTTGCTCAATGTGAAAAACTGGTATTGAGCTGAATCTGGTTAGATTGGAAGCCGACCGGCGGCTTGGCAGTTTCATTTAATTTCGCAGGATTATCACGCCCATACGGCCTAATAATGTTGTGTTCTCCTTCACCAGATCGGTATCCCTGTTCATGGCCGCGAACGTTCGCAAGTCAGTCGCTGAGGGCCGCTCGGACACCATCCCCATCTTCCTGCAGGACATCCCTAAGCTGTTCCACTTGAAAATCATCAAGCCCGACATTGCTCTTATTCAGGTGTGTTGAAACTATAGGCATAGGCGATCAAAATTAACAAATAAGATTTGATGAGAATTGTAAAAAAAAAAAATACAACTCACGCCTTTGTCTCATGGCAAAAACTACAGAATGCCACCTGCCTCGAACCTTATAATATATTCCTTTTGTTTCGTTTACGTTGATACATCTTGTCATACACACACTTTTTACCCGATTGCCGAAGGAGGGCAATGTCTTTATCACTCTATATATGTATCTTTGTTCCTATATATGTATCGTTCTAGAGACCAAACGCGTTGGCCGATTTTGATAATTCTTACGTCAATCGATTCGTCTTAACCTTGCAAGTGTCACAGCGTAGGTACATTAAAATTGGAAAATAGAAAAATGGCGGCTTTTGCGCGCCATATTGTGGAGGCCTCACTTTTTTTTTCTTCCGATCCCATCGTGTGTTGTATCAAGATAAAGGGTTTTAAGAGGTGATTTCAAAAATATATAACACTTATATGTTTAAATGTACCTAATTCGAAAAAAAATGGTAAATGTTTAAATGTACCTAATTCGAAAAAAAATGGTAAATAAAAAGTTATAAAAAAGAATAGTTAAAAAATACAAAAAATACACGCTTTAATAGAAAACGCTTACCATCAGGTGAGATAGTGGTCAAGCGCGAGCCTAAAGACAATAAAAAAAAAAAAACTAAACTAAAAAGTAGAAAATCATTTTCAATAAATTTAAATTAAGAACAGTGTGATTAACAAACAAAAATATTCTATTGTAAAAGAGCGTGGGGTGTTTTTTAAGATATTCAAAATAACTCTACTTTTACCAATATCTGTCAATAAAATATAATGACATTTGACATCAAGCATCGCACTTTTTATTACAATGAAATATTGTTTTTTTGTTAATCACACTGTTCTTAATTTAAATTTATTGAAAATTATTTTCTACTTTTTAGTTTGGTTTTCTATTAATGCCAGTTTTTTTAAACTATCATTTAATTTTTACTTTTAGTTCAATCTCTAATCCTGAAGATCCCGAGAAAGATAATGGGACTAACTATTTAAATTATTGCATCAATACTATAACATTATTACTTATGGAAATTAAACGAATAAGCGTTTTAGAACGTGAAAAGTGAAAGATTAACAGACGATACAATTATTTCGATATCCACACGTCAAGAAAAGTAAATGTACTCACCGATAGCTGACGAAATTAGCTAATGACTAATAAAAAAAAACAAAAATCTACCAGCACTTCTCACAACAATACACAATCTTTTAAGCAACTCACAAGCTGGAAATAAATTTCGAAACACGACAACCACAATTATAAACAGGGAGCGAACAGGTCACCGCCAACCAATGCGAGCGCGCGGAGGGAAGTGCAACAGGCACATTTGCACCACTATATCTACTAAAAACTACCTGAATTCCTGTCCTTGACACATGAGCCAGTCTCCCGTCGCTGACTAGACCGTTTCTAGTTTGCCGATGGCTTGGCGTTCTTCCAGTTGCACGATAACCAGTTGGGGTCGTCTTCAAGTGTCTTCGCGTTTCTTCTAGACCTGCAGTCTGATCTTGATCTGGATCGGAATCTTCTAGGTCTACCATTTTGCGTGCGACCTCTGGAACCGTTCTGGATATTGCGTAATCTGTCGCTTAATTTCAGCTATCACCAAATTATCCTTGTCCTGTGATCCAGGTTTTTTCCTTGTCCTTTGATCCAGGATTTTCCTTGACACTAGCCACGCTGTGTAATGGGGTGATAGTTTCAGCAATCATGTCTGCAATCGACTCCAATTTCTCCATGTCTTTTTCATCAGTCAATGCCAAAACTCCTCGACTTGATGGTGGTAGATGGTTTCTCCTCCCTTGAGTGTGTAATCTGTTACTTTTCCTCTGGCTAGGTCCCGCATTTTCTAAGGAGGTTTGATGGCTGTTGATCGCCTAGCTCCATTTCTCCAATCAGCTTCTTGATTTGCCGTTCCGCGGAGTCTTTGTACACCTACATTAATTTTTGCTTCAAGGTCTCATATCTCTTCTCTTTGCATGATTGATGCCCGCAACTTGTTCCATCACCTCGAGGTTTAGTATCGATAAAATAAGCCGATATTTAGAATCGTCGGACATCTTCTGAGGATTGATTATCGCCGCAGCTTTAGTGAACCACAATTCCGGTGAGCTCGTCCAAAAATCTTCAATGTTGTCAGTTATGGAGACGGGTGAGAGGCAATATTCGTGGGCAGTCGTTTTACTTTCCATTGCTGCTATTTTTCACACTTTTCTTTTCAAGAATTACGAAAGTTACACACTATAGAACGCGGTTGTTGTTTGTTAGATCACATCGGGGTCACCAA
Source organism: Orthosia gracilis (assembly GCA_947562075.1). Taxonomy (NCBI): domain Eukaryota; kingdom Metazoa; phylum Arthropoda; class Insecta; order Lepidoptera; family Noctuidae; genus Orthosia; species Orthosia gracilis. Next base: position 29,687,962 of record OX387274.1, on the reverse strand, counting down.
TTTTGAGTTTGCGTGTACGATGTTCCGTTTGTGTGTAATGAGAGAAATTAAACGATTGAATATCTTGAATTTTCTTTATTCATATTATATAATACAATGGAAGAACATATTTAGTAAGTGCGTCTATAGCGGACGGTGGTTATTGGCGAACAAGCGTCGCCGATCGCGGCACATATGAACACGAATACAATCTTTATGTGTCAGCGTTTCTACAGATACATAGATATATATACATAGATATACATACCAAGATAATAAAAGAATGTTAAAAATAAAAAACAAATTGATTGCTTAAGAGGAAATATGGGCAGAAACAGAGAGTTTCGACTGAATTTCCTTAGTAAGAAGACAAAGTAAAGTCAAAGTGAGTGTGTGTGTGTTAAAGTCATTCTATGTTTGGCTCTCGCCTGTTTCCTCCTCCAATATTGGATCAATTTAAAAAACATTCCATAAACTGAATGCCCCTATGTTTTTTTTTCATTTAAAGTTGCCAAATTTGTACACCAGACCTCTGTTGACAGAGCAATTTTGAGCATTTTGTGAGGGTTTCTAAAGATAAAGTATCATCAAAAAGGAAAAGATAGGGGCATAATATTATATTTTTATTTTACACTTTATGGAATATCTTTTAAATTGGTTTAATATTGGAGGAGGAAATAGGCGAGAGCCAAACCTCGAATTACGACTTTTTACTTAGGATATTCAGTCGGCTGCCTGCGACCGCATTTCCACTTAAGTAGCAAACGAAAAAGACGTAAACAAGAAGAAAACTATGCTGTGCAGTCGGGGGATACATCTAGTTTTGGTCAGCCAGCTCGCCGAATTAATTTCGCAATAAGGCTGCTGGAGAGAGTTCCCTCACTTTTGAGTACACCTACTAATGTACTAATAATGTTCCTTCATACATTGCAGGTTTCTCCCCCCGATAAGCACGGATACTGCAGCTTGGGAACCTCTGTCGATTGCGTCAGGGCTGCGCTTATCAACTCCAAAGTCATTATTGGTAAATTATGATATCCTATTTCATTCAACAATCAAAGAGTGACAAATTAAATATTAATTAGTATTATTAACTAAATTCAAATTCTTCTAATTCGCAATTCGGAAACCGGGAGACAGTCACTAGATAAATCTTTAGTTATTCACGCACCTGGCTCCTTGTAATTTGATAAGCTACATTAAGTAATCTTTAAAGTAGACTAGCTGACGCCCGCGATTTCGCTCCCGTCGACTGGCTTTCTACCTACCTACCTACCCACTTAGGTACCTTACCTACCTACCCACTTACCTTACCTACCTACCAACCTATTCACCTGCGCTACCGATCAACCTACCTACCCTACATACCTACCCTATCTTACATGACCTACTTACCCTAACTTCCCACCTACCTTACCTATCCTACCTTACCCTACCCACCAACCTACCAATTTGTTAAACTATTTATTTGAATAAGAATTAATGTAACCAACTTTTGTTTCTACCAGCGATCTAATTAAATTTTAGAACACTCAAGCTGCTATTGTGACTTAGCTATGATAGTGAGATATATTCTCTCGCAGACTTTTTTTGTAGTTAATAATAAGTACTTTAGGTGTCACATTTCATCCTACATTTCTAACAAGGCCTCTGCGTGTTAGTTTCGGCCCCTGGTACGCCTTTCAAAGGTCCGAGACCCTAGGGTTCCGAAAATCTCAGTACTTTAATCATGTAGTGCACAATTTTTACGTACCATCAATAGTACCTATTCTCAGCGCACGCCCAAATAATGATTTTTTTAGGCAAATTTTTGCTACTTTGGGTTATATTATTGCAATTGTCATAAGGATCTCTAATTTTTTTGAAAATAAATTATTCCCTATGTTACTCGGGAATAATGTAGCTTTCCATAGATGTTTTTTTTTTAATCGGTCCAGTAGTTTCGGAGCATATTCGGTACAAACAAACAAAAAAATCTTTCCTAAAATAATATTGGTATAGATTTTTATATAGGTTGTAGATTTTGGTATAGATTGTAACACCTACTTATTTATTTAATACTTCATGCACCCAAACGTACAGAGGCGGACTTAATGCCTTAGGCATTTTCTACCTGTCGACTTTTGGGTGATGCAGAGACAACTACTGGTAGGGGCAATATTGACAGATATACAAATCATGCAGGTTTATGTAAAAATATATATAAAAATATAAATACAATATAATTATTCCTTAAATACTCAAAAGAATGAACTGAATATATAGTTAAACATTAGTAATAATAGATTTATAATTAAAGAACATTAGCGTTGTGACGATACTACTGCCAACTTCTTGCAATTGTCCCCGCGAACTTTAACTTTGAAGGTTAACAGGTTGGTTTGATTGCCTTGGGGAGCGCACTCCACAGAAAAATAGACTGAACGAAGAAATTTAATAACAGTGAATGAAGTCAGTGCGGTGAGTGGGACATTGAAGAAGGCGGTTTTGAGATGACCGTGAATTTTTATTGTGGTTGGCGCAAATGTAATTAAAGTGAGGGGCCAGATAACTAGGAGAATTAGAATAGGCGAGAAATGAGAACAAAGTAGTAAGCGTCCTTTGTTCTCTGCGCTGGCGTATGGGCTACCACATTAGAAGCGATCGATGCGCAGAGACATGATCATATTTACGAAAATTGAAAACAAATCGAATGCAGTAATATAGAACACAGTCAACTTTGTTGAGAAGGTCTGCATTCAGGTCATAGTAGTTGTATTTTTTGATTTAGGTTTTTTTTTATTTTAAAGGAAACTCCCAGCATCGGAATAATATTTTTAACTAAAGCAACACCGCAATTTTAGTTCCCCTAACCGGTTCATAGATAGAGCTGTTAACAGAATCGTAATTTTGTTCTAAGTTGCCATAGCTAGCATGCCACCGACTAAACAGTCGATCCGTCTGCTACTTATTTATCAGTCTCGCATTAGCATTTGAATTGGCGCCACGTTGACACCATGGCTGGCAAATACCTCTCCTTAATCTCCTTTTCAATCGATTTCAAAAAGGGAGGGTCTTAATTCGACTGTATGTTTTTTATTCAACCGTTTTCAAAAAAGGAGTAGGTTCTCAATTCGACTGTTTTTTTTCAACCGTTTTCAAAAAAGGAGTAGGTTCTCAATTCGACTGTATTTTTTTTTCAACCGTTTTCAAAAAAGGAGTAATTCTAAATTCTACTGTATATTTTTTTTCAACCGTTTTCCAACAAAGGAGTAGGTTCTCAATTCGATTGTATGTTTTTTTTGTACGTTTGTGCCGCGATTACTCAGTCAATTATGGACCGATTTTGAAAATTATTTTTTTGTTTAAAAGGGTATACTTTAGATGTGGTCCCGTTGTCACACAGTCAGGATCTGATGAGGCAATCCCATGGAAATCGAGGGAACTCCTCAAATTTTATAGGCATACATATAGCGATTTGATATTTTTATATACATTGCAAGCATTTGCATTCAGAAAGTTTCATTTGAAGTGGAACTGATGAAGAAGACCACAGATAACCACTGGAACTTGTCAATGATAAGTATGTTTTGGGTATAAGATATCTTGAATAATAAAATGTCCGTAATGACTAATGAAGCAAATTTAAATAAATGGGTCTAACGAAAATAGTACCATCGAACTGATCTGGTGATAAGGCGGAAGGTAGGTACCGGAACTACGTAACAAAACAATGTATCCCAGTCGTGTTAAGGATTGTTGTGAGAAGCCCTCTGGCTATAAATTATTATCATGGTAAGGTACCAAAACTAAAAAAGGAAAAATAAAAACAATTTTACAAAAAAATAAACCGAATTCCAAAATCAAACACTTTTTAAAAAACAGTAACTTTTCTTAGGAAGTCGGTCCCAATAACAAAAAAAATTGGTGTCTACAACGCGAGAGATAAAAAATCGTCGATCGATTGCATCGGTTGTATGCGCACCTCCATCGACTAAACGGTTTAATTGTGTGGAATTCACGAGAAGTACACAACTCGACTGAACAGTTAGATGCAAAAGTTGTGAGTATGCGCTAGGCCTTAGTAGGCATTTGTGTATGGTGCAAAGTAGCATACCCCAATGTTATGGATGATCCGATGAGTCTGTTCAGGTTCATGGCCCTAATCTAATATGTATTAGTGTCAATTTAGGGTATGATAGGAGTGTAATATACATTGCGATTATAAAAAAAACCCTAATTAATGAAGAGAATAAAATGTTATCAATGTGATTTTTACTTATTCAATTGCTCTTTACAGCACAAATAAACGTGAACATGCCACGTACCTTCGGCGATGCGATCATCCATATATCTCACATCGACTTGGCGGTAGAAGACAACACGCCATTGCCTGAACAAGGTGTCGGCAAGGCCACCAGTCCTCAGGAGACTCAGATCGGCAAGCTGATTGGAGAGAACCTGGTCGATGATGGCGCCACACTGCAGATGGGTATGTTACGAAATTAACATACATATATAGACCACACACCCTTACCTGAACATTGTAGGTAAGGCCGCCAGTCCTCAGGAGACTCAGATCGGCAAGCTGATTGGACAGAACCTGGTCGATGATGGCGCCACACTGCAGATGGGTATGTTACGACATTATCATACATAGACCGCACACCCTTACCTGAACATTGTAGGCAAGGCCGCCAGTCCTCAGGCGACTCAGATCGGCAAGCTGATTGGACAGAACCTAGTCGATGATGGCGTTACACTGCAGATGGGTATGTTATGACATTATCATACACTAGCTGACCGCCAAGTCGCCGGTCAAGTAATCTGAAGAGGTATCAGCGACAATGGCCCTTGTACCTGAAACGCCAACTAATTCACGCAACTAAACTGATAATAGTCCAGAAAGGACTGATGGCAGTTAAATAAAAGGGGGAAAAAAGTTCCTCAAATGTGAAAATAGTTTCACCAATAACACAGCATAGATGCGATTTTGCTACTTTTACAACGGCTTCAAAAATGCCACCCCAATGTGGGCTGTGTACTGATTGGGGGATCAAATTCCCATTTGGGACATTGCAAATCTTAAATTATGTTTATCCTTATTTAGATAATTACAAACTTCACTTAAATATCTATCAGTGCCCGTATAATTAGTACCGTTATCACAACCGATCAAAGATGGTAGTCCTCGGCGGGCAACAAATCTACCTAGCGCTGCAACGAACGCATCTGTGCTGAGGGCAGTTACAAGTTTTGAAGTGAACCGCCTTGGAGGCCAGACAAATGAAAACACACAAATAGGCCTTGACAGACTTAGCATTACGAAGTTGAGAAGTCTTCACCAAGAAGGGACCAGCGAAATCAGTTCAAATTTAAAAATGATGCCACGAATAGTGCGTCTGGTCGACAAAATACGAGGGCGTTGCATCCTGCTTGTGCATTATTAATGTGTCGATCGGACACCAACAATTTCACCAACGCTCCTCCTTTAGGGAGAACATAGGATGGCGAGCACCATAAGGCAAATTCTATTTCCGAAGTCGTCTTCCGACTCGGAGCAAACCAGATTGGTCTAAGAATGGATTCAGACGAACGATTGAGCCTCTCAAAGCTAAGCATCTCTTTAGGGCTTCAATAGTCTGGTCAAAGTGCTCGGCTTGTATAGCCCGAACCAACAACATCAGTGCCTCTTGACGTTCATGAGGCGACAAAACTTAGGATAACAATTTATTATTCGGGTTCCGTCCGTTAGGTATGAAACGTCGGATCCAAGCGGTAACTCCTAACAATTTCGACAAGGAACTGTATTTGTCCAAAAGATAATGTAAATTGTATGCAGGTTGCGTTTCCACAAATCCAATACGCAAACCTGGCAAAACCTCTGGAGAGGAGAACCTATTCTGGGGCTAAGATGACTAGCGATGCGTCAACCAGTCTGGTCCCCACTAAAGAGAATGGTTAACAAGGAAAGGAGCCTCGAAACCACGCGACGCGCAGTCTGTGGGGTTCAATTCTCCTGGGACATGTCTCCAGATCAGTTTAGTCTCAGAGTTCGGAATCTGTGAGACTCTATTTGCTACAATAACCCCCAAAGTATGAGCTGAGGTGCGAAGCCAACAAAGAACTATCTCACTATCAGTCCAAGCAAAAACGTCTGAGTCCTCAATCCGCGGGGCGGAGCCCTTCAACACGGGACCCATAAAGCCAAAACCAAAAACTGTCGGCATAGCTATTAGCATACCCATTCATCTGCAGAACCCGCTTGGTTCCGGACAATATCAAACTTAAAACATCCGCACCTGAAGACAAGTCTACGGATCCGGGTACAAACCACTTCGGATCGGCAGGAGTTATGTCCGACGTTAATTACACCACTGCAGGGCTAATGGTTACCTGCGGGTGTCTGCCCATAATATAATTCAAAACAACGGCCTTGGCCAAGATTCTTGGCCCACAATGAACAGGCGAAACACAAATTTCAACTTCTCCCCGTTGACCACCCGCTTCAATACCACCTATACCATATATAGCAGAAGGGTGGGGTCTACCCAATCTCTCCACTAAACAAAAGGATGCAAGACAGTTTTGAGAATCCGAATCCAAAAGGGCAAGAACTAACAAAGATTTACCCTTCGGGCCCCAGATCCTTACAGAGACAGTTGGCAGAAGGACTGTCTCTGGCCGGCAATTTAGCCGGAAAAGCAGAAAATTGATAAAGTTTGCCTATTTTATTAATTATTTTAAGAACACACTTGACAGAAACGTGTATGACATCGACCAAAGTTCATATAATAGACAAGAGACAGATGACAGTATTTTACACAGATAAAATATAGTAACAGACTAACCAAGAAATGTAATAACTTTGTGTTGCTATCAACATATGCAATGCACAGCCTACTGCAGACTTACTACCTAGTTGCAAACAAACCTTAACACTTAACATTCCTACCACCAGGTATCGGCAGCATTCCCGACGCAGTGCTGTTACAACTGACGGGCCACAAGGACCTGGGCATCCACTCCGAGATGTTCAGCGTCGGCGTCATCGAACTGGTGAAGCGCGGGTGCATCACTAACAACAAGTAATATTTTTGTTTGTACGAGTATTCATTCTTATTTGGCACGAACTACATGTTACAGCGTGTAACAGAATAAACTTAAACTCGTTTTCAGGTTTGCGTTCACATTTTATATGAATCATCATAAACCTATAGCAGTCCGCTACGTAACTGGGAAAAGGCTTCTCTAACCGCAAAACATTTGGACAATATCCTCTCTAATCTTAACTGTCCGTTTTCCCCGTTGCCGTATATATATAAGGGGGACAAAGGTAATGCTTATGGCGTTCTGTTGTCTCCGTGACGGGGACACAGATAAAGGGGACAACGGGAATACACCTCGCAAACCATTTGGACAATATCCTCTTTATACGCACAACAATTGGAAAAATGCCTCTCCAATCATGTGGGCAAATGCCGCTTCAAAAGCCCGTCATCTGAAAAAAGGCCTCTCCATTTGCAATTCATTTATTCGTGGTAAGCAGCCTAGTATTTTTGGCCCATTTATGGTAAAAGGCCCCTTTTAAATAGGACTAGCTGACAAAATATGGGTGCACTTACACTGATGCCCTACTCTTCAAAGAATACCAGCATGGTGTTATGTTATTAATAGGTACTATTACTAGCTGTGCCCGCGGCTTCGCTCCGTTCTACTGCCTACCCTACCCTACTACTTAACTACCTACTCTAACAACTTGTAGGCAGGTCGAGCTTCATTGAAACTTGCCGAAGTCCCGGAGAATGAATTTAACTGTTGGAGGAGTAGGAAAAAAAAACCATTTCTACCATAGTATTAATATGGACAAACAGTACGGAAACTATAATATTCACAGCGGATCTTTGTGTCTCTGAAGTTGGCTCTGTCAACTATTGCGCAAGAAACAGTTTAACTGCATAGAGTAAGCGAGATAGGATGATGCGACAAACGTAAGCGAGTGAAAGAGACAGCTTTACAATGCTATCTTCACTTTCAATATTGACACAAAAATAGCTACTGCGCTGGTTCTTGCAGCCAATTCAGAAACACAAAGATCCGTTGTGAATATTATACCTGCAAACGCTCGAAACGGCAAACTCACACAAACATGCGCATCGACGAGACTTCTAAGCGGCCCGCACTACTGACAGCATCGCGAAAACTGCTTAGAGGTTTGTAGGTAGTTTCCGTATAGTTCGTCCATATTTATACTGTATCTCTACTCTGCTGCCTATCCTACTTACCTTGATACAACTTACGCACTTTGTGACCCTACCCTCTAGTATAGAATAGTATGGACTATGACCCGACAAACCTAACAATTTTTTTTCTTGTGTCATTCTTCCGCGGAAAATCTTCCATTGAGAAAGTTACGTCAAATGCACACACCATCGATCGAATATGAAGTTCAACTGTCCGGTACCTGAATTGCGTTGTGTTGTGATTGACATTATCAATCTAGTAATACTTCAAGTTACGCACAATATTTTATGGTATGGTCATGATATTGGTTTCATACATTTTACTTGATGCATGCACAACTAAACAGACAAACTTTCCAAAAATGCTGGCAATGGCTCTTGTTTATTATCCTTTAAAACTCTGGCAATTTTTTTTAATATTTTCAATGTACAAAAACAACTTTTCTACAGATTCAATATATGTATTGATTGACATTTATTTGGTAAAACACTAGCAGCTGCTTAGCTAATGCCTTTATTTCTCATATCTTCGAGGTATCCAATCCGTCCACTCTGTTCTTGAATCAGGTCAAAGTGAGAGCTGTCACAACACTTTTCAGAAGTTATTTTACGAATGTGTTATTTATTTTTTCAGGAAGAAGACCCACAAAGGCCGCATAGTAGGCAGTTTCTTGGTTGGAAACCGAGAGCTGTATGACTACGTCGACAACAACCCCTTCATTGGTCAGTACCTTTTATACACTAAAAATAGAAAAAAAAAACAAAAAAAAAACAGTATCCTATGTGCTATGCCAGACTATAATATCCCCTGTGCCAAATTTCATCGAGATCCGTTCAGCAGTTTTTGCGTGAAAGAGTTACAACCATACAAACACACTCATACACTCACAAACTTTCGTTTTTATAATATTAGTAGGATGCTGAATCTACATTGTAGATTTATAATAGGGAGGAGCTGGCAGGAGGTGGTTTTTGAGTAAGTATATCCAAGGCGAAAAGTTGATAGCTGAATAGGTACCTGCGGCTTCTTGAGAGAACACCGATAATATCTTTTCGGATATAATAGTAGATTATTGCATCGAGCACAAAGTAATTTATCATCGCACCGAGTGCCTGATTTAGAGCCCGAGCGTTAGCGAGGGCTCTAATCTAACAGGCCGAGGGCAATATAAATTACTTAAGGCGAGGTGCATAATCTGCTTTTCTTTCAACTATTACCTATAGGAATAGTAGATAAAAGAAACTCATATCAAACAGTTAAAATAGAAGTTTAATTATTGAAATTAAAAGTTATACTTCAGCAATTATTAAACGTAAGGTTAAGAGCTTTATTGGGCAAATTTATATTTGTTTGTTTAACTTGGGACTGAATAATATTATCAAACGAGAGTTCTGGGTTCGGAAGATTTAGAAATGTAGCAATCTCTTTAGGAAAATTTCCAAATTTGTTTCTGCCTATAACTTGTTTCGTACATTTATCATTTCTGTAATTCAAGAAGAACCGCGGCGTGCTTGTTTCTGTTGGACGAAGTAGTCGATATTTATCCACGACTTTCACGAACTCATCGCGAATTACGAACATTCGATCTTTTTTCGTTTTCGTGTTAACAAGTTTTATAAGCAACATGTTGTCGTGAGTTTCTATATCGTCAACCGTAATGTTCAATAATTCAGAGGTTCTACAAGCACCACTAACGCCAAAAATTAGAGCAATCTGGAAAGATAGGTAATTTTGTTTGTTTATTCGTACATTCAAATAAAAAATTATATTAATATATTAAAATAAAAATATTTGTTTTTTTCGATAAACATACCTTTGTAGCCAAATATATGTCATCAGGGGATTTATTTAAAAACATATCTACGTTTTGAGCTGTAAAAACTTTAGATTTTTTGCTTTTGAACCCATCCGATGATCGTTTCAAAAACGCTGTGAGTTTTGAATATTCTTTGATATGCACATTGTGTCTTGTGCTAACAGTGGATTTTAGCATTGAGTATATGGACCACAACGAAGATGGCTTCATTTTTTTCGATAGTTCACTAAAGTAATCCAAAAATACACTCTCTGAGAACGACTTTGCTCCATTTCTATCTTTCCAATCAATAAATTTCTCATAAGATTTTACGTATTGTACTCGAGATTTTAAGGGTAAAAGATTTTCTATAACACTGTCGGCTTTATTTAGAATGTTTTCCGGAGTTAATGTGTCGCTAGATGATTCCATTTTAATTCGAAGCCGAAGCACTCAAAATCAGATAGTATCACACTTTATAGTTTCCAAAAATATAGTCAAGGAAAATTAACAAAGTTCCCGCCAAATCACTTTTTTAAATTTATTTCATTTTTAAATCAGAGTTAGCAGCAATCATTTTTTAAATTTGGAACAAGTAGGATAGAAACGAATAATACGTACGTAAAAAAAAAGTATTGATATCGGCTGGCTGAATAGAGCTAATCCATTGAGATTGGCACCTTTTGGTGCGATTAAAAAAAAAACTGTGCAATAATGAAATTTCATACATTTTTATTGCTCTAGAGCATTAAAGACTCGCTTTGTACTGACTTTTTAGTGTGATTGTGATTAAATTAAAGCATAGTTGGAAGAAAACATTTTTATCTACACTCACAACGTAATGTTCCAAATACGAATTCAAAAAATATTGTATCAACACGTACTTTATATTCGTAGAAAGGTAAAATTTAAAAAAAAAATCATTACAGTGCAACATTTTCCTTCAATTTTCGAACAACTGCATCATAAAATACCTTTTTAATTTTTATTGCATACTTTTATCTTTTAATTTATTGGCGAGTATGGACTCATTGACTTAATGTAGAAAAGTAGTGTCATTGTCTATGGATGCGCGCGCTGCGCAGACATGCGCAATGAGAATCTAAATCATCTCTTGAGTACTATTGTTCTGTGATCTAAATTGCCCGCCATACCACATATTTTTTCCGTTTCCACTTTTGTTTTATTTCAACTGTATGGGTGAAGATAAAATAGTGTATGCAACGGCATATAATTAGGTATTAAAACACTCGCGTGTTATTATTATCACATTGTTTTAATAACCCCTATTATATGACCATTGCGTGAACTACTATTTTGCTAAGAATTTACTTATAGATTAGTAAATAATGTAGCCTGTCTAGATTTTTTATTTTTTTATTATTAACTTATCAAGTAAGTTGTGGGGTAACGAAAAGTTAATAATCTTAATAAATAATATTGCAGAAATGTTGGAGATTGACTACGTGAACAACACTCACATAATATCGCTGCAGCCGCGTATGACTGCCATCAACTCGTGTATCGAGGTCGACCTTACGGGACAAGTGTGCGCTGACTCTATTGGTTAGATACATTATGTTGTACTCACAACTGTAGGAGATTGACTACGTGAACAATACTCACCTGCAGCCGTATTGCGTAAGTGCGCAAAGAGTTCAAACTCTATCCAACCGACCAAATCGACCAATCACATGCGAGATGAATGACGCGATGTGGATTTCCGTTTTGCGTATTTTGCCGAACCTAACCTAACCAGTTTTGATACTGTGATATTTTTTTTTTTGTAGTTTGACTTTAACATTTTTTTATTGTTATATATGTTATATATAACGCCTGGCGGAGGCCTATGTCCAGCAGTGGACGTTTTTCGGCTGAAATGATGATGATGATGATATATGTTATGGACCAAGTGATTAACACGGCTTTATTGATAATGCCCGGGCAATTTGAAAAATGCCCAATTGGGTAGGGTAATAAAGACTTTGTGTTTTTTATTTTTTTTAATGTTGAAATTGGTTTTAATATAGAATAGTTAAGTACGTTTACTATTAAAGCAACAAAGTTGACGGATCTCCACTGCGCGAGGCTCTTCTTTCTGTCTGCAGGGTCTAAATTAACCTAACATGAAGGAGATGATGGGAGTTGAGTTCGCTCGCTTTGCTCGCTCATTTCAGCGCCCGTCATCTCCTTTGAACCGAACCTATCCGTGTCGGGGTACACTTAGCTCCCTGGCTCGCTTCGCTCGGTCTTGGACTTATTCATTGACCATAATTATCGAATTGCCCAAGCGTTACGTAGCAATATCCATAAGGATAATATTTTTGTGTTCACCAAAAATCTAAAGGTACATCTATGTATGCATTTCTAAAATATTGATCTTAAACCCGTTTAATTGTTTTACTATAATTAAACTACTCGGCCAACAAAATATGTTACATCAAACAAATTCCAAATTAACACCAAGATATAACACTTTTTTGTTGTAGTGCGCTGCAAATATTCTATTGTAACAATAACTATTTTATTCTTCCCCGAAAAATACTGATCGTGCACCAAATATTCCTGCTCGGGAGCTTAGGGCACCCCGACACGGACAGGTTAGGTTCGAACGAGATGACGTGAGCTGAAGTGAGCGAGCAAAGCGAGCGAACTCAGCTCCCGTCATCTCGTTCGTGTTAGGTTACTTTAGACCCTGCGGACGGAAATAGGGGCTCCGTCGACTATGTTGCCAAAGTACTATACATTTTGCAGTGCATTGTCTGAAGTAAAACTAAAAAAATAAATGCTTGTTTTTAAAATTAGGTGTATTACTATTTTTACAAATTTGCAACAGTTGTTAAATAGATGCTCGTTATGACATATTTTAATGAAAATATTTTGGTGCACATTCAGTATATTTGGTGGAACACAGGCAAAATTAGGTAAATGAAATGGGAATAAATTGAGGTACTTTTAAATACCATCCTATCCATAATGACCAGAATATGTGATAAGTATAGAAGTAAACTTCAATCAGTATTTATTACATTGCCCGATTTGACTTGACTAGATTCATAACGCCCGGCCATCATACATAGTGTCCTGATTAATCACTTGGTCCATGACATAATCATGTTGGGATCATATTCATTATTAGCGATCCCAAAAACTATAAAAGATGACGCTAATGCTGTCAAATTTTCGCCGGTGCCATCTTTGATTTTAGTTTTGACCCCATATCCGTTATTAGCGACTCTGAAAACCATGAAAACGACACCCATGCCAAAATGTTAGAAAATGTTCTTCTTCGCCATCTTGTATTTTGGTGTCGATCTCATATACATATTAGTTATTATTCCATTGATTCATTAACTATACACATATTTTAAATATGATTTTATAAAAAAAACATTCTTATTCTTCGTGTCGATGATTCTTTCACTAAATTTTCTTCGACGGAGCTCCACTGCGCGAGGCTCTTCTTTCTGTCTGCAGGTCCTAAAGTAACCTAACATGAAGGAGATGCTGGGAGTTTAGCAATATTCAGCCACGTCGATAGCCTTAGCGCTGGCCTCGCAAAGTTCTTGCATGGTGCAGGTGTTTTTAAATAAGGAGTAGGATAGGAGATAGGGCATCGTCTGTGGGGTGGTTCTGCAGTCACACTGTGGCTGATTGGAGTACCCACATCTGACTAAGTTATGCCTACAGCGGTCCACTTGGCTTCGTAACCGGTTTAGGGATTTCCAGGTGGGCCATCGCTGTTTATGGCCCACTGGGACATTTTCTGCAATTTCAATATAGTCAATTGGACGGGGGTTTTTGAGAAGCCACAGTTTCTTGCGAGCTTCGCAAGGGCTGTTGTCTTTAATTATTTTTGTCGACTTAAGGAAGCTTTTCCGACTCTTCAATCACCGTCTCCTTGGTTGCTCCATGTTGTATTATTGATAAAAAGACAATTATTGATAAAAAAATTGCATGAAAATTCAAAATAAATACATAAAAACAGACAACGACTACGTGAAGTCGGTTTTGCAGCGATTCGTTTCTGTCACTAATTTTTGTAGCACAATATATTGACTTTTTATGACACTATTTCAATTTTAATTTGAAAATGCTACCAAGTAACTGGCTATATATTTGTGACCAAACAATATTTAATAAAATGTTGTTTCGGTGTGGTGAAAATATGGCAAATAAATCATTTGGCAAATGAAAATAGTTCAAAAGAGGCTTTGGCCAAAAGCAAACAAATTATTTTGTAAATCGGCGAAATGTAGTTCGGTAAAATAATACATATGCCACATGATACTTCGGTGATTTGAAAATATGTCAAATAATGCATATAGCAAAACAAACGTCGGTCGAGTTTTCGGTAAAATGAAATTCGAACAAAAAAGATTCGGAAAACTGATCGGTTCACCAAACAAATATAAATTTATTATTATTGATTCACGTTAATTATTTCTGAAACATGTTTTTTTCGTGTAACTAGTATTGCTTTGAAAAAATAATTAACAACATGATATATTTTCGCTTCTTTTGGATACTCCTCTAAAACGACTTGGATGTTTAAAAATATTTTTACACAGAAAAATTATGGCTAAAATTTCTTCAGAACTGAAATAGCATATGTAAATCAAAGAATATTTTGCAAACAAAACTGTCCAAAAGGAGGTTCAATATCGATATTCTGGATCCGAGAAGGCGCACGGCCAGTACACCATTTTTAAACATGGTTTTATACGAAAAAAACATGTTTATAAAATAATGTACATGAAACAATAGTAAATATATATTTTTTCAAGCGTTTTATCCTAGCCATTACTAAGGAGTATGCTTTAGAAATTCATCGTTTTACGGCACTAAAGCGGATGTAGGCCCTTAAATAACAAATTAAATAAAAATAAGAGCGCCTGTTTATCTGACCAGTCCCCGTACCATGACGATCTAAATTATTATAGTTCGACTGTGAAAAAGGGACTGTAGAGATGTATTGCAAGTCAGATTCATCTGTCCCCTACGCACACTCAAAATAACCTTGCTCTTAGAGCTTATGTAACTAAAAGTATTGTGAAAATTCAAGAAAGTTTTTGTAACTGATGATGACTGATTTGATGACTTGATGTCTAAACTGCCCTTTTTTGTTGTGATACTAAACTTTTACACCATTTTGTTTCGTAAAATAACTTTTTTTTTTTAATAATTCTATTTATTCCTTCGGCCATACAGGTGTGATGACGTCATGTTATATTGCATGTGGACCATAACTATCAATTGTTCCTTCCAGGAACCCGCATGTTCTCCGGTTTCGGTGGCCAGGTAGACTTCATCCGCGGCGCGACGGAGGCTGTGGACGGACTGGGCAAGCCTATCATCGCGTTCGTGTCCGTCACCAAAAAGGGAAAGTCCAAGATAGTGCCTACGCTTAAAATTGGTAGGTATTTTTATTTATTATACAGGGTTTTTCAGGGATCCGAACCCAAAGATTCCAAATGGAATCCTATTGCTGTCACTCACGTGTCCGTTTGTCCGTCGTCTGTCACACGTTTTTCATCCGAAGATTTTTTTAACTTCCCATTGACCTATGGAACTTTTAAGTTTGGTGATTATGTTTATTAATACGTATATTTTACTAACAAATACCGATCTATGTATATATAAATGAACCGCTATTTTTTTTTTTATCGGCGATGTTGCAGCGACCAACCTGGGCCTGCAATTGTTTCAGAAATTTCCAGATTGGCCATTGCAGTCCACGTCCCTGTGCAGTTATTTTTAAATTAATAATTTATTTTTTAACTTCCAGGTGCCGGAGTCGTGACAAGTCGCGCTCACGTCCAGTACTTGGTGACTGAACAAGGCATCGCCAACTTGTTCGGCAAGTCGCTCCGACAGAGAGCCTACGAGATGATCAAGATAGCGCACCCCGACCATCGTGAGGCGCTGGAGAAGGCCGCCTTTGAGCGCCTTAAGTGTATGCCCTCGCCTTAAGGGGATCGAAAATAAATATAAACACACTTACATCGCAACGGAGACTCGCTGGCCTGAATGAAATCATAGCGGTTATTTAATTCTTAATTCTTTATTGTACACCAAAAAAACATTTTTCATACAGTGTTATAATAAAGTATATGTACAAAGGAGAGCTTAACTTAATGTTGAGTTCTCTTACAGCAAACCCTAGGTAGACAGAGAAAGATTACAATATAGAAGACATTTAAAAATTGTACTCTGGATAATGTACAATTTTTAAATGTATAATTTAATTTTGTTTTTTTTTTTTGATATTAGTAAAACGTAATTTGAAATCACCCTGCTTAATGTGTGACCCATATTGTACAATTCCTAAGCATGTACTTAGGGCCAATTTCACCAATGAAACCAATCGCTATTAATTCAACTAAACTCAGTTTATGCAAATACAGCGTTCTGATTGGTTGACACAGCTGAGAAACTACCAAATAATAGCAAATGTTTTTTAATGGTTTATTTTATAAACATTTGTTTATTTTTTTATATTTAAGTTTACAACCAGTATAGTTATATAACAGTATAGTGTGTAAAATTTTATAATTGTTATAAGATTAATGAGACTGTTTGATAATACAAGGCGAGAGAGATATTATTAAAGAAGATTTTGGAGTCGAATAAAAAAGGACTTCAGGAAACTTCGTGTCATTTTAAAGACCTAACTTGATAGGGACACGATGACGTCCACCAAACAGTCTTGCAGTGATTTTTGAGGCACTTCCAGATCACCTAAGAAACTAATATTAAGTAGTTTATGCAGCGGTCATCTAATAAGGGTTATTAATGCTAATTATATGCCGTTGCATACAATATTTTATCTTCACTCATACAGTTGAAATAAAATAAAAGTGGAAACGGAAAAAATATATGGTACGGTGGGAAATTTAAATTTTCATTGCGCAAGACTGCGCATCGATTGACAATGACACTATTTTCTTCGTTAAGCCAATGAGCCCATTCGCGCTAATAAATTAAAGTTGCTATAAAATTACAAAGTTATTTTATGATACAGTTGTTTGAAAATCGAAGGAATATGTTGTACTGTAATGTATTTTTTTAATTTTATCTTTCCATGAAAAGAAAAAGTACGTGTATATACAATATTTTTAGGGTTTTGTACCCAAAGGGTAATAACGGGACCCTATTACTAAGACTCCACTGTCCATCTGTCTGTCACCAAGCTGTATCTCATGAACCGTGATAGCTAGACAGTTGACATTTTCACAGATGATGACGTATTTCTGTTGACACTATAACAAAAAATACCTACTAAAACAGAATACGATAAATATTTAAGTGGAGCTCCCATACAGCAAACGACATTTTTTTGCCGTTGTGTGCGATAATGGTACAGTTTTTGTTGGCCGGTTTTTCTTTAAATACAGTGACGATTTGTTTTGTAGTATTTTTTGCACGTTTTTACAGTTTCATTGTACCAAAGTGTTGAAGATTTGAATTGCATTTTTTTGTTATAGTCATGTGTTGCCATGCTAGCGAAATGGTTGCCTTTGGGTATGTGAAAAAAATCACGGCAGTAGTATATATAACGAAGTTAAAAGGAAAACTATCACAGCTAAGTAGGCTTTACAAGTTTACGAGTAATAGTCGACCAACTTATAAAATGTACTTGGAACAGTATAAATTTTGTACAAATGTCATTGAAAAAAATACCTAAATAACGTTGTTAGCTATGTAAAACAGATAGTAAATATATGCTTATGAACCATGTAAAAATATACAATAATAAAATCATAACATCCTTAATAATAATGATTTCTAAATTAATAATGTTTAAGCTCGAACAACGCATTGGAGTGGGCGGAGTCGTTGGCAGTACCGATCCGTACGGCGCACGTTGGTTGTTTGTTCCTATCATAGAATTATGATTGAATAATTTGGTTTTACTTTTTGGTAGTTGAGTAGGTTGTTTGAAAATACTCATACTGAAATATTTGTTTTCGGTTTGAAAATATTTGGGGATTTTAACGAAGACTATCTCCGTAACGGTAATACTGCAGTATTCAAATTATTAAGTGACGCTAATGGTTATAAATCTTTATTACAAACGCTTGCCTCTACCCGCGGTGGCACTCAGATAATATTTTTTCTAACTTCACTTGTGAAGTTGGATTTTATAACTCCTTCTTCAGTTACCATCTTCCTATATGGGCCCGATTTTAGACGTTGTGAGCCGCTGAAACCGATAACAACAAAAAAACCCTCTTCTTAGTTCGCACTATTATGCAACTACGGAACCATATTACTGCGCGTGGCCCGACACGCACTTGTCCGGTTTTTATTAGTATTTGTTGTTAAAGCGAAAGAAATACATCATCTGTGAAAATTTCAACTGTCTAGCTAACACGATTCATGAGATACAGCCTGGTGACAGACAGACAAACAGACAGACGGACAGTGGAGTCTTAGTTTTAGGGTCCTGTTTTTACCCTTTGGGTACGGAACCGTAAAAATTGTCACTAACCGAGAAAACCGTTTTAGTCGCAAGTCGCTGCTAGCACCATCTATAACCGTGGAACAGAACCGAACACGATCAGACGAAAGACGCTAGTTACGTCGGCACGGTTTCTTTGTATGGGACCAGTGTGGTGTATCTTATACTAAGATTCCTCAACATATTCGCTGCAGGTCATATAGGTCTACGCCCCGACCTCGGTACACCCCGACGACGAAGGAGAGCGATGATTCGCTGCGAGTGGGGTAATTTCATGTTGGACGTCAGAACCACCGGGTCACCTACTGAGCAGTTTTGAAGTCGCGGGGCAGCTATATGTTGAACTCCTTCTTGGGAAAGCGTGAGCATGGGAAGTGGACATGGCAGAGCCCCGAGCCGCAATGCCCGATGGTGCAATTAAATATGAGATCGACTTCATCATGTCAACCAAGAAACAAATGTTCAATGATGTATCTGTGATCAATTCTGTGAAAACCGGAAGAAATCACCGCATGCTAAGAGGCCAGCGCTTCATTCGAGCCAGCCAAAATCATGTTTAAGCACTAATGGTATAAGAATATCTTTTAAACAAAGCCAATACCATGGCAATAAATTTATATGTTTGTGTTTTATTATCATTTTAAAAACCTAACATCTAAAAAAGCACCCTTTATGTATTATAGGTATATAGATATCGTTTAGTAGTATAGGATAAATTGTCCGGGACAAACAATGAATCCAAACTAAGACTTAAGCTTATTTATTAACATTTTGTTTGTAATAGCTTTTAATTTTATATATTAATACCAGCCTGTAATTGACCCACTGCAGGGCAATGGTCTCTTCTCATAGGCACGCCAGGCACGGTCCTAGTGTGTCCTAGGCACGAGCATTGATCACCAGGCTTGCTCACTTGCTTGCCATCCAAACTTTCGCATTTATATTTACCATTATTATTTTACAATAATTTATCACACTATTTCATTTACAAAATATTGTTAAATATGTTTTTAAGGAGAGTGTCGCCATCTGCTGCAGCGACAAAGCAACTTGGTAGGTAATTGTTATGAGAAACGGACACAAGATGTCGTATTTTGAAATCATTATATGATCTAGAGATGTAGGCTGAGATGATAAACATTAAAAAAATATCGATATTTTTTTTAAATATTCAGTTGTCTTCTGAAATGAATTCTAAAACAATATCTGCATTTGTAAGAACAACATTTTGTAAGAAATAATATTTGCGTTAGTGTTAAGGTATACTTACGCACAGTTGAATCGCATCTATCTTAAAATTTGCATTGCTTATTGATCTTAACATATACACTGCATAGTTCTATCGCGGTTCCTACGCGTGCATATGACAGAGTACGCGCGTCTGCAAGCAAACAGCTCCGATTGCATACAGTACCGCACAGTTGCGCCAAATCAACTGCACGTGAAGTGAACTGACAATTCCTCACTACTACTTGAATACGCGCGAATACGAGTGAATGCGCGTATCTCGTATAGGATTCAACGTTTCGTTTTGATTCTCGGGCAGTGTGCCTTGAAACTTTTAAAAAGAAAGTTCTCGTTCTGATGCTGTTTTTAATATAGAGATAAAGGTATGATAACACCGTCAGTGACCCTGACCCATTTAATATAGCGGCATAAATAATTACTCCTATGTTTTGAATTTAGTTTTTTTATATAAAAAAACTATATTTTTTAGTGATAAAATATAGTTTTGATGCGTTTTCAAAACTCGTTATTTGGAAACGATATATCGAAGTATTACAAAATGAAAAAAAAAATACAAATCGATATATATTATTTCTTTCAATAACCGTAATTGTATTGCCCATCACTGTTACTTTACTATTCTCTCTCACTCAATTCACTCATTCAATGCCTGTGTCACTCTGCGTGTGTGTGCGATAGATAGTCTCACTCTATAATCAGAAATTCAGGAGACTCGCCTCAGGCCTCAGCCACTCTCAGTGTGTGATTGTGATAGAGTGGGTGGCTTAGGTGGTGATATTCGGACGCTTTTCATAAATTTAATCGAATCAGACAAATAATAAATTAACACACTTACTAGTCGGTTAAGATTTTAAGAAATAAAAGTATTTAATAAGCTTTATCGAAATGTCTGTTTGTAAATTCGTGCCCAACGTGGCTAGCCGAAATTTCGGCAGATTAGGTGCCGCGCTGTGTAGTGCAAAGTTGAACAGAAGTTATTTTACGTATACCCAAGAATTGTCGCAGCCCCTGGATAGGAAGCCAGATCGGGTGACTGCCAAAGAGGCGTTTGAGAAACATTTAAAATCTGGTAAGTAAAAGTAAATATTTAATTTCTTGCGGCGTACTTAATCATGTTTGTGCCGAGTAGATAAATTGGCTTTTTACTTACCTACTCTCTAACAAAATTTATGTTTACGTCGAATTTTATGCTAATTATTGCTGTTTTGAGCGAAACGTTTTATTTACGTTCGACGCGGCGTTGTTAAGTGACATTGGCAAGTCCGAAACGCCCTAAATTGGCTAAAATGAAACAAAAGACGTAGAACATGACGTAGAAGAATACTTAAATCTTAGGTATAGACAAAAGAGGTCATAACTTTGACTAATACAAAAAACACGAGGATACCCAAATTTTTTTTGTAGTCATTAATGGAGAACCTATTAATTACCATTTTTAATCACTTTTTTAGTTGACTGAAATTAATGATCCTCTGGCTATTAATAAGAGGTAATATTCTAGACAAACCAACATAAATTTAAAAAAAAACATTCACAAAATTTACATAATCTACTAATAAATACCCAAATCTACAGTTACCTAACCAACATAGTCGTGTTTTGGTCCTGTTTATAGGGCATTCAACGTCACAGCAATATGGTTGCCAGAATGCCCGACATTTTAAAGCCTCTCCAGACTCCCGACAAAACACAAAATCTCCAGACAAACAAGTTCTTGGAAAGTTCTATATTTTCAGATGATTAGTGTTATCATTTCCTCAAAGCATGCTTACTGTGATAGGATGTTTGGTTTGCTAAATAGTTCATATACCAAAGAGAGAAATGGTAGTCTTTGATTTAATAAAAGCCGAGTTAGTAGTTAGCCTGAACTTTTAAGTAAATAGGGATGTATACTGAAAATTAGTTTTTTGTCCATAAGACAGATTAATAAAAAATATTGGACACATATTTTTTTCTTTTGACACTTAAACATAAACTGACGATGATATAATGCGTTGAAACATCTTGTAATGTCATGCCATTTAAACTGCCTTAGTGACGTTACAAGGCCCCACCCCTGAACTTTGATGCGGTTTATCTTTACCAATTTTTATTGATTTGGTAAAGCAAAAAATACATGTCCAATATTATTTGATAATCTCACTGATGGACTTATTAGAATTATCATATTTCTACCTAGGAAACATCCCTATTGTTTGAATTTTAAACATTTTCCGAATACTATTAAAGGGTCTAAATTGGTGGATTCAGGAAAGTACTTGTGGCAACTTAAAAATTAACTATACTTACCTAAATTAGTTATGTATTTTCATTATTATTGATAATAAGTCTTTTTTTACCTATTAAATTAAAAAGTTGACTTTTTATTTTAATAGGTTCTCTAACAGGCCTTTAATCCAGCTCAACTAGCTGTATCAAGCAAACATATTTAAAAGTTATAAAAAAAAATGATTAAAGATAAGAAAACACTTGCATCCTTCTTTTATTCAAAAGAAATAATAAATAAAAATAGACATGCTTCCCTATTAAGTTTTTAGAGTATTGCAAAAAAAAAAATATTGATTCTTATAAGATTATAAAGTTAAAATGCTCAATAAAATGTTATCCCAAATAATTTGCATCACTAGACAGTAGGGGCCAGTAACTACTGGCCTATTATTTAATAGAAGGGACCTAACAACTAGCAAACAAAAGTACAAAGTACATTATGAATCATGTTTTGTGCTACCTTGAACCTTAACTGTCAGCATTAACATTCAATTTACTATGAACTTGTTTTATTAGTCTGTTTACACAGCTGGTACTTTTATAGACATATTAACTGGCTGTTGTCTTTGGTGTCACTTGTTATTATGGAAACTTCATTTCACTTCATTTACTTCCATGGAAAGTTTACTATGTATTATGCAAGATGATACCGTATCCTAGTACCACACATAATATTATAATGTGAAAGTATATTGTAATCTTTTACAATTATAATATTGACTGAATGGATAATACGTGCTGCTTGGATTTAAACGGAATTTCGCACACTGGTACACAAGACCTGGATATTAAGATTTAGATAAGAAGAATTTACTTTATTGTACTAAATACTAGTTTTAGGGTTCCATACCCAAGGGGTAAAAATGGGACCCTATTACTAAGACTTGGCGGTCCGTCTGTCTGTCTGTCTGTCACCAGGCTGTATCGCATGAACCGTGATAGCTAGACAGTTGATATTTTCACAGATGGTGTGTTTCTGTTGCCGCTGCACAACAAATACTAAAAACAGAATAAAATAAATATTTAAGTGGGGCTCTCATACAACAAACGTGGTTTTTTTGCCGTTCTTTGCGATAATGGTGCAGAACCCTTCGTGCGCGAGTCCAACTAGCACTTGGCCGGTTTTTTTTACCTGCCCTCAGTCTTCATAGACTATAATGTCTATCTTATCACTGATACTTTCTATACTAGTTATATATTCCTGGGACATAATTTTTGACTTTCACACAGATGAAGCTGCTGGCAATACTAGTTAATTAAACATTTTAGAAAAAACACCTAGTAGGAACATATTTAAAAGTCTTAAATATCTAGATTAAGATGGGACTTGTTAAAGACCTTTACTCAGCAGGAGGATTGAAAAAAAATTACAAAAAGGTTAACCGTATTGTGATGGTGATAAAAAAAAACTTTACATTCTATCTAATCCAAACTAATGTTATAAATTCGAAAGTAACTCTGTCTGTCTGTTACCTTTTCACGTCTAAACCACTGAATGGAATTCCATGAAGTTTGGCAAGAAGATAGATGGCATCCTGAGGAAGGACATAGGCTACATTATTGTACAAAAAAAAAATATTTAGGTAGGTGGGTAGATTGGTAGAGTAGGGTAGGTAGGTAGCCAGTTGACGGGAGCGAAGCTGCGGGGGACAGCTAATAGTTATGATAATTGTCTGTTTGTCAATTAATTTATGCGAAATTGCTGTGCAATCTTCTATACTCGGCTGTAATCAAATACTGTGCTATTAAATTTTAACATACTCTTCTAATAAATGAAAAATTATGTTTTGAAGATTTGTCTAATAAGAATGTGGTGTTCTGGTAACAAGGTCTTCTTACAAAATAAAATATTCATATGCAAAATTGCTCAACCTGTACTTATAGTTACAGCTTCTTGCAACCATTCAAATGTATTGCTGTTGTCCCTTGCGGCCAACCCTAATTATTTACCAGTCTAACAAGCAAATTGTTCATGGATTCTGTAATTATATGCTTACAGCTTATTATTATAACAATGAACCCCGATCTCTAATAGTAAAAAAACAGAGCTTCCTTTATATTTTGTTTGCAAAAATGTGCAGAAAAGCTGATATTTCTTTTTTTGCATTAATTGTTGGTAAGTTTTGAAAGGTGATAAAAAAACACGTTTTTATGGGCATACAGCCAACAATATTTAACGTCACGGGTCTCAGCGCTAGCAAAGAAAAATTGGTTAAAATAAATGTCACTAGATGGCGCGATATGCATCGATTTGTTATTGAATTGTGTGTAAAATTAACATTTTCTAGAATTGATCATAAAAATTGTACGTTCTTGTTTAATCAACTCTTCTAAGTGCAAAATTGTGGAATAATGGGCTCTTAATTCACAATGCCAAGATTATTTGAACGGTTCATTTAAAATTGATTGCGGTTTTAAATTTCTGAGGCATCCACTCGATTTTTTAATTTGGTTTGTAATAAATTTTGGTAAAATGAAACTGTAAACACGTGCAAAAAAAAACTATAAACCAAATCGTCGTTATATTTAAAACAAAAGTATTCACGAACCAAATTAATAAACCCTTTTACTTGCAAATCGCTGCTAACACCATCTATCGCCGTGGAATGGCATAGAGTGCGATTGATGTATTTATAAAAATAATTCAGACGAAAAACGCTAGTTATATCGGCACGGTTTCTTTGTATGGGATGAGGCATCTGTATGCTAGTATTATATTATCTGTAACATTACTTAGATATTGATACATAAATGGTTGTCATCCTTGGAACGGGGACGGCGGCCATTTCTTAAGTTTATGGAAAATAAATGCGGAAAATAAAATGTAGGTACGACTGGTCAAAAAAAATAAAACTAAGGTGGTGTGTTAAAATTTTCGAGTTCGCTCATTCACTTACTTTTGTTGCAGTGAATGGTCAACTGAAGATCTAATCTAGAGCCGAGGTGGCCCGCAAAAATTATCGAGCTCGCAAGTTGCAACCGAAATTCTGTTCATTCCGAAACATTTTAAGTCAATTTAAAGTCAAGTTTCAATTTAATCAAAAAAGCTTCCAGAAACCAAAAAAAAATTGTAAGTAATCCGGTCTGAAATGCAAAGACTGCATTTTTTTCACGGTTTTCCCCCCCTCCAGGAATAAACTATTGCCCCCCTGAGTGAAATCCTGGACCCGCGCTTGGCTGGCACACCCCAAAGGTCCCGTTTTCGGGATAAAAAAATGGCCATGTCACTCCGGAATAATGTAGCTTTCAACTGGTGAAAGAATTTTTAAAATCGGTTTACTATACTCCATTTGTTTAGGTAGTTAACTAAAGGTAAACAATCTTGATATGTCTTTTTATATAAAATAAATCGTATAAAAGACCAACAAATATTATTTAAATTTAGTTACTTACCTAACATCGGTTTAAGTAAATACCTAATTGTAAACATTTTTAGATTCAATTTTTAGACATTTTTTTAGATAAAAGACATGTTAAGATTGTTTACATTTAGTTAACTACCTAAACAAATGGAGTATAGATAGTTTTTGAGTTTTTCCATAAGAAACTTACAAGCAAACAAAGTTAAAAACAATCAAATCTTTCTTTCCTCTTTATAATATTAGTATAGAATAATTAATAAAAAAATAATCTTACTAATATTATAAATGGGAAAGTTGAAGAGTGCAAGTTGAAGTTGCAAGATGAAATTTCGCACAGAGATAGATTATAGTCTGGAATCGCGTAAGTCTACTTTTCATCCCGGTATAATGTTCCCTTGGGATACTAAAAACCGGCCAAGTGCGAGGCAAAAAAATCACGTTGTTGTATGGGAGCTCCACTTGAATATTTTATTCTGTTTTTAGGGTCCGCTAAAACAAAAAATACTAATGGCAACAGAATTACATCATCTGTGAAAATTTCAACTGTCTAGCTATCACGGTTCATGAGATACAGCCTGGTGACAGACGGACAGACAGACAGACGTAACGCGGAGTCTTAGTAATAGGGTCCCGTTTTACTCTTTGGGTACGGAACCCTCGCGGAAAAAAAAACACTTTTCACGCGGGCGAAGCCGCTGGTAGAAGCTAGTAAATAAATAAATAATGAATATTTCCATTAGCCTTGGCTATTATTAATATTGGCATAATATTAATTATACAGTCATACAATTGAACTTGTGGTTTTATATAATAGTACCTATACAATGTGTCAAGAAGTACAATGAAAGGCCAAAAAACTAAAAGCCAAAAATAAGGATGATTCAAATTATTTTAAATACCTAAATAAAATAGGTACAAAAACCAACCTATGTAATTCTTTTTTTTTTTCATTTTTTGTACAGTCATTGTAACCAGATTGTTAGGCAAATTGACAATTAAATTAATTATATTGTCCGTATGCGAATTAATTTATGACAAAATTAACAAAAGAATACAGTATAGGTAAATATAGGTTTTTTTAAACAACAACTGTTTCACTTGTAAACAATGTTATTCTTGTATAATTTTGTGCAGTTGCAGCCGTCGCAAGGTTTGCAAGTGTTGTTAACACTTTATTAGGTCACGGATATTTTTGGCTAACGCAAAAATGTGTCTCGAATTTAAAAAAAAAATCGGATTAATACAAAACGATTATCCAGAATATGTTAAAAAAAAACTACGACAATACAAGTTCTTTTTTGAAATTGCGATGTACAGTTGAATTAATAAAAATCTGGTTTAAATACCCCAAGGCCTCATTTGAAGAAAAATATTCTCCTAAGGCATGCCTCACAACAACACGACCACGTCACACTATCCACCGATAAAATATCCTAGATCAGAAAATGCTATACAAAAAAAAACGCCCGAGAATACATAAATTGGCATATTAACTCCATCATTATCATTGGCACCCTTGTTCCACAAACTGCTAGGTCTGGACTTACTCTTCTTATGTTCCATGCTTCCCTGCTATGTGCGAGCCTCAACCAGATCTTACCCATGATCTTCTGAATGTAATCCACCACTCATGGCTTTCGTGTTTCGAATCTCGGGTCTTTTGAAAGCTACGAGCTGGTGTACCTATTCCCGGCTTAGCACCAAACTATGCTATCCCAAAATAGCCTGTTCATAAATAAAATATATTCGGTTGCTACTGAGTAATCGACCTTTCGTGACACCAATACTTCTATTATTCATTTAATACAAATATAATCTAAATGGAATTCCATTGACCACTTCAAATTCATGTTATTCCGTGTGAAAAATAGCGACGGAAACTCGGAATTGATAACCAGTCACTCAGATACTATTTTCTTTCTGCTCGTTCGATAGCTTGTACAAATATTTGTCGTGTCATAATGTACACAGTGTACACATCCATTATGAGAATGTGTGCAGTATAAACATCTTGATGTACATATAAATGCGACACTTACAGAATTAATCTAATGTTCTTTTAGGCCCACCTTGGCACGGGTCAAGGTCACTCTCATGGTTGTGGCTGCCAAATTTTGGGGATTTTTCTACAAAACTGTTTCAATGAATCTTCTTTTGAATACGATGTCAAAATCCCTATTATGTTTTTGCAGCTAGGTTAACCTGTCTCGTCACGGTTTACGGTGACGAGACCTGAAACTAAAGAAACCTCTCACACACTCCGAAAGAAAAACAAGATTATCAATGTGACCTTTTTTGAGCCCGGTTTGCCTAGTACAGGTTTTTACCGGGTGTAGACTTTAATGCAAATACTGAATATGTGAGTTGCTTACAAATTGAAATACGTGCCTTTACTATAGGTACTGTACTAAACATAGCAAGTGTATTGCCAAGTTCTTGAGGTTTTTGAAGTAATTTTTCCTTATTGCATAGTAATATGTACTTGTCAACAAAGTCATTTATTTTTGAGATAACTCGTTTTTGTAGTCAGGGATTTTCGTGCCAATGAACATCAAAAGTGGTAGAACCTGTAGAACGAACATATTTTGTTTTTGTAACATCATGCATACTATACGAAAACTGAGTTGGATATAACAACAGCTGTGAATTGAGATGCGTGGGCAGTTGATTCTGAATAATTTGGCGCGAATCCAAATGCAAAATGAACCGTAACACGGGAATTCCATATTCAAAGTAACCAAGGAGTTTTATACCGGTTCTTTGCAAAAATAAATAATAGTTAAAAAAAAACTAAAAAAGACGCTTTAATATAAAGAAAACCAAACTAAAAAGTAGAAAATAGTTTTCAATAAATTTAAATTAAGAATAGTGTGATTAACAAAAGAAATATTTTATTTAAAAAAAAGCGTGGGGTGCTTGATGTTAATCGTTATAATATTTTATCTACAGATATTGTTAAAAGTCGAGTCATTTTGAAAATATCTTAAAAAGCACATAAGTTGTTTTGTTAATCACACTATTCTTAATATAAATATATTGAAAATTATTTTCTACTTTTTAGTTCAATCGCTAAACAAACTATAGATATAGATTCTTATATTCACACATATCAAGCTAATAAAAACGTATTAAAAACCAGCCTGTATCAGACTTCAGGTCATTCCATCTGTCACAGAGCTCAGAATGTGCGCTGAGGAGCACAAGTTTCGGCTGTCATACTGTCAATCGACAATTTCTATCTTAAACGGTGATTCTCTGACATACTTTGTTTGTTTGGAAATTTTTGACAATTCTGTCTCTAGCAGTGGCGGTTGAGGCATTTCGATGCTCCCTGTACTTACCCTTATGTAAAAGGGAGTAGATCGTAAACTACCATCGGGTTCGCGGGAGTTTTGATGAAAAATCAATACCTTTTCCGGAAACCAAGTTTTTCGTCAAGCGTAAATCCCTATCCTTCTCTGTTCCTTTTTATTTCGCTTCTGGACAAACGTGTTTTCCCGAAGTCCTGAATTCTTGGCTGAAAAAGTATTTGCCTACCTAGTCAAGGCAATATTCCTCATCCCATCTTGACAGTTCAAAGACACGCTCCGGCCCTCTCGGAGGACCGGATGATAAGATGTCGTTGCTCCTAACAATCGATTATCTTGGCCTACTTCCAGACCTGCGCCGTTGCTGGCTTTAATGAATTCACCGTCCTTTTAACGAGTTTAAGGAGGATTGGAAGATGGTACTGGTTTTTTATTAGATAACCTTCGTAGAGGAGAGCCCATTTTTAGGGATCCGTACCCAAACGGGACTCTATTACCAGTGGTGTCTCATCCCATACAAAGAAACTGTGCCGACGTACTGTACTGATGATAATGATTATTTTTTGTACATCGATCGCATTCGGTTCCGTTCCACGGATATAGATGGCGATCTATCTATCGCCGTGGAACGGAACCGAACGCGATTTACAAAAAATAATCTGAAAAACGCTAGTTACGTCGGCACGGTTTTTTTTTTATGGGATGAGGCACCTGTATGCTAGTATTATATTATCTGTACTATTACTAAGACTCCACTGTCCGTGAACTGTGATAGCTAGACAGTTAAAATTTTCACAGATAATGTACTACTGTTGCCGCTATAACAACAAATACTAAAAACAGAATAAAATAAATATTTAAGTGGGGCTCCCATACAACAAACGTGATTTTTTTACGATTGCGATAATGGTACGGAAACCTTCGTGCGCGAGTCCGACATGCACTTGGCCGGTTTATAAGTTATGCAGAATTAGCTAATCGCTTACCGTTGCAAACATTGCCATTTCAAATAGAACATTTATTTATATGTTAAGTTTTCTTCCCAAATGGCCATATTTCCGTTTTCTTTCGTAAATAATAGATCTTACTTTATAACCGGTTCCACTATCTATAATGCAGTCAATGAAATGAATTATTCGTCATAAACTCTCTGTTCGTCAGCTTCGTCACCATAAGGTTGAATTAAATTTCATTTGCATTACAGACATACGAAGTTTCAATATACTAGTTACTTGGCAGTGTTGCCAAGAGAGGTACTTAAACTGAAACAATTGATTTCCCTGACTTTACTTACTGTATATCTTGTCTATAAAGCCCGAAGTTGACCACGATGTCATCGTGTAAAGTAATTCCACTGTCATACAAATATCACCTTGTTTGTACAGAAGTTAATAAGCGAAGCCTCTACTTCCGACTAAACAAAACGATTAAATTGTAGAATCATCGACAATCGCCATTATTTTTTTAAACCTATGATATCCCTCTTAGGTCCCCATATCCTCTTTTTACCTGACTGCCGAAGAAGGGTAATGTGTTTATCAGTCTATGTATGTATGTATGTTTGTTCCTATGTGGCGTTCTAGAGACCAAAAGCGTTGGCTGATTTTAATGATTCTTGCGTCAATCGATTCGTCTTAACCCTGCGAGTGTCACTGGCTACATTAAAATTGGAAAATATAAAAATGCCGGATTTTGGGCGCCATATTGTGGGGCCCAAATTATTTTTTTCTTCCAAACCCATCGTGTGGGGTATCAAAATAAAGGACTTTAAGGTTATTTCAAAAATATATAACACTTATATGTTTAAATATACATAATTCTAAAAAAAAATAACTAAGAAGTTATAAATAATAAAATTAATTAAGAAAAACAAAAAACCCGCCTGCTCTAAAAGCGAACTAAAGAGGCGTAAACAAGAAGAAAATCATCGGGGATACATCTGGTTTTAGTCAGCCAGCTCGCGTATCCTCCGACTGCACAGCATGATTTTCGTCTTGTTGACGTCTTTTTAGTTCGCTTTTTAAGCAGTCGGGTTTTTTTAAACCTATGATATCCCTCTTAGGTCCCCATTTCCTCTTTTTCCGGATTATATTCGTTGGTATTATTTTTGTAACCATGATTTTCAAATCTTAAAAAGGAGCTCAATTTATTTCGCTACGTTTCTCTGGGCCTGTTATGCCCTTTACAACTACGCTATGCATATCACTATATCACTCCTCCAACTTGTTTAATCGGCGAATAAAAAGTAGTATTTGATATAATTAGTACAACCACTTAATTAATTCGCTATTCTGAGTCAAAGTAGATAATGTCGGGAAAGGTCAGAATCAGAATAATTAACTAAAACCGACTGATAAAATAAATACGAGTATATTTGCTATATATTTTCGTGGCAAGCCAACACGATAAGCATTAAATAACGTTGTATATTTATTTCGTCATCAAATAGCAATAATAAAAACGTAGGAGTGGCGTCCGCCGTCCGATTATAATGTTATTGTCGTTTTCATAAGCGTTG
Organism: Orthosia gracilis; assembly: GCA_947562075.1. Classification (NCBI taxonomy): domain Eukaryota; kingdom Metazoa; phylum Arthropoda; class Insecta; order Lepidoptera; family Noctuidae; genus Orthosia; species Orthosia gracilis. The sequence continues at coordinate 29,656,797 of OX387274.1, read as the reverse complement.
TTTACGACTAGTATTTAAACACACATACATAAGTTCAATGTTCAATAAAATCGAAGAAAAAACCGGCAAGCTAATTACGTAAGAAACGGCTATCAGCAATAGACGCAGATACCCCTGAGTAGGTGATTAAAAAAAAAAAAATTTTTTTTGAAAAGGTTTCTTTGGTAGGTACCATTTTTTTTTCGTTATGGACACCGACTTCGAAAAAGAAAGTTTTTTTTCACTTTGTAGTGTTTTTAGTTGGAAGTCGGTAGTATGTTTTTGTAAAAAAGATTTTTTATTTTTCACTTTTTAGTTGTTCCTATTAAGCAACTTGCCTTTAGTGAGGTACTTATAATGCCAGAATAGATTATCCGAATGCCATGAAACTTGATCATAAACGGTGAAATGAGAGTGTATCAAGGTGAACTGTACACATCTGCGTACCCCTTTAGAGCGTACTGGCTTGATGTTATGTTATGAAATGGTATAAACAATAAACAGACATGCGGTTGCAGCAATCCCGAGAGATTTGCCGTCATTTATTGAAGAGTTCTGCTGTATATCTCCGAAGTTCTTCATCAGATCTTCACCAAATTAAAATGGGACCAATTTCGAAACATAATCTAACAAACAAAAAAGAATTTTCAAAGTCGGTCCACAATTGACGGAGATATCGGTGAACACACAAAAAAAAAAGAGAAGTCGAACATAGAACCTCTTCCTTTTTGGTAAGTCGGTTAATGAGAATCACGTCTAAACGGCTAGTCGTAATTTTTATGAAAAAATAAATGTTACATTAGACCATTTTCTTAAAAAATTAATCTAAGAGAATTTTGAGTTATATTCGTATGTAAATAATTTGTAAAGTTATGTCTAAAACAGACAAAAACACTACTATCGCACAAAAACCGTTGGGCGTATTTTAATGAAATTGAATCCATCTCAAAGATAATTTATTTATCTACATTTTGATCTGAGGCTTTTTTTTAATAATAAGGAAAATACAAAAAAAAAACTACTAAATATTGTGTCGCGCGGTTGTGAAACGAGTGCGCGTTTTGTTCCCTCAAGGTCGTTGGCGTTAGTCGTTATCTTAACTACGGTGCAGGTGTAAAAGTTCCTACACAATCGTTTGCTAGTCGCTCTTTGTTTGTCAAATGCACTTATTAAAAAAAAAAAACCGCCAACTCTAAAACTTCTGTATTGAAGAGAAATTATTGCGCAAAAATCGCTATCGTTTTGCTTTTGCAAGATACGTAATAAGCCTGCGGGACTATTTATAGTATAGGATAGCTACGTCTCATGAGTATATTAAAACAAAATGAAAATTAATGAAAGATTATTTTTCATTTTTTTTTTCATCACGTAGAGTAGACGTAGGCATTCAAAGTGCGGTAGCGGTTACGCGTTAAAAGTAACAAAAAAAATATATTAACCACGAAACCAATAAAATTCCGTGGGAATAAGTTCTTTATTGGGTTTAACCCCTTAGTTGGGTTTGAACTAGGTTGATTGCCAATCTCTACCAACCTAGGTCGTGCAGCTGTGTGGAGGGAAGCGTAAGGTCATTGACTCGATTGCGTTACGTAACTCAGGTTATAAATTAGACCATCTCTGACTGGAGAGGTCAAACATTCTTCCTTCATATTCTTTATGACATTATACTTTCTAAATTATCTATTTCTTTTAACATGTGAGTAATCTCATTAAAAAGGTATATTTGGCAACCAAATGTGCAATGGTATATATATTTGCATTATCATTGGATTTGGATAATCTTTGATTACTAAACTGACTTAAAAATCCCAATTGATTGATAACTATGAGTGAGACTTGTAAAACCGGTCAAGTGCGAGTCGGACTCGCGCACGAAGAGTTCCTTACCATTATCGCAAAAACACGACAAAAAAAATCACGTTTGTTGTTTGGGAGTCCCACTTAAATATTGATTCTATTCTGTTTTTTCTATTTGTTGTTATAGCGGCAACAGAAATACATCATCTGTGGCAATCTCAATTGTCTAGCTATCAAGGTTCATAAGATACAGCCTGGTGACAGACAGACGGACAGTGGAGTCTTAGTACTGGGGTCCCGTTTTTACCCTTTGGGCTCGGTACCCTAAAAATAAATAAAACCAAATAAAAAAGAGCGATAAGATCATACCGTACTACCTTATCAATATGTTAAACCGTTTCCATTCCGAAATTGTGTATGAATAAACTGGCAATTGGTTTGATCAGTCAAAAAGCAAATGAGATTTTTAAAGTCTGTCTCTAAAAACATGCTAACTCTTAAACGTCTCCCAGTTTAATTAGTATTTGCTGATCTTCTTCGTTATAGATAACCTCATAGAGTGGTCTACTAAATGTCTCGGCAACTTATAACTTTAGGGCACTATAAATCCCTGGATTTCTTTTAATTTATGTCCTCTACCCTAAAGACGGAACCACACTTACGTGGCGTGGCGTGTCGTGGCGCCTTCCGACGCAGTTGATTGGCTACAAAACTCGTTGCGTTATGCCGAAGGCTGGAACAGTGTCGTTTGATTGGTGGATCCCGAGCCACGCCACGACACTTAAGTGTGATTCCGACTTGATACTCTTACCCACAGACATAAATCTAACTAGATAACGCAAGTCCCTCCACCTGTATGAAAACCAAGCGTGCCACTTATTCACACACGATTTAATAAAAAAATTACTTACCAATGAAAGAAAACATGTCTAATGTCTCGGCCAACTTTTTCTATCTACAGTCTTTACAGCTCAATATGGCATAACAAGGCATTTTTCTAGATTTCGGTGGATTACCGGTGCCGATAACGCTATATGAAAAGCTCAAATTACGGTTATTGATCGTTGAATCGTAATTTTACTCCGTTTTTTGACACGCGAAGTAGGTACATACAATCGCGTCATCTAGTTAGATTTATATCTGTGCTCTTACCCTTGTTCTTCTTTTATCGAGCACAGCTACTTTGAAGAAAATAAAAACCTTTTTACAAAAATATACTATACCGACTTCCAAATAAGAAAAGTAAAAAGTAAAAAATAACTTAATTTTTGGAACTCGGTGTCTTTCGTAGGTACCATTTTACTGCATTATGGACACCGACTTCCAAAAATAAAGTTATTTTTCACTTTAGTTTTCTTATTTGGAAGTCGGTAGTATTTTTTTGTAAAAAGGTTCTTATTTTCACTTTTTAGTTGTACCTACCTAATAGGCAAGTTGTTTAGTAAGTTACCCTAACGACAGAATAGATAACCCCAGTATCATGAAACTTGAACATAACCGGTGAAATGAGAGATCTGCGAACCCCTTAAGAGCTTACTGGCGTGATTTTATGTTATGAAATGGTATAATCAATAATCAGTTATTTATTGAAGAGTTCTGTCGTATATCTTCAAAGTTCTTCATCAGATCTTCACCAAATTAAAGTGCGACCAATTTCGAAACATTTTCTTTAAAAAAAGAATTTTTAAAATCGGTCCACAATTGACAGAGATATCGGTGAACATACAGAAAAAAAAAAGAAAAAAAAAACATACAAGAAGTCGAACATAGAACCTTCTTGGTAATTCGGCTAAAAACTCAAAATGGCGATGAACCGCTCAACAATAAATTTCAAAAACTGCAAATTTGCGATTATATTTTCGCATATTAACCTAGATACTTATGCACAAATCCCAGATTTCGAATGCAAAAATTACATACGAATGCCAACAGACTATAAACTAAATCATTATCAATATCAATGCCTACGATAAAACTTGAATGTAATTTCAGTATCTAGTTCAAGTGCAGCGGTTATTAATAAATTAATATTGTCCTCATGCAATTCAAATGAGGCGGCACCTTATTGCTGATAAACAGTGTGACTTGCGAAGGTGAGAAGATAACCTGTGAGGGTCGGTACTGGAAGGTTTCAAAGCCATCGGAGTTATTAAAATGGTTTTTATGCCAATAGTCCTGAATATCTCGTACCTCGTTTTACGAGCAGTTGTCACTGTCAGCCTGCATGAGCCCACCCCTAGCAAAAGCCTCTACCTGTGAATTCCAGCTCTTTCAATCCAGTGCATTGTGGAGTACTGGTCCTTTGTTCTGTCCTTCTTGTTCTGGTTCTGGGATGTGACACCTTCTGGCCCTAGCTTTGTCAGCTCACGACTCACCGTAGTCTCTATTATGGTTTGACCCATAGCTCATTGAACGTATACGGAAGAGAGGTAGTGACCAGCCCAGCCGTATATCCAGGCGGCTTTTTGAGCATCCTCAATGATCTGTGAGAGTGCAGAGTAGAATTCGAATATGGTTTGCCAATTCGACGTCCAGAATACTGTATTCCATCGCACGTTGGCAATCTTTGTTTGGGCTTATGTTTTGGATTCATAGATATAAAAATGGAAAGAATGCACAAATGTCTATGAAACCACGAATGTCCCTTACATGAACTCTTTTAACCAGTTCTTTCTTGGATCCAGTAGCTGTCGCAGGCGTATTACGAGCCCCTTAATGTTGTATTATAATGTATAAGTGAGAGCAGTGGTGGCCCAGTGGTAACAGCCGCGACTTACAAGTTGCAGGTCGTGGGTTCAATCAAACCCAGGCAGGCGCTTTACTATATGTAAATTATTCCATCACCATAAATGGTTTAGGAAAACATTGAGAGGAAACCGGCATTCTTAGAACCAATAATTCGAAGACATGTGACATCCACTAATCCGCACTGAGCCCGCGTGGTGTATTATGTCGTGGTGGCCCAGTGGCTAAGAGCTCGCCTCTCGTGCTAGAGGTCGTAGGTTCGAATCCGGGCAAGTACCAATGTTTATTTTTCAATTCATATGTACTTTCTAAGTTAAACGTGGACATCGTTGACAACAGTGAAGAAAAACATCGTGAGGAAACCTGGACTTATAGTGAGTTTATTATAAGATTGTGCTCCATTGGTGTAATTGCTGCAAGGCGTTCCAGTGCGAGGATAAACTAATAAATAAATTACGGCCCATTCCCTCTCATAGATAGGAGGCCTGTGTCCCAGCATTGGGAACATTAATAGGCTGATGATGATGATGATGAATGCATAGTAAAACAGAAGTCCTGGTATCGGACATTTCAAGGACTTCCAGATAATGTTCAAAACTACAATTGTGTATTTTTATTTGAATTGTAAACTAGACACGTTGTTCTAATTAGGGTTCCGTACCCAAAGTGTAAAAAGAAGACCCTATTACTAAGACTCCGCGGTCCGTCCGTCTGTCTGTCACCAGGCTGTATCTCATGAACCGTGATAGCTAGACAGTTGAAATTTTCAATATAAAAACAAATACTAAAAATATAATAAAATAAATATTTAAGTGGGGCTCCCATAAAACATACGTGATTTTTTGCCGTTTTTTGGGATAGTAATCCTTCGTGCGCGAGTCCGACTCGCACTTGGCCGGTTTTTTTTTATATTACTGTCAAACATTATCTATCAATTTAATAGGACATACTCAAGCGTACTTACCACACTTATTTTTTCCTCGAGTGCTCATATTAATATGAAAAGGCGTTACGGCGATAAATGGCGGTTCAATATAATATAATAATAACTATAACGTGTAAGTAAACAGATAACGTTATCAACTAGTTTAAATGTAGTTTATTATTAGCTAACTTCTTCTGGTTGCTGGCACATTAATGACGTGGATTCTCTTAATGACATTATGATTTATACTCGTACATAGACTAGACATTGATGACGAGGATTCTCCTAATGAAATTAAACTCGGCTTCTGGGTATTTGTGTAGAAATAGGTCTTCTGTAAGGGTCTTTTTTTTGAGAATGTAACGAGTTAAAAAGTGTAAAAATAATAGCTAAAATCCAAATTCCAAAATCCATGCGGAAGAAGATGCGTTCGCCTTGGTACCTTGTAGGTATAATATGAAATGATCTTTAAAATGATCCCAAGCTCATGACGAAACAAATTGGTATTGGTTTTCGTCGTATTCGTCCGGACATATCCGTACATTTGATGAACTTCGAACTCCGAACTTCGTCTGGCCTTCTAAATTTGTCGGGATTTTTCGCTTGGATAGCAATTGTTTTCTTTTTAAGCCAAGAAAGTCGTTTATTTTTACCTACATATTTATTACTTAATTATTTTTTACGAAAATGTCCGTACTTTTTGTCAGGACTTTTTAATTTGCGAAAAGGTAACCCTAGCTGTGTCCTGGGTTTTCTCTCAAAACATTAAAGTTACAGAACAATCATAAGGTTGCAAAACATTCAAACATTATCTCATAAGATCCAAAAAAAATCTATATCTCAAATAGTTCAAACGTTGCAAAATTATCAAATCTCAAAACATCCATGTCTCATAATATTCGTTTTTTTTGTATGAGTGGATGTCTCAAAAAGTTCAAGTTACAAAATAATCAAGTCTCAAAACATCCATGTCTCATAATATTCGTTTTTTTTTGTATAAGTGGATGATGTGTAAAGTTATAATAAAAGTCAAAAGTTTTAAATAAAAAACACCTATCTACCGTAGATATTTTTTATCGGGTTAGGGGTAATTCGGCCCACTATGGAACTGGGACCAAGGACCAGTTGCCCCTTTAAAATGAATATTTTATACCCAAACTACCAGGAAGCCAAAATTATGAAAAAGTATTTGTGGGGCTGGGAGTCATAACGGTATAGACTAACTAAGTACCAGGAGACTATAATCATGAGGAATCACTAACGGGGTAAGAATCACGAGCGGTAGATTACCAGGAGACAAGAACGAATACGATACGAAGAAGTTAAAAAAATGAACCGAAACCGGCCCCAACATAGTTGGGAAAAGAATAGGCTGATTGATTCGTAACTCTTTGACCTTGAGCTTGCCTAGCGTAGTCAATCAACTCGCCCTTTCGCTGTCCAATGCTGGATATAGTAGGCCAGTTTTTGAGGTCACCTAGTTGGCACCTGGCCTAGCGTAACAGTACGTACGACGGACTTAGTGATTCAATACAATGCAAATTCAGATTTTAATGGATTTGTTTCAACTGAAAGGCCAAATGCGCAGTACTCATAATCGGCGTGCGTGTATATGTATGAAGTAAATAGACAGATGTAAGAATCGGAGCAGGTGGCGTTATGTAGTTTCTGCCTATCCCTACGAGGGAAAAAGGCGTGAGGCATACAGACTTGTAGAATCAAGTATACGACAGAAAAACAATAGTGAATGAATGTATAAGTAATGTTTCAGCTGTTAGCATCGGCGCTCGCGCACTTTTCACAATAACAAACGTTATGAAACAATCCGTTTTATCTCGCTGATTTAATAATACACTACATTCAACATCTATACAGCTCTACGTATGCAATGATGTTTTGTAGGTCATTGGAAAATGATAATGATATATATGTACTGAGGAGTAAGATCGTCGTCTTCCTGCCCCTGTACCAGGGTTGGTACAATTCTATTCATTGCCACTTTGTCACCCCAAGTTAGTAGCTTGCGTACGCAATTTGTCATTGCCCCGAGGAGCAAATCAATTTCAACTTCTTGCCCTTGTTACTTGGGGTCAACACGCAACACACGGTAAGCGCAACACGTTTTCTTATTCCATTCGCCACTGTCTATCGTGATTCTATCAGTCCCTTTTCTTCTTGGCAGTCGTCACATGATCCATCCTTTTTCCCCAATTTTACCACTCTGATACCTCTGTAGCCTAAGAGAGACAGACTACAGACTTTATATCGGTCGATAGTTAGATTGAATATTACATTCATTACCGAATACGCACTTGCATACTTCCTCATACTCAAACTATTGTTTTCGGGGGTTCTAAAGGTTGAAACTGAAAATATGCAGAAATCTATTTTTAAATGACTTTATTTTGTTTTTTTGTGTCAATAGCTGACGTCAATGTTGAAGTTAATAAACTCATTTACAAAACATGCATGGAGCATTAATTAAATAAAATATTATTGTCCCGTTAATTGTAATATTTCGTCCATTCAAAGTTATTAGAATGCAGCCAGGGACTATCGATTTACATGTTCAATCTAAACTATCTTTAGCTGAAAAATAAATCAATCGTTGGTGTATTCTCGGCACTTCTACGGTTGAGGCTTTGGATTTGAATGAAACTAATCCGCATTCGAATAGTAATACTTATAGAAGATTAATTCACAAAATCACCATCCTAAGGTTGACTGGTAGAAAATGCCTACGGCATTAAGTCCGCCTTTATACTTGTGCATAATATAATTAATAAATAAATAAAATAAAATCAAAAAACCCGACTGCATAAGAAGCGAACTAAATAACCGGCCAAGTGCGAGTCGGACTCGCGCACGAAGGCAAAAATATCACCTTTGTTGTTTGGGAGCCCCACTTAAATATTTATTTTATTCTTTTTATATAATACATCATCTGTGAAAATTTCAACTGTCTAGCTATCACGGCTCATGAGATACAGCCTGGTGACAGACAGACAGACGGACAGCTGAATCTTAGTAATAGGGACCCGTTTTTATCCTTTGGGTACGCAACTCTAAAATTTTGATGATTATTACGTCAATCGATTCGTCTTAACCTTGCGAATGTCACTGGCTACATTAAAATTGGAAAATAGAAAAATGGCGGGCTTTGAGCGCCACATTGTGGGGTTTTTCTTCCAAACCCATCATGTTAGGTAACAAACTAAAGGGTTTTAAGAGGAGATTTCAAAAATATATAACACTTATATGTTTAAATGTACCTAACGCGAAAAGAAAATATTAACTAAAAAGATATAAATAAAAAAGTTAATTCAGAAAATCAAATATCCGACTGCTTAAGAAGTGAACTAAAAAGACGAAAACAAGAAGAAAATCATGCTGTGCAGTCGGAAGATACATTTTCGCGAGCTGGCTGACCAAATCCAGATGTATCCTTCGACTGCACACCATGATTTTCGGCTTTTTAGTTCACTTCTTAAGCAATTGGATATTTGAGTTTCTGAATTAACTTTTTTTATTTATATCTTTTTAGTTCCAAAATTTAAAACTAAAATCCGCCATTTTTCTGTTTTCCAATTTTAATGTAGCCAGTGACATTCGCGAGGTTAAGACGAATCGATTGACGTAATAATCCTCAAAATCGACCAAAGAGTTTGGTCTCTAGAACACCACATAGGAACAAACATACATACATAGACTGATAAACAGATTACCCATCTTCGGCAGTCGCGTAAAAATTGCAAAAGCAGTAACTAAAATGTACCGTCGACACGAAACGGAGAAGCGAAAATGGGTGTATCATACGCCCTGAGCGCGAAATAGCGTTACTCATAATAAAATCATTTTTTTTTATTTCACGTAGGCCTACATGGGGACTTATATAACGTCGAAGGTGCACGGTTCGGGTTAGTCGTTTCCTATGGAGAAGAACCGGCAAGAAACTCCACGGTTATTCTTTACTGAACACATTCATAGAGGGAGTTTTCTTTTTCATTAGAAACACAGTACAGCTCACACGTTCTTTTGTTTCGTCTATGTTGATTGTCATAATTTATTATCTCTTGGCATTGTGTCACGTCCGCACCTAACGGTCGCGGCGTGCCGTTTGTACGTTTACTACACATTTTCAGGCATTTTCCTGTTTTCTCTATTCTAAATATGCTTTCCATCATTTCAGGACAGACGGTGTTCGCACAGGGCGCGGCTGCGACCCCTGTGCCTCTGCTCGATGCCATGACGGAGGTTGGCATGAGTGGCTCCATGAAGGACATCAAAGTAGTCCATATGCACACTGAAAAGGAGGCCAAATATGTCGCTCCTGAATGCAAAGATACCTTCAGGTTAGTATCATCAAGGATTAGGTCCAGGCCCTGATATTTCTTGGTTAAAACCAATTAAATCAATCGATCTTAGACTTCGTATTGCTAGAACGTGTCTCTACTCGAGAATCTACGAACAAATCTACTACGGGTCTGGAATGGATATATAGGATGCCCGGTACATTTTTATTTTTTGTTTTTCTTCCAATGACTTCTCCCCGTGTTCCTTCAGTTGCTTGTGTTGTTCAAATTTATCCGCGACCCAGACAGGCATTGGCCCTAGCGGACCCCGTCTGTTTTACTGCTCTTTGAGGCGCCGTGTCCTCGTAGAGGCGATCGGCGTTGGCGACCTCTCGCCACGTACAATGGCCTGAACCCGAGCCAGACGCGAGAGGTTGCCACCGTCGATCGCGTCCACGAGGACACGGCGTTGCTCCGCCCAAGCGAGATAGACCTCCACCGTATGCTCTACCGTGTCCGCCGGGCTATCCGCACAATGGTTACACCCGGGCGTGTCCTCCCGTCTAATCCTGAACAGGAACTTCCCGAAACAGCCGTGTCCGGTGAGGACCTGCGTCAGACGAAAGGTGAGGACGCCGTGACGCCTCTCAAGCCACTCTTCAAAGAGGGGCTTTACCGCCGCAATTGTGGCGTGCCCAGCGCTGGGTTGCAACAATCGCTCTCTCCATGTCGCCACGAGATCTTACCGGAGCTCTGTCCGCCGAGCCGCGGTTTGTCGCGACCACGGAGTTTCATTCCGGCGTTTCGTCTCCTCGCTCCACTCCCAAATGTGCGCGAGGAAGGATGCCCGGTGCCTGGGAAAAACACGGACGCAGATACTAACTTATTTGTAAAAAATAGGAGTTGTTAAAAAACAGTTAAGTTTATGCTATGGCGTCACGTATACGTCGATGAATGACGATGACAATACCATCAGATATGCTCCTTGCATTTTTACCACCCATTAATATAAATAAATCGGCTTCTACGAGTATCTATAAAGCAGCTTTTTGACATGGCACGGCTGCCTATCAGTAAAGTCGCCGCCAGATAACAAAACTAAAAACCCTAGTAGTTTTTAGATTTTTTGAATAAACTTTTTTTATTTACAACTTTTTAGTTATTTTTTTTTAGAATAGTTAGAATTAGGTACATTTAAACATATAAGTGTTACATAATTTTGAAATCACCACTTAAAACCCTTTATTTTGATACCCCACATGATAGGTATGGAAGAAAAAAAATATTTGGTCGCTCACAATATGGCGCCCAAAATCCGCCATTTTTCTATTATCCAATTAAGACGAATCGATTGACATAAGAATCATCAAAAACGGCCAACGCGTTTGGTCTCTAGAACGCCACATAGGAACAAACATACATACATAGACTGGTAAACACATTACCCTCCTTCGGTAGTCGGGTAAAAATTGATCATCAGTCAGATCATTGATCCGACTTGTACCAAAAAGTGTAATTATTAACTTGAAAACATGTTTTTTTGTATATGGAGATATTATGATAATTTTGGTCTCAAAGGAAAGGTATATGCGTAGAATCATTTTATCCGTTTTGAAGATCGTTCCACAAGTTTATGAGATATTAACTCATTCATTACTGAATGCTAAGTGAAAGGGTTAAGGACGCTCCTAACCGTGATACGTTTGTTTTGATTGTGGTAGCGACAGCGACACTGCCTTTACATTTTTTCGTATCATTTTGAAATATTGGAATACATTGGGTTAACGAATTTTACTTTTTTAGGGTTCCACGAAGACGGATCTGTCACCAGGCTGTATCTCATGAACCATGATAGCTAAACAGTTGAAATTTTCACAGATGATGTATTTCTGTTGCTGCTATAACAACCAATACTAAAAACATAATAAAATAAATATTAAAGTGGGGCTCCCATACAACAAACGTGATTCTTTTGCCGTTTTTTTTTTGGGATAATGGTACGGAACCCTTCGTGCGCGAGTCGGACTCGTATTTGGCCGGTTTTGTTATCTTGCGGTGACGTTATCTGACTGCCACAGAGGCAGTGTTTGGGTTACTGATTGGTTAACACAAAACCCCTTGGTAAGATTGTTTTTCAAACTTTGAGTGCTCATCAGTATCACTTCATTTTGGTTCTATTAGAAATAAGAAGTATTAGAAATTGCTGACACAGCAAGTTGGTTATCGTTTTTTATTAATAAATACTTGATTAAACAGACAGCAGATTTTAGCAGAAATTAGGCAATCCTAACGTCTGATAAGATAGAGGTGTTACCGCACTTGTGATAAAACTTTTAGTAGCTAATGCGTTACTAACTAATACAACATATTGCGTATACTGAATTAGTTAGATTTTCTATTAGTAGTTGCAAATATCGATCTATGTTGCTAACAACATCATATTGTACACTTACTTTATATTATTGCTTGTATTATAAGGTTATTATTAGTGTAACAATTGTAGATAGGCCAATAAATAATGTTCATTTGTAAAATATTTTACTTCAACAATAGATAATGCCCAATTAGTTTTAAAAAAAATATCGTTAAAACAACTGAACGTGAAATTTAGACTAGAAATTATCAAAACTGTTTACTCAAATGGTATTCTCTGATTGTTCATCAGCGTAAAATATGACTTGCATGATTTTGTATTAGATATTTTCTCTAAAACAACATTTCGACACAGACACAACACAACAGCAACAATCACAGAGCTGAAGAATAGAAAAAAAAACTGGCCAAGTGCGAGTAGGGCTCGCGCACAAAGGGTTCCGTACCATTGTCGCAAAAATCATCCACCACTTTGAGAGCCCCACTTAATATTTATTTTATTCTGTTTTTAGTATTTGTTGTTATAGCGGCAACAGAAATAAAACATCTGTGAAAATTTCAATTTTCTAGCTATCACGGATCATGTTATACAGCCTGGTGACAGACAGACAGACAGACGGATCGTGGAGTCTTAGTAATAGGGTCCCGTTTTTACCCTTTTGGTACGGAACCCTAAAAAGTTCAATCACAAATTCAATCAATCCTAGATTAGAATCTTATGCTTATCAATAACTGAGAAACCACAAAGCCACACAACTCAGTTGTCGATGACATTCAAATAATCCACATCTTCTTGTATCTTATCATTAGTTATCAAGTGCCTTTAGATCATGTGGTATGCTAGATGTCAGATAAACAACTATATCTTAGAGGTGACTAGTTGCTAGGCTTATAAAGTAGTAGATACTTCAGTCATAAAAATTGGTTATCAGGTTGACACACCTTGTAAAGTCATGTTATATCAAAGCCATTTCACGCGATTTACAAAGAACGACAGATGGGATTTCAATATAGTATTGTAGTCCTGTTACTCCTAACCGAATTTTTCAATATCGTTGAAGAGACACTTGCCATCGGTACGAGGTTTTTTTAGGGTTCCGTACCTCGAAAGGCAAAAAACGGAACCCTTATAGGATCAGTTTATTGTCCGTCCGACTATCTGTCTGTCAAGACCCTTTTTCTCAGGAACGCGTGGAGGTATCAAGCTGAAATTATATCCAATACTCAGGTCTACTGTTTCTTAAAGCTGTGAAAAAATCAAATTTCTAAGCGAACGCAATCACTATCAAAAGACACAGCCGTTTATGCCGCAAATTTTCGCCACTCGCAAGGGAATCAAAACCTACAGGGTACTTCCCAAGTACCCGTGAACTCAGCACCTTGAAATTTGGTAGGAAGTAAAGTAACGTTTTATAGCACAGATAAAGGAATAATTGCGAAAACCGTAAATTTTTAGTTACATCATATAATCAAAATATTTTTAAAATTTTTAAACTTACTACCCCTTTCCTCATGAACGCGTAGAGGTAATTCATATCAAATGCTCACCGCGCCTACGGTGGCCGGGATTCGGCTTGAGACTCCCGACGTCCAGGGCGTCTCCTGCGGCAAGTATACCCACATATGTGTGCATTCACACAGAAAGTTGATAGTAGGTGCCGGTTTGCCAGAGCAGACTAGCTCAAACCGACGCCAAACAAATCAGATCCGAGCTTGTAAGCTCTTGTAGCTCTCGCTGGCTTTTAACCGGTTCTGAAAAAAGGTATGAAAACAGCCGACCAACGTCGACCAGCGATGATTTGGTATGATGAAAGTCCATAGATGTGGCGTTTTTTAGTAGCCTTCGTTTCTTAATTGAGAATTTGAAATTCAGAAAATGTCAAACTCCTTTTGAATTCTAAAGTTGGACAAGTTCTCATGCTAATGTGTAGAAGTTGACAAGTTCTCAAGTCGAGGGGAAAGGTAGATAAAAAACAAAAAAAAAACAATTTAACAGAGCGCCCAAGCACTACAAACTTTCTACATTTAGGTATACACCTTCTTTTCGTTACCGAAGATTGACATCATTGATAAAGCTAATCACAAATAGATTAGGCATTAATTGTGATTGATAACAGCTAAATAACGAACGATTATCTACTTATAACATGCTATTAAACGATAAAATGTTAGATCATACACAAAGATAAACTAAATAAACCGGTTTTGTGGATGTTGCCTGATCATCGTCTTCTTCTTGCCCGTGTCCCATGTTATTTGTTGGGTTCAGCGCTGCACATTTTTAACCGACTTCCCAAAAAGAAGGAGGTTCTCAAATCGGATGTTAATATATGTATATCTATGTTTATGTATGTTCGGGCATAAATCCGTCATGTTAGAACGGATTTGCAAAAATATTTTTTTGTTTGAAAGAAGTTTATTCCGAAATGGTCTCATTTAAATTTGGTAAATATGTTATGAAGAAATTCGGACATATACAACAGAACTCTTAAATAAATGACGGCAAATCTCTCGGGATTGCTGCAATCGCATGTCTGTTTATTGTTTACACCATTTCATAACATACCATCACGCCACTATGCTCTAACGGGTACGCAGATGTGTACAGTTCACCCTGGTACACCCTCATTCCACCAGTTATGTTCAAGTTACATGTTATTTGGTTAATCCATTCTGGCATCTCTGTCTGCATTATAGGCACCTTACTTTAGAACTTATCCATTATGTACCAATAAAAAGTGAAAAATAAAAAGTTTTTAACGAAAAAATAAAGCCGACTTCTAAATAAAACACTACAAATCGAAAAATATTTTTTTTTCCGAAGTCGGTATCTTTCGTTCCTACTGTTTTTCGTTTTTTTATACGAATTCGAAAAAAAGTTATTTTTCGATTTGTAGTGTTTTGCTTTAAAAGTCGGTTTTATTTTTTCTTCTTACGTTCCGTGCGCCTACCGTCACGCTATCGCTGACTCCCTTATCTTCCATATCATTCTTCATTTAAAATCCATCTTTATTTTCTTTGGCCTTGATATACAATAATCATACTTCGGATTCACTACCTCCTTCCAAGGAGTAAGAGTATTCCTACTCCAATTCGTGAATATAAACAGCTCTTTTTGGGCCCAACTCACTCTCCTCCACAGTATATTCTTCTAGTTCTTCTCGTGGCTATATCAGTTCCACCATTTCAGTTTTTTTACCAACCTTACTTGTTGCTCCACAAAAGGACAGTAGTGGTATCTGGATCTGGAGGGCGTAATTATTTATTTGTATGCGATTTCTTCTTTTCGTGTCGGAGTGACACAAATTTTCTCCGACCAAAATATGGCCACCAGTTAGAAACAGAACCGTAGCATAATTTGTAATGCTCTGATCAAACTGTAGCGAATGTCATGCAGATTCGACAGTCTCAACGATTGTTTTAATGAAGTCATCACGACTATTCGCACCAGTTCGACATGGCGTAAAATATAGAAGGAGCTCGTTGCAAAATAATTACAGCTGCACGGGTCGATCTTCAAGGTTAAGCAACGCTTGCCGAGGTTGTTCCGTGGATGGGTGACCATCTTTACATAGCTAGTTATCTCAGTGCTTCGAAAAACATGATAAGCCGTTGGTCCCGGCTTTCATTTGAAGATCTTTGACAGTCGTTACGGGTAGTCAGAAGCCTGAAAGCTGACAGCAGTCTGCCCAAGAGGTATCTTGTTATCCAGTTGTCGCTAAAGTTCTTGCTCGCCCTGAAGTTGGCTACAATGGCTGCGCAGAAGTAAATCTCATACAATAACAGCACCGATCCGTGCCTTGCGCATCGGAAAGTCAAATTCAGGGCGGCCAAGAAGTTTGGCGAGAACTATAGGGGTTGTGGAGATCAGATAGCTAGTTGCACCATGTAAAATGCTGGTACTTAGCTAAATCTGGTAATATACACCCTGAAATTTAATTGGTTGTTTTCCCGCGGCAGAACGACTTGCCTTAAGGAGTACTTTCGAAGTATAGAGTTAAAGTAAATAAATAACGATGTTTCTGTTTTAAAATAATTAAAAAAATATTCGTCAACTCGAAAAAGTGAGTAACAATAGTAACTCTAGACGTAACTTGTAGGTACTAGGTACTACTCGTGTCACCACCTACAAAGAAAACCGATGCACAAAATAATGTCAAACCAAAATAAACTCTCGCACGTAGTGATAAGGCATAAAATGTTTGCACGGAACAATACAAAAAAATCACCGCGATACCGACAAAGAAAAGACCGATTTAGAAATGTTCAAAGTAAAATAAGCTCTCGCGTGTAATTATACGGCATAATCTAGCCCGCGCGTAACATGATCAAACGGAGCCGCCTTCGAACCTAATCCTTTCGACGGTGACCTAGCACCCGGGTCAACGGCCTGCTGTCGTTCGGCCGTAGATATCGGGTGGTATACTATTGGTTCGTGATCGCTTTCGAGTTTAGTTTTTCACAATGTTAAATATGCCAGTTTTTGTTTCTAATATTTTATATAACTACGAAACGATTGTATTACATAGACAAAACCATTTCGCTGCGGGAAAACAACCATTTAAATTTCACGGTGTATATCTCTTAGATTGGAAGCCGACCGGCCGTGAAGGCTTCGCTGTTATTTAGTTTCGCACAGCGCCCATACGGCGTAAAGGTGAACGCACACCTAGACGCACATGTATGTTGCGGTGCCGCTTGGTAACAGAGGTGACATCGCAACTGAGGCGGGCCGCGATGTTGTATGGAGTGTCCCAGGTCCCATAAGATACCACGGCTGAGTGCTGATATTACGGTGATTCGCTCTCCCTACCTTCCGCGGGGTACCCACCGTCTGATATCGGATGCGGTGGGGCGGCAGGGGAGGTCCCTATCCCCTTAGGCCGAAAAGTGGTAGGTGGCGGGGCCACTGACCTGACCCGTCACAGGGGGACCAAGGGTGCCATACACGTGGTCGTCTGGCACCCATGTGTTGGTTTGGTCCCTGGGGTGGTCACACCCTAGTGTGTTCTGGTGCGCTGGTGATGGGGGGTACTCCCCCGAGGAGGGTCCGGTGACGTACAGCGGCGGCGGGTTCGCGGAGAATGCTAACGCGTGCCCGTGTTCCCGACATAAGCGGCACAGGAGGGGGCGACATATAGGGGGTTCGAGTCCCACATAACTCCACTATATCCCCGTGGTAGCGCAGTATGCATGAGCATTTCCAAGCTAAAAAAAAAGAACGCGCCGCACACCGAATCTGATGTCGTCATTCGCACGCGGTGGTGGAATCCGTATACCTACAGAACTTTGCTGAAATGCGATTCGTGCTGCGCGGATAGGTACGCGAGGCTGCATATGATTGCATGTAAAGATTTATAAAATGCGATGACTGCGGCACGTGCGATGCATCTAAATGCGCGTTCACCTTAATAATGTTGTGTTCTCCTTCCCCAGATCGGCATCCCTGTTCATGGCCGCGAACGTCCGCAAGTCAGTTGCCGAAGGCCGCTCGGACGCCATCCCCATCTTCCTGCAGGACATCCCTAAGCTGTTCCACAGGAAAATCATCAAGCCCGACATTGCTCTTATTCAGGTGAGTTGAAACTAAGCTTTCAAAAAGCTTCTAAGCTAAACAAAAAAGTTCTCAGAGAAAAAAATATATTTACATACAATTAGTAAAACCTTTGTCAGGCAAAAATTACAAAACGCCACCTGCCTTGATCCTTATATACTCATTTTGTTTCGTTTACGTCGACACATCTTGTCATATACGCACTTTTTAATCAGAAGTATCAAGTGGACGGTTCATTGTCATTCTTATATACTCCTTTTGTTTCGTTTACGTCGATACATCTTGTCATATACGCATTTTTTAATCAGAAGTATCAAGTGGACGGTTATTGTCATTCTTATGTACTCCTTTTGTTTCGTTTACGTCGATACATCTTGTAATATACGCACTTTTAATCAGAAGTAGGTATTAAGTGGACGGTTCATTGTCATTCTTATATACTCCTTTTGTTTCGTTTACGTCGATACATCTTGTCATATACGCATTTTTTAATCAGAAGTATCAAGTGGACGGTTATTGTCATTCTTATGTACTCCTTTTGTTTCGTTTACGTCGATACATCTTGTAATATACGCACTTTTAATCAGAAGTAGGTATTAAGTGGACGGTTCATTGTCATTCTTATATACTCCTTTTGTTTCGTTTACGTCGATACATCTTGTCATATACGCATTTTTTAATCAGAAGTATCAAGTTATCAAGTGGACGGTTATTGTCATTCTTATGTACTCCTTTTGTTTCGTTTACGTCGATACATCTTGTCATATACGCACTTTTTAATCAGAAGTATCAAGTGGACGGTTCATTGTCATTCTTATATATTCCTTTTGCTTTCTTTTTCGTTGATACATCACGTCATACACGAATTTTTTAATCAATAGTACCATGTGGACGGTTCATTTCCATACAAAGGTCTCTGAAGAGTCTTCCTAGTCTTGACCAACTAGTGCGACTGTCTATCTGATCTCCTTATTCCACAATATAGTTACTGATTAACACAATAACGCTAGTAAGACCGGGTGTCAGACCTGCCTGTCTGTAAAACTGTTAAAGATCTACCAATGCCATCCAGGAGCAACGGTAACGTTATTTCCGAGTCGCAGCCTTGTTGCGTAATGAATTCGGCAAGACAAAGAGTATGAACGATTGACCAATCACAGAGACGGAAATCCACATCGCATCTTTCACTCTTTGCCTTGCCGAATTCATTACGCAATAAGGCTGCTGGAGAGGGTTCCCTCACTTTTAAGCACACCTACATTTACTGTACTAATAATGTTCCTTCATACATTGCAGGTTTCTCCCCCCGATGAGCACGGATACTGCAGCTTGGGAACCTCTGTCGATTGCGTCAGGGCTGCGCTAGTCAACTCCAAAGTCATTATTGGTAAATTATGAGATACTATTACATTCAACAATCAAGAGTGACAAATTCTTATAATTCGCAATCCGGAAACCGGGAGGCAGTCACTAGATAAATCTTTAGGTATTCACTCACCTGGCACCTTGTACGTAATTTGATAAGCTAGATAAAATAATCTTTAGAATAGATTGTAACACCTACTCACCTTGCCATCTTTGATCTTTGCAACATGATTGTGCCATTTTATTTATTTGTTCTTTAGTCCATAGATAATTGTGCACTAAATCCAGTTTTTTATTGTTTACTCGTTTAATTTATCAGACTGCAGGGCAAAGTGCAGGAGTTCATGAGAATACGACACACTAAATTACATTTAATTTTTAACCGACTTAAAAAAAGGAGGAGGTTCTTACTGGATTACTCCGCCAATTATGAACCGATTTTTTTTTTATCTGGTGCTTCTCATGTTAGTCCCATTAACATTTGATCAAGAACTGACGAGAAATTTTGAAGTTATCCTTATTGCAAATTGCAAAGGTTAAAACAACAACAAAACAAGTTAATCTTTTTTATTACTCCTGACAAGAAACACCAAAACAAACTCGAGGGTCAAACTCTCTTTTAAAGTCCATACAACCGTAACTTGATCTCGTAGGTTATAGGTTAAAATATGATGTGGTATGTTAAGGAAAGCAACACATCATCTAGGTATCATGAAGATTATAAGTGTCTGAGATGGTCTTCACTACCAGACCAAAAAAAGGTTTCGAGAAAAATCTCGCTGTCTCGTTGACGTCTTCGTCGCAAATACAACGTGAGGTAGAGGCCAGGTAGAGCATGGATACCTACCCATTTGATGCTAGGCTTGCATCAACCCCTCGGGATATCATTATAATCATCAGCCTTTTAATGTTCCCACTGCTGGGACACAGGCCTCCTCTCTGTGAGAGGGTCTAGGCTTCGGGATATCATCATATCAGCCGAATGACGTCCACTGCTGGACATAGGCCTTCCCCAAGCGTTGCCAAATTGACCGGTCCCGTGCGTCCCGCATCCAATGTGTATTTAAAATGCTTCCTGTTTACCTCAATATAGTATGACCTTACTGATATGATGCTGACCTATTCAATTTCCCTTTATAGCACAAATAAACGTGAACATGCCACGTACCTTCGGCGACGCCATCATCCATATATCTCACGTCGACTTGGCGGTAGAAGACAACACACCCTTGCCTGAACACGGTGTGGGCAAGGCCGCCAGTCCTCAGGAGACTCAGATCGGCAAGCTGATTGGACAGAACCTAGTCGATGATGGCGCCACGCTGCAGATGGGTATGTTACTACATTATCATACATAGACCACACACCTTTATCTGAACATTGTGGGCAAGCCCGCCAGTCCTCAGGAGACTCGGATCGGCAAGCTGATTTGACAGAACCTGGTCGATGACGGCGCCACGCTGCAGATGGGTATGTTACTACATTATCATACATTGACCACACACCCTTACCTGATCATTGTCGGCAAGCCCGCCAGTCCTCGGGAGACTCAAATCGACAAGCTGATTGGACAGAACCTGGTCGATGATGGCGCCACACTGCAGATGGGTATGTTACTACATTATTCTACACAAATCACACACCCTTACCTGAACATTGTCGGCAAGCCCGCCAATCCTCAGGAGACTCAGATCGGCAAGCTGATTGGGCAGAACCTGGTCGATGATGGCGCCACACTGCAGATGGGTATGTTACTACATTATCATACATAGACCACACACCCTTACCTGAACATTGTCGGCAAGCCCGCCAGTCCTCAGGAGACTCAGATCGGCAAGCTGATTGGGCAGAACCTGGTCGATGATGGCGCCACACTGCAGATGGGTATGTTACTACATTATCATACATAGACCACACACCCTTACCTGATCATTGTCGGCAAGCCCGCCAGTCCTCGGGAGACTCAAATCGACAAGCTGATTGGACAGAACCTGGTCGATGATGGCGCCACACTGCAGATGGTTATGTTACTACATTATTCTACATAAACCACACACCCTTACCTGAACATTGTCGGCAAGCCCGCCAGTCCTCAGGAGACTCAGATCGGCAAGCTGATTGGGCAGAACCTGGTCGATGATGGCGCCACACTGCAGATGGGTATGTTACTACATTATCATACATAAACAATACACCCTTACCTGAACATTGTGGGCAAGGCCGCCAGTCCTCAGGAGACACAGATCGGCAAGCTGATTGGGCAGAACCTGGTCGATGATGGCGCCACACTGCAGATGGTTAAGTAGCTATATGATGTTCTATTCCTTTACCGCGTGTAAGGGTCTTATTTATAGAAAATCTCGGAGCTATTTAGCAACTGATTAGCAGCTTCTTTATTCTTAGCAATGTGCTAAGCACATTGCTAAGTAATCGTTAAACATAGTCGAGATTTTTTTAAATAGAAATGTAAACACGAACTTCTTGGGAAGAAAATTATTTACAAAAATATTTGTATACAAAGAGTTTGGTATACATGAGAAAATAAATATCTTTACACTGCTGCTTAGTAATCTAATACCTTTAAACGAGCAATTCTTGTTGATATGTATATACAAGAATTGCTCGTTCGTGTAAGGCTGAATCTCGGAAACAACTCCAACGATTTTCATGAAATTTAGTAGGAGAGGGTCATGGGGGCAATAAATCGATCTAGCTAGGTACATTTTTAGACAACGTCGTTTTCTCTTATTTCACCCGAGCAGAGCTCGGTCGCCCAGGTACTTTTCTTATAAAAGTGATAAGATCTACACAGCACACTCACAAAATTACTTGAAAGACTGTTTAGTACCTGTTAAAACAAACAACTGTTTAACTCCTAACTCAAATTATCTTTTGAAAATTCATACTAGCTGCTTAACTTATCTTTCTTTCTTCTTTTTCGACAGATTCTAAACAGTCCGAGATTTTTATGAATAAAACTGATTCTGTAACACATTTAATATCACGCTTCACTATTGACAAACAAACCTTTCTGCCATCAGGTATCGGCAGCATTCCCGACGCAGTGCTGTCAGAGCTGAAGGGCCACAAGGACCTGGGCATCCACTCCGAGATGTTCAGCGTCGGCGTCATCGACCTGGTGAAGCGCGGGTGCATCACTAACAACAAGTAATATTTATTTGTATTTATTCTTATTTCGCTGCCTTTCCGCTGCCTCGTTAGTCAACTGGTCTCAGGGGCCACTGCTCAGCATGAGGTCCTTGCCCTTATTGTACTTTAAGGTTACACTAGTTAATCATTCTTCCATACAAACGTATTCTGGCAATTATTCCACTGTTTGACGATGTGCGTTCAAAATTTAAAATGATATCAATTTATCTTATCATTATCTAGCCCTGTATGGATATAAAAAGTAAAAAAAAAATTGAAATTTATGAGCGTCGAAAGTTCCATATTTCAACACCAATTTTAACGCATCTTTGGGCGGAAATAAATACCATAAAGGAAGGGAAATTGCAAAACGGTCTCCATAAAGGGATAGATTAGTAATTCAACAATGCAAATAATTTTATTTTGAAAATATACATTTAGTCGTTTTTCATGATATCTAGACTCCCAAAAGTCTGTTTATAAAATTTCGCGCGCTCGTTTTCGTCCTAAATCATCATCCATTTCGATACAAATTTGCAAAAGTGTTAATTCGTACGTGAACTAGCTTCTTACTGCTCATCACAGCATCTATCTCTTTCGTACGTGTTTTCGGATGAAATAGCATGTATTTTAACCTTGCGCAACAAATAGTTCGTACCGTCGACTAGGGGAAGCTTAACAAAAACGACTAAACGTCGATTATGTTAGTTGAAAGCACGGAGCATGTGTGCTCCGTGGTGGGAAAACACACAAAAATGTACAAACTCATCTCACAAAACTTCAGACATACTATGTCAGTGTGTCTGCGAGGTGTGTGAGATCATCTTCCATTCTTCCACGAACTCATCACAGTATTCACAGTCAACTGGGTTCGCGCAACGCTGTGTCTCGTCACAAATAATATAATACTAGCAGACAGATGCCTCATCCCACACAAAGAAACCGTGCCGACGTAACTAGCTTTATCCGTCTGATTAAGATGATTATTTTTTATAAGTACTTCGATCGCGTTCGGTTCCGTTCCACGGTTATAGATGTTGTTAACAGCGACTTGCAATAAAAAGGGTTTTCTCGGTTAGTGACTATTTTTTCTTTAAATACAGTGACGTTTCATTTTTACAGTTTCATTGTGTCGAAATGTGTAACAATACAAATTTAAAAATCGAGTGGCATGCCTCAGAAATTTAAAACTGCGCCATCTATTGGAATCAATTTTAAATGATCTGTTCAAATAATCTTAGAAATGTGAAATAAGAGCCCAATGTTCCATAATTTTATGCTTAGGAGATTTGATTAAAAAAGAATATACAATTTTTATGATCAATTCTAGAAAATGTTAATTTTACACACAATTCGATGCATATCGCGCCATCTAGTAGCATTTATTTGAACCAAATTGTCTTTGTAAGCGCTGGGACTCGGTGGTTTCAGGAGTTCAGGAGCAGCATCTATGAATGTTTTCTTTCTTTTTCCAGGAAAAAGACCCACAAAGGTCGCATGGTGGGCAGTTTCCTGGTCGGAAACCGAGAGCTGTATGACTTCGTCGACAACAACCCCTTTATTGGTCAGTACCTCTTATCGATTTTAATGCTCACCTTGTTATAACATAACTTTTTTGCGTTTATGTTTCATCGGCCGCGACTAAAGAGTTGTTGATCGTGGGTCTGAACCCAAGCAGGCATTTAAATTTGTGTTAATTATTTCTTCACTACTGCTCTCAAAATAGTGAAGGAAAAACATCGTGAGGAAACGGGCATGTCCTAGAACCGAAAATTCGAAGACATGTGAAATCCACCAACCCGAATAGCCCGCGTGGTGGATTATATAGCCTACTCCCAGTATTTATAAATTATTCTTATATTCTGAACCCAATGGTTCAGGCTGTGTGTCAGTAAATAAATTTTGGAATTTGACTATGTGATGATTTATTGTAATTTTACTTATCTACGCAAGATATAAGAAAATTTTATTTTCATAATTTTAATAAAAAACATTGCAGAAATGTTGGAGATTGACTACGTTAACAACACTCACATAGTATCGCTGCAGCCGCGAATGACTGCCATCAACTCGTGTATCGAGGTTGACCTTACGGGACAAGTGTGTGCTGACTCTATTGGTAAGATACTTGTATTCACAAATGTTGTAGATTGACTACGTGACCGACACACATTGTATCGCTGCAGCCACTTATTATCGCCATCAACTCGTGTATCGAAGTCGACCTTACGCAACATGTGTGTGCTGACTCTAATGGTAAGATATACTTGTTATACTTACAAATGTTGGAGATTGACTATGTGAACAACACACACATAGTATCGCTGCAGCCGTGTATAACCGCCATCAACAAACAAAGCAAATCGAGATTGACCTTACGGGACAAGTGTGGTCACCCCCTTGACCTTCACAACTCAGTAACTGAGCAAAAGAAACTAAAATAATTGCGAAAATTCAAGAAAGTTTTTATAACTGATGATGACTGATTTAATGACTCGTATGTCTCAACTGCCCTTTTTTTATTGTGGTACCAAACTTTTACATCATTTTGTTTCGTAAATTAACTCTTAATTTTATTTTTATTTAATTTCTATTTATTCCTACGGCCATACATGTGTGATGACGTCATGTTATATTAATGTGTAACTATAAATATCAAATTTTTCATTCCAGGAACCCGCATGTTCTCCGGTTTCGGTGGGCAGGTAGACTTCATCCGCGGCGCGGCGGAGGGTGTGGACGGACTGGGCAAGCCCATCATCGCGCTCGTGTCCGTCACCAACAAGGGAGAGTCTAAGATCGTGCCTACGCTTAAAGTTGGTTAGTATTTTTGTTCATTATACCTACAAGGTTTTTCAGGGTTCCGTACCCGAAGGTCCAAACGGAGTCCTATTGCAGTCTCTCACGTTTCCGTCTGTCTGTCGTTTGTCACTCAATTTTTGCTGAAAAATTATATAACTTCCCATTGACCTATGATTTTGAAAGAAAAATGGCGAAGTCTTAGCTGACTTAAATTTGAGCGTCTGAAAGTGAGTTACACACGAGAGAAATTCCATTAATTGTCTACGTTTTTTCAAAGTATAACATTAACTGGTTCACCACGGAAAAAAAACATTTTGAATAAAAGTTATTTGCTCTTTAGGGTTCCGTACCCAAAGGGTATGCCATATATATACCGAAACAGTTGAAATTTTCACAGATGATGTATTTCTGTTGCCGCTATAACAAAAACAGAATAAAATAAATATTTGATGGGGCCCCATTTAACAAACGTGATATTTTTGCCATCTTTTGCGATATGGCCGGTTTTTCATTAACTTTCATTAGCTAAATGTTGCCATTTTACACTTATTCTGCCAAGTGACAAATAATGACTGTAGTAAGTATATCATTATTGTATTTGTTATTTTAATAAAACGGAGTATATGATTTGCCAATACAGTTTATGTCTAAGGTGCTCTTTGCAGGTAGGTAAGAATACTGTAGTGTAGTAAAAATAAATAAATTACTTAGGCGAGGGAAATACTAATGCGATATTGCCCTTTTACTTCCAAGAAATTGCCTATTAAACACATTATTGAAAGTTACCCAGACATAACCTACAAAAGTTCATGACTGAATATCTATTATTCTCGGCGTTCTTTAACAAAAATTCTAGCACAAACTAATTCAGAACATGACCTTGAGTTAAACCAGATATTTTTCATTTAATGACATAGGGTTTTAATCTCAGCTAAAACAATGTATGGGCTTCTGTCATTGTCCTTTGGTGATTAAGTATATTAATACGTATGTTTTACTAACAAATACCAATAAATTGATAAATTTGAGTTTTTCTTCGGTACGAAACCCTAAATGTGCGAAGTCAGACACGCACTTGGCCAGTATTTTTATTAATTGGTTTTTCTCAAACATGCTTGGAAATTTGAGCATTATTTTGACAATCTTCTTCGAGATCTAGAGAGAATCGAAATTGCTGTACTGGCCAAATACATGCGAGCAGCGGCCGGCAAAAGTTGTATGAAAATCCATATCTGTCGTGTTTAGCGGCCAAATAAATTACATAGTAAACTCATATCTGTCGTGTAATTTAAAAATGGAACGATCTTTTACTCCGAAACATGGCAACCAAGGAGGTAACTTATCAAAGGTTTTATTTAAATTTCGAACTGGCTTGCAAAAATAAAGCTGTTAAACAAATGAACACTAACGCGGGATTAAATATTGTTGTTCGTCATTGATTTTGAAAAGTAATTTTATTTGATAAAATGAGTTCTAGGTAATACTTAAGTTTTAATTTCCGCGCATTATTTGAAAAAAAATACTATACAAGCCTTGGCCACAACTATGCATTGATGGACTACAACTTTGGCATTTAACTTTTTTCCATAGGACTTGTAGTTTGCCAAAAATCGAGATAAACCGTTTTAACTCTTAAAAACTCACCCTCTTCCACTTCCCGACCTAAGCTCGCCCGTAAATTATTTTTCATTTCATTTTTGTTATGTTCTCTTCCTTTTCCAAGGGGTTTCATCCTACTATTATTTTTTATGGTTTCAAAAATTATCCACCATTTTAGACTTTTAAGACTGAGAAAGTGAGAGAGCCTGATTGGTCTAGTGGTCGCAGCTACTGCTGGGTTCGATTCCTGGATGGGGCAAAGCGTTATTATGTTTTTATAATAATGTTTTTATATTTAGAATATTCAGTAGTAGTCCAGAGTTTTGATTTGTGTCCAGTTATTAATTATTGTCAAATTATTCGTTTTATCCTCGCACTGGGACACCTTGCAGAAATTACACCAATGAAAAACAAACTTATAAGTCTTTAAGTTTCCTCACAATGCGAACGATATCCAAAATAAACTGACAATAGATTGATTGATTGCCAATTGGTTGATTAGATTGTTGATTGCAATGGGGTTTAATTTATAAAAATGTTACAAGATAGAATAACGCCATCTAGTGACGAGTAGAAGACCTAGTAGTAACTAGTAGCGCCATCTATTACGAATAGCTGAACAAATCTTCATGTGTTGAAAGTTTTTTGTCGTTTCGGGAACAGTTCGAATGTCGATTGTCCTGGAAGTTTCTCGAATTATCTAGAACAGTATGGAACGTTCTAGAAACATCTTTCGAGCTATATAATGAAAGGTCGGGTTCTTCGTGGGGCAGTTTCGATTTGGAAGCGACACAGAGCGATCGGAAAAGGAAAATAGTGCAAAGTAATAGAATTCATCAAGTGTTTTTGTATAAAGTGTGATTAATTTAAGTCTGCTATTTAAATAATTTATCCCTGAACCCCAGCTCGTAACAATAATTCTTCTTCTTTATATGTCGATTTGACGCAATTTTTTTTCGACTAGAATAGCTACCTATAGTACTGTCGTTGGCTTCGTTTTAGTCGTGGAAGGTGCAGGTGGTTGTGCAATGCTGGGCAGGAAAGGAGGTGGAGCATACCCTGTGAAGGCGCTTCCCACTGGCACTGAGTTTTGGATGGGATATTTGGCAGTTTTTTTTTTGTTATAATTAACTCGCGCTTGACCTCTATTTCACCTGATGAAAAGCGTGAATGATGTGGTCGATGATGTAGCAACGACCAACCTGGGATCACCATCGGTCCAGAGATTTCCAGATTGGTCACTGCAGTCCACGTCCAGTGTGGTATATTTTTTAATTAATAATTTATTGTTCAATTTCCAGGTGCTGGCGTCGTAACCAGTCGCGCTCACGTACAGTACGTGGTGACTGAACAAGGCATCGCCAACTTGTTCGGCAAGTCGCTCCGACAGAGAGCCTACGAGATGATCAAGATAGCGCACCCCGACCATCGTGAGGCGCTGGAGAAGGCCGCCTTTGAGCGCCTCAAGTGTATGCCTTCGCCTTAAGAGGATCGAAAATAAAGATAAACATAGTAACATCGCAGTGGAGACTCGCTGGCCTGAATGAAATGTGGTGATCATAGTGGTTATTTAATTCTTAATTCTTTATTGTACACCAAAAACAACTTTACATACAGTGTGATAATAAAGTACATGTACAAAGGCAAGCTTAACTCAATGTTGAGTTCTCTTACAGCAAACCCTAGGGTGAAAGAGAAAGATGACATTATATCGGGCAAGATCCAGTGTACAATTTTTAAAATTTTATTTTTAATAAATAATATCAAACCTTAATTCGAAATTACCCTGCCTAATGCGTGACCCATATTGTACAGTTCCTTAGCATGTACTACTAAGTAGCAAATGTTTTTTTTAATGATAATTAATTTTATAAATATTTGTTTATTTTTTATATTAAGTTTTAAACAGTATACAGTGTTAAAAAGATTAAGTATTTTATAATTATTATAAGATTAATCAGACTATTTCATGACACGGCGGTGATTGGCCAGAGAGACATTATTAGAAGATTTCGGAGTTGAATAAAAAAAGGAATTCAGGAAACTTCGTGTCATTTTGCAGACCTATCTATTGATAGGGACACGATGACGCCCACCAATTTTTTTATTTAGTCCTCTGTTTCTTTGGAGTACCTCTAAATAATGTTTCGGTATTCTTTCCTGCCAATGTCGAACCATGTCCCAGTAGTCTCGAACATCATAATTATTATGTGTGTGACATACTTACAAAAACCGACATCTTTTTGCAGTGATTTTTGAGACACTTCCTGATCACCTAGGAAACTAAAACTTTTGTCAATCGATTCGGATAACAGTTCTATTGTAGCTCAAAATTATCCTAGTCACATTTCATTCAGGTAATCCAGTCTCTGAAGGCGCATCCACAAGATTTATAAAGGATTTGGAAATTTTATTATTTATAACCGTTTTATTATGTTAAAACAATTATGTAACAATTAAAACTGTACCTAGCATCGTCTATTATTAAGCTTATAAGTGATTTTATTTTTTATGCAATAAAATTATTTTTATTCTGTGAAAAATCCAAGCGAGTTTTAATAGGAGCATTGGGCCGTCGATTTTAGATAAAAAAATGTAGAAACTTAATTAATAATAGATTAAATAAACTCGCCTACTCAGGCCCAGTTGCTGGAATGGAAGTTATCGCAAAAGGCATGTGACAAATTCTGGGACCGCGGTAATTGGTCGAATGATTTTTTAACAGCCAATCGTAAAATTTGACGACCGTTTTTAATTCGTGACGCGTCGGTAATTCCTTTTTGAAACCGGGTTTAAGGCCTATAGATTGTTGGTTGACTGACCAATCATAATTATAAAAATAATAAAATGTAGACTCCCTAGTTATTACTGACGAGGTTTTAGTTAGCATTTAACATTGTTACTGCCAAATTGACCATTATTCAAAAAATAAAGCCTATTAGAAATATGCAGTATTGTAGATACCATCCTGTTACCAGTCATGGTTTAGGATTCAGCTCGGTGATAGCATAAGTGTCAGTTAAAACCGAGATCTACCTCCTCTTATGAAGCCGCCTCCACTCGCTTGGTGTTTGCCACAAACAGTGGCAAACACTGACCACAATAATTCAACACAAACACGGCATCCACAGGCTTGGCGAACGTTCTAATACTAGCATTCCGGATTGGCAGACGACGAGCTTGCTGTGGCAGCGATTACTTTCGGGCTAACCTCCTCAGACCTATCAGACATTTATCCTTACAATTTAGCTTAGGATACAAAAAATGTCGCGTTTCGTAAATTTGAGCACCACTATTAACTCCGTCCGCCGTCCGCTAGCTCGCGCGTACTACTGAACTGAACAAGCGTCTGGAAACATCTCAAACACGTTTGTCACACACCCTTTGATTTGTGCACAAAAATCGGCGAACACAAACAAAACAGGCAAACACAAACAAACACCCATCCACATGTTCGTGTTTGCTGTTTGCCATTGTTCGCCAAGCGTCTGGAGCCAGTTTACGTACGATTGCTATCATCCTGTATAGCTCGTCTCTGTCTCACAAGGTTATCATGGTGGCATTGGTACGTACAAAATAGGACGTAGTTGTTTTTACCCGACTGTAACAGAAGGGGTAGTGTTTTCAGCCCCTGATTTTTAAGCATTAAAGAAATAAATAAAAAATGGTGACACTGTTTATTAGGGTTTACACTCGCGTGTTAGATTGCTAGATACTTAGATGTAAAGCACAGTAAAGGTACCCAATTGATATACAAGTTATGGTAGAAAATGAAATACAAAATTGCCTCAAAACATGAGAACAAGTAAGAGAACTGCTTTTTACTCAGATAGGTATCAAAATCATATTTGTATTACGTTGATTTTACTCGAATTTAACGGCCTTTTTGGATGTTTTTATCATTTTAGGTGAAACATATTTATTGTGTAAAAGTTTGTTACTGTACACAACGCTTTAATATTGTACGTTATTGCTGAATAAACATGTTTATTAGAATAATTCGTGAGCTTTTATTTTGATCAAGTCTTATCCCGCAAATCTTATGACTGCGTCCAGCTTCAGAAAAAAGAATCTGCAGGAATACATATAAGTCAATTCTTAAAAAACTCTGCATTGGACCTAGTTTATTTATTTTCAGCCCACTGAAAATAAGTAAATAAAATAAAAAAGAGTTGATCCACTGCAAGTGCAGACCTATACTCTGGCCAACATGATGGTACAATATTTAATAACAAAGCACTGACAGAGCTTAAACAGTTGACAGCAGGGGTAAAACAATTTATTTTGAACAAGCTGAACCCTGCGACTTAGCTCTCGTCAACTGGCTACCTACCTACCTGCCCTACCTACCATACCCTATCTACCCTACCCTAACCCACCCTACCTACCCCACCCTTCCTACCCTACCCTACCTACTCTACCCTGGTTTCCCTACTTGAAATCTAATGAAGTAAGATCGAGTAAAACTTGCCCGAAAACGTTGACTCGATAGTACTTGAAATTGAAAAATTATGAGCGCGATAGTTCACTACCTCGATGCATCAAAATCTCGAACACAGATAATATAATTCTCGAACGACTGGAAGCTCGAATCTGACCTAACTGGAGCTGGGAGCTTGAAATATCGTTTCTCAGCCGACCGATTGTTCCATTGAGATAGGAAAAACATGGAGGCGCAGACATACATTACCTTATACAAATATGAGTGAAATACGATACAGTATGTGAAACATCGTGTTGTTTCGTACTTACCAATGTAGTAATCGTATTTGATAAAAGAGACAACAATATTTCAGTTGCTGCTCATAATGGCAACATTTTGTTTTGACATAGTGACAGTTGTAGGTAAATGCGATTACCGCCATAATACGTGACGATTTTTGTGCTTGTGTTCGTGGTAGGCCTGCTGACAAATGGTTGTTTACTTATTGTATTACTGAGATTTGTGAGTGTGTGTGTGTTCCTTGATTCACACAACCCTAGCATCGGCAGCCATTTTAAGTGACATTTTAAGATTTTCGTAGGCATCTTTTTTTGTAGGTATTTCCAGTCCATACTATTTAATATGTCAATGGATCGTTCGATTTACAGAAAAGTAGGGAAACTTTTAGAGAGAGTAGAGACCGTCTAATCGATGACTTTGGTACCTATTATTTTCGAATCGATTTCAGAACTCGATTTCAAGTAGGGAACCTCTCTACCCTACCTACCCTAAACTACCCACCAAATTGTTAAAATATTTATTTGAAGAAGAATGAATACTATACGAATGTAAACACAACTTATGTTACTACCGGCGATCTAATTAAAGCTACGATTGTGACATAACTATGTTATTTAGATATATTCTCTCTCAAACTTTTTTGTTGGTATTATTGAGTTCATTAATCGTGTAGTACATATTTTTTTATGTATCATCAATAGTTTTCTCAGCGCACGCCAGAGAATGAATTTTTTAAGCAAAATGTTGCTACTTCGGGTTACCTTATTGCAATTTTCATAAGAATCTCAATTTTTTTGAAAATAAATTATAGCCTTTGATATTCAGGTATAATGTAGCTTTCTACTGGTAAAAGAATTTTCATAATCGGTTCAGTAGATCCAGAGATTACCCCCTACAACGTCACAAACTTTACCTCTTTATAATATTAGTATAGATTTCGCTCTTATCTAATCTTCTAGTCCTATTACCATGGATATTTTTTTTTCTCAAACTATCTTTCATCTGTAATAACTCAATTAAATCGATGTACAACAAATAAGTACATCATTCTATGAGGAATTCGTTTTATTGCATACTTTAAAAATTTGTTGTTGAGTAGAGGTAGGAGTAAGTTTAAAAAAAGTTGAGTAGAGGGAGGAGTAAGTTTTAAAAAAGTCTGCTGTTTTGCATTGTTGGCTGGAGTATAATTACCATATTCGAAACTTTCAGGTTCCTATTCTCAATCCATACAAATAAATACAATTTAAAAGTATGTTTCTATTATCAATGTACTAGCTTTTTTAGTGAATGCACATGACAGTTAATAGAGTAGGTACTTATAAAAAAATCTATTAAAAAAATCTGAGTCTGTGCCGGGTAATCTCCAAAACGTCTTTACCGATTTTGACGAGAATTTCAGTGGCAGATAGCTGATGTCTTAAGGAGTACCTTATGCATTTCAAGCAACATTAATCTTAAAAAAGAATGAGGGTTCCGCGAAAAATAGTCGTCGGCAATAGCTAGTTATCAATATTTTTTTAAATTTTACATTTGCTGTATATGTGGACAATTATCATTGAAATCGGTTCCAAACAACAAGGCGATATCATTAGTAGTTCCAGCAGTGCTATTCTCTAAGGATACAGCCTTGAGCGCTGCGCTGCGCCAGCGACGAAACTACAAGTAAGCAGCTGTGACACTGACAAGGAGACGAATTCTCCATTTTTCATTATTTTTTTTTGTCTCGGTACCCTAAATATCGGTAAAGTTGTTATTCCGAACCAAAAAGTACACTGAGCAGTGTTTAGCATAATGTATGGCGTAAAACAATTAATAATAAACCTGCGCTGGCTGAATTAAATGGGATAGACAAGGAAAAAAAGAATCCCCAGTAGGTATAAATATTTTGTCTAATAATATGAGACGGATAAATAAAGGCGTAGTATGGGAACAGCGGTCATTGATAGACATTAATTTATCATTTCCAAAAACCTAATTTCATCATCACTTCACCAGCTTTTGAACTATGACAAAGGATGGCGGATTACTCTTTTATTGCATGAACACAGGTAGGTAGACAATTTTTGGAGTTTCGCCAATGTAATTTTGGATTAGGAAGTGTTCCATTTCTTGCAAACTAGATCCTGACCTGACTGCATCTACGGCCAACTCAGTGTAAAGGTCATCATTGCTTGCATCTTATGTTCTTCTCCTAGTAACACATGCTAAACGCCAGCTCGTAATACTTCGAAAAAGTACAACTAGCGCTAGGTACTAAGAACCAGGGGCGTAGCTACCGCCGTATCTGCCGTATCAATTATACAGAGCCCCCGGGCCACGGGGGCCCCCGACGTGCGTAAGCAAAAATTAATAAAAACTTCCCAATTTTTTTTTTCGCCTATCAGACCTTTCACTGTTGTCCATAGAGGCAGAAACTTTAAATAAACTATAGTCATCATCAGCTATAAATGATTTAATATAGGTATCAGTTTGGCGAAAAAAAGGCAAGCAGAGTCTATATTTAATTTGAATTGTTTGTAAAATTTTTGGAAAAAGTGACAAATAGATAATTACGAGGATAATTTTTTTTTTTAATTTTATGCGATTTTTTTTTCTTTTGTGAGAAATCTTTACCGTTCATAAGGGCCCCCATCCAAATTTTTATACAGGGCCCCGCCAAGGCATGCTACGCCACTGCTAAGAACATAACTCGTGCTTGGATAAAAATAATAAGAACAGACAAAATCAGTAGTGGTAGCCACTGCCAAAAAATAAAAGAGGACACACTGCAGTGGCTGATTTAGGGCTGTGATCATTTATTATGTTATATTTAAGAGAAACATCTGTGTATTGTTTTTTTGAATATTTTTTCTTAGTTCCGTTCAGAAACTAAAGTGTTTATCTAATGTCATTGAACATTGCTCTTATCTCTCAGTTAAGT
The DNA here is from genome assembly GCA_947562075.1 of Orthosia gracilis. NCBI lineage: Eukaryota > Metazoa > Arthropoda > Insecta > Lepidoptera > Noctuidae > Orthosia > Orthosia gracilis. The sequence continues at coordinate 29,622,573 of OX387274.1, read as the reverse complement.
GGCAACACAGACCGCAGCTGTTAACGTGTTGGAGTGTTTATTTGAAGTATTTTTGTGTTATTTTCTTTAAAATTAATTATTTAAATACAAGTGACAAACTAAAACCCATCATGAATACGTTTGACCACGCGCTGGCTTTTAGGAAAGAGTTATTAATTGCCGGTAAATACAGAATAATCAGAAGAATAGGTGGCGGTTCATTTGGAGATATTTATTTAGGAATAAACATATCAAACGGTGAGGTAAGTGGCTTTTATTTGCTATTTAATCAACAGCTAATCTAATAGACTGCATGTACTGTGAGTTTCAAGGGTTTTCAATGTGCGAAAGTGGTAAAATAATCGTAAAAATAATGGTATGCAAAGGGCATCTGAATGTTAACCTACATACGTGTAGATCGGCCTATTATCAATTTATTCTTAGTTACATCACGAAGACGTCGTTATTTGTTAAGACTGTCGACCGTGGCAGTGATTACTAGTCGCCACAACACGTTTTTATTGCGAACTTTGATCTTTGATCAAACCAAAGTAAAAGTTTTAGTTTTAAAACTTTTGAACTTCGTATGCAAGTACTATAACCATCACCAATGTAAACTGAATCATACTTCAAAACTATATCTTCCCAACTTTAAAAGCAGTATTTTCTTAGAAAACTGTTTAATTCAGAACATTTTAAAATAAGTAAACAAACATTACAAAAATATAGAAAAACTTTTAAGACCTTTTAAAACTTTGAAACTTATTATTAATTCATGATTTATTTTCAATATATTCTACAATAGTAATCAAGAACATCAATTGTATGTTTATGACTTAAGTATTGAATTATTCATGTTGTTACACAATGTTTTTGCAATATTCAAAGTACAAATAATTAACTAATGTATGGAAAGTTTTTAAGTGGTTCCTGTTCAAGTTCTAATGATAATCTTAATTGTTGAGATAAAAGATACCATGAATATTCATTCTGCTTATTCTAATGACTAAATATCTACAGTGGTTAATGATAACAGTCATACTTCTTGGAAATTTTGTACCACTAGTTCTACCATGAAAATGAAACTATAAAAAACAGTAACCAACATATAACTGCTTGTGAGTATTTTAAAATTATTAAGCATCACATTTGCATACTTTACAATTAAAAATAAAACACTAAAATATTTCTTATTAAAGTACTTCAAAAATATTTTTCTACATAATACAGTATAAGGCATAGTTCTCATCATTACAAATTGACGCGCGCTAAAGCACTATAATCATAATGGTAATTTATAGTAGACAGAAAATAGTAGATTTAGCCTCTTATTCTCTGCCTACGTAATTTCTGAATTAATGCCTTGGTTTAAAATCGTGCGTCAACGTGCGCTAATTTGAACGGTTTTGAAAGAAAACCGCGCGTCAAATTGCGTTGTCATGGAAACTAGCCTTTACTACCAGAATAACAGGCAATAAAACTTTAGATGCTCAATTAAAATTGCATTTCATTACACACTTTTAACACACATGTCTATCATTAGGCTGTAAGCATAGTTTTTAGAAGTCCTAGGTTCTTTTTCGATAATAAACAACACTGAATGACAAATTCTATTACATATCACAGGCCGTCTACGTAAGTATGTAACATTCAAATCTTTGAGATAGAATTCTACCAAGTAGAAAAAAGTCTACATCTTTGCAAACTGGCAACATTAATCGTTTATAAATGGCTACGTTTAGAAACTAGATGATTTAACCTCCTTGCTCGATATTTTATTGATTTTTATGATATTTTAAAAATAGAAAACTTCATACATCAGTATCAAACGCATATTTGCACTTCAAAAGTTACACAATAATTTTAAAAATATTTGTTGTGTTATTTAAAATACCTTTGAGACACAAATATTTTTTAAATTCTAATCGGAAGAAAGTACTGAGATATACGCGTGGCCTACTTTTCGAACGCATCGTCCTCCATTCAGTCACAGTTTCGTAAAATGTAGCCGTGAATTTATTATTGTTTTTATTAAAAAAAAGTGCGTAATTAGTGCTTTCGAGTTATATTTTACAAATAGCTGGACGATTATAAACAATCTGCAACCATGTCGAATTTTATGAGTTCACGGAAGGAAATATTGATTACTGGAAAATATAAGGTGTTGAAAAAAATCGGCGGAGGATCGTTTGGTGATATTTATTTAGCGATCAACATCGCGAGTGGCGAGGTAACGTGATTTATACCGTTTATTTTATATGTTCTGCGTTAATTTGCTTTCGTAACATTGTGAACTTGTGAAGGCCCACGCGTCATCGATGGCACGTTATGGATGGCGGGGAGAGGGGTGCATGTTGATTATTTTCTATGACGTACCTACTGTGTAGGGAAATGAAGATTGGACATTGATATGATTTTTCCAGGGTCGTCGGAGATTGCATGACTAATCTGCAGTCAAATCTAAGCAATATTTCTTGATTTGCTCCCAAAATACGATTTGACGTGCTGTTTCACATTTTCTACCATACATCGCGTCTGTGTTAGCTTTCACCTCATTATGCGCTTTTATTGTTCAAAGATGATCTCCTCGAGCTCGAAATGAGCAATTTGGTGTATTTTTAACAATTTTCTGCTATAAAATCGTAATGTTTACATGTTAATTGGAATATTGCTACTGGGTCAGTGGTTCATGGTGTCTGCATCAACATTACATCATAGAACCTATGATATTGAAATCTTTATACTCAAGACTTCACTCAAATCCAGAGAAACATCAAAGATTTCTGTTTTACAGGTGTACAGAAATAACACTAGCTTTGACCTTGGTTAAACTAGATTATTGGGTCACTGGCTAACATAGCTAGGAAATACCAAATATTTTAGATTTAACAAATATAATTACACATTTCTACCATTATTCTTATTTTTTCCGAGTGCTTTTTGCTATAGATATTGCAAACAACCATGTTCTTTGTGTTTGTGCAGCATCTTGCATGATGAATGTGAACCATGATAACAGATTCAAGAAGTTCATTCCATGTGTAATGATCTTCAAGGTATCTATTATTGATTTAACTAATGAGTAAACAAAAATTGTTAGGTACGTAAACAATATCATGTTTACCACTGTAATGGGTTTCTATTCTTGTACTTATTTCATAACAATTAGCCATTGTTTCATTAACATAACAACTTCATCAAGTTTTAAAAACAAGTATCTGAAGTTAAGTCATTTATAACCAATTTACTGAATGGAACTAATTAAAACATAATTACTTAAGCTACATTATGAACTTAACTAATAGACATATAATCACTTTTAGCATCAAATAGGCACAGAAATAAATTTCATAATTTGTAAATTCCAGGGACTTAATTATTGTTCTGTAAATATATGATATTGAAAAACCCATAACATGAATATTTCATGTTAAAATGAGTCATTTCCACAATGCTGCCTAAAACATTTTTACAAACTAACTTATAAACAGGATAGTGTTATTTTAAACAAATGCTGTTAAATTGAAATAGAAGCTTATGTGTTTGAATTTTAAAGAATGTTGCAAGATTTGTATTTTTGTACATAACAAACTTAAAAACTACTGGACGGATTTAAAAATTCAACATTGGGAAGCTATACTATCCCCGGGTACAGGCTACTGTTTAACCCTGTATTCCCACGGGAATGAGAACTATGCGGTTCCATAGTTTTAGCATGAAAGAGTAACAAACATCCAACCTTACAAACTTTCATGTTTATATTAATAAAGTAGGATTTTATTTATACCAGCCTATTACTGTTCCAAAGCAAGGCAAAATCCTCTTATACAGTTTATTATTTTATTACACACTTGCCTAATGCAGGTTGGCAATTTCAAACTTATACTATAAGTCCATTTTTCCTTGCAATTTTTTCCTTCACCGCTGTCAGTGCTTTCCAAGATAAACTTAGAAAGTACATATGAATTGAAATAGTCACATTGGCACTTGCCTGAATATGTAATTAATTTATTGAAAAAAACAAAATAAACAGCTAAATTGTTATTGAATTAGATTAGGATAAATGGAGTTGATGATGATTGAATCTTATCAGCTATCATTTAAACTATCTACTCATGGTCAAGCAGGGACATCATATAATCTCACGTTTTTATTATTTGTTCTGCTATTCAAATGCACAGAAAACATAACCCAGAACAAACATGTGACCTTATTATTGAAATTGAATGTACTTTTTTATGGTATTGTGCTTCAAATGTAGTCAAATATTCCTCCAGAATATAAGTTTTTAAGCTCACATGGTCACAATCATTAGAATTAATATTTGTTTTGGGATATTTACCATGTATATTAGAGAACAGTTCTTGTGATCATGGTGCTTGTAACAGTGCCGAAATATCGAGCTCTCAACCATAACCTAAATATACATGGTAAATATCCCAAAACAAATATTAATTCCTACTAGAAATTCTCAAATCTCTTGTTGATTCTTAGTTTGCCAAACAGGCCAAAATATTGTGACTAATTGTTTATAGTATGTTCAAATACTTATATAATAGCTGTTATGATAATAATAAGTTCAAGAGTGCTATGATATTTATTATTCAGATCTAAGAGTATCAATGTGCGAGTTGCTAGTCCAACTTTGCACAAAATCTCATTATAGCTAAGTCTGTGCTCCTTCCATTTGATTGCCTATGTTTGTTGGTATGTTTCTAATTTTATTAGAGACTAGCTTCTGCCCGCGACTTCGCTCGCATAAAAAGTGTTTTATCTTCTCAAGGAAATACAAACTATCCTTCCCAGGGTCTCTTTATCTCTTTGCCAAATTTAATCTAAATCATTTAAGTAGATCCAGAGATTACCCCCTACAACCTCACAGACTTTACCTCTTAATAATATTAGAATAGATTTATAAAGAAGAAATCAAAACGATTTTATGTTTTTTTCCAGTACATTGTGAATCTCAGAAACTGACTATGCTCACAAATTTCACAAAATTTTTAGTACTCCTAATAAGTTAGTCTATTTTTAATAATATTACAACCAAATTAAAGATACAGTACAATCAGCTTCTTGCCAAACTAATATAGCATAATCATGACTTAACTGATATCATTCCTTATCTCTTTTCATGCCTTTTTTGGCATCCACATCAATGTGTGATTTTTGTAGACATGTTTTGATAACTTTCTTGCTTGTTTTGTCTTAAAATATTTTCTACTGTTATTTTGAAGCATCCATTCCACTTGTGATCAATGGCATACCCCCATATCTTCCCGTAACTACTATGCAAAAAATTTTGTACCCGGGGTGGGTCCAAATTTTTTTGCATTGCTGGTTAGTCCAGCTTATCAACCACCTAGACTAAGAAAAGTTAAAGTAAAACAGGTATTTCAGCCGCAATAGGTTACTTTAGACAAGCGCGCTTCACAGTCTAACACATCATCGCTTACCATCAGACGAGACAGTTGTAAAACGAAAGCCCGACGTTAAATAATAATAAAAAAGAAATAAAATTATTTAAATTCTATGTCAGTAAAAAAAATCTTGTGAAAAATTAAAAATCTACCAAGTAAATTGAATTAAAAGGTGTTGGCAACATCGGCGCGTTCGATCATGGTAGTTTTGTATCATTCCAAAAGCTGGTAACACTGCCATTGTGACGTCACACGAAATAGGCTGACGACACCTTTTTAGACTTCGTAATAAAATGATTTTCAGTGGTTTTTCTAAGTGTTTCTACGGTTTGTAGTGTTTTTGAACTATTATAAACGACAAATTAACTAAGTGTTGTGTTAAAATTTGACTCGGTGCGATGGGCCAACAATAATTCTAGTGACAACGAGTGATGAAGGAAAAAGAAAATGGCTACCTTTGAACGCATGTTGTTAGCCAGGAAACATGTAGTTATAAATGAAAGATACAACGTTATTCGCAAAATCGGCGGTGGCAGCTTTGGAGATATCTTTTTAGGAATAAATGTCAACGATGGAGAGGTAAATAACATTTCAAAGAATGATTTTTCATTGTACAAAATTTTTAAGGAACGATTTCTTGTGTCAAGACGGCCGTGTATTTCGGGGTTTTTGTTCTTGAAAATGGCGGTCTGGGCGTATTTTTGATTATAATCAGCACAGTTTTGAGTAGAATTTTGAATTTTAGCATTAACTTTATGAAATTTCCTAAGCATTTGATGATTTACGTAATTAGGGCAGTTTGAAAATACGCCTTGTTCAAAATGTATGATGAATGAGAGGTCACTGTTTGTAAGGATCTTGTGATATTTTAGCTGTATGCTAATTCGTTATTTTTACAGTCGCAGAAATGTTATGTTTCGCAATATTCCGTTGTAACAATGGCTTGTGCGTGGTGATTGTGAAATATCGTTGATGAGTTTCATTTCGTGTCTACAGACTCGTAATTTGCTATTTAGGAACCAGCTGTTGGCTAACAATAGTTAGATTATTGCTCAGAACCATTTTACAGCTTTATTTCCTTGTTTCTTTTCTTGAAACTCTTTTTATCTTCATTGATCAATAACTAGATTTATGCAGTTTCAATAATACTTACATACCCTCGACCCTAAAAAGTTATATATTGATTGCCATGTCATTGCCATGTCTTGATATCAATTTAGGGCTCTGTATGACTCATTGCTTGGCAGGTATTTTCCAAACGACTTTCCGTACATGAAAAACTGACATCTTTATTTGTATTTAAATGTTTAGTGCAGAAGTAGATACCCAAATTCGATTTTGTATTTATGACTTTGTTTTCATGTTGAGTAACAAATATTTGTGGCTTCAATTACTTTCTATGTGTAAAGAAAACCTGTTTTACTAACATTCAAACAAATATCCTTGAAACAGTAAAATATTCACTAAAACCCCATGGCCCATAACATAAAAACAAAGAGAATTTGGCTTATTTCTGTGATAAAGTTTTTCTCTACATAATGTACTACTTTTCATTATGAAAAGAAGTTGCTTAGTGAAATTAACGATGCCTGAAATCCTCTTAAAAAAAATTAAAAATTGAAAATTAAATACAACACTCAATTTTGTAAAACAATGATTTCGATGATAAAATGAAAATAAATTTGATATTTTTGGTTTTTAAATATAAATCTTCTAATTTGCACAATGCTTGTTTGGAGAAGTAATTATTATTTGCTCTAATCATCAATTGGTGTGAAGTATGTTTATATTTTGATACAATATAAACTTGGAAGTAAAATCTTACATATCATGACTTTTGTTATACTATGCATATTATTATTGTGACTGGGTTACTCTTATATCACTAAAAGCAAAATAAAGCCATTTGTAGGACAGGGAATAGCATAAAATCTAACAAATATTCTGAGAAATGCTATGTTTTCATCTATTTAGCATTGGATTGGTCTTTGTAATTTGCATGCATCAGATACTCTAGAAACATTAGGTTTTATCATCATGCCTGCTGTACAGTCTCACACAAGAGCCTGAGAGGATGATGTACATTGCTCTCAGTACTGAGTTTAATCATGAGTATTAAAACTGAATGTACATTCAGTACAGTGTTTCATCAGGCTCTTGTGCGACAGCATTATAGTTGTCCAGTTTTTTTGTCTTATTGCTTGGATAAAAATATTGACCACATTTTCATGACACTGAATTTTCAATTTCTTTTCATGCTACATTATCCATTTCATTGTGGTTTTGGTTCTATTCTTGTCATAAATTCATTATTTGTCTTATCCATCAAGCTAATGATTTAGTATAAAATCTAGTCTGAACCAGTTTTAAAACCATTTGTTCTATGCCTATTTTTTAAATACACAGCCTTTAACATTCCCACTGCTGGGACACAGGCCTCCTCTCTGTGAGAATTTCAATAATTTGGAAGTATAATAGAATAGATTTGTTGATATTTACCCAGTCTACAGTTTTAGACAGAAAGCTACTCTCATCTTTCATGTAGGTGTTCTACCAAGGTGAAGTCAACAAACTATTGTGTCTGAGCCGTGGGTGTCATGGAAAGGTTACCCTGGGATTGTTGGCTGTCCTGAAGTTGGTTACAATGGCTGCATAGTAGTAATTTTTCTTCACATGGAAAATCAATCAATCCAATGAATTATTATAGATAGATTTGCGCATGCTCGCGAGTAAGTAGGAAATTAGCTAGATTATGGACTACCTTTGTGCAAAGTTTCTTCCAAATCTGTTCTGCTGTTGTAGTGTGTTGGATTAACAAACATACAGACTCGCATATTTTATAATATCAGTAGGATGCTTGACAAGCAAGAGGCCATAGACCTGTTTGTTTGAGTAATCAAGTACAAACAGGATGTTTATCATCTGATATGAGTGAACATAATTGCTTATAATATTTTTCATTGAACAATCTCAGAATGTAGGTTTGTCTTCAAAAAGTTCTTAACTCAGTATTAAAACAATCCAGGTCAGTGGAGAAGTGACTGTTGTTTAATTATTCTGAAAAAATTTCGGGCCTAAGTGTTACTCTAGTGTAGTTCTCGCCAAACTTCTGGGCCGCCTTGATGTTGGCTTTCCGATTCGCAAGGCACGATACGCTGCTGTTTTTGTTTGAGATTTACTACTGTGCAACCATTGTAGCCAACTTCAGGGCGGCCAAGAAGTTTATCGAGAACTATATCAGTAGATTCTTTCTTGCATTTCACTTGGTTGTGTCTTAAATCTGTTAACACTGGGTTCAGATGCAGAGCTTATGCATGGCGTACGAAGTGCTGATGGACGCAACAGCTCTTCTCTCGTATTTGGATTGACATCTCACATTATATCGGTTTTACGACTTGGATGCGTTTTAACTGAAGCGGAGGCGAGCAGAAATACGCTATATACGAGACGAGAGACGCGATGTCGATTTCAACCAATATGATTGGTCGATTCCAGCACGTCTTCGTTTTATTGGAAATTCACCCTTACAAGACCTGCACCATTTCTGCTCACATTGCAGACATACATAATCGATGAACTATTTTGGGCTATAATCATGCAGTTTCTATGACTTACCACGCTTTGCTCTGCTTCCCGAATCTTAAAGCATTTTGACTATAAAGACTCACTTACTAGTATCATCCTCGTTCTTCTGAGGGTTGTAAGAGAGCCCAGATGTTTATTATGAAATGTGTGTTACGCCCTGACAGGTGTTAAGAGCGTGTATTCGATTTAGCGTAGGTACAAAATTGCAAGAACGGCGAAGTATTGACGCACACTACAATGGTTCGTCAGTGTGCGTGAGCCCGGAGCTAGAAATGAATCGTTTTGATACTTTTATATTTTATTGTAAGAATTTGATTTTTGGGTAAGGCCGCCAAAATTTTTTTTAAAGGTCACAAATTTTTATTTTACCATTCATGAGACCCTTTTGTGAATTTTGCTTAACTTATATTTGATGACTGTGTCAGAATGAGGATTTCTGTAAATCATACCTAAGAAATATTGTACAGAATGTGACCAAGGAGGTTGAAGGTCAAATCAAAATTTGGATTACATCCGCCGTTTAGACGTATGGCAACACGCAAGGCCGCCTTGGATGGGACGCTGGATTACAACCGTCTAAGCACAGACTTTAATAATTAAAAAATAATCATGTGTGCGTATAATTACTGGTAAAATTATAATGAAACGAAGTTTAGATCTTTTTATTTTAATATCGTACATCTCTGATGGTCATTGACCGACTTTTCCTGGGGTCAATTATCTCGGGCAAAAGACATTTGTCATAAAAGTCCAATAGGTTATGTTCCATTTTTGTCGCCCAAAACATATCGTCTCTTGGTATCTTTGTGGTCTTCAATGGAAATTCGTTTCCTGTCCATACCGCAAAGAGACAAACATTTTTTTGACTGAAAATAAAGTATTATTTATTAGAAAATTAAAGAATAGAAGCAAACAAAGGACATAATGTGGACTACATAAAATTTATAATAGAGTAGAGAGCTGAAGTGATATTGATTCTCACCTGATATGGAGCTGTCCTTGGATTTGAAAGTACCAGTCGTGGTTGGTATTTATAGATCCATCGACTTTCCAAAATTTAACTTTTTTTTCTATGACGGCCTGTTCAGCATTCATGTTTCGCGCCGAATAGGGACATTTAATTTAGATGATTCCTTCATCGAACAGACCATCTGGAGACGCTCCCAAGAAAAAATGTTTCTGGTCAATAAAAAGTTTTAAAGTCGGTTAAAAAGCCTATAAAGGCTAACTCACCTTTTTGCTTGTCTGGCGAAAGCCAACGTTTTATTTTTTTTACTTCCAAATAATTTTCGTTTATTACCCATTTCTGAAAAAAAATACACTTTATGTAAAATTGTGACTATTATTTATGATTACGCCATTTGATATTTAAATAATGATATTATTTGTAGATAACGTTTTTCAAAATTACTTACCAAATAATAAAAATTGCCAAAGTATCAATACTGGCGTGTCGCGCTATGAGTCGCCTACGCTGTCGATGTTTACGCGAGCGAGCTGCGGGCGGCGGGAAAAAGTGATACGTCCTGTCGCTGGGAGGACCCGGCACGCACTGATCGGCAAACAATTGTGCGCGAGGATTTATAGTGTTTTTAAAATAATCGCGTAAAATAAATGCGTACATAAAACTAACTGAAAAAAAAACCGCATATTGAACAATAACCTTTATTTCATAAAATAAATTTATTTGTTATGATTCTCCTTAAATACTGGTAAAAAAAAAATGTTAAAGTGAGCCAATTTTGTACTTTTTTAATATTGTTTTTTTGATATATACTAGCAATATTTTCGCAATTAGGCTACGTAATGCACTTTGAGACTATATATTCTGTTGGACAAACGCATAAAATAAAACATTTTAGCACATTACAATGGTTGTATTCGTCCTGAAAGATCACTCTGACGTCTACTTTTGTAAAACGCCATGAAGGGATTGTCTTCTCTTTACAGTACTAACATTAAAAATTATATTTTTACTCTGTAGTGCACTAAATCAAGACTTAAACTTCCTAAATCCGTAATATTCTTTGATTAATCTTTTCCCATCATTCCGATATAGGTCTGGGAAAAACTCGAAAACATGAAGTTTTCGTCGCAAATTGAGTACGCGCTCTTAAGGTGCCATATGTCACGCTGGTATGAAACATTGTCGTAATGTGGACATAAATGTGTGACACGACTTCAATTTTATACAGCATGTCAACAAAAGTTAGCTTTAGCAATAAATATTTAAGTCTAGTGATCCAGATTCGTTAAGGCATAGCTTTGTTAAGAAATTCCTAATTGCCAGTTTGTCTTTCGCTGTATCCATGTGACCAAATAGTGTCCACTGCTGGGTATAGGAAGCCCCTTTCTTCTCGGTTTTGTGCGTCCCTCATCCAGGTATTGCTTGCGACTTTGACGAAACCGTCAATCCAAAGCATCAAGCAATACAGATAAATATTGTTATGAATACAAAGAGAAAATATAGATTTGATTCATTCATCATGTTTATTTTCATCTGATCAATCGTCAAACGTCAAAATTGCTGCAGTAACGTCAATCTTCCGTCAAAACAGCTGTTATTTTTTCCCTTGTGACTCGATTGTAAGATATTATTAGCTTTCAAGGGGATGTCTTCCTATAATACCCCTTTGTCGGTTCTTTAACATACCCACGGGAAACTAAGGGGTTGCCTTCATACTTATATCGTCGACAGTAGACTTTATTTATTCTCAATTGGTGGTCCAGATGCTTCGTCTGTTGCTATTACTTGCATATTGTAAGAATCATTAATGTTTACTGTTATTTCTGTCTTGCCCGACTCGTATCGAGTTCGAAGGGAGCTCGTTGTCATTAGATTCTCACACGGTAAGGTCGCGAGAATGAATCGCTAAAAATATCATTTTAGAAGCATACTTACTGCTAAGCATATAAGTTTTTCATTTTCTTAAACTGCTTATTACACTACTGGGAAAAGGAAGGTTTTTGAGCGAGCTTTTCTTCCCTGATTTGAGCGAGCTTCTTTCTTCCGTGATTTGAGCGAGCTTCTTTCTCCCGTGAACCAGCGATGTCTCTTCCCAGTTTTCCAAAACAAATTTAATATACAAAAATGTATGAATTCTATAATCCCTGGCGGTCTCGTGTGAATATGGTAACAGCGAGCTACTTGAACATGTAACTTCGTATGGGTTTGATAATATTCCATTACATCACTCAGTTCGCGACGGCCTACTTTGTACTTAATTGGTCTGCTCATTTACAAGCACCACTGCAGTCTACTTTTATCAAGTTCAATATTACTTATTTGTAAATATTCTACATGTGTTTGTTGAGTAAACTTATACGTTCAATTTTCTAGTTGATGCCTCGATAATTGTTAACACTTGAAAGCTCTTGCATCCAGCATTACTGTTTTGATGGCCTTTACAATTATAATTAGTCGGTTAGCCCTGCAAGACCTGAAACCCCCTTGGAACGAAATAGAGGTTAAGAGGTGAGATGCAGCGCAATTAAAAAAAAAACTTTTCGCTGTTCTGACTATAGCTTTGACACTACGTGTCACGATCCTCATGCTCCTCTCTCCTTTATCCTGTAGTTAGACAAATTATATTAATGTGTGTCTCTATTGTTACAGGAGGTAGCAGTAAAGGTTGAATCTATAAAGGCGCGGCACCCCCAACTTCTCTATGAAAGCCGAGTATATAAGATGCTCCAAGGGGGCATCGGCATACCACACATAAGGTAAGTATCTTTCGTAGAGCTACAATCTGCGTTAGTTATTTAATAATCCAACAAATATGTTTATTGTTATATATATTTATTAATCCAACAAATATGTTTATTATTATATATATTTATTAATCATCAATATTAATAAGTTTGTTCCCCGCTTACTACCTTCATGGGAATTACATAACTGACGAACTAGTATATATATCTCAGCCGACCCTTACAAATAAAACAGTCGTAATTTTATGTTTCGTCAAATTTCCTCAGTTTGTTTTCAAAGTAAAACAAATTTCTAATAATCTGCGCAAAAAAACGAACGAGAGGAGGCGTTAAACATTTGAGAAAGTGACTAAACAAAATGAGAAATAATTAGCAAAATTTTCAAGAACACCGCGTATCGTGCGCTGTTAGTAAATAAGTCCGTACACAGATACGTAAGTACATAACTACCGCCCGTATATAATGTGTAGTTGAAATTGAAACGTCACTCGGACGGACGCGGCGAACCGCAACGCGAAACACGATTGTCACAACTGTATTTCGATGCGTCAAACCAACTATTAGTTACCAAGCCCGAAAGAACGGTTTTTACTGTAAACGCATGTATTTTTTTGCAGCGGGTTTCACAAAATCGATCCATCCGTTGTTCTGGTAAATGGCTCTATGCTGTACACGTGTTGGTTGGTACGTTTGCGGACTACGCAAATGGATGATGAAAACGGGACCCAAGTGTCCGATTGACCTAAAAACTGAGCCCGTATTTAGGCATCAGCCAAAAAGGGAAAGGATGGAAGTTAAGGCCACCGTAGACAGGTGTGACATGTTCTATCTGTAGAGCAATTTTAGGAGAATTTCTATGAAAAGTGATAGTCGTTTTGTCGTATCGTACCTCTCTTTTAGAGCCTTTAGCGTTTGAGCAACATTTTAACTATACCAAGCCTGACGAAAATAAACAACCTATATTAAGTGTACTCTTGACAAGCATCGACAAGACAACACGGGATCTATCAACGTATCTTTTCGCCGCCAGTTTATTTACCATCATTGGCACAGCTCCATATTTCCAATTTCTGTTAATCATTTCACTCATTAAATATTCTCGACGACAGGTAACAAACTAACAAGTCCTTGAATGAAGGACCTTCAGCAAAATCAACTGCCTGACCTCAATCCAATGTTAAATCGTTACAAGGTTTATCAGATTTCGATATAAAACAAGAGTTATAACTGTAGTTTATAACTTTATAACTAAAGCCATAGAAAGTGCGTTACCTAACTTGCAATTTTGTGTTACGTGCGAACTCTGCGGACGCAAATACGATTTGTGTGGCTTTGGCAACCATTTTGTCTTTTGAAAGTCTTGTTTTTTTTTCTTTTTATTTCAGCGAGGCTTTATGCAGCCTGTATCATACAGTCTTTTTATTACATCGTAAAGTATTAAAAATAAAAAGGCTCTTGTCTTGTAGTCTATGAATCATAGCTCATTGATGATTCGGTCACACAAAAACCAGCATAGAAACAGAGTGAAGGCCTGCGAGTTTATGATTCAATCAGTCAAGTCCATCTCTACAATATGATTCAGTTCGTAGCCCAAAACCTGTTATTTCGAATCGATATACTATCGAGAGTTGTTTTCTCGTAGCGTAGTTACCACGCCAAAGTTTATGGCGTTCTTCAAACTCATCGATGTTTAGAATGCCAGCATTGATTACCCGAACTGTATACAAACAAGGTCTGACCAACGCCTACTGGTATTATGTTGAGGCCGCCAGTTTCGTAAAGGAAGTCCGACGTCTCAATCGCCACGCCCCAGTAGGTACGATACGCCCATAGTCGTCACGTCGTCTTCAGCTTTATTCATAATTTTCTTTATCCCGATTTATTAGGTTCGGCGCAACATGTATTCTTCTTTGTATAGTACTTTAATAGATCGCTGAGGCTTCGCTCAGGAAGCGTTTTCGGGATAAATAAATAAGTCTTAGGTCATTGTCAAAAAAAAAAAAAAAAGTCATTAGGGAATAATTTAGCTTTCTACTGGTGAAAGAGTTTTCAAAATCGGTTCAATAGTTTTTGGGTTTATCTATTACAAACAAATCTTTTCTCTTTATACTTTAGTCACAGATAATATAATACTAGCATATTTAGTGTAGATCTCGGTAGTCACACAAATTCTTACCAAATCGTCTTTAACACTTTCTTCGTTTGGTCTTCCTTCTACTCTTTAGTTTTATTACGGTCATCAATTGAAGCACTTCGGCAGTTGCCAGATTTCTGTTAATGGCGAGTTCATACGTCACTAACATTGTCTCCTCAAGGCAATTAAGATTATTGTCTGTCGACCGTAGTGATAATTGCGTCTGTGTACATAACTGTTGTATGGTGTTAAGTTCACTGTTTTGGTGGAACTAATACGTCATTTGCGCGGGCGTTCATCGGTAGTGCTGTTCGACGAATTGGCCTATAAAACTTCCACGCTGTTTCTAATTGAGAAACTCGACAACACACGATTTGTTCAAAACATTTCTAATGACTCGTAGCGAAAAACTTAAGGTTGAATCTGCATTTGGAAGTGACAGTGACTCAAATGCATATATTTATAATCGTAACTCAAATATGTGCATAAATTAATTAGCACTAACTGTATTCACGTCTGTTGGTTATTTTTGTTTTGTCTTTCCGTGAAAAGGTTTGTTTTTGCCAGGTGTATTCGTTATTTTGCGATAATCAACATTATAAATATCACATTCAATGACATCAGGTCAGCGCAGAATTTCGCGCTGAGAGCTCGGCACAAAAAATACAAACAGACTCATTTTTAGCATTACTATTGTACAAACATACTTGACATAATTTTTTGCTACAAGATTTGAGACGAGACTATTAATCCAGACATTTTGAAGGTCGATCTTGCTATGATAGTATCTTTGTATAAAAACTCAAGGTCTGAATCATATGAATGTGTGATGTTCGCAGTTGACTCAGCAAATGTCACATCATTGTTAGGAGTGCAGTAAGTGCTTGTTATCTTGTTATTCTGTTTGAAAATAGCATAACCTTCAGTTGCAGAGGTTTGAGTAACAACTGGTTTTGGTCTGCCTACACGCGGTTGCCAAGTCTCGGCTACAGCTCGATTTGGTTCTATGCGTCTGCTTGGTGCCAATATCGGAAAGAATTTATTTGAACGGCTAGATTTGCTTGAGGGAGTTTATTTTGTTCTGAGTTTGAACGTTCGTCGTCCGGTTCAACTTAAAATAATAAATAATGAACTTGGTTTCGTTGCGTACGATTACCATAAGGTTTTCCGCTTCCTGTATTTTTATTTAGGAACTTCCTTATTATTATGAACACTTAATGCTTTAATATGCCTTATGATCTAATATTAAATTTGATCAAACAAAGGTAAAAACTTTTTTTTTTTTTTATTAATATTTCATGTTTTGACGTAAAAAGGCGATGGGTTGGTTGCATGATAATTTCGCAAAAATAAATAAACATACCTTTCTCGCAACAAAACGAAATAATTATCTCAATATTTTGACTACCTTGGGTTGACACTGACATTCACGTGATATGATGATCCGCAGTGATCTTTGAACCTTGATGTTTACACTCTGGTTTTGCCTCGTGGATCTAGAGCCCGTGTCTATCTTAGACTAGAGTATTCGTATTACTGATTCGAATGGCTTGAAAACTCCTTAAAACGATCCATATCATCTGATTGAATGGCGTAATTCTTTTAACTATGTTAGCTTGTTTACCATATCAGCTAGCGTATTCGCAATAATATCCTTCAACACATCTTCTCTTAAAATAAACGACGAAATAGGAAACAGCGCAGCACTATTTTTTATTCACCGTCTACCTATAATGAATCACAGCCTAGACTAGCGTTACATCGTTTGCGGAGAAAAGTTTTACATCCGCCTAAACGTTCGTTACGCATCGCTGCGGCCCGCGTCACACCTACCATGAAATTGTGCACATGAAATCTGCACGTTTTTGTTACAATGGAGGACCCAGTCGCCTGAAACGTTGATTAAAACCCGGAGAATTGTAAAGGGAATCCCTGAAAGGGATCCCCCGACGACAGTTTTAAAGGTAGGAGTAGTATCGGGCTTGCTATAGGCCTTTGTCGTTTCATATTACTCCCCAAAAGTATTAAGGAACAGGGTTATCTAAAGTAATCGGCCACTGTTTTGACTCCGGTTTGGGTATAATAAATATTTCTTATCTTCACTAATGACTACGTCTCGACCGCAGACTAGTGTCGAGTGTCAAGATCGCTTCTACGTATGCATTTGTATATTTCTAGGCTGCAGCCTACGCTTTCTAAATTGTTATTTCTTGTAGTCTGGTAACCATATTTGGTTCTGTTTCCAACCGTTGCTAGAATGGGCCCCATACATTTTGCAACGCAAGATGTTGCCATCATAAACTTAGGATGTTAAAGTTAGAAACACCTTGCTTCCTTTTGCGCAATTCGGCACGTTGATGAACAAAGCCCTTCCTTCACGTTTCAGGCGATATTTTTCCATTTGCGCAATTCCGAAAACTTGCAGACGAAGCCCAGTAAATGACTGAGGTTTTCGCAAGGTTCTATTGTTCATTGAAACTTGGCTCAAAAAAGCTTTGTCACAATTTGTAAGAAAACGTGGCTGTTTCAGAGTTTTTCCACATAACCCACGTGGGACTGAGTTTCTTAAAAATATTTCTTGATAAGCGAGGTAAACCTCTCATTGAATTTTCTCTCATAGGGAGGAGGCCTGTCTCAGCAGTGGGAACTTTAAAAGATTGACTATGTTTATGTTAAGCGATCCTAAGTAAAAATGACACAAAATTAACCATTATTATTGTATATATATATACTTTAATGTACACCAAGATAAAAACATTACATACGGCAACCTTATATTTATCTTCAGTGGTTTTGGTGGTGTACTTTCAATCAGAGTCAAACACAAGGTTTAGATAAAAACCGGCCAAGTGCGAGACAGACTCGCGCACGAAGAGTTCCGTACCATTACCGCAAAAAACGGCGAAAAATCATCGTTTGTTGTATGGGGGCCCCAAATATTTATTTTATTCTGTTTTTAGTATTTGTTGTTATAGCGGAACAACAAATACTAAAAACAGCAGAAATGCATCATCTGTGAAAATTTCAACTGTCTAACTATAACGGTTCATGAGATACAGCCTGGTGACAGAAGGACAAACAGACGGACGGATCGTGGAGTCTTAGTAATTGGGTCCCGTTTTTACACTTTGGGTACGGAACCCTAAAAATGTGTTCCATTAAAGCATTTTATTTATCCGTTACTAGTTAGAATACGTGAGATAACTTTGCACCGACAGATATTCATACACACATTTACATTAACTTCTCTTGAAAAACATACATGTAAATATTTGTCGCCACCCGTTTCTACAAGGATTTCTGTAAGGATTTTTATTGTGTTGCGTTGCACATTTTTTTTTTAACAAGGTTAAGTCGTTATTATGTTTTTTTTCGGTTGAGTTAAAACGTCTAAATCTAGTCGGCACCCTAGCATCACGCCATTTGGGCAGAGGTCTATAAACCACTGAGTGTTGTCAGTTATTTATTTGGGGGCAAACTTCGGCACGATTTGACAATTTCCCAAACAGAAAAAGTAATGAATTCATGAATTAAGGGACGTTCTCGAACGTCAGGAGCTGAAAATCGCCATATTTTCGACTCCCGACATCCGAAACTCTGTTCTCATGTAAACGCGCCCTTAGCACCTAATGCAACAAAAATATCTAATAGCAGGTTTTTTATTGTTTCAGATGGTACGGCTACGAAAAGGACCACAACATCCTAGTGATGGACCTTCTGGGTCCATCACTAGAGGACCTCTTCAACTTCTGCTCGCGTCAGTTCACCATTAAGACTGTACTAATGCTGGCAGGTCTGTATCAGTACCAGTACTGTTTTTATTTGTGGAAGACTCAGAACCAAGCTTTTTTTTCTTTTTTTACGTTAGATTTCCTCGACTTTAAAAAATCGGTTCGCCCTTGATTTCCTTCACACTTTTAAAAATTTAATTTGTCAGATTTCATGTCAAGTAACTTGAATGGTTGTATTTTTGTTGAAAGATAGATCTAGAAGTATCTCATTAATTGGTCAACCATAACCGTTATACCAAACATGACACATGACAGCAGAATAACAGTGTGGAGCTTTGTTCAGACTTTGAAAAAATCGAGGGTGAAGTGCTTTATAGTAGAAGCCATTTTTGCCTAACACTCAAAATGTTTTATGCTGGTGAAGATGTTGGCATATTATTTAACTCAACCTGCCAAAATTAAAATACGCGAGAGAAATACTTACTTATTTTGCATGTAAAGAATTCACTTTTACTTTAATGTTCACAAGATTTCTTTTCATACAATTACACTCTCATTATTGTAAACAATTATAATTTGTTTTAAAATAATTACGTCAGATTTATTACTTGTTTTTCGCAAAGTAATTAGTTCATTGAATGCATTATCGTCCACACTACATTTTTAAATTTCACAAAAGATGCAGAAAGTTAACGAATTTATCAATTTTGTGGGTACTTCAGGACTTTGTACTTTAATCTGATAACGTATCGATTCACAAAATTAACTAAGTCTGCAGGCACCTTTAATAGTTTTTCGTTAATTTACTGTTTACTCAAATTCATTTTTTATTAATTTACTGTTTACTCATTTCCTTCACGGTTATTTTTATGCTCACAATCGGATCATCAAGGTAAAATTTGCCTTCACTCTCATCTTCTTCACTTTCGTGTGGCAATTTCATTGCAGCTTGTTTTTGACTTTTCTTTTACATTATATGGGTCGGCCTGTGTAGACTGAGTCGGCAAAATGCTTGAGCTTGCTTTACTGTCAAAACTCCAATACACGATAAACATTTGCACATACACACTATTTTGAACTCTATTTCAGTGGTAATAACTGCTCAAGCATTTTTCTACTCTTTTTGCGCTGACCCATCTCGACTTGATCAAAAGCGTGTTCATTCCATTAGTCATCAAAATTTATCATCATTTTCCAGCATTTTAGAACCCCCGTTTGCCCACAGATCAAATGCTGGGCCGCGTGGAGTTCATCCACTGCAAGTGCTTCATCCACCGTGACATCAAGCCGGATAACTTCCTCATGGGAATCGGCCGCCATTGCAACAAGCTTTACATGATCGACTTCGGGCTCGCCAAGAAGTTCCGCGATCTGCGTACGCGTGCACACATCTCGTATCGCGAGGATAAGAATCTTACCGGTAAGTTGATCATGCGATTTAAATAAGGCGAATGTATTTGACAGAAAGCTATTAATTTCCAGTACTAAGCTGGTCTTGAAATGTAAAGGATATCCGTACAATAAGAGGTCAGGTTATACTGAATATTTATAGCTAGACTTTTGTGATTGTCTGTAAAATTTCGTTATGGGACCGTTGATCACTTTTGGTTTTAATCACTCAGTCCAATTCACGATCTCGTAAGCCCGGCTCCAATTTCACAAAAATAAATTGTTATCACGTCTTGCGTACACTAGCTGGAAGTAATTAATGTTGTCGAAAAGGTCATCCGTTGCGTAATATGCGTTGATTATTAAAATCATCGATACGACGCAGAAGGTCCTAGATTTTAAACCGTTTCTTTGTAATTTCCCAAGAATAACACGGGCAGTTATTGTGCCAATATTATAAACGAATAATCTAAATCCTCAAATATAAAATTCCTTAGCAAAACATTCTACTTAACAAAACTCGAGTGAAACATTCAAGCTCCTTCTGTCTTAACAGTCTTTTCAGCTGTAAAGTCATACAACAAACGCGTCCCGTACAGCAAAGTTCGCCACGTTCCCTTGTTCAATACAGTTAACTTAAAAAGAGTATGGAGTGACTCACACCGCCGGTTGCTCGGTATTCCAAGCATGCGCGTCGTGGCCACAGTTACCCAATGATGTTTGATATAGATTAGGTATAGACGGGTTTTTTGGTGCAATCTATACCTTGAGGGACTGGTTTCAGAACCTTATGGTGTTAAAACTTAGATAGTAATGCATTTACGTTATTGTTATTCTTTTAGAGTCCATAGTAAACATCGTACTAATAATTTTATGTGAATGTTTGTATGCTTGTGATTCAATCATGCAAAAACGGCTGAAATTTTGCCCTCAGAATGTTCATAAACTGGATACTTTTTACCTCTATAAACTCGGTATCGGGATTATAAAACATAAAAAAACCTTTAGCTGGGTGAAACCACGGACAGAAGCTAGAAATAAAATTAAATTTGTTTATTTCAAAATTCAGCTTTCCGATGCGCAAGGCAGAGAAAAGGTGCTGTTTTTGTATGTCATTTACTACTGCGCAGCCATTGTAGCTAACTTCAGGGTGGCCAAGAAGTTTGGCGAGAATTATATTTTCTGACTCATTAATAAGATTCTTAGGAATATATATGATCAAATTATGCACAAAATTGCATCAAGTATGTTTGACGCAAAGAATTATTGTGAGACGCCATTTCACGTGATGAAATAACAGCAATCAATAGTCTTATCATTTGTATTTTCGTTTTATCACTTTGTCTGATAACGATGCAAACAAACGTATAAAAAGTCGCAATTTAATGTCAATTACTTCATGACGACAGTTTTCCACTGATAAAACATCAGGAAAACTTCATGGGATTGTACATTTTGCTCTGTCTTAAAAAAAATAGTAGATCATGTAGTTACAAAATACTGTCCGAAGAATGGTATCCATCAACATCATTAGCCTTTTAAATTTCCTACTGCTGGGACACAAGCCTCCTCTCTGTGAGAGGGAATGGGTTTTAATCCACCACACGGGCCCAGTGCGGGTTGGTGGATGTCACATGTCTTCGAATTTTTGGTTCTAGGACATGGACACGGTTTTCTCACGACGTTTTCCTTCACCGTTTTGAGAGCAGTGGTGATGAAATAATTTACACAAGCTCAAGCGCCTGCCTGGGTTCGAACCCACGACCTACGACACGCTAGTCGTGGCCGTTACCACTGGGCCACCACTGCTCTTCCATATTTAGAGTTATTCAAAGAAAGTTAGGCTTGCCCACCCTCCACTCAAAGGCAGGTGTTTGTTGTTTGCTATTTGTCTCTCCTAGAAACTGTATTTAGAATGTTGCTGTGCCCGACGGGGTCCATAATTGTTTCTGTAACTTATATTTAACACCTGTATGTACATTATGGATGCAATAAATTTAATTTGAATTTAGAACCAATAAGCACAAAAATCACAAAAGCTTACAATAACTAGTGGCTTGATTATAACGCATACGATATTTCTAAAAAACGCGTTTTGACAAATGGTCGGCTTCGTAGAGCCTGAACTCTCTGTAGTCACCATTACTTCTATCCTTTATGACAGTTGCCGGCTAGAAGGGAATTATTTACATAATAACTGTCCCCCACAGCTTCGCTTCCGTCAACTGGCTACCTACCTACCCTATCCTACGTACGTACCTACCTTACCCTGCCCTACTTACCTACCCTAGCCTGCCCTACCTACCTACCTACCCACCTACGCTACCTTCCTACCCTACTCCACCTACCTACCCACCTACCCTACCTACCCACCTACCCTACCTACCAACCTACCTACGTAACCTACCCACCTACCTACCCTACCCTACCTACCTACCCTACCTGCCTACCCTACCTGCCTACCCTATTCCACCTTCCTGCCCACCCTATTCCACCTACCTGCCCACCCACCTACCTACCCTACCCTATCTATCCTAACCTTTTTTTTCTCCTTGCCAAATTCATTGAAATCCGTTCAATGGTTTAGGCGTGAAAAAGTAAAAGACAGACAGTTACTTTCGAATTTATAATATTAATATGGATGGGTACTTTATTAGTACTTCTTCATTCTTGACAGATTGGTCGTGGTCAATATGAGTTATGTCCATTCGCCGACGTAGTCACAGTCTGATGGAGTAACATCAGACGGGTCGGCACGGCCTCTGTGATAAGGTTGAGTCAGTTTATCACGGTTTTTGATCCCAAACAGTGATGATAAAAGTGGTTCCGTTAGACCGCCACAGAAAAAAGCCGAGTCACTGCAGCTCGTGGAGGACTAGGATTATAACAGCGACAAAACTAATGGACACATTTAATTTCCCATAACGATTTGTTCATTCTCTTACCCTAATTTGCTTGAAGATATGTTGTTTTCTAAATAACACTTTGTTTGTAACAGGTACGGCTCGGTACGCATCGATAAACGCTCACCTCGGCATCGAGCAGTCGCGGCGAGACGACATGGAGTCGCTCGGATATGTGCTTATGTATTTCAACAGGTAAGCCACCTTAAAGATGTTGTATAGGCTCAAACAGACAGGTACGATGCGACAATGCGACGACGCGTTTTCATAGGAACTCCTGCACCTGTCTGTGGGAGTCTTATGTAGCCTATTATAGAGGTATTGGGAAGTATAATGTATTGAGAAGGATTATGGCGTTTCCAGGGTCGTTATCACCTTGTATCAATTTAACAGTTTTTCTCATCTAATAAATATTTTATATTAGAATTGACCGTCACGATGCTTGCCCTCAAAATGACTCATTTGAACAGTCCTGGCGGGGGAAATATTTACTTTATCACGTTTGGCAAACGACCCTTGAAATGAATCTTGTAATCAAATTGTCTCCTTGATTTAATGCAGGTTGGTTTATAGAGCTAGAGAAGAAATTAGTTGAATATGTTTTGAGACATGATAAAGCACGCGTTTCTATTATTCTGACTTGACATGGGATATTTATATGAGAAAACTATACAACTCTCGACAGTCTTCACTTCGTACATTTATTTTCACCACAGTCGTGCGTGTTTCGTTTGTTAATTGAGTGACGTCACGGAATCTATACCGCAGCTCCTGTTCAATATCTGATGTGATATCGATTCTTAGTATTGTGATTCATTGTTACTTGAATCATGGCATTTACGGATCTTTGAGGCTTAAGTGCAAAGTATTGCCCAACTAAATGATATCCTGCGTTATCTACTTAATAAAAACTTAAATTCATTGAATAATTCTCTGACAGACATCGAACAGCCTAAACCGCTGGGTCTAGAAGCATTCAATCTTGCATTCATTTCAGATATTGTAAGAAAAGGGTAAAATAGGGTACGAAAGTTCGTGATTTTTGCCTGATATGCACCCATCGGGCTCAGGGCTTGTCTTGTAGAAGTTCAAGGAGGCAGTTTTTGGTTTTTCTCAGCTCCCATTCATGGGCGTACCCAGGGTGGGGTAGATAGGGCAGCCTGCCACAACCCTTCACTCTGACTCGTAACTAAAAGATTACTGTTCAAGAGAAAAAACTACTAGATGGGAACAGAAATTATCGACCACGTGAGCGAATCGCCCTTTCATTTGACATTTTTAAGGTTCCGTACTCAAAGGTTAAAAATCTATTACCCTATTACTAAGACTCCAGTGTCCGTCTGTCTGTCTGTCCTCAGGCTGTATCTAATGAACCGTGATAGCTAGATAGTTGAAATTTTCACAGATGATGTATTTCTGTTGCCGTTATAACAACAAATATTAATAGTGAAAGTTGCCACTATAACTAAAAACAAAATAAAATAAATATTTAAGTGGGCTCCCATACAACAAACAAACGAGTTTTTTTTGCGATAATGGTACGGAACCCTTCGTGCGCGAGTCCGATTCGCGCTTGGCCGGTTTTTTATTTTCTGCGTACCGGTTCGAGGTTGATTCTTGCTCCGCTTTCTACTATTTTTCGAGTTCCCTTAACCCTAAGCAAATGCTGGATACGCCCATGCTTCCATGCCTTCTCTTATGACTCAGCTATTTTGTCCAGGATCTTTTGAAAATATACTTACATCCAACGTTTTCTACTGGTGTGTTTTCCACAAATGCTTATCTCAGAATTAAACAACTTTGTTTTCGCGGATCCACATTTAGGCAAGTCGCCAATGAGCGTTTCTAATAAGCGCAGGACCTTTCTTTTATTCATGACATAGCAGTTTTTGTCAAACGTACTTATGAACTTCGATTATAAAATGAAAGTGAAACTGTTTGTATGAATATTACGCATTTAGGGTCTTAGATTCCGGTCAATGCAGTTTTGCGATAGGTATCTATGATTCATCTGGTTGCATCTGGTTGTACTAGAAGCCGACCCCAATGTTTTGTGGTACTGGAACGCGTCTACCACAAAAAAGACGACAGCGCTCTATGTCTCTAAAATATAACCCGACCAAGTGAAATTGCTCGTTAGTTTCGTATTACACGTATGTTACTTTGAGTTTGATTTAATTTGGGATTATTCGTTGTTGATTGAATTGTCACTACGTAACTTGGTAGAATTCTTTATTTACAAAATTTATAGCTTTTCGTGACGGGGACTTTAGTTGGGCAGAGAATATGTAGAATAGGATGATCAATGAGGTAATAGATAGTCGGGGAACATAAATAAAATATAAAAAAAAGATTCCGAGGAATTGAGAACCTTCTCCTTTTTATGAAATCGGTTAAAAATGTTCAAAATCTTGAGATGTATGTAATGTTCTGTCAACTAAGCTAAAACGAACTCAAAAATGGCAAAATTTCCATAAAAGTAATAGAATCAATGTAAAGATTACCGTTCACAAAACCACTCGATAGCCGTACATATTCCGGTTTGAGGCTGCAAGTTGATACGCTGTGCAAGTCCAGACCTGTTACAAACTGACTCACGCGAGGACCCGTTTCGACCCGTTACAGCCTACGGAATAAGGCCGTTAATTTAAAATGCGTCCTGGACGTTGCGCAATTTTAAGTATAGTTTACTGTTAGGACGGCTTTTGAATCGTTTTGAGGCAAGAATATTGAGGGTAAATGATGAAATAAATGCTTTGCTTTTGTGGCAGTTATGCTGGTCTATATATTATTGTAAGCTTTCCACTATCCCATTGCACTTTTCCCTTCTGCAAATTTATGTAAAAAATTCTTTAGAAGTGAATCCAATCCCAGACTATCTACTGACTGATACCTCGCTTTGTGACTGCTCTGTCGTCAGCTTTACGAGAATTAACTCGTGCCGTAGTTAAAAGAATAACCTGTAAACAGGTTGATTGCGCAGCTTACTGCCCAGGGCGATACAGACGAATTCTTCAAAAGGACGCAAACAATCTTAATACCTGCGGATTCAGAAGTGAGACATTAAGGTTTAAGGGCGCAGATACCCATGAGTAGCTGCTATTAAATTGAGAATCACATCTTAAACGGCTAGTCGTAATTTTTTGGAAAATTTATGTTGAGTTTGAACTAAGTATATTCGTATAACATAGTGTAATTAATTTGTAAAGTTACGTCTAACACGGACAAAAAAAAAGACAATCGCACCAAAAGCGCCGGGCGTATTTTAATGAAATTGTTACCATCTCAAAAGACAATTCAATCAACTTTTGGATCCAAGGTTTTTTTTTTAAGTCCTCGACTAATAAGGAAAGTACAAAAATCTACAAAATTTCGGGTCGCGCGGAAGTGAAACGAGTGCGCGTTTTGTGCCCTGTCGTCGTCTTAGGCTGTCATTTCGCTTGAAATCCTAGGGTCCCTGTAAAAGTTGAACGGGAGGTCTCATAACTAAATAATTTATGGAGATGTAATGTTGTTTTTTACTTTCTTTGACAGAGGGTCGTTGCCGTGGCAAGGTCTGAAGGCGATCACCAAAAAGCAGAAGTACGAACGGATCAGCGAGAAAAAGATGTCCACGCCTGTTGAGGTGCTCTGTAAGGTAAGCGAAACGGACTTTCGTAACTGCATGCCCTTATTCACCGTTAAACTTCTGAAATGTTGGAATTAGTAATCTTGTTCGACTGAATACATCGATTTTATAATTTTTTAAACGACGTCTTGATGAAAATAAGGATAGGGTGTAGATGAATCCCCATTTGTTGCATTGTGCGTGCAGGCCACCTCTCTGTGTGAAGGAATGAGCCGTAATCCACCACGCGAAAAAAGATTAGAACATGAATTTAATCAAAATACAAATAATTTTGTGTAATTAGACTAAATATTCTTTAAATTACGTCATCAATACACGCCCATTGCTGGGCATAGGTCCGCCTTGAAATCTGTACAACCGGTGGCGGTGATAGTACTAACGCTTAGCCTTCTGGAATAGTTTATTGAAAATCTTAATGGGTTGCCAGTTTGGCACCTCTGTTGATACAAGCGTGATGTTATGTTATGCTTAGGCCTACTTGTATAAAAATCTTAGCTCAGAGTTAGTTGCCAACACGATTCACAGTTTGTCATACAATATTTTTAATTTAATCTCGTATTGGCAACTAACTCTGAGTTAAATTTTTCGTGCAAGTGGGCCTTTATGTACATTTGAACATTCATATCACCATATTGGATCACGTGCCTGCATTTGTGGGTAGATATGGTTGGATTCGATACAAGTCCTAGTACAAGCCATACCTCGTATCTTTCCATAGCCCCAGTAATTGAATAAGCGTTGTGCATAGCCTAGTAACTCAGCTGACGTCTGCATACGCGTGAGCGGTAATGGATTTGAACCTGCGACCTCGCGAAGAAGGTCGCCGATTTAAATCCGAGCTCTTAACTCGATAGTTACATCATTTAGTTTAACTGAAGTTTATCTATTGGATAGTGCTATTAGTTCGGTATTTGAAGTCATAGTAGTCTTGAACATTCAGTAAGGAGGGAAAAAATCATAATACTACTTAACTGTCGAATCAATTGGTCTAGAAGACCTCACAAAACAAGCACGAAACTATCGTTTCAGTCGAAAGACGTCCACTTCAAGACATACGCCTCCCCAAGCGTCTCCACATTGACCGGTTCTGAGGTTGAACAATAATTTTGCCAAGAGATTTTTAAAATCGGTTTAGAAAAGGAAAGTTATATAATTTCACAGAGGATTATTTCTCCAATTAATTGATAAAATAATTATGAGCGTTTACGCTCGTTTATAGCGCATTAATTAAAATCGTCGATCAAATACCGATTTGAGACTTGAATAAATAATTACGAAGGTCTTTATGACAACTGTTGTTCTTCCTTATGATTTTGCGTACATCGTAGTTGCATTGTACGACTTATATTGATTTTTAACATCCCACTGCTTTTTCTTCTTTTTGAGTCGATGGAAAACTCTATAATATTTTGTGACCAGGAAGATAGCCACGCCAATAGCAGCGTCATTGGCGGTCATTAGGTCCTCATAAAGTGCAGCTGTATAGGCACAATCGATTGAGTGATTTCCATATAGGCCACTGCAATTCACGGTGTTCCTGGGTTTTCGAGTAGTTAGGTGGTGGTGGGCGATATTTTTCCCACAGCTTGCTTCCTAATGTAGGTAACGGGAAAAGGTATTTATTCCCTGCTGGGTAATTTCGCAACATACATATATAAATTTACTGAGTCGTCCTTTAGGTCTTTTCTGATTCGGAGACCTACAACATTCCTACTAGAAAAATAAAGCGTTTCCTTAAATGCTTACAGATTTAGTAAAACATTCCATCCATCAACCTTCATTGCCATGAGTCACTACATTCAGTTACTGGGATCAGCTAGCTTGATGCGGTATCATGCAAATTGGTACCGCTAGAGCGACTTCGACAACTTGAAGTAAATTTTATTACACATAAAAACTAATATGTATATAATAATTAACTCCTAAATCTTTTAAGTATATAGTTTTTCCACCGATCGATTGGTGTGTGGTGAAACCCAGAAGTAATCGTGATTATTATGATTCACCAAAATTTTATTACAAAAATATTAAACTTCTGTCAACTCTTTTTGTTACGAATAAGAGAAAGTCACGTGGAACTACATACATTTGCGTCGCGATAAAGTAGTGCGAAACATTGCACCATAGTTACGATGAAATTAAAAGATTCAATCAAATATATTTCATTTACATTATAAAATATATTTAGCCGTGAAATTGTTAGCACTACGTACATAACAATCGCTTCTATGAGTGGTGATACTTATGGCCAGTTTCTAAATTAATAATTTCAAGTTCTTCATTTCGATTCGACTTGTACTTAATCAAACTGTTTGGGCCCACTAGGTGGCCACGTTTATTGCAGCGCCAAAACCGTTGAGTATTTTCCAGTCTTGTTTAGCCTGAAAATATGTAAATTTTTGGCTCTGCAGTAAGGTTTGCCACGTTCATCAGCCCAGCGGCCAATAAGCTGATTGGCAAATATTTTTACCACAAAACTTTCCTATAAAATTTCGTTGCTAAATCTCCGGTTGTAAAACCTTTTGTTTATTATAAAAATGAGTATTAACATAAGTTCTTATTTGTACAGGGATTCCCGGCTGAGTTTGCGATGTATTTAAATTACTGCCGCGGACTGACCTTCGACGAGGCTCCTGATTACATGTATCTTAGACAGGTGAGTCACACATTTATATTCCTTATTGTGCTATTAAATGTGTCACGTTGATACTAGTTCTAATTAGCTTTGGTAATTATTTGTATAAAGAATTCAATGCGACGTAGTAAGCTCCGTTAATTGGGAACCATCACGTATTGAAATACCTCAAAATAATGTAACGAAGTTACCAGTGGTTTT
The DNA here is from genome assembly GCA_947562075.1 of Orthosia gracilis. Classification (NCBI taxonomy): domain Eukaryota; kingdom Metazoa; phylum Arthropoda; class Insecta; order Lepidoptera; family Noctuidae; genus Orthosia; species Orthosia gracilis. Next base: position 29,593,257 of record OX387274.1, on the reverse strand, counting down.
TAATCAACATCATGCTTTGTCAATCTGAAATCCTCAATGACAATGTCATATTTATGATTTCTGTAAGGTACGAAGCTAATCAGAAGTCATGAATCTCGGATCAGTTTGATATCTTATGGAGATTAAAAATAAATCTGATCATTTGAATTCAATACTCAAAATTTACTATCATTTTGGTGTCAGAATTAAAGCTTTGGTCTCTTCATCGGAACACAACGCTGCGGTATGCTATGCTCGACTCTTTGTTCCGTAAATTCGCGTCTGCAGTAAGGATTATTATGTGAGCTACCGCTGCATTGTGCGTTCCAATCAAGAGAATGAATCTTTAGGATTGAATGGACTTGGCGGTCGCTCAGGGTTTGTTTGCAAAATTCATAGAGTAGCGGCGATTTAAAACTTCAAGTCTAATCAACAAAGTAGGATATCATGAAACGTTAGTAATCCTTCGATTGCCCCCCCAGCTGTTCCGCATCCTATTCCGCACGATGAACTACCAGTACGACTACACGTTCGACTGGACCATCCTGCGCCAGCGCAAGCAACACATGGAGGCGGGCGCCGCGCCGGCCGACCGGCGCTCGCCGTCGGTGCAGCGGCGCGCGCAGCAGCAGCCGTCGCAGCCGCCGCCCAATAACGAGGTACATACACTGACTTACTGTAGCTGTAGCAGTAGCTGGCCTGCAAGGTCATAGGCGTCGTCCTAAAGCGCCCTGTAAACGATAAAATTTGTTTGGCAAAGTTTACGTGTTTGTCAAATTATTTGGTAGTGTCGGCTGTGTTTGACGCGTTTGTCAAACAGTCTACGTGTTTGACTAAAATCTTGATTGATGACGTGTTTGACAAACAAGTTTAAACGTGAACGGCGGTGTTTGTCAAACAAGATCTGCAGATCCAGATGATTGTCAAACCGAATATACGGGCAGTTTAACAAATTTGTTTGATCTTTGGTTTGATCATTTATGCTATTGTTTGATGAAAACGTGAAGTTGTGACCAACAAATTTGTCAAGCAAATTTGATTGTTTACAGGATTCTTAATACAAAGTGATCATGTGATTGTCAACATGCCTCGTTGAGCTAGCTTTGCGAGTGCTAGGCGCGACCAGAACGACAGAGTATACGGCATAGTCCTAAGAGCAAAGGGATCATCGCGTTCATTATTATAGCAATGCCGATGCCATATGCTCTATAGCTGTGGACGCACCTAGCGCTCGCAAGGTTCGTTGACAAACACCGAGCTCAATCGCTCAGGACCCGTCTGTTGATGGTCGATGTAGGCTTAACATAGGAACAGCTAGCTAAGTGCATATAATGCAGTTAAGATGTGGTTTTTGTCCATTTGACATAACAGCAACGAAACTGAAGATAGTACAGCCGAAGTAACTTCTTATTTTAGATTCGATGATTAAAGTCTTAGATAGTTTGGAGCCTAATAGGTGGTTACAGTTCAAGTATATTCTTAATGTCCCTCGGCAATCATCGCATTTCCGAATACAAACGAATGCAAATTTCCATTTCTATCAATTATTAGATTTATCTTGTATAATAATCGTGTATAGTCATTTTAATTCAGAACTAAGTACTTTATTGTTGTTTTTTTAACCGACTTCGCAAAAAGAAGGAGGTTTTCAATTCGACTGTATTTTTTTTTTTTATGTTTGTTACCTCAGAACTTTTTATTGGGCGAACCGATTTTGATGATTCTTTTTTAATTTGAAAGCGGGTGCTTGTCATGTGGTCCCATTTAATTTTCATCAAGATCTGATGAAGAACTTCGGAGAAATACATCAGAACTCTTCAATAAATGACGGCAAATCACTCTGGATAGATCCAATCGCATGTCTGTTTATTGTTTACACCATTTCATAACATAACATCACACTGGTACGTTCTTAAGGGGTACGCAGGTGTGAACAGTTCACCCTGGTATACTGAGAGTTGTTGCACTGGTTTCGTTTAAGTTTCATGTTATTGGGTTAATCTATTCTAGCTTCACTTTGGGCACTATACGCGTAGGTACCTAGCCTATAGAACTGGTATATTATGTACCACAACTAAAAAGTGAAAAATAAAAAACTTTTTTACAAAAATTACAACCGACTTCCAAACAAAAACACTACAAAGTGAAAAATAACTTCAATTTCGGAAGTCGGTGTCAAAAAATGAAGAAACGTAAACAGGAACACCGACTTCCGAAATTGAAGTTATTTTTCACTTTGTAGTGTTTTTGTTTGGAAGTCGGTTGTAATTTTTGTAAAAAAGTTTTTTTATTTCCGTGTGAATATAAAAAATAGCAGTTTAGGAGCTTGCCTCCCATTTTTAAAATAAATTACATTATTTTAAAAGAGTATTAACAACTCTATATACTTCCAAGTTGATTGAGAGCGTCAGGTCTGCACCAAGTGCAAAGTGCAACTGATAGAAATCCGAAGACTGACGAAACACGAAGTTTGCCGAGGGAGATTAAGAAAATGTTGGTACTGTACGTGTTTACGTGCCTAAACTCACGTGTAGAATGTGGTGGCAAACACCTGTAAATATCTGAGCAAATACGTAAACGGTGTTCTATTTCGATCACGCTCTAATTATGCATCGTGTGACTTTTACGTCCTTGGTATAAGGTTCAAATTGACAGGTTTCAAGCGTTATCGTGTCAAACAAAATCTACGACTCATAGAAATTGCAATAATGTCATCAAAGCACTACCGTTTTGTTGAAACAATCTAACAGTAACTTATAAAACACTTGAAAAAGGACTCATTTTAAACCAAACAATGCTTTTGTGAACAAATGTTTCTCACGGTTTCGAAATTGACCGCGCGTTGCATAGTGTTTCCGGATACCACTGTTTCCTTTTATATAATCGCCTTTGCATATATCCCGTAATTTGAAATCTTCAAGTCTATGTGATGGCTGTGTTTTCTCTCCTTTAACATTCCATTATTACTTTTTATAATGATCATTATCAGACACCCGGGGTTTTTACCGATTTGTTTATCTAAAAGTAAATCTCTAAAACTCCCCAATGATATCAATATTTTTATTGATATTTAAACTTGAAGAAAAAGGTTTCACGCTGAACAATTGTCTGTTAAAGAATTAATTAATCCTCCTTCCTTAAGATATTTTGATTAGGACAGTAGTATAATCCAATATCTGCTATTGCCGACCAATAAGTTGCCCACAAAATGTTGCCGTCAATATTTTGCGTGCGACTTTTTGTGGTACACATACCTACCCACTGTCTAGGGTAAGATAACCAGTTATTGGCACTTTAAGGAGTGCCTCCCCTAGCTTCGTAATCAAATGCCCAGAAAATCATATTGAAATGCACTGGCATACAAAAATTATAATGACATCCAAGGAAATATTTTAACCTTCATTTTAAGAGCTATTTCATTATACATATATTATCACTGAATTATAAAAAGCTATTTAAAATCCTATTACTGGCATAGGAATTCAACATTGCGTTATCTATAGTTTTCTTATTTTTTGCCTTTAAACTCATAAGTGCCAATAACAGGAGGGGTGCCAGCGATAGCGTGGTTTACCCTACTATCCACCTATCCTCCCGTATCCTTCATAATCTACCCTTATTCCCTAGGTAAAATCCGTCCACGCCACAAACGACTCAACCGCTAACAAGCAGCCTGTGAAAGGACACCAGTCTGTCAGTCAACTCAAGAAGAAGCTCACAGCCATATCATAAATATAATAATTCCGGACCCCTCTTTTTCCCTATCTTACAATATGTGACTTGAATATGCACCGTGTGATTCTGTAGTATAGAGCACGGAGACGCGGCCGATAGAGAAGGTATTGTCAAATCTTTCCATACAAAACGAGTCATCGTTTACTACGATACAAATGACGTATAGAAACTGACTGATTTGAATGGTGGTAATGACAGAAGATGTGCACTTTTAAGCATATTCACCGCCACGAATTAGTAATGCCGCCTATAGACACAGCTTACTCTGTGGTACTTACGTACGGTTCTTGCCCAGAAGGATTATTTTCTTCCAAAATACTTCCGTTTTATAAAAACGGCCTTTTAAGGCCACAACTGTCTTGTATGCAATGTTATGTCTTGTCTGATCATGTTAGCAGGCTCTAGTTTTCAAATTTTACCATATTGTGCGTTTTATAGCCATAAAATATCTTAAAAAGATGAAATGAAATCAATTTCAAGTGTGTGTTAAACACCTATCAAGCGGTATAATTTGTGCAATTGTTTACAATTTATTATGTAGTGTAGAACTTATAACAGATTGCGCGATATACGTGATGATTTGTTGTGATTTGTACAACGGTCACGTACGCACGCATATACACTTTGTTCATTATTATGAAAAATACTTACCAAAACATACGTTTTTTTGTAACTTAATCTTATTAAAAATATTACTCTAAATAATGTAAAATAAGACTGAAAATTCGATTTTATTTTTCTTCATATTTTTTCGTCAATTTAAAAGTAAGTAGGTGCATATTCATTTAACATATCCTAGTAAATTTTAGTAGGTGCGATGTTTATTGTGTGGTTTTTAACATAATAAATGTTTGATAATCAAACCTTTATTTTCGGCTTTGAGGAACACCCCTTTGATAGGGATGATGTAATTGTATTAAATTTTAGATTTTTTATTATATTATAATTAGCGGTGGAATAACTGATGGACCTCTCCGTCTACTGGCGCCGTTTTAGTGACGGCGGACGCTTTCAGAAACTCCTCATCGTCCGTCAAATTGTCGCGTTCCTTACAACTCTTACATGAGTATTTACCTGTGATCGAATGTACCGTGGTGTGAATGTGTGCGTGCGTTTTGTTCAATGTAAATTTTTACTTTATAAGGTTTAAAAACATTATTGATAGTATTATTAGTACATTCGCCAGTTGCGTGCAGTTAGCAACGTGTTTTGAACGATTCCTTTTTCAGTTTTGCCCAATCATATTGCTGCTAACCGTACACAACTGTTTGCTAACAAATAAAAAACACTTTCGATACATTGCATCGCAAATTTTTATATTTTTAATTAATTGTTTAAAAATTGTATAAATTACAAAATGGGTGTTGCCAACACTAAAAATACTGTAATGTTTGAGATAAGGTACAACATAACGACAGGGTACGATGTGAATTTTGTATAATTTGAATAAAAAATCTTCAACTTTAGTAGTACATGTGTATAATTTATATAAAAGCCCTGAAGATGCGATGCTTGGCGGTAATGTTATGTGCTTATAATATTGTAGATAACTTGCGGTTAGAATATAATCATCGTAAGTTAGTTCGAAACAGAAATGTCTTATTTAATTGCCTATTAGTTTCAAGTTTTTTTAGAATATGCAGTAAACTGATCAATATTGGACCATATTCATAATAATTTGGAAATCATTTTCATTACAAATATTTGTGTATTTAAATCAGTTTTTAACGAATTTAGTTTTGAACTGTAAGATACACTTGTCTTACCCGTTGTCCACGTATTGGCCTAATTTCTACCCGGGCGCAGAAAGTTTGCCGATGACTACCACTCCCGCTTGCCGCGCTGCGACCCGCGTTCGCCGAACGTCAGAGTGAAGTCATGATGTCTTCGGCAAACTTTCTGCGCCCGGGTAGTAATGTGTTCCATCTAGTAATTTAAATCGAACGATGGTTGACAAATAAAAATACTATGGTAATAAAATGCTATAAAACTAATACAATGTTATTTCGTCCACAGTGAAAGAGAACCCGTCGTTCGGCAGCCCCGGGTGGTCCGGCGAAGAAGAGAGCGCGATAGCATTAGTGTGCGAGTGTGTGTGTGACGTGTGACGTGTGCATGTGCGCGTGCGCGTGCGACCACGCGCGCGAAGCTCTCCGGCCGCCGAACGCGCAAATGACTACGGACTAGCTTTCTCTCGACTACACGAGGCCTTGTACACCACGGTCTATCTAAAACCTCCATACAGTCGCCGCACCGACCAACAACCTCCGCGTGTGTCTACTGCCCTATTGCGGATAGCGACGTGATATCACACTTCTGTGACTGTTTTAATTTATTCTCCAGAACAAGAAGGTCTTAATAGCAAAAAGAAAGCCACTGTATGGATTAGATAGCTGCACTGTGGTTGTACTATCGAGAACCACTAGACAGTGGTACATTATAATGATCTTTCTGTTTGGACACAGTTCCAATCGTCTTTTTTTACTGTATAAATTTAACTGTAAATTACATTACAGATGTTGATACAATTACACTAGAGAAATATTCATTATTAATTCAGTTTGTAGTTATGTAACTCGATCATTGTTTAGTTTTCGATGTTAGTTTTCTAATTAGCTAGTGTTCACATTTTATTGTTATTGTCGGGGGTATTTGTACATGTTCTCTGTACATTCGCGAATGTGTTCGGAATACCGCCGGCGAGGCGACGCGTAACACAATATTGGCTAGAATTGTTCATTAAAATTTGCAGATTTCTAATGAATAAATTAGTCTATAACAAAACGTGAAAAAATGGTAAAAATTATAAAAAAATACGAACATGTGGTAGTACCTAAGTGAATTGATTTCCTGCCGTTTGAAACGTGCCCTGCGAAATTAAACAGACATAGTTTTAAGATTATTTTTACTATTTTGCTTTTACTTTGGCATATTTCACTTATAAATTGTACATAGACATGGGCAGAGCGCGTTCCAAACGGACGATGGTTTGGCGGAATATCTTATTTGAAGATTATAAAATTGTAAATATATAAGCTAGTAAACTTGTTTTAATCACTACATATTTTTTTAAGAAAGCACTAATGGCGTTTGATTTGTGGCGTATTGTGATACTGCGATATGAGTTCTGAGCGGGGCTCTGGGGGTCACGGATACCGTCGCGAGTAACTACTTCTAGCAGCCAGCTCGGACGCTCTGTTCGTGATTCTTCTCGACGGATCCTTCACATAGGGCCCAGCCGGGGCTATAGCAGCACTTCTAAGGGAGGCCGCTCACGACGGCTTTTTGTATCGATTCAGTAGCGCGATTCGTTAACGCGCTGCTGCGTTTGACGGTTGCATTGTACGGTAGAAGCGATAAAATCGCATAGTATCGAATTAACATCGCTACTAATACGCTACCATTTTGGGCGACATCGGATAAAGGGAGTGTAGGATAATGCCGGACTAGTAGGCTAGCTGGCTGTGAAGGGTAATACAGACAGGTGCTGTATCGCGGTAGTAAAGATGCAAAATCGTGGTTACGTGGACGAATGTATAAGACCAGCGACAGCACCGCTACTGAATCGCTACAAAAAGTCGCGCGGCGGCAGCCTCTGAAACTTGACTCGTAACTGGAATGAGTTTCATTTGAGGTTACATACGCCTCAGTTTTTCGAATGAAAAACATTCCATTTACCATTCAAGCTATCAATGATTGGACTTCCAACGGAACTGTTCAGTAATATTCATGTTTTTATACAACCTTTCCTTTGCATATAATCAATGAATGAATGTTAATGAAGTGATTCCCGTTAACAGGAAACTGACGAGTGTTGTCTCGGCCTGACAGTCGACGCTGTGCGTAATATTTTATATTAAACGATCACTAAACAATACTTCTATAGTTTGAATGCTAGAAGTATCATAATACACCATGTTATTTCTAAGACATAACTATAAGTTTCCGGAATGATTAGTGCGAACGAAGTGTGAGTGAACAAATGGAGACAAAATAAATAACGTTTGAATACCATGTATAGTTACAATGTTGGTATGTTTTGACCACTGTGAGTGATATTATGGATCTCATTCCTTGCAAATTCGATTTTATTTCGAGACTCAGTAACACTGGTTCAGGACACGCATTTTGTCTCCAGTTGTGTGTATACTCAGTGTGTCAACACTCTATAAATTAATAAACAGTAATAAACTATTTTTTGGTTTTCTTTAAATAACCTTTATCCCTTAGACTTACACAGTACACAATGTTAGTACACATACGAAATGAAAATAACTGATCAGTTCCAAAAACTGAATGTAAGCAACTTTTTATAAGCATTCAGTCACAAAGATCGTCCTACATTTCACTCGTTCCACTAAAATCCCATAAATCAGTCCCCCAGGGGATTACGCAGCACTCGAATGTTCCACTACGATTCCCCTATGCTGGGCATTCTATAAGTACTAATAAGTTCTATTCGTCTAAATAAAAAGCCACCTATAAAATAACAATATGTAATACATAGACATAAAAAATCGGTCTACAGAGGGGATAACAATGACGTAAATTAACCTTTTCTTCCAACTATGCTTTAATTTCATCACAATCACACTAAAAACTCAGTACAAAGCGAGTCTTTAATGCTCTAGAGCAATAAAAATGTATGAAATTCATTATTGCACAGTTTATTTTTTAATCGCACCAAAAGGTGCCAATCTCAATGGATTAGCTCTATTCAGCCAGCCGATATCAATACTTTTTTTTTACGTACGTATTATTCGTTTCTCTCCTACTTGTTCAAAATTTAAAAAATGATTGCTGCTAACTCTGATTTAAAAATGAAAGAAATTTAAAAAGTGTTTTTTTAAATTTCTTTCATTTTAGAAGGAACTTTGTTAATTTTGCTTGAAACGATAAAGTGTGATACTATCTGATTTTGAGTGCTTCGGCTTCGAATTAAAATGGAATCATCTAGCGACACATTAACTCCGGAAAACATTCTAAATGAAGCCGACAGTGTTATAGAAAATCTTTTACCCTTAAAATCTCGAGTACAATACGTAAAATCTTATGAGAAATTTATTGCTTGGAAAGATAGAAATGGAGCAAAGTCGTTCTCAGAGAGTGTATTTTTGGCTTACTTTAGTGAACTATCGAAAAAAATAAAGCCATCTTCGTTGTGGTCCTCAAACTCAATGCTAAAATCCACTGTTAGCACAAGACACAATGTGCATATCAAAGAATATTCAAAACTCACAGCGTTTTTGAAACGATCATCGGATGGGTTCAAAAGCAAAAAATCTAAAGTTTTTACAGCTCAAAACGTAGAGATGTTTTTAAATAAATCTCCTGATGACATATATTTGGCTACAAAGGTATGTTTATCGAAAAAAACAAATATTTTTATTTTACTATAATAATATTATTTTTTATTTGAATGTACGAATATACAAACAAAATTATCTATCTTTCCAGGTTGCTCTAATTTTTGGCGTTAGTGGTGCTTGTAGAACCTCTGAATGATTGAATATTACGGTTGACGATATAGAAACTCACGACAACATGTTGCTTATAAAACTTGTTAACACGAAAACGAAAAAAGATCGAATGTTCGTAATTCGCGATGAGTTCGTGAAAGTCGAGGATAAATATCGACTACTTCGTCCAACAGAAACAAGCACGCCGCGGTTCTTCTTGAATTACAGAAATGGTAAATGTGCGAAACAAGTTATAGGCAGAAACAAATTTGGAAATTTTCCTAAAGAGATTGCTACATTTCTAAAGCTTCCGAACCCAGAACTCTACACAGGCCATTGCTTCCGTCGAACCTCAGCAACGCTTCTCGCAGATTCCGGTGCAAATTTAACTACACTCAAACGCCACGGGCGGCGGCTGGAAATCCGACCAAGTAGCAGAGGGCTATATTGAAGAGTCGGTTGACACCAAAAGTAAAATTACTTCATGTATTACGGAAGCAATTAATTTAAATCAATCGACATCGCCGCGCCCATCTACTTCCCGTGATAACGACTTCATTGTAACAAATCAGCCAGGCCCATCTACCTCGTCTGATAATATTATTCAGTCCCAAGTTAAACAAACAAATATAAATTTGCCCAACAAAACTCTTAACCTTACGTTTAATAATTGCTCAAGTATAAGTTTTAATTTCAATAATTAAACATCTTTTTTAACTGTTTGATAAGAGTTTCTTTTATCTACTATTCCTATAGGTAATAGTTGAAAGAAAAGCAGATTATGCACCTCGCCTGAAGTAATTTATATTGCCCTGGTGCCTGTTAGATTAAATCAGGGACTCGGTGCAATAATAAAATACTTTGTGCTCGATGCAATAATCTACTATTATAAAATAAGTTAGATGTTGAAAAAAAAAATACCAAAAGCTTTGAAGAATTTCGCAAGATCGACTAGAGCAGCGTCATGGTGGCGTAGTCTTATTCGCATTCACTAGATAGTGAAAAACGTGGATTCGAGTGCCACCTAAGGCGTTCACTTAAAATATCAAATAAAAAAAACTTATCTATATAAAATTTAAAAAAAAACTTTTCTACTTAAATGTTTAAGTTAGTAATTCTACATAATTTAGTATTACAAACTTATTTTTTTTAAGTAGATATGTTGTTTATCCCTCAATTATTATTTACTTTATCATTTCTAGAAAATGACCGACTGATTCCAGCCCATTCAACAATTTCTTCTGGTCTTAGTTGTTTAGCTATTGGGGGGGCGCTCATTTTTTAACTTTTTTTTTTAATATTCTGAAGGCTTGCGTTTGACCACTACTCACCTGATGGTAAGCGATGATGTGGTCGTCGGTGGAGCACGCTTGCCTAGAAGTAACCTATTCACTCTTGACTTGAAGACCCCTAGATTGTAGCTATCGGGAAACAGACCCTGGCAGGGAATTCCACTCCTTAGCTGTACGTATAATAAAAGTATTCTCAAACCCCCTTATTAATAAACGCGGAGTAAAGTTACACCTTGGACCATCTAAGTATTAACCATACATTTTTCTAGGTTTAAGTTTGGCGTAACTTTACTCCGCGTTTATTAATAAGGGGGAAAACGTTTAGTGCGTGTGCGTATGGGTGGGATGTCCACCATGTACCGATGGCGCATCGCCGTACGTCTGGTAGTCCGATGATGAAATGGGCTGGGCGGAATTAGATCATGCAATTCCATCGCACACTCCCCAAAATGTAACCGATAAAAAAAGCTGGCAACTCGGCGACGGTGTTCAAGGCTCTGGAGCTTTGACTTAACCAGTGTCTTATCGCCGATGAGCCTCTTGGCCCACTTTTCGATCGACTCTAGTGCATCAAGCTGGTGTTTGGCAGAGATGAGAACAGTACTCCATGCATGATCGAACTTGCGCTTGATACAAGCTGAGCAGCTGTTCTGGCGTGAAGTACCTTCTCACCTTTGCAAGGATCTCCAGCTTTTTGGCAGCCAGCTGAGCCTTTGCCTCAATGTATGGGCCAAAATTGAGAGTCGATGTCAACGTAACGCCAAGAAGCTCAAGATGGTCAGTTTTTGGCACGGTCGCATTTCAGAAAGTTGGAGCCGGGTGAGATTGGCTCTTTTTAGCGGAAAAAAGACACGCCTGGGTTTTAGCTGCATTAAACCTGACCAGATTGGCATCGCCCCATTCAGAAACTGTCTACAAGGACAGGTTCAAGCGCTCCACCATGGCCTCCCGGAGAGACTGAATCTGAGGCCCGGTAGCACGAGCGTTGGACAAGTATCTCTCAGCAACAGTGCTGTCGTCAGCATACCCAAAGGTACCGGGTTTTAGCAGATCGTTGGCTCACGACGAAGCCAGCGAACCTTCAACGCGAGGAACTGGCGACCACCGAACTCTTTTTAGAGGCCAGTGAACGGAAGATCTCGTGGGCACTGATTCAGGAGCCGTATGTGGGAGGAGCACGAAGTATGAAGAGCTACCGTGGAGCGAGAATCTACCAGTGCGAGATCGATGGAAGTGGGAGGGTTAAGGCGGCGATAGCCGTCTTTGATCATGACTTGGACGTCATATCCTACCCGAAACTCACCACAAATAACATCGTTGTGGTGGGGATCCGAACCAAAGCCTGGGAAATCGCAGTAGTCTCCTATTACTTCGAGCCAGACCAACCATAGGGCCATACCTGGACCAGGTGACCCGGATCCAAGCTTAAGTGCCCAACGGTAGATTGCTGATAGGTGGCGACGCAAATGCGAAAAGTGCCTGGTGGGCAGCATCAAAGAAGACTCCAGGGGAGAGGAAATGCCCACTACCCTGGACGAACTTGAGCTTCAGGTGCTAAACAATGGTGACGCTCCCACCTTTGACACCGTCAGAGGAGGTAGAGCGTACAAAAGCCACGTGGACGTCACGGCATGTTCGCTCGACCTTTTTGACCTGGTGGACGGCTGGCGGGTCGACATAGGAGCAACATCCTCGGACCACAACACGATATTTTTTAATTTAAATACGAAGAGGGAAAAAGGTGTTAACATCACTAGAACTACTAGGATGTTTAACACCCGGAAAGCGGATTGGGAAGCTTTTGGAAATAAGTTAAATGAACTAAAAATTGAAGAAAATATAAATGTAGATAGAATTAAAGGTATAAAAAGCAAAATTAATTTAGAAAAAGTAGTTAATAAGTACTGAAATATAATTTTAGAGGCTAGTAAAACCTCAATCCCAAAAATAAATATTAAAACCAAGCTTACCTGTCCGTGGTGGTCCGAGGAGCTCACTGTGAAGAAGAGAGAAGTGATGACGAAGAAGAACCGCATCCGCAATGCCGCGGCGGTCCGGCGAGCGAAGGTCGTTGGCGAGTACCTGAAAGCAAAAGAAGAGTATGAGATGCAGGCTAAGAATGCCCAAATCGCCAGCTGGAAGGAGTTTTGCCGGAAGCAGGATCGTGAGGGAGTTTGGGAGGGCATCTACAGGATCATCGGTAGGACCGCTAAAAGGCAAGAAGAACTGACCCTTTGCAGCGATGGTGCATTCCTCAATCCGAGTGAATCGGCCGCCCTACTAGCAGATACGTTCTACCCCGAAGACAGAGCAGACCAGGACAACGCTGACCACAAGTGAATCAGAGAAGCGGCCAGTCGAGTAAATGAGTGGGTCCATGATGAACATCATGATCCCCCATTTACGACGCTGGAGCTGAAGTCCGCTGTGGCGGGTTTCAATCCCAAAAAGGCACCAGGAGGGGACGGACTGTCTTCTGATATCTGCAGTCGAGCGATCCACCAGGACCCGGACGCTTTCCTTGCCCTTTACAACAAGTGTCTCGAACTGGCACACTTCCCTACCATCTGGAAGGAGGCTACTGTTGTAGTCCTCAGGAAGCCGGGCAAGGACAGCTATACCACCCCCAAGGCGTACAGACCAATTGGTCTACTGCCGGTTTTGGGGAAGGTCCTGGAGAGGATGGTCGTAGCGCGTCTGAAATTGCAGCTTGTACCGCGGCTTAGTACTCGTCAGTTTGGCTTCATGCCCCAGAGGAGCACCGAGGACGCCCTCTATACGCTAATGGAGCACGTACAGGACAAGTTGAGGCTGAAGAAGCTAATTGTCCCGGTGTCGTTGGATATAGAGGGCGCCTTCGATAGCGCCTGGTGGCCAGCTATTAGAGTCAGACTGGCTGAGGAAAAGTGCCCGATCAACATCAGAAGGCTTATGGACAGCTACCTCGATGGTAGGAAGCTCAGGGTTCGGTATGCCGGTGAGGAAGGCACTCGAGAGACTAGCAAGGGCTGCGTTCAGGGGTCGATCGGAGGTCCAATCCTGTGGAACCTCCTTCTCGACCCACTACTGCAGGACCTTGAGCAGCGTGGACTTTTCGTTCAGGCGTTCGCGGATGACATCGTCTTGGTCGTGGATGGGGACAAGGCGACTGAAGTCTCGAGATCTGCCAATGCAGCCCTCGCCCATGTTCATGATTGGGGCGTCCGAAATAAGCTGAAGTTTGCACCGCACAAAACCTGTGCGATGACCATAACCAATAAGCTTAAGTACGACACTCCAATACTGAGCATGGCCGGGGTCGACATCGGTATGGTCAAGAAAATGAAGTTGCTGGGTCTAACCATAGACGAAAAGCTCACTTTTAATGAGCATGGCGCGAACGTCTGTAAGAGGGCAGCTGACGTATACAAGCAGCTGTCCCGAGCCGCAAAGGTGAACTGGGGATTGAACACACAAGTCATTCACACAATTTACACAGCAACGATTGAGCCCATAGTTACTTACGCAGCCGCCGCTTGGGCACCCGCTGCAAAAAAGTTGGGTATGCGGAAGAGGTTAGGCTCTGTTCAACGAGGATTCGCTCAGAAGCTCTGCAAATCTTACCGTACTGTCTCATTGAACTCGGCACTGGCCTTGTCTGGGATACTACCTCTAGACCTGCGCATACAGGAGGCAGCCGCCCTGTATGAAGCGAGGAGAGGGTCACCCCGGTTTGTGCCAGGAGACAGGGAGATAGAGAGGGCGGTGAGGTTTGCAGAATCTCCTCATCCGGCTACGCAAATGCCCCTGGACTTCATATGCCTGGCAGACCAAGAGTTACTAGACAGTAACAATGTGCAGACGGTGCGAATATTCACCGACGGCAGCAAGATTGAGGGGAAGGTCGGAGCCGCATTATCCATTTGGGATAATGTAGGCGAAGTCCGGAATCTCAAGCTAAGTCTTGCCGCGTACTGCACAGTCTACCAGGCGGAACTCCTGGCCATTTGCAAGGCCAGTGATCCTCAAGCGGCAAGAGGCGAGCTATGGCTTGTACAGCGACTCAATGTCCGCATTGCGGACGCTTGCAAACCATGGCTCTCCATCCCCTGGCGGTTCGCGCGCGCGCCAACCTGGTTCATGCCCTGGGCCAGAGCAAAGCTGTGACTTGGTTCTGGATCAAGGCCCACGCGGGCCTCCCGGGGAATGAGCGAGCGGACGAGTTAGCTAAGGAGGCAGCATTGTCGTTACGGAGGAAGCCGGACTACGACCAATGTCCGGTTTCATTTATCAAGCGACAGATCCGTTTGGAATCGCTTGATGAATGGAATCGAAGATATGTGTCGGGCGAGACCGCTTCCGTGACGAAAATGTTCCTTCCTTCCGGATGCAATAGCTGCCTTCCGTATTGTACAACAAGTGCGGCCCGAAGGCGTCCTCACGCAAGTCTTGACGGGGCACGGTGGGTTCTCTGAATACTTGAATCGCTTCAAGTGTAAAGAGAGTCCATCGTGCGTCTGCGATCCAGGCGTGGCAGAGACTGTCCAGCACATACTTGTAGAGTGCCCGTTATTTATCAGGGAACGCTACCGACTTGAATGTGAGCTGGACAGGAAAATAACGAGGGAGAGCCTGCATGGGCTCATGGACAAGAAAACTAGGCAAACGTTTCTGGAGTACCTACTGTATTAGAGTAGCCACTGCGGTTATACGTCGGAACAAAACCTGAAGCGCACCGTGCTTCATTAGTATTTTGTATAATATTTAAATGTAAGCACGGAATGCAGCCAGGACACGTTTAGCCGGCAGTACTTCATGTTAGTACCTAAGTCAATAGTATGTGTAAAAATTTTCTGTGATATTTTTGATAACCGTGCTTGTGTGTTTTATCCCTATTTGTACTTGCTGTGATAAATCGCCTTATTTGTACTGTGATAAACAGCACTTTTTGCTCAATATGTAAAAATAAGCACATTGTATATTTGTGATAACCAGCATTCCGCTCTATTGTGATAAACAGTACCTTTTTTTTAGCATATTGTATTATTGTATTTACACATTTTAACACTATATTTTTATAAGAAATAAACCATGCCCGTAGACTAGAGTAAGTGGGACTCTTACCCACAGAATGAAAGATGATGAATGAAAGAAAGATTTAGTATGAAGAATGAATGTACGAGAGGCATGAAAGATTGACCGGAATGTTTGAGGTTTAGCACATAAGGCGCCAATTTTGTTGGCGGGGATTAAAGTTAAGAATTAAAAAAAAATAAAAAACATATTTTTATAAATTTTTCTTTCCTAAGAACCTTCTCCTAACAAACACAACAAAAAAAGATTTAGCGAAATCGGTCCAGCCATTCATGCGTGATGCCGTGACCAAGGGAAATAGGGATTCATTTTTTATATATGTTACGGCTAATACCCGAAGTGCGGCTACACCTAGTATTAGCCGGAGCTTAGGGCACCCCGATTTTACACCCAGGTTACTTTAGACCCTGCGGACGGAAATAGGAGCCCCGCGCAGCGGGGCTCCGTCGCGTGGCTACACCTAGTTCTAACCGGCTAAAACTAGGTGTAGCCGCACTAATAGGTACTAGGTGTAGCCGCACTTCGGGTATTAGCCGTAATATATATAGATATCACATGTGATACTTTGGGTACTTTGGGTTTAACTGTTTATAATGATTTCAGGAGTGTCTGACAAGGCAATTAAGCATGCATAATTGGACTTATGTATCCGATTATGACAAAGCGAACTTTGACGTGAATAAAGATGGCTTAGGTACAGGACCAAGATATGGATATGGATGAGTATGTAAGTATGTAGTTATTGGAGTATGATTATTGATTTACGCCTCCCAAAATAAGAACCCTCAAAACTCATACGAAACGGGTTAGCTCTAGGCTTAGTTTAACAGTTTCATCCATCAGATCTCTGTAGGTACAGACGCATCGGCATTCCGCACGAAGAAACTATAAAAAGTTTGTGACGACAATTCGACACACTAGCTGTTTGGTAATTTATAGAAATTACTCCTTGCTTGCTTGAAATAAACAACTTTTTGGAGAGTGGACTGTATGTATGGTTACTTGTACAATATGGTTAGGATAGACAACTGCTTGAGGAAAAATAGAAAAATGGGCGGCAGCTGCCTGGAAGGATAGGATCACATGCACTTACTTGGCGTTGCTCATCTCGTCTCCTGGAGCTGGTTTGCGGTGCTCGATTATCACGGTATTTTTCTTGCGCATGCGGCGGTGGCTTTTCTTGAAGACGTTGAACTAAACTGTCACTTCACGCACGTTCATAGTATTAAAAAAAATACACTCGCGACTTCTATAGCATTGCGCGACTGAGATAGCGATATACAAAGTGCATGAGGGAATGAGATAGAGGACAAGGAGGTACAAGTGCATACGGACATTAAAAATGTATGAAACAATTACCGAAACACAACATCCCCCCGGCCTTGAAGGAATCTCTTCGAAAAAAAATAAAAATAAACAAGAGACATCCACATTGGATTGACTATAGAAGTCTTAAAATTGATTTTATAAATTCTTATTTATAATTGCGCGGTTACAACTTTACGTATAAGATAATGTAAAACAAAAAAAATAAAAATAAATAAAAATAATATACACTATTTTGGTTAAACAAAAGTTAAACTATTGCGTTGGTAGTGGGCATAACCGCACGACAGGTCGCTCGTAAGTACCAGAATTGGTACGCACTTCTACTACTCGAACAACCCTGTCTTTACCGGAAAACAAACGTGTTATGACCCCCAAAGGCCACTGCAAGGGAGGCGCATTGTCAACATTCATTATAACTGTCGTACCCACCACAACCGGGATAGAAGAAGTATTCCACTTTACCCGAGGTTGTAAATTATGGAGGTATTCTGTACGAAACCTCTTCCAAAACGATTGGACAATGGAGTCCATTGAAGAAAATCTAGAGAGTAAATTAACCCTCTCATTGCTTACATCCGCTGCAGGTAAAACTGTTACAGGAGCGGTGTGTAAAAAATGCGAAGGAGTAAGAGCGGTAGGTTCTGACGGGTCAGAACTTAAAAGGTAAAGAGGCCTACTATTGAGAACTGCTTCCATCTGATTGAGAACGGTAAGCATTTCCTCATATGTGAGGATTTGTTTCCCTATTACTCGGAAAAGCAAAGCCTTAGCACTTTTTATATTTGCCTCCCATATGCCTCCAAAATGTGGGGCATTGGGGGGATTGAGACGCCAACCAATGCGGTTTTTAGTTAATTCGTTTTGAAAGTTTTTATAATAATCACTAGACTTCAAGAAATCATGTAATTCGCGGAGATACGACTTAGACGCAATAAAATTTCTGCCATTATCACTGTATAAAATCTTACATGGACCACGTCTTGACAAAAAAGTTTAAAGGCATCTAAAAATGTAGCCGAACTTAAATCGGAAGCTAATTCGATATGCACGGCCTTCGTTACCAGGCATATAAAAAGACACAGGTATGCCTTTTGACTACCCCTCGCTTCCTAGTTAGCGTGATATACAGCGGCCCAGCGTAATCTACCCCTGTGTGAGTAAACGCATTGCATTGCTCCAAGCGGCACTCGGGCAAGTCAGACATTATAAGAAATGATGGCCTTGGATTCATACGAAAGCAAGTGTTACACTTGTGTATGCGTTACCTTATTGTACGCCTAGCAGATAAAATCCAATAATTCTGGTAATAGTGCAGGATGTTTTTGAGCATACTTGAGTGAAGAATTAGCTATACGTCCACCCACTCGTAATACACACATCAACACGGTCTAGGGATATTTTTAAAAAAGCGAATTACTATCAATGTGTTAATTATTTATATGAAATGTATATATTTAAAAGATACGTTATTTAATATTCTACCATTTTTTAATAATGGTTAAGGTACTTCGATTAAAATTTCAGGATTTTATAGAAAAAATATTAAGCATAGACGGAAACCGTATATGAATTAACTTTTAATTTATGAGTAAAAACTGAAAAAAATAGAAAAATCATTTAATTTGTGTTTATAAACTTGAAGTTAGTAGTCTGAGAAAGCGCCCATGATGTTCATAACACATCGGCAACGATTCGGCATGCTCAGAACAAGGTTGTCAATGTCTTGTTGCGGAATATTGTCCCATGTCCTTCTGGGGTGCGCAAAAAGTTGATCTTCTGTAGCCAAATTTTCAGGAACTTCCTTCAGAGCTCTTCTTTGCAGCATATCCCACGCATGCTCAATGGGATTTAGATCTGGCGATTGAGCAGGCCAGTCTAAGGCCCTAACATTGTGTGTATGTAACCAAGCTGCTACCGTTCTCGCCGTGTGTGCCCTGGCATTGTCGTGCATGAGCAGGAAATCTTGTCCCATTTGTGTTCTTTGGGGCAAGATTACGGGCCCCAGCACCTGTTGGACGTATCGTTCTGCCGTCATATTGCCCCGCACCCAAACGAGATCCGTCCGTCCTCCAAGACGAATTCCTGCCCAAACCATAATTGTTCCTCCTTGGTATGGGTGAACTTCCTGAGGGTTCTGAAGACGGCTCCATCGTCCAGGAACTCGCCAAACACGCGTCCTTCGTGAATCTGGATGGAAGCCGAACCTGGATTCATCCGTGAACAGCACGTTGGGCCATTGCTCACGGCCCCAGTCCACGTGGTTCCGAACCCATTCTAATCGTCGTCCACGATTGCCTCTCCGTAAAGGTGGGACCCGGAGTGGTCTACGAGAGCGTAGATTGCTTTCATGCAGTCGCCTTCTTACAGTTTGGTCACTCACAAGCACTTGGTGTTCCACTCGCAGCCTTTGGACCAATTGAGTCGCCGTTGCATTTGGTTGAGCTCGCGCAGTAATTTGCAAAAATCGGTCTTGTCTGGGGGTAGTGATGCGACTTGGCCCCCGGTGCCTCTCCGCTACTTCACCTGTGGCACGATAGCGTGTCCACAATCTTGAAATTACATTTTGGTGGGTCCCTATGGCCTCAGCAAAATTACGCTGAATGCAGACCCAGCTTCCAGCATTCCCACAGCTCGTAACATCTCCGCCCTCGTCAAATGTTGGCGTTGCATGGCTACAATACCTCAATTTTAACTTTATCTTTCGTTTAAAAATGAAAAAAAAAACTGTCACTAAACGTAATTCGTATTGTTTTCTAAATTTCGCACAAATGAAAATTCCCTCTCTTACACATCAAGACGTTTTTATGCCACCGAAACAAAAGAATTTTCAAAAATTTGAATTTGGAATTAGTCTGAGATAAATTACAAACAAATCGGTGTTTAGAAGATTCCAATGCGGCCAGTAATTTTCGAGTTATTTAATTGAGTATGAAATATCCCTAGACCGTGTTGATGTGTTTATATTGTCAGAAGACAAGAACGGACTTAACTTGCGCAACGTGGAGGAAACAGCTCGTCCACGTTTTAAACTTTTCATGTCATGTGAAAAAGAGGAGTTTTGAATGGCTTTTATAACATAAATCTCAGCGGTATTTAGATCACTAGCGGTAATTATATCGTTGCGAGGTAGTCGTTTCATAAATCTCAAAACATAGACCACGGAATGGAGAAGCATACTCCATGAGGAGCACCTGTCACTCAACAATAAGATTGGATTTTCTGGTATATTAGAGGCTACACAAGAGATGACCTTAGCCTCTGGTGGTTCTACAGAGGTTGGAGAAAAAGGTGAAATGGGCCAATCATTGATAGGCAGTGTGGTCCATGGTGGGCCAGTGAACCACAAGTGATGATCTTTAAGTTGTGACGGTAAAAGACCTCTAGATAAAGCGTCCGCGGGGTTTTGTACGCCGGCTACATGATAGAAATTCACCGGGTCAATATAAGATTGACACTGTGCTATTCTGTTAGCAACAAATGTATTGAATCTGTGTGGAGATGAGTGCACCCAGCATAATGCGACTTCTGAGTCAGAAAAAGCATACACATTATCAACAGGATATCTTTTATTGAAAGTGTCAGATACGTTTCGCAATAATTTCGCCATAAGGACGGTTTTAATTGGGGATACTCGTGACTTAGAACAGATAAGACTAACGATTTGCTCTCGATCACCTATTGTAACATGAGAATAAATAACGCAACCATACGCCTTCTCGCTTGCGTCCGCGAAAGCCAACAAAGATATTTTACAACCCGGTTCAATACCTATATGGCGCGGGAAACCTGATTCCGATATTAGGTGTAATTCAGCAATGAATTGATGCCATATACTTAAAACACGCGTTAGAGGTATGTCATCCCAACCCAACTTGAGTAGCCACAACTCTTTAATCAATAATTTAGAGTACAATATAACTGGGCCTACCAAACCTAATACGTCATAGTGACGGGCAGTAGCCGATAATAATGCTCGTTTTGTGCCCAGTGGTTGAGGCGACGAAGTGGAAAATATAAATTTATCCGAATTGGGAAGCCAACGTAGACCTAAAATTTTTAAATTATTGTTACTATCAAAGGAGATTGACTCCGACTTGCGTTGAGATATAGGAATATGCTCTAAAAACTCAGAAGAATTGCTAGACCACTTTGCCAACTCGAATTTCCCGGTCTTGAGCATTTGGATGAGATGATGGGCTGTATCAGCCGCTAAGGTGACAGAAGATGCTGACGAACACACGTCGTCCATATAAGTGTCTCTTTCCAACACATCAACGGCTAGCGGGTATTTGTGGCCCTCATCCTTAGCTAACATACACAAAGTTCTCATCGCCAAAAATGGTGAGGAGCGTAAACCAAATGTGACTTGATTATATTCAAACGTATCTAGCGGTTCGTCTGAAGAAAACCGATATAATATTCGTTGGTACTTGCGGTATTCAGGATGTACTTCTATACATAAGTACATCTGCCGTATGTCGGCAAAAAATGCTATACTAAACATACGAACATTTAAAGAATGCTGAATATGTCTGCCTGAAGATTACAAAATATGGTTTAGTGAAACATTCGTATCTGTCTTGGCACTACCATCGAGCACAATGCGTAATTTTGTAGTATCTTTATCTTCGCGAATGACAGGATGGTGTGGTAAATAAAAACCCGGCAGCATGCATTCCTCTGGCGGAGTGCGCGATATTATACCCCTATCCAGATAATCAGTTATGACTTCGTCGTAACGAACACGTAACTCAGGTGACTTGTCAAATTTATTTTCCAATGACAAGTACCTCCTTTTATCGGTGTTATAAGAATTACCCAATTTATCAGGACTTTCCTTAAATGGCAACACTACAGAATATCTGCCTGTGTCATTTCGGGTAGTGGTGGAAATAAAAATATTTTCACATTTTTTTTCTTCAGGGCTTATGAATTTATTTGCGGGTAGTTCCTGAAGTTTCCAATTTTTTTCCAAAATTTTATCAAGCGAATCATCAGTAAATGAACAAAAGATGCGGGACACACTGGGTGTCGTAACGATAGGTGCATTGCCCATAATTATATACCCTAAGGCAGTTTCAATTGCGGAAGGAAAACCATTATGATGCATAATGCGATCAAAGAAAAGTATTTGACAATAAATATTTACTCCCAATAACATTTCAATCGGTCCAGGCTCATCGTACGAGTCGTCGGCTTGTGGTATATCTCTCAAATAATTTAAAGTTGACGTATCGACGCATGAGTCGGGCAACTGTGATGTAATATTTTCTACAACCAACGGCCTAATAGAATACACAGCGGAGTTATCGAAACGAGAAGTAAATTTGATATAAAAACGATCCGAGTAATCGCGTGAAACATTACACATAGAAGTGGCAGATGTGACATTAGATTGATTGTCAACCTTACTTGTATGTGACATAGGGTCGCTATTTGCAGGTAAAGCGGATGTACTTTCCAACTGAGACACACTACCATTCTGCGATGTAGTGGACTCATTCCTAATGGGCACAGAATTATGAACGTTATAAGAATTATTTAATTCCCCGAAATGTAATGATGAATGATGCTTGGCAGCACAATGAGAGCAAGTTTTTTGCGAAGAGCATTTAAAAGTTCTATGTTTACAACTTAAACAGTTATTACAAAATTAATTATTTTTTACGTAAACAAACCCATAAGGTGTTTTAGACATAAAGATTGGACATTGATATAAATGTTCATGTGATTTAATTTTACACAAAGAACAAGCAAGGCCTTTATTAACCTTTTGTGTATTTTTCATATCCGTGTTCATAAAAGATTTCGTAGGTTTTGGAATTGGAATTTTATTACTACGGGAATTACTAGATGTACTCGTATCTGGCCTTTGACTAAAAGAACGAGACATAACCTTACTTTTGTTCCTTTACAAATTCAATGAGACTAGAATATGATGGAATTTTTTCTTTACGGTACATCGTCTCAAATAGTTTAACTGTGTCCAAATCTAGTTTTCGTAATGCAATGTGTAAGAATATAAAATCTGATCTAACTAAAAGTTTTAACTGTTTAAATGCTTCAACATTAGAATTAAAATTATTTATAAAACATTCAAAATCTGCGGCACTATTATTGATCAACGGCTTAAATTCTAACAGCTGATTCAAATAACTACTTGCTAACACTCGAGGATCATCTTTATCAATAAGTGCATTCCATATGATGTCATAATTCTCGGCGGTGGGCGGCAAACCGGAGCACACAGACTTCGCGCTATCGTTTAACTTACCAACTAAATAGTAAACACGCTCACTGTCCCTTAACGTACAATTATCGTGAACAACACTTTTAAACTTTGGTTTTTCTCCATACGTTTGGTTGGGGCCCGAGTCACCCTCGTCCGTAGGAGTATACCCATTTTTTGATTCCCTACACGTGGTCCCCGGGTGGTGCAAATCAGGTGACATTAACTGGTGGTAGGCTTCGGCCGAAGGCTTGCGACCTGGGTGGTCGCAAGCCTTCGGCAAAGACGTACCGCCAAGCGGCCTAGCCGTGTTCCGGTACGATGCTCGGTGTAGCCAACTAGAGGAGTTGGGTCGAGATAGCTGTTCCACTGCAGGCTGACCAGCCTGACGCGCGCTGTTGGGGATGTATCGGGAGACTAGTCCAGGAGGGTAGCGGGATCCGAGGCACGGTGCACCGCTGGCCGACCGCAGGTAGTTGGGGGCCCAAGTAGTGTGCCAGCCACACACGAAAGGCTGCCCCGCCAACTGTCGAAAAATCCCGGAATGCACCATCGTGCTGGTTGGCGACCAGACGGGAGGGCCCGATGGACATTCCGGGGGGGCTCGGGCGTCCCCGCAGTCTCCAGACTAGTGCCTCAATGATGGTGTCCTTTCAGTGCGTGTCTGTAGGTTAGCAACGTGGAACCTCGTCTCACTTCTTACTCCTCTTATCTATTCACTCTATTTTAAAACTATGCAAGGAAAAAGGAATACTGGAGTTAAACAGCGGCTGCACCCCCTCCCCCACAAAGTGCACCTCACCAATATTAGAGGTCTGCACTCAAATATCACTGCAGTCCACCATCATCTGGAGGCTGAGAAACCAGCGCTCTTTTTCCTTACGGAGACGCAGATAGCGAATCCGTCAGACGTGTCGTACTTGTCTTACCCAGGGTTCACCCTGGAGCACAATTTTAGACCACGGGCGGGCGTATGTATGTACGCCCGTGACGACATTTGCTATCGGCGTCTCCGTAACCTTGAGGACTCCAGATTCACAACCCTCTGGGCTCTGGTGGATACAGGTCTGGATAAAATTCTCTATGAATGTGTCTAATGCCTGTGTAATCTATGCCTGTGTCTACCGTTCGCACAGCGGAGATCAGGAGACAACCAGGCTCACAGAGTACCTCAGTGAGGCGGCTGATGCGGCACAGCAGCGGTGCCCTTCAGCCCAATTGGTGTTACTGGGGGACTTTAATGCCCACCACCAGGAGTGGCTCTTCCCATACCAGTGCACCGATCATGCTGGACGGGAGATGCGTAAGCTTTCGCTAGCGCTAAACCTCATCCAGCTGGTCCAGGGGGCAACAAGGGTACCGGATGTTGATTCGCACACTGCGAATTGCTTGGACCTTCTGCTGACAACAGATCCAGACAGATACTCCGTGTCGATAGCTTCACCTTTGGGTAGTTCCGACCACTGTCTGGTGAAGTCTGTATCCGTCTATTCCCCGCCCGATCCCAGCCCAAGAGGCACCCGGCGGGTTTGGCGGTACAAGTCAGCAGATTGGGATGGTATGCGATCTTTCTTCGCATGCTATCCTTGGCAGCCTACTTGCTTTTCTTCGACTGATCCATCGTCGTGCGCGGATGCCGTGACGGATGTGTTGCGTCGGGGAATGGAGTACTACATTCCGTTCTCTGACGTATCAATGTCTAGCGAAGACCGGCCATGGTTTGGCGCCGAATGTAAGCGCGCCGACGCTATTAAACATGGGGCGTACCTGGCTTGGGT
Source organism: Orthosia gracilis (assembly GCA_947562075.1). NCBI lineage: Eukaryota > Metazoa > Arthropoda > Insecta > Lepidoptera > Noctuidae > Orthosia > Orthosia gracilis. The sequence continues at coordinate 29,568,383 of OX387274.1, read as the reverse complement.
CGACGCTCGATCGCGCAAGGCAAGTGACGTGGGTCAGAAGAAGAAGGCCTTCAACAGGGCTGCCAAGTCCTGCAAGATGGTGTTGCGAAGAGCTCGGTTCGACCATATCAGCCGAATAGGGACCAAACTTGCCTCTTACCCAGCAGGTAGTAAAGCGTTTTGGTCCCTGGCTAAGTCGGTCGAGTCGAACTTCTGCCGCCCCTCACTACCACCACTGCTGAAACCCGACGGGTCGCTGGCTCACTCCGCTGAGGAGAAGGCAAATTTATTTGCCTCTATTTTTGCGGAATCTTCACGTCTGAATCCTGGTGACGCGCGGCCCCTTCCTTCTCCTGATGGATGCGAGACTACTCGTCTTGTCGGACATTCGCATCCATCAAAAGGACGTCCGTAGGGTGCTGCACAACCTCGACGTGAACAAGGCTAGCGGCCCTGACGGAATACCAGCTATAGTTCTTAGAACCTGTGCGCCTGAACTGTCTCCGATCTTGACACGCCTATTCCGCCTTTCGTATGAGGCTGGAAAAGTGCCGAATGCTTGGAAGCAAGCTAATGTACAGCCCGTGCCCAAGAAGGGCAGTCGAGCTGACCCGGCCAACTACAGACCCATATCTGTAACCTCCATACTCTGTAAGAGTATGGAACGTGTACTCAATATTAAGCTCCTGGCATACCTAGAAGCAAACGATATCCTTAGTGACCGCCAGTATGGCTTCCGCCGAAATCGGTCTACTGGGGATCTTCTAGCGTATGCCATTCACATCTGGAGTGAGGCCATCGAGAGGCACGGGGAGGCGCTTGCCGTCTCCCTCGACATCTCGAAGGCTTTTGATAGGGTCTGGCATGAAAGCCTTATTGGTAAGCTTCCTTCATTCGGTTTGCCCGGTGGTCTGTGTGATTGGATTGCAGACTTCCTGAGAGATCGGTCCATTCGAGTGGTTATCGATGGCTGTTCGTCGGACCAATTGGATATCAATGCCGGGGTCCCTCAGGGGTCGGTTCTCTCAGCAACTTTATTCTTGCTGCACATTAACGATCTGCTAAAACCCGGTACCTTTGGGTATGCTGACGACAGCACTGTTGCTGAGAGATACTTGTCCAACGCTCGTGCTACCGGGCCTCAGATTCAGTCTCTCCGGGAGGCCATGGTGGAGCGCTTGAACCTGTCCATGCAGGCAGTCTCCGAATGGGGCGATGCCAATCTGGTCAGGTTTAATGCTGCTAAAACCCAGGCGTGTCTTTTTTCCGCTAAAAAGAGCCAATTTCACCCGGCTCCAACTTTCCGAGATGTGACCGTGCCAATAACTGACCATCTTGAGCTTCTTGGCGTTACGTTGACATCGACTCTCAATTTTGGCCCATACATTGAGGCAAAGGCTCAGCTGGCTGCCAAAAAGCTGGGAATCCTTGCAAAGGTGAGAAGGTACTTCACGCCAGAACAGCTGCTCAGCTTGTATCAAGCGCAAGTTCGATCATGCATGGAGTACTGGTTCCCATCTCTGGGACGGATCTGCCAAATACCAGTTTGATGCACTAGAGTCGATCGAAAAGCGGGCCAAGAGGCTCATCGGCGATGAGGCACTGGTTAAGTCAAAGCTCCAGAGCCTTGAACACCGTCGCCGAGTTGCCAGCTTGTCGGTTTTTTATCGGTTACATTTTGGGGAGTGTGCGATGGAATTGCATGATCTAATTCCGCCCAGCCCGTTTCATCATCGAACTACCAGACGTACGGCGATGCGCCATCGATACATGGTGGACATCCCACCCATACGCACGTAAACGTTTTGAGAATACTTTTATTATACGTACAGCTAAGGAGTGGAATTCCCTGCCAGCGTCTGTGTTTCCCGATAGCTACAATCTAGGGGTCTTTAAGTCAAGAGTGAATAGGTTACTTCTAGGCAAGCGTGCTCCACCGTCGACTACATCATCGCTTACCATCAGGTGAGATAGTGGTCAAGCGCGAGCCTATAACAAATAAAAAAAAAATAAAAAAAAAAACTGTTGGTAAAATAGGGGCCAATTTCGGATATTGCCATTAAACGACATTAACTCAATAGGAGGTAACTTAGGCTTTGATTTCGTAATAGAAGACATGTCTTGCATATGGACCTTATTTGTATTGCTATTGCCGCTGACAGCAATTTGAGACACAACCCGTTTTATATAACAATACATCTCTTCAAACGAAATCCAAGCCTGATAATCGATTTTCTTGGCAGGGTTTATTTGTAATTAAAATATCAATATTACAAACATTAGATAGAAATATTTCACGTTGTGATTCATTGGCTACAACTGATTTAGATAAATCGTATATAGACTGCAACCTAGCAAATAATGCATCGCGTTTAACCTGTGACATAGTCAACTGAACATGATCCTCACTAGACATTTCAAATTCGTCTTCAGTATCTAATTTTTTACCTTTTCCCATAATTTATAATAGAATGTGTAAAAATTTTATATTACTTATCTTCAAGCCACAATAATATAAAACTTTGAGAAATTTATAAAAAAATAACTTTAATTTATATGGAATGAAAAACAGATATACAGAATATTTCCGAACGCACGGAGCCGATCGAGCATTACCGACCTACCTACGCGGAGACTAACCGATCTGCTTGCAATCGCCTACCTTCAACCAAAATAATAAAATTATGAATATTTTTAGAATAAGACTATTAAAATATGATAATGCGGTTTGCAATAGAATGAAATAATTATCGATGCGGTGTGCATAAGAATATGACTTAAATAGGGACAATTACTTCAATCTTGTTACGTTATGTTATACGTAAGTTGTAAGCGGTGGTTAATAACCTTTTTTGACGGTAGACAAAATGAATCGTATTAGAATAAAATAAAGATTCTTATCCGGCCGAAGTGACCGAAAATGTTTGGTAATTTATAGAAATTACTCCTTGAAATATACAACTTTTTGGAGAGTGGACTGTATGTATATTTACTTGTACAATATGGTTAGGATAGACAACTGCTTGAGGAAAATAGAAAAATGGGCGGCAGCTGCCTGGAAGGATGGGATTACATGCACTTACTTGGCGTTGCTGATCTCGTCTCCTGGAGCTGGTTTGCGGTGCTCGATTATCACGGTATTTTTCTTGCGCATGCGGCGGTGGCTTTTCTTGAAGACGTTGAACTAAACTGTCACTTCACGCACGTTCATAGTATAAAAAAAATACACTCGTGACTTCTATAGCATTGCGCGACTGAGATAGCGATATACAAAGTGCATGAGGGAATGAGATAGAGGACAAGGAGGTACAAGTGCATACGGACATTAAAAATGTATGAAACAATTACCGAAACACAACACTAGCTATTTCGTCGCTATCCATATTACGTCACTTTCACTAATACGTCACTTTGTACGTTTAGCTAGTGTGACGAATTGTCATAACAACTGATAAGATAAAATGATCTAATTGCAGATTATCTACCGGATTTTAAAGCAGTTCAGGAGTTTTAAAGTATCTATGTAATGTTTGAATTCCATTAGGCATTGTTTTAATATGTTTTCAAATCATTAAATATGAAATTTAAATAAATATACAAATGCATTAATAATATTGAAATCTCTTCCCAAATTATCAATATGACATCACCTGAAAATCGCGATTTAGATATTTATGAAAAATTTTATCTATATATGATACAAAAACGCCACTAAACTTCAATAATTTATAGATAAAAACATTAAAAGCTCACTTGCACTAAAAACTTAACTCGGAGTTAGTTGCTAACGCGAGGTCAAATTGTCAATATTGTATAACTTGTGCTAGCAACTCACTCGGCGTTAATGTTTTCGTGCAAGAGGGTAAGAAGAGGATAGAAAATATTAAATAAGGAACGGTAGAAGTTGTTTTGGCGCAAGATTACTGTTACGTATTCTTATGACAAGACAGTTTTGGGTAGAATAGGGATAAATGCATAACGTACCTATGTTAGGTTTTCTTTGATAAATACATCTTTTATTTGTAAAGAATTTAATTATTTATTTTTAACATCAAATAGTACTTAAAAGTTTTTAAATTGATTATCCTAGAAAATATTCGAATGTCAAATGACGTCGCATCCAATGACAGTTGTCGATTTTAGGGAAATAGTTCGGACGAGGCAGGTTGAGTCAATTTTGAGAGGGGCAGTCTAGTCTGGACGAGCTTGCAGAAAAAATGTGTCCGAAGTGTCCCGAAGTGTTTAGTCTAGAGTTGACCTAAGTGGATATGGACCTCAGTATGGAGTTGATGGTGACTTAGTGTGAAGTGGAAAATAAATAATAGTTCAAAGTCCAAACTGTGTGTTATTGCTCAATTACCAACTACGTCACACTCACGCGTTATGTGTATATTTTTATACACACTGACCTACCTGCTTTGTACTACCTTTGTTGTCCATCTAGTGTTCTATTACACGTAGGTCTTTAGCAATACCTATCAAATTTGCGCGGATAAAGTAGTACTAAGCACTCGCCTCGCGGACTCGAAGGCCCCCCTTTACATGTCTTCGCGTCTTGCTCTTTGGCAATCACTGCTGTAAGGCATGGGAAAATAAGACAGCCCATTACATTTTACACTTTATTTAACATTCTCATATAACTTACAGTAATTAACAATAAATTTTCACATAATTGTTACTAGCCCTCGCAGGCTATGTACAGAACACCTAGTCTAAGTCGTAACATTTGAGAAAAACACCGATATAAACAGCATAACGAGGATAGGTACGTAGATATCTAATACTGAGAGTAGTAACACCAAAGGATCATTTGCATCATCAAATCATACACGATTATAGGATAACGCAACTTATACATAAGTTAGTGATATAGGTACACAATAAACGTGCTATGCCTACTTAAAAATTCATGAATTTCTACATAGAAAAGTAATATTTTCTATTTAGCTTTACGGTTTTTATGCTTAAATGTATTAGGTATACAATTTGAACAAACAGAGCGGTTAATATTACAGATGCAAACTACCCTTATACTTATTTTAAAACGACAAATTAATATAGACATTGAAAATATTGCAAAAAAAATCGTTTCATTGATTTAAATGTCGAAGTAATGATAATCTCTTGGATAGATGGGCATTAAAACAATTCCACATATTACAACCAAAATTTTACGAAACATCGCGTAGTATTATTTTTTTGGTCAAATGAAGATACTTAAGTACAAAGTAAAAAATAAACTACACACTCTTTGAATAGGTTAACAGGTGAAAAGGCTAACTATCTAGATTATTCTAGAGGATACATTACTAGCAAGGTGATGAAACACTATGGGTATTGATTTACAGGTAAAAATATGCGTTGTGTGAAAATTACATTGATAAAAATCCTTAGCAGATAATGCAGAAATAGTTCACTCCGTACCTAATATATAACATCATACAGGGTAGAAAAACTTATCCCTAATACGAGAAAAAGATGGTAATTTATTGAGTCGATCTTCATTGTATGGTTATCTTCGTTTCGACCGTGGATAACCTGAGATTATGATAGCTCTTATGTAGCTAAGTTACGCATTGCATGCCTTGCACAAGGATTTTTTAAAGACATTAATTCATTAATTCTAAACTGTACAATGCGTGGTATATGCGTGGTGTATACTACATTAACGTTATGTAGGTGAACTACATAAGAGTGAACTATATCATTACGAAGAAACTCAAATTCAAACTGTCTCTGACAGAGTTATGGAAACTGAGTGGCCGTCAGAGGTTCAAGCTAGGGCCTAGGACCCGATTAAGTCTTGCTGTGGCAATCTAGCATGTTACGTTGCTAACTACCGTATTATTAAGTTATCAGTGCTAGTATTACATTATTATAATTCAAATACAAACCCTAAAGTTTAGAAAAATGTGTTTTATTTGATGTGCGTTGTTCAGATATATTTTTAGTTATATTATTTTAAAACAGGATGTATTCTTAACTTCCGGCAAGATTTAAGTTTAAAGAAAAATAATTCAAGCTTGAATCACGGCAATATTAAATCACCTTTGTTTAAAGCTCAATAAATTACGCAAAAAAAAGCTGCATAGTCATTTCGTTGCGCTACGTTGTGCTACGGCGTAGCATTAAGCTTGCTACGGCGTAGCGATTTTCGTGATTATGATTTGAATATTGTGTATTATATTCAAATCTCCATCTTTTATTGCCCGTAGTCAAAACACATCCTGTTTAATTCTGTTAGGTGATGTTTAATTAAAAGTGTTAACATTAAGATTTTTTGTCCTATAAACCAGAGTGTGCTGCAAAATTACCACCTCAAGAAAACCTATTTAAGTAGGTGCACAAGATAACCTTGCAAAATACTACGTACCTACTGATATGAATAAAGCTTCTGCGACTACACAAACATATCATACAATTTAGCTAAGTAACTAATAGGATAAAACCGAACGGCAGCATTTGATTATAATAAATAGGTTTAAAATACATGATCTGTAATGGTCCTCTACTATTTACATATTACGTGAATTTAAATATCGTTCACTTTTATTCATTTCAGATATCGCAATACATGACCATCATATTTTTTAAATTGATTCATATGGTTTTATTAGGACCACTTGCACCACAAACCATAACTTGTAATTAACGGTAGACATTTATTTTATTCTGTCTCTGTCATCTTCAAACGATTGACAGAAATAGAACTATGATTTGAATTTGTCTATGGTTATACGCATTTATTGACATGTGGTGCAAGTGGGTTCTTAACCAACATTACTAACTCGTTTTGTTTCTGATGGTACTATTTTTATTATTGTTTATTTTTTTTTAAATTGATTCTACGGTATTTTTAACTAGGTTTACATACCTAGGTACCTATTTTTTAAACATTTAAACATAGCGTTACATTCGATTGTTTGCTCAATGTTCAAATACATTGGAATAGGATATTTATATACTAATTACTTTACCTTATTAACTATATAATTGAATTCAACATCAAATTGACATTTATAATTGATGCGTTCTTTATTATTTTAGAACATATTTTTTATTTGTTTTTAAAAAGTTAGTTTGAATGACAGAGGGATTTATGAACCAATAAGGAATATAAAGCAGGTAGGACACTGCACATTGTTTTCTTCTCGCATAGCGTTAAGCATTTACTAATTAGCAATTGCTTTTTTTAAATAACAAGTGATTTGAATGATACATCCCGTAATTTCAAATTAGGAACATCACCATTTTTTTAACACCAACAATGCCACAAGCGGTTCTTATACAGCCTTGTAATTTTACACTGGTAACACATCCAATATTAGTTCAGCCACATTTCGCGATTATTGTCGAAAGGATATACCAATACATTTTACACAAATATATGTTTTTAATTGACGATCACTAAGTGGATCTATAACATTTTATTTTTTAATATTGGATTTTATTTGTGAGTGAAAGACGTATACGTTGGTCATAGTGAGGATACGCTTTTGAAATAAAACTACTGTGAAAAACTACTGTCATTACGTATTATTTTACGAATCAGTGATAGTTTTGAAAAAAATATTACATTGCCATTTAATTCACTCGTCAACATGAAATCTTGAATAATTACAATTTAAATCATAAAAACTTATATTTACTGACTTTTGAAGGCAATTCTACGCCAGAGATTCACGGCCTCTATCGTTATTCTTATAAAATCATTAGGTATAGTCGACACTCAGATTCAGCTTGTTTGAAAGCGAAGAGCAGATATATATTGATAATAAATATTGATATTTCTAGAAGATAAGCTGGCGAGCGGGGATTTGTCATATTAGGAGTGGATTTGAAAGCATTTTTAAGTCCAAGATCCTTTCTAGAAATACTATTTTATTTTACTACCGGAATATTCTTAAATTATAACTTATTTAAACACTGACTAGGCAAATGCGGTAGATTTTTGTCATGACCAGTATTTTGAGCGCTGTTAAGGCTCTTTTTGGTCTAAATTAGGCTTCAAACGAGTTAATTACACATTATGCTAAGGTGACCAGTTTGTTTTATAGGTTCGCTATGTTTTCTGGTCAATCATTGGCTACAAGGTAATTTGATACTTACATGTTAGTTATTTACTGTCTAGTAATAGTCCAGTTTATGAAAACATAGAAATGCGATCGCAGACATCCCACTGAATTTCCTAAGTCATAATTCGAGGTTTGGTTCTCGCCTATCTCCTTCTCCAATATTGGGCCAATTTAAAAGATATTCCATGAACTGAAAAATAAAGATATATACTGTGCTATTAAGTTTTCTTTTTTTTCATTTCAAATCAAAATGAAAAAAAATGAAATGTCAAATTTGTACACTAGGCCTCTGTTGATAGCGCCATTTTGAGCATCTTTTGAGAATTCTAGTGCTTCTAAACATAATGTATCATCAAAAAGGAAAACATAGGGTTGGCATACACAGTACATATCTTTATTTTATCATTATCTTTCTGTTTATGGAGTTTCTTTTAAATTGGTCCATTATTGGAGGAGGAAATAAGCGAGAGCCAAACCTCAAATTATGACTTTTTACTTAGGAAATTCAGTTGGATGTCTGCTACCGCATTTCCTTTTAAGTGACCATGGCTTACCGCATTAATCCAGACAAGAACATCAGACAAAGTGTAAGAAAAAAACTAACGTAAAAATCAGCTAATTATCTTTTGGTTAAAGTTTATTTTCTTATATTAGACACAAATACAATAACTTCATAATATTACAGGTAAATAGATCACAGAATTGGAATGGAGTTTGAAAAGAGTGCTTTAAAAGTATGAAAGGAAGGAGGTCGCTGAGGTATTTGGATCATCATGGAAAACAGGTCTTTGGAAGATGATGTGATTTCAGCCCAGGGGTAGGTTTATTAACCACTAACAAGATTAAGGCTTTAAGCTAGTTAATATATCATATTTAATATATTAATCGAGGTACGTACATTTAATTTATTGGGATATATTTTTTTAGGCATTCACTATTCAAAAGTCTATATACAATATTCTATATAAAATAAATATTTGAAAATAAATCCGTATGTGAAAAATCGGAAGATTGAAACTAGTTCAAGTACTATTTACATACATAAAGTAAGTTCTACAGCTGCTATTTTAAATAGCCGTAGTAAAAGTACAAAATGTAATAAATATTTAAATTTTCATACTATTGTAGTAATTCGTCAACCATCGATGTTTTGTGTTAAAATATAATTTACAAAATTATATTCACATTAAAACTAATAATTTTGATAAAAATATACATCATCTAAAAAGTGACTAAGTCCTTTCCGTTTTAAACATAATATCACAAACAAAAATATCTTATAGTACACATTAGGATAATCGCGACTAGATACGTTTAAATTGTTATTTCACTAAAATTATGCAAATATTCATAAGATATTTATACGTTAAAGCGAATAATTCTCTTTTGCTTCAAGTCACATATACATAGACAACACGCCAATAAAAATAACTGGTTAATAGTTTTACAATATCTACAGAAACTTAGTATAGAAAGGTAGACAAACAGATTCGCATTTGCTAAGAACGTCAAATCTTTTGAACCTTGTATGTTGTAACTGTGGTGTACTACCAACCTAAGATTTCTTTTTCAATATTTTTGTAGGATTTTCTACCTTTCATTAGCTAAGATGCCGAGTTATATAAGATTCTCACGAGTACTTGGGTTAGAAAACAGCAATTTGTGCGAAAGCAACACCAGTGCTCCACAAAGCTATTTACAACAAGATAATATATATTTTATGTTCCACGTCTTTTAATCAAGCGATACTTAAATACTAGGGGTTCACTTCGAGATGGCCGTTACCTCCCGTCGCGCTTCCCCATCTCGCCTCAAGTCAGGCCCGCTTGGCGTGGATAGCAAACTTGCAAAGTGTAACTTGTTCGCTTATGACCTAATCCGTCGATGGCCATTTTGATGTGAACGTCTAGTAGCCATTTTACTTCATTGCTGAAGTCTTGCTGTTTAGGCGACAGATACATTGGTAAAAACTACTGCCGAATATCGCACATACCAGCTATTTATATAAATAATTTTTACAATTATTTGAGGCATGCATCAGCTAAAATAACCACACGACCCAAACTACTTAAACCGCTTAATATTATTAAAAAATTAACACTAGCATTTCTATTGTGAAAGTGAGTAGAAATACCATTTTAATTTGGACCGCTAAAGTCCTTTTCTGTAATATTAAAGTTACTTACACAAGATACACTGAAACTAACATCGATGCTTCTTTAATCATAAGACAATAGCGTTTTTACATAACTTAACTAGTGTTTATAAATAGTAATCAAAATTGTTTAGTTAATAAAACATAGGCCGGCCATTGATTCAAGTTTAAGCTAGAAAGTTAAAAACTGTTGTCTAGTACATAAATGTTAAATGGTAAGGTTTTTTACTTCTTTACTACCAAATAGAAATCTTAACAACGAATCTATAACTAGAAACTAATCATTGGAATGTGCTATAAATGACTCTAATTTAAACATAGAAGAAACGGTTAAAAACTAATTTTAAATACACAAGTCGTATCCATGTTTTCCTTACGTTCTGTCCGAACACATTGTGTTCGGAGTTGGAAAAAAAAGTGACAGGTAAAGTTTGTGTTCAACTCAAACATTGTCTGTCACTTTTGACAGTCAAGTGCGCCAACTTAACAAAACTAATAGTGTTGCTAGTGTGAAAAATTAATAGCTAGAGATGCAGTCAGGATGTGTGTAGTATCCGAAGACGTTGAGTTCGTAGAGACTGGCAAGGGTGATGAAGAGGACGTACCATACCATCAGTACTGCGCCGTATTTGCGGTCCAGCTTCCAGCCGTTAGCGTGGGTGGCGACGACCAGGAATATTACCGTGGAGAAAAGAGAGAGCGTAGAGTAGATCAGACCTGGAATTAAACGACTTGTGTGAACTTCTAGACGTCTGACAATTCACGACTCGGTTTGGTGCCAAAGTCGACCAAGATCGGCATCGAGCGTCACGAAGGCTTGCAATGATCACCATCGGCATACCACAGTCATCAAATTTATACATACCGTGACGAAAGATACTAGGTGTTTTTGTAGTTCTTTATCTGAAGAATCGTCTTTGTCCAGGAGGGGGCAAAAAGGTGTTGCAAAAAATGGTGTTAACTCTACCAATTCCTAATTTAATCCTTTACCTTTATGATAAACGTTGACATGCGATCCTGGGTGGATGATGGCCGTCTGGATGAACCACGGCAGACCGAGGCACACCAGGATGTCAAACACGTTGGAACCAACAGCATTGGATACCGCCATGTCACCATAACTGTTGAAGAAGGTTAAACGTTACTGTAAGATTCGATGAGAATCATGTGAGGTTTGCTTGGCTTGGGTTCTCTCAAGGTATATCGCTAAAGGAGTCTTCCACAGATTGCAGTTATTGTAGATCCGCAGCCTTATTTCGTAATGAATTCGGCAAAGCCAAGGGCAAAGAGTGTGAACAATCGACCAATCATATAGACGGAAATCGACATCACGTCTTTCAACTCGGCCATGTGATTGGTCGATTGTTCATACTTCTTGCCCTTTGCCTTGCCGAATTAATTACGTAATAAGGCTGCCGGTCAGAAAACATGGAATCAGGGATGAGTGTTCATGAAGTGCGGTCCGCTTAGCTCAGCTCAGCACAAACACAAATTATGTAGATGAATTATAAAATTAAATCAAAATATCGTGAATTAGTGAGTCCTTTAACCTTCTCGCTAAAACTGTCTTGGAATAGTGGCGAATTTGATACCTTCTTCTTTCGTGGCTTTGAAAGTTGGGTGTAATGTAAACTTACCCCTCCTTGATGACGGCGAGTGAGGAGAGTGCGTCCGGTACAGACACACCAGCCGCCACGAACGTCAGGCCCATCACTGTGTCCGGGATACCGAGCGTGTAGCCTGCGGTGAAAGAATTTGGGTTAGTCGGGTTGAATCACAGATATAAATCTAACTAGAAGACGCGATTGTATGTACTTCGCTTGTCAAAAAACAGAGTAAAATTACGATCAATGATCGTAATTTGAGCTTTTCATTTAGCATTATCGCCACCGGAAATCCACCAAAATCTAGAAAAATGCCTTTTTATGCCGTATTGAGCTGTAAAACTGCTATATTTGTTTTGAGATTGTTTGTGAAAGACTTGCGTTATCTAGTTAGATTTTTGGGTTGAATAGTAGCGACTAAGGCCAAATTTTTATGAGTAATTTACTCCAACAATGATTATATATGCTAACCAATAGTTTAAAATTTCACTAAAATGCGTTTTTACTTCAGTTGGTAGCCTCATAAATGGTCCAATAAGTTGGAGAGTTATTATTGACCTAGATATTAGTGAGGCTAAAAATGTATGAAAAAACGCATTTTAGCGAAATTTTAAACCATTGGTTTGCATATTTAATCATTGGTGAGTTATCTGCTCCTAAAAGGAGTTGTGAAGCTAGTTAAATAAAAAAATGTATGTGGAAGCTGAATTGTCGATGTTCCATTTTTCATGTTGAGAATTGCTAATTGTTATTGATAGTCTTCGTCAGCTAATCTGAAAATCCTGAAGCCCTAGATAAAGCTTTTGTTGTGAAAAAACACAAAAAGATACGTGAATGTATACCGTCTACGGCAGGCCACAAAATTAGCTTCTTTATTAAACCTGCACTCACCAATGATAGTGATCATCCAGACCATGAAGTAGGAGTAGAAGGAGATCCAGAGCATGCTGATCATGAAGGTGACGGGGTACCAGCGGCCGCGGCAGTCAGGCATGGTGTGGCGACACGACCAGTGGATCGGGAACACCAGGTACCACCACGCGAGCTGGAAGAAGTCTGCGAACATAATTATCATCATGAGGCAGGAACTATTCGTATTAGCATAACAACTTGAACATTCACAAAAAATATGTGGTGCGAGTCAAAGGGCGCGCAATCTGCGATATTTTTAACAGAGTTCTAAAAAGGGAGGCGGTTCTATGTTCGACTGCAGGTACGATTTTTTTTGTGCATAATTACCGAAATTAAAAAAATCTTTATATACAAGAAATGTACCGGTTGTTGCACTTGGTGTCATCGAGGGGACCCATCATCATCTCTTTAACACAACAGTATTTAATAAAACTAACCCAGATGTGGTTCTAAACTGGACAAAATGAAATAGCATTATCATCCATGTTGTCTGATTGTCCAAAATAAAATTTAGGCTTAGTTCACATGACCGCGCGTCACCACGCGGTGTGAGCGTTCACATGACAACATTGTATGCGAGCCGTCTGGCAGTCTTCGCTACTCATTTTCCTTCAATCAGTGCGTCTGTCCATCACAAACCGCACGGATCAACTGATCGAGTGATCGAGTCGATACGGATTACGCGCTGTGCCTTGCGGAAGCGCGGTAATGTAGACGATAAATACTAACAAGTTTGATCTTGTACCGTGCGGTTAGTAGTTCCGCGCGGTACCACGCGGCTTCTGGACGATAGATGAGACATTTAACATTGTTTCGCTGGTGGTATAAAATTACAGTAATAAAAAACTTACTGGCTCCAATGGGTTTGACGAGCGGGTTAATAGCAGTCTCAGGGTTGTACTCCTTGGCCTTGTAGTAGGCTGGGGCTGCCGGCTGAAATAAACCACTTTATGGTCAAAACATGGTTCATTGACTGAAAGCATAGGACATAGAATAATCCAATAAAAAGCTCTGCTTCTTCAAAAGCTTGAGCTTAAGTTAATGCTGAGTTTTACAACTAGGCCGAGACCTCAGAATGCAAGTCTATCTCGATTTTACAAGCAAGTTTAGGAAACAAAAGGGTTTTCCGTGTTACCTCAGAAGATTGAATTGATTGACTGGATATGCTAACCTACTGTATTATGTAATTATATGTGTCGGGTTTAGTCAATAGTACGGACGTCAAAACAAATCGCAAGCACGCCCCGTGGCAGCAAATCAAGAACAACTACGCTTTGGCGCGCTTTTTCTAACCACTTGCTTGGTGGGGACAGCGGAATATGGCAGTATAATTTGGACGCCACCAAGCTAAGACGTCATAGAATCATTGTCGATCCGTAATTTTAGTAAGCAAGAATGTAGGTAGCTGTGAGTTGTGACTATTTGAATAAACCCAGTGTATCGAATAATTTGTGTGATTAAATTTTCATGATTATACCCACCTACCTGCCCACACACGATGTCTTTACCTAAGGGAATAAATACATCCGGACTTCCCGATGGTTTGCATTTATCGGCCACGCTTGATGCGACGTATGTATGTTTTGTGCAGGTACAGTAAAGAATATGAATATATTGGTAGTAGATGGCAGTAAAGTTGCTACATGTATAATTTTATGTAAAATCTTCTAGCGTAAGAACCTGGGGTATTATATTATTAGTAAAAAAAACTAAAGAATAGGGAACCTTATTGTCAATTTCGTCCGCTAGGTGGCGTGGCTCACCGTTAGTAAAACAAGGCTTCTATGTCAGCTATGGTTACATGACTGTTTTCGCAATATGAATGTGCGTGTTTTTAACATTTTTCTATTGTTATATAACTTATTTACATTTACTCTTTGATGACGAAGCGCTCTCTGCTCGATAGATAAGTTTTGCGTTATGTTGCCTATTGACGAAAAGAGTTTATTTACCTGTGGTGGTTGCTGTTGCTCTACCTGCTGCTGTTGCTGTCCAGTTGTCGACTGTTGTTGCTGTTGCTGTTGTTGTTGATGCTGTGGCTGTTGCGAGTACTGTTGTGTGGCCATCTGGGCGTTGTAGACAGGGGCCGACGACTATGAAGAGATAATTTTGAAAATGGATAAGGATTTTATTAACAACGTATACGGCACAGTTCCATGGCCTATTGACCGATACGTAAAGCTCATATTGCATGTAAGTTTTCTTCCAAAGGTCAGGAAATCTAAGAAATCATCATAATCATTCAGCCGATGACATATTCACAGCTGGAAAAATGGACAAAGGCCTCCTACCAAGCGTCGCCACAGCGACTGATCCTGCGCTCCTTATAATCCCCGGCATGTAATTTAACTTGGCAAGGTTTTGGCGTGGTGGAAGTTAGTTCTCGCATATTCCGCGAACTGACCAACCACCATATAGAGCGAACGGAACGTGGACGCGACGCGATTGGTCAGTCGATCCTTGCGTCAACTGACCAACCAATCATGCGCTCGGAACGTTCTCCGCGCCCCGTTTCACGACCAAAGAGACCTATAAAACGACTTCTGCGCATCTAACGACTCTTGTCAACTTACGTGCCGGGCTGGGATTATATAATACATCAAGCGGATTCCTGCACTTTTCACGAGTTCATCAGTCAACCTTGTGGGTAGTAGGTAAAATGAAATAAAATATTCATACCCCGTCATCCCAGGCTCGGTTGGGGTCCCACTCCTGGGCGGGGTTGGCCCAGGCGGGGGTCGGCTCTGCGTTGTACGCCGCGTTGTCATACGCGCCGTCAGGGTTGTAGGAAGCTGTGGACAGATTTGCTTTTAATGCTTATGCAAGATGTAAAAACCAAAAAAATACCAACACCAAACGCACCACACGAATAAAGAATTTGTTATTTTATAAATTATTATTTTCATTTGACGTAACAAATGGTTTTGTAAGTACTGACTTACCCAAGTTTTGGAAAAACATAAGGCCTCTATGAGATGGAATACTGAAGTTTATGGAGTTTTGGATATTTTAGATTGGTCATGTAAATTTACTACACCGGCAATGAATTGGATATTCGTTTAATTCTTCAGTTTGTGAGACAAGAAAATGAAAAGATGCACAAAATTGCAATTTACAAGAAAACCTTTATAAGGAAGAAAACAACATTTATATCTCGATATATTTTTTTTTGGGTTTTTTTTTTACTTTTGATAGTTTTTCTCATGACTCTAGTCTAGGTCATTTCACAGTTTATGGGTTTTTCTCCGAAAAAAGAGTCAGTTATAGAATGACTGGGGACAGGAAGGTATGGAAGACGAAAACATGTTTCGCAGACGCCAAGTAACATGGGACAAGGGCAGGAAGATGATGATGATGGGTTCTCCCTAAAGTACAGTACAACTATTTTCTTAATGTCCCTCGGCATTCATCGCATTACCGAATACAAACGAATGCTAATTTCCATGTCCATCAATTATTACTTTTATCGTGTATAATAATTTGAATTCAGAACTAAGTACTTCATTGCTGTTTTGTTTGGATTTCCGTGTGAACTATTTAGAGCTGTAAAATTAATTTCCTTTAGCATCTTTACTCCCATTTTTTAAATAAATTACATTAAGTTAAAAGAGTATTAACAACTCTATATACTTCCAAGTTGATTGAGAGCATTCGGTCTACATCAAGGGCAAAGGACAACTGATAAAAAGCCGACGAATGACCAAACACGAAGTTTGCCGAGGGACGTTAAGAGAATAGTTTTACTGTAAATAAAGTTATTCTTACGTGAGTCTCCTAGCGGCGTCTCCTTGGTCTGACCATCCATCTGCGCGTACGTGCTATCACCACCAGCCGCAGGTGGGGCAGGCTGGCTACCTGCACTCCTGAATACGATTATAATTGTCAGTCATTAGCGAACATGGACCATTTTCTTTTTAGTCCCAATTGGGCGCCATTTATATCATTTGGCGCCCAACGTGGGACACACGATATTTACTAAACTGTAATTATTTACAATGTTTGATTGTATGTCAGTCACATTCAGTGACTGATCGCCGATGTGACAGTGACGTGACTGATGTGTAGATCTGTGTATAAACCTTAACCGAAAATACCAGTACAAGCTTATTCATCTGCCTAGCCTTTTTCCCAATTATTGTTGGGGTCGGCTTCCAGTCTTACCGGATTCAGCTGAGTACCAGTTTTTACATAGAGCGACTGCCTATCTGACCTCCACAACCCAGTAACTGGGTAACATGATACCCCTTGGTAAGACTGGTGTCAGATATCAGGCTTCTGACTACCCGTAACGACTGTCAAAGATCTTCAAATGACAGCCGGGACTAGTGTTGGGCAATGATAATAATCCGGTTAATATCATTTGGCTAATAATCGAATAAAAGTCAGTTAGTAGCCATTAATAGCAATTATGGATGATAACCCTGCTGTTAATGTTATTTTTTAGTGATTGAAAATTTCCCTTCATGGTTTTCAGGCTTAGGACTGTCAGATTAGACTTCATTTTCATCATCTTTCTTTGTTGTAAATAAATGTGTTATTTAAAACTAATCTAGCCCATTTAAAAATTTTCAATCAGCTATTTACATTGATTTTTGATAATTAGATTTTTGTGTACTTAGTTTTTTTTTTATTCTTAATCAGTCATTTATTTGGGATATTTTTTTGGGTTTTTTTTTTTTAGTTTTTTTTTTATATTTGTTGCTCAAAAATAATTTTCAGCCTAATTATTGCTAGAAACACTGGAATCTTCAAAATCTCCTAAGTTTGTTACATCGATTGGATCGGACGCTATTGGATTTCGATGGCTCGGGTATTTTCCATTGTTTATAATTTACCTATGTCGTATTCACAGAAAAGAGCTAATAAGTAACTTACTTATTGTACCTTACATTTTTACGTATCGGTTAAATTTATTTGTAGCTATACATACACTTACATATTTAGCTCGCTTTGATAAATCAAGTAAATAATTAGGTATATGGTTAAATCACAAAGCGAAGTGTCAATAGTAATTATGGTTTTTATAGTATTGAATCTCTAAATTAACAAAACTGAATTTCCCAAAAAATGTGTATTTATTTTATTATTAACACTTTTTCACATACAAAAAGTGAAAATAAATATAAAGAATTACAATACATTGAATCACACTGCGTACACGCACCCAATTTATCTTCACACCCACAGATTTTACACTAAACAAAAAAAAAGCATTTATTTTTTTAACAATACATTAATAGCAGGGTTATCATCCATTGCAAGGCTATTAATGGACACTTATGGATTATAATCGATAATAACTCAAAGCATCCGGCTATTTACCCAACACTAGCCGGGACCAACGGCTTAACGTGCTTTCCGAGGCACGGAGGAAACTCGGTATGTTGAAATGGTCACCCATCCACGGACCGACCTCGTCAAGCGTTGCTTAACCTTGAAGATCGACTCGTGCGGCTGTTATTATTTAGCCACGAGCTCCTCTACTCCTCTCCTCTACCAGTACAAGCTTATTACAAAACTAAAATCATACGACATGATGTCTTATTCCTAGTAAATACCTGTATGTAACCAAAGCCGCCTGTTCTTCCCTGGTGGGTAGTTTGAAAGGCAGTGGTAGTGTCATAGCCCACCGCTCCAGAGCAGTGTTGAATCGCAGCGCAACGCAGTACACGCCGTACATTATCAACATGAAAAGGGCTTCTGGCCTGCACAAGAAAAGATTAGATACAATTTCCAAGAGGTTATTTTTGTAAAGTTTTAGAACGTATTATAGCCCAGTAGAAATGGACATTAAACGCAAAGCTTGTTGTAGTTCTTGTTATTTTTTGTATGTTGTATGGGCCAGTTAGGGTAGTGCAACATCGAAAAATCTGTTGCAAATTTAATAACTTTAAAAAAGTTCGCCTCTTTGTTTGCCCAAAAACACATTCTTTATGACGTTTAGAACAAAAAGTGAAAAAGGTCCCATAAAGCGAGCACAAGTTTTTCGAAGTTGCAAATTTGGATTCATATTTCCCTAATTGGTTCACCCAACATACTAATAAATCAGAACTAAGTACATCATTACTTAGTGATTTTAGTCTTTTTTAGTAAAACAAGATTTAGATTGTAAATTAAATCGTAAAAGTCTTTAGCGACGGTAGTAGAATTACCATTTACGAATCAGTTAAAGCTGGGACAATGAAGAAACTTAAAGTTTAGGAAAGTAACGTCACCATTCCCTGGCTCCTTAAAAAAAGAACTCACACTGCCCGCGCACAACGCGACACGGTGATCACGAACACTATGTTGAACACAACTCACCAGGACACGATAGAGTTGGCAATAGTACACAACATCACAAGAATGGAGATGGCGTAGAAGAAGCAGTCCCTGCAGAGAGGCCACCAGTTGAGATGCGACACAGTGCCGGCGCACAGCGCGCACACGGAAATCACGAACATTATGTTGAACACCGCCGACCCGATCACGCCTGACACTCCTGAGAAGGGAACGAAAATTAAGTAAGTAAGCACAGTTGGCAGAGAAGAAAATCCACTCTAATAATCTCTTATCTGTCAGGATAATTTGTTGTTTTTTGGGTAGGTAGACAAATACAGGATCAAAAGAGATAAAAAAGAAGAGGTAAATAGATCCAAAACTTTGATTGAGATTTTGACTTTGATCCCATTTCGAAATTTCGTTAATATGATAGAAAACGGGCTATACGATCGTTTAGAAAAAGAGAAAGAAAAAGTATTTAACTGCCACAAAACGACATACAAACATTACATTACAAGAACAAGAACAGTGCTAATAGATTTTGAAAACTAAACCCTTTTTTTCGTTTCGATTCACCCCTGCGTTTCTATTCATCCCTCCATCATATTCATTTTACGGTACTTTTGTAAACCAACAGGATCTAACAGACAATTCTATCAGTTTGTAGTAAAGATGTTTTTTGTTGTTCAAAATTTTGTCTTTAAGATTTCATTGTTTTATACCGTCCCATAGTTTTGTTATATTTTTATTGATTTTGATAAAGAATAACAATTTCACGAGTTCCAGAAAAAGCCGTTAAACTTCTATGCCATTACTGCATTTTTGAAAGGATATTAGAAGCTCATCAATTCAAACATCTCTTTTTGTCAGCAGTTGATTACCGTGACCTGTGTGGTTTTAAAAATCTGGAAATTGGACGACGGCTCTCATGCAATATTCAACATGAAGCCGGTAACCTTAAAGATCCGCCATATTTTTTTTTGCAAAATGTTTTAATAACCTTAAGACTGGATATGTAATAAACATGATTCGTTACCAATATCGTCCTGTGCGCAGAACACTCCGATGACGACGGTGGCGAGCTCAGGCGCGGAGCTACCAGCTGCCATGAACGTCGCACCGGCTACGTCCGGAGCTAGCTTCAGTTCTGAAGAAAAGAATTATGCGGTGTTAGTATTGTTTCGTAGAGGAGAAAAAAAACTCTCACTTGAGAATAGCGATTCATAAAATAGACTGCGTACTCGGTGCTCCATCGTCGACCACAAATCATAGTGGTCAACAACAAGCCTATAAATAATAAAAAAAAACTATGCCTTTGCCTCTGGCGGGTAAGGCAATCGACTGATTCTATAGCACACCACCTGGTATGCTTTTCACATACTCTTCGAAGGCAGTGTTTTAAAGATGTCAGCACAGTATTATTTATTCTGTGGCACAGTATTCACTTCTATTATTTCTTTTATAGTTCAATATTTACTTATGTGCATTTCATTGCTTGGTGAATTTATTTTAGACTAGCTTCTGCTAGCGGATTCGCCCGCGTGAAAGTCAAAAATTATCCCGAGGGAACATATTCCCGGGATACAAAGAATCCTATGTGCCTTACTATAATCTATCTCTGTATCAAATTTCATCCAGATCCGTCCAGCCGTTTGAGCGTGAAGAAGTAACAAACATTCAAACACACACAAACGCACACTCACAAACTTTGCCTTTATAATATTACTAGCTTTCTGCCAGCGGTTTCGCCCGCGTGAAAGTCAAAAAATATTCCGAGGGAACATATTCCCGGGATTAAAAAAATCCTATTCTATCTATCTCTGTACCAAATTTCATCCAGGTCCATCCAACCGTTTGAGCGTGAAGAAGTATCAAACATACAAACACACACTCACTCACACACTTTCGCTTTTACAATATTAGTGTGATACCGGGCTTTCATTCGTGTACGGGTTTTCATCAGTCTAATAACATTCTTAGCGAAAAGAGTTGTAAGGAATAAGAGTTGCAGGTAGCGTTCTGTAGTTTCTGCCTACCCCCATAGGACAAGAGCATAAGTTTATGTACGTATCAGTATTCATGTCTTCCTAAGGTTTTATTTTATGGATGGTAAATAAGATTGCATTTAAGAACTCACCCTCACAGATCCTATCGAGACTAGAGACGAAGTATTCATCGCAGACGATGGCGAGGCCGATGAAGGTGAACATGGCCACCAGAATGTGCACAATCAGGCCGCCGTGCTTGCGCGCTGACTGACCCATCAGGGGCTTCGGGAACTGGAACAAAAAGGTGTAGCTAAGTGTCGAATGAAACAACGATGCGCATACTCTATATTTCAGAGTACAACTACGTTTAAGTGACTATATTAATTATGATTTTAATAGAGAGTTAATTGTAGGTAAATCCTAGAGTGGCGACTCTTGTAGCAGACGGGCTGCAGGGAATATGACGTCAAAACCTAGTACGTATATATGCCAGAGAAAACTGCGTATTCGCGAGAGGGGCAAATATATATTTAAATCATTATATCTCATTGGTTTTTGGATAAATTTTCACTATTAGTATTTTATTTTACTTAGTATATTTATCGATATTCTGGTTAATTAACAATTAATATTTTTTTAATGCATATTTCCTGTTACTACGAGTTCCGAAGTTGTTGATCTCTGTTGTGCATAAGCTTGTGGCTAGAAGTGGATCAAAGTATGCTATAGTTTTTCATAGGAAAAGATAAAAAAAAAAAAAAAAAAAATAGAGATCTTATGGAATCTCCGGAAAGACTTGGCCTCCCGCCTTTACCTAACACAGGGGTCACCAAATGGCGGACCGCGGTCCGGATTCCGAATTCCGAAATTGAAGTAATTTGTCACTTCATAGTGTTTTTTTTGGAAGCCGGTTGTACTTTTTGTAAAAAAGTTTTTAAACATTAATATACGAAAAAATCTTGTTAAGTACCAAGAATTGTTGATTCATATTTCATTTTTTACATTTTAAGTACACGTGACGATGTAAAGCCCGCAGGGAAGGTGGCTTTTTACCTTACGTATCGATCACATCATTTTAAAAAACCGGCCTAGTGCAAGTCAGACTCGCGCACGAAAGGTTCCGTACCATTATCGCAAAAAACGTTATAAAATATCACGTTTGTTGTATGCGAGCCCCACTTAAATATTTATTTTATTCTGTTATATGTATTTGATGTTATAGCGGCAACAGAAATACATCATCTGTGAAAATTTCAACCGTTTCAGGCTTAAACTTTGGGTACGGAACCCTAAAAACGGACCACAAATGGTGACCCCTGACCTAGCAATTGGATAAAGGCAAATTCAGAATAGGGACGTTACTATTGCCAACTAGTTACATACAAAAAAATTCACAGTTCGCATAAATAAAGAATTTAATCAAACTATCCATCCAATTTTTTTCAGTTCAATGTCGTACCTGTTCGATCGCCGGGGGAGAGCAGTTGACCCGCAAAGGTTTCACCGTCGGGTTTGCCTTCCAATTCGCCCTTTCTTCCTCTCGAGCCTCTTCAGTTTCACTATCCTGAAAAACAAACATATAAATTCTTAAAATGTCATCTAAAAAGTTGGTGCAAATAAAATAAAAACAGGAAAAGGTTTTGCTTGACGCATAAGTACTATAAAAAAATGGAAAACTTAAAAACAAGTAGTTTAGGTAAATATGCGTCAATCCACCCAAAACGGCCATCGCTCAGCATAATGCTGGCGGGCGAGCACGGCCTCTGTTATTTTTGCTCCCAAACTGTGATAAAAATGTGTGACTCAAGCCTGTCACAGTAGGCCGTGCTCGCCCGCCTGGGAGACTCGCGAGTGAGATAGAGCCACAGCGCTGGTTTTCAGGTCACGACTAACTTGATCACGATTATTACGTATCTAATGGCAACATAATGTGCCAAACGCATTGTTTTATTTTCAGTAACAAACGTGTCACTTTAGCAAAAGTCTTTTTATATTTATTTATTAAGGTTCACTAATAGCTTAACCTACCGCTTTAGCGTAACCTTTTTATAACAATGCTAACATACCATAACGATTGATTGTTAACCACCAAGGTAAAAAGGTGAACTGTACACACCTGCGTACCCCGTTTAGGGCGTACTGGCGTGATGTTATGTTATGAAATGGTATGAACAATAAACAGACATGCGATTGCAGCAATCCCGAGAGATTTGCCGTCATTTATTGAAGAGTTCTATTGTATATCTCCGAAGTTCTACATCAGATCTTCACCAAATTATAATGGGACTAATTTGGGAACATACTCTTTCAAAAAAAAAAAGAATTTTCAAAGTCGGTCCATAATTGACGGAGATATCGGTGAACATAAACAAAAAAAAACTATGTCGAACATAGAACCTCCTCTCCTTTTTTGGAAAGTCGGTTAATTAATACCTACCCATAGCTGGGACTCGAACTCGCAACCTTAAGTGTAGTAGGACACCACGTTTATCATTAAGCTATTCAGACGAACAATAGCGGCAGCGAAATTACGAACCATTTTGCACGCACGTCAACGACATTATTGACATTAGTAGTATGATTATTAGAGACCTAAAATCTAATAAAACGTATTTTTTTAGTCTCGTGCATTAGGTCCCGAATTATTATTTTTACTCTAGCCACACTTGAAATAGCTCTTGAAGGTATGTCGTTAATTCGACATAGAGAGTTCACCCCCCAGCTTCGCTGCGTTCCCGCACGAATGTTAGGGACTCTAACTACCTACCAATTTTATTTCTATGGACATTCATGCGCAATATACACCACCATTCAGAAAATGACGCGAATTGCACAACGCCATCTATTGAATATGGAGTTCAACAGTACGAGTATCTGAATTGCGTATGTTGCGATATTTTACTTCTTGAACACTAAACTTTAAATTCATCTAACTTTTGATAGAGTGAACCGATTGCGATGAAACAAAAACTTATATGTATAGTTATCTACATTGGTTTCGTAGTTTTTACGTGATGCGTGCACAAATAAACAGACCAACAGATAAACACATAAACAGACAAAAATTCCAAAGTGCGGGAAATGGGTTCTGTTGGTCTCCTTTAACACCCTACTTTTTTTTTTGAAATATTTTCTATGTACAAAAACGACTTTTCTACATATTTATTATATGTATTGATTAAACTGCTTTATATTCTACTTCAAATTTCAAATAAGGTATTCTGAAGAAAATTGTACATTAATTGTATAATAATATAATTAGATATAGGTACCTAATTAATATACTCTATCTTATATCCTTCTATTCGTAACTATTAATTACCTACTTAAAAATAACTCATAATGGTCCGAAAACCCAGACCCCCAGACGTAAGTAACGTCTTATTTTGTCAGTAGATAACAAACAACAAAAGGTACGCTAGAGGTACGGTTTTTAGGGGGGGGGCAGTGTTTTTAGATTGGCAATCGGCCCAAGCTAGCAGGTTTTGTTACCAAAAATAAGTAACGTCTTCGGGCTCTGGGATCTTGCTCTATAAAACCTTACAACTGGCACATGAGTTCAGTATAAACGACAATTTGCGTCGGGACGTCGCCGCGTCGGCGTCGTTCTTCTAACCTGAGGGATACCACTTCCTTCAAACTTTCGACTTTTGATCATGTTTGACTTCTAACAAAGTCATGATTGAAGTACGACTTTGAAATTGAAATGTAAATTGAAAATGAGATTGTTATGGTTATTTAATAGAGTTGACGGTTTAGTTTCGTAAAGTTTGAGTAACCTGTGACTTAGTTTAATGTTTATGAGTTAACTATTTATGGATTTATTAGTGCCGTATTGGATAGTTTTCGTTGAGAATGATTGAAGACACAGTTCTAAGCCCACACTTAAAATATAAGCTCATTGGCTGGATCGATTGCTATTTTTAACCGACTTCAAAAAAGGAGGAGGTTCTCAATTCGTCGGAATCTTATTCTTTTTTATATGTTTTCCCCGATTACTCAAAGACGCCTGGACCGATTTGAAAAATTCTTCTTTTCTTTACACTTTTTTTCTACTTCACAGGTGGTCCCATAATCAGGTTATGATCTGATTATGGGATCCTAGAGAAATCGAGGGAACTCCTCAAATATTATAGGCATATATATAGTGATTTTGGTATTTTCATCAGCAATGCAATCATCCGAAATGAAGCAATGTATCCTAGTCATGTTTGGGCTTATTGGAATCATCATGAGATGTACTTAGGCTATAGATGATTTTCATGTTAATTGGAGGTACCTACCAAAACAAAAAAGAGTAAAATAATAAAAAAAATAGCAAAAAATCAAACCGACTTCCAAAACAAAACACTACATAGCGAAAAATAACTTTCTTTTCCGAAGTCGGTGTTGAATAACGGCAAACAATGGGTACAAAAGACACTGACTTCGGAAAAGAAAGTTATTTTTCGCTTTGTAGTGTTTTGTTTTGGAAGTCGGTTTGATTTTATAAGCTTTTATTCAACTTACCTTGTTTATTATTAATCGATTTAATACGTTTAGTACACAAATGTACAGACGCGGTGTTAGTTAGTTAATGTGTATGTATGGGTTAATTTTCAAGAACTGAATTTTAAAACAGTTATCCTCAAGCGATTGAGCTGTAATTTTGCATCAAGTTTTGGTTTCCATGACAATGTACGGTTAGCTAAGTGACATGATTCTAAATTCAACATGACTCGCAAATATGACGGACCAATTATTTTATTATTTTATGCAATCCTATGATATGGGTATCAATTAAAAGAGATGGCTGATAGGAATATGCAAAATCGTTGCTATTAAAAGTTTTTTGATTGTGATTACTTTTGAATGACAGCCGGGACGTAGGCTGTCATCCGAAAATCCTCAAGATTACCCTGTATTCCCTGTATTTTGTTTTTCCCTGTATTTAATTGGTAGTTACCCATCTAAGGACCGATCTCGGCAAGCTATAACCTTGAAGATCGACCGCTGAGACTGTATCAAAAAGATTAGCATGCATTAAGATAAATATCATTCCAAAAAATAATAAAAAATCTACTCACATCTACTGACGACGTAATATTAGATACCTCGACATAACCGGCGTCCTTTTGTCCCTTCTTGTCCGGGTCTTCTTCTTCTGAGAGCTCTTTCAAGCCCTTCTTGCCGCTAGGAGGACCTTCCTCTTCTTTCTCTTTGTCGGTCGCCGGAGTAACTGGCAGAGCAGAAATGGGGTTTTCGTCTGTAGATTGTGAAAAATGCTTTATAAGTCTCAAAGCAAATTGATACACAATGGGTGAAAATTTACATAGCATATTGACTCCTGTCTAACACCACATCTGGAAAGAAATGTCTACATTTCGTTGTGGAGAACGCGCGCATCCGACCTTCGAATTTTCGAATGCGATTCGGTTTCAAAAACAATACATAAATCAATTTGTAAATAGTCGGGCTGACTCAAAGAGCAGTGGTGGCTCAGTCTATATTGTGTTATTTATTTTATCACCCCGGTTCTCAAAACGGTGAAGAAAAATTTCATAAGGAAACCAGCATATCATAGTACCAAAAATTCGAAGACGTGACATTTACCAACTCGTATTGGGACCGCGTGGCGGATTACAGTCCACTTCCTGCCACAGAGAGAGGCTTGTGTCCCAGCAGTGGGAACATGATAGGCTGATTATGTTTATGCCTACACTGTCTAAACAAGGGAAAGATCCACGATGATGATATAACGGAGTAAGTACATTGAGTACTTGTAAAACAATATATCTCGGGAATTTAACGCGATGATTTCGATTATTTTATTACCTACTAGCTGACCCGGCGAACTTCGTTCCGCCTAAGAAATATCTAAAACAAAAGATATTTTCTAAAAGAAACGTAGCCTAAGTCTACTCCTTATTACATCAGCTATCTACCAATAAAAGTCCCGTCAAAATCGGTCCAGCCATTTCAGAGATTAGCCGGAACAAACAGACAGACAGACAGACAAAAATTCTAAAAAATGTTATTTTGGTGTATGTACCGTGTGAATCATATTAATATTAAGGGTAAATAACCGTTTTTTACTACATGTATATGAATATATCATATACATGTAGTAAAAAACGGTTATTTCAATATTAAAAACAGACTCCAATTTTATTTATATGTATAGAGATGTATATAGATGTATTAATTTTCACCCGACGTACATTGAGTACTACCCACCGTCGCATGGCTATACGAGTCCAGGATCTAGTTATTAAAATCCTTTTTTTTTCATAGACAATAAGATCGAGAAATGTCAAGAGACTCCCACCAATTTAATAATGTCGTAACATAATTCATCGGTAGATGATCCCAAATTCCCTACTACGTAATATGTAGTAGGAATTTAATATCTCGCTTTTACGACTCCAGAATTTTAATGTGGCCTCACAAAGCTAGGAATCCGATGAAAATCGATGCTTCAAGTAGGGTGTATTGCTGCCTCACATTGTCCGATGTAGTGTTGGGCAATGATAATAATCCGGTTAATATCATTTGGCTAATAATCGAATAAAAGTCAGTTAGTAGCCATTAATAGCAATTATGGATGATAACCCTGCTGTTAATGTTATTTTAGTGATTGAAAATTTCCCTTCATGGTTTTCAGGCTTAGGACTGTCAGATTAGACTTCATTTTCATCATCTTTCTTTGTTGTAAATAAATGTGTTATTTAAAACTAATCTAGCCCATTTAAAAATTTTCAATCAGCTATTTACATTGATTTTTGATAATTAGATTTTTGTGTACTTAGTTTTTTTTTTATTCTTAATCAGTCATTTATTTGGGATATTTTTTTGGGTTTTTTTTTTTTAGTTTTTTTTTTATATTTGTTGCTCAAAAATAATTTTCAGCCTAATTATTGCTAGAAACACTGGAATCTTCAAAATCTCCTAAGTTTGTTACATCGATTGGATCGGACGCTATTGGATTTCGATGGCTCGGGTATTTTCCATTGTTTATAATTTACCTATGTCGTATTCACAGAAAAGAGCTAATAAGTAACTTACTTATTGTACCTTACATTTTTACGTATCGGTTAAATTTATTTGTAGCTATACATACACTTACATATTTAGCTCGCTTTGATAAATCAAGTAAATAATTAGGTATATGGTTAAATCACAAAGCGAAGTGTCAATAGTAATTATGGTTTTTATAGTATTGAATCTCTAAATTAACAAAACTGAATTTCCCAAAAAATGTGTATTTATTTTATTATTAACACTTTTTCACATACAAAAAGTGAAAATAAATATAAAGAATTACAATACATTGAATCACACTGCGTACACGCACCCAATTTATCTTCACACCCACAGATTTTACACTAAACAAAAAAAAAGCATTTATTTTTTTAACAATACATTAATAGCAGGGTTATCATCCATTGCAAGGCTATTAATGGACACTTATGGATTATAATCGATAATAACTCAAAGCATCCGGCTATTTACCCAACACTAGTCCGATGTTAATAGGTTTTATGACAAATCATTTAAGTATATACTTTTGATTTTATGAAGATTTGATATCCATGATGTCTTAAACTTAAACAAGCTTATTTATGTGTTGTCGCATATAACACCACCATCATAAACATCTAAATACAATCAAACATCAAAATATAATTAGAAGTTGGACATTTGAACTTCATTCATATAAAAACAAAAATAATTGTGCCATCTTGTGTGTGCCTTAAACTGCACGTAAATTGCGAAACACACTAAATTACCATTTTGATAACAACCGGAGGGAATTCCTGTTCAACGGATCAAACGATTCATATGTTTCAAAATTCGTCTGCTCGACCACGTTGAATCCGCAATGGAAAATTTTTTAGTTGTCAAAATGAAAGGCATTGTTATTGAATCTGTGAGTTTGTATGTTACACAATTAACCTACCCCTACTTCTGATAGTCACCATCATCATCGGCCTTTAATGTTCCCACTGCTGGGCCACAGGCCTCCTCTCTGTGAGAGGGAATGGGCCGTAATCCATCACGCGGGCCCAGTGCGGGTTAGTGAATGTCAAATGTCTTCGAATTTCTGGTTCTAGGATGTTTCCTCACGATGTTTTCTTTCACCGTTTTGTGAGCAGTGTTAATGAAATAATTTACACAAAGTAAAGGGCCTGCCTGGTTTCGAACCCACGCACAGTATACGATTTGACAAATCTAGGTGGACAAATATCGAAAATCAAAATCATGGAAATCGTAGATTTTTAAGCTTGTATCTTAATCTTGAATACCACTAGCAAATCATAAAATAAAGGAAACATACCTGGGCGCCGCAACCCTTTCAATAACAAAAGGCAAAGATACCCTTTCAAGAGCAGGTAGTCGGAATAGGCTTGTGTTTAAACACCGCCCAAAAAAGTACCTATTTTACTACCAAAAAAATTCTAAACGGTTACCAAAATGGATAAATGGTCACCAAATAACGTTTCCTAAAATATTATGAAATAAATCCATTTTTTCGTATTATTGACTGCCAAAAAAATATATGGACGCCTTTAAAATACACTTTAGACCAAATATTATATATTGTCACTACTTAGATGTTACCAATTATGTAATACCATGACTTCTAATTTGGTCATTTTTGTTAGGCTAAAAAAGCTAACGATCGCTAGAATATTTCCCAAATATCAATTAATATACTGGGGTTCCCAGACGTACGTCGCTTATTTATCGTTATATGGAATTCGCTAAATATATTGAGGTTCAAGGTTCAAGTACGATTAGTACTCTGGCAACATAGTCGACGGAGCCCCGCTGCGCGGGGCTCCTATTTCCGTCCGCAGGGTCTAAAGTAACCTAACACGAACGAGATGACGGGAGCCGAGTTCGCTCGCTTTGCTCGCTCACTTCAGCTCCCGTCATCTCGTTCGAACCTAACCTGTCCGTGTCGGGGTGCCCTAAGCTCCCGAGCTCGCTTCGCTCGCTCTTGGAGTAAGATTTTTGGTAGTAATATTAATCTTTGAGTTGGATAGAATTTGGTGACCGTTGATCCATTTTAGGAACCAAAAATAATATTTGTGCGAGGTTTGCGATTTTTCTGATGTTATTTTATTTATTTTGGATCATAATATTATATACTTTAGGGCCCTTTTAATAAAGTCAATTGATTTTTTTTGGAGTTGTTTATTTTTTTTGGTGCCTAAGCTTAGAGTCTTAAAAATATTTTTGGTGACCGTCTAAATTATACCCGTCGGTATACGCTCAGTGCGACCGCTAACGTTAACGTGTTTGCATGTCTCCGAGTGTTTTGTGTGATACCAAGTGCTTTTTAGTGATGGAATCTTCTACTAGAGGTAATTATGGTTTTCTTTAATTAAAATATTACACAGAATTCCTTTTTGTATATAATAAAATATGCACTTAAACATACCCTTTTTAATATTTTTCATAACAAATAATTCAAAATGTATTTGGATAAAAAGTATATAGCAATATGTTGCAAACTTGTGGTAATAGTTTTAAATGATGCCTTATTTATTCTATTATGTTAGACAGTTTGTTATATTTTGCGTTTATTTGCGCAAATTAAGTATTTTCGTGTTTTTGTTATAGGTGCCCATATGCAGCGAAAAACTTTGTTTGAATTTTGGCGTTCAATATCGGCTAAAGGGCGAGTTACACAAATGATTAACTTTGTAAAGTTAACATTTGGTGCTCCAGTCCTTAGTGAAGAAGCAGAACGCCTTTTGCGTGCTTTTATAAATAACGAATGTGAAAAAATTCGTGAAAAATGGGAACGCAAGCAAAGAAAGTTGGACTTGTTTCTACGTTCTTACGAAGAATGGCTAAATGAAGATTTAGTTTTAGATATGATTCCCGACCCTTCGCTCGTAGTAGACCGCAAAAAAGTTTTGAAGATAGTTCCAAAAGAACCAAAAAACGTAAAGTTCAGCATTTACTTACCGATTACAGTAAAGAACAATTGTCGTATGCTGCACAGTTAAGTGTTCGATCTAGTGGCAGCCGTGATGCTGCTG
Organism: Orthosia gracilis; assembly: GCA_947562075.1. Lineage (NCBI taxonomy): Eukaryota > Metazoa > Arthropoda > Insecta > Lepidoptera > Noctuidae > Orthosia > Orthosia gracilis. Next base: position 29,537,375 of record OX387274.1, on the reverse strand, counting down.
ACTTAATGCAGGAAATAGCCACTGCTTCACCAAGACGTGCTACTGCATATAAGCAAGCCCGAATACTATATTCAACATCCAGAAGAAGTATGATTTCTAAGAAAGAATTACGACCATACACTGCTGAAGAAGCATTAGCCTTGTTTATATCGAACAATTTTACAGTCCACACTTATAAAAATATACAACAAGAAGCTAAAGAAACGGGGATTTCCATTATATCCATGCTACGATCAGTTAGCACGAATAAAAAAAGAGTGCTACCCTCCAGTGGAATTGATTACGGTTAGTGATACATGGGCTAAAGTTCAGCTTCAAGCACTACTTGATCACACGGTGATAAGGATATGCAAAAATATAATGGGTAATGTATTGCTTAACTCTACAAACGAGTTAAATTATACCATGATTTATAAATGGGGATGTGATGGTTCTTCTGGACATAGTTTATATAAACAACGGTTTGAAAGTGCGGAAAGTACCGACGAATATATGTTTGTAATATCTCTAGTACCATTAAGACTCATAGCAGACGATAATAACAAGAAAATCTTTTGGGAGAATCCACGTCCTTCTTCACCAAGATTCTGCAGAATAATTAAATTTCTATATAAAAAAGGAACTGACCTCTTAATTAAAGAAGAATGCAGAGAAGTGCAACATCAAATTGATAATTTAATGCCAACAACTGTAGAGATAGATGGACATAACATAATCGTTAGCCATCATTTGATTCTTTCCATGATAGATGGGAAAGTTTGTAATGTTTTGGCTGAAAATAGATCCTCCCAGAGATGCTTTATTTGCAAAGCCACTTCGAAGGAAATGAATTCTCCTACAGACCACAGGCAACCTGATCAAGATATGTACCAATTTGGCATATCAAGTCTGCATGCATATATTCGGACTATGGAGTGTCTCTTAAATATTACCTACCGCATGGAGTTTTCTGAATGGCAAGCCAGGGGAATTCAAAAACAAGACATGAAAAAGAAACGAAAGGAAGAAATACAGAAGAAATTTAAGGAAGTAGGACTTATAATCGATAAAGTGAGACCTGGATTTGGGACCAGCAATGACGGGAATACCGCAAGAGCTTTTTTTCACAATAGTGCTACAACAGCACGTATTACTGGTCTCAATGAAAATCTAATAAACCGGTTTGGAACGATTCTAGCAGCTATAGCTTGTGGATACGAAATTGACGCCGAAAAGTTTTAACAATACTGTAATGAAACTCGACGGCTATATTTAGATTTATATCAGTGGTATAACATGCCAGCAACAGTACACAAGATTTTAGTGCATGGTGCAGAGATTATGCGACATTCAATAATACCGCTCGGGCAGATGTCTGAAGAGAGGCTAATTTCTTTATTCTTAGCTTCCGAAGGAAGCTAAGAATAAAGAAATTAGAAGAGTGCGATTGGGACACACTCTTAAAACGTCGCGTTATCGTACTAACTTTGATTTAATAAAACATATGTTAATGTCATCAGACACACATATATCTTTGTTAAGAAAACTGCCCCATAAAAGTGTGTACAAAAACCATAAAGATTTAAAATTTTTGTTAAAAAATCAATAAAAATGGTTTTAAAAATCAAATATAGTTTTAGTTTTACGCTTTTGCCCTACATCAATCATTTACAGTTATTCAAAATGCAATACCAGCATTCCTGATTTTTGTCCACCTAGATTTGTCAAATCGTATACTGCACGACCTATAACTTGTAAATCGCGGCCGTTACCACTGGGCCACCACTGCTCTCACCCTTGGTAGAGTACTATATGATAGAATATTTTTAAGTATTTGTATTGCGACCTTCTTACCCGCAGATGTTATATCTTTAACATCTCTAGCAGTGACTTCAGGCTTGTTGGTAGGTCCGAAAATAGGTCCGGTTTCTTCGCCGGGCTTGTCGATGGGTTCCGACGCGTTGGACGGCTTGTAGACTGCTTGGAACACCGAGTAGGCGATGAAGAACACGGAGACCGTCAGCCATCGGTGCCGGCGAGGTCTTCTCATCCTCTGGAATGGAAGAAAGAGGGAGTTGTTAGAGGTAGTTTAGGAGAAGCGAGTATATTGAGTCGGCTGCGCTCTTTTTTCACTCGAGGGATGGGCGAATTCCTACGTATTCCAAGATTTGATATCAATATCTATTTTCCATGTAATACGACGGAATGTCCAAAAATTGGCGGGATATTTGCCTTAAATGATAAATGATAAATGATAAATGATTTTATTTCTGTAAGTAGGTTTGTACAAACACTTTTACATGTCGATCATATTTTTTAAAACTAGATGAAGTCGGCGTTTCCTATCTGACTACTCTGAGAAGAAAGGCCGAAACAAACTCAGAGGTCACAGTCTCTTAAAAAGAACATGTATTTTAAGGAAAATATTCCACGATCTTTTGGACTTCCCTATGTAATTATAAGGCTGCTGTACGCCTTTGTTATGTTTGTTAGACTATGTGGATATTATAATAAGTAAGCCAGGTACTAAAATTGCTCTATCATCTTTGTAAGATGGTGATTGCGCCCCTTATATGGGTTGTTTTGATTGATAAAATTAAGTTTATTTCACGGCCTTAAAGTGTTATTACTATAATCACATTGTATAGAAAAGTACCCTAACCTGACTGAAAACTCCAAAATAATGAAACGGTAGATATTCAATGTATTTACTATATATAATTTATACATTTGAAATGAAACATGAGGATGTATGAAGTGTATGAAACATCCATAATCGGCTTTATAAAGCCTTTTCTACATTTTTCTTTTATGAATTATTCAGATTTCAGTCAACCTTTACATTTTACACATGTTCTCAAAATGACATTACCATTTTTTAAAAGACGCCCACTTCAGTTACGAATGAAGCTCATCATTCAGTCGGCATAAAACCTTTTTATTGATATTAAATCGAAATCGTTCTCAGAGCAATAGGCACTTCCTTTGTCGATAAAGATCGCTATTTTATGATATCTTTCCGTAAAAATGTAACCGTAATAAACTTTGTAGTTTATCGAGTGGCAAATTATCGATGTTTTTATGTTGTATATTGATTATATTGAATAAATATAAAGGTCGGGCGACACTTTGAGTAAATTGGGTGAGGGAGGCGAAGTCGGGTGTTGGGGCAATTATTGGAAAACGACAGCTTTAACGTGCTTATCAAGGATTTCGTTATTTGATGAAGTTATAAAGAATGTTTTTTGTATGCTGTTATGAAGAATGGCTCGGCAAGTGCGTGAAGTCGACGGACCCATTTTTTTTTTAAATTGTCTATTCCTTCAACAGGCGCCTTGACTTTTAGGGAAAATACTAGGGATTTTGGGACTTTTACCTCACTAAAACCACCCCGGTGATCACCATCAGCCCATAGAAGGTGCCCCTTAACCTCTCAAAAGACCACCCCAAAAGCCCCTCTGTGCAATTCCTGCTAGGGCACATCCCTTGGGAGACTGAAAAAGTGCCTCCCCTGAGATAGTCGATGGTCCTGTACCTGATCTCTCCCTGGTCGTGTCGGATTGCCTTCCCTTCGTACATATCTTCTAGGTACCTGTTCTGTGCATCGTACTATGAAAGTAAAAGAACAAAGTGCAACTGTTTTTACATACACACTTCTGCAATATAATATCTCCTGCATACTTGACAAATTTCCGTTGAAATTGATCACTGTGGCCGATATTTGATCGAGAGGATTATCAAAGTCCTATCTATAAAGTGGCCGCGGTAAGTTCAGCTTAACAGCAGCACGATCTATTCGATCAAATATTTAAACTACAAGCCTGAATAAGCCAAATATAAAAAAAAAACATCATTTTCAGTTTACAAAAGGAAACAATATCGTTATTTTTCCATCAGAAACATTGGAATTGCATGTAAACAGTAAACACCGAAACTGGAGCAACAAATGTATTTATGCTAGAACCAAATAAAATTGAATAAACGGAGCGGCAATACGTTTGTAGCGAAAATATCGGTAGTGAGGCGAGTTAGGTATACATGGGCTTCTGGTTAATTAACTTTAGTTTCGCGTGACCGCAAGCAACCTTTTGATAAAATTATTAAAAGAACCGTAAAGGGTGGTTTTTTTTTAATCTTCATGAACAAAGGTACAATGGCTGACTTAATGCCTTAGGCATTCTCTACCAGTCAACCAAGGGTGGTGAAGAGACAACATGGCAGGTCATCATCATCATCATTTCAGCCGAAAGACGTCCACTGTTGGACATAGGCCTCCCCCAGGCGTCGCCACATTGATAGGTCCCATGCGTCTCGCATCCAGCGCCTTCCCGCAACCTTAACCAGGTCATCGGTCCACCTAGTGGGAGGCCTTCCAACGTATCGTCTTCCGGTTCGTGGTCGCCATTCCAGAACTTTTCGGCCCCATCGGCCATCCGTTCTGCGAGCAATGTGCCGTGCCCACTGCCACTTAAGTTTGGCAATTCTCCGGGCTATGTCGGTAACTTTGGGTCATAGACTTTTGTCTTGAGACACTGCGGCAAATTGGACGAGAAGATACCACGCAATTTCCCGAACGCCGCCATTATGGCAGGTGCACTGATTAAAACGTCGAAAGTAAAAAATAAAATAACAATAAATAAATAATAAGTTGCTTAAAATACACGTATATATATATTTAATATAAAACATACTTATATAAATACATAAAGTAATCAAAATAAGTTATCGATATGATCCCGCTGAAGATAAAACCGCAATATCCGCTTGAACGCATGGCCGGCTGGTGGCCGTCCTGATTTCGAGAGGAAGCGCATTCCAGAGAAGAATAAATTGAATACGAAAGGAATAACGAACAAAATTAATAGTATGAAAGGGATAAAGTAGGAGAAGATTGTTGGAAGAACTCAAATTTCTAGCGTGTGAAGAACTTAAATATTTATATTCTCCTGTACGAAATAAGAATATTTTTCAAGTAGTTTAGTTTTAGTAGTTTCAATTTGTCCACTTAAGCTTGTTGGGACTGATGTTAAACTGTAACCTCACGAGTCGTCGAGCTCGAAAACAGTCAGACAATCCTGAAACTAACATGTGCATCTGCAAACTTGATTCATATAAAACTGGCTTCTTCACGCGGCTTGTCTCGCGTAATAAGTGTTATATCATCCAAGGGAACACACTACCGCGATAAAAACTATCCTACGTCCTTCCCAGGGTCTTAAACTATCTCAATACCAAATAGTATATAGTGAAAGTCACATGTATTCGAATAATATGTCTTACGGCAGGCAGAAACTACAGAACGCCAACTGCTACTATCCTTACATACTTCTTTTGCTTCACTCGCATGTAAATATTATAACTGTATTACAACTCACTCATTTATTTTTTGTGCTGAGAATTTAGTCAAACTTATGATAAACGTAAAATTAATTTCAAAGGGAAATGCCAATCATGTAATTTAATACCGTAGCTAAGTTTGAATAACTGTCGGGTAACCATTTCATTGTGTTATCGGCATGCCGCATTATGATCGGCAATATTATTTTCTTTTAGGCAGTTAATTGTTTATGCAATTAACTGAAATCGACCAAAAATAACTTAGTTTTTGACGTCGACTGGTGATCTCCATTCGAGTTCGAAACGTCTCGGAAAATCTGATATAAATACTCAAGTTAGAATTCAATTGCCGTAATTGTTACGTTTATGCTATTTTATTATCAAAAAATATTATTTTCAAAAAAGATTGAAAATGTAAGTCAGTTGGTAGGTTGGTAAAATTATTTCTCAATTTTACTGTGTACTCCTTTCTCGGTAGACACAAAATAAAGCCATGTACAGACTTCCTCCGTCTATAAAAATGTAGACATGGGAGTGACGCAGCGTTTCCTTTGCCCACGATCAATCACTAAGGTCTGACGTCTGCGTCAGCGCGATGTAGCTGATAAACGACTAAGGTCATGTCCAGAGTGAACAAGCGGTGACTAGAGCGGGTGCGGGTGCGATGGCGGTCGCGGTTTGATTGCCACAATGCATCGCGAGTTACTGTATAGGGCAGTAGAGGCTTGAAGCTAGAGTTGAAACAGATATCCAGTAACGTTGTTGTAGTTGGGATTAAAATAATACCTAATTTAGGTACCGGTAATACGAGGTTAAATTGATTAATTTTGAAATTAAAATTGACATAACTACTTCAATTGTATTTTGAAAAATATGAAATAAATGCAGTGTTGGCGACTTTACAAAAAAATTTATAAACAAAAATAAAAAATAAATTTCTTCCATAGTTTGGGATAAAATAAAAAAAAAACGAGCCTATGAACGTTAAAATAAAAATGGGGTTACTTTGATACCCCATTGTTTTTCATAGCAATATAAAGTAACCCCAATTTACAATTTATTTTTATTGAATTCACACTGTACAATTTAATATATTTTTTCTGCATCAATTAATCGTATTCTTGCGCTGAGGTTGATGCAAACATGGCTGACATTTGTCAGAGTTGCAAATTTTAAAAAGAAAATTGAGATGCATTCCGTTTTCACTGAGTTAGCTTTAAAAACCTAAAAAAATAAAGTTATCATCAAAGTTGCCCCAGATCTCAATGTAACCCCATTCTACGGTAATTACTTTATTTATATCACTCAAATACAATCAGTGATCACAAAATTTTCATTCTACAACATTGAAAATTAATTGGACTTCACTAAGGGAAAATTATAACGATCGAAAGCACAAAAAAATGGACTTCACTGATAGACGTTTATTTGGAGACAAGCGCGCTGCTCGTACGTACAATCAACTTAATATTAAATATCCACTATTACAAATATATCACACCTCCACCACAATACAACAGTACCCTATATGATAACACAATAATAAAACACAGCTAATCAACATAAACAACCACCACCACCATCCACCTGATGTAAACTTATAATAATTCTTAACTAATTAAACAATTTTAAATCTATCTACTGGTTAACGTGTTCGCTTAGAGAAACCATTCTCCGGCGGCGGAGATTGTGATTTTAAATTGACCAGAGCATCTGCAGGAGTATTAACGTCCAGGTTTGAACTTCCCCCCTTATCCTGGTAGGTGGTCGCCTCTGGTGAGGCTACCTTTACTACCCCTTCTAACCCCTCGCTAAGTGGCTCGACCACACTCTTTCCCCCATGAGCTTATTGTTCTCAGTCTTTGGTCGGATAAAATCAGATAAACGTGACCTGCGGTGCATTTGGTCTACATGTCTTTTTAGTGATTGACCATTGTCCTTTACAACTGAGTATCTACGGGCACTGTCTACCCGTTCCACGGTACTTTACACCCACCTATCACTAACCATACTCGCGAGCCCAAACTGAGTGTCCCTCCCTGAAACTGCGGGCTGTTCCCCCCGCGAATTCTATTTGCCGTCTCTGGACTTGATGGTCTCTGTCTTTGGTGACTTGGTTGGTACGCAAGAAAATAATAATACTTCTCGCCCACTGTAGCACCCGCTCAAGCTCCACACTTAGCCCATCGTCTGTTCCCTAAACGCGGGAACAGACGATGCGACTTCTTGACGTCGATCGTGTCATCGCTCGTCGTCTGACGTCGAACATCGATCGACGACACCCGTCGACTTGTCTGAAATAACTTTACTTTCTGTTATACAAAAACTTGTGATTGGAAATCGTTTAGGTGATCGAGTTCTAATTAGACGGTGTTGAAATCTGATTTACTTTTTAGAAAGTTGTTTCTGAAAGGAAATTAAGATAATAGTACCAGTCCCTTTAACTCGCGATATTTTTGGTGGACATAAATTACGTATCATCACGCCTTTATCCCTCGAAGGGTAAGACAGAGGTGCGCTTTTTGCACACTCGTGTTTCACCAGTTATGTTAAGCCCCATGGAATAGGGGACTATTGCCATCAACCGGACACGAATCCAGGCACCGGCGTGCAATAGGGGTATTTTACTCTTTATGAGAAAATATCTATAAATATATTATTAAGATAATTTAGGCAAAAAGCAGTTGGAAAATGTTAGTTTTAGTTCGTAGAATCACACTAATATTATAAAGGCGAAAGTTTGTGAGTGTGTTTGTATGTTTGTTACTTCTTCACGCTCAAACGGCAGGACGGATCTGAATGAAATTTGGCACTGAGATATCTGGAATAGCACATAGGATACTTTTTATCTCTGGAATATGTTTCCTTGGAATAATTTTCGACATTCACGCGTGCGAAGCCGCTGGCAGAAGCTAGTAACAAAATAAATTTTAAAATTCAATTCAACGTGTTCAGTTTTTATCTGTTTTGTAACACCATGAAATATGAAATGTTAATACGTCATACGGCTATGTAAACTAAAACTGTCGACTGATAGGCGAATCGGCCAATCGGCGCATTTGTTTACATTCAATTTGCTGACTGACGTAATAACCACAGAGCAATATGGCGTCCACTGCGTCCAGCGTTTTTGTCAAACAACGAAATTTGAAAATGTAAAATTTAATTGCATTTTTAACCGGACTTACCAAAAGGTTCTATGTTCGACTTTATGTTCCAAAAAGAAAGTTATTTTTCACTTTTTATTTTGAAGTTGGTAGTCTTTTTTTTTGTAAAAAAGGTTTTTTTTTCAGCACTTATCTGCTTAATGAAAATTTTGTGTTTTTTTCGTGGCATATAAGCACTATAGAATTTTATTGAGTCACTTTTCAAAAATGGGTGTAATACCCTATTAAGAACTTCCAGATTGCAAATCCCAATAACACCTTGCCTGAAAAGGGCATCAGACCCAGGACTTCATACTTAGCAGTAGCGCTTGCTAACACTAGACCAACGAGGATTTCTATGATTAATAAGAAAAAAATATTTTTTGAACAATATTTTTTAGCTTACCGTGCATTCTCATCAAAACATTTACGCAAAATTTCATCTTAATCGGTTGAGGATTTTAACTGCTTTAAAATTCAGTTGCAAGATTTGACCCGAACACAAATACATACATACATTGCAAGTTAAATAAAAGCTTGTAAAATAACACGTCTCTTTACGTGAGTAAAAAGGGACTGAACGTGGAAACTAGGGCATCCATTCAAAGCGCTATACATTAGGTTAACAACTTTGGTAATGTGTTTGACACGGTCGCGATAAATGTGACATAAATTGTTATGTGACATTATGAAAATCAGAGAGTTTGTATATTATAGAGTTAACATATTTAAGACGCAATTTCAACATCGGTATTCACTTTCGCACTAACAGATAACGTGCTAAGCAAAAAGAGATAGATATAATTTTGTCTATACCATCTTTTGTGCCAGTGTGACCGAGGATACTAAAGATACTTATCTAAAGACATATATCAGTACTAGATCTGTGTCACTGTAATATCGATATTATCGAGTTCAGTTTTGGATTGATTTACATATTTGGTCAAATGTCTGTAAAAATCATCCCTGACTGCGGCTAAGCTTTTCTACGTTTTTTTAGGTATTCTTTATAATTGTTTAAAGAGTGAATGTGTACTCGTACAAAGAGTAAACTTATCAGTCATTGTAAGAGTACAATTCCATTCTTTCTTAACTTTTTTGTGCATTATACGCGTTGAATAATAATGTTTATTCATACCTTGCGCAAAAACTAGGTACATCATGAGATCAAAGTGACAGTTTTTGGTACACTCGTACGACTGTACAAGCAGGTACATGAATATACTGATATATTGTATGCTAGTTCTTGTGCAAGACTGAAAAGAAAGTTTTCAACACACTTGCTCGTAAAGTGAGCCTTATTACATCGCTTTTAGGGCCGTAAACCGAGCTATAACACACACGTGCGTAATAACATTAAACACTAGTGCGTAATAGAATTATCCCAACAAAGTTAAATTAGTACCTTTCTGCAAGTTATATGCGAGTAAACAGAGCATTTTCAATTTAACCAGGTAATACAGTTTTTTTTTAGCAACAACAAACAGGTTTATGCCGCTATAATATAAATTTTTGGAATAAATAAATGTGTACATCCTTAATTAAGTCAAACAAACATTTATTATTATCAAATTATTCATAATTCACTATAATTTAAATTATAATTTTGAAGAATAGTGAAAAAAAAAGCTTGCGTGCCATTGCCCATAATTTGTCGCTGTGTTGTCAATTATTTTAGAAATGTTAAGTTTTCGTGAGAATATAAACAATTGATAGAGTTAATAACCCCGCCCGAAATACTAAATGAAGTACAAAATGCAAACTATAGCCTAATCCCCGCAAAATCTAGGGAAAAGTGCTTAGCTGCCTACGATAGTTTCCTACAATGGAAGAGCAAGAATAATACTCAGTCATTTTCTGAAAATGTGTTTTTGGCGTATTTCTAAGGCGGGTAGATACATAAAAGCCCAGATCCCTGTGATGCGTCTATTTCTGGTGGTGCTCAAACATGCTGTTGATATCAAAACGTACTGTAACCTGATGGTATTTCTCTGAACTCGCCAATACATAAAAGCCCAGCTCCCTGTGATGCATCTATTCCTGGTGGTTGAGCACCACATGATGTTGATATGAAAACATACTGTAATCTGATGGCATTTAAGAAGAGACGGCTCGGACGGATATATTGGTTGGAAATCTAATGTTTTGTCACCAGCAGACGTTGAAAAGTTTTTTAAAGAGGCACCGGCTAGTCAGAACCTAGCAACCTACCTTTGGGTTGAATATTATAAATCTATACTAACGTATCTAAATGATTGCGCAACCTTAGCACAACTTCGTAGAAGTAATTAATTAATTCCGTTGCAGGTTGCCTTAATATTCAGTGTTATTGGTGCGTGTAGATGACAAGAGCTTTATAATTTTACAGTAAAGGATGTACTAACCCGAAAGCATACTCTATTCACAACAAGGCGAAAATCAGTGACAAAATTACGCAAGCCATTAATTTGGAGCTAAAGGCTAAATAAATGCCCCGGATCACAACCATGTACATCTCGTAGCATGAGTTATTTGGTTCCTACTGTTCTATGATTTGCCTTTGTCGCCGACATTTACATACGAAGAAAACGAAAGTATCTACTATAGAAGTGGCAAGCACTAATGTAACACAAACTGTGAAATTGCCATCCAAATCAATCCAATATTGCTTTGAAAATTGTACGTTCACCATTTTTTTTAATAATTAAATGATATCTGCAATACATGTTTGTTTTTTCCTCGCAAATGTTTCAGTATCGATAAATCTTTCTTGTGACTGTTGTCACATCTCTAACATTAGAACATAAGTACGTAAACTGTCATGGCTCTATCAGCGAACGCTTAAAAGTTTACTATTTCACTAAATAGAATGGTTTAAATGATACTACACGTCCTTGACGTATTTAGAACTAAGATTTCTCTATTCGGGACAGTCTATGAAATGTATTCCCTGCACAATAATTTCAGTATGCTAGTCGATAACTCACCTGTGGAAAGATATCCTTTGATTATTTTCTGTTAATACGCTCATTCTACTCTTGCAACCGATAGCCACACACGACATGGTTCATGCAGATAATTAAACAATAACATTCTGCCTGATCTACACGAAACAAAGGCGTGAAAACAGCGAAAATCTTTAATTGCAGCTGCTAACCGATGGGTTACAACAGTGACTAATAAGTTATCGCTTTGACGTTCAGGATGGTAGCGTTTGTCTATGTTTGTCTCTTTTATTTCATAGAGTTTTTTTATAAGCAAGAACGAAAGAATTGATAGTTTCATTTTCGTCGTAAGTACGTTAACTCTAGTTAATATACAAACTCTCTGATGAAAATCATGAAGAAAAACACCGCATGTCTCAGAACTAAAGAGGAGGATGAACAAAAGTGGTACCAAAAAGTCTCGCGCATCAAGACCAAAATTGTATAGTAATTAGTTTCATAATTTTTTATTACGCGTCGGGGTTTCAATTTTTGAATAGGGAATTTACTTTTGGGTTTAAAAGAATGGATATTGTTTTACACCCTATAAATGATGTTTCGTTTCAAATGATAGTAATTAATATGACTTGAACCTTGATTTTTTAAAGTGTCATGATCACTGAGTAATTACTGTAAAAATATACTTTGTCGGTTCTACATTAATTTAATAAAAAATAATAGAATAGAATCTTTATTTAAAAAAATATCATTATTTTGTCCATGGTTAATAGGCCTTTCACATCGAGTAATTATAGAATCAGTAGGTAGTAATAGAATCGATTTTTGATGAATCTACTAGCCAGTAATTGTTTATTTTGTGTTATCATACTTTATATACTTCATACTAATATTATAAATGTGAATGTAGAATTGTTTGTTACGCTTTCTCGCAAAAACTACTGAACCGATCATCATGAAACTTTGTACATATATTCTTGGAGGTATTAGAAGTAACATAGGATACTTTAAATAAAAAAAAATGGCTTCACTGCGAGTGAAGCCGCGGCTAAAAGCTAGTAAATAAATAAAACGTCAGAGTGTAACGTGTCTATATAAAATACGTCGTTAGTAGCGTCGAACAAATTAGACCCAGTTTTTAGGTTATTTTCTATTTTATAAAATAACTCCGAAACCCGGGTTTTGTTTTCAAAACAAACTTTTGTAAGAGTTAATATGATCAGTACAGTCTATAAAAAAACAAACTTTTATTTTGATGAAGCATGGTACGGGACTCCATACATCCATGCGCATTCTCCTTTGAAGACATGTGTCATCTACCAATTCACATCGAGGATTACAGCCCACTCCCTCTCACAGAGAGGAGGGCTGAGTCCCAGCAGTGAACACATTAATTATACACTGATTATGCTGTTACTTATGCCATGAAGAAAATCTACAAGACATAAAGCGGCTAACTTGGCGCCTTGGTCCTAAACGAGGAGGTAGATTTTATATCTTTCTTTCTTTAATTAGGGACTTTTATTATCTCCATTCGTATGATAATCCCATCATACCCTAAAAACAAACTTAAAAGACCAAAGTAACATTGGACTCGTTGGTACTAGATCGTGGTTTTGATGTTCAACTGATCGAGAATGGGCTTATTCGTGCATTTTTACCCAACTGCGGGAGAGTAATGTTTTTCGAGCGTATGTAAGCATATATGTATGTCTATTTCTATAGCACGCTCTGTAGCCCAAACGGCTTGACGGATTATTATGACATATGAGTGTCGTTGGATTTGTCTGAGTTATGGGAGTGACATAGGATAAATATTTTTTAACGCCCGACGGAAAAAGAGGGGTGTTATAAGTTTGACGTGTGTTGCTGTGTATTTTAGTATCTGTGTTTCTGTCTGTGGCATCATAGCTCCTAAACGGATGAACCGATTGTAATTTAGTTTTTTTTTTTGTTTGAAAGGTGATTTTGCCGAGAGTGTTCTCAGCCATCAGCCTCATTCAGTATGTTTGAATATAATCGGTTCAGCTGTTCAAAAGTTATGGGCGTTTTACTGTTTGAATCGGGGGATGTTTCGCAAGATATCTTGTCATAATTACGTGTTCAATAGATTGCCGATCGAAGCGTATCTACTATGTACTAGATAAATTATGTAACATGAAATAAAAATGTGTCGGGGGTTTTACAAATTTTGAATTTTTTCTTGTTAAATATGGCGCTCCCCCTAGAAAAAAAGGGTTATACATTTTTTTGCTATCGTAAAAATATTAATAAATAAAAGCTAATAAATAGACCATTCCAAAAATATATATATCGTAACTCTTTTATTTTACTATTTTGGCACAAATTCAAGATAAGCGTAAATTTTATAGCAAAATAAATAATCTTTTACCACATAACTTATTGGAGAACTCGTAAAACTAAAATATCTGAAATAAAACAAATTATTATAAAAACAAAAAAACCTCACTGCTAAAAAATAATTAATTGAAAAGAGAAAACAAGTGGTTAAAGTCTATTTTAATAGCACTTGTTTTTATCTTTTTAGTTAATTATTTTTAACAATCGGATTGTTTTATTTTTATAATTATTTGTTTTATTATGTCTATGGTACGCGTAACATTCTTCTCCAGCATCACATCTCTACATAATGAAATAGGAACTTAAAAAAAATGTTCCAAAACATTCATAGGACCTCGTAGACAGTCGTAGCACTTTGCTACGAGCTCCTATAAATGGACGCGTGAAAGATAATCCTGTCTTCCTCTTTAAATATGAACGGTGGGACGTGAATTGCCCAACCCCAACACCATCAAAAGGAATACCATACTACCGTCTTATTGCTAGAGTGTCACTATATGACAGTTGGCCGATTTTAAGTTTTTAATACCTCCATATGTACAAATCTCTCTTAGCATATTTTTTATCCAATCAATAGATTCCGTATAAAAATAAAAACGCCCCAAATCGTTTTTACAAACTTTTTTAGTAACTCATCTAAACTATCAAGCTGCCTATTCGAAAAATCTATTTTTTTAGACCGGAATCTCTCGCATATGAGCTAGAGTTAATAAAAAGCATTGTTTGTTATTATTTCGTGTTTCTTTTTCGTCTATAAATCTATATAATTATAGATAGTGATACTCTAGTTCACCAATTCCTTTCATTTGGGTTCCTTTTATTTAAATATATGACCGTCACGGTTCGTAAGGATTAAAACGACGGTAGTAAGGACGACACGCGGTTACAATAAATATCAAATGACGTACTCAAGTAACACAAGTAAATTATATTGTAATGTTTACCTAAGGTCCGCACAAAATACGCCATTTTGTGACAGCCAGCTATATTACGGCAGCGTACAGAAAAGTTCATGGAAAGATAATCCTGTCTATCTCTTTAAATATGAACGATGGGATGGGAACTGTCCCTCACCATCTAAAGGACTAAGTAATAAGATTTAGGATTGTGCCGGTTATCCTGTTGGCTGTACAGTGGTGATATAAGTCGCTTTACATATTTTCGTCAAGCCGTGACGATTTGGAGGGATCGGGTCGACGCCCGGCACTGATTGTGCGGGTATACGACTGTATATACGTGCGGCTATATGTTGTAGGATACGATTTTGTTGAGAATCTTTGTGTTACGTTGTTCGGAATAAGGTGTAATTCTTAAAGTTTATTTCTGAGGTCTTTCGAAATCGAGACGAATGGCGTACGATTGGAGAGGTCTATGACCAGAAGGGGATTGCAAATCAAATCATTTATTTGCGTAATATGGGTAGTTCTTAGGGTGACATTTTTATAAAAGTTCTTTAGACCATGTCCTACCATGCCATGTGTGCAAAAATGTTACAATAATATAAAGTACCTGTGCGACCGAGCTCTGGTCGGGTGAAATTGAAACTTAGCTAGGTCGATTTATCGCCCCCGAAACCCCTACATACTAAATTTCATGAAAATCGTTGGAGCCGTTTCCGAGATTCAGATTACATATATATTTATACATACATAAACTCACGCCTTTTTCCCATGGGGATAGGCAGAAACTACAGAACGCCAGCAATGAAATTCTTGTATATATATATATATACATTTATACAAAAATGCCTCGTTTAAAGGTATTAGATTAGATAAAATATTACATTATGAATTAACAATTGCATTATTCAAATATTATAATTTTAATTTTACTATTGATAATTACTCAACTTAATTATTTTCTTATTTAAATAATTATTAACAGAATAATAAGCTTTTTAAATAAGATAAATTTTAAATAAATTTAAATTATTAGGCTGATGATGATGATAGTTTATTTCATAGAACGATAAAATCAAACACAAACTGTTACTAAATATCATTTTAGTTTATCTTATTATCATTACATATTGAACGTTCGAATCCCATTACGTCTGCGATATTTCGCCAGCTAATCTTATATTTATAAGATAATGACACATCGTTGTACACTTTTCACCCATATTATGGTAAAACCGTTCATTGGGAAATGTAGTACATAGGGCTAACGGCTCAGAGTGCAGCGGACGGAGAGAGCAGTCTTCTGAACCTTGTAAAATATTGTTGAATCAATTTTAGAAACAAAAAATTGAAAAGCCGGCCAAGTGTGAGTCGCGCACGAACCATTATCGGGTTCCGTACCATTATCGCAAATAACGGCAAACAAATCACGTATGTTGTATCTTTCCAGTTTTAGTATTTGTTGTTATAGCGGCAACAGAATTACATCATCTGTGAATATTTAAACTGTCTAGCTACCACGGTTCATGAGATAAAGCCTGGTGACAGACGGACAGACAAACAGACAGACGGATCGTGGAGTCTTAGTAATAAGATCCCGTTTTTCCCTTTGGGTACGGAACCCTAAAAAGCACATGTTACTTAACTGTGTCTGTCCATACTCGAGTTAAGGTTGGCAGATGTCCAATACAGTTTATACAGTCCATGTCGGGAGGAGATTCAACTGTAAGTTTCATTTCGATATCGTAGATTTTTTTTTTATCTACGAGTACCAATGCTATTGTTGATTTTGAATCACAGGGTGTTACTACCGTACACTGTCATGTACAATTTGTATCTCAAAGGGATTGTACTAACTAATCTCGATTTTACTGTGAATGCAGAAAAGATTCAAGAAGAGATTAATCCTGGTTTATAATTCTATGTGAGATTTAAACGTTTGCCAAGAAAATATAATTTTATTTATTTAGATACTAACTGCTTTTGCGGTTCGCGGAAAGCTTCTTATTTCCGGAATGGGAAAGAGCCTATTTCCTTATCAGGGTGCCAAAATAGCTTTTTAATGTTTCTTCCAAATTAGTTAAATAGATACCTACCCCAAAGTACTAAAGAGGGAACGGGTGCGGGCTGTAAATCAGTGTTGACCAGCATTGTGGCTATTTATTTATTTATTAAAAGTTCATCCAACATAAAAGTACATAGGCGGACTTAATGCCTGAGGCACTCTCTACCAATCAACAAAGGGCGGTGAAGAGATAGCATGGCAGGTGCATAATTAATGAAATAGTATTATTATAAACGTAAAATTAGTACAAAAGTATATACTACATGGCTCAACAGTGGTTGAACGCGCTTCTTTTCCTGAATAGGTGAAAATATGTTGTGCTTAGTCATAAGAAGTCTTTGTGTTTTTTAATTTTTATTTGAAATGGGTTTGCTTAGCTTACCCAGAAGAAGCCTGTGTGTTTATTCCGAGTTTTTTAACGCACTAGTTCGTGATAACGTAAACGATCTCTTATGTCAAAATGTATACAAAAAAAGAGGTTTCTCCTTACCGTCACTAGACGGCGCTTATCCAGTTTCAATACAAATTGACGTTTATGTTAACGCGATTGAGCGTGAGTAAAAACTCGCACTAAGGCTTCTGTTCACTCGAACTTTGATGAGATTCGGGTTGAATGCGTTTGGAAACAGTGAGTTCCACTCTTTTGTTGTGAAGGATGTTTGGAAACGCTTGGTGCGAATTGATGGAATGGCAACTAGGTAAGGTTGGTAACTTGCAGTGCGTCTAGATGTCCGATGGTAGTTGGGGGCCAGTGGGATGAGGTCGTGGCGTTCTTGAACACACTCACCGAAATACAGTCTGTGGAAGACCGACAAGCAGGCAACCTTACGGCGATTCGCTGAGCTGTGAAGCTTGGCATCCACCAGCTAACATTTTACAGTGGTTGTGGTAGTTATGGTTTCTTTCTTATTCTTCTTCTAAAGAAGTATCTTACTAACTCATATCTGCTACCCTTGGATTAGCAGATAGTCAGATACGGTGGAGGATTTCCCATTTATCATAAAAACAAATCATCTTTCGAGGAGCAGTGGTGGCCCAGTGATAACGAACTCAACTTACGTAACAGTCGTAGGTCGTGGGTTTGAACCCAGAAAAGTGCTTGACATTGTGTAAATTATTGCATCACCAACTCGCACTGGGCCCGCGTGGTGGATTAGCCCATTCTCTCTCTCAGCGAGGGGGCCTGTTGGTGTACAAAGCCGCATTTAATGACTTGTAATAAATTAAGAAGCCTGAAATATATCTAACAATTGGTAATTGTTCCTTCGACCCAGTTCAACCAAGACACACAGAGTAAAATAAATCATATTTTAACTGTGATTTGTCTAACAAGACCACCCTCGTTCACGAAGATGGGAGTCAATTTTTCCAGAGATTTGTTCAGCCATGTTCTCTAGTGAGATAAAAGTCATCGCTTGCCTGAGAGTAGGTTGGTAGTAGCCAGTGGCGTAGCAAGACATAAAAGGGCCCGTTCCGAGATTTCTTGGGGACCCTTTTTATCCGACTGCAGCCAAGACCAAAAGGAACAATATGTTTACTATAAAATTAATAAAATGGAAGTATGGTTCAATAACTTTAACAGTCATGATGACAAACGAGGATGAAGAACGAGTTGTATGAACTTAAATGTAAAAGAATCCCGACTAGGATAGATTAAGTTTTCATTGTTATTATAGTGATTAAGAAAATCAGATTATTTAATCGAAAAGTTAATTCCTCAGAAACATCTAACCAAAAATTGCTTTAGATCGTGGATAAAATTGTATGAACTTTTGATTACACACGCGGGGCCCATGGAGTTTGGGGGCCCTGTATCATTAATACGAATAATTCCGCGGTAGCTACGCCCCTGCGACCCTCGTAGAAGCATGTTATCGTAGGGACAACGCGATCATCTTAACACGTCTCCTGAGGCAGATTGAGCTCATCGCACTGTTACACTTGAAGCCATTATTGTCGGGTTAGCATTGTTATATTATTGCTTTATGAATCTTATAGATTGCATAGATCATCTCAGTCTTTCGTCGTAGAATGAGTGTGGTGGTCACCGTTATTAGATTTAAGCTAAAACTTTGGCTAGGCTGTATGATTAGCTGTATAAATAAGGGCAAAATATAGTTTGTTTGTTTGTTTTCGCCTTGGGCTGAAAAACAAAAAAGATGCAGCGAAACAGTCGGCTTTAATATCGAAAAGTGACCAAGGACGCAGTGGAAGTAGCGAAATTATAGTTCAACCAAATTTGAATCACTGTCGTGTCAGCGACAGAAAAAAGAAGAATCGTTGAAATATAAAGTCAAGCCGGTGTCATTACAAATAGAATAAAACAAAGACAATTTATTATTCACTCCATAAATAATAAAAGCTAAATCTGTCTCCACGTTCTTCAATTCAAACAAACACCCAAAAAAGCGACATATCAGCACATTAACAAAACGTAACACGTGCACATTAAACATTCACGTTCACCTCATTCGACCCGCAAGTGAAATGGAGTGCCGAAAATCCACCCACCCAATACAGACAGTACAAACACGAGCTGTGCCACTTTCACGGTATATTTGCAATTGTCTGCTTTATTGAGCATGTTCACGTACTCCGTATTAAGATTTTTTTGCTGGCCCCTTTTTTTTGGCCTGACTTTTATTCAAGTGTTTGGCTTTGTGAATTGGGAGTTTATTTGGACAAATATTTAATGTTACATAGACATGCATACATAAACTCACACCTTTTTCTTGGGGGTAGGCAGAAAGTACAGACCTCCTTTTCTTTAATTTACGTTTATACATCAGAGGCCTTAGTGCGAGTTTTTACTCACGCTCAATCACCTTAACGTAAACGTCCATTTGTATTGAAATTGGATTGTGTGTACGGTAATGAGAAATCTCTTTTTAAGCGACTCCAAAAAGGGGAGGTTGTCAATACAACTGTACTTTTTAGGGTTCCGTACCCAAAGGGTAAAAACGGGACCCCATTACTAAGACTCCGCGGTCCGTCTATCTGTCTGTCACCAGGCTGTATCTCATGAACCGTGATAGCTAGACAGTTGAAATTTTCACAGATGATGTATTTCTGTTGCCGCTATAACAACAGATAAAAAAAAATATTTAAGTGGGGTTCTCATACAACAAACGTGTACTTTTTACTAGATGAACCGATACATGATGATTCTTTTTTTATTTGAAAGCTGTTGCTTCTCATATGATCGCTTTCGATGATCAAGATCTGATGAAGAAATTCGCAGGTTTTCGAACGAACTTTTCAATAAATGACGGCAAATCTCTCGGGATTGCTGCAATCGCATGTCTGTTTATTGTTTACACCATTACATAAAATAACATCACGCCAGTAAGCTCTAAAGGGGTACGAAGATGTGTACAGTTCACCCTGGTACACTCTAATTTCACCGGTTGTGTTCAAGTTTCATGTTATTCGGGTAATCTAGTTTGGTATATCTGTTGGCATTATACATAAGTACCTACCACAAAAGTGAAAAATCACTTCAATTTCGGAAGTCGGTGTTAAAAACGAACAAACAAAAACAAGAGCCTGTAATTTATTAAAGTTATTTTTCACTTTGTAGTATTTTTTTTTGTAACGTAAACGATCTCTTATGTCTAAATGTCTACAAAACAAGAGGTTTCCCCTTACCGTCACCAGAGGGCGCTTATCCAGTTTCAATACAAATTGATGTTTACGTAAACGAGATCCAGCGTGAGACAAAACTCGCACAAAGCCCTCAGGTCATTCATACACGGACATCGGTAATGAGTACTGCTCAACTAGGAAGCCTTTCTGAAGAACATCACTAATAAGATCCGATAATCCAGTCACGATTGCATTGTAAGTACTTCTGGTTTTCGCCTTTTATTCATCTTCTCAACATGACCAAAACATCTAAGCACGTTTTCAATTTTTTTCTCTCAATTTATTATTTATTTATTATATGCTTTATTGTACACCATAAAATACATTAACAAAAAAAAACTTAAGTCTAATACACATACAATGGGCGGCCTTATCGGATACCGCGATCTCTTCCAGGCAACCTGGAAATTAATGTTAGCTTACTAATACCAATTTTATTTTTAAGCACTTAATGTGAGGAACTATTGTATGTACTCCAGTGTCCAGTTTTAGACTCCCCTACGGTCTTGGCTAATATAGCCAGCCTAGCTGTACTCAGTGACACAGATGCTTCTTAGGGGCGTTACAGGCTTCGCGAAGCAAACACACTGTTCCAATAATTTGTGCGCTTTTAGAAGCCACGGCTTCGTATTCCAGAATGGCGTGACGTGGGTGGCTGATTATTCACTATCCTGGAGTGGAATGCTTGCTAAATCAGTCTCTGCTGTGTGGGCTGACAGAGTTACTATTAACATTAATATTAGAAGCGGGCTATTTACCATGTTTAGTGTTTGTTGCGAGTTTCCGATATTTCGGTGCCGTTGCAAGCACCATGATCACGGATAAACTGAAATTATTGCGAGTGGGTGTTTATGAGGCGACAAATCGGTCTACCCTCTTTCTTGATCGTTTTTTGCACTCAGTACCGCTGATACTGTCACTCACAACTCGATTCTGTTCCCGACACACGAAACTCACTGTGTCCGCTCGCGAACTTTCTTTTTCGGCACTTTTTCGGGTTTGCAATAGCACCGAAATATCGGAAACTCGTATCAAACAGTAAACATAGTAAACATCCCGCTTCTAATGTTAATGTTAGCGTTAGTGACCATGACAGTTTAAAAACTTATAAGAGTTGCTAATATTGAATATGCGTTTGTTAAGGGGGCACCGACCTTTCTATTTTAGGAAACAAATTGCATTCGACAGTGACAATGCAGCTATGATTGACATTAGCATATTCATAATACCAGTTCCCTATAGTTCATAAATGCGTTGATGAGTTAAGCATAAATGATAATTTCGAATACCTACCACGTATTTTACATTAAAAAACGCAATATTCGAAATACGCAATTCCCGGTACAATTCATCGAGTATTCATTAATCAAATTCGTACCAGCTTGTTTGTTAAACCACAGAGCCCGGAAACGACGAGCTGGCGTCGACTACACACGCAATTAGAGTTCCGTTTTGTGCTCACCAGTTGGCGCCATTAGCGTGTAAGGTCTTTAAATATATCTGTTGACCGTTGTTATTACGCCAACGGAAGCAAAGTTTAAATTATAATTATTTCTAATGCCGTAGAAGTGCGATTAAATATAAAATCGAGTATGCAGCAAATTTCCGAAACATAAAAGTCTATTAAAGCAGTGGCTGGTAAAACCCGTACCTATCTTAATCTGCCATATCTGGAAATATTCACAACAATAGAAAAGAAGTAAATAAACTCGCTCTAAAGCCAAAAAACTATGAAATTTGACATTTTGAAACCTCTTTCTACACTAGCGGCAAATTCAAAAGCCCTCATCAGTAAAAATTTCGGCTGTCATAGCTATAGTAGAGTAGGACACTTATGACTGGAAGGAAAGCTGACTAGTGGTCGCAAGTCCAATGAGGTCCAGGGTTCGATGTCCAGGTCGGGAAAAATGTTATTAGGCTTTTCCATCTGGAATTTCTCAGTAGCAGTCCGGAGTCTGGATTTGTGCCCGGCTGATGGCAATAGGCTCGCCTCCTATTACATGGGACTTTGACATAACTGGCGGAATGTGGGTGTAACTGTAGGTGCTCATCTGCCCAAACCTTCGGTGAATACAGGCGTGATTATGTGTACAAAGACAGAATAATGTCTTCAAAAGCTTGTTACTTTTTCTACCGATGTAATTTACTAGTTTTTGCTAGTTGTGATGTGATTTAAAAGTTGCAACTATTTATAAACAACTTCTTTAAAAAAACCGGCCAAGTGCGAGTCGGACTCGCGCACCGAGGGTTCCGTACAAATAACTACAATCACCAACATAGTTTGGTAAAAATACTGAAGTTCATAAACAATGAATGCACCGAACATTGCACTAACGAAAAGAAATATTTTTACTTTTCCTAATACATTATAAAAATTGGTCGACTATTACTCGTAATCTTATGTATTTATTTTAAAAGCCTACTTAGCTGTGACAGTTTTCCTTTTTCTCTGCCGTGATTTTTTTACATATCCAAAAGCCAAACGAGCCTATCCATTTATCTGGCACACTTGACTCTAACAAAAAATAGCAATTTAAAGCTTAATTTTACGCAAACAGATGCCTGAATCGAAAAATGTTTAGTATATCACGAACCCGTAATGTTTTTCCCCAACAAATAGTGTACCCCACACCATGGGATAGACCAGAAAAAATACATTCCCACTTTACGTGTACAAAAGAAAACCTAAAAAAAAAACATCGTTTTATTTTACCACTTTGTCGGGCGTGATTAATATGTATATCCATGCCAAGTTATATCTTTCTAGTACTAAGAGTCTCTGAGCTAAGCTGCGGACGAACGGACAGACGGCCATAGCGAAACTATAATAGTAAATTTATTCACCAACATTTTTGAATGGAGAAACATACCATATTATCACTGGCTATAAATGTCTATGGGCAGGAAAACGTTGTCACTCGGTGATATGCTTAAAGTGTATTTTATGGCAAGTGAAAGAAAGAAAATATATATTTAGCACGAAGATAAGAAAAAAAAAAAAACCATAAGAGTAACTGTTGAAAATGCCGTCTCGAGCAGTGGCCACCGAGGTGTCTCGGTGCTCTGTGGTTAACACAAAATGGCCGCTTTTGTATTCACCGATGTCGATAATTTAGTCACTTGTTTACATGAGTCTTTTTTTGTTTAAATTAATTGTTGTAACAACCTTGATAATGTTTTATTGGGGCGAGTAAATTTTTTGGATAATTTCTGTAGTTGATTGTTTTGATAGATAGGGCTACAATTTGAATAATTTGTGTTGTAGATAGATTTAATAGTAAAGTCGTGTCTTTAAATACGGCCGTGCGCGTTCACCATACGATAACACGAAAATTTTAACGTCTCCAATAGCCGACGGCGCGGCGTGTTCGCTTTGGTCTAGTATGACCTATGTTTGATCAAATTATGGCGTCAGAAAAACGTACGCTCCACCATGTTTTGCCAAAACACTATAAAGTTTGCGAGTCTAAACCCTTGTTTTAATATAATAATGTTGGGCCCAAAAGAAAATGTCTGTAAAAAAGGCAAAAATTCTTTATTTCAACTTTTGACCATCAAAATTTTTAATTTGAAAGTAGTATATTTGATTCTACCGTCCATTCGGAACAGTGGCTTGTTATGGAGAAGAACGGACAAGAAACTCCACACTTACTCTTTTAACAAAAAATTTACAACATTTACATACATACATTAATTCATATACGTGAGGACGGTGCACCCAGAATAACACTACTATACCATGTATAAGTATTTATAAGGTATTACAAGCACTAACGGGTAAATTCATTCATTTGATAAATAGGAACATGGTTCTAACAAATCAATATTGCAAACATAGGAACGGGTAAATTCATTAATTTGATAAACAGGGCCATGGTTCTCACAAACCAATATTGCAAACATAGGTAAATTACTTAATTCAACAACTTAACTATAGTATTTAATTGGTCTAATACTTGCAGTGGCCAGCTAAGTGTAATTGAATTTTTAATCTGGACCTTCTCAGTAGCTGTCCAGAGTCTTTGTGCCCGGTTTATAGCAATAGTCTTGTCGCTTGTTACGTGGCTCTTAAAAACAACTGGCGGAATATGTGTGTACTATATACAGGAATAGGTAAAACATCCGTGATGCTTGTGTTATTTAGATACCTAAATTTATTTACATCTCTTGCATCTGATAATGACATTCTAAATTCAAATTCTATATAGAAAATTGGACGGAAACCACATGCCAATTGGTCACTAAACAGCTTCGAGGTCGATACAATGTTTGAATTTAGAACCCGTTAATCAGTTTGGAGATTTTTATAAATAAGGGCTAATTTGTTTGTTTGCGTTTTAACACAATTTTGTGTTCATTATGATAGGTGTAATGAGTTTCTACTTGTTTATTTTATAGTTTACTTTTTTATTTAGTTTATGATAACATAATTAGTGAGAGTCAGCCTTTGGCAACCGTTAATTAAAATATGTTTTGATTTTCGTTTACCGATAACAGAATATTTTACGACTGTACCGTAAATTAGACACGGTACCCGAAGGGGAAACACATAAATAAATAAAAATAACCAAAGCCTTTATTTCTTTTATATACCTAAAGAAAAATACAGGTAGATTCTGCTAAAAAAAACTTACAACAGAAAACTTGAAACTTATCTCCAATTTTTGTTACGAGAAATATTACTACACCAAGCCCCAAGCAATTTCTTCGACCAAAAGTCAGCAGGATAAGAAATTACAGTACCATACCGTAGGTCCTCGAACCGATTCGTGTTACAAATGCGAAGCCAACCAATCGCGACGAGAATACATAAAACATAGCTATTGATACGTATCCAGGATTTGTTTAATCCAGTTGAATTGAAATGAAAGAGCTTTTTTGGTTTCGTTGGTAGCTGACTTTAGTTTACTGAGGTATTTTGACAGGGTTTATTGACACAGGTATGTACCTACCTAGTCGGTTTTTGATATACGATGCGAAATGCCATCAACATGAATAATGAACCCTTGAGTGCCTAAGACGTGGATCCACGTGGGACACAATGGCAGGTAGGCAATCCCTCTATGTAAAATACTGGTACCTATTTAGCTGAATGCGGTTTGACTGGAAGCAGACTCCAACAAAATTGGGATATCCCTATTGATTGATTCTTAAGTCTAAATCCGTTAAGTTTGCTTCTGATAAGTTTTAAACTTATAAATTATCATCAGGGCATAGCCATGTGCCTAAACTATCCCAGAAACTCAACTATTACATACATTCACACAAAAAATCTCCTTTATTATTAAAAGAGAAACCACTAAATATACCTTCAAAATCAAATACATTTTTTTTCTGTTCTAAAATACTAAAACAAAACATAATCCGAATTCATAAAACAAATTAAACCATGCGATAACCGTCTGCACATTCACACTAACATACGTACGTACAGAGAACATTAATCTGAAATAAACCATTATTACCTGACTTACCCCGTCCCTCGCGTCATATCAAAATCTGTTAACACTAACTGAAAGTTGCACTCATTGAAGGCTCAAGTTACGTCGGTACGCGACGGCGTACTGATGGCGTCACCCACACATAGGCGGAGTGTTCGATCAATACTATGACGTACTCTTTACTGTGCCTTTACACTGCACTCGAAAACACAGAGCTTAGAAACGTTTCGGTGGCCAATGCTAGAGACAGCAGTGTCAAAACTTTATATTTCTCACCGGCTTTTTACAGTAAGTTATATTGTACACTTTTTCTTCGCAACAAGACACGGGTATATTTTAAACTTATTAATCTGGATGGGCTTTATTGTATTTTCAAGTATCTGTTCTTATTGTATCGAAAATTTTAACTACGGTGTCTGCAATAATCCGGTGACATCACTACATAATATAAAATAAAGTCCCCCGCCGCGTCTGTATGCGGTAAACTCAAAAACTACTGAACAGATTTTCATGCGGTTTTCACCAATAGAAAGATTGAGAAATGAGGAAGGTTTTTGCGGGCGAAGCCGGGGTGGGTCGTTAGTAATGTCACAGATAATATAATACTAGCAGACAGATGCCTCATCCTATACAAAGAAACCGTGCCACGTAACTAGCTTTCTTTGTATAGGACGAGACACCACTGGTAATGTATAAACCAAGCGTGCCACCATTAACTCGTAGACGAACCGTGATAATTCTAGCTACAATTGTGACAGCCGAAACTTGTGTTTATCAATGAGGGTTTCTAAAGTGTTGTGCACTAATCAGCAGTACTGACTGTACTAACACGTCGGGTCAAAGTGCCTATGATACCTAATAATAATAATAATATGGCAGAGCAAGGAGCTTCACGGACGTTTCTACCGGGTCCTACATGGGCCCGATGTAGATCTTTTAGCGTCCGTGGCCTGGCTGCGATTTGGTGACCTTTTCGGGGAAACCGAAGGTTTTGTCTTTGCGATTATGGACGAAGTTATGATGACGAACAACTACCGGAAATACATTGTGAAGGACGGCACGGTTGACATCTGTCGGGCATGTCACCGACCGGGGGAATCAATCCGTCAGATTATCTCCGGTTGTTCTAGTCTGGCTAACGGAGACTATTTGCATAGACACAACCTTGTAGCCAGGATTATCCATCGGCAACTTGCTCTAAAATACAATCTTGTGGAATCGGAAGTGCCTTACTATAGGTATGTGCCCGACCCAGTTCTCGAAAATGGCAATGTCACGTTGTATTGGGATCGGTCTATCATCACTGACAGGACTATTATTGCCAATAAGACATAGTGGTGATAGACCGACTAGAGCGTCGCGCAATGATTGTTGATATAGCGGTCCCCCATGACGAGAACCTCGTGAAGGCTGAGAGAGATAAGAAAAGCAAGTATCTTGATCTGGTTCGCGAGGTTGTCGACATGTGGGATGTGAATACAGCAGTCATTGTGCCGATAGTCGTGACGGCCAATGGCATAATAGCCAAGAGCCTCGACGAACATCTGAGGAGGCTCTCGTTGGGCAGCTGGATCAAGGGCTTGATCCAGAAAGCGGTACTCTTGGACACGGCGCGCATAGTCAGGAGATTCCTCTCTCAGGAGCCCTGACCACCGGTAGCTTGGACCCTGTTCCCGATACCGGTGGGCTACTATTTTTGTATTTTAAATGTTTTTTTATTTTATTTTTATTGAATAATATTTAAAAATATGAAAGTATGTACATAAAATAAATAAATGGAATAATAATAATATCAGCCTGTAACTGTCCCACTGCAGTGCAAATGCCTCTTCTAACACAGAGAAGACACAAAGCGCTTTTGATTTCCGACATAAGTTATTAGTTACATTGACGTTAACCTCATGTTGGTGTGGAGACGACAACTTCAAATGGAAGACCTATGAGCAAGGCCCACCAACTGGTGACATGAATTTTCCTGAAAACCCTCATTAATGGGGCACGATTATTATTAGAAATGGCGTATCTATTCACTGCCGTTCCTAGTTCTATTCTTTAAAAGGAATGAATGCGTTGTTCGCTTCGACGGCCATCATCGAATAGAATGAACGAAGGAATGAGGATCGAACGATTTGCGGAGTGAAGATGAAAAATATTGAATGCTTCAAGGACTTTATTGAAGCGTTTGTAATATGACAGCTATTTTTCCTCTTTACGTTCAATGGGAATTTGATAAAGATCCAGTGATTTTTATGGGCTCTTATTGTTGGGAAATTGTGTAATTCTCTTTATTAAATTTTTGTTTTGGCTAATTTTATGATAAAATTTACCATTTTTCCGAAAATCGTGAAAAACCCCTTTTTTTTGTGGCCTTTGACCCCGAGTAATTTTTTTTCCAGATGTCAGATCGATGAGGATTTTTTCTTTACAACTAAAAAGTGAAATCCTAAAAACTTTTTAACTCAAAAAAAAATACAACGTTCTTCCTAAAACACTACAAAGTGAAAAATAACTTCAATTACGGAAGTTGGTGTCAAATAACGAAGAAACAACACCGACTTCCGAAATTGAAGTTATTTTTAACTTTGTAGTGTTTTTTATGGAAGTTGGTTGTATTTTTACCCGACTGCCGAAGGAGAGTAATGTGTTTAGCAGTCTATGTATGTATGTTTGTTCCTATGTGACGTTCTAGAGGCCAAACGCGTTGGCCGATTTTGAGGATTCTGACGTATATCGATTCGTCTTAACCCTGCGAGTGTCACTGGCTACATGAAAATTGGAAAATAGAAAAATGGCGGATTTTGGGAGCCCAAATTTGTATTTTCTTCCAAACCCATCGTGTGGGGTATCAAAATAAAGGGTTTTAAGAGGTGATTTCAAATATATGTAACACTTGTTAAATGTACCATACACTATGTTTAAATGTACTATATTCGAAAAAAAATATAACTAAATATAAATTAAAAAAGTAAATGAAAAAAACCCGACTGCTTTATAAGTGAACTAAAAAGACGTAAAAAAGAAGAAAATCATGCTGTGAAGTCGGAGCATACATCTGGTTTTGGTCAGCCAGCTCGCGAATATGTATCCTCCGACTGCACAGCACGATTTTATTCTTGTTACGTCTTTTTAGTATTCTACATGGTATTCTACATGAAGCGACTGCCCAAAACTGACCTTCACAACTGGGTAATACGATGTCCCTTTGAATGATTGGTGTCAGTGATCTGTCTTCTGATTGTCAGTTAGCTCTGTCAAAGATCTATTTATACTGTTGACAGCTGTGGCAACATTATTGTAAAAAATATGTTGTACCATGGTTATACGTATTCATGGCAGGCAACACTGATTGGTCTCATTGTGATTCACTCTTGCTCATTATTTCATTCGAATTGTATCATTCCTTTGACGTTTGTTCGATTCATTCTTCATACAATGGCGAATTAAGAACAAGGCTAGTTAACAAAAAAATATCTATTTAGTCCGTCAGTTAGATAACCTAAATATATTGGACACGTATTTTTTTTTGCCACGTAAACAAAAAAATACAACGATACGGTGCGTTGAAATATTGTGTGACGTCACGGTGTTATACACTTTTACTGACAAAGTGACGTCACAAGGCCCCTCTCCTGAACTTTGATGGGCTTTATCTTTGTCAAATTGAAAAAGCAATAATCTCACTGACGAGTGAGATTGTCAAATAATATTGCACCCGTATTTAGACTAAATAGAATTACAATTTTTCTACCCAAACAGCTCACTCGATATCTCCAGCCATCCATTTGATAATCCACAGCTTAACACTTCTTTCCGAGGCACGGCGTAGCTTTGGTATGTAGTGGTTTCACTGGTCACCCATCTACGTACCGATTTCAGCAAGCTATATGTAGACCTATTCAGCTGCTATTATAATAGTCAAGAGCTCTTATTTTGTTGCTATATCATTGCTTATTCATGTGGAAAAATTAAAAATAAAACTTTCATATATTTCAGACTTTTCTCAGTAAATACTTGTGTACCAAACTAAGTATACTTACGAAAAGCACTCTACCCTCTTAACGTTATTTTCTTGATATGAGAAAGATCTTGATATTTCTTTCAGTTTTTCGAAAGTGGTATAACCTTTATGAAGTTACTTGACCTCAAATGATGATCAACACTTATAACTTTTATTGTCAACGGGCGGGAACTTGAAAAGGCTCCGGGACTTTTGGAGAAAATGCCAGTTAGTGTGGGATTTTTACCCCCGTTGATCGCCATCAGCACGTAGAAGACTTCCGTGACCTATTAAAAGACCACATCGAAACTCCCATTGTGCAACGCGTGTTAGAACATAGCTAAAAGTATACTTATATCGGGTATCATAGTGCGTTTCTTTATCAAGGTGTTATGGCTATTGGGTTTTTGCGTGGCAATAGCATTCATTGACTCCCATAAAATTGGCATTCTTAATTTGAAAAACGGGAACTACTAATATTATAAAGCTGAAGAGTTTGTTTGTTTGTTTGAACGCGCTTATCTCAGGAACTAGGTACTGGTTGGAATTGAAAATTCTTTTTTTGTTGGATAGTCCATTTATCGAGGAAGGTTATAGGCTATATAAAATCACGCTACAACCAATAGGACGGAGTGTAAATGAAAAATGTTGCAAAAACGGGCAAAATTGATCCTTTTTAAGAGCTTTGCGTGCGCTGCGTAAACGGTTTAAGTTACGCAACAATCATATATGTAGGTATGTGCTAGGTAGGGTAGATGGATGGGCAGGTAGCCAGTTGACGGGAGTGAAGCCGCTAGGGACAGCTAGTAAAGAAATAAAGCTGTCTAAATCGAAATCAATCGTGATCTTAAACTTACTTTTTACCAATGAAAATCGATGCCTATTGTTCGGGTTCCTTTAAAGGGTCACTGTTTGAGTAAGACAAATGCCATGCTGTTACGAAAAAACTATTTATGTGGACCATTCTGGACTTGGTAACGAGACAGGTAAATCTGATATCTATTTCAGCAGTCGGGCAGTACTGCTTTGTTCCTGTTTGAATGGTATGAGTTACAGGCAAATTAGACAATTCAGCTTTGTTTCTGGGTTTGGAAATGCATCTGCAATGCCCCTGTGGTGTACGTTTAGCAGGGATGCCAATAAGATAGACTATTGGCATGTTTGCACTCCATACTTCTATTATAACTAGCCCACGGCCCACGGCTTATTCGCCCGCGTGAAAAGTGTTTGATTATCCCTAGGGATTATTAAACCGGCATGAAAAGTATGTGTTAATTCAAGTTATGGACTATCTGTGTGAAAAATTCCATGCAAATCTGTTTTGTCGTTTTCGCGTGATTAAAACACAAACATATAAACTTTCAGATAAATAATATCAGTAGCATGTGAAAGTCTGTTAGTTTCGATGTTTGTTCATCAATCACACCTCAACGGCTGAACGGATTTTTTTCTTAAACTTTGCCCCACACTACGAATTTCTTCCTGTATCGTGGGTGCGTTAACAAACATATAAACTGACATTCACAAACACCCAGAGCCGGAACAACTATCTGTAGGTCATACAAATATTTGTTCCGTGCGGGAATCGAAACCGCGACACGCAGCACAGCAGTCAATCGCTCAACCACTGCGTCAACCGTGCGATTTAGATGAGACACAGGTAGAACATGATGGAACAGGTAGATCACGCGGGCAAACCTGCTGACAATAGCTAGGAACATATAATTCCCTCTAAGATTGTTACAAACGTAGCAAAT
Source organism: Orthosia gracilis (assembly GCA_947562075.1). NCBI lineage: Eukaryota > Metazoa > Arthropoda > Insecta > Lepidoptera > Noctuidae > Orthosia > Orthosia gracilis. The sequence goes on along the minus strand of OX387274.1, from coordinate 29,505,827 downwards.
ATATACGAAATAGGCCATATATTCCCAGTATTATGACCTTCCCTTCAGCTGACCCGTATAATCTACGACCGAAGGAAAGTAGCTGATACATTACTTTTTCAGCAAAGGAAAATGGGAAGTTGGAAAATTACTCGGGTCTCGGCCTGATAGATATTTTATTGTGTGTTCATTCAAAAACTTATATTTGGGCTGAACCAACAATTCTTGCCAATTTTATCGTGTTAGTAAATGTATGGGTTGTGAACTCGTGGCTAAATAATAACAGCAGCACGAGTCGATATTCAAGGTTAAGCAACGATTACCGAAATCGGCCCGAGGATGGATGACCACCTTTACGAAGCGAGATTCTTCTGTGCCTCGGCAAGCACTTTAAGCCGTTGGTCCCGGCTGTCATCAGTAGATCATTGACAGTCGTTACGGATAGTCAGAAGCCCGGTAATTCGACACCAGTCTTGCTGTAGGGTACCCAGTTACTGGGTTGTGTTAACCAGTTACTGGGTTGTGTTACCCAGTTATTGGGTAGTAGAGGTCAGGTAGGCAGTCGCTCCATGTAAAGTATTGCTCAGCTCAGCTGCATCTGGTAAGACTGCAAGCCAACTCCAACATAAATAGAAAAAGGGTGCTTTCAGGCTGAAAGGCGGGAACCATTGTAACAATGTTGCAAACACTAAATACATACTCGTACTTACATACTCATGTAATAAATGCGAAAGTAACTCAGTCTGTCTATCTTTTACCTTTTCACGCTTTAACAGCTGAACCAATTTAGATGAAATTTGTTATGAAAATAGTTTGAAACCCTGGGAAGAACATAGGATAGTTTATATCTCGGCAATCATCCTTAAGGGGGGGAAAGGGGGTTGGAAGTTTGTATGGTGAACTAATAACTTCTCAAGTAAGGCAACCCACGCACCTACAATATTATTGCTTGATATTATAAATAGGCTATTCGAAATACCAATGCTATGCAGACAACAACAGCTAGTCTGATATAAAGGGAATTCAATATAAACATACTTAAACACCCTCATAAATCTATTCAACCAATCAAATCGAGAACAAGGCAAAAAATAAATCCTTGTTAAAAATACAACACGAATACGGATCGAGGAAAATTATGGAGATTTTTACGTGAAGATAATCCCTCTTCATCTGAATGGCTATAGAAATCATTTGATAAGTACTCAAAGAGATTCCAAAAGTAAAAATGCTGATATTTTATTTGTAAGGGTAGGGATCATGTTACGTATTTCACGGAAACTTTTTTCATAAACTGCTTGTTAATGATGAAAATAATAGGTTTGTATTGTTGGTACTTTTATGTTCATTAGGGCGCGTGTATTACGAAGTCCGTCAGCGCGGCGACCGCGCTTCATACGCGTGCATGCCACGCGTTCGTACTCAAACATAGTGCTCTCCAAATTTCTGGGCCGCCCTGAAGTTGGCTTTCTGATGCGAAAGGCACGAAACGGTGCTGTTTCTGTATGACATTTACTACAATGCAGCCATTGTAGCCAACTTAAGGGCGGCTAAGAAGTTTGGCGAGAACTATACATCCTACCAATACTGTAAATGTTTAGATGTTTGTATGTTTGATACTCAATCTTAAAATTTGGCACACAGGAAGTTTATAACCGGATTTAATACACAAGATACTTTTTATCGCGGTCTGAATTCCACGCAGATAAAGTCGCGGGCAGAAGTCTCAGTGTTTATAATTTTAATCGCTTAGTTATCCTTTTAATGCCTTTGGTTTGTAAAATGGGTTTTGTGGGATTCGTCCTAACCACACAGGCAAATAGTTTAAACAGGATAATTGGTGTAAACTTGATACAATAGAAAATAAACCACAGTTTAACAAAGTATTGATTAAGGAGACAATGAGCGTAGGCATAGGAGGAGCAGCAACACTGAACAAGTTATAACCGAACAAGTATTGTCACTTTTAATTTAGTTATTAGAAAATTAATTTTAATAAAATGATACAAAACTAATTAGCAAATAGCAAAACTCAGTTTTGTTGCTAATATGACATAGCTTCGTCTTTGGTAACTGTTAACAAAAATAAATCTCGAAGATCCGAAAACATACAAACAAATATGCATACACTTATGAAATTTGGCACACGTGTTTAGAAGCCCACATAGAACATCATATGTGAATATTGTGCAGTTCCAACATTATTACATGCATACGTGTCGAATTGATTACCTCATTTTTTTTTAAGTCGGTAAAAAACTGTGAATATGTTTCAAAGAGCCAAAAAACTCAGAAAATTGCTACTGCAGGCTTATGTGTGTGGTTTGTGAGTGTGTATTTTACCTATTTTAATATGATAAGCATATTAATTATTAAACTATATACCTGCCATGTTGTCTCTTCACCACCCTTAGTTGACTGGTAGAAAAAGCCTAAGGCATTAAGACCGCCGTTGTACCTTTGTGCATGAAGTCTAAATAAATAAATATACTAAGAATCCTACATGTCAAGACACTATTTCCCAAATCCAAGAGACATTTCGTTCCGTGTAAAATGCTGGTACTTTTATTTACATTCGGATAGCGTGAAATTGAAAGTCGGCCCGAACGAAATTGTCAAATTAAATTTTGATGATAGAACGCTGATTACTTGTAAGTAAACTTTGTCTCTGAGAGCAGTGGTGGCCCGGTTGTAACTGCCGTGAATTACAAGTTGTACGTCCTGGGTTCGAACCCAGGCAGGCGTTTAACTTTGTGTAAATTATGTCATCACCACTGCTCTCAAAAACGGTGAAGGAAAACTTCGGGAGGAAACCGGCATGTCTTAGAACCAAAATTTTTAAGGTAAGTGACATCCACCAACCCGCCCTGGTCCCACGTGGTGGATTATGGCCCGTTTCCTCTCACAGAGAGGAGGCCTGTGTCCCAGCAGTGGGAACATTAAAAGGCTGATGTCAAAGATTAAACTGTCTCTTTGGCTGCAGATAACCGCTTATCAACAGGAACGACGACGACGTGTGGTTTGCATCTTTACCAGCGTTGATATGGAAGAGTTGAGTAGATATATAGGACGTACTCATTTCTTCAATCTCAACGCTAGAAAAAGATATGGCTGTGGTCGGCATCCCGAAGAGCAGATGACTTTTGAGCTAAACGACACGTTCCATAAGTTTGCGTTCCTGATAAAAAAAAACAGACAGTCATGGAGACTACCGACAGAAGTAAAACTTAAAACTTTTGAATAACTGTGATTTTTTATCACTTAGAACACAGTTATTCCAAAGTTTTAATCAATACATCACACACAAACACAGTTATTTCAAAGTTTTAAATGTTGTTATTCGGTTATAAAAGTTGTTATAAATGCACGCTAGCATGTCGATGACGCTGTCACATTAGCATGTCGATGACGTTGTCACATTAGTATGTCGACGACGCTGTCACATCAGCATGTCGATGATGATATCACATTAGCATGTCGATGACGCTGTTACAATATCATGTCGATGATGCTGTCACATTAGCATGTCGATATGCTAACCAACAGGTTTAAAATTTCGTAAAAGCGCGTTTTTTCAATGGTCAAATAATTAAGGGCCCTAACCCTCCAACTAATTTTACCATTTGTTAGATTAATAATTGATGCTAAAACGTATTTTACCGAAATGTTAAACCAGTGTCTAGCAAATTTAACCATTGGTTAAGTTAACTACGGATAAAAAAACTGGGCCTTGGACTTAGGCCTATAATCATCACTTTTTTATCTAACAAATGGTCAAACAAATCGGTGAGTTAATTATTTGACCGATTGTGATGCCGAAAATATATAAATAAACGCGTTTTGCCGTAATTTGAAACCATTGGTTAGCATATTTAACTACTGTTTGAGTTATTACTATGGATCAAACAACTGGGCTTTAGACCTCGCTTCTCGTGCTTGAGGTCGTTCGGGTTCAAATCCGGGCATGCATGTGCGACTTTTCAATTCATAATATGTCCTTTCTAAGTTTATCTTGAACATCGCTGACAACGGAGAAGGAAAACATCCGTCATCATCATTATTGTGAGGAAACCTGGACTGTAAAATGGCGGATTTTGGGCGCCTTATTGTGGAGGCACAAATGAGTTTTTCTTCCATACCCATCGTGTGGGGTATCAAAATAAAGGGTTTTAAAAGGTGATTACAAAAATATATATCACTTATATGTTTAAATGTAACTAATTCAAAAAAAAAAAATAAAGAGTTGTAAATAAAAAAATATTTAAAAATAACAAAAAACCCGACTGCTAAAAAGCGAACTAAAAAGACGTAAACAAGAAGAAAATCATGCTGTGCAGTCGGAGGATACATCTGGTTTTGATCAGCCAGCTCGCGCATATGTTTCCTGTTGTCAATTCTATGGCGTCATCGATAAAGCCTCAACGAAGCGAGTAAAGTGATAGGGGTGGGGTAACGAAGACTTATAAATTACAATTGTAATCTAATATAACTACAGTAGATAAGGTTAGACTGCTTTGCACTTCAGAAAAAGGACAAAGTTGAAAGCACTCGAAGCACGTACGACAAAAATGTAAATGATTTCATAACTACGAACAATATTATCTTTGAAAATCTTGAAGATATTTTTAAACACGAGGTGGATTCTTTTACAGTAGTCGTTGAATATTCATTAATATGTCTCGCGTTATTTTATACTATGTAAATAACGTTTGTGGTGTTAAATATTTTAACGGTTGGTAAAGATTATTGAATATAAACAGTTTTTATTATGCTAATGGGACCACTTGAAATAGCGAAGACCAGCAACTTTTAGAATACTTCTCCCTATATTTTTATAACAATAGTACTTCTCCCAATCTTACTAATATTAAAAATGTGAAAGCTTGGATGGATGTGTGTGTGGATGTATGTTTCTTACTCAATCACGCCAGAATGGCTGAACGGATCTGGATGCAATTTAGCACAGAGATAGATTATAGTTTGTAATAGCAAATAGGCTACTTTCATCCCAGTATAATGTTTCCTTGGGATGATAAAAATCTTTACACGCGGGCGAAGCCGCTGGCAGAAGCAAGTCTCTTTATAAATTGTAGCCTATGTGTTATTCTTATATATAAGCTATATATATATATATTTAGATGGCGTTCTGTAGTTTCTGCTTAACCCCATGAGCTTAAGTATGTATGTATATATGTATAAGCTATATTACTGTAAAGTTTCATCAAAATCAGCTTTTGCGTGAATTAGCCGTTGTGGCGTGATTGAGCAACAAAGATACATCCATCCATCCATACAAACTTTCGTATTTATAAAATTAATAAGATTATTAGAAATACTAATACCACGCAGGCGGCCACTAGAAAAAAGCCGGGGCTGGAATCATGAGTGGCAAAGACTCTCGAACTACCAGGCAATCAGAATCATGAAGAAGCAGAAAGTGACAAAATCTTTATTAACCAGAGCAAAGCCGGGGCGGGCAGCTAGTATTTTTATAAATAACACCATGTACCATAACATTATACCGTGTGTCACAAGCATTTGAATTGGTTCTCATTCACACCTCTAATAGTATATTATGCAACTAGTGAATAAAGGACTTCGAGAAAAAGAAGGATTTAAGCCAAAAGCACAAGGAATAATAATAAATAAATAATTGGTTTGTTACCTTCAAAATTTACAGAAAATGAGAAACCTTAGGGCTTCACATTTTTTGTAAATTGAAGCTGAGCCTTTGAGTTTGAGTTACCTAAACAGCACCTGTGTTTCAGGGGCCAGTGACCACCTCCGTTAAGTTACATAATTATAATTAATTAAACACCAATGCAATTAATATTAGAATTACAATCCAAATAAGTATTCACTAAACATCCTAGACCAAAATAAAATCATTATCAAAATCCTAAATATAAACAAACTCAAAATTAAATCGACGAAGGAGTTTGAAATTCGAATATTCTTTGCACAAGAAGTTTGTATCGAGTATTTTATGCGCAAGTAGGTTGTATTGCATTGAGATGGAGGTCAAATATATATTGGTGTATTCTAAATTCAAACACCAAAACAGTGATTAAAAGTGCTTTTTATTCACTGTTTTCAGTGAATAAAATAAGCTTTTTAGAGGGGGAATGGTATAATAGTATATTATGCAACTAGTGAATAAAGGACGGTTTTAAAGCGAGGGCCATAGATGAATCACGAACAAGTGGAGGATTCTAACAACTGAATCACGACCGTAGGGAGAGCGAGTGATTCAAGTGTTAGAATCCTGAACGACGCGAGTGACTCATGGCCCTCGATATAAATCCGTTTTATTCAAGAGTTGCATACTATATTTTATACCATGACTTCGAGAAAAAGAAGGATTTAATCCAAAAGCACAAGGAATAATAATAAATAAATAAATGGTTTATTACCTTCAAAATTTACAGAAAATGAGAAACCTTAGGACTTCACATTTTTTTTTAATTGAAGCTGAGCCTTTGAGTTTGAGTTACCTAAACAGCACCTGTGTTTCAGGGGCCAGTGACCACCTCCGTTTAGTTACATACATAATTATAATTAATTAAACACCAATGCAATTAATATTAGAATTACAATCCAAATAAGTATTCACTAAACATCCTAGACCAAAATAAAATCATTATCAAAATCCTAAATATAAACAAACTCAAATTAAATCGACGAAGGAGTTTGAAATTCGAATATTCTTTGCACAAGAAGTTTGTATCGAGTATTTTATGCGCAAGTAGGTTGTATTGCATTGAGATGGAGGTCAAATATATATTGGTGTATTCTAAATTCAAACACCAAAACAGTGATTAAAAGTGCTTTTTATTCACTGTTTTCAGTGAATAAAATAAGCTTTTTAGAGGGGGAATGGTATAAAATATTTATCTAGCTAGCAGATGTATCAATAATATTTTAATTGACCGATATTATTCCTAAAATAGCTGGAATGTGAAGGCGGTCATAACCTTCCCCGAACCTTGGACTGCCTGCGTGTATTTTGGACCTGGCGTGGGTGAACCGTGGGTGGACGATATGGATGAATACAATATCCCCACTAACGTAACAGCTTCAGGTAACCTGACGCCTACATAATATGTGAAAGCCCGTTTCATTCAGACGCAAACAATACGATTAAATCTCTTTAATGTTATGATTTTATCGCATTGTTTGCGTCTGAATGAAACAGGCTTTTTATTAAGAATAAATGAAAAATAATAAAATAAGTTTATAATTGAAAAAATAATAACTCACGCCTTTTGCCCATGGGGGTAGGCAGAAACTACAGAACGCCACCTACTACGATCCTTACATACTTCTTTTGCTTCATTCACACATCTACATACATCTAGTCATACACACACGCCGGTTATGAGTAATGCACACCTGGCGTTTCTGAAGAACATCACCAATAAGGTCTATGAATGTCTTTCTAGGACATCCCCTCCCGGCGTTTCCATTCACGTCTGCCTTGTAAATACCTTTCCTTAGTCGCCTTTCATTCATCCTCTCAACTTAGCCAAACCATCTTAAGATACTCTTTTCAATTTTAGTCACTACATCTTCTTTTAAACCACAACGTTGCCTTATGACGTCATTCCTCAATCTATCATTTAAAGTAACACTACACATTCTTCGCAAGGAACGTATTTCTAATAATAATACTAGAAACAGATATACGTAAAATGCACTTACACAGCTAGGAAGGCATAGTGCCACTTTTGGTGAGCGAGAGCATCATGGCTCGAACAAGTGAAAAATTGTATACAGCATCAGAGTTGCTACTGTAATACCCCATGGTTGCTTCGCTGATTACGTCTTCTAGCACTCAGCGTAGCACTAAAAATTTAGAGAAGCTCGTTACTGTGAGCTCATCGAGTTAAAGATTGATTCGTTTTTCTGAACTTAATTATTATTTTTACAGTATAGATCAGTTGATCTATTCTGTAAAAATCTTACTGTGAAAACTTAGGTGAAGAGAGGCTGAAGTGAGCTGTCAACTAGAAGCTAGGGATAGACAGCTCATTTCTAGTTCATTTCACCTAAATTTTCACGGTGATATTTTACAGAATAGCACTGCTGAACCTTTGTCCCCTATCGCTGGCATCTCGTTTCAATTAAATTAAGAGCGAGGTCAGGTTTATTATGCCCAACATAAATAACATCACTAATGTAAGTCCAGAATCAGAGATTTTAATTTGAGCTGTCTCAGCTGGGGTCGAGTTTTGGCTATACTGCAGTATCGTATCAGACAGAGGCGGACTGCAACTGTTGGAGTATAGCAAAAACCAATTCATCGTACTTTAACACTATAGTACTTATTTCTCTTTCCAGCCCATAAATATTGACGGTAATCCTTAGTTTGTCATCTCAAATTATGTATTTATTAAAATAAAAGTTAACCTACTCCCGTATCAGCAATTTTAAATAGAACCAAGAGATGATACTGATGAGCACTCAAAGTTTGTCCAACCTTATAAGCCGATGCAATGAACCTCATCAGAAAGCTTACAATGACCCAAAGGGAAATGGAGAGGGCTATGCTTAGAGTTTCCTTGCATGGTCGAATCAGGAATGTACAGATCAGCAAGCGAACCAGGGTTACCAACATAGCCCGAAGAATTGCCAAACTTAAGTGGCAGTGGGCAGGGTACATTGCTCGCAGGACAGATGGCCGATGGGGCAGAAAGGTTCTGGAGTGGCGACCGCGAATCGGAAGACGTTGCGTTGGAAGTCCTCCCACCACCGCCACCGATGACCTGGTGAAGGTTGCGGGGATCCGCTGGATGCGAGACGTACGGGACCGAACAATGTAGCGACGCTTGGGGGAGGCCTATGTCCAGCAGTGGACGTCTTTCGGCTTATATGATGATGATGACACCATAAAGAACACAAAGAAAAAGGATAGTAAATTGTTATTATTGAAATTCTTAAAACTGCCTATCCTTTATCCTTTTGTCCACCGTTTAATCCTTAAAGAGACGTGAACTTTGAACGGTATAACTTAAGCCAGATTTAGACTCGTCTAGCCCAGTCTAAATGCGGCTCTTTGAATATTCTATGCATAGAGTCTAATTAGCCGCGAGGGCGAGGCATTCTATATTTAGTCTAGCTGTGGCCACGGTTTGCTCTACACTTTCCATTTGAACCGTTCAGAGATTAGGAAAATCCTTTCTAAAAGCAAGTTTATCTGTACTGTTTAGATTCTTTAATGAAACTTTTGTTATAAAGAGGTATATTGTTATGTATATAAAGTGTAATGACTTGTTATTTCACTATCTTCTTTTCTTTTGATTTTAATGTGTTTTATGTTGTTTTTATTTGATAATTAATATTTTTTAACGTTTTCTAATTTGATTTTCAATGTTTTTAGTCAAAGTTTGATTGGTATTATTTTGATTATTGTAGGTCTCAATTTAAGTCGCATGATTTTTTTTTTATGTTTAGTAACCTAATCAAGTAACCTATTCACTCTTGATTTGACTGCCACTAGGTTGTAGCTATCGAGAAACACAGAATCTGGCAGGGAATTCAACACATGAGCTGTACGCAAACTTAATGAGTGTTCCTACACGACCTTCACCATTCTATAATCTCAATAAAAAACTAAAAACGTAGACTTTTCTAAGACTGGGACAATATCATTGTCATCGTTCTATTACCCATCCAATCCATCCGAGAAATAAATGCGTGTAGCTACCTACCTTTTTGTTCCCTTTTATACATTTGTAGGGTAGTTTCAAGTATTCTGAGAAAGGGTCCCGAGGGAAAGATAAACAGATTACAAGGGGCTTACACAGATTTTCAAGTACTGGGCAATATTTTTCGTTGCTTGTTTTTGTTAAGCGAAATAATTATAAATCTTTGTAAGTGGTTTAATATCGGAGAGTTTGATTGCAAGCTTTGTTGGTTTATTAAATGAACTGTTTTTGAAATGAGAAGCTTTTTGTTTTCTTTTGATTTTCAATTATATAATTGAATACTAAATAAACATGCATTCTAATATTAAAAGGCGTGTCGAGTTCATTATAAGTAGGAAGATTTTTTAAGATAGATTTATTAATTAATTAAAAGTAAAAAAAAATAACTGTAATTTAATGTTATTTATTCTATGGACATACTTGTTTGAAATAAAGGAGTTTTACTTACCGATTTATTTATCAACATATTTTTGCTGGTATTTAAAATAAGTAAACTAACTCAAACATAACATTAAATTGTATATAAACTATTTCAGAAATATGAACAAAAATCACAGGACAAATATAAATAAAAAAATACCCAACAAACGATTAAGTACAAAATTGGTTCACGTAGCCCGTAGACCCCTGCTACGACACGGCTACAATCTCAACATGTTTCGTAGCTCTCGTAGCACTTTGTAGCACGTTGCTACGCGCACGTAGCAGAGTACATCTCACTAGCTACGCTTCCTGCATTCATTCCTTGGAATCTAAATAGTGTTGTCGTCTTATTTATTTATTTAATCTCTTTGCATAATACATAACTTTACGCCAGTTTTCTGAAGGAGTAGACAGTTTTTACCATATTTCGATACTTGTGTATTACGTTTGTGCATTCATCCATGACATTCACGCTAAGTAGACGTCTAACGGTCACTTGATCATCGAGGTGATTTATTAAAAGCACAAATAATAATAAAGATGACTAAGCCAACGGTTTTAAAGCCACGAGCCTCGACCAACACCTTAGGAGACTCTCGGTAGGGGATTGGATCAAGAGCTTGATTCAGAAAACGGTACTTCTGTACACGGCTTGTACTGTTAGGGAAAAAAAGAAGAGGTATCACTTCGGAGATCTGAACGCCGTTAGCTTGGAGCCTGTGCCCGATACCGGAGGATAACTACTTTTTATATTCTTAAATGTTTTTGCCCAAATATATCAAAATGTTATTTATGTGTATAGTAAAAGAATATACGTTTGGTTTAAAGAGATAATATTAGCAGCAGCTAAAATAAAATTGAGTGAAAAAACCAAGATTTATCGAAAACAATAATGTATATTCAATTACATTAACCATAACAATATTCAACCAGGAAATAAGCTTACACAAATAACAAAACCACGAATAAATATTTAATCTAATAAATATGTAAAAACATACAACAATTTTGACGCCGATTAAAAATGTATTAACTTCAATCCGGAAGCGATCGATCTATCCCGTCGCTTTGTCGACAAACAACACCCAACTCTATTGACACAGGCAATGCCGCGGCATAACAGTTAGTTTGGTCGACAATGGCACACACATACACACAGTTTGATTAGTCAGATTGATCAGTGTACTTTGTGTGTTTGATAAATGATAAATACCGATTGGCTGTAACTGTTTTGATAGGATAAAAATCCAGGGAAGTGAAATGTTTGAATGAAAAGCATTGGTTTGATTATTTTACCTTCGTATTATGGGGATCATTATGGTTGGTAAGCCTAGAATTGGAGATAAAAGATTCGATTTTAGGATGTCTATGCTCTACTGTAATAATCCTTTTTATAAATCTTATTCCGAAATCCTTATGAGTATTTCATAGCACTTTTGCATGTAATTTGGATCAAGCAAACAGTATTTTTAGGGGTAAGAACAATGGGTAAAAACGGGACTTTATTACTAAAACTCCTCGGTCCGTTTGTCTGTCTGTCTGTCCGTCTGTCACTGGGCGTATCTCATGAACCGTGATAGCTAGACAGTTGAAATTTTCACAGATTATGTATTTCTGTTGCTGCTATAACAACAAATACTAAAAACAGAGAAAATAAATATTTGAGTGGGGCTCCCATACAACAAACGTGATTTTTTTGCCGTTTTTTGCGATAATAGTACGAAACCCTTCGTGCGCGAGTCCGACTCGCACTTGGCCGGTTTTTTTTACTGGTATGCATAGGTCGTCGCCTTATTTTCGCATACATATTGAATCTGCATCACTGTTTTCGTCCACGCTCTTGACTTTAATTCAATCTGTGGTCTACGCAGCGTGGCTTTTTCCATTCATCTCTATCTTTTCATCGTCATCTCTGTAGTCTTACACCCAGTTTTTTATCCGTATTTAGTAACTCAATCAATGGTTTAATATTCAAACCTCATTGCTGACATACCTACATGAAAGCAGCAAAATTATGTGTAAAACTGTCAATAATTAGTTACCATAATATATAGTTATAAGTTTATGTTGTAATCAGTTGTTAAAATCATATTGTGATAAACTTTGAAAGGTGAATTTTGTAGCATCATAAAATGTTCTGGGTTACATTGTTATAATGTGTCTCAGGATAAGCGCATTTTTGTTAAATTTTATTTAAAAGAAATGCATTTGAAAAAATAAGAAATATGTTTTAAATTTCGGTAAAACACGTGTATCCAGCAATTTTTAATCTAACAAATGGTCAAACAATTAACTCTCCGTCTAACTTAACCATTGCTATAGGCTCAATTGTTGAAAAATATATTTTTACTGAAATTTGAAACCATTGGTTAGCATATTAAACCATCCACGTTCATACTCAAAACTTGGAGGAGCTCGTGGCTAAGTAATAACAGCCGCACTGGTCGATCATCAAGGTTAAGCAACGCTTGACGAGGTCGGTCCGTGGATGGGTGACCATTTCAACATACTGAGTTTCTTCCGTGCCTCGGAAAGCACGTTAAGCCGTTGGTCCCGGCTGTCATTTGAAGATCTTTGACAGTCGTTACGGGTAGTCAGAAGCTTGAGATCTGACACCAGTCTTACCATGGGGTATAGTGTTACCCAGTAACTGGGTTGTGGAGGTCAGATAGGCAGTCGCTCCAAGTAAAACACTGGTACCCAGCTGAATCCGGTTAAGACTGGAAGCCGACCCCAATATAGTTGGGAAAAGCCTAGGCAGATTGATTGTTCATACTCAAAACTTGCCTTACGACATGGTCCTCATTCCTTCTGCAGCACGTGCCCATAGCTTAACAGTTGGTTGTCACACTACTGTTACATAGGATCTTTACACATAAAACCAATCGACTATAAAACTGTGCTGGGGCAGCTGCTGCTGGTGCAGAAAACCTCAAACTGCGCAAATACAACAACCTTATAGGAAGCTGTATATTTGAGCCGTTTGGGGTTTAAACATTAGGCCCATGGGGTACGAGTGCTCATCGAGTATTTCGAGATGTAAGCAAACGGTTAGTCGACTCTTCATGTGACCAGAGGACTGGGCTTTTCCTCGGCCAGAGAATCAGTATTGCAATCCAACGTGGCAATGCTGCCAGCGTTCTGGGCACTTTTTACGTTGACAGCGATGTAGACGAATTTTTTGACGCCCAATGACTCCTGTCTTTTTTATACGCATTCGTAGTTTTTTTTTTATTTATTTAAGTGTATATATAGTTAGTTATTGTTAATTAATTATTTTATACTATGTAAATTTATATATTAGCATTTTTACTATAAAACCCATTTGTGCAGAGCAGGCAGATGCTAGCACTCTTTATAATAGGAATTATATTAAGCTTGTAATTTACCGCCCCAGATTGTAGGACTGACACTCTGACAGGTACAAATGTCCGCACCCTTTTTTTTGTTTGAGCATACTGAAAATGAAATGTCCTCAGTTAGGTAGACCTCTCACCCCAACGAGAGTAACAAGAAAATATACGATCCTGAAATATTTATATAATTTTAAAAATGATTGTAATAGAAATATTTTTAAGGCAACAATTTTTTTTGTGAAATATGTTCTGTGTTTTTTGAGCCTACGTTTAACGAAAGTAGTTTTTGTAACCATGGGGAAATGCCATCGTCATAAAAAATATCCTTTATCTTAATGGGTATGGTCCAAATCCGTTCAGATAGGGAACAGGCAGACTTTCACACCTAATATAACGCTGGTTACATTAGAATTATAAAATAAATAAGAATTATTATAGCATCCAAGTCATCTCGCTTTTCGGGCAAAATGTTGCCATATTATTTATATGTTTACTTTACGTTTTCCTAACTAATCAAAAACTACGATCAGCAGAAGTATCATCATCATCATCAGCCTTTTAATGTGCCCACTGCTGAGACACAAGCCTCCTCTCTGTGAGAGGGAATAGGCCGTGATCCACCACGCGGGCCCAGTGCGGGTTGACGGATGTCACGTCTTCGATTATTTGGTTTTAGGACACGCCGGTTTCCTTACGATGTTTTCCTTCACCGTTTTGAGAGCAGTGGTGATGAAATAATTTGCTCAAAGTAAAGCGCCTGCCTGGGTTCGTACCCACGATCTACAACTTGTAAGTCGCGGCCGTTACCACTGAGCCACCACTGCTCCGTTAGCAGAAGCAATAAAGTATAATTATTTTCCCCTGCCATATTCATCAAAGAAACCTTAGTTTCCTCGTATCGTTCCCTATAACACAATGTACCTGACATCCCTCCGCACCTTTGTAAGGAGGCTTTGTTGTGTCAGAGACAGGACGTCCGGTTAGTTGCGGTCGTCAACATGGCGGATAACACATGTTGTATATTTGAACGTAATACCTTGCTTTGTGGTTTACAGAACCCACAATTATAATTATTTAGTCCTGAACGAATGTAAAATATAGCATAGACAAACATTTATTCGACACAGACACAACAAAACAAATCACAAAAGAGCAGAATAGATAGTAAAAAACCGTCCGTTTATTTATTTATTTAAAACTTCGTGTATGAAGATACAATGGCGGACTTTAAGTTCTATTTATGTAAATGATTTTAATTTGATAGAGATATAACTGAAATTTTAATGGTAAGTTTAAACATTTATTTGTAGTACAATCATCAATGAATAGGTATTCGCACGAAAACCTGCTCACCCCCAAAAACTCATCTTAACCTCAAATACTCAATTCAGAAATCGGCCCAAAGAATCTAAAAAATTCTTTTTGACACGCTGAAAAAACAAGTTGAAAAGAAGCTCAAACGAGTGAATGCCGAAATCTGTGTCAAGCCTTTTTTCACGATTCTGACATCGTTAAAATTATCTTGAGGCTACCATGTTGACACGTGTAAGAAGATATAGAAAAGCGTAATTAAAAGCAAAAAAAACAAGCTGCAGCTTGTTTAAAATAACATTTTTTTATACAAGCTTTTCAGTTTACCGTGCATTGTCATCCAATCCAAACGTGTATGTAAAATTTCACCTTAATCGGATGAGGATAACTGCTCTAAAATTCATTTGCATGATTTGACCCGAACACACATACATATCTACATACATTGCAAGTTAATAAAGCTTTTAATGAGTAAGTGTCTGGACAAAGAGTCAGTTGTCTGTCAGCGATGGCGACAGTCGAAAATATTGTAACGTAAGGGATTGATCACGTGACATTTTGATAGCCCTTACCAATTCTATACATTTTTGACGTTTTTACAAGCTTTTATTTAACTTGCAATGTATGAATGTATGTGTGTTCGGGTCAAATCTTGCAACTGAATTTTAAAGCAGTTATCCTCCACCGATTAAGATGAAATTTTGCATACACGTTTAGTTTGGATGACAATGCATGGTTAGCTAAGTGTCGTCATTCTAAATCCAATATGGCGGATGGCCCAAGATGGCGGGCTGGTTATTTTTTGTGCGGTGCCATGATATGGGTATCCAATGAAAGGATTTGCTGAGAAGAATACGAAAAACGCTTGCTATAAAAAAAAGATTTTTTAATGTATAATTTTATTTTAATCGCTATCGCGACTCTATGGTAAAACCTAGGTTGTACCGGTAATACTTAAGATTTACCAGGTGTTAGGTAGGTACTGGTAAAAGCCCGAAAGTAGCGATTGTCATTTACATTTAAACACTTCACCAATCCATAATTAGACCTAAACTCCAGAACACTCTAGAAATAAACCAAGCACAAAATTGCACATCTCTCCCTTTACACAGACATATTATTGACACGCGAACGCCAAATCGGTTTATTTCCGAACGGACCGACAGCATCGGACATGGCTGCCTACTTCCCCCGGCCGGCCATTACGACACGTAAATATTTAGTGTTGGTGCCCTACAGTATGGCCGTAGATATGGCACGTCGGATTTGTAGAGCGTTGCCTCTGTCACTCAATTTTTTTAATGTATTATAACAAAACATAATACAGCAACCAGCAACAATTTTTATTCCAGCTTTTGTAATAATAATTGTATTGTCATGAGAAACAAAAGTGTGGGCAAAATTTCAGCACAAACATTGGGTCAATATTTTCTTGCAAGTTCTGATCTGTAATCAGAACTTGCAAATTAAATATTGACACAGGTGAAATTAAATAATAACATGAGCTTGTAAAACAAGACATCATGTTTAAAAATAAAAGTAATGTTAAAACAAGTAACAAGTAAGTAGTATTATAAAAATATAAATACCTTAAAAGGTTTTTTTAAGTTTTTTTTTGGAGTAAAAATAACTTTCTTTTTCGAAGTCGATTTCTTTAGTAGGTACTTTTTTTTTTCGACTCACTTACAATACCAAAATCGCTATATGTATGCCTATAATATTTGAGGGATTCCCTCGATTACCATGGAATTCCATCATCAGATCCTGACTTGATGACTATGGAACCACCTGGGAAGTATACCCTTCAAACAAAAGAATAATTCGTCAAATCGGGCCAGCCGTCTTTGAGTAATCGGGGAACATACATAAAAAACCGGCCAAGTGCGAGTCGTACTGGCGCACGAAGGGTTCCGTACCACTATCGCAAAAAACGGCATAAAAATTCCCGTTTGTTGTAGCCCCACTTAAATATTTATTTTATTTGTTTTTAGTATTTGTTTTTAAGGCAATAGAAATACATCATCTGTGATTATTTCAACTGTCTAGCTATCTCGGTTCATGAGATACAGCCTGGTGACAGACAGACGGACAGTGGGGTCTTAGTAATAGGGTCCCGTTTTTACCCTTTGGGAACGGAACCCTAAAAATAAAGATTTCGACGAATTGAGAACTTCCTCCTTTTTTTTTAATTCTGTTAAAATTTGCATTGGCACGAATACAAACTTGTGTGGGTGAGCTCAATCCAAAACTCCCGGTGTCGTGTATTGGGTCAAAATTTAACCTACAAGATTTGATTACAGAAATCGGGACTAGTGAAAGTACCAAAAGCTTGTAAAAATGTTTATTGATTTTGTTATTGGAATTTTCCATCTTGATTTTTTTAGTAGAAGCCCGGAGTGTGGATTTGTGTCAACATGCTCGCCCTCTATAATATGGGACTTAAACATAAATGCTGAAAGAAGACTCGTCAAATGTGACCCAAAAATGTACAAACTACAGCGCAAAAAAAGAATGCCAAATTTTTCATTATAATGTGTAAAGTAATTTGTATGGGCCGTGCCGAGTCTTCTTTGGAGACACTATAGGTGCACCACTGCCTAACCCTTCGAGGAATACAGGCGTGATATTATGCTATGTAATGGCAAGCAGAGCCGATGTCGACTAATCTGCCGTCTTTCAGACTGTCACTCATACCTGTGTGACAGTTCCTTGCCAAAGCTCGACTTGTCATACCGTACGCTTTGACAGAATATGTGGTAGAGGGTCGGAATAAAGTACATTTGAGCTGAATGATGTTGGAATGAGTTTTTTTATTTATAATAGCAGAAATAAGGAGCTACCTTTTTATCGTAGGTGTCGTTTAAAGCAATTGTAGGCATTTGCAGAGTTATGTTTGAAGATAGGGTATAATCCCGGATTCAAATATGGGTGCAGCCCTTAAGAGTGTCCGTAAACGAAGCAAAAAATGTATTGGATTGTATAAGGTGGCGTTCTGTAGTTTCGTGAACGTGAAATTATCAAAACGAATATTTAAAAAGCTAAGAACGTTGTAGCAGTTTCTAGCACGTTGTCGACCGTTGCTTTTGCCCTTTTTTAACAGCCGCTGCTGTAAATGGTATATTAGAATACTTCTTGAGTCGACTTACACAGAGTGGTAATCAAAAAAATTATTGTGCAAGCACACCTAATAATGCTTCGATAAAAAAGCCCTCGAAAAGAGTGAAAGACCAATTGAATTGAAAGGAAAACTGACCCAGTGCGAGTCGGACTCGCGCACGAAGGGTTCTGTACCACTATCGCAAAAACGGCAAAAAATCACGTTTGTTGTATGGGAGCTCCACTTTAATATTTATTTTACTGTGTTATTCGTATTTGTTATAATAGCGGCAACAGAAATACATCTTCTGTGAAAATTTCAACTGTCTAGCTATCACGGTAAATGATAATAGACAGTCATACGGATCGTGGAGTCTTAGTAATAGGGTCCCGTTTTTACCCTTTTGGTACGGAACCCTAAAAAATACAACTAGAGGAATCCAGGCTAGTTAAAGTTATAATAATAAAACCCTATAAAGAGAACAAGAAATCCTCTCAACCTGTAGAGTATTGTATAGCAAAATATAATTAAAATATATCTGAAATCACCAAACTCCCATCAACTTTAAACACAAACTTTCAAACGACATGCCCATAACCTAATTCCCATCAATACAATTTTATTGCACACTGCTTTACGCTAAAAACCCAGTACCAATATACATAATAATCTTTTTGACGTGACGTCAGCCATGATGTAATATGGCGTCTCTTTGGCGCCAAGTGATGCTAAAGGAATACTAGGTCGAGGACGTTTGCCAAAAAAAAACAGAGTAACCATATTACTTGTCTATGGCAATGGGATAAATAGGAGCATATATATTGCTCCTATTTATCCCTGATACATTATGGTAAAAAGGTCAGTGGATGTCGTGAATATTTTTTGTTAAATTGGGTTAAATATTTAAGGCCCACTTACACCAAAAACGTATGTCGGAGATAGTTGCCAACACGAGGTTAAATTGACAATATGTCGTAAAATATTGTCAATTTAACCTCGTGTTAGAACCTTAGTCTGAGTTAAGTTTTTCTTGCAAGTGGGCCTAATAGGTTAAAGCCATTATTAATGTTCTTTGCATGCTTCACCAAGTTATCTTATGGACACCAGATACTATGAGGACAGTTTTAGAGACTGTTCAGTCACTAACTTCATTCATATATGAAGGAGACAGTTAGTAGTTAAATCTTTGAAGCCAGGATCGTCCCTTATCATATGGGACTAATGTAAATAACAAAAGAGGTGAAACTTTAGGTATCAGCCTAGTTGTTCGAGCTATTCATCATATGCAAAAAATGTTTTGAGAATACTTTCATTGTGCGTGCAGCTTAGGAGTCAAATCCCCTGGCGGAGTCTGTGTCCTGGTGGCTACAATCTGGCGGTTTTTAAGACAAATGTTAATATTATACTGCAACCGTGTTCATTTGTCGATCAGCGGGGTATAGTAGTCACAGCGGATTTTTGTGACTCTGAAGTTCGGTGTGCCAACCGATGATCGACGATGCGAAAACCTTAGCGAGTGAAAGAGGTAGGTATACAATGCTACCTCACCTTCAACATTGACACAAAAATAGCTACTGCGCAGGGTCTTGCAGCCAATTCAGAGACACAAAGATACGTTGTGATAATTATAATAGTGCATCATATAAAATCACGGAATCGATCGCAAACTCTTCCATTTGGACAATTCCACAGCATTCATTGCATGTTTTATGCTGTACTGTAGACGGATTTTAAACATACGAAGCATAATTAGGGACTCCTTTCGGTTGTGATGGAACCTGTGATTTAGAGAATTAAGGTTTTCGTGAATTAGTGGTCAAACACGAGCCTTGTCTCATGTTATATGGTTATTGTCTTGCATGGCAATAAAATGGATGCTGACCCTGTCCTGATTAATGTTGGTCCTCTGACGTGTGAGCTTTATTACACACTCATAAATCTTGGTCTACTGTAAATTGTTTTGTGGCAAAACTTATGGCTTTTCATTTTAGTTGCAACTATTTTATAATAGTACTATCATTGAATATGTGTCACTTTTTGAACAAGCTTTGGAATTTGGTCGAACAAGCTTTGGATAAGTTGTTAACTTGTTCAGTTGCACTTATGAAAAGTCTGCTAGCAATAACCTGGGGGTCTTTAGTCAAGTGTGAATAGGTTACTTCTAGGCAACCACTGTCAACCTCATCAACGCTAGCAATCAGGCGAGATAGTATGTGGTCAAGGGCCTATGAATAATAAAAACAGTCAGAATTTATATTTTCAAGTTCAGTGCTGTTTCATGGGGTAACAGTTTATGATATCATAAATTCGACAACCATAGTCATTATAATTCTTTATTCTTTATTGTACACATAAAAAAATTACATATACAACTTGTTAGTAGTAGTAGCTAGTTGATGTACAAAGGTGAGCTTAACTCTAAGAAGAGTTTTCTATCAGCAAACCTTAGAGTGAGAAATCGTCCAGTGTACAATTTTAGAATACAACCAATCAATCAATCAACAAATAATAACAATACATCACAATTCAATTCCATGATATCATTATCGTTTTAGCCGAAAAACGTCGATTGCTGAACATAAGACTCTCCCAAGTGTCGCGACATAGAATAAATATTGAGTGAAATATACCTAAGTTATCGCGGACACCGCGAGTTTGTCCAAAGCCAAATTAAATAAGAATTTCCAAAGTTACGATCAGGCAGTGTCCTGTTTTATGCTAAAAACACAAGTCTGTAGGTATAATTATAATTACGTATTGAGCCCACTCGTCGGCAACCTTAATCGGCGTCTATCAAAACAGTTTGGCAAGCACTTCATTATGCCAGTCTAGACACTGTCTGGATTATTCCTTACAATCATAATAGATTTGGCTTCTACACTATTCCCTGAAGGCCTTTTTATATGTGTTTATTCGATTTATTTTTGGTAGGTATTGTCCCGCAGTTCTACTGGAACTGGAATGTCTCGGTATAATTTTTCGTTTTTTTTTTTAGTTAATACCAGGGTAGGTTAAGGCCTCGTCTAGTTTAATTGCCTGCGTGTTTCTGATGGTCTATACTATTGATTTTGGCTTCCAAAAGTTGCAGTGGTCGAAAATTGTGTGGCGAGCTTGACCCAAAGTGGGAATGATGCTGGCAGACAGTAGACAGTAAGTAAAATATAATATGGGTTAGATTTTCGACTACCCCATTTGATTGTTTTCGTTACTATAACAACCTGTCAAAATAGGCAAAAGCATACAACGGGTGGCAAAATTGCTCACATTGCTTGTTCCCGTAAGTAAATGAGAGATTCTGTACACATAACTAAGTTTCTACTTATTTTTACAAAGGAGAATGCTCATCGATGTATGGAATCCCGTACCATGATGTTTCTTCTTCTGATGATGAATCTTTGTTTTTTATAGACTTAACTGGTCATGTTAACTCCTACAAAAGTTCTTTTTGAAAACAAAACCCGGGTTCCGAAATTATTTTATAAAATCAATATTAACCTAAAAACTAGATCTATTTTTTTCGACGCTACCAACGACTTAATTTATATAGACACGTTATACACGGACGTTATAGTTATTTATTACATAAAAGAAACGATTACTCGTTAGTCTATTCATCAAAAATCGTTTCTATTGCATTCATCTTTATGACCGGCTGAGAACGGCCAATTAACTATAGATAAAATAATGATAATATTTTAAATAAAGGTTCTATTCTATACTAGTTTTTTTTTAATTAATGCAGAATCGGCTATTTATATTTTTTTACCGTGATCATGATACTTTCAAAAATCATGGCTTTTGTTAATCATATCATGTAAAACGGAACGTCATTCATATGAAGTAGATCAATATCCATACTTTTATACTCAAAATTAAATCCCTATTCAAAAACCAAATCCCCGACGCGTTATCTAGTAAAAAATTATAAAACTAATTACTATAAAATGTTGATCTTGATGCGTGAGACTTTTTGGTACCACTTTTAGTCATTCTGCTTTCCCTATGAAAAGCATATCCTAATTTACCGATATAATTATGTACATACACACATAAACTTTTTCCCACGCCTTTTTTTCCATGAAATTAGGCTTTCAGCCTACAGAACATCACCTGGTACGACCCTTACATATATGTTTTTTGTTACTTTTACGTTCAGAGGCAGACATGGTTTTCCGTTTTCCTTTTTATCTAAACGATAAAATCTTTCACCGTGATACAAATTACCACCACAAACAGATCAAACCCCACTAATGAGACATCGCTACAACTTCAGACATCTACTGGGAAACGACTGGGGAATTAATAATTCCTTCTCTGAACTTATTAGTGCCCGAAGGCGGAAACCAAAGTTCTGTAGAATCTGTAACTAGGTCCAGACAACTTTGGGCTTTGTTATTAATGTTTAACAGTAGAATTTTAATTAATAAATTCTAAAATAGAATAGCTAGTTTAATAAAGTTGCGAACTACCCTTTGGCTCGCTTGCGCCTCCCTATGTTATCTTTTACTAACTCCAAGTTAGTAGCTAACCCCATGTTATTTATGATATTTATGTATGACATATTTTATTTTACCTCGTATCAGCAACTAACTCTGAGTTAAGATTTTCGCACAAGTGGGTCTTAAGAAACTAGAGAAAAGTTGTCTTATAGACTTTAAAGCTCTTAATCTGGTAAACAGATCAGACTTGACTGAAAGATGAAGAAGAATAACATATTCGAAAGAAAAACGTGACGAATTTATAACCTTCTCATTTTTTGAAGTCGGTTAACACGTCAAACGAAAAGTAGTCGCTTGTATTACGTTACAGTACTGTGTTATGATAGTAATTTCTTTTTTCTACACTCACAACGTATTGTTCCAAATATGAATTCAAAAAATATTGATAAACAAGTGCTTTTTTCGTAGATAGGTGAATATTAAATAAAATTATTCATAAAATAACTTATTTTTTTAAAACCATTTTTTTTGTGTTCTTCTCAGCATAGTGAACCCTTTTATTTGTAAGCCATATTATGACAGTGCACAAAAAATAACTAGTCCGCCATCTTGGGCCGTCCGCCATATTGGATTTAGAATGACGTCACTTAGCTAACCATGAATTGTCATCCAATCTGAATGAGTATGCAAAATTTCACCTTAATTGGTGGAGGATAAGTGCTTAAAAATTCAGTTGCAAAATTTGACCGAACACACTTAATAAAAGCTTGTAAAAAAACATGACAGTGCAATATTTTCCTATGAATTTCAAACAAGTGCATCTTAAAATTCATTTTTATTTTATAGCAAACTAAAACTTTTTCATTTATTGGCGCGTATGGGCTCATTAACTTAATGTAGAAATATAGTGTTATTGTTTATGGATGCGTGCGCTGCGTAGTCATGCGCAATGAGAATCTAAATTTCACGCCATACCACATACTTTTTCCGTTTCCACTTTTGTTTTATTTCAACTGTATGAGTGAAGATAAAATAGTGTATGCAACGGCATATAATTAGGTATTAAAACACTCGTGTGATACTATTATCACACTAGGCTTCACCTCATGTAATAAACCCACACTCGTGTTTCAAAAACCCCTATTATATGACCGTTGCATAAACTACTATTACAACTCGTATAGCTTTGTATTTTAGATTAGGTTGCAAAAATTAAGATATTAGTTTAATAGTCAGCCTTTGGCGCTAACAAGAAATCGAAAAATTATTATAAATCGAAGACAGTTTCCTCATTTTCTTGAAAAAGGTACCTTCAAATAGGAAAAAGCTTAAATCAATACAGTATCGTTCCTCAAATATAATTTAACATAGAAACAATGTTAGTATGTAACAAGTAAAATTATGAAAACCCCCTACTCATACTTTATTTTCTGCTATATAATTTATCTACGAGTAGTAGTAGACACGCTTCGATCGACAATCTTTTGAACATGTAATTATAACAAGATATCTTGCGAAAACACCCCGATTCAAACACTAAAACGCCCATAACTTTAGAACGGCTGAACCGATTTTCATCAAACATAGCTAAGAACACTCTCGATAGAGTCACCTTTCAAACAAACATAAAATCAAAATCGGTTCATCCGTTGAGAAGTCATGATGCCTGTGGCATCATGACTTCTCAACAGATACAAAAATACAAAAGCACACAAATACACAGGTACAACGTCAAACTAATAACACCCCTAGCCGCAATTCGCCCTCTATCTTCAAAACTTTTTCCGGCTTACAACACGGGTACTTTATTAAGGTAAACATTATAAAATAAAGTTAAAAGGAACAAAGTTCGCAGAAGCGGGACGTGTTAATTATGGGAGTAATTTAAATCGTTATGGTGATAAAAAAGTTGATAAAATCAAAAAACCCGACTGCAAAGATGTAAACAAGAAGAAAATCATGCTGTGCAGTCTGAGGATATTCATAGTTTTGGTCAGCCAGCTCGCGAATATGTATCCTCCGACTGCACAGCATGATTTTCTTCTTGTTTACGTCTTTGCAGTCGGGTTTTTTGATTTTATTAACTTTTTTATTTACAACTTTTTAGCTATAGGTACATTTTTTTTTCGAATGTCTTTTAAACATACAAGTGGTATATATTTTTTGTAATCACCTCTAAAAACCCTTCATTTAGACTTCCCACTCGATGGGTTTATAAGAAAAAAAAAATTGCAACCGCTACAATATGGTTAAAATTCGCCATGTTCCTATTTTTTTAACGGTACTTATCTAAAAACACTTGGGCGAAGTCCTATTTAACGATGTTTTAATAATAAAAATCCGTCAAGTGGTTTGAAAGATAAGAGGTAATAAAGAATATTACATACATACAAATTACGCGCCAAAAACATAACCCTTTCCTTGCAGCCGGGTAAAAAGGTTGCTTGTCAGCAAGGCTGGTGGCAAGGCAGACAGTTACCTAAAGATGCGCCGGACGTTTACTTACAACATTGTACTATAATCAATATGCTTTCCAATGGTATTGCAGAGTGGCAAGTAAGCTCTTACTACCTGGTGGATAGGTGGTATAAACATCTACAAAACCAAAGGCACGGAAAGTTTTGTGATGCGATCTCATAGACAATAGGGTAGTTGACAAAAAATATCTATTAAGTCAGTCAGTTAGCAGTTATAACCTAAAAATATTGGACACGTATTTTTTTCTTTTGACACGACAACAAAAAATCACGTCGATACAGCGCGTTGAAATATCGTGTGACGTCACAGTGTGCTACACTTTATACTGACAAAGTGACGTCACAAGCCCCCACTCCCGAACTTTGTTGAGCTTTATCTTTGTCAGATTTTATTTATTTGTTAAAGCAAGAAATACGGGTCCAATATTATATGATAATCTCACTGGTGGACTATATAGAATTATCGTTTTTCTACCCAGGAAACATCCCTTTTCTATTTTGAAGTAAAAATAGCCTCAATGCCGACCTCTAATCTCCAGGCCAGGTTTCCAGTTTAAAAAGGGCCCTTCATTAAGGTGAACTGAAGATGAACAAAACTCTTTCATAGAAGCGGGACGTGGTACAAACCTGTTTCTAAGAAGCTGGATGTGTTAATTATTTAAGTAATTATCATAGTTGAGGTAAAAGACAATTACATTATTTCCGTACACAATTAATGTAATTGTATACATGTTTTTGTTCCAAATAAAATAAATAAATAAATAAAAAAAAAAGGTTGCCTGTTAGCGTGGCTTGTAGTGATGCAAACGGCTGAGAGTGCACCGGACATATACCTACTTAGATTAAGTGCGCTTAGGCACTCGGGGAAGCTCTTTTTAGGATCTTCCTGGAAGGAAATACGTGATCTATTTTTACTCGAATGCCGAAGGAGGGCAATGTGTATATCAGTCTGTGTATGTGTGTATTCTAACCCCGTCGTGTGGGGTATCAAAATAAAGGGTTTTAAGAGTTGATTTCAAAAATATGTAACACTTATATGTTTAAATGTTTGTTGTTTAATTCGAAAAAAAAGTTATTTAAAAAGTATAAATAAAAAACGTTTATTAAAAAAAAACACTAAATCCGACAGCTTAAGAAGCGAACTAAAAAGACGTAAACAAGAAGATAATCATGCTGTGCAGTCGGAGGATACATCTGGTTTTGGTCAGCCAGCTCGCGAATATGTATCCTCCGACTGCACAGCATGATTTTCTTCTTGTTAACGTCTTTTTAGTTCGCTTCATAATTATAGCAGTCGGGCTTTCTGAGTTTTTTAAATGTATATTTTAAATGCTTTTTTCTAAGGTATAGAGTATTGAGTGGCATACAAGCACGTACCGCCGGGTGGTTATGTAGTCATCTATATCACCAAAAGTTTCACAAGTATGTTGCTAGCTTGGTGGCAGAGCTGAAATATCTCACATGCTTGACTCGTGACATTTTTATTTAATTTTTATTTTATTTGTTGGCTCGCGTTTGACTTAACATCAGGCGAGATAGTGCCTGATGTTAAGTGATGATGTGGTCGAAGGTGAAGCACGCTTGCCTAGAAGTAACCTAGTCACTCTTGACTTGAAGACCCCTAGGTTGTAGCTATCAGGAAACAAAGACGCGAGCAGGGAATTCCACTCCTTAGTCATTCAGGTCAGGATACAAGTTAATGTTGTTATGTTATTGGATTTATCCAATGGGAAAGTCTTAGAAGCGTCTAGAGACTGAATTCGTGCTCAGCTAATCACAGTAGGCTCTCCCCATACATTGCAAGTGACTTAAATAAATATAACTACAGATGTGTAATTGTGTATGTATTATACACTTCCCTCTGCCGTATCCTTAGTGGTAACAAGCGTTATATTATATTAAGTTGACGTGACACCACTCACATTAAACAATTAATCATTAATTTTCCTCTTAAAGGAATTGCGCCAAAGATTGATCATCCGTTTAGCATAATGTACAAAGAATAAACACATGTCTTTAGGAGTAATGAACCGTTTGTTACGTGAGGTCTTTGTCGAGGAGGCACGTGTCGAGTTCAGAGCATGTGTCGTTACCGTAATGCGAAACAAATTGAGGATTTTGTCATCTTTGTGTCACGTTTACAAAATATTTTGGGTTAAAAAAATTGTTTCATGAATAATATTTTTGTACTAAATTTTTTATCTGGACGTTTTCTGTTTGTGTTATTTTAGTGCCTCCATCCTTGGGAAAAATAACTCAGAAGTGCTTAAAAGGCAAGCTGTTTGAGCACGTCTGTATTCTTTAGCCGAATAATAGGTATAGCGTCTTCGAGATTACCTTAGGTTGCATTTTAAATATTTCTACTTAGTCAAATTTATTTATTTATTTAGGCAAACCAACTAAATACACACAAGGACATTCATAATACTTATCATTAACAAATATAGTAGCACTGCATGCATCTAAATTATAGGTAAGCACAGCAATTTATTTAGATCTCACTACACCATAATAATTAACATAATGGTGGATAATAATATCATAAATTACAATAATATATTATAATTATAAACAAATTGAAATTTAAATTAAATCAGATTAGATTATGTTAATAAAAAAAAATTAACAGCTATCCTACCATCTATTAAATTGTTGTTTGATAAATGAAGTTTATTCAATAAATCCATAGGTACTTATAAATCCGAAAGAAACTGTCCGTTTTTATCTTTTATCGTTAAAAGCTGAACGAATTTGAATGCAGCTTGTCTTACGGGTAGAACATGTTCTGTATTAGGACATAGAAGATATTAGTTGGTTATAAATAACACTTTCATGCGTCAGTATTCCCTAAAATTGATTATTATCGGTTACACTACTGTTTCCTTTTGCACCAACACTATATACATATACCTGTACACCTATACACTTGTTTGTAGAACTAAGTACGTTGTTATCACTGGGAACACGTTCAACCGCTTATTGAGTTAAAAGACCGCAGTGCACTCTTGGGACAGTTGGTCCACGCCCACCAACGCTATGTGTATACGATAGTTTACTTATTTATACATATTATATTATATTTATATAGGTACGGTTAAAATCGAATACATTAGTGGGTGCCTTACCGGTTGTATGAACACATTTTTATTTAACAGTTAACAAGCTTTTATATTCAATAAATAATAGTTAAAAACACTACAAAACACGCTTTAATAGAAAACCAAACTAAAAAGTAGAAAATAATTTAACAACAGTATGATAAACAAAAAAAAAATGTAAAAAAGGCGTGGCGTGCTTTTTAAGATATTTTCAAAATAGCTCTACTTTTACCAGTATCTGTCAGTAAAATATTATAAAAATTGACATCAAGCACCCTACTCTTTTTTATTTTTTTTTGTGTTTATCACACTGTTCTTAAATAAAATTTATTGAAAATTGTTTTCATTTTTTTTGTTTGATTTTCTATTAAAGCACGTTTTTTAGTTTTTTTTTTTAACTATTATTTATTTAACATTAACATTATAAGCGGGATATTTACCATGTTTACTGTTTGTTTCGAGTTTCCGATATTTCGGTGCTGTTGCAAGCACCATGATCACGGATAAACTCGAAACAAACAGTAAACATGGTAAATATCCCGCTTATAATGTTAATGTTAGTGTTAGTGACCATGACAGTTTAAAAACTTATATTATTTATTTTTAAATTTTTTGTCCCATCTCTAATCCTGGAGATCCTGGTAAGGATAATGGGACAAACTATTTAAATTATTGCATTGTTATCGGTCCTTGATAAGTGTGCAAAGATTCAAATTAATCCGACGTTTTGAAGGGGGTGAAAATCTCGTTCAAAGATTCCGTTACATTGATACATAGATGCATACAAACCAAGCTAATAAAAACGTGTTAACGTGTTAAAAATTGCATTGTTACGAGAAACAAACAACATGTATGCCTAATTTCAGCACGATCGAACAACGGAAAGTTGGCCAAATTTAACTCGCAACCTTTGATTACATATACCGAGACACGTGAAAGTAAATAAAAGCTTATACGGAAATAAAAAACACAAAAAGATTTCCAAAACAAAACAGTACATAAAGTTTTTAGTTATGGTACATATACACACACACCTATAATGCCAAAAGTTGTGCCAGAATAGATTATGGATAACATGAAATTGTACATAACCATTGAAATGAGAATGTACCAGGGTGAACGATACACATCTACGTACCTTTTTATAGCGTAACGGCGTAACGGCGTGATTTATGTTATGAAATGGTAAAAACAATTAGCAGACGCAGTCCCGAGATATTTTCTGTCATTTATTGGAGAATTCTGTTGTATATCTTCGAAGTTCTTCATCAGATCTTCACCAAATTTAAATGTTACCTATTCGGGTACATAATATTTCAAAAATCATCAAAGTCAATTCATAATTGGCGGAGTAATCGCGCAATATAACAAAAAAAAATATACAGTCGAATTGAGAATCTCCTCCTTTTTTGAAGGTCATTAAAAAGAGTAGGATTCCACCGGATTACAGCAATTCATTAGAAGTGATCGTATCAGAGCAGCAGCGCAGCGGAGCAGTGGTGGCCCAGTGGTAACGGTCGCGACTTACGAGTCGTATTTTCTGGGGTCGAACCTAGACAGGCCCTTTACTTTGTGTACTGCTCTCAAAAACGGTGAAGGAAAAAATCGTAGGCATGGCCTAGAACCAAAAAATCGAAGACATGTAACATCCACCAACCCGCACTGGACCCGCGTGGTGAATTAAGGTCCATTCCCTCTCACAACAGCAGCAGCAGCTTTCTGTGTCCCAGCAGTGGGAACGTTAAAAGGATGATGATGATGATGATGAAGATAAATACAATAATACAGTGGACCAAAAAATTGGTTAGCCGGTGAACGAATGTCGTTTGCACGTTTTGAAGATATGAGTTCAAATTAAAATAGTTGGGCTCGTGCCAGGTTTCATTCGCTCTTTTGAATTGAAAATTACCTACAGTTGCTGGTTTTTTATGACGTCACTTTAACGCTTTTGCGGTCAAACAGATTCGATTGGAATGTGCCATTTTTATTAGGGATAAAGCTGTCTTAAGGATACTGATGATCGATTTCTGATAGCCGTATTGAATTTTGATCTTATATTGTTATTGAATATTGTTTTTTTTTTCTGTTAAAATAGATCCATGGTTCAAGGGTGCGAAACAGTCTCAAACGAATAAAAATCTTTTTTACAAAAAATACAACCAATTTTTTCATTTTGTAGTGTTTTATTTGGAAGTCGGTTGTATTTTTTTGTAAAAAAGATATTATTTTTCACTTTTTAGTTGTGGTACCTAATAGTCAAGTTCTATATAGTAAGTTACTATAATGCCAGAATAGATTACCCCAACATCATTAAACTTGAACATAGCCAGTGAAATGAGAGTGTACCAAGGTGAATTACTGTACATATCTGCCTACCCCTTTAGCGCTGACGTGATGATATGTTATGAAATGGTATAAACAATAAACATACATGCTATTGCAGCAATCTCGCGAGATTTGTTGTCATTTATTGAAGAGTTTTGTTGTATATCTCCGAAGTTCATCATCAGAACTTCACCAAATTTATATGGGACCAATTTAGGAACATACTCTTTCAAATAAAATAATATATTATAATAATTATAATACAAAATCGGTCCACATTTGACGAAAAAAACGGTGAACATAAACAAAATAATAAAAACAAAGTCGAACATAGAACCTTCTCCTTTTTGGAAAGTTGGTTAAAAAGGACTAATGCTATATATTGGGGTCACTTTTAAGGCTAAGCCGATACTGTTGATTTCCATTATTTTACATAGATAATATCCCGGCTTATCCTATTAAGTGCATCTCCTTCATAGTTATTATGCGCACAGCCTTGGGATGGAACTCATTGCCAGCGTCTATAACGAAAAAACTTACAGACAAATTCTGGGCACGCCCCTCTCTCTCCATTGCTTTCCATCAGGAGTGATCAAAGTCAACATACATATATTTTTACTTACAAAAATGCTGGAACTGGGTTCTGTTGGTTATCCTTTAACCGTGTGTTGCCTATGGTCCACCCGCCTAGTTCACCTAGATGGACTATGGATAATTATTTTTGCCCATAGTTCACCTAGGTGTACCACGGGAAATAATTTTTGCCCATAGCTCATCTGGGTGGACCGCGGGAAATTATTTTTCCCGTAGAACACTGATTATATTTATGCAACATTCAAGAAATGATGAGATGATAAGTAAATATAAATCCCACCAAAAACCATTTTCATGTAAAATGTTGCCAAGACGAGACCATAAACCACACCATCATTTAACATAATACGGCGAGATAGTGGTCAAACGTGAGCTTACGAGTATCAATATATATATATATGGCTCGAACTGTCAAAAAGTTATCAAATCTCATGTAGAGCCAAGCTTCTAACTCTACAAGCCCTATCTTCACAAACTCTTCATCTCAGACAGAATATGTGGCTTGACCGTTTCGCTACCGTCCCACGACTCGTTACTTGAAGGCACCACTTATAGTTCTTGAAGTTGTATGCTTGAAGCATTTCGTAAGCGTAACTCCTCGTCGCCATGTTACGTTACTAATAATAGTATATATATTTTTTTTTACTTACTCCCCGACTACTTTTATACGACAGAAAAAAAATCGGAGATATTCGTGAGGTGACGGATCCTTCAAATGCTGTCGACTTCGAAATCCTCGAATCGACTTTCCAAAATGGAGGAGTTAAAGGTTCGGCTGTAACATTGTTTTTTTTTTGTTTGTTCACCGAACTTTTTAACAAAATAACTAAACTGACTTCCAAATCAAGTATATTATGTAATAACTTTCTTTTCGGAAGTCGGTGTCGAAAACGAATAAAAATGGTACCCAAAGACACAGACTTCGGAAAAGAAACTTATCCATCCAAAAAGTATACCCAGGGATAGAAATACGCGGCTGCTATTGTCACTGGCATAAAACTTTATGGCATTGCAACATTTTCACGCTGGTTTTACAATTTAATATCACTATTATTTTTTCGTAATACTACGATAATAACCAAATGGATTTTCTGCAGGTGAACTATGGTCAAAAATAATTTACCATAGTCTACCTAGGTGAACTAGGCGGGTGTACCATGGGCAACACACGCCTTTAATACCCTGTCTATATTTTTTGGTAATATTTTCGATGTACAAAAACGACTTTTCTGCAGATTTATTATATGTATTGATGTAATCCAGGGTTAATGCAATCCAATGTTAGACAGGGGTGCATATAATATATATTACACGCACGTTTTACCATGTGTTTATGTTCATATGTTTTGTATATCCTAAGCAATAGGGTCCTATTGAACGAGGTCAAGAGCGGGCAAATTGTAAAAGAAAAAATGTTTTCCTATAACAAAAAATACTCTGAAAAATTAAATAATAGAAGGAAATCCACAGTACCACACACACAAAGTAGAGCAAGGTACAAAGGCCACGAGATCCGATTATGCCGATAGCTACACTTGGCTCTTGACCGCCATGGCACGAAGGTAAACCTCTGAACTTCGCCTTATTGATCGCTTCCTAAATTGTGCGTGCTGGTTCTTAATATTTACAGGTGATTGGGTTTTTATTCATGAGCGGCTATGATTTCGTTTAAACTTACGACCTTCGTTCGACTTATGAAAGCATAATCGGTAAAACACTGGTAATGGTTTCCCAGTATGCAAAGACTGAGGCAGCGATTTGTGTAATATACAGAGACTTGGATGATTGTGTGCCCACTATGCAAAGATGTAATAAATAGTGTGCATAGTGTGCAAAGTCTTAGACAAGATTTGTGCTGTATGCAAAGACTGAGACAACGATTTGTCTGGTATGCAGAGACTTGGACGATTGTATACCCAGTATGCGATGATGCGATCAATAGTTTGCGTAGTGTGCAAATTTTTAGGCTAGATTAGGGCTGTATGCAAAGACTGAGACAACGATTTGTCTAGTATACAGACTTGGACGATTGTGTACCCAGTACACGAATATGCCATCAATGGTTTGCATATTGTGCGTATACTGAGACAACGATAAGTCTAGTGTGCAGAGACTTGGACGATTGTGTACCAGTTGTTAGCAAAGTTATTTAAAGAAATAATTATAACAGAGCTTTTTGTAACTAAAGGGTGAATATGTTTTCCGAAACCGTTGAAGTAATTTAACCACATAGTTCGGTACGGGTACCAAATGGGGGAAAACACACGAACCTCTGCAAGTGCAATTTTGGTACCAAATGTACCCTAGAGCTTACGCCATATGACGAGAGTGCTGTGCATTCCTATAACTGACCTGTTTGCACAGGAATATCTATTAAATTTTAGTCTATAAAATTGTAATTGCGAATAGGTTGTTGGCATGCCTTATTGAAATAAATGAATAAATGTGACCACCGAAGCATGCTCCTGATACAGAAACTCACGATAGCTCATTAAAATGTAATTTCTTATCTTATTAATTCGTAAGTCAACTGTACAAACAAAGATAACCCCCCTACATTATCTGTACAGAATAAACATAATTATAACTGATTTTTTTGGTATACAGTGTTATACTCTGAGCTCTGAAAATATACATTTTTGGTTATTTGTTCATATTGTTAACCTCCCCGGGTTATCTACGCAATCTGAAGATACGTGGTGATCTGTTTTCGTTCTCGGCTTTGTTCATTTTTATAAACATATACCAGCACTATTTGTGCCGAATCCGAGGATTGGTCTCGCGCAAGATCAAGTAAAACCTATCAGTGTTGGTTTGTACTGAGATATGGACCAATTTTGGACTTGACCGACCTGCCGACTAGATACTAGTCGGCGCTCAAAGTGCCGACTAATAGTCGACTAGTCGGCAACTGGCCTATAACTAACTGGCTTACCCGAGCACTCGACGACTAATTAGTCAATCTCTTTTGTTTTAAAACGTTCAAATTTCATTGATTAATTACAAATTGTACTCTGATAGTACGCACTTTTCTAATTAAATTTTAATAAAAAACCAAATAAATTTGATTAGAATATAAAACTCGAGGTAAGTACTTCCGATTTATTTATTTATTCAATGTATGTTCTTTTTTATTGTAACTCGAGAAGTGCCGAGTTGTCGGACGGCATGTGTTGCCGATTAATCACCAACTAGTCGCCAACTATAAATACAGCAAGATAGTTTGCTTTCCCGACTAGTCTGTCCATCTCTAATTCATAGGTAAATCTACAACATCCTACCCAAACTATTCCTAATTCTACATTCGTCAGTAGATATTTTTGTTAATAATATTTGTTCTACTCATAGGCTGTGTAAGTGTAGCCAAAATATACAAATGTTAATGTCGATAAGGGACTCGGCGCTGCCTTTGATCCGCAAAGGGTTTGCCTCGAGGGCTCCTTACAATGTTAAGTGCTGGAAGAATTACGTCAAAGTGATATATTTCCACATTTGTACGTATCTTTGGTAATGAAGACAAAAACCATTAAGAAGGTTTAGGAAAAACTAAGTCATTATATAAATTCGTAAATGTTTGATGGTGAACAAATTAATGCAGTCGAAACTAAAGTTAATCCCCATTCTTCGTTACAAATTTTGAATCTTATTTATATAGACGTTTTAACCAAATAATTATATGATTGAAATGGTTTGGTTGGTGGTTGTGATGGTAACTAATTAGTTAAAAAACTAATTAGCAGATTCTTAATTTAAATTTCCTTTTGAGGATTTGAATTTATAATCAGCTATCCAGTATTTAACTAATCATATGGTTATTTTTTATACATATGGCCTTTGGTGTTAATTTCTGTCTTAACTATGGTGTTCATCGCAAAGGTCAGTTTAATAACTAGAGAAGCCCGATCAAGTCTACTACTACGATTAGTTTCAGCTATTCACAGCATAGTTGAAATAAAAAAATTGGAAAAATGCGAGTCGGACCTGCGCACTGAGGGTTCCGTACAAACAGCTAAATTCACCAAAATAATTAAATAACATTACTGAAGTTCATAAACTACGAGGCCACCGAACATTGCTCAAACGATAAGATAAACAGAATTGAGGGACAAAATTAACTTTGCCGTTGAAAAACCATATGACTAAAAACCAGTTTACCAACTCCTAATAAGTTAATAATCTTTTTTTTTTTATGTAGGTACAAATTTACGATTTTCGGATATATTCCTTTACTTGTGCTACAAAACATTGCTTCTTGCCAAATTTCATGATTCTAAGTCAACGGGAAGTACCCTGTAGATTTTGATTGCCTTGCGAGTGTAAAATATACGTCATTAACTGATGTATCTCTTGATTGCGTTGATCTAGAAGTTTGATTTTTTTACAGTTACAAGGAGTTACAAACTTGAGTAAACGATATTAATTTCAATTCGATACCTGTATGCGTTCCCGAATTAAAAGGTCTTGACGGACAACAAAGTGATCCTATAAGGGTTCAGTTTTTTGCTTTTGAGGTACGGAACCCTAAAAATGATTCAAAAACCCTTGCCTGAGTAAAATAATCAAGAAAATATCGCTGTTCCAGCGACGGGCTTACCGTAGCGAGAAGAG
The DNA here is from genome assembly GCA_947562075.1 of Orthosia gracilis. Lineage (NCBI taxonomy): Eukaryota > Metazoa > Arthropoda > Insecta > Lepidoptera > Noctuidae > Orthosia > Orthosia gracilis. The sequence continues at coordinate 29,470,413 of OX387274.1, read as the reverse complement.
TAGACGCTACGAGAAAATAGTCCCCGTGGCTGAGTTTAACGACTTGTGCCCTTATTTGTAAAGATCTCTGAGCTGTTTGGCAAATTTATTAGCAGATTCTAAATTCAAATTCTTAGTTTAATCAGTTGCAAACTTCAGAGGTTTTCGCTCATTCTGCTGGTAAATTCAAAAATAATAATACTCAAAACACTTGATCAGTAGAAATTTCAATTATTCAACCCTTTTTAAATATAATTTGACATGTTTTTTAATGGATTTATAGCCAATAGCTGGGGTTTAATGACTTCACAGATAATAATATTAAGTGAATGAATAAGATTTTCCCTTTAGCAGCCATTGTGAAGTATAGGTGGTATTATTTTTAGCATTTAAGTACTTATTTTTTATAATGGGTTCTGATTTTGGTATTGTATAATACTTGCTTTTGGTAACGGTTTTTGATTTATTAGAAGAACCTTTGATATTGGTTATTAAATGGTTATGTAAGTCAATCAAATTAGGGTTAAAATAGCCTCAATGATTAGGCTACTGTAGAGAAAATTAATCGATCGTCAATAATTATACAACCTCATTAGTTAGGTGGTGATCGACTTAAATCTTTTTTAACAGTGAGAAAACAAATGAAACTGAATCTTCATCTTAAAATACTTTTTCATACCTGACCTTTATTCGTTTCATTAAAATCATTAAAATTTTAAAAGGAGTTTGTTATTGTCCTGAAATAAAAGGTCTCAAGAAAAGCTTCAACCCGAAAAAATCGTCTCACACGCTTCATCAATCATCATTCCGTACCGCTGACGCTCTTCCAACCACAGATAATATATAATAAGGCAAGTTCTCACCGTAGGCTGCATACTGGCGACCGGCCAGCTGTTTCAACTGTACGCCTATTTATACGCCCAGGATATCGATTTTCCCCGGAACCGTTGCGTAATACACCACACAGCCAAAACGTTTGCCGCCTCCGACTGTTACACTCATAAAACGCACATCTTACTCTAAAACCGATAAAAAAACTTAGTCAGTAATATTTTAAATTAAAAAAAGAATCAAACTAGGCTGATTGCGATAGCACTTTAATAAAAAATAAAAAAAGTGTCAATCTCAAAAATGGAAGGCGGGAATTGACTATGGGTTATTTTTATTTTTTTTGTGTCTACAGTTTCTGGCTGTGACTCCGATGCGGTCAGGCTCCGCGGAGGTTTGATACAACCGTGCCCAGTGGCGCCCCCGAGCGAACTACCGGTTCCACGGGGCGACTGCGCGATTCACGCATACAAACAAAGACGCTACATTGTATTATTGTTTAACCTTTATACTGACCGCGATAAAGTTGAAAATCACTTGAGTGCCGTGTAAAATTGAAGACGGCATTTTTGTTCAGTGGCTATCGTCCTTACTACCTTACAAATAAGGTCAGTTTTCGTTAGATGTGGTGTTAAACGTGTTTGTGTTCTAGATAAGCATTGTTTCAGCATTGACGGAAGAACAGACATGATGGCGCCTATTTTTCATTCATTTGTCAAAACATTTGATTTAATGAATTCATTATCATTCAGTTGGCTTTTGTTTAGTTCCATATTCTTGTTAAAGTTTGAAACAATTTGGGTTTGGCTACAAAAGGTTCTTTCGGAAAAATTAAATCCAGAATTAACTTAATATGTGTTTAAAAACCATTGAATTGAAATCAATCAATATTTTACAACATACTAGCGTAAGCTAGCTGATTGATGCTTGATTGAACTATCCCACGGGAATGCAGTACCGTGATAAAAGTGCTCTAAAGGTATCTTAGTACATGTCATGGTTTATCTGTGTTCCATGTAAAACCGTTCAGCCGTTGAGGCGTGATTGATTTACAAACATCTAAACAGACTTTCACATTTTTCATATTAAGTAGTATTATTTCAACAGAAGATGGACCAGAAGAAGATACGATGGAAGGCCTTTCACTAGGGATCTGGTGAGGGTGGCGGCAGTCCGCTGGATGCGAGACGAACGGAACCGGCCAATGTGGCGATGCTTTTGTTCAGCAGTGGACGTCTTTCAGCTGAAATGATGATGATGATGATGAATGATTTTACAATAAAATTACTTCATTATGTTATTAAGCTAATAACAAAATAACAACTCACAACCAACATTATAACAAGACGATTTTTTGGCGCTTTTATGAATAACATTTGCTACGCTTTCGTAGGCTTCGTAGACCCCGTAGGTTCTTGTAGACCTTCGTAGGCTCTCGTAGACCTTTGTAGGATCTCGTAGACCTTCGTAACCCATCGTAGGCCCTTGTAGACCTTCGTAGTCCATCGCAGGCCCTCGTAGACCTTCGTAACCCATCGTAGGCCTTTGTAGACCTTCGTAGTCCATCGCAGGCCCTCGTAGATCTTCGTAGACCACCGTAGGCCCTCGTAGACCTTCATAGACGATCGTAGACTAACGTAGGCTCTCTTCGTAGACTTTTGAAAGCCTTCGTAGGCTCGCGTAGAGCTTCGTAAGCTATCGTAGGTTGAATAAACAATTCGTAGCGTAAAGTGCTACGAAGCGTAGCTTTTTCGTAGCACAGTTAAATCAATTAAAAACAGATCATGATTGCCGTTTGTAATTAAGGATTTGAACAGTGTATTTAACCATAATCCTATTTCCAAATATGTGTAAATTATAGGTATTATAATTACAATGATAAAATTATTATATGCTACATTTTTACATCAAAAAGAAAGTGCTGCTGTAAACATAAGCGTCCTTTTAAAGTACAGAAGTAATTACTTATTTTAGTGTTATTCTTAAACACGAATTCTCGTCTCTTTCGTGAACAGAATTAATTCCTAAGACTATTAGAAGCAGTTTACAGTCTGTCTGACAATTCTTATAGTCATTGATTTTCGACTTTTCACCCGAAAGACGTCCACTGCTGGATATAGGCCTCCCCCAGGCGTCGCCACATTGACCGATCCCGTGCGTCTCGCATCCAGCTCCTTCCCGTAACCTTAACAAGGTCATCGGTCCACCTAGTGGGAGACCTTCCAATGTATCGTCTTCCGGTTCGCAGTCACCATTCCAGAACTAATAAAATAAATAACGCTTGTCATATCACCTTATTAGTCATAACTTTTATTTGAAATAAGATAAGTTTCCATAATAACGTGTTATAATCATTATAGTTTCAATAAGTAATAAATTACATAATCGATACTTGACATAATTATGCAAAATTTAATATAATTTAGAAACGTTTATTGTTTTGTACAAAAAAAAAATGTCATTAAGGCATTTGGTCTGTAATCAAATGATTTATTACAACAAACAATCTTTAGACAGTAAACAGTTTGTCAAATTCGTGCCTCGGCAGCGGCCGCCGAGCGCCAGACGTCCTCTTTTGCAAAGCAAGCATGCATGGTGGATTAGGTTTATTTTTAGATTTCCTGGTGTATAAAAACATTTGTATCGTAAAATCATATATTCTGTAATCAAAACATATATTATTTTATCTTACGGTAATAAACAGTTTGTCAAATTTGTGCCGCTGCAGTGGCCACCGAGTGCCAGATTTCTCTTATTTTTTTTATTTTTTTTTTTATTTAATAGTATTTTTTATAGACATGTTGTTTTACATATACACACCAACACAAACCATCGCGGGTTTATCCGTGGTGTGGCAATTAATTCTTTATTGTACACCAAAACAATACATTTACAGAAAGTGAAATCAATATTCATGTAGTACACACACACATACTCACACACACAAATGTACACTTACATACTGTGACTCACCTTCTGTGTTTATACTTTTTTGTTCTTATTTATCTTATTCTATTTTATTCATTTAAATATTGTATGTTCCGTTTCCGTGAATGTGTCCGTGGCATCAACAGTGGGCCCTATCAGAATATCAGCGTAGCGTTATTTCTTTTTAATATCGTCGCACATGTTGAGATAGGAGCCTTTTTGGTCTCGCACGGGGTTTATTATTTTTATTATTGTTTGTGTTTTGCTTATCTCGTGTTACCTGTGCGGATCACAAATAAATAATTTTTCTTTCTTTCTTTCTTTCCTTCTTTCTTTCTTTATGTACAAGGGCGAGCTTAACTCCAAAATGGAGTTTTCTTCCAGCAAACCTTTGAGTGATAGAGATGATAATAATTGAGGGCAGTAATCCAGTGTACAATTTTGCAGTAAGATACTAATTAAATATATAATAATAATACATACATAAAAGAACTACTAATACTATATATATATATATATATATATACGTATATATCTACTAATATTATTTATTGCGTTGAAAGAAAATGCTCCTTAATTTTCCTCTTGAAGACATCGAGAGAGGGGCTATCGCGTAGGAAGTGTGGGAGAGAGTTCCAGAGGTCTTCTTTTGTAAAGCAAGCATGTATGGTAGATTAGGTTTATTTTTAGGTTTCCTTATGAATAAGAAAATCTGTGTCGTATAATCATATATTAATCAATTTAACTCAAGTAATATACCCCATATTATTTTCATGAAAAACAATATTATTTAAAATTTAAATTGGAGGCCCAAGCTCTCAAAAAATCATCTTCTCTGTAATTCACTCAAAATTGCAGACGCTTGTACTGAACTAGCATTTTTGTTCTATATGGGCAAATGGATATTATGGTGAATAAATGTTATGGAAAACGACATTATTGAAAATGAAATATATAGCAAATAAATTTATGGATTAAAAGATTATTAAGACACTTGATCGATTATGAGTATGACCAAAGAAATTGGTGAAAATGATTTTAAGTAATATCACGATTTTGGCACCTGAAGCGTTATTTCTAATGTAATTATGGAAAAAACAAGTCTGGTATATAAAATTATTGCAATTAAAGTTATGGCAAACATTAGTAAACCCTCTACCATTCCTATACAACGGCTTCGCAGTTCACCCTCATTGACAGGGACAGGGATTATGAATTTAGTAGGTCCCAGACATGTTCTATCGTAAGCATATCTGATGATATCATCATCGATCCCAAAATTGCGATGTTGTCATTATGTCAGAAAAAGTGGTATCTGGTATTATCCTGGATCAAATTGAAGTGACCTCTGATAAAGAAGCAAACGGCAGGCTTATTTCGTAAGAAACAGCAATCGGTAACCATCGCGCGATCAAACGCTTTATGTCATAAAAGTCGGCATTACCTACAGTGTATGTAGGTAGGTCCTACACAATCATTTGCTACTCGCTCGCTGTTTGTCAAATGTACTTATATTTAAAATAACCGCCAAACACTCTAAAATTTCTGTATTGAGAAGAAATTATTGTGTTAAAATCGCGTTCGTTTTGCCCTGCAAGATGCGTAATAAGTACTAAATTTATTCTTAAATAACACTTCTATAGCGAGCTGAAATAAGATTCCCTCTATCGATCACCATCACGTCCGTACGAGCTCCCAAATATCTGAATCCAATATTGTTCCTCTTCTATACCACCGTGGTTTAAAAAATACAGATTGTTGTTCTTGTTCATGTTTACACATTCATTACCGTCCATCAATTTGATTTTAATTGACGAAATTTAAAAAAAAATCATAAATTGGCAAGTAAGCGAAATTCTCTAAAAAGTATATTTGTTCCGAAAAAGTCAAAAAAATTGCATGAAAGGTGACGTTCAATTGTTGTATCAATTAGGAATCATTGGTTTTATGCCCTATTCACAAAAGCCTGGTAAAAAAAAATTGCGAAAATGTTTTCTTGTTCCGCTAATTTGTCAGTGTGTGTAGTTGCCAGACACACATACGAAGCCAAGGTAATATAAAGCTTGTAACAAAAAAGCATTGGTTCAAGAGAACACGGCTAATAAACTAGGTCGACTTTAATAACAAAACTAACACAGACAAAATGTCGAAGTTACGAAATGCGGCAGTTTTTTAGGTTTCGTTAAACCTAACTTCAGCTTAATTACAAAATTATTCACCAAAACGTTTTTAAACAGCCTTTATGGTATTTTTAAAACCGAGTTAGTGTTGAGCCTTTGATGCTGAATTTAGTGCTCTAATTATAACCAAACCGATGCATGTTATCATGAATCATCATCATTTCAGCCCAATACGTCCACTTCTGGACACAAGCCTACCCCAAGGTGTCGCAACACCGACCAGTCCCGTGCTCTTCGCTTCCAGCGAACTTCTAAGAAATTACTTTTAGCAATACGACCGCTTATTGGCCTTTCAATCCTATGAACAAACTCTTTTCGTCTCCTGTGTTTGGTCTTAAAAATCCTTTGAAATACTTGTGTTGCTTCTGTGGAGTATCTTTAGTTAATTTAATAATAGTAGCTTATGCAATGGTCATATAATAGGGGTTATTAAAACACGAGCATGGGTGGGGATAATAATATCACGCGAGTGTTTTAATACCTAATTATATGCCGTTGCATACACTACTTTATCTTCACTCATACAGTTGAAATAAAACAAAAGTGTAAACGAAAAAAAATATGTGGTATGGCGGCCAATTTAGATTCTCATGGCGCATGACTGCGAAGCGCGCACCTCCAAAGACAATGACACTACTTTTCTACATTAAGTCAATGAGCCCATAAGCGCCAATAAATTAAAAAGTAAAAGTGTGCTATAAAATTGAAAAAGTTATTTTATGATGCAGTTGTTTGTAAATCGAAGGAAAATGTTGCACTGTAATGGTGTTTTTTTTAATTTTACCTATCTACGAATATAAAGTACGTGTTTATACAATATTTTTTGAATTCATATTTGGAACATTACGTTGTGGGTGTAGATAAACGATATTACGTGCGTGGGCAAGATGTTTAACTCATACTAAACTCAGCAAACTACATAACCAAGTCTACACCTTAAATTTAACTTAAACTAAATCTGAAACAACGTCGTAACGTCAGAATCAGCCCTACGAAGCCAGCTAACCTCTCTCATGAAGACTCACACTCAATTACGAGAGGGCCCTCTGAGAATATTAAGTACGTTGCTGAATTTACTCGTATTTTTGTACTAAAGCTGAATACTATTAAGTTTCACGAAAATGAAACGAGTGCCTAAATAATATGGTTACAAAACGAGGTTGTTTTTGGTTTGTATTAAGATAAAATTGTTTTTTTTTGTGTATAAATAAAGGTGTTCTTAGAAGTGATTGGCAAGAAATAGGTTGAAGATTCAAGTCTAATAATAAATCAAGTAAGTCAAGAAGCATTAGACACAACTTTTTGGTGACGTTAGTATTAAGTAGGTGGATGATAGGATACTGAATTATGAATATAAATATGGATACAAAGAAAAAATGGATGGACTATATGAGGAGTGATATGAAAGAAAAGGGAGTTAGATACTCCGCCCTGTCAACCGTCAGCCTGACAGTTGAAAGGAAGGTGTGGAAGAAGAAAACGTGCTGCTCCGACCCCAAGTAACATGGGACAAGGGCAGGAAGATGATGATAATGTTGGGATTCTGAACTAGATTCATTAGACTTACGACGCAAACCTTCTGCCACACTTTTCCTAACAAATACATCTCCTGAAAGCAAGAATCAACAGTGTTAGCCGCCGGCAAAGTGCCGAGGCAATAAAGCTCTATAAAATTTTACAAAGATAATGCGCATGTTAGTTCAGGAGTGGGGGTTAGTGATGTCACTTTTAGGTTTAAAGAACCAATGCGTGACGTCACGCGAAATTTCAACATCTGTAAGTATAGCCGTAATTTTTGGTTTACGTGAAAAAAAAAATACGTGTACAATATTTTTTGGTAATCAGACTGATGAAAAAGAATTTTTCAGGCAACTACCCTATTAACCAATGAAGCTAAGGCCATAGGAAAAAGGCGTAAGTATCTTCTTCTTCTTGTTTTTGATTGCTTGTCTAATGGTTAATTCATATATTGTGCTTCGACCAGAACTAAGTCACGTCGACAGCCCTAGCGTTGGCTTCGAAAAGGTTTATCATAGTGCAGGTGTTTGTGCACAGGGAGCAGGATAAGAGATGCGTCATTGTTTGTAGTGTGATTCCACAGTCACATTGTAGCTAGGATATACAATTTCGCGAGATCTCGGCCTTTTTTTAGCGAGATTGATCTCGGCCGAAAAATGGGCGAGATGTCGCGAGTTTAACGAGATTGCACTCGAGCATAAAAACGTCTTATTCGAAGCGCGGGAGCGCGCGAGCTGGCCAGCAAAATAAGAGGCCGTTTCTTCGAAGCCGATTCTTTGGACATTTTGGGAGCTACTTTCAAAATAATTCGTAATAATGGCGTGTGACGTGAACTGAACAAGCCTTTCATTTTATTGGTATATTTTGTTTATTAATCTCTAATTTCTATTAGATCTCTGAGTAGATATAGTTTTCTTTAATTGATAATAAAATCTCAGTTTAATAGTCAACTCAAGTTAGTTTAATGAGTTTCATTTTAGTTTTTGACTTCTTGTTGTATTGTTATAAAAGAACTGTTTTATTATTAAAAGACTTTTGTTTGATATTAGAAGAGAAAACTGGTTCTTATTTATTTCGTTTCTTATTTGATTAGATATGTCAAAGTTTACTACTTAAAGGTTAATTTAAAAAATGATAGATAGATACGTCAAACAATTTTAATTACATAAAGGTTTATTGAAAAAAATCTATCATTCTTTTTTGTTTCTAGTTTATTCAAATATTGTGATTATTTGCAAGAATAAACACAAAAAACTGCCAATCTTGCGAGATCTCGAAGTTGGCGAGATCTCGCGGTATTGTTATTCTTAAACTCGCGAGATCTCTCCTGAGCCCCAATATCGCGAGATTGCATTCCCTAATTGTGGCTGATCGGAGTTCCTATACCTTAGAAATATACGCAGATTGTAGTTGCTACGTTACATCATTATTACATTTGAATACTTGTAAGTTTTGTTATAAGGTTTGTTTTGTAACTTCTTGCAAACATTTCTGTTACAATTCTGAAGGTTACTATTTTGTATTGCTTCTATTTCAATACGAAATTCAATGTCTACCCAGCTTGGCAACTGGCGTAAAGAAGCTTTCTTTAATGTTAGCTTCAATAGGATATGGTAAAACTGTATTACCAGTAGGTATGATTGAATGTACAAGTATAGAGGAAAGGCATATTTGGAATACTGGTTTGTTTTTTGGAGATAAATTGAAAGTGAAACGGGATAGCCCTATAAAAATGCACTAAACTATCGGTAAATTATAAAACTATAATAATAAAAAACAATCCAACAAAACATAAACCTTACCAAAATTTACATAAAAAAAAAAACTCCATAATCGTGATTTCACATGGGGTGCAGTTTTAATAAATTATTCACAGTTTTAAGAATATATTAGTATTTCTTAAAAACTAATATGATATCTTTGTTACAGTTTTTCAGACTTTGGTATTCACTCTTTTAAAACAAAATAAAAATAAAGCTCATTGATACGCCAGTACGGTATACGGTATTCCAAATTAACAACACGTCATCCTAACCTAAAAATCCATTTGATATTTTTAATTCTAAAAATATTCACAAAATCAAAGTAAAATCATAAACTAACAAGGGCAAAGCTATTTAAACAATTACAATGAAGATTTTACGTGTCATAATAAATGATTGAATTCTTACCGAAAAAGTTTTAAAAGTAGACGTCACGTTCCTGTGTGGCTGGTAGCCGGAATGTGAAGATGGCGCCCTGTGTTTGACACTCGTTTGCTTCGTGTGTCTGATGACGTTATGTTTACGGTAAAAAAAACACAGATAGCGTTTATAATATTATAGTAATCTAACTATTCCAAATTCTCTGCAGTATTCCAAATATGCTGCCTTTCCCTATACCTACCTAAAAATAACCACCAAAGAGAAAATATATTACCTGTGGGCAAGATTTTTAGTAAGGTGCAAATTATTCTCATAAAAATCGTAGCGATTTGAGAAAAGAACCAACCTCGTTAGTTAGAATCCTTATTGATAGATTCTAATAGGTTTTATTTCCAAAGCTAACAAGAATACCCTTCGAGGAGGTAAGAAAAATAATGCATAATTATATAGAATTAGAAGAAGGAACCAGCAAAGGAACAGTGAAGGCATATAAAAATAACAAGTATCTATTACTGCTGTAATCTTTATCATCATCCACAGCTCGACTTGACCCACAGCTGGGCCACTCTATTCTCGTGCCAATCACCACGTTCCAGCACGCGTTAACCAGATTATTTCTAAACGCGATAGCAATATTGTCAACTGCCCGAAATACCTATAAGAACCCCGTTTACCGTTGATGGATTCTATGTTCTAATAAGATTCCCATTTCTCTAGCTAGAGCAATTTAGAATCTATTACCGCTATGGACTTATAATTCTACATTTAAAAGCCATTAAGAATTCCTTAATAAGGAAGTTGGACTTAAGGAAGTATTTAACTCATTTCTCGTTAGCGTGGATTGCAAGTACTGCTCGGTATTTTATATTTCAAAGCATTGTTTGTTATTACATGAAACTGGCTCGCTGCCAACCGTAGTAGCGATATTTATTGTTTTACTTGAAAATGCAATCCTTGAAGTATTATTGTTGTATGTTTGTGATATGTTGGAATTGTGTAGAAGTAAATTATTGAAATTGTTTTCTTTTAAAATAAAAAACAAAATTTTTAAACAAGCTTTTTTAATTTATCGTGCATTGTCATCCAAACCAAACGTGTGTGCAAAATTTGAGCTTAATTGGTAGTGAATAACTGTTTTAAATTTCAGTTGTAAAATTTGGCCCACACATATACTAACAAACTAACAAGGTCGGTTAAATAAGTCCTCGTAATGAATCAGATTAGGTAAAACACACGGAAAGGCTAGCTATTAGTATAGCGGGCTTTTCCGTCCAGAGATGTCAACTACAATTTTCCTATACGACAGTATTATACCAGATGATTCAAAGTCAAAGTCAAAGTCAAATATATTTATTCAACTGGGCCAAAAAGCGGCACTTTTGAACGTCAGAATTAAAAGTAACAAATCATAAAATAAAAATTGATTCTACCGTGCATTCGGAAAAGTAGCTTGTTATGGAGAAGAATGCACAAGAAACTCCATACTTACTCTTTTCAAAAAAAATCCTAGTTATATCTAATAAGAACTATCTTTTCAGTCTAGACAGAAATTATAGTTATTCCACAGCCATTACGACGACTGAAGGAGTACCAACACTAAGTAGTATTTGTGAACGAAATGATATTATCACAGTGAAATTATTTATTGACCGTACGATCTTTGTGAGACTTAAGCACCGGGGCAAAGAGACTTAAGCAACATTTGGAAGGGTCGAAATCAATCACATTTTATAAACAAAATGAGTAACAACGCCATCTGTGACGGGGTAGCAGACTGGCAGGTTGCCTTGTTCGTGAAGTTGGCAAGGGTTTTCTGGGTACTTTGCGAGCTAGCGTTTCAAAAGTCGGAGTATAGATGGCAGTAGGATTGGTACACGCATTCGAAGCGGTGAGTCTCTTGGCTGGATCGCCACCCTGGGATCTTGACAATAAAGTGCTCGCGTCACTGTATCGGTGGCGCCGGGGCGCGCTTGACCGGGGACAAAAACTTATGCCTCGTCACTTCGAGTTGTATATGTATGAGCTCCACCAGATCCTAGTGGTGGAGTGGGAGCAGTGTCTTGCGCAACCTAGCGTAGGGCACGCCACTATAGAGGCTGTAAGACGCGTTTTGAGAGCGTGGTTGGAAAGATGGCATGGCGCCCTTACTTTCCGGCTGACACACGTACTATCCGAGCATGGGTGCTTCGGAAAGTACCTGTGAGGTATGCGCGCATAACGATCTCCGGCCGCCATATGTGAGGCCTGCAGACCTCCACCGTATGCTCCACCGTGTCCTCCGGGCAATCCACACAATGGTGACACCCGGGCTTTTCCTCCCGCCTCATCCTGAACAGAAACCTCCCGACTTCTATCGTGAACTATAGGAATTTAGCTGATAGGTAGCTCTTTTGAATATTGTATTTATTGCTGTTTTTTTTGAAAAAAGGGAATTAATGATTTTTTGAAAACCATTTTTTTTTAATTGGCTAAAACCTACGAAAAATTCTAACACTAGGGGTCCAGAATCATGTACTGAATCAATGGTATTTTTTTCGCGACGGTGTAAACACATCTATCTATGTTTTGTGCTTACGTTAATAAACTTCTACATTGCAGTCTATTCTGGAGTGCTGATAGTGTGAATAAAACAATAGAGAATTAAATTTATACCCATTTATTTATTAAAAATAATAATACACTCAAAAAATCGAGCTGAAATTTAATGTGATTATTTACATTAAATTTGAGCCCGATTTAATTAAAGGAATATAAAACTATGATCAAAATGTATAAAGATTGTTTCATGAGCGATTACTAAGTAGATATCTACAATCATCTTGCTCGATAGTAACATTAATTAAATGGACGTTTAGCGTTATCCAAGGCTGATTGTGTCGTTTCATGTATGTCAACGAACTGGATATATGTTGGCGAAAGATGTTTGAAGGCCAAAAATCCAGTAAAGTTTGGCAAACTTTTGTAGAACAATCCTACTCCGCCAAGGGGCGCTACAGGGGATTTCAAATAGTTCGCCTTATACGGAGTCATATCAAAATACGGCACCACCGCTTCATTGTGATACTCACGAGACCATTTGGAAAGAGTCAGATTGATGTAAGTTTCACCTGCCTTGCCCATGTCGTATAATTGCACCATTGTTTTTGGCGGTCGTTCAAGACGAGTAATGTCTATATGTCTTCTGTGAATAAAATAAAAATGCCATGGATTAAATTACAATTATTAACTTCTTTGATATTGTTTTACCTTGACTTATTACTGAAGTTTACCTTGGCTTATTCGGTTTCGGGGCAGAATATAGAGTGCCCTCACCAAAAGTGTTTCCGTGATTGTAATTATTAACTTTGTTCGCTTTCACCACTAAGGAAATAAAATGATGATCGACGACCTTGAATCCTAATCCTGTGACTAGTTCTCCGTTGGGAATCACAACATTGTCAAGATTGAATGATTTCAATTTGGAACTGAGTACCACATATTCTTGAGGGTTACTTTCTGAAAACGGTTCGTTATCCTCGGTCCATCTTAGTGTATCTACATCAATATCACCGTCCTTCAATACACCACACTGCAGTTTAATGTGGATCTTATTATCTTGTTTATGGAATCGAGCATCTGTCACAACCCTGAAAAATAAAAATTATAAGGTAACAAAGCTGTACAATAAAGATAATCTGAAAAATCCGATCTGATCATATCTAATCGTTGAAAAAACCAAATCTCTAAATTGTCTCATTGTGATTACATAATTGAAATAAATAAATTGTTACATAATTATTAATTATGTAACAATTTATTATAATTATTAAATAAATAATTTGTATATTACTCATTTTTGCTTATAAATTTTTACATAATTATTAATTATGTAACAATTTATTATAATTATTAAATAAATAATTTGTATATTACTCATTTTTGCTTGTGTCGCATTCTTGTAGTCTCAAGCTTAGTTTTCGAATACTCAAAAAAGGATCCGAGTTCAAATCATTATCGCAATAGCTATGAAAAATACTAGATACTCCGAGAGCGCATCTTCTTGATTCCCAATCTCGGCCCCAAAGGTGTCTTAATTCGGTGTACTCTACAGAATAGGGATTTTCCAGGTCCGGACTGAATGGCTGAAAATTTGAAAAGTAATATACAGTAAGCTATACAATTTAATGACAGAGCGAGCGTGAAACGTCTCCGTTTCAGCTTTGACAAAAATTCTTTCGTATGTCCAGTTGTTCTCCTCTACAGGTCGCATTTTGTCAACCTAAACTCGTGAAATTTTGTGAGAGTGTTCGACAAGATATAATTTTTTGGTCGATTCTGTTTTAAATAGTGAATCAACAAAAAATCATAAAGACAGACTCGCGAGGGCAACAGCTCGCAGAGCCACTAGTTTGTACATAGATAAAATATGTACGGTCAAGCAAGTTGATTCATGACCCATTCGGCTGATAATTCGTTTGAAAACTTCAAAACGTTAAAGTTTTCGTGTTCTACTACACAAGACGTTTTATATAATATAAAAACTGTGCCATTGCGGACATAGTGTAGTGTAGTTTTGATCATTATGCTTATTGCAATAGATTTTTATTAATTAAATTAAGAAGTAATTTTTGATAAAGCAGAATTTGTTTTGAATTTGGAATTAACTGTCGTCCAGCATTGTTTGCTTATAGAAAGATGTACAAAACAATATTTTATTTCAAAAACTTTTATAACAAAAATATTTATTAATATAGTAAATAAGCGAGTTAATGAATAAAGGAAATAAATAAATAAATTTAAAATAAAAACCATACTAATATACCATAATTATTGAATTGCCATACAGTTACGTAGCAATATTCATAATGTCCAGACAATGTTATAAATCATGAAGTTTCGGGGGTGTTCTCAAAGGACCTCAACATCCATATAGCCGCGCCACTTGGGGCACACAACACGGTGTTCCAAGCAGAGTGTGTGGGCATCACCCTGGCTGCATCGGCCATTCTAGACAGGAACGTAAAGGATTTCCCAATACGCATTCTCTCCGACAGCATGGCCGTCCTACAGGCGCTGAGCAGCCACACGGTCTGTTCTGGACTGATATACGAGTGTCACCAACACCTAAACCAGGTCGGGTCAAGCAATAAGGTAACCATTCAATGGATCAAGGTGCACAGTGATTCCCGAGACAACGTTGCGGCGGATGAGCTCGCCCGCAGGCGATCCAGTATGGAGGCGGTTGGTCCGGAGCCAATCGTGCCAATACCATTCGGCTACCTCCGCAGTCTGGTAAGGAAACGCACCTAGGAGCAACACCACAAACTATGAAATGACCACAGTGAGTGCAGGCAGTCCAAAGAGGCTCTTCCGGCTTTGGATGGACGCTTCACGCAGAAGGCCTTACGTCTGACGAAACACCAGTTGCGAGCAGTCACAGCTGTAACGACTGGCCACGGGACTTTTAATAAGCACCTTTTTGTCTTAGGGATTACGGACAGCCCGCTGTGCAGAGCATGCATGGAGGAGGACGAGACAGCAGCGCACCTGCTTCTAAGCTAGGCTACCCAGTAATCGCCGGTTACAGGGCCAAATACCTCGGTTAACCAGTTACCGTACAGGAGATAGTCAGCAACACTAAGGCGCTGCTGGCCTACCTCGAGGAGTTGGGATGGATGGTTAATTCCCACCCGTACGCAAAATACGCGCTTGGTCGTGGAGTTGCGGAAACCAGCCCGTTTTAACCTAACCTTAACCATGAAGTTTAAATCAGTGTTCATTACATTGCCCGATTTGACTTGACTTTACTCAAATTGTCCGGGCATTATACATAGTGTCTTGATTAATCATTTGGACCATGTCATCTATATCACCTCCTAGAATTCCATCATCGAGATACCGTATTGTACTTACAGCGGTACAAAGGTAAGTTGTTGTGTCGCGCTCTTCCCCAACGATACCTTTATATTCAGCAATACCACTTTCACAATCATATTCATTAGAGTCGACTTCAGCTTCAGGTTGAGCATTACGCGGGTAAGCTTGAGTAAATTGCGTTGAGAAGTAATTCTTGACACGGATGAAATTTCTTCCTAGTGGATTAATCAAAACAAATATCATAGATTATTTTTGTGATTTTAATGTTAAGATACATATACATATAACATGAGAATAAATATCCCTGAAAAGAAAAATTATATTTTATTGAGAAGTGAAGAAGTCAGTGGCGGATCCAGGATTGTCATTTGGGAGGGGCATGAACAAAACATCTTATAGAAATTTAATCTTATTAAGTTATTGATAACTGATAATAATCTGTGGATGGGTGACCATCTTTACATGGCGAGTTTCTTCCGTGCCTCGGCAAGCACGTTAAGCTGTTGGTCCCGGCTGTCATTTGAAGATCTTTGACAGTCGTTACGGGTAGTCAAAGACCTGAGATCTGACACCAGTCTAGCCAAGAGGTATCTTGTTACCCAGTTACTGGGTTATGGAGGTCAGATAGGCATCGCTCCATTTAAAACACAGATACTGTGCTGAATCCGGTAAGACTGGAAGCCGGCCCCAATATAGTTGGGAAAAGGCTAGGGAGATGATGATAACTGATGACAATTGTACCTTAGGTACTGATGACAGTTGTACCTTAGATAGAGTGATGCTTTCAAAAAAATATCCCCAGAATTATCCCACTCTTGAAACACATATTTGTCTCATTCTCTCGCAGTTTAGTTTCCTGAAGATAATTAATTTCTACCGCGTGTAAATTAAATACTAGTTTTTCTTTGATTTTTCAATTAAACGTATTTATACAATACCTTCTTTCCAAGGATTTGTATTGCATGCATACGATGCCCTGTAGTCGCTGTTTGTGATCAAATCAAAGTCAATTTTAGCGTGCCGGGTGATAGCCTCTATAGCGTCTTTGAAATTCTTGAACTCAGTACTCTGTCGATCTTGGTAGAATTCTGCAAATTAAATTGTTATTTTTCACATACTTAATATAAAAGAAGTATAAATAACAATATTTCAAAAGAACCGTGATTATACTTACCATAATCGTTTGATTTCATTTTAAGATACTGATAAGACGTCAAAAGTACAGCGTAACCTCTGGCAAAAGTTGTTATTACGTTTGCATAGAATATGTGAAGATCATCCAACGGAGAAATATTCTCACAATTAAATTTGTAACCATTCTGGAATAACGAAAAGAAACAATTAGATCGTACAAAAGATATAAGTAAGGCAAATTATTATCATAAGTGATTGTTATACCTGAGTATCATAATATTGACTCATTGCCGAAAAAATACTTGACTGAGAAGTTGGTGACGATGTAATATCGGATATCATTTCGGATAGTGCTCTATGAAACGTACTATCACCAACGATTCCTTGAATATGATTATCGACAGACCCACGCCTGTAGTTTTTCATATTGTTCCAAACAGCAGTAAATTCGTCCAAATAAATCTTGTTGACGTAATCAACATTCTTTTTGAAATCTCCAACAATCCTTTGAGCGTTAATGAATCTAATAGATGTTTCTAGTTTATCATTGTTTTCTGATATTATAGTACTCAAATTACCAATTGTTCTTTTTACATCATCAATTCTGGTGCAAACAGTATATATATCATTGAGTTTCTTAGTTACTTTTTCTTGAAAGATTTCATCGCTCTTGTCAGGTTTAATCACATTTACCACATCTTTCACACCAGTTGCTAGCGAGTAAACTTCATTTATTACGGAAATAGCTGTTCTTACTACTGCAACCGCAGCTGTCGCACCTATCGCATCTGTTGGGAGATAAATTGCAACTAAATTAACGGCCAATTAGGACATGAATATTGGAATCTTATTTTACTGAAACTTCATTTCATGAAAAAATTGTATAGATATGACTTGATGGATCCCGGATTTACAGACTTGAGATTTCAAAAATGTTACGTATAAGAGGTAATAATTATAACATTGATATTTTCATTGAGGTTTTCGGGAATCCGCTGGTGCGAGACGCACTGGATCGGTCAATGTAGCGACACTTGCGGGAGGCCTATGTTCGGCACTGAACGTCTTTCGGCTAAAATTATGATGACGATGATGACAATGAATGCTTAGATACTTTTTCATTGTTTTGTGACGGCTGTTTCGGAAAAAGTAACTCTAGCGCAGTCACAATCGATATTAAAATCGCAAATCTTGATGTATTTCTGAATTTTTTGTATGTATGGACCAGTTAAGCCTAATCTGTGGCTAGCCTTAATCCAAATTTACATCTTCGAGAAACGTGTGCTCGCTACGCAAAGCGCAAAATTTTGCGATGTTTTGAGATATTTTTTTCTAAAACGCTTTGTTCTAAAGACATAAACTATGCGTTTTTCGACAAAGTGCCGTACTTTAGAAGATCTTTAAATTTTCAACAAATAAGTTCAACCGCTGCTCTATGAACCCTAGGACTAAGCTATGGTCCTTCGTAGGTATCCATACGTTCCGGACCTACCACCAAGTGCAAAAGTGGCTGGATCCCAACGAGTGAGGTTGAGAAATGAGCTCCTGTGGTTTCATCCCACTAACAGGCCAGGACAAAGTCCTCTGAATACCTATTCATGTCATCATCAGCCTTTGAACGTTCCCACTGTTGGGACACAGGGTTCCTCACTGCTAGAGAGTGAATGGGCCATAGTCGAGCACGCAGGCCCAGTGCGGGTCGGTGGATGTCACATGTCTTCGAATTTTTGGTTCTAATGAAAAAGCAATTTTAACTTCTGATTGAAATTTTTAACATTTCATTAACCTATGAACTTGAAATTTGATGATAATGTCTATTATTACGTATATTTTACTAACAAATACCGATATATTGATAAATCAGTTTTATTTTTTAAATGCCTTCACTTTTCCTATTACAACCAACTTAATTTTGCGGTTTGGTAAGGAACCCTAAATGTGCGAAGTCCGACACGCACTTAGCCAGTTTTTAAATCATGTTGTTACACAATTCTGGTTAAATGACTATTTTTGCTTCTGTAATCATGTGATAACAATGTATATAATTAAACATGTTTATGTTATCTACATAAACATATAGAACGAGTCAAAAATAAAGATTAGCCTTGACAGTTAAGAGATAACCTGTCCCAACTGACGACGCCCATATTTAGTGTCGATGTCTACTTGGCTACTATAATTGTTAACATTTATATACTTGCTTATAAACCTCAATAAATTAAAGCTTAATATATTTCAATCTTTTACTTATATTAACACAACAAATTAGTCTACCCGATTACTAATTTGTTGTTTAAATCAACTTGCACTACTTGACTACATTGTCTCTACATTTGGTTTTGAATAAAATAAAGATAGAATAATTATATTTTACCATTGCTATATTTTATTAACTTTGAGGAAATAAGTTAATCTCGGCAATGTACGATTCATTTAATTGAAATGTTCAAACATTTTAATATTGAATATTATTCAAGTTGTAATGACAAAAAATCCCGAAAATCAATAAGATCACTTTGATACCTAAACCAATCATTGATCTAATATTAAATTATTAAACCAGTGTAACTGGCATTAGTAAAAAAAAATTAAAAAAAAATTGCAGACATCCGACATAGTTTTATTCTATGCTACATAATTATACTTTTAGTAGACACGCTCCGATCGACAATCTATTGAACACGTAATTATGACACGATATTTTGCGAAAACACCACGATTCAAACAGTAAAACGCCCATAACTTTTGAACAGCTGAACCGATTTTGATCAAACATAGCTAGGAACACTTTCGATAAAGACACCATTGAAACAAAAAAAAAAGAAATCAATATCGGTTCATCCTTTTAGGAGCTATGAATGGTACAGACAGACACACAAATACAAAAACACACAGGTACACACGTCAAACCCTTTTTCCGTCGAGGGTTAAAAAGAAGAAAGTACAACAACACTTGTAGTCTACAAATAATGTTAACTAGAACATAAACATTATTTAAGAAGTATACCATTTCCATAAAACAATTAATACTCACTTGAGGTTCCGAGGAGTGTAACGAGCACAACAACAACTAGTTTGTTCAACAACATGTTGAAGCTGCTGAAACGTAACTGTGAATCCCGTAGGACTGGTTGGGCCTTTATACGAATTATTGTCAACGTACAAAGTCTATGTAATCAGTTTGTTTTGAATAAATCACGGAGATTGATAATGGTCAGAAGAAGAAGAGTTGGGTTTTTCCCAGGATTTGCTTTGGGTGGGTATGTCACTGACTTAAAAAAGAGGTTATCAATTCGATACGTATGTATTTAATATCATTGGAATTGCACAATATTCACATAAATGTTACTTCTATGTGGCCTTCTAAATATGTGTGCCAAATTTCATAGGTGTATGTAGGTTTATATGTATGCATTTCTCCGAAACTAGTAATCAGGTCGTGATTACTCATTATTACTTAGTATCTCACAATTTAGGGAATAGTGTATGTTTCATCAATATCGGTTGCGAGTTTCGAGTATTTTGTGAATCTTCTAAGTATTTTACTGTAGAGCTTATTCACTTTTTAGTGACGGTGTGAAAAAACAAATTTTTTCAAACACTTTTTCACAATAAATAAAAAAAGTTAGTTTTAAAAATAAAATAAAACCCGACTTCTTAAGAAGCGATGGTTCATGTCTTTTAAGTTCGCTTCCTAAGCAATCGAGTTTTTTTTTATTAACTTTTTAAATTTATAACTTTTTAATAAAAAAAAAACGAATTTACTTCGACTTTAAAAACAAATATATAATTTTAAAACCCTCCTCTTAAAACCCTTCATTTTGAAATCCCACACGATGACTATGGTAGAAAAAAAAATTGGGTCCCCACAATATGGCGCCCAAAATCTGCCATTCTTATTTTTTTTAATTTTAATGTACTCGCAAAGTTAATACGAATCGATTGACTTAAGAATCACCTAAACCGGCCTACGCGTTTGCTCTCTAAAACGCCACATAGGAACAAACATACATACTTACTGATAACACATTACCCACCCTCGGCAGTCGGGTAAAAAATAAACAGCAAAACGATAAAAAATAGTGAGAAAAAGAGAAAGAAATTAGGACTTTCCTCAAGTTTGCCGTAAGTAGGTGATGACATCACTTCCCAGAATTTTATCTTTACTGGCGGCACTATTAGATGGTGCAATAATTGGAGTTAACTTTTATTTTATTGGATATAATGAATTCCTTCTTCTTCAATCGGTACCTCATTACTGAGGATCGCGGTCACTGGACCCTTTTAAGCGGACAATTTGCCTCCATCGATTCCGTTCCAAAGTTGCCATCATCATCTGCTGAAATTTGCTTGAGTACGTAGCTTGTTTCACTTGGTCAGACCATCTTGTTGGCGACCGGCCTCGTGCTCTTTTCCCTTCTGTATTGCCAACAATCACGATTTTTTTACTGCTATCTCCTCTTTGCATTATGTGGCCGAAACAGGTCAAAATACGCTGTAGAAAATCTGGTTTTGACATCGAGTTGGAATACGTTTGGCCGTCCATGGTATTCGTAGCATCTGTTTTAAGCACCACATTTCGAATGTGTCTATCCTCTGTCTTTCCCTTGCTCGGATTGTCCACGTTTCAACTCCATAGAGGAAAATGGGGAAAATGAATGATCTGGCCGAACAGGCTTTGGTTCTATAAATTAAGCCACGATTTTGATCCAGATGTTCTGGGGGCGTGTCATAGCATCTTTTACCATGGCTAACCGTCTTTTTTTTATTTCTGGGACGCAGCTGCCTTTAATAGACTTCAGATAAATGAAACTATCCACAACTTCGATGCCTTGGGTACCATGGGCGCCCGTCAGCTTTTCCGCACAATCTATCACCATAACTTAGTTTTCTGCCTGTTTATTGCAAGCCCCAGCTTGCCACTCTGCACCTCCAATATATGCAGTATCCCTTCATGTCGTCATATGTTGTAGCAAGGAGAACTGTGTCGTCAGCGTAAGTAGATTGGAGATGCGCTTTCTACCAGCAGCAAACCCCTTTTCCCAGCCTTTTTGGAAATAATTCCTACTTATTTAGAAAGAAATATAGAATATAAAGAAGGAAAGAAAGTTTCACTTTGAGATTATGTTTGTATAAATTAATTCAATTATAGATAAATAAAAAATAAATAAAATATGAGTCGCTTAGTTAGCAGCATTAGAATTGAGAGACGTGTTGCGAAATTTTAAGAGAGGAATATCTACATAAAGGAATGGCGTAATCTTAGAATGGAAGAAAACTCCAATTTAATTATAATAAATATAAAAAAAAACATTATTATTTTACAGCTTTGCCCGCAGCTTCGCCCTCACTTGGGAACTGTGTATTTTTCGCCTAGACTATGGCTCCCAACGAAAGACTACCTCTAGCTTTATATCAACGGAAAAACTTTCGTATTCGATTATTCATTCTAGTGTGGAGATTACCTTTTTCCTACACAGCACAAAACATGCAATTCTACCTCCTTATATTATTATTTGTGACTGTCAAAGGTTGAAACAGAGATAAGTCTCAATTTAAGTTAGCAAATAATGGGACAGAATAGGTACAGAGAGCTACTACAATTAATAATAAACCTCTCAATTAATTTATTACTCCATCCCCGCATCGCGGTTAGCGCAACAGTATCAATTGTCCGCGCGACGTAACCTTGCCGCGGGGTGACGATTTGATCTCTATAGTTAAATGTATGGGTGTGGCGGAACAGATGCGCTGTGCTTTGTGATAGTTGTGGATTTTATTTTTATTTTTTCTGTGATATTTATTTTTGTCTGTGATCTTTGGTTTGGTGTAGCATAACTTTGAACTATAAGTAACTGTTTATAGCAAAGATGCTTCCATGAATTGTTTAGCAAATATTACTAATTTTGCTTGAAAATGTAGCTTAAAATTAATATAATTAAATATTTTATGTGTAGTTTATCTTTAAGTGATTGCTACGTTTTATAAAGCTTTGAAACGCATGTTTTTCTTTAAAAAAATTTAAACAATTTTTGGTTGGGTTAGGTGAAATCACCAAGTCATTGAAGAATATATAGGTACGATACTTTTCTGTAACAAGAAGATTTTTTAAATAATAAGGTTGTGATTTATTCGCTTAGTGTTGCGAATACCTACTTTAAAACAGATAATTTGGCATAATAAAAGTATTTTCTTTAATTACTCTAACTATTTATGTCTTTCTACAGGCTTAAAATACACAATTTCTAATAAAACATAACAAATATTTTAACCAAACAATTCATAAAAGATCACAAAACTCACAAATCTATTCAAAATATTAGCTCAGCTCACATTACAGCAAAAAGTTTTAACAATAATGTGTACTAATAACTATCTGTTATATAATCTGTGACACTTTTCACAACTTTCTCCGGTGTCAAGCTGAGCTGTCAATTAAAACGTTCTCCGATTCGACACACCGCACAGCCCCGTCACACGATTTACCAAAGTCAAAATTTCAATTACGCACTTACACCAATTTTGACTTACCTTCATTTTGACAGCTGTCACCCGATTTTCGACCTTATTGCTTTGTATTAGGATCTGCAGGATAAGTATAAAATTGGCAATATTGTATGTCAGTTGAAGTACTTAGTATAGATGACAATGTTGAAAGGATCATGAGTGCATTAGCCATTGTGGCGACACAAAAGGATATCTTCTATGATATACGTCAACGATACTGAAGGGAGTCCAACTTACTGTGGCACACCAAATAGACGAAAAGGAACTTTAAATTGGTGCTGATAAGGGTTAGGCAAAAAGCGTTCTTTTAAGTTCGTATCTCCAAAGAATAGAATGAATAGATTTTTTTTTCGGTTTGCGTTCAGTAAATTGGGTTAAAACTTATATTTGACACTTCAATTGACGAGTGTCGAGTGTTTAGAGCTTATTGTTTGTAATCCGATTAGTAATGTTTGTTGTTTTGTTTAGCATCGAGTGCTTGACTTCGTTTGGGATCAACAGGTGTGAACATTGAATAGGATTGAACTGTATTAAGTTTTAATGGTTACAATATTTATTTAGTTTTTGTTAAAGTTATTTAAGTTGTTCGATACTTCAATATAAAGGGTAAGTACGTGTCTGAATGGTAAGTTAGTAAGTGAAAGAAAACTGCACCATTGGAAATCAATTAAAATAAATTAATTGATACTGGGATTTTTAGCACATGCTATGCTACCATTTCTCGAACTGCTGCTTGTCGGTTTTTTATCAGTTACATTTCGGAGAGTGTGCGATGGCATTGCGCGATCTAATTCCACCCAGCCCGTTTCATCATCGAACTACCAGACGTACGGCGATGCGTCAGCGGTACATGGTGGACATCCCACCTATATGCACAAAACGTTTTGGGAACACTTTTATTATGCGTACAGCTAAGGAGTGGAATTCCCTGCCGGAGTCTGTGTTTCCCGACATCTACAATCTAGGGGTCTTCAAGTCAAGAGTGAATCGGTTATTTCTAGGCAAGTGTATTTCATCGTCAACCAAATCATTGCTTAATATCAGGTGAGATAGTGGTCAAGCGCGAGCCTATAGGATAAAAAAATAAAAATAACTACTACAACAAAAATTGCAATGAAAGCTGAAAATAATGGAGTTTTCATTGCTAAAAATACTTTCTTTTTCTGGTTCTTAAGTAATGCTCGACAGACAGCATCGATGTCATCATCATACAAAACGGATCAGATTCGCTTATTGCCAATACTATGACGCCTACAACGCGTACGAAAGCATTGTGTCCCGAAGCTCATTTATCTTTTTAATTTACTAAGTCCTTAACTTCCAAGTCAACGATCTTGGCCACTGTCATTATAATTTGGCCCGTGTCAAAGTCATTTTATATGATATTTTTTGCCGCGGAATGGCAGCTGTGCGTTGAAAAGCCAATATCTCATATTGCATTGTGTTTGTGGCCACATGTGACACTCGCCGACCATCGCGGCATCGTTGCCGTCACAGGGTGGCTGGTATATGTGTATCTATGTACTTCTGTTGGTCCAGTCTAACGGCAAACATTCATTCATATACACCTAAATCTTTAAACGAGGAATTCTTGTGTATATGCATATATATAATCTGGATCTCGGAAACGGCTCCAACGATTATCATGAAATTTATTATGCTGGGGCTTCGGGGGCGATAAATCGATCTAGCTAGGTACCATTATTAGAAAACGTCGTTTTCTCTATTTTCACCCGAGCAGAGCGTGGTCGCCCAGGTACAGGTACTTACCTGGTGATACAAGCGTTCCTATCCTTAACTCAGATACTCAGACACACACATCATATATTCTTGAATGTAAATTGTATCTACTATTTATCTACTATTTATGTAGATTAATGTAACTTTAAATGTCTGTTTTGTGAAGATAATTATAACAATTTAATTATCATATTATACTTTTACTAGCTTTTACCCGCGGCTTCGCTCGCAGTGAAGCCATTTTTTTTTTTGTAAAAAGTATCCTATGCTACTTCTAATACCTCCAAGAATATATGTACAAAGATTCATGATGATCGGTTCAGTAGTTTTTGCGAGAAAGCGTAACAAACAAACTTACATTCACATTTATAATATTAGTGAGGATTCCATTAGTATTTTCCATTAGCTAAATAAATCAATACTCAATCTTACAATGAATACAATGAATTCTTATGAATGTGAAAGTTTGCAAGGACGTGTGTGTGGATGTATGTTTGTTACACAATGACGCCAGAACGGCTGAACGGATCTGGATGAAATTTGGCACAGAGATAGATTATAGTCTGGAATAACACATAGGCTACTTTTCATACCGGTGTAATATACCCTTGGGATGAAAAAACACTTTTAACGCGGGCGAAGCCGCTGGCAGAAGCTAGTATTCAATATATTTACTGCGAACTTAGATGGTAGGTTACAAATTTAGACCAATTGTGGACCCCTGTCGGGCACTGCAAAAGTAGGAGAGAGGAAGAGGGGCTTTTGATTTAACTAAGTATTTATTTATTTATAAGATTGTTACTAGTTAAATTTAAAATTTGTCATTTAAATATTCATTTACATTATAATAACATTTAGTTAACAGAAATTGTTTTAATTTACTAATGATTGAATTAAATTTTTGTTTTTCTTTAATTATATAATCATAACCGTTATGATTTGAAAATATACAAGGATGATAAGTATCTTCAACGGCTCAGTTGTTTTGCTGCATTTTTTTTATGAATTGGTATGTTTGGACCCACAAACCAAATGGCAAAATGTGATTATTAGGTACCAAATCAATATAATCATAGCAAAGTAAATATGAAGCTGAGGTAAGGTAGACATTTTGGTCATTCTAACTAATATTAAAACGCGAAGTATAAGACTGTTCGTTTGTTACTTTTTCACGCCCAATGCGCTTAACACATTTCCGTGACTTGTAATAAAGTGAAATAGATTGAAACTTGGATAAGAACCAAGGATAGTCTTTATTCCAGCATACTTAGTAGTAGGTTCTTTAGGGATAATATTCGACTTTCACTCGTGCGAAGCCGCTTACAGACGCCTGTTTGTGTATAAATCCCAGAGCTCAAAAATATTACTTTACAAAGACACCACTGCAACTGCAACTGTTTACCTGAATAAAATCATAAATAATAATATTTTTTTCTGCGCCAACTAGCAAAGGCGCCGCACCAACATAAAGTAAATAAGCAGCACAGATAACAAATGATTTGTATCCGCCATAGTCGCGGTGAAGTCGCGCGTGAATCGGCATGGCTTTATAACAAGAGGGCTGACCGCATCGAGGGGACACATTTGTTCTTGATTGACTGTGAGGGGAAAAGTTTGGAAATAAAATTTTGCAATAAATTGAAGAAAAGTTTCGATAGCTTAGGAAAAAGTGAAGCATTTGGCTGACATTCATCTGAAGGAATCGATGTCTAGATAGGAATACGTGATTAAATGGGCATTGTAAACCTCATTTCGCTAAACTCTTTTAATAAGCAAGACTCGATTTCGATGAACAAAAGATAATGATTTTAAGCTATGCTAACGCCAAAGAAAAAGTCTTCTCGTCTCGTCTTATCTTGCAAGAGCCAAACCAAAGCGATTTTTTCGCAATAATTGCTTTTCAATACAGAAGGGTTTTGGCGGTTTTTTTTTTATAAGTACATTTGACAAACAGGGAGCGATTAGCAATCGATTGTGTAGGACCTACCATACCTACACTGTAGGTAATTCCGACTTATAAGACATAAAGCGCTTGATCGCGCGATGATTGCTGATTCTTACGTAATACACCTGCCGATTTTAATATCTATAATCTTTATTCAAAACTCAGAATAGGTAAAACACAGTAGGTATGTATCTTAGATAAGTAATGCATATATAACAATGTTAGTTCGACTACGATAACATTATTTTGTATCACAGTTTGTAGGAGCTCAAAGAATATTCTACTCTCAATTCTTTATTGCTTACCATAATGTATATAGTTGGTAGGGAATTAATTATATTAGTCACAATTATGGACCCAGTCGGGAACAGCATAGATCAAGTAGGAAAGTGGAGGAAGAACACTGAGTGAGTGTAATTTTTTTATTTTTTTATTGGTGGTTTGGTTGGTTTTTGGTTGGTTTTTCGTAGGTCAATAGAGTCTTTACAGTATTTAACATAAGAAGTATTAAAGATACTGGCAATAAAAAAAAAAAAAAATAAAAAAAAAAAAAAAAAGCTGTTTATTTCAATTAAAATACAGTTTATACAATTCTTAACTTAATCTTAAACAAAATAGAAAAGATTTTACAGTTAAGGAGTTGCTATTTGCTTACAATTCATTAAATGTCGCTTGAATATGTTATAGGTCTGCCTTTTATTTTTGTTTTCCAGTTTACAAACTATGTGTTTTGGCAACTTGTTTAGTATTCGGGCGAGACTGACATTCCATACTCTCTCACCATAATCGTTATGACATTTTGGTATTTCAAAGGTCGGGAGGTAGTCTAGTTTACGTAATGTGATTAATCTTTTTGCCCTATTCAATTTACACATGTCACTACTGTACTGAGTTACAATTGCTAAATCTCTCTTATCAAATATACTCAAAACCTTACAATAATGAAACAAGTTGTGGTAATTATCTTTGCTCATGAATTTGACTTTTAAAGGAACAATTGTTTTTAAAATTCTAATCTGCAAATTATATATATCATTTAGATACGTTTTATACGTTCTTCCATAGCTAGATAAGCCATAACTGATGACAGAATCAGCTAAAGACATATACATAAGTCTCAGTGAATGATTATATACCTATGTTTGAATCTTACATAAACACTATACACATAGAACAAAACTACTAGCTCAAAATACTTATATATATATTTATATAAATATATATATAAATGCTCAAAATAATAATATGCGTATAAAGTTAAATGAATCCTGGATTGCCGAGATAAACTTATTTCGTAAAAAAACTACTATAAACTTAAAAAAAATATATAGCAATGGTAAAATATAAATATCCCATCTTTATTTTATTCAAAAAAATTGATAATGTAGGTACAATGTAGTCAAGTAGTAGCAGTTGATTTATCCAACAGATTAGTGATCGGATAGACCAATTTGTTATCTATACTAATATTATAAAGCTGAAGGGTTTGTTTGTTTGTTTGAATGCGCTAATCTCAGGAGCTACTGGTTGGAATTGAAACATTATTTTTGTGTTGAATAGTCCATTTATCGAGGAAGGTTATAGGCTATATAAGATCACGCTATAACCAATAGGAGCGGAGCATAAATGGAAAATGTTGCAAAAACGGGCAAAATTATTCCTTTTTGAGAGCTTCCGATGCGTGCGCTGCGTAAGCGGTTAAAGTTTCGTAACAATCATGTATGTAGTGTATGTAGGGTAGAGAACGTAGGAAGCCAGTTGACGAGAGCGAAGCCGCGTGGTACAGCTAGTATTTAATAAAAGCAGAAGACTTAAAAATATTAATATTATAAATATTTATATTTTTTTTTTTTTTTTTTTATTTTTTTTTTTTTTTATTTTTTTTTTTATATTTATTATTAATTTTTTTATTTTTTTTAGGTTACTTCTAGGCAAGCGTGCTTCACCGTCGACCACATCATCGCTTACCATCAGGTGAGATAGTGGTCAAGCGCGAGCCTATATACAATAAAAAAAAAAAAAAAAAAAAAAGCTTTAATTTATTGAAGTTTCTAAGCAAGTTACACATTCAAAATTTGAGAGAAAGTTTAACAAGGATTGGTACTTGTTAAGAAACAGCCCATCGCATTAAGCTTTACTGCTGGACATAGGCCTCCCCCGAGCGTCGCCACATTGACTGGTCCCATGCGTCTCGCAACCAGCGGATCCCCGCAACCTTCACCAGGTCAACGGTCCACCTGGAGGGAGGCCTTCCAACGCAACGTCTACCGATTCGCGGTCGCCACTCCAGAACCTTTCTGCCCCATCGGCCATCTTATGCGTATATTTGATTGATTTTAATATCGTTGAGATAAAGAGAGATTTTATTTTGTGATTTAAAATCCTAATATATTTAATCTAAAATCAAGTTTAAGTTGGCAATTATAAGTGGAGATGCGAATGAAAAACGCGGTTTATGAATAACACGAGTGTAAAACTTTTGTAGTTCGTGTAAACATAACGCCACCAGCAAGCCATCTCATCGCGTCGCATAAAATGACCAATAACAGTAAACTTTCAAATTTGCGAACTATATAAGAACGCACCCAACACCTAATTTAGATAACTCAAGAATACAATACCAAAGTAAACCTCTTAACACAATTCACAACAAAAAGGTCTTGCTGTCACCAATTTCATTCAAAATATTTCGCCACTTGCAAATCCATTTTATCTCACCGATGTCGGTATGTTGAAAGCATTTAAACATTCATGGAATAAAGAGCCTTAACATTTAACAAACATACATGTCATCCAATAAAGGTATTGACTAACTATTACTGGACCCGACAAACGGGTGACGTTTTGAAGAAGCCGCTCGAACGCTGCTACAAAGTCACCGCGCTCCGCCCCCAACTGCCATTCTATACAAGCGTATTGAGACTCAATGACGTTTATTGTGTCACACTGTAGGATCTCACTGTGATTGTAAATTAAATTAAAAGTTGTCGGCCAGTTTGATGTGGCGAATTTTTGTTTGGTTTTTAGGTGACATTCTGGTTCAGGTGTGAGGATAAGTAGCTCAATCGAGTGGAACGATGTTGCGTGTATTTATGGGCAAGATTTTCCGGTTGATTTTGGGGTGTTTGTTTAGTTTTCGAAGGGAATGGAATCTGAGGCAATAATGAGGCGTTATTAGGATCAGTATAAAAAACAATTAGCAGTACTCATTTAATCGTAGCAAGTTCGTAGCGTCCTCGTAGCGAGTACTACGCCATGGGCTTAGATTACCAAGTTTATTTTTATAGTTTATCTATTTAACGGTAGTGCCTCCGCTACGCTACGCCAGATGACAAAGATAATATGCAGAACCTATCTGACTTCGGTTGATTTAACAATGAAGTCTCGATCGGACCGTATTTTTAAATGGTGATCCGTCATGAACCTCGATTTAAAGTTTTAATTTCAGTTGAATATAATTTTTTCCGAAAATTAAAATCATTATGTTGGGTGTGAAGTATACTGATTTTGTAACGGACCTAGAGTATTTATAAGCTCGACTTACCAATAGGCTTGACCTCTTTTCATTCTTGAACTAAACCGAGTAATGATATGCTCAAATTTTGCAAAAATAGGTTTCAGTACCCGCCCCACATACTCCACACAACACCATCAAGTACCAAGCCGACTCAATGTCACAATTGTCACAAAAAATGATGGCCGCCGTTTCAAAGTCACCGCGGAGGGCGGGGCGGCGGCGTATGTCAACGATATGTTTGTCTGTTTGTTTGTTTGTCGGCGTCAGCGCACCTTGACGTACAGATGCGGTTTGAGAAGGATTGAGGTAGATGTTATACAAATAGTGACAGTTTGGGCAAAAGTTGTGTATGTTCTGCTCTACGTTTATGTGTTTATATATAATATGAATATTGCATGTATCTATCTTTTATCCGTCGGCTTACAGCTGTAGGTCTAGAAACGTATCCAATTAAACTAGAACTGAAGAAAAAGCTGCAGAGACAGACACGAGAGATTTTTTATTTTTATTTATAGATATGCTCGCGTTTGACCACTATCTCGCCTGATGGTAACCGATGATGTTGTCGACGGTGAAGCACGCTTGCCTAGAAGTAACCTATTCACTCTTGACTTAAGACCCCGAGGTTGTTGTTGTTGTAGATTCCTTCCTGTAATAAACTTTGCTGCTAAGGAACACTTGCCAAGATTTCTGAGTTAAATATTTTAAATAATACTAACCGTATTTGCCTCCCTCTAGGTAGAACAACGGCTTGTTCAAAGCTGCGGGAGTCCGGTGGATGCGAAGCGCACAAGACCGATCAGTATGGCGACGCTTGGGGGACGCCTAAGTCCAGCAGTGGACGTCTTTCGGTTGAATTCAAACTATACATTCGCAGAATTTATTTGTAACAGGACATCAAACATTCGCCGTTTTCATCGAGAGTTGTGTTAAAAGTGCGGTTATAAACAGCTAATGCTCGTTTTTGTGTTACAAGTAATTGCTCTAGCCTGTACTCACCGATGGGCAGGACACGTAGCCAGAGCACAGATGGCCGTTGGAGTGAGAGGATTCTCCATTGGTACCCACGAGATGCACCACGCACCCGAGGCAGACCCAGACGCCGGTGGTGCGACGATATAGCGGCTGTGGCCGGCCCCATCTGCACTAGAACAGCCCAGGACAGAGAGGAATGGCGTAAGATGGAGGAGCCTTTCGCCCTAAATTAGGCACCCAATAAATAACTTATAGGACGTTTGTAACTGATTTAGACATATTTGTATACTTTATAATTTATTTATTGCTTATTTATTTTATGAATGTTATTATTTCTAAGCATGTTATGAGATTAATTTAGGAATGTTTTTTTTTTATTTAATGTAACTATCTTTTGGGGATAAATGGCTTAATTATTACTATTATTATACTCACCTTAAGATGCAAAGTTTGACTCGTTCTTAAGTCCAAATTCTCAATTAAGAACCACCCTCTCAATTTGGAACTTGAAATTGTATGGACCAAGACTTCTATAATTACTTTACTTAAACTTTTTCAGAAAATATTCCTATTCCAGAATGTACAAACGATCCGACTTTTGTGATACCTATATGAAAATATTTTACTTGACACATTAAAAGCGAGGTTAAATTGATTTATTTTGAAATTAAAATTGACACTACATCAATTATAATTAAAAAAAAAAAAAAAAATAGCAGTGTTGGCGACTTTGTTTTATCATTGCAATATAAAGTAACCCCAATTTACAATTTATTTTAATTAATTCTCACTGTACAATTTAAATTATTTTTTCTGCAACAAGTAAACGTATTCTTGAGCTGACGTTGATGGAAAACATGGCTGACATGACAGTGTTGTAAATTTTAAAAAGAAAATTGAGGTAGGTACGTTCTATTTTCAAAGAGTTAGCTTTAAAAAACCTAAAAAAAATAAGTTATCATCAAAGATGGCTCAGATCTCAATGTAACCCCGTTCTACCGTACCGATATAAGTTTTCTGTCGACTTATCTTGCATTTACATGTAGTTTTGCAACGATATTAGTGAGAACAAAGAGTTATTTCTACTTGAATTGTGACAAATCTTGTTTGCACGTGTCACTTGTAAAATCAAGTGAAATCTAGTGATCGATCATCTTCATCACGAGTTGAACAACCCTTTATTTACACATTTTTGCTGTCAAATTGAGACGCATCACTTTGAAATTGTAAAGATGCTTTGATTGCTATGATTGCAGATTTTTTAAAATATGGTAGTGGACACTCCAACATAAAAAGAAACATTTTCATTACAACGCAAGCTTATAAAATTAAAAATCTTTTTCTGATTCCAGTAATACTTAATTGCTTAGTTTAGTACTTGGGCAACCGAGCTCTGCTCGCCTGAAAAAAGAGAAAACGACGTTTTCTAAAAATGAAACCTAGCTAGATCGATTTATCGCCCCCGAAACCCCCTGCATACTAAATTTTATGAAAATCGTTGGAGCCGTTTCCGAGATTCAGATTATATATATTCAAGAATTAAAAGGTATTACATGTATTAAAACCAATGTTGTGTATAGCATATTTTAACAAAATTACTTGCGAACTATTTATTTATTCAAAGTAGTTCAGCTTTACTCAAATCTCATTTCATGAAAGGGATGAGCCGCCGAAATCACGTAGGTAAGTTAATCCAAAAACTCCAAGTGTAAATCATTACCAAGCCCTTCAAATTGATAAGTCAGAGTTAAAGTAATAATACCAAAAACTAACCCCACACTAAACTCTGGGCTCCTCCCTATGACTGACCCTCGTTTAAACACCACGGTGTGGTGGGGTCGAGATGATACCGTGTTGCGGTTACGATGGGGAATTAAAAATATTGTAGATGAAAACTGTTTCAAATCGATTTCCATTGGGATGATGTGGAAGGAGGAAAAAGGAAAGCTTTATTTGCAAGATTAAACAAAACAATTATTTTCTGTAAAAGATATTTACGAACCCAAAATGCATGATTTTTACATTTCCAAAAAAAAAATGTGTTAGGTATGCATGTACTATTGTTGGGAAAAATAAAAATATTTTGTTTTACGAAATAGTGTTTCAACAGGAAACAACATATTTACCTGTTTGTGCTTAATATACAACAAACATGCATGGAGCACATATTCTTATTTTAAACTCGGTTTGAATGGTATGTTGCAGTTTTACAACAACATGCATTCAGTGACTCAGTTTGCAAACGAGTCCCAGCATTATGCTGAGCGATGGCCATTTTGTGTAGATGTCACACATATTTTTCCTTCTTGTTTTAAGTTTTTGTTTTCTTCATACATGGCGCCTCAAGTGGCGCACATAAATTACTTTGTTTCTTACCTTTTTTTACGGGCTTGGATAACTTAGGCTAATAACTCTGGTCTACTCTCCTATTGTTGCACCTTTACGCCTAAGTATTTAGCGCTTGACTATCTGCTATACTAAAACCATTCTTTCCATTCGTTCCGGGCGGATGGTCAGGACGTGGCTGGAATCACTGTGTTGCCCAATTTCACACAGGACATAGTAACTTTAAAAGTAAATTATTTTCCTTCAAGCTTGTTGCCTCGCCTTTATGTCACTGTTTCTACATCTGACTGCGAATATGTACAATCTGCACATCATATCTTATGGGAGTGTATTCTTTGTCAGAATGAACGCAAACGCAAACGTACAGGCAGCACCGGAGTTGTTTACTATACGGACCTTGTGGAAACTAGAACAAATTTCCGTGCGTTCAAGCGTTTTTGCCATACCTATTATTGGAATCAAATATAACAAGCTCACAATGTTAGGACCCATTAATATTAATTTTTATCCATGGTGCTAGGCAACTGGGCTTATCCCAGTTCTAAACGACCCTTTATGCCTATTGGCCTTGTTTGTTCTGTCTCCTGCTTGATGTGGAGGGAAGTGGAAATTTGTATTTTTTCTATTCCTCCATTATTCTTTTCTGATTGATTTCTTTTGGGATCCATGAGAGTTAAATTCATTCTATAGGACTTCGTCGAGTTCATTGCTTCGGCGTATTTCTGGTGGTCGCCACTATTGATTCTGGCTTTCAGAAGTTGCAGTGGTTTGGGAATAGTGCGGTGGGATGGTGCCAATACAAAAAAAAATATTTACAAAAATCAATAAGTATAAGGTAAACTGAGTTTAAAGTTCTATGCAATTACCATTCACACTGACACAGTTACAGATTTGTAAAGTTATGGTAACGTACCAGACTGTAAACATTTTAAAGGAGCCCCATAAAACCCGGCGTCGCTCCGTCTACCTACATTACGCGGTATGAATGGCTTACCTTACCACAACAATAGACAAGATCTATGACGGTTTTATTTTCTAAATGTTATGAGCATTTTAAGTTTGTTGTCTATCTTCAAAATATTTCTAAACGCCGCTCGTAGTTAGTTTATTCATATTTTCAGATATCGGCGGGATAATTGCGTACCACACACATTTTGACAATTCAACAACATTCATTGCATTATTTACGATATCAAGAAGACAAGTGATTCAAACCTAGTATGAAGCAATGAATTAGTAATTAGTCTTCAAATTGGTTCGAATTTTGATATAAAGCGTGTTTTGCAATAAGGACGTACTTGCTCCACTTAAATATGTTTTCTTTCTTTCTTTATTTGTACGGAGTCTCACAAGCCAAGATATTTCGGTGCCATTTTATGTAAAATACTGGTATATAATTTGATTGAAATAGAACAAGAAACATCTATATTATGGTATACTTTCTGCCGCCCGGGTCTCCGCCCGCGTCGTATTAGATTGGTACTTCGACCAATATCTTTATAATTTATAGCCTATTTGTTATTCTGATGTATAAGCTATCCTTCTGTAAAGTTTCATCAAAATCCGTTTAGTAGGTTTTGCGTAAAATAATAACAAACAGCAATCCATCTTCAGAAACTTTCACGTTAATAATCTTAGTAGGATGAAAACCAAAATAACTTAAGCAATAATGTAGTACCTGGGCCACCGAGCTCTGCTCGGGTAAAAATAGAGAAAACGATGTTTTCTAAAAAATAAACCTAGCTAGATCGATTTATCGCCCCCGAAACCGCCTGCATACTAAATTTCATGAAAATTGTTGGAGGCGTTTGCGAGATTCAGATTATATATATATACATATTATATAGATAGATTATACATATATTCAGCTGCGTCACGATGGACTGGAAACCGACAGCAACATAGTTATGACAACGTCAGACTGATAGAGACTAGTTGACTGGTAGAGAATGCCTTGTGGCATTAAGTCCGCCTATGTACCACTATTGTACATGAAGTTTAAATAAATAAATAAACGTTAGCCAAAATATTTGATTGTCACAAGCGTCAGGTTCCACACCAGTTTACTAACGTAGTAAGTTTTGAATCGGCTCATAATTCTATGGCCTGCATTTATGTTTGACTGCCAACTTTATTTAATACCTATTTATAGACCTACAAACAATTGAAGTTTTTCACTTTTCAACTCGTACTTGTGGTAAGTATCTAACCACGCCGTAAACACAGAGACTACTAGGCGTCGTTGCTTTTGTGATGGTATGAATGGGTCACTATTAGATATTTTTTTATGTGTGTTCGCGGATAATTTCATCGTTTATGAACCGATTTCGATGATTTCTTTTTTGTTGGAAAGGAGATATCCCAAGAGTGGTACCATGATAAGGAAACCAAAAATATTATAGGCATACATATAGCGATTTTGGTATTTTCATCAATAATGCAATCATTTGTACTCAGAAAGTATCATTTGGTGAAGTGGAACTGATGAAGAAGACCACATTGGCAACTGGAACTCCGAAATAAAACAATGTATCCTAGTCGTGTTTGGGCTTATTGGAATTGTCATGAGATGTACTTTGGCTATAAATGATTTTTGATCATGTTAATTGGAGGTACGTACCAAAACTAAAAAGAGGAAATCAAACCGATTTCCAAAACAAAACACTACAAAGCGAAAAATAACTTTCATTTCCGAAGTCGGTGGACAAAGGACACGGACTTCGGAAAAGAAAGATATTTTTCGATTTCTAGTGTTTTGTTTTGGAAGTCGGTTTGATTTTTTGTTAAAAAGTTTTTTTTATCAATATGACCAAATTATCAGCCGTTACAAGTATGTGGTTTAGGTAAATTCAATACGTTTGATTCGACAACTTTATTTTAAACCGATAGATCTTCAATTTTGTCACATTTAATTCTTCTAACAGAAAGAAACCAGACCGTAAACATCTTCGCCTGCGTGGCGTCGTTGCGTCTGCGCCGGTATGAATGGGCCGTGGTTGCAACTCTCGCAGCGCCACAATGGCCGCAGATTTATGGCGCTTTTTGTTTTGCGCCACGATTATGAGGTCTCGATGTAGTCGCGCCATAGGATAGGACCACACGGGAGGTGCAAATATTGTGATACAGGGTGGTTGGAAAAAAGAAAGGTAGACATAAGAAGGCCTTTCACGATTAATTTTAAGAAGATATTAAGAACAAGAAGATCAGATATATTCACTAAGAATATTGTGGGCACTCTGTTATAATTGTGAAGATTATAATCCACAGATTATTGTTTTACAGAGCAGTGGTGGCCCAGTGGTATCGGCCGCGACTTACAAGTTGTGGGTCGTGGGTTCGAACCAGGCAAGCGCTTTACTTTGTGTAAATTATTTCATCACCACTACTCTCAAAACGGTGGAGGAAAACATCGTGAGGAAACCGGCATGTCTTAGAACCAAAAATTCGAAGACATGTGACATTCACCAAACCGCACTGGGCCCTCTTGGTGGATTACGGCCTATTGCCTCACACAGGGAGGAGCCTTGTGTCCCAGCAGTAGGAACATTAATAGGCTGATGATGATGATGATTGTTTTAGTAGAGGCATGAACGTTTGTGAAGTTTTGAATCCGTGCCTCGCAGGGGGCACGGCCCGCGCCCGCCCATCTAGCATAATTCATCCTTAAGACTGAGAAACTTACAAAGAGGACTTACAAACCTGAGACAGAATTCTTGAAACATTTACAATGTAGTAAATTCAAACTGTAAGCCCTGGAGGAAAACTGCCAGGGACGCTTTTTAGACAATGATTTTTGTAGGTAATACAACTCGTCTATTCCCCAAAATGCTAGGTGGAGCTGTAACCCAAATTTCGCCAGATATATTAAAATACCTACCCTGTCACAAATTCAAGCTCCGGTCTGACTGCGGTTGGCTGACTTCTATGGATATTGCACTAAAAACTCATCGGCTGCTTGCATTGAAAATAAACTAAAAAATAACTCAACCGAAATGTGAACACCCCATTTACACCTACACGGTCCTCCATTCACAAGTCGTGCTACATTTTATGACACCCGTAGTAATTGACCACAATGTCTACCGAATACTTGCACAAAACTTACAAAAAATCTTCGTATTAACTCGTCACGGATTTCGAGAAATTCTACTAAACGATACTCGAATATTATACCAATGCATTCTTGCAAAGATTTATATGAATTTCATAAAGACATAGAGGCAAAACCACGGACTTTATTAGTATTATTCAACAAGATTTATGATTGGACTAAATAGATCGAATGAATGTTATAATTCGATCTTCATTCAGGGATTATGTCCATTCATTGATATGGTTTTTGAAATTGGAATAGTTGTCATATTTGTCGCGTTCAAGAATCATGACGTCGGTATTATTTTTAATAGCTTTACCTACGTGGAAGATATTATATTTTGGTGCGATGAACTTTTTTCTGCGGTGAAAGATACTGTAGCTTTCTGTTAGTGGTTTCTTCTATCAATTTTACATCCTGAAATATTAGTTTATATTTAGTTACAACAGTACCTAGTATAACTCATTTCCATTTGTTGTTTGTAAAACATAAGAAAGCAGTTGAATAAATTATACTTTACAGATTTTACGTAAACAGAATCGCATAATAAAAGTTGTGTCATAATAAAATAAATAGACATTTTGTTTCCTTTCTGCGCTTTTCCAGAAACAAAAATAATAAAACTGTAATTTTCAGCTCTAGTATGGGCAATCAAACGAACCCTGGTCACAGGCTTCTAAAAAAACACAAAACCCCCTTATTGCATCTATTCAAAGTAATCTTGCCTCCTTCAACAGCTAGAGATATTGGGCCATAACGGCGCATCGATCATCTGTAGCACGTCTTAAAGGCGCGACGTAACAAAACATCAAAATAACAGGAATTCTGATAGGTACGATGGATTCCTTGTCACAATCTTGACGAATTGTGCCTCTTTGTTATTGCAACTGACTTCATCGTTTTGTACGAGGAATAGAAGGAGCGTGCCAAAAACCCTTAGACTTTGGTAGCTATAAGGCTTCTTTCACCAATTCCACTTATGGTCCGTTAATCCCATTTCAGTCTTACCTATGGACTTTAAACAAATATTAACAGTTCATCCATACGCTTTGTAATAAAAGGAAAGTAGTAAATTGTCTCAGTGGAAAGCCCTAAAAAAAGCATGCAACCTGCGAGGGCCGTATTATATCTTCATATGATGATAATTTTTTTTATTCACATTTCAAATTATTATTAAAGGCAAAAGCGGATAATTAGGTGTCGTTGTGCAATTCAAGAGTCGTCTAAGTCCAGCAGTAAATTGCCATTGGTCGTCGCAAAATTAATTTAGCTATTAATTTACGCGCCTATTAATTTAATATCAGAAGACTGCATCTACCAATAAGAGACGGTCATTTGGGATTAGCAATAGTGCTGAAAATACAGTGCATCTGTGTACAGGCACCTGTGTTTACATGCGCGACTTTAATATCCTGCCAAAAATTTCTCACGATTAAATCTCATTCAATCCAAAATAAAAAACATTGCAAATTGAAAAAAAACATTTTTTTTACGAAAACACAATATTTTGTACAATCTAATAAAAACACGAACGCGGCCAATCGATCAAGCGCGCCAATTTTGACAGATCGCGCCATTTTGGAAATAAGTTCGGATATCTTCGTAAAATGTATCAAAAGCAGCCCAATCAAGTCCATTGTATTTGAATCGATGTAACTTGATTTGTTTAGATTGATCTGACCCATCCATTTTGTGGTCGCGGACAGTTAGCTTTTTAAAAGGAATCCAGGAAACTGATGATTTTGATCGAAGTAGGTATTATTATTTTTGAAGGGATTCACTTGGTATAAAACTTGTAACTAGTAGAAATAAAAGTCTTGTGGTAGGTATAAATTAAATTTTGTGTAGGTTTATTTAAACTAGGTTCAGCTTTTACCGCGGCTTCGCTTCCGTATGGGCTGTCTCACAAGAACCGTGCAATATTGCGGGAATCAAAATTGCAATATGCTCCCATCTATAGCGCAGGTTACCAGTCGAAGAGAGTATTTTATTTATTTTATTTTATTTGGGAAACAAACTGATGCAATAACAAATATACCTAAGCATACAATTAGTTCAACACAATCCAGAAACAGTTTCCACAGATTAATATACAAGTAAAATAACCTTAGTGTAACAATTACCACAAGTTCACTCAGTTTAAAGTAGTCACAATTTAATATTATATTATTGTATAACATTATATTATTTAAATTTAATGCCAATATATGTCTTATGCAAAACCTAAATTAGGGTAGAGAAAGGTGAAAAATATCTAAATCTTGATTTTTTAAAAATGAGATTATGTGTCGTTGTACAGACGACATGCTCTTTTAATAAAAGTATTCTTGCCGTAATTGGTTCGGGAGAAACCAATTTGGAAGAGAGTTCTCCTGCGTGCATTTAAGCGTGGACATCCACAACTTATTGTGCTGAGAAGATAAGGAGAGTCCGATTGACCTCTAATAATTTTATATAAATATACTAGATCTCGCTGTGCACGACGTTCCTCCAAATTCTGAAGCCTAGGTGTATAATCAGTTCCAGAGTTAAATCGCCAATCAAGTGCTTGGTAAATTTATTTTGCAATTTTTGAATTTGTTCAATAATAACTGCATACTAGGGATTCCAAACCGCTGAAGCATATTCGAGAATTGACCTTACAAGTGTCTTATAAAGAAGAATCAATGCATATTATCTACTTACCTATCTTCTATAAATCAACATTTCTAGTAAGTAGTAGTTTCTTTATAATATTAGTTAAGATTTTCCCTATTTTACATATTGAAATCGGAAAGCCTTTTATTTTGACTTTACCCTTAGATGTAAGTAAAACTTCGTATACAAACTCAATGATCACAAGCGACGGAATGCAAAATAGTGAAACAGTAGCCACACAACTGCTACTCGAGATTAAGCATGCAAACAGACTGTTACTTGATCTTTATTCCTATGCCAATTAATCCTAATACTGAAATCTCAAAACTAGTTCCAAGAGGGCATTGAATAGTCTAAAGATGAACAAATTTTTTTCTTTAATATTTTTGTTTATCCTCGCCAATAGAACACATAAACTTATAATAAACTATAAGTCCAGGTTTTCTCACGATATTTTCCTTCACCATTGTCAATGATGTCCAAGATAAACTTAGAAGGTAGGTGCATATGAAATGAATAAGCCACATTGGTTCTTACTTGCGTTTAAACCCATGACCTTTAGCAAGAGAGGTGAGGTCTAAACCACTAAGCCACCAAGACACATTATAAAATCTTTAAAATTGTTTGTTTCTAAGTAGTAATCTCTGAAGTTTTTATCCGATTTCGAAATTGTTTCTTAGATGCAAAGCTGTATCGCTGAGTGCCGTTAGACATTTTACCAAATAAATTCACGGTTCTTGTGGCATGAGCCACAGGAACAAAGCCATGTGCACGTCTTTAAACATTTTATGCTTTATTTTAGCAAACTTACACACTAATCCAAAGGTTATAAACATTTCCCTAGAGTACAACAAAATTAAAATTGCCAAGTCTCCCATAAACCGCTAACAATATCCCTACATACATAACACATGCGTGCGTATATAGCATTAATATAAATCGGGAACCGCAACAATTGCAGAAACCATTAAAACAAGCAGGCTTGCAGCTGCGAGCGGGCCACTCGAGCGTGACGCTCGGCCCCCGGGCGCACCGGGCCCGCCTCCCGAGCACGCACAGAAATCAACATAAATAACAATACACACCCCTATCTCAGACACTATGACACCTTCAACGACAAAAAAGGTCTAACCACCAACTGAACAATAAACCAGAACCCTCCTCTATGTATCCGAACGCAGAGGTCAATTTAGCGCCAAAACTCTCTCGCCATTCCCGAAAAAAGTTAAGCAAACGTCAAGTGTGCAACAATTGAAAAATATTTCGTCCCTTTCGCCCATTCAACAGATACAGTCCCTCTACTTTTGGGCGCTTTTATTAAATTTATTGTCAAAGGAATGTATATAAAAGTTGTTGAAATGAAAAAGGGTCCCAGTTCCATTTCGATCGTGAGTGACAACAGTGTTCCAATATGTTTTCCGAACAAAGTTACTCGAGGCTCTTCAGACCTTGGGATTTAAGTGATAGTAAGCACGATGGACTGACAAACTGTGATGTTAGTACAAATGCAGACTTAAAAACTAAGAAAAGAAAAATAGACGAAACTAAGCGGGAAAGCCGCTTACGGAAAATACGCGGGAGTTTCAGGAAGTCTGATGCGGGTCATCAAGACGCTACTGTTTCTACTACTACAAGAGACGGTGATGAAGATACGAAGCCTGCTGTAATTACTGAAATAAATTCCCCTGTTGAAAAGCTAACACTATGTTGTGACAGGCTGCTTCAAGAACCTCCTTCCACAAAAAAAGAAAAAATTGAAAAGCCGTCGGAGGTTGACATAAAACCTCAACCTTACCCGCCGCTACCACAGATGGCGTATAGCCCGAATTTTATGCCAGACTACTTACCGACTGCCGATATAGCTCACGCTTTAGGAGTACCACCAACAGACCCATTACTTCTGGAATCTC
Organism: Orthosia gracilis; assembly: GCA_947562075.1. Classification (NCBI taxonomy): domain Eukaryota; kingdom Metazoa; phylum Arthropoda; class Insecta; order Lepidoptera; family Noctuidae; genus Orthosia; species Orthosia gracilis. Next base: position 29,428,176 of record OX387274.1, on the reverse strand, counting down.
TCGCCCAAGGATACGCGATGGAGTTGGAATACGCAAGAATCCTGCACCAAGAGAACGAAGCGAAAATGAACGCGAAAAAGCAAAGACCGAAGAAGTATAAATGTCCTCACTGCCACGTTGGGTTCTCGAACAACGGTCAGCTAAAAGGCCACATCAGGATTCACACCGGCGAGAGACCTTATAAATGTGACGAGAAGAACTGTGGAAAAACCTTTACGAGGAACGAAGAGTTGACAAGACATAAAAGGATACATTCTGGGGTGCGTCCGTTCCCGTGTTCGACATGTGGGAAGAAGTTTGGCAGACGAGACCATCTGAAGAAACATACGCGAACTCATTTTATTCAGGCGGAGCGAATGATGCCAGTTTTCGTGCCTTTATCAGCGGTTCCACATATGGCATCCGGATTCCCATATCTATACGGTTACTGAAGTTCGAGGAAAATGTGGAAATTTTCTGAAGAAATTCAGGAGATAGTGGCAATATTAATGAAAATTGTAGATCTTATCTTTTTCTGTGAATAGGTTTTAAAACCTGGACTGAAACTGTGTGTTCGTCATTCTTTAATAATGAAAAGGTATTTTCTATATTTAGTGACGGGTTTTATAGAATTTTAAGCTTTTATTTAGATAGGAAGAATTTCTGAAAATGTAATTTTAACGAACTTCTTTGAATACAATTTGATGCAGGATTTAGTATACTTGTGTAAATATGAAAGAGTTTTTAGTAGAAATATATTAAAGTAATAAAATGAATAACTTTGTAAATAATATAGATACGTAGTTCGACATCTACGAACAGTCAATTAATGTATATTACGGTTCTGTAAAATGGTTGTGAACACAAGATGACGTTATTGTAAGATAAATAAATATATTTTTCGAATTTACCTCTAATGAATTGTTTGTGTTACCCTCGGCAACTTAACCCTTTTTCATATTCAGTTTTCAGGTTGTTATGTAGTTAATACATTGCAGTGAAAACGAGGTTACTTGAGCGCTACACCATTGAAGTTATGCCCAGTCGCGCCGCCCCGCTTACATACTTTGTGCCTTTGTGCTAATAGTTTACCTACTTAGTTGATCTGAAATATTTAAATGAAAACCTAAGTGGCAGTGGGAAAGTCACATTGCTCGCAGAACGGATGGCCGTTGGGGCCGAAAAGTTCAGGAGTGGCGACCGCGAACCGGAAGACGTAGCGTTGGAAGGCTTTCCACTAGGTGTAGCGACGACCTTGTCAAGGCTGCGGGAGTCCGGTGGATGCGAAACGCACAGAACCGATCAGTGTGGCGACGCTTGGAGGAGGCCTATGTCCAGCAGTAGACGTCTTTTGGCTTAAATGATGATGATGATTTAAATGACGAGTAGGTCCACTATTTTTGGGACTTTAACATATGTAAGTAAGTAAGTGGCTCTCTACAACCTTTCGGAGAACACGTAACCTACCTGATCTTGTGGTATGAAGTTTAGATATAGTTACCCCATAGAACGATACGAAGATGATTACGGTAAAAGGAACGTTAAAATACATTTTCAGTCCATTTAATTAACTGACAAAGTACCTATAGTTAAGTTCTTTTTGTAAAGCCAGATGCAGATCAAGAAGTTACACTAAGTTATAGAAGGCACAGCGGATCTTTGCGTGTTGCTGAACAGTTTGTCATCTAGTATACTGCATACAGTAAGCGACAAACGTAAGCGAGTGAAGGAGGCAGTTATACAATGCTATCTTCTACTTCAACATTAACACAAAAATTGCAACTGCGTAGGATCTTGCAGCCAACTTGCAGACAACTGTGACTATTATATCTTAGCTAAGTACACATACTTCGCGTAGCTGTAATTTCTCATACTGGTGAACATAATTTGCGGTTAACTTAGCTTTTGAATTGCAACCGCCTGAACTATAAAAAAGCCAGCTGAATTTCTCCGCCTGCGATGTATAGCGTATTTTTAAAGTTTAACCTTTCGTGTGTTTAACGTGACTACGCTCGAGACACAATGGTTTTACTATTGTTTCGCTAATTATGGTATGAAACACTATACTACGTATATTAAGTCACAGCGGATCTTTGTGTCTCTGAAGTAGGCTCTGCCAACCATTGCGCAAGAAACTGTTTGTCATCAAGTAAGCGAGATAGGATGATGCGACAAACGTTAGAGTGAAAGAGACAGTTAAACAATGCTATCTTCACCTTCAATATTGACACAAAAATAGCTAATACGCCCGGCCTTGCAGCCAATTCAGAGACACAAAGATCCGTTGTGAGCATTATACTACTTGGAACGTTTAGGTAGATCATGTTTGGTATTTAGGCACACAACATTTTAGCGCATGTTGAACTGAAATCTTATTTGGACAACCGGCTGGTGCTTTGCGCAGTAACTGTTCTGTTCATCGTTCATTTTTCTGTAGCCCAGTGTTCCGACTGCGATCGCCGTTGAGCTATAAGCTAAGGCAAAAGACATAGAAGGAAACATCGCGGTTACAACACAGCATGATTTTGATTACGATTCCCGGTTCGGAAAAATACAAGTTGTATTGGGGTTTCCCATCGGAGGCCTTAAAGCGAGTTTTTACTCACGCTTAATCGCGTTAAAGTAAACGTCAATTTGTATTGAAATTTGATAAGTGCCGTCTGGTGACGGTAAGGAGAAACCTCTTTTTTTATATGCATTTTGACATAAGAGATCGTTTAAGTTATCACAAGTGAGTACGTTAAAAAACTCGGAATAAGCACACTATTTCTAATAAACTTCTTCCTTACCTTTCGGGCAATACGAATGACGACACGGTTGGCGCAGCGGTTGTGTGAACAAATGTTTGTATGGCCTACAGAAAGTTGTTCCGGTCTGGTTGTTTTTGTACGTGAATTTATATGTTTGTAAATGCACATGCGATACAGGAGAAGTTCCTAGTGTGGGGCAAAGTTTAAAAAAAATACAGCCTTGATGCTATATTATAGAAAAGTCGAATTCAGGATATTTATAAGGTAAGCTCGCGAGTGGTTTTTTTCAATGATTAACTTTATAATTCCAATTGATTAATACTGATAAAAGTTTCGAATTACTCACAGACAGAAATACGTAAATTGCGATTTATATATGTATATTTATATGTACCCCAGAAAGGAATATGTATGTACCTATATGTAGTAGATTCAGCAAAAACGCATCAAAAGCGTTCGGACATCAAGCAAAGATACTGCACAATCGCAATCGAGCCTCCTAGAAACACAATTACAAAGCATAAGAAACTCCGAATCGCCTTCAAAAGTATTATAAAACCGATTCATCATTCATTTCTTACAAATCAATCCATAAAAAAACTTGCGCAAATAATACCGAACTTTAGGAGTACGGACTTCCGGTTATAAGAATACATGAATGAATGGACACACAACACAATTTGTTAATCCTAAATATTTTGACTTTTACGTCAAAGAAAGAAAAGTTTGTAAAAAAGATGCACACTTGGGCCTATAAAAGATTTTTGAGAAATACTCGTTGTGGAATCATTATCGCGAAAGAAGTTATCTGTTGTTGTATTGGGTGACATGACAATAACGCACTACACGTCCGTGATCCGTATCCATGATGTGAGCTCAGAGTTCAAAATTTTCTGAATTATGACGGATAGAGTTCGAATGTAGTGCGTCAGCTTCCCTACAAGAAGTACTTCGGCTTCTTCAGAACCGAATTTTCGCGGTCGCAAATCGGATGTGGTGCGTAACCACCCTGAAGAGAGACTGTCCACGGGATAAACAATTGAAAAAGTATTACGCTTTCTACTCGACTGCCGAAGGAGTGTAATGTATTTATCAGTCTATGTATGTATGTTTGTTCCTATGTGGCGTTCTAGAGACCAAACGCTTTGGCCGATTTTGATGATTCTTACGTCAATCTATTTATTCATGTTATCCTTGCGATTATCACTTACATTAAAATTGGAAAATAGAAAAATGACGGATTTTGGGTGCCATATTGTTGGGACCCAATTAAGCAAAGTTATAAGCGCTAGCGGAACTGACTCTACGTTTTAGCCTTGTTATCTGAGTGAGTTCCTAAAAGTACTTGCCATGCCTCTGCGATAGGCTTGAGTCACACATTTTTACGACAGTTTGGGAGCAAAAACCGTGATAAAATGCCTTTTGTTCCCTTGCACGTCCCAAGGTCGCGAGTTGACCGGCTGCATAAATGACGGACGCTTGCACATCATCGCTTACTATCAGGTGAGATAGTGGTCAAGCGCGAGCCTATACACTATAAAACAAAAATACTAGGCATGTAAAATGGTAAAAATGTTGACTCTATCAAGCGGGTTTGCTATGCTAAGATAAAAGAGTGATTCATCTCCATTTGTCGATGAGAAAACTTTAAAGTAGAGAAAAAGTAAAGGGTTGATTTCGTTGTGTCAATGATTGATCGCTGACATGTTTAAGGTCATTTTATGCGACGCGATGAGATGGCTTGTTGGTGGTGTTATGTTTACACGAACTGCAAAAGTTTTACACTCGTGTTATTCATAAACCGCGTTTTTCATTCGCGTCTCCACTTATAATTGCCAACTTAAACTTGATTTTAGATTAAATATATTAAGATTTTAAATCATAAAATAAAATCTCTCTTTATCTCAACGATATTAAAATCAATCAAATATACGCATAAGATGGCCGATGGGGCAGAAAGGTTCTGGAGTGGCGACCGCGAATCGGAAGACGTTGCGTTGGAAGGCCTCCCTCCAGGTGGACCGATGACCTGGTGAAGGTTGCGGGGATCCGCTGGTTGCAAGACGCACGGGACCGGTCAATGTGGCGACGTTTGGGGGAGGCCTATGTCCAGCAGTAACGCTTAAGGGCCTACATGCGCTTTAGTGCCGTAAAACGGTAACTTCCTAAAGCTTACTCCTTGGTAGCGGCTAGGTTAAAAGGTTTGAAAAAAATATATATTTATTATTGTTTCATATACATTATTTTTTAAACATGGTATTTTCTTATAACAAATAGTTAGCAACACCAAAGCGACTTGGGTGTTTAAAAGTATTTTTACACAGAAAAATTGATGGCTGGAATTTCTTCATAACTGACATAGAATATGTAAATCAAATAATATTTTGCAAACAAAACTGTTCAAAAGGAGGTTCAATATTGATATTTTGGCATCGAGCGGGTGCATGGCCAGTACTGCCTTTACATTGGGGCGTATAAATCGCCTTAAGTAGTAATCGTGCAACCGGCTGTATTGGTGTGCAGGCTAAGTGTAATGGGCCTACCTTTTTAGTTGCATTGACTTAAATAAAAATGCGTTTTTATTCTGTTTGAAACAATTAAAACTAAATTTTTATTTGCAACAGTAATAGGTACCTACGGTTCAGTGGTTACAGCCGCGACTTCTACGAGTTGCAGGTCGTGGTTAAAATTTGTTATCACCACTGTACTCAAAACGGTTAATGCAGACATAATTATGAAACTGACAAGACCTAAAATCAATCATTTTAAGTAATGTGACATCCACCAACCCGTACTGGGCCCGCATTATAGAATACGGCCCACTCCCTGTCACAGATAGGAGGCCTGTGTACCAGTTGTGGAAACGTCATTAGGCTGATCATGCTAAAGTCCACTGAATGCAGTCCCAAGAAATACTCATAAACTTATTACTACTGGAAGTTTTATTTACAAAAATATTGAATGCACAATAAATTAAAGTTTGCCCATTTGACGTCAACGCAACAAACAAATTAGCTACTTTCCCACGTTCACTTACGTTTGCCCCAAATAATCTCTAAATATATCTATTAAAACATACAATTCGGACGTCCGTTTACGCAGCAGGACTCTTAACAAGAAATTGAGATATTTATACACTGGGCACACTGGTTTAATTGGAAGAATGAGGTGTTGTCATTGCTCGCTGCGTGAGTTCTTTTGTTGAATTTTGACTTCCGTTATTGTAATTGGAGCAGTTGACTAGGAAAGTAAAAAGATAAAGTTGTAAAAATAAAAGGAAGCAAGCTGTGTATTAACTTATCTGAAATTTCCTAGCGGGTGGGTAGCCCGTTAACCAGATTATTCTTATTCCATGGATATAATAATGATTCAGCTCAGAAAAGGCATTCAAATTTTATTATGATCGATGACCCACCACAAACGATGCCTCGTCTCTTCTCTTGTATTGCTGTTAGTGCAAAAATACCTGCAGTATGCATAAAAGATCTTTGGGAGATCAACACTTAGACTGTCCTGGTGGCAGAAAACCAGTCGAAGCTTATAAAAAATTTAGGATTCGAATAATCGACGCCTATTTGGCATAAAGTGCAAAAAAACAACAAAAAATTAAAGTTCTGTAATAATTTCATGATAAATTAGACAACGGATAAAAAATAATCCATACAAAAATGTATCTAATCCGGGTAAATATTATTTCGCGACCTATTGTTAATCTTACGATAGATTCCATTTTCTCACGTTCAAAAAACCGGCCAACATCGCCATCGTAGGTGTGACCCTACTTTTTAACCGTAGAACATAATCTTTTTAATTCTTTGGACAAACAGAAGGAATCCCAAGTTATTTATAACAACCCGCCTACAATCCGAACAAATTCGCTGAATAGATAATTTATTGGCTGTATAAGGTCAGTGTGTGTTGCTAGAGTAAAAAATCGATATGTCTTTTTTTAGGCACAGGTGGCATTTGATACAGCCTGAATGAAACCTTCGCGACAAAGCTTAGGAAATTAATGATCGAATCTGTGTAAACATTTTTTGTTTGTGAATGAATAGTTTTTGTTATGCATCGTGAGTTTTATTCGGCAAATGAGGGAGTATCCGATTAAACCCTGCGAAATATCTGAGGAGGATGATTTATCACGCGCATAAACCACTGCCTTAGACTGAGAACTAGAAGAAAGGAACGAATTTAAATTTAGCGACTAACTAGAAACTGTAAAATATACTACACAGTTTTCAAATACCAAATGCTACGGCAATTACGTAGATCGATGTACCGTAAAGGAACCAATCCTTAGATTATGTTGCAGTATCTAAAAATTAAAAACGACAATTGACAAAAAAGCAATAAGAACAAGAGGCCGTAAGATTGATCCACATCATTGCCTTACTTTCATAGAGTATTAGATATGTATTATCACTAAGTTACTTGCAGTAGCGTAGCTAGTCTTAAAGAGGCCTTGATTTTGTTGTGGGCCCTTCTTACCGAAAAACTTACTTCCGAATACAGCAAAACAAACGCAAGTATTTTTTGCACAAATAAATTAAAATGAAAGCTTATCCAAAGTCAGGATTCTTGAATCGGAAATCCATCTGTTTTATATAAGCAAAAATTTAGAGCGAACAAAGGAAACTAGAAAAACTTTTTTACAAAAATTACAGCCGACTTCCAAACAAAAACACTACAAAGTGAAAAATAACTTCAATTTCGGAAGTCGGTGTTCCTGTTTACGTTTCTTCGGTTTTTGACACCGACTTCCGAAATTGAAGTTATTTTTCACTTTGTAGTGTTTTTGTTTGGAAGTCGGCTGTAATTTTTGTAAAAAAGTTTTTTATTTTTCACTTTTTAGTTGTGGTACATAATGTACCAGTTCTATAGGCTAGGTAACTATGCTTAAAGTGCCCAAAGTGAAGCCAGAATAGATGAACCCAATAACATGAAACTTAAACAAAATCGGTGCAATGAGAGTATACCAGGGTGAACTGTTCACACCTGAGTACCCCTTTAGAGCGTACCAGTGTGATGTTATGTTATGAAATGGTGTAAACAATAAACTGACATGCGATTGCATCTATCCCGAGTGTTTTACCGTCATTTATTGAAGAGTTCTGATGTATTTCTCCGAAGTTCTTCATCAGATCTTGATGAAAATTAAATGGGACCACATGACAAGCACCAGCTTTCAAATAAAAGAAAAAGAATCATCAAAATCGGTTCACCCAATAAAAAGTTCTGAGGTAAAAAACATAAAAAAAAAAAAATACAGCCGAATTGATAACCTCCTCCTTTTTGCGAAGTCGGTTAAAAATTGGAGTATCCCCACTCATAGATTAAGCTGTCATCATAACAAACAGCTTTCATCATCTTAATTTATCCAATACAGCCCCCTTATCTATTAAAATTGGAGATTTTGCACAACATTTTACGAATTGATGCTCTCACATGTTGGGCCCCTGTGGATTAGGGGCCCCGTTTCATTGATACGGCTGATACCGCGGTAGCTACGTCCCTGACCTTCCTTGCAATTTGCTTTATTAACGTCGTGATTTTGTGGAACCATGCTTAGGCTTAAGGCTTATATGTTAAGTAGAACTTGGCGTCTCAAGTGGAGGCGACCTCCTAGCCTATTATAAACCTGGCACGTTTTGGATGAGTCAATCGTCATCATCCTTTTAATGTTCCCACTGCTGGGAAACAGGCCTCCTCTCTGATAGAGAGGAAATGGGCCTTAATCCACCACGCGGGCCCAGTGCGGGTTGGTGGATGTCACATGTCTTCGAATTTATGGTTCTAGGACATGCCGGTGTCTTCACGATGTTTTCCGTCGCCGTTTTTAGAGCTGTGGTGATGAAATAATTTACACAAAGTAAAGCGCCTGCCTCGGTTCGAACCCACGCGAAACCTAAGTCGGGGCCGTTACTACTGGGCCACCACTGCTCTATCACCATTTGGAAGAGTACCTAATTTTAATTAAGAATATTTAAAGATAATTTGTTTAGTTTTTCTGGTCTAAGATGGCTATAAGACTGTAAAAGTCATCTTAGAGTGAACATTATATGAAAATATAATAAGTTAAAGCAATATAACTCTTTAATTTAATTACCACTAGCTACGACCATCGCAGTACTTTAGCAGAGGGATTAACTAGAATACCTACAAATATCTAATATAAAACTGGTTTTGCTATTGTAGCATGTACAAAAACAATTATTTAATTAGTACGATCCCAGCAAAACTGTTACAATAATTATGTTTTTATGATTTTACATTATGATGTGTTTCCTAATCGGAGTCAAATCAATTTATAGTCTGTCTTGATTTCTATAAACGTTCTGTAAAATGACTCAATTTTTTTTGTACAGACTATCGACTACCTAAACTATTTCGAAGCGATAATTGACTCTTTACGCAGAGCGCAATAAATTAGCCTTACAATTACACTGGCTGTAGTACAATGGCCCGGGCCATGGGAATTTCGGTCAGGTGGGCTGTCACGCCTACAGAAAAGACTTTAGTACGGGCGATTGCTACCTGAGCGTAAGTAGCTACTATGCGTGGACAGGGGGACCGTAAAGATGGGCCAAATTTAGGGACAGTCCGTAAAAGTAAAGTTGGGATTTTGTAGCGTAGTACCGTGAGTTTAGAGAGCAACAAGAGGGAAAATGAGGGAAAAGCTTTGGATGTTTTTTAGTTGGTTGCTTTTGTGGATTAAGATAAATTACTACATCTTAGCCAGAACTACATCAGATACGTAGACGAAACCAATAAATACATTTTCCATACCCCGAATCGACGACCTAGCTTAGTTTGTTGCTAGATGCCAAACTGACTGAGCGGTCATCATAACCTGACAGTGGACAAATTATGGTCACCCTACACTACACGCACAATTCGCTAAATATGGCAGCAACAATACAAATAGGATTATTTGCCGCGTCCATTACACTACAATGCTCATTCATGAGTTTTTGACGCAAAAAATATAAGTTTGCTATTCCCACGCAGTACTTGACTTTTGCGCAAATTCGCTTCGGTATGCGTCAGGTTGCACCTCTACAAATGTGACGGGTGGGTTCCTTTTTTAAATATCATGATCGATTTGATTCGATTTTTGTGTTTGTTTTGTCGGCCGTGAGTGTAATTTTTGACACATGTAACACCTTTTTGAGACTCCCACGCAATATTTTATTGGAGGATACGCTGTTTTTATTCGATACCCAGTCGTTCATAGTATTTTATCCTTAAGGGATTCTTACTAGGTATTACGTTCAATATATAGGTATGACATTATTCACTATCAATTAATACAAAACCAAGTCAAAAACAACACAAAAGATGGAACTTGTATTTTCATAAATTAAGAGATTTGTAACTCTTTTTCTTCTTCTCTATTCATCTTTCATCGAAAAAGGAAATGAGTTTATCCGAATACCCGCACACAATAAATATAAATCAAATTTAAATTATTTTGAACGCAACCACAAAATAATAATAAAAAGTATCGCTAATGACAGCTTCCCGCTCAAACGGAAGCGCGGGAAAGCGCAACAAACTGTCATGGCGGCCACCCATGGCGCGTGATTTGTCATTGCGGTAATGATGGCACAACTTGCATAAAGACCGCATTGTTATTTCTATAACATTCCCAATAGACGCGTCCTATTCGATTTCGAATAAAATTGAATTTATAATTGTGTGAATATTAATGGTAAATCAATTGAGGATCCTCGTTCAATTTGTTTAACCTTTCTTGAAGCTGTTGAAGAACACAAATTGACATGAAATAATCAATCGCTCGGCGTATATCTTAATTAATGATCTGACTTCCTTCGAAATGGGACCTGAGACCCATTTAATATGCTTGCAAAAAGAAAAAAGTTTAGCCACAAACTATGTCGAACTTAGGGACCTGAGGTACTTTCACAAATAAATATGCTCGGTTGAGTGGACATAATTGTGTTGAATATCAATGTTATCGAACATACATTATATGCTATACTCTGACGAACATAGCTTAATAGATATCTAACGAGGTAAGAAAAGTAAGCAGCGTTATTTTGTTGCGTTGTCTTCTCCGTATTGATAGCACGACAATACTTAAACCAAATTCATAGCAGTACTAATGAAATACTGCAGGCTATCACTGATTCATTTCTTTTTCATGCATGAAATCTGTGATGAAACTGTTGTGAGGTCAAGTCAGCACTGAGGAATTGCCAGAGTCCCAACGGGACCCATGGGGATCACAACACAAGAAACATTACAGCACTACCTCTGCAAGAATACGGCAGGAATGCAACAAACCGCCAAACTTATGAAGTTATAACCCACTTTCATAGTATAATATCAGGGATAACTCACCAAAGCCCATTAAATGAATTAAATAAAACATCCTATCAACATGAAGGGCTATAAATTTCGCGCCAACAATCGCTGAACGTATCTCTTTCAATTCCGTCGCTATTGTTGCGCGTACGTCTCGATCCCCTATGTTAGGGAGGTACAATAGTGCTGAAAGTGCCATCGTACTTGCGGTTAGACCACACGTGAGGGTTGGCCGAAATAGCGAACTATTTGGGGTGAAAGACCCTAAGTGATGTTGTGTTTTGGAGATTATGGTTTCTAATTTTGGATACCATTTTTGTAAATTTTATGATCGTTTTTAGTGTTCCGTACCCAAAGGGTAAAAACGGGACCATATTACTAAGACTCCGCGGTCCATCTGTCTGTACGTCTGACTGGCCGTCTGTCACCAGGCTGTATCTCATGAACCGGTGATAACTAGACAGTTAGAACTAGAAATTTTCACAGGTGATGTATTTCTGTTGCCGCTATAATAACAAAATACTAAAAATAGGATAAAATAAATATTTAAGTAGGGTTCCCATACAACAAACGTGATCTTTTTGCAGTTTTTTTGCGATAATCGTACGGAACCCTTAGTGCGCGGGTCCGACTCGCACTTGGCCGGTTTTTTTTATTATTTTAGACTGACTCATACAGCGGCGTCATCACCCGCGTATTAATCGTAATGTATCCCAAAGGAAACATACACCCGGAATAAAATTATCCTATATCCTAATCCAGGCATAGTCTACTAGTTTGCAGAGTTTTATATAAATTCGTTCAGTAAAAAGTAACAAACGAATAGACAGACCGAGTTACTTTAGAATTTATAATATCAGTATGGATAGGCTTGCAATTAACCACTACCTTACCTGATGGTAAGCGACGATGCCGTTGACGATGGAGCACGCTTGCCTAAAAGTAACCTATTCACTCCTTAAATACCCCATAATTTTAACATGTTTTTTTTTGCAAGAGGAAGTGCAATAAAACTGTTTTTGTTTTACATATTTTAAGACTGTATTTTAAATAACTAAGTGCAAGCACAAGTAAATAAAACTTACATTTCGTCTTTAACAGAATACTTTAACTTTTCGACATACTCTTCAATGAGCTGCGAAATCTCGGTAACGTTCAAATCACGCGACTCAAAATACTCAAAATTGTCGGGCTCTTTCACATACTTCTTTAACGCACCAAACAATTTCTTAGCGTCTTCCTTCCCACGATATATCTTCATACAAAACGGCTTAATATTATTCAGCATATCGAAAACTGTTGCTAGTATATTACTCTCTTCATTCGCATATGACCATGACTGCGCAAATATGTTCAGCAAACCATTACAGACGACCGGAGTCTTCATATGCTCCAGCAAACCTATTCTCTGGTAGAACTTCATGTTTTCGCTATCGACGACGGTCCTCTGCGCATTGTTCTTTACTTTCAAATGCTCCTTCAGTATAATATTGAATAGATCTAAAAGAGTCTTTACCTCCGATATGTCTAGTTTAGCTACTTGCTCATAGAATGGAGTTAAACCTTTGATTTTCATCACTCTGGCTTGTACTTTAGGATTATCAGGCAACCAAAGATACATCACATCTAAAGAATGGGCCTTTAAAGCTAGGTTGTCTTGCTCAAAAATATCTAGAACCTTATCAATAACAGTTATGGGTATGACCGTGGTAGTTGTTGTCGGAGCGACATCGAATAGAACTTTCAAAAGGATAAGTGTGCGGGTTTTAAGCTTATCATAATCTGTTTTAAGACACTGGTGGACGATTCTGCTTAAACCGTTAGCTTTTAGGAACTTATAAGCGTTGTTAGAGTTCCTCACAGCCTCTATGATATCGTTTAGTATTTTTATCATGTCTTCGTAGATGCTCTCTGGATCTTCTGTCATGATAACATCAGTGGGAACGTCGGCTTGGTTTAGTTTTTTAGTGGTTGCAGCCATTGTTTCGAGTTTCTTTATTGCTGTCTCCATGTCAGGGTTAATGACGTCAAACTCTTGGTCAGCCTTCGGGACCGGACCGTCTCCTGGAATCATATGGTGGAGTTATAGTTTTAGAGAGAAAACACAAACAGAAAACTAAAGATTTAAGTCTTTGATGGAAACTAACCGACGACGGTGGCGGTCCTAGTTATCGCATTGGTAGCCCAGTGGTATTAATTAATTATAAAGCATAGCCGGAAGAATTGCCAGACTTAAGTGGCACAGGGCAGATCACATTGCTCGCAGAACGGTTGGTCGTTGGGGCCGAAAAGTTCAGGAGAGGCGACCGCGTGCAAGAAGAAGCAAAGGCCTCCCTCTCGGTGGAGCGACGACCTGGTCAAGGCTGCGGGAGTCCGGTTGATGCGAGACGCACAGGACCGATTTAGTATGGCGACGCTTGAGAGAGGCCAAGTCCAGCAGTGACGTGTTTTGGCTAAAATGATGAAGATGATGATGATAAGCATAATACTGCTACCTGCTGGGACACAGGCCTCCTCTCTGTTAAATATTCTCTGTGAAACTGGGGTGGCCACCAAGCTCAAAGACATTTTCCTATTTCATTCAGTTCCCTCACGATATTCCTCTATATAAATTGGTAAGTTAAGAAGACAGTTAGTTCCACTTATGACTTAATAAATCAAGCCGGAGTGTAGGATCTACAATTATCCGTTAAACAGAGGTCTCCAAACACGAGATGCAGTCACGATGGGCAAGCAGGCGAATGCTTCTAGGTGCCTTTAAAATAAAAACCACTTGTATTATACCCACTAGGTCTCCAACAAACCATCAATGAAAATGTTACAATAACCGTTTCACTAACAGGCCGATTGGTGATCGGAATCGGAGTACATTAGCATGTCCTGCCTTTTATGATGTCTAACGCTAAATACAACTGAATAACTTAAACTCCATTTGAAATATCATTAGACATGTTTCCAATTCTTTTTACAGTCCGTTCAACCGATTTTGAGTTATATCCCGTAAACATAAAGATGACATAAAAAGCATAAACCTGTTACCAAAACCAACTGTTTACTACAGCTACCATTTGTCGTATCACCAAAGCAATAGAAGTCAAAATCGGTTGAACGGGCTAATTTAAACGTCTAATGATATCGCAAATGGAGTATAGAGGGCTAAATAATTGGCTTAATAGTTTAGGGGCCAGAGAATTCATATTTTTTATAAAACCATATGTTAATATAACTTTACTAAACTCATCATCATCAGCCTTTTAATGTTCCCACTGCTGGGACACAGGTCTCCTCTCTGTGAGAGGAAATGGGCTGTAATCCACCACGCGGGCCCAGTGCGGGTTAGTAAATGTCACATGTCTTGGATTTTTGGTTCTAGGATATGCCGGTTTCCTCACGATGTTTTCCTTCACCCTTTTTAGAGCAGTTGTGATGAAATAATTTACACAAAGTTCAGCGCCTGCCTGGTTTCGAACCTACGACCTACGACACGTAAGTCGGGGCCGTTACCACTGGGCCACCACAACTTTACTTTACTATTTACTAATAATGCTGTTTGAATAATTACCTGCTCCTTCTTCACAGCTAGCGATATCCACGATAAGCACAATCACATAAATTAAACTTAAAATCCGTGACATTTTTGCATTCACCATGATCATTTTGACAGAAGAATTAAGAGGTAAAGTCAAATAGAATTTCTTCTAAAAAAAAACAATAATGTTACGAATAAATCCTCTTTGAGCAAATCTCGATCGCCTTTTTTGTCAACCGCGTCCAGCTTGCACCTCCAACAATACAAAAATAGAATTTAAACGTAGAAACTGCTACTATAAAATTTAATAGCACATTATATAGATGCAAGCAATTGAAAATAAGTACTTAGATAATGGTTATCGTATCAACTTGCCCACTTATAAATAATATGTTGGAATTAGATATGTAGATAGTTATTTACCCCCATCCAGGCTGATACAGCTGTGTTAGCAGGGTACGGTGTTGTTTCCACAGTTGGAGCAGAAAAGGTAACAACAGGATGTTACCTTTATTTTCTTGTGTAAATCCTCATAGATTTCTCAGGGTTTTTTAGACTTTTACTGGCTTAAACAACAAGGTGTTCTTCAGCTACCTTTGGCCGCTACGCTGCGCTGGAGTACCTGCGTATTTCGTCACCCTCGACCAGGTATTCGCCCGCTTGAATTCATGCGAACACCGTGACCCTCTGCAACCGCATACGGTCGCAATTTCTCTGAAAAGGCACTCCGCCATCTCGGGCCTGCAGTTACCTGCCCCAAGCTTATCTCAAAATAAATTCTAGTACCCATAATTAGGGACGTTTGTTTTGCATAATGCAACGCAAGCGTCTTGCACATTCTTCTAAAGAGAAGAATGTGCAAGACATAGTGGCTCCTGCAACTGCAATCAGACGACATCATCATCTTCATCAAGTAAGGTAACAACCACAAAAAGACGCCTTGCTATGGAACTTGGAACAAGCAGGAATCTATCCTTACTATTATTATTTTGTCCCGGGAATATGGTACCCCGGGATAATTTTCGATATTCACGCGGGCGAAGCCGCTGGCAGAAGCTAGTAAATAATAATCCAGAAAACTTCTTTGTGTTCAAGGAGGATTCCTTTGTGTTTTTCTGTCAATGTCACCAAGTTGGTCAACTTTTTATCAAATAGTGTTTGATACATTTGTATGATACAAATCCTTAAATCGTGGAATTATGATGTGACTATCGTATGGAGGCGCTGACAATCATAGCCCGGTGCGGAGACGGCAGTTGTTGCTGCATTCCTCATAGGAGCATGATCGCTCTCATTTCTATTATCAGTTTGGTTCGTAAATATTAGTTCTCATCAATATGAAGAAAGAAATTACCTGTATCGTCCCACTGCTAGCACAAAGACTTCATCTGCCTGTTTCTAAACACTTCTTTGTCACTTTGAGATTTTTTTGAGAAATTACGATTCGAGCTACGTACACGTATGCCACTGATAGACCCACTGAGCTACGAATTATAGGCAGTTAACCAAGTACACTATTTATTTAAATTGAACATAATTGAGACAGGCTCATTTGCATGTAAGAGGTGCATCTTTGTTCTTAAATTAATTTTTGAGAAATAAATCTGTCATCACTGCGCGTACCGCTCTACTCTTAACACTGACTCTATATATCAAATGTCTAGTATTTCACAGATAGCATGTATCCTGGACATGCTAACAAACAGCGAGCCTACCCTGCATTGTCCCGAGAACTGGACGTTAATATGCGCACAGGTGGAGTGCGCGAAAAGTCTCCTTATAACATTGTTCCAGATGGCAAACCTTCTGTTACTGCTCGCTTCCATTGTTGTAAGTACCTACCAGTCAAAAATAAATTTACATTAAAAAGTGCGGCTCTCTGGTTCCAACCCACATATTTCAAGGATAACTCAAGGACGGAAAACGTCTAAGGAGTCCTACATGACTCGAATCCAATCGACCCCAGGCGCAAAAAGTTGAAAGCTGAAAGAATAACATTTATAGGGTAGGTATGTAAGGGTAGGTACTTCCCGTTGACATGAAACAATGTCTTCAAGTAAAGGAAGAGAATTTGGTAACTAAATCGTTAGCTCCAACAAAAAAACCATTATTAACTTATTTGCAGTTGGTAAACTGATCGCGGCCTCTATCGATGTATGGGGACAACAGTTTTCGAACGGCAAAGTTTATTTTGTCTCTTCGTTAGAGCAATGTTCGGTGCTTTCATTGTTTATGAACATCAGTAATGTTAACTAATTATTTTGTTGAATGCAGCTGTTTACACGGAACCCGCACTTAGCCGGTTTTATTTTCTTCAGCTAAGTATTTTGTAGAAGCAATGAACCTTCGGGTTCAGGATAAGAAGTAGTCGCAATTTTATTTCACCGTCCCTTATCTTCCCGTGGATGTCGCAAGAGGAAACTAAGGGACTTACCTACTGAGAATTGGCAGCAGCGTTCTCTGTGCACTGAATAACAAACTGCGATCGCCAACCCGCCTGCCAAGCGTCGCGATTACAGCAAACCTACCCAAACCGATGAATGGCGTAGGTATTTAATCTAGGAAAAACTGAAGACAGTGTAAAAATCTATTAAGCAGTATTTTATTAACAGTGTCTTTTACTGATTAACAGGAAAGTTCAATCCTAGTACAACTGTACGTGTGGTACACCCTCGCATTCGTTGTGCTGGGGCTCATCGTAAACATTGTCGACTTCCTCTTCAAATACAAGATAGAAGGCACCTCCAGCCTCATCGGGTTTATTACTGAAGTCTGTTTCCTATTTGGTAAGCTTGATTAATTTTTATTTTGTCAACAATCGGCTCTTGGCCGTCTCATTTATGATTGTACTTTAAAAGCAAAATTTTAGCAGAATAGTTAGATATATGATGTAAATAGGTACGGACGGCAGCAAAGATCAAGAAAACAGTGACTTTCCTAGTCTATGTATTGTTGCAAATTTTGACACAGAGCACCTTTCTTTGTTTTATAAGTTTACTAGCTGACCCAGCAAACGTTGTTTTGCCATAATTATAAATTATTTCAAAGATGCCCAAAAATTTTACACGCCGTGAGTATTATAGTATTTTTAATTGTCGTTTAATAATTTAACTGTTTATACAGGTAACACAATGGTTGTTGTTGGCGGGAGCTCGTGACTCGTGTTGAATACTATTGATTTATACATGAGAACTATCTTGAGCAAAACCCTCCTACCCTACCCTACCCAACCGTACATACCTACCCTACCTATATTTTTCTTTGGTCAAAAACCATCTTCGCATTGCCTTTCTTATGAACCCGGTTTGGGGCATATCGGTTGGATAGTTTCAGACATAGGTAGAAACATTTTTTTGTGTTTTATAATTATATTAAAATATAGGACGGATTTCAGAAAAGTCGAAAACGCCATCTACTGTCAATACCGGAACCAACATACAACGCCATGTTTATTTTTGTGTGTGCTTTGTTTCTATCATGTATCAGAGGTGGCGCTGTGTTCGCAAAATGTATGGGCAAATGTTTTTTTTGTCGTTAATTTTTTGGATTTTTATTACTTAATAACATATTCCGGACTAAGACAAATCCAAAAATACAATAATCATAAAAAATTGGTCCAGCCGTTCTTGAGCTATAAGTGGTGTAACTAACATTGGTCCAGCCGTTCTTGAGCTATTAGTGGTGCAACTAACATGAGTTTGTTTTATTTATATAGATGTATAGATAAGGTACTAGCTGACGCCTCGCGGTTTCACCCGCATATTTCCCGTTCCCGTAGGAATAGAGGGATAAAAGTAGCCTATGTCACCCGGGGATAGTGTAGCTTCCCAACGGTGAAAAGTGTGTGTTAAGTTTATTCGTTACATGCAAAAATACATATCTTTCCTCCTTATTATCCATATCCTTAGAAGTATAGATATAGTCTAGCTGTTGCACGCGATTTCGTCTGCGTTGCATAAGTAGATACTTCGAATAGCCAATTTTTAAGTCTCGTAATAATATTGTAGGTGTTTGGGCCGCTTTACTTGAGAAACTATTAGTTCACCATACAAACTTACATCCCCTTTCCACCACCTTAAAGATAAATTCCGAGATATAAACTGGCTTATCTCCTTCCCAGAGTCTCATACTATATCACAGTCCATACCAAATTTCATCAAAATCGGTTCCGCGTTTTAAGCGTAAAAAGGTAACAGCCAGACAGATAGACGGAGTTACTTTCGCATTTATAATATGAAGTATGGATTGGAGTTGAATTATTACGCGTGAGGTATTTTGTCAATGATTCTTGAGGTTGTGTTGCATATTATATATACGTCCATTGATATTATTGTAATTTAAATGGAGGGCTGAGAAACCTTACCTTTTTGTGTTTTACAGCTATATCCCGATGCTTACCTCTAGTGGACACCTATAGAAAACACATCGACGGCGAGTCGTCCATAAACTCATAGCGTGTAAATAATGTGTGTTAAAAAAATAAAATCACAAAATAATTTTTAACTTTTTCATTTTATATTTTTGTACTATCTACTATATACAATGTGGATATTAAATATCTATAGAAAAAAAACATCGTACAACAAAACTTAGAATTAATACGAATAGGTACTAAAATAACACGGTTCCCGCTGAACGCATACACACATTTGCTTATGAATATATAAAAAACTTAATTGCTTAAGCCTGGTTTCTGGAACAAAATTATCGACACGTCACAAAATGCAAGTCAATAGGTGCGATTGGCTGTTGATAATTATTCGGCCAATAACAACAGATCACGCACGTTTGTCAATTTATCTGTTTTGTGATCATTTTCGTTCCAGAAACTTGGAGTTAGTCTTCTTTAGTCCAATATATGATGAGAACTATTTATCGTTAAGAATATCTCTTCTACATCTTGTTATAATAAGTTAAAAGGTCTCGTTCATTTAAGAGCTTTCAAATTGGCTCTCAAAATAATATGAAACAAAAGAATTTTGTGAAACTGGACGGAGGTTCAACTTCGATGCGATTGTATTTGCAAAAAAAAACTTCTGAAAAACTTTATTAAAATTACTCTTACAGTAACTCGGCACGAAACCATTTCTTTCCACTTACTCAGGGTCTTTCTGAATTTGTTATAAATACTTTCAATAAGGCCCGCTAACACCACCCTAGTTTATTTTACTAACGTCGAGTTAGTAGCTAACCGAGCCAATTTTATGTGACAAATTGTTATTTAACCTCGTGTTAGCAACTAACTCTTAGTTAATTTTTTGTCGCAAGTGGGCCTAAACGGACTAAAACGATTCTCTTTTCTTATTTTAAACCTTGCATTTTATCAAACATATAAAAGAGCTATGTAGTAAACCTGCATCTATATATAAAGGCTTATCATAAAAAGGCACCGTGCTCGCACAAAAACAAACACCTATCCAGTTTCACGGCAAATATTAACAATTATTTTGGTACATACAAAATTTGATACAAACATCGCCGTTACATACATAATTCTAAAGTACAGTATTAATCAATATTTATTGTTGGTTCCACGAAACGAATAAAAAAAAACAAAATTCATTTGTAAAAAAGAAAAAAAAGGAGTAGGTACTCTCTCGCTGATCCACCACTCACTTATCCAAAAACTAACTCTTCTGCCTTTTGTAAACTCACCTCTACTTTGAGGTAAGCTCGCCTTTGTACATCAACTCTTAACACTCTATTTGTATGTCATTTTTAGGTTGCCGTACCCAAAGGGTAAAAACGGGACCCTATTGCTTAGACTCCGCGGTCCATCTGTCTGTCACCAGGCTGTATCTCATGAACCGTTTCAACTAGACAGTTGAAATTTTCACAGATGATATATTTCTATTGCCGCTATAACAATAAATAATAAAAATTCAATAAAAATAAATATTTAAGTGGGCTCCCATACAACCAAAAGTGATTTATTTTGCCCCTTTTTGGCGATAATGGTACGGAACCCTTCGTGCGCGAGTCCGACTCGCACTTGGCCGATTTTTGAGTACAATATAGAATTTAAAACTATGTACTATAACCCGCCATTCATTGCGAGTCTAAAATGATCTAGATCATGCTATTTGCGTATTCAATGTGCTAAAAATGCAACGTCATAAGACGTTGGTACCCACCCTCTCCTCGCTGTCTAGTAAAAATAGTATTGGCAGATTATTGGATGAATGTCCGTGCTGGCGGATTAGCGAGAGAGTTACTGTATACGTTTTTCATTTCGCGGAATACACGATTATTTCCTGACTCTCCGAGGCATACAAGGCATGATTTCATTGAACTACTTACAAGCAAAAGAACACTTTTAATTTGTAACGCTACAAATTGACGCGTCAATATAGTTATCGTTAACAATCTCACTTCGCACAATTGGTCATTTATGAAAGATTAACATCTAAAGCATGTTACACCGAGTGAATAGATTCATGCCGACTCGCATGCTTGTGTCGCTTGCACGTTTTTGATAGTGAAGGATTTAATTCAGAAAGTCTAAGGATTTTCATTTTTCAGGGTTTGCCCCTTTTATGAAGCCACAAAAATGTGATCGAATCTGTGTCGAATAAATGTTTATCTATTCTATTCTAGCATTGTTTTAGAAGCTTAGTAATTGAACAAAAATCTGTAGTTAAGAGCATACGATATTATTTCAAAATAAATGGAATTAGCAAGCAGGCACCTTCCACATAGTTAAGCTTAGTTCATCTCGTATTATGCGACTTAAAAAATACAACCGAATAGAGAACCTCCTTCTTTTTTGAAGCCGGTTAAAAATTGGCAATACGTCAAATGATGGCTTTAAATTAAATAATCTCTTCGTTCAATTTCGCTTACATTTCTCTTTAACTTCCCTACTCGATACCAACAACTCTATCAAAAACGTGCAAGCCATTATTAATATAACCACCCTTAGTTACATAGAAAGGCTCTGTAGGCATATATTTATTATTACATTATATTCAAATCTACTGAAAATGAAATCTAATCTAATATACATAAAAGGTTTCATACAAACTAATTCACAAAATGTTATGTTACTCAAGATTTTCGTTTCCGAAACTTATTTTGGCACTAGAAATTATACTGAAAAGTAAAAATGTCCAATTTCTATGTCAAATCCTTTGAGATCACAAGTTAAAAGAAATTTTTCTTCAGAATATCTCGACTCGACTAAGGCCCAGTTTTTTGATTCACAGTTAACTTAAACAATGGGTAAATTTGCTAACAAACGGTTGCAAGTTTCGGTAAAACACATTTTTCTTCCGTCCTTAGCCTCTCAATTGGTCAAATAAGTTTGATAGGTAATTATTTGACCATTTGTTAGACTAACAATTGACGAATAGACGCATTTTACCGAAATTTGAAACCATTGGTTAGCATATTTAAATATTGAAAGGCCCAGTATTTTGAACCGCAGTTAAAGACGAATGGTCAAATAATTAACACTCTTAAGTTATTTGATAGGCTAACGTGACACTGAAACTAACGTGAAACTGTTATAGACTTAAGATATAATTGTCATCATCTCGCTGTCACTGTTTACTAAGATGCTAGTAACGTTGATTTAACTGCACTGGGCTGTTCATTGACAGTGAGGTGAACATCTATTTATGTAAATTAGTAATAAACTGTTGAGTTTCCAAAATAAATAAACAATCGAAGAAAAAACGCTTTTCGGCTATGTTTGAAACCATTGCTTACTATTTTTAACCATTAGTTAAGATAACTACGGATCAAAACCTGGGCCTAAACGACGCAAATATCACTTAGAATAATTTACGTAATGCGACGAAAACTTTTTAAACTGGTTGCAGATCAAGAGCTAAGTTATTTTTCTTATCTGTGTTGTAGTTTGCGGTCTGCACACAAATATGAAAACTTACTTCAGCTATGCAAGCTAGGCCGAAAACTCATTGGAAGGTGGATTGTTTATATCCTAGAGACTAGCGATTAGCGATGTAGAACCAATTTCTCCTTTTTCGTCTCTGTGGCACTACAGTCATTCAAAGGTCGTTGGGCATAATCTGACCCGCATTGCGAAGAGTGGCGGACATTAACCAAAAAAAATTAAACTAAAGTGAATAATGTGACCTTTCATTGCATATATTTATTTTATTTCATACAAAATTGATGGAGAAAAATGTACCGAATCGTTTAAAAAAAGAAACAAACGATTTCAGAGGACTTTATTTTTCGCCTATACATTTTCTTGAAAATTAGGTATTTCATTAAGTTTACTTTCCAGAATTTGATCCTTATTAGCGACACTATCGAATCGTGTAATAATCAGCGTGTTTATTTTTTCAAAAACAACGGGTTCGATTCCTGGCTATTGAGTTTCCAAAAATCTCATAATGCAGTTTTAGTTTTCATCAAAACGTCCCCTAGACTCCCTTTCGGTGTAGCTTTTCCTCATTATATTTGGATTTGGTCCACTCCAAAAAGTCACCCTGTATACAATATTTTTATATTATTTTCGACATGCCCGTATCTCACATTAATGTGATTAACATACATAGTAAATCAGATTCATAATATAACAATACATTCTGCTATATTTCGTTTGTGTACTCCACGGGCATGGTTGCCATAATAAAATGCCCAATAACCTTTATTTGGACCAAAAGTTTTGCCACTTGCACGGCATCATGGATTTCAGCGCTTAGAAAACTTTAGCTGCATGCTTTGGGGCCCAGAGGGCACCACCATAGAACTGAGTACTAAAGCGCTAGGAGACTCACGAAGGCATCAAGCGCTGCTTGGTTCTACTTCGCTACTCGCCAGGCGACAAAGCTAGCCACCTGCCAATGCATTTTTGACCTAAAACTAACTTAGATATGCAACCAGCTTTACGCGCGAAATAGTTCAACGCCATTAGAGAAGGAACACGATATTCTTATAATCGACAATTTTTTATTCGAAGTCAGTCGATTATTTTAAGTTTTATGCTAATCGTCGCCTACTAAGTAATTTCTTCGCTAACATAAAATAAAATATTATGCAAAAAGATTTATTTTTTACCTCCCTAAGCAAGTGTCAGACAGTAGGCGATTTCCTTCGAAATATTAAAAATCGTAAGCAACTTCATAAATTAATTTATGGAGGTATGCTAAACAGGGTGTAAAGACCAGCAACCTCCATTTAAAAGGGAGGATCTTCTGACCAGTTGGGTGTTGTGTCTGGTCTGGGCAACTGCTGTTGTCGAACTGTTGTATTTATATTCAAATCGCGCTGAAAACTCTGCTTGCGAGATGCAGCAACTTCTGTTAGATATTTTTTACTAATCTTATAAGATTTTTATATGTTTAAAAATGACCATCCAAACCTACACAACAGTGGGATAAACGGTAAACAATTTTTGATAAAATATTTTAAATCACAGCTTGAGAATAATTGGCTGTTTCTATGATGCCTACATATTGAATACATAATAATTATGCTACATATTGAATACATTAGACATGGTGATATCCAATAGGATCCTTGCCTTATACTTATTCTAATATGTGTTGCCGCCAAATACCGTCTGACCCGTGCTTTATATAAAAAATCTAGTTAGATAGACAACCTTATAGTTTAGGACAAACTTCTGATTTACTCGTCCAACTGTCTGATCCAATTTGAACGTGTTTGATGCTTGAAAAAGTAGACATTTTATATTATGCTACAAATAACTACTGAAAGTTATATAAGATTGAAGTTGTGTGTTGCAAATTGTCCAATCATCGGACAAACAAAACGGAAATACGTCCCAAAAAATCATATAAGAAACACTAATTGACACATTTCAGAGAAACCAACAAAAAGAAAAAGAAATCAGACTTACTTCGAAACAAAACTCGTTCTTTTCAATTATTACCGTTATTTTAAAAACTTAATCTTCGAACACTGTTACGTCACTGTCACTTCCGAGTTAACTCACACTCTGATTGGCTATCGACACTATAGGTTGTTGGTTATTGGTGGATATCACTGTAGAGCCAGGCGGGATCTTCTGAGGAACCATTCCGTCTATGTGCCTGTACTTCTTGAGGCGCGTCCATTGACCATTGTTGTAGTTCATTTGGAAATGCATCTCCGATAGCATAGTGAGGTATGTGTCGTCGGATTGTAGGACATTTTCGATGTTTTCTGATAATTTTATTGTTACTATGTTGCCTAAGTTTGGACAGGGGTTATCTGGAAGAAAAGTTATCTGTCAAGGCCCTTCTTACTTCTAAGATAGATTTGAGTACTTGAGGTACTCCAAGTTTAATTTGGGAGCTTTGGTTCCTAAGACAATTGTCTTTCTATTTTGTCTGCTAATTGACACACAAGGGAATAATTGACTCCTATCATAGGAAAATAAATAAAAGTAGCGTGGAACCGAAATGCTTGGGACGACTAGTTTCGTTTTTTATCAAGTACGCTGTTCCGGCGAACTTCGTAACAAATGTATGAGAAAATTTGTAACTAACCCGACTTTGTTTTGAATTTCAGAATAATCGCCATCTACGAACCAGTATACAACGCTATGTTCATTTTGGTCCGTGTTTTGTTTATCATGTATCATATATATTTAGAGATGGCGCTGTGTTCGCAAAACGTATGGGAAAATGAATTTTCTTCATAATTTTGTTTTTCGTTAATATTGCCGATATTTTAATAGTTATTCTGTTATTCGGGGCGGAGATAAATCCAACAAATCGAAGATCATGAAAATCAATCCAGCCCTTCTCGAGTTATAAATGGTGTAACTAACACGACTTTGTTTTATATATAAAGATAATTTAGAATTCTATAGTACTAAACATATAAGACTAATTTTAAGGATGTTACTGTAAGTAATATAACATAGATAAGGTGTAGTAAGTACATACCTCTAGAACCGGCCATGAAACCAAGAATAAGTGCCTTCTCGGGTCGCGTGACACGATTCGCATTGCGGAACATGTCTTGCGCCTCCAACATTTGTTCACGCTGAAACAACAATAACGCAGGATTAGATACAAAACATATTTTGGTGGCTAAAATGTGACAATAATTACCAACTGCCAACATTAAAACATCGGCAAACCAATAGGCATGAATTTGCAGTGTTATGTGCTTATTGATAGTCACGGATGACATTAGCAGAAAGTAGTTCTCTCTCCTCTAAAAATATAGATGTTTTTGCCTGTACTGTTTACGGTGTCTGCACGGGAGTGGCCGCCTGTACCACTTGCGTTTGTTGCACTGTTACATTATGTAACGTACCGTGAGTGAGAGTCCTCTACGCGGCAACAGCGGTGTTTGCTGCGTCTGCGCCACGGTTTGTTGCGCCTGTACTGTTTGCGTGGTCTGCACGGGAGAGGCCGCCTGTACCACTTGCGTTTGTTGCACTGTTACATTATGTAACGTACCGTGAGTGAGAGTCCTCTACGCGGCAACAGCGGTGTTTGCTGCGTCTGCGCCACGGTTTGTTGCGCCTGTACTGTTTGCGTGGTCTGCACGGGAGAGGCCGCCTGTACCACTTGCGTTTGTTGCACTGTTACATTATGTAACGTACCGTGAGTGAGAGTCCTCTACGCGGCAACAGCGGTGTTTGCTGCGTCTGCGCCACGGTTTGTTGCGCCTGTACTGTTTGCGTGGTCTGCACGGGAGAGGCCGCCTGTACCACTTGCGTTTGTTGCACTGTTACACTATGTAACGTACCGTGAGTGAGAGTCCTCTACGCGGCAACAGCGGTGTTTGCTGCGTCTGCGCCACGGTTTGTTGCGCCTGTACTGTTTACGGTGTCTGCACGGGAGTGGCCGCCTGTACCACTTGCGTTTGTTGCACTGTTACATTATGTAACGTACCGTGAGTGAGAGTCCTCTACGCGGCAACAGCGGTGTTTGCTGCGTCTGCGCCACGGTTTGTTGCGCCTGTACTGTTTGCGTGGTCTGCACGGGAGAGGCCGCCTGTACCACTTGCGTTTGTTGCACTGTTACACTATGTAACGTACCGTGAGTGAGAGTCCTCTACGCGGCAACAGCGGTGTTTGCTGCGTCTGCGCCACGGTTTGTTGCGCCTGTACTGTTTGCGTGGTCTGCACGGGAGAGGCCGCCTGTACCACTTGCGTTTGTTGCACTGTTACACTATGTAACGTACCGTGAGTGAGAGTCCTCTACGCGGCAACAGCGGTTTTTGCTGCGTCTGCGCCACGGTTTGTTGCGCCTGTACTGTTTGCGTGGTCTGCACGAGAGAGGCCGCCTGTACCACTTGCGTTTGTTGCACTGTTACAGTATGTAACGTACCGTGAGTGAGAGTCCTCTACGCGGCAACAGCGGTGTTTGCTGCGTCTGCGCCACGGTTTGTTGCGCCTGTACTGTTTGCGTGGTCTGCACGGGAGAGGCCGCCTGTACCACTTGCGTTTGTTGCACTGTTACACTATGTAACGTACCGTGAGTGAGAGTCCTCTACGCGGCAACAGCGGTGTTTGCTGCGTCTGCGCCACGGTTTGTTGCGCCTGTACTGTTTGCGTGGTCTGCACGGGAGAGGCCGCCTGTACCACTTGCGTTTGTTGCACTGTTACACTATGTAACGTACCGTGAGTGAGAGTCCTCTACGCGGCAACAGCGGTTTTTGCTGCGTCTGCGCCACGGTTTGTTGCGCCTGTACTGTTTGCGTGGTCTGCACGAGAGAGGCCGCCTGTACCACTTGCGTTTGTTGCACTGTTACAGTATGTAACGTACCGTGAGTGAGAGTCCTCTACGCGGCAACAGCGGTGTTTGCTGCGTCTGCGCTACGGTTTGTTGCGCCTGTACTGTTTGCGTGGTCTGCACGAGAGAGGCCGCCTGTACCACTTGCGTTTGTTGCACTGTTACACTATGTAACGTACCGTGAGTGAGAGTCCTCTACGCGGCAACAGCGGTGTTTGCTGCGTCTGCGCCACGGTTTGTTGCGCCTGTACTGTTTGCGTGGTCTGCACGGGAGAGGCCGCCTGCACCACTTGCGTTTGTTGCACTGCTTGCGCTAATTGGACCTGAGGAAAAGGATATAAAATGTTAAAGATTTTAGGATTTCATAAACATTGTCACGAGTCTTTTCCCAAGAATTGGAATGAGGATATGTACGTTACAAACTGCATACACGTTTCACCGGTTGTTTAAGTCGCAGATAATAGGTAGACCTTTTGCCAATAACCTGTCTACAAGTGTTCAGGCTGTTGCTACTGGGAAAATTCGTAATGTAAAAACCCAAAGTAACTCCCCCACCTGAGGCTTACTCTGACTTGTTAAAACTATCATGGTTCCATTGTGATAGAGTAATACAGGACGAAGAGTACTATCTCTTTTTCATAGCGGAATTTTGATGGCTTTGACAAGTTATAGTACGGGTTAAATTATATGATAGCAGGCATCAAGCCATGGAAGAGGCCTGTGGGGTTCTCAATGGCGGCTTAATTAACTCTGAAACTAATGGTCACATCCTCACACGAAAGGAGTACGGCCTAAAAAAAGCGAACCCAGGATCTCAAACTTTACTAACAGTCTTGCTTACGACCTCTAGACCAACGAGTCGGTCAAGCGAATCAGTCAGAGGGTAGCACGAAAGATATGACAAGTAATCAATTTTTAATTATAACAATATGCTACATATGATCGTAGTTCAATGTACAATCTTAGAAGTATCTCTTCCGAGAAGAGTTCATAATGAACGTACCGGTTGCGCGATCTGGTGTTGCAACGGCGGTTGTACCGCCGGCACCACGTTGCGTGCTGCTTGCTGCACTACCGTCTGCGTCATCTGTAACAACACACGAGCGAAATATTGAGGAAAATCTTATATTTTCTGACCACAATATGGCCAGATAATGACCACAATTTGTCCACAGTATAACCACAATTTGACCAGATACTCACTATAATTTGGCCTGATATTGACTACAATTTGGCCAGTTACTGACCATAATCTGGACAGATACTTGCCACAATTTAGCCAGATAATTACTACCATTTGGCCAGATGCTGAAGAAGCGTTCAAGTATTACGTAACGCAATTTGGGGGGGGAGGGGGGCTCATAAAACGTTACAGATACCGGCACGGTTCTTGAGCGCTCGGCGGAAGAGTGGGGATCGCTTTGCGCATCGTACACTTATGACAAATAAAACGCACACCCGTTTATTATTTATTTTTTCTAAGTTACGGTCTACGTAATTTCTTACTTATAAGATTAAATAATGATTTATTAAATTGAGAAATGGAAATTGTGATAAAAAAAAAGGTAACTAACAAAAGTATTTCTAGTTTAAAATTATAACTTAGTTCTTATAGTTTGTCAAAAATTACTAAAAAATCTACAACGTACCTACATACTTTTTTTTGTTAACATTTTTGACCTCTAATTTCATTTGTTCATTAATGAAATGAAAAACAATATAGTTTGTTAGTATAGTAGTATAGTTAGTAATGAAAAATAATAGTTTTGCTTTAATTACAAACTGACATTAATTTTTTTCCTGCTATATTTTCGATAAATATCACCTTTTATTATTATAACAAAGGTCTAATTAATAAAAAAATCACATAACATATTTGAGTTGTAACTTAGTTTAAAAATTTGTAGCAATTAAATTGGCCGGAATTGTACTCGTCGTCGTGAGGTACATGCAACAAGAGTAAAGAACGAATCACGACTGACGGCTATGACGCGATACGCTACGGGCCAATCACTGCACTTTCCCCGCCCCCGCGCCTCACTTCATACCACCAGAGGGACCCAATAATTCACTTTTGCGCACGTGAAGCTCAGCGCTCAAGAACCGTGCCGATGATTGTATGAGGCGTTACAGGGGCGGGAGGGGGTCTTTCTTACAACACGTTACGTAACATTGTTTCTAAAAAATTAGGGAATTAGAACTCCCAAACTGGCAACCCTTTTCATTTACGTTACGGGGAATCCCTCGACTGTATTAGTCTGGTCGTCATTTTTTGCATGCCTTAAGCGCGAGCGTAGGTATGCTCTACTCTCGCCTAAAAATTCAAATCACCGATGACGTGGCGTTAAATCGTAGTTAAAATCATGAATATGCATATAAATGGGATAAAAAACACATTATTAAGGAAAAAAAATATTAACTAGATCAATTTTTTTTTTTGAAATGCACGTAGTCTTTTTAATATAAAAAAGTGGATTTAATGGATTTTAATATGAATTTTTCGGATCATTCATGGCGGCGTAAACCTTGGTTACTAACAGTTGATCATTTTTAAATTTTGTTAAGAATACGATTTTATTTCGAGTAAAATGTTTAATTTCAGTTGGGTTTCTGTTTATAATTGCGTTGCCAAAGGTTAAAATAAATATGTGATTTTATTTTAATAGTTTATTAGTAAAAAAAGCTAAAATACTTAGGAGAATGAAGGAGAAAAACAATTGTGTGTAGGTAAAGCCAAAAATTTATAAAAAAATAACAAAATATGCAGGTGTTGCGAATTAAAATTCTCTTGTTTTATTTAATAGATTAAAACTATACCAAGTGTAAAATCTACTAAATAACTTTTTACGACTTTAGGGTAAAAATTATCACTTGAGTGTTACATAACGTTTAGAGAGGGGGAGGGGGGATACAGATAAACGTTACAGTGCATTACAAGGGGGGGAGGGCGGGTCAAAAATCTTCATAAATTGCGTTACGTAATACTTGAACGCTCCCTGAGTACAATTTGGCCAGATACTGACTACAATTTAGCCAGATAATGATCACAAATTGGCCAGAAAATGTCTACATTTGACCGGATACAAACTACCTTTGGCCATATACAACAATTTGGCCAGATACTGATGTAATTTGACCAGATAGTGACCACAATAGAACTCGTATATCATACTCACGGGTTTGATATTCTGCAGCAGTACTGCCTTGCCGCCCGGCTGCAGTATGACAGTCGATGTGTTGAGTAGGTTCTGTGTTGACAGCAGTAACGGCTTCCCGCCTGCTGGGCCGGCTATTAACAGCTTCGGCTGTTGTCCTATTACTATTGGTTTTGCGCCGGAACCCTGTGGAAGAGAAGATAGCTTTATTAGAATAAAAAATAAATGTGCAGAGTTTATTATAGAATATGAATGTACTTATATCACGTATTTATAGTATTTTCATGTACTTATATCAAGTAAAACTAAAGTACGGTCACAGATAATATATACAGATGCCTCATCCCATACAAAGAAACCATACCGTCGTAACTAGCGTTTTTCGTCTGATTATGATGATTATTTTTATAAGTACTTCGATCGCGTTCAGTTCCATTCCACGGCTATAAATGGTGTTAGCAGTTACTAGCAAGCAAAAGGGTTTTTTCGGTTCGTGACTATTTTTTTCTTTAAATTCAGTGTCGTTCTAGTATTTTTTTTTGCACGATTTTACAGTTTCATTGTACCTAAATGTGTTACAATACAAATTTAAACAATCGAGTAGAATGCCTCAGAAATTCGAAACCGCGCCATCTATTGGCATCGATTTTAAATGATCCGTTCAAAATATCTTTGAAATGTGAATTAAGAGCCCAATATTCCATAATTTTGTTCTCAGGAAAGTTGATTAAACAAGATCATAAATTTTTTATGTTCAATTCCAGAATATGTTAATTTTACACACAATTCAATAACAAACCGGTGCATATCGCGCCATCTACTGAGATTTATTCGAACCAAATTTTCTTTCTTAGCTCTGGGACCCCGTGCTACGGTAATCTCCAATGTTTTTCGCCGATCTGAAGTAACTACAAATAGCTGCGCAGTAGTAAATCTCATACTGAAACAGCAGCGCGCCATGCAATGTGCATCGGAAACCCTACGCTCAATCCACAACACTGGCACAATAATAACAGCCTATTTTTACCCTCGTCCATTTTTTTTGAAGACATTGGGCTGGTATATCAATAAAAGACATAATTCATGCAAAAATCAACACCGTAAAAACAGCTATTCAGTGAGAACAGTGCGAGTTTTTACTCACGCTGGATTGCGATAATGCGATTAATCAAGAGTAAAACTCGGAATAAGCCCACAGTGCATATTTGATCGCATAATTTGACAAAATATAGCCCATCACCACAGTCTTTTTGATTTTTAATCGAATAATTTGGTAGGCGAATTGGGATATCGTTATGCTTACCAAAAGCATACATAAATAATTCGTGTATAAAATAAATAAATGAATTATTCGCTTATGTGAAAATCTTGAAACTACTTCTTTGTTTAAGTGCAAAATTATTTACCACCTCGTGATTTACATTGGACGTAGGCCGCGATATCAGTAACGACCGATTCTAACGAAGCGAACAAATTGATTGATGATTGATTAATATAGTAGTACTGGTACAAAGCGATATCAATTGATTTTCTTTCGAAGTCTACTGGCATTATTGAAGTAATTTATGGTAGGTAATAGTAGCAGTGTGTAAGTTGTAATAACATTTTATCGCTCGCTAAATAGACTCGCTTTTTAGAAGCACTTGCTTGAAGAAGAATAGTTTAAAGACAGTCTACAATTCATAAATTTAAAAAATAAATAATTAATAATATTATATGAGAAATTATTCGACGACTTTTGTTTCTAAATATGTATGAAGCTAAAGAGTCATTCGCCGTTCGAAAGTCTTGTATATTTTTGGATCCCCAAAATGCTAATAGGGGTTGTCTTTATGTAGAACTATACTCAATTTGAAATAATATTAGAAATTGTACAACCCCTTTTTACAGTCCGTTCAACCGATTTTGAGTTCTATCCCGTAAATATAAGGATGGCATAAAAAGCATAAATCTGTTACCAAAACTAACTGATAATACATCTGCCATTTGTCATATCACCAACACAATAGAAGTCAAAATCGGTTTCACTGGCTGTAAAATGGGATTATTTAAATGTCAATGTTATCTCAAATGGTGTATAGGACATTCAAAAATTGTTGACCTTCGACCTACTATGAAAAATTGAATTTTCATTTAGGTTTTTACTTACATGTACAAGTAGTGGGCTAGTAAGCGGCGGCGGCCTGTCCGGTGCGGCCGGGGTGGTGGGTGTCGCTGGAGCGGGCGTGCCGGCTTCTGCGGGGGGCGGCGGGGACGAGGGGGGCGCGGGGGCGGGGGCGCTGTCCGTGCTGCTGGGTGTAGCTGTGGACAGTTATATTGCTGTTAGGGAATGCCTAGAAAATGGTTAGCAAATGAAAAATTGCTGTGTTCACATAGCTTAGTATGTCAATTTACTGTAAAATTTTAGAAATCTCACTAACGGCCCATACGGTTATGCACAAATGCAATATGAAACTGCCGTGTGATACAAAAAGTTTGACTTCAGACTTGTCTATGACTGTTTCCCATTGCAAGATAAGCATCACTTAGAAGAACGTTTTGGATTACCCTTTTATTAGTATCTGGAAAAGTATAAGATCACTCTTTCTTTTAGAGAGAGCCTACGATGGCTCGATTGCGATGTTATATCTTGTACAAACATGACATTATTTTCATCAGCTCATACTAGATGCGAATAGTATAGTAATACACTCTAAGAAACTAGTGCACTGTAAAATTTTTAGGCTTTAACAATGCATTTCAAGGTACAACCTACTTATTATGCGAGTAGACTGACTTATAATAGTGATAAGTTGAATGACTGATACGATCAATTAGATAACAGAATTAGTTCATAGTTTACACTTTAATCACGCGGTCGTTAATGTTGCGCGTCGAATTTGAGAAAATTACAACAAATACTACATACACTATAATCTTCCCACTGCTGAGATATAGACTTCCTCTCTGTTAAAAGAGGGAAGGGCCCAGTGCATATAGGTGGGTATCACATGCCTTCAAAGTTTTAGTTCTAGGACATGCAGGATTCCATACAATGTTTTCCTTCACCGTTTTGAGAACAGTGGTGATGAAATAATTTAAATAAATTGTAAGACTGTCTGGGTTCGAACCCACGACCTGCAGCCTTATTGCGTAAGTGAATTCGGCAAGGCAAAGGGTTTTGTCGCCATCAATCGACCAATCACATGCGAGATGAAAGATGTTATTTGGATTGCCGTCTATGTGATTGGTCGATTGATGGCGGTCAAACCATTTGCCTTGCCGAATTCACTAACCCAATTAGTCTTGTCTGAACTTGTCAGTCATGGCCAGGACCACTGGGCCACCATTGTAGTTTAGGTTAATTATTTCACCCAAATCCGGTATTCCCACTAAGTCACAGTTAAAATATGGCATAAGGTTTAAATAAATAAATATTGTTGTTGTGTTCCCACCATGTAACTAGTCACAGTTAAAATATAACTTAAAGTTCTAACAAATAAATACTGTTCTGGTAACACTATAAGCTTTTTCATTCGTGTGAGGATGTGGCCATTTCTGGTGTCATAGTTAATTAAGCCACCTCTGGAACCCCATGGGCCTCTGCCTTGGCTATTTCAGACTTACATTGACTATATAAGTCCAGGTTTCCTCACGACGTTTTCCTTCACCGTTGTCTGTGATGTCCAAGATAAACTTAGGAAGTACATATGAATTTTAAAATGTCGCATTGGTACTTGTCGGGATTTGAACCCAAGAGCTCAAGCACGAGAGGCGAGGTCTTAGCCACTGGGCAACCACGACATACGCGCTATATGATGGTGATCCTTACCGTTGGTGGTCTCGTCAGGTTTGGGCATGGTGTAGTTGTTGAGTCCCTTCGCGTAGTCAGGCGGCGGGGGCGACGGTGGAGCGGCAGCAGCGGCCTTCTTTGCTCCTTCCTCCATTTCTATATAGGAGAAAGATCAGGATATTAACTATGTTTGGCAATGCATGCTTGCTTGTTTGTGACTTGTTACATATTGGTGAAATGTCACCTCTTGGATTAGTAAAATCTCATTTTAGTATTTCTCAATTTCTTTGTTATTGAGAATAAGAACTGAATTTGGACTCATCGCTCAAATTCAAAGGGCTTATTCCATTCAAAGCATTTTTGAACTATGCACCAGAGAGCCGGTAAGCATGTCACCAGTTTCAATGCATTGGTGCCTGCGGAAAAGTAGTGGCAAGAAACATCTTGTCTTTTTCTAATATGTCTTTAAAGACACGTTGGATGACGATCATGTCAGTATGTTTAGTTTTCTGTGAGATGATCGTATGCATTTTGAATAATTTTCTTTAACTAACGAGATTGGCCGAAGAAGAAAATGTACATACCAAGTTTCCTTCTCTTCTTGATCTGTGCATGCGTAGCAGGTTGCTCCGTGATGTCCAGCAACTTGATGCCCGCGCGGGGCGGCGGCCGGGCGGCGCCGCGCCACGTGCCGCCGCGCGCGCCGCCGAAGCGGGACGGCAGGCCTTTGAGCGGGGCTGTACGAACAAAATTATATTTAATAGTGTGACAGGACAGTATGGAACAAGAAAACGTGTTGCGCCGACCCCAAGTAACATGGGATAAGGGCAGGAAGATGATGATGATAGTACAGTAGTCCCAATATTCTTGTAGCATACGGCAGACAGGGCCCGCCCAGTACCATTTTAATTTGAAAGTTGCGATGCCTACATACCAATCTATGTATTGAAACGAAGTTTCCTACAAGAACTATATGGCACGTAACTTAAGACTCCATAAATACTTAAATGACTTCCCGAACCATAGAGATTGACAAGAAAATATACAAATATACTTATGGTGTACAATAAAGTATATAATAAATAAATATTTACATCATTTTCGTAATGATTATTATGAGATCTTTTGATTATTGATTATTATGAAATTGATGTGATTTTCGCGAAAATTTTCGAGAATACTGGAGTGTGTGTTTTGTCTGTTTGTCCATTGATCATGCGACAACGGCAGAACGGATTTAAATAAAACTTGACAAATGGATAGACCATGTCTTTGATTAGAATATAGTACTTATTCGCGAAGTCGGTGGCAAAAGGCAGTAAAAGTATAATATTAAAATTACTAGTAACAGTCATCTTCCTAGGCATCCCCCTACTGCGCACACGCACTGTGGGCGCTTGAGGTTTCTTCTGATTGGCTTCCACCTCCGTGGCCTTAGCCAGTAGCTCGCTCCGTCCAACAGACTTGGACTTGCGTTAAAATGTAAACTGCTTCATGGATAAATATGTAATGTTAAACTTACTAGTATCAGTCATCTTCCTAGGCATCCCCCTACTGCGCACAGGCACGGTGGGCGCCTGAGCCTTCTTCTGATTGGCTTGCACCTCCGTGGCCTTAGCCAAGAGCTCACTGCGTAGCGCCACGGATTTCGGCTTGCGTTTTAACGTGAAGTGCTTCACGGGGTTGGGTTGTTGGCCCACCTGGAAATAATTTTATTGGTAAGTATTTTAGCCTGACCGATTTCGGCCACAACGGAGAAATACCAACGGCACGGGAGATTTTAAAGTACACAAGTGTGTGCAATATAGCACAGGTGCACTCCATCCTCCATCATTCTCATAGTCCGATAGGATGGCAATCCGACACGACCGGAGTAAGGTCAGGCACAGGGACAACTGCTTAGGATAAGTTAGATGGACCTACTTTTTGGCACTTAGACTCCCATTTGGTACGTTGTGCGTACAGGCCTCCTCTCTATGAGAGGGAATGGGCCCACGCGGGCCCAGTGCGGTTTGGTGGATGTCACATATCTTCGAATTTTTGTTTCTAACACATGCCTTTTCCTTCACCGTTTTGAAAGCAGTGGTGATGAAATAATCTACACAAAGTAAAGTGCCTGCTTGGGGCGAACCCACGACCTACAACTTGAAGTCGCGGTCGTTACCACTGGGCCAGCACTTCTCTGATCAATGGCTTAATGTGCTCGAGGCACGGGACTGTCACACGGTCACACCACTAACTTCTGTATTCCAGGCTGTCACAGTAAAATTCCTATTAGCTAAACCCAAAAATACTTTTTGCCCGACTCTGTGGATCGAACTCAAAACCTCACGCATTATGAAAATTTTACACAACATAAAGAAAATATATTTTTTTTTAATTTTAGACTTATTTGCTCCAAGTCTAACAAGACTTTGCCAGTTTTCAATTATCACCAGTTAATAAGCAACAGAAATTAAAGGAAGTTTAAAAAAGTATGTTGAACTCTTATCTGCAGCTTGTAAATTCCAGTATTGTTTGGTTTATTTGTATGGGAAAAAATATCCAGGTAAACCTCACAAATCTATTTATGGCGGTAAAATTTGTTTGATTGATTGTTTATAGTAGATAATCTGTGGCAGTTCTGATCCAACTGTGAAATTTCTTTCACAGATATAAAGTTACAGTATTGCTGAGTTTTTTTTTTGCGACAGTATCTAGGTTTCTAAGGGCAAGGACTCAAAAGCAAATCTTTGGAAAAATCTAGTTACTAATATTTGGCTAATAAACCACAATACCTCTACAAAAACGTGTATTCTTTACGAGAGTGCAGAGTTCTTAATTATTCTTCAATATTTGGCCTTGGGATTCTTATCAGACATTAAATATAAGCATGTTATTCCCCTAATCAGTAAAAAGACAATTAACAATAATTCTATTAATCAAATTACCACTTAGGAATGATATCAAAGGAAAGACTAGGCAGTTCGGAATTATGGGTGCGTTTACAAACTTTTAAACTCACATACACAAACATTCAGACCCAGAACCACTATCTGCAGAGCATACGAATACTTATGTCGTGCGTGAATCGAACCCACGACACGCAACAGCCAATCTTTCAGTCACTGCGCCAACCGTGCTGCCATATTGTTACAGTTGATAGGAGAGAATGGAAGAACAAAACGTGTTTCACCAACCCCAAGTTACCCAAGTAACTTGGCATAGGAGCAGAAAGATGCTGATAAACTTACCACAGAAACCAAAGCATTCTTATTCAAATACAGGCACTCTAGCGGTAACAATCCCAGTTCTGAATGCTTGGCTAATGCTCGTCTTAGCTCACTGATCATATCACTGAATATCGGTCTGGTCTCGTCAAACTCTGCTATCTCGGTGTTGAGGGTGCCCGCTGAAGGGAATGTCTTGAGAGTTTCTGCCAGCATGGCCACCCAGAGATCTGAATCCACGGCTGCCACCTCGATAATCTCTTCGAGTTCATTTCGCCACTGAAATAGAAGATAAAGTTATAGATTTGGTATACATGTAGAGCAAGAAGTAATGAAATGTATGTGCATCTTCTTATTTTTAGGGCTTTGGTTTCTGCACTTATTCGTTAGAGTGGACTATTGTACCAACAGATGTCTGGTAGATTAAAGATCACGGCATGATTATAAGCAAAAGCTTGAGATTTAAGAGACTGGAACTGCGCAGCCATTGTAGCCAATTTCAGACCATTCAAATAGATTGGGGATTACTGTACATTTAAAGCAATTCTTTTTACAACCTTAATGACTCCTTCTAAAGTCCTTGAGCAGACAGTACACACACGTCATAACCAAACGATACAGACATTATCTTATGATTACATGCAGCAAGTCTAATAATACCAGTACAGACTATACATTAGAGAGCATTCAATCCAAGGAGTCGGGTGTCAGTTATTCTTGTCAGTTCACGGTCATTTTAACAAGTGACAGACAATTTCATTGACAATGCTGTTTTTATTATGGTGAATTATGGCTAAATAGATGCTTATTGAGGCTGAAATAATATAACATTCAGCAAGGTATTGGTAATACCGATAGATTACAAATAGAAATTCCCAATACAAGTTATTATTTTTAGATATTATTTTGTACCCTATTACAACATTAGCCTATTTAACCCAAAGGTTGACTGGTAGAGAATGCCTTGTGGCATTAAGTCTACCTATGTACCACTATTGTACATGAAGTTTAAATCACACTAATTTATTTATTTATTATATACTTTACTGTACACCATAAGTTAAAACTAAAAAAAACACATATAATGGCGGCCTTATTGCATACTGCAATCTCTTCCAGGCAACCAGGTATGGACAGTAATTTCTGGATACGAAGTGGGGCTGTTATTGGTGTGATAATACCAGTGTTAAAAGAATTTAAATATTATAAAAGATATGTAGATACATACATATGCCATTTAATATATACATAAATACATATATACTAAAATATAGAGGCAATAAATAAAATGGTGACAATTAATTTATAATCACAGCAACAGGTAATGCTCTCTCACGAGTCTATTGAACATAGGCAGCGATTGGGCGCGTTTGATTGGGTCTGGCAAAGACTTCCACAGACGAGTAGCCCGAACAGTAAAGGATTTATCTACATAAACTCGTGGAATGCATTGGCATTTGAAGTCGTAAGTTATCTGATGACACAAGAAATTTTGTGTGGGAATCGCAGAAAACTGAAAACGTTTCTTAAGATAAAGAGGGGTGGAAGGAGTGAAGAGCACATTATATAAAAGCGAAAGAATATGAGTATTCCCGTGAAGGCGAATTGGCAACCACTTAAGCTTCACACGGAATAAGGAAACATGGTCATATTTTCCCAAACCGAATATGAAGCCGCTCAAGTTTTTCGAGTTGTTCTTGAATAAGGTCAAGATAGCTGGCATCAGCATAATCAAGGATGGGTAGAAGAAGAGATTGTGCAATCCTGGTGGCAGTCGGAAGAAAATTACGCAGTTCCTCACAGTTGCAGCAGATACAAAAAGCTTGCCGATAACCTCTTGCAGTTGGGCAGTCCAAGAAAAGTTTCTATCAATGAATATCCCCAAGTTTTTCACTTTCTCGCAGAATGGAATAACTGAGTTCTCGAAAAAAACCTGAAAAAGGTTGTTCAGTTGATTCTTGAAATCATCCTAGAACTGCCCATCACAGTTAGTTCACTGGAGAGTTTATAAAAACTGCGAAAAGTAAAGGGGATAAAACACCACCCTGTGGTACCCTAGCAGAAGTACTACACCAGGAAGACAAAGTCTCTCCAATGCATGCACGTTGCCGTTGACTGAACAGGTAACTATGAAACCAGTCAATTACCGATGGAGATATATTAAGAGAGCACAGAATGCCAAGCAACACATCAAAATCGACAGCATTAAAAGCATTACTGAAGTCTAACAATGCCAATTCCATCAGATTACGGTTTTCCATGGCTGTCCTTATATCATCCATAATGTTGAGAAGGGCTGTGGTAGTGACTAGGATGGAAGCCGGACTGGAAGGAATTGATGACATTATTTTTAGATAAGAAAGTGCTAATTTGGTTGTGGATTATTTGTTCCTGGACTTTGGATAGGAATGGTAGGACGGCTATTGGATGGTATTCAGAAATAATTTGAGCATCTTTCCATGAACATGGAAAGACACCACTGGATGCAGAAAAGTTGAGGATGTGGCAAATGACGGGAAGGATTACATCCAGCACTGGGAGTAACGTTACACTAAATTTTTTTTACTAATATTATAAAGGCGAAAGTTTTTGTGTGAGTGTGTGTGTGTGTGTGTGTTTGTATGTTTGTTACTTCTTCAAGCTGAAACAGCTGGACGGATCTGGATGAAATTTGGCACAGAGATAGATTATAGTCAGGCATAGCACATAGGATATTTTTTATACTGAAACATATTCCCTCAGGAGAATTTCTGACTTTCAAGCCGGCGAAGCCGCTGGCGGAAACTATTAAATCCAGACACCAGCTTGGTTTAAAATGTGTTAGTTAAAATCTTATGGGGTACAAATTACTTAGATTAGTTACATGGTTCTTATGATTTTTCTGTCTGTCTAAACTAGAATTAAATAAATAAATTACATCAAAAACAATTGTTTAGGGTTCTTTGGAATGTGTGATTTAAAACATGCAAGTACAGAGTGGATTGCAATAAGGCAATTTAACTGCCAATTTATACAATAACACAATAAGATGCACCAGGATAGTGTTTTAATAAATTACAATAGGACTAAAAAAAAATATATCAGTATATTACAGTTTTGCCGCCAAAAAATCATCATTGTTTTTAAGTTTTATGTATAATTGTTAGATTATCCAAAATCATTTTAGTATGAGCATTACAGTATATCTAAAGAGTATTGTATCAGTCCATTATAAGCACACTAATCAAATATAAAAAAAAAAACTGTTCTTTGGTTACTGAAACATATTAAAATATGAAATTTGGCTTTTTTTATTTATAGTAAGGGATAATAAACAGCTACACCGTTATAACAAATTTTAAGAAATTATGTTGCCGGCCACTGGTAAAGACTGGTATAATATTGGTAAAATAATACTATCCAGTAAAGTGTTGCTCAGAAAATGCCAATAGAAGAGCCTAGTTTAAACCTAACTCCTGTTACATACTTTTACGTAAAATTATATCACTGTTTATCAACGTCTTTGCCTAATACAATGTAAAATGAAGGGCCTTGAGAACCCCCATTTGATTTCACAACATTCGACTAAAATTGATAGCAGAGGTTATATCTATTTCGATGAGTCGTGAAAACACAGCAACAGTTTAGGTGAGGTTTCTATTGCACCCTTATCAGTATCACAGTACTTTACTAATAAATAGAATTGTTTCGTAATTTACCAAAGGTAAATATCAAGTAAATTCCGTTTTAGGGCTTAGAATACGGTAAAGTTAACCATAAAAAAGACAGAAATTAACCGTGAGTGTAATAAGGGAATCTATCTCTTATTAATAGACTGTAAAATGCAATTAAAATCAAATTTAACTAAAATTTTTAGCATGTAAATGCAATACATGACAACAAATAAAACTAATACATACATGCGTGATACTGCATCTCATTCTTACTCGTCGCTATTAATAAGGAAGGAAAGAGACAAAAAACACAATACAGTTACGCAAAACCATAGAACATCAAAGAGAAAAGTTACCTCTTCAACATTTCTGCGCGGGATATGAAAGAAACTTAGCAATAATTTCAATTTCACTTGCGTCTGCAAATCTGGAAAACAGTCCTTGATGTTTTTCAACACTTCGGCATTTAATTGTGTACAAATTGAGCCGCTTGTCCAGGAATCATTCGAAGTACCGAGTTTATTGTGGAGCCACAAAGATGTGTCACTATCCCGAACGTTCGCCATCTTGCAACTGAAATAGTGACGTATTGTATTAGCCATGTGTCTCTTGAACATACCTTGGAGCGAAGATCGATAAAAATATTTTTCACTTTAAATTCTTCTTTTTCTTTGGACTCTAAATAATAGATTAAATTAAGAAATTACTTGGCAGAATATAAAAATAAGGAAATAGTATTATAGAAGTAGTCATGGTCGCATAAAGTCCATTACTTCTTCCAGCATGCAGTCGTATCGACATTATATTGATTCGATATCGCATCATCTTCCAACAACACTAGCAAGTTCATCAATTTGTCTATGCAGGACGATACTCTCGCTAACTGTACTATTATGATGTATTCGTTTGACTCGTATATGTTTCAGTATATTTTTTTAGTTTCCAATGTACAGAGAAAAGGTTGTCTCAAATTTCATGCTACAGCGAGTGATTGAAAAAAAGAACTTTGGGACCTACTGCAAATAACCCTAAATAACGACCTGTTTTGTGCATTCTGTATGTTTTTTTTTTCTTTGTCTTTAGTAGATGATATTCTCGCAGTCTTGGTTAAACTATGAAGTAACAAACCATTGACAAAAGAGCCGTAGATTTACGCGCCATATTTGAATTTTTTGTTTTGTATTGTATTAATTTTATTGATCAAACATAATCCTCATTTCCTCAGATTGCAGAACAAAACTTCTGTTTATACTCGTTGACGCTTTTGTTCTATAATCTGAGGAATCACGATAGTTATTTTATCCTCAAGCTCTACAAGTATCGTGTAATCAATGTCCGAAACATCGAATGTATCCGTGCCTTTGAATATTTATGAAGAGGAAATAAATGAAGAAACAACATTGGATCTCTCATCCCAAGGACTGGCCAAAGTGCCCGAAATAAAAAATCTCCATTTATGTGTAAGTGTTGATTTATAGCAGTTACCTCAGATGAGAGACTCTCCGAGGCAGTTACAACCTTGTTCCAATTCGTCACGTCAAATTTTGTACCTACCTTGCATTTTACCCTATCTCACGATTTGCCAATCGCACAGAAATCTCTTGCACAGAAGGTATGTATCCATGCTCGACCATTATATTACAATATGACATTTAAAATAGGTATGACCACGGGCACCTACCGCGAAGAAAGTAAATTTGGTGGTTCGCGTTTGTGTAAATTGCACTAGATGGCGTGATAAGCTTTGATTGGATAATGAGTTTTGTGAAATATTAAGATTTTCTAGAGCCAATCATAAAAAAATATACAGAGTTGATATGATAAGAGGGGCATTAAATTACACTACGTATACTATACGTGTTTAGTATTAATTCGATAAGGTATAAAAATCAAAAGCACCATAAATGAGATTTTTTTTTTCAAACAGACTAATTAGCTTTTTTTTTTTTTTTTTTTTTTTTTTTTCAAATTACACTACCGCGGACCAGTTGTCCGCGCCCTTATTTACATTATATTTTTAATTTTCGCTACTAATGCATTTCTGCTTTTTTTATTTTATTTCAGAAACTCCGCTCTATTAGAGCCGTCACAATTATTTTCTTTTTTTTTTTTTTGTTTTGTCTTAAATTCTAAACATAATCAAGTAGGGTCCATCACCCTGAGTGAAAAGGAGAAAATAAAATGAGGAGTGCAATGAATAGTTTCTTGACAAAAATTAAGCTAAGACCAGCCCCCAGCCTCTCGGCGCCCGATCCCATCGACTTCTTGATAGGACGCCAATGGCCGGGGGTAACAAACTATTATACACTTAACCTACAAAGATTCTTAAAACTTAAATTAAGCTTAATTATGTATTATTATTATTACTAGTCTCAACTTAATTTTACAGGCA
This sequence comes from Orthosia gracilis, assembly GCA_947562075.1. NCBI lineage: Eukaryota > Metazoa > Arthropoda > Insecta > Lepidoptera > Noctuidae > Orthosia > Orthosia gracilis. Next base: position 29,384,738 of record OX387274.1, on the reverse strand, counting down.
TACTAAATATATTGTTAGTGAATGGGTACTGAAGAGGTTAGGGTTTTATGGAGAGTCAACAACGCCTCCACGATCGCCATGTTTCGGTGCAGCATAGCTGTCTGAAGATTGTAGTCGACAACTATTTTTGTTGGTGCACCCATGGCTTTCTTAATGAACCGACCGATGGCGTCAGTTGCGTCATCCGTGTAGTAGACACAGCTGGATGTGTGCCTCGACACGGCTACTACCGCGTGGGGGACGCTGTCATGGACACGAATTCTGTCTTTGCGGGAGTTGATGATGACTACGCGCTCATACGTGAGACCCTGAGATTCGTGTATGATCAGAATGCGGGCACCCTCGCCAGATCCGTATCCCCGGTCACCCAGAATGGATTTCTCCTCCTGAGTGTGGACCAGGAACAGCGTGTTCTGGGAGTTTTTCGGGATGTCCGCACCCGTGAAGCCACACACCCTCAGGGAGTGAATCTTACTCGTACAGGTCTTCGACGAGTAGATCCCACCGTAGATGTCACTGAGCGCGTATGCTACGTCCATAGGGCTCCGGTGAGTACAAAGCAACTCCTGAGTGATTGTGGCCACCATGCCTGGACGGGTATACCTTAGTGGAAAAAGGTTCTCTCTGTCCAAGTATGGCAGTTGGTTAACATCCCCGATGAGGACAACTTCGTCTGCACCCGACAACTTAACAGCCATAACTATGGCCCCAAAGTGGTTCATGAGGGCTTCGTCCACCAGCAAACGCTGGCATTTGTCTCCCCTCCTGAATCCACTTGCTAGGACGGAGGCCATAGTTCGCACCTTGGTCTTGGCTTTCTCGCCGATGCGGTGCGAGAGCTTTCCTCTCAGATCCTTGGCCGCTTCAGTTGTCGTGGTTACCACCACGTCGTTCTCCCCATCGAAGTGGCTAACCACCCACGTCGTTTTTCCGCACTCCGGAACCCCGTTTACCCACTTGATATTTTTGATGTCCCAGTCCGTTATGGAGTCCGTTTCCGAGATAGTTTGGGCCATCTCGAGAATCTTGTCGTCTAGCATTATCTCAGTACATCGTGCAACCACCACTATTGGGTCCTCGTCAGGTGTGTAGAAGACTGGCTTTCCCTTCTTCGCCGTTTCTGCCTTGTTTTTTGTCACAAAGCCGACAGTTGCGTTGTATGCCGCCATATACGACTTCGTCATGCATCCCGTGATGACTCGGGATTCGCGGTTGTCGTATACAGCAGCCTCGGCCTCCTCGATCAAGACCCTCAGCAGTCCCTCAGTTTGTAAGTTGAACGATTGCAAGATCTTTTTGCAGGTCAAGGTGTTGACCTGTTTTGTAGCTCTTACAATCGCCAAAAATTCGAGGAACGCGTTTTGTATGTGGTCAGAGGGTCCTGACACCGAGATGTAGTTTGGAGGCCTGACTTGTCCCTTGTCGGCTCTTGATAAGGCTTTTCTCGGGCACGACTCTCCCGCCTCCCTCGGAGATCTCCTCAGGAAGTTGGAGAGAGCCTCTCCCTGTGACGGTCCGGAAGTGTCTGAGTGGGCTAACCCACTGCGTCGGTCTGTGAAGATGTTTTTGATAAAGGATTTGATGCCAGTCTTTATCCCGGAAAGTCGGCTTGACTCCTGTTCCCGCCGCGTTGGAGTGCTTCTTTTCAGCGCTACCCGTTCCCTGTCTTCGGCGATTTTTTGTTGCATCCGCGCTGAGCCACTTAGCGAGGCTGATGGCGATACCGTGCACGATTTCTTTGGGGACTTAAGGTAGCTCAAAGTCTCCCCTCTGTCCTCGTACACGATAACCTCATGCGCCTCCGCGGCCTTTATGCACCCAAGGTGGTCTGCAACTTCGCCCCTCTCGCCATCGATGACCATGGCGTCCATGCTGATTGCTCGAGCCGAGTGTTCTACGAGCGGTCCCAATCTTTGGAGTAACGAGCTTGCTTGAGCGAATGGAGTCTCCTCTCCCCACTCGAGCAGTGCAATTCTTTTGTCTTTAAATTGCATTACTCGGCATCGGATGCTGAGGATCTCCATTTTCGGCAATTTGGTGTATTTTTTGCCCGTGATGCTCGTCTTGGTAGTACTTCCATTGATCAGGGCCGCAAGGCCAGGTGGTATGGCAACTTTGGACTCACTCGGTCTTACCCTACAGAAGCTAACTCCCAAACTCTCTTGCGGCCGGTTCATAAACAGGGTTACTCCTCGTAGTCTTATGCCGGGATCACCTGCTGCTCCCCATGCCAAGAAGCACGGTATGGAGCTAGGTTCGGGATCCATTTGCTGAGTGGCGGTTGTGTTGTCCATTAATGGATGGTCCGTTGATGTAGTTGGGATACTTGAGACAATGCTAGTTTCTGCTATCGACTGGTCTTGTGTCGTATTAGGACTGGGTTGTGTCAGTGATAGTGGTCGGGGTTGTGTCGAGATTTCTGTGTGTAATTGTCGTGTCAGTACTGGAGTTGGATTTGAAATTGATGTTGTAGTCGATTTTGTGTTAGTCATATTGATAGTAGGTGTTGTTGGGGTTTGTGTCAGTGTTACAATTGGATTCTGTGTTGTCATGGTAATGTGTGTTATCGAAACTGAAGTTGGTGTTAGTGTTGTGGTCATATGTGTGTCTATTGGTATTTGTATTGGTGTTGTGGCTATTTGGGTAGTTGTCATTGTAGTGGTCTGTGTTCGTGTATGTGTTGTCAACGTGTGAGAGTTGGTTGTTTGTGCGATTGTTGATGTTTGTGTTGGATGAACGGCGGTCGACGAGTTTGCCCTTGCGGCGACTGAGACGATCCTCTGAGCGAATTCCAAGAAAGGTGGTCTGGTAGCCTTTGCTTCTAAGATGGAGCTGAGAGTCGACGAGCTCAGGGTAATGTCCAGCTCACTCTCCAGCCTCATCCTATCGTGGCTAAATCTTGGACATTCGAACAGAAGGTGCCAGACTGATTCCTCTGTGAATGGGTCACACACGCATGCGGGACTGTCCTTCAGATGGAAGCGGTGTAGATATGCCGAGAATCCTCCATGTCCTGTGAAAATCTGGACCAGAGCTGGATTGAGGACCATGTCTCGGATAATTCTTTTCGCGCCTAGGACGCTTGGGAAGAATACCTTTGTCACGGATCCTGTGCTAGAGGATTCATATCTTTGCTGCCACTTCTTGACTGTCTCCTCGCGTATGCGCTTCTTCACAAAGGAGATTGACACTTTGTCGTAGTCCGGCGCCGTCTTTTTGGTGAGCGCCGCTTTCTTGGCCAACTCGTCCGCCCTTTCATTTCCTGGTGTTCCAACGTGTGCTCTCAACCAGAAATAACGCACATCTCTGCCCTCTTCTCGGATCCCACGCACAAGTTCCTTGAGATCGAAAGCCAATTGGTGGGTTGCCAAAGGACACCTCAGCAGATCCAGCGACGATCTCGAATCACTTAGAATACTGGCCGTGTCCACTTTGCTTTCTTTCACCAATTTTGTGGCTCTGAACAGCGCGTAGAGTTCCGATTGGAAGACAGTGTTGTGCGGTTCCAGCCTGAAGGGTCTGTATTTCGATTCCCTGCCTTCACTCCACCACGTTATGGCAGCTCCTACCCTCCCTTCTATTTTGCTGCCATCGGTGTAAATGTGGGGACCGTTTATGTGGTGGGTTTCTAGGGTTTCGGGATCGAAATCCTCCAGTTGCTGGTATTCCGTGATTATGAGTTTCGATGGGTGTGGTTGTTGAAGGTGTCCCACTTTTCGCTCCACTTCTCTGCCTGGAGGTAGGAACTCGTGGGAATGGCCTTTTTTTACGAGGAACAAGGTTGATGCTTCCTTTACCCGGAGGTCGAGAGGCAGCTGCCCCGACAGGACGAGAGCCGATGTTAGAGACACAGTGCGGTGCGCCTTGCAGATCTTCTGCACAAAGCCTCTCTGCAGTGAGTCTAACTGCTTTCTGACCATCAGTTTCTCAGCTGCAGGCGCCCATGCGCTTGCGGCGTACAGCACTATTGGCTCCACCACCGACACGTATATGGTCCTGATAATCTCCCGATTGAGACCCCAAGTCACCCTCGCGGCACATGCAAGCTGTTTGTAAATGTCCGCGGCTTTCTTACAGGTGGCGGAAACATGTGCGTTGAAGGTGAGTTTGTTGTCTATGGTCAGTCCTAGAAGCTTAATCTCCTTGACGAGACTCAGCCGGACACCGGACATGTGAACAATCGGGTCGTCATACTTACGCCTTCTTGTCATCACCATCGCGTTCGTTTTATGCGCGGCGAAGCAAAGCTTATTCTGACTACCCCAATCGGACACAACGCCCAGCGTCCTTTCTGCCGTTCGCTCCAGGGTTCTGACCCCGCGGTCGGAGAAGACCAAGACTACATCGTCCGCGTAGGCCTGGCAAAACACTCCCAAGCTGTTAATTTTCGACAGAAGCAAGTCTAGGATTAGATTCCAAAGTGATGGTCCCGCAATGGAACCTTGGACGCATCCCTTGGTGGTCTCCTTCTCGCTTTTCGCTCAGGCGTAATTCACCTGTACCTTTCGATTCTCCAGGTATGATGTTAGTGTGTGGTAAAGGTTTTTTGGACACCTTCTGGTGAGTAGTTGGTGTTTTATGGCCGGCCACCACGCGTTGTCGAAGGCACCCTCTATGTCCAGTGATACCAGAAGCACGATCTTTTTTGCTACTATTTCTGCACGTATGTGCGTCACTAGGGCGTAGAGGGCGTCCTCGGTGCCGCGCTGCGGCATGAAGCCATATTGGTGTGTGTTGAGTGTAGGCATTAAGTGCCACTGAAGCCTGTTGACGAGGAGTTTTTCGACGATGTTACCTAAGACAGACAGGAGTCCAATAGGTCTGTAGGACTTTGGATGGGTGTAGTCGTCTTTGCCCGGTTTCCGGAGGATGCATACGTGGGCCACTTTCCACTGCCCCGGGAAGCACGATATTGCCAGGCATCTGTTTGCCAAGGCAAGAAATACCTCCCTGTTGCAGTTGATAGCAGCCGCACATATATCGGCCGTCAGCCCATCCGGTCCTGGGGCTTTCTTTGGGTTTTGACTTTGTAAAACCATTTCAAGCTCCGCAGGCGTAAAAGGTGGGTCGTCGGCCGACAAACCTCGGAGATCGTCTGATCCCTCTCGTATTCGGTCTCTTAGCTGGGTGTGGTGAGATGTTTCCACTAGAGTTGAGTCTTCCGGGTAAAAGGTATTCGCAAGAAGTTCGGCTGACTGCTCGGGACTCAGGGTCTCTCCCGCTAGGTTTCTGAGGAGCGCGTCGTTTTCCCTTCTTGCGGTTTTCCTTATAACTCTATAAATTCCGTCCCACATGCTTTCTCTTTTCTGTGTGGAACAGAACTCTTTCCAGCTTGCCGTGGCGGCTTCAGTGGCTTGCTCTGTGTAGTGTTGTTTGGCTAAGGCGTATTCCTGGATTGTGTGAGCTTTCCTTGATGGTGCCGCATTTCTTATCCTCCTCTTTTTTCTGAGAACGTCTCGTCTGAGTTGTTCTAGAGAAGGGGACCACCACGGAGGCTTGGAATCAGTTTTCCTTGTGCCAATTTTCGGAATAGACTTTTCGCATGCTTGGTGCATCGCAGAGGTATACTCGCCGATCAGGCTCTCCAATTCCTCATGAGTCGAGGTTTGCGCAATTTTCCCGGGTGTGATGTTACCGTCAGCTAGACAGGCGCTGAAGTGCTCCCTAAATTCTGGCCATTTCGCCTTCTTGGTGTTATAGATGCGTGTTGAGACTGGTCTCAACGGTTCCAGGGGCTTCCCCAGACGCATCGCGAAGGTAACCGCGTTATGATCAGATGAGGTGAGGCCTCTGTCTACTTTCCAAGCCTCGATCCTGTCAAGAAGCGACAAGCTGCACACTGTGACATCGACTATGCTAGCATACAGCCTGTCCCCCCTATAAGTCTCGAAGGTCGGAACCTGTCCTCGATTGAGAATTTGGAGATCCTGTTCGTTTAAGAATGAGTTATACTCTGCGCCGCACATTGGTACAAGGGCGGAAAAAAGTCCTTTGTTTCAACCTTGTTTAAAATGTCTACAAATTGGTACACACATACTAGAATGTTAGTAGAAACAAGTCCTAAAATTAATACGGATAAATAATTATACAGTATTTAATTATATGATGCCAAAGTAGGGTGATCGAGAATTTACAAATTTCGTGCAAAAAATATTGTTATTTCAAGTATGAATAGAACCAAAATACTATAATTATCAACTTTCATTTTTAGTTTAGTCATAAGTTTATTGTGTGTATTAATAAAATAGTAAACATAATGTTATAATATAATGAATAATTACTTGCTATTACATTTTTAGTGAAGAAGGTCATTTGGAACCTTTTGTTTTCAATCATGAGATCATAACTAATCTCCGTTATCGACCGATACGTAATAATATACTTTCGGAGATTAATTAGACCCTATAGATTAAGAATACATTAGTTTTGGCTGCGATAACCTGCGATCTTGGAAATACCAGGTCCTTAACTAATGACGCTCTGTAATTAAGAAAAAGTGCATTATATTAATAAGTGTTTCTAATGAGGGTAATTAACATTTTATCATATCGTGTAAGTATAAATAGCATTGAATGGTAGTTTTAACTTCACTTACAATTATTTTCTCTTACGATAACAGTGTTATTATAGTGATGGATAGCTTTACTATTGTCTATGCCGATTTAGTGGAAATCATAATATCAAGTACCTAATCGTGAGATACATAAATGCCTCGAAAATTTTAAACTTATGTATCCACAGCTTACAGAAAGTGTTTGGAATCAAGTTTATGAAAAGTTAAGCCGTAATTTTCTACCCGTATTTACAAAAAAGTGGCAAACTGCAGCGAGAAATAAAAATGCTTTTATGGCAAAAAATGAACAGTGGCTGAAAAATATTTTTACCGTTGAGACATCTTCGGTGCAGACTGATGTGGTGAATTGTGACAGTAATGTTCCAGGGCCATCAAAACGCTCTCATAGAGGACGACCAGAAAAATCATTTGATGAATGTTGCGATCGAACAAAGCGATATAAAGTTAAAAGATTGTGTGAAAGCGTTCCTGAAGAAATGATTAAGAAAGCTGCCTCTAAGGTACTCGTACAAGAAGAATCATCGGATACTATCAAGTTTACTCCAGAAAAAGCGTTGGCATTATTACTTGATGCATCACTTTCGAAACATCAATATCAAGTACTGAGAAATGCAGCAAAAAGTATTGGTTGTGATATTTTTCCCGATTATCATAAAGTACTTGAAGTAAAAAGGCAATGCTACCCCACGGATATTGATGTAACGGAAAGCTACGCTTGTGTAAGTTTGCAGTCATTACTGGATCACACAACCAGAAGATTATTTGAAGTAATGTCTGAAGACGACCTTACACAGATTAGTGTAAATTCAACGTTTTTACACAAGTGGGGATGTGACGGATCATCAGGTCATGCTGAGTACAAACAGTCATTTATCGACGAAAATGTGTCAGATTCATATATGTTTTTGACATCATTAGTTCCACTGCGTCTGTATGAAAAGGAAAATAAATCTGTTGTGTATTGGACAAATGCAACTCCTTCTTCTACAAGGTGTTGTCGCCCGGTACAATTCCAATTTCAAAAAGAAACTACAGAATCTACGAAAAATGAAATTGCTAGAATGGAGTCTGAAATAGCAAACTTAAATGAAACTGTTATTAGTTTAAAGGAAAAGACTTACAAAGTCTACCATAAACTTGTGTTCACAATGATAGATGGCAAAATAGCGCAGACAGTTACGGACACATCATCATGTGCAGTGTGTTTTATATGCAAGTCAAAGCCATCAGAAATGAATAACCTTGACCAAGTGCGAAATAAAACTGTGGATACGGAGGCTCTCAAGGTCGGTTTATCCCCGCTTCACGCACGGATTAAATTTATGGAATGCATATTACATATTGCGTACAATATGTCATTTACCAGTTGGAGAACGAACGCAACTACCAAACAACAAAAAGATGAAGAGAAGAAAAGAATCCAAAGTGAGCTGTTTCAACGTTTAGGTCTAAAAGTGGATTTTGTAAAGCAAGGAATGGGAACATCTAACGATGGAAATACGTCTAGAAGATTTTTCAATAATGCAGACATTGTAGCTGAAGTCACAAGAGTCGATAAAGAACTTATTCATCGGTTTGGTATAATATTGCAAACAATTAATTCTAGTGCATTAGTTGATTCGGATAAGTTTGGTAGTTATTGTTACGAGACTGCTGAACTATACATAAGCCTGTACAGCTGGTATAATATGCCAAATACTGTGCATAAAATCTTGCTGCATGGCAAAGAAATAATAAGTGTTGCTGCCTTACCTATTGGGATGTTATCTGAGGAAGCTCAAGAAGCGCGAAATAAAGATTACCGCAATTATAGGTTAGGTCATTCAAGAAAATGTTCTCGTCTATCATGTAATGAAGATGTTATGAATATGCTCTTAGCTACCTCAGATCCCCTTATCAACAGTTTACGTGCAGTACCGAATAAAAAATACTATCCTCTTCACGATGATGCCAAAGCTTTATTAGTGGATAGCACCCATCTCTCAATCAATGTCTTCTCTATTTAGTTTATTAATATTTATTTATTTAAAAATGCTGATTTAATTATATGAAATTCATGTGAAAAAATTTGATGAATATTTTCATGTTAATAAAAAAAAAATACGTGTTATATCTTTCTCTTTGTAAACTGGTACATCCATTATATCATTTTAATAAAGTATTATGAAGAAACGCAACGTCTTTTCATTTAAAAATAATATTTTCCGCATGCCCGTACTACCTGCACCACTGTGCGCCGCGCTGGTTTTCGGAATTACTTCCCCACCACTGGCTCCAAGCATTGATGTCTCCTCCGATGATGGTGTTAGGTGTGTGTGTGTGTGTTTTAGTGAGTATAGTTTTGAGTGTGTTTATGTATGGTGTTAGTGGTTGGTCACCCTCGAAGTAGACCGACACTACTCCAAACTTGATGTCGCCCACCTTTATTATTACCGAGGCAATATTTTCAGTAACGAGCTGAGGGTCATGAATGACCTCCAACTCGTCCCCGAAGACAACTAAGGCTGCCTTTACTGGTTTTTGACGGCTCAGGGTGCACTGGATGACTTGAGTGCCTGGGTTTTGTTTCATGGTCCCCGTTCTTCCTACGTAGGGTTCTTGAACGAGTGCCACTTTGATCCCTTTTTCCTGAGCCGCAAGGTGGAATTCCGCTGTCGCAAGCTTGGAGTGTTGAAGGTTTGCTTGGATGAAGTGCAAACTTTTAGTCGGGCCACTGCGAGTACTGACCGTGGTGGTGTTTGTCTGGTTGTCCTCCTCTTCAGCAATACGAGACCCGTGACCTGGCTATGCCGTCCCACTTCTGTCGCTCTTGACAGCTGTCGCTGTACGTGGTGTGTGCCGTGTCCGAGCTCTCCCTTTTCGCCCTTACGCAGTTCACGCAGGTCGGGTTTCTACCGTCTCTTCTTACGGGACAGTCCCTCCCAGAGTGCTCGCCTGAGCAGTAGCTACATGTCTGCGTCGTTTCTTTGCACACTGTTTTTGTTTGACCGTACGCCAGACATTTGCTGCACTGTACTAGAGGGGACTGGTCCTCGACCGGTACCCGTTGAAAGCCAATGAAGACTTTGGCCTCTCCCTGCGTGACCCGCTTCCACAACTCTGGGGAGAGCTCAAGCACGGGGTGGCAAACCAGCAAGTTCCGTGCCTTCTTCCTGAATCTGACGACTAATTAGCTTACAAATCAGAATAAAACGCGACCACCCTATGTAAACAAATTTAACTGACCTTAGATACCTAGGCGGTAACAAAGCGGCAAGCCGGCAACATCGCACGCGCGCCGATAGGCGGCGGCGGCCTGTGTTCTCGTGTCAAAGGAGCCACCCGGCCGGCGCGCGGCGGCACGGGCGGCGATTATTTGCGACTAAACTACTGCTCCTATTTAATTGATTTTTGGTACAGAGCTTGAGAATGGTACCTAGTATAGGCAGTATCAAGGAAAGACCCTCTGTCGTATCAACTTTGTATGTTCTTGTTTCATCAATTCTCCTAAGCTCAAAATTAAGGAATATTGGGCTCATAGTTCACATTTCAAAGATTATTTGAATAGATCATTTAAAATTGATTCCAGTAGATCGTTCGGTTTTAAGTTTCTGAGGCATCCACACGATTTTTTTAAATTTGTTTTTAATACAGTTTGGTACAATGAAACTGTAAAAACGTGCAAAAAAATACTTTAAATCAAATCATCGCTGCATTAAAAAAACAAAAAGTATTCACGAACCGTGGAACGGAACCGAACGCGATCGACGCTCTTAGATAAATAATCAGTTTAATCAGATGAAAAACGCTAGTTACGCCGCCGGCACGGTTTCTTTGTATGGGATGAGGCATCTGTATGCTAGTATTATATTATCTAAAGCAATCTAAGCCCTTCAGTTTACAATTAAACATACTTTACGTTTTTGTTTCCAGATCTTATACCTACAAAACAATGGGATTAAAAGTTTACCAGATGATCTATTTCCCACTTTACAGTATATCATGTACTTAGATTTGAGAGACAATCAAATCACCGATATACCAAAATCTATCAAGCATCACCCGACTCTCACGCACCTGTTGTTACAAAATAACAAACTAACATCACTTCCGAACGAAGTTGGCACTGTCATTAGCTTGAAAGTTCTTCAATTAGGCGGGAACCCACTAATGTATCCGCCAAGAGAAGTAATAAACGCGGGAGTTACAAGCATCTTAAAATTTCTAAATCACAAATTCATTGAGGAAATGTTCGAAAACGTTTCCCGCTCAGATATCTCCGAAACTACGGTAAGCACAAGCCGATTTAGCCGTGAAAACTATAGTCAAGGAGCCCGAAGCTACAATTCCGTTATAGATATGGCCAAATTGAAGAAAAATATGACTGTTCAATTCAATGAGAAAGATTTGGACGATTCGGACGAAGAGATGTATGCGAGAATGAAAGGGAAATGTCCAAAATTGGCAAAGAGTCGTTATACTATGCCGACGTATTACCAAAGTTCGAAATATGTTAAGCCGTCAAGCTCGGATGGGAAAAATGCCTTCGAGACAAAAATAAAACAAAGTTATTTGAGAGATTTGGCTATAAAGAAGCACAAAGATTTACTAGCGACGAGAGACAAGATTCTGCAAGGGAGAAAGTGTGTTCTTTTCTTACATTTTCATCCTTCCACTTTACACAAGATTTTTTTTTCACTCTGGACAGATTTTTGTTTTTGGTTGCTAGTCTAATAAAGATAAAATAAACTTGCAAATAAAACAGAAAACATTGTAACTTAAGATACCTACTTAATACTTTTTTATAAATATTTTCATAACTCTCGACCGACATTCTTCCTTACCAGCATTTTCCATCTTCCAGAAACCTAGAGCAACTAAAAAATTGGCGAAAGGACTACATTTTCAATAAAAGCAAAGCCAACAGCTCATATAAATTGGACTCTAAGGATTACCCTTACGACACTCATCCTGACTACATGACACTTTTAAATAGAGATGACTTAGAGAAAGATTTGCCCGATAAGTATAAAAAGAACCTGATACGAAGATGCAAGCCAACGGTCCCTAGGAAGAGTAACAACGATGTCCATTTGGCTTTGAAAATAAAACAACTGTTTGAGAATTTGGAGGCTATTGATTTGAATAGGAAAGATATGACTCCGAGGACGGAACAAAAAATGCTGCTGAATGAGATCCAAAAGGTATTCTCTCCCTCTCTTAGCCTAACCTTTTCCCTTTATTTGGAGCACGTCGAGATATCTATGTTTACTGCGTTGATCGTCGTTTACGATGGCGATCCAGGTTGGGGAAGGTATGCCACGGGTTTTCGGACCCGGTGACGATGCTCTTAAGAGGTTAAAAAATAATTATGTCATCTACTTTAATTTTATTGTTGGTTTTTTTAAACTATTCATTTCGTTCCAGATCTCTGAAATAAAGCAAAAACTGATGGAGCTTTCGACGACGAATACCAAGTCCGTAGAAGCTGAATGAACTGCTTCACGAAATTTTCCCATGAGGAGCAGTATTTTACTTTATTTATAGTTTAGTTTTATTACTAGGAAAAACAGTTTGTTAAGGTTTCGGAAAATAAACTATATTTGGTTTTTTATGTTTATATTACCAATTTATCGTCAAAATGGCCGGTACCACAATAAACACATAAATAACACAAACTATAACTGACAATAATGTTAAAATAAACATGGTTACACACAATACGCTGTTCTAAAAGTACTTAGCCATTACAATAAAGAACATTCATTTGACAACTTTTCCCAAATACTCGGGCAATGTTGGCAAACTTCGCCCTATCTGGGCGAAGTTTGCCAACATTGCCCGAGTGCTCAGAGAATGTTGGCAATCTTTGCCTAGATACTCGGGAAAATTTTGCAAACTTTGCCAAGATACTTTGGCAATGTTTACAAACTTTGCAGAGATACTTGTGCAACGTGGGCAAACTTTGCCCAGATACTCGGGTAATGTTCACAAACGACCCATGATGGACAACTAAAATATTACAAACGAAACATTATTTATTTATATTTTATTAGAGATATAAAATTGATAATTTATCTTAATTAGTGACTAAACCATTCTGTTAAAAAAACTACTATGTTATCATTTTGTTTTAGATTATTTGATGTAAAATACCAATCCAACAATTTACAAAAATCACTTTCTTTATAATACTGTAGCACTGATAGTTATTGACGACAAAATTAAAAAAAAAAACATAAAATCATTTGACTTAATTCTACAGGTTATACATAAAGCAAAATAAATGCAAAATTGTGCAATAAAATACTATAGGACTCATAATTTGATAATAGCTACATATATTTTGCAAATGAATAAAAACTACTTATATAAGTGTTTATAATTGTGTTTTTAAAGAGAAGCTAAAAAATAGAGATTTTTTTGCCACAAAACCAAAGATTTCATGAACTTATAATAAAATCAAATAGTTTATCAAATACAGATTAGAACCAAACTTATAAAAACATTTAGACTTAAGATTTATTTCCAATTTATAACTTTTATGCAATATGCAATGGATGAATAATTTATCTAAGATCCAGAATATCAACTGTTGAATATAAAAAAATAATATGCCCTAAACGGAATAAATTGTCAAATTAAATTGTTAGGAAGAAAAATGTTAACTTTACAGAATAAGTGCGCAAGTTTAAAACAATATCTGAATTAGAGTTATTCCAATCTTTACATTCTGTGTATTTATTTTCTATTTTTTAACATACAATATTGTTCACATGTTAATACTTATTTACAAAACTTTTCCTATTAACTGCTGTTGAAGTTTTTAGGCGTACTTTGTCGTGACGAAAATAGCTGGAAATAGCATTCAAAGTTGTCACGAAACCCCTTGCATGTTGCATTATAATATTCGTAAAATCTCAGAGCGTTATTGCAATATCTATTAACAAATAGGAGTCTCATGCCAATACACAGTAATACTTTAAATTTATTTATAGAAGTATGAAATAAAACGCTCTGTTATTACAAAAAATACAATTGCAATATAGTAATTGTTAAGTAAAGAAAACTAATAGAATGAATAGAAGTGTTGGTAACGATCTTAAAAAAGTATTGATAGCTTAGGATAAATAACATTCTAGGAAATCAAGTTTACTGTCACAATAAGGATTTAATTCCATACCTAAGAAGTTGCCAAGTCCACATCTAAATATACCATTTGCATTCCAAGACTTACTCCATATCACTAACCAAGTGAATCGAAATTATCTCGGCTGTTTCCGAGATAGCTAGAACCATAATATCTTACGATGTTACATTTTATCACAACTATATTATACACACACCGATTTTTACCAGTCCCTTTTCTCAGTCTTTATCAATACTTGACTAGGATTGAAATTCCCATGCCGAGAAACGTAAATTATTTTCTAAAACGTAGTTTTTCAGAAAAATATAGCGTAATCAGCGTATAATGTTCTCCCACTGCTGGGATACAGGCCTCCTCTATGAGAGAGCTCGTGTGCTATATTCAACCTTGTGGGTCAAATGAGGAGTATAATTTTTAAACATTTTCCTTCCTAACGATATTTTCCTTTAACGTTTTGAAAAATATATTACGTTTTTGACGCGTGAGTTTCGTGTTGTGGCAACTTTGCCCGCGTGGTATTACTATTTGGTCTTTTAAGGCCTTGTTTATAAAAATCTCGACGGTGTTTAGTAATAATAATTACTTAGCAGATGTTTATTTCTAATTTTCTATAAAAATTTAATAAACAAGTTTTTAATAAATTGCTAAACACCGTCGAGATTGTTATAAATGAGAGCGTTAGTATTAAAAAATCATGGAAGGCAGTTGTTTGGCTAAAATAATTGGCATCATTCTAATAATATTCTAAACTCCATTTGAAATAATATTTGACATGTTTCCAAATCTTCTTACAGTCCGTTCAACCAATTTTGAGTTCTATCCCGTAGGATGACATAAAAAGCATAAACCTGTTACCAAAACCAACTGTTTACTACAGCTACAATTTGTCGTATTACCAACGCAATAGAAGTCAAAATCGGTTGGACGGGCTGTAAAATGGGCTAATTTAAATGTCTAATGTTATCGCAAATGGAGTATATTTCTATTTAATTCCTCACTCTATTTTTATACTCACAAAAGTTTGAAAATTTTGCATTAGATAAAAAAGATTGCCTTCTTTTACTGGCTGAAAATGCGATATTTCTGGTCAAAAATAGATTTGACAAAAAAATAATACCAATTTCACCACCATCAATTTATAATTAACTTTCTGACATATCTCCTTAAAAACTGGCACCAGATAAGTGAGAGTCGTGAAAAATATGATATGGATAAAGAAAAAAACATTTCAGAATTGTATCAAGGTTCAATTTTATCATTTCTTTTAATAATTACAGACTTATTTAAAAACAAAATAGTGAACTTGTGATACTTATAAAGTTATAAAGCATTAAGCTAAATATACTATTCATATTCTACTATTTATATTTTAGTACACGTTATTCTACTTATACAATGCGGCTTAGAATCGAACATTATTAGTTATAATTGATATGAACTTCAGATCATTGCAATATTTGAAAAATGAACTGTAAAGTTGCCATGGTGAAATATAAGAAATCAATTTGGCAGTTATGATCTAGTTTCAAATGCGTTCTTGCGCAAAAATCCCGAAAATTTTACAATACTTAAAAAAATACATAAACGATGAAGCAGTATCTTAATTTTTGTTTATTTAAAATGAGGGTAGCTACGTAACGAAATGTGGTGATAATATGAGGATAATGATGGACATAAATGATGGGCGACGATGCCTAAAGAAAAGTCGAATGGACTGTGTGAGGAGTGATATGAAAGAAAAGGGTGTTGGTGACTGTGTGGACAGGATGGTATGGAAGAAGGAAATGTGTTGCGCCGACCCCAATTAACATGGTACAAAGACAGGAATATGAATGATATTCATTACTAACACCACTAAGTTTGTTTATTTGAAGCGAATAGAAGATCGCATGGAAAACTAGAAATATCGTTATTTGTATTCACCGCTATTTATTCTAAATGCCTCAGTAACTACGATTTGAGTATTATCGGTTGATCGCACTCAAGCCGAAGGTCACGAATGCAGTCATGCATGTCTCATGACATTATAATACACATTCTTCAAATCTTGGCAGTATTCTTGTTTTAGTTTTAAATGAACCAGAAATATTTTCAACTACAGAATTGTAACTACTCCAGAGACGAACTTTCAAATGATCTGCTTCTCTGTACAAAAATGCAATACCGGTAGAAGACTCCGATGGTTAGATGGATGGAGGATGCCGATGATTTTACATGTCTAAAGGCGAAAATACACATGCCTGTAACTTCTTATAGCACAGTGCCATGCAATCTACTCGCACACTTTTATGCAAGTTATAGGCATCTTTATTTTCGCCCTTAGGGTGTTATGTTACCAAACCAATAAATCCATCGTTGATCGAAGCCACAGATCGAAGTCTATCGACAGTTCCAACTACACCAATCGACCAACGTGAACGTTGATCATAGTCGACATAGATCAACGACTCATCGATTTGAAACACCTTTAAAGTGTATTTTGCATCTTATGATAGACGAAATAAAGACCACACGATAGCACGAAAATTCTTAAACAAAAGTGATTTATTTGTAGCACCCAATCTTGTCTGTCATGATAATGATGTTGGTGATGGTAGCATCTTAATCTATCCTAACACTAACTGAGCTAAGTTTCTTAGTAATTTATATTAGCGGCAGCATTACCATGCAATTCTTGTCCAGTCTAAAGTAGGGATGTTAAGGAGTTCCGTAAACGTAACTTTTGGATATTCGAAATAAAAACCGAACCGAACCCAATTCGATATAGTTTCGGACAATTTTGGATCGGGGTGAAGACTTAAGTCGAATATGACACATTTTTCAGCCCGGCCGAGCTGACACTACGAAATAATACACAAAACATGAAAAAACATTTTTCATGTTTTGTGTAATATTTCTATTGCTAAGTCGATAACTAGTCTTTGTGTTAATTTCATAATTAAAAAAAAAAACAATATCCGTAACCGAAACCATCCGAAACTAACGGGAAGAATAATGATATTCGAAATAATGTCATATCTGTCTCATTCTGTAACTGTATCCGGAACCGGTATAATATTATTTCTATATTCGTATCTTTAGCTAAATCTTGTCTGTCATGATAACGATGATGATGATGGTGGACGCATGTTATCCGGTCCTACCACTAAGTGAGCCGGAGGTCACTTGCGCCTACGCCGCCTGCGCCTGGGCGGGTAGTGTGGGTAGTGCGGGTAGTGTGGGTAGTGCGGGTAGTGCGGGTAGTGCGGGCAGGGCAGGCGGTGCGGTCGCGCGACGTACGAGCGCTAGAAAGAGCGCGCGAGGTAGACGCGGCCGCACGCCCCGCGCTGCAGCTCTACGAAGCCCAGCTTGCTGTAGAACTGGTGGAGGTAGTGGTCCGTCGCGTTTATGCAGACGTGCACGCCGCTTGCTCCTGAGGAGGAAGGTTTTTGATGATGATTACGTATTTCTCTTGGGCTTTCATATTGACAACATTTTCGGTATCAGAATCACCGAATATTATGAAAATCAGCACCCGGAATATTATGAAAATACAACCCATGTCAAGAAATCTTCATCTTCATCAAGATATATTTTATGACTGCTGGCTCTTTGATTTTAACACCATTTCTCGCCCGGCATTAGCACCCTTGTAAAAAAATTTCAACTTTACGAACCCAATCTTTTTCAAAATCAGAACGTGAGAACTACTGCAGTTAGTATCAAAAGCTCCACCTACTTCCCTCTTTAAATTCTCTTAGCCTGAGAAGATTTGTCACCAGGAAGTGTGGCAGGTTATGGGGGAGAATATCGTCAAATAGATTTGAACTTCAAGCACGAAAAACGAGGTCTAAGCCACTGGGCAACCATGACACTGCTATACAAAAAGACTGGCCAAGCGCGAGTCAGACTACTTACCCGACTTAAATATTTATTTTATTCTGTTTTTAGTATGTGTTGTTATAGCGGCAACAGAAACATATCATCTGTGATCTGTGTTCAACTGTCTAGCTATCACGGTTCATCATGAGATACAGCCTGGTGACAGACGGTCAGTCAGAGAGACAGATGGATCATGGAGTCCTAGTAATAGGGTCCTATTTTTACCCTTTGGGTACGGAATCCTAAAAAGAAACCAAAGACACTTACCATGTGCTCTAAGAGCAGCTAACACACAGGTGAGCAGCCTGGCCGGCGCCAGCGGGTCGCGACACGCTGCCAGCACGCAACACGTCAGCAAGGCGGGGTGGGAACGGGTCACGCTCTCCGGGGCTCGCTCGCTCACGCTGAACTGGTGGAAGTGACGGACACATTCCTACAACAAGAAAATGCAGTTAGAACACCCTGTTTACTGAAAGACGGACATCTATAATATAAAAATGAATCGCAAAATGTGTTGGTAAGGGCATAACTCAACAACGCCTGGACCAATTTTACCAATTCTTTTTTATAAATGTTCGTTAAAGTCCAAGGATGGTTTTACGGCGAAAAAAAAAACGAATAATTGCCGGGCAAACCCTAAAAACAGCCCTTTTCTTTTTCCCATACAAACGTTTTCTAACTAAACTGACATTTTCATGTGATCTGACGTCTGTCTGTCTTTAGGGTAGGTAGGATAGAGTAGGTAGGTTAGGGTAGGGTAGGTAGGGTAGGGTAGGTAGGGTAAGGTAGGTAGGGTGGGGTAGGTAGGGTAGGGTAGGTATGGTTGGGTAGGTAAGGTAGGGTAGGTAGGGTAGGGTAGGGTAGGGTAGGTTGGGTAGGGAAGGGTAGGTAGGGTAGGGAAGGCAGGGTAGGGTATGTAGGGTAGGGTAGGTAGGGTAGGGTAGGTATGGTGGGGTAGGTAGGGTAGGTAGCCAGTTGACGGGAGCGAAGCCGCGGGGGTCAGCTAGTATGCCATAAAATTAAGTCTATAATATAATTATTTAGTACCGAAGACTTTTCTCAAAGGATTTGTATGTTTCATTACACAAGTGTTTATATAATGAAACATACTAAATCAGGTTCGTATTTCTTCGATTGCAGGCAGTTACGTAAAATTACAAGATATTGCATTTCGACTTTTTTAGCTGCCTTCATTTTGAATTTCGGGTTACATGCCTAATACGTACATATATGAGATACACACAAACAATTCTACAGGCCTATGTGTTTGAGATTTTTGAAGCATCATTGGAATGATTCGAAATAGGGAAGAGTCCTATAAGTCCACGTACCTTAGCTGCCTGACTAAGGTCCTGTCTCTCAGTCAGCTGTTCGGGATACTTGGTGCACATCTCCGGTATCCACGCGACTTCCTGTCGCTTGTAGAATTCCTTGCTATTGAGTACTGCACACGCGTAGCCTACTATTTCGGGTTTCATACCTACAGGAGAATATTGTGTTAATACTAAGTTTTAAACAAGACTTTTAATAGCAGCCTGGTTGGTAAAGTTGCCTTTGTCAACTTTGTCATAACTATTTGATGGCAACTTTGCCAGAGATATACACATGGAATGATTAATATAATGTTATTTGATTTATGAAAATGGGTTTTTTTCAGTTTATCATTATGCAAATAGTGTGAGTAGCTAAGTTTGTTTGTGTTTCTATAATAAACTAAATAATGCAATAAAAGGTAAATAAATAACTAGTTATGTTGAAATACTAGCCCCGCAAGTTGATATTGCGATTGGCGGCCATCTTGGTGACGTAGCCGAAGTCGCGCCGTCGCGTCAGTACCGTTCGCAAGGTCAGCCCGCGCTTACGTGCTTACGCGCTTCGAGTACTTGTTATAGCTTTCTGTTTTTGTTATCCTGTTTTATTGTTGTTGTTGAGTTTTGTTGTTGAGTTTTGTTGTTTAGTTTTCTTACCTGTTACCCGTTAAAATGAGTAAGAAATTAATTAACAGTCGTACTCGTGAAATGATAATTAAAGTGGACAATTATTTTGTAAAGGAGAAAGAAAACTGTAAATTAGTTATACAAAATATAAACCGTGCCTTAAAGAGTGCTTCGGACACTACTGAGGACATTTTAATGTCGAAGCAACTGGTAATAGACATTTTGAAGATTTTGCAAAATTCTACCAAAGTCACGGAACGTGTGGTTTGTGCCACAGGCGTTGCAAAAAATACTGTGACGAAATTACGACGAGAGCATGAGTCAGCAACAGCAAGTGGCAGCAAAATGAGAACTCCTACCAAAGCAAAACGACAAAGGAAGGAATATTTCGACGGATTTTCTTTAACTGCATTAAGGAATATCATTCATTCAATGTATACGGTGAGGAAAGAAATACCTACAATGCGCAAAATCTTGGCGGCTGCAAAAGTAGACCTTAATTACACTGGTAGTGAAACTACATTAAGAAAAATAATTAAAAGTGATCTAGGCTACCAATTTAAACGATGCTACCAAAAAAGACTGGCTCTAATTGAAAGACCCCAAATTCAAGCGTGGAGGGCTAAATATTTACGCCGTATGAAAGAAAATGACTCGCTTGGTGATAACAAAAGACCCGTTATTTATCTCGACGAAACATGGATACACGCACACTACACCGTAAAAAAATGTTGGCAAACAGCAACCGATGTTGGAGTGAGACGGAACGATAGCCCCGGCCGCCGATGGATAATAGTTCACGCGGGAAGTGAAACTGGCTTTGTTAACAATGCCCTTTTAATGTTTAAAGCAGACACCAAAACGGGGGATTATCACGACCAAATGAATGCGGAGAATTTTACTAAGTGGCTTACAGAGAAATTGCTACCCAACATACCACGCAACTCGATAATTGTGATGGACAACGCCCCTTATCATAGTAAGGAAGAAAATAAGCCACCAAATATGAATACTAAAAAACAGGTGATGGTTGAGTGGCTACAAGCTCACAACATCGAATTTCCCAGCGATAGTACAAAACCAGAACTATACCTATTAATTAAACAGCACAAACCGCCGAAAAATTATAAAATCGACAAGTTATTAGCTGACAATGGCCATGAGGTCATTAGATTGCCACCCTACAACTGCGACCTCAACCCCATTGAGTACATCTGGAACCTAGTCAAAATGAGGGTGTCAGAAAAGAATGTGGAGCAGTTAGAAAGCCGTATTGAAACTCTGACGTTGGAGGCGTTGGCATCGATAACTCCAGATGACTGGCGAAAGGAAGTAAACCACGTAAAAAGGCTTGAAGAAGAATATTGGCGCAAAGATAGAATAACTGACGAGTTATTTATTATAAATACGGCAGACGACAGTGAATCAGAAACAACTGACACAGAAAGTAGTGATGATTTGGAAGACAATATGAGTGGGATTGAAGAAATAGACTAAGATTGTATTGAATTGAAATATAACATTGATTTTTTCCATACCAATAGTTTTATTTATAAGCTTAGAGTCTTAGAGATGTAGTAATTATCTATCTATATTATAAGAAAATAGCGAAGTTTAGCCAAATCAGCAGTTAGACCGGTAATGCGGACCCCTATTCTATACTAAGAAATATTGTCATATTTTCACATCAACAACACAATTATGTACTTATGGGTGTAATCATTGTTTTTTTATAAGCAGCATACAAAAACTAATCTTTTAGGGTGCCGAAATTTCTAAGAAATATACCTATGGTCATAAACAGCCGTCTGGCTATTCTTAGATTACATTGTCTGACATTCCTGTCTCAGTTACTATATACGCACAAACCGACCTAAAAAAATACAAAACATTTTTTTTGCTAGCTGTCTTTTTGTGCGACGGATGACGTCACGCAGCTGTTATTGTGACAAGGTTCCATCGCAATATCAACTTGCGGGGCTAGTAATATACAGATCAAAATATTTAATTTTAATTTTATTGTTTGGTTAATAACCACTACTCTTTACAATTTTAACTAAATTTTTAAGGTCTCATAATTACGCCGTTTTTAATTCTTTATTGTACATCAAAAACAGAAATTATAAAATCGCATTGTATTAAATAATGTGCGTAATGTTGTGTTGTTGCTCGCCTTGTACTGTACATGTACAAAGGCGAGCTTAACTCAATGATGAGTTCTCTTATAGCAAACCCTAGAGTGAAAGAGAATGATGTCAAAAGAGTGTATAGTTCCCGGCATGTAACTTGGCAAGGTTTTGGCTTAGTGGGTGTAAGTTCCCACTGGTCAACCAATCGCACACTAGGAACGTTCGACGCGCCCCGCTTCAATACCAAAGAGACTCTTTGTGGTGGTTGGTTAGTTCTCGCACCATGCGCGAACTAATCCCCACTACGCCAAAACCTTGCAAACTTACATACCGGGGAGGAATATATTCAGCTGTCCTTTTTTTATTAATCATAAGCTCGCGTTTGTCCACTACATCACCTGATGGTAAGCGAAGATGCGGGCGACGGTGTAGCGCGCTTGCCTAGAATTAACCTATTCACTCTTGACTTAAAGACACCCAGGATGTAGCTTTCAAAAAACACAGACTTACCGTTAACCCTAGGTTCAATGGTCCGCTTGTCCTCTTCATCCCCTGAAGGTTCAACCTCCTGAGGAATACATTCCTCGTCGTCTTCTATCACCATACATAGTTCGGGAACTAGTGTCAGGAATGGTGCTACTAGCCTATAAGAGAAATTACTTAATTATTTCAATGTGAACTTTCCTTTTGACTTTTAGTTTCACCTTTAATCAAAGCTGGAAAGTAACCCACTTCCCGCAGCCTAAGGGTTTGACCGCTATCAAATCGACCAATCACATGCGAGATGAATGACGCGATGTGGGTTTCCGTCTGTGTGATTGGTCGATTGATAGTGGTCAAACCCTTTGCGTTAAGATAAGATATATTTATTTTGTAAAACATGAGTACAGTATGAATGTCTTATATTAATATGAGGTGGCTACATGTTTTGCCATTTATGGCGTACAAAATTTGTTGCACTAGACAAACAGTGCAAAAAAAAAATAGAATATCAAAATTTAAATTAAATTGAAATTATGATGTCAAAATTTAAATTTAATAAAAAATGAATATGTCAAATTTTAATTCAATAAAAATCACTATGTCACAATTTAAATTCAATCAAAAATCACTATGTCAATTTTCTTATTTAATTTGAGTAAGAAAAACAGAAAAAACCACATTCAGAATTCTATACAAGCGAAATATCGTTTAAAAATTCATCTACACTGTAATAGCACTTCTCTAGTAATATCCCTTGAAGAAACTTTTTAAAATTGTTTAGAGGCATACATTTAATATTATCAGGTATTTTATTAGTATTGCGTTGCCGTATTCACTTACGCAATAAGGCTGCGGGTGTTCGATTGAGATGAAATTTGGAATAAAAAATACCCCACTATACTATCACATGTCATAAATTTATTACTGCGCAGCGACTTGTCCCGTGTCCCGACCCGTCATTAACTTTGAATCAACCAGTGTTATAGTGTCTTACCTGTCGGCTGGTAACGTTTGTAGATCACTAGGAAATAGGTCGCTACAGTCGGAGCCGTCTCGACACGTCTTGTGACATATCGCGCAGACCTGGAACAAAATGTTTAAAGTATAAATCTTTATTATTTCCTAGGCTATAAGGTTTTCTTGCATTATCAATCTATGGAGTTATTTTTAATCTGATGGCGAAATTTTACATACGTGCTGCAGAGTATAAATTCGTGATTTTGAACGCCAAGATACAGGCAAATGCCTATTTTGGATATCACCGTCCATCCTAATTTGTTATGCTTCCGCTTCTATGTAAGACTATTTGATGATGCCGAATACTTCCGAAGGCTTTACGTTTTAATGTCGTAGTCTCGCCACTAGCAAAAACACCGCAAGCTGACGGAAACAGCCGAAGACAACCGAATATTTCCGAATGACTTACCGCTTCTTCATCAGCTATACAATAAGGTCGTATTGTCAGAGGCAGTATCGTGGGCGGTGGTAATGTTCTCAGCGCGTCGCTGGTACATTCCACCGGCAGTAATCTTCGTAAGTCTGCTGTTAGACCTCCCCGGAACACCCAGGGTTCTTGACAACCGCTCTCGAATGCCTCACGCCAACCTTTTGAAAACCCTGCCAAGCAAATTTGGGTTTTAGTATAACATATTATAGGCAAAATTTTGGTGATAATGGCTTGAAATATTTAAATATCTGTAATATCTTATTCTGGCACTTGAATCATGTAGAATTTGAACAAAATATTCGCGTTATTGTGCTCCAAAATTAAAAAAAAATTGTTAGATATAACCTTATAAACTCGATATTCTTTGTCAAAATACAGGTGTATTTTGGCAAAGAATATCGAATGTTACAAAAAATACATAAACAACTTACATGTATAACTTCCTAGTGTATTTGTTGCTATGTTTGTTGGGTATTTGCCGAGCTCTGTAACAAACACTTATAATTTTACAAATTGACACAGTATTCTCACATACATTGAGTGAAAGCGTGCGTATAGAGAACATTATTAGCTGACAGTTACAGCCAAAGAAAACAGAGAATGTCCGAAGGTAGTTCACAATTCTTCCTCGGCCGTGGTCCAGTTTTATAGAATGCGTGGCAGTAGTAGTGCGTGCGTGGCACTTAAGGCGTATATATTTTCCAATTTTAACGCAGTACGGACAGTAGGAGTTTTAGTAATTCTAAGTATTTTTTTCTTTGATTTTCTCTCTGTGATTCTTTGCTATGTTATTACTCGTAGAAATCATAAATACTATTCTTTACTAGTCGAATAAAGAAAATATGCAGAATTGATATGACAGAGGGGCATTAAATTACACTACGTATACTGTACGTGTTTAGTATTAATTCGATAAGGTATAAAAATCAAAAGCACCATAAATGAGTTTTTTTTTTTTCAAACAGACTAAACAGCTTACAAATCAGAATAAAACGCAACCACCCTATGTAACCAATTTAACTGACCTTAGATACCTAGGCGGTAACAAAGCGACAAGCCGGCAACAACGCGTCGTAGGTTTTACTCACATTTATCGTTTTAAGGTGCATGACCTATGCGTATAGACATAATCAGCTGTTAGGAAAGATATATCGTGTTCAAACCGAGCGAAAACTTAAAAAATCATTTGCGACTAAACTACTGCCCCTATTTAATTGATTTTTGGTACAGAGCTTGAGAATGGTACCTAGTATAGGCAGTATCAAGAAAAGCCCCTCTGTCGTATCAACTTTGTATAAGCAATTTTTTTTTTTATAAATATACAATCTAATGTTTTCAAGCGCAGATTAACTTATTTACATTAAAAATATGCGTTTTGAACTTCTCCGTGAGATTAAGGGGCGCTCTCTCCCTTTGGTGAGAATTCGTGATATTTTGCACGACCGAAAGATCGCCAAAATCGTCCCCTAAGAGTATAGATATAAGCGGAACAGGGAGTAAAGATACACACACTCCATTGAAAAGGCAAGTCCCTTGACCAAACGGGAAACTGCCCGATGGTTGTGGTCGGGCTGTTGCATTTGTTCAAATCACGCAGAGAACAATACAGCAATGTAGGATTTGTGTGACCTCAGGGGGTCAAACAAATCCTACACTATATCCTACATACACTCCCTATCTCCGTCAACGAAGTTACGGGCCCCGTCCGAAAGTATTCCGAAACTTCGGTGTGAAAAAAACAAGTATTAGATTCAATTTTTCGGACGGGTAAAAACACATCGGGCGTGTTTACAACTGTCAAATTGTATTGACATTCATTCTTAGTTCGGGCCCCAAACGAATCATCCGTCCGTAGGTGATACGGAGTAGGAAACGCCCGTAACGAAGGCAGAAACTACGGACTTTGTGTTTAGGCAGTTGACCGCCAGATCTTTATTCGTAGTTCGTATGTGGCAGTATAGACCGAAAAATGCTTCTGACCAGATAGTATACTAACCTAGCCACCTCAAGAAGCCGTCCAACAGAGCTAAGACAGCGCACAGCTCCCAGATGTAGGGCTGCAGCTCAGCATGTAACTCTTGGTTGTTAGCGGCTGCGAGGCGCCGAGCTAGGCGCCGCGTGCGGCACATCCACCACGCGAAGCGGCTGCGGCGCCGACGCCATTCACTTGTCTGCGGGAAACAGAACGTTTTAAAACAAAATAAAATTATTCATTAAAATTACTTTTTTTAAACGAGCCTTATCGTATTCTTCTCAGCAAACCCTTTCATTTGATACCCATATCATGTCAGTGCACAAAAAATAACTTGTCCACCATCTTGGGCCGTCCGCCATATTGGATGAATGAAGTCATTTTGTTAACCATTTGTCATCCAAAGTAAACGTGTATGAAAAATTTCATCTCAATCGGTGGAGGATAACTGCTTTAAAATTCAGTTGGAAGATTTGACCCGAACACACTTACATACATTGCAAGTTAAATAAAAGCTTGTAATAAGAAAGCAACCACACATCATCATCTTTCTGCTGGCCTTAAGATCAGCCCAAAAACTGGGTCAATACTTCACCTTTTTGTCGGATCTCTCATCTTTCACGCAATTCATCGTAATTCAGTTTGATCTTTGCCTTTCTTATTAACACTATTCTTATTCATAATTAAATCTTTCTATACGAAATGTCCCTCTTTACTTCTAATCACTTACTCATATCAAAGTGACCAATGTCAATTTATTGTCATTACACACAATAAAATCAACCTGATATTGCAAAATCCGGCCAAGTGCGTGTCGGACTTCGTATATTTTGGGTTCCGCACCAAAGAAAAATAAAAATGATTTTTCAATATATTGGTATTTGTTAGTAAAAGATACTAATAATAAACATCATCACCAAATTTCAAGTTCATAGGTCAATAGGAAGTTAAAAAAAAGAACACAATTGTGTGACAGACGACGCGCAGACAGACACGTAAGTGACAGCAATAGGACTCCGTTTGGATCCTTCGGGTACGGAACCCTAAAAATTTGTCCTTCATTCACTATAACAAAGAGGATTCATCATCACTAAGTTGTTGAGCAAATTCCACAAAAGTTTTATTCTACCATACCTCTGGCTTATTCCCTCTCGGCAATAGACTACTAGCGTGCGTGGTGAGCCAGTTGAAGTCATGTAGCAACCTTAGACCACGCGAGCCGTGCTCGAACGGTAGGTAGAACAGGTCACACAGTAGCAGGAGGTCGTCCGCTACTAACGCGTTCGGGTCTATTGAGGGGTCTTCATTTTCTACGGGCCTGAGGACATAAGTAAAATTCACAGATATAAATCTCTACGAACTAGATGACGAGATTGTATGTACTACGCGTGTCAAAAAACGGAGTAAAAGTACGATCAATGATCGTACTTTGAGCTATTTATTTTGCATTATGGGTACCGGCAATCCACCGTAATCTAGATAAATGCCTAACTATGCCATATTTTCATACAGTTTAGAAAAAGTTGGCCGGTTGGTGTGAAAAAGTGGCACGCTTGGTTTTCATACAGATGGAGGGACTTGCGTTATCTAGTTAGACATAAAATAAATATAATAAAATAGAAAGTTTATTTTTTAAATTCTACGAAATTAGAAATCCGAGTATAGAGTATTATAGGTTTAACTTTGTGTGAGATTGGTGCCTATGATAAGTTTCTATAAGAACCTGCAATAAAATTAACTGTTATATCCTTGGATAGTAGGCTAACCAGATTTTTATTACGCCTGGACAGGAACGTCTGATGACGGGGACCATCACGGGACACAGCTCACTAAACAAACACTGCCACATAACGGCATAACGGACAGCCCTCCGTGCGGGGCGTGCATGGAGGCTGAGGAAACCGTCGCGCACGCATTCTTTGAATACACAGGTGACACCCAGATTGGGTCGCGGATAAATTTGAAAGAGAGTTACCGCGGCCCTGGCACAAGCAACTGAAGCAACACGGGTGGGTTTTAGTCAGTAAAAGTCTGACACGCCCTTCCGCTTCATCCAGAGCGGGAGAAGTCATTGGATGATTTCCTACCCAAAAAAACAAAAGGTGTCACCCAGATTAGAACACAAACCCTCGAGTCACACAGATGTTCTGAGCAAACCAGGAGCTTTAATTAACTTCTGGAGGGAGGTGGGCTGGTTGGAATAGCGACCAAACGGCCGCCACGGCCAACTCTTAATGGTCCACCTCAAGGACTAAGTGCGGAAACCAAACCCCATAACATAAAACATAGAACTAAATGTTAGGTAAATGAATTTAAGTTCATTTTCCACAAAAGGTAACAAGTACCAGCTTAATATTTCAGCAGCATATTGTGGACCATAATTGGACAAATGTGCAATACTTTAAATAGATTGAATTACAAGGAATCGATTAGCAGCAGACAAGTTAAAATATGCTATAAACTGGCTGAAAAGAAAATTAAGTTTCTGCTCACACTTTGTTCCTCTTAAAGAAAAATATATCATAATGTACTCACTCGTCAACAACTTCTGTAGATTCAGCCGGTTCGACCATCATGTCAGTACTAAGTGGACTGTGGCTAGGTTCTACTTGCATTGATCCATTCTGAAAAACCTCATCACGTTAATAGTACTCAAATGTACATCGTAACAATTTTATACCTATCATACAAATTTTGATAGTTACATAGATTTATTTTTTAAATCGTTCAATAAACTGATTGCTATTCGGACTTATGCGCAGATTAAAAAACTTATACCTTTAAACGAGCAATTCTTATATATATATAAATGTAATCTGATTCTCGAAAACGGCTCCAACGATTTTCATGAAATTTAGTATGCAGGGGTTTCGGGGGCGTTAAATCAATCTAGCTAGGTTTCATTTGTAGAAAACATCGTTTTTTCTAGTTTCATCCGAGCAGAGCTCGTTCGCCCAGGTACTATTATTTAAGTGAGCTGGAAACTAAGAAAATTGTACTCAATTTGGCTGTGCTTTACAATCAACAATCAAATCAGAATAGTGATTGTAATGACCCTTAAAGGCAGCAGTGAACGACTTTGGCCTACAGATTACTAAATTAGGTACCTACTCTGATAGGATTTTTTTGATCAAGTTGTCAGACACCGAGATGAATCATCTTCGGTGTAATTTCATTTATAGTTCTCGCCAAACTTCTTGGCCACCCTGAAGTTGGCTACAATGGCTTCGCAGTAGTAAATGTCATACAAAAACAGCACCGTTTCGTGCCTCGCGCATCCAGTAAACCAACTTCAGGGCGGCCCAGAAGTTTGGCGAGGACTATAACTACCCTTTAAAACATTTTAAAATGAAACATGTCTGAGCCACTCACCTCACTCATCCCATCATTCATAACAACATCAGGGTCCGTAGCGGCAGTAGACGGCGGGTCCACATCCAGCGGTTCTACACCAACTTCAGTGATAGAGGGGCGACTCGGGCTTAACGTCTGTGGCGTGTCTGGGCAACAGAAAACGTACTCTGTTCTATATTTTATAGGGCTGCTCTGTTACTGATTAATTGAGAGCCTTAATTATTTTATGCAAGTAAAAATATCAAATCAGTAACTTAAAATGTAAAATAGTGTTGTGACAATAACAAATCTTTACTGATACAGCTTGAAGTTGTTAAGAAGCTGGCAGTGTCTATAGCAGCCGTAAGTTCTTTATTTTCTTTCATCATATGTGACATAGTTGTCAACATTGTTATGTTTCACGATTTTTAAATTAATTAATGTAATTGGTATCTATATCGTTTTAATTAACTATAAATAAATCATGGTATCAAACCAAAATCGCTCTGATGTTAAAGGCCGTTTTGTAGCGTTATAATTATGTTGGCACCGCATTCTTAGAGAACCCAAACTTAGGTACCAAAGAAAAATATAAAAACTAGTGGACGCCTCGCGGTTTCACCCGCGTAGTTCCCGTTCCCGTGGGAATACAGGGATAAAAAGTAGTCTATGTCACCCAGGGATAGTGTAGCTTCTCAACGGTGAAAGAATTTTGGAAATCGTGCCAGTAGCTTTTAAGTTTATTCTTTAATATTATATACTATAGATAAACCATTGCCCTTTGGGTGACTTTAAGCTTTCTGATAAGGCCCATTGTGAGCGACCATGTCTCGGTCCCATAGGTGATCACTGGCAACACACACTGGTCAAAGACTTTTGTCTTGAGACACTGCGGTAAATTGGACGAGAAGATACCACGCAACTTCCCGAACGCCGCCCAGCCGAGTCGGATTCGACGGTTGACCTCTTTCTCGAAGTTGGACCTACCCAACTGGATCGTTTGTCCCAGGTAGACATAATCGTCTACAACTTCGAGTGTAGAGTCTCCGATCTTGATAGGAGTGGGTGCTACATGGGCGTTCACCATGATCTTGGTTTTGTCCATGTTCATTTTAAGACCCACTCTTTCGGAAGCTTTACTGAGGTCATCGAGCATTTTACTGAGGCTTTCCATGGTCTCAGCCATGACCACTATGTCGTCGGCAAACCGAAGGTGAGTGATGTACTCGCCATTGACGTTGATGCCTAGGCCCCTCCAGTCCAGAACCTTGAATATATCCTCCAGCGCAGCAGTGAACAGTTTCGGAGAAATGACGTCTCCCTGTCTCACGCCACGCTGGAGAAGGATTGGTTTCGAGGTCTGATCCTGAAGACGGACTGACATGGTGGCGTTTTTGTACAAACACTTCAACACCTCAATGTACCGGTAGTCGATCTGGCACCGTTGGAGAGACTTAGACTCAGGAGACTGCAGTACAGCCCAAGTCTCGATCGAATCGAAGGCTTTCTCGTAGTCCACAAACGCTAAACAGAGAGGCAGGTTATACTCTTCGGTCTTCTGTATAACCTGCCGCAGCGTATGTATGTGGTCTACGGTGCTAAAGCCTTTTCGGAATCCGGCTTGTTCGGGAGGCTGGAAATCATCAAACCTGCGCGCGAGACGATTCGTGATGACTCTTGAAAACAACTTGTAGACATGGCTAAGAAGTGAGATGGGTCTATAGTTCTTCAGCCGGGCATTGTCGCCCTTCTTGAAGAAAAGTACCACCACACCCCTGCACCATGCCTGTGGCGTTTTGCCCTCGAGTATGACGGAATCAAACAGCTTCTGAAGGGCCTTAAGGACCGGTTTTCCACCCGCCTTCAGGAGTTCAGCCGTGATTCCGTCATCACCCGGCGCCTTGTTGTTTTTAAGCTGTTTCAGAGCCATCCTAATCTCGTACAGGCTGACATCCGGGATATCTTCGGTATAGTGACGGGTCAATCTAGCTCTTGGGTCGTTTGCTAGACTCGCAACGGGCTTGCTAACTGATGTGTACAACTGCCCATAGAATGTCTCGATCTCCCTCAGAAGCTCCGGTTTGGCGGATACGGTCCTGCCATCGTCGGTCTTCAGTTTCGTGAGCTGGCTCTGCCCAATAGCCAGATCCCTTGAAAAAACCTTGGAGCCTTTATTTCGCTCAATCGCGTCTTTAATACGCTCGGTATTAAAGCGGCGGAGGTCTCTTTTCAAGGATTTAGAGATCTGTCTATTGAGCTGCCGGTATTTGCACGCCTCATCTGAAGACTGCAGGATCATCTCACGCCTCTCCTTCATAAGCTTGAGGGTAGGATCAGAGATCTTTTTGTTTCTATCTGTACGACGGGTCTTGAAAAACTTAGACCCGACCGTATGGACAGCTTCCACGAACCCGTCGCTATATTCGTCCACTGAGCTACCTAGGCACTCGAAACGATTCTGGAGTTCGAGCTGAAAGCTCTCGGGGTTTTGGACCTGGATCTGTGCTGGACGGAGCGTGGACTTCATCAGTCGAGACCTTTCAAGCTTAATATTAATGTTCAATGTGCCTCTTACCATGCGGTGATCGCTCCCGGTTTTTACCGAATTGATCACAGAGACATCATTGAACATTTGCTTCCTGGTTGACATGATGAAGTCAATCTCATTTTTTGTTGCACCATCGGGGCTCTGCCAGGTCCACTTCCTGTGTTCACGCTTTTTGAAGAAGGAGTTCATCATATAGAGGCCCTCCTTCTCCATAAAACTGGCCAGTAGGTGACCCCGGTGGTTCCGACGTCCAACTCCAAATTGCCCCACTTGGAGCTCATCCTCGTCTCGTTTGCCCAGTTTCGCGTTGAAGTCCCCCATGACAACGGTGAAGTGAGTTTTGAAACCATGCATGGCTCTGGAGATATCCTCATACATGGTCTCTACCTCGTCGTCGGGGTGTGCCGAGGTTGGGGCGTAGACCTGTATGACCTTCAGCGAATATCTTGAGGATATTCTGAGTATAAGGTACGCCACCCTGGTCGACACACTCTCGATCTTCACCACGTTGTTCACAAGGGACTTGTGGACGATAAACCCGACACCACCCTGGGACTGCCGGTCACCCTCTCGGAAATAGAGCAGGTTACCGGATTTGAGGATTATCGAGTCCTCCCCCTCTCTTCGGACTTCAGATAACCCTATAATACTCCATCGCAACCTGCTCAATTCCTCTTCGAGTTCGGTGATCTTCTCGTCGGTCCGAAGTGTGCGCGTGTTGTACGTTGCCAGGTCCAGTCGTCGGTGATTGTTGGGGTAGCCGGATCTCGTCCGGAGATTCTTTGCACCCCTTGCCATGCCGTAACCTCGACCGCTACCGTAGTAGGGTAGGCAGGCTGCCGGGTACTAGGGGCCATTTTTTATTTGTGCTTTTCATTGGGGGGGTTTTGCCATAATCGCCACGCTTGGCAGGCGGGTTGGCGATCGCAGTATGGTTGTTACAGAAGCACAGAGAACGCTGCTGCCCATTCTCTGGTTTGTCCCTTAGTCGCCTCTTACGACACCCACGGGCAGACATGGGATGGTGAAATTCTTAACGTCCGGCACCATACGGAACGGAAATGGAGAGGGCTATGCTCGGAATTTCCTTGCGTGATCACGTCAGAAATGATGATATCCGCAGGAGAACTAAAGTTACTGACATAGCCCGGAGAATTGCTAAACTTAAGTGGCAGTGGGCAGGGCACATTGCTCGCAGAACGGATGGCCGATGGGGCCGAAAAGTTCTGGAATGGCGACCGCGAACCGGAAGACGATACGTTGGAAGGCCTCCCACTAGGTGGACCGATGACCTGGTTAAGGTTGCGGGAAGGCGCTGGATGCAAGACGCACGGGATCGGTCAATGTGGCGACGCCTGGGGGAGGCCTATGTCCAGCAGTGGACGTCTTTCGGCTGAAATGATGATGATGATGATGATGATAGATAAACCAATTAATCTTCTTGTTTAAGCATTTACTGCCTCTTTATTAAAATCTTTTGGAAGAATTCGCATGGAAAACACGTTTAAAGGCGGATGAACTTTCACTCAAGCGGAAATGTTAGGCTGCATTTCCACCTGCAAGCAACTAGCATGCCAATTCAATTAAATTGCAGGACAGGCGATTGATGATATATATCTTGGTAGCCCGCAATGTATTGCAACTTGATTGCGAGCTGGTTGCAGCTGGAAACTTGGGCTAAGATAAACAAAAAAAGCTATGTGTAGTAGAGACGATTACACCCTAAATTAGCCAAAACGAGAACACCAAAAAGTCATACATTAAACCAACTCACCCCCAACACTCATATCCCCGTTCCTCTGCTGCTCTTCAATAGCCGGTTCCACATCATCCACAATAATCTGATCAGCATCCTCTGCTTCTCCATCTTTATCCTTCTTCATTTCAAAACTACCTTCACTTATCAATTCTCCACTCTCAGACTTATCCATGTCATCATGATTATTTTTATTCACATTCCCTTCTAAAGCTTTTAATCCTAGAATCGGGACGGGGAGGGTTGAGACAGGGATTTCGGAGGGCAGGGAGATGTTGGATGACGCTATGGGGATGATAGGGTTAGGTATGGACTCGTTGAGGATGACTTTGGTGGGAGAAACTAGAGAGTTCATTACGGGGTTGGGTACGGGGTTGAATGTCTCGATTGGTGATACCTGAGGGCAAAAATATATTAGTTAGCGACAGAATCTCGTGTTTCTATTGATATGTCATATAACTACCATGAGACTTAGACCACTACAGTAGGCAGTTACCTGTGTCCACAAAAACTAGGCGACACATAAATGAATGCTGAAATAAAAGCCCACTGATGAATAGGTATAACTATGCTGGGAGGCAGACTTGGAAATCTATTTATTACCTAAACAGATACAGGCCCAAGACGGCAGATTGCCCTGTTTCGCACGCATCACTCAAAAGGGACTGCACAGGGAGTGAAGGGTCCATCTGTAAGGCAGACGGACCTAGCCGTGGCAGCGTGAGGGACTGTGCAAGCACTCTAGTGACGGCCACAGAGAGTGAAGGGTCAATCTGTAAGGCAGACGGACCTAGCCGTGAGATCGTGAGGGACTGTGCAAGCACTCTAGGGACGGCCACAGAGACTGAAGGGTCCATCTGTAAGGCAGACGAACCTAACTGTGGCAGCGTGAGGGACTGTGCAAGCACTCTAGGGACGGCCACAGAGAGTGAAAGGTCCATCTGTAAGGCAGACGGACCAAGCCGTGGCAGCGTGAGGGACTGTGCAAGCACTCTAATGACGACCTCAGAGACTGAAGGGTCCATCTGTAAGGCAGACGGACCTAGCTGTGGCAGCGTGAGGGACTGTGCAAGCACTCTAGTGACGGCCACAGAGAGTGAAGGGTCCATCTGTAAGGCAGACGGACCTTGCCGTGACAGAGTGAGGGACTGTGCAAGCACTCTAGTGACTGCCACAGATAGTTATGGGTCCATCTGTAAGGCAGACGGACCTTGCCGTGACAAAGTGAGGGACTGTGCAAGCACTCTAGTGACTGCCACAGAGAGTTATGAGTTCATCTGTAAGGCAGACGGACCTTGCCGTGACAGAGTTAGGGACTGTGCAAGCACTCTAGTGACTGCTACAGAGAGTTAAGGGTCCATCTGTAAGGCAGACGGACCTAGCCGTGACAGTGTGAGGGACTGTGCAAGAACTCTAGTGACTGCCACAGAGAGTTAAGGGTCCATCTGTAAGGCAGACGGACCAAGCCGTAGCAGCGTGAGGGATTGTGCAAGCACTCCAGCGCCCGGCCAGAAGCAGTTCAAGAACGCCGTGTGGCTATATGAGGATGGCATTCTTAATTATTTCAGCCTACTTACCCTAGTAGACATCATAGGTCGATCATTGGACCCTGAGGCGCAGCCATCAGCCAGAGCTTGCAGCTGTGAAGTGTTGACGGTGGGTATAGCGGGCGCCATGTCTGCCGTGCTCGTGGTCGAAGTGTTGGAAGTCGCCGTCATCAAAGACATGCAGGTGTTCACTGATGGCAGGATCGGGATTATTGGGACTGGTGGTACTGTAACAAAAGAAATACCTGACTGAGGAAAAATGAAGTTCAGCATATCTATTCACAATCGTTCGATTCCATCAGGAATAGAATGGTTGTGCTTTGGTTAATTAAGTGCATCATTCTTCCTAAACAAACCTTACAAAAACACAACCATTAGTTTTGGGCTGGAATAGACTGGTTAAGAATAGTTATCCAACATGTTATGTTACATTTTCTCGCACTACTAGGCAAAGGCCTCCTATTACACACAATTCTGTATTTTACATTATTAATAGTGTTATACTAGATGGTAAAATTAAGTTTCGTCGATGAAAATATATATTGGAACAGCACATGACCAAGTTGTGAACCTTGTGGAACTCTTTATTAGTAATGATCCTGATAGTGTTAACGAAAGTTAATTTCCTTTTCTTAATGGACTAAGGTCTGTTACAAAACAAATACGATGATATAGCGTAATAAAGAGATACATTGTACTAAACTTCGACTTCAAGTATTTGTATGACTAAAAGATAATTTACCTTATCAAAGGCTTGACTTAATTCTAAAACTCGTAAGGAGTCTTTTTAGGAAGAGACATAATATTCGAAATTCACATACATAAATAGATACCTGTGACGGTAGGTTGTGGCTTGATTACAGGTCCTTGAGCACTTTTCGGGATGGAAAACTCCGGTAGCCATTCGTTGATTGCTTGTCTGTAAAAATGTATAGAAATATTATATGAGACAGTTATAACAAGGCATTTATGTCTATAATTTCAGCACTTGCTTCAAACCTTCAGCTTCGGCACACTATGGTGGAAGCCGAACTTGGTATTTTTGGTCGTAGACGGCCGAATCCTAAGGTGCGGTCGGACACAACTTATTGCTCTTAATTTATGACTTTTATAGTCAATTTTATATCAGAACCAGTAACTTTGCAAAAAAGCTCACCTGAGCGCTTGGCGATGATGATAAACATGCTTCCCAAGAGTGAGAGGCGCTTCGTCTTCACACACGCCTTGTTCACTTTCTCGCTCTAGCTTTATGTCCCAGGACACCGCTTCCACTGCAAAGTGAAACAGATTATTAGAACGATGTTAAAATCTTAACACATTTTTAATGTTGGTTTTCTGTTTCATTGAGTTTCAAATAACAACGGGGCTAAAGAAGTTTTCATTTAAAAAACTGAGTTGTACACAACTCAGACAAACGCATCTAGATGAGCTAAGCTACAATTCGCCCAGTGCGCAAGCGTCCATATCGGCATCATGTTCGCGTTGTACTCGCAGTTGGGGTTCGTTAGTACCCCACAATGTTATAATTTATACAAAATGACACTTACTATGTGCAGGCGCATCTAGACTACAACTCGCCCAGTGCGCGAGCGTCCATATCGGCATCATGTTTGTGTTGTACTCGCAGTTGGGGTTCGTTAGTACCCCACAATGTTATAACTAATACAAAATGACACTTACTATGTGCAGGCGCATCTAGACTACAACTCGCCCAGTGCGCGAGCGTCCGTATAGGCATCATATTCGCGTTGTACTCGCAATTGGGGTTCGTCAGTACCCCACGTAACAGAGGGATCAGTTCGGGTGATCGGCCGCAATATGGACCTGGAAAATAACAACAGGTTGATTTATTGAAGTTTGAATTTTAAGAATAGAAATAAGATCTTATTTTGATCAGCCTTCCAGTTCTTACAACAGTTTTTCAGGGCAAATTGAATGTTTTAATACCATGTTTTTGTCACAAGCTCGTGGGTGATGAAATATTAGAATATCATGCCGCTTTGCAATTAACTGGTGATGTAATAAAAACATTTTGCAAAAAAATTAACCGACTTCAAAAACAGAACACTAAAAAGTGAAAAATAACTTTCGTTTAGGCATTTGGTTAATTTTTTGCGAAAATGTTTTATTTCTATCTTTTTAGTTTTGGTTCACCATCACTAAAAATTGAGCAAGTTCCATAGGAAGGTACCTAAAGGATTGAAAAAATACCCATAATGACTCAATTCACACATTCGTGTTATTTGTCGCTAAAGAGTTTGGTTGTATGCTCCATATCTTGAAGACTGCCATATTGATTTTGTTGAAACTTGCACTATGTTCTAAGTTGACAGATACTTAATTCAATAAAGAAAAAAATAATCATGATCAGATTACTAGTTTCGGCGTAATGCGTGGACAAGGATACATACATACATACACATAACGGATCCATGATTCAACGTCACGGGGTATCCATTTGTTGTATCCCAAAACCTAAAGAATGTAACAAATACTTTTCTAAAAACCGCATCGAAATCGGTTCAGCCAAACGCGAAAAAATCGCGGACAACTACATACATACAAACATACGGTTCAAACTGAGAACCTCCTTTTTTTTGAAGTCGGTTAAAAAGTCTAGACTTCATTTTATTACTTTACTGGATTTCATCAAGGCAACCTGGCCTATTATAACTGTATCTGTTTTTATGTTTTGTGTGCAATAAAGAGTAAGAAACTTAATTCTGTAAGCACAAATAAACCGCGTTTCAGAGATGTCAGAATATCTAGTTTTGTGAAACATTGGCACTGACAGTCTTGAATGCGGATTAGAGCTACAGTTCAAACTCAGTTTCATTGGTAAAATTCGATCTTAAGTTATTTTTTACTATTGCCCGTCGAAGCATTAGTTTAACAGTAACCCATAAATCCTACTCACCCAAAAAGATTCGTTTCTGATCATAATCGTTGGCGTGCAGGTTGTCCCAAATGACTGGCGGACGTCGAAGTACTTGAGTTATCTCCTCTATCGCTTCTGTAGTTAGCACCTTCGATATCACCTTGGGTCCTGGAATAATAATACAGAAAGTTAGTGAAAACATCCAACTTTTATGAGTACTCCACTATGGAAACTCAACAAACAGTCGGTTTAGAGTCAGCCAAAGGTATATATGGACACAAATGTAACGTGGAAATCCACTTTTTGGATGATGTCTAGCGCTTATGATATAGGTTTAAGCTGGATATTCATTTCAATAGTAACAAAACTAATATAAACTGGTCACATTTTCTGTTGCAACTCCGTAAGCCTACTACGCTAGGCCAGTTTCAGGTCAGATAAAAGTTTAAAGGTTGACTGTAAAATATGACCAGCGCCAAAAACGTTAATAATATTAACTTGATAAATGATGTATTATTATAAAAAGGTATCATCAATAAATCATAGACAAGATATGGACCAAAATACCTATATTAATCATACACTATTCAAAAGGTCACTCACCCACCGCGAGGGTATAATGACCGCTGACAAAAACAATAGGTAACGACATGGAAACTACCCACATTTCCAGTTAGGTACATATCGTAAATATTATGTGTGATCGAACGGTGAGTAATCATGGAAAACTCGACCGCCGGAGAATGCCACGTGTATTATAGTTAGCATACGCTATGGTATGCACGTCATGTGATATTGATATCTTATTTATTTATTTTGTGGAAGTTTGGATGTGTGTGAAATGAATATCCAGCTTAAATCATGTATTAATAAAAAACGTCTCAGAGGCTTACTAGATATGGGTAGACCATGATATAAATAAAGGACGCTTTTCGTCCGTTAGTATGTTCGCGTGGGATCATTTACGACTTTCACGCGCGTTAAGCCTCTAGTTACCAATTTGCAGCAAAGCAATTTGTTATTAGCCTCGTCTCGGTAAGGACAACAGTGAGCAAAAATAATGCGATAACTGGCAATTTTTTATTTACTATAAATAAATCGTGGAAATGGTAAAAAGTAGTGGGTAATAGAAATGAAACACAAAAATTCACTTCAAAATTACGCTGAAAATGAAAATCATACTGGATTTCATTTAATAACCAAAGCAAAAGAACCACCTAGAAATGCTGAGTTGGTAACCCTTTCGGTATGTGCACGCCCGGCGCAATAATTCCTAAACCTTGTTTGTACTTTTTTTTTAACTATTCTTCTCTGTTACTTTGTAATTGTAGTTGTTGTGTTGTGTCTATGTCGAATAAATGTTTTTCTACTCGAAATCGTACACCTGATATCACGTTAGCACAATTGATGATGTCATAACGTATACTAAATATGTCAGTAGCGAACGACCTTTCCATTGAGTTAGCGCCCACGTGGTTATTAATTGCAGTTGCTAGTTTGCCAGTATGACTATATAAGGATCGCGATTTACGTGTTTTGCGGTATTCTATGTTGTAGACTTGTTGAACATTGTATAGGAAAAAAGTTGGTTGCTTTGATGTTAATTGCCATGGTAACACTAGAATAGTCTTCGCGTCTATCTATCGTTAGTTGACATCGAGTTGCATAATAACGTCTAAGCTAAATTCGCGTTGGCGGAGCGCATACTTTTGACGAACAACTACGCTAGACATTTAAGGCGTATAATTCCCCAATGTTAACGCAGTACTGGCCGTGCGCCCGTTAGGAGCCAAAGTATCAATATTTAACCTCTTTTTGAACAGATTGCAAAATATTCTTTGATTTACATATGCTAAGAATTTCAGTTATTAAGAAATTCTAGCCATCAATTTGTCTGTGTAAAAATATTTTTCAACATCCAAGTCGTTTTGGATGAGTATCCAAAAGTAGCGAAAAAATATCGTGTTTTTAATTATTTTTTGAAAGCGAAACTATTACTTACACGAAAATAAATAATATACATGCAACATTTTTTTAATTTTTTTACATTCCTCTTAGCCAAGCCGTTACTAAGGGATATGCTTTCGAAAGTAACCGTTTTACGGCACTAAAGCGGTGGTAGGCTCATAGGTATTTAAATTATTCTGTTTTGAGGTTCAGCCGGATGAATGTATTGTAATAATATTGAAGCTAAATCAACTCTAATTTGGATCTTATCTCTTTTATTTTAGAGTATTCAATTGTATATATGTAAATAAATTAGATCATGATTAAAATAAAAAAAATGGATCTTGAGCTTAATACTGGCCCTATGGGATATCTAGTTAGAATTATGTATTACTACAACATAATCTATATTTTTTAATGTTAGACTCGCGTTTGACCACACCCCTATACATAAACGCATACTATTCTCTCACGGGTGTGAGCAAAACCTTCATAATGCCACCTGCTAAGATCTTAGCATATTCCTTTTGCTTCGAGCAAAGTCACTCTCAGAAAACCCGTAGACATATAAACTTGGGCCGTTTTGCGCCACTCCTTTTTTTTCTTTCTTGGTGGAAATTCTCATGGATGACCGTGGAGGTCAAAGGCCGTGTGGAGGAGTCTGTCAGACTCTTACTGACTAAACCATACCGGTGTTCTCTCGAACACTTGCTGCGGATGCGTATATGACTTCCGTTGCTCTGGACTAGTGCTTGCCTGCCTTTCCAGCTAGCTTCGTCCCATAATAGGGAGTGAAGTGTTACCTCCCATTTAACGTCTTACTGAGGCGCGCGTGAAACACTACGCGTCACCATCTCGGGTTCTGATCGATGGGCGACGGATGTCCCCAAATCTGTCGTCCCTAGACCCTTTTTAGTCCCCCTAAAAAGGGTCTAGGGAAGAGGGCAGCCCAGATGCTGGTGGATCTCGCGCGTACACATACCCGTCCACATAATATCAATCTGCTGCGACAGCTTGGTGCCCAGAGTGTTGAGGTACTCGGAGCTGTTGACGGAGGGAACAGCGCGCGTGGAGCAGTACTGCGTGGGGCACAGCAGGAAGCGCGGGCAGCCTAGGTGCTGGTGGATCTCGTTTGTTACTGATACCTGGGGAATGGAGAAAAGATTTAATCATACTTAGAAAAAAAGTTGGGAAAAAATCGCGATTAAACGACCGTGGAGTTGCGAATACCAGCCCGATACAACACAATATAATTATGAAATGCATATTACAAAAGTTTGATGACCAAAGGATAGACAATGCGCAATGTTACTGGACTATTGAAAAAGGTTTGAACTTAGAAACTTAGTTTGGAACTTCATGATTTCAAATTAAATCCAGGAGGCGTTTAGGGCTTCATTACAATAGTCTTATTGAGCACGTAAAATTTGTAAAAGAAAAAAAGATGACGAGTTTTACTTCGTAAAGATTTTGCACCAATTGTAAAAATCCTAACAAAAGGTGAACGGCAGATTTCGTACGGCATACTTTTTTTGTTGTTCGTTTATAGAATTTGTACCACTTATTAAGGCAACTAAGCCATTTATTTTCATGTAAGTTTACTATTTTTAAAACTTCGGATTAATTAATAATATCAATAAAAAGATTTTAATAAATAAACGTAACGAAATCGTACAATAAACGCAGTTATGTTTTTAGAAGTTGCCTTATGTAAAATAACACAAATATTGAAATGAAAATTAATTATTTAGAAATAGAAATAACGTTAAATATAATCAAACTCATCATTATCAAACTGTTGCAGTCCGCTGCTGGACATAAAGGTATCTCCTAATGCCCTGAGTAGGTACCTCAATCTCATCTCAATCTACATAATTAATGGTAAGTAAAACACTACAAAGATAGCAACAAACAATTAAGAACATTTACTTTACACATTATGTAACAATATGTAACATTTACCTAATGTAACAATCTACATTGGTGAACCACATAACCTTAAAAAATAAATCTTTTACATCCCAAGTTCTAAAAATCTGAGAATTTAAAAAGGGATTATCTATCATATTAACTACCAATTAAAACAAAATATATCCCACACCACAACATTTTATTGACAATACACAAAATGCCAATACAAGCCTGCCGTTTTCCTTTCAAAAGAACATCATGCAAGTCTCTGTAAAATTCCTATAAACATATCCGACTGCAGACATAAAAGAGCTAGGCCGTGTAGTCAGGCGAGCTAGTAATTCAGAAGGCCGTTAGCTTTGCCACTCAGCTGAGTCTACAGTCACGCATGGGGTGGTACAAGATTGGTGTTTGATTTAGAATTACTACTTAAGATATTTGATCGATTTGAAGGCGGAGTAATATTCGTTATATTGTAGTGGATTCTAGCAAGCAATCTGATGTATGTCTTCGTCCACATAAGCCGTAAATTTATTTCAGTCAAAGAGGATTCGAATTATGTTATTTATGTATTATGTAAATTAAAGGGATTGCAGTAGACTGTGTAAATTTTTGGGTTAAGCAATTATAATTAATTGTTAAGAATAAATCTCTGAAAAA
Source organism: Orthosia gracilis (assembly GCA_947562075.1). Classification (NCBI taxonomy): domain Eukaryota; kingdom Metazoa; phylum Arthropoda; class Insecta; order Lepidoptera; family Noctuidae; genus Orthosia; species Orthosia gracilis. The sequence goes on along the minus strand of OX387274.1, from coordinate 29,342,626 downwards.
AAAAGATAATTATCTGAAGATAATTATTTTTTTCAATGGCTTGACGAAATGAAACAGCCAATCGAATCAAATTCATTTTTCTATTTAGTTGGACAGGCTTTCAGATACCTTATAGGTACCATGTAAACTGTGCTACATAATGGACTTACTTGTGCATGTGCAAAGCTCTGGAATATCTGTTTGTCCGCCTCACTCATCTCGGGCTCAATGTCGTCGAACAGGAGGGCGAAACATGTGCAGCCGAATTGGGACACCTTGAACATAAAGAAAATAAATTCCTAAGTAGTTTATTTTGTAACGAAAAACATAAAATTCTTCAAAATTTGCGTCAAATCTTCATTTTTTCCATAAAATTATACATGGAAGAGATCATGATTACATAATAGAATAAATAAAATGGTTGTTGCAGTGTGTTTTTATTAATAAAATTATGATTGCTTCAAGCAAAAGCCAATCAGTATTTACTAAAAAAAAAGAATCATCAAAATCCGCGAACAAACATAAAATAGTATATTATGCAACTAGTGAATAAAGGACGGTTTTAAAGCGAGGGCCATAGATGAATCACGAACAAGTGAAGGATTCTAACAACTGAATCACGACCGCAGGGAGTGATTCATGTTGATTGAATCACGAGCATAGCGAGTGATTCAAGTGTTAGAATCCTGAACGACGCGAGTGATTCATGGCCCTCGATATAAATCCGTTTTATTCAAGAGTTGCATACTATATTTTATACCATGACTTCGAGAAAAAGAAGGATTTAAGCCAAAAGCACAATGAATAATCATAAATAAATAAATGGTTTATTACCTTCAAAATTTACAGAAAATGAGAAACCTTAGGGTTTCACATTTTTTGTAAATTGAAGCTGAGCCTTTGAGTTTGAGTTACCTAAACAGCACCTGTGTTTCAGGGGCCAGTGACCATCTCCGTTAAGTTACATAATTATAATTAATTAAACACCAATGCAATTAATATTAGAATAACAATGCAAATAAGTTTTCACTAAACATCCTAGACCAAAATAAAATCATTATCAAAATCCTAAATATAAACAAACTCAAAATTAAATCGACGAAGGAGTTTGAAATTCGAATATTCTTTGTTTGCACAAGAAGTTTGTATCGAGTATTTTATGCGCAAGTAGGTTGTATTGCATTGAGATGGAGGTCAAATATAAATATTGGTGTGTTCTAAATTCAAACACCAAAACAGTGATTAAAAGTGCTTTTTATTCACTGTTTTCAGTGAATAAAATAAGCTTTTTAGAGGGGGAATGGTATAAAAAAAATTATACATATATTAACTCACGCCTTCTTCCCATGGGGGTAGGCAGGAACTACAGAACTCTACCTGCTACGATCCTTACTTACTTCTTTTGCTTCACTCACATTCATATATCTCTTCATACACACAAGCAAAAAAAAATATTACGGTCGGATTGAGAAACCTCCTCAGTTTTGAAGTCGGTTGAAAAAGAAGTGCATTATTTTATATGACTTACAACAAAAGAGAAAGTAAAGAAAGTTTTAAATTATCATGTTGCTGCTATTTATTATTTAAAGCATAACATTAGTCTTTAAAGTAAATACTTATCACCTTTTATGATTATTTTAGAAAGTGGTTTTTGTTGCCAATTAATAACGTAGATAGAGGTATGACTGAATATCTAACTAATAATTTATTCAGAAGTTGCAACAAGAATACAATTATTATTACAGTTCATTCGCAAACTTATGAAAGTCACAATTTTACAGCCAATAGCAGAATAAGAAAACCCAGTGACATTCTCTCAACGGCAAAAATGGGTTTGCCAAACGTACACCCGCGTTTTACTAAAAAACTCCTCAGCCTGAGTAGAAATAATCTAAAAATAATTATATTATAGGGACAGTAACGGGCCACATCCTTCTTAACAAGCATCTATTCAACACAGGCGTCACTGACAGTCCACTTTGCAGGGGCTGTTTTAACGCCGAAGAATCAGCCGCCCAAGTAATCCTGGAATGCGAGGCCGTGGCATCTCAATGTGAAGAAATCCTAGGAACAGTGAGGTATTCACTCTGTGAAGCTTCCAGGAAGCTTCTGTGTTTTTGGACAGAGCTAGGCTGACTATATTAGCCAGTGCCCCTACACACAATGGACCAAATGGGAGTCTAACTGAGGAAAAGAGAGTCCCTACCACTACCTCTCTCAACGAAAGTCACGCGATAGCCATTGAAAAAAGGCAAAAATGTATTGTCAAGTGATATTGAAATGTAACGTGATCAATCCATTACATTTTGTCATTTCAATCAACAACATCGCCAACCATGCCAATCAATAGAAAGACATTTTGTCTACACCCTCTTTTACCTGTTCCAATTTCCTCTTCAAAGTAGTAATCTCTTTCTGACTACTGTAAGTAATATCCAGTCCCGGAGACAATGCGTAACAGAATATGATGCCTTGAGCCTTTGCAGCGGTTATGAGGGATGTCAGGTGTTCCGCTTCTTCCACGGTGTACAGTTCTCTCCAGTACGCTCGATGCTTGTAATCGTCCTTCGGTGCATAGACGTACATGTCCATACCCCATTTTTTAAGCCTGTGAAATTATGTTTGGTTTGTTATGTTGTTACAGATAAATTATAGAATAAAATATAGAAATCTGTTTGTTTATTTATTGATTAATTAGTAGTGGTTCCTAGTTATTGCTGATTCTATTCTAATAATAATTTTATCTTATAAGGTTGCAGGAGGGAATCCGCTGGATGCGAGACGCACGGGATCGGTCAATGTGACGACAACTTGGGGAGGCCTATATCCAGCAGCAGACCTCTTTCGGCTGAAATTATTATGATGATGATGCAGAAAAAAGATAAATAAGACAGCAATAAGAAGGCAGCATCAAAAAACATTTCTTATAAAATTTAATTTTGTACTGTGATGGGTTATTTAGCCTGAAATATATGAAATTGATTTTTTATTTATTTGATTTAAGAATAAAATTAGGTATGTTAATTTATTATTTTTCTCATATAGTGAAAGTGACTAGAGGCGTATAGCTTTTGTCATAAGTGATCTTGCCCTTAAAGTACTAACATTATAGTCCAACCCATTTTGTCCCACTACTGGGCATAGGCCTCGCCAAGTCATTCATTAGTTTACATTAGTCATTTAACTAATAGTATTCCTCAAGACAGATAATTATGATCTAATCAAGTAAACACATAGTAAAGTTTGTTATTGTTTACGTACTTGTAATATTATCTGTTACTGAAAATCATTAGCTATGTTTACTTAGATAATGAAAGTAAATACATTAGTGAAGAATGCCATTAACCCTAGAATGATAACCATTACTACGTATATACATAGCATACTCGGGATACTGGAGAACCTCGTGAAATAAAAGCAATTTCTCGGAGTTTACTATTACAAGGAATGTGCAACTTTTGCTTACTTTTATATAGCTATTTATCACAGATTTTATTTAAAAAAACAACTGAGCAACACTAACCCATACTGGTCAAAATATGTCAAAGGCTAGCTAGAATCAGTTAAGTACATATGTCACACACCCCTTAATAAGAAAATAAGATTTAAAAACATAAAGAGTTGCCTCTATATTAATCTGTTTTTGGACCTCTCCTATACTCTCCTTTCACTCTCAAGGTTCCATTGTTAAAAAACTCAATTCAGAATTTGGCTTGTCCGCAATATGTCCCTTAAACAACTGTGCAATTGTTATTGTGTAATGTACAATAATATTACAAGAATAGTATAGTTCATTGAACTTTTATCTACATTAACCCCTTGTATGCCGGCGTTCGAGACACAATGAACAAGCCATTGTGTCTCGCATGGATCTGCATTCCACGGGGTTAAAACGAGATGGATAAAGTTACAACTGGTTATTAAGAAATACAAAGAATAAGATGTATTATTATAATAACCACAATTAAAACCAATGAACCTTATCTATGGATCATTTAAATGAAAGTATTGATTTCAAGTAACTCGATTACTGTGGTAATTTGATTTATAAAACAATTGAATAAGTGCTTGAGGGTTGTAATTAGGTTATAGGATATCCTAATTTAATGTCTGATCCTTTAATGTAAATATTGTATTTAAAATAGAACATTGTCCTCTATAGTTTTGAAAACAAACATTAGGTCAGAGACATTGCAGGGTAATTTAATAAATTATTTAAAATATCTGCACTTGACTTCAAACTCATTAGCATATTATGGTTATTAGAAAGATTAGAAAGAATACTCACTTTTGAAACAAATCTTTCCTTTGTTCAGTAGTCCACGGCCGACCGTAAAAGCCTGTAATAGTGAAGCTTAGGTCATTCACTCCATTACCTTAGATAGAAGATGTATAACTACAACAGACCTATATCACATACTTTCACTTAAAAATAACAACAATTACCTTCAACAACCCCGCAAATAAAATCTTTTCGATGGGAATTCGGTTCGTCCGGTGAAGTTTCAGTCATATTTACAAGTAAATCAACGATTTACACCACAGAATGTAACAGTCTGACTGACCGACGGATTAATTTCGCAGTAGTAATAGGATATTTACACAATCAATACTGCCTCACTAACAGACAGTGGCAGTGTAAATAACTGTAATATCAAATTCTGAGCTATAAAGCACCGGTTGACCCGTAGCAGACGCAAATTATTTAATTACTCTATTCCTGAGAAGGAAATCTCGGAGAATAGAATATCATGATTTGTGTCAAACTGATGAGTTCGTTTAGTGTCTGCTTTATGAGATCACCAATACACTATGTAACCGATCGTTAACATAGGATTTGGCCAGGTTTCTATTTTTAACACTATACAATACTGCATGAAATTATATTATTGTATCTTGTTGGTATCATAAAAGGCCTTAAAATAAATTGGAATCCAATTCTTTAAAAGTACGAATACGTGACCTACAAAAAACTCATAACTTTTTTTATTTTAACTAGTTGGGAATGTTAGCACTGCGTTCAGAAATAAAATTAAGGTAGTAACAGATTTGTAACTCAGCTCTATTCTGTTTATTTACTCGTTAATTTATGAAAGATATATTGTAATAAAGCGCATTACACAGTAATCCGTGATGTATTACGTTTTTTTTTACTTATTTTTGAAAAAGTTTTACTTATTTAAATTAGAAATAAAAATGTAGGTTCATGGTAGAAAGCTATCCTTCGCGTCTCACAACACTGAACTGTAGAGCCATTTTAAAATTTGAAGTGGGAAAAGGCGTTTTTGCGCTAAAAAATAAGACAACTTGGATTTGATGAATATGATATATTAATTTTATTTCACAATTTCATTTACAAAGCTATACTAAAATAATACTGATAGAGATGACTTATAAGTGCAACATTAAATCTAAAATTAATCTTTTCTATACAAAGGGCCTGCTTGATTGATCATCAGCATTTAAGAATTTCAACAATTCATGACAATTGAACAGTAATATTATAAAAGTGTTATTAATTAATGACTAGATCATTTGAATACTGGAATGTTGGCATACTCACTTAAATCTTAACCTACAATAATTATGTACAAACATTTTCACATAATTTTGTCATATTTACATCATAATTTTTAAAATTGAATTAGAAGACCAACTTATAGCTAAATTGGGTAATAAACATTGCCTCTATTATACTAATATAATATTACTTGTAAGCACAACTACAAGCAGGTAAGTGTTTTATTTCAAACTAGCTTCTGCCAGCGGCTTCGCCCGTGTGAAAAAATTATCCCGAAGGAACATATTCCCGGAATGATATAATCTATCTCTGTGGCTAACACCATCCAGATCCGTTCATCCGTTCTGGCGTGAAGAAGTAACAAACATACAAACACACACACTATAACCCCGAGTTTCTCAGCTCAAAATTATCGCAGAATTAATGTGACAAATTGTCAAGCACGCGTTATCTGTTGTGATTGGCTGGAAATGAATTCAACCAATCACAGCAGATAATGCGTGCTTGACAATTTGTCACATTAATTCTGCGATTTTTTTGAGCCGAGAAACTCGGGGTAACAAACTTTCGCCTTTATATTAGTGTGAAGATGATTATTTTCTACCATATCTTTCTGTATTGTATCATTACAAATATTATCGTTTTGTAATTAGTTTTGATTAAACATATTTCTGGTTTTTGGACAAAATATTGATGCGTCGCAAATAAAACACATGTCAAGTGAAGCGGTTGGCTGTTGAAAATGCATTCAACCAATAAAATTTATATTAACTTTAAAACTTTTGCGTTTCATAATTGAAAAACAATATATCACGGGACCACGGTCGTTGTAACACGGCCGAAACGTCGGCTGAAATAGGTAAATAAATAATCGAAATCATGGTTTAAATTCCCGTGATAAATAAAAAAAATATTTTAGCAGGTAAAGCGCGTTTTCCAACTTGTCAAAATTAACTTTGCAATTTGTCGTAAAAATGGCAGTAGTCCGGTTGAGGCAACCTTTCCAACATTTTTTTACTATGTATGATCGGACTAAAAACCCAATCTCAAAAGTCTTCTTGCTGCAACACTTCGTTCCCGTAGTATCTGGGGCCTTAATATGGTAATAAAACTCGCTATAGGCGATATTCCGGTTGAGGCAACTTAACCAACAATTTTTCTTTCATATCAAGACTTAACTTAGTAATTTTAGTATTACATGACTAAAACACAATCTCAAAGTCTATGTTCTATCGACACTTCGTTCCCGTAGTCGTGGACTCTCGTAGGCCTATTTATAAAGATATCTGAGCTGTTTACCAATTGATTGAATTCAAATTCTGTAAAGAGATTTAAACAACTGTTAATCAGCTAACCAGCGTCGAGATTTTATGAATACGGGTGCTAATCCATTAGAACATTGAGTTCAATAGTACACGGCGGAGAGGCCGCACCTCTGCAAGTGTCAGCCGAGGATTCCACCTGACATGTTGCCGTGGACCCTCATGTGGCGGTTCAGGTTACCGGATTGGGAGAACCTGGGGATAAAAAGTATAAGACAATTGTGTATATATTTTTTGTATGTGTCTCACACAAAAAAAAAAGAAACTAATCATTATTTATTAGTATAAAAAAAATAAATTTAAAACCCGTGAGTAACCAAAATTTCGAATCTAATCATATCCTGCGATATTTAAAAATAAATGAAGTGTGGGGTGTATCTAAATTTTGATTTTCACTGGAAGCAAGTTTTCAGCTTCATGATATAACCCAGTTAATCAGCATGTTGCTGATGAAATTTTAGGCAAAAGTCACCCAAAACACGGCGTTTTAGGCGCTTTACGAAATAGTTGAATTTCGGTGGATTTTGATCTTGCTTCGACACCAATCTTGTTTTGAGCAAGTTAAATGCATCGTCGAAAATGTTCTGTGACGATAAGCTTGAGATAAAAAGAGGGTAGAAGTTGTTCTTACCTCAACAAACACAATTTACACTGGTATGGTTTTTCTCCGGAGTGGATGCGTAAATGCTTCGTTAGAGTCGAGCTGTCTGAGAACGCTTTCTTGCAAGATCTGCACCTGAAAAAACATACATCGAATTACCTGATACCGTTTCGGGTCAGACAGAGGTGGCGAGACATCCAGGTGACATTTCAATGCTATCATCCTTTGTGAGAAAAAGATAATGCTAGTCGTCCTTCCCGAGACTAGAAAAGTGCCATTCGACGTCAGTGATGACGATGGTCGAAATGGCAACGCGACGTGACAATTCGATGTCGCTTGCCATTCCCATAATTTTTTTCTCATTTCTCCAATCGCTACCGCGACGTTTTCGTTGATAGAATGTCAGTTGTTTATTAGTATGTCGTATGACGTAATTCTGGTTTGCTTATCGCTCCCCAAAATGAACCGCGTCAGAACTACACGGTTATAGCCTCTGGACGCATATCGTCCAAGAAAGCTGATTCGAGTAGGCGCGAGGGAAGAGTTTTTGGAACAGAAAAAAAACTGGCCTACATTTCCAAATTACATTTCAAAGAAACAGCTGTGTCTCTCAAAAAGTATTGATTGTCAAAAAGAAATCACCGACCGTAATCCGAAACAAGTGAAACAACACAGTTTTTTTTTTAATTCAAGCCTGCCTCTTGAGCATACACAGGGTAAGTAAAGTGAAAGCTTCTTCGTCTCCATAGTATAGAACTATAGAGGTATGCGGAATATGGTATAAACTCTCACAACCCTTATAGAAAATACAGGATCCTCCGACCTGACGGGTGTCGTGTAATATCCGGTTGGCATTGGCAACTGCCGGTGGTAGTTGTCAAGCTGTTGTATCTGTATGTGTTCAAATCACGCGGATAACTTTGATAGCAGATAGCTGATAGATGTAGGTTTTGTGTGACGCCAGCAGCCTTATTTCGTAATGAATTCGACGAGGCAAAGGGAAAAGAGTATGAAAATTCGACCAATCACATGCGAGATTAAAGACGCGATGTGGATTTCCTTCTCTGTGTTTTGGCTTTGCTCTTTGCCTTGCCGAATTCATTAGGTGATTTGGGCAATTCGCATGTAGCAGCATAGACAAGTATTTAAATGCTGTATTTGCCACCGACACGCTAGGAAGAAGAAGCATAGATGCCGCTACAATGGTACCCACGTCTAAATTTTACAGGCCAAATACTTCGCCACTTTTAAGGCACCGTCGCGGTCGTCGGTAAAGTTAAACAAGTAAAATTAAAAAAAAACCCCGACGCATATTTATTTCATGCTACATAATTTATCTATTATTAGACACGCTTCGAACAACAATCTATTGAACATGTTATTATAACACGATATCTTGCGAAAACACCCCGATTCAAACAGTAAAGGGCCCATAACTTTAGAACGGCTGAACCGATTTTCATCAAACATAGCTAAGAACACGCTCGATAAAGACATCTTTCAAATAAAAATGAAAATGAGATCGAAATCAGTTCATCCGTTCAGGAGCTATGATGCCACAGACAGATAGACAAATACACAGGTACACACATCAAACTTATAATACCCCCTCTTTTCCGTCGGGGTTTAAAAAGAAGAAACGCTTACTGATAGGGTCGTTCTCCAGAATGTGTCCTCATGTGAGTGGTGACACTGGAACTCTGGCTGAACCGACGATCACATATTGGGCACCTATAATGGAAGAAAGCATAATTTAGGTACTTTTCGCTTTATTTTTTTTTCACTGTTTCCGGATTTAATGATCTGGGCTAACTTATGGTCAGATGATTTGGATTTTATTATTTTGTTTCTGATAGATGGTGGCTCTAGAAGTCTTAGCCTTGATTATTTGATGCTAAAAGATGATGAAGATTATATGAATCCGCAAAACGAAGTGTCCAACTTTTTACGGGGTCAACGAGAGCATAATTTAGCTAAAGTTCTCTTCTTTACAAAACTTTTGAAACTCACCGAAACGGTTTCTGACCAGTATGGGTCCTAACATGTGCTGTCAAATTAGCAGCTTGCGAGAAGCTCTTATTACAGTCACCACATCTGTAGGGCCTCTCTCCAGAATGTGTCCGAAGGTGTGTCTTCAAGGTGCTGGGTCTAGCGTACGTCTTGCCGCAGATTCGGCAGAGGTTGGGCTTCTGTTCGTCATCTTCAGAACAAGTGCTTAGGGCTCCAACCTTGAAAGAAATAGTTAGATTTAGATTATATTGTTTTCCTACATAATAACACAAAGGACCGATTTTTCAATAGTCTTGTAAATTTTAACTGAGGAATAAAAATGGCCGTTTGACTTATTTTCTAGACAAAAGCTGTCAAACCGCCATTTTTATTCCTCAGTTACAAGTTATCAGACTATTGAAAAATCGGCCCTTAGTCAAGGTATTTTAAAAACAGAATGTATTTATACACACAATTAATTAAAGGTAAGATTGGAATATATTTATAATTGGATAAAATAAGGTTCCAAAAGTACCACTCACCGGTACTTTCCCTGAAGAATTAACGCACGCTGCATACCCATACTCCTGAGAATGCGGATGCATCTGTCCCTGATTGATAATGTACCCGCTTCCCATATTCTGTTCCTTCTGCGTCTCTTGAGCGTATAGCTTCGAAGGTGGTCTCTTCAAGCTCTGACCCAAACCCTTCTGGTTAGAATAGTTCGGTTTCTGCTGGAATAAGGAGTAGTTAGGGTTTGGCTTTTGAGAGTTCTGCAGCACTGGTTTGAAGGTAGACGTGGCGGTGATCAGGGGGTCGCTCTGGTTAGGTGTTCGGAAGTCCGCCGTGAAGGAATAAGTTGCTGATGGGTAGGTGGAGGAACTGATCACGTTCTGCGTTTGTGGGTAGACCACGTTCACTGAGGGCGTTGCGGCATTCTGGTTCCATTGCATCTGGGGAACAAGATTGATGTCGAGCTCATTACTTAATTTATTTAATCGGAATTGCATTTTATATTAAAGCAGATTTTTCGAAATGTTGCACAATTTTTAGTATTGTGATTACGATTTCGGGGTCGTAAATCGTAGGCCATTTCGAAAAGTTTCTGGCTGTAGGTATGTAGCTTTTCCATTAGTTTTGAAAGAGCAAAAGACTCGCGTAGATTATCTCGCGTAGATTATCGTGAAATAATCGCATCACCGCTTACCATTATCATCTTCCACCTCAGCCCGCAAACACTCACTGCTGGGATTAGGCACAGAATAAATATGGATGAACAGTACGGAATCTACCTACAAACGCTCGAAACGGCACACTCTCACAAACATGCGCATTGACGAGACCCCTAAGCGGCTCGCACTACTGACAGCAGACAGGTAGTTTCCATACTGTTTGTATATTTTTACTGTGGATTGGTCCTCCGCACTCTTCTACTAAACTTTCCATTTCCTTGCGTGCGCTTACAACACAGATCACGGAATTGACATATGATAGAAACGCTATTATTATTACAAAATAAATTGTTATTACTTAGTAATATTCATGCCTTAAGTTTCGGCACTATTACTTACACGCATGGAAAGATTTGACAATGCCGTCTATAGCAGAGGCTACCAAGGCTTCCAGTGCACAGTATCAGGCATACCATCAAGTTTTTAAGTATTACCTGTGAGCACAGCTGCTCCGGGGGACAGCCGTGCATGGTCATGTTCATGGACACGTTGACGCTCATCGTGGGGAACAGCGGCGCGCCGCCATAGTGCTCGTAGTATGGGTAGCCGCCGTTGTTCACCATCATCTGAGTAGTAAGTGTGGACATCAGAAGTGATCATTATTTGCGACTTTCTAAACATTTAAAGTGGAAACAGGCGATAATAAAAGATCAAGTTTGATTTCTGTACAAATAGCCCGATATAGTAGTCACACCGGATCTTTGTGTCTCTAAAAAAACAGCTTGACATCGAGTATACTGCATAGAGTAAGCGAGATAGGATGATGCGACAAACGTAAGAGAGTGAAAGAGACAGTTATACAATGCTATCTTCACCTTCAACATTGACACAAAAATAACTAATGCGCAGGGTCTTGCAGCCAATTGAGACACAAAGATCCGTTGTTAGTATTATACATAGACTGACTAAACCATTTTTTTCTGGTAAATCGAAACGATAATCATATCATGTTCGTACTGTTAACGCAAGGGCAATAACAACGTCAGGTAGCGAAATCTGTGAAGGGGTACTAAAAATACGACAGCCGTTTGCTGGTTTCATAAGTAAGCATAGATATTTCTATGTAAGTAAGCTATCGAAATCTTGATCACAATTTGTATTTTCTTTTTACTGCTCAATACATATGTCTCTAATTATCTTTACTTATCATACTAATATTATAAATGTGAATGTAAGTTTGTTTATTACGCACGCAGAAACTACTGAATCGATCATCATAAAACTTTGTACATATATTCTTGGAGGTATTAGATTAGAAGTAACATAAGATACTTTTTATTAAAAAAATAATACATTTTTTGAATGGCTTCACTGCGAGCGAAGCCGCGGGTAAAAGCTAGTAATCTATATAGATAAAAATATACACAGTGTATAAAATTATCAATAAAACTATAACTACCTACATACACACTTACGAGTATATCAAAAACTACGAGTATTAACTAAGTAACTAAACCTAAAAATAAACTCATCTGAAATATGGCGTCGAAAAACTCCTCCACATCGTTTGTCTACTGTTAATGTGCCCAAAATACTGGCAGCATTGCTACGTTGTGTGGCAATGCTTATTCTCTTACCAAGGTAAAACCCAGCACTTGAGTCACGCGAAGTGTTAACTTGGCGTTTAGATAGATTTTTAAACAAAGTGTGAGTACTTGGACTCTACTGTGGATCCGACCCCAAACATCTCGAAAATATAACTTCCGATGAAGTTGTTGTATTTCGCCGCTTGAGGTTCTCTGCAGCCGCAGCGGTTATTAACATATTGTGAAAGCAATACTAACTTTTACTTGACTCGTTGGTTCTTGGCATTTATCACCCGCTTGTCTGTCTTTGTCAAAAAAGTTTTCGAAGCAATCTTGATTGAGACGTCCCGTAAACATAAATTTAACGTCTTTTGATTTTAAATCTTCATTAATGTAATAAAGATTTTAAATACACTTGAATTCCTTTAATGGAATTTATGATATTTGTAACGTCTTTCTGCCCATCGCTTCTTATTAATTGTAAGTTTCTGAAATAATTATGTTATAACTTTTTAATAATACTATCGAAATATAAATATGAACTATTGGTTGTTTTCAATTGTGTACCACGAATCGTCATTACAATAACGTATTTAACATAACTATGTTTCTCAATTCTCATGTTTTACAATTCTATCGTTTCTGACGTCTTATTTGAGACATTCGTTTGGCCATAAACTTATCACGCACTTTTAAAATGTCTTCTATCATTAGTCTATCTAAATCATACGTTTTTTGTTTTATTTCTTCTCGAGGTTGTTTCCTCTTTCTTGGAGTGTCCGCTGAAAGATGAGGTGTTTGCGCCGATATACTTTCACAAGTTTGCATATCAGGATCCGTCTGAATGCTACGAGATACTTGATCTTCCAAGAGAACTATTTTATTTAAAGTATCATTTGAACTTGAAGATATCTCGGACGAACTTATAAATTGAATATTCTGATTTTCTTGTAAAGCTACATCATGCATGTCATATTGGCTTGAACTCGTACTGGCACCGTCATTTGTCGGCAAGTTGAGTGTTGGAAAAGCATTGTCAAATAAACACTTGACAGTTTTTTTTTTGAATTCATTGGAAATATATGGTTTTGCGAAGTGCTCCTCACAGATTCTGTAAATTTGCCTATTTTTATCATCACACAGTTTTAAGAGGAGATCTTCTCGTCCGACAGCTTTTAACCACTTCTGTCGTCTGAAATAATGAAAACAAATTCATCAAACGTATTTTAATTTTATTATAATAATTATTTACCTGATCACTTGTAGGTATGACCCAATTTTTTTTTTGTGTAATACCTACCAACCTACTTACTTTGTGTACTACCACAGTAAAAATATACAAACAGTATGGTAACTACCTACAAACGCTTGAAACGGCACACTCACACAAACATACGCACCGACGAGACCATTAAGGCACTTCTGCAGTGCTATCAGTAATGGGTGCCGCGTCGCGACGAGTGGTCACGTATAAGATTATCTACGCGTTCTTTTTAAAAATGTCATTATGCCGTATTGCGGCTGTTTGAATTCGGGTTAATCAAAACCGCTATCGTATTTTAAGCTTCCTGCTGTTTTTTTTTTGTTTTCAATAGGCTTGCGCTTGATCACTATCTCACCTGATGGTAAGTGATGATGTGGTAAGAATAATTTATTGTTATAGGGTAGGTAGATGGTAGGTGGTAGGTAGGTAGGTAGAAGTTAATTAGGGTAGGAAGACGGTAGTTGGTAGGTAGGTAGGTAGCCAGTTGAAGGGAGCGAAGCCCGCGGGGGTCAGCTAGTCGAATTATAAGTCCGTGTGATCGAACATTATGAATTTGTGAACTTATTTGTAAATACAGAATGGCGGCAATTTTGAGGGTATTTAAAGCTGATGGTAACAAAAAGTAAATCTAAGAGTGCGGCTACAATAATTATTAACTTGTTTGTCACTGTTTTGTTATGGGTGACGTTTTCATGGTTTAAGAGGGCGTTGAAGCCGATAGGGCTGTCAAAATGAAAATCCAAGATGGCGGCTGCAATAAATTATCAACTTGTTCGTCATGGGTGTTGTTTTCATAACAATATCAAAAACATTAACCGTCTTATTAATAAAAATGGCGTATTCCCAGCTTACTCCGAAGTTACTCTTGGACTAGCTAATCCCGGAGTAACTAAGGATTAACATAGATCTAGCAATGTTATTAATAAACATGGAATAACCTCGGACTAACTATTCATTTCTTAGTCTTAGACTTACGCGTAAACTCTGGCAACCCAGTTGAATTTAAAAGTAAAAAGAATGAACTAGTGAATAAAAATAAGCAAGTTGAAGACATTATATAGAAAAAAAACTAAAGATGACATCTGCCTTAGAGATTTGACAGTGAAGGCGAAGGATATAAAGAGATATATAGAGTATTTTAAATTATCTTAATAGCTTTAAACTTAAAAATTACTTATAATGATAAACACATATAATATGATGACATGTTATCAAGGCCTATCTTAACAAATATCTATTTATTAAGGTGGTTGTCATTTCAGGACCATAACTATGTGAGCGCCATGATAAGTCTATCGAGAGAGATAAAATTGGATGAACATAAGAGACCAAAGAGTACATTTTAACATACTGATTGAGACGTATCTGCCATCTAGAAGAATTTCACAAAGAACAATTAAAATGTGCCTTAATAGAAATAGAAATCTTGAAAATACGAAAATTTCGTGAAGAAAAACAGCTAACAAATGCATAAAACATAATTACATTAAATATATTTCTACATTTATTTTGCATTTTATTTTCGTGTTCATTCGAACCTTTAACTTCAGATTTCAATAATTTTAAAACCTTAATCAAATCAGTTAAAAACAGTTTAACTACACTCTTTTACTGTATTCAATTCAAACAACAACAATGTCACTGGATGCATATAAATATTTAATATCCGGTATAAAAAATCAGAGTCTATGTAATAATTGTGGTTGCGAGAGTTTTTGGCGGGATTTTTTCGAGCGTAGTTCAGCGGTTGTTAACATTATTTGCAAATTGATTCCTAGTGGATATTGTGATATAAAATTGGTGTAGTTTTGTGTCTCAGCTGTCTACCCAACTGGACAATATGTGAAATCATTGACAGAAGCAATCTCGGGATAGTGGAGCGGAGAATTTTATTGTAGTATTGACTACCTCTGCAAAGTTTACCGGGAAGGCTGACTCGATACATTTTGCTGCCAAATACTCCAAAAAAAACATTAGAATCTGTTACATCCGCATTCTAATGCATACTAAAGAATTCAAGAAGGATATTATGCACTGAAGACGAGGCGGTATGGTCCAAGACCTTAGCCTGCCCGAGTAGGGCGAAGGAAAAAAATTGTGGTTGCCATAGTTACACTACTCTTATTCCGACCTTAAACTAGCTTGCACCATGGTTTAACTTTTAGTCCGAGACTAGTGTCAGATTAGTATAATCCCTCCTTATTCCGTGTTTATTAATACGGAAATTTGTTAGTACCAACCTAATCCTTGGAATAAAGTTAATCTTACCTTAGTCCACGTTTATTAATAAGACGGTAAAAGTTACAACACTACTGCTTCAATTGGGCGTAGGTAATTATTTCATCAACTAGGCTTAGTTTCGATACCGTTTTTATATTTTTACTGTGGTACTACCTAATGTAGCGTAAAAAAAAAAATTGTCACTACATACATTTTATCTTTTATTCGTCAAAATTAAACGTGACACATCGTTTAATTTTGACGAATAAAAGATAAAATAAAAACAAACATTGTTCAACATAAAAAATATACAAAGAAAAAAGGAATGGCGACGTAAAGGAAGACTATCGGTAAAGTTGGGAAATGGATTGTCTAGAATAAAATTTGTAATTTTGGAAAATAATGCCTATAGGAGAGAAGGGGTTGCAACCGCTATCCGGCCCTAGGCGCGATTAAAATATAACCGTGCATAAATGTAAAATTAAAAACGGTTCATTTCACGACCTTTTGACACGAATAGGTGATACATATAAAAAACTATTCAATAAATACTTCGCTATTGCTACAAATTATAAAAAGTGAATAGGAACAAAATTTTGGGATCACTTGACGCGGAGCGATGTCACGACGTCCTCCCGGGGTCTTCACTCGTATATTATGGAGTCACCCCCGCAAGCACACGCTTCCCGAACTCAGTCGGTGTTGAAATAACTCGGAACATCAGTCCACAGCTTGTTATATATTCCAAGAACCGATTCTGAGCGAATCTATGGTGAGAAAATAAAAGGAAATAAACACCACAATACTCAAAACAGAACCTTCCAAACAGTTAAAATTTAAAATGTTTTAAATACATACCGGTTCTTTGTAACAGACGGCCTTATGCGCCGGTAACTCGGAAACAAATTAAATTCCTGGTGAACAATTGACACTCTCAGAAAGAAATGTCCAATAATGCTGCAGAACTAAATGCAACATATTGGTTTGCATGGACGCAATGCGATATAAATCCAACGATTTGCACTTGAAATTTTCTTAAAAAAAATACTAAACGTGTTACTTCCAAGTAGATACGTCGCCAATTCACAAGAAAAATTTTCTCTGTCATCCAATGGAATGATCAAACTTCTAAGTTTGAACCGAAATAAGAAAAAATTAGAAATGAGGTCGACTTACACGAACGGAATAGTTTTTATTCAGCCGAATCAATAGGCAGCGTGATAATGCTGCACTAACTACTAACCTAAAGACATTAAAAAAAATTAGATTAGTAAGTAGGTAGGTACTAGGTATCTAGTTATTTTTGCTCTTGAACGCAATAGTTACAAGACACTGAGTAGGTTACCTAACCTACTCAGTGTCACTTAAAATACCATTTACGATAAATACATACCAAAATTTGTTTTCCAATACCGGCAGGCTTATTATGTATGTTGCAATAGCAAAACGATAGCGATTTTTGCGCAATAATTACTCTTCAATAAAGAAATTTTAAAGTACTCAGCAGTTTTGATTTTTTTATATAATTGTATTTGACAAAAAGCGAGCGATTTGCAAACGATTGTTTAGGACCTACCATACCTACACTGTAGACAATTCCGAATTTTATGACATAAAGCGCTTGATCGCGGTTGCTGATTGCTGTTTCTTACGTAATAAGGCTGCGGGTTGAGTTTTTTATTGTTGCGGTATGAAGTACCTATCTACTACATAATAAATAAAAAGTTATTACTTACCTACCGAAGTCATTAGGATAGTTAAAAAATGCTAAGTCTTTATTCCTCTTAGTACTATTCATACACACAGTACAGTAAACCACCATATTTACACTTTTTTATACACTCACTAGTGGCCCGCCCCGGCTTTGCCTAGGTCATAATAATTTATAGCCTATAACCATCTGGAATAATTGTCCTTTCAAATGATGAATGATTTGTTCAAATAGGTCTAGTGGATCCAGAGATTAACATACATGTAAACTCAAAAAAATCGGTCCCTGTCTTTATAATATTAGTTAATATCGGTGCAATTAGCAACCACTTTAACCTTTTAAAGTGGCACGGTTGTAACTTTTTACGTTTTTGATTACTCGAGTTAGTGATTTTGATTTTAAGGTATTTGTATAACAGAAGAAATGCTTCCTACCCACTTAAAATTTTAAACTGAAAAAAATGACGGTTATTCTGCATTTTCGTCGAGTCCATAGACTAATATACAGGTTGTGTTTTTCAAGTGGGCGAGGATGGCCAAATCCGAAACTATGAAGTATATCGAAAAGCACTCAAAGGAGTCACGAGGTCGATTTTGATGAAATCTAAATCTGCATCATTAGAATTTTGAATATCAGTATTCCTAGCCAGGAATCGAACCCGTAGATTTTAATTTTAAAACGCACGTTGCGCAACAGCGCGCTGTGCTACGCCCGCGCCGGTGGACTCTATGGCATAGCCGTGCCGTAGTACGTAGCACAAACCGATGACGACCATGTGTCGGAATTTCGGAGGCTGTTGAAGTGGCGCCGAGATACGCACACTCTTTCTTTACTCTTTTCTGTTCTTCACAACCCTACCTCTCCTTCATATCTTCGGGAATGCATTGAGTTTCTTGTTCCGAGAGGAAAACCTGGCCGTTCCTCATCATCTTTTCTCCTTTGTTTTCCTCCCCACTCATCAAGTCGTTACGGTGGATCATTTACTGTTCGTGCTGTCCGCCTCTGGAATTATCTCCGTAAGGGACAGCCCTTCGCTGGGGATTTTTAAGAAAAGAGCAAAGGGAACATTCATGGGTATTATTGACGCATAAATGGGTATTTATTAATTTAGGATTTTAGTTACATTATAGTATGCATTTTGTTTAAGCATTGTATGCTGTACACATATTTTTTAGTTTATTTAGTTAGTAAGAATTTAAATGTTAAGTTTTATTGTACACTTGAGTATACTGTCCTCATTTAATAAAAAAAATCTTTATGTCACTGAGGTTTGCCGTAAGAGAACCCAATTATGGGCTAAGCTCGCCTTTGTACATAAGCTGTCCTACTGTATTTGTATATGTTTGTTTTTTTTTGTACAATAAAGAATATGAATATGAAGTTTTCGTTTGATTTACTTGAGAATTTTATTATGATTAGATTTAATAACAGAGGTCAGACTTGTCTGGGGAAGGGAGAAGGACGCGTTTACCCCTCAGTTAGTAGTACAGTCAAAACCGTTTAAAACGACATTAATATGGATCGTTAATGGTCGCTGTAGCTGGTAGTAGTTGTAAATATTTGCACACTAGCTTCTACCAGCGGCTTCGCCCGCGTGAATGTCAAAAACTACTCCAAAGGAACAAATTCCCGGGATAAAAAGTACGTATCCTATTATATTCCTGACTATAATCTATCTCTGTGCCAAATTTCATCCAGACCCTACCAGCCGTGTGAGCGTGAAGAGGATCCAAACATACAAACACACACACACACACACACTCACAAACATTCGCCTTTATAATATTATATTAAGGGTGACTAGTGTAAAACAGTAAGATTAGATCCATGTTAAAAGGCACATTCCTTCGTAATACCCAGTACTTAGCTTGAAACAGAGTCGCTGTAATCGGTTTTAACTGTACTTAGATAAATTTAAGTACGTTTTACGATTGCTTTTTAATAGGGCAAGATCCCAGACACCCCATACATTACTGAGAACACACACAAAATGTGTGGAATAGAGTTGTGTTTGAATAACAATGTTTTTTTTTATTTCACTCTTCACAAAGGTTCACATTATTATAAAGCTTACATAAGAGATAAAACAACTTTTTCAAAGAAAAAAATACCTTAAATATGATACTTTGTGAGAGACTGGAGTCAAAAATAGGATACTCTGTGTGACGGATCACCAGGCTCTCACCCCGACTTCGCGACAATTGATTATATGTACCTACTTTGAACGTACGCATATTTGCTAGTTTCACAAGACAAAACAACACACATTCTAAGACGAGCAAAGGTCCTTGGTATAGAGGCCTATCTGATGAGACGCCAGCTTAGGTGGTGTGGGCATGTCTCCAGGATGCAGGAACAAAGGCTAGCTAAGCGTATATTATATTCTTAACTCCAGGAAGGGAAACGGAGGCGTGGTGGGCAGTTCCTGCGCTTCAAGGATGTTCAGAATAGACACATGAAGAGAGGCGACATTGACCCCACACTTTGGGAGAATCAGGCACATAATCGGCCCGAGTGGAGATGACGTGTGCAGCGGCAGGTGCAGGCCTTTGAGAATAGAAGGAGGTCGCTTCGCGTAACTAGTCCATAAACTACAGGTGTAGAAGGACTGACATTATGCCCTGTACAGCGTCTTCTTCACCTGTTTGGAGCATCGAGCAAATCTGCGCGCCAGCATATTACTACGAATCGTCAGCCCCCTGCGTTCCTCCATGTCTGCTTCATCAGTCAGGTCCTCATTCACTACATGGCCTAGGTACACAAATTGCGTAACTCTCTTTAGTTTTTCTTTGCCTTATATTCTATCTAAAGAACAACGGGCGTGGTCTCTACGGCATAGCAAAAACGGATACATAAAATCTTTCTTTGTTTTAAAAAGCTAACGCATTTTGGACCTTAATTATGTACAAGATTTTTATATTATTTAGACATTATTATATATACAATTTATGCATATATAATAATGCGCTTAAGCAATATTTTTGGCATAGTTTTTCTTCTTTTTGAATGGATGGAAAATATTTTGGGCCCAGCATACATACTTGTTTCATATACGCATATAGTTAATATAAAACTGCTTTACGTCCGTCACGTCGTCGTCGGTCTCAGGTCCAGTAGAAAACCAGCGTCGGGCACTAGTTGCCCGACATTTTGCTGAACTGGTCCTATTTGGCGCAGCTGTGGGACACACAATGTTACTTTTATACCTATTGTTTTTTTTTTTTTTTGTATTATTGTTGTTTAGTCTAAGTTTTCATTTTTATGTTTATGTTGTGTGTGGCTTTTGTCAAATAGATGTGTTTTCTTTCTTTCTTTAATACAGATGGCTTAGAGTCATCACGAAGTGGGAGTCATAAGACGGGTGTCGACGCTGAGGGAGGCCTAGGAAACGCTGGCGTAACGACTTAGAATCGTTTACGGGAGGCTGGCCGGAGAAGGTGAAACACCGAGCAGATTAAAAGGTTATGGGGGAGATCATTTCCCAGCAGTAGGATAATATAGGTTTATTAAAACAGGTGGCCATGTCAATTATGGCGTCGGTGATGTTCATCAGGTCCTTCAATAGGGAATGCGGTCGCAGACATCCGACAGAATGACCTTTGTAAAATAATTGTCATAGTTCGAGGTTTGGCTATCGCCTATTTCCTCCTCTAATAATGAATCAATTTAAAAGATTTTCCATAAACTGAAAAAGAAAGATATATATTGTGCCCCACCTTTTCCTTTTTGATGATGCATATCTTTAGAAGCACTAGAACCCTCAAAAAATGCTCAAAATTGCGCTGTCAACAGAGGCCTAGTGTACACATTTGAGAACTATAAATGAAAAGAGAAAAACATAGAAGCACATAACGTGACATAATATCTGTTTTACTCAATATATAGAAAGATATAGAATATCTTTTAAATTTGTCCAATACTGGAGCGGGAAATAGGCGAGACCCGAACCTCGAATTGTGACTTTTAAAATTGGAAATTCGGTCGGAACTCTCTGCCCGCATTACCTCTTAAAAAGCAGGTGTATAAGCACTCATACTTATTTCAGCCAGGTTATTATTCTAATCGACAAGTGTCTATTCAATTCTCCTGAGAAATTACCTAAAACAATTGACGCTTCTTTGAGCCAAAAATTATGTATTTTTTTCGGTAGGCGATGACATTGATCCCTTAAAAGCTATTTTTGTGACCTACTTAAGAGGAAAGCTTAATTATTAAAGTAACATTTTCCCGTCGAACAGTGAAAAACAGGCTTGTTGCGGGTTTTTTAATAACTAATCAAAACGGACATGAAATCCTAATCCATCAAAATTATAATTTCAATAAATCCTGCGAAGCCTCGCAAAACGTTTCTATAGGGAAGCCGATAATAATCCAAGATGCCGTATTAATTACAATTATTTCATATCGAAACCCTCAAAGGGCGGGAACCCCGTTTCCACGGTTTTCCATAGATAATTTTCCCTACAAACAGTCCTTTTGTTAGACAGAAACGGCAAACAAAATCCTTCACGCCAGAACGAGAAGCAAAACCCCTGTTTACAAAATTGAACAGAGATGAATATTTCCGTCCTTGTCCCACTTAAAGAATATTAGGTGTGACGAAAGAGATGCCAGTACCTGTGGGTGTACGGCCTCGGCAGCGCAGTCCCCATGGACGACGGCGTGCTTGAGCGAGAGGAGGACGTCGGCCGCGTCCCCCCCTCCCCTCTCCCTGCATTCGCCCGCGCCGCTCCTGTTGGAATAAAGGCATGTTGGGTTGCATCGTTTTGGTAAACTTAGATTAAGTATTTATTGGTAAGTATAAAGTAATGTTTATGTAGTAGTTTGGGTTTAGATGTTATGTAACGTAGGTAAGTATAAGTTTCGCAGTAAATATTGTTGATATAGGAATTAAAGGACTAGGTACTACCTAATCTAACGGATTCGGATATTCGGATTTATAAGGAAGCTGTATAATCAAGAAATGCAGGACTTTGGAGTCTACAGCAGCTAACAGAGAATCATTGTATCTCAGATATTTGGTATATTGTCTGAAAGGAGTTTTAATTGCACAGGTAGTTCAAGAAATAATTAAAATAAAATGAACTTAGAAAATCACTACAACGTGTTTTTAAACTAATCACTACAAAATTAATCAACGGATCAAAACGTAGCTATGTCACTTAGGTATCAACTTATAAAACTGATAGTATAGATACTCAAAAACTAAACATCGGCTAAGTTAGCTCAAGTACTTCTGTGGGTTTAACGGAAGCACTAACTTCGGTTAACTCGCGGTGGAGTCCACCGGTATTCACAACGCTTCAGAATAAATACTTAATTATTAAACGAAACTATTTGTGTTATGGATGGAAAGTGTGTATTAGAAATAGTATTTTCATGAGATTGGAATGTGTATGATAGATTTTATTCCCGACTAAATACCTGAGTACGAGTACTACAAATTTAATTCTCAAATCTTTATTGCGTTCTTGATGTACACATAGGAACAGTTTTTTTTCGCGCTGGACCACTAAGGTTAAGTATACAGAAATAAAACAATGGGAAATTATTAACCGGGCGAAAAATATACTGAATGGGCGACTATTATACTAAGTAAGTAACTATTTATCCGGTTTGAGTAATACCTTTTAATTGTAATAATATTGTGACATACTATAATTGTATTTGGGGTTCTATTTTTTCTATATTAGCATATTATTCTTTTAAAAATAGCTAAACAACTCCAAGCGACTTCATCGTAAATGAAGGCGACATCGCTGTGCAGCGCGGGAATTCGGGTATAATTGTGTTTTCAACGAATTGGTATACAAGAGCAAGCGGAGCGAGTTCGGGAGCTTAGGGCACCCCGACACAGACAGTTAGGTTACTTTAGACCCTGCGGACGGAAATAGGAGCCCCGCGCAGCGGGGCTCCGTCGACTATGTTGCCAAAGTACTAATCAAGTCGCTGTTTTAAACATTTGTATTCGCCCACTGTTTGTCGCCCACTTAGTATTTCAGTAAGCCATATTCAGTATTTTGTACACCTTTAATTTGAATTTATTTTCGCTCGTTTAAATACTAGGTAGCCTAAAACAATTACGGGAACTGTCGGACACAGCAAAATTTAATTTATAATAATCCATAATAATTTAACAAAAGAAGAACTTTTATTAGGACCTTACAAAGCTTTTAAAGGCATAAAATAAAGGTAGCTATAAAAGGCTTTGTTAGTTGTTAATAATTTAAACATAGCTAAGTTTCTGCGGAGGAAACCGGACTGCTAGAACCAAAAATTCAAAGACATGTGACATCCACCAACCCGCACTGGGCCCGCGTGGTGGATAACGGCCCATTCCCTCTCACAGGGAGGAGGCCTGTGTCCCAGCAGTGGAAACATTAAAAGGCTGATGTTAATGATGACGAAGTTTCTCCGTAGGTTTGTCCTGTCCATAGCTATCTTCATTTTATTATTTTCTTTGGTGTAGTGGACACAAGCACTTGTTCTGAGCACGAGGTCCTGGGTTAGATGCCCAGGTCAGGCAATGTGTTATTGGGTCGCAAAATCGACCAAGACAGAAATCCACATCGCGTCTTTCATCTCACATGTGATTAGTCGATTTTTCATACTCTTAGCCTTGCCGAATTTATAATGCAAACGGCTGAAGCGGGGCGAGCACGGCCTACTGTGACAGGCTTGAGTCACACAAATTTATCACAGTTTGGATACAAAAACCGTGATAAAATGCGTGACTCAAGCCTAATACAGAGGCCGTGTTCTCCCGGCAGGAGTCTGAACTTGAGCCCCGTTCAAGGGTCTACCCCTTACCTGGGACTTAAACATTTTTTGTTTTTTTTTTTTTTTATATGAAACGTTGACACTAGGAATTTCTTCCTGTATCGTGGGTGCGTTTACAAACATTTAAACTCACATACACAACACCCAGAGTCGCAACTATCTGTAGGTCATACAAATATTTGTTCCGTGCGGGAATCGAACCCGCGACACGCAGCGCAGCAGTCAATCCCTCAACCACTGCGCCAACCGTGCGCCCATTACTGGTGAAATTCGGGTATAATAAAGGTGCTACTCTGGCTTACACTTCGGGGAACAAGGCGCGATGTTATGTTATGAAATGTTGCTAAGGAAAATATTACGAATCTATTAAACACTAGCTTGCTCTGCCCGCAGCTTCGTCCGCGTGAAAACTGTTTTCTTATCCCAAGGGAACATTATACCATTATACCTTTGCCAAATTTCATCCAGATTGAGTAAGAAACATCCATCCACACTTTCGCATTTATAATATTAGTATCTAAGATTTATTTTATCATTAGATATTGTTATTATTTCTCTTTCCTAGACTATAAGTTTATCTAGAACTAGCTTCTGCCAGCGGCTTCGCCCGCGTGAATGTCGGAAATCTTTCCAGGGGAACTAATTCCCCAGATAAAAAGTATCCTATATGCTATTTCTGACTATAATCTATCTCGGTGTCAAAAACCACAAATACTAATAAAAACAGAATAAAATAAATATTAAGTGGGGCTCCAATACAACAAACGTGATTTTTCTGCCGTTTTTTGCGATAATGGTACGGATAACCTTCGTGCGCGAGTCCGACCCGCACTTAGCCGGCTTTTTTTAATTCAGTAAAAAAAATGTGATTCAAAATTCGAGCAAAATAGGCGACTACGGGCTACGGGCTACGGGGCGCTACGACTAAGGCTACGATCAACGATTTGATACGATGCGACGACGACGCCGCCGCGGTTCGTAGCTGTGTCTACGCGCAAATGATTAGGCACAGATATTTTATTTATTTAGGTATTTATTTGGATCTCCAACAAAGGATACACAGATATAACAAAAATCACAATGATACAAAGATTTATTTTACGTGCCTTCAATATAGGAGACTACAGCATGCACATAAATTACAAGGTGTAAGTGTAGTCTTATTTTCGGTGGAAAGTGAAGAAAAACAAATACTTACTTCATTCCAATTTAAGCGAATTAAGTTTTAATTAATGATTAATTCATTAAATCAATCAAGCAATACCTATGGTCACTTGGTGTAAATACAATACTTACGCAAATTATGTTTTGCCAACATTGCGAATGATAAGTCTATTTTTCATCGCCTGCTTTTCTTACTGGCCTGATCTGAAAACTTTCAGTGTGACCCACGTACTAACTTATTGCCACAACTTTAAAAAAAACGAAGCCAATAAGAGTAACTGGATTTGAATACTAATGTAGGAAGATCTGAACTGGTGCAAACCGAATAAAATATTTCTCAACCTTTGCGTAATACGTCGAACGGACACTCAACAAAATCTAAATCAAGAAAAACAAAATCGATATTGGGAAGTAGTCCTAGATTAAAATCTACTTAAAATCGACTAAAATCGAATCTAAACATCGAAGGGATTTAAAAACCTTGGAAAAATTTGCGCAACGGAAGAAAATTAAAGATTTGCTCAATGCACCCGCCATGTTATCTTTGTGTTGTTACCTGGTAAAGAATGGTTAAGGTATTAAGTCCGCCATCATAAATCAAGTTTTAAATACATAAAAAAGGCGTAATTTATTATCGCCAAATACTTTAAATTCCTTACTTTAAAACCTCTTTTAAATCTTCAGTACCATGGGCGCTGGATTATTTTCCGGGGGTCGCAAATCGATAATTTCAGAACCTTGCCTTGGATTGTTGAATATTTCTGTACATTTCATTTAAAGCCAAGGGATGCACACCTTTGCCATGCTTAGTAAATCAGTACTAACAGAGTGCCTAAAAGAGTTTCCTATATCGCCTACGATACAAAGATCAATTACTAGAAAACTAGTTCTAAGACCGATTAGAAATCTGACTGTGAGAAGTTACAAAATTACCTCCCTTGAGGTCAGATCCAAAACGGCAGACCGATTAAAATTGGAAAAACCCATTAAAATGGTGCGATTTAAAAAAATGTGATACAAAAGACTGTTTGGTGCTGTGATTTTTAGTGAATTTTGTTACAATATCCGTGTTGATAAAAATGTCGAGCGATAGTCATTTTACTACAGAGTTTATCAATACAGACGCTTTAGATATTATTTTTATGGAACGCCATTTTAAGCCTGGCGGCTGTTGGTCAAGCGGAATTGAGAAGGACCTCAACGTCATCGACTACATCACTCCTTAAGTATAAACACGATCAGCATATTTATAATGATGTCACTGCTGCGAGACATGCAATCAAAATCTGATGTATTGAACCGTAATCCATCAACAGCCAACAACATTGTCCCCTTTTTTGCAAATGCACCATCTTAACGAGAATTTATTATTGTATATCTGTCTATGACACTGCCTGCAGGAAATCCATTCTCAGTATTTAAAAATCTTAATCCACGTTGCTTCGGGAACTGTTGTCCTTTATCTTATAATTATCATTTAAGTCAGTAGTATGCACTATTTCGAAACTACTAACTCTTCCGTACCTTTACTAATAATAAACTTGTTATAATACAATGGTTAGAAGAGGACAATGGGGCAGCAACCCTATGACGACAGATATTTAGCCGAAAAGATGCAAAAGCATAAGGAAACTTTATATCTGCCTAAATATTATCTACTAAATACTATTCCATCTTCTGAGATCTTATCACTACCTAAGACATACGGCTATTTAGTGAGCGTATATATAAGCAGAAATCGTAGAAATTATACGACTTGCAGAACTTTTGCTAATCCGCTGTCCTTCATCATACATCTACAGACGTATTTAAAGAAATCTCATTAGCATAAGTTGCAAAACTTTCTCAATACAAGACAGACATTTTGAAACTGCATTCTATCTTCTACAAACTACCTCAAAACATTGAACTCACTTGTATCCCGAGCATGGTAAAAAGGGGAAGAACGAAGGCAGCGGCTCCAAGTCTAACGAGGGCAGCGAGAAGGATCCCATGTCCTCATCCGTGGATAGCGTCGAGCTTGCGATGATATAGCCTTTATATTTACAGTACAACTAGACTCACTTGTATCCTGAGCAAGGTGAGAAGGGGAACAGCGAAGGCAGCGGCTCTAGGTCTAACGGGGGCAGCGAGAAGGACCCCATGTCCTCGGGTGGCCACGCCTCGTCCGAGGACAGCGCCGAACAAGCGAGGGTATCGCCTAAAGCATTTAGCTCGTCGCCATTTTCTGGACAGCAGTTCTCGTTTTCCTGCTGTAAGTAGAAATTAGATTTTAGTATCAAAGCTTTCGTACCTTTATTGATTAATTTAAAATGTTAATTGCACTGAAGAATGACCGAAGTGAATTACACTATTTAAATAAAATATTTTGTATAAACACAGTACAGTCAAATAGAGTTAGTAAAAAAAAGACATTTATTATACGTAGGTAGTTTTTAGGTCTACCTATTAAATAAACTTGATACGCAATCATACATTCGTCTCACAAAATTTCATAGGATGGTATTTAAAAGTACTTCAATTTATTCCCATTTCATTTACCTAATGTCATAACGAGCATCTATTTAACAACTGTTGCAAATTTATAAAAATAGCAATACACCTAATTTTAAAAACAAGCATTAATTTTTTTAGTTTTACTTCAGATAATGCACTGCAAAATGTATAGTACTTTGGCAACATAGTCTACGGAGCCCCGCTGCGCGGGGCTCCTATTTCCGTCCGCAGGGTCTAAAGCAACCGAGCAGGAATATTTGGTGCACGATCAGTATTTTTCGGGGAAGAATAAAATAGTTATTGTTACAATAGAATATTTGCAGCGCACTACAATAAAAAAGTGTTATATCTTGGTGTTAATTTGGAATTTGTTTGATGTAACATATTTTGTTGGCCGAGTAGTTTAATTATAGTAAAACAATAAAACGGGTTTAAGATCAATATTTTAGAAATGCATACATAGATGTAGTACTTACCTTTAGATTTTTGGTGAACACAAAAATATTATCCAATTTCATACATGCTGACAGTAGGTATCGCCTTTGCAAACATATCCAAATTTACAGAGTTACTGTATATAGAGAAGAACGACCGACACGACGAACGAACGACATAATACTTGTTTCTAGTTTAAAATCGAAAAAATGCTTGAGCGTGAGAATCGATTCGCTCTTGAGCTGTCTTGGTACCTACCATAACTATGATTGCTGAATATTTATCAAGTTTTGGCAAGATGAGTTGTTTTGTTGATCGTAATTTTTACTATGAGGGTTTATACTATCATATATCTAGGGATCACAAATCTTTGAGTCATATTTATATGAGAGTGATACCCCCCCATTTCACGAAAACTTATTTGAAACACCACCCTTGGTTGTCCGCTAGAGAATACTTAAGGCGATATAGGCCCCAATGTAAACGCAGTACTGGCCGTGCGCCCGCTCGATGCCAAAATATCAATATTGAACCTCCTTTTGAACAGTTTTGTTTGCAAAATATTATTTGATTTACATATGCTATGTCAGTTATAAAAAAATTCCAGCCATCAATTTATCTGTGTAAAAATATTTTTAAACATCCAAGTAATTTTGGATGAGTATCAAAAAGTTGCCAAAAATATCGTGTTGCTAATTATTTTTTTAAAGCAAACCTATTTGTAATACGAAAAAACCATGTTTGAAAAATAATGTACATGAAACAATAATAAACATACATTTTTTCAAACCTTTTAACCTAGCCGTTACTAAGGAGTATGCTTTAGAAAGTAACCGTTTTACGGCACTAAAGCGGATGTAGGCCCTTAATGCATTAAGTCGGGTTTTGTACCTAAATGGTGCACAAAGTTTAAATAAATAAAACTTCTAGTTTTTGTCAAAGTAAAACCAGTTTTTTTAATGCTGTTTCCGGCCTCCAGTATAATAAACATAATCCAATGCGAATAAAATAAAAGTCATTTCTAAAGGTAGTTTTAAAGTGCGCCACTGACACTACTATTAACGTGGTCACCTACTGGTCTCAAAAAATCTAAAATAATAAGCATTAACGTGAATACCAGAAGAATACACAGCTAGGTTTACTGTTTATTAGCTATTACATCAATTTATTGTAAATCCCTTGTTATAGCGCCTGTTGAATTGTGATGATAGTCCAGTCAAGTTAGCCCAAAAAGAGGGGGGAGAGGGTTAACAATAATTCGCATAGAGCTGAAAATTGGTACGAATGTTCGGAACACAGTTATAAATGAAATGTAAAAAGTCCTCATCGATCCTATACATGAAAATATTTTATTCAAGGTCAAAGTTCGCAAATATGGAATTTTTGCATTTTTTTGCCGAACGGTAAGTTTTATGATAAAAATAGGTCAGTCAGAAATTGTAGATCATGCAATTTTCGAAGTTGAAAACATTGGATTGTTTTGTTCTTTAGCACAACACCCAGCAGGAAGAATAAGAACAAGGAGAAGAAGAAGTACAAGAAGACGAACAAGAACAAGAAGAAGAGGAAGCAAAATTCAATCCAATCAGATGATTATGAATGAGACGGATAATTTTACCAAATTTTTTAGAATTCACACGGCTTTCATCATTGCAAATAGCACCAGTTTTTACATAATTTTGAACAGTATTGAATTTAACAAGGTCACAATAGATTGTGAAATAGGCCAATCGGGGAAACCACGATAAAAAAAACGCACCAAGTACACTATACCTCCCAAGTGGCGTGGAAACGTGCATATTATGAAGAATACAACTTTTTCAACAATTAGATCTCAGAAACGGTGACGTTTTGGAGAAAAATTTTAAAGATATTTTTTATAGATAATTGCCTAATCTACAATTTTTGTCTGCCCTATTTTTATCATAAAACTTAACATCGGCAAAAAAACGCAAAAAACCTATATTTGCGAACTTTGACCTTGAATAAAAAAATTTGCAAGTGTGGGATCGATGGGAACTTTTTACATTTCATTTATAATGGTGTTCCGAACATTCGTATCAATTTGCACTTTGACATGTCTAATTTGACCGGACTAATGAGTATAATTTCTCTAAATGGAATACGTGTCTCTCTCGCCAGTCTGATATTTACTAGATAAACTATGAAGAGTCGATAGGTAATGTTTTGTCTGAACAATTTACATAGAATAACTTAACCGCATTGATTACAGATTTTTATCTAATAAAACTTGGCGCCCAACATGGGTCTGTTATTTTTAGTTTAAAATACTCGATTTTTGATAATATTGATAATTCTCGGTAATATTTTAGCAAATCATATCCTTGATATACGAAAATATTGCGCTTGCTATTTGAGTACTTAAAGAATATGTGTTTTCTAATCCAAAGGTTTTGATTATTGACGCCGGACAAGTAAATACGTTTTATTTAAAAAAACCCTCTATGATAAACCTCTTGTGGCACATCAGTTTACTTGTTTTAAAAAAGATAGTTAAGCTAAAAAGAAACAATTGTGTTCTGTCCAAAAAAAGTTATGATGAACGTTTAATTTTTCTTCTTATTAATTTTGGCGCCCAACATGGGCCAGAATTTAAAATTTAAAAGCACTTGTTAAGCCATTGAATTGTTTCTAAATTCTAATCATTCCAATTAATTAAATGTTATTTATTCAATCGTAATTTAACTTCATTTACCTTCAGCCCTCACAGTTGCGCAGCATCCACTACCCAACCCCTAAATTAACTTTTTGTTCTATACCCGCAAATATCACAAAAAAAACAAGACTCTTTATCAACACACCTGACAACACTCCTCCGGGAACTCTCTCAAGGGGTTCTCGACGCAGGTACACTGTAGAGGATCGCAGCAAAGCCCGTGGTCTGCCGGGCAATACTCGACCAACCCGAATTGCGGGTTGTTCGGTACGTAACAGTCCATGATGGCTCCGCCTTCTTGCGCACATCTCTATAGCGCAAGGGCGGAGATTTCTCTCATTGTTCGACGATCAGTGGCTCAGTTTCCGTCGCTTGTAGTCGCGGGTTGGCATGCTGGAATGTTTGAGATTAGGTTTAGTAAATGAGGTATTTAATAATATTTGAGGCAGTTTAATTCAAACATATGGAGTAAACTTTTTTTTTTATATTTTTGTGAAATTAATCTATTAGGTAGCCAGTTTTTACATCTTGGTATTTAAGAATTCTATACCTACATAATTTACCTATTCTTAGAGAAAATTTTCTCTAGGTAATTTTCAGGAAGTTTAAAAGAGCCGCGATTTTATTTTTTCGTATATCTAAATAATTCTCAGAAATAAAGTGTTTTGCGACAACCTGACCGACGGCTATTTGCCGACGAATTGTGATAGACGTTCTTTACTAATACGCCGCTTAGCTACGGATTTAAAAAGGTGTTATATTTTTCTTGTGTAATTTATTTCTCTCTGTATCCCAAAACAGGATCGATAAATAGAGAACCTATTATCCCCTGAATTAATAAGGGCGGATGCTACTGATGAAATTGGCTGCAATAACCTTCCCTTCTCCATGATAATACTACGGGCTAAAACTAAAAGGTATTTGTAGCGCCCAGGATGCCCACCTCCTTGCCTCTTATAAAGCTGGCAGGTTTTGGAAGAGTGTTCTTATTTGGAATGCTAGGAATATTTGAAGATATTCTTTTTTCGTTTTGCATGTAACTTCCTAAAGCCGCTTTAGGCAAGGCACATTGATAATACAAGTTTAGTGTTCTATTTGCCTGTCATTTGGGCTTCCGCAGCTACATCCCCATAGTACCTATAGCATTAAAACGTTTATCAGAAATACTGTTGACTATTATAGTGAAACTACTATAGTAATGCAAACTTGGTAAACTTTCAGGCGTTCGGTATATTGTGAAATATGGTCTTCAAATTTACGAATATTTCAATCAATCTATCCTTTACTCAAATAAGGTCTTCAAGTTTACGAATATTTCAATCAATCTATCCTTAACCCAAATAAGTTCTTCAAGTTTACGAATATTACAATCAATCTATCCTTTAACCCAAATAAGGTCTTCAAGTTTACGAATGTTTCAATCAATATAACCTTTAACTCAAATAAGGTCTTCAAGTTTACGAATATTTCAATCAATCTATTCTTTAACCCAAAAAAGGTCTTCAAGTTTACAAATATTTCAATCAATCTATCCTTTACCCAAATAAGTTTTTCAAGTTTACGAATATTACAATCAATCTATCATTTAACCCAAATAAGGTCTTCAAGTTTACGAATATTTCAATCAATCTATCCTTTACCCAAATAAGGTCTTCAAGTTTACGAATATTTCAATTACATTTACTCAAATACGTTGGATGATGCAGCTGAGTGATTGCCTAATATCAATTCCATTGAACATAATGAGAAACCTGCTAACAGCCGCTTTAACTTTATATCCTTTTATATCCGCAAAATTTTCTTACTTAGCTACACGCAATGTGTGTCGATAAAAGATTGATATGAGTATTTATAAGAAAATTTTACAAGAGATATTAAAAGGTGATCTAATCAATTGTGATTGTGAAGAGAAAGAAAAAACATTTTTACAAAACATACCACCGACTTCCAAATAAAAACGCTACAAAGTGAAAAATAACTTTATTTTTTTTAGTCGGTTTCTTTGGTAGGTACCAATTTTTTTCGTTATGGACACCGACTTCCAAAAATAAAGTTATTTTTCACTTTGTAGCGTTTTCATTTGGAAGTCGGTAGTATGTTTTGTAAAAATGATTTTTATTTTTCACTTTTTAGTTGTACCTAATGGGCAAGTTCTTTAGTAAGGTACTTACCTATAATGCCAGAATAGATTAGCCAAATATCGTGAAACTTAAATATTACCGGTGAAATAGAGGGTTCAAGGTGAACTGTACACATCTGCGTACCCCTTTAGAGCATACTGGCGTAATGGTATGCTATGAAATAGTATTAACAATGAACAGATATGCGATTGCAGCAATGCCGAGAAATTTGCCGTCATTTATTGAAGAGTTCTGTTATATATCTGCCAAGTTCTTCATCAGATCTTCACGTCATTAAAATGGGACCAATTTGAAATCATACTCTTTCAAACAAAAAAAGTATTTTCAAAATCAGTACACAATTGAGAGAGAAATCGCTGAACACAAAAAAAAAAAACAAATTCGAACATCGAACCTCCTCCTTTTCGGTACCTAAGTCGGTTAAAAAGGGGCATGAGCAACCAATGAAAACATGTTTTTGATAATTATACGTACCTAAATTCTGTTAGTATTATATTATCTGTGCCTAAACGAAGCAAAAGAAGTATGTAAGCATCGTAGCGGCATTCTGTAGTTTCTGCCAATCGCCATGGACAAATGGCGTGACTTTACATCTGTATGTTTACATAACTGACAAATATAACTGCTAGAGCTGATATTTGATACATAATGGATCTAGATAGAAGAAATTCCTTTGAAATTCGGCCATACATGACTAACTGGACGATACGTTATATGAACTTTGGGTATTTTACGAAGCTTAACACACGAAGTTTGTATAGGTAGGTACAATACTTTATAACACCTTTGTAGGAGCTCATCACTAACCGTATCGGCTTACACTTTAATATCTCCTACCGACAACAACAACAACATTGCTACCGACTGCCTTTACCAGAACCTGTGTCTGAATAAAACCTCGTATTTATGTTTCCAGGGGGGTGACCATACGTTCTTAGAGGAAGGGACAGATGTATACAAGTCATATACATCTGTCCCTTACACACACTCAAAATAACCTAACTCTAAGAGCTTATGGTCACCCCCCAGTTTCTAAATTCATCCGGAAGAGCTTGCAGCCTTATTGCGTAATGAATTCGGCAAAGCAAAGGGCAAAGATTATGAAAAATCGACAAATCAGATAGACGGAAATCCACATCGCGTCTTTCATCTCGGATATGATTGTTTTCTTTCCGATTTCTTTACGCTATGAGGCTGCAGGGTTAGTTTTGTTAAAAAGGGATTGTTTGGTTTTCGCCATTCTAAAACACATATTAGTTTGGCCCATAACAATTAAACGAAAAATGCCCGAATATCAGGTAGGTTTCTTGCCGGCTCAATTCTCTAACATGTGCACCAAACTTCTGACGTTTCATTAGGGGCCTCACCATCATCATTTCACCCAAAATACATCCACTGCTGGACATAGGCCTACTCCAAGCGTCGCCACATTGATCGGTGCTGTGCGTGTCGCATCCACCGGACTCCCGCAGCCTTGACCAAGCCGTCGCTCCACGTCTAGTGGGAGCCCTTCCAACGTCTTACGGTACGCGGTCGCCACTCCAAAACTTTTCGGTCCCATCGGCCACCCGTTCTGCGAGCAATGTGACATGCCAACTGCCACTTAAGTTTGGCTATTCTTCGGGCTGTGTCGGTAACTTTGGGTCTCTGGAGGATGTCTTCGTTTCTGATTCGATCACGCAAGGAAACTCCGAGCATATCTCTCTCCATTGCCCTTTGGGTGACTTTAAGGGAAATAAACTATTTTCAATTTTAAATGTCTCTCAAGACAAATATCATCCGATGTTAGCAATGGCGATGGTCAAAATGCCATAATGTAAGGGATTGATCACGTGACATTTCCGTATAAGCGTTTGACCGGCGCGCCGCCGCTTGTATGCTTCGTGGTTTGACATTACTCAACCATTTTTGAAATATATCAATCGCTGTTGCGACTATTTCGTTGATAGTATGTGATAGTATGTGATAGTATGTGATAGTATGTGATAGTATGTGATAGTATGTAATAGTAAGTGATAGTATGTCAGTTGTCTAGAGCCAAAGGTTATTTTATTATGTTCTATTTATGACACAGGATTTGCGTTCAGTAGGATCCGACTAAATTATCAGGACAGAAGAAAGGCCAGGGTAGCTTCGCAGTAGTGTTGAAGACGACCGTCTTCAAGAAGAAGGTGATGGCAGAAAGAATAGAGTAGAAGTTTATGGGGGTAAAGACTTTGTCCTTGAAAATAAGACTGGCGCAATGTCAATTTCGCACTAACAAACAGTACAGTAATTGGATTGTGGTGGTCAAATAGGCTGTTGCTCCACTTGCTGCATATAAACTGCTGGAATTCAGCTACATCCGGGAAGAATGGAAGGCAACTACCAAATTATTGAGAAAAAGCTAGGCAGAATTATTGGATTTCACGGGTTCCCATCGATTTGGCCCTTCAATTAAGTACTATGGGGATTATTCGCCTATTTAGAGGCGAATTCCTTGCCTATTATAAGAATGGCAACAGATAACTACTTAGTTTTTTAATTGAAATAGGAACGCTTTTCAAATAGTACTTAGAAGATGTTTTTCTTTAGCTTTGGTTGTCACTTCGGTACAAGATGCTTTAGGGCAGGTGCGTTAGTGAGAAAATATAGCATATAAAAGTAATTTCTGCTTATTATTTAGAGCTCAGAGCTATCCCCTCACAATGCCATGCTTCATGTTCATTATAAGGCGATGGATTTTACTTACCGAATGTATTTATAATATTATTCGTTATGTGGCAAGCAAGGAATTAGCTCCGTAATCCTGTCTGGCGGGCACCTGAGTAAGCGGATTGGACAGCAAATGAATGCAGAATAGCCTTATTGTAATCGATAATACTGGCTATGCACCGCGATGTTGTTCGCGTTTACCTAATCTTATAATATTCCTTTGTGAAAAATTCTCTATGATTTTGTACCATAAATAATAATAATAATAAATTCTTTATTTATCTCTACATCAAAGTACAGTGACAATTATATACGTAACCTTGTATGGAGAAGGGTACGTGTCTGTGATAGGTAAGGCCCTGTGTTACAGATCACCCATTTTGCATAAAAGAATAATTAACCATTAAATAATTTGTATGTAGTAGGTATACTCTTTACAAAATCGAAACTTAAGTTTAAAGAAGAATACAATTAAATTAAATTAAATTAAAATTCAATGCAAATTAAACTTAAAGAGAATAAAAATCAAAGAGAAATGAAATATAAAATTCAGCGAAAAATATACAAAAGAAGTATCTTATTCACTGAAAAGTATATAGGTACAAACAATAAGTAGTAAAAAATTAGTTAAACAAAAATGACATTGGAGAAATGAGAATAAATGTGTGAAGATACGTATGTATGTCTAATAGAGTTATGAATCTAAATGTTGATATGGATCTCCATGATGAAGAGGGAGGAGAAAGAAATGATATATGAATTTTGTGAGAAAATGTATGCAAGAAAAGGGAGTCGGTGATAGCGTGTCAGTAGACAGCAAGAAAATGGCAGACGAAATCGTGTTGCGCCGACCTCAGTAACCTGACATAAGACAAGGTCAAGCAGATGATTGTGTTCTTCTCTGGTTATCCAGCTAACATTCTTTCACAGATAAATTGCAGAAATACCTACCTTCAACTAAAATACAGGCTGATTTACTCATTCGTTAAACCTCCTTTAGCAGTCGGGTAAAACGTTTATACACGAATTGGAATATACTTTTCTTTCTAATTTTATCTTGGACATCATAGGCAACGAGTGTTAAAGGAAAACATCGTGAGGAAACCTGGACTTATATACCTAGTTAATGTAAGTCTGATATAGCCAAGTCAGAGGCCTATATGGGGTTCCCAGAGGCAGCTTAATTAACTCTGACACCAGAGGTGGCCACATCCTCACTCGAAAAGAGAAGAGATTACACTACACGTGGAGTTTCTTGCACATTCTTCTGCATAGAGATCTACTGACGCTTGCGAATGTGCAACTAGATTCATCTTTTGTTTGACAATTCAAAAGTAATTTTAAATGGTATAGTTGATATAAAATATTTAGATTTTGATTATGTCAATTAAACAGGAAACATTTGTAATAATGTACAAGACTTTTAAAACCTATTCGCGTAGCTCTGCAAGCTATGGAAAGGGCTAAGCTTGGAGTCTCTCAGAGGGATCGAATCAAGAACATAGGTCACAGAATAAGAAGGCTGAAGTAGCAATATATTAACTGTAAAAACAATGACCGTTGGGGTAAACGTGCTCTTAAGTGACGACTACGGTTCGGTACAACGACGATAATATTCTCTTTGGTTCGGTAGAAAACAAGACGGGACGCTCTTAGGTTAGGTGCCGCAAAGATCTATGCAGCGTTTCTAGTAGCAGCTAATTGAGAGTTGCCGAGAATCAAGTTGAATGTTGTGTGATTTGAGACCTCTATGTCCAGCAGTGGACTGCTGCAGAGTAATGTTGATGGTGATGTAGTCACGCAGTCCTCAGGAGACATTCACCAGTAGGTATTTTCAACAATATCAGACTAACTTAGTTCAACTGTCATTTTTAATGCATAGTATATTTATCTATACTAATGTTATAAAGCTGAAGAGTTTGTTTGTTTGTTTGTTTGAACGCGCTAATCCCAGGAACTACTGGTTGGAATTGAAAAATTATTTTTGTGTTGGATAGTCCATTTATCGAGGAAGGTTATAGGCTATATAACGCTACGGACAATAGGAGCGGAGCATAAATGAAAAATATTGCAAAAACGGGAAAAATTATTCCATTTTGAGAGCTTACGTTGCGTGTGCTGTGTAAGTGGTTAAAGTTACGCAACATTCATGTATGTAGGGTAGGCAGGGTAGGATAGGTAAGTAGCCAGTTGACGGGAGCGAAGCCGCGTGGGACAGCTAGTATTATAATACTTATAAGACCTCGCCTCTTCTGCTTGATATCGTAGGTTCAAATCCGGGCAAGTAGGTACCATTGTTACTCTATCAATAAATATGTTCTCTCTTAGTTTATCTTGGACATCGCTAACAAGTGTCAACGGTGAAGTAAAACATCGTAAGGAAACTTGTACTTGTACTACATATCCCCGTAGTACTCGTATAAAATAAAGCGGCTTTCCGAGTTTGGCTGTATATCCGCTAACACCTCCTAAACCACGCAACGGGTTTTCACCATCAGTTACATATTATAATTTTTCACGGAACGTTTATATAACCGACTAGCAGGTTTAGGTATATACACGGGTTTTAATAAAACCCACATTTTTCACCTCTTTTTTTTTCTAAACATCACCAACCCGCATCGAGCAAGTGCCTTTTCTCTGTATGAGAAGAGGACTTTTCCCAGCAGTGGGACCGTAACAGGCTAGAATTCATATTATTACTTTTTACAGAGCCTATTAAAATTACTTTCCATATTATTTTGGAGGCAATGTACGCTAGACGTTTTTGAATATAGGAACAGAGCAATCCAATTAAGGCAAAGCTTTTCACTCATTGCTTGTGTATTCGAACAAGAATCTGAAATCCTCTGCCGGCTAGAGATAGGAATGTTCAGGCTAAGTCTTGTAAGGTTATACTCATAGGTAGATAAAAAAAATTGGCAGATAATTTTGTGCGTAGTGTTTTACAGGGGCAAAGAAAAGCGCTTGAATAATAATACCACGCGCAGATAGAGCGCGTTGTATTCATACGTTTTTGGGACTTAAAGTGGAGTTATATCCATCTATCTGATATAATTTGAGCTTGGTTTTATTCTTCACTTTAATGTATGCGGAATACCACAAGATAAAGCAAATAATTATTTTAGTGAAATACTTTTCAGTTCTACAACCTACCTTCACATTTCAGAGTCCGTGAAAGGCACAAACTTGCGCAATTTCTTGAACCTCCTTTTAGAATCCAATTAGTTCGTCTTTTCCTAGTACTATACCAACTCTAAAACTAGGAATTTCTTTGTTGGATATTTATTTTCTAAATAATGTGTTTGCTGTGTACGTGCTACAACCTGTCAATATTAATTAAATTACCTATTCGCACTAAACAACAAATAACAAAAACTTAATCCTACAAGGGACAAAATACACACCTTTTAAAAAAGAAATATCCAAGAAATTCACTGAAAAGGCACTAATAACACGAAAATATATCGGAACACATCACAAATCACAGTTCCACACAAAACGTCCTTTCACTAATTAAATTAAACGTAGCGGTCGAAGCGTGCGCCATGGCAACACCAGCGAACGTTTAAAAAAATAAAATACTTTTTAAAAACGGTTCGGGCAGAGGACGATCCCTTACACCACGTTGATGGTGACTAAACTATCTCCCAAGTGTGCTAAGTGCACACCGCCCCTACGGTAATTGGCTGTTTGTATCCAACCCCTCGTCTGAAAAAAAAAACATGACATATTGTGCGCGGGAAAGTGGCTGTCAACGTATCGGGTTAACATGGCCGGCCGTGCGGAAGCTTTTGTCTCTGTGAGTCTGTGGTGAGAATCATTTAGCGGTCCGATGATGTTTAGATAAGTAATGAGGTAATTAATCCTGTTTTCATAATTAATTTGTAGTTCTTCTTGTGGGTTTTTAGTTATGCGTGCTTTAGAGTTATAGCTTTAGCTACTGTAGATAGTAGACATATGCAAATTAACATATTATAAATTAATACAATTACATTGCGTATCGAGTGAGTATCGACTTGTTGTTGACTTTTCAGATAGGTGTTTAGGTAGGTACTTACCTACTTGGTTTATTGGAGATTTCCAATAACTTATTTTGCAGATTTCGCTTGTACCTAGATCTATCCTCCTTATGAGCTAGTTGTGGGAAACGATTCTATCCAGGTCCAGGTCCTAAAACTTCAAACTACAGGTGATGAAATATACGCAGTATGACTTTTCAATATTTCATTATCACATCACACTAATATTATGAAGATGGAAGTTTGTGAGTGTGTTTGTTAATCTTTCACGCAACAACAACTAAACGGATCTGAATTAAATTTGCCACAGAGATAGATTATAGTCTGGAATAGCACCCCAAGTAACACAGAAGTGCTGTATATTAGTTGAATCCCTGTCCACAATAGAATCCTGATTTGTACAAGCCCTCTGAATAAGAGCATTAGAGACGCTGTTTCAGCTGATATAACTCTGATTTGGGCAAAAATTAAACAGCTGTTAGCTGAATAACTGTAACTATTTGCATTATATCAGCAATATTTGAGCATTATTAAAGGTACCTAACAGTCGCCCCAGGAGCTGAACATTGACTGTCAGTGGGTAGTCTTAGGGGCGGAGTGTAGGAGTTGGAGTATACGCTTAGGGGCACTATGAGCAGCAAAGAAAACGAAAAAAAAATTTTTTGTTAAAAAAAAATTTTTGGACAGTCAAATTTTCGGAGTTTTTTTTTTTTAATTCGACCATTTTTTTGCAGCATCTGATTAAGCTTATCCACAGAAACCATTTAGGATCTGAGAAGTATGGCCCTACGACGCACCGTTTTCGAGTTATGTATGGGCTTTTAACTTTTTTTATTTTACATAAAAAAAATATTTTATATAAAACTTTGGCAACATAGTCTATCTCAAATTTAATTTTTAGCTATTGCAGTTCGAGTATGCTGTAATAAGTCTTCATAAATGCTAAAGTTACCGATGTTAGTTACCCTTTGTGACATCCTATAATGCAGTTTTGTGCTACTTGGGACATAGGATACCTACTTTTTATCCCGGGAATATGTTCCCTCGGGATAATTTTCTAACTTCACGTGGGCAAAGCCGCTGGCAGAAGCTAGTACTTTATAATTAGATAACAATCCCAATAATAAATGAAGGCGATATATACGCCCCAATGTTAACGCAGTACTGGCCGTGCGCCCGCTCGGCGCCAAAATATCAATATTGAACCTCCTTTTGAACAGTTTTGTTTGCAAAATTTATTTTATTTGATTTACATATGTTGTTTCAGTTATGAAGGAATTCCAGCCATCAATTTTTCTGTGTAAAAATATTTTTAAACATCTAAGTCGTTTTGGAGGAGTATCCAAAATATGCGAAAAATATCGTGTTGCTAATTATTTTTTTAAAGCAAAACTCTTTGTTATACGAAAAAAACATGTTTAAAAAATAATGTACATGAAACAATAATATTTTTTTTTTTTTCAAACCTTTTAACCTAGCCGTTACTAAGGAGTACGCTTTAGAAAGTTACCGTTTTACGGCACTAAAGCGGATGTAGGTTCTTAATGGTCAACTCCCAATGGCTGGAGAAGGTGCCGCTCAACTCCCAAGATGGCGGCGAAAATTGAATAAACACTACCGTCATTATTTTAAGTAAGTTAAGTAGTTTACTGTGCGTTTTATTTCAGGTAAACGCTGCTAATACAATGTTAATTCTAGTCCTACTTTAAAACGGGATATTTGCATAGTAATCAATTGTAACACCACTACTTCATAAATTACAAGTGTAACATCATTTGAGCAACTTAAATAAATTTTGAACATATTAATATAATA
Source organism: Orthosia gracilis (assembly GCA_947562075.1). Lineage (NCBI taxonomy): Eukaryota > Metazoa > Arthropoda > Insecta > Lepidoptera > Noctuidae > Orthosia > Orthosia gracilis. The sequence continues at coordinate 29,301,037 of OX387274.1, read as the reverse complement.
TGTCACCACTTATATTTATTTTTTTCTATTCAAACTTCGGCAATTGAACTACTGATATAAAAATCATATAAGCAAAATACTAAAAAAGTGTTATTTTTTTAACGTAAGTACCTACCATTGTTCAGACCAAAAGTCTTCTCTAATTTATGAAATAAATATATCGTTTTAATTTATATCAGAATATTATAAGTATTAACCTTAATTGTCCCATCTTTAAATCAATACTAACCTAACCTCCAAAATCGTTATTGACATATCCATCCTTTAGCATTACGAACATGATACAAATATCAATACGGATTAATGCGCTCGGGCATGCTGGCCCACCCAGGTAGCTGTCACATTGGCCCACGTGGCCTTTCCGGAGCCAGCCTGTCTCGCACGCTATTGTTTCAAATTCATTGAACTTGGCTTATTTGCAGGTAGATCGAAGGTTTTATGGCGTGAGACTGCATCGACTGCTTGTTACCCAAAAGATTATTATCCTTAAGATAATCATAAAAAAAACTTTTGAAACAACAGTTGACTAAGAATCGTATTTGTTAGCTGAATGGTATCTAAAACAAATTCATACGTGGAATTAGCCATCGGGCATATGACACATGTCTGTTACTTTTTCTGGCCTAAACCAATGAACGGAATTTTGACGAAACGTGACTGAACCTAGACTGTCTTGGAATAAGGCGTAGGATACCTTTTTTAGCTCGCGGCTAAATAAGTCTGTTATAACACTAATAACAGCCAAACGGATTAATCTTCAAAGTTAAGCAACGCTTGACGAGATCGGTCGGTGGATGAGTGACCATCTATTTACATAGTGGGATTCCTCCCTCCGTGCCTCGGAAAGCACGTAAATCCGTTGGTCCCGGCTGTCATCTACACCAGTCTTGTCAAGGAGTATCATGTTACCCAGTTACTGGGTTGTGGAAGTCAGATAGGAAGTCACTCCATGTAAAATACTGGTACTCAGATAAATCCGGTTAGAGTTGAAGCCGAACCCAACATACGAGTAGTTGGGAAAAGACAAGGCAGATTGATATAAGAACAACCATCCCACGAAGGCGGATGAATTGTAACAAAATGACTCTTATTTCGACGGCATGAAAGTAACCCGCCATCGTGAGATAGAATAACTCACACCTTTTTTCATCCCTATAGTATATTGCTCGGGACAATACTAGTAGTTTATGAAACTGTTGCATAGTAAGGGGTATTAAAGCATGAGTGTGTGTTTAGTTGCCGAAGGCGAGTTTTTTAAAAGTATCACACGAAAGATTTAATACCTAGTTATGTGCTTTTTCATACACTACTTTATCTACACTCATACATTGGGATTGAACCTACTAAATAAAAGAAAAATTCAGTACAGCAAAACGTATGAATGGCGCCAAAACTTAGCACATGACCGCATGACAGACAAGTAAAATTTTTATAATATTTTTATATTAGGTAAAAAAAGTAGGTACCATAAAAAACATTTCCCGCCCGCAGTCGGGTAAAAATGGCGCACCCCGCTTTCCATTACAAAAAAATAATTGATGGAAACTCTTAGTCGATATTAACTTCTTGGATTTGTCCTGTATCCTAATAGAAAAAAAATTGTTTCATAGCAATATTTTGTTAGAGAAAAAGTGTTAAAATAAGATTCTATTTTTAAATTTCGGTATTGTGTTTACAAAATATGTCAATATAAACTCGTTTTGAAGTTTATAATTCGAATATTACGATGTTATGAGATTAAATAAAACACTTTTACTTGTGCAAAGCTGAGGCCAGAAGCAAATTGCTTAATAAATCAGCTTTAGGTAAAAACAGTTCTCAACCAACTCAAAGCATTTATTTCAATCAAACCATTTACTTTTGAACTGAAAAGGAGTCGGTTTGCAATTAGAAAGTGAAACATCGATGTTGATGGAGAAAAATGTGAAAGAAACTCCATGGACAGTTAAATTCGAGTAGGTAGAGTCAAATTATACCTAAAAACCCAATATAGTTCACTAATACTCCTAACTCCATCTAAAAATAGAACGTCTTAAAACTTAATAAAACATTTTCTGCGCTCAAACTGCGGTACCACTTGTACTGAATGATCGATAAATGATTCGTAATCTAGATAAGACACGGAAATTCTCTTCTGCTTTCCACAAGATTAGGCTTATAGAGTTTTCTATATCGGACTATTTATAACTCGCCCTGAGCTATTTTATTATTTATTTATTTATTTGGGAAAACAAACGACTACACACTACAGCTATATATAAAATTTAAGCACGAAGAAAAACAAATGTGCACCCAGCGATATTTTCCACATAATACTTAAGCATTTTACAAAATGAATACAACTTGCGCTTACAATTAAAAACAAAAATTTTATAAATTTCATTAATAAAACTTAACAGGCATGTATATAAAGAAAGAGACGAATGTTATATAAAATTAATTTAAAATTAAAATTGTTAAAATATTATAAAAATATATTATATCACGGAATAAATGTCAAAAAAAAAATACAGAATTAATTGTACAAAAAGTCGTCAGCAAAATAAATTAAATTATTATTAAACAATTACTATTAAATTAATAAATTTTTGTTATTATTATTTAAAAAAAAGAAGCAAAAGGAAAAAAATAAGAAGAGAGATGGAGACGAGAGTCGGCAGGGTTTGTGAGCAACCATATCCAGGGCCAAAAAATAATAGCTAAGTTCAGCCTTGTTGAGAGAAAACACCGCCGAGGATAGACCTACGAGCCGTGTGGTCAGTCGACCACTTTCCAATTTGCAAAAAGGGCATAGGGTGAACTCATCTAACTTCGTGACAAAGGCATTTGAGTAATAAAATACCACATACAGTTTTAATCAGTCTTTTATGAGGAATATTAGCACAAATAATCAGATTTTTTTCTAGAAACCTAAGAGTTATACCAAATTTACTAAACCAAGTCAACTTGCCTAATTCCGTGGTGACCTCTTTAAGTCCGTGATAGCTAATACTTTAATTCTGATATAACGGAATTAGGCAAGTTAACTTTATTTAAGTAGTACAATATTAATATTATAATAAAATTAACATAAACATAAAAAAACAAGATAAACATTTTAGTAACATCTAGAATTATTCTTCGGCGCAACACATATCACACTTAAAAATCGTCTCAATAGCCTGTGTATAGCGTGTTCTTCTTGTTGGGGTCATCCATGATATATCTGAAAGTAAACAAGCAAATTAAAATAATAAATACGTACCTACCTGCTTAGATTTTAGCGTCTGCCCAAATTTGAGCTCATATTAATAAAAAAAGCTGCGAAATTTGGTAAATTACTCACGCAATTACGTGACAGTCCAAAAAAAGTGTCACCCAATTCCGTGATAGCAAAATATAATATTGGCTCAAAGTCGTCATTTTAATTAAGACCAAATAAAAATAATAAAATGACATCAATCTTGTCTACTACACTCAAAATAAGTCAATAATTTCAGTTAAAACCACAAATATTTGTACATAACTACTATAATTCTGTGATAGCACAGAAACCACTCAACCGCTAAAACGCTAATATTTTTGACGAACAAAATAAACTCTAACACGAAAAAGACGCAGAACTATGACGATTTTTTTACTGCCACATAAAGGGAATATCAATTACAATTCATTTTATTAGAAAGAAGCTAAAAAATCGGTTAAATACTTACATAAATACAGCAAAGTTCGCCACCAACTCACAAACACTGCCGAAACCGGCGAGATTCGCGCGCGAACTGCTAAAACCGTTAGCTGTTTCTATCTCGCTCACTCGAGCATCCCCAAACTTTACAGACGAATTTGAACTTAATCACAGAGGCTTAAGGTTGTATTTCAAACCATTGATTTCACTCGTATAGCCCTATGATAGCGCTCAAACCAAATATCACCGAATTAGGCGAGTCACAGAATTAGATGAGTTCACCCTACTTAAATAGGCAAATCAAGACTTTAAATAATTGTCCACACTAAAGTTTTGAAAGTTCTCAGATTTGGAGTAAGTAATGATGATAAGTAGCACAAATTCCTTGCCAGCACCACATAACGAGTCCAAACACATGCCCAAATTCAAGAAGCCTCACACCAACGGATGCCGTAACAACATAAAATGCCGCATATTTTTGGCGCGCTAAAACGTTCAGGGAAAATCACACCGTGGGAGCTGGGAACAGGTTGAGCCTGGCTGTAGGCATGCGGCCCAGTGAACAGTAATGCCGAGCTGACGATCGACGAGGTGGTCCAGGCCACACAGGGAGACTAGAGGGCTAGGATCGAACTTTCTAGAGGAAAATATAGGCGTTAAATTTTTTTTTCGGGAAATTAAATAAGCGTTAAAACTCTCAATTCCTAAGTAGGCAATGATTCTTCTGATTCTTGTAGAATTAAAGGCATATTTAATACAGAGTGCTATTCTGAAATAATTTTCATTTTAGGTCACAGCAATAAGTAGAAGAGCCTCTTGTGTGAGTGAGATCATCGTAAAAAATACTGCCACCAATCAGACCTGCTGATTTCAGGCGACATGCAACTGCCTTGATGCTTTCCTTTAAAGGTATAGTATAAAACATTAAGGTTATTAAAACATCATCAGTGATGTCCAATTACCCATTGGCGGCAGTGACCACTTAGGTACCATTACCAGCCTAATCGCATAAGTGAATTCGGCAAGGCAAAGAGCAAATAGTATGAACCATAGACCAATCACATAGACGGAAATCTACATTGCGTCTTTCATCTCGCATGTGATTGGATAATTCTTTATACTCTTTGCACTTTGCCTTGCCGAATTCACTTATAGTTGTTCTATCTCACGAAGGCGGACGTGACTTTTAAATAAGGATCATTTTCTTGTCCATTATGTTGTCTTATATCCCGAAAATTACATGAAAAAGCGAACGGAAACTTATCTTCTTATTTTTTTACAAGCTTTATTCAACTTCTTTTGTAAATTTATTTCCCCTTTATTAACTACCTCGTGTAAACAAAGTCTGTCTTTTCATCGAGAACAAAAGTTTGAGTTTGTTATTGTTAAGAATTTGCTTGTTCCCTTTAGCGACTACAGAAGTTACATGTAAACTCGTGTTCGATTGAACGTTATATAATCTATTTATACTTATTAAATGAATGGCCAGCCCTTCAGACAATTATTTGAACTACCGTTAACAACTCTGCTAGATTCTTCAAAAAAATATTAAACAAATATATTCATTACTTTCTGACCCCCGCGGCTTCACTCCCGTCAACTGGCTACCTACCTACCTACCACCTACCTACCGTAACTACCCTACACACCGACCCTACCTACCCTATCTTTTTTTTTTTTTTTTTTTTGATCTTGCTGGGAAATAATGCATTATGCATACCCACCCATTGGGGGAATGGGGGGCTATGTGGGACTCCCCGGGCTAGCCCGGTATACCCACTAAAGTAACCCAGCGGCACTCCCGCATCGTCTTGAATTGGAGGAGGACTGGGAAACTGGCAGAGCCTTTACGTCCAGTCCCCCGCCGACGACCGCCCGCCTTTACAGCGGGGCCTTCACGCCGTCGAAGGTGTGCTGCGCCGCAGTGGTGGCACGCCGGGGTTTCCTCCCTCCGGATCCGGTGCAGGTGCGTTCCGAAACAACCATGTCCGGACAACACCTGAACCAAACGGAACGAGAGGAAACCATGTGGCCGCTCGAACCAGCCCTGCAAGACTGGCCCGAGCGCGTCCAGCGTCCGGCGTCCAAAGGCGGCGGTGACACTCGTGCCCTGGAGGAGGGTGCCCCGCAGGAGCCAATCAAACCCGATGTTCCACAGGGGAGGGCCTAGAACCGACCCCTGCGGAACACCGGACTCCGCGCCGTAGCGCCTGATCCTGGCCATCTTGTCCACGAGGAGGACCTCTCGGTCCTCCAGGTAGCTGGCCAGGATCACCCGCAAATATTGGGGCACTCCGTGGTACCGGAGTGCCTCCAATATGGTCGAGTGGGGCACGGAGTTGAAGGCGTTGGCTATGTCAAACGACACCGCCAACACTCCATCCCCCGCCCCGAACGCCTCCTGCACCTGGCCCCTGAGTAGGGCCAACGCGTCGATCGTCGAACGCCCCCGTCGGAATTGGGCGTCCGACAGGTCCGGCCCTACCTCCCGCAAAATGCTGTTTAGCCGGGTGGCGATGATCCCCTCGAACAATTTACCGACCTCATCGAGCAGAACGATGGGTCGGTATGCCGAGGGGGAGTCCACCGGGCGTCCCTCCTTCCGGAGGAGGCACAACTGCCCCTCCTTCCACTGTTTCGGGAACCTCCCAGCCGTGAGGCACGCGCTGAAGAGGTCCCGAAACCTATCCTCCATGAGGGACGCCGCGATGGCCACCACCCTTGCGGGGACGCCATCTGGCCCAGGGGCCGTCTTCTTCGCGCGGAGGGACAGAACCCCCGCGCGAAGTTCCTCCGCCGATACTGGAGGTACCTCTTCCTCCGGCGAAGCTACCACCCCCCGTGGGGGGTTCATCGTTGGTGGGGTGAAGTCGGCCCTGCGCGGAAACAGGGACCGGACCACCCCATCCAGCAACGCCGGCTCCAGGGTCTCCGTCACTGGGGGACCAAAGGGGCGCAGTTGGTTCCGCGCCGCCTTATATGGCCTCCCATACGGATCCCTGTCGAGGCCCTCCAGCATCTCGGCCCTCGCCGAGTCCTTGGCGGCGCACATCGCCGACTTGAGGACCGCCTTTGCCTCTAGGTAAGAGGCGTAGAGGCGGTCCTCCCCGGCCTGAGATCGGGTAGTGGGCCGCCGGCTCCGCATATAGGCCCTTCTGGCCGCCACACAAGTGGCCCGAAGCCCCGCCAGCTCCTCCGTCCACCAGTAGACGGCGCGACGGGGAGGCGGACGGCGTGACCGAGGCATGCTGGAGTTGCACACCTCGGTCAGAGAGCCGCGGAGCTGGACCGCTGCGGCGTCAACTTCCAGGGTCTCCACAGGGGGCGAGAGCCAGTCCTGGAGGAACGCCGCCTCCTGAGCTGCCTCCCGGTCCAGGCGGGTGAGAGCCCACCCCGGGAAAGGAGATTGGCCCGAGCGGGCCATTCCTCCCCGCGGGCTCTGGGTGGAGATGTCGAACCGCACGTAGCGGTGGTCCGACATGGTCTCCACCATCTCCACCCGCCAGTTCACAACGCTACCTTTATTTTTTATTTTTTTGATCTCGCTGGGAAAAAATGCATTACGCATACCCACCCATTGGGGGAATGGGGGGCTATGTGGGACTCCCCGGAATGAGTCCGGTATACCCACTAAAATAACCCAGCGGCACTCCCGCATCGTCTTGAATTGGAGGAGGACTGGGAAACTAGCAGAGCCTTTACGTCCAGTCCCCCGCCGACGACCGCCCGCCTTTACAGCGGGGCCTTCACGCCCCTCCCTCAGTGGAGGGGCCCGGGAACGACCGCGAGTGCTCGGCCGTTCCCGCCCGACTAGGGTGGTGACTCGTGCAATGCGAGCGAAGGCGCCCCCGCGCCTGTCGCCCGCTAGTCACCACCAGGAGGTGGGAGGAGACGATCGTACAACCGCCTTCTCCCACCCCTTCTTCGCCTGCCGTGTGGCGGCGCGAGAGGATCGTCCTCCCGCGCCCGCTCCGCCGCCTCCTTTTGCGACATCACGACCTCGCAAAAGGAGGCAACCGCCGCCCAGGCCTCCTCACTCCCCAGCATGGAGTAGACCACGCTGGGAAGTGAGAGGTCCTGCCCGATCACATCGGTCAGGGCACGGCGCAGCTCAGCCCAAGCCGGGCACACCTCCAAGGTGTGCTGCGCCGTGTCCTCCACCGCACCGCAGTGGTGGCACGCTGGGGTTTCCTCCCTCCGGATCCGGTGCAGGTGCGTTCCGAAACAACCATGTCCGGACAACACCTGCACCAGACGGAACGAGAGGAAACCATGTGGCCGCTCGAGCGCGTCCAGCGTCCGGCGTCCAAAGGCGGCGGTGGCGAGGTCCTCCGCCCAATGGAGGACGATGGCGTCCCTCGCCACCCGCCGCACGACCTCCCGCTCCTCCATGGCGGGGCGCTCACCCAGCGCCCTACGCCGCACCGTCCAATCGTACACTCTGGCGAGCACCCATGCCTCCAACTCCCAGGGAGGGGTGGACCCTATCCTAACCTACCCTACATACTACTCAACCTAGAACTGGCGCTTGAATCTTTAGGGTCAGAGTATGCACACTGCGTCATCATGGGCGATTTCAACACAGACCTTTCTCATCCAACTCCTCGTTCCCGTAAACTCCTCCACATCATCGAGTCCGTTAGTCTCCATGTTCTTCCTTTGAAACCCACGCATTTCAATATCCCAGGAGACGACACATGGCTCGACTTAATCTTAACGTCCACACCCTCCCTTGTTGCCTCTCATGGTCAGTGTTCTGCACCTGGCTTTTCCCGTCATGACCTCATTTTCCTCTCATATGTCCTTAAACCACCTTAACTTCCCCCTAAAGTTCTGCACATGCGTTGTTTTGCGCGACTGGATGTCGAGAAGCTGCGTCAGGATGCATCGGAAGTCGATTGGGGACACCTTACTGCGGCAGTAGCTGTAGATGAAAAACTGCAAATCCTTGGACGGTCCTTGCTCTCTACGACAGACACGCTCCTGTCAAAAGGGTTAAACTCCGGGCGTCCACCCGCTCCTTGGATGGGCCAGGGATCGGGCCTTTCGGAAATTTAAAAAGGATCGCAGTGAGAAAAATAAGCACCAATTCAAAGTTGCAAGGAATCGGTGTAGTCAGGTGATACGCAACGCCAAACGCCGCCACATTCTAGAAAACATTTCTTCTTCTGCTCCTGCCGATATCTGGAAGTTCCTCGGAACCCTCGGGATCGGTAGGCCTCGTCATGTGGATTTTCCCAAGACGCTTGGCCTGGATGAAATCAACTGTCACTTCACAACCACTTGCCATTTGGGATCCCAAATGTTGACTCAGACGGTCGATTCCATTTCCAGGCTACCCAGTCCTTTCATAGAACCATTCCGATTTTCTCCGGCTACCGAGGATGAAATCAAAAAGATGATCCTATCTATTAAATCCAAGGCTGTGGGCCATGACAACATTAGTCGTTATATGGTCACCTTGATCCTTGACCTTTTTCTTCCGGCGATTACCCATATAATAAACTTTTCCCTAGATTCCGGTCAATATCATTTCGGTGGCGCATGGCCTATGTCCGTCCACTTCCTAAAATTTCAAATCCCTCTCTACCTAATCATTTTCGACCAATATCCATTCTCCCTTTCTTGTCAAAAGTGCTCGAGGCCTGGGTTCACAAGCAGTTTTCGGGGTTCGTTCATCGTAACAACCTTGTCAGCTCTTTCCAGTCTGGGTTTAGGCCTGGGCACAGTACTGTATCCGCTCTCCTCAAAGTGACTGGTGACATCAGAGAAGCAATGGAGGATACCAAGGTTACCGTTTTGGTTCTCATTGATTTCTCAAATGCCTTTAACGCTGTCAGTCACGATATTCTTTTATCCATTCTCTCACATCTTATGGTTTCTGCCGAGGCGCTGGAATGGTTCTCTTCTTATCTTCGAGGACGTCAGCAGTCGGTTCGCGTTGACGAGAGCTCGTCGAGTTGGCGTGATCTAGGTGCTGGTGTCCCACAAGGCGGTATTCTTTATCCATTATTATTCTCTATCTTCATTAATTTTATAACTATCTGTCTTCGGTGTTCGTATCATCTTTATGCCGATGATCTCCAGCTGTATGCGGCTGCGCGGTTGGAAGGTTTGTCGGACGCTATAGAAGATGTAAACCGAGACTTGGATGCCATTAAAATCTGGTCTGATAGATTTGGAGTGTTTGTAAACCCCTCTAAATGTCAGGCCATTTTAATAGGAAGCTCACGTGATGGGTAGAGTGGCGGTTAGCTCTCTTCCTCCTCTTATTTTCGATGGTAACGTCATTCCCATTAGCCCTAGCGTAAAAGATCTCGGTTTGCACCTTGATTCGACACTTGGCTGGCATAGCCAAGTTGCTAGTGTCAGTCAAAGAGTCAATGGCACTTTACGATACCTGTATCGTCTGAGAAACTTTTTGCCCGCAAAGACAAAGACTATGCTTGTGCAGACTTTAATTTTCCCTATAATCGACTATGGTGACGTGTGTTATTTTGATTTGAGTGCGGTTCTGTTGAATAAGCTTGATAGGCTCTTCAACCACTGTATTCCGTTTATATTTAACTTGAGGAAATATGACCATGATTCGAGCTGCAGGTCTGAGCTCAAATGGATGCCCATTCACCAGAGAAGAAGTTTTCGCGCTCTAACTACGCTTTTTTTTCCTACTCAACTCTCCCAAGTCCCAACCCACCTTCTTACCTTATGCCTCATTTTCAATATTTAAGTTCTTCACACGCTAGGAATCTGCGTTCCTCCAATAATCTTCTCCTACTGTGTCCTTCTCATACTACTGATTTTGTTCACTCTTCCTTTCATATTCAGTCTATTCTTCTCTGGAACGCGCTTCCTCTCGAAATCAGGACGGCCACCAGTCAATATGCTTTCAAGCGTAAATTGCAGGTTTATTTTTCAACGGGGAGAGGGGACATCTCGATAACTTCTATTCCTTACTTTATTAAAATATATATATTATTATTTAGGTACGTATTATACAAAATATATACGTATGTGTATTTTAAGCAACTTATTATTCGTATTATTTTTTTATTTCTTTTTTGCTGGTCACAATTTAAACAATGCACCTGCCATGTTATCTCTTCACCACCCTTGGTTGACTGGTAGAGAATGCCTAAGGCATTAAGTCCGCCATTGTACCTTTGTGCATGAAGTTTTAAATAAATAATAATAATATACCTACCCACCAATTTGTCAAACTATTTATTTGAATAAGAATTATTACTACAATACGAATGTAATCAACTTTTGTTTCTACCAGCGTCCTAATTAAAATTTAGAACATAAAAGCTGTTATCGTGACTTAACTATATATTTTCTCGCAGATTTTTTTGTAGATAATAATAGTTACTTTAATCATGTAGAACATAATGTTTATGTATCAACAATAGTATACTCAGCGCACGCTAAAGAATGAATTTTATAGGCAAATCTTTGACACTTTGGGTACATTATTGCAATTTTCATAAGAATCGCATTTTAAAAAAAATTATAGCCTATGTCACTCAGGAATAATGAAGCTTTCTACCGGTGAAAGAATTTTCACAATCGGTTCAGTAGATCCAGAGATTACCCCCTACAACCTCACAAACTTTACCTCTTCATAATATTGATATAGAAGAAGTATAGATAACATTTATGTTGCTTATAGCAAAAAAGTAGAATTATTTACCACTTGCTTATCAGTCTTTATTTGACTATAAATTTCATATACTACCTACCCATCCTCATTGATTAAGTACATACATAGATTTAATAAGTACATACAGTCCGTCAAATCTAAGAAGTACCGTTTGACAGCTATAAAAATACGTTGTATAAACTTAAGTTGATGCTTACGAATGATACTCGTTGTTATAGTGTATAGGCAGCATAGTAATTAATTAGGATTATGAATTTGATTATTCGTAAACTTTCACACAAAGTTATCACGGCAAGTTAAATGAGAAACGTCATCGGACTTCTTAGATTTGACGGACTGTAGGTACCAATATTATAATAGCCCACGGTCTACGTTTGCCCCTCCCCTTCTCCAATTGTTCATGATACACAGAGACAAAGTTTGGACATAAATTAACATAAATAAGTAGATGGTCTATGGCCAGGTTGCCCGAAAACTTAGTGACAACCTACTGAAGTTAATTGTCACTGGCAAAATCGAGGGCAAATGACATAGATGATAAAGTCCTGTCGGCTAGCTTTGCCGCTGGTCAGATCAAATCCGTTCTTTCTTGAATCTCTATCAGAAGCCGTGCATGTTGGAGCAAGTGGAGAAACTTAATCAGGGAAAAAGTTTTGAAACCATGATGTGGTCACGACCCCCAGCATTGGAAAATCGACGAAAGGAGGTGTTGATTGCACTGTCCCTAAGATTGCTCACACTAGCTACATAATAATTAAATCGATCACATCAATTTCATTGTAGTATCGATATTGTTAGTAAGGTGTTAACGAAGGATGCCTGTCTGCTAGCAATTGACTTGATCACGCAAAAACGTGAAATCGGGTATGATCAAAATTCGTGGCCAGAAATAATCTACTGTAGACTTTTTTTTCAGTCAGTGAATTCGTTTCTTCAATTTATGGGCGTTAAAATATTATTACCGTACTTATGAATAAATCCATCAAATAAAGAGAAAAGAAAAAAGAATAAACTGCAAAACCATTTAGAAGAGTTTCGGGAGACGTAGCCAAGAAAGCTCGTATCGCGTAGCAACAGCCCGAGCGACGCTCCCTCGCTGTCTCTGAACCTGCTTAGAAAAATTAAAACGTAAGTTACTATTTCATATTAACAAATATTCTACGGTTTTCGGATCGATGTCCCAGAACAAAATTACAACGTTTTAAACTATTTTTAACCTCCGACGGAATAAGAGTTAGTTTAACGTGTGCTGTGTATTTGTGTGACTGTCTGTGGCATTGTATCTCCTAAACGGATGAAGCGATTTGATTTAGTTTAGTTAGAAAGGTGACTTGATCGAGAGAGTTCTTAGCTATGTTTTATGAAAACTTGGAAAAAAAAAAGTTGGAAAAACAAGTTTTATTGAAATTGAAATATTTTTTATTATGCTAAAAACAAAACAAAAAAAAAAACATACGGGCAATACAAATTGGTCCACCACAACAGCACAATAGTGGGGCGCGCGCGGCGATATTTGTTTTTATTCTACCCTCCTTTTTATGGTACGTAATACGTATTATTATGGAAAGAGTTAAAGTATAGAATATCCTAAATGAAATATACTAAGTACATATTTGAAAAAAAAAACATGAAAAGTTTCCTGTTTCTTTCATATTCTTCGGTTTTTTTCGGTTTTATTGAAAAAAAAACATGAAATATATTAAGGCCAATCAACGGAATTGGAAAGAAACGGAAATTTTCCCTGTTTATTTCAACGAATACCAATCTATAGTACAAACCACATTTCACCAGTATTGTTTTTAATTCCCATGTCATAAATAAAAAAAACGACTTAATAAAAATTCAAATCCATTGATCGATCGTCGCTCACCTGTCGGACTCGGAAAGTCGATCGTTCGGAAACGGGAAGTGTCAGGTATCGTGTCCGGTCGTCCGGTAACCGGAGCTCGGAGAGAGGATCCACTCCCTTTGACATAACGTCACACCGCTGCCGCTGCCGATGTGTCGATGAGACACTGTGAATAATTTATACCGGATATACACGAGAAATTGATTTGACGAAAAAAAATAAAGGCACTTGTCACGCTGGAACGCAGATATTTTAAACGAACCTGAGATAGAAAAACGCTTGTACGATACGACTCTAAACCAATTAAAGGTAACGGTATAGGAAATTAGGAACTATAAAAAAAAGCATCCTAAATGCGCACTTTTGCACAACGTATGAGGACAAGTTAAGAGTGCGCAGCTAGGTGTGCAAGTTTGCGCACGTAGCTCAAGAGTGCTCTTCACTCACAAATGTCACATGCACCAGCCACATTTAAAACGTTGATGATGCGCTGTCTACTGAAGTTGGCCGCAGAAGACTGTTTCCTGATTCGAGAATCGCTCTGCGCATTCTTGTATACTATGCAATCTTGCACATTTCTACCCTACCAAAGAATTTTCCCACGGCACCAATCATCAAAAACTTTCACATAAGTTATCTAGATCTAAATTTTGATCTAAATACTATATATCCACTAAAAAATCAAGATAAAAATCTGAAAATACACACCATCATCCACCCTAAATTAATTATACGCTTTTAAAGACCAAACAAAAGATGATAATTGATATACTAAAGTCCATTATGGAACTTTTGTAACAATAAGGTTTAAATTCTCGTGTAATTGCTCTCATCAAAATGCAACGAAGTAAACCATGCATGATCTACTTTTGCAAACAAAACATTTTGTAAAGTTCGCCACCTGTATTTGCCCTTAGGCTCAGTGGCAAGTGTGGCGGCATTGATAATGTTTGATCTGACAGGTAACGCGTGTTAGTTTAGTGGGTAGTCGAGCTCTTTAGTCGAGGGTAGTATGAATAAGGGAGATAATGTTTGTAATGTGTTTTATTTTATTAGGTCTTCTCTTGGTAAGTGTGGTTTATATCGGCTGTTAAATTGATTTGTCGAGTAAGCTACCGGATAACTTTTCGAAATCAATGTTATCAAAGTTGTTTCCTTAACTTCAATTTACTATAAACACAATATACATAAATATAACTAGATGACGCGATTGCATACTTCGCGTAAAAACGAAATAAAGTTACGATCAATGATCTTAATCTTAACTTTTCATTTAGCATTATCGGCACCGGAAATCCACCGAAATCTAGAAACATGGCTTTTTATGCCATATTGAGCTGTAAAGAATTTATAGAAAAAGTTGGCCGAGGCATTTCAAATGTTTTCTTTCATTGGTAAGTAAATTTGTTTTTAAATTGTTTGTGAAAAAGTGGCACGCTTGGTTTTCATACAGATGGAGGGACTTGCGTTAACTAGTTAAATTATGTCTATGATAAACACCTTCACCACTTCATACAACGCTGAATAGGATGGATGTCCTTCAACGTTTTCGCCGCTTTCACCATCCAATTCTCAAAGTGGAAAAGTGTACTTTTAAACCAAATTACAAAAAAAACTTAACAAAAAAATACAACCGACTGCAGAATAAAAATAATACCAAGTGAAAAATAACTTTAATTTACGGAAGTCGGTGTTCCTGTTTTCGTTTCTTCGTTTTTTGACACCGCCTTTCGAACTTGAAATAATTTCACTAGTAGTTTTTTTATTTGAAAGTCGGTTGTATATTATTGTAATTTTTTTTTTTCACTTTTTAATGATACTTACATAATTGACCAGTTCTATAGTAAAGTACCTATAATGGCCACAGTGATGACAATAGATTACCATGTAACTTGAACATAACCGATGGAATGAAAGTAAACTGTACACATCTGCGTACCCGTTTAAAGCATACTGGCGTGATGGTATATTATGAAATGGTATAAACAATAAACAGACATGCGATTGCAGTAATCCCAAGAGAGTTGCCGTCATTTATTGAAGAGTTCTGTTGTATATCTCCGAAGTTCTTCATCAGATATTTACCAAATTTAAATGGGACCATTTTGGAACAATCTTTTTTCGAACAAAAAAGAATTTTGTAAATCCGTTTATATATGACGGAGTTATGCCCGAACATATAACAAAAAAATAAATATAAACATCCGACTTGAGAATGTCCTCCTTTTTAGAAAGTTGGTTAAAAATAAATATAACTTATCACTTTATGGTACTTCAATATAATTTATGGCTTTGGTATGCATGCTACAAACACTTTTTTTGACAAGCTTCAACTGTCATCAAAGTCCAGCCTGGATCCGTCATTGCTCTCTCCACCAACATCTGTAATAACAAAACAAACAATTTTCCTACTTAAAACTTAATCAATTAACAGATTTTACTCAAGATTCACTCCAATCATAAAAACCCATTTGCAAAATCAACAATCCCACACAATAACACGGGCAATCAACCGCTGTAAAGTGATACGTCTCAATCGGAAACGCAAATAAAAGATAAAACTTGTAACTCAATATGTTTTTGCGGATTCACTACCGATCTCCCAT
Organism: Orthosia gracilis; assembly: GCA_947562075.1. Lineage (NCBI taxonomy): Eukaryota > Metazoa > Arthropoda > Insecta > Lepidoptera > Noctuidae > Orthosia > Orthosia gracilis. The sequence goes on along the minus strand of OX387274.1, from coordinate 29,285,255 downwards.
CCATTCTTACGATTGATTTACATTTAATCGGTTGAGGGGACGCGTGGCGCGCGCGTGCCTTGACAGATAAGCGAAACTAAGCGTCCATTTAGATTTTTTTGGCGCGCACACAAGAATAGCGGCAAAACCGCTTTCAAAAGTAATTATTGTAATTTTCGACGTAGTAATATTTTAGCGAGTGTGTTTATGGATTTGGAAGTGAGAAAATTATATGGTTTTGTGATGGGAAAGCACTATTTATTAGCTAAGTATTTATTTGATGAGGTGTTTAAAATGTAGAGCCGTTAAGGTTCGAATAAGGGAATTGAAAGGATTCGCTTCAGAAAGCAAAAGAATATTCGATTTTAATAACTGTTTTTTTTTATTTTTATTTTGTACTCCTACGACTGTTGTGTCCTTTTTAACCCATAGGTTGACTGGTAGAGAATGCCTTGCTGCATTAAATCCGCCTATGTATCACCATTGTACATGAAGTTTAAATAAATAAATAAAAGCTACTATATAATAAGGGAACACCCAAATAGTCTGTACTTCCTGATACCTACAACCTGGGAGTCTTCAAGTCAAGAGTGAATAGGTTTCTTCTAGGCAAGCGTGCTTCATCGTCTACCACATCATTGCTTACCATCAGGTGAGATAGTGGTGAATAAAAAAAAAAATAAACGAATAATATTCCGAATTTCGATGTTCCGATTTTCATAAGTCCAAATTTCATAATACCTAAGAATTATAATGTCTATTATTAAAAATCACGAAATTTATTTTACTGGAAGTCGTAAATATGCGTTTTGTTAATTTTCCGATTTTCATACGCTCGATGAATCAAATGCTCGAAGGGTTCTCGGTCCGAAAAGCGACATTCCGATTTTCAATACTTCGAATAAACTAAAAGTCAACATGTTGTGCTACAAAATTTAGTGACAGAAACGAATCGTTGCAAAACTGACTTCACGCAGTCTTGTCTGGTGTCTGTCCTACTACCCTACCCTACCTACTCTACCCGCCCATTATTTTTTTGTTTTTAATCCTTCCCTGTATTCTAGCGTGCCAAACAAAAATGGTTATTTATGCTACAAGTGCGGAAAGTAGGTGATTCCCGATGAGAGTGAATAAATCGACACGAGTCGGGAATCATTTTACGTACGTGTATCATACGACATTTTACTATGCATTGTGCGAGGAAATAAAAATATTTATCTCAACCAAGCAAGAAATTAATAAAATGGCGGGCTTATTCAAGCGCGGTTAGCATTCCCACAGATTAACTAATAGTTCCTCGAGTACAAAGCACTAGTGAAAAAAATGACACTTTCCGCACAGTTTGGCTGCTTGGAAAACGTTCTTTTCGAGGACATGCATTGTAAAAAAATTATTCAAATCGGTCCAGCCGTTTTTGAGTTTTAGCGAGAGTAACGAACAGCAATTGATATTTATATAAAAGAAGAAGATTACATTAGATAAGTACAAGCTAATAAAAACAATTTTGTAAGGACAAGCGGGATAAAAAGCGGGAAGCTAAGAACTCGTTCATATTGTGATATCATTTCAACTAGCTACTACAATCTTTCTTGGTACCGACTTGATTAATTTCGAGGTATTTAGGTATGTACCTACAGGTACTTATAGTTATTCCCTTATTTTTTTTAAATTATGCTACAACTAGGTAGATATTTCAAATGAAATCGTATAGAAAACACAGCGAAGCTTCGAAAGCTTCCAACAATACATACGGGTAATTTTAATTTGCCTCGCAACTGCTGAAGCCGTACGAGCAACCATATAACTGATATCGATTCACTGACTCCCGCTTTTCCAAAGTTTGCTGGTTAGCTTTCTTTTATTTCACGCTTTTTTATTATTTTTTTCTTTAAAAAAGTTTGCAAGCTTTGGAAAAGAAATTCTAAAGCGTATTGTTTGTGGTTCGCGAAGTTAGGGCGGTGGCTATAGATTTTTTTTATGAATTGAAAAACTTACATAGTTAAATGTTGGCTTTTGTTTGCCCGTGGTAGTTTCTTACCTAAGGTTTTCTTGTTTTGATTGGCCTGGAAAGAAGACGTTAAGATTTTCACCATATCGTCATACATTATTCTAGATAGCAGGGACACGGGCGGTCCCAGCCTTTAAATTCATCATGGTTTTTTAGTGTGTGAAGTAACCGGATATAAGAGCGGTGTCCCTGTCCAGATCATTACCTACTCACTTGTTAGACTACTCCAAGTGCCCATATACACCTATATTTTGTAGGACTTGATGAACGCTCCTATAAAAGCCATCTACTGGGCCCAAACTGTCTTAACTCATAGACAGTTTGGGCCCAGTAGGTGGCTTTTGGCACCATCGATTCAAAAAGAAGAAGTGTGTGATGCAGGTGATTTTGCCGCCGGCACTGGAACTGATTATAAATAACAGTAGCAATAGATTAACTGCCGCACTCAGAGCCGTTAACGGTTACTTAAGGCGATCCTTAGTGTTGATTTTTCACGTTTCTAAAAATGTTTCGTAAATGATTTTGAGTGCGGCAGTTAGTGTGTAAATAGCGAGCTCTAAAATGTTTGCAACCTTTCGAATTTGAATAAGGAACGGAGCCGGTCGATTCAGTAAAAAACCGCCCGCCGTTTTTTTTTTACTGAAGAAACTCGAGAATCATGAGCAAGATAAGATTTTCTTTTGAAAATAATTGGAACATGAGGGAGTTATTTTCTCGGCATATGCAAAAAAACCGCTCTAGAATTCTATTACCTATGATAATGCTAAAACGGGTGAAGCACCTCGAATTTTTTTTGGGGTCTGGAGAGGTTTATTAATTTTCTTTTGATCACTGAAATAATGTAAGAGTATCAAAAGTGCGCTATAGCAAGCGAAGCGGGCTCCGACCGAGCGCCGCCTCGTATAGGTTCAGTATTCTTTTATTAACAATTTAAACAGACATATTTTGACTTCTGTAGAAGTATACATACTTATAGGTAGGAATTTAACAGTCTCACTGTTGGACACGGGCAAAGCAAATAGCTCAAGCTCATGTTCATGTTTGCCCATGTTTCCTGAAACGTGTGAAACGTTGTTTTTTTTCTAAATATTTCATTACGAGCTTCGTATCTCCATACATACATAGATGACCCCACCCTGGGTACGGAACCCTTGGTGCACGAGTCCGACTCGCACCTGGTCAGTTTATTTTTTATTAAAGATATATTAATTAAAACTTATTTTAACTAATCGTATTGATCACGCTTACAAAGAATACAGTTCTAATAATGATGTAACAGTGCCAACGTCCATGAAAAAAAAACTTACAATTCTTTAGGTCAAATATTTTCGAAATGTAGAATTGACATGATAAATATTGTGATTATTATTGATAGTGCTTCATTATTAATTTATTTAAAACTACTTACGAAGTAAATATTTAAATGCCATTTTTAATTTTCCTATTGCGTATTTTTGAGTCAATTGAATACAAAACTTACGAAAACGTACCTATATTTTTGTGTAGAGAACTGTATTCTCTGTAAGCGTGATCAATACTATTAGTTAAAATACGGTTAAAATAATAACATACGATTATTTTAAACATGACAACTAACATATTATATTTTTCCAAAATTACAATTAAATAAAGAATACATAAATTAAAAATCAGATGTCAAAGTCACAACGACACGTCATAAAGCGTTTTCTTATAACTAGTCAAATAACCCGACCTTAACTGTTCCCGGCGCAAAGGTGCCTATAATGCTTGCTGTATTGCCACGTTGGATGGCAATGGCTTTGCAACAAAAACGAGCCGGAGCGGGAGTCACCCGTTTTGTCACGGAGCTTGTGCCCTATCTCACTAATGAGCTTCTTGGCCTCAGTGCCCCAACCGTCCATGGTTTCAACAGCAATGGGCACAAAAAGGTACTGGTTTTCCAACGGTGCGTACTTCACCCTCTTCCACTCAGCGGCGTCTTCCGCCGCTGCTGACGGCGAAAGGACGGTGCGGTCAAGGTGGCTGGCGGCAACAGTGCTGACAACAGTTGCGTCCCATATTAAGGCGACATATACGCCCCAATGTTAACGCATTACTGGCCGTGCGCCCGCTCGGAGCCAAAATATCATTATTGAACCTCCTTTTGAACAGTTTTGTTTTCAAAATATCATTTGATTTACATATGCTATTTCAGTTATAAAGAAATTCCAGCCATCAATTTATCTGTGTAAAAATATTTTTAAACATCCAAGTCATTTTGGAGGAGTATCCAAAAGTTGCGAAAAATATCGTGTTGCTAATTATTTTTTTTAAAGCAAAGCTATGTTTTTACCAAAAAACCATGTTTGAAAAATAATGTACATGAAACAATAATATATATTTTTTTTCAAACCTAGGCTCTAGAACCTCTCAACCTAAGAATCTAGCCGTTACCAAGGAGTATGCTTTAGAAAGTTACCGTTTTACGGCACTAAAGCGGATGTAGGCCCTTAAGCACTTGCCGTTTTTCCAAAGCACCAGGGTCAGTCCATCCGGGCTCCTTCCGTCAGTCCTACACAGATCCGGAGGCTCCAGCACGCAGGGGACATCTGCCGACACATAATGCGCATGGTGACGCGGGAACCTCCCCCAGCAACGACAACAACTCAACCTCCACCATGGAACCGCAGGTGCATCTGTGGGGTTCACACACCCTACAGCCCAGCCGAAGGGCCACCGCCACCCGCAAAGAATCGACATCAAGCAACCTGCCCAGGTGATTAATTTCTACAAAGAAACTATTTTTATCGTGCTAAAAATCATACAAATTAATAAAAAAAAACTGGGTCAAACTAAAAACTGTTTTTAATTTGACCCATTGAGAAAAAATTCTCACTCATCTTGAGAAGTGCTATTTTGCGAAGTGCGTATTTTACGAAGTGCACATTTTCCGAAGTGCACATTTTGCGTCAAGTGCTTTGCAAAGTGCACATTCTGTGTGAAATAGCGACTAAAATTGAAAAGAAAAGGCTAAGATAATTTAGCCATCTTGAGAGGAGGAGGTTTTGGGGGCCGAGTCACCCACGTCCGTAGGAGTGTACCCTTTGATTCCCTACACGTGGTCCCCGGGTGGTGCAAATCAGGTGACATCTGGTGGTAGGCTTCGGCCGAAGGCTTGCGACCACCCACCGGGCAAAGACGTATCGCCAAGCGGCCTAGCCGTGTTCCGATACGATGCTCGGTGTAGCCACTAGAGGAGTTGGGTCGAGACAGCCGTTCCACTGCAGGCTGACCAGCCTGACGCGCGCTGTTATGGACGTATCGGGAGACTAGTCGCGGAGGGTAGCGGGATCCGAGGCACGGTGCGCCGCTGGCCGACCGCAGGTAGTTGGGGTGTGGTGTGATGTCACGTACATCAGCACGTCACGTACAGCACGTAGTATAATATGCTAAGGTTGATAGTATGTGAATACGTGATTATAGATTATCGACATAACATCACGTCGTAACTATGTATATAATGTTGCTAATTAAAGGTGGAAGAGTAATCGACTCTTGGAGTAGTAACTAACATGTAGTTTACTTTGACCCCTCCATCTCCTCGCATCGCATGGCGACCCTGCCAGTCGGCTGGACGGCGTTATAGTTGTCCGACCAGGAGCTAGTCACGGTTCGTGGTTCGCGGTTTGATTGTCTTCGTTGAGTATCACGTCAGTCGCGTCGCGTCACAGGCCATGGGGAGCACGACGTCCAAGGAAGAGGTGATTATTGCCCAGGCGTCTACGAGTGGTGCAAATACCGCAACGGCTACGCAGGAGCAGCTGGCGTTTATCAAGACCGTGTTGCTGTTTATGGCTGTGGGTATGGCAGTTGTCATCATAGGTTTGGCGGTTCGCATGTATCGGAGATGTCACCACAACTGGATTGAAGAAAAGATGAGACAGCGGGAAGTCCAGAAGGCTGTACAGATGGTTTGACCAGGAGCCGTCGGAGGAACGAAGTGAGTGTTTCTTATGTGAATGTGAATAAGTGTGTGTCGGTGCTTGCGGTCATCGTTAAATTTGGAGACATTGATTTAAATGGAAGTGGAGTTAACGTCGCTATTTGTACAACTTAAGTTATTAAGGGAATCTATTGTCAAGTTAGGCCCTAGTAGGCGAAAAGGCAGAAATTTTGATAGTAAGATCAGTGAGGTGAAAGCGCTCTATCGTAAATTTAAGTGTATAGTTTCAGAATCTAGTAAGTTCTCGGAAGAACTGGCTCAGTTGGTATGTAAGATAGAAGCGTTATACGTGGACACTGTTAAGTTTGAGAGCGGAACCGGAACGGAACAAAACATGGCGGCGGAAAAGTTTTCTTTGAGAACGGCAGTTGGCCTACTCCCGAAGATGAGTGGCGATGAACAAGTTACGCAAGACTTGATTGATGCCATAGGATTATATAGTTCTATGTTAGTGGAAGCAGATAATGCTCTTTTAATTAAATTTGTTTTGACAACACGACTTACCCAGGGTGCTAGGATTCGGTTGTCCTCTACTTACGCAACGGTAGATTGTCTGTTAGCTGATATGAAGAAGCATTTGTTAACAGTAGAGTCAGACGTAGCTGTGCAAGCGAAGCTTGCTCGCGCTAGGCAGAATGATAGGTCGGTCGCGGATTTTGGGGCTGAGATAGAGAAGTTAATGGTTAATTTGACTATCTCTCAAGCCGGGGAAAGTTCGGAAGCATATGAGATTTTGCGGCCGTTGAACGAAAAGTACGCGATCAGGAAGTTTGCTGACGGGCTTCGCAATCAGCGTTTAGGTACGATCATTACGGCGCGGAATTTGACTTGTTTGAAGGATGCGATCAGGGTAGCAGAAGACGAAGGTTGTGCATCGTCGGCACAGGTCATGGCGTATCAGCGTTGGCCCGCGAGGGGTGGTTTTGATAATAGAGGTCGCGGAAATGGTTGTAGGCGGTCTACAGTAGGAAATGGATACGCGCAACATAAGACAGCTGTTGAGCGTACGCGCAAAAATGCCACCGCATGGCATAATCGTGGAATGCGCGGTCGTAGCAATAATGCTCATCGTGGTCATTCGACTCAACAAGGTCGGAGGCGTGTAGCGTATTTCGAGCATGCGCGTAGTGATGCTGACTCAGGCGGAACGTCAATGTCACGACGTAATGAAGCGACTGACCACCAGTTGCAGTTTTTTCGAGACTAAGCGTATTTTAGCTTGCGATAGTATTAATTGGGTTAATTTTCTAGTGAATAATATAAATGCGGAATGGTTAGTAGATACGGGCGCGTCGATATCGGCTGTAAAAAGTGGTTTCTTGTTGAACAATACTTTGTGCTGTAAGGTAGTTAAGGAAGAATTAGTGATTAATGGTGTAGGAGGTAGTTTGAGGGCTATAGGTTATGTATATTTAACGTTGGAGTATGGACGGTGTTCTTTCACGCATAAGTTTTATATATTTGATGATTTGCCATGTAAGTCGGTTGGTATATTAGGTCAGGATTTCTTGCAGAAGTATGGTGGTATTATAGATTTTTCGGCGAATAGGTTTTCTCTTAGGGATCGTGGACGACGGGTGGTTTCGATGCCACTTAAGTCCTATGATTACTTGTTGACTATTCCACCGCGTTGTGAGGTGGTTAGGTATTACCCCGTTAACAGAGCGGAAGATTGTGTGGTAGTTAGGCAAGAATTGCGGAAAGGCGTTTTCTTGGCTAGTGTGTTGGTAAGGCCTAAAAGCGGGATGGTCCCCGTTAGGATTTTAAATACGAACTCCGAGGAAGTTGTGTGTAGTATGTCCGGTGTGGAAGTTTGTCCGTTGAGTGATTTTGATTGTTGTAATTTCGTGAAGCCAGGGACGGACGCTGAGCGTGTAGAAGAGGTACTTTCTTTACTTAAACTCGACTATTTGAACGCCGAGGAGCGGTTGTCGGTTGAGCAAGTGTGTGCAAAGTTTTCGGATGTTTTTCATCTCCCGGGTGATAAATTAGCTGTCACTAACGTATATGAGCAGTCTATACGCTTGAAAGAGAGTGCTACTCCGGTGTACAAGAGACAGTATAGGATACCTTATGCACAGAAGAAGGAGGTTGATAGGCAAGTGCAGGAGATGCTGGAGGGTAATATCATTGAAGAGGCGGTTAGTGAGTGGTCTAGTCCTGTTTTGGTGGTACCCAAAAAGACGGATCGTAGTGGGGAGAAGAAATGGCGAGTGGTTATAGATTATAGGCAGTTGAATGAAAGGTACAGGATGATAAGTTTCCATTGCCGAATATAACTGAGATTTTGGATTCGATGTCAGGCGCAGTTTACTTTAGTCACTGTGATTTATCACAATCTTATTATCAGTGTGCTTTGGAGGAGAGTAGTAGGAAGTACACTGCTTTCACAACAGACAAGGGGCAGTATCAAATGTGTAGGTTACCAATGGGTTTGAAGATAAGTCCGAGTTCGTTTAGTAGATTAATGACTGTGGCCATGTCTGGATTGAATTACGATAGGTGTCTGATTTATTTGGATGATCTCATTATTTTTGGACGGAATTTAGATGAACATAATCGGAACCTAATATCAGTATTTTCACGCTTGAGGGAAGTAAATCTAAAGTTGAATCCGTCTAAATGTGAATTTTTGAAGAAGCAAGTGCTTTATTTGGGGCATGTAATATCGGCCGAAGGTATTTCACCAGATCCAGAGAAGGTAGAAGTTATTAGAGGTTATCCGCGTCCATCGACGGTTGATGAGGTAAAGCGATTTGTAGCGTTTGCGAATTATTATAGGAAATTCATACCACAGTTTGCTGATATAGTGGTACCTATGAATAAGCTGTGTAAGAGAGGTGTTGTATTTAGTTGGTCCGATGAGTGCGAGAAGTCGTTTTTGTTGCTTAAGGAAGCGTTAATGAGTCCACCGGTGTTGGATTATCCTGATTTTTCTGATAGCAATACTTTTATATTGCAAACCGATAGTTCTGGATATGCTATAGGGAGTGTGTTGTGTAATGGGAACGGAAAACCCATCGCATATGCTAGTAGGTCGTTAGGGAAGAGTGAGTTAAATTATCCGATAATAGAGAAGGAGTTGTTGGCAATAGTTTGGTCAGTTAAATATTTTAGACCGTATTTGTACGGACGGAGGTTCGTTGTAAAGACGGATCACCGGCCATTACTGTATTTGTTTAACATGACAGATCCATCTAGTAGGTTGACTAAGTTTCGTTTGTGTTTAGAGGAGTATGATTTTGAGGTTGAATATATTAAGGGCAAAGAGAATGTACTAGCGGATGCACTTTCTAGAATAGTGATAACGAGTGAGGATTTGAAATTGATACGGGAAAAGACGATATCCGTAATGACGAGGGCGCAGTACAAGCAGTTGGGAAAGCCAAATGTTTGTGATAGGGACTCCGTGGTATCTGGGACTGATCACCCTAGGATCGTGGAAGTACTTAAGAAGCAAGGAAATGACATTGAGATTTGTTTAGATGATTGGGAGAAAATGTTACGTAACAATAATAATAACAACAATAATAATAAAGGTTGTAGGGAGATATTTTCAAAGTCGCGCAATTTAGTGTATATGCCAGAAAACTCGAGTATTTATGTAAACTATGAATCTTTATCGGGAATTTCGCGAGACGAGTTATCGAAAGACATAGTCAGTTTTTGTATTGAAGAAGGCATTAAAGAAGTAATTATTATGAAGAATCGTTATAACGTTGATTTTATTACAAGAATGGCAAAATATTTAAAGGAAAATAGAAGTTCGATTTGGGGGGATTTTAAACTGTGTGTAGTGAAGGATTTACGGAGAATAGAAGGGAAAGATGAGAAGAAGGTTATTTTGAATGATTTCCATATTTTACCCACGAGTGGTCATGCAGGAATACGTAGGATGGTGAATAATATAAAGAAGTATTATTATTGGCCTTCTATAGAGAAAGACGTAGTGGAGTACGTTGGTAAATGTGATAAGTGTTGTAAGCAAAAGTATTCTAGGAATACTAGGGAACCCATGACGATTACGACTACTGCATCAACATCGTTTGAGAAGATTTATTTAGACATAGTAGGACCCCTTGATAGAGACGAAAGAGGCAATGTTTACATATTAACTCTTCAATGTGAACTTACGAAGTTTGTAGAGGCTTATCCGTTAAAGAATAAATCCGCAAATGAGGTAGCAAAAGCCTTGGCAGAGAATTTTGTTTTGAGATATGGAATACCGAAAACAATAGCTACGGATAGGGGTAGTGAATTCGTTTCGAAAGTAATGATAGAGCTATGTGATATCTTGAACATCAATAAAGTCATGTCGACGTCATATCATCATGAGAGTATAGGTTCTTTGGAGAATGTACATAAAACATTAGGTGCATATTTGAGGATACAGACAGATAATAACCCATCATCATGGAGTTCTTGGATTCCATTTTGGTGTTTTTCTTATAATACGACAGTTAATACTGTTACCAAATATACACCTTATGAGCTAGTGTTTGGAAGAAAATGCAGATTACCAAGTAGTCTTCAAGGAGAAAGTGTTGAACCATTGTATAATTTTGATAATTATCCTTTAGAATTTAAGTACAGATTGCAAAGGGCACAAAATGATGCAAGGGAGAATTTAATAGCGAGTAAATTAGCTAGGAAACATTGTTATGATAAGAATCTTAATTCTGTAACCTATAAGGAAGGTGATTTAGTATTGATTAAGAATGAAACTGGCAATAAATTGGAATGTATTTATAATGGACCTTTTGAAGTTGTAAAAGACGAGTCACCAAATGTTGTGATTAAGTATAAAAATAAAATAGATATAGTACATAAGAATAGAACAAAATTGTATTGTAAGAGTTAGAGTAATAGTTTGTAATGTGGGAAAAAAAAACCTTGTAAAAAAAAAATTTTTTTTTTAAATTTAAGGGGGTGATGTGGTGTGATGTCACGTACATCAGCACGTCACGTACAGCACGTAGTATAATATGCTAAGGTTGATAGTATGTGAATACGTGATTATAGATTATCGACATAACATCACGTCGTAACTATGTATATAATGTTGCTAATTAAAGGTGGAAGAGTAATCGACTCTTGGAGTAGTAACTAACATGTAGTTTACTTTGACCCCTCCATCTCCTCGCATCGCAGGGGGCCCAAGTAGTGTGCCAGCCACACACGAAAGGCTGCCCCGCCAACTGTCGAAAAATCCCGGAATGCACCATCGTGCTGGTTGGCGACCAGATGGGGAGGGCCCGATGGACATTCCGGGGGGGCTCGGGCGTCCCCGCAGTCTCCGGACTAGTGCCCCAATGATAGCGTCTTTTTCAGTGCGTGTCTGTAGGTTAGCAGCGTGGAACCTCGTCTCACTTCCTTCTCCTTACCTCCATTCACTCCAATAAATTATAATGAGAAGGAAAAAGAAAATTGGTCTCAAACAGCGGCTGCACCCCCTCCCCCACAAAGTGCACCTCACCAACATTCGAGGTCTGCACTCAAATCTCTCTGCAGTCCACTACCACCTGGAGGCTGAGAAACCAGCGCTGTTTTTCCTTACGGAGACGCAGATAGCGAGTCCGTCAGATGTGTCGTACTTATCTTACCCAGGGTTTACCCTGGAGCACAATTTTAAACCACGAGCGGGTGTGTGTATGTACGCCCGTGACGACACTTGCTATCGGCGTCTCCGTAACCTTGAGGACCCCAGATTCTCAACGCTGTGGGCTCTAGTGGACACAGGTCTGGATAAAATTATCTACGCCTGTGTCTACCGTTCGCATAGCGGAGATCGGGAGACAACCAGGCTCACAGAGTACATCAGTGAGGCTGCTGACGCGGCACAGCAGCGGTACCCTTTCGCCCAATTAGTGTTACTGGGGGACTTTAATGCCCACCACCAGGAGTGGCTCTTCCCATACCAGTGCACTGACCATGCTGGGAGGGAGATGCGAAAGCTTTCGCTAGCGCTCAACCTTACCCAGCTGGTCCAGGGAGCAACGAGGGTACCGGATGTCGACTCGCACACGGCCAATTGCTTGGACCTTCTGCTGACAACAGATCCAGACCGATACTCTGTGTCGATAACTTCACCTTTGGGTAGTTCCGACCACTGTCTGGTGAAGTCTGTGTCCGTCTACTCCCCGCCCGATCCCAGCCCAAGAGGCACCCGGCGGGTTTGGCGGTACAGGTCAGCAGATTGGGATGGCATGCGATCTTTCTTCGCATGCTATCCTTGGCAGCCTACTTGCTTTTCTTCGGCTGATCCTTCGTCGTGCGCGGACGCCGTGACGGGTGTATTGCGTCAGGGAATGGAGTACTACATTCCGTTCTCTGACGTAACAATGTCCAGCGTTGACCGGCCATGGTTTGGCGCCGAATGTCATCGCGCCGACGCCCTTAAACATGAGGCGTACCTGGCATGGATCGACGCGCGATCTCGCAAAGCGAGTGACGTGGGTCAGAAGAAGAGGGCCTTTAACAGGGCTGCCAAGTCCTGCAAGTTGGTGTTGCGAAGGGCTCGGTTTGACCACATTAGCCGAATAGGGACCAAACTTGCTTCTTACCCAGCAGGTAGTAAAGCGTTTTGGTCCCTGGCTAAGTCAGTCGAATCGAACTTCTGCCGTCCCTCACTACCACCACTGCTGAAACCAGATGGGTCGCTGGCCCACTCCGCTGAGGAGAAGGCAAATTTATTTGCCTCTCTTTTTGCGGAATCTTCGCGTCTAAATTCTGGTGATTCGCGGCCCCCTCCTCCTTTTGTTGGATGCGAGACGAGTATGTCGGACATTCGCATCCACCAAAAGGACGTCCGTAGGGTGCTGCGCAACCTCGACGTGAACAAGGCTAGCGGCCCTGACGGAATACCAGCTATAGTTCTTAGAACCTGTGCGCCTGAACTGTCTCCGATCTTGACACGCCTATTCCGCCTTTCATATGAGACTGGAAAAGTGCCGAATGCTTGGAAGCTAGCCAATGTACAGCCCGTGCCCAAGAAGGGCAGTCGAGCTGACCCGGCTAACTACCGACCCATCTCTGTTACGTCCATACTCTGTAAGAGTATGGAGCGTGTACTAAACACTAAGCTCCTGGCATACCTAGAAGGTAACGATATCCTTAGCGACCGCCAGTACGGCTTCCGCCGAAATCGGTCTACTGGGGATCTTCTAGCGTATGCCATTCACATATGGAGTGAGGCCATCGAGAGGCACGGGGAAGCGCTTGCCGTTTCCCTCGACATCTCGAAGGCTTTCGATAGGGTCTGGCACGAAAGCCTTATCGGTAAGCTTCCTTCATTCGGTCTGCCCGGTGGTCTGTGTGATTGGATCGCAGACTTCTTGAGAGATCGGTCCATTCGAGTAGTTATTGATGGCTGCTCGTCGGACCAACTGGACATTAATGCCGGGGTCCCTCAGGGGTCGGTCCTCTCAGCAACATTGTTCTTGTTGCACGTTAACGATCTGCTTAAACCCGGCACCTTTGGGTATGCAGACGACAGCACTGTTGCTGAGAGATACTTGTCCAACGCACGGGCTACCGGGCCACAGATCCGGTCTCTTCGTGAGGCCATGGTGGAGCGCTTGAACTTGTCCTTGCAGGCAGTCTCCGAATGGGGTGATGCCAATCTAGTCAAGTTTAATGCTACTAAAACGCAGGCGTGTCTTTTTTCCGCTAAAAAGAGCCAATTTCACCCGGCTCCAACTTTTCGTGATGTAACCGTGCCAATAACGGACCATCTTGAGCTTCTTGGCGTTACGTTGACATCGACTCTCAATTTTGGGCCTTACATTGAGGCAAAGGCTCAGCTGGCTTCCAAAAAGTTGGGGATCCTTGCGAAGGTGAGAAAGTACTTCACGCCGGAACAGCTGCTCAACTTGTATCAAGCGCAAGTTCGATCGTGCATGGAGTACTGTTCTCACCTCTGGGACGGTTCTGCCAAATACCAGCTTGATGCACTAGAGTTGATCGAAAAGCGGGCCAAGAGACTTATCGGCAATGAGGCACTGGTCAAATCAAAGCTCCAGAGCCTTGAACATCGTCGCCGAGTTGCCAGCTTGTCGGTTTTTTATCGGTTACATTTCGGGGAGTGTGCGATGGAATTGCATGATTTAATTCCGCCCAGCCCGTTCCATCATCGGACAACCAGACGCACGGCGATGCGTCATCGGTACATGGTGGACATCCCACCCATACGCACAAAGCGTTTTGGGGACACTTTTATTATGCGTACAGCTAAGGAGTGGAATTCCCTGCCGGAGTCTGTGTTTCCCGATAGCTACAATCTAGGGGTCTTTAAGTCAAGAGTGAATAGGTTACTTCTAGGCAAGCGTGCTTCACCGTCGACCACATCATCGCTTACCATCAGGTGAGATAGTGGTCAAGCGCGAGCCTATATACAATAAAAAAAAAAAAAAAAAAAAGGAATGAAAGGACTAACGAAAGATTTTACAAGGCAGACGTTAATGGAAACGCCGAGAGGGTTCGCCCGGGAAAGACTGTGCTCTTCAGAAAGGCCAGGTGCGCAGAACTCATAACCGGCGTGCGTGTATGACTAGATGTATGAATGCAAGTGAAGCAAAAGAAGTATGTGAGGATCTTAGCAGGTGGCGTTCTGTAGCTTCTGCCTACCCTCATATGAAAAAGGCCTGAGTTTATGTATGTATGTGTACATTCTGCGTGAAAACCACCTGAGGCTGTTGCTGCTCAGGTGCGCTTATGTCCACGTTTTTTAAACCTGCAAATCCTGTGCTACCTTGTCATAATAAAATAACAGTCTACGATCACTCCTATATTCTCCCATAGGATAAACAGAGGTGCACACAATACTTAGTCAGTACACCCCCATCATTTCGTGTTAGATTCACAATTTCACCAAAGAGTATGTAACACTACGTTTAAATTTCACATAGAGCTACGGACGTCACTCACTACTGGCCTGCAAAGTTCTATTGAAGGAATATAGATGTCGCCGCATTCTCGGAATCTCAAATATTACTTGACCCGCCTGCCGCTGCCAAATGGCAAAGTGCTGTCTTCACCGAATGTTACTCATAAATAAATAATGAAGTCATTTAAAAATTAAAAATATGATCAAGAATTATATTCTGGTCAAAAACAGGCACTTACTAATAAAATTATAGGAAGATGACCAAACAAAAACAACCAATGAATGGGTTGCATGTCATGACAAAATTTTAACCAAATTAAAATTAAAGAGTTTTTTCATAAGTTTTTACCCGACTGCCGAAAGACGGAACGCGGGCAAACAAAAATTATAGAAAAACCTACCAAAACTTTGTTTGTCACCGCTGGCAGCACCTCATAATATTTATTATATTCCATTATTTCCTTTAATAAATATATAACAAAACAATATAAGTTTATTATCATGGTGCGTTCTTTATTACTTTTCAGAATTTAATAAATTATATGCTTGTTTTTCTCTTTTCAGGTTAATTATTTTTAGCAATCAGGTTTTTTTGTTTGTATATTACTCTCCATGCAGCCTATTATTTTACTTTTTTTGGTAGATGCACGCCTATGACTTTCATTAATTAATTTTTGTGCTGTCAAATGTAAAATATCAGGCTGGACGGAGTTTAGGTACATAATTTGTTTTTTTTTACTTTTTCTTAACAGTTGGTAGAAATGGTTTGCAACTTGCACTGGCAATCATAGACTAAATCTTACTAGTCTGGCAACATCCAGTAATGTCAAATTTTTATTGTCGCAAAAATTTCAGTCATTATTTTCGCATTATTATTGGTGACATCAAATAAGTTTTTAAAGGTACAGAATAAATCAATCAAAGCATCCCGTGAAAGTTTACTGTGTAAGCCCGTCGTTTCGGCTGTGCGTGCTAAATTATCAGTGTAACGTGTGCAAAGGTCTGCATAAATGAATAATGTCGTTGAGGTCGAAGGCACTGGCACTAGTGGAAGTGCTGCTGAGGGTGCCGCCTCTGTTTGTGGTGGATGAGTTGCTGAAGATCAGCCTGGGTTTACCGGTGTCGTCCGGCGAGGAGTCGGTGCTGGGCAACATCACAGTGGACGGCATCGCTGTTGATCTGACGGATCCAGATGTCAATTATTACGACGCGAATTTCTACAACGCGTTCTTTTTCACGATCGTCAAATTCCTCGTGTGCTGTTTAGGTGAGTGACGACGACTTTTTTTTAACAAGCACTGGCATTGCAACATTCAGCCTTTGAAACTGTTTCGAAACAGTGGGTACCTTTCGAAATTTTAGTGTTTACTCTGTCGTGTCATATTGTGTACATAATATTTTGTTAAATTTGTACTGTTCCACTTGCTAAAAGTCTAGATTTGCATGCACCTGATGTTGGCTGTGGCAGTATGGTAGAGTTGTGATGACAGTATGGTTCCCAGCCTTTTATAGTATATTCAATAGCACATAGTATGGTAGCTGCTACCAGTTTTATTCTATACATTTGCCCAGATTACTGTTCCAATAGGATTCATACTGGAACCCACAACAAAGAATAAACTTATTTCATTTTAGAGTTTGCAAGACACAAAGAATAAAGTTGCAAATAATACACTTTGTTATTTTTTTAATTAATACCATAATATCAATATAAATTCAAAATATTGAACGAAAATTAAAAAACCTACGCTATGTAGCTCCTCCAAGAATTTAGAGAATCCATTCAACAATGCAACTATTTTGCAACTACAACTACATGCAACTATTATACTTCTTTAATAATTGCACATAAAAATAAATGCTATTATGAATACCTACCAAAATATCATAACGCTAGACTGATCGTGCACTTGCTTAACTACATAATTAAAAACTTCAATAAATAGTGTTTAAAACATGTAGAATAACTGTAACTATCCAGTAGGTACAATTAAAAAATCATTTTGTATGAAGTCTCGTTGATTTACATACAATGTGAACTGAACGCTTTGGAATGTATGGAATTACAGAAATACCTACCACAATTTATTTATACATCAATGCCAGTCTTTTTTGATTTTTTTATTTAGTGGCCTCCCCTCCCTCCGATCATAATAATTTATAGCCTATAACAATCTGGAATAAAGTGCCTTTCAAACGGTGAAAGATTTTTTCAAATAGGTCTAACTCACAAAATTCAGGCTCTTTCTTATAGGTAATATTAGTTTTGACTTTTTCCCAATATGGTTTCATTGATCAGGGTTTCGTACTTATATTAACGTATTCCTCGTGGTCTATGAAACTGCAGAATGCTTAACCTCTATTATTGGCAGATACTAGAATTCTTCATTTCATCAATGGAGTTAAATAAAGTTCAATAACGGTCAACAGATTAGTTCAAGTAGAGTATATATCATAAGTATAATTACAAAATAATAAGGCCGCCAGTATCAGTCACTTTACCCCCTGTGCTAGTTGGTACTGTGTTACAGTGTGGTATTATTCCTCATTACTGTGACCCATAAAACAACAAACAAGTTAACACTGACATCTGTCAAACATAGGCTCTTTAGGCAGTGAAATAAAAAAAGTAAACAAAACTAAAATCTTAACAATAATAATAAAATTATAAACTAAGCAATAAGTTGCTGCACTTAACACTAATTTGGCTTAACTGGGGTTTGTGAGTCTGTGTATTAAGTGGTACGAGAATGTATGTAGTGTATGTAATGAATGCAGTTTATGTAGTGTAAGTAATGTATATAGTGTATGTATTGTGTGAAATAAATGTAATGTATACTATGTAATGTATGAAGGCTTGCTATGTAGGGATTTTAATAAGGTAATTCAAGGTGAGTAGGTGTTTTCATAAAATATTTTAATAGTACTATAGTTTACTATTCAGTATACTTGACATTTTTATTTATTTTTACTTATTTAACTGTTAATGTACACACACATAATAAATAGACGAGAAGAAGGAACAGAAAATAGGTGCAAAGGTACACTTATTTCTAATGAAATCTCTTCCAGCATACCTGCGAGAGAAGAGTTGAAAAAAATAACAATTTACAATAAAGAAGAATACAGTATAAATAATTAATAATATACTCACATGCATATTAAAAAAAAATATTACAATAATAAATACTAACTAATAACATGAATACTTAAATAATAATACATGATTATATGCAACTAAGATTTTTGTGAAACTAGAATATCTTAATTTATGAATCTAAAATTAGTTCATACACATTTGCACTTCATTAGTTTATAATGTATTCTGCAAATAATTTATTTGATTTCAAATGTAGTAATCACTATTGTCACCTTATAATACGCTTACTAGTTCATCTCATGTTTTTTAATAAGGATTTGAGTTGATATAGATCAGCAGACTTGTAAAGATCAACCAATTTTTCAATGAAGTCACGTTTGATAGATTTTTCAATGTAACATATTTCTTTTCTATACAAAAGTAACATAAATTCTGACTATTGAAGAATCAGGTCCTTAGTTACCTTGATATATTTGTTAAATCTAGACTGAAACTATCTAATTTATCGCCCAATTCTCTCTTCTATTGCCGTAAGAACTATTACTTAATCACGATATTAGGCTCCTATCTTGACGTCTTGAAAGTTTTCTACAAATACAGTACGAACGATGAGTCGTGGCCTGTCTGAATATAAACTTTGCGACTTTCGCGCATAGTGCACTCAAGGAAAGAGCTATTTGGTTTGTGAAGTAAGTTCTGTGCAACCTCTTGGCCCTACTTCAGATGGGCCATGACACATTAGTCGTACTGTACTAAACTATCTGCATATTTAAGTACCTACTAACTAACCCAAGTACAAAATTAAAAGCAATTCTGCAGTCTTTAATTAGAAAAAGTTTTAGCGTATTGTCTCAGTCACAAACTTGAAAGAAGATCTAAAATTGAAAGCCCAATATTATCACCAAAGTACATGTACTCTTTTTATGTACCTACACACACATCACTGGTAAGAAAACCATTATAAACTGCCCTCTGATTCTATGAAACTTCATACTAAGCAAAGGCCAGCTTAAAATCAAAGTGTTACCACTGATACCTCAATGTCCCTCATAAGTCATTATCTTTTATTACAACAATAGATATTTTGATGATATCTTATAATAAAACTAAACCTAATATTAAGAGGTAAAATTGTTTGGGGTTTTATCTATTATTGTAAATGGTAATCTCTAAAACCACCTTTTTATTTTTCAGTGAATTGTTTAATTGCGATATTTGCGGGCGGATCTTTATATTTTTCAAAAATCATTTGCATGCTATTCGGAATCGAATGAAACCGTTTAGACTGCTGAAAGTAGTTGAATAAAAAAACTTTTTGTTGCCTAGATGATTTACCTTACTACAATACTTTCACAGATTGAAAGCTACACTATCGCCAAATGTTATAGGCTACTTTTAAAATGATGGAAAATGTTGAATTTATAGGGATTTTAGGCAGATTGAGAAGACTGAAAGAGTAGAATGCAAAATTTCCTTAAAAATACGGAAATTACCTCACTAGCGTCTTCTTCAATCGCTGTAGCCAAAACAATCTAAACCACCTTCGTAATTTTATAACCATCCATGTTTAAAATGATAAGGAAAGGCAAATAGTTTAAAAGAAGTAGGTATTTAATAAGCCCGGCCGCAGTCTAATTCTATTAAATCGTTCTCATTACCCGGAGGATCTCCTTGATTGCATTGTCGACGGCAAATGCAATCCTGGGGATGCCCTGGGAAATGTGCTGGATATGAGTTTGAAACTGCGCGGCGAGCACAGCCTTCTGTGATAGGCTTGAGTCACGCATTTTAACACGGTTTTTGCGCCGAAACTGTGATAAAATATGTGACTGTGCTCGCCCGGCTTACGTCATTTTTGCTGGACATGTCTCGAAATAATCATCCAGGATATGCTCAGCATGCAGAAGCACCTGTACCCACTAATCTGATCGTTCCAAATGACAGAGCTGTTCAGGCAGGTAGTCTCATCCTCATCGGATAATATTTGAGTAGTTATTAAATCGTCGCGAAAATACACTATATTTTGTGAAGTAAAGGCAGCGTCCAATTTTAGCGTAAGCCCGATGCCGTCTCTTGTCATGAGGAAGCTACAGTACTCATATACAAATCCCTCTATGTCAGGTAACCGAATGGTGGTTGTACATAAGCTGCTAAGTAAAGAATAAGAACAGCTTAGGAGTTACAATTCCCAGCCGCAGTTTGTGTTTCCTGATAACTTACCATCATCAGGTGAAATAGTTGTCAAGCGCGAGCCTATCAAGAATAATAAAAAAGAAAACTAATACCTTAGGGGTCTTTAAGTCGAGAGTGAATAGATTACTTTTAGGCAAGCGTGCTCCATCGTCGACCACAACATCGCTTAACGCTTACCATCAGATGAGATAGTGCTCAAACGCGAGCCTATTATTATTATTCCATTTATTTAAGGCGTTAATGCCTATATAAAATATCTTAAATCTAAACATATAATTATGGTGTTAGTAACAATATAAACTTATGACTATTTTAGTAACACAATAACAACAGACACAATTTGAACACAACAACATTTAAAATTCACATAGAGACAATCTTCATTGCTTCAGCATTCCAGCTGACATTCTAGAGCAACGATTCATATGAACATATCCAGGATGCAGTCGGAGCTGGCCCGCATCCTGCGCCCCAATGATGCACATCTTTTACGCATCAATGCCTAAAAGCGATCGACAAGCATTTTTGCAAACCTGATGCGCTACAGAGGCGAGGCTGCCCCATCAGCATCCTGAAGGCATTATTATACTGAACGCGAAGGGCGCTGTACGATTATTGCGTAAAATGAACCCACAGGCTACAGGTGTAAAAACTGTAAAACGATGTACAGAAGGCCCTTAATAGAGTCTAACAATAACAAAAAAAAAACTGGCCAAGTGCGAGTCGGACTCGCGCACGAAGGGTTCCGTACCATTATCGCAAAAAACGGCAAAAAAATCACTTCTGTTATAAGGAAGCCCCACTTAAACATTTATTTTATTCTGTTTTTAGTATTTGTTGTTAAAGCGGCAACAGAAATACATCATGTGTAAACATTTCAACTGTCTAGCTATCACGGTTCATGAGATACAGCCTGGTGACAGACAGACGGACCGCGGAGTCTTAGTAATAGGGTCCCGTGTTTACCGTTTGGGTACGGAACCCTATAAAGGAATCGAGATAGCCTTATTCTCCAACCATACTTCAACGGTTGCACAGTTTGATTTAGAAACATTAATTCAAAGAAACCGCGGCGATTACCGGCCGTATCCTGAACTATCGAGTTACATACTATTTGACCGACCGACGTCCGCGTTCATTTGGACTTCCCCTCTCGGTTCCGGTCAGTGGTAGTAGCAGATTGAATGTTGGCTGTATTAAAAAATAGGTTTATGAAGTAACAGGTATTATTGAGGTATAGAACTTAGTAGGTGAGCAGAGCTATACAGATACACAGTAAGTCAAACTGCCTAGCATTTTCCCAACTGTGTTGGGGACTTGGGGTCGGCTTCAGTGAACCTGGATGCAGCTGTTTATCAGTGTTTTACAGGCCTATCGACAACCCAGTTACAGTTACCCACGACTGGTGTCCGACTTTCCAGCTTCTTACTACCCGCAACGACTTTTCGAAATTTTGAGAACGTTTGGCTAAGGCCGCGTTCCGTTTTACGCAAAAATATAGTTAAACTATATGAAACAAGTCAAATAAAAAACCTTATTTTGAACAAGCTTTTTAGCTTAACGTGCATTATCATCCATGTATGGTTTGGTCTTGTGATGAGGAGGGAAGAAACGCATATTACTAAAAGAGTTGTGAATATAAATGTGGATGGTTGGAGAGGGATGGGACGGCTAAGAAAAGATGGATGGACTGTGTGAGGAGTGATATGAAAGAAAAGAGAGTCAGTGATAGCGTGACGGGGGACAGGACGGTATGAAAGAAGAAAACGTTTTGCGCCGACCCTAGTATTATGGGACAAGGGCTGGAAGATGATGTGCATTGTCATCCAAGCCAAACGTGCAAGCAACATTTCAGCTCAATTGGATGGGGACAACTGTTCTAAAATTTAGTTGCAAGATTTGACCCAAACAACAAGGCAAGTTAAATAAAAGCTCGTAAAAAAAGTTAATTCAAAAAATCTAAAAACCCGACTGCTTGAAAAGCGAACTAATATTATTCGCGATCATTATTTCTAAAATTATTCGCGATCTGGCTGACCAAAACCAGATGTATCCTCCGACTGCACAGCATGATTTTCTTCTTGTTTACGTCTTTTTACTTCGATATTTTCTATTATCCGATTTTAATGCAACCAGTGACACTCGCAGGGTTAAGACGAATCGATTGACCTAAGAATCATCAAAATCGGCCAACGCGTTTGTTCTCTAGAACGCCACATAGGAATAAACATACTACATACAAGCATAGACTGATAAACACATTACCCTCCTTAGGCAGTCGGGTAATAATCGTGATTAATTAGGATTTTTTTTTAAATCGCGCTTATTTCGATTTTTTTTTAAAATTATTTCCATCGCTGTGACTAATAGGAAAGGCTGCGCGTCAATCAAGCAAGAGTCATCATGACTAAGGATTTTTGAACATTGATAAATTCTGTGAAAATTCCGGTGCTATTTCGTAAATCTGTTAACAACAAACAAAATGTTCCTAAAATAGGTACACTATACAAATACTACCTATATGCAATTTAAACGAAGTTTGATACATTAACATTCCTATGTGAAAGATGATATGGCTATAAAGGTCTCAACAGTCCCAAAGTGACGGTAAATTGTGATTTAGGCGTGGAAGAAGAGAGTACCACCGACCTCAAATAATATTGGAATAAGGGCAGGCAGACCTTTTTTCTCCGCAATAAATATTTTTAAAGGCTCATGTCATTTGGCCCTATAGACCGCTGCTCCGGCATTTTGTACCAAATATCTAATGCAAATCGCAAAATTAAGGATAGTTTATTTCCCTTGTTCGCTTAAGGACAGTTTCGCTTTACGACAGATTCGACATTCATGTTAATAAACATAATGTTTATTAAATTGTGCAATAGATGAATTCATAAAATGAAGTGCTCATAAAAAAGTCAACAAAAGCAATGGGCTTCTCATTAGTAACTTACTGCTAATTCGTGAAATATTACTAGAGGTGATAATCAATTGATTCGGTACCGTTAACCGCTTTGCAAAAAACAAAGTTTCATTTCAGAAATGCCGTAATCTCAGTCGGATATATTGGCTTCCACTATAAACAGAAATTAGAATTTTTGTCATATTGAAAACTAAATTTTCCCTTCCGATGAGTGTTTTAGAGGAGAAGTTATAATCATCAAGAAAACCTGCTGCCCTTGTCTCAACTTATGTGAAGGCCAAGTGATTAATCAGGGCACTATGTATAATACCTGGGCATTATGTATCTAGTCAAGTCAAATCGGGCAATGTAATGAATACTATAAACATCTATATTTATCACATTGTCTGGTCATTATGAATATTGCTACGTAACGTTTGGGCAATTCGATAATTATGGTCAATGAAATGGTCCAAGAGCGAGCGAAGCGAGATCGGGAGCTTAAGGCACCCCGACACGGATAAGTTAGGTTCGAAGGATATGACGGGAACTGAAGTGAGCAAGCAACTTTAGACCCTGCAGACAGAAATAGAGATCCGCTGCGTCGATTTTGTTACTTAAATAGTAATCGTACTTACCTATTAATAATAATAATGGGCATTATTCAGAAAGCCCGGTCAATTAAATTATTTCAATAGTTTTTATCATATTGGGCATTTTTCAAATTGCCCGGGCATTATGAATAATGCCGTATTAATCACTTGGTCCGTAAAACATACACGGGACAGGGCAAAATAGAAGAGGAAACGTGTTACGACGACCCCAAATAAAATGGGAAAGTGCCGGAATATGATGATAACATCTCCTTCAGCTGTCAACTAAGCATTAAGTACCCTCCTTCTAACCAAAATGATCATTCTGTAGCTACCTCAAATAGTCTGCCTAGCCTTTTTCCAACTATGTTAGGGGTCAGATTCCAGTTTAACCAGATTTATGTGAGTGTTAGTATCACAGACTTAAATCTATATATATGTATCTGTGGTGAGAATAGTGTTTCACGTGGAGAGACTGCCTCTGACATTTCCACTGGGTAAAATGTTACTCCTTGGCTAGACTGGTGTCAGATCTCTGGCTTCTGACCCGTAATCTACTGCAGTCACCAATACATGATCAAGTCTGACATACAGCTATGTGATGTATCAGATATTTCGGTCGTTGGTCTATTCCAAGCCCACTCGCACTCAAGCTTGCAAGTCGAGTATCCAAATTGCGACCCATTCTCTCTTACAAAGAAGAAACCCGAGACCAAGGACTCCCAAGTGGGAAAATCATAGACTGATTACGGTGTTTTTGTCATTACATCAGCCGTTACTCAGGTAAACGCCATACGATAACAGACGGATTGGATACTGACATTGCAAGGTCGTTATCAATACAAATTAGATTAAATATACAAATAAAAATTGAGTGATGACCACACCAGTATGACAAACAGGATCTTTTTCTCGTTTGTCACACCACTGATTTTTCCATAGTGGCTAGTCATCGTGAATAGGAATGATGAAAAAAATGTATTTTGATCGTCAGTTAGATTATCAAAAAATATTATCATGTATTTTTCCTTTTGTCACGTAAAAAAAATACCTCGATGCAGTGCGTTGAAATTTCGCGTGACGTCACGCCTTGGTTCACTTTCTACTTAGAAGCGATGTCACAGCTCCCACTCCTGAACTTACATGCGCTATATCTTTGTCAATACTTTATTAATTTGATTTAGCCAAAAGTCGAGCGATTGATGAGCTGTCACTGATGAACTGCATATATACATTTTTTTTACCCAGTAATATTGACATGGGACAGCTCTTTTTATGTTTATACCAAAAATCTGATGCAGTGTGAGTGTGATATTCAAAAACATACGAGTTGAGAATCTCCTCCGTTTTATAGCCGACAAAAAACGGCAGAATTGCAGGAAACTATAAAATCTGTATTTTCATCCGCTTATCAGTTGTTGCACTGCTTTCTGCTACTTTCTAACTAATGTGTACTCTAGTTAAACGCCGACTGCCCGAAACAATTGCCAAAGATCTACAAAGACAGCTGGCGTCAAAGGCTTAACATGGTTTCCCGAGGCCCGAGAGGTCTCGGTAGTCGGTATATAATTAATGTTGACCTATCCATGGAAGCGTTGCTTACCCTTGAACGGCAACACGCGCTGTTGTTATTATTGAAAAAAAACCGGATCCACGAGCCCAAAATTAATCAATATTTGACCATCAGGACCGAATTAATGAAATTGATCAAAGTCAACAAGTTCATGACGTTCCTAATCCAAAAATAATATTTCCGATGGGATAAATCCATCATCTACGTAATACAATGTCGAATGTAAAATTGGTTAAAAAGAAACATTACCTTCCATCAATATCACCAGCCTTCAGCAATCTACTGCTGGTCGTTGGCCTCTACAATCACACGCTATTTGCTTCGACTTACATCTCTCTCATCTCTCATCCAGCCACCCTGCGAAGATCGTCGCTCCACCTGACGTGAGTACGTCCTACCTTACGGTTACCAGTTCGCGGTCTTCACTCAAGAAAATGACTACTCCAACGGTCGTGGGTTCTGCGGCTAATATGGCCGTCGCATTGGCACTTCAGCTTGCTTATTTTTTACCTTCCATATTAATGAATAGCGATTCAGTTCCTTTGTTTAACCACACGTTTTCTACAATCTAAACTCGAAATTTATTCACATTTAAATGTGTTTATTTACTACTTTGAACTTTGTAAGTACCTAATGTAACTATTAACATATTTGAACGTTTATATCGATCGAGGTTATCCATCCGAGTACTGAATGTTTTGACCATAACAGTTTGAAGATTAAACTGAAGCCTGCGCTTTCATTGTCATCTCTAATGAGTTGGTCTTTAGGCTATAAATCTTTCAGATTCTTGTTCGTGTCGCTGGCATAACAGTCTTTTTTCGTTTGACCCAAACCTGCCACGGTATTCTCTGTGATAGCACATAAACATTTTGTCTAGACATCTTGTACAAAAACAAGTCTTTCTATGAGGAAATTAGAAATGACTTTGAAATCTTGATGCTCTAAAAAAGTCTGGTACAGGCGTTATATATAAAATAAATACAACTGTCGAAATGTTGGTGTACTATAGACGCACCTCGGTTTAACCGTTCGAGGACCACAGGCGTGAAGTTATGTTACATACAAAATTGATGTACCATATAACCCTCCTCAAGCTCTAGGTCTGCCTGAACATGCCTTGCTGGAAGGCGGTCTACTACTACCTGGAAGGCGGTAGACCGCCTTTTAGGTAATAGTAGGCATTATAACCAACTTCAAAAACAAGGAGTTTAACAATTTGACACGTATGTATGTATGTAATATTGTTGGAACTGCACATATATGTTACTCTATGTGGGCTTCTAAACACGTGTGTCTAACTTCATAATTGTATGTATGTATGTTTGTGTTTGTCCACGCATTTCTCCGAAACTATTTAACCGATCGTGATCATTCTTTTTCTGTTGGATTGAGTATCTCTCATTAGAATCAATATTTGTTTCGGGATATTTACCATGTATATTTAGATTTTGGTTGAGAGCTCGATATTTCGGCACTGTTACAAGCGCTATGATCACGAGAGCTAAAGTCTTTGCGGGTGGGTGTTGTTTACGTGCTGATATATCTGTCTACCCTCTTCCTCACTCATTTTTCATGCACGATGCCACTACTACAGAGATATAATTGCTACTGTTATATAATTTCCAAGTTGTCTGGTGCTGGAACATCAGTCTGGGTAAAGGTCTCCTCCAGTTTACTCCAAGTCTTTCTATGCCTTGCTTTTATTTGCCATTCTTTTCCTGCTATAGCTATTGTTTCATTAACCCATCTGTTCTTTGGACGGCCTCTGCTTCTTTTACCAATTGGTCCTTCCCATCTTGTGGTTTCTAGTGTCCATCTTTTGTCTCTGTATCGGTCGAGATTCCCTGCCCATCGCCACTTTAGTGTTAAGGGCCTACATCCGCTTTAGTGTCGTAAAACGGTAACTGGAAACGAAAACTGTTCAAATGGAGTTTCAATATTGATATTGCATCTATGATTTTGTCTTTCCTCTCATGTAGTCGCTTCTTATTTTGTGTACTCTCCTTATTTTCTATATACTTCTTTCCATTGCTTTCTGACAAACCGCTAGTTTAGTTTTTATTTTGTTTTGTTGTATGTCCAGGTTTGACAGCCGTATGTTAGGGTCGGTAAGATGCAGGTGTTCATTACGGTCTTTTTAAAACGGAGTGGGGAAAGCTCCTTAAAGTAGAACATTAGTTCCTAGTTACTATTTAAAACATAGTTCGACATAGACTCAATACAACAGCAACAATGACAAAGTATGATTGAGTTTCCTTACATAAAATTTAAAAAAAAACTTTCTTTTAACTATTTTTCGGCGTACTATGCGAATTAAACAAAATACTTTTATTCTAGTTTTGAAAACATGACAATGCAGAACACACTTGAACATAATAACGTCATATAGCATTTACCGTATTATTTTTATCAGCGCTATCCCACGCTATTGTTACAGTCGCCAGACAGACTAGACGTGTTAACTCAGCAGCATTATCCATGCTTACTCAGCAGTATTCATTTGTACGGATTTGACACCTGCGTGGACGATTATAAAGGCAAATTTTGTGCTAGACTGAAAATAATAGCACTATTGACAGGATAGAAACACCTTTGAGTTTTTAATAAAGTCTGAACTACATGCTAACTCGAAAAAGCCACGGGTCTCAAGAAGTCGGTTCTATCTATCTAACTTGCACCAAAAATCGAGGTCAATCAGACCTCATTTCATTAGGTATATTATCTACGAAAGTTTTGCCGCGCTGAATGTACACGCAGTACAGAGGGATCGAGAAGTCTCACAATAGCCGCAACAAAAGTTATCAGATGATACATGACAACGCACGAACATTGCGCCAGAAGAAGAATACATTCTTAATGAATTAGACATTGGGTAAAATGGGTTTTAAAGAGTTCTAAGCCGTTCATAGAA
Source organism: Orthosia gracilis (assembly GCA_947562075.1). Taxonomy (NCBI): domain Eukaryota; kingdom Metazoa; phylum Arthropoda; class Insecta; order Lepidoptera; family Noctuidae; genus Orthosia; species Orthosia gracilis. The sequence goes on along the minus strand of OX387274.1, from coordinate 29,257,145 downwards.
TATCACCAACATGAATGTAGAGCTCAAACCCAACAACGAGAAACCTCATAAAAACCCAATTTTATCATGCCATACCAACACAATCCAACCGACAGGTTCTCATAATCCAAGAATTCATTTCGATAAAACTCGCAAGAATACTAATGAGAAGTCTTTAAAGCCAGACAAGGCTCACAACATTGCGAATTCAACGATCAATAACTCACCCCTTTACTGAGTACAAATATACTACAAAGTGCAGTTGCTGAAACTGTTTGAGGTTTGTTTCCATACTACGAGCTGCTTACGAACAGAATGTAAAAGAAGATTTTGTTTGGCATTTTCTGGAGTGCGATTTGACTAGATTGTTTAGTTCAATGTTTGAGATGTGATAAATCAATAATGATTTGAAGAAATCACAGTCTTCAGTATTGAACAATGAGATGGAGGGTATTTTCAAGATTAATCGCGAAATTTAATGCTCACTTAACAGGAGAGAAAATTCGACATTCTAGGATGTACCGTCTTTAGACTTATCCGTATTGCATTAAACCAATGAGATGGAGGGTATTTTGAAGACTTAACAGGAGAGCGAATTCGATAGCCTGTGATTTACTGTCTTTAAACCTATCTATGTGTCTACTTTTTTGTTTGTAACCCGTAATTTTTTACTGCTGTGAAAATCTGTGTACTCTCCTTAGACTGCCGTCTATCCTGATTTATCAAGGATCAGTCATTTTTAAAGGAGTCCAGCTCATCAAGAATGTAGATTGAAATGCGTAAAGAATTATGGCGAAATCTGAGCTGACTTAAATTTGAGCGTCTGAAAGTGAGTTATATACCCATTTATTATCCTGATTTATCAAGGATCAGTCATTTTTAAAGGAGTCCAGCTCATCAAGAATGTAGATTGAACTGCGTAAAGAATTATGGCGAAATCTGAGCTGACTTAAATTTGAGCGTCTGAAAGTGAGTTATATACCCATTTATTATCCTGATTTATCAAGGATCAGTCATTTTTAAAGGAGTCCAGCTCATCAAGAATGTAGATTGAACTGCGTAAAGAATTATGGCGAAATCTGAGCTGACTTAAATTTGAGCGTCTGAAAGTGAGTTATATACCCATTTATTGTCTACGTTTTTTACCGACTTCAAAAAAACGGCGGTAATCAATTCGACACGTATGTATGTAATATTGTTGGAATTGCACAATATTCATATGTTACTCTGTATGGGGTTCTAAACACGTGTGCCAAATTTCATAATTGTATGTTTGTATGTCCAAGCATTTCGCCGAAACTACTTATCAGATCGTGACCATTCTTTTTTTTTATTGGATTTAGGTATCTGCCAACTTAGGGAATCGTGCAAGTTTCATCAAAATCGGATCAGCAATTTTCAAGATATGGGACATACAACCGAACTCCTTAGCGACAAACAGCACGAATGTGTAAATTGAGTTATTATGGATATTTTGTCAGTCCTCTAGGTACCTTACTATAGAACCTGCTCACTTTAGTGTTAGTGTACTAAAACTAAAAAGAAAGAAATAAAAATAAATATAGAATATAGAAACATAGTGTAAACATTAACTGGTTAACTACGGATAAAAAAAAAAATTATAAATTAAAGATTTTTGATTTTTTATGTATTTGAAACTTTCATTAGCACTAAGCTAATGAAAGTTAACGAAAAAATCAAATAAGTAGTTATTATACAACTAGCTGTCCGACGCGGCTTCGCTCCCGTCTACTGGCTACCTACCTACCCTACATACATGAATGTTGCGTAACTTTAATCGCTTACGCAGCGCACGCAGCGAAAGCTCTGAAAAAGGAATATTTTTACCCGTTTTTGCAACATTTTTCATTTATGCTCCGCTCCTATTGGTCGTAGCGTGATGTTATATAGTCTATAACCTTCCTCGAGAAATGGACTATCCAACACAAAAAGAATTTTTCAATTCTAACCACTAGTTCCTGAGATGAGCGCGTTCAAACAAACTCTTCAGCTTTTTAATATTAGTATAGATATTGTATGTTATTAGGCATACTGTACATTTGACCTCGTATTAGCAACTAACTCTGAGTTCAGTTTTTCGTGCAAGTGGGCCTTAGTATTTTAAAGTAGACGAAATATTCTTAACATCTCTCCACTTGCAATTTTTATCCTAGCCCGTGGAAGCGCACCCTCTACCTACTCCTCAACGTATGACGTGTCTCCTACTCACACTCCAATATAGTATTTGTGTTATAGACGTGTAGATTCTAGATAGGCGAATGCGTTCACGAACTTATCGATCGGCATCGCCTATTAGTGCTAGACAATAAGTTGTGACGTCATCTAATTACTACCCGCGTAATCGATCTAGTTTCGATTGTAATACCGTAAGCATGTCAAAATAAAACGTGTTTAAATGCCTTTAACGTTAATACTGCTGGGACACAGACCTTCTCTATATGAGAGAGTACATAATACACCACGCGAGACCTGTATGCACTTTGCTATGCTGGACGATTAAATGATATTTATTTTGCAAATAGGTTAAAATAACACTCTTTTTATAAGTCAATTTTTTTTTTTTTCAGTATAAACTAGATTAGGACGGTGTTTTCCAGCTGACTACTCTGAGAAGAACACCGGGTCAAACTTAGAGGCCAGTCTCTTCATGAATCCAATGTCACATACGGGTTCGGTCAATAATTAAAATTGCGCAGTAACTAACTGATTTTGGGCGTATCAAAACGAGATTTTTGTTTCTGTTTTTGTGTACAATAAATAACAAGAATGAGATATGCATAATGGAAAAGGCATCCTAGGATATGAGAAAAACAAAACTATAATAAAACACAGAATTAGACTCTTTATTTTCATTTTTTCCCAGACTGCCGCCATGTAAAGCCAAAATTCGTAACACTGCAAATTCTCTTGCCAGCTAGAACGTCGCGGCGTTACATTGATTTATTCTTGGTACAAGACGGCTCTTAGATATGAAAAGAAGTTGGCCCGTTATGGCTTTGTTTATTTGGATGATACACTTTCCTTTTGGTTTCGATTGCTGTTATTTCTGCTAACAAAGAGTACCTAAAATATAAATAACAACATACAGCAATCACCCTTCTATATATTTTTTGTTTAACGGGCAAAAACCTCCAAAAGCTCCTGGACTTTTGGGGAAAAGACCAGAGAGTTTTGTGGGATTTTTGCCACACTTAAACCACTCTGGTGATCACCATCAGCACGTATAACCCCGTCAAAAAATAAAAGACCACCCTGGAACTACTTAGAAGGCCTAATGCCTTGCATGGTTATTATATCAGTACCGCCTATAGCTAGGAATGGAGGGTAATACACTAAATTTTTATTACAGCCTTTAGTGGCGCCCAGATGGGACTATATTCTGCTCTTAGCTAAAGCGTTGCTAAGGCAGATGGCCCGGGTCTAGATCTAGTTTTAATTATTGAGTAGGAAGTCTCGTCTGTACTTTCAGGTTTCCAGCAAATATCTCAAACGAAACCGGTAATAAAATAACTACGTAGTTAATAAGATTAGTTGCACTAAGAACTAGTGCGAATTTTTAATCGTACTCGTTCGCGTTAACGTGTACTTTAATTTGTAAGCACTGTCTGATGGTGATGTGATGACTATATTGGAAAACCCCTTTTTTCTATACAAATTGACATAGAGAACGTTAATGAAGCAAAAGGAATATGTAAGGATCGTAGCAGGTGGCGTTCTGTAGTTTCTACATACCCTCATGGGAAAAGGCTTGAATGTATGTAGGTATGTGGACGTAAATTGACATAAGTTAACGATTAGGTACGCTAAGGGCCTTCCACAGCTTTAGTGCCGTAAAAAGTATACTTCTTAGTAAGGACTAGGTAAAAAGGTTTGAAAAAAATATATATTTGTTATTGATTCATGTACATTATTTGTCAAACATAAATAAATAACAACACGAAATAAATAAACAAAAACAAAAAAAAAACTGTAAATAATTAACAACACGATATTTTTCTCTACTTTTGGATACTCTTCCAAAGCAATGGATGTTTAAAAATATTTTTACTCAGAAAAATTGATGTCTAGAATTTTCAAACTCAAAGAATATTTTACAAAAAAAACTGTCCAAAAGGAGGTTCCGAGCGGGCACACGGCTAGTACCGCGTTAATATTTTTTTTTTTAGTTATCGTTGCCCCACACCAGGAATTTCTTCCTGTATCGTGGGTACGTTTTACAAACTTATAAACTCACATACACAACACCCAGAGCTGGAACAACTATCTGTAGGTCGTACAAATATTTGTTCCGTGCGGGAATCGAACCCGCAACACGCAGCGCAGCAGTCAATCGCTCAACCACTGCGCCAACGCCCAACGGTGCGTCCTAAACGTTGGGGAATATACACGCTTTAAATTGAACGATTAAGCTAACGCTATTGAGTGAGTATAAAAACTCGCACTAAAGCCATAAATGTAATACGAGTAGCTGGCCGTGATTATTATTGATTGCAGGTAATTTATTCATGTTTTATGAAACCCTTTATTTTTAAAACAATTACATAATTATGTACATAGACATACCTTGTGCGGTATTAAAAAGGTCGACTTTGATTAAACAAATTATATCGATTATTCTGATTACACGAGCAGATAATGTCCTGTCAGTTGTCACAAAGCTCTATTATAGCCCTATTATATGACCATTGCATAAACTACTATTATAATCCCAAGATAACATGCTATTGGAATAAAAACCCACAATTAAAACCCCAGTGCTAAGGAGGAGTCCTATCTGGGTCGCGGATAAATTTGAAAGAGAGATACCCCGGCCCTGGCACAAGCAACTGAAGGAACACGGGTGGGTTTTAGTCAGTAAAAGTCTGACACGCCCTCCCGCTTTACCCAGAGCGGGAGAAGTCATTGGATGACTTACCACCTAAAAAAAAAAAACTGCTAAGGAGGAGTAAATTACTTCTAGGCAAGCAGGCTTCATCGTCGACCACATCATCGCTTACCATCTGGTGAGATGTGGTCAAACGCGGGCCAAACAAAAACAAAAAAAAAATACATTTACTACAACCAATTTTTCAAAAAGTTCAGCCCTACCTTGTAAAGCTTCTTCTCTGTCCATCAAACCTGTATAAGTCTTTTTATGTACTCGGTATGCCATAATTAACGGCCGATTATCGTACGTGATCCTTGACTCATATGCTCCAACAACATTAAATCGTTAAATATTTTATTGCAGTCATCATCAACTGGTTCTATTTATAAAAAATTACAAAAATAATCAAGTTATTTTAACACACTGCAGTTATTACGACATTATCTTGCGCTCGCGCATAAATATAGCTACTAATATCCTCATTCCTCACTATTAGCAACCTTCACAATCAACTGCCATATCCATGTTTAGAAACCATTAAATATTTTTAAAGGTCAAAACCAATAGTTAAAAATGAAATATGCGTTAATCCGTCTACCTAAGCTTATGCCAGAAATGAATTCACATCGAAAATTTATCAGGTGGGGTTCGATGGCACGATAGTGACCTCTGACTTGCCTATCTGTTGATATGTAGACCCAATTCTTTGTTTCTTTTCTTCACACCAGAAGGGCCAAATTCGCTGTCTAAATGAGATTGATCCCATCAAAAATCTAAAAACCAGGTCTGGTCAGTGACGATTTTTGACAGATTGAGACACTAACTGAATGCGAAAGTTCTTTACAATACTGGAATTAATCCTCTGTAGTTTATTAGGACGCTATTGTGATGATTAACATATAAGTTAATAGCATACGACCCCATACAACCCTCAAAAAAAAGAATCACGTCTCGTCTGCCCATCCCAAGGTTGTCGGGTAGATATTATAGTAGTGACAGACCGCCACTGTGCCTTTAATTAAAACAATGCATTATCTGTTCTGCTCTTTTGGTACACAATCAGGCATAATATTATATCTGCAGACCTTTGTGTAACGGCCAGGCCCGGTTTTGTAGGGTTCCGTACCCGAAGGGTCCAAACGGAGCCCTATTGCTGTCACTCACGTGTCCGTCTGTCTGTCAGTCTGTCCATCGTATTTCACATAGGTTTTACAGCCAAACGGTTGGAGCTACAGTCTTCAATTCTTTTGTCTGCCCCATCAAATAGATACATACTGTATTTTTGTTTTAAAAAAAATATTGGAAAACAAAGGAATGAGAACCCATCGAAGTCAGCTTTTTTGCAATATTTTATTCCGAAGAATTTCCTAACTTCCCATTTGACCTATGAACTTAAAATTGGATGATAATGTTTTGTTATTACGTATATTTTAGTAACAAAAATCTGATAATATAAGACTTTTTTGAAATTTCCTCATTTTCCCTATTACAACCAACTGGTTTTTGCGGTTCGGTACGGAATCCTAAATGTACGAAGTCCGATACGCATTTGTTTATACTACCTTAGATTACTATCAAGCGCTACTTCTGATCATAAGGTCCTGCGTTCGATTCGATCCCAGGGTCGGGCATTGTTATTGAGTTTTTCGATCTGGAATTTTCAGTTCAGCTCGGAGTCTGAATTTCTGTCTGGTTGACGGCAATAAGCTCTCTCATTATTACATGAGACTTAAGGCGCAGATACCCCTGAGTAGTTGATTTTAAAATGAAAATCATGTCTAAACGGCTAGTCGTAATTTTTTGGAAAAAAATATATATATTTCATTAGACCATTTTCTTAATAATTTGATCTAAGAAAATTTAGAGTTTTTAATTTGTAAAGTTATGTCTAACACGGTCACAAAAAAACGACAATCGCATCAAAACCGCCAGGCGTTTTATTGATATTGACACCATCTCAAAGACAATTTTACTGTCTACATTTTGATCTGAGGCTTTTTTTTAAGTCATAGAATAATAAGGAATGTACAAAAAACTACTGAGTTTTGGGTCGCGCGGATGTGAAACGACCCTCAAGGTCGTTGGCGACTGTCGTTGTCTTAAACATAACTAGTGAAATGTGGGTGTACCATAAGTGTACCTCTGCCTAACCCTTCGGTGAATACAAGCGTGATGTTATGTGCTAAGACTAATAAAGGGGTAAAGTTGTTTGTTTGCATGAAGTTAACTCCAGAAGTACTGATCAGATCTTAGTGCGAGTTTTTATTCACGCTCAATCGCGTTAACGTTAACGTCAATTTGTATTGAAACTGGATGAGCGCCGTCTGGTGACGGTAAGATGAAACCTCTTTTTAGGGTTCCGTACCCAAAAGGTAAAAACGAGACCCTATTACTAAGACTCCTCGGTCCGTCTGTCTTTCTGTCTGTCCGTCTTTCAGTTAAAATTTTCACAGATGATGTATTTCTGTTGCCGCTATAACAACAAATACTAGAAACAGAATAAAATAAATATTAAAGTGGGGCTCTAATGCAACAAACGTGATTTTTATGCCGTTTTTTGCGATAACGGTACGGAAACCTTCGTGCGCGAGGCCGATTCGCTCTTGGCCGGTTTTTTTTTTGTATAAATTTTGTCATAAGTGATCGTTATCACGAGTATGTTAAAAAACTTGGAATAAGCACACTGATCACAAAAATTCTTTCACCACACTATTCTGAGTGATTCATAGAATACTTTTTATCCAGGTAAAATGTAAGTAAGAATTTTTAAAGTTAAATATTTTTGAATTTTGTTGTGCACTAGGATGCACTGTCCTCATATGCAAGTTTCCTTTAAAAACTGAAGTTTGCTGTTAGAGAACACAATTATTGGTTAAGCTCGTCTTTGCACATATAAATGTAACTGTCCATTGTATTTTTTTTTTCTTTATTTATGTTTTGTGTGCAATAAAGAACAAGATTGCACGATTCGCGTGGGATGTGCCGCGGGACTTAAGCCGCGGGCAAAGCTATTACAAAAAAATACTGCGAGATTTTTTTTCTTCTGATTTTGCTATTCGATGAGCTAACTAGGATACTAACATTACTAATTTAGATACCGCTAACCAGTCTGCTTTTAGTGTACCTAGATTTTTTATAGGCATCGGTTAACAAAATCAAATCAAATCAAATACCTTTATTTTCAGGCTACATTGGCCCACAGATATATACCTTACAGACTAACATATATATTATTATATACAAAACTTGTTAGTAAATAAAAACTTAAATCTATGTTAGTATCACTTCCTATGCACTACGTCACTGTGTAGTCGCGTGGCACTTGTCCGCGGAAGAGACGGAACACCACGTCCTGTGGCCAGAAGTTCTCGTCCAATACGAGATGCAGAAAACACGTTGGCACTCGCACCACGACTTCTTAAGCGCTAGTTCACATGTGAACGACTCGCTTGTATGTTCTTTTGTCTGCTTAACTAAGCGGTATCCAGGGTTGTTGCTGAAGCACATCCCCTTTTGTTGATACTGATATTTTGTCGTTGACATCAGCGGATGCTGATTAAAATTAGGTAATATAGGAAGATAAAAAAAAAAAACGCTTGTACTTACTTTTACGTTTTCGCTGTTTAAAAACATTTCAAACTCATCATGATGTTTGCTCTTCAAGTGATTTTTAAGTGAAGTATTGGTCTTTGGAAGTATTGGGTATTGCCCTTTGCGTGAATAATGCTTTTTTACCCGACTGCCAAAAGAGGTTTATGTCTTTTTATCAGTCTTAAGTATGTACGTATGTTTGTTCCTATTTGGCGTACCAGAGACCAAACGCGTTGGCCGATTTTGATGATTCTTACGTCAATCGATTCGTCTTAACCTTGCGAGTGGCTACATTAAAACGGGAAAATACAAAAATGGCGGTTTTTGGACGCCATATTGTAGGGGCCCAATGTTTTCTTCTTCACCCAAACCCATCGTGTGGAATATCTAGGTTTTAAGAGGTGATTTCAAAAATATATTATAAAACTTATATGTTTAAATGTAACAAATTCGAAAAACTAAAAAAGGTATAAATAAAAAAAGTTAATTAAAAAAATCAAGAATCTCGACTGCTTAAGAAACGAACTAAAAAGATGTAGGTATATGGTAGATAGGTAGCCACGACGGGAGCGAAGCCCCGAGTGTCAACTAGTATTATATAAATCAAGAAACTGCTAACTGTAACTTATGAAAAAAAAGTTAATTAAAAAAATCTAAATACCCGACTGTTTAAGAAGCGAACTAAAAAGACGTAAACAAGAAGAAAATCATGATGTGCTGTCATATTCGCGAGCTGGCTGACCAAAACCAGATGTATCCTCTGACTGCACAGCATGATTTTCTTCTTGTTTAAGTACCTACTGTACCCAACTACCCTACCTACCCTACTCTACCTACCCTACTCTACCTACCATACCCTATCTACCCTACCTATCCTAACCTGCCTACCCTACCTACCTTATTGTACCTCAGTGCATGCCAAAGAATGAATTTTATATGCAACATTTTGCTACTTTGGGTTACATTATTGCAATTTTCTTAAGAATCTCTATTTTTTATGTTCATAGTTGCTTCCACATAAAAGGTAGATATACGCTGTCAAGGACTTTACTTAGAACTATTTAAGACAAACAAACCTACGGTACATTATATTTGTGTATCCCCAACGGTTTAGGCAGCGCACGCGAAGATAACTCTCAGAGGGCAGAATTTTATTCCGACTTACTTGATATTTATCGTTATATTATGACCAAATTACAAAAAAATCATTATAAATTGTAGCCTATGTGTTATTCTGATGTATAACTTATATTACTGTGAAGTTTCATCCAAATCCGTTAAGTAGATTTTGCGTGATAGAGTAACAAATATTCATCCATCCATCCTCACAAACTTTCGCATTTATTATATTAGTAGAATGTAAGTACGTCCATATTTCACTTTTCAATGGGGGAGCCAAAATGACACTATAACTGTACTTTTATTCGCAATGACGTATTACAACGTATGTATTTAATAGTAATAATAAAACAAGTTTGTGTTTGTTTGCAATCGCAATTGCCGCGGTCGAACTGACGATTTGACAAAACTCACAACTGAAAAAAAAAACTCTTGTCATAAGCCCCGCTCCCTCTGCAGTCATGTCACGATTCGAACTTCAGCATTAATAGTGAGCATCTATCAATGCTGAATTGCTGATACTGATATTGAAAAAACTTTTTAACAAAAAATTCAAACCGACTTGCAAAACAAAACACTAAAAATCGAAAAATAACTTTTTTTTTCCGAAGTCTTTGGTACCTTTTGTTTTCCATTTTTCGTCACTTTGATATTTTTGTTTAAAAGTTTTTTATTTATCGCTTTTTAGTTTTGACAGGTACCTCCATTTACCATGAAAATCATTTATAGCCAAAGGGCATCTTGTAACGATTCCAATAAGCCGAAACACAACTACTGCAAGCACTGTGCCTACATTGCGGCTTCATCATCAGATCAGTTTGATGGTATCATTTTCATCAGTACCATTTATTTTTAAGTATTTGCTTCATCATACTCGGTTAAATATTCGAGATATCTTATATCCGTGACATACTTAGCAACAAAGAGTTCCAGTAGCCATCTATGGTCTTCTTCATCAGTTCCACTTCATCAAATGATACTTTCTGAGTGCAAATGATGGCATTGTTGATGAAAATACCAAAATCCGCAATATATATGCCTATAATATTTGAGGATTTCCCTCGATTTCTCCAAGATCCTATCATCAGATCCTGATCTGATGACCATGTGACCAACTGGGAAGTATACCCTTTAAAACAAAAGAAAAATTATCCAAATCGGTTTAGGTGTTTTAGAGTAATCGGGGTACACAAATAAAATAGAAACTTCCTTTTTTGGAGTCTGATGAAAATGATGCTGATGTTTCGCGAATATTGATGCTGATGTTCGCAACAACCCTGATCCAAATACGGTTTTATAACTTTTAATAAAGTATGCAGAAAGAAGAACCAACTAACCGCAAGACATTAAAAAAATATCCTACCTTTTACGCTACTTCTCTGATGAGCACCAATCTCTATTTTTTGCCGACAAGTTCAACAGTATCTAGAGTAATTCCCATGTATTTAAAAGAACATGTTTTCATACTTAAATAGTAACGTCACGAGGTAATTAAGGTCAAAACAACTTCCAACCGCAGTTTTGTGGCAAGACCTAATAGAATTAGGGACGCCTACGCATACCATTTACTTAGCTAATTCAACTTCGTGGCTTCAAATCCTTTTAACAATAGCAAACTGCGAAGATTCTTGTTTGTAAAGTTTAAAACATACATACATAACATAACTTCACGCCTGTTTTTCCAAAGAGTTAGGCAGAAGAACAGTATAGCACACCCAAATTTCGCCAATTATGTTTAAGGTTATATTAGTCGATCATACTTCCATACAAACGTAGTCTGGCGATTACTCCACTGTTTGACGATGTACGTTCAAAATAAAAAAATGATATCAATTTGTCTCATCATTATCTAGCCCTTTATGGAAAAAGAATTTGAAAGTTATGAGTGTCGAAAGTTCCATATTTCAACACTAATTTTAACACATCTTTGGGCGGAAATATTTATTTCAGCCATAAGAAGAAGGAAAATTGCAAAACCGCTACCATACAGGGATAGATTAGTAGTTCATCAAAGCAAATAATTTTATTTCGAAAATATACATTTTACAACGTTTGACACGTTTTAAAAAATACCTATATATTTACTAGTGATTCATGTACATTATTTGTGAAACACCTTTTTTTCGTGTAACCAATAGTTTTGCTTTAAAAAAATAATTAACAATGCAATATTTTTTCGCTACTTTTGTATACTCCTCCAAAACCACTTGGATGTTTATAAATATTTTTACACAGAAAAGTTGATGGCTAGAATTTCTTCATAACTGTAAATCCATGAATATTTTGCAAACAAAACTGTCCAAAAGGAGTATCAATATTGATATTCTGGGTCCGAGCGGGCGCACGGCCAGTACTGCATTAACTTTGGGCACGGGGTCCCAACGCTAAGAAAGATAATTTGGTTCACATAAATACCACTAGAAGGCGCGATATGCACTGATTTGTTATTAAATTGTATGTAAAATTAACATTTTCTGGAATTGAACATAAATATTCTATTTTCTTGTTTAATCAACTCTCCTAAGCACAAAATCAGGAATATTGGGCTCTTAATTCATATAAATTCAAAGATTATTTGAACGGATCATTTAAAATTGATGCCAATAGAAAAAAGTGTTGAAATTAAAGTGGCGCTTTTTTAAATTTCTGAGGCATTCCACTCGACTGTTCAAATTTGTATTGTAACACATTTTGGTACAATGAAACTGTAAAAACGTGCACAAAAATACTATAAAACAAATCGTCATTGTCTTTAAATAAAAATATATTCAAGAACCCAGTAAACCCTTTTACTCGCAAGTCGCTGCTAACACCATCATCTATCGGCATGGAACGGAACCGAACGCGAACGATGTACATAAAATAATCGGTTTAATCAGAAGAAAAACGCTAGTTACGTCGGCGCGGTTTCTCTGTATGCTAATATTATAGTATCTGTGCTTTGGGGAATATATACGCCTTAAGTCCCATGTAACAGGGGGTGAGCCTAAATTTTGCCACTAACCGGGCACATATCCATACTTCGTGCTGCGGGCTTACTAAGAAATTCCATATCGATTGATGCGATGCACCATCGGGACATTGAGGACATCCCACCCATACGCACTGTTTCGGGAATACTTGCATTGTGCGTACAGCTAAGGAGTGGAATTCCCTACCGGAGTCTTGTGTTTCCCGATAGCCTCGAGTTATTATAGGTTACTTTTAGGCAAGCGTGCTTCACCGTCGACCACATCAGGTAAGAGACCAATAATAAAAAGAAAAACTTAATAACACTTGTTCCGATTCGGGAATCGACCCCTAAACCTCATGTTCTGCAGTATTGCCCCGACCGAGGCGTACTCTAGCACTAAAATAACATCGTGACTTCAAAACCATTAGGAGTAACAAACTGCGAAGATTATTATTTGAGCACTATAAAACAGAACCTATTTGTATTGCGCACTGCACTTAAGCTAAAGATCGATGACCGCGGTTAGTATACATGGCTTCGGATTAGTTGGAGGGCATCGAAAGTCTTTGATGTGTGTTTGAGTTACACCAAGTTCAAGTTTAGGCAACTGAATGTCGTGTTAGTGATATTTTATGAATTTATATGAAGTGATGACTAATATCGTTTTCTTTCAACTACGTAGTAATGTTATCATTAATCACTACACAACCGATCACAAAGGACGTATTTTATGCTTAGAACCAAAACAGTGCAGAAATGTTATATGAAATCTCATTGTTGCACAGTTTTTCATGAATGTGCTGTTTTTATTTTTTATTTAGATATAAATTTACCACAGAGGTTTAATGTCTCCCATTAAGTTTAATATAAAATGTATGCATTAGATCAAAAAGATACTGGCTGAAAATAAAAATTGGCTGAATAAAATGATTTCATGGATAAAAAACATATGGGTCGCATTTTGTACCATTGTAAAAATTCCATACCATATTTAGCAAGAAAAGTTACAAAAAATATGGTAAAAGACATCGATAGCGATATGAATTAAAGAAAGTATAAATACAGCTGAAAATTAAATTTGAACAACCTTTTTCCGCAAGAGTCGCGGGATAAATATTTTTCCTTAACTTGAGTTTTTATTTTGAGTAGATATATTTTATCACGGTAGATTGGTAGTTGAAAGAAAAGTAGATAATGCACCTCGCTAAAGTGAGTAATTAATGAACTCGTGTTAATTTAGTACCCTCGCATGCGCTCGGGAACCAAGATAAGACTCATGCATTAATAACTCACTTTGCGCTCGATGCAACAATCAACTATTTGACGTCAATGGCATATCACCTGATCATTAAAAGACTAAAAAATACTCGGTGCCTAAACCGTCCAAAAGATTCATAAGAATCAAAATCACAATAGTGATAATTTACGCATTAGTTATATCGGAATGTAAAATCCCAGTCGAAATTCGTCCTCTGCTAAACCAAAACAGCCAATTTGCTTGACCAGAAAAAATTCTGTGGTCCACATGTAATTCAGAGTTAGTTACTAACACGAGTTAGATGACAAATATGTCATTCATAATTGGCCGTGTTAGCTACTAACTCGGAATTAGTAAGATAACTAAGGCTGGCGCAAGCGGGCCTAAGTAACATATCGGCTATAAGATACTTGTCGACCGTCGCGCGTCGAGTCTATGCTCCAGAGCCTTGAACATCGGGCGCCGAGTTGCCAGCCTGTCGGTTTTTTATTGGTTACATTTCGGGGAGTGTGCTTTGGAACTGCATGAACTAATTCCTTCTAGCCCGTTCCATCAGCGGACTTTTTTTTTATGTATTGGCTCGCGTTTGACCACTATCTCACCTAATGGTAAGCGAAGATGTGGTCAACGTTGAAGCACGCTTATCTAGAAAAAACTCATTCACTCTTGACTTATATACTCCTAGATTGTAGCTATCGGGAAACACAGACTCTGGCAGGTAATTCCAATCCTTAGCTGTACGCATAATAAAAGCGTCCCCAAAACGTTTTGTGCGTATGGGTGGGATGTCCACCATGTACCGATGACGCATCGCCGTACGTCTGGTAGTCTGATGATGGAACGGGCTAGGCGGGATTAAATCATGGAATTCCATCACAAACTCCCCGAAATGTATCCGATAAAAAACCGACAAGTTGACAACTAGGCGACGATGTTCAAGGCTCTGAAGCTTTGACTTGATCAGTGCCTCATTGCCGATGAGTTTCTTGACCGCTTTTCGATCAACTCTAGTGCATCAAACTGGTATTTGGCAGATCCGTCCCAGAGATGAGAACAGTACTCCATGCATGATCGCACTTGCGCTTGATACAAGTTGAGCACGTTTTGTCCCTGTCTTGTAAGTCTCCCTCAGAAACCTTCCTTGCCTAACTTAAAACTACAAAATTTTGTCTAGTTCAGGACTATTCAGCACAAACTAGTAAAAACTGCCCACAAAAACGTAAGTCAACAATCGTGTTGGTTCACAAGCACAAAACAGTAGAGTACAGAAGAATCAAATACATTAGACGTCGCGATAACATAGTAACCATGATTAAAAGAAACATTGGAACTCTTACACGAATATAGGTACAATACTGTCGATGTTGCGTAAAAGCGCTATCCCTTCCCATCCTTGTTAAGATCTAGCAGTGGCCTTTACCTACTACCAGCAGTTATCTATTGTTGAGGCTGATGAAATTGAAGATAATTCTCATCCTCCCCTTGTTCCATCCACCGCAGAAAACTCCTTCCTTTCGTGCCATGCATCATTGGTTAGTGCGAGTCTCATCAAGAAAATTATAAGGTACAAAGCGTGTGCCCAGTGAACCTCTTTATTAGATAAATTTTCGTGAATCTACAAATAAATCTCGTGCTAAATTATTTCATACGTATCAGATTCAGTAGTTTAGGCAGTGCATTGTCTGTCGGTGAATATATTTAAGAGTAAGGAATTGAAATCATCGTTGTATCAAGATTTGAATGGTATTCTTTTTCGTATGAATGTAATTATATTGATTAGCATCGCCTTATTCACTTCCCATGCGGATCAAGTATTGGTCTTACTGCATTTACATTTGCTAATGTTATCAAGGCTCGAAGTAACGGGTCATCTTACAACACACATTTTACGGTACCTAGTTTTTGCGCCTAACTGTACAAGATTTCAAGCTGCCTCCGACTTATTATTAGGCCCGAAACGATATTTAAATTTTACCTTTGGAAATTCTCGTTTGTTTATAATATTGTTGTCTAAGGTAATGGCTATGGTTTTTGTTTTGAAGATTCCACATTTGATTTATTCTTTGCTCTTCAAGGATCTTGAATTCTTTGCTTTCATTAACACTGCTTGTACCTATTATGAATAAGAAATATGTTTAGATGTTTGTTGATCTATCACCGATCGCGCCTCAATTAACGGAACCATGATCTGAATTAGGGCTTAGCATTTTTAACCCCCGACGGAAAAAGAGTGTTGGGTGTTATATGTTTGTGTTTGTTGGTGTATCTGTCTGTGGCACCATAGCTCCTAAACGGATGACCGGATTTTGGTGACTTTATCGAGAGTGTTCCTATGCTATATTTCAAATGTCTCTCTGATGGTGGCGCGTGTGTTGGATCATTCGGTTCCCTTTATGATGGTTGAGCTGGGTGGTGCCGATTCATGCGTCATGTTCGTGAACGGGCGCCGTCAGTTGGGATTGGTCTTAACTTAACTGCTTCGAATGTTAATGTTTTTTTTTGTACCTATTATATAACTGCACAGTTATTCTGGGTGCATTGTCCTCACATATATGAATTTATTAATGTATGTACTTAAATATTGTAAAAAAAAACCTTTTTATTTTTTTAAAGTTTAAGTTTGGAGTGTCTTGTGCGTTCTTCTCCATAACAAGCTACTTTCCGAATGCACGGTAGAATCAATTTTTATTTCTTGTAAATTTTAATGTAACATTTAAAAGTGCCGCTTGGTGGCCTAGTTGAATTAAAATATCTTTGTCGTTGTCTTTGCTATTTTTGATGAAGATCGGTTCAGCCGTTCATAAGTTATAGGCGTTTTACTGATTGAATCGCAATATCGTGTCATAATTACGGGTTCAATAGACTGTCGATCGAAGTGTGTCTACTAAACTGTGGGGTGTTTTTTTTTGTTTAATTTGACTTGCTATCTCGTTCGTATGAGCTCTTGGGATAATTTTCGCCTTTCACTGGGGTGTCAAAAGCTACTGTTATAATATTTTTATGTGCTCCTTTAAAAGGATCTTCATCATTAATTTTCCCTTCCTACTTATTTGGGTCGGCGCAACATGTCTTTCTTATTCTTTCATACTCTTCCTCATGAAAATGATAACAAGTGTGAATTTTTCTTTCTTTGATTTAACAAGATCCACGTACATTTATTATACTCACATCACCTTTTTCTCAAGAGCAGAGGCAGAAACTACAAAACGCCACCTGCTACGACCCTTACATACTACGCACCTGACCTTTCTGAAAAGCTTCACCAAAAATATCCGTTTTTGTCCTTCTAGGGCGTCACCTTCCGACGTTTCCACTTACGTCTGCCTTGTAATGCAACTGCCTTTAACAAGTTACAGAGAATAATTTATTAAAAAAAAGCATAACAATTGCATTTAAATTCATGTGCCAAAGAATTCGCAAAGGTTAACGGGTTATCCGTTTATCACTCACCCGGACACACCACATCCGTAAGAGTTAACCTGTTTTGAAAGTTGGACCTTGAGTAAACAATAAAATCCATTTCTGTATCGAGACGCTTTCACTTTTATAAATTGTTCGCAATTATTGATTTATTTTAAGCCACTAGATGCCTACAGCCTTTTTAGATGGAGATCCCAGACGCCCCTGACATTACTCATAGATTTCTACACTTCAGTTTTAAAAACTGTGGGATTGAGTAATGTTAGTATGTACTTTGTTGAACGTACACATACATGCAACACAGATTTCTACAAAAAGCTGTAGGATTGATTAGTGTTATATGTACTTTGTTGAACGTACGCATACTTGCAAGATTGGGCCGATGGCCAATTTACAGCTATTAGGTGCTAAAGGTACCTACGTAGTAATTGTACTCACTTTGAATGAAGTATCCGAGCTGATTTTTATGGATGCTAATGAAAGTCGTCAATAAAAAGTTATTCATAATTCAATTCCTAATTGTAAAGCTAATTACTTTAAAATAAAAATTGTTAATATTAATATTAAACATACATTTTGTTGACTTACAGATAAAGGTTTTTTACTATAATAAAATATAAGAATAAAAATACTACCGGGATATTATTTGGGGAGGATATTAGGCTGCTACGATGTCTGGCTGCTTCCAAGAACTTTCAAAATAGTTTCCTGAGTCTCATGTAGAAAAATCAAGACGGATGGATGTATATTATACGTGTTTTTTTTACAACCATTGACTTGTCTGGTAGAAATAATTTGCCGATGGAAAATGCCTGGCAGTAGTGATTTCTAATTTCTAGCGTTATTACACACGTTGAACAGCATCCACAAAAATCAGCTCGGATACTTCATTTAAAGTGAGTGAGTATAATTTTTACGTACCTTTACCTTTGGTAGCTGAAAATTGGCCGTCGTCGGCCCAATCTTGCAAGTATGCGTAGGTTCGAAGTACATAGTGACACTACTCAATCCCACAGTGGGGCGTCTGGAATGTCGATGTCTGGAAGGTTGGGATGTGGTCCATTTTACCTAAAAACCTTCCCTTGCTTTTTTGACAGTCTGTTCTCTAGTTTTTTCAATATTATTGTTGATATATGCACTTGATGGCTAGCGGTAATGTCTTCGACGTTGGAGCATCTTGCCTAGAAGTATCCTACCCACCGTTAACCAAACTCCAGGTTATAGCTTTCAGGAAAAAAGACTCCGGCGGGGAATTCCACTCGTTTGCTCCTCCTTTTTGACTCCTCGTTTGACTGTGTTCCGAAATTGGTCCCATTTTAATTCTGTGAAGATCTGATAAAGAACTTCGGCGATATACAACAAAACTCTTCAATAAATAACGGCAAATCTCTCGGAATTGCTGCAAACACATGTCTGTTTATTGTTTATAACATAACATCACGCCAGTACGCTCTAAAGGGATTCGCAGATGTGTACAGTTCACCTTGGAACACTCTCATTTCACCGGTTATGTTCAAGTTTTATGATATTCGGGTAATCTATTCTGGCATTATAAGTACCTTACTAAAGGCAAGCTGCTTAATAGGTACAACTAAAAAGTGGAAAATAAAAAATCTTTTTTACAAAAAAATACTACCGACTTCCAACTAAAAGCACCACAAAGTGAAAAATAACTTTTATTTTTCGAAGTCGGTGTCCATAACGAAAAAAATTGGTACCTACCAAAGACACCGACTTCGAAAAAGAAAATTATTTTTCATTTTATAGTTTTCTTATTTGGAAGTCGGTAGTATTTTTTTGTAAAAAAAAGTTTTTTTTGCATTGGTGGTATTGTCACAATCTCTACCCAATTACGGTATATAGCTCCGACTTAATTTCTGTATTTTTCTTACGATGCCAACAAAATGAGTAATCGGAACCGGATTTACCAGATGTTATTTGCTCAAGACAATCAAGATAAAAATAGTAATCGAAAATTATTGTTACTGGTTCGATAAAGCCACAGTGAATCATGTAATCGCAGACTGGTCTACAATGGGGTCATGTATGATATTTTATCTTCTTGCTGTCTTTGAACTGGTAACCCTAGGGTTTATACCTGCCAATCATCATAATCATCAGCCTTTTAATGTTCCCACTGCTGGGACACAGGCTTCCTCTCTGTGAGTGGGAATGGGCCGTTATCCAACATGCGGGCCCAGTGCGGGTTGGTGGATGTCAAATGTTTTTGAATATTTTGGTTCTAGGACGTGCCGGTTTCCTCGCGATGTTTTACTTCAAAATAAAGCGCCTGCCTGGGTCAGAACCCCCGCTTTAAAACTTGTGAGTCTCGGCCCTTACTACTGGGCCACCATTACTCCTGTCATCGCCATAAATCGTCATAAACGTGGAAGTTTGTGACTTTTGTGAAGATGAATGGATGGATGTTTTTTACTCTTTCACACAAAAACAAAACTTTTTTATGAATCTTTACATCATATTAACACATAGGCTGTAATTTATAAAGATATTGGTAGAAGTAATAATACCACGCGGGCGGCAGAGTTATATCTAAAACTAGCTTCTGCCAGCAGCATCTCCCACGTGAATGTCGAAAATTATCCCAAGGAAACATATTTCCGATAAAAAGTATCATATGTGCTATTCCAGACTATAGTCTTATCTCTGTGCCAAATTTCATCCACATCCATTCTCTAGTTTTTGAGCAAAAGACTAACAAACATACACACACCCACAAACTTTCGCCTTTATAATATTACTAGCTGTCCCCGCGGCTTCGCTCCCGTCTACTGGTTACCCTACCCTACTTACCCTACCTACCAACCTATCTACCCTACCCTACCCTACCCTACATACATACCTATCTATCCTACCCTACCATATCCTACCCACCCACCTTTTTTATTTTTGCCAAAATGTAGCCTATGTCCTTCCCCGGGATGCCATCTCCTTGCCAAAATTTAATTGGATCCCGTTCAGTGGTTTACGCGTGAATAGGTAACAGACAGACAGACAGACTTACTTTTGAATTTCTAGAGATTCGATTCCACAGTCAGGCAAAGTGTTATTGGGTTTTTCATCTGGAATTTCTCAGTAGCAGCCCGGAGTCTGGTTTTTGCTCGGTTAAGACGACGACAGTCGCCAACGACCTTGAGAGAACAAAACACGCACTCGTTTAACACCCGCGCGACCCAAAATGCAGTAGTTATTTGTACTTTTTATTATTCTAAGACTTTATAAGAAAAGCCTTAGATCAAAATGTAGATAACTAAATTGTCTTTTAGATGGTTTAAATTTCATTAGAATATGCTTTACGGTCTTGGTGCGATTGTAGTTTTTTTGTTCGTGTTAGACATAACTTTACAAATTAATTACACTATGTTATACGAATAAAACTCAAAATTTTCTTAGATCAAATTATTAAGAAAATGGTCTAATGTAACATATCTATTCCAAAAAATTACGGCTAGCCGTTTAGACGTTATTCTCATTTTAAAATCAGCTACTGAGGGATATCTGCGCCTTAATGGGACCTAAACATAACAAGCGGAATGTGTGTGTACTATAGTTGCTCCTCTGCCCAACCCTTCGTGGAATACTCGCGTGATGTTACGTATATTGTGAGCCTAGAAGGCTTTCTATACTGACTTCAAAAAAAAGGAGGTAATCAATTCGACACGTATGTAAGTAATATTATTGAAACTGCAGTCTGCACAATATTCACATTATGTTATTCTTTGCGGGCTTCTAAACACGTGTGCCAAATTTCATAAGTTTATGTATGTTTCTCCACGTAAGTATTTCTCCGAAACTAGTTATTGGATCGTGATCTTTTTTTTTGTGTTGGATTAAGTATCTCTCAACTTAGGGAATAGTGCAAGTTTTATCAAAATCGGTCCAGCAGTTTTCAAGATATCGAGCAACTCCTCAGCGACAAACAGCACGAATGTGTATGTAAATTGAGTTAATACGGGTACTTCGTCAACTTGCTCATTTTAGTGATGGTGTATTAAAACTAAAAAGATTTTGACGCAAGCGAACACACAAATAAAAACATTTTCACAAAAACTAAACCGACTTCAAAAACAACACTTAAAAGTGCAATATAACTTTCGTTTCGGAAGTCGGTGTCGAAAATTGATAAAAACAAGAGGCACCGAAAACATCGACTTTCGAAACGAAAGTTATTTTGAACATTTTAGGGTTTTGTTTTTGAGGTCGGTTTATTTTTTTTGGCAAAAGTTTTTTTATCAGCATATTGCGTGGGTAATTTCATGACATTCGTAAATATTTTCGGCGATCAACTCTTGAACTATTTAACTGACAACTTTAGTAACAAAGATTATTACCTAGTCGTTTTTATTAGAACTGGTTTCAAACAAATATTAACTAAAAGTTAACGGACCATTACTTACCTTGACCTCGAAGTTTATAACGCAGTCATTAACACATCAAATTATTATGAAACACCTAACTATGTCACTGCCAGACAACGAACACAAAAATCATAACATTTTCTACATTCTGCTTTTACAACAGACCGACACTTTTACCCTTATGTAAAACAAGTACTCAATTTATTTTTTAAACTAGCTTTTTTATTATTAGATGTAAGCTCGGGCTTTACCACTATCTTGCCTGATGGTAAGCGATGACGTGGTCGACGGTGTAGCACTCTTGCCTAGAAGAAACCTATTCACTCTTGACTTAAAGACCCCAAGGTTGTAGCCATAGAAATATAAAATACAGTTGTTGTGTATGTCTTGTTTATTATAACTATGGTTGTAGCTATCGGAAACACGGTCTTCGCCAGGGAATTACACTCCTCAGCTTTTATTTATTAAAGAACTAGCTGACCCGGCAAACTTTGTTTTGCCATAAAAACACCAAACATTCATCTACCATACTCTACCTACCCTACCCTACCTAGCCTACCCTACCCTACCTAATAAATGTAAGGGAAAATGGTGGTCTTTGTTTTGAATTTCAGAATAATCGACAGCGCCATCTACTGGCATTACCGTAAGGAACCAGTAAACCACGCTATGTTTATTTTGGTCCGTTTTTTTTTTGTCATGTATCAGAGATGCTTTGTTTTATATATATAAATGTATTGTTACGAGAATCAAACGTGCAAGATTTCATCCCGATCACCGCGATCGGGGATCCGCTGGATGCGGGACGCACGGGACCGGTCAATGTGACGATGCTTCGAGGAGGCCTATGTCCAGCAGTAGACTTATTTTGGCTGGTATGATGGTGATAATGAACACCGCGAAGTGGGTCAAAATTACCTTGTAAATTTTGATTACAGATACCGGGACAGGTCAAACTTGATAAAAGCTTCCCTACTGCAAACTTTTATTAAGTTTGACCTGCCCCGGGGTCCCCAGATATTGCAATTCATATTTGTACGCCTCAAGGCAAAACATATAGCCTCTTTAATTTTGTAAAACTCCACACACTGCTGTGTAACATAATATTTTTTTACAAATAAAGTTCTGAATCTGATTCTATCCATGGCAGACCTGGTGATAGCCATGCGTCGTTTGATCACGTCCCCGCAACCTTGATCAGTACTACCTAAAGAGTACTAATTTCATACTTAAGGGTTCTAACAATCACAAACTATTTGTTAGTTTAATGAAATACCTTAAACCAAAACTAGGGAGATGTCTACAAAATATTTCAAAAAAGTTTTTTTACTGCCACTCCCCTCACGCCTCAAGTTTACAAGGATATTAATGAATTAACAACATTTAGATCGAAGGTCGCGTTCAAAAAATTGTAAATGCGCAGCGGACCATAAAACCAATGTTATGTAATCTTCACCCATACTAATAGGTATTATAAATGCGAAAGTCATTCTGTCTGTCCGTTACCTGTACACGCCTAAACCACTGAACCGATTTAGATGAAATTTTGTATGGAGATAGTTTGAGATACTGGGTAGAACAAAGGATTTATAGAACATAGTTTTTATCCCGGAAATCATCCTTAAGAGGGTGGTAAAAGGGTTGGAAATTTGTATGGTGAACTAATAATTTCCCAAGGCGGCCTCCACACCTACAATATTATGGCGTGATATAAAAAATAGACTATTTGAGGTAGTAATGCTGCGCAGACGAAATCGCGGGCAACAACTAGTAATTGTATAATTTGTTGTTGTCATTGATTTAAATAGTGTGATTTTGTGATACATTCTACGTTTCATAAATAGTCATCGTGACAAGATTATTTCTAAGCAACAAATTAGATTTAAGATAAGATAATTATGACGCGTCTTGAATAAAAATAATGCCAATCTCCCTCCCCTTCTCATAGTTTTCGTTTTCTCAGAGTATTAAAATAAGTCTTTTCTTCTTTTTCAGGATGCATGGCAGCACTGTGCGTATTTGTTCTGTACACGAAGCACCTAATCATCGTGTACCTCTACCTGACGTCTGTCGGCCTAGTCTTCGTGTCCTATTGGACCAATGTGTCGGCCATCAAACAGGTGCAGGCCTTAACCCTAGTCGAGCACTTACCTCACCATTCCACCAGCATCTTAGAAGACATATTAAATTTAAACGTCAAAAACCTCATCGATGTCGATGGACCAGGTATTTTGGTCATTCAAAACTACGCCATACAGTTCCTGTTGGCTGTAATATTCAAGTACGTCCACCTCGGGCCCCGACATTCGACCATACAGAAGCTGCTACCGATCAGCTTCATGGCACCCTCGTTTCTAGCGATGTTGCCAGTTCCTCCGAACCTCTTGCACCACTCGCCGGTGTTCTCCGCGTTGTTGCCGCTCTTGTTGGTGAAGTACGTGTTATGGTCGTCGGCGTTCAACGTGATACAAGTGGTTTACGCGGGCTACCAGCACGGCCGGCTCTTCGTCAGTAACTACGGATTGTCGGCACTCGTGGAAACAGAATGGATGCGGTTGAATGTTCCGTGCGTGCTTCGCGTGTTCTGGGTGTTGCGCGTCGCGGAACACGCCCTGTTGCTCCTCGTCGACAACTATGACGAGGAGGCCGACGAAGGCCTGAAAGTGTCAACTTTACTAGCTGTCCAATCACTGGCTTCGATGACCAAGTCACTGCTAGTAACTGGATGTGAGACAATAACTGCCGTACTCGGCATGACTTCTGTGATCTCATTCTTTTGCCACTACATTGGCAATTTCTTCCAATGGATTCTTCTGACAGACGAAGAAGAAGACAAGAGTATAGGCACGGTGTCGGCAATACTATTCTACATACTTGCGTTGCAGACAGGATTGACGTCATTAAATCCTGAGAAGAGGTTCATACGACTGTGTAGGAACTTCTGTTTGCTGTTCACAGCTCTGCTGCACTTTTTGCACAACATCGTGAATCCCATGCTGATGTCTTTGAGCGCATCGCACAACCCAAGTACACACAGGCACGTAAGAGCTCTGGGAGTGTGTGCCTTCTTAATAATGTTCCCGATCTCTTTGCTTGTGTACTTGTGGTCGCAGCACACGATTTCCACATGGCTCTTAGCTGTCAGCGCGTTCAGCATAGAAGTTATTGTTAAAGTGATCGTCAGCCTTATGATCTACTCATTATTTTTAATCGACGCGTACCGAAGTACATTTTGGGAGCAACTTGACGACTATGTGTATTACATCCGTGCGTTTGGGAACACTATAGAGTTTTGTTTTGGAATATTCTTGTTCTTCAACGGCGCGTGGATCTTGTTGTTCGAGTCAGGGGGAGCTATTCGTGCGGTTATGATGTGCATCCACGCGTATTTCAACATCTGGTGCGAGGCGCGCGCCGGTTGGTCCGTGTTCATGAAGCGACGAACAGCTGTGAACAAGATCAACTCATTGAGAGAGGCCTCACCAGACCAGCTGAACAGATTAGACGACGTATGCGCGATATGTTATCAAGAAATGCACTCAGCTAAGATAACACGCTGCAACCACTACTTCCACGGTGTCTGTTTGCGGAAGTGGTTGTACGTTCAAGACAGGTGTCCTCTGTGTCACGACATACTGTACAAAATAGAAGCGGATGGTAACAAAGAGAACGAGGGCATCGAGGACAACTCTAACAACCAGAACTTGTTGCTGGAGGAGGACCCCGAGCTGCTCCTGGGCGAGGGCGTCAGATGACTCTCTCGGCACTGACGACATAGAGTGTACCACTTAGATTAAACTCAGTATCCAATTTGGAAACAGACTAGGTAATTTGAGTGGTATTTTTTCGATTTGTATAGTAAGTTATTGTTTTTTTTTATATTTTTAATCAGATCGATATACCTGTGATGTAAGGTTTAAATTTTGTCTTGTGATGCATGGTTTTTCTCTCAATAATGCTGTGTGAGGTTACTTAGTATAAGCTTAGTGGTTACTCGATGCTTACTTTTGTCCATGTCTCCTGTAATGTACACGTTCAAGACTTTAAAATTGCAAGTACTCGATAACAACCCTTATATTGGCAATGTTTTTGAAAATATTAGACGAAAAACATGAAGCTATTTGTAAATAGATAAGGTATTTAGAAATAGCTTATAATATTTGGAGGTAACTTAAAAGAAAAAATATAAAAATAGTAATTTTTCCCATAATAAACTGTAAATAAACTATTATTTTAGTAGTAAGTGTGTTTTTTCTATTTGTACAAGGTACATATTTTTTGACTTGAAGATGATATTATGGACAACTCATGGAGTGAATGACTTGAATACACATTAAGTCTGTTATTTGTTTTTCTACATATGTCTGAAGTCTCGGTTACTGCATTAAATGTCGATGACTGTGTGAAATCGCTTTTGTTGCACCATTATCCTCCTGGCATTGTTGCCAGACTCCTCTCTAGATCCTTTTGATCATCCTAATCCCGACTTCCATGCGATAAATATTTTTTTCATTTCCAATTTTCCTATCTCGTTTTTAGGTTTCCGTACCCAAAGGGTAAAAACGGGAGCCAATTAACTAAGACTCCACGATCCGTCCGTCTGTCTGTCTGTCTGTCTGTCCGTCATCAGGCTGTATCTCAGAACCGTGATAGCTAGACAGTTGAAATTTTCACAGAAGATGTATTTCTGTTGCTGCTATAACAAAACTACTTAAATAAGAATAAAATAAAAATTTAAGTGGGGCTTCCATACAAAAAACGTGATTTTTGTGCCGTTTTTTTGCAGTTATGGTACGGAACCCTACGTGCGCGAGTCCGACTCGCACTTGGCCAGATTTTTAATTCATCGTTCTTCCTCGGAAACTCATAAAGAAAACTGTTCAGTTTTAGCCCAATATTCTGGCTGGAGCTACTCCTTTGCATCATTTACTGTGTAGACAACCACTGATGAAATCTATATCATCATCAATACATATAATAAATCTGTAGAAAAGTCGTTTTTGTACATTTAAAATATTTAAAAAAAAGATTGCCGAGGTGTTAAAGGATAACCAACAGAACGTATTTTATTGCATTTTTGGAATTTTTGTCTGTTTAGTTGTGCACGCATAACGTAAAATGTACGAAACCAGTGTCGATATTTCTTTATTTTTGCGTTACTTGAAATATTACTTAGTTTTTTTTCATCGCAATCGATTCAAGAAGTAAAATATCACAACACACGCAATTCAACTCCATAAACCATTGAACTCCATATTCGATAGATGGCGTTGTGAATTTGACGTCATTTTCTGAATGGCGGTGTTAAGATTCACCGCGGAAGAATGAGTCTAGAAAAAAATTTGCCAAATAAAACACCCGCCTGTAACTGTTCCACTGCTGGGCAAAGACCTCTTCTCAAACAGAGAAGGCACGAGCATTACTCAACTTGCTTGCTCAAGGGGGATTGCAATTTGATTGAAACTTATATTAACTAAAAAAATCTCAGGATGTTTTCCCTCATCGATGTCAGCGAAATACCCATTACAAAAACCCTACGTGCTGACAAACATGAAAAACCTACCATTTAATCTAGTAACTGTTAAGTAGCTATCACATTCATTAAATAAATTAGTACAAAAACGTCAATAGTTAATTTAATGATAAAAAATCAAAACACAGGAGTCAATAGTTGACCTCCAGCAGAAGTCGTTGACCTTGCCGATTGAACTTTATCACTTGCTAGCCAAGTTGGTGTACATTGAATTTACATTATTGAATATGTATTGTCTAACTTGCGTACTTTTCAAGCGAACTAGCGGTTGGATAGATGCACCTCTGCCCTCTACCTAAGGGAGAGAAGGGGAGGGAATAAAGACATGATGTTATGTTTATTTATTTCATAACTAGCTGTGCCCGGCCGCGGCTTCGCTCCTGTCATCTGCCTACCCTACACTTCTTACCTACCCTACCCTTCTTACCTACCCTACCCTTCTTACCTACCCTACCCTTCTTACCTACCCTACCCTTCTTACCTACCCTACCCTTCTTACCTACCCTACCTGCCCTTTCCTTGCTACCTACCCTAGTGTCATTCTTCTGCGGAAAATCTTAATTTTTTTAACTTAATTTTTTAATTTTTAAAGCATTTGATGTTCTTTTTTTGAATGGCGGTGCATTCAGAAAATAACATCAAATGCACAACGCTATCTATCGAATATAGAGTTCAACTGTCCGAGTATCTGAATTGCGTGTGTTGTTATAATTATTTTACTTCTTGAACACTTTAAATTCATCTTACTTTTGATAGAATGAACCGATTGCGATGAAACTAAAACTAAGTAATACCTACTTACGTTACGCACAATTTTTATGTATTAAAGTTATCTACATTGGTTTCGTACATTTTACGTGATGCGTGCACAACTAAACAGACAAATATTGTAAAAATGCTGGAAATGGGTTCTGTTGGTTATCCTTTAACAACCTGGCTATTATTTTTGGAAATATTTTCGATGTACAAAAACGACTTTTCTACAGATTTATTATATGTTTTGATTAATGTACACTCAGTAAAATAGATACACAACACATCATGACAACAGAGTACAAAGGTACTACTTATTTCTGTAGAAATTATGTTATTTGTACCTCTTAAAACCGTAAAGATAGACATTTCTGAAGAATATTTCTTTCTTCTCATTACTTAAAACTTTTATAGGATTTCGGGGAAATACCCTGCATAGGTTTAGGATGAATTTCAGTCAATTCCTCTTTCGTGAATTCAGTATTATCACATCATCTATACATATAAATAAAATTGGAGTGTATGTTTTTTTATATTGAAATAACCGTTTTTTACTACATGTATATGAATATATATACGGTACATACACCAAAATAACTGTTTTTTAATTTTTGTCTGTCTGTCTGTCTGTTTGTTCCGGCTAATCTCTGAAATGGCTGGACCGATTTTGACGGGACTTTTACTGGCAGGTAGCTGATGTAATAGGGAGTAACTTAGGCCACGTTTATTTTAGAAAAAGAATTTTTCTAAAATAAACGTGGCCTAAGTATATTTTAGAAATTAGTTAGGCGGAACGAAGTTCGCCGGGTCAGCTAGTCAAATAATAAAAACACAGGTGAGATACCTACCTATCCCAAACCAAACCAAATGCCAGCCTATCAAAAACATCGAACTCATAGATAAAAACAATACATAAACGTTATTATTCAACAAAAATATCGTATAGAACAACCCACAAGGTAGGTATTTAATTAATAATAAGGCCTTTTATTAACAAATACTTAATTACTCACCATTTTTAATACACATGGCTCAAGACAGTTGATTCAACTTAGTACCAACTTCTTAGTACCTACCTCACAGGTTCATTCAACAAAGTCAATAATACATTGATCTTTGTGCCAAGTTTCACACTTAACGAAAAACAAACATTTTTAATTAGGTACGATACTTAGATGTTTACAAACCGGTAAAATCCCAAAAATGTTTTGACCTAACTTATGTGTAGCTTATGAGCAATTGCTACGAGTAAAATTAATGTATCCGTCCTTATTTCAACCGAAAGACGTCCACTGCTGGACATAGGTCGTCCTAAGCGTCGCCACATAGACTGTCCTGAACTTTTCGCATTCAAGAATACCCAAATATAGATGATAATCAATAAAGACTTATTTACCTTGTTCTCATTATATTTGTCATTCCTGAAGTGAAAATAGCCATATTATGACCAGCTTAGATGTCTGACAAAGGATTGTATAAAATGTTGCTTTGGTATTTTGACTTCCTCTTTACCTCTAGCAAGGGCATACAAATCTAGTTGTGAAGGTCGGTGTTTCTATACGGATATTCTATTTTAATACCGTACCAAAAAAATGTTGTTTAAGAAATCTATAAATGCATTTTATATATGACTTTCCTGTTCAACCCTCCGAACTATGATAAATATAGATTCATTGAACTCTCGATTAAAATTTCTGTTGTGTGTCTCTGGTTACAACCTGGTTACTGGTAAAATTTAGTATAGCTGGATCATAGATTTGGTATCCGGTTAGTAAAGGTTAGGGCATATTTTCTGTATGCAAGAGTCAGTATTAACAGAAAGGGACTTAAATAAAACCCTATGGAACGCCTTATAAAAATATAATAGAACTAATCTGTAAGAAATCGGTTTCCATTTCCACCGTCTTAGGTAGCACATAGTCTACATAATAAATAACTAAACACGGATACTATGTAAAGAGACATTTATTTAAAAACAATAACATTATAAATACATGATGTACACACTCGAACGCTTTAGTTGAATACAAGATCCTTGTAGTTGGACAGGAGGTAGTAGTTGGATACGTGGCAGTTGGTCGAAGTGCGGACTACGGTCGTACGATCGGCGCGCTCGAAATTGGCTTTCACGATCTCGTAGTAACGACCGTCACTGCAAAAGAAAATATGCTTTATATTCATGAATACCAACTTGCAAGAGCCTTACCGGAAGGGTGGAGTAAGAAGCGTAATACGTTGCAGTAGTTCTACCAATTTAACCCGCTAATATTGTCTACCTGGTACAGGTAGGTCCAACATTTCTGAAAAGGATTATGTTTCCAAAAAGGTTTAGGTAAAGAAGACAGAGCAGTACTTCAGTTAGACTAAAGAGCTTAGGTAGGATGCCGATTCCTCGTAAAATCACAGTAAGTAATTACTCCACTTATAGCCTCAACAAGTTGTTCTGTATGCAAAATAGAAAGAACAAACTATATGGATTTAAATCAGCTGAAAAGACAGAACTACTGAGAAAGGGCTCAGTTAAAACGAATGCTATATTACTCACCTGAGTACCAAACACTTAAGTTTCACGCATTTAACGCGTAGAATATCGATAGCTTTCTGACTCTTGTCGCTGAAACGTAAGTTCTCCGGATCCCAGCGAAGTTCTAGACGCTCCAGGTTGGGGCAACTGTTGGCTATACCGTCCATCAACTGGAATGGCAAAAAATATTTTGAAGTATATTCATTTAATCCCACAAACCTCTCGAAAGGATTTAAAAAGCCACTTTCAAGAAAATAAAGCGTAAGTATAGTGCGCAGCACATGGTATGAAAATTAATATAATGTTTGTAAATTAATATTTTTGTTGCCATAAGAAATTACACCGGCAATATGTTGCTAAAATCTGTTAGTTATTTTCAGTGTTAATAACTTACTTGATCAACGTGGATATTGATGCCGAGGCGTTCTTGTGTGCCCATAATAAGAATTCTGGAACAAGATGAATTATTAAAATAACACCCATTTTGGTCTACCTATCCCTAATGTCTCAAGCATTTGACTCACTTTACAACAGTTACATATTCGCAGCGTAGCGTTTAAATGCTAAGATCTTAACGCAATACCGTGCTTTCACCATGTAATAACGCTAATTGAGGCAGGTGAGTGACCATCGCAAGGTAGAATGTAATAAGTTCTTTTAATATTATTCTATACGTGGGCTACTCCAGGGATCTCTCTTCGGCCCTCGTCTAAAGTACTGTTATTAAGAAAGATTTATTTTAATGTTGTCCTTAGTTCTGAGTTAGTCAGTCCGCAAGCTGAGCTGATCGTGTATGACTCACTTGGCATTGACAAGCAGCTGCAGCACACTCTGCCACAGCTGGTCAGTGATGTGCGGCATGCCGCTGAGCACGAGCCCGTGCAGCTGACTGCCGTGACGCGACAGGAAGCGGTGCAGCGCCTCGTCTGTCAAGTTGTCTGACGAGTCCACGTCCAGCCCTACCAGATTTCTGAAAGAAATAAGAACACAATACATATTGTAACGTCAGTATTCCCCAAAGGTGCTGCCAAGGATGTCTAGTGCAAATTTCACCAGTTATGTTTAAATCCCAAGCGATATTTATGATACAAGCCCATTCCCAGTAATTAGGCACAAATTCCGACTGCTCGGAAATATCGAATAGGACCCCGAACTGATGGTCAAAGCTAGGGGCCACAAGAAACATGAAGCTATGAGCAGAGCATCGTCAGAGTATTTCCAAATTAAGAGTACGTTCATCAGTCATTTATACCAGACTCCTCAACACAATTTGGCAAAATGGGGTTTTGTAGACCCGTCTGATATCCAGTGTGAGTGAGGTGCCCCTTTGCAAAATATGGCACACAGGCTGGAGTGTCCCAAGTGCCCATACACATGCACTTTGGAAGACCTTATGCTCGCCACTGACGCTACAATCGGGGTGGCCACCTACGGTGTCCAAAATTTATAAAGAGAATCCTCCAAACCGTACAACTACAATGCTTAATGTCGATAGAAATAATTAAGTTTTGATAAACTCCTCACGAAACATTTACATTTAACTTCGCAGTCTAAATACTGCACCAAACCCATCTCACCTAGCAGTACCAGCTTCCATCCAAGCCTTCAGCACAGAGTCATTGAACCCGTTGATCTGGCCGGCGCTCAAGAACCTGAGGTTCGGGATCCTGGTCAACATGTCGATGAGGCACTCCGTCGACAGATCCGTGGCCGTCACATCCAGCTCCTGGATCGAAGACTTCTCCCATTCCACTTGCATTACGTGCTCAGATTGGAGACCTGGAGAAATTATTGGAGTTTAAAAAAGCTTCGCCGTATCATTTATATACTAGGCTGAAATAAATTAGGCTTAGAATCTGCACTGTTTGACCGTAAACATTGTAAAAACAGCAGCCTTATAACGTAATGAATTCGGCAAGGTATACGACAAAGAGAATGAAAATTCGACCAATCATATGCGAGATGAAAGACACGATGTGGATTTCCGTCTATGTGATTGGTCGATTTTTTATACTTTTAGCCCTTTGCCTTGCCGAATTTATTACGCATTATGGATGCAGTTCACTAAAACGCCAGCTTGTAACACTTCGTAGGAGTGTGAAGTGTCAGATAAGCGTTGTTTATGTCGCACTAAACCGTCATCATCATGTAGCCCTAATACCTGGTCATTACTTACCTACTGCTGGAATCTAGATATAAATATAAGTAGGTCTCAAAATAAGTCACCGAAATTATCTACTACACAACGCCTACCTACACGTTTGCTTGGTAATGATGCCACAGACAGATACACAAATACAAGTACACACGTCTAACTTATAACTAGTTACCCTCTTTTTCCGTCGCGGGTTAAAATAGTGCAACTTACTGCATCCATTCATGAGCAGACAGGTTAGTCTTCTTGAACGTTGGAACAGAGTCTTCATGGTGGAGCCCGTCACTTTGTTGCAGAAGTTAACCGCCAGGCACTCCAGCTGCAAACAGAAAATATCTTTAGAACAAAATTAAACAAAACGCAGCCTACACAATATTTAAGGAATAAGTCAACATACGAGGCCAACGCACGCCATCATGGTCCGTTGTGGAACAGGGATAGTGCTAGTCCTGTATGGTTTCGTCACTCTTTCACACCGTAACCGGGATGGTTTTAAGACAATATAGTATAGAGCTCCTAGAGAACTATCTAACGCAATAGAAATGTGTATCTCGTAGGCGGCTGGAGTTTTGAAATACCTACTTAAAGAATTTAGTTTCCCTAAATAACCAGGCTTGATGCTTCTGCCATCACAAACACACCCCCCGATAGCCATAAAGTCAGGTCTAATTGAGTCAGTCGAGTTGCCAGCTTGTCGGTTTTTATCGGTTACATTTCAGGGAGTGCGATGGAATTGCATGATCTAATTCCGCCTAGCCCGTTTCAACATCAGACTACAAGACGTATGGCGATGCGCCATCGGTACATGGTGTACATCCCACCCATACGCACTAAACGTTTTGACAATACATTTATTATGCGTACAGCTAAGGAGTCGAATTCCCTGCCGAATCTGTGTTTCCCGATAGCTACAATCTAGGGGTCTTTAACGTAAGGGTTGATAAATTACTTCTAGGCAAGCACGCTTCACCGCTTACCATCAGGCGAGATAGTGGTCAAGCGCGAGCCTATTTCAAATTAAAAAAAAAACTGGCCAAGTCGGAGTCGGACTCGCGCACGAAGGGTTCCAGTATCGCAAAAAACGGCAAAAAGATGACGTTTGTTGTATTGTAGCCCACTTAACTATTTATTTTACTCTGGTTTTAGTACTTTTTATTATAGCGGCAACAGAAATACATCATCTGTGAAAATTTCAACTGTCTAGCTATCTCAGTTCATGAGACAGCTGAACAGTTGAACGCCTGGTGACAGACAGACAGACGGATCGTGGAGTCTTAGTAATAGGGTCACGTTTCTACCCTTTGGATACGGAACCCTAAAAAGGAATGGAAAGTAAGGCGTTAAGAACTTATGGACTTTCTTATCCTCTATGTGATCTTCATTACCTACCTGTATACAGTTAGAACTGAACGCGTCAATATGAGAGTCATCCACAAAGTTGATGCCATACAGATTGATGACACGCAGGTTGGGGGTGGCAGACTTCAGCTTATGCACGTTGATGACCTCGTATATCTCTTCCTCTTCTTCCTCTACCTTCTCGTATGTGCCTGAAAAAGTAGGATACAGTTTAGTAATTTATCATCAATATTTGCGACGAAAAACTACCAGACATAGGCCTTTCCTAAGCGACGGCACTGCGATCAGTCATCTGCTTATGGCATCCGGTGGGTTTCCGCTATTTCTGATTGCAGAACAAGCATGAGTCAAAAATAAATAGTTTTTGTAGGTAAAAGTTAAGTCGTCATTAACTCCAGCATCCGTAGTTTTATTATCGCAGTTTTACGACAAAAATCTGCATTCTGGACTGCTTCTCAGAAATTCATAAAGGAAAACCAATTGCGTTATGAATTCGGCAAGGCAAAGGGCAAGGAGTATGAAAGGCTGCAGTGGTTGCGATCGAAACTGGGCGGTATCAGCAGTCGACGCTGTAGCGACCGCTGGGACCATACTTCACCAGGGACGTAGTCAGACAATTAGCAGCCTTTAAACATTTACCTACTATAAAAGTGGAAAGTAGACGTTGGCTGAGTTGTTCATATGTTTTCCATCAACGCATAGTATGGCTATATTAAGCAATGGATGATCTCGCCTACGTTTTCATATAAAGCCAAGCTTGGCCGTGGACATCTATAGACCACCGTCTTAATAGTATAGCTCACCAATAAGATGCAGAATCTCGAGGCCGTTGATAAAGTTGTAGATCTTCCTCATGAAGCCCTCCATGAAGATGACCTCAGACAGGCAGATGCACAGATAGCGCAGCTTCGTGGGGAACGCCTGCATCTCCGAGAAGTCGTGTAGCTGCATGGCTGGTAAAGAGGAAAAACGAGGTTACACCCGAGTGAAGTTCAGTGGTTTAAATGTATTCCTTGTGGATGTGGTTGTCATGGACCTAGTGATCAATCAGGGCACGATGTTTAATGCCCGGGCATTATGAATCCAGTCAAGTCAAATCGGGCAATTTAATGAATAGGTATCGAAGTTTAAATACTTCTTATTTATCATATTGTCTGGTCATTATGAATATTGCAACTGTTGGGCATTTCGATAATTATGGTCAATGATTAAGTCCAAGAGCGAGCGAAGCGAGCTCGCGAGATCAGGGCACCCCGACACGGATAGGTTAGGTTCGAAGGAGATGAGCTTCCGTCATCTCCTTCATGTTAGGTTACTTTAGACCCTGCAGACGCGTGGGGTTTCATTAAAACCAATGTCAATAATAAAATGATTTAAAAAATACATCTTTTTGTTACCCGGCCCAATAAGTGATAGGCATTGTTCAGAAAGACCGGTCATTTTAATTATTTAAATAGATTTTTATCATATTGCCTACATTGGGCATATCTCAAATTGCTGGTGTAATTTTGTGAGACAGAGTGTCTATGCACTGTGTCTCATATACTGGACAATATTTTGAGACAGGCACGATAAAGTTGACTCTGAGAATTTTACTGTAGTCTATAATGGCAATTTCAGCGAAGCTGACTTGATAATATATATTTGCTGCAAAATACTCAAAAATAAAAATACATTTTGTATTGATGGTTGTTCCATAAGCCGGCCAGTATAAGATTAACACACATTCTATAGCTATTGATTTAACAAAAAAACAAAATGTTACAAATAATTTGATTATTATTAAGCCTGATAAATAATTTATCAAATGCAGGAATCGAACCGGCTACCAATAGGAGGCGTGGCACAAAGCAACTGCACTGCGCCCTTTGAGCCGACAAAACTTTAGGACAACGATGCAGGGTAACTTCTACAATTGGTAAGCATATGCTTTGGTATTTACATAAATTATGTTGCCTGAAGATACATGAATGTACCTACTCTTCTTATGAATAATCCCTTTCCAGGCTTAGGGTAAACTAAAACTGAATTTGTATTGTATTTCGGGTATTCCACACTCCACATCGAAGCACGTATTTTGCATTTGGAAAAACTGGAGTGAAAGCTTTCATAAATTTATCCTAATAGGAAACGTATATAATGTCACATAATGCTGACTTACCAGTACTAAAATCAAGCAGCATATGAGTCAAGTTAGGACACTTCGCGGCCAGCTCGTGTAAGACTGTGTGGGTGATCAGTTCTATAGGTAACTCAATATACCTCAGGGAAGGCCCGAACCTGATAGATATTAGTGCTAGGAGTGACTCCAGTGATCCTGAAAATTAGAGATTAATCTGATGATCTTAAAAAATACAGTTTGGGCAGAAATTTGTAGCATGCAGCTCCGGAATGAAATTGCACAATTTCTTAAAACAGGAACTATAATAATAAATATTGGGTAACTGTTCCCGATAACGGTGGGCTACTATTTATGTATTTTTAAATGTTTTTTTAATTTTATTTTTATAGAATAATATTTAAAATTGTAAAAGTATATAAGTAAAGTAAATAAATGGAATAATAATACTGGGCAAAAAAAATACCCCTCGGCCATATTTGACTTTGGCGCGATAAAAGTTACTTCAATATATTAAGCAACGCCATCTAGTAACAACATTTTAAAGAAGTAAATGAGCTTACCACAGATAATAAAAAGGTAAATATAACCATATGTTATGGGGTTGCAACGTAACAAAATCATATCTTATATGGTAGAAAAGAGTTCAATGAAAGAGGTTCTAATTTTAGACCTATCTAGGCACCCATTTCAAGGTTTCTATTTATAGTTTGTGAACTTACCAACATGTAATCCTGAGATTTCTGGTCGTAAACTGACATGGGTCCATAGTTTTGTGTCGTAGGCGACCATTCGCCATCTTTTGCATACCGTGGCCATTCGACATATTTCTCGATGTGTAAGATACGAAAATATATTCAGTAATACTTTGTCTGGTAACTTCTCTATAGTCTGAAACAAAGAAGGAAGCACGTTATGTTATTTTGACCTCCTAATCATTAATTATTCCTTTGTGGCAAGCGTTGTGACTGCATATTGGCACCTAACTATTAGATATTAATGATTATCTTTCACAGCTGCTGTCTTATAAGCAGTTATGTAGTTTGAATGCGATATTTACTTAAATTATTATCATTAAATTTTGTTTCTAATGTAGACCAAGGTGCATTCTTACACCGTTTTTGCACAGGTCTAATTGCTCTAGTGTTAAATAAACGCACAAGTTTTCCCTAAAAATATGTAAACACAATCGAAACAATAACAAGAATACATTTACATAACATTACCGTGTTAGCGAACGGACTCCTGATTTTCCCGTCCTCTGTCAAGTAGACTTGACTGGCTTCCAAAGCCAACTGCCCCCAAATATCAGTCGAGATATCCATAACGAATTTTTATACTACACACTATATAAATCACGAAAATACATTAAAAATATACGATTTTCTGGCCAAATCTTTCCAGATTTACTTGATACGCACGTAAACTTCGACTCGAGCGCATAAATGGAACGCTCAGGTTAAATTTGGAACCATCCGGGATTGGGCGAAAGTGCGCGTGTACGAAATATTTCAGCAATTTGTTGATTATTTACTCTTTAAAATAAAATGACACGGTTTTACTGGAGAAATGCGTACAGCTGCTAATGTTGATGTAATTTTTAAAATTAATTATGACAGCTTTTGATATTTTTATAATTTCATAAATGTTTGGGAGGCGGGAAATTTGAAAGTTCTACGTTCTGCGATGTTGGAATACAGATCTTTGAACGTATAATAAAACTTTTCGGTGGGAGTTTTTTTTTGTTAAGATAAAAGGATTCCTCTGTCCGCCTCTAAGAGATGTATAAATAGTGGTAGTTATGGATATACCAATGAAATTTCTTCTGCTCACAATACTTGCGTTATGTATAGCCAAGTGCGTCAAACCTTCACCATAGAGCACGTTGATATCTTGCACTGCAAACTCACGCAAATGATTATGATATGCATTCATAATTCAAATGATTATATATGCTTTGCATTCCTCCAAGCGTCTGCATTTAAGTTTGTATGATGAAGATAAAAGTAAGACATAGTCAAATATGGGAAGAAAGGAAATCATTTAAAAATATGAGGATGCGACGGACGTTTTAGATTATAAGTGACAGACGCTCTTTGTGTGACATATTACATGTCTAAAGATGCTTAGACCGGGATGAGGAATTAGAGAAGTACTTATATAAGAAGAAAAAATGTTGCGCCCACCTCAAATAAATTAGGATAAGGACATTAAAATTAATAGAATGTCTAAAGACCATCGCCTCTATACTTGTGGTGAAAATTGTTCAGAGATAGGGTACCCTTCAAATTAATCATCACCTCAAGATCTCAAAATTATCTTTTATCTTTCTGTCACTCAATCAATCGTCATTCGCTATTCGTCCTCGGTCACTGAGAAGAGAGACGCCCGTGTCGAGGTGCTAGCTACAATTGTATTGTATGTATCTATCTATTGTTTGTACAGACATAACTTGGCAAGCAGGACGGTATTTCCTGGATTGTGACTCAGGCGCTAAAGTGTTTACGTATAATTCTTGTTAATAAATTGTTATAAGGCACGTGTAAGCAAATTAATCGTAATTTCGGCCATTTATGATCAAAATATTGTTGATTGTGTGGACTAGATTGTTCTATTGCATCATTAGGTTTAGCACGCATTGCGTTTTTATTCGCGTGATTTTTTTCCGCCCATTCTGCGACCTATGGAATTGAATGAAGCTGCACGCATTGCGGAAAAAAATCGAGTGGGAATAGTACAATAAAATCTAATAGTAGTAAAAAAACCGAATTGCGTGTTAAGCCTTAGTTCTTCTACATATTTAAATCAAATTGTACAGTTGATTCTATAGCTGAAACAGTTTGTTTGGATAGCCGTTCGATTCCTGAGGCAAAAATAAAGCAATTCTGCTTATACAACCGTTACATTTATTAATTTGCCGGTAAAAGCGAAGGTTGATTAAGAAAGTTAATCGGGAACATATTATTTACGGTAACACGGCTACATGCCATGAATTCCTAATTTAAAAATGTCACGTTGTAGACTCATGTCTATGAGTTCAATTTCTTTCATAATAGTTCAACGTTTTAATTACTATAGGCCAGACTTGTAATACCCAAATTAGGTATTTATCTGTGGCCAGACTAATACCACCTTGATGGAGATGAATAAATAGTAAACGAATTTTGAACGACTATTTATTTCTGTTTCAGTCGTGAAGTTTCCATCTTCGAAACTAATGGATTTTAAATTGCCTTTGAACGGTTTTCAAAGAAGGAATGCATTGAAAAATGTTTCATCTTTTAATGAAGCTTTTGGTTTGCAAAAATTAAGAAAACCTTGAAGTATTTCTCTCTAATAATGCAAGAATACTTAAATTATTAGAAAGACATACTTCTGCAATAATTGTTTCATATTATATTAAACCACACAGCAGCTGCAGTTCTGAGACAAAATTCGCCTAATATAACGATACATTTGCACATCTACATCTAAATATGATTTTGCGATACAAGTACGTCAACACCTTAGACGTCAACACACATGGTATGTCATGGTACGTCAATACTATGACGTCGGAAAGCCAAAGGTCTACCTAATGGAAGTGGCGCCGACCTAATCTGTACATTTCGTAAGGAACGATGTATTCCTACGAATTTAGAATTAGTCTCCAGAACTACTTATAGACGGTAATGAAGATGACGCATTATAAGAGAATGAAAAAAAACAAAACTCTACTGCATTCATGTGTCATTTCCATAAAGGTATTGATACTGCCTGATGAAAACTCAAATATGGAAATGGGAGAATTTGAATATTATAATAAATAATGAAAAAAAAAAAACAATTCCATTTTCAAATCGCTGCACTTGTCAACAAAATCACAATCACTGCACATCCTTAGCTTGTCTATGGGGCAAACATTACCTTTTTCCTTGGAGGAGTAAGTGGTGGTTTTGGGAAGTAGTGACCTAACGTTTGTGTTTCCTCATCCTGCATGTTCAATACTGTTTATATGCACTTTTCCTTATAGCCTGCACACGACTGATTGCCTGCTTATAATCACAACAAGTAATTGTTTGGCACAAATCAATCGTATGTCATTGTCACTCAGATTATTTTTAGGGTGTCAACCAGCCTAGTTATAGCTATGCATGGTGGTATAGTAAGATGGGGCATTCCCCTATATGTACTAGACACTATACTTATGCTACGAAGTAGATATGTTTGTTTCTATGCTGATAATAAAGATTGGATCTTATTGTTATCATGGGTTATATTCACCGTCTGTCACTTAGGACTATTGAACCCTAGTTCTACTTCAGATTGTACAAGTACAATCTAATCCTTTAAACATTCAAGTGGGTAACTCAAGTAGTACTTAGATACTAAGATATTAGGCTTTTGGCATGTACCAACAGTAAGTTCGACCTGGCATTTTCTTAAATCAAAGTTATGCTGGTAAATATATAACTGTTAATAATAGGTACATGCAGATGTAGAATTGCGAAGTCATATCAATTATTCAATGTCCGATTTCGTGCAAAAGATTTATGAGGATGATTTAAAAAGATACATTATGAAGCCATCTGGTTTAACACGCAGACATTTTCATTTACTCGTTTCGCGTTTAAAGAAGAAGGTAAGTAACTTGTTATATTGAGCAAAAGACACGCTTAATCCTAACTGGGGTAGTTAAGGGAAATCAGGCGTGGTATTATATACCAGTATAATATTAAAATTAAAAACCAACCTTGTTTTACATGGATGATATACTACATAGTTATCTACTAAACATGCTCAACAAGGATTTGATACCGTCTATAAATGGCTGCATTACAACTTGCTAACCCTAAATGTGGATAAGACGAAATTCATGATTTACTCACTTAGGCCGCAAGATCAACCTGATTTCGACTTAAAAGCTCATTCTTGTGATAATATCAACCAGTGTTCTTGTCCTGGCTTGGTTAAAACTAGTGCTATTAAATATCTTGGTATAATTATAGATTCCAGACTCAGCTTCCAACAACATATAGAATCCCTTGTTAAACGAATACGCAAATTAATTTATATATTTAAAAACCTACGACATATTTCCAATTCATCAGTTCTTAAGAAAGTTTACTTCGCATTATGTCAATCACTTATTTCTTATTGTATTACCACATGGGGCGGTTCCTCTAAATCATACATGATCAATCTACACTTGGGAGCAAATAAATCGAGCCACTTCCTTTTTCACGCATTATGGTAATTATTTTTGGTATTAAGGAACGCATCGATTCGAAACATATATCGCCTAAAAGGGTATTTAATAACCTTTACAATGAGGGTAGTTAGTTGTCAAAATTTCATTTTTATTAAAGTTTAAAGGGTAGAATAAAATTATCGCATTTAATTTGCTTATGACATTTTTATTGTACTCTGTTAAGAAAAGATTAAATTTGAGGTTTTTGTTAATCATACCCATATTACTTGTTATTGTTGTCTTTATCTGTGTCTGTGTAATCAAAATAACCTGATAAAATGGATACTACACCGACGGAAGCTGCCCAAGTTGTAGCTTTACTTGAGGTTGGACACGGACAACGTGAAGTGGCACGCAGACTTCATTTGAGTCGTTCAAAGGTACAGCGGGTATACCGCAGGTATCTGGAGACTGGTGCTTTTGTTCGGCGACCTGGAACTGGCCGACCACGTGCAACAACAGAACGTGACGACCGCTTTATTGCAACCAATTCGTTGCGCGACCGTGGACTTAATGCTGTTCAGCTACAGCAAGCGTTACGTGACGTTCGAGGAGTCGCAATCAGTAGGTGGACAGTGAGACGAAGACTAAAAGAACGAAATTTAACATCACACAAACCAGCAACTGGCCCAAAATTGACTGTAGCTCATCGCCGATCTCGCTTGGAGTTTGCTCGAGAACACATTAATTGGACGTTAGAAGACTGGAGGTCAGTTTTGTTTTCTGACGAGTCAAGAATCTGTCTTTTTAGCAATGACGGGAGAAACCGAGTGTATAGACGTCCTGGTGAAAGATTTGCCCAATGTTGCATTCGAGAAACGGTG
Source organism: Orthosia gracilis (assembly GCA_947562075.1). Lineage (NCBI taxonomy): Eukaryota > Metazoa > Arthropoda > Insecta > Lepidoptera > Noctuidae > Orthosia > Orthosia gracilis. The sequence goes on along the minus strand of OX387274.1, from coordinate 29,215,064 downwards.
AGTTTTGGTGGTGGTTCTTGTATGGTGTGGGGAGGAATTTCTCTAGACGGAAAAACGGAACTTGTCTTCGTCGACCCCGCCAACGATGGCAATGGTAGACGTGGATTAACAGCTGACCGATACATAACTGACATTCTTGAAAACCACGTAATGCCGTATGCTGGTTTTGTCGGAGAAAATTTCTTGTTTATGCATGACAATGCGAGACCTCATACCGCGCAGATCGTTACGGATTACTTGTCTGCGATCGGGATTCAACAAATGGTATGGCCAGCACGAAGTCCTGATTTGAACCCGATCGAACACCTATGGGACGAGCTAAAACGGAGAGTCCGAGCCAGGGTTCCCGCTGTTTCATCCATTCCCGAGCTTAAAGTCGCTGTGCTTGAAGAGTGGGAGAACATACCACAATATGTCATCGTAACGCTGATCAGATCGATGACTAATAGGCTACAAGAATGTATCAGGGCCCGGGGGGGTAATACCAGTTATTAAGAATATTTTTTTTGCAATAATTTTGTTTTTTATTGTTTTTATGGACTGTTTTAGCCCTACTAAATTTTCTATCAAAATTACCATTTTTCTTGCAGAGCCAATAATTTATCATTCAATAAGGTTATTATTCAATAATTTACCCTCATTGTAAAGGTTATTAACTAAACTTTTAGGCGATATATAGTTCGAATTGATACGTTCCATATTACCAAAAATATTTACCATTTTACGTGAAAAAAGGTAGTGGCTCGATTTATTTGCTCCCAAGTGTAGAAAGAGCCCAAAGAGCGGTATTAAAAGTTAGTTGCTTTTTCCCAATCCTGTACCCAACTGCTGAACTTTATCAACACTGCCAAGTACTTACAGTCCGGCAATTATTCATTATCATGACGGTATTAAAAAAACACGCTGAACTACCCCTAGATCCCGATCTACTAACAGAAAACAGAAGATCAACCAATATTTGTCCAATCATCCGTTACAACACAAGTTTCTCTCAAAGGTTTTTCTGCTTTCTTGGTACTTTTCTGTACAACTCTATTAATAATAAACTATCTATTTACACGCACACAAAAGAGGTCTGTAAAAGAAAATTAAGGAATTGGCTGTTAAACCTTGACTACATTTCCACAGAAAATATATTAAAACCAGTGTCATAAACTCATAACACACACATTTACACTCACACTCTTACACGCACACATTTACACTCACACTTACACGCACACATTTACACCCTCACATTATGCTTATACAATCATTCATGCCCATGTTCTTCTCATTTCTCCAATGTCATTTTTGTTTAACTCATTTTTTACTACTTATTGTTGTTTTCAGTGAATAAGATACTTCTTTTGTTTATTTTTCGCTGCAGTTTTATATTTCATTTCTCTTTGATTTTAATTCTTTTTAAATTTAATTTTCATTGAATTTTAATTTAATTTAATTGTATTCCTCTTTAAACTCAAGTTTTCGATTTTGTAAAGAGTATACCTACTACATACAAATTAATTAATGGTTAATTTTGATAATTTTGTTAATTCTTTTATGTAAAATGGGTGATCTGTAACACAGGGCCTTACCTATCTCAGACACCCTTCTCCATACAAGGTTACGTATATAATTGTCACTGTATTTTGATGTAGAGATAAATAAAGAATTTTATTATTATATTTCCTTTATTTTTTTTTTCCTTTTTCCTTTATTATATTTATTATTATAAACTTCTATGCACTTTATCAGGGTACCATATGGCGTATATTAATGACGTGAAACGCGTATGGTCATTAAAACTCTGTGATACGGATTATGGAGCTAAAAATAGACTGTCGCTTTCGATGAGTAATATACTAACATCCGAGGTGACTAATGAGTTTTTTAGGAGCACTACATGAACAAAAATAGTGGCTATGTGTCTATATTCAGGGCCAGATTTACCCACAGGCTATAGACACAGACGTGAGGATCGAGGAGGCGTCAAGCTTGTCTCTACACCACTAATCACCACGCCACATTAAGCACTATTATTCGCAGAATAAAATTTTCGTTTACAAAAACGCGCTCAAAATACTAAAGCACAGTAATACATTGTAAGTGAGAGAACGGTTTCTCGAACATATTTGCTTCCTGTCTATCTAGCTATTGCACCGCTTATTACACTAGTTCAATTAATTTACTGCGTTCTACGACAGTCAGCCACACTCGCAGTCACGCAGTAGCGTATTTACCCTTATCCATAGTATAGTATATTTTTTTTAGAAAATTTCTACTTAGCTCTTCTACCGCCCGATCTTCTTGTCTGTATAAAGAAAACCTATTGTACTTATACGAGGCAGAGAGAGTGCTTAAATATTTCTTATAATCTCGTTTACCAATTATTTTTTGCATGTATCGACACAGTAACTCCTATGTATCCTACAGGTTACATCCAATTAGATGAACGTAAAAAAATGTGATCTATCCGAGGCAAGGTGTTAATATTTTGCATTTTATAAAAAAGAAACTGAAAAACTAATACACATACAATGACCGGCCTTATCGCATTCCGCGATCTCTTCCAGGCAGCTCGTATGGACAGATATTGCATGGTTCTTCTTTATTCTGCATCGGATGTTGATGTGATTTTTACCATTGTTTAGAGAATAAATATTTGGGAAGGTTTGTGCGTTACCTATACGAACGCTGACGATGGCCTTATCTACAATGTCAGAAAGAGCGAGTTCTTTAAGGCTGTCGGTGGTACATGTCCGGTATACGTGTTCCCGATTATACACAATGGGAATGATTTGGAGCGAGTGTACCAGTTCAAGAACTTGGGGCACCATGTCACCGTCAGCCTGGATAACCAGGTAGAAATCGAGAGGGAACGTAGGGCGCTTGCAGTCCCTTGTAACATGTTGGCTCGCAGGTTTGCACGGCGTAGCAAGCCAGTAAAAATAACACTTTTTAAAGGCTTATTGCCAAATATTTTACACGTGCAGCCTGTGGACCTACTACACTCAGCGAGCTATCAGCGTCTTACGGGTCCAATATAATAACGGGTTTAGGATGTTGATGGGCCTGCCCCGTTTCTGCAGTGCATCAGGTTTGTTAGCGGAATCTCGCGTCGATGATTTCCATGCCATCGTCAGGCAGAGATCTGCCTCTTTGCTCTGCAGATTGTGGGCTCGCTCCAATTCCATCCTAAAAACCATAGCCGGAATGTACGACACTCCGCTATTAGGAAATGTTGTTCTGAAATGCATTCGGAACAACAACCTCATTACAAAATAAGATTTTCAGATATTAGTTTTTTAGAAATTAAGAGTGTACTAACAGAGGTATAAGTTTTCTCGTTTACTAACCCATATGGGTGTTACTTGTCCGAAATAAAGATTTATTTTTATTTTTCATACCCGTTGTCCTTTGCCTTGCTGAATTCACTAATGCATTAAGGCTGGTTACTAGTTGATCTTATGAATCAGATACTGCCATTTATTTATGTGCAATAATTAAAGCCATTGTGACTAAAATAGACCAAACATCTGTCAGCAAGGATCACGATGCACTCTCGTAGGAACTCCAATGCTTTGATTGTCTGCTAACGAATGTCTCGATTCAGATTCGTATAAACTAATATGTTAACTAGATTTATTTTGCCTCTATTGGTACCTTATTGGTACAGCAATGTTCAATAAACGAAAGAAATATTAAAATCAAGTCAAAAAATGTTGTTAGGGAAGTCATGCTTTCATCATAATCACAATAAAGCCCGGTATCATGATTGCTTTCATATTTTGGACATAAATAAACGTGTTTGAGTTTTTTATTAAATAAATTTTGAGGAAACGAGCGTTAAGGATACACTAATCGATCATTCTTCCATACAAACGTGGTCTGGCGATTACTCCACTTTTTGACGATGTAAGTTCAAAATAAAAAATGGTATCAATTTGTCTCATCATTATCTAACCCTGTATGGAAACAAAAAAGATAATAAAAGAAAATTTGAAAGTTATGAGCGTTGAATGTTCCATATTTCAACACTTATTTTAACGAATCTTTGGGCGGAAATAAATACCATAAGAAGGAAAATTGCAAAACGGCCTCCATACAGAGATAGATTAGTAATTCAACAATGCAAATAATTTTATTTTGGAAATATACATTTAGTCGTTTTTTCATTATATCTACCTTCACAATGGTCTGTTTATAAAATTTCGCGTACTCGTTTTCGTCCTCATCCAATTCGATAAAAATTTGAAAAAGTGCTAATTCGTACGCGAACTAGCTTCTTACTGCTGATCGCAGCATCAATCTCCTTCGCACGTGTTGTCGGATGAGATAGCATGCATTTTAACCTCGCGCACAAAATAGTTCGTGCCGTCGACTAGGGGAACCTTAAGGATTCAAATGTAGTACTGAAAAGTGTAGATCCAAGCAGAATAGCTGCATAGAAATATGAGTTTATTAATCAAAGAAATAGGCTGCTTCCGTAATTGTATTTTTTTTATGATAAGAAGCAAATTAGCAGCATCAACCTATGGCTCGATAACAAGGCGTTGAAATGAAGTAAATACAGTCGAACTCAATGACAAAGCTGTTCCGGATTTAAGAGCTCCAAGTTTGAATTAATTAGCAAGACTTTTACATACAACGAGTAAAGATTTTTAATCAGAAGGATTAACCATATTAAAACTAAAAACACGAGTCAATCTAATTACACCCTAATGAATCAGTGACTGCCACCCAGTCAGAGATTATTTAAAACTCTTCCTCACTGTCGTCTTTAATTACAGTTAAACTAAATAGGGAATGACCAACACCTATATCTTTTTTTCTTTTTCACAGTTTGATTCTGTCTATGTAGATGACCTTTTAATCGTGTCTGTTACTCATGAGAAATTAATGTCCTGTTGTATTTATCGATAGGTAATTATTACCATTATCTGTTTCCGGCGAAAACTGGACCCCATGTCATCCCTGGTGATCGCCATCGCAGCGCTGTCCACATTCAAGATCCCCCAGGAATCCATGGCTGCTGGTTAAATTAACTCTCCACAAACGAAAAAGTCCCGTATCACTAAGTCCTTCAAAACACACACAAATCCAGTTGGCGCGAAAACTGCGTAGAACAAAGTTTGAACTACTTAACTCCACAAGTTCCCCGTCATGTCGCCTGTCTGTCCTTCTTAACCGTCTGGTACAAATGCGAACCGATGTGTACAGTTATAATGTAGTAGATGTACCTATATGCTGTCAGATATTTAAATTGGCAGGCCAAAATAAGTACGGCATTTTGCTTCAACTGGGCGCAGTGAAACGGTGCGGTTGCCAAGAAGATTCGTATTGCAATCGTGTCACAGTAACTACAGTAGATGTACAAGACTGTCTAACATCATCCGCCGACTGATTCAATCCTATGTCAATGCTATTTAGATTTAAGAACATTCTATAGGGAACCGTGAATCTGCGTAAAAAAGAATGCTGTTAATATATCAATTTGGTGGATGCATTAGCGTTTTTTAATCAAACGACCAATCTGATCGTAATTAGAATGATTTTTCATTGACTTTTAGTTGCTTTTGGATGATATCCAAATCACTAGGAATTATGTTAGTATTGATTCGTCTAGGTAAGTGTTTTTAGAATGGTAGTGTTAGTTTTATTTATGGGCAGTTATGTCGGTGTAGACAAATTTGTATTTTGTTTGACACTTTGACTGTACATTAGTGTAGCATAATCTTTAATTAGGAATTTAGATTTTTCTAATCACAAGTTTATGTTATATTAATCGTATATTCAGTAATAAGAACATAAGTCTTGAAACCTACTTTGTTACAGTTTGTGGTAGAAAATATAACAGGGAACTCGGGTATAAAAGATTTTTAAACAACTGGTAACATTACACCCCATGTTTCATTCACTCCACTCATTTATGTTCCTGTCACGGCTATCACTGTCAAACTGACAGCTGATTACTTTGATGATCATTCGGTTTCGTTCGTTCAGTCGTTCATTCTCTTGCTCGCTCGAGTCGCTCTGCTCGTCGGTCGTCGCCTCGAATCGCAATGCATTGTTTTGTACAATGTTCTTTGGCGGGGTGTCAATGAAATTCGTAAAATATTTCTAGTGCGCAAAATAGAGAATTTATATTCGTGAAACGTTGGCGACCTGTAAGCCTTTGTAAAAAATATCTTAGAAAGATAAGGACAATATCGGTCGGACGTGCTCAGTCTCAGTGTAGATTAGTCCGTCTGCTCTCGGGCATCTTGCTTTATCTCATAACTCGGAAATGCGAACATCTCCATCTCCAGTGTGCTGATTATAGTCAGTCAGTTCATCGCGCGAAACAGTATCCGCCGGTTGTTTTGACGATGTATCGGTAGTACTGGCAGGTTAATAGAACATTGAATAAAAAAAGCTTCACCGGGCTTGTGGATTTTTGAAAAAGGAACTCGTTTTATTCATAATTATTATCGCGAGAACTCGGGAGCAACAATGGAGGGCTATTTACCAGAATACATGTATACTTTTGTGGATCAGCTCGACGAACATCCATGGCTTTTTGCTGGGCTAGCTTCAATCCTGGTTGGTCTCAGTGGCATTTTCCCGCTGCTCATCATTCCACTGGACGCGACAGACACCTTCACCGATGGCCGTAAGTATTTTTGTTTACTTGCGTTAGTTTTTTCGACCATGTGTTTGTTATTTTTAGATTTTCCAAGTCATCATTCAAGGTACTGTGATGCCAGCGCGTGTGTCGTCTGGCATATGAATTAAATTTATTTCGTAAACAAAAGAATTTAAGCCATTGTTTTTATAAAAAATACTATCTCTGATGAAATAAAAGGAACTCTGTGATATCATTCCTACTAAACAGATATTTTGTTTATCTAATTGTTAAGGGTATCAGTCAGCTGTGCCTATTAGAACAACACAACCAAAGACAAAATAAACCAGCCAGTTTATAGAATACAAGTTTTAAACAAAAGAACTTTGGTTTTTTAAGGATGCACACAGAAAATATTTTGTTAATATCTGTTTGCTGAGTTTATAGTCCAAAAGTTTCATACATAAATAGGAAGATCCACTTTGTTTACCTACACTTAATTAAAATAGTTGCTGCTTACAAACTGGTTCTTAAACCTGTTACTTACATATTCTTGATACATCATTTATAAAGTTCAAGATTCCTATTTTGTTATTTATTTATCTTGCACAAACATCTAGAAAAGCAGTAAAAAGAGATTATTTTTTGTTGTAAAGTTTTCTTTCATTGTTTAACAAACAATCTTCTGTACGTTAACTTAGTTTTAAATAAAAACTCTTTGGAAATGAGACTCATGTCTTTGTCTTCTTACAGTAGATATTCAATGTCTTAACCAGATAAATCTGGAAAGCATTAGGCATCACCATATCCCAATATACATATTTGGGATTGGTGCAACATGTGTTCTATTTCCATACCTCTTAATTAGTTGTGCCACAGTCAAAAAAAATATTAAACATTTCTTTGTAAATATACTACATTGATGGAACTGAACACTATGTAACATACAACTCTGTATATCAAAAGTATGACATTTAGTACAGTATTGAATGTTTAAACTCAAGGTAAAAGTTGAAGTTCATAATTATAGCCGGTACTTAGAGAATAATAATAGTCTTCATTTCGTTATAAGGAAGAGTCAACAAACCTTGTTATTTTTATTGCTGAATTTACCTTTTGAATGTTATTCTTTTGTACATTTTTTTTTGTGTTGAAATAAATACAATTGCATTTTATTATCATCCTATAGAACTTAGAATATGATTTAATTTTTATTTTGTAAATAACACTATTACAAAAAAATGTGCCTATGTAATGCTTTAACTTTTAAGGTACCTAATATAAATTAGCTTTAACAAGAAAACAAAAAATAAAAGGTAGAATATATTATGCTTTAAAAAACCTCTAAAAGTGGCATAATGCAGAAATATCCAATTTTTTTATAGTTCTATTAAATTTTTCTGTTATTTAATCATACAATCTAACTGTTTTCGAGATCCGCTTTCCCTCCAATCACATAACACTCAAATTGCCCACTTATTACTATACCATACCATAAACAATGTACAACATAAATACAGGGTTGCTAAAACATATAACCAAAAACCAAACATGCCAGTGAAAAAAGGCTGGCAACTATTGATTATGTGATAATATTATATTTGTTTTAAAATGAATAATCAATAACACTTATTAATTAAAATCTCAACACTGATTAGCGATTGCTTATTATTGTTGCCTACTAGCGACCCGACCCGGCTTCGCCCGTGATAAATTATACAGAAAAACCTTCCTCAGTTCTCACTCTTTCTATTGGTGAAAACCGCATGATAATATGTTCAATATTCTTTGAGTATATTGCATACAGACATGGCGGAGGACTTTAGTTTAATGATATGTAGGATTTCTAATAACATATTTTTTTTACTAAAAGGATTTCTAATAACATATTTTTTTTAGTAAAATGTAAAAAGCTTTAAAATAGCTAGACACTGTCTAGTTTAACTGAAAACATCCCAAAAACAAAATAATTATGTCTAGTTTGCTGGTTTTATCCAGAAGCCTGGCAACCCTATATACCGACATACAATACGCACACAAACTAGCCAGCCAGTGTTTACAACTCCCCACTGTTTGGAGGCTATTGACTTTGTTTTGTTTACATGAGAACCATTGTTTTGTCTGTATGATAGCAACTACGCTTGTTTCTTGACTATAGTTGATGCAACTGGCCCTTCCTTCCTTTCTAGTTATGTTTATGAGTTTGACCTCTTATTATTCTGTGAAAGTGATAATATTGATTCTTGTGTACAGATCTGCACTGTTGTGAATGGATGTGCTCTCAAGGATGTAGTTACATAGGTCTAGGATCTATGTGAGTTTTAAAGAGGGAAAAACGCCTAGTGTGGAGACAAGGTTTTTTTGTAGTCCAGCGTCTATTTACTTGTATCCCGGGCCCCCAACTCAAGGTGATAACTGTAGAGTTTTAATTGGTTAAAGTCTGAAATAACCTTCCATTCCACAGGGAAGATATCCATGAGGAATTCCCCACAATATAAAAAGTACAGGTTGATCTTCAGCTTCTAAGCTCTTACAGCATCAAATCAAATCTTGCATGCTGAAGGGAAAATATGGCTAAGCTTTGATATCATAACAACTATTATGTATGACCAATACTTGCAAAATAAAATTCTATTATGTTCCAATCTTACCAGCGAGATACTTTCGCCTGGTTTGTGAAGGTCAGATAAGCAGTCGCTCCATGTTAATTTCTGGTGAAGCTGTCCCCAAAATTGGAGAAGACTAGGCAGATCGGTTGATCAGATATTGTGTACAAAAGAAAAAAGTTTTGACTTGCACAGGAGGGAAACAATAATGTTATTTTTATAAACAAATATGTTTTTAAATGTAGGTACCCCGTGCGTAATCAAAAAGACATAATATGCAGCGACTGCTTCAAATCAGTTCTAAAAATATTTCAATAGTTAAAAATATATGGAAAAATTTTGTTTCTGATTTATTAATATGCCTAACAGTATTTTATGTTGTTTTGCCGGCTTCATTGTATGACCTCAGACCTGTAAACTGGTTGTTGTTTTGTAGGTCAAATAGAATATGTTGTGTGTGTTTGATAAAGACACAACATTGATAAGGTTCGAAATAGTTCGTCGTTTTATTTAGTTTAGTTTCCGCAACTCCACGTCCAGCGCGTATTTTGCGTACGGGTGGGATTCGATTACTTCATTATTTCATTCGATCCACCCCAGCTCCTCGAGGAAGCCTAGCCAAGTTACAAACGTTTCGTATCGAATCTCTTTCTACAATTGTTAACGCCTTCTATTTTTATGGTCTGACCACGTGACTTAACGTTCAGATGTATCATTAATATTCCATACATTGATTCGCTTTCTACTAGCGTTATCGATTGTAGATTGTCAACTTGGCTACAGGTGCTGGTGCTGACGACTATCTCGTGCAGGGTACCTGGGTCACCGAAGTATTTGGCCCTATAACTAGCGATTACAGGGCAGCTTAGAAGCAGGTGTGCTGCTATCTGATCGACCATCATACTCTGCAGAGTACGCTGTCCGCGATTCCTATGACAGAAAGGTGCTTATTAAAGGTGCCGTGTCCAGTCGTTACGGCTGTGACCGCACGCAACTGTGGCTTAATCAGTCGTAAGGCCTTATTCGTGAACCGGCCGTCGATGGCGGGTAGTGCCTCCTTGGCCTGCCTACATTCGCTATGGTTAATCCATAGCTTGCTGTGTTGGTCCCTGGAGCGTTTCCTTACCAGACTGCGTAGGTACCCGAAAGGTAAAGGCACGATTGGCTCCGGGGCCACCGGTACCATACTAGAGCCCCTTCGGGCAAGCTCGTCCGCAGCATCGTTCCCTTGGGAGTCGCTGTGTCCCTTGATCCATTGAATGTTAGTTTATTATGCATACCGACTTGGTTCAGGCGTCGGTGACACACGTAAATCAGCCCTGAGTTGACCGTGTGGCTGTTTAGTGCTTGCAGGACGGCCATGCTGTGCGAGAGTATACGTATAGGGAAATTATTTACCTCCTAGCTAGCTGAGGCCGCCATGGAAATGCCCAAGCATTCGGCATGGAACACCGTGTTGTGGATCCCCAGTGGTGTGGCAACATGTTTTATTTAATTATTAGTAAAGTTTGCAAAATAAATTAGCAGTAGGTAGGATGAGATTGGCTTGTTCTTCTGTTATCGCACTAAGTCCGTAATGAGGATCATTGTACGTGGTATGATTGGCTTAATAAACTTAAAATAAATCGCCAAGCATGTGTCGCATGCTTTTTAATTAAACATTAAATGCTTCTGTCTAAACACAGGTTGTTCATCGTTCAATTATCTAGGAGTTGATTGACCCAATCGCGTCATCTTTCAGTAATTGCACGCTCCGTTGGTTGGCTCTGATTCAATTTGAGAATCTTTCAACCGTTTCCAGAGTTAAAGCACCAGTCATAAAAAGAGTCATTTCTAGTTAAAATCCTCTTTAGTCAAAAGTCCAAGCCTTTTTTTTGTTAAAAATTACACGCTTTTTTTTGTTAAAAATTACACCACCTAAATGCGACCTTTTTTGCGAATTTGCATCATTTGCATGCTTTCAATTTAATAACGTAATGGGATCCCATAGTTAAATTGTCCATTGTCAAAGATCATCTCGTTTCTTTGGTTAAGACTAGCATCCATCTAATCCGATTCTCGACCAATTTTGCTTTGCACACATTCAATTTTAAAGCATAAATTGATCCCATTTTCTAATCAAAAACTGCAAGTGCAGACTAACACTTCATGCCACTCAACATCACCACCCCGCTTGTCAATGTGATAAACGACCTCTTCCTGTACAATGGAAATATACTCGGTAAAATGTATCGATGAAACAATGTCATAGAGGAGCCAGATGGACTGGCAGGATAAAAACCACGTTCAACCCTTACGTTCACATTCGAAGGTTTTTTTGCAGCCTTCAAGGTTTTCCAAGCATAATCATCTCCGTAGCGCTTTCGTCCAAGTTTACTGGGTCGGCTAACAATTTAACCGCATGCAGGCGAACACTGGATCTACCCATAAATCGCAACAATGCAGTAATCGAATCGCTACATGGATCGGATTTTCAATCCTTATTTTCCATTTTTAAAACTTCAAAATTTTTCCAGACCCAAGGCAGTTACGCACTACATCCGATCCGTGTCCGTGAAATTTCGGTTCTGAAGAAGCCGTCCGTAGTAATTTTTATAGGGAAGCTTACGTAGTACATCCGAACTCTATCCGTCATAATCTGATTTCAGAACATTTTGAACTCGGAACTCAAATTACGGACAGGGATCGGATGTAGTGCGTCACCGCCCGTTAAAGGAGTTCCATAGACGGAAAGTGCAAAATCGTACGTATAGCCAGATTTCCTCCAGTGCTACAGGACGATGTGGCGATGTAGACGATGTGGTGTAGATATTATGTACTTCTACGTTCGGCCCATCCTGAGCAGTCTCTTCTGCGATCCCACTTGCTGGCTCGCTGTCGCTTATAATTTTACCATCTGTCTCATAAACGTACAGGTCGTGCCGGTGCGAAAGATAAATAAATTGCATTTCTGTCTGTAGTGCGTCTCGCAATGCATCACCGTTATCTAAGTGTGCACAATAACGTTTATTTGCACTTGATAGCAAATAGAAGGTGATCGATTGACTTACGTCTGTCAAGCCCTTGACTTTGGAGAAAATATGGCCGTGAAGATAAGACGTTATTTTTCATAGAATACTGTCTGCTAAAATTCCTTGGCAACCCCAGTTTCGGCTGTCTGTTGAATGGAATATCTGTTCCGCGTTGCTATTGTATCAACTTCTGTTTTTCAACATAACATGACGCCCGTATTCCTCTAAGTATTGGGCTGTGGTGCAGTGGTATCGGCCGCGACTTATAAGCTGTTGTAGGTCGTAGGTTCAAACCCAGGCAGGCGCTTTACTTTGTGTATATTATTTTATCACCACTGTTCTCAAAACGGTGAAGGAAAACATCGTGAGGAAACCGACATGTCCTAGAACCAAAAATTTCAAATACATGCGACATCCACCAAACCGCAATGGGCCCGCGTAGTGTATTACGGCCCATTCCCTCTCACAGATAGGAGGTCTGTGTCGCAGCAGTGGGAACAATTAAAACGCTGATGACGATGATTGGGCAGAGACCTTTACCTGTGTACAAACCCACCCACATTAGGCATGCTAAATTGCTATGTTTAAATCCCATATAATAGAGGGCGACCCTATTGCCATCAACAATGCACTTATCCAAGTCCAGGGTGCTACTAAGAAATTCCAGATGGAAAAACCCAGGAACACAAAACCTTATACTCAGAAGTAACTATAATATAATGAGGCAGTCTATCAGTTTGTCTCTAATACCCGTGAAGTATCCTTACTAATACTATAAATGTGAATGTAAGTTTGTTTGTCACTTCGCTTTCACGCAAAAAGTACTGAACCGATCATCATGAAACTTTGTACATTATTCTTGGAGGTATTAGAAGTAACATAGGAAATATATTATAAAAAAAAAAAAAAAATGGCTTCACTGCGAGCGAAGCCGCGGGTAAAAGCTAGTATACCATAAATTTTAAAGTATTTTGGCTTAGCTCAAGAATATTTTCTAAAAATTATCTCCGGTTTTTCACTCTTAGAGATAAATGCTCATTGCGACTCTCAATTGATCATAGTTCGGATACCCTCGTATCTGAGTCGTGCTTATCACACGGAGATAACGCGATTTATTTTCATCACTACAATTCAATCTTGTTGCAGCGTCCGTCGATATGTTTCGAAATAACTTCAAACTGTTTAGCAATGCTTGACAGTCGACTGGTTAACAAAAGACACTCGAGATTAAAATGGTTTGACGAAATCGGAGCAGACTTTCCCGAAAACGAAAGATCTGCTGTCAATTAAACCAATTCTAAAAAGAATAACAAGAGGGAAATGTTTAAAATCGAATATCCTGTTTGGACGATTGAAAACAATATAACTGTTGTTATTTTTACAAGCTTTATAATAACTTGCGATATATGTATGTTTGTTCGGGTCAAATATTGCAACTGAATTCTGTTTGTCTGAATTTTGTCAAGACGTACGGCGATGCGCCATCGGTACATGGTGGACAACCCATCCATACGCATTAAACGTTTTGGAAATACTTTTTTTTTTTTTATCTAAAGAGTCGGATACCCTGCCGACAGGCTGAAGTGAGCTAGCGAACTAGAACCTAACCTATCTGTGTCGGGGGGTGCCCGAAGCTCCCGAGCTCGCTTCGCTCGCTCTTGGACTAATTCATTGATCATAATTATCGAATTGCCAACAGTTACGTAACAATATTCATAATAACCAGACAATGTGATAAATATAGAAATTTAAATCAGTATTCATTACATTGGCCGATTTGACTTGACTAGATTAATTGGGGCGGGCATTATACATAGTGCCCTGTATAAGTTTTTAAGCTGACATGGTCACAATCATTAGAATTAATATTTGTTTCGGGATATTTACCATGTATATTTAGGTTTTGGTTGAGAGCTCGATATTTCGGCACCGTTACAAGCGCCATGATCACGAGATCATGTCGCTTGTAAACCTAAATATACATGGTAAATATCCCGAAACAAATATTAATTCATAGTGCCCTGGTTTATCACTTGGTCCATGACATATGCACCAGGAATCAAAGATATGGGTCAATCTGTAGCGGGCACAGAGGTGAATAACCTGCTAGTGTTGATGCACAATACTGCAATGCCTACTGGACATGTTACATTAAATTGCCAACTACCCTATGCGATACCAATAGATTAACATTGTGATTGGTATGGATTAAGATTGCATTACATTTGAAAATGTAATTAATCGAGAGAGTCCTGGCATCTATAACACAAATTGAATCCTAGCTTGGCTGCCATAGGTCAACAAAAAGAATTGCCTTTTGTTCGCACATTCGTGGAACATAGAAAAGGGGAAGTTTCTTATGAGAAACCTTGCAGCTCGCTTTTAATTTCTCCTCTATCGTGAGTGCGTTGCAAATCAATAATGCTTTCTGAAACTCGCCATCATTCTCTTGCCTTTATTTCCACATTATTTGGGATTGGTGTAGCATGGCTTTTATTGCATACTTGTTTATTAGCCGTCATCTCGTATCTAGTAGGAATGTTACGGTGGTTCGATTCGGATTCCGAAAAGGCGGCACTTCCGTTGGTTTTTAAAGAAACTTTTAAATCGGAGGATATCGGAGACCGATGCGCAGCGGCAGCTGGGAGCGGCACGCGACCGCAGTCAACGCGTGCAAATACAAACTTGTTTATATACTGATTGCGATTTTAGAAAACTTATTTGTTATATTTTTCAACTGCTAGTTAGATGTTGTGTTTAAGCGGAAATTAAAAAGGCTGATTAACAACGTTTGCATTATTTTGTTTTATATGAATTAACACATCGGGAGTAGGTACAACTGTCAAATTGTGTTGTCATTAAATAAACTAGTTTTTTTTCTTGTCTTTCTTTTCTTTCTTTCATTCATTAGTAGTGCGTCCGTATGAAACGCCCGTAGTAGTAGGAAGTACGAGTAGGAAACGCCCGTAACGAAGGCCGAAACTACGGACTTCGTGTTTAGTGAGTAGACCCCCTGGTTCGGGCAACTACGAGATGGTTGATGTCGGACTGTTGTATACCTACGTTCAAATCGCGCCGAATACTTTGCTTGCGCGATGCAGGATTTCTGTGACGTCATGTCATTAGTTCGTAGGTAGCGGCGTTGATGCCGCTACTACAACACCTTCTTGCCATGTGTTCCTCTTTACGGAGGGTCGTGATTCCCTTTTCTTCGTGGATTCCTTTTCTTTACCAATTTGCGGACTTGTTCTGACCATCTTATTGGACTGCGACCTCTAGGACATTTCGTTCTTGCCATTAGCGGTTCGGCAATTTGACCAAAAGTCCAGAATCGATCACAGACTCCAGATCGTGGACAATCTGATCTTTGAATTGCCGAGATCTAGGTAAGTGCAGTACAAGCTGCTGTTAGCATCCAAACCATCGTCTGGCTGAAAATCTAAACAATGTCGTAACAACGATGTCTTAAACTCAACTAAGTTAATCGATTGTAAACTTGTATATAGATAGTAGGTATGTCAGTGTTTAATATCAATTTTGCAGCTCAATACGTTTATTTATAAACCAGCTGCGCCCGCGAGATAAGCGGTAATTTACTCTATATTGTTTAGAGATTCAATGTCGCTAGTCTAGTGCCTTTACTGTAAATATCTATAATCGTTTGGTAAATGCGATATATAGCAATGATCATTTGGGTGATGGTTTTTGTGGGTTAGGACTGTCTTCTGATTCTTGAGAGTCCTATTTCTAGATATACCCTTTTATTTGTTTCTTCTTCTTCTATTGTCTGTCCAATATTAAGCAGTACATACATATATAGCTAACACCGACCTCATCTAGTTTTAAAATAGTATATGTATGTTTTTCGTGTAAAATTGTTACCTGAAGTATTTACTTGAACATTAATAAATATAATACTGGTCAGTTTCAATGCTGCTATACGCAGCCAATTCCACCTGGCTCCTTCTTTTCTGGGTGTGTCCGTTCCGAAAACGGACCATCTTGAGCTTCTTGGTATTATGTTGTCATCGACCCTCAATTTTGGTCCATACATTGAGGCAAAGGCTCAGCTGGCTGCCAAAAATTTGGTGATCCTTGCGAAGGTTTAACGGTACTTCACGCCAGAACAGCTGCATAACTTGTAAAAGCGCAAGTTCGATCATGAATGGAGTACTGTTCTCATCTCTGGGACGGATCTGCCAAATACCAGCATGATGCACTTAAGTCGATAGAAAAACAAAAAAGCCAAAAAGCTCATCGGCAATGAGACTCTTGTCAAGTCAAGGCTCCAGAGGCTTAAACATCGTCGCCGAGTTGCCAGCCTGTCGGTTTTTATCGGTTACACTTCAGGGAGTGTGCGATGGAACTGCATAATTTGATTCCGCCTAGCCCGTTCCATCATCGGACTACAAGACGAATGGCGATGCGTCGTCGATATATGGTGGACCTCCCATCCGTACGCACAAAGCGTTTTGGGAAAACTTTTATTGTCGTACAACTAAGGAGAGCAATTCCCTACCGGAGTCTGTATTTCCTGATAGCTACAACCTAGGAGTCTTTAAGTCAAGAGCGAATAGGATACTTCTACGCAAGCTTGCTCCATCGTCGACTACATCATCGCTTACCATTAGATGAGATAGGAAATAAAAAAATAACATCCATTAAACATACGTGAGAAGATTAACGGAATTGGTTGAAAGGAAAGGCGGATGATTGGCACCTTAAGCCGCACTTTAAGATTACGTTTAATTTAAACTATAAAGTGATAACAAATTTTACGTGTAAAGCACACGTAAATTGATAATAATAAGTTAACCCTTGAGAACGATCATTGCAACGGTTAGCACGTAAGAAGATAGTGCCAATTTAATGATACAGGTAACATTGTAGAAGAATTTAGATACTAAATTGATAAAATTGCACTCTACACGTAAATAGATAAACTTGATAACAACGCAGTTTACACGCATAATGACCAAAAATCTCGGCAATCATCTGGACGGATGAAAGTTACTCTCTCCTTAAGATTATGTATGATTTTTTTCCGATCATTTTGATATTTTCAATACCGCACAAAATATTTTAAGATATCCGTCTCCAGATGCAGTTTTCTTTTTTTCACTTGTTTTATTTACTGAGGTTATCTGACACTTTTATCTGTCGTTTAAACCTAGGTTATTTGTCTTTAGATTTCTCAATAAATAAACATAACACTAGAGCAATGTTTTGTAGGAAAGTTATCACTAAACATAACAAAGAAAGCTCGAACAGATATGCACTTTTTGTTGCGGTCATTTCAATTGCCAGTCATTTATTAGCATCTTGTTGTTGTCTTCTCGTCTATATTTACACAAGCAATTTCAAGGGAAATAGCTTCGACTTCGCTCCCATATCTTACAGGAACCATCCAATTTTCCGGGATAAAAATAAGGTTTTGGCATTCAGCTAAATTGTAACTTTTCTACCAGTTTAAGTACTTTAACTTGTACAATACAACCGTACAAACAAAGTATGTCACACCCTTAGACAATTGTTGCTTTCGTTAATTCTAGCTTCTGCAAGCGGCTTCGCTCTCGTTAAAAGTGTTTTCTTATCGCAATGGAACAATATACCGGGATGAAAAATAGCCTATGTGCTATTCCAGACTATAATCTATCTCTGTGCCAAATTTCATCCAGATCCATTCAGCTGTTCTGGCGTGATTGATGTACAAACATCCATCCATCCATCCTCACAAACTTTTACGTTTATAACTTCAGGACCAATTTTCAGATGCACAAAATATACCTTTTTTTTCAATTCATAGAATTTCTGTTGCTAGATTTTATTCCGTTGTTACGTACACTGTTAGTAAAATTTCAATGAAATAGGAACAAATTGCTTAAAGAAGTAGGTTACTAAGTCAACACGTGCCCAGTTTTTTGAAGTAAATCATAAAATCGTAACACACTTGGCAGTAAGCCAGGATTATCAAAGACAAAGCGGATTTCTTAGTAGCAGCCCTAAGACTATTTGAGATCCGCAAGAGAACCAGTTTACCGACATAGCCCGAAGAATTGCAAGTAGCAGTGGGCAGAGCACATTGCTCGCAGAACGGATGGTCGAAGGGGCAGAAAAGTTCTGGAGTGGTAGACGTTGCGTTGGAAGGCTTTCCACTAGGTGGACCGATGACCTGTAGGAGGTTGCGGGGACCCGCTGGATGCGAGACGCACGGGACCGGTCAATGAGGTGACGCTTCGGGGAGAGTCCAGTCCTATTTCCAGCAGTGGACGTCTTTCTGCTGATATGATGATGGTGATGGCAATAGGCTTGCCCCGTCTTACATGTGACTCAAACCACGGGGACCCAGCTCTAACAAAGAAAATTTGGTTCATATAAATGTCACTAGATGGCGCGATATGCATCGAATTGTTATTGAATTGTGTGTAAAATTAACATTTTCTAGAATTGATCATAAACATTGTATGTTCTTTTTTAATCAACTCTCCTAAGCAAAAAATTATGGAATATTGGGCTAATAATTCACATTTCAAAGATGATTTGAACGGATCATTTATAACTGATTCCAATAGATGGCGCTGTTTGAAATTTCTGAGGCATACCACTCGATTTTTATTGTAACACATATTGGTACAATGAAACTGTAACAACGTGCATAAAATACTATAAAACCAATCGTCACTGTATTTAAAGTAAAAAAAGTCACGAACCGAGAGAACCCTTTTTCTTGCAAGTCGCTGCTAACACCATCTATAGCCGTGGAACGGAACCAAACGCGATCGAAGTAGGTACTTATTAAAAATAATCATCTTAATCAGACGAAAATCGCATGCATGCATGGCACGGTTTCTTTGTATGGGATGAGGCATCTGTATGCTAGTATTATATTATCTTTGCTCAAACATAACTAGTGAAATGTCGGTGTACCATTGTACACCACTGTCTATCCTTTCGGGAATACAGTCGTGAATGTATGTAAAGCGTACTAAATGTATGACAATTTCCTTTATAAATATTTGTCCGATCGATCGGTTTTCGTAAACGACCTTCAGACGAACGTGAAATTTTAATGTTATGCAAACATTGCTGCCGTTCGAAATCGCGACGTTATTTATTTCAGGAACAAAAGGCAACAAATTTTCTTTCTTCTCTCGGCAGTTAAGTCTTAATTAAAGTGCTTAAATTCACATTTCAGCTCGATTTGAATATGCCATTTCACAATATCTGCTTGTTGAAATTTTCTACCGGACGATAGAAATCATTAATGTTAAGCAATATTATTCTCGACGGTTCGATCAACTTGCAGAACAGAAATTTAAACAAGAAGACACAATATCACTGACCTACAGCAACAATGACGTGAAATTCTCGAACACGACAGTAGTTAGCAAAAAAAGCTGCAAATCTTTAGCAGTAATTTTTTCGGTTATCTTTGTTCTCGTCTCGTCGTTTGACCACAATCTCAGCTAATGGTCAGCGATGATATGATCAACGATGGAGCACGCCTTCTTAGAAGTAACCTATTCACTCTTGTCTCCCAGGACCTCCAGACAGGGTAAATATCAGTTTGTAACAGTTACCATACAAATAACGAATGAATGTATGATATGTGTCCACCAGTCAATTGTTCTTATTAATTTATTTGCATTCATTCATATCAGTAAGCCAGACGCTGTTCCAAGAAAAAATATAATGTTTTTATTGTTAGCGGCCATTTAACGATCTTATGTGGTTTTCCATGACCATATGCCATGAATTACGTTATGGTCTAATAAGGATTTGTAATGTCTTCAATCATTGACGATGATGGTACATCGTCAACTACAGCTGTAGAGATTTTAATCTCTTCACATCTTATTTTGACTTTACTAACTATGATAGTATGGAGTGTAGTGTGTAAGTCTCTACCAGCGTCTGTGTACCAAGTCTGGGCTCTCTAGTTTCTTTGCAGACCTTTTCCATCGTTAACTTTCAGTACGAGCCGAGATTGAAGTATACATATTTTATAAATAACATCACGGAAAAAACTTACTCAATATTGAAACCTTCGTTCAAATACTGCTTATGCTTGTATTATGTTTAGCATATATATCCACAACCAATGGAATCCTTATCACTATCAGTCAATTGACTCTATAGCTGATAAGGGTATCATAACAATGTTTAGCAGTTTAATGATGTTAATTGCAATGACGTGCATTAATTGCAGCCACTATTTTGCCATAAACAATAGCTATACACGAACTATTTATTTTTAGAATATCGATCTAAAGTTCATGTTTAATTCAAGTTCTTCAATTACTTATTGAACTATACTAAAATTGCTCATGTTGCCCGCCAAAACAGAATGGAAATGTGCTAATTGTACTATTTCTTGTATCAGTATGGCTGTTCTGGTTCCATAGACATTTCTGCCTTATTGTATTTTGTCAAATTTGGTCAAGACTAAACCGACCGACTTTGGTTCACTAAACCGCAACAGCATTTCTGCAATTGAATACGTTTCTGGGTATCTGCTGAGCCAATCACTCATTCGCTTCTTCCCCTTTCCATTTTCTTTTTAACCGGCTTCAAAAAAGGAGCAGGTTCTCAATTCGTCGGTTTTTTTTTTTTAATGTTTCATCGTTGATGCGCTTCGAGGAATACTGTAGGTGCGCTTCATGAGGTGCGTTTCGAGGAATACCCCAGGTTTTTATATTTTCAAGCTCGCTTCGCTCGCCATTGACACATTTTTTTTTAAAACGTTTAGTAGTTTTGTTTTAGGGGTGCTCTTTAAAGAAACCGCCTTGGGTTCCAACCCATGCTTCGCCACCAGTGATAAAGATAACTTTATTTTGCAAATATGGGTAACTCCAAACGATGACAAAAACATATAATAGTACAGCTATATTTTACCACGTAGGCACGCAAAAGATTTAAAATAACAACTCATAACTAAATACAATTTTAAAATTATTACAAACGAAATACAATTTTAAAATTATTATTATTAATCTACATAATTCTGCACTAGCTTAAAAACTTTTTCTCAATTAGCAACCTAATTCCCTTGGAGTTACTAACAGCAACAAAGATTTGCTCCATATAGCAAAATTCTATGTAACTTCAATGTAAGCAGCTGATTACGGAAGCCGAACGGAAAATAATTGTCAACAAGGCAAGAGTTGACTGCCCCTACAAAGTAGCAGGTTGTCTCAACCGCCTGTGATATCCACCTTATCTGTACGTGATGAGTTGCTTGTACCGATAACAGACAATTGCAGATACACTCTAAAGTCGTGGTCGTCAGAGGTCAGCTCACACGTGGCGAAAAAAATTTTTATTGACATGAGTACGAGGAAGATAGGCATTCAATGTAGTTTCCTATCCATACTAATGCGAAAGTAATTTTTGTCTGTTTGTTTGTTGCCTTTTCATACCTTAACCGCTAAACAGATTCGTATAAAACTTACAAATTGATGGACAATGACCTGGTTTTGGACACTTTTTATCCTGACAGTATGTACCCTAGGGATATTAAAACACATTTCACATGGGGGAAGCCGCGAGTAGAAACTAGTACTTTTTAAAATATTACGGGGCTCTATGCAAATTTGTCTTTTTCTAACGATCATGAAGACAGCTTTGTTTAATAACATTGTCTGAACAAGTTAGCCTAGCAAATTCCTTATTATCAAACCTGGTCTTTCCAACTAAATTAATGTTGAGTTCTCCCTCTAGTCTCTAACCGGTTCTACTAAAAACCCATTATTTTACTTGGATTATTCTATAATGATACTTACTATTAATAATTATCGAATGTATTAGAAAAAAACTGGCATATTATCGTCTGAGGCTGGCAACACTGATACGTATGCATTGGCAACTACATATTTCATAATCATCAGACAAAAGAATGCACGTGTACAAATACAAACCAAAAAACAATACTGAATTTTGTCCTTTTATACGCTCTTCAAATTTCCCAGTAATCCATCTCGTGTTATCTCCGAAGATGGGGCGATTGTTTTTATTACCTTTATCATTACGAGTAAGATGGCCGATAGCGAGAATTTATAGGTACTGGGAACATACCTTGACGCTGACAGTTGTCTGATTGTCTATCTTATGAATATTTTTATCGTCTTATCGAACGGGAGTATCGTAATAAGTTATCTCAAAGACTTCTAAAAGGTAAAATTTATAGCCATTTATGGTTTTTTCCAAATCCTACTGCATTAGAAGCAGAAGCACCTCTTTACTCTCGGAAAAACCAATCAATTTAAAAATGGTTTGCCCAAATATTACTTGAACGCTATTACTTGAAGTCGAAATTTCCCTTAAGATCCTTAGCTCGGAACCATGAATTCAGTTCACCCTGGAGTGGCTGACTGGCTTTGAATTATAAATATTGAAAATAAAACGAAACACGCGAACTAAGTTTTTTGATGCGTAGTTGGCCTGAGAGGCCTAAGAGGATTTGGGATAAAGTGAATCATGTTTAAAACGTTACTCCCAATCTGGAATCATATTGATAAGCTGGGCTACCGAACCCCGTATTTGTTAGAAAAAACTTAAATAGAACGTCGACACCAAGCGATAAGACGCGTTAACACTAAACTTGATTTATTGATAAAAGCAATCGTCTTTATCAGCAATCACAGCGGCAATCGACAAGCAATTAAACAACAATACAACGTGATAACGTATCTTTTAATATAAACGTTTAAGCCTTAATAAACTCGTGCTATTGATCAGATATCTCAGCGTAAATTATGAACTTAGTCACAGATCCTCCGATCCTTATGATATACTATTGAGTTATCGTGTCATACTTTCCTCAGTCAGTCATGAGTTTTCTGGTACAATGAACTAGATTGATGATTGATTGAATGCATGTTCGTGCAGCAAGACGTCATAAACGTCCGTATCCTGACCGTCAGTGCGCTTGTGAGCTGACATCTTCCTACTGATGGGCCTATTCATACCCCTAGAATGCTCTATCCTCATAGTGTTGCCTGTTGCCGATACCATCTTCTTCCTGCCCTTGTCCCTTGTTACTTGGCGTCGGCACAATAAGTGCCGACCATGACCATAACACACTTTCTTCCATACCGTCCTGTCCCCCGCCATGCTATCACTGACTCCCTTTTCTTTCATATCACACCTCACACAGTCCATATATCTTTTCATTGACCGTCCCCGCCCTCTCCATTCATCCACATTTATATTCATAAATCTTTTAGCAACATGCGCTTCATCCCTCCTCATCACATGACCACACCAGGACAAACGGTTTCCTTCTGCTCCAGCTGCCGATAACATAGAAACTATATCTTTGTTTAAATTTGAAGACTATTTGTCATCAGCATCACTCCTTAGTCCTCTTTTCAGCCATTTCCTATGAATACTTTTTATAATGATGAATTAGACATATCGGAACAGGGTGTGAAGTCCTGTATACTTGTTGAAAAGGGAGGTTCCTCCAACGAAAAGGGTGTTGTGTCTGGCCGTGCCAGTCACTCTTCAACTGCCCAATGGTTGTAGTCGGGCTGTTGTATTATATTCGAATTGCGGGGAGAACATGTTCAATGTAGGATTTGTGTGCGGTCAGGTTTGTAATTCATCTAGATACCGCTAAAGACAGAATGTTTTATCCCATCGTGAAGTAGATATAACCGTGCTGTGCCTCTTCTAAGACAAAACCTCCTCTATGACACTAATATTATAAAGGAGAAAGTTATTGAGTGTGTATTTTTGTTACTTGTTCACGCCAGAACAGCTGAACGGATCTGGATGAAATTTGGCATAGAGATAGATTATAGTCAGGCTTAACATTTAGGATACTTTTTATCCCAGGAATATGTTCCTTCGGGATAATTTTCGATTTTCACGCGGGTAAAGCCGCTGGCAGAATCTATTTGAAATATAAATACATTTTCTCAGCAACTCGTGCAGTTATCTTCAGCAAGTAAATCCGGTAGATAAGCGATGGAAAGCGATAGTCGAGTAATTATCACTTATTATGCACTTCGTGATCTCTGAAATCTACACACCTTTCCCTTTTGTCTGGTGTACGGATTTAAGTTGCAATAATAAAGTTTTATCAGCTAATTTAATAAAATAAAGTAAAACAATGGCCGATTTACTCCCTGCACATATCGGGTTATCAGAATCTCTTAAGAGAACGAATAAAACAGACCAAATGAAAAAGGCAGATGGAATATGGGTAACATCAAAGATAAGCTAAGAAGGAAATGAAAAACTTATTGAGAGTCAGACGGTTTATACGATTATGGAGACGTGGATGATAGAAAAAACTTACAACGCATCACCATCATATCAGCCGAGAGACGTCCACTGATGGACATGGGCCTCCCCCAAGCGTCGCCACATTGATCGGGCTTCGTCGCAGAATGACCCTTTCGCAAAATGTCCCCTAGTCGCTAAAAGTCCCTTCCGCAGAAGTATCTCTGTCTACTTCCGCATTATGATATTAATTAAATGTTCGCAAGAAAAATCATAATAAAAAATAAGGTAAAAAGCAACATTAAGCGAAAGATACATTTAGTAACTAGGGGTAATTTTGCGAAAGGGACATTTAGCGAAAAGGACATTTTGCGAAAGGGATAATCTGCGATGAAGCCATTGACCGGTTCCGTGAGTCTCGCATCCAGCGGACTCCCGCCACTATCACTAGGTATTACGCATATCGTAAACAAATTGGAATAGGAGCAGGACAGGAGCAGTGTCTACCATTCAAGTTTACCATAAGTAACTTTATCGGTAAATACTAAGTAACTTTATCGGTGCAAAAATCTAAAGCCCGTTTCAATGATATACCTAGTTCTATTTAATATCACACACGGCCAGGCCACGGTCAAACCAACTCAAATCCTATAAGCAATGACCCTACTAGGCTATCAGTCCCACCACGCAGACGCCACTGATTAGATACCGCGCAACGATCTCGTGATATTGACAGACTATTGTTACTTAAAACCGCTAAAATTTATCAGCTAACCTTCAAAAGTTCATTTACTGTGCAATATACTGCTGTACAGTATAAAATTCGAAGATGTATAAGCACCATGAGTTTATAAGAAATCGCGGGTGTATTTTAAAATAGAAGTCGGATGGGATTTATTGTATTTGAAATGATCTGTTCACAATAAATCGAAAATGTATAATCCCTCAAGGTTATTTACAAACTTATGGTGTCTGCAATCATCTGGTGACGTGTAGAAGGGAGTCCATTCATCCATCAAATCGTACAATTTTAAAGCTCTACAGAATAATGGCCATAAAAATTACTTCACTTTACAGATTCAGAATCAGATGAGTTCTTTTGTGATTACTGTTTTAATCTTGATTTTCACGCTGCCACGCGTGATCATCATCAACTTACCGCTATAACAAGAGTGTCACGACGAAGAAAATACTTGTGCTTCTACAGAGAAGACATGCCATCAAATATAGGTGCTTTGGAAACAGAGCTATACTCCAAGACCCTAGCGTTCACTTTTCTACAGGACAACTTCGCAGATCCAGAACAACTCTCTGGCATCATCAAGATACATTGCTGGCTATAAGTTTCTTCAATCATACGCGGTGTCATTCGAGAATCGATTTAATGTATGGTGATTGGAACTAGATTCATTTTTTGTGAAGTCTCCTAACAATATGTCCTTATCTAAATCTCTATTCTTAACTTTAAATTAAAATGTGTATGTTTTTTGTTTCAGCTGGAGCGTCTCTGTTAAGGATACTACTGAGCTTCGCAGTGGGCGGTCTACTCGGAGACGTGTTCCTACATCTGCTGCCCGAAGCTTGGCAGAATGATCTCAATAATACTAAACGTAAGTTTTGTAATTTTTTTTGTTGGTGTACTTATGCAAGGGTCCGACGATGGTGAGGGCAAATAGCTTATGAACAGTATTTATCAGTCCCATATAATTAGACAGCCTAGTCCTGACAGTCTGGTTCTATCATCATTCGTCTAGCTTTCTCCCAACTATGATGGGGTCTTCATGCAATCTAACCAGTTTTTCAATTAATAAGCCGATGAGTTAAGGTTGCCCTAGTTGATCATTCTTCCATACAAACGTAGTCTGGCGATTACTCCACTGTTAAACGGTGTACGTTCAAAATAAAAAATGATATCGATTTATCTCATCATTATCTATCCCTGTATGGAAACAAAAAAGTAAAAAAATATATATTTGAAAGTTATGAGCGTCGAAAGTTCCATATTTCAACACTAATTTTAACGCATCTTATGCGCATGGCGCAAATAAATACCACAACAAGAAAGAAAATTGCAAAACAGTCACCATGTTATTTTAATTGTACAGGGATAGTTTAATAGTTCAACAATGCAAATAATTTTATTTTGAACAGTTACGTTTAGTAGTTTTTTCATGATATTCGTACAGAAAAGTAAGTAAAGTGTGTATTCGTACGGGAACTAGCTTCTTACTGCTCATCACAGTATCTCTTTCGCACGTGTTGTCGGATGAGAAAGCATGCATTTTAACCCCGCGCGGTAGCAGACTGTTATATTGGTTACGAACGTAACATAGATAAACTAAAATATTTAAGAGCGCGTTTATTTTGTAACTCGTACGTAATACGACTGCTTGAAACATTGAAAATCGACAAAACAGATGGGTAAATTGTAATTAATGCAAATTATGTTCCCAGTCCCGTTATTAGCATAAACCTCCGTCAAAAAGATGTCCACTTTATTCCAGAAGTGGACTTCTTGTCAACTTTGACCAGTCCTATTCTTCTCGCATTCAGCTGACTCCCGCGGTTCGCACCATGCCATCTGACAAATTCAGCTGAATTCTTTTTCTATTTATTACTAGTTTTCTTTATAGTTCTTTATGGCGTAAATTCTAGCTTTCTATAAAAAAAATCAACATAATGGAGCTATTTCCTTCCACAGCTAACAAATTCAATGCGAACTCACTTGTTTTCCTGACGCATAATTTAGACGCGCCATAGAATTATTCTGCATCACTTACATTTTTTATAAGTCAATGCTTATAAAAAAAATCTATGCTTACTGTTTTTATATCAAATCAAGAAGCAAACAGGTTTCGACTTCCTGATCTTACAACACAAACCGTCAAACTTTGGTGCTGTTCAAAACGAACAATGGATTTGGTAACAACCACATTGTCACTTCCTAGTTTACTAAATTATACAAACAATGCTATAGTTTGACCATCATCAGTTTTGTTATCAAAAACAACGTTTAGTTGCTATGTGCATCAACTATATAATGCATTCAATGTTATAAGATTGTATGCAATATGTATTGCAGAATAGTATCTCGACACGTTATCGTAGTACAATATCAAGATCATTAGTCAGAGAGAATACTGTTTAGTGTAGTTTGAAGTGACCACAGATCATAAATACGCAGTGTTTTTGTGATCTGTGGAAGTGACACAACGATTATCTCATGTTTGCCGCGATAAATGGAGCAATTTACAGGACTGATAGATCTTAGGATCTCATGAGTCTGAAGGGGTGTCTAATTCTTCCAGTTTAAAAATAAAATTATGATTTCTTCATCATCAGCCTGTAGCATTCTTGTGCCAGTATTAAATACCGATGACGTGATTAAGGCTGCGGGAATCCGCTGAATGCTGGACGCACAGAACTGGTCAATGTGGCGATTCTTGGTTATTATACTATTGCACCTAATGTAGATTTATGAAAAGAACTAATTTTTTAACCGACTGCCTAAAATTTATGAAGTTACAATTCGGAAGTTTTTTTTACCTGTCTTCGGGCATAACTCCGTCTTATATAAACGGATTGTCAAAAAACGAAGAAACGAAAATAGGAACACCGACAGCCGAAATTGAAGTTAATTTTCACGTTGTAGTGTTTTAATTTGGAAGTCGGTTGTATATTTTTGTAATTTTTTTTATAAATAAATTATTCTCATCATTACATCCGAAAGCATACTGCTGCACATAAGTTCCTGTAGATAAAAACTTAAATACTACAAAATAGTACTTAAACGTCCCGAATACCATCACACTAGTACAAGAGGGCGTACAAAAACCTTGAAAAGTTCCAGCTGAAATAATAAGCTCAAAGGTTAAGGACCACTGTATAATTTTCATTAACAAACTGCCAATACGAACAAGGTTCAAAATGCTAAATGAGTAAATACTTGGCATACCTATGTAGACTGTAGGCAAATAGTGGTTGTATGCAAATAAATAAAGATAACGCGTGTTAAGTCCATTGTCAATGCTGACGACTGACGAGCAGACACATGTATTGTACATGTACATAATATTAAGAGAAGCTGAAGGTTTTGAAATGCAAATAAAAGGCAACCAAAAAGGTCTACCTTGACGAAGAAAAGCGCTATGGGGAAGTTATGGGGATTTTGTAACTGGTTAAACAGAAGAGAAAAGAGAAATAGAATTTGTGTTATATAAATTACATTATAGGCCTTCAACTAGTGAAAGCAGTAGACCGCTAGAAGCTGATGAAGAAAAAGCGGATCATTAAAATCTCATATGATAAGAACTTAATGAACCGCGTTTTGGTACAGGAAATGAGAAGTACTATGGGTCTATTTAAATCGTGTCATCAGTAATATATAAACAACCGCTCGAATTTGCTTTTTTTATAAATTTTGGCGGTGGTGAATGTGTTAACATATGGTCAGAAGACATCATCATAAATCACCCTGCTCACGCCACGCTTTGTTGCTTTTCTGGTGGTGGCCACTGTTAATACTGGCTTTCATGAGTAGCAGTGGCTTGGGATTACAGGCGGTGGAATTGTCCCAAAAACGATTACAAGTAAAACTTCGTCTTATTGACAGTACCTAAGGCCAGTAAAGGTATTGTTGAAACTTCTTAGAAATCTTAGTGACTAAGAAACTAACACCAAAAGATCTGATTTCCGTTTCAACATTTCCTACTATTCTGCCGGCTCGTCAAAACACTTGGCCCGAGAACTCCGTTCAATGTCACCGACTCACCTTATAATCGACGATAACCTAGCATTGCATAATCGCGCATTCATTGGCACTAAACCCCCTATAACAGTATAAAACGCGGATTAAAAAGGAACTAGAGACAAATTAGTATTGAATCTTGATCTTGACTGACTCATGAGGAGCGCGTGGCTAATTAGTAACAGCCGAACGATTCGATCTTCAAGTTTAAGCAACGCTTGCCGAGGTCGGTCCGTAGATGGATGATCATCTTTTCGTACTGTTCCTCCGTGCCTTGGCAAGCACGTTAAGCCTTTGGTCCCGGCTGTCATTTGAAGATCTTTGTCAGTCGTTACGAGTAGTCAGAAGCTTGAGATCTGACACCAGTCTAGCCAAGGGGTGCTGTGTTATCCAGTTACTGGGTTGTGGAGGTCAGATAGGCAGTCGCTCCATGTAAAACACGGGTACTCAGCTGAATCCGGTAAGACTGAAAGCCGACACCTACATAGTTAGGAAAAGGAAAAGGCTAGGCAAATTACTAAAGTATAGAGTAAGACGTACGACAGTGGCGGCACCTTGACAGGTCAAGATGTATTGGACGTCATACTAAGAAAAATTAATAATTTTCCTCATGATACGGAAACATATTATTTATTTATAGTAATAAACATTGTTGTCCTATTTCTGTTTGTTTATAAGGTTGAGGTTTTGTGTCGCTAATCGTTGGTATTTGCGTTGCGGTTGCGGTCAGGGAAGTGCTCATTATGAATCACTTTTGAATGATGTGTACAATTCCGAGCATAGCCCTCTCCATTGCCTTTGGGTGACTGTAAGCTTTTTGATGAGGCCCATTGTGAGCGACCACGTCTCAGACCCATAGGTTATCACTGGCAATACACACTGGTCATAGACTTTGGAGTTTCCTTGCGTGATCAAATCAGAAATGTGGAGATCCGCAAGAGAAACAGGTTTACCGACATAGACCGATGGATTGCCAAACTTAAGTGGCAGTGGGCAGTGCAAAATGTTCGCAGAACAGATGACCGATGGGGCAGAAAGGTTCTGGAGTTTCGACCGCGAACCGAAAGACGCTGCGTTGGAAGGTCTCCCACCAGGTGGACCGATGACCTGGTGAAAGTTGTGGGAAATCGCTGGATGCGGGAGGCACAGAGCCGGTCAATGTGGCGACGCTTGGGGGAGGCCTATGTCCAGCAGTGGACGTCTTCGGCTGATATGATGATGTGTACAAAGTTTATAACGGGTCAAAGAATAAACTGTTAGGTCAGGTATTTAGGACTGACGCCACAATACATTCGCATTTTTCTGAGCTGGCTTCTGCACCAGTTTAGAATTCAAAACTTAACAAAACTTATTTTACGCCCGGTTTCTGAATTGAGAATTTGAAGTTAAGAAAACAAACTATTTAAATGACAAAAGTTGAAAGATTTTCAAAAAAGTAGAGATTGACAAAACTACTTCAAATTTCTTAATTTAGAATTAGGACATCTTTTAGGTGCGCTCGTACCATCGAAAACTTCACCCATCGTTCTTCATCTTCATCAAGCGAAATCAAAATAAAATATAAATATATAGATTAGTGGAATCTACGAAAACAATAATCAGTCTTGAGATTTCTCCAACAGTGCTATTCTGTAAACATCCCAACGTGAAAACTTGGTGAAGTAAGTTTGAAGTAAACTGTCCTTCCGCTATGAACGACACTAAATTGGTGTCGTGAAGCGGCAGCAATTTCTAGGGGGACTGCATAGCCAATCAAACAGCTTGCAACTACGAGATTGCGGTCGGCGGCTTGTTAGTCAGTCTTCATTAGCAGCCGTATTGGGCAGTCAGAAGTGCCAGAACCAAGCTCGAACATCAAGCAACGAGCGTTTTAGAAACACATTCAGTCCAAGAGCGAATTCATTGGAAGTTCCACGAAAGTAGAAATCCTTGTCAGAATCTTATGTTGCGTTATTGCCAAGTACCTGGCTAGATACAACTTATGTCTCGCTCACTACTGAGGCACAGATTAGAGAAGTTACTACTGAGGGACTAATAATTCATTGCCAATATTACCACAGGGACCGTGTATTTTCCGGGATAACAAGTAGCGTATGTGACACTCAACGATGTGTAACTCTACCAGTGAAATAATTTTCTTATACATAATATGTCCAGATAATTACCCCCTACAAATATGTAAAGTCAGACATGAGACATCGGTCTACCAACGGGATATTAATAAAACTAACCAAGTGCGAGTCGGACACGCGCACTGAGGGTTCCTTACAAACAGCTAATTTCACCAAAATAATTAAATATCTATTGAAGTTCATAAACTATGAGAGCACCGAACATTGCACTAACGATAAGATAACAGAATTGAGGGACAAAATTAACTTTGCCGTTGAAAAACTGTAGTCCCCATACATTGACATAACTCTCTTTCACTTTACCAACTGCAAATATGTTAATAATCTTCTTTTTATATAGGTACAAATTTACGGTTTTCGGATTTTTCCTTTACTTCTGCTATAAAACATTGCTTCTTGCCAAATTTCATGATTCTAGGTCAACAGGAAGTACCTTATAGATTTTGATTCCCTTGCGAGTGTAAAATATGCGTCATCAACGGTATCTCTTGATTTTTTCACAGCTGCAAGGGGTTGCAAACTTGAGTATACGATATTAATTTCAACTCGATACCTCCACGCGTTCCTGAGATAACGGATCTTAACAGACGGACGGACAACAAAGTGATCCTATAAGGGTTCCGTTTTTCATTTTGATGTACGGAATCCTTAAAACGTAGAACACCCTAATGCCGGCTGTATACTCTCGCGCGAGAGCCCGCGAGGATGATGTACTTAGCTCTCAGTACTGAGTTCAATCATGAAGTATTTTGTTTAAAAAACTCAATGTACCCTGTTTCCTCGGGCTCTCGCGCGAGAGTGTACAACCGGCCATACATAAGGCTCGTTCGTCCTATTAGAAAGCAAAACTGGACGGTTCAGTTTTGCGAACAAACGATCGCGAATTAGCGCGATGATCGAATGTATTAGAATGATGCCTGTATAGCGAATGATGAAAATGCTTCACAGAATGCAAATTAAGTTTGTTATTCTCAAAAATATATGTGACGTGATAATTTTGGGTTGTATGACTCAAAATATGAAAATTGTTGATAAAATGAACATGATAATACCATAATATTAAAATTTATTAAACAATTTAACTAATTCAATTATGAGAAAAAAATACCTACACAATGTTTAAAAGTTAAGATTACAAACACAATTACTAAGGTTTTCGCTACGGCTAATTTTACAGAGGTCCATGAACTTGCAAGCGCTATCAGTCCCGTAGACATCATATCTTACAAGTTTACTAAAATAGTTTTATTTTTTCATTCATGATGAGCCCGATCTTGACTTCGATTTTGCCTGATGGTAAGCAATAGATGAGGTGTACAATGGAACGAGCGAGTCCGGGAAATTTCCCGTTCACTCTTGCTGTTAAACCTGACGGGTTCCTCACTCGAGGAGCTATGTGGCCACGAGCCATGAAAATATCTCCACCAAAAATTGCCTTGGGAGAAAAAGGAACTTTTTCTGATCCACTTAGAAAATCAGAAGTCGAATATAATAGCCATTAAGTGCATAAAATCGAAGAAGACTCTTTATAACAAAGTGGTCATTCCACTAATTGTTATATAACAATAACAATGGACGCACGAGCACTTATTTACATTCAGAGGTTGAGGTTTTGTGTCAACACACACACCTGCAATACAAACTCAACTCTACACCATTGTTCTAAAGTTTATAATCGTTTGAATGCATTAGGAAGTTTTGTGTTCCAACTGATAGCGCTATGTAATGGTAGGTACTAAAAAGTAAACATATGTGAGTCAGACTATGCTCGATCAATCATGGTAACTATGCGTTACGATTGCAATTATTGCTTGTGATTCTTGAATGATTCGTGACGAGATTTTCTAGTGTCAGGTTATGAAATTTGCTGTAGGGAAGAATTCTCCCTAGCGAGGATTGTGGGTCAAAATTGTTCAGGCCGTGACCCACTTATTGTCTTGGTTACTACTGCGTTGCAAACTGTTAACAAAAATTCAGTATGCCCTACATACATACATAAACTCACGCCTTTTTCCCATGGGGATAGGCAGAAACTACAGAACGCCACCTACTACGATCCTTACATACTCTTTTGCTATATCTAAGTCAAAAATTATTGCTTGACGACTTCACCTGACGACCAGACGATCCTTTTGTAGGGATCTCATCTCCATGTAACCAAAGAAACCTTCAAAATCAGCCTGTACTTGACCTAATGCTTCTACACAACAGCTCCAAGTTCTGCTACGAGTATAAATGCGTGTAAAGTACAAGACTAATGTCAACTAAAATTAAGTTTGGTAATCTATTGAGGAAAAACATGATGTTTATTATATGTAGGAAGCAGGAAACTTACTCGTACAATTTCTAACTATGCTGATAAAAATGCTGCACTGAAGTTAATTCACTAGTACAACATACAACATTATGTATTGTAAAATCAACCTGTTGGTAATGATAAAATAAACCTATCCACTATTAATAAAATAACCAGCTGGCAACAATGTGCCAATAAATACAATAAGTAGTAATTATACATTCATCTATTCTTGTTCAACTACGTAATAATTTATGATTAAACGAACTTACCCTAAGTGAAGTTCTATCATAATTATACAAAGTGCCTTGTCCGAAGAGATTAGTACCTGTAATTAATATTGATTAAGTATTTACAATGAAGAGACCACAGGCGGGTATTTCCCCTTCAGCTCCTTCCGCAGGGAAAATAACCGCTGACATTGAACGTGACAAAACTTGGGGTTCTTATACCATACAGCAAAATTCCCAAATTATTGATAAACAAGGCCATAGAAGCAAAACAAAGACTACTCAGCACCATCTCCTGCCTAAGAGCAACATTATCCAAACTACTGGATACAAAAGAAAATGATACAGATCTACTAAGTTAAATAATACCACTCGCACCTTATGTGACTAGATGCAAATTTAGCTGCAGCTCAATTAAAAAGGATCTTGAGGACCAAGTTCAAAAAACAATGATAGAAAAATATCTGTTCGGGGAAACACTTGCTGAAACTCTTCGAGCTGGTAAAGCGGTTTCTAACACTGCTGCTGTAACAGCACCCCATGACAAGAAAAAACCCAACACATTCCAAGCTAACACTGGAAAGCTCCACCAGCGCCACAAGGGCGACAGGAGAACAGGGAGTATAGCCTGAGTCAGCCTTTAAGCGGTTGTTACATCTCAACCTTGACGGCGCTAAACTCAATAAGGTACGCCGGTCGCTTATAATTTTTTTTAAAAACATTGGTAACTTATCACTGACGATAAGACCATGTAATCATGGATTGAGGGTTTCACTGGTACCCACAACACTAGAGACAATCAACTGATTGATCTCCATTGGTGCAATATCTAAGTGCCAGCATTGAAAAGGGAAATTTGTCTTAAGTATTTCTTAAGACAAAAAACCCAATGGCAATAAAGCCTTAATAAGTTCATTGATGCAAGCCATTTCTAACCTGAAGATTTGTGCACAGAGTTAAAGATGATATCAAATGATAGTTCCATGGCCATACTTTAAATAACATACATTAAAGATGCATAGCTTCTTATGAAATAATTATCACAAAAATTCTAGCAAATATCTAGAATTCCCTCTTGGAAAATTGTAGGAGGATACATTTTCACTAAAGTCATGAAATCTGCCAACAAATTACTAAGATCCTGTGGCTATTGATTGTTAACTGAAAACATTCAAAATACTAAGAAGTTAATCACAATTAGTAAATAACAAACTTACACCCACTAATACTGGTAAATTTTTGGGATTTATTATTGACAAAAAGACTTATAACTGTCATGTAACATTACCTACAGATAAGAAAAAACATATCAATTATGAAACCTTACAAATTACATGTTTTGTAGGACTGCACTCAGCATGCCCTACTAGAATGTTATAAAATCCTAAACCTCCAAGGTCAAGTAAATTATGAAAAATACATAGATATCCCTACAATAATTGCCTAAATGGTAGCCATATCCCATTCAAAATTTAGTAAACAAAATCAAACCTAATTATGTAACCGAAATCTTTTCTGACGCCTCCACCAAGGGGGGGGACTGTCTGTGAAGATGAGATTGCTAGAGGCCAGTGGTCAGACAAGGAATGTGAATATTTAATGAATTTTAATTGGATTTATTAGCATCATTCATTGCTTAAAAAAAAAAAAAAAAAAATTGGTAAACTTTTCAGTAATTATTATTATTATAGACAATTCAACACCAATTCAAAACCCTCGTCTCTTCAACTTAGCCAGCGTTATTAGTGTGAAAACCATTATATTTTCATTTTCGCTCCTTACATTAGGTGGACTGAAAATCAAGTAGCTGATACTGTATTGCAGATATCACATCCCGATGTAGACTGGGAACTAAAAGAAAATTCATATGAACAATTATTGAAAGATAAATTTGGAATTCTGAAATTTACCTATTTGTAAGTCACATTAACAAAAAATATGACAAATACATAACAACCCAAATGCCTTTACAATTGACCCATTTACAGTATACTGGTAACCAATTTTCTTTTATGTGTTTTCACCATTCTCAAACATATTAAAAGATCTATGAAAAACCATAATGGATAAAGCTAAGGGCATCATAGTGGTCACCATGGCCAACTCTGCCCTGATTCCCTTTACTTAAGGAACTTCCCATATTTCAGAGATGATCATACTCAAACCTAATGAAAATATTATAGTATCTCACAGCAAGGGAAAAATCCATACCAACCTTACTCTTGCTGTCGGAGTCTAATGTGTAGGTAGTGAAGTCTTAATACAAGTATATCACACAATTTCACAATGTTCACCCCCGAGGCACAAGTTTTCGTCATATTGTAATATTGATAAAAGATGATTGTAATTTGCGCAATCATTAATTACACCCATAAGCGACCTGCTGTTCCATTGTATATCCATTATATTTATATTGTAGATTGTATCCACGTATATGATTTCAAAAATCGTACAGCGCTCTCCGTGTTCAGTTCAATAATGCGTTTAGGATGCTGGTGGGGCTGCCTCGCTTCTGTAGTGCATCGGGGATGTTTGCTGATGCGCATGTGGATTGTTTCTACACAACCATGCGCAAAAGGTGTGCATCCATGGTACGCAGGGTGTGGGGCAGCTCCAACAGTATCCTAAGTATGATCTCAAGTCGCCTAGACTGTGTTTTCGTGGATCGCTGTTGTGCCATCTCACATGGTTTGTCGCAACGGTGATCCACTGTTATTTGTTGTTTTGTTTTGTAGTGTCAATTTGTTAATATCTGTGTTACTAACATAGTTGTAAGTTTTACTAACCATTTTTTGAGTCATGGATACTTGAATAAAGAGAAATTCTATTCTATTCTATATGTATTCCTAGAAATACATCTAAGCAAGCATACTCAATTAAATTACCAGAACAGAAACATATTATTTGCTCTCAAAATCTTACTGGCCTAAAATATCAAAGTAAACGCTAAGATACTTCAACAATTTATGCAGATGTTGCATTTCCCACCACAATGTTCTTGATAACTTCCAGTTCCCTGTGGCAGTTTGCTGTGCTTTGCTAACTTATACGTCAGCAAAATATTCAGACTATATATAATTTTAATGTTTCTGTACGGCACTGTACAGAAACATTAAAATTATATATAGTCTCAAGAACACATATTGATGATTCCAAAATATCCTCTTGCTCTTATTCAAAATTGAAGCAAACAATACATTTCTTTCAGTAAGTAACCCCAAACGGAAAAAGAGGGGTGTTATAAGTTTCATTGTGTTTGTGTATTTGCGTATCTGTCTGTGGCATCATAGCTGCTAAACGGATAATAAAAATATATCAGGGGTTTTTTTAAATTTTACTTGTCCATACATTGTTTATTTAATTTTCCCTTCTACGATTCACAATATTAATGTTAATTGTAAAATGTAAATTATGCCGAATTCAAATAAAAATCCAAATCTCTAACCCAAGTTTTCTTCTTCACAGCTGGCGAACACGTATCCCTAAAAAGCGGCCTATGGTGCCTTACTGGCATGTTAGTATTCATCGTGGTCGAGAAACTATTCGCCGCTTCAGAACACGAGGACGAAAAAGAAGAAACCCAGGACGAACCTGAAGTCGTCAAACAGAACGGTTCCACTAAGATTAAGCAGATAGAGATTGAGGAGATAGAGAAGTTGCTAGCAGTTGAAAGGAGGCAGAGGGGGAAGAGTATCGGTGATGGAATCTGTGACGGGAATGGAACGGTGACCGCTAAACAGCTCTATGATACGTGTGTGTTCAATAATAATACTAAAGGTAAGACTGCTAGCTTTAATTATTGATTGACTTGCTTAGTCGGCAATAGACTCGTTATGTATTCTAAGTATCAAGTTCAAGACCTCGTCCTTTATCCGTACTCATTAATAAAATAATAATACGTAAGAAGTAATGTTAAGTTATTGATTTTTTTTGCTAACGTTCAAGGTTTCCTTACACGTGGAAATTGAAACAAGTTTTGTTTGAATCGAAGTTGATATTTATAGAACAGAAATCGATTTACTGTTGATCACTCTATAAATAGATGGGATTGACGTCATAAGTTTTGAGAATTGCAAGACAAGGTAAAGCTTAGAAATACTGTTGTAGGTCAACTCGTTGAGAAAATTTTTGATATCTAAAATGAAAGCAAGATGCATAATTGTACTTTGGCATACCTTTGAATGATAACTTGTTGTGTTAAGTGTCAATTGATAAGAATACGGACCTAATTTTAGGGATTTATATATTTGCAAGAAACGCTTGCTCATACTAATTTATTTTTTTCATTTTCACATTCGCTGACACTTAACACATTGTTTGCTTATAGAGAAGACTCATAATCGTTTGAAATGTAACTTTACTTACTACACGGTTACCCGCGCCCCTCATTCTCCTCGAGCACCAAAAACGAGAGTTGAACATTACACTGACGTCACAGAGCCGTGTTGTAGCAATCTTTAAATCTTGTTCTGAGAGAGAACTCTAAATGCTTTCTCAATGTCCATGTCCTAACAATTTGTACCTCACATTCCAGGAGTATGCTGCAACACGGTAGCCAGTCAGAACGGTGGGCCAGTGCGCGGCTGCAACAGTAAGGGCAACCGGTGGATGGGGCGCTGTCTGCTGCGGGAGGCGCGTGAACAGGCGCTCAAGGCCACCAAGGAGAAGAGCAACAAGAAAGATGTGAGTATTCCAGGCAATATCGCATTCGTATTTTCCTTACCTAGTTATTTCAGCATGAAATGTAAAATATACTCTTTGGATGGAAAGACACTAAGCGACTTCAAAAGAGTATAGTATAATGTACTCTGTGGAACGTGTGTACTATATTTTTTTTGACTTGGATACTAGTCTTTTTGCCTATCGTAAATTGAAAGTAATTCATTTATTTCTACTACGATACAGTATTCTTACCTAACTGCAAGGAACATCTACACTTAGACTTAAACTGTATTGTTAATTCATTTACTCTGTTTAATTATAATAACAAATACAATAATGATATACTTACAACAGTTACTACTTGCCACTGGCAGAATAAGTATAAAATGGCAACACTAAGCTAATGAAAGTTAACGAAAAAATAAAAAAACCTTTCATTTATAATGTTTTTATATTCATGGTGAATCAGGTAATGTTATACTTTGACAAAAAAACGAAGACAATTAATGGAATTTCTTTCGTATCTATCTCACTTTCAGACGCCCAAATTTAAGTCAGCTAAAGGTGGTCCCTCACCTGGAGCGTTCGCCTGTAATGTAACATTTCAGATTCGATTTTGAGCATTACATTACTGTACTGCCTCCCGGACTTGACAAGCATTCGCCTGTAATGTAAAATTTCAGATTACATTTTGAGCATTACCAGACCTCTAAAAAAATCATTCTTTATAAAAGCTTTGATTTATGAGGCATCAAGACATAAATCTACAAAAAAATATCTCGCTAGTAGACTGAATTCGACCACTAAAACGCTAGGATCTGTATAGAATTTTATAACCCACTTGAGTCATTAAAATTCATCTGATTGACCTACCTACGGCCATCTGACTAACTTACATTTGGGTCATGGTCTTTGTTTTGATGCTACTGATTGTAGATATAATTTTTAAAAGCATCATCAATACGAACTTTATACAACACAAAGTTCTAATTAAATGTCTGTCAATCACATTATGTGATTCAGCACTAAATATTAATTCTTAATTTAATATTAGGTTGTTCTAAAAACTTGCTTATATGATTTATTGTGTGTTTCAGGTGGCAGGCTACTTGAACCTGATGGCCAACTCCATCGATAACTTCACTCACGGACTGGCTGTGGGAGGCTCCTTCCTCGTCGGGTTCAGAGTGGGAGTACTTACTACTTTCGCTATATTAGGTGCGTATGTTACTACGACAATACGGTTGGTGATTGGCTGCAGTGCTGCGTGTCACGGGGGATTCCCGCACGGAATTAACATTTGTATGGCCTACACATAGTTGATCAGAGTCTGGCTTTTTATATTTATGAATTTCACTGTTTGTAGACGCACCCACAATACAAGAAAAATTTCAAGTGGGGGCAATAGTTTTTCTTTAAAAAAAAGCTTACTCGTTTCAAAAACCGAATTCAAATTCAATTTATTGCATCCATAATGTACAGTCAGGCCACAAAAATCCTTTAGCACGTCAATGATCTTTATCGCGTGCACAGTAGCGTGTATTCATTCATGTGTGAGTGCATTCAACGCAAACATTTATTCGTCATACGGTATAAATACGAGAAGGTGGCTGTGAGGTCAATACTAGACAAAGATAAAGATATAGTTTTGTTTTCTTCTAATTAGTATTCGCACTTAGTCAATCCAAACCTAAAGCTAAAATTCGAACTCTTTGTCATCAGTTCATTTGGCTAAGATCAGAAACATATGACTTGTTAGAAAGAGACTGTGGGTTCGATTCCCATCTGATTTATTGAGATCGATTTTGTATTTTCGTTACTTTTTTTATTATATATTTTTTATGTTTAAATTAATGTTATGTTAATAATATATAAATTTAAATGCTTTATATATAAATATTGGTATATAATACTTTTGATCCGAAAATTACAAAAAGGAATCATATTGTAGGTTAAAATAAAATAATAGTGGGTAATTTCAAACATATATAATTAAATTAGGTAACAATTTTGCTTCTATGAAAAATTGTTTCTATGTCTTAACTTTATTGAGATTATAGCTTAATTTGTCATTTTCTCATGGAGAAAAGAAGATTGAAGTTTAATCCCAATTTTACAAACATAACCTAACTTACGTGTATAACTATAGATATTATGACCAGTATATTTCCTGTAATAAACATCCTATTCATTAATATTTAGTTACACCTCCATTATTGTCAATGCAACTAAGTAGACGTCGACGCATGGAGGCGACAATGTTTGCACATATATCTGTGCCACGTAAATCCTCCCATATTTGAGTGCAATGGGATTTAAGCTGCTCAGGAGTTCTCTCATCTCGTGCTTCCCATCTTTGAACCATTAAACCCCATATATTTTCAATGGGGTTAAGATCAGGGGATCGAGCTGGCCATGGAATAACTTTAATATCAGTATGCTGACTAAACCACTCTTTTACAACACTGGCACGATGTATCGGACAATTATCTTGAACAAAACTTAGTTCACCAAAGTCTTCAGTTGGATAAACATTACGCACAGTTGGTAGCATTATGTCATTTAAAACTTCGACGTAATTATAACTATTGGCACGCGTAGGTATGAATTCCAACTCGCCCGGCCCCTGAGCACTAATCCATCCCCACATATTCATACTTATTCTACCTGATTCGGTACTCAGAATAATGTTTTGTTCTGACCAGCGAGTATTATTTTTTCGCCATAAATGAAGTCGTCCTGTTTGACAAGATTTGAAAGTCTTCTCATCGGAAAATATAGTAGTCTCCCAGTTGAAATCTAAATATTCTCGAGCAAAACGTAATCGCTCTTCCATGTGTTTTTGTGTCAGAAATGGTTTTTTAGCTGGTTTCCGATGATGTATACCTTCCGCATGGAGTGCACGGCGAACAGTTTCCAAAGACGTATCAAATCGATTTGCAAACAGTTTAGTTGGAATGAAAACATTTGCTTCATATTCTTCCACCATTGAACGTCGCTGAGTCGGGTTAATAAGCCGCGGTCTTCCACTTCTCACACGACTCTTCAAACTACCTTCTTCCTCGAACCTCTTTACCCAACGGCTCACAGTATTTCTCTAAAAAACAAAAACATTTTATTACACACTTGCAACTAGCGATTTATGAATAGGTATCATACGCCGCAACTATCATCATACCTAAAATAATCCTTAAAAATAACTTACACTTAAACCGGTTTCGGAAGAAATTTGAGAAATATTAAGCCCATTTCTATGCAAAGCGACAATATTTGCACTGGCATCAATAGGAATATTAGCTTGCATCTCGAATCAGATATTCAAACAACACAATAATCGCAATAATAACACAAGTACTCTTAATAAAGTTCGCCAACTAACAACATCGTAGGTATTACTTCTTCAATCCAGTAAGTTTATTTTATTTTACACTCACCCACATTTATTTATTTTTGTTACAAGTTCAACTAATAAGAAACATTATTCTCATCGAGTAATATCAAAGATAGATATTATTTTATAAATTCTCGATAAAAACACAAAAAGATCGACTTAGCTGGGGTTCGAAAGCAGGTCTCAACGTGCGAAACAACCAATGCGTTAACCACTCAGCCAGATAGCTATATAGCAATAGTACCGAAATTAAATACAACTATCTTAATACGCCGCCACGATATGACAGACTAAAAAGTATTACACAAATGTTCATTCTCTTTCTTAATAAATAATGATGAAAGAGTGCGATATACGAGACGTGTATGTGTGCAAAAGGTTTGTTATATTGAAAGGTCGTAAGTGCGACTTGCTTTGATGCAATAAATTTGTAAAA
Source organism: Orthosia gracilis (assembly GCA_947562075.1). Classification (NCBI taxonomy): domain Eukaryota; kingdom Metazoa; phylum Arthropoda; class Insecta; order Lepidoptera; family Noctuidae; genus Orthosia; species Orthosia gracilis. The sequence goes on along the minus strand of OX387274.1, from coordinate 29,172,739 downwards.
CTGCTAATGGATTTATGCATGCGATAGTACATACCGGTGATATATATCCAGAAACAATTATTCTTTATTAATTTATTTGGTTAAATTTTGTTTTACAATTAGTATTTTTGATGTGACTATGTTTATAATTTATCTATACATATAAATAAAATTGGAGTGTCTGTTTTTAATATTAAAATAACCGTTTTTTTCTACATGTAAGTATATGAATATATATACGGTACATACACCAAAATAACATTTTTACAATTTTTGTCTGTCTGTCTGTTTGTTCCGGCTAATCTCTGAAATGGCTGGACCGATTTTGACGGGACTTTTATTGGCAGGTAGCTGATGTAATAAGGAGTAACTTAGGCTACGTTTATTTTAGAAAAAAACCTTTTTTTTTTTTTTTTTGTCCATTTTATATTTTAAGTCAATTAATCATTAATGTCATTTTTTATTGAATTTATTAGTTCATTGTGTAAAAGCTTTTTCTAATTAAGAATTGTTTTAATTTATTTATAAAATATTGGTTTTGTTGTTGAGAGTTGTTGTTTTATTTTAATTTACAGTTCATGAAATTCCCCACGAAGTCGGAGATTTCGCGATCCTGCTCAAGAGCGGCTTCTCACGGTGGGAGGCAGCTAAAGCACAATTGGTAAGCTTCAAAGATAAATCCTCTCTTCTTATTCGTTGTCTTCATTGCTGAAAGTCGTGCCCGTCTTGGAAAACTTTCACGGAGTCATTGACGAGCTGCTTCCAAGCCACTCTGTCTTCTTCTCTTGTCAGGGCAGTGGCCACCGTGAGTCACGTAATCGCCCAGATCTGGTCTGACCACCGAGTAGGAGAACGTCCGCGTGGCCTTTTCCCATCCACTTTTCCTTGCAACAACCAGTTTTTCCAGGTTAACTGGCTGTCTCCGGGCGATGTGACCAAAGCAATTTAAGACTCTTTGGTAGCAGATCGTGGAGAGTCTGGTTTTGACGTTTAACTCGTCGAGATTGGACTTATTTGTGCGTTTTGATATCCATGATATGCGCAACATTATCCTCCAGCACCACATCTCGAAAACCTCAATCTGCCTTCGATCCACCGAGCGAATTGCCCAAGATTCGGAGCCGTAAAGGAAAATTGAGAATATCAAGGTTCTAACGAGTCTCTTCTTTCTTAGTGTTAATAGATATGTTCCTATTTTGCCATATCCTTGACATCTTGCTCATAGCAGCTTTGGCTATCTGCATACTTCTCCGAATTTCCCCACTGCAGCACTGATCGCTGATCATGGAGCCCAGGTACACAAACTCATTGATGAACTCTAGATCTACAAGTTCCCCCGTGCGTGCTATTAGTCCAGCTCTGCGATGATCATGACTTTGGTCTTGGACTTGTTGATCGACAGTCCGACTATCTCGCTTTCACGCTCTATCTTCACAAATAGCTCAGCAAGTTCGCGCTCCGAAGATGCAAACAATGTGGTGTCATCTGCATATCGGAGATTGCTGATTTTATTGCCACCTACCACTATGCCTCCCTGTCACTCTTCTAAGGCTCTCCTCATGATGTATTCGCTAAAGATGTTAAAAAGAAGAGGGGACAGAATACAGCCCTGGCGAACTCCTTTCTCTGGCTTAAAAGGCCCAAAGATAAATAAAACACTTAAAATATAAAAAAGTAAGAAGAAAATGTTGCCTTTGCACCTTTGTATAAATTTAATATAGTGCCATTATTATATTATATAAATAAAAAGACAAGTCCTGACTGACTGACTGACTGACTCATCAACGCCCAGCCCAAATCCTTGGACCTAGAAAGCTGAAATTTTGCACAGAGGTTCCCTTTATAAAGTAGACAAGGAATAAGAAAGGATTTTTTGAAATTCAACCCCTAAGGGAATTAGATAAGGGATGAAAGTTTGTATGCAACTCTGTCATTTTTAATTTGAAATTAATGAAATATGGTATTTAGCCTTTAAACATATATAAAAAAATACTTCTTTTAGGATGTTTTGAATTTCATCCCTTAAAGGGGTAAAAAGGGGTGTTAAAGTTTGTAAGAAAAATAAATTGATTATCATCAAAATGACTTGAAACTTAGTATTTCTGCGCTTCAATACAATCAAGAAAAACCTATTTAAGATTTTTTTGAATTTCATCCCTTAATGGGGTAAAAAGGGGTGTTAAAGTTTGTAAGAAAAATAAATTGTTTATCATCAAAATGACTTGAAACTTAGTATTTCTGCGCTTCAATACAATCAAGAAAAACCTATTTAAGATTTTTTTGAATTTCATCCCTTAAAGGGGTAAAAAGGGGTGTTAAAGTTTGTAAGAAAAATAAATTGTTTATCATCAAAATTACTTGAAACTTAGTATTTCTGCGCTTCAATACAATCAAGAAAAACCTATTTAAGATTTTTTTGAATTTCATCCCTTAATGGGGTAAAAAGGGGTGTTAAAGTTTGTAAGAAAAATAAATTGTTTATCATCAAAATGACTTGAAACTTAGTATTTCTGCGCTTCAATACAATCAAGAAAAACCTATCTAAGATTTTTTTGAATTTCATCCCTTAATGGAGTAAAAAGGGGTGTTAAAGTTTGTAAGAAAAATAAATTGATTATCATCAAAATGACTTGAAACTTAGTATTTCTGCGCTTCAATACAATCAAGAAAAACCTATTTAAGATTTTTTTGAATTTCATTCCTTAACACATTGAATGCCAACTACGCAATAGCATCACTAGTGCCTACGCAATATTGCGTAGTTGGCATTCAATGTGTTAATGGGGTAAAAAGGGGTGTTAAAGTTTGTAAGAAAAATAAATTGTTTATCATCAAAATGACTTGAAACTTAGTATTTCTGCGCTTCAATACAATCAAGAAAAACCTATCTAAGATTTTTTTGAATTTCATCCCTTAATGGGGTAAAAAGGGGTGTTAAAGTTTGTAAGAAAAATAAATTGTTTATCATCAAAATGACTTGAAACTTAGTATTTCTGCGCTTCAATACAATCAAGAAAAACCTATCTAAGATTTTTTTGAATTTCATCCCTTAATGGGGTAAAAAGGGGTGTTAAAGTTTGTAAGAAAAATAAATTGTTTATCATCAAAATTACTTGAAACTTAGTATTTCTGCGCTTCAATACAATCAAGAAAAACCTATTTAAGATTTTTTTTAATTTCATCCCTTAATGGGGTAAAAAGGGGTGTTAAAGTTTGTAAGAAAAATAAATTGTTTATCATCAAAATGACTTGAAACTTAGTATTTCTGCGCTTCAATACAATCAAGAAAAACCTATCTAAGATTTTTTTGAATTTCATCCCTTAATGGGGTAAAAAGGGGTGTTAAAGTTTGTAAGAAAAATAAATTGATTATCATCAAAATGACTTGAAACTTAGAATTTCTGCGCTTCAATACAATCAAGAAAAACCTATTTAAGATTTTTTTGAATTTCATCCCTTAATGGGGTAAAAAGGGGTGTTAAAGTTTGTAAGAAAAATAAATTGTTTATCATCAAAATGACTTGAAACTTAGTATTTCTGCGCTTCAATACAATCAAGAAAAACCTATCTAAGATTTTTTTGAATTTCATCCCTTAATGGGGTAAAAAGGGGTGTTAAAGTTTGTAAGAAAAATAAATTGTTTATCATCAAAATGACTTGAAACTTAGTATTTCTGCGCTTCAATACAATCAAGAAAAACCTATCTAAGATTTTTTTGAATTTCATCCCTTAATGGGGTAAAAAGGGGTGTTAAAGTTTGTAAGAAAAATAAATTGTTTATCATCAAAATGACTTGAAACTTAGTATTTCTGCGCTTCAATACAATCAAGAAAAACCTATCTAAGATTTTTTTGAATTTCATCCCTTAATTGGGGTAAAAAGGGGTGTTAAAGTTTGTAAGAAAAATAAATTGTTTATCATTAAAATTACTTGAAACTTAGTATTTCTGCGCTTCAATACAATCAAGAAAAACCTATCTAAGATTTTTTTGAATTTCATCCCTTAATGGGGTAAAAAGGGGTGTTAAAGTTTGTAAGAAAAATAAATTGTTTATCATCAAAATGACTTGAAACTTAGTATTTCTGCACTTCAATACAATCAAGAAAAACCTATTTAAGATTTTTTTGAATTTCATCCCTTAATGGGGTAAAAAGGGGTGTTAAAGTTTGTAAGAAAAATAAATTGTTTATCATCAAAATGACTTGATACTTAGTATTTCTGCGCTTCAATACAATCAAGAAAAACCTATCTAAGATTTTTTTGAATTTCATCCCTTAATGGGGTAAAAAGGGGTGTTAAAGTTTGTAAGAAAAATAAATTGTTTATCATCAAAATTACTTGAAACTTAGTATTTCTGCGCTTCAATACAATCAAGAAAAACCTATCTAAGATTTTTTTGAATTTCATCCCTTAATGGGGTAAAAAGGGGTGTTAAAGTTTGTAAGAAAAATAAATTGTTTATCATCAAAATTACTTGAAACTTAGTATTTCTGCTCTTCAATACAATCTATCTATCTTCTATTCTATTGCTATTTCTATTTCTGTCTTATATATAAAATTCTCATGTCACAATGTTAGTTACCTTACTCCTCCGAAACGGCTTTACTGATTTTTACCAAATTTTATATGCATATTCAGTAGGTCTGAGAATCAGCTACTATCTATTTTTCATACCCCTAAGTGATAAGGGTTGTTCACCCTTAACATTTTTTTTTTTAATTTTTGGACAAAATTTTTTGTTTTTATTTTTCTATAATGTGGCATTAAAAAATACATACATCCCTAAATTTTTACCCTTTTGTCACCAACCCCTATTTTTTAATAGCCATTTTAGTAATTCAATCATTTTTCATCCTGCTCGATAACTGATCAATTATCGTCTTTTTTGTAAATGTTTTTCACTCTTATTTCGATTAAAATTTCCCTGAGCTTATGGCAAATCTAATTTTTTTATAAAAAAAAGGTTGGGTAGGTAAGGTAGGTAGGGTAGTAGATAGGATAGGTAGGGTATGTAGGGTAGATAGGGTAGGTAGGGAAGGTGGCAGGTAGATAGATAGCCAGTTGACGGGAGCGAAGCCGCGGGGGTCAGCTAGTTATATTATGTTATGATTTGACTTATCCTTTACTTATCTTATTACAGGCAACGGCTGCAGCTGGTCTGATCGGAGCCATGACAGCTGTGATCTTCAGTGGTGCCAGAAACTCTATTGGTAAGCTTTCTGTCATTAACAACTACCATGGGTACATGAGAATTAGTCTGAACAGCATGAGAATTAGTGAGCAGTTGTTACATCATAATAACAAAAATCTATAGAATGATATCCAACCTCTAAACGACAATAATAATATTATTTTAACTCGACTGTTTTACAACCTTACTTATTTAACCTTTACTTGTTAGCCTTAAAAACGGTGAAGGAAAACATCGTGAGGAAACCGGCATGTTCTAGAACCAAAAATTCGAAGAAATGTGTCATCCACCAACCAGCACTGGGCCCGCGTGGTGGATTACGGGCATTCCCACTCACAGAGAGGAGACCTGTGTCCCAGCAATGGGAACATTAGTAGGCTGATGATGTGTGATGTGTGTTTTTTACAACCATCTTCCCTGTAACCTACTTCTTTTTTAGTTAAGTTAAACATACCATTAATTCACCTTTTCAGAGGCCAAAACATCCTGGATAGTGCCATTCACTGCAGGCGGCTTCCTGCACATCGCACTAGTGACGGTGCTGCCAGACTTGCTGCGCGAGCCTGACAAGCTGCAGTCGCTGAAGCACCTCGGAGCGCTGGTGGCCGGCATCGTTATCATGGCCTTCATGACATATTACTTCGGGTAGACAAAATTATATGTATGTGTGTTTGAATGTAGGGGGCTTTTGGGACGTCAATATACGTCTATAAATTTGCTTCAATAGGAAGGCAATCAAAATTGGAGGATACAGTTTCGCGTTGACTTGCTACTATCATCGATATCGGAAACGTTCAAATAATTCGTTAAATAATAAAATATGGTTCGTTACATACCCGTATTCACGTAGACCACACGACCGGGCCTAAAAAAGTCACACCTTGATTTTTTATAAATATAACCACACAAATTAGTACTGTAAATCATGTCGATCCCTATACTATCGATAAATTACCAACTTCAGTTAATTTGACAACGAAATCGTTACAAAATGCTATACGTTATCTGCCTACCCCAAAAGCCTTCATGCTATGCTGTAAATAATGTTAATAATGTCATCAGTGGCTATAACTTAGGAATCATATATTTTTATATTCTTAAGATAAAATCAATGTCCGCAAAAGACATTAAATGAGTATTAATATTTTTGAATTTAACTTAGACTGTGAACTTGTAGAAACTTGTCGAAATTAAGTTAAAATGTAGTTCTTTAAGTAAATAATACTCCGAAAACGTATGGTTTAATGATACGTAAAATTATTAAAGTCATATTATATTTTTATATGTAACACTCCCAGTGTTGCCCGCATCTGTTGAGACCACTTTTAAAATTCAACATTTATAATAATATACATTGTTTACCCATTTATATAGTATTTATGTTATTTTTGCTCCAATTTATAAGTAAAATATATCTTATATTCGAATAAAAGATTGCTATATTGATAATAGCAGGCTAATATCAAAATGTACTCCACTAAGCAAATGTACAAACATTGTTAGATATTAGTCACTTATTAAACCAAATCACACTATGTTATGTAGTTTTAAGTACCTACTTCTTATTATAAGCTATTCCTAGTTTGATGAGGAAAAAAAAGGGAGGCGATAAAAAAAAAGGTAGGGGAGAAGAGGGGTGGTTTAATATCGTTTTGCGATCTCCACTACACGACCCAAAAAACGTTAATATAATAATTAAACTTAAAAGTTACGATTGAAAGAAAAATCAATAAAAGTAAAAAAATCTGGACTCAATTAACTTTGAAAATAAACTTAATGGTAACTGTATCACGTAAATATTGTAAATTGTTGTAAATATTATGGAGTTAAGAACTTGTGAATGTTGGAGACTCATATGATTTGCATTTTGTACCAATTTGGTCAGTTGTCTTATGACAATGTTTACCTTTACTGAACCAAATGAAATTCACTTTTTTATAGTGAAATTGCTGTTTTGTAACTTGGGATTTCAAACTTTTCATCCGATTTTATGATTACACATACAAAAAGAAACATCCGACTTCCAAATAAAAACACTACAAAGTGACAAATAACTTCAATTTCGGAAGTCAATGTTCCTGTTTCCGTTTCTGTGTTTTTTGAGACCGACTTCCGAAATGTAACGACACATAGATAAATCTAACCCTTTTCGTGGGTATTACAGAACGCCACCTGCTACAATACTTAAATAAAAAAAATAGTATCGAGCTTACTCAAAATGCAATCATTAAGTATCCGGACATACACCTACTATTAAATACGGTATAATATAAGTCCTCTTAGTGAATTGTACAAACTCCACTTTTAATATTGTGATAGTTTTCTAGTTCTCAAATATTTTTGTTAAAATCAACTTGTACTCAATGCATTTTAGCTTCGATCAAAAATACACTAGATACACATCCATACAAAACTTATCTTTAAAACTGTCGCCAATTCTGTTTACTTCATTCTAAAAATTGTAGTTGAACTAAATATACATTAATGCAAATTCAACCTTAAATGCAATGCTAAAAGTTGCATTCACAAACCTTGTTCAAAAAGCTATAAAAAATATATGACCTTTCTTCGCTGCTAAACATACACCGACGCAAACGTTGGTCAAACAATCATATTTGGTAATTGATTCATATTTACTATTTAATTCGGTTTTTATTTTATGAGAAACAATTATCCCGATTTTCTCAGCTCAAAATTATCGCAGAATTAATGTGCCAAATTGTCAAGCACGCGTTATCTGTTGTGATTGGCTGTTGAAAATTCATTCAACCAACCACAGCAGATAACGCGTGCTTGACAATTTTTCACAATAATTCTGCGATAATTTTGCGCTGAGAAGCTCGGGTTTAATGATGTAAACTTGCCGAAAAAAAGATATTCCTTCCAAAATCTCGGTGTTACGGTGGTTATTTGCACAATTTTTGATCGCACACTGCGGCATTTTGACATCATAATGTTGGCTATGATTGGACCATACTATTTGTGCTCTTATTTTTCGGCCCGTTTTCATTCGGTCATCTAGTGTATTATTGATCGAAGCATTTTATCTAGTTTTAACGTATTGGTAGCGAGTGCATTTAGAAGTGTATATTCATATAAAAAAACTGTCAATTTAGCTTTTACATACACAACTTATACGTAGGATTTATAAGTATCGATTTGGTCGCTAATTGCACTTGTTATAATATTATGTATCTATAATGGTAGCCATTAAAATATAATGTGATAATAATGCCATTTACGAGTATTTTAGTCGTGTACAACGACGTTATTATTAAGAGAAAAGTGTTGAAAGTCAATAAAAAGTATCAGAATCAACATTTTGTTTTATATTATAAGCCTATACGCTTATAGACCTACACGAGATCATTGATAATGTTCGTTGGAACGGCTGGAACTATGACTTTGAAACAACATATTATGGCAAATCTGTCATTTTTCTCGTATTCAGCACATTGTTTACAATAATTTATTATGCTGAATAAAAGCAAAATATGTCTTCAATGCAATGGCTCATGTATAATATATCCTTTCAATGCTTGGAAATTTGAGCATTATTTTGTCAACCTTCTTCGAGATAAATCGCAATTGCTGTACTGGCCATGTACATACGAGCAGTGGCCGGCAAAAGTTGTATGAAAATCCATATCTGTCGTGTTTAGCGGCCAAATAAATTACAGTCCTACCAACTTATCTGTGAAAAACTACGGCCGTCATGTTCAAATGTCATTCGATTGTCAGTGTCTACTACATTCGGGTTCTCTGGTTGTTTTGTCGTGATAAAAAAAAAATTACACGGGAATAATAATTGTTGTTCGTCATTGATTTCGAAAAGTAATGGTAGGTGACAAAATGATTTCTATGTTCTACTTAGTTTTAATATCCGCGCCTTATTTGAGAAAAGCACAATACAAGCCTTGACCACAACTAGGCGTTTATGGATTTACGTATGTGTGCCTCGGCTTCGCCTCGGCCCACATTTACACGTTCGTCCATCAATGCCTCTTTTGCTGGCCACTGCAGTAATGTACTACATCAGCATTGATTCTCATTTAGATGAATGGTTTCGGATTTGGAATAATGGGACTCACTACCACCGGTTTCTCACGTTTCGATTATCGCATAATTAATGTGACAAATTGTCAAGCACTCGTTATCTGCTGTGATTGGTTGAATGAATTTTCAACAGCCAATCACAGCAGATAGCGCGTGCTTGACAATTTGTCCGTTATTTTTGCGATAATCGAAACGTGGGAAACCGGGGGTAAGGCGTTTAACACACGCCACCGCGCGGGTCGAACGGTGCTCTCGCCTACGCGTCCGCGGCGGTGCGCGGTGCCGTTTGTTCCATGCGTGCACTGCGATATCTCGTCGGGCGATGTTTTTCTGGCGGTTTGTAATCCATGTACTATATTTTTATTTATTTAATTATTCAGTAAGCGGCATTTATAAACGTCAAAAAATTAAATTTATGTAACAGATGCACGGCGAATAAAATTCCTCGCGATTTTTATCTGTTTCTACATAGTTGTCAGCCGTATTATAGCCGTTCATAGTGGCATGTTAAAATGTACTCTGTGATAGTGGCATTGAACGGTAAGGTTCGTGCTGCTAGCTATTTCGGGTGCTAAATGATAAGTCTGAGCTAAGATTCAGAGTACGTTTATTCCGAAACTTCACGCTAATTAATGCTAATGATGGTAATGAGTGCTACAAGTATGCCGGTCGATCGCGCACTGGCTCGCGTAGCTCACGCTTTCCGCTGGTGCGGCCGCGCGACCTACTTGAGTCAAAACTGCTGATGATGATGTGTTCGATGAGTATCGAACATGCTCCCGAGTGGAGGAAATGGGAAAGATGAGATGAGATGATTGCACAATTAAGAGGGTTAGTAACACATAGGTGAACCAGTATTTGTTTATGCTAAATGAAGGTTAATACAATGCTGAATGTTCTTATCCTAAGTGATAGCTAATCTCTATCTAGATCTACCGTAAAGACCGATTGTCTTTTACTGATAGGTGACGTTGATTTGTCTCTTTTGTACCGTAAACTGGACCACCGTTTGGTCCCACAAACACTGGGCTCTTGCTCGGGCACGGGTGATTTACGCGCACTAGCACTAACACTCACACTGCTGGTAGGCGCCGCCCGCGGCGCGGCAGGTTCGCTTGGAGCCTGCGGGTCACGCGCGGGCGCGGGTGAGGCTTGCTTGCCTCGCCACCACAGGAACACCAGAAACGCTACGACGGCGACGACTGCTGCTAGCAATACGTATGATATGGCATAGTGATGTATATCATGCGTAGTTAATGTTCCTTCTTCTAAAGCTGCTTTCTTCATAGCGGCTATCTGATTGCCGAGACTTGCTAGTGTGTTGTTGATCTGTGCATCTTCTGTTGTTGTTTCGAGAAGCGGTAGCGTAATATTGACCAAATGATAGTGCTGTATTGGAGCTATGTTCGCTAATAATAGGTCAGGTTTTAAAGTCAGCTTGTTTTCCTGCTGATATGAATAAAGTGTTATGTCACGGCCCTTAGCTATGCATTCTTTATCGAGTTGAATGAGCCCGGCCTTGCTGACACGGCGCGTTCGGGTTTCATGAATAGGTATCGCATGCGAAATACAAATAAGACGATAGGTCGTGTAATTGTAACCACATATTCTTGCAGGTTTCTTTCTTAGACTGGCAGATACCTATTTGTTCGGTTTGACAGAACTTTTCTTCTAGACCCAGTCGCTTGACTGGACCTCGTAGCTGACAGATATAACTTTCCTCCTGATAGGTGCAGGTTTGAAGATCGTCGTTCTTGACTTCGATATAGGAGTCCCTCATCAGATTAGTTGCTATGTAATCTGTGAGGGGAATAATGCTGATCATGTCCTTTCCCACCTGGAGAGGAACAGGTATTAAGCGGTACAGTTGGAAACTGTCTCTGCTAATGAGTGGCACGGAGATCTCAAACATGAAGTACTCTTTACTCATTCTCGCCTTGATCTTTAGGTGTTTGTAGATTTCATATAAATCGGCCTGGATGTTGTTGATAGGCAAAGTAAGTTCTTTTGATATTTGACCGGAAATGATTTGAAGTTCGTTGCTGAGCTGCTCTGGAGTAAGTAGATGCATGTTAATTTTACTATGATAAATATCCGCTAAGGTGTCGATTAATGTATCTTGGACACGCTTTAAGTTGTGTATCATGTTTGTCGTAGCCATGGCTGCGAGAGTGAATTCTTGTAACATTGATGTACTTTTACCTTGCAATTGTATCTGCTTAGTCGCTTGATCTAAGAGGTTTAGATGTCTATTTATGAGCTTATACTGAGTATCAATAGTCTTCTCAGTTCGTTTCAGAATATTATACTCAGCTTCTACCACTGATGTTTGGTTTTTCCAAAGCTGTAATAGGTGCTTTTCGTTGCTATTTATAATTTCAATATCACGTTGGTATTTATCAGCGAAACTTTGGTCGAGTACTCCAAATAATGTATTGGCTATGGAGCCGACCGCGTTGACAAGGCCGCGTCGGGTTCTTGACCGAGTGCCGTAATGCTGATTTAGCAGCAGCTGATTGTGATATTGGAGCTCGTTGTAATCGTGCTGCACTTGTAATAAAATCATGTTGCAATGGCTAGGCTCCTTGATTTGTTCACATGTCTGCTCTAGATATTTAATGAAGGTGTCCCCGGCTTTATCACCTTGCCAATAAGGTTGCATGTTGTAGTAGGACACAATTTTCCATTGATCCCGTATTAGATTTAATTTACCTATTGGGTCGTAGTATAAGGATTGATTACCGCTAAATTGGGTAATGTGGTTCGATGCTTCGCTGCTGCTCCAAATGCTGATAAAAAATAATAGTGATAAAACGATGTTGACGAAATTACGATGCTTTCTCGTACTTGCTTTTGTTTCATCCTTTGTGATCTTGGGTTTGGCTTTTTTACTCTGCTCTTCAGCTTCCTTTTCTGCGTCCTCTTGCTCGATTGGTAAGACGGACAATTTGATAATAGGTCGCTTTATTAAACCGTTCTTCGTCTTTAATGTCACAATCCTTACAAACCCGTCCTTCCCTTGGTGTACCTCGACAACTCTCCCCACTGGCCATTTTCCAGAAGGAAAATTATCATCGTGGATGGTCACCATATTTCCGATCTTAATGTTGCTTTTTGGCTTTAGCCACTTGCTACGAACAGATAATTGGCTAAGATATTCAGTTTTCCACCTCCTCCAAAGGTCTTGGAAAATCTTGTTTATTAAGTGCCATCTAGTCCTAGCGTCACTGGCTGTTTCAATAACGGTTAGACCTGCTCTACCGGTTAGGAAGTGCGCGGGTGTTAAGAAATCTAAATCGTCTATGTCTTCAGATATCGGACATAGTGGTCTAGAGTTGAGACCCGCTTCTATTTGCGCTAAAATGGTGCTATATTCTTCATACGTCAATGCTTGGTCCGCTACAACTCGTTTGAGGTGTTGCTTTAGACTTCGTATTGATCGTTCCCATAATCCTCCCGCACTAGGCCAGGAAGGGCAATTCCAGTGCCATTCTATATCCATTTCCGTTATCTCACTATAAAATGAGTCACCGAAAACTTGTTTTAGCTGCTCGTACTCCTCCTGCATTACTTTGTTAGCTCCCACAAAGTTAGTGCCGTTGTCCGAGTACACATGTTTCGGGGCTCCTCGTCGCGCTGACATTCTCCTCAATGCTGCGATAAAGGAAGTGCTGGTCAAGTCCGACACCAATTCTATGTGCACGGCTTTCGTAACCATGCAGACGAACAAAGCCACGTATCCTTTCGTTGTTTTTATTCCACGCCCTTTATTTGCCTTTACAGATATGAAGCCCGTGTAGTCTACACCTGTGTGATAAAACGCTGGAGCTGGGTTGGTGCGGAAATCAGGTAGATCTCCCATAATCTGCTGTAGCTTCCTGGGTGCCTGTTTCCTACAAGTAACACATCTATGAAGTTGCGTTTTGATGGCTCGATTTCCTTTAATTATCCAATACTTTTGTCTAAGAAAGGACATAGTAAGTCGAGCTCCTCCGTGAAATGTGAGCTCATGGGCTTGCGCGATGAGAAGCTCAGTCAGTCGACTGTTGTATGGAATGATGATTGGATGCTTCATTTCTATGCTTATGTTGGCCTGCCTGAGTCTTCCCTTTGCTCTAAGGATCCCGTCCTGATCTAAGTATGGATTAAGGTTGAGTAGCTTGCTATCAGATTTTACTTCCTGGTTTTGCAATAAGCGTTCAATGTCCGTTTTAAATTCAGCGCGCTGTACGTTTTTTATTATTATAAGTTTTGCTGATCTAAGCTCGTGTAAAGTGAGATGCTTTGTTTTCTGTTTACTAACGACAGGTGTCAATGCCCGCCGTACCCAGGCTAAGATGCGTGTTGTTTTTGTAAACGAGCTGTAGCGATGTAATAGATCGTCGACTATGCTGCTATCCATGATAGGATTTTGAACAATGTTTACCTGCCTTTTTATCTCTTCGTTAGTAGTATACTTCGTTTGACCCGTAGGTTTGAAGTGCGATGAAGATAAGAAGGTCGGTCCTTGCCACCACAATTCGTGTTCTAGCAATTGTGAGGTCGTCAGGCCTCTACTAGCTGCATCCGCTGGGTTTTCTTTGGTGTTTACATAATGCCAAGTGTTTGGTGGCATAATGCTAGCAATTCTCTTCACCCTGTTCGCTACGAAAGGCTTCCAGCGCTCCGGGGATCCTTGAATCCAGCTAAGGGAAACCTTAGAATCGCTCCAGCCGTATATCTTCACGGCCAAGCTGTTGATGCTTTTGACAATTTTTGACATGAGTTTCGTAAGTTGTTCGGCCGCACATAATTCTAACCTAGGTAGCGATACAGCCTTGCTAGAGGGCACTAACCGCGTTTTTGCTGCTACTAGCACTACTGATGTAGAGTTATTGGATACGATTCGTGCGTATACTACACAGGCGAAGGCTTGAATTGATGCGTCACAAAACCCATGTAATTCTATGACGTCATGCACTTTGCTTTGTAACCACCGAGGAATGTGGAACTGATTTAATAGATTTAAATCTCCCTTCAATTTGATCCATTCTTCTTTGGTTTTAATAGAAACTTCGTCGCTCCACTGGACCTCAGAATCTTGCCATACTTGCTGGAATAAAATTTTCATCTTTGTGGTTAGGGGCGCTAACCATCCCAAAGGGTCGAAAATCTTAGAGATTTCGGATAGAAGCATTCTTTTGGTCAGTTTTGCTGTTTGTGTGCTGTTTGAATCATATTTGAAGATGAATTCGTCCTCGGTTGAGTTCCATTGTAGCCCCAAAGTTTTTGATGAGCTTTCAGTTTTAAATGTAAAGACTGCTGGCTGTTTGTCGGCAGTTTGCTCAACTGTTTCAAGCAATCTTTTATCGTTTGAGGACCACTTTCTTAGTGAAAATCCGCCGCTTTTTAGGCATGCGTTTACTTCCGTAATCCTCCGCTTTCCTTCTTTGATGCTATGCGCTCCCGATACCCAATCATCCATATAGAGCTCTTCCTGGATGCATTTAGCTGCTCTGGGATATTTTTGCTGCTCATCTGACGCTAATTTTCGCAGAGTCATCATTGTCAGGAATGGCGCTGCTTTAGTTCCATACGTTATGGTTGTTAATTTATAATTTCTTATAGGCTGATCCGGACTTTGTCGCCATACGATTTGTTGTAGGCTTTGGTCCTGCTCATCGACTAAAATCATACGGAAGCATTTCTCAATATCAGCTGTGAATGCGAAACGATATTGCCTCCACTTCAGGATAAGCTCTAACAGGTCTAACTGGAGGTTTGGACCCCTGTACATTAGATCGTTTAGGCTGTGGCCTAAAGTAGTTTTAGACGACGCGTTGAATACTACGCGCAACTTTGTTGTGCTAGATTCTGCTCTCAGTACCGCATGATGAGGAAGGAAACATTCTATTTCCGTCTTCTGTTTGCTGTTAGAAGTCGCTAACTTCATGTGTTGCAGCTGCTCATATTCGCGGATAAATTGCTTGTATTGCTTCGCTAGGTCTTCATTCTTGCTAAACTTACGTTCTACATTTTTAAATTGTGCTATCGCTATCTCTTTCGAAGATCCTAGCTTCTCTTCTAATTCTGGTTTCATGGGCAACCTAACTACATAACGACCGTTTTCTAGACGTTTCGTCGTAGTTTCATAAAAATCTAGGCATTCCTGATCTTCTACGGACATAGAATTCTGTTCTTGAATGTCTTCAATTGTCCAGAATTGTTGAATGTCTTCAACGTTATGCAAGATCACGTTGCATTGTAATGAGGTGCTTGTATTGCCACCGCACAGCAACCATCCTAAATGAGTTTGCTGTGCTAGCGGTTCCGAGGACGTTTGTCCGCGAATTAATCCTTCTAAAAGGATGTTAGCGTAGATTTCTGCTCCTAGGAGAAGATCCACCGGACGACTGATGTTATAATCTGGATCTGCTAAACAAAGATGTGCTGTATGTTGCCAATATGGCTTAGCGAACGTTTCGTTTGGCAGATTTTTTATTAAGTTGTTCACTATG
Organism: Orthosia gracilis; assembly: GCA_947562075.1. NCBI lineage: Eukaryota > Metazoa > Arthropoda > Insecta > Lepidoptera > Noctuidae > Orthosia > Orthosia gracilis. Next base: position 29,157,016 of record OX387274.1, on the reverse strand, counting down.
ACAACATCAGTAGAAAACTTAAAATCGGTGTAAGTCGATTGACAAGCGATCGTTAGTTTTCCTTTGCAGTTGTTTTCACGTTCACCTACTCCGAAAATAACCCCTTTACAAGATTTTCGCTTTAATCCTAGCTGCTGTGCTGCTTTCTCGCTGATCACGGAAATTTGTGAGCCCTGATCGATCAGTGCTCGCATGACGTGCTGGGTCCTGTCGGCTGCTGTGACTTTCACCAGCGCTGTGGCTAGCAAAATCTCCGATGTTACTTGCTGAGAAGCGTAGATGCTTTTGTTGTTTTCGCATTTTTGTTTCGCAATCTCGGTCAAGTTGTTAGACTTTGATTGTGTTGCGAAATAGTCATGCAAAGTCGTATGATGTTCGTCATTGCACTTATGACATCTTTTTGTCGAGTAGCATTTTGCGCCATTATGATCGTAAACACAATTTACGCAATAATTTAATTGGCTAATTATTTTTATTTTCTGCTCATTTGGTAATTCTGTAAATTTTTTGCAGCTTATTAAATTATGTTTTGCCGAACAATGAGGGCATTTATTTACTGACTCAGACACATGCATTGATTTCGCCATTTCCATTTTCTTGCTATTTTTAGATTCATTGCCCAATTTAAAATTATTTTTGCGATTAAAATTGGATGAACCATTGGATGATTGAGATGAAACTGCCTTAGTTGTCCCATCTTGACGTCGCCGAGATGACTCTAGGGCAGTGAACTTGTTCTCTAAGTAGTCCAAAAAGTCCCGAAGTACCGGAAGCTCTCGCGAATTCTTCAACGACTCTATATACTTGGAATAAGACTCACTATCCAATTTTTGTGCTAGTATATATACAAGAAGAGGATCCCATGTCGTAATATCTACGCCTAGATTTTTTATGGCGTGGAGGCTCTCTAAGGTGACATCATGAAGTCGTTTGATGGCTGTGTACGACTGCTGCGGTATATTGGCAAGATTGTAAAAGGAATTTACGTGGGACATAAATATCTGCTTTTTGTTGTTAAACCTGTGAGTTAAAATTTCCCAACAGGTGTTATAGTTGTCCGCGCTAATCGGGAGATGCTGGATCAAGCGCTCCGCTTCTCCTTTTACCTTGCTCTTCAGGAATTGCATCTTTTGTGCCTTTGATAGAGAAGGATTGTTGTGGATTGCTTCATCGAAAAGATCTTTGAAGGATACCCACTGCTGATAGTTACCTGAGAACACAGGAATTTCCATCTTCGGTGTGGACTTGTCACGGTACGATGTTGCCCACATCTTAGAGCTGATAGCCTTTCTCAAGCCGTTATACGTACGTTCATGTTTAATGTAGCTTAATTCGTACGCCTCGTCGTCTTCTAACTCCATCATTAGTTCCCAATGGCTGTTGTCCACGGCTGTCCATCGAGTTTGTAATAATCGCAAGGCGTCTTCAAACTCCCATTTATCGGACATGGATTCGACATCTATGCTTTCTACGGTTCTTGCGAATGCTTTGAAATTGATATGTTGCTTGCGCATCATATCATCTAGTTTGCTATAAATACCTTTAGACACCTCGGCACGAGCGCGCGCCGGGCTGGCGGATGCTGAGGATGGCTCGTGGTCCTGGTGCTGTAAGTGTTTGCCCCCGGCAGGACCTGCTGTTGCTGCTACTTGCTGATTAGAAGGGTTGTCTTCTAGATCAGAGAATCCTGGCGGCTTTGCTTGGTGACATAACGCGTCATAATATTCGGATATGGCGTCTTTTGCTGCTTTATAAGACTCCATTGTCCGCTCGAACTCCGAATTTACGAAGTACTTATGACCTCTCTTTTCAAGCGGCACAAGTTTTTCGTTGTTTAGCTGATACTCTCTCCAATACGACTCTAAAAGATCTAGTCTCTTTTTACAGTAGTCGATGGTCTTACGCTGTTTGCTATCCTTATTGAAATTAATAAGGACCTTGGCAATGCTCTCTGCTAATTCAGTTTGTTGGAAGTATAAAGTCTCCATTGTGCTGCTGTTAGACTTAAGCGAGACAGAATATACGGAACGCTCTTACTTGAAAGCCGCCTTGTCCTACGGCTATTGCTGCTATGCTGCTGGCTCGCTGTTGTCTCTGCGCGGGTAGCTCCCACGGTGGTTGTGAATCCCTATGAACTCACGCCTAATCTAGTTCGCGGCAACCCACAGGTTGCTGGTACTGTACAAGCACTTCGCGTTACGACTTGTCGCGGTCGCGGAGTCCTTGACGGTTTCGAAGGACCAATATGAACGGTAAGGTTCGTGCTGCTAGCTATTTCGGGTGCTAAATGATAAGTCTGAGCTAAGATTCAGAGTACGTTTATTCCGAAACTTCACGCTAATTAATGCTAATGATGGTAATGAGTGCTACAAGTATGCCGGTCGATCGCGCACTGGCTCGCGTAGCTCACGCTTTCCGCTGGTGCGGCCGCGCGACCTACTTGAGTCAAAACTGCTGATGATGATGTGTTCGATGAGTATCGAACAGGCATAAAAGATTCGCGTGAATTTAAATCGCGCCGCGGTGCGGTAGATTCTGTCACGGGCACCCAATGCGAAGAAAGAAAATTTGGTTTAAATAAATTGCACTAGATGGCGTATGCTTCGATATGTTATCGAGTGTTGTGATATATTGAGATTTTCTAGAGACGATTATAAATAATGTATGTTCTTGTTTAATTAATATTTCTCTTCAAAGCACAAAATTGAGTAATATCTCTTAATTCTCATTTCAAAGATTATTTGAATAGATCATTTAAAATTGTTTCCAATAGATGACGCGGATTTATACTATAAAACAAATCGTCACTGTATTTAAAAAAAAAGTATTTCCGAACCGGGTAAATCCTTTTACTTGCAAGTCGCTGCTAACACCTTCTAAATCCGTGGAACGGAACCGAACGCGATTGATATTCTTAGTCAAATAATCAGTTTAATCAGACGAAAAACGCTAGATACGTCGGCACGGTATGTACGGCACAGTATGTATGCTAGTATTATATTTTCTGTGATTCTGTGGCAAAACACAGATTTTTGACGGAATTATTTTTGCGCGATATTTCCTTCGCAAGTGTGTGCAAACAATTCAATACAATTTCCAGATGTTGTAGAATTGCGGGAAAAAACTCCTGCGAATAAAATTAGCAGTGAGGTCTTACTCTCAAAGTCTGCACCTTACCTCGATAGATGGCGTTGGGATCGAGTTAGATGGCGCTATGGCTTTGTAACCGCGATTTGGTCGGGGTCAGGGTGAGTTTCTTATGAAATTAACTTTGCGCAGAGGCAATATCGTAACCAATGAGGTTAATCCGAGGTGCGATTATTGCTAGTTGAAAACTTTACCAATACCCCGCCGTGTGGACGTGAAATACCGTCCGCGTTGGCAATTTTTGAATGGCCGTAATTGGCCTGAGATATGAGATTTCATGATCTGCAAGACGCTACGACGCTAGTCAGTCAACGCAAAACACTGCTTTGGTAGCTAGTATAACAGTTCTAATAACTTCTGCAGCCAAAAAAATCTGTAGAGTAACAACTTCTATCGATACTCACACACATTTACCTATATTAGAAATCCATATTATGTAGCTTGCTTGTTTGTGTCGATGAATTAGTTTAAAAATTATACATTTCATTTTGGTTCTATTTTCTAGACCGGGGGTCACCAATTACTTTCGTTTGAGGTCCGTTTCTTAAAAATAAAATGCTCGTCGCGGTCCGTAAGGTCCAACTACCCGGCTTGATAAATATTTTATTATAGAATAAACAAATGTAATCAATGCAGTCTCCCATCCCTCGTACACTCACCGCGCTCAACGCTCTCTTGGATGCAAAGCCCGATTGTGATGTGTTCGCAGACGAATGGAAGATTTTGTCTGTATGTCTGGAGTATTGTGAGATGAGTATGACTGCCGTGTAATTATAGATATTATCATTGTTTTTTTGTTTTTAATTTATTATTTTTATCTTTAATGTTTTTTTTATAAACATGTATTTAACTAATGTAATTGTGTTGTTAAAGTAAATAAATAGAAGTGTCACGATTCTAATATTAACCTGAAAAATGTTTTGCGTTGAATTATCCGTCCGAAGTTTAAATCTATCGGTACAAGACGCAAGAGACCGGTCAATGTGGTATGGTGACACTGGGGGAGTCCTATGTTAAACAGTGGACGTTTTTCGGCTGAAATGATGTTGAATGAATCTATCTTGGATAGGTCCACAAAAAATAGGTTGGCGGTCCGGATCCGGACTGCGGTCCGCCTTTTGGTGACTGCTGTTCTAGACGGTGCAGCTTCAGAAGAGGCGGGACAAATCTCATGAAAACAAAACAACATCATTTTGATTTGCATTTATTCCTCAATGTAACAAAGTAGGGTATATTGATACAATGAGATATTAATATTATAATTTTATACATGCTACGAGAAACTTAAATAACACAGTCCTGAAAGTATCGCTCGATCATCGTATAGAGGGAATCACATCACATAAAATAACGATATAACGGTTGAATAGTTAAATACAGGATCAAATTAAATATAAATTTAATTCTGAGGTTAGCGTGCTGGAAGAAGGGGAACAAAATAAAAGAAAATACCGAGAAGAGTGTAGAAATTTGCCCAGCAGTGGGACAATAAAGGTTGAAAAAAAAGTTAAACGTCCCACCCCGAGTTTCTCAGCTCAAAATTATCAAAATTCATTCAACCAATCATAGCAGATATTGCGTGCTTGACAATTTGTCACATTAGTTCTGCGATAATTTTGAGCTGAGAAACTCGGGGCCAGACATGATGGCTATTGATATTTAATGACGAGAACGATAAGTATATGTCTACTAACAGCTACCGTGCGACGCCCTGGGGGCGGGATAAACAGAAAAGACGTAAGACGAGGATGCGTTGCAGACGCGGCGCCCTCTTCAATAAATTTTCATATAAAATGTATAGAAGCGTCACGAGTTACTACACAAAATAAGCAGAAAAGACAGGGCGCGGACGAGGCGAGGTCTTTTCTGTACGCGTCCTCGTCTTACCTTTTTTATGTTTATCCCGCCCCCTTGATACTTCAAATTAAAAGTTAATTTTCTTTTTATTTTGCTTCATAGTTGTCACCGCACATTATTTTTTTTTTTTTTTATTGTTAATAGGCTCGCGCTTGACCACTATCTCACCGGATTATGTTATTTATTATATATTATTATTATATCTGTCACATGTTTGACGACAGGTGAAAAATACCTGAAAGAAGTGCAATTGGACGTCAGCACGTCAGCACAGCTCAAGACGGTGTACAGTCGAGAAGAAGGATAAGGTGGGCCGATTCCAAGTCAATGGGATAATTTAGCGACAGAAGAAGAAATCATGACATGACGTCTATGGTATTTTCTCTATGAAATTTAAATTGACCCTGTATACTAAAAGGGATGAAAAAATTTATACTGTTCTGCATTATATAAGAAGTTTTGAAAGCATTATATAAGACAATCATATCTAAAGAAGTACAAAATGGACAGATTCTTAATTCTTTTTAATAATATTGTCAAACAAAAACTGTCTTTTATGTAGTTAGTAAAATGTACTTGAATTTGAGATGAAGTGTGCCAAGGTAAACATGAAAATGGCACAAAAATTATGGCATTATTGTATATACCATACAAATGATATTTTTATATGTGTTTTATAAAATTTATATTTACAGATGATATTATGATTTTGAAACATTTAAGTTGAAAGATATTTCTAATTTATGAACACACATTTTGGAACTGCCAATGATTTCAATAAATAAGCAATACAAATCACTAAATGCATTTATAATTTTATCGTCAATCGCTTACCATCAGGCGAGATAGTGGTTAACGCGAGCTTACGGTTAAATTAAAAAAATATGATACAAAATGACGTTTTTAAATAAGTATTGAATTTGAAGTTTAATATTTTTATTAAACTTTTGCACTAAAGTAAGGTTTGACACGTTCTTAACTCCGAATACTCAATTCAGAAACCGGAACTTAGTGATTTGTAGCACAATTGAGTCTTATTATAACAACTCATCTCAAAACAAGAATATTATTGTGATTAAAATCTTTAATAATAAAACACATAGATTTATATATTGAAGTAATGGACATCCCTTTTTAATTAAAAGATAATCTAGTATCTTAGTGCATGCAAGCTAAAAAACTAATAAACGAAAAGAGATTCCGCAAACTGCTGATATACAGGTGTTTGGTTTATGAATATGAAACATTACATTACCAAGTCTCAACCTATTAGAATTTTCAAAATATTATTTTTCTTAGAAAGTAATTTTTTTAATTATTAGCCTATACTGGCCCACAGCTGGGCAAATACCTCCCCAAAATCCTTTAGGCATTCTTTGCTCGAGCCACCTGAAGCCAGCCCTTGCAGTAGGCGTCTAGGTGGTCTCGCCACCTGTTATAGTTTTATTTAAAAGACAAATATTAAGTTACTAAGACTTGGCTCAGAGTCATCTTGGTCTGGAGAAAACACCCTGTATCTATCTAATGATTTATGAATGAATGAAATATTCTAAATTGATATTTTTACCAAAGTATATTTGCCCTTCAATAATAAGCAATTAAATAATACTAAAACACATAATATTGGAGGCGTAGCTAGGATTAAAATAATTTGTGATGTAGCTAACAATTTGATTATTTTATTATTACAATTGCGAAAAAAATTTGTCAAAAACATTAATATTAAATTCAAAAGTATGCTCAGTTGTTGATTGCAATCTCAAGTATTTATTTATATGTTAACTTTATATGTTGAAATTTCTTGCCAATTAATCGAACCTAGATAGGGAGGCAAGGTGTGTAGAAAATATCGATTTTTATCGATCTATCGTTGATATAGACATATCGATACATCAGTCTAGAACGCCTATAAATTTTATCGATGTTTCTTCTTGTTTTTTAAAGCATGAAAATCCCAAAAATTCTTAGTCGTAGTAGTTTTATGAAGTGTTAATCAATTATGTACGATATTTTTGGACATCGATATTTATTAGTTTTACTATACATCGTTGCATCCCTAATCCTAGATTCCTAGCTATGCCAAAAATCACAAGTTAATATATAAATCTTTGTTTTAAAGGTAATCCGAGCGTGATAAATGCTGGTAGGGATACAAAGCCGCGTATGTACAGAATGACATATGTCGTGTCCGCGCGACTAGTGTCGCGTTACATGACATACACCTTCTCAGCTCGTTTGATACAGAACACCTCCTTGGTCTTCGGGCAGATGACGGAGCCGTGTTCCTTCTGCATTTCTTTTAAAGCCTGGAAATAAGAAATGGGTACATATAAATGGATTGAACCAACACAAGGGCCTATATTGACGAATCCATACATGTTCCTAAGTCTCCAAAAGCCTATTGAAGTTTGAAAAGGCTTTGGGTCTTGTCAAATTAGTTTTTTTTTTCTGCTAGCTGTATGTGTTACCTTCTCTCCGTAGACCTGTCCGTTGGGCAGCATCATGGGGTGGTTGTGCTCGTTGAGGGGCGCGCGTGAGATGCGGCACAGCAGACGCGAGTGCGACACGTGCGCGTGCGGCAGGGTGGTGGTGGTGGTGGTGGTGGCTGCTAGCTGTATGTGTTACCTTCTCTCCGTAGACCTGTCCGTTGGGCAGCATCATGGGGTGGTTGTGCTTGTTGAGGGGCGCGCGTGAGATGCGGCACAGCAGACGCGAGTGCGACACGTGCGCGTGCGGCAGGGTGGTGGTGGTGGTGGTGGTGGCTGCTAGCTGTATGTGTTACCTTCTCTCCGTAGACCTGTCCGTTGGGCAGCATCATGGGGTGGTTGTGCTCGTTGAGGGGCGCGCGTGAGATGCGGCACAGCAGACGCGAGTGCGACACGTGCGCGTGCGGCAGGGTGGTGGTGGTGGTGGTGGTGGCTGCTAGCTGTATGTGTTACCTTCTCTCCGTAGACCTGTCCGTTGGGCAGCATCATGGGGTGGTTGTGCTCGTTGAGGGGCGCGCGTGAGATGCGGCACAGCAGACGCGAGTGCGACACGTGCGCGTGCGGCAGGGTGGTGGTGGTGGTGGTGGTGGCTGCTAGCTGTATGTGTTACCTTTTCTCCGTAGACCTGTCCGTTGGGCAGCATCATGGGGTGGTTGTGCTCGTTGAGGGGCGCGCGTGAGATGCGGCACAGCAGACGCGAGTGCGACACGTGCGCGTGCGGCAGGGTGGTGGTGGTGGTGGTGGTGGCTGCTAGCTGTATGTGTTACCTTCTCTCCGTAGACCTGTCCGTTGGGCAGCATCATGGGGTGGTTTTGCTCGTTGAGGGGCGCGCGTGAGATGCGGCACAGCAGACGCGAGTGCGACACGTGCGCGTGCGGCAGGGTGGTGGTGGTGGTGGTGGTGGCTGCTAGCTGTATGTGTTACCTTTTCTCCGTAGACCTGTCCGTTGGGCAGCATCATGGGGTGGTTGTGCTCGTTGAGGGGCGCGCGTGAGATGCGGCACAGCAGACGCGAGTGCGACACGTGCGCGTGCGGCAGGGTGGTGGTGGTGGTGGTGGTGGCTGCTAGCTGTATGTGTTACCTTCTCTCCGTAGACCTGTCCGTTGGGCAGCATCATGGGGTGGTTGTGCTCGTTGAGGGGCGCGCGTGAGATGCGGCACAGCAGACGCGAGTGCGACACGTGCGCGTGCGGCAGGGTGGTGGTGGTGGTGGTGGTGGCTGCTAGCTGTATGTGTTACCTTCTCTCCGTAGACCTGTCCGTTGGGCAGCATCATGGGGTGGTTGTGCTCGTTGAGGGGCGCGCGTGAGATGCGGCACAGCAGACGCGAATGCGACACGTGCGCGTGCGGCAGGGTGGTGGTGGTGGTGGTGGTGGCTGCTAGCTGTATGTGTTACCTTCTCTCCGTAGACCTGTCCGTTGGGCAGCATCATGGGGTGGTTGTGCTCGTTGAGGGGCGCGCGTGAGATGCGGCACAGCAGACGCGAGTGCGACACGTGCGCGTGCGGCAGGGTGGTGGTGGTGGTGGTGGTGGCTGCTAGCTGTATGTGTTACCTTGTGGTATTTCGCTATTCTAAACCACATATTTTAGTTATTTCACTGAGTGAGCTGAAGTGTTCTCACCTAATTCACACTTAGGTCTCATAATACTTACTTACTGATACTGTACTCATATTATTCCATGCCAAAACATTTTACATCGCATCGCATCTATTATACGTTTTGTTGGTTTTTGCATTACTATTCTGCGAATCGGTCTAAAACGATTCGTTTTCTTATAAAATATCTAAAATAAAATAAATAATTAACATATTTTTCAATGTTATGACACCTACGTCAGGTTGTCAAGCTGTCAATACTTTTCCCTTTTAAATTTTCTGTCATAGAGTTTCTCACTAGCTTAGCCTATGAAGATTACTTTTGATTTATATAATTTAAATTCTTTTTATCAATATGTAATTCTTTTTATCAATATGTTAGCTCAAATATTGTATTTTATAAATTAATTTACACGCTCTCAGAATTCATCGAAGAGGTTTTGGATTGAATATTACTGGCTGTTTTGAATACTGGCAAGTTGCATTTTTGTATGACAACAAGATGTCACTTTAAAATTCTAATAAAGAAGAAAAAGGACAGGCCGTGGATATAAAAGACGGATAGGCCGAAGGCTTGGGAGTCTTCAATCTGGTCTGAAACCGAAGAGTCGCCTAATCGCTAAGCCATAAAATACGAGGAGTTCCTGACAGTTGTGCTGCCTACCTAACCTACCAGCTACCTACACGGCTACCTCCCGGCCGACCTGTTCCCTGGTTGGCTGCCAGGAAGAGCTCCTGTCAGTTGTGCTGCCTGCCTAACCTACCAGCTACCTACACGGCTACCTCCCTGCCGACCTGTTCCCTGGTTGGCTGCCAGGAAGAGCTCCTGTCAGTTGTGCTGCCTGCCTAACAACCAGCTACCTACACGGCTACCTCCCTGCCGACCTGTTCCCTGGTTGGCTGCCAGGAAGAGCTCCTGTCAGTTGTGCTGCCTACCTAACCACCAGCTGCCTACAATACGACCTGCCTGCACGACCTGTTCCCCGGTTGGCTGCCCACGTCGTGCGAAGCCGGATCCTTAATTTCATTTCATACATAATTTTAAGTTTATAACTGTTTTTTTATTTTGTATTAACGTGGCTTACGTGTGGCTCAGCTCACCTGAGCGACCCGTAACGCTACAACCTTCTCTCCGTAGACCTGTCCGTTGGGCAGCATCATGGGGTGGTTGTGCTCGTTGAGGGGCGCGCGTGAGATGCGGCACAGCAGACGCGAGTGCGACACGTGCGCGTGCGGCAGGGTGGTGGTGGTGGTGGTGGTGGTGGCTGCTAGCTGTATGTGTTACCTTCTCTCCGTAGACCTGTCCGTTGGGCAGCATCATGGAGTGGTTGTGCTCGTTGAGGGGCGCGCGTGAGATGCGGCACAGCAGACGCGAGTGCGACACGTGCGCGTGCGGCAGGGTGGTGGTGGTGGTGGTGGTGGCTGCTAGCTGTATGTGTTACCTTCTCTCCGTAGACCTGTCCGTTGGGCAGCATCATGGGGTGGTTGTGCTCGTTGAGGGGCGCGCGTGAGATGCGGCACAGCAGACGCGAGTGCGACACGTGCGCGTGCGGCAGGGTGGTGGTGGTGGTGGTGGTGGCTGCTAGCTGTATGTGTTACCTTCTCTCCGTAGACCTGTCCGTTGGGCAGCATCATGGGGTGGTTGTGCTCGTTGAGGGGCGCGCGTGAGATGCGGCACAGCAGACGCGAGTGCGACACGTGCGCGTGCGGCAGGGTGGTGGTGGTGGTGGTGGTGGCTGCTAGCTGTATGTGTTACCTTCTCTCCGTAGACCTGTCCGTTGGGCAGCATCATGGGGTGGTTGTGCTCGTTGAGGGGCGCTCGTGAGATGCGGCACAGCAGACGCGAGTGCGACACGTGCGCGTGCGGCAGGGTGGTGGTGGTGGTGGTGGTGGCTGCTAGCTGTATGTGTTACCTTCTCTCCGTAGACCTGTCCGTTGGGCAGCATCATGGGGTGGTTGTGCTCGTTGAGGGGCGCGCGTGAGATGCGGCACAGCAGACGCGAGTGCGACACATGCGCGTGCGGCAGGGTGGCCGCCAGCGCGTTGAGCGGCGGCTGACACGCGGGGCACGTGGCCACGCGCGTGCTGTCCGAGTAGCACTGAGTGTGTCGGAGTTAAGGAACGAGATTCTTTGAAACAAATGCTGTTGATAAAAAGTCGGCTTGCATATTTAAAAATGATCTTGCCAACCAAATTTCGGCTATGGTGGGTAATATAAACAAACATTACTCAAGTACGCAGTAGATATTATAGTGCACAAGTGTGTGTGCAAACACAGGTGCAGATGATGATGAGAGATCATATGGATTGTCTCCCCTTCTGTCTTATACACTCTTAGGCGGCATTCCGACACAACCGGAGAGAGATGAGGCGAAGGATCAAAGCTTCCTTCTGTGGCACATCATGATCATCATTTCAACCAAAGAACGTCCACTGCTGGATATAGGCCACCCCGAAGTAACGCCACCTGGATCGGTCCCGTGCGTCTCGCATCCAGCGAATGCACTGACAAGGTCATTGCTCCACGCGGAGGTATGCCTTCCAACGCTGCGTCTTTCGATACGCGGTCGTCACTCCAAAACTTTTCTTGTTCTGCGAGCAAAGTGCCCTGCCTACTATGTTGGTCACCTTGGTTCTCTTGCGGCACGGGGTTTATTAATGCTATTATTAAAGGATATGGCGTATTGAGCGCAGCTAAGCCCAGCTGTAAGGCGACGGGCAGCGCGGGCAGGCGCGCCGGGTGCAGCAGCCGCGCGTGCTCCCAGCGGAACTGCAGTACCAGCGCCGCCCAGCTGCCCGCCTGCAGTAGCGAACGGTACGGCTCCACCTCTGAACATAAAACATCGATATATTGAGAACACTCATAAGATTGTTATTTCATAACAAAATGCATTGGGAAGAAATTACTCTTGAGTCGAGTCGGGTCAAAGCGCCTCGAACACCGTTGCAAAGTTGCCAGCTTGTCGATTATTTATCGGTTACATATCGAGGCGATGCGCGATCGGTACGTGGTAGACATCCCACCTACACGCACTAATATTTTTGTTTACTTGCATTGTGTGAGCAGCTAAGGAGTGTAATTCCAAAAATATAATACTTATTGTTACTATGTATGGTTACCTAAGTACAGTCAAGCAACTTGATTCATAACCCATTCGGACGATAATTCGTTTGCAAACTTCATAACATTAAAGTTGCCTGGGGACACCACACGGTGGGGTGGTTTCGGGGTTCCACTCACAGTGCACTTAAGACGTTTTATTTAATATAAAAACTGTGCACATTGGCATACGGTAAATTTTGAGTATTGTGCTCATTGCAATCATAATCTTTTTAATTGAATTTTTTTTTTTTTTTCCATTAAGCACAAATTATGTTTTCAATTTGGAATTGACTGTCTTCCAGTATTGTTTGCCTATAGAAAGAATTACAGAAAAATATTTTATTTCAAAAACATATACGAACTATTTCGTTTATAAAAGCTTATTTTTTAATTAAAAGATAAATGCCAAATAATAAAATGTCAAGTAGATATTAAAATGGTGGCATGCCATTGAAATGACAGTGAGATGGGTAAACTAATAAAATTGACACTTTCTTAATAAATTGATAACATTTTTGTTGCTAAGGACATATGTATTTAAGCAAAATTAGACCTAATTTTACCCGACCGCCGAAGGAGGTAATTTGTTTATCAGTCTATGTATGTAGTAGTTCCTATGTGGCGGTCTAGAGGCCAAACGCGTCGGCCGATTCTGATGATTCTTATGTCAATCGATTCTTCTTAATCTTGCGAGTGTTACTGCCAACATTAAAATTGGAAATTAGAAAATTTCGGATTTTGGGCGCCATATTGTGAGGCACATCTGGCTTTGGTCAGCCAGCTCGCGAATGTGTATCCTCCGATTGCACAGCATGATTTTCTTCTTGTTTACATCTTTTTAGTTCGCTTCTTTATCAGTCGGGTTTTTTGATATTTTATTTATCTTTTTTTAGAATGTCTTTAGTAAAATACGCTCAGGATGGGTCATGAATTAATTTTGTCGACTCTATCTACCACCCCTCCAAAAAAATAAAAATACTCTAACAAGTATTGACCTAAACGAAAAATTAAATCCGGCCGAATGCAAGTTGAACTTGCTATTTAAGGGCCTACATCCGCTTTAGTGTCGTAAAACGGTAACTTTCTAAAGCACACTCTTAACGGCTAGGTTAAAAGGTTTGAAAAAAATATATATTTATTATTGTTTCATGTACATTATTTTTTAAACATGGTTTTTTCGTGTAACAAATAGTTTTGTTTTTTATAAAATAATTAGCAACACGATATTTTTCACAACTTTTGGATATTCCTCCAAAACGACTTGGATGTTTATAAATATTTTCACACAGAAAAATTGATGGCTGGAATTTCTTCATAACTGACATAGCATGTGTAAATCAGATAGGATTTTGCAAACAAAACTGTTCAAAAGAAGGTTCAATGTTGATATTTTGACATCGAGCGGGCGCAAGGCCAGTACTGCGTTTACATTGGGGCGTATATATCTCCTTAAGTATCTACGCTATAGAATGTCTCGCAAGTCTCGTATTCTCCGGCATTATATTTTCCGTATCCATAACTGCTAGGTAACTTGTCCAGGGAAAGTTCGGTGCCTATGTAAAAAATTACTGCTATGATCTGGCCACACAATCTTACCAGTGTCCTTAGGGAAGGCCAGCATTCCCATGCAGTGCTGAATGTCCTTCAGCTGGTCTTCCTCAAAGCTGGAGAAGTGCTTCTTAGCGTAGCGGACTGCTTCCAAGCGTTTGTCTTCGCGAACCAGCTCTATAAACTCCTGGAAAAAGTAAGTTTGTGATATTATTATAGGTACAGGAATCCCCAATCTTTTTGGCCGGTCTGAAGTTGGCTACGATAGCTGCGCAGTAGAAAATCTTATACTAAAACCGCAGCGCGCCGTACCATGAGCATCAGTAAGTCTACGTTCAGCCCGGCTAAAACGATTAGAGGATTACTTTAAGTTATGTTACAACTACAAGGTTTATTTTTCATGCAGAAGAATAGAAATTATTACGCAAGGCTGAGCCAGCAGATGGCGCCACATAAATAAATAGAAAACATAACAAATTTAAAAAAGCCACCGAAAATTTCTGTGTTTTCAATATTTTCGGTGGTTTATTCAGTAGTTACAGACAGTATATTTTCAAAAAACAAAATTTACCTAACCATAGCCGGAGTACAATCTGTTTGTATCTCCTTAATACAGTATGCCATGTGCGTTTCGATGGCAGGGCCACGGCGATATTAAAAAAAAAGACTGGCAAGATTTTGTAAAAATTTATTAAATTTGTTTCCCAAACCCATTAATTTGTCACAAGTTAAGGTTAAAAAGTTTTAAGGGTTTGAACGTGGCCGCGCCATTGAAACGCGGCGAATCGCGCCGCCACGGAGATCTTTAAAAATAAATCTTGCAGAGACCTGAAATTTTGGTAAATAACAGATTGAATTTGTAAAAATATAAAACTATATCCTAGGTTTATATTTTAGGAGCTGTAAGACTAAAATGCCATGGTCGCGCAATTGAAACGGTGGAAAACACGTTATCGCCGATATCTCGCCGAAAAAGCATCGCAGAAATCTGAAGTATTTTGTTAAAACTAGATTTGTATTTTAAAAATACAACAAAAGCCTTGGTTTATATTTCAGAAGCTGTAAAATCAAAACCCCATGGCCGCGTCATTGAAACGGTAAAAAACACGCTATCGCCGATATCTCGCCGAGAAAGCATCGTAGAGGTCTGAAGTTTTTTGTAAAACCTAGATTTGAATTAGATAAAATATGTAAGAATACACAAATAAGTCCTAAGTTTATATTGCAGGAGCTGTAGTACAGTATCGCGTAGATAGAAGTCGTGATTATCTCTCGAAGAAAGTAAGTATTAACGAGATCTTTTTTGTAAATATCACCTATTAATATGTAGAACTACAGATAATAGGCAATTTTTTTTTCCTAATCTTAATCTTCAATACGTTTCGAATGTTTCGATAGGGTGACCATGGCTTATTGTTTACAGAAAACTTTCCACTCGTAACTATTTGAAATTATATCTCAAGGATATTAAATTAAAATTAAAAATACAAAAACATGATTATGTCTTAAAAACTCGCATAAATCACAGATTATTTAGTATCCATCACCTCCTTTTCTTGATAGCTGAAAATACCGTTTATACCGAACCTAACCAGTGTGTCGAAACGCACATAGTATGCCACCTACTGGGAGGAATTGGCAGTGGGAACCTTAATTCTTACATTTCGTCATTTATAACAAAAATCTTATTATAAATGTGAAAGTTTGGATGGATGTGTGTGCGGATGTATGTTTGTTACTCAATCACGCTAAAACGGTTGAACAGATCTGGATGAAATTTGGCACAGATATTATAGTCTGGAATAGAACATAGGCTTTTCATCCCGATATGGAAAACAAAACAAAATCTTTAGGGTACCTCCGGTTGACCTAGAATTGTCAATTTTGGTTAAAAGCAAGGTCTTACAGTACAAGTAACAGGATAATTCCGAAAAATAAAAAAGTTGAAAATTAAGGTATATTTTGGTACTTACAAGTTTTCGCGCAAATCTAAATTTGCCCATATGCTTTTATCGTGTTGACTCAAGACCTTGATTTTTATACACCTAATAGGTAATATATACCTCAATATCTGGTATAAATTTCAACTTGCTAGGTCCACCCGTTCCTGAGAAAATCGTTGGTGACACACAGACAGACGGACAGACAGACAGACGGTCAGACGGACAAGAAAATGATCTTATATGGTTTCCGTTTTTTACCTTTTGAGATACGGACCCCTAAAAACAGAAAAAGGTACCGTTTGTGACTCCACCATAAGCCGGAGCAAAATTAATGCATGCAAAAGCAGTATAGTAAGTAATATCAATCTGCCTAGCCTTTTCCCAACTATTTCGGTGTCGGCTTCCAGTCTTACCGGATTCAGCTGAGCACTAGTGTTTTACGTGGAGCGACTGCCTATCTGACCTCCACAACTCAGTAACTGGGTAACACGGTACCCCTTGCTTGGCAAGACTGGTGTCAGATCTCAAGCTTCTGACTACCCGTAACGACTGTCCAAGATCTTCAAATGACAGCCGGGACCAACGGCTTAACGTGCTTTCCGAGGCACGGAGGAAACTCGGTATGTTGAAAATGGTCACCCATCCACCGACCGACCTCGTCAAGCGTTGCTTAACCTTGAAGATCGATCCGTGCGGCTGTTATTATTTAGCCACGAGCTCCTCAAAAAAAAGCAGTATAGTAAGTAATATTTTTGAAGGTTCCCTATACATTTGCATAAAATTTTAAGACCTAATATATCTTAGCATAATTTTGTTTGGCATAATTATATTTTCGCATAATATAATTACGCGTAACAGCTTACGCATAATTTTTTTAAGCATAATTTCTCTAACCATAATAATGATTAAGCAGAATATTCTAAAGCATAAATTTATTAAGCATAAAGTTCTAAAGCATAACTTTTTTAAGCATAATATCCTAAAGCATAAATTTATTTACACATACAGCATGCAAGCAAGCATACAGTATGCAAGCAAGCATGCAGCAAACAAGCAAGCATGCAGCATGCAAGCAAGCATGCAGCATTCAAGCAAGCAGGCAACATGCAGCAGGCAGGGTTTCTGTCTCGGCTCCGGCGCTGCGGGCTTCCGGCGGCCCCACGCGTGCTAATCGTCGCAGACGGCTTTAGCTCACCACCGCAGCTTAGGCTTGTTGGCCGGCTTCGCCGGCCAGCCTCAGCCGCGGCGCCTCGCTCGCAGCCGCCTGCTCCTCAGCCCGTAGGCCGCCTCGCCCCTACGCGCCTACGCGATTTTAAATTACACTCTAGGGGTAGGACAAACAAGACTACGTAGAGTCGGTTTTGCAGCAATTCGATTCTGTCACTAACTTTTGTTGCACATCATATTAAATTTTTAACCAACAATATTATTTAATTGTTACAGAAACTATAGCAAATTGGTTTGATCAGAATTATGTATGGGGCACTACAAGTTCACCACCACCATTTCCACCCAAAGTCTGGAGTACGTATTTACTAGAAAAGGAAAATAGACCTAGGACACAAAATCATGCAGAGGCATGGCACAATCATCATTTATCATTTCAGCCGAAAGACGTCCACTGCTGGACATAGGCCTCCCCCAGGCATCGCCACATTGACCGATCCCGTGCGTCTCGCATCCAGCGCCTTCCCGCAACCTTAACCAGGTCATCGGTCCACCTAGTGGGAGGCCTTCCAACGTATCGTCTTCCAGTTCGCGGTCGCCATTCCAGAACTTTTCGGCCCCAGCGGCCATCCGTTCTGCGAGCAATGTGCCCTGCCCACTGCCACTTAAGTTTAGCAATTCTCCGGGCTATGTCGGTAACTTTAGTTCTCCTGCGGATATCATCATTTCTGACGTGATCACGCAAGGAAATTCCGAGCATAGCCCTCTCCATTGCCCTTTGGGTGACTTTAAGCTTTCTGATAAGGCCCATTGTGAGCGACCATGTCTCGGTCCCATAGGTGATCACTGGCAACACACACTGGTCAAAGACTTTTGTCTTGAGACACTGCGGTAAATTGGACGAGAAGATACCACGCAACTTCCCGAACGCCGCCCAGCCGAGTCGGATTCGACGGTTGACCTCTTTCTCGAAGTTGGACCTACCCAACTGGATCGTTTGTCCCAGGTAGACATAATCGTATACAACTTCGAGTGTAGAGTCTCCGATCTTGATAGGAGTGGGTGCTACATGGGCGTTCAACATGATCTTGGTTTTGTCCATGTTCATTTTAAGACCCACTCTTTCGGAAGCTTTACTGAGGTCATCGAGCATTTTACTGAGGCTTTCCATGGTCTCAGCCATGACCACTATGTCGTCGGCAAACCGAAGGTGAGTGATGTACTCGCCATTAACGTTGATGCCTAGGCCCGTCCAGTCCAGAACCTTGAATACATCCTCCAGCGCAGCAGTGAACAGTTTCGGAGAAATGACGTCTCCCTGTCGCACGCCACGCTGGAGAAGGATTGGTTTCGAGGTCTGATCCTGAAGACGGACTGACATGGTGGCGTTTTTGTACAAACACTTCAACACCTCAATGTACCGGTAGTCGATCTGGCACCGTTGGAGAGACTGCAGTACAGCCCAAGTCTCGATCGAATCGAAGGCTTTCTCGTAGTCCACAAACGCTAAACAGAGAGGCAGGTTATACTCTTCGGTCTTCTGTATAACCTGCCGCAGCGTATGTTTGTGGTCTACGGTGCTAAAGCCTTTTCGGAATCCGGCTTGTTCGGGAGGCTGGAAATCATCAAACCTGCGCGCGAGACGATTCGTGATGACTCTTGAAAACAACTTGTAGACATGGCTAAGAAGTGAGATGGGCCTATAGTTCTTCAGCCGGGCATTGTCGCCCTTCTTGAAGAAAAGTACCACCACACCCCTGCACCATTCCTGTGGCGTTTTGCCCTCGAGTATGACGGAATCAAACAGCTTCTGAAGGGCCTTAAGGACCGGTTTTCCACCCGCCTTCAGGAGTTCAGCCGTGATTCCGTCATCACCCGGCGCCTTGTTGTTTTTAAGCTGTTTCAGAGCCATCCTAATCTCGTACAGGCTGACATCCGGGATATCTTCGGTATAGTAACGGGTCAATCTAGCTCTTGGGTCGTTTGCTAGACTCGCAACGGGCTTGCTGACTGATGTGTACAACTGCCCATAGAATGTCTCGATCTCCCTCAGAAGCTCCGGTTTGGCGGATACGGTCCTGCCATCGTCGGTCTTCAGTTTCGTGAGCTGGCTCTGCCCAATAGCCAGATCCCTTGAAAAAACCTTGGAGCCTTTATTTCGCTCAATCGCGTCTTTAATACGTTCGGTATTAAAGCGGCGGAGGTCTCTTTTCAAGGATTTAGAGATCTGTCTATTGAGCTGCTTGTATTTGCACGCCTCATCTGAAGACTGCAGGATCATCTCACGCCTCTCCTTCATAAGCTTGAGGGTAGGATCAGAGATCTTTTTGTTTCTATCTGTACGACGGGTCTTGAAAAATTTAGACGCGACCGTATGGACAGCTTCCACGAACCCGTCGCTATATTCGTCCACTGAGCTACCTAGGCACTCGAAACGATTCTGGAGTTCGAGCTGAAAGCTCTCGGGGTTTTGGACCTGGATCTGTGCTGGACGGAGCGTGGACTTCATCAGTCGAGACCTTTCAAGCTTAATATTAAAGTTCAATGTGCCTCTTACCATGCGGTGATCGCTCCCGGTTTTTACCGAATTGATCACAGAGACATCATTGAACATTTGCTTCCTGGTTGACATGATGAAGTCAATCTCATTTTTTGTTGCACCATCGGGGCTCTGCCAGCTCCACTTCCTGTGTTCACGCTTTTTGAAGAAGGAGTTCATCATATAGAGGCCCTCCTTCTCCATAAAACTGGCCAGTAGGTGACCCCGGTGGTTCCGACGTCCAACTCCAAATTGCCCCACTTGCAGCTCATCCTCGTCTCGTTTGCCCAGTTTCGCGTTGAAGTCCCCCATGACAACGGTGAAGTGAGTTTTGAAACCATGCATGGCTCTGGAGATATCCTCATACATGGTCTCTACCTCGTCGTCGGGGTGTGCCGAGGTTGGGGCGTAGACCTGTATGACCTTCAGCGAATATCTTGAGGATATTCTGAGTATAAGGTACGCCACCCTGGTCGACACACTCTCGATCTTCACCACGTTGTTCACAAGGGACTTGTGGACGATAAACCCGACACCACCCTGGGACTGCCGGTCACCGTCTCGGAAATAGAGCAGGTTACCGGATTTGAGGATTATCGAGTCCTCCCCCTCTCTTCGGACTTCAGATAACCCTATAATACTCCATCGCAACCTGCTCAATTCCTCTTCGAGTTCGGTGATCTTCTCGTCGGTCCGAAGTGTGCGCGTGTTGTACGTTGCCAGGTCCAGTCGTCGGTGATTGTTGGGGTAGCCGGATCTCGTCCGGAGATTCTTTGCACCCCTTGCCATGCCGTAACCTCGACCGCTACCGTAGTCGAGGGTAGGCAGGCTGCCGGGTACTAGGGGCCATTTTTTATTTGTGCTTCTCATTGGGGGGGTTTTGCCATAATCGCCACGCTTGGCAGGCGGGTTGGCGATCGCAGTATGGTTGTTACAGAAGCACAGAGAACGCTGCTGCCCATTCTCTGGTTTGTCCCTTAGTCGCCTCTTACGACACCCACGGGAAGACATGGGATGGTGAAATTCTTAACGTCCGGCACCATACGGAACCAGAGAACGGATGCAGAGGCATGGCACAATAGAATTGCACATTTTGTGGGAAAACACCATCCTGGATTTTATTTTTTGGCAAAAAAGATCGTTCAAGAAATAAAACATCAAACCATTGAAATAGATAAATGGATGTCGGAACATCACTTATACCAAAAAAAAAGAAAAATACACGGACAAAACCAGAAGAATTGAAAAATTTTTAGTAAAAAAGATGAGTATACTTCTAAACTAACATATTTACAAGCAATTGCTAAAAATATACACCTAAAATAAATAATTATACATAATTAAGGACCACTGTTTCAATCAGTTAACTTCTATCTGAGGAATAACCGCCATATTTATTTCTCATAATAGAAGTTAACTGATTGACATATTTTTTATACAAAAACTGTCAAAACATCTAATATATTCTTCAGATAAAAGTTATCTCGCGATTGAAAAATCGTTTAAGTTACATAATATTATGTATAATAAATCATTTGCATGAAAATTGTTTTTGTTATTTATATTAATTGTATGCCTAAATATTATTATGCTATCATTAGGCCTACTAACGTTATGCTAATAGTCATTAGGCCTACTAACGTTATGCGAATCAAATTTATGCCAAAACAAATTAGTCTTTACGATGATTATGCCAACATAAAATGTATGCCTAAAAAAATTATGCCGATGTATTATTATGCCAAAACAAATTGTGCCAAAATCGTTATGCCGAAGTATATTAGGATAAAGAACATTATGCGAAAAGAAGGGATCCCATTTTTGAAATGTTATAATTCTCGCTCCCTTTAATTTGATACCTAACACGGCACATTCACATTTTTTTTATTAATGACTTTATGACCACTAGAAGCCACATTGATTTTAGTGTGACGTCACATATCCAGTAACCAGCAGACTATCATTATTTTTGTTCAAATTATGATAAGTAGTTTAGAAGTTATGAACTTATGAGGGATGAACAACGGATGAACAAACATACATACCAGTTAAAATCATAACCCTCTTGGCTTCGCCGCAGTCGGGTAATAAATAACTTACTTGGACCCATTCTTGCTTACCCACCTGTATCTTTATCTTGAATTCCAACTATAAGACTACTAGAGGGCGCCATATTGAATTGAGTGTGACGTCACATAGCCTATAATAACCAGCGAACGATTAAGATGCTTCTAACGATATTTTTGGTCAAATTAAGATAGGGAGTTTAAAAATTATGAACAAACATACATACCGGTTAAAATCATAACCCCTGGCTTCGCCGCAGTCGGGTAATAAACGACACTCACATTGTATACATACTTGTTTACACACCTGTATCCTTATCTTGAATTCCATGTTGGAGTTAAGTTTCCGAAGCTTGGACTTGTTGTCGGCGCACCATTGCAGGCAGCGTGCGGTGCGTTGTGAGTATAGCTCTGCTTCTACTTCGGCTGCCGCGCTGTATATGTCTGGAATTTGTGAAGAATATGTTAAAGCGGCTAGGTAGGCCGATGACCTGGTTAAGGCTACGGGTATCCGTTGGATGCGAGACGCACAGGACCGACCAGTGTGGCGATGCTTGTGGGAGGCCTATGTCCAGCAATGGACATCTTTCGGCTGACATGATGATGATGATGTTGTTAAAGCTAGCACTAACAAGGAAAATTTGGTTCTAATAAATGTCACTAGATGGCGCGATGTGCATAGATTTTTTATTGAATTGTGTGTAAAATTAACATTTTCTAGAATTGATCATAAAAATTGTATGTTCTTTTTTTAATCAACTCTATTATAGTATTTTGTTGCAAGTTTTTACAGTTTCATTGTACCAAAATGTGTTACAAAACAAATTTAGAAAATCGAGTGGATGCCTCAGAAATTTAATACCGCGCCATCTATTGAAATCAAATTTAAATGATCCATTCAAGCAATTTTTGAAATGTGAATTAAGAGCCCAATATTCCTTAATTTTGTGCTTAGGGGCGTTAATTAAACAAGAACATACATTTTTTATGATTGTCTCTAAAAATCTTAATATTTCACAAAACTCAATAACGAATCGAAGCTTATCAACCAAATTGTCTTTCTTCGCGTTGAGTGCCCGTGACAGTGGGCTGCTCAATGTCAAAAAAGGAAAAAATAATAATTTGAATGCCAGTATAAAATAGAATAATTATTTTTCTTGTGGTTAATACAATCACCGTTAAGTTGTAAAGTTCACAAACACATAGTCTTAATAGTAAAAATACGCAAACAATAAAACTCATGCTTTTTTCTCATGGAGACAGAAGCTATAGACTGCCTTCTACTACAATCCTTATATACTCCATATTCTATAAATTACTTACCGACATTAGTGAGATCCCTCAGACCCCTAGCGTCAGCCAGTTTGTTAGCCGAGTCGTAGTAGCCGTTACGGAGGAAGTAGTCCACCAGCATGCGGTCCAGACGCACCTTGCGCCACTGGTTCAGGGTGGTCTGCGATGTGTATGACATTTGCTGAAGTTCGAAAAGAAAAAAAAGAGTTAAATAATGACCACAATAATAAGAACTCTTTTGATAAATTAACACGGCTTTTAGTTATTCTGTACAACTAACCTCCGAATTGAGACAGTGTACTCAAATTGACCAGTTCTCTGGCCTTACAAAAGGTTAGACAACTAGTTAAATAGAGAAGGCCCCTTGCCTGAAAAACCCACTAAGGACTTTCAAAAAGCTCTTTTTTTTTGGTTCGGAATTCATTCAATGACTTCTCCTGCTCTGGGTGAAGCGGGCGGGTTTAGTCAGTAAAAGTCTGACAAGCCCGTCAGATTTTTACGGACTAAATACGGCAATACGGGTGGGTACCCGTATTGCCAGGGCCGTGACCAAATTGCGTAATTTTACGCGCGGTAATGTCATTAATTGCTTCTAATGTTTACAAATCCGTCAACTCGACAGCGTAAAATAAGCAATTAATACTGTATTAACTGAATTGTCAGCAAAGAATTAATTGTGTTAGTATTCTGTGATTGAACTGTTGTATACTTTGAGCTTTCAATTAAGTTACGCAATAAGGATACTGGTCAGATTGGCTTTAACAAACACGTATCCTTGTGATAAATTGTAATTAGTTGTTAATAAATTACAAATAATTTGTACTAAGATTTGTTTGACCTTTACTTGAGGATTGCTGGGCTCAGCCAACGCTGCAGCCTGTTCTTTCAGATGCTCCAGTCTCTTCTTGCACACGTAAGCAGCCTGCACTTCCTCTGTGATCGCTTCCGAGGCTTTCCTCTTCATTGTCGTCAGCTTTTCAACCTGTTACATAGATAGAATACTCTTTAAATTGAGGTGAGGAGTTATATGAGAGTGACAAGAAGGAATGGGCGAAAAAAGACCGATGGTACTGACTCTAAGTAACATGGCACAAGGGCAGGAAGATGATGATGATTGTTCACCATTAATATATAACAATTAAGAAGTCTTAAGACTAAATAGGATGTGACAATGTGGTGGTCATAAAAGTGATCTCAAAAAGTGAGATATAAAAAATAGGCTATTCAAAGTAAGTAGAAGTGCAGTGTAACGCAGAAGAAGTTGCGGGCAATAGCTAGTTAAGCATTTATTGAAATTTTTGTCAAGTTGCCCTGATTTTCCTAAATGACTAGCTATTTAGGATTACTATTTTACTCGCAAGCTTTGATTACATACACATAGAACAGAAATATGTGAAGCTAAATATATATTATTGAGTATCTCACCATTCCACCAAGCAGTGTGTCAATCTGTCCGGTAGTGACTGGTTGCTTCTTTGTGGTATTATCAAGCTCAATGGCTGCACTACCCACTACACGGGCCTCGACGTCCAACACTCTCTGAGCATTACGGTAGCGTTTGTTGAATACCTCATACGGTACCTACAACAGATATTTGTTAGGTTACTTTTAACTGCTGTTGAACAGAATTTAACATCAGTTCATGTAACGGAAACCATAGGAGTTACACAGGGTCCATTTGACTGCCAAGCTGGTCTAACAGCTTGGCAACAAGAGGCTTCCCATACGTAGACTTGGACATGGACTTGCAGACCCAACCCAACAATCAAAACACAGTTAGATAAGAATTTGATCCATGTTGTGTTGTTCATAATGTGGTATGGATCATTTGCTCCTTGGTAAATAAGGCTGCATCTGGCTAGACTGGAAGCCATTCTCAACGTAGTTGACCAAACCGGAAAAGGCTAGGACAGATTTTGATTTTATTGGAAAATACGTTAAAGCAAAGTATCAAAAGACTCTCAGAAGTCTTACAAACATAACGTGGTAAAATAGAGATTTTTGGCACCATCATATACCCAATGTGAGTGCCCCTGTCCAAAACATTAACCGCATGTGACCCAAGTGCCCATACACCTGCATTTTAGAAAAATGAATAAATGCCGACAAAGCTACAATTAACATGGCAACCTATTAGGCTCAAACTATCTGAAGAGTTTGAACATTGACTAGAGAAAGAAAAAAGAAGTAAAGAAACATAAACATAAAAATCAACACCTTGCGGTTTCACCCGCATAGTTCCCGTTCCCGAGGGGAATACAGGGATAAAAAGTAGCCTATGTCTCCCAGGAAAGTGTAGGTTCTCAACGGTAAAAGAATTTTTTAAATTGGTCCAGTAGTTTTTAAGTTTATTCATTACATAGAAAAATACAAATCTTTCCTCTTTATAATATTAGTAGAAGTATAGATTGGGTTGCCTTTGATGATGCATTACTTTTTTCACTGGTTCTTAATTTGTTCAAAGATTTGGCGAGTCAAAAACACTCTTATAGGACACAGAGCAATGCACTAAAATGATAAACATTTAGTTTATGTTATTGTATGAAGTAGGTGATATCTATGCAATTATCCAGTAAAAGTTACATGAGACTGATATATATGTAAAGGTTACACAGAATAATTGAAAAGAAATGAGCAAGTTAAGAGAAAACCTTCTTATGCTTAATATGTTTTAAATAAGTTACTACTTTGCCATTGTAAATAATGGCCATGTTTGGATGATCTTGTAAAAAATATGAAAAGTAACATGGCCAACTTTACCTTCAATGTTGCGTGCTCCAAAGACTTTAATTCGTTCATCTTGTAGCTTGATCTGTTAAATAAACTTGTATTTTAATCCGCAATACACGTCTACTCTCTCAAGGTAGTCACAATAACGATCACGGAGACCTAAGAAAAGAAAACAAAACTCAGCTGATTGATCAATGGATTACTAGGCGAAACATACGAAGCTATACAAATCGAATTAAATTTAAGATTAAGCCCTAACTTCTATAAAATTAAATAGTCATCTGTAAGAAGTGACAATAGTATTATCTAATCATGATGTCAGCAACGATAATTTTACGGTGTACGCGCAAAAAAATATACGAAACCTTTTTGTCACGAACACGTATTTTCGATACAAAGCAGAATAGTCCAAGATTGAAGAAACATTGTTTTGTCTCTGTTTCTTTTTATATAAAATGAGCGAGATAAAAATAAGTGCTTGTAGGATGTTAAAAGTGCGTTCGGAGTCTGCTGATTTATAATTAATTTTACCAACATTAAGATAAATAATGCCGAGTACTTTATGGCCAGCCCTTCATAACATGGCATTGGAATAGATCTATAGATTTTCTTGTTTCTAGCATTAATTCCACCGTAATTTTAATTTCTTTAAACGCGTTTGTATATAGTTTGTATAAAAATAGGTTATATTTTAGTTAATAATTTTATTTTTGTTGCAATCATCCTAAAATTTAATTTTGTTTTAGGTTTGTAGTTATTGAACAGACGTAGCCATAGAGAGGATTCTTTTTTTTACCAAGAATGGTGTTTGGTTTTCGGTTTCCTTTAAAAAATCTATTTTATATCGGTTTTGTTTAGTGAAAAAAATATAATTTGTTGCCGACTGCCAAGATGACTGCAATTATCAAAATAACTCATTTTGATATTTGCATTATTAGTCTTGTCAGTCTTTGTAAAACTATTATTATAAAACAGGAACAGGAACAGGACAAGAGGAAACAGGAAAAAGTATTATAATACAGGAGTAAATTCACAGTTGAAACGGTAAATAAATAAAAACCACTTGGCTTGTATTCGTATACCAGCAACAGTTTTCTATACCTAATAATTCCATACAATTTTCTAAGTTGGACATAGACAACAATTTAGTCCATGCGTTTTCGGCGCGTCAGCGCGTCACTTTCATTACGCAAATCCGCCATTTTGTATGTAGCTGGCGGTGCTTCATGGTATACTTTCTCGGTTCAGTGATTATATCCACGAAAAACTGGGAAACTTTGTTCAATTTGACTTTGTAAACTGACTGTGAATATAACTAACAATCTTGTGAAGTAACATAGCTTCAACTTCTTGTGCTTTCGTGATTTGTGTGTGCCCTATAATTGGAGCGCGTGGCTGGTGACTCTTTGTTGTTGGAATCAGCTTATTTACGGTGAGTTTCTTTATATTTACTAATAACAAAGTAGTTTCAGTGGGTTCCAAGTACCTCGAAGAAGTTTTAGTGAAGTAAAATGTGTTGTGAGGGAGTTCATAGCAAGAATGTGTTGGCGTCATTGATGCGGTTCTAGCGGCGCGGTGATTGCTTTGCTGTGGCAGTGGCTGGCGGCCGACGACATTATTCTCGCGGCGACGCCGACGCGTCACCTCTTGATCGCGTGAGAAAACGTGTTACTAGTGAATTGGTTATTCTAGAAATCTCTACAGACTAATCCTAAATTCGGCAAAAACAATTTGGACCGTAAGTTTCTGAGTTTTTGAAAAGTTACCAACATGTGCTCGTAACGGTTATGACCCTATTTCGTATAATTGTGGGAGGTGCGTCCTCAAGAGTTTTCACTGAAACCAGAAAACTGCCGTGTGGTAATTACGGATTTCTGATAACTCGTACGTTAAAGTCAGGTGAGAACAATAGTTTTTATAACATTTATAAAAAAGAACAACACAGTCTAAAAAAAATCAATATCATATAACTGGCCACCTGTTTCTTTGCATGTGTTAATTGTAAAAAAACAAAATCTTGTTCTACATGAGTACTTTGTACAAATATGTATAATTTCCGTTTTTTATGCTTCTCAGTCACTGATATTAGTAAAAAAGTGTGATATTGATGACCTGCTCAATAGATAAAGCTGAACTGTGTGATAAGGAATACACTTGTTCAAGTTTTTTTTTACTTTATTGAAGACATGATGACTTAAAACTTTGTCATTTAAATATATTTTCAAAGAAATTTTTTGTGAACAATTTCAGTCATATGGAAAAGGTTTTTTAACATTGTACAAATACCTCTTTAATGCATATAATTAAACGAAAGGAAACAGGTTTTAATATAGCAATCTTTTGTAAATTAAAACAGCCTCTAATGTAAGTAAACTGTGTCTGTTATTATTATAGCAACTGGTTTTCAACCATTTTAAGTATAATAAATAAATACCACTCTTCACGGTGTGTTGCGGGAAAAAAAATACAATTTCTATGAAGTTACTCAAATTAATACAAAACTTAAAAATCACTTGCATCATATGGTGTGGCTTTGAACTAATCAAAAACTAATTTAATCCAAAACTTTAATTACATATTATTTAAAAAAAAAAGAGTTTGTCTTTCATTATCTAAGAAATGATACATAAACTTGATGTTTTGTTTTAACTAAAGAATAGGCTGTTTGGTAAATAAAATGTTGGGTAGTTAACCATAGAACGGACCTTGTTATGAACCCTCACTATTTCATTAGAAATTTCTGCTTGCCCAGCAATTCTCTAAAAAGTTTGCCAACTAAAAAGTTTCAATGGATTCCATTTGAAACTTTCTACCTTTCATTATTTACCTATTTAGCTTTACCATTTGTTTGCTTCTCCTCTTGTTTGAATTCTTCACAAGTTATATTAATTTGTTTATTAAACTTTTTAATATAAGTATGCCGAAACGTTTTTATATCGTGTTTTATAAGCTCCCGTTTTGATCATTTTGATGAAAGAAATTTTTTCGTCGATTTATTGCTATTTCGTTTTCAGCTAGAAAGTTTTATTGCTGTTTCCAATAAATATTAGGCTGCCGACGGGGGATGACGTAAACGCGTTCGTCGGAGTTCCTTAAGACTTATCTTAATGTCGTTGATCGTAGCATCTATTTGTTATAGCTGAACTCAAATAACACTGCCTTCATGTTGTAAAACATCCCAGATATTTTCACACTGTTCCATATCTTTTATTTTACAATCATCACAGTTCTCGAATTTCCTCCTCAAATCATAAATGCGTCATATTCGTTAATACGCCAAACGTGTATGCAATGATGCAATCCAAAATAACCCAATCGCTCCCAGCGACCAAGACCCAAAAATGACACATCTATATTCAACCCGACCATTCGTATGTATACCTAAATGAATAATGTGTGCCGTCTAGAACGTTGGCTCTTGTTGCCCATACATATTCACGTATCGCTCTTAGCAACAAATTTATGTACTTTGTACGAAACATGCAATACGAAATAATACAGCGTTTCTTAAACCCTCCTACGAATACATTATAATCCTCCGGTAAACAGGCTTTTTATAACCGAAAATCGTGCAAAAGAATGACACGCAAATTAAGACTCGGAAATTTTTAAGTCGTGTGCGGTTCTAGAACCACATGTAAGCATAATATCGTTTTGCAACGACGCGGCTAGCTAGTTAGATGTCGCATGGCAACATATAACTATACTTATGTAGTGTGGCGTAAACAAAGAGGACGTGTAGTGTAGCGCATCGGTTCGCCTCGACCTATCTTTACACGCTATGTCAAGAAATAACTAGGTATAGTCAAGTCTAGTCTATATCTAACTAGCAAGTGCAGATAACGATATAGCAACTCCGCTTGGCTTGCCTTCGACTCTAGGGTTGTCGATTAACAACATTAATTTTCTTTAGGAATGTTTTATCATGAAATAACTTTGTCGTGACAGTTACAATGTTAAATTAGACTAATGATGAATTCAAACTGCATCATAAAAATTTCCTTAATTACTCGTAGCATTCCGTTTTAGATAACACCATAATGACGTCTACAATCTATAAGTTGTCGCTCGTCACACGCTCTTTCGCGCGTGCCCATCCTACCGTTACACTAGACTTTTCCCACTCATTTTTCATCGTCCGTATATTATAAATCGTTTATATGACATCCATGGAGCTCGCTTAGATACTTCTCGGTAAATAGACGGACGGAGAGACCACATCCGTTAGTGGCGGTGTGATTGTGCACGTGTGTGAACGACTCGCACACACACACGCCATCTCGACCGGCCAGGCGGGTTGTCGATCGGCAATCGATTGCGCGTTCCTTTTAAATACTCGCCTACAATCATCGCCACGATTTTATTTAGCTTTGTTTTCTTGCTCGAGGCCGTGGAAAGGTGTCTTCGCGGTATAACGAGTTTTTTTTCCTTTTATGTTCGTCTTTATATTGCGGCTGGTAACTTTTATTGGTTGTCATAGTCTTGGGACAGGTTTATTAATCTTTATCTCTGGTAATTGTTTAATTGTGATCGTAAAAGTCTTTAATCTAATTTTAAGACGACTTCGCTTTAATTTGTCTTCGAGTAGGTCGCTATCGCTAACTGGTTAAAATTAGATAGGCTTTTCTGATTAATTGGTTTAAAATTTAAACAGTCGACGATAAATAATTGCAAAACAATAGAAAATGTAATTATAATGTATGCCAATGAATGTCTACACAAACGCAGCTTATCTAATACATAATGTAACATAACTTAAATTCGGCACTTTTTTTCTAAGAAGTTTTCTTAATTATTCCTCGTATATTTTTGTCTGTGTTTAATATGTTAATCAGTATCAATCATGTATGGTAATATTGTTATAACATTTATTTATACAAATTATTGTAAATTATTCTTGGGCATGTGTAAAGGAATTTATTAAAATAAATTTATTAAAAGAAGCATCTTCATGAACCTCCCTTAATTTTAGAACAATGTAGGTATCCCAGGGATAGATAAATCAATTTGGTTAACTAATATGCGAGAACTGCCACGCTTATACATCGCGTGTTGAAAACTACCTACAAATACGCTAAGCGGCTCGTACTACTGACAGCACCGCGGATGCTGCTTAGGGGTCTCGTCGATGCGCTTGTTTGTTGAGTGTGCCGTTTCGAGCGTTTGTTGGTAGTTTCCGTACTGTTCGTCCATATTTATACTGTGTCCATAGTATGGAGCTATTACTTTATCCAGTACAAGACAACTTGATGTGATTGATTGAGATCGTAAATTGAAACAGCCTAACCTGTTACTATATTATTATATCTAACAACATAGACATAACGGTGTTGCTATATTCATCAAAACTAGACGTATCGCCATGTTATATCAAACGCGGTGACTTGTCATCTAAGTAATTTAATGCGCATAAATTATACACTCGAAGCTTGCAGTTTTTTACTGAGCAACTGTAGACTTAGACTTCCTGTGAAGATGACATCTGGGTTTTTCCAGACGCGTCTAATACGCTTAGGTATCAATTTTTTTGCAGTAATGTGTGAAGTAATCATGCTATTAGGAATTGATGCCGAATTATAGTTGGAAAGATAATTACCGACTTCTTTCTTAACACAAGGCTACTCTCCATCCAACCTGTAATTTTACAGTTGACAGCTCAAAAAGATATAATTTAGTGATGAATTAATGCGGTGCCGATTCGATTTCATATGAAAATCGAATCGGCACCGCATTAGAATAAAAAAAAAGAAAATATTATTATTATTCTAGTGGTGATTCCAGTGTACATGGAGAAGAATCCATTCTATTCATCATAATAAAATCGAAGTATTTTAGTAATTTTATTTGCTGTTTTTCTATATTTATATATCCAATATTACTTTTTTCAAAATCAAACCTTCATACCTTGGCACTGCGATATAATTACTTCTACGTTAATTCGAATTAACTGTAAATTTTAATTTATCGGAATAACGGAGCGAACAAGCACGTCGCTTCACTACAGTAAGCGTCAATGAAGTATTGCATTTTTATTGTCTATGATTGCCTATTAATAAATACGAGACTTCATAAGCGTGCATCTGTCAAATGTAAAATAACAGGCTGGACGGAGAGTAATTCCGTGTATCTAAAAACCGTTTCAATTCAAGTTTCAATCTCATCTTGATGACAATCGATTTCAAAAACTAAAAATGTATGATATATAGACTGTAATTGAATACGAACATTTAAAAAAATACGGGAACTGCGCCTCAGGTCTTTTTCCTCCCATATTGACTTTAGTTTTATTCGATTCTTTGCTCCCACTCAATTGAATATAGGTCTTTCCGGCGATCCTATCGAGGTCATCTGGTCGCTGGCCTTTCAGCACGACTTTCGGCATTTCATTGCTTCTTCTTACAACGAGCGTGGAGGAAACTCGTCTCTATTTACCATCTGATGAGTGAAATAGGTCACGGTGCTCATAATCCTACGATGCGTCACTGTTTATGCAAGATTACGAATGCAGCAGTATCGCGTTGGGTTTCAAGATCACAATTACGAGTAAATAAGGTCTTGTTGCTAAGCTGTACTTGCAGTTTTATTGCTGAATGCATATTATGCTACTGGGATTGATAGCAAACAGGTGTGAATCATGATACCACTTAGATTGCGTTATTTGACGACAATAAGACCGCTTTTGGTTTGGCAGCCATGTACCTTGGTTAAAAACAATCCAAGTTGAAATAAATGAAAAAATATCAAGAGGGATATAATTGATATCTTCCTTTAATATTCCAATTTCCGTTCTAGTTATTATTACGCAAGATTTCTCATACTTTTGTTCGCAAATAACAATAAGCGGAAAAAAAACCCCTTAATAATTCGATGGTTCTTCAGATTCTCATTACTCTTATTGGAGTGTCATCCGTAACTTTAGCCTTAAAGCAATAAGTAATTTTCCTTATGAGACAATCGTGTATGCACGTAATATGTTTCTTGAATAATAAGCGTCTATGTTGGGCGTTATTGCAGATAATGCTAGGCGACGCTTGTGAGCATGTGGCTATTTGTTGCTTATGTAATCTATTGTGAGGAGTTAATAAGATAACTTTGAGATGCAGTAATATTTCTGTAGTGGAGACTGGAGACTGAAATTGTTTGATGCCTTTAAACTCATTGCAAGTTCATTTTATGAACAAATATTTTGTTCCAACACGCAGTCTGAACTCTAGGCATTCTTTTGAGTACTATCAATATTGCAATGCGTAAATCAAGATGGCGGAACTAGAATGGCAAGAAAAGTGATAGCTCTTTATCTTTCAGTGGAATAGAACAGACTGAAAATAATTAAATAAATATACTGCAATGACCAATTTTCATTTGGTAAAATATCAAAAGTTTCATATATTTGTGCAATCTGAGAGATCATCAAACACTTATAATATAAACCTGAAATATGCTTTTATTTTCGTTAATCGATCACGTCTCACACTTGGCACACGGTTAGACCATGACTTGAATTGGAACATAATATCCTTATAAATATCCTATTATGGTACTTTTATCCCGGTACGTTCTGATGTGTTTTTTTTACTTACACTACGGCGAAAATCTTAAATAAAGCCCAGTTATTTGATCAGTAGATAACTTAACCAATGGTTAAATATTTATTTATTTAAACTTCATGTACAATGGTGATACATAGGCGGACTTAATGCAGCAAGGCATTCTCTACCAGTCAACCTTTGGGTTAAAAAGGACACAACAGTGGTAGGAGTACAAAATAAAAAATAAAAAAGAACAATTATTAAAATCTGATATTAATAAACTATCTAACTAATAAAATACATAAATATTTTCTAACAATAGACTAGTAAATATTATAATAAATACCATATAATTATTTTAAATGAAACAGAAATTTAAATATAATAACTATGACGAAGACCGAGCTACGTAAGAGAGGACAAGTAATAGTTCCGGATTCTACGCTTAAATGAAAATTTATTCTCAGCTTTTTTTTGATGTCAAGGGGAAGCACGTTCCAGAGTTTAATAGTAGAGACAGTGTAAGAATTAGATAGAAACCCAGTGCGGTGAGAAGGAATATGGAGAAGTAAGTTTTTGGAAGCTCGAAGGTTAAGATCGTGAGAACTGCCCAACACTTTAAAATATTGTTTTAAATAATCGGGAGTACAAGGATCGTTCATGATGTTGAAGAGCATGCAGAGGGATCTGAGGGATCTCCTCTGACGGATAGGCAGCCATTTAAGCTGATAACGGAAGGAAGAAATGTGATCATATTTACGGAGCCCGAAAATAAAGCGTATACAGTTGTTAAGAAGTCGATCCATTTTGTTAAGAAGTTCTTGGGATAGATCAGAGTAACAAACATCAGCATAGTCGATTATAGGCAATACCAGAGCTTGAACCATATGCTAACCAAAGGTTTTAAATTTTGATAAAACGCGTTTATTCGTCAATTGTTAGTCAAACAAATAGTCAAATAATAAACTCTTCAACTTATTAGGCCATTTATAAGGCTAACAATAGAAGAAAAATTGTGTTTTACCGAAATTTTAAACCATTGGTTACCATATTTAACCATTGGTTAAGTTAAATACAGATCAAGAAACTGAGGCTTAGTGTGAAGTAAATGATATTTAATCTGCGATTATATATAAGCTCAGTTAAGTATAAGATCGTAAACACATGATGACCACACAAGTTGTAATATTTTTTTATGCATTCACATTGTCCTATTAATTTCTTATCTGCCTTGAACTGGAAACTAGGATATTTCCATGACATGATCACGCTACGCTTACACTATCGGCTCGTTAATCAATTACGCTTAGTAATAATACTAAAGCGTTATGAATTCGAGACAATGATATTGGACTATTTTAAACAAACATGTGGTATTAATGGACAATTAGGGAGATAGTAGCAGCTTGGAGTCCGGATTTGTGACTTAAGGCTTGCCTCCTGTTACATGGAACTTAAAAATAATTGGCAAAACGTTGGTGTACTTTAAGTAGACGTTTATATAACATTTCGGAGATACCGCTGGCATAATTTTCCGTTCTTTATGAAGTGGTAGGGCCCATCTATCGAAGTTGTAATACAAGGATATCGATTTATTATATTTTCACTCCCATCATCACCCTTATAATGTTCCCACTGCTGGAACATAGGCATCCTCTCTGTGAGAGAGGTAATGGGCCTTAAAAGCCACGCGCGCCCAGTGCGGGTTGGTGAATGTCACATATCTTCGAATTTTTGGTTCTAGGACATGCCAGTTTCCTCACGATGTTTTCCTTGTCCGTTTTAAGAGCAGTGGTGATGAAATCATTTACACAAAGTAAAGCGCCTGTCTAGGTTCGAACTCACGTCCTAAGATACGTAAGTCAGGGCTGTTACTATTGCGCCACCACTGCTTTTTCACTCCCAACAAGCAGAAATAATGAAACCAAAGTATCTATAAAAGTTTACCGCTCCGACCAAACGAACTCCCAGCAAGATAAATTAAAACATTCGTTCAGTAGCATTGTCAAAAACTGTATAATTTAACTTACGTACAGTTCTATTGTACAACGGGTCGTTAATTCTACCTCCCCCATCCCCCCGAGGCGGGGTGTTTCCCCCATTCGTTGACCGACCTATTAAAATCGTAATTACCGACCGGCTTTGTGTGTTATTGGCGAAAAGACGTCATATACTGATTCCACGAAACGTGGGTTTGCGGTAACCGGTAATAATTATTAATGAAGCAATCGATTGTATCTAGGTGAGATAGGTCGAATTTTATTATTGGGTGAAATATTTCATTTAATATTTTTGCGACTCGGCCCAGCACTGCACGGTTTTATTGACTTGTCAAAACACCGATATTTAATTATTATTTGATTTTAAAATGTACCATACAATAAATACACCATCTGAAATTAATTCTCAAAATAATGGTGAAAACCGCATAAGCGTAGTTTTAAAGGATAACGCGGCTCCACAAACGGACACAAAAAGCGCACATTTTATAAAGTGTGCAGATAGTAGATAAATGCCGCATTCACTGACTAGTTTATGAAAGCCAATCAATAACGCTAGACAGTCTTTATTCCAATGGTCATTTTTTCCAAATTTATTTTTGCAGCTTCACAAAAAAGCGTTCCAGCTCCAGCGGTGTGCCAAATGGACAAAACGTATGCCTGAAGTAGTTTTGGCTTATCTTCAAAAACTTAGCAAATAAGAACTTCATTCATACTCGAATACTTTACAAAAGGACTCGAGCAGATAAAAAAGTTTTAATGTACACAGGAAACGACTATAGCTTTTCAAACTAGTTAGTCGAGTAATATCAAGTTGAGATAACTATACGGGGTTATTGTGGTTCGAGACGAAGCCAACATAGTCCAAAATGGCGTTAAAACAAGGAGGTTTAAGCATGATGATGAGGAAAAAGGATGAATGCCATCATGACTGATGCCATGCATGTTTGATTGTACCTGAAAATCCTTTCGACTTAGCGTCTAAAGTGGATAAATGAGTCTCATCATAACCCACGTGTCAAACGTGTTACCTTCCATATAATATTCACTTAATATCAAGAGCACAGTACAGTTAATTTCGCATACAACGCCGACAAAGCGTTGTCGAACAATAGTTAATGTGATTTTGACACAAAGGGAGCTCGTCCGAGGGACGCTTCCCTCCGTCTCTCCGGCACATCCCAAGATTTGAGATATGACCTTGTCGTGTCCCCTCCGATAGTAACTCACTTATCAAGGCCTTTTTATTCTTTGTGGCGTCGCTTTGATGTTATTGCGAGTACACGAGTGCCCCAAATTGAAGCAAATATGATATCACAGAATTTTAACTCAATTTTATTACGTTCTTGGGCCAAAAATGTTTTTATTCGTGGAAGTTGAGTTCGACTCGAGTGTTCGAGAAAATTGAGGCTCTGTCATTAATTTCGTTGTGAGGTTTCCGTCTTAAAGGTTGATTGACGAAGGTTTGATGTGTTCTACGAAATATTGACTACCTCTATGTGTTGTGGTCTATGTATTGGATTACATTCTGTTTGACACCCTTGATATTACGTATTAATGTCGCTTAACCTATTCTAATATATGCGTATTATGAGAACCACGCATTAATTTCATATTTCTAAGATTTGACAACAAACTAATTCATATCAAGCCATGAATAAATAAACGCCGAATTTCCCTGATCGCTTTCATCATCTCTCGAATACAAGTTTTTCTACAAATGACGTCCACGAAAGTGAAAAAACAAGTCTTTACCGACATAATATTTATATTGGTTGCTCACTAAAGTATAGTATAAAAATGTATTTACATCATGGTCTATTCGCTGGTCGTGGGCGCGAGTGTTAGATTTAAACACATCTAAAAATATATTGTTGCGTGAATCTACGTACGAATAGATTTTTGCACGACACCAGTATTACTCGGTTTGGTAAAAAATGTAACTGGAGCTGACGACAACATCTTAGTTATAAAATACAATAAACAAACTATCTGTCTGTTGTGTGTTAAGGATCTTGTAGAGTAAGATGGATTCTTTCGAGTTTATTACGATTGATTATATCTTTGCTAAGTGGATACCATCTTACGAGAACAAAGCTGATTGCTATTTTCGCAACTGACCCT
Source organism: Orthosia gracilis (assembly GCA_947562075.1). Lineage (NCBI taxonomy): Eukaryota > Metazoa > Arthropoda > Insecta > Lepidoptera > Noctuidae > Orthosia > Orthosia gracilis. Next base: position 29,119,888 of record OX387274.1, on the reverse strand, counting down.
GTCAATCTGCTCAAAAATGCTAGAATGAAGAGAATTTGCCTGTCAGTTTCCTTTCTATTCGAAAATTAGCGCTTTGAATGATTGGCTCTTACAAGAGCTATCAAATACTGACGCATTACGTCTGCACCAAAAAAGTAGACGTGGGCGTTGAGCAGTCTACACGAACAATATGATAGGTGTTCCCAACGCGATATAAACATTGAGTATTATCCATTTGGTTGTTTATTGCAACTGAACGCGCGTCCATAATGCTGGATTTATAGCTCAATTTACTGTTCCCATACCGCACAGTTTTATGCTCAATGTAGTGTGCCTTTCTTTATCAATTCCTATTGTTACTCGTAACGAACCGGGCTTAACGAATATCCACGAATTCCAATTTAAAAATGTACCTGTGCGGATGAAAAGCTTAAATTCTGTGCTTACACGTAAGGCCATTATGTAATCGACAAATAAAAACGTTAGATGTGCGGTACTGAAGGATACGGTACTTTATATTGTAACGATATTGGGAATTATATACATAGAAAGTTGTTGCTGTTGCACGTCTGGGTAAATAACAGGGACGCCGCTTATTAAGACAGAAACGTTACCATTGTATGAAATTATACGACTTTTTTTTAAAGTTAACATTAACAATCTTCCTAAGCTTACAAGTAAACGTTGAATTACAAGAAAGCCATTAAAAATAAGAATTAAACGTCAAAGCTGCCCGCACTTAAATTCCTACCCCGTCCGTTCGCCACTTTTCTCACAGTTGGATACAACCATTTTAAGCTTGGTTGTATACGTGTTTTATCGTACACTTTACGTAATTAAACACTGGGTTTACACCGCATGGTTATCATTAAAATGTATTTAATGGCGTCTTGTGTAAGCTGTTTTCGCAAAGCACATTCCCCGGGCGTTTTTTTCGCAGTGCCCGGTTATTCGCCCGGTTAATGAAAGCCGACGAGATGGGACGGCTAATTGGATTCCGTTTTGTATCGGAAGCCAGCGGCGCGGCTGCGTTTCCGTTCCGAGCGGTGTTATTCACCTTTCGTGTTCTTTGTCATGGTAATTTTTTGAAACAAAATGACACGCTTTAGCGGCAATCGAATAGATGGACTCCGCCGCAGTTTTACCATTTTATTCCTCTAACAAGTTTTATTTTGACAGGCAAACCTTACCTTCCTTTCAACTTTTAACAATCCACGGTTTTTATTATAGGTACTTTACGAAACAATTCTCGGATAGATACGTTCGGACGAAACCTCAGGAAACTTTCCCGGGAATTCCGAAAGTATCCCTAACTTTTATTAAAACAATAAAATAACTTTCGCCAGCTACTCCTCTTTAATTTATTCTCAAGCGCGTATCACCTTTATCTTCTCTGGTATCGCCATTACCGATGCTTTATCGACAAAAAAAAAGGTGTATTTACGGCGAAAAACATGCCACTAGAATCGTGCGACGTCGAATTTGATCTAAGGCTTGCTGCTGAGTCATGCAAGTGGCGACTGTCGGGGGTAGGGCGGTGTTTGGGAGGGGGGGGAGGAAACCGCTCAGCTCAGCCACCTATTGTAGTAATGTGGAGGCACGTTGTTTTTGCGGAGAGTGGTGTGTCAGCGACAGGACGTAAGCCGACGTGGCCGTGGCGAACTAGGCTTGAACGAGAACGCGAACCGTTTCAAAAGGTCTAGCTAGACAATTTATGCGGTCGCTTTGTTGATGACAGTCTGCAAGTGAACGATGTTCGCTTTTGTCTAACAGAAATATAAGGTTTCAAAACGAACCCAAGCCCCAAGACGTAACGCTACATAGAAAACAACACGGGTTAAGATAACGAAATAGATATCATAATTAATAAGACTCCGTTTACGAAGACTATCTTTTAAGTGCTCTCATCCACTCAAAAGAAAAAAGAAGGAAAAATGTTGGAACACTTCTAACAACGATCGTGGAGATGCTTTTATAAACTCAGGATCCGTTCAATGCGATGTAGAAATGAGAAAAAGTAGACGTTAGTTAATTAAACAACGTCAGGCGTAAATTTTATTAGTAGTAAGGTTGGGAAAAGTCTTTTTGAAAGATGCAAGATGAGTCAGTTGGGAAGTTTGTTCGCGACGAACTGTAAATGGCAATTACTCAGTCCGCAAGTTGCCACGACTCGGCTGGGAGCTGTTGCCGACTGTTTGGACAATTTTTATTTCCATCGTTCTCGCTAACATTTGTTTCTTTTATATTTTTACTGTTTGTTTGTCCCGAATTACGCTTTATTTTATTTGTTTGCTCTTGCCTTTTTGGTCGCTACTTTGTGCTTATCGACTTCTTCCTTTGCTTTGCTTCAGTTTGCGTTTCTTTAAATGAATAATTCAAAGATTTATCTTCAGCTCGTTCTGCATAACTTTTTAGCACACCCTACACATTTTGTATTGTATCAAGATATGGCATCGTTTAAAATACATGATTTACTAAATAATTATTCTATTTACGTTAGGTCGTTACTTCGCAATTTCTCTTTATGTTTATTTATAATGTTTTAACGTCAACTATATAAACAATCGCCAATTTACTAATGGCCGTTATTTGCAATTCTGAAACCGCCTATTCCCAACGAAAAATTTGTGATTCTAACATTAAATTAGTCAGCAACATAATTTGTGTATTTAATTAGTTAGCTCAGAGTCACAGTATAAATATACAAACAGTATTGGAACTACCTACAAACGCTCGAAACGGCACACACACAAACATGCGCACCGACGAGACCCTTTTTTTTTAGCTTGGAGAAATGCTCTTGCATACTGCGCTACCACGGGGAGATAGCGCAGTTATGTGGGATTCTAACCCACTAAAACTCCATGTTGTCCTCCTGTGCCGCTTATGGCGGGAACAAGAGTACGCGTTAGCACTCACCGTGAACCCGCCGCGGCTGTCCGTCTCTGGACCCTTCTCTGGGGAGTACCCCCCATCACCGGCGCACCAGAACGCACTGTACGCCGTGACCAACCCAGGGACCAAACCAGCACATGGGCAACTGACGAGACCCCTAAGCAGCATCCGCGGTGCTGTCAGTAGTGCGAGCCGCTTAGGGGTCTCGTCGATGCTAATGTTTGTGTGAGTGTGAAGTTTCAAGCGTTTGTAGGTAGTTTCCGTACTGTTCGTTCATATTTATACTATGACAGAGTGCCGCAATTGTGTTTATATTGCTAGTCACAGTTTCACAGAATGCAGATAAAATGACAAGACCAGTATGTACTGGCAATTGATGTCACCGGGTTATCACTGTTCAAATGGAATGGCTGAGAGAAAAATAAACTTTGAAGCCGATGTTGATAGCGTACGCCGTTATAAAACTTATCATATAATTATTAGGTACTTTAATACAAACATTGTATAAAGTTAATTAGTTTTGAAATATTTCGTCGTTATAAAAATCCATGCTTTAATGGTATAATTTTCTTACGTAAACGCGAGAGTTTTTATACAGAGATATGAATATGTAAATCATTTTTATTGCGTTGTGAATAAATTGAACTTGATTTGAGTTAAATGTCACAACTCAGACTGTTCTCACGCCTTCGTTCTTGAATATTTATAGCTTTGTATTTGTCTGATGACAATTAAATTAATTAATGTACATTTAGGCCGGATGCAGAGAGCCAATATGTCGGCGACTGATTTTATAGACCTTTAAGACACAATACACGTGTAAATCTTTATCTCCGTAATGCATCGGAAACACTGAGGTTCTTAATCACTCCTGTAGGCTGTAAGACAGCCATCAGTCTTATCACTCATTCTTAAAATGCCGCTGTCAAGCCAAGATCATCCGACGTATGCAATTGGCGACTCGACGAGGCAATTTAAAAATTCGTGTCCTCTAACAAGATTCTCTTTATAGTGGAACTCTTTGATCTCATAACCAGTTTATCGGGAAATTAAAATATTGTGTCAGACCTTTTAATGTTAGTTAGGTAGTAATAATACTAAAAGAATGCGACATACTCATGATTGTAACTGCGATAACCTAAACTTTAATGTTAGATTGGTTCCATCGCCAATTTTATTTATTGTATTCGATCTGGGAACATCGTGACTTCGTTGTATAACTAGTTTCTCCAGGAGACTCAAAATAATTAATTTACTGTTGTCGCTGTCACGTGTATTTATGGGCCAGATAAATAAATCATGTCTTATTCTGCTTACGTGTTCGAGGGGCCATAGCTTCCCCATCGCTGGCTGACGTAAACTAAACGACACCGATTCTCTACCGGAGATTGTTTTCCAAAGTGCCCCTCCTCGTTGTTCAGCGAAAATCACAGTTTTGGTCTTTCGAATTCATTAAAGGTCTTCCTTTCTACGGCAGGAGTTCGATCTCGTATTTTAATTGGGTCTTATGTAAATTCGTAAGAAACTTGTTCAGTATAGATAAAATAAATTGAGTAGCAACAGGAAACAGGCGATGTTGTCACAAATAACACGTTCAATTTCCGGGTGACCTTAGGCGTGGTTTTGTAGGCAAATTGCGATTTCTCACGTTCGATCCTAATCTTTTGTGTTCAAAATGTTACAACTATGAAAAGAACTAATTATGTGCAAAACTAGTTCTAAAGTTAAACGCAAAATTAAAAAAAACTTTTCACAGAAGAATAAACCGACTTCAAAAGCAAAACACTAAGAAGTGCAAGATAACTTTCCTTTCGGAAGCTGATTTGCTTTTAAAGTCAGTTTGCTTTTATTGTGAAAAAGTATATTTCTCTCTTTTTAGTTTTAGTACCTAGACCATCACTTAGGCACCTGAAAGATTGACAAAATACATATAATAACCCAATTAGTCGCTAAGGAGTTCGATTGTATGCTCCATATCTTGAAAACTGGTGGACCGATTTTGATTAAACTTGCTCTATTTCCTAAGTTAAAATATAAAAAAACGTTGCCCCACACTAGGAATTTCTTCCTGTATCGTGGGTGCGCTTAAAAACATTTAAACTCACATACACAACACCCAGAGCCGGCACAACTATCTGTAGGTCATACAAATATTTGTTCCGTGCGGGAATCGAACCCGCGACACGCAACGCAGCAGTCAATCGCTCAACCACTGCGCCAACCGTGCGCCCCAGATACCTAATCCAATAAAACAAGAGTGATCACAATCTGATCAGTAGTTTCGGAGAAATGCGAGGACAAACATACGCCAGTGAAATTGGCACACATGTTTAGAAGCCCAATTACAGTAACATATTTTTATGTGAATATTGGGCAATTCCAACAATATTACATTCATACGTGTCGAAACGATTACCTTCTTTTTTATTTGAAGTCGGTAAAAATACTGCGTGCATTAAAAATAAAGCATGTATGTCTCAATCGACAATTATATATCAGGCAGTCTCGATAAACTGACACTAATTTCTCCTTCCAGTTCTCGTCGACAAAAATATCCGTAGCTAATATTGCAAAATTAAAACGTCTGAAAGCCGATAAAACGGAGTTGCGGCGTCATCGGAAATCTTGCTAAGATGGCGTTTCTTTTATGTGGAAGATCGTGCCTCGGCGCGACAGTAAAAAGTAGCTGACTTAACCGATCCGGTTTGCTAGAGTCAGCAAAAAGTCGCATGTGTATAGATTGGCTAATTAATGATTCCGTTTTTGAACGATACTTATGTTAATCGAGCCAAAGATACGCGTGTCGGCCATTTTTCATTCGAATACGTGGCCAAGTCGATTTGTATGTATTTCTTCATTTGAATTATCTAAGCTAAAAACTTATCTATGACAAAAATATGTTTGAATTATTTATTTCGTATACGTAAATCATGTCGTCAGGCTTTAAATTGGGATGATTAATCGAATTTTATATACATAGATATTCGATATATTTTATTATTACTCTGTCCGAATCTAAAATTAACGCGATATTTATATCCGAATTAATCAACGCGACGAAATAAATTCGAGCGTTATACAAAGCCACAAAACGCAAAAATATCAAGTTACGAAAAACCGCTGAAAACTGACAGCAAAAACATACAATTTAGTTAACCGTACACGAGTTTCAGAAAAACATTTTTACAAACAACTTTCGTGGCTTTTTACAGTTTTATCTCGGAGTATATAAAACCGTGTAAATTATATTAACTATGTTAATTAATCCTCAGTGCTAGACTTTTTCTTGCGCTGACATTGACAAGAGCCACGGACTCACGGTCGGTAATTATAAAACTACCTGTCTGGAAACCAGTCGATTTGCGAATGAAGTCGCATCCTCGGTTTGTAGAAGAATTTTACTCGTTTTATTAAAAAAAAACTGGTATTCCACGAATTGTTGTGTCAATTTTCGTTTAGTTTCTGTTTGACTAATAATTGAATCGTCAGCTGCGAAGGATATTAGTCATTATCGCGATGAAATCGTGTTGTTGCCTCAATTAATGTGTGTGTAGCATGTCCATAGAAGCAAATTGCTGTTTAGTCACAATTTCACAAGATTATTGGTAAAATTGGACTCGGCATTATCATGTACAAAATTATGTTGGATAAACTAAAAATGGGCTTAAATGAAATAATCAGGTTTATATCTGGTTGTTTTGCATCTATGTAAGTAGATGCCATGAGATTGACTTAATATTGTTGATTGGTCATGTCTAGTAGAAATTTCTCTTTTAAAACGCAACTACTAAACAGTGTTGAAAATCAAGAATCGAAATCCTAGCAAACGCTTATTTGAACGTACTCAAACTATTCTTGAATATTATTATTAGTTTTAGTAATAAATAAACAAATCTATCTTGGAAAGTTTCAAACAGTCCGGGACTACACAAACAGGTCAGACACTTCGCGGAGCAATTATGAAATACTTTCAGCTTTGATGAAATATCGATATTCATTTAATGATTTTGTCTCAAGTTCACTTGTTTAAATAATTTATGTAATGAATGAATCAGAACAGGTTCTTCCAAGAACAGGATTTGCTTATGATTACGGCCAATCTTATGAAAGATCACTTAAATTTTGTGTCCAACATTTATTATTTTCACAAGCACTCGTGTGTAATTTCGCGTTCGCATTCGAACCGCAAAAAAAGCAAATATTGTATTCCATATTTTTTGTAGGTCGGTCCATGGGCTAGAAACCTTCACCCTCTAACTATTGCGAGATACAATTGACTAAACTTGAAGACTTACAGAGGGGTGCGACACGACAATGGGACAACGCGTTTTATCGCGATCGTTCTGTCGGTAGTAGGAAAAGTTTTGAACAAATTTGCACACGAGAGTTAAATATTTTTTAGGTTAGTTCGTTAAATATTAGGTTTTTGCCTACCAACATACAATCAGTCTAATCACCATACCGTTTATATTTACACACACATTTAAAACGAGTGTGATAACAACTCGATAAGGATTATTACGTATAAATTGTTATTTCATTTGGATTTTTTTAACTCGTTTTAATTCGATTCGCTTAGAAGTTAGGTATATATTACTAGTTTACATTTTTGTAGAATAAATGAGTCACTATTCACACACGTGTATATTTGAACATAATATCCGCTTGGTTGCATTTTATTTAGTAATACGTCGACGATTTGCTACACGTCTTAGCAGTGCATTTGTTGATCTATTAGTCACTGCTATACCGTATTTGTAAAGTCTTAATAGAGTCAAAAGAGAGAAGGTAAGTCTTGCTATACCCTCAGCACAGATAATATAATACTAGCATACAGATGCCTCATCCCATACAAAGAAACCGTGCCGACGTAACTAGTTTATCGTCTTATTAAACTTATTATTATTAATTAGCAGCGACTTGCAAGTAAAAGGGTTTACTCCGTTCGTGAATACTTTTTTTTTTAATATAGCGACGATTTGTTTTATAGTATTTTTTTGCACGTTTTTACAATTTGATTGTATCAAAATGTGTTACAAAACAAATTTAAAAAGTGGAGTGGATGCCTCAGAAATTAAAAACCGCGCCATCTACTGGAATCAATATTAAATGATTCATTCAAATAATCTTGAAATGTGAATTAAGAACCCAATATTCCACAATGTTGTGCTTGGGAGAGTTAATTAAACAAGACTATATATTTTTATGATCGTCTCTAGAAAATCTTAATATTTTACAAAATTCAGTAACAAATCGAAGCTTATCACGCCATCTAGAGCAATTTATTTGATCCAAATTTTCTTTCTTCGCGAATTATAAAATTACAAAAAAAAAACTAAAATATGAATGCCCCATGTATTTCATCTTCCTTTGAGAGATTTTCATTTCATTAGTAGTTCCTTTTTCTACTCGTCTTCAGAAATATTATATCGAATAGAGAAACTGAATAAATACATCTGTATACTAAAACGTCATAATGTTAAAAAATATGTAATCAATGCATTACGTAAATACGTATACACACGTGTAAGAACAGAATTAGCTTCACTTAGATGGCAGATTTCTATGCGAATGCGAAACGTAGTATGTATGCATTATATGTATGTCTATGTACTGTGTGTCTTGGCGCCGTCTTCATTATTTATTATCTCTTGTTCCGTTATTGATTATTCATTTTACATAACGACAAAACAACTTCGACCATTCCGCTAGTTGGTATTCTACGCAACACTGATATTTTTCAAAACTTTCCGACTTGTTTTGTGTGTGAAATGTTATTTAAATTCATGTCATATGCTCCCATTTGTATTGATCATGAAGCGTGAAATATTCATGTACTACGCTTCTTGTTCGCGTTCACACTGTGAATCGAAACGTTTATAAAACTATTTCTATTCACACCCACTCGTATACACTAAACTAAATCACCAATAAACATTTCTCTAAGCGTACGTACAGAATTATTTCATTCATATAAAAATCTTTTTTGTTTCGAACAGAGATGTGGCATAATTCAATATTAATCGTTAAAGCGAATTCAGACTGGGCGACACAGCTAGGTCGCACTTAGGTTACGTAGACAAGGGCGGTGACCTTGGACCCACCCGCGCTCCCTCCGTGCCCTCCCTCCGCCCTCCCACGACCCTCGTGCACCCTCCCGGGACGAGATGTGAGCTGACTTTTGAGAACCTACTCCTTTGACTGTTACCAAGTACCTATCATCTGTACATGTATTGGTTTCCGAAGAATCGATGAGATTTTCGTTCGCTTTTCAACTTTATAACTTTGTACAAAATATATTTTTGTTTTCTTGATTCTAATGTGTGGTGTGCTTTTGTTTCAGGTGAGGAGAATTTCTCCATCAGTACGTGCGCCCGTTATTGAGTTTGCGTAAGTAGTTAGAAGATGTGTATGCAGAGGCGTAGCTAGGTAACAAAAGGCTCTGGTGCAAAAAAACTTGGACCCTAACTGAACTGTTTAGGTTTGATCAAGTTAATATATTTATAAATAATTTAACTTTATAGGTTTTAAGATACTTTATCATCAGCTTTTTATCGTGCACTGCAGCACAGAATAAATAATAATACAAGTAGTGATGTATGTACAGGTTCTACAGGTGAAGAGTTTATGAACTTGTTGGGCATTCCCCTGTATTCTTTGAAATTAATTCCTATGTCTAAAGCATAGATTTAGAATTGTTTTGCTACGCAAAAAGATACACGAAGCGTGCGAGCGAGAAATCCTAATCAAGTACTAACCGCCCAAGAGAAAAAGAGAGAGTGAATAAAGTACCAATATGTCATTTTTTTGGCGAGAAAGAGTCCATAGCGTACCATCTGTTTTACGCCGCGCTGAATTTCTTGCATTTAAATAATAATCTTTAGATTTAAATTGATAATATTGATTATGCAACTATGGTGGCTTGTTCTGTGAGTGAATGTGACGTTACAAGACGAAATAACCCCAATAAATACACGTTTCATAGGTAAATACAATTTTGTCCTTGGATTGTTTCGAACCATATTTTGACAAATTTCTGCTAGTAATCGGCTGAGAAGAAGATTCTTACAATAGTATATTGATTTCCACTGTTTCATAAAAGTATATTTCGTATATTTAAACAGAATTTGCTAAAATATTATGTAAAAGAGAAAGTTGTTTGTTTACGCTAGGGCTTGACAAAGCGGTGACGTCATGAGTATCGATAAAAACCTAATCGTTTTATAGTGATATCATGGCATGAATACAAACTTATTTAGTTAAGTTTTGTTAAAATAGATTGAAGTTTGGATTGAGAAGAAGATAGTTCATCTAAACTGTACTTTAAGTTGCATGTTTATTATATTAGCCTTTAGCCTTTTTATTAGCCTTAATTGGTTTTTATTTGAAAATTTAAAGTATCATATGTTGGATCAAAACCCATTAAGCGATAACAGGTATTTGCTAATGAAAAGTGTAATTGAAACTTATTTTCTTCTACGATTGAAGCATGAAAGCAAGTTGTTGAAGTGTAATAGACAAACTTTAAGAACTCAATTAAATAAGACTGTACTATTTAGAGAACAATAAACACTAAAATTATTTTATGAAAAAATATTTTTAATTTTTTCACAAAAATAAAAAAATAATTTTCAAATATAAACAGATTATTTTGGAGAACTTCATTTTGTGTGGGCATGTGGGCATAGAGTGAAACAATTGGTATATTTTTTTTATTAGACTTTGTCCACACTAGTAATTTCTTCCTGTATCGTGGGTGCGTTTACAAACATTTAAACTCACATACACAAGACACCCAGATTCGGTACAACTGTCTGTAGGCCATACAAATATGTGTTCCGTGCGGGAATCAAAACTGCGCCATGCAGCGCAGCAGCCGGTCGCTCAACCACTATGCCAACCGTATCGTTAATTTCAAATACGACGCTGCGGTATTTTGTAGTAAGTATTTCAAATACTTTTGGCTTCAAAATAATTTAACGATTTTATTAATAGGTGCGTTCTGCAGAAAATAGCGCTCGATAGCTTTCATAAGCAGAATGTCAATTGTCATTTTCATTTCAAACGGTTATTTTCACGAAACATTTGTGTATTAATTTAGTCAGGTTTATTTATTTTGTATTTTATATTTCAAACACACGACTTACAAATATTTTGTATTTCGTATTTGAAATACATGCGAGGTAGTATTTTGTAACTTGTATTTCAATAAAAACAAAACATGTATTTTGCCCAGTTTTTATTACAGTTCAATATAATTAACAACGGCAACAACCTTCTAATCGTGTTTCTTATTGTGTTCACCAAGTATCGATATCGATACTGAACATGGACTTTTTAACAACACTTTTTTAACTACCACATGGACAATTTCCCTCACACATAGATTTTATTTTTTTGGTTTCGCTTTTCATCTGACTCTGTATATCTTGTACAGTGAAACTTGGTTAAGTGGGACCTGGATAAGTGAGAAACCTCCATAACTGGAACTCATGCTGAGGTCCCAACACTTTGGCACTGAATTACCTCTGTTAGTGGGACGAGGTAAACCTCTATATCTGGGATTTGTTCTTTCGATTTATCATCATAGTTACCTCTATAACTGAGACAGCGAGTAAATTTTATATGCATAAACCTCTGTAACTGAGATAACATGGAATGGATAATATAAATGGATAACATGACAATGGAACCCTCTGTAAATGAGACAGATATTTATTTATACCTGTATATCTGAGACACTGGGTAAGTGGAATACCTCTATAAGTGAAACGACATTGCAGGTCCCTTGATGTCTCACTTAACCAGGTTTCACTGTACATACTATATCTATGGTCTAAAGTCGTGTTGCAACCTAATTTGATTTACATTCCAAAGGAGGCAGAATTTTTCGCTATTTAAATTTGAAGTTTGTTGGTCAGAGTCCGAGGGCCCCATGAGCTTGCGGGCCCCGGTGCACGGCACCGTCTAGCGTTTCGATAGCTACGCTACTGTATGTATGTGTGCTCAGAGTGAGATCGTCTAAACGCCTGAAGATTAGCGCCGCGTGGTCAGCAAAGGAAATGTATTTTATGATTGATGGAGGAGATACTACTCTGCCTTCTTAAACTGCTCTTGAATTAATATGAGCGGAACTAGTATTACCCCAAGAACACGTAAACAGCATAAATGAGCTAAACACTCTCTGTACAAGAACAGAATGCTAATACAGTAAGTGATTCACTTATTTACATGGCTCGGATTACGTACGAGTATTTTTCGAAGTTGGTAGACTGGGACAGCTTAGGTATTTACTCCCCCTGTTTTTCTATGTATGCAAATGTTATATCCAGATTTCTGGATACACTCACTAGAGTTTAGAATATAGACAATAGTTTTTGTTGATGGTACGATTTGGCGTCTTTGCTTTTTATGCTGACGGTTATGCTACAAAGTTTGTATAGTTCACATCACCAGTTTATATCGACAGAAATGTGAATTCACATCGTAATTTTGTAGTCTGCACTCAAGATTTTAATGTCTGATATGGCTCCCCTGAATAGAGGAATCCTTTGGGCTCTGAGTTCCAAGTTCTAAGCATTAATTACCGTCTACGCAATACACTGCCAAGGGCAAGTTCGTTCTTGAATAATTCAAATTTTCTAGAACCAATTTTAAATGAAAAATACTTTTTACTTTATAAAATGTTTCTGCTCCCGTTATATTTTATCGCTATGATTAAAAGACATGAAAAAAGATAACATGGAATTGCTGTAAAAAATCGTGCAAGGCGACTCGCTTACTAATTCAGACAGAGACCCCGCTTCAAAACCGAGTGACTCATTTTGGCCTTTTAAAGTAATGAAACCGTTTTTTTAAATGGCAATGTTGAGTTTTGTTTGCACGTCCCAACGCTCAATCAATTCAATGATACGGGCAATACAGTGACTTGAAATTGTGATCTTATTTTTACCCAACTGCTGAAGGAGGGTAATGTGTATCAGTCTATGTATGTATGTTTGTTCCTATGTGGCGTTCTAGAGACCAAACGCGTTGGCCGATTTTGATGATCCTTACGTCAATCGATTCGTCTTAACCCTGTGATTGTCACTGGCTACATTAAAATGGAAAATAGTAAAACGGCGGATTTTGGGCGCTTTTTTTTTTCTTCCAAACCCATTGTGTGGAGTATCAAAATAAAGGGTTTTAAAAGATGATTACAAAAATATATAAAACTTGTATGTTTAAATGTACCAATTCTAAAAAAAAAAATACCAAAAAGTTGTAAATAAAAAAAATATTTAAAAATAACAAAAAACCCGACTGCTTCAAAAGCGAAGTGAAAAGATGTAAACAAGCTCGCGCATATGTATCCTCCGACTGCACAGCATGATTTTCTTCTTGTTTACATCTTTTTAGTTCGCTTTTTAAGCAGTCGGGTTTTTTGTTATTTTTTCCATTGAAGTTATTTTAAAAGGCGATTGGGATTATGTCGATATATTATCAGCTTCATTAAATCCAATAGATAAATATTAAGCAATCATCAATCTATTTCATTGATGATTAAAAATGCTCATTTACAGCTCTATAACGCAACCCACGTTACAAACTTATTATACCCACGGACCAAACACTCGTTTAATTTTTAAAAGATTAATTACCTGTATTGTTCGAACTTCGCCGGCTAATCTTACTAAATAATATTATCTGATACTGTCTACATTTATAATGGTTCATCAGATTCCAACCCACGAATATTAAATGTATTATTCCATCAGATTGATATCATATTCTATTAAATCGAATAGAATTGGGTTAGAGTTCATCTTGTATTGAAATCTGAACATTTTATTTGTATACTCTTCGAATAACGTTTTAGTAAATTTATCTTGGTTTTATTTGTACACAATATACTCTTTCTTTTGTGATTTTAATGCATCAGATAACTCAAATTTATTGCAGCCATGTTTTTCATCTAGCAAATATGACTTTGCTGTTTAGATTTTGTGAATATTTCACACAACGTTATCAGGTTTTAATAAGATAATATACAAGAGTTGTCTAATTACAATATCAAATTCACACAGAAACACGAGTTTATAATAGAAAACAATGCTTAATTGCAATTTTGGGTTAATTTACACACAATCCCATTGAATCCGCTGCAATTTGTATGATTGCGCTGCACGTACGTCCTAGCCTAGCTAACTGCATTGTGTAATACCCCGCAAAGCCGCGTTAGCAACAGCCGTATACGTACTAAAATTATAGATTTGATTGTACTTAGTTCAATTATTTGTGAATATCACGAACTGGTAACAGAGTTATGCTGTTACGTGTGGTTTCGTCATATTTTATTAAGGCACGAATCGTCTGCGAGAAATGATTCGTCAGAATCTGTAAAGTAATCCTCAGCCATAGAATTTCATAAATACAGCAAAAGAAAGTTACAATTACGGCAGTGATGACAGTGTGATATTTTTATTTCTTTCACTAATACATTGTCTAAGCTTAAGGCGCTGTACTTAGTCAAAATAGGCTTCACTAAACAGTTTTTTAGCCAAATGTATACATATTAGAGCAGCTAAAAAAATATATGTTAACCTTGATCATATTTATGGGTGGACCATTGTGTTCAAAACACGTTTTCGTTAAATTTTATCGATAAAAAAAAAACATAAAATAACCATATAAATTGAAATTGTAGCAATTGTAACTGTATTATTTATAAACAAATCTTGATATTAATAATAACAGTGATGTAATATATAATAATAAAGGGAACTGTTGTTTTTATTTATCGATTGGAATAAGATATTTGTTAGGATTAATGTATTTAATGATAAATAACTCGAACGAGTCGAACGAAACGTCGCGCCATCGCGGCGTCTTTTCGCTTCTCTTTCATTTCTACGCGGAGTCGTCTATTCACCGCGCCTTAAGGCTGCGTTTATACCAGAGATGTGCGAGGATGCGTAGCGAGGGATGTTTGTCAAGAACCAATAGAATTACTTCATTTATAGTTCTCGCCAAAATTCTTGACCGGCCTGAAGTTGGGTACAATGGCTGCGCAGTAGTTTACTACTGCGCAGCCATTGTACCCAACTCATACAAAAACAGCACCGTTTCGTGCCCTGCGCATCGGAAAGCCAACTTCAGGGCGGCCCAGAAGTTTGGCGAATAGGTACTATACGTAGCCTCTCTCGGCGCAGTTCTAGTGGAAACGGCTCAGCCGCGCGAGGTTTTTGTACATGCAAAACAAGTCAAGGATGTGTGCTAGGGACGGACGCGCATCTGTGCACCGTTTCACAGCGTCGCGACGCATCCTCGCACCACCCAACTATCTCGCACATCTTTGGTCGAAACGCAGCCTAACCATCCTGTAGCTCGTTCCAATACGGCAAGTTATTTAAAGAGCCTACATAAATTCCCAACACTTGAAAGTCTTTAACTACCAACGATTAATTTTCCAAGAAGCGAGTTTAGATATAAAAAGTTCCCGGATTAATACAAGTTTCATGGCTAGTCTCGCACAGCTGCTAAGTTGCATCTCTGTTCCGCTCGCTCCAACTTACTTTGAACTATATTTTAGAGCACACTCGGGCGAATTGCTCCCGGAAAGTTGACGCACAACTTGAGCCCCCACCCCAGCCACTCTAGTTTAGAACAGTTCTCATAACACAACGTATATCAAACAGTTTGCATGTGTGCACATAAAACACAAGTTCGCGTTAACTCGCGTTTCGAAGTCGGGTGTATTATGTAATCTTCCGCGCTTTCCCAACTCTCTAAGTTGGACCATCGAGTCGCTCACATTGTCGCGTGCGGTAATAACAGAAACTCCTTTAATGTCACTTGGAGTTGTCGCTAATGCCGCTCTAATTTGCGTTATACCCTCGCCTTTTGTGTGTTTCCATATTTTGCTGTGAGCTTTTTGTTTGCTATTCCCCCACATTAGCGCGACGAGTCGTTCACCTTCCGCGCTTGGGGTGCCACGTGTCGCTCCTTCAATAAATTTTATCTCGAAGAACATCGCGCTTGTTTGGATCTAGAGCCGTTTTTGCAGAGCAATCATTATTATGTGGTTGTTTGTACAGGACGCTCGACTCGTATTATTATTAGTAACCGTAGGTATTATTGCTAAGAGGAAAATATCTCGAAATAGCGCAATTGTGCGACTCTCGACTAGCGCGCCGACGACGTTCGCCATTATTCACTTTTTGCACCGAGTGCTAGCATTCGACAGACGGCTCGTTCTGTTGACGTTGACGTTTTTGTGCCTCTCTCGGTTTGATACAGGCCAGACGCTTTGTCATTTTTGAGTGGCCACTGCGATTTCCGTGCTAGTTACAGCCCGCTGCCCAAACTATAAAAAAACAGCCAGTCAAATTTTTTACGCTCCTGTTTGCGCGTAATACATGGCATGGCAGCGTTATTTGGCCCTTTTAGAGTCAAATAAGCTAATTTCCCAGTCTGTTTGTAACTCTAAACTGTATATTATGTGGTAAAGGCGCCGCGCTATTCCGCTCTAGGTGGGATACACGATTCGACTCTCAATCACGTTGTTTCCTCACGTTACAGTTTAAAGGTTTGCCTATTCATGTTGCGTACGAGATGACAGCCGCTCTCGGCGCGGCCGTCTTTAGACGAGAGCCAATTTAGACAAGTCGTTCAATTTTCGCTTCTATAACGAGAGCTACATAGTGAGAAGTTTCCGGTCGTTTGACTTTGTAAATCGTTTGTTGCTGTTTTCTTGCGTAAGCCGAGTCATGAGTCATTTGCTTTTGGTCAATTATGTTAAAATGGTGTGATTATCTAGTCGTTTAATTGTTTATGTTTTACTACTATGCGTGGGTTGGCAAAACAAGTGACGATAGCGGTAATTGGAGCTGGGGCGTTCCCCAATTAGGGCGATTAGAAATGGCGCGGTCGACGCCAAATTGGATTATGTGCCCGTGAAACGCTATGGTCCCTCGACATGCGACCTCATGTCACCTCCGCTAAGATATAACGGACACGAGGTTAGGCGTTCCGCTTTATCACTATGCAATTAAGTTGCGCAATTCGCGCCATTAATAAATACACGTGTTATCTCGGTGTTCGAGAATGTTCGTGCGCCCGCGCCCGATAGTACGAGCGACTCCGGCGGACTGAGCTCGACACGTTTCGTATATTGGCGGTCGAGAGTCGAGACTCACATCGGCGTACACCGATCGTAAATTGCGTTTTCGCCGGCGTGAAAGGCGACCGCGCCGTTGCCAGCCGGCCGGTGCATTCACCGCTCACCGTATCGAATTTATCGCGAGATCGATACGCGCGCATACCCGCCAACGCGCTCTGTATACACTTACCTGCGCCTAGCCGACGACGTCACCACACCACACGTGGCGCGGCGGGGACTCGCGCCTGTGTGTGTGCGCCACACGATTATATGGAATTCAGCGATTACGCCACCTACCTACATACAGCAGCGCAGCGCCGAGCGCGAGTGCGTCCGCTCAGCGGTAATAATAATAATTAGCCGCCTCATTATTGTTATTGGAGGCGACGGCGCTCGCTGTCACCGACAGATAACCGCTGCGCGCGACCAGACGCCTGCCGCGTTCGATTCTCGCGCAGTGTTCGCGGCCATTGTTGTCATTGTCGCCGGACAAGGAGAAGTAGTCCCCTTTGTGTTGTTCTGTGTACCTACTGCGGACTGCCTGGCTACCGGATTGTAGTCGCTGGATTGTTTGACTCGATACCACCGCACACCGGACCGCTCTATCAGGTACGTTTGCAGTGTAAACTTCGCTTGTATCGTAAACAATGGACGCGATTTCTGTTAAGCGTTTACACAACGCTGCGCGGAGTTGCCGTCTCCAGAGGGTTTGTAGGGCGAAGCGTTCGTTCAGTGACCTTGTGACGTTACACGCGACTCGATGTTTGTGTTACATTTGGCCGCTCAGTAGGAGGTTATTGAAAGTAAACGGAACACTAATAGCTTTTCTAGCCAATCATATTCCGAAAACATGTTGTTGAGTGACATTGGAACGTGGCATCTAATGAACTTTTAAAGAAGTACCATAAAATTTAACCATTTTGGCTTGATTGGCTAATTGTTGGTAGTGTTTATGACATATTAATTTCGGACAGTTCGTGATAATAGTTAGGGTTAACTTGGGACTAAGCTTCACTGCTTTGAGATTCTCTGTTTAGCATCTTTGGACTTTGTTCTGCCTTGTTTGTAACTCGGTCCTTATTTAAAGTTCCTCTCAAAAAACTTATGTTGACAATAATCTTTTCTGTTTCAATAATAGCATGTTGTGTTTACCCCCTGTGTAGCCCAGTGTGAGCTCAATTTTATTAGAAACATGCTAATGTTGAAACTTCGAAGTCAACACAGCACTTATCCAGAATTATTTACCTAGAAATTATAGCCTTTGCTTACGTTAGCCAGATAAGTTTTGACACAACAAAGCCTTTTATCAGCTGAATATGCGTTATCTAATCGGCCGCCATTTTCTATTCACATTGACATTAATTCCGGATTGTTTTGTTGGTTGGTACAAACATTTTGGTGTTTATATTCGGTTCGGTTTTCGGTTTTTCTGATCTTGTTGGTGATGTTCTTCAGAAAGGCCAGGTGCGCAGTACTTATAACCGGCGTGCGTGTATGAAAAAAAAGAAGTATGTGAGGATCGTAGCAGGTTCTGTAGCTTCTGCCTACCGCCATGGGAAAAAGGCGTGAGTTTATGGTTGTATGTATTTCGGTCTATAACAAACGGGTACGTTTTAATTAGTGGTCTGTTAGATAAATTATAAACGCAGACATGGATGACAAACATAGATTGTTATCAGATGGAGAAGGAAAGGGTAACTGTTACTATGTGAGACGATGCCAACCTCTGTATAGGTAGGGCGGTATTATGAAATATGTTCATAATTATCTATTATGGTTCGCTTGTCAGCTTGTGAATTGTTCTGCCTCTTTTGTGATGTTTTTTTGAAGAATCGTAGAGCCAAAAGTTACCCTGTCACCCATCCGGGATCGGAATAGGTTGTATGTTAAACAAAACATTTTAATGTGGCCCAGTTTTTGTACAGCATTCAGAAATGATACTTCGAAACAATTTGTTAACAATGTTTTCAAAGTCCAATAAAAATTATCTTTATTGTTAAACATAATGTCAGTACGAAACCCTAAAATACTTTGAAGCAACAATTTGTTGACAATGTATTCAAAGTCCAGTAAAATATTCGTCATTGTTAAATCACGGGATTTCAGAGGAGACATTAGCCACTCTATGTTACTTACTTTTTAAAGTTTAGGTCAATATACTCTGCCTATTCAGTTCCCTGAAGCTCAGACAAGTTACATTCTATCATCGAAAGTGTTGCTGTAGCTATTGGAAAATGTCAAAAATGTATAGGAATGTTTAGCGCTATCGAAATGTCACGTGGTCGATCCCTTACGATTTGGAATTTCGCCGATTCCCATCGCTGGCATCTAATGATGTTTAGAGCCTCCGGTGATCATTCAACAAAAAAAATTATTGAAAAACACAAAAACCCGACTGCTTAAGAAGCGAACTAAAAAGACGTAAACAAGAAGAAAATCATGCTGTGCAGTCGGAGGATACAATATTCGTGAGCTGGCTGGCCAAAACAAGATGTAAAATGGTTTGGAAGAAAGAAATATTAGGCCCCACAATATGGCGCCCAAACGCCGCCATTTTTCTATTTTCCAATTTTAATGTAGCCAGTAACACTCGTAAGTTAAGACGAATCGATTGACGTAATAATCATCAAAATCGCTCAACGCGTCTCTAGAACGCCACATAGGAACAAAATATACATACATACACTGTTAACACATTACCCTCCTTCGGCAGTCGGGTAAAAAACAAACAGGCAGCCCTTCCCTATCGCACTGACCATACTAAAAAACACGGAAAGATGTAGTTTGCTGTAAAAAAAAAAAACAGAAAACATGCATTCACAGACAAATTTTATGTTTCTCGGACAAAATACTAAAAAACGCAACAACAAATATTTATTCCCATAATAATATTGTAACTTTGAATAGAATTTCCTTACAATTCTCAAAGAAGCTCTTCAAAGTATATCCTACGAAGATACAGAGAAGTTATTACTTGTACTAAAATAGATATTGTACGTATTCTTTTTATTTTGATATTTTTTAATTTAATTGGGATTATTTTTAAAAAAATGTACCTCTTCTCGCCTGAAACACAGGATTACCTAGTTCAGGCACTTAACACGTGTCAATTTGACATAGAGAAGCAGAAAATGTATTGATTGTTTTGCCTTATGTTTTTAAATAAATATATTATTATTATTCAAGACATCTACGACTACACAATCTTCATCTAAGCATTTTTCTTCCACATTAGAATCACAAAACAGTTCACCAAATAAGGGACCGCATTGTTGGTTTACTTTATCAAAATGGCGAGTTTAAAATGTGCTCCCGGTCGGATATCGGATGCGAATCACGTGCATAGCTCTGTGATCGATGCGGTGCAGCCAGATACGCTACGAACGTAAATCTGGTAGCGGATCAGGGCTGGCAGGAATAGTGGATGACTATCATATTTTTTAGGAGAGAACAAGATGAGACGTGGGTAATTTTTTTTTTCTTAATCTTTTTTTTACTAATATTATAAAGAGGAAAGATTTGTATTTTTGTATGTAACGAATAAACTTAAAATCTACTAGACCGATTACAAAATTTCTTACACTGATGGAAAGCTACTCTATCCCCGGGTGACATAGACTACTTTTTATCCCTGTATTCCCACGGGAACTAACAGGGTGAAACCGCGACGCGTCCTCTAGTGTTGTATAAAGGTAGAATTGTTGGCTATCTCTGGCTTTGGTTCCAGATATAACCATCAATTTATGACGACGAATTCCGATTACGAAACTATCACACTGATAGTAAGCCGAGTGTCATAGCATAGGCGACTTGTAATTCCGGAAATTCGACGTATCTTGTGGGAATGGCCGCGGGGCCGAAAAAATGTCTGTCTAGATCCTTAGATGTCTTTTTTTGGGACAAGACCGCCACCCTATTCCCAATTTCTCATTCTTCTCTCTCATCATTTTTACTGAAAGACGTCCACTGCTGGGCATAGGCCTTCTCCAAGCGTCACTCACATCGATCGGCCATATCCTTCCCGCGTCCAACGAATTCCCGTGCCTTCGGCAAGTCTTCAGTATCGCCCTCGAATTAGTTCAAAAAGCAGCAAAAGAACATTAAATTCAATTTTAAACCATCCCTCTTCCGACTTCTTAAGTGCAAGTGTACATTAATATAAATACCGTCACGTCCAAGACTGATGTGGCTGATCGCTCCGGGAAATCCTGACGGATGTCCGGTTTGGAATAAAAACGTTCGTTTGAACTGAACGCAATTTATGAAACTCTTTTGATAGTGGCCGTGGACCTATAGCTGTATCCATGTGCTGTTTCTATTCTATTGATCTGTTTGTTTGTTAAGAATTTACGTAGGTAGATATGTTGTATTATTCGCATTTTCTTAATTAAATTCTGATCAAACTTATTAATATGATTTTTTTTTTATCACAAGCCATTTTCGTATTCTTCTCAGCAAACCCTTTCATTTGATACCCATATCACGGCAGTGCACAAAAAATAACTAGTCCGCCACATTGGATTTAAAATGACGTCACTTAGCTTACCATGCATTGTCATCCAAAATAAACGTGTATGCAAAATTTCATCTTAATCGGTGGAGGATAACTGCTTTAAAATTCTGTTACAAGATTTGACCCGAACACATACATACATACATTGCAAGTTAAATAAAAGCTTGTTAAAAATTGTGCCTGTGGATTGTGGACCTACCTGTGTATGTGTGGGTGTTTCTATTTTATTGATCTGTTTATTAGGCATATACGTAGGTAACTATTTTATTAGTCTCATTTGCTTATTTAAATTGTGATCAAACTGATTAATTGAAAAAAAAACTAGTTTCAGCCCGCGAATTCGCCCGCGTGAAAATTCTTTATTATCGCATTGGATCATTTTACCGAGTTTATCGTTATTAAAAGTATTATAATGTATAGATCCAAGTTGTTAAGTATGTGTGTGCAAAATTTCATCCATATCCGTTTAATCGTTTTTGCGTGGTTGAAACACAAACATACAAACTTTCACATTTATAATATTAGTAAGATTACAATCGTAGATATTTCGTCATGTTTGCAAACGGTCTAATCTAAATGATGAATGCAGATACGTGATTAGTATAATTACTTATGTAAATTTGTATGTAAAAAAATTAATTATCTTTTATGCCTAGTCACTGCTAAAACTCACTTAACCCAACACTGAAGCAGTCTCAGAAATAAAATCCCGTTTCAATGTCACTATACATTTAATTCAAAACAGGTAGTCTGTACTGACCTCGTTAGCAAAAACGTAATCGTAATTCGAATAACTTTCACAGCGAAGCACATAGCAACAGCACAACTAAACTGCAACGTTGTATTTCAAAGAAAGTAAAATAAACGGTATGCGGAAAAGCAAAGGCAGAAAATAATGCTTGCACTGTGTGAAAATGACTATTTCGAAACGTGATTCTTGTTACAATTAATCCGCAGACGTGTTCATAATATCATCGTGCATATTTCAACGCTGATGTCATACATGTCGTGTGCGGTTTTATTTGCGAAAGCGGCGGCGTTTTTTTTTTTGATAAATATTATATCACAGAATGGCAACTAGATAAATATAATTTTGTACGAGTGGAATGTGTGTTGACGTTTTATTTTCATGTTTATGTAGTAATTTAATGTATGGATCAGAATGTTGGGCTGTGAAAAAGATGTATGAAAAGAGACTGCATGTAGCAGAGATGAGAATGTTGAGATGGATGTGCCGAGCGACGAGAATGGATGAAGTGAGAAATGAGTATATTAGAAGAAATTTGAAAGTGGCGTCAGTGACAGAAAACTTGAAAGGAAACCATTTGTCCTGGTATGGAAATGTGATGAGGAAGGACGTAACGCATGTTACTAAAAGAGTTATTAATGTAAATGTGGATGAATGGAGAGGGAAGGGAGGGCCAAAGAAAAGATGGATGGGAGAGGAAAAGATATGTGACTGACATGAAAGAAAAGAGAGTCATGGATAACGTGTCGGGGGACAGGACGGTATGGAGGAAGAGAACGTGTTACGCCAACCCCAAGTACCATGGGACAAAGGCAGGAAGAAGATGTAGCATTTTAATGGTACAATATAAACTGCCTCGTTGGTCTAATGGTCGCAATCGTTACTGCTGAGAGTCCGGCTTTGTGCCCTGTTGATGGCAATAGGCTCGCCCCCAAATTTCGGTGTTATATTAGTGCACCTCTGCCCAACTTTTGGGGAATAGAGGCGTGATTATGTATGTTAGAATACTCCATTTGAAATAACATTAGAAATTTTTACAACCCCTTTTTACAGTCCGTTCAATCGATTTTGAGTTCTATCCCGTAAGTATAAGTATGACATAAAAAGCATAAAACTGTTATCAAAACATACTGTTTAATACAGCTGCCATTTATCCATATCACCAATGCAAAAGAAGTGACATCAGTTGAAAGAACGGGCTGTAAAATGGGATTATTTAAATGTCTAATGTTATCTCAAATGAAGTAATAGATAAATATAATTTTGTAGCGAGTTCGAGGAATGTGTGTAGACGTTTTATTTTGATGTTTTTGTAGCACTTTAACGGCGGGCTATTAATATGTCTAATGGATTGCAACTGCAAAAGGTTTGACTGGGTACGGCAATCAGGACTAGTATATTTTTGGATTAGTGAGGTAAATTGACTCGTCAATAATCCTAGCCTGTGCTAGCGTCAAGTTGAACAATTAGCTCACGATAATGTCCTACAGATAAAAATATGTCCTACATAAAAGTTACTTAAATCTGGTTTTGGTCAGCCAGCTCGCGAATATGTATCTTCCGACTGCACAGCATGATTTTCTTCTTGTTTACGTCTTTTTAGTTCGCTTCCTAAGCAGTCGGATTTTATGATTTTTTGAAGTAACTTTTTATTATTAACTTTTTAGCTAACAATTTTTTTTCGAATTATGTCCATTTAAACACATAAGTGTTCCATATTTTTAAATTCACCTCTTAAAACTCTCTAGTTTGGTTTGGAAGAAACAAAATATGGGGCCCCCACAATATGGCGCCTAAAAGCCGCCATTTTTCTTTTTCCATTTTTAATGCAGCCAGTGACACTCGTAAAGTTAAGACAAATCGATTGAAGTAAGAATCATCAAAATTTGCCAACGCGTTTGGCCTCTATACCGCCACATAGGAACAAACAAACTTACATATATAGAATAATAAACACATTACCCTCCTTCGGCAATCGGGTAAAAAGGACCACGATCAAGTCGTGTTCTAAATTTTCAATATCCATTAAGACGTATTTATAAACAAACATCCAAATTGAGAAACATAGTCGTACACATTTATGATTAGGCACAAGATGTTTAAAACAACGTTAAGTCTGTCGGCTAATATCGTCTAATCTGGAGACAATGCTAATAGATTGGTCTCTTGGTCCGGCAAAAGGATTAAAAGCCTTATATTATTAGTGGTACCGGCAATAACTATTAATTAGTCCATAACTCATGCTATAATATACTAAAATAATATCCTGATTTCAAAACCCTATCCTAATGATATACAAAGCACACATGTTCTTATATATCAATATTACATATTGCAAACGCTCAAATTCCATAATTTATTATACGCATAATGTCAACCAACATGTTGGTTTGGTTCGATTGGCTAATCAGTGCAGCAGCAACCGGCTTAACGAGTGAAAATGTCAGCACCACAGACATAAATCTAACTAGATGACGCGATTGTATGTACTTCGCGTGTCAAAAAACGGAGTAAAATTACGATCAATGATCGTAATTTCGGCACCGGAAAACCACAGAAATCTAAAAAAAATGCCTTTATATGCCATATTGAGCTGTAAAGACTATATAGAAAAAGTTGACCGAGGCATTGGAAATGTTTTCTTTTATTCATTGGTAAGTAAATTTGTTTTTAAATTGTGTGTGAAAAAGTGGTAAGCTTGGTTTCATACAGGTGGAGGGGCTTGCGTTATCTAGTTAGATTTATGTTGTGGTCAGCGGATTGTACCAACTGCGACAGGCATTAATCGGTATGTGTGTAAACCTAACGTTAATACTAGATTCAGACAATCTATTCGTATCTATTTATTATTTAATTAGGCCTCGTTTGTTTGTTAAAAATGGCAGTGAGCTCTTAGAGCAAGGTATACAAGTCATACACAACTATTATCATTACAATGGATGACATTTTGTTCTAAGAGGCACCATTAAAAGGAAATGTTATCGTGAAAACTCGTGCTGTTTATAACTAAGTTATCTCGGCATCTTAGTCCTCGTGAACTTGGCAATCATCCTAAGGAAACGTACAGTTCCTCGGATAAAAAGAAAACTAAGTCCTAATCCGTATAAGTACTTGGTCTACCCGTGTACCAAGTTTCGTCAAAATCATTTGAGCCGTTGGGACGTGATAGAAAAGTATTTTATGCAAGGATTGGGTGTGAGGTTTGTTTGTAGCACGTGCTTGCAATATTTCTGCCATAATCAATCGGTATGATTTTGTTTGTGAATCAGTCTGTTGTGTTGATTGGTATTACGAACAACTCTTGACAGTAGTCGTGTACATTGTTTTATTATATAAGTCCACTGTTTATGTATTCATTATGTATTTTTAAGAACATTTAGTACAATGTGATGTCACAAAGGAATAGTGCAAGTTAATATTTGAAAGTGACTCATATCTCAAAGAGATCTACCGCTCACAATAGCAACGAACATTATGGCGAAAGTTGATCACATCTGCAAATAACTTTTCTCACAGAACGTCCAAACGAATCAAAACTAAAATGTGCAACGCCGACTAAACTATTTCATTCTCGTGTAACTGGCTAGCGTTCATCTCGACCTACGCCACTGCAACTTTCTTTAAACTCCGACCAGCGTACTACACTCCTATCTTTACTCTATAGCAGTTTCTATCTAGACTTGTTTGGGTATGCTGTGGGCAGGCCAACCGGTTCCCACCACAGGCTCCACCAGTCGGCTCAAAAAAATATATACGGTTCACTTTCTTATGAGTTGTTTGTAGCGAAATATTTTTATGGTCTTGTTACTAAAATAAGGTCTCGTGTCAGGAATAAGTTTACTGTTGTTTGAATTATATGTTTTATTTTTATAGCAGACATGTCGCTTTTGGTTTTATTGCCGAATTGTTTTGTCACGGAATCAATCAAACTGCCTAAACTTTATCCAACTATGTTGGAGCCGGCTTCCAGTCTTACCGGATTCAGCTGAGTATCAGTGTTTTACATGGAGCGACGGCCTATCTGACCTCTACAACCCAGTAAGTGGGTAACACGGTACCCTTTGTTTAGACTGGTGTCAGATCTCAAGCTTCTGACTACCCGCAACGACTGTCAAAGATCTTTAA
Organism: Orthosia gracilis; assembly: GCA_947562075.1. Taxonomy (NCBI): domain Eukaryota; kingdom Metazoa; phylum Arthropoda; class Insecta; order Lepidoptera; family Noctuidae; genus Orthosia; species Orthosia gracilis. Next base: position 29,093,488 of record OX387274.1, on the reverse strand, counting down.
ATGACTTCCGGGACCAATGGCTTAACGTGCTTTCCGAGGCACGGAGGAATCTCGGTATGTCGAAATGGTCACCCATCCTCGAACCGACCTCGGCAAGCGTTGCTTAACTTTGAAGATCGACCCATGTGGCTGTTATTATTAAGCCACGAACTCCTCTCACGGAATCGTGAGAAATCACACTAATATTATAAAGGCGAAAGTTGTATGTTTGTTACTTCTTCACGCTCAAACTGCCGCGTTTCTTTGGTTCCTGTATTTTCTGGTGTACAATAAAGTGTATATAAATAATAATAATAAATAAATAAAATGCTGGACGGATCTGGGTGAAATTTGGTACAAAGATAGATTATAGTCGGGAATAACACGTAGGATACTTTTTATCCGGGAATATGTTCCCTCGGGATAATTTTCGAACTTCACGCGGGCGAAGCCGCTGGCAGAAGCTAGTAATATAATATGGGTAACACGACATAACAACTCTTCCTAATGTAAACTTTGTCCTTCTCCTAAGGACCACATAAATGGTAGTGGTTCTACAGCAAGTCTCCAAAATAAATGACAGTCGCACAGCTACTTTAAGGAGTACAAGTTGCTTTGCTTTCGTATCATATTCTACATGTGATGTCGTCTGCGGAAATGTATAAAATTAGATCGCATGCTTCCGTACTGCATCGCAACGCGTTGCTCTCAATACGCTCTGCATTATGTTATGACTACAAATATTGCAAAGTACCTACGTGTAAAACTGTAGAGTCATTATAATAACTTGTAGTAAATTGTGGAATAAAGTTCTGTGTAGAAATAAGGGCATGGGACGTAATGAGATTTTGTATTACAAGAAAACTCTGGCTTTTTATTCTTGCTTTTACTGCTAGACCATGAATTCTTGGCCGGATTAAAAAATGGTATATATCCGCATACCATCTGGATTATCTTTTCTTGAGAATAATTAATCATCGAAGCGCCACTCGAGACTCAATGCAAATTCAACACCCTGATTTTATCCAAAATCCCAACTAGGCCTATTTTAGGTTTAGTTCTTCTTCTTTTCGAGTTGATAGAAAACTCTTTACATATTTTGGGCCCAGTAGGTTGCCATGTGAATTGCAGCGTCAGTGGCAGTTAGGTGATAGGATTATTTAAGGCGTATATATTACCCAATTTTAACGCGGTACTGGCCGTGCGTTCGCTCGGTACCAGAATATCAATATTGGTCCTTCTTTTGGACAGTTTTGTTTGCAAAATATTTTTGATTTACTTATACCATGTAGTTTAAAAATAATAGCGTCGTGTTTCGCTGACTGGTGTCACGTAGCTGGCCACGAAACCGGCGGTACACAACACCCTTCGGCCAAAACTCTTTCTTGAGGAACATTTCGAGTCCATGCGTCGGATAACGCACCACGAACGAAACAAAAAACATCCAAGTCGTTTTGGAGGAGCATGCAAAAGAAGCGAAAAATATCGTTTTGTTAAATATTTTTTTAAAGCAAGTATTAGTCATACTTAATGTACATGAATCAATAATAAAAAATAAAAACTTTTAACCTAGCCGTTAGTAGTATGCTTTAGAAAGTAAACTTTTTACGGTACTAAAGCGGTGTAAGGGCTTTAAGTGACTGCACTACACTGCATATTTCCTAGTTTATGTGCAGTCGATGCTCATAAAACTTAGTCACCATCTACAGAGTCACATCTACAGCATCCCACTACTCGAACATTAATTCCTTCTTCCTCGAGTCACAGGTAAACACAAGACGCAGTTAACCTATGCCCTTGTGACATTTCGACGTACAGGTACAGAATCTAGTCTGGCTTTAACTCCGAGAATAGGCTGCGTGGGAAAGTGATCGTTGCTCAGTAACTTAAGTACTTATACTTTATAATGTTGTTTGTTCGACAATCTGTACGGACTTAGTTTCTATAGGCGACTGTAATCATTGAGTTTTAATCTTGCAGTTCAAAAAAAAATGTCGGCGGGGAACTTAAAATGTTACTTTTATTCGGGTTTAATGAAGTCATTAGGGCTGGTTTTTGTGAAAATGAGGATAGATTTTTATCACGTCTGTTTAGTTCGTAGATTTGTAAGTAGGAGGACATTCGCCCAGTGAATTCAAAAGCATGGGTTACAATTCAAATAAAATATTTAAATTTGAATGAATACAAATTCCCACTTAGTCAGATTGGGGGTACTCCAATGCGTTTGCGGAGCTAAGTCCCATACACCTCACTTCTTGTCGTGTAATCTGTGCAACAACGCAAGCACTCAGAAAGACCTTTACGAGGCGAATTCTGGCCAAAACACATTTAAATTGGGATCATCGTTACAACGATACGGAGACGAACGGATATGAAGAAGAATTCTCACACCAAACATTACTATTTATTGCAAAATCTCCATCAATAATACGAACACAATCCATTCACATTAACCCTCACAAACACACATGAAATATTGCGGCTTGCCCCAAAACAATAATCCCATCACATACATTTTTCTGTCCACTGGAAAGGCTCGGGAATGATTAATAGTGACACGGGCCTGCGGTCACGTCGACTATGGTTACGCCTGGTTGAACAGTAATCTTACCAACGAACTTTTACTAATGGAAAACGAACGTCCGTATAGCAGCCGAAATCTTGCAATAAAAGAAATACGAACGGGGAAATTAATCGTTCGGCAGATGGCGTAAATTGTCCATTTCATTCCATACTACTGATGAATGATGGATAATTTCAGTCGATAAGTATAAGAAAGTAGAGAAATTCTATCTTTCATTAGTTTTAATTCCCACTACGCAACAGAGGAAGCATTACATTATATGTTTCTTACTTTTTTAAGTGGGTATAGAAATGCTTTACTCCAATTTAGCACACTTTTTAAGCATAATTAGTGTGTACAGAAGTATTGCTACATTATTTTATTTTTACACTGTATCACGCCTGTTCTCCCAAACGGTTAGGCGAGGTGTATCATCAATCAATAAATATAATAAATCTGTAAACAAGTCTTTTTTTTTTTCAAAAAAAAATATTTCCAAAAAAATAGGCAGGGTGTTATAAAAGATAACCAACAGAACCAATTGCCAGCATTTTTGGATTTTTTGTCTGTTTATTTGTAAATAATTTTTATACAAAAAAAAATGTGCGTAACTAGTAGTATTACTAAGTCTTTATTTCATCGCAATCGGTTCACTCTATCAAAAGTTATATGAACTTAAAGTGTTCAAGAAGTAAAATATTACAACACACGCAATTCAGATACTGGGACAGTTGAACTCCATATTTGATAGATGGCTCTGTTCATTTGACATCATTTTCTAAATGGCGGTTTTAAGATTCAGCCGATGTAAATCGTCTGTTATTTGAACAATATCGGCAATACCATCATCCTGATAATGGCCGGAATCTGTTGAGACATTTGTCAATTTTAATATGAATAAATGTCCCAAACATTTGTTCCCAAGATAAATGGTAGTAATGTTAATCAGACATGTTTGTAAACATCTTTTTGAAAAAATAATAATATATATATGACGTTTATTAATACATGGCTATTAATCTGTCGATATTTATATGATAATCGTAAATATTCTTCGCGTGGTTGACGGTCAATATATCTTTCAAAATGAGACACAACAATTTTAGTTGCCGTTTCTACAATACGTAAAAAAGTTTAGGTTTCCGCAAACGGTTATTGTTAACCATTCAGTACTCCACCCCACTTAGTTACATGTCAGTTGTCAGAATAACAAATGGCCGAAGTTGTCTCTCTTTTGACGGAACGCAAGCTATTGTGGCCGACTTCCAAATCATTTGACGCTTTCATGCGTTCACGAGAAATGTGGCAAGGACGTGGCCCTAAACTGTTAGCCAATCGTTTTCACACGTTTAATGAGACGATGAAAGTGCTCTATTTTTGGCACTCCGTAATACGACAAAAGCGGACGGACTGAGTGAGTTTCACATATTTTCAAACGCGTTCCATACGGTTTATTTTAGACAGAAAAAGCAAATACCAAAGACCTAGGCTAGTGGGAGTACCAGACTTGCTACCGAGGTGACAATTCCTGAGCGTTGCCAATTAGTGAGGCGTAATAATTAACTAATGCATCATTAGGTAGATGTTTCTAAATAAACGTCTAGGCCTCTTGCATAGTGCACAACTAAATCACAATCTGAACGCGTGAACAAACAAAGCATGCCAAATCGTTGACGCAACCGAATATCAGATAATTTAACAGTTTTTGTTTATTTCCAAAAGCATTTTCACCTTCGAGCCGGATTTAGTTGATTACGCGTTTCAAAACTCCCCCTGTCACTACTCGCCTTCTAAAAATATTGTACTTGGCACTGAATTAAACGGCGTTAACTCTTTGAACTATGGCCAAGTTTGTAATACTTTGAGTTGTGATTGTACAGCGTTATCAGAGGTACTGATACGGTGTATTTACTTAGATAACGTATCGTGGATGAGAGTGTTTTGCAGTTTTTGATAGTCGGTCGCTAACAGCTCGTATATTTTGCCTGCTTTTCCTTGTTTCTATGTGACAAAAATTAATTAAAGTAGTCCGCTTTTTTTGTGCCCACGGCTTCGCTCCCGTCAACTGCCTACGCTACCCTACCCTACTTACCCACTTACGCTACCAATTTTTTTATAGTGTCATTCTACGGCGGACAATATTAACACCACCATTCAGAAAATGACGTCAAATGCACAACGCCAAATCCATTCCAATCTTCAAATTCATTTATATTTTGATAGAGTGAACCGATTGCGATGAAACAAATTATACAAAGTAATACTTCAAGTTACGCACAATTTTTATGTAGAAAAGTTATCTATATTGGTTTCGTAGATTTTACAAGATGCGTGCACACCTAAACCGACAAATATTGAAAACATGCTTTTCTTTGAAAATATTATCCATGTACAAAAACGACTTATCTTTTTAAGTATATTGATTGTACGTTTTCCTCGACCGAGCAAAAAGGTCTAGGGCGTTAGCTCTACGTAGGTAAAATTTCTGCTCCAGTGCTTTGGCTGTCGAAGCATGATTGAATAGCAGGCCAACCAATCTTCCTTTTTGTTTCGTGAATCAGATTTTCTTTGACATTTATTTTATTTTCCATTCCCTTTCAAGAACAAAGTTTTTTTACAAGTCCAACTCTTAAATTGTCCAAAACGTAATGGTTTCTGTCCTTTGACAAAAGTTTGAAGAAGCAAACTACCGCGTACAGCTTCTCACTGCCCTAAAATCCCTTAAAATTTAAACGAAAACTGGAAAAATCCTCTTTGGCGAAGTTTTGTAAATGGAATCGAGTTAAGTTAGTTACATCTCGTCGTTCAATATTTTATAATGTGGCGAGAGGGCGGCCGGTGATCCGTGAGCGTCACTCGACCTCCACGAAGGCCGTGCCGTGCCCGGCTTTTATTGATTTTTTATGCGCATTGTCCATTTCGTTCGTACGTACGCCCCCGCCTGGCGCCCGCCCGCTCTGGGCCACTATGGCGACGAATTGCGATACCTATATTTGCTAGTTACACATTCTATGATTAATCCATTATTAGAACACGTTATTAACTTTATATATAAAATGCTTTGCTTTCACAAACATTGTTACTCGATTATGAAATGCTTTGTTCACAATACGCGTATAACATCAGCCATTTATGTGCTAAGAAGAGACAAACACGACTAAGTTTTATAGTTGTTGTGTTATCATTAAACTGTCTGCGTTAACCTACTTATGTTTTCTCATATTGGCGTCGTCGGGGGCGTAACTAAACTGTGGCGTAGTGTGTGCGTAGTTATATTGGCTTTTACTAGAACTGGGAGAATCGTTTACGACTTCGGTTCCACTCGTAAAAACTTTAGACGAGAAGTCAAAACGAGACCTTCGAATTATGCTGGTGTTTTATCTACAGACTTCAGATGTTTTATTACTGAAATAGTACAGTTACTTTCTTGGTTACTGATAGACATCAACATATCTGGAAAGTCTCTGCCTACGGCTTCGCCCAGTTGGAAAATGTTTGAATATCCCACGAAACATTATACCGGTATGAAAAGAATATAGTTACTATTTTGTGTAGAATTTCATCTGAATCCATTAGCAGTTTATGCATGATTAGTTGGCGTAGTGGTTGAGCGATCGGCTGCTGCGTTGCGTGTCGTGGGTTTCGATTCCCGCACAGAACAAATATTAATATGGCCTGCAGATAGTTGTCGTGGTGGCCCAGTAGCTAAAGACTTCGCCTCTCGTGCTTGAGGTCATGGGTTCAAATCCGGGCGCGTACCAATGTGACTTTTGCAAATTCATATGTAACTTTTATCTTGGACTTCCCTGACAACTGTGAGGAAACCTGGACTTATAGTTAATATAAGTCTAAAATCGCCAACTCGCATTGAGCAGGCGTGGTGATCAATGCTCTTGCCTTCTCCGTATGAGAAGAGAAACAATGAAAGAGGAAGAAATTCCTAGTGTATAGTTTGAAAATAAAAAAAGAAGAAACTAAAACATATACTTTCACATATCTATATAATTTAAGTAGCATGAAACCCTTACTTTATTTGTATAATACCCGATTCATAATGATTAATTAAAACTGATGTTTTCCCACTAAGAATTATTTAGCGTCGAATCGAATTATTTATACAGCAGACCTCAATAACGTATTATTAGAATTGATGAACTTGCTAAAATAACAAAACTGCACCAGTCTGTTCTACTTTCAGTTGTTTTACATAAAGTTAATTAGCGTCAGCATCGACAAAGTAACAATTTTTCATCTATAGATATAATGGCTTATGTTATGTGTTTTTTGTTACAGATTGTAAACTGTGTGGACTACCAGATCACCTAGCCAACTACTATATACAATAAAAGTAAGTTTTGTTTTCACTATTATGCTAGGTTAAAGATACGGCTTATTATTATTATTTGTTATAAAGAGCTCTATTTACTCGGATCTTCAGAAGTTTAAGGGGAGTCTATGATGCATACATTTAGCATCAACATTGGTGTATCAGCGAAAATAAACGAAATGCATTTTTTTTTCATAAAGAAAAATTAACTATGTGTAGAATTCATCCAACCAAGCATTACTTTCCTAAAACAGGTGATAAAAATAGTAAGAATTTCGTTGGTATCAACTACAAGTCGGCCCGGATGTAATTCAGCGGAGTTTGAACCTTGTCATTCTAATTCACAAAGTGCATGTCCACATTCCGTGTTCATATTTTATTAAATCCACAGTGGCGCGCAAAGTAATGAACACACCTGTTGTATTATTCTTTGAGCTCTGCCGTTACACAATGGTCTATGGTTTTCGTATTCCAAACTCGAATAGTTTTACGAGTTTGCGAAATTCAAATATTGACTAGTAATAATAATTTTAATGCTCTACGGCAGTCAGCAAGTCAGCACCCACGTAATTTGTTCTGTCTTCGACGCCAAACTGGTATTTTTGCTAATTATTAATTTGCCGCGCTAAGTTAACCGTGAATTACGCTAATAGCATTATGAGCTTGTACGTTTGTTTCATTACGGTTTCCGACTTCTGATTCCAATCGTATAACGAAGATTCTTAGCTTTATCGAAAATGCCGGAGAGGCCAAACCGTGCAGATCCAAAAATTCTCCGTATTTCTAATTTTATCCTCCTTTGAGCCTGTTTGCGGAATTTCAACTCGAGAATTCCTGCGACCGTTGACTCTTGCGCGGGTGGCGCGCGTTTCAAGCCGGGTCGTAAAATGCAAACGCTACGTGTCACACGCGGAGTGACACATAGCTTTCATATCGCATGACATGCCGATCTGTCTTTGTTCCGATGAGTTATGCCCTGTGTCCCGCCGGCCGCTAGATGAACGCTAACCGCGCCACAAATCATCGGCTCTGCTAACTCACTCCGCAAGAACGTCGCCCCGGCCCCCGCGACGCCCGCCGACCTCGGCGACGTCTTCCCACAAATTCTCACCCCGAAATGATACATTCACCGGCGCGCACCGGACGAATATCACACGAACGCCGCAGTGACGTAAACTCCATAGTCGCGTGCGCCAGCCCGCCAGCCGATGTTCAACTTACATTGGGCCGGTTGTGCGCGGCACACACGATCATTAAACGTATATCTGTTAATAATAATTGCGATTGTCTGGTTGTACGTGCGCGCCGAGTTATGGCGCAGTTGCCGGGCGGTTTGCGAGCCCCCTCCGCCCGCCACCACATCACCCACCGCCGACCCCTCAGATCTGCGGCGAGCGGCGCATCTTGAGATGAAATGGCATTCAGTTTCGTTTTGTGACGGTTGAATGGGCGCCCGGTTTCGCGAATACGTGTGTATTCAATGTATGAATATATGCAATAAACTATAGTGATGAATTTTCACATGACTATAGAACATCTTTAAAAATGTTCGTTGTCTATTTAAGGCATTCAATATCTTAAATTAACTTTTCTATATTTTTGAACATAGACTAAAATCGCACGTCACTACAAACAATCACCATTTATTTACAATAGACGTGTATCGCCATCCGCAAGTATCGTGCGGAAGCATGACCGTGACCCTGCCGACAAAAAAGACTTGTTATCGTACAACTAAACAGATTATTGCCTTACAGCTATATTAAATCGCAAATGAATTAATAGAACATGTTATGTTAAAATGAGTTTTATTTTTGGATTCTCATAATCGGCCATCATGAATAGGTATTGACATGAGGACTTTGATTACAACCCTCACCTTCAAGTAGTTGACCTAATTTCTGTATTTGACTCACAATTTTAGTAAACTAGAGAACTAATAATAAATTGTGGTAACCTATACAGGGTAAAATTCAGAGAAGTGATGATGACGGGTCAACAATGATAAAACAAGTTTTGTTTAATATGATTTGAAAGCTATCCCGATCTCTGTGAAGTAGATTAAGAGTTTTGTGAAGAAGATTAAGAGATTCCAAGGTGACCCGTTGGCCTAGCCAACCCGTCGCCCATCAAAAACACAAAACTTGTTGTCTTTCCCTAAACCGTATTAGAAGTTACATGAAATACTAAGCCGTTAAGAACTACCGTCAATGTTTATCTTTCGTTACCAGAGCAAGCTTTGAATAACACTATCATAACATGTGATTCCAAGAAGTTGTTTTTGCACAAATTCTGCTTAGCAACAGGAAATAGGCAAGATTTTGTGCTCGCCACAAGAAGGAATACACGAACATTGGCTCAACGATCATTCGCAGACCATTTGGACACCAGCCTACAGTTTCCACCTTTTATATCCAATAATTCAAACGCTAGGCGCTTTACGAGGCATTATAGAGCACATGTTACAGTTTTTCCGTTAGCTTGCACATTTTTACGATCTCGATGCGGCTCGGGCGGTAGTTTAACACAGCGGAGCCCCGAGCCCGAAGCCCGTCGGCCTCTCACGACCGGTCCCTACGTGATCTCCTGCGACGCTCCCCGACTCGCTAATAACTACTGTAGGTACGTATGTGTGTATGTAGGTACATGCTGTACAAGTGTGAGAAGAAAAATGTTCTTCGTTACTTTGATAACGTATTGTGTGGCACGTGAGAGAAATGCCGCCGTGGTTTTAGACGGTTTGTCAGGGGTTTCGGTCGGTTTTTTCATATGAAATTTAACTTGTATACCTACGGTCATATTTTAACGCTTACCCCGACCTATACATGTTTTTTGCCACTTTATTTCATTCTGTATAAGTACAAAACAGATTTGCAACTAATCAAAGTTTGAGTAACTCAGGAAACAATTCTCCACACAGAATTAGCAGGTTTTTATCGATTACATTATGCATTGACTGCCAAACATAATCAATTACGAGAACTTTAATTAAATACCCACGTTTATTTATTTAAAATCCCCTTAGAAACACGTTACTGTATGTTTTATGGCATGTTATGTTTGACAGAGCGAGGAGATTATTTAAACACCAATATGAATGCCTCAGGGAAAGATATCCCACACAGGCTTAAAACCAAACGAGTTTCACCATAGGTCTTCACAATAGGTTAGCTATCTGTCATTACTCGTGCACCGTTGCGGCTTTCGAAGTCGAAGCTTAGTACCTCGGTGTCAATGCACTTCGCGTTCATGATACTTCCTAACGAGCGAACCCTGTAAAGGAAACAGTATGACACACACGCACACACCAATATTCAATGTACAGACTGAAAATGTCAAGAACCTTCAAATTTAATGTTAGGGAGTTTGTGCACATGCAGTTATAGAGATAAACAAGGCATAGTTTATTCGGTGTAAGCATTTGTCAAAACCTGCAGTGTAGTCGAAAAGACGTCATTTCGTTCTGTTGTGAATGCATTTACGTCATCGTACGTCTGGGTGACCTGTCTGCAGTTTCCTTATATCAATATTTTCGACAAACATCTCAGAACGAAATTACACTTATGAAGATGTACTTATAAGAATATTGTAGAGCTGTAAAAAGATATCGCTTTGTCTTGAGTAACCTCGTGTTATGTAATATTTATTGACTGCAAAGTGCACGGTCATAGGGTTGCCATGTTGTTGTCGAATGAATTACTGCATCCATTGCATAACAAACACCCCGCATGAAATCAGGCGACTTTGTGTGTCTATTCTAGCTGTTTACAGTTACTAACTAAAAATACCTTGGTGTTACCGTTGCCTGCGGGTGACATTACCAATAATACACATACACTTACAACACGCAAGTATTCCCTGAGAGTAAGGCCGAGGTGCACCAATATAGTTAACCCACACTTCGCCAGTTATGTTTAACACATGTACACGTATATAAACTTATTCCTTTTCTAGTCTTCTTCTTCCTGCCCGTATCCCATGTTACTTTGGGTTGGCGCAACACGTTTTCTTCTTCCATACCGTCCGATCCCCCGTATCGCTGACTCCATTTTCTTTCATATCACTCCGCACAACAGTCCATATATATTTTCTTTGGCCGTCACCTCCCTCTCCATCCATCCACATTTATATTCAAAACTCTTTTAGAAGCATGCGTTTCATCCTTTCCTTACATGACCATACCAGGAGAAACGGTTTCCTTTCAACTTTTCTGTCACTGATGCCATTTTCAAACTCTCTCTTCATGCCTTTTTCTAATTGTAGACAGAAACTACAGAACGCCACCTGCTACCATCCTCACATACTTCATTTGCTTGATTTAAAGTCCCATGTAAAAGACTCGAGCCATAATGTAACCGACCAATTCAAATATATTTAACACCATTATTTCCACCGATATAAACCATCAAAGGAAACATCTAAAGCCGAAACTCACTGCTTACATTTCAACTAATGAAACTATACAGACGTTCTTTGAAACACTTGAAACCGATTCCTCTAAATTCCGATGCACCCTGAGCTTTATGTCCAAGTGTCGTCTGCCGAGTAATGGGCACTAATATCGTTAGTTCCAAGGCTAAAGGAATTCGAATCCTTATTGTTTTCGAGTCGGACTGTATGACACACATGTGTGGCATGTCTCATCGATTAATGTAATGGTCACGCTACACTGGCTCAGTTTTTTCGTTGATAACTTTATCAGTTTGTTGATTGGTTGTTGTAATCGTTTGATGCTATTAGTCGTAATTGACGTGAAAAGTTTTGGGAGGGGCTTTCGGGAATTTTTTCATAGGCTTTCTTTTTCATGTGGTCGTGTACTGTGTTGCATGCGTTCTAAACGTGAAATTTGATCGACGTGTACCGAAACTTCTTTTTTTTAACATGCTTTTATTAGTTTGGTATGTATGTATCTATGTAACGGAATCTTTGAACGTAATTTTCACCTCCTTCAAAACGTCGGCTTAATTTGAAACTTTGTACACTTATCAAGGACCGATGACAATGCAATAATTTAAATAGTTTGTAGTAGTAGTAGTCCTATTATCATACCGGGATCCTCAGGATTAGCAATTGAACTAAAAAATAAATAATAGTAAAAAAAAACTATAAAACACGCTTTTATAGAAAACCGAACTAAAGAGAAGAAAATAATTTTCAATAAATTTTAATTAAGAATAGTGTGATTAAAAAAATAAAATAAAGAAGCGTGGGGTACTTTTTAAGATATTTTCTAAATGACTCCCAATATCTGTCAATAAAATATTACAACAATTGACATCAAGCACCCCACGCTTTTATACAATATTTTTTTTTTTTTGTAAATCAGACTATTCTTAATTTAAATATATTGAAAATTATTTTGTACTTTTTAGTTTGGTTTTCTATTAAAGCGTGTTTTTTAGTATTTTTAAACTATTATTTATTTTATATTAGCCTATACAGTCCTACTGTTAGGACAATACCTCCCACAGATCCTTCCAAGTAATCTCTTCCTGAGCTACCTCTACCCAACCCTTGCAGTAGGCGTCTAGGTCGTCTCGGTATCTCTTTCTGGGCCGGCCTTGGCGGCGTCGTCCATCCTCTGGCACCCAATTTGTAGAGATCATTGCCCAGCGGTGACTATGCATGTGGTTTAACTCCTTACTTAACCTTGTCTTAAAACTTTATAGTTACACTTGCCAGCAAAATCATTCTGCATAAAAAAATACGTTAAAGTCCGCCTTTCAACAAAACCTAATCCAATCCAATTTAGTTTGAATAGAATTAGATTGTGAACACTAAAACCATTTATCAAAACGTTGGATTTTGTATGTAAAAGGCTTCATATCGGCTCTCGTCTAATTCTAATGACGCACTATGTGTAAATGACCAAGTAAATAGGTCGTTCGCTGGAAAATCGGTTTAGCTCGCGTAATTACGAATACGAACATTGCGGATTTGAGTATTGTGTGAGTTGTTTTTGCTGTTTAGGATTAGAATATAGTGAAAGTTTTACGGGCAACGTTTTTTGATCAGGTTCAAATAATAGAAAGAAAGAGCCTGTGCTTGATGTGTTTTTAACTCCCGACGGAAAAAGAGGGGTGTTATAACTGTGACGTATATTTGTGTATCTGTCTGTGGCACCATAACTCCTAAACGGATGAACCGATTTTAATTTAGTTTTTTTTTTGTTTGATAGGTGACTTTCTCAAGAGTGTTCTTAACTATGTTTAATGAAAATAGGTTCAGCCGTTCAAAAGTTATGGGCGTTCAATTTTAATTTCGGCTGATATGATGATGATGATGATGAAATAAAGTGCTAATCCGTGTATACAGTAGTGAAAGATTACTGAGTAAAAAAGCGTGTTCAGTCTTACTTATAGCATGTTTTTAGAATGTCACTTTTCATCGCACGTGCCGCCTCGTTGACTCACTCCAGCGCGCCTCCGTTATTTGACTTTCAACTCGAGTGTGCTACTAAGCATCATTCAATTGAAATATGCATTCAATCCATCGCAAGTGTACCATTGACATAGAATAGAAAAACATCCGACCACGTCAATCTTACACAAGAGTTTCTACAGCGTCAAACTTCTAAATCTTGTCGAAACAGCGAACTAAGCCACTTGGAATCATTTACGAGTCCATAAAAAATAACCACGCTTTCTTTTCGAGGTAACCACCAGTATTCACGGCAGTTTTATTGGAGCGTAGTCCCTTATAGTATAATATAGTAACACGTAGGGTGCTGCTGGGTGGGATGTGTCGCGCCCTTACGCCTCGATTCACAAGGTGTCGTGTTACCAAGGGCCCTTTGTAACACAGTAATGTGATAAACAGGAAAATGCTCACGGCGAACTACCTACCCACGATAACACTCAATATTGGAATTTAAACTTTATGCCGACAGAATTAATTTCCATTACGAACGCAGATGACGCGTCCATTTCTAGGCAGTCAAATAAATTACCGTTTGCTACCTACTCGGTACGAAATTGCGAGAAATAATTCGGGGCGTTTGCGGAATCGTTTGATTTTTGACGTCTAAACAAGAAGCTTTCGACGCCCCGATTCAAAGTGGAATTACATTTAACGGAACAGGGAACTTGGGCTTTCCTTATTTCGAGAATTAATTTGTTTTTCCTGCGGCGCTCTTATTGTAAATGTTTCCGCATTTCCAATTTCTTCCTTATCTACATTTTTGATTAGTTCATATTTATTAGATGGCTTCTAAAGTACTTGGGAAACAAAGACGGCGAACCAAACCAGTCCGATTTTCAGCACATTGTTTTATCAAGTCACAATAGAAATGACTGAAATTCGCCGGCATGTATTCACAGTTCCCAAAATACATTCAGACCGATAAAACCAACAAGGAAGTATTCAGTGTAGTTACAGTTTAATAGCAGTTTCAGCAAATTGCAAAAGTTCACAGTTTTAACTAACCAAAACCCAATTTATCGCAACGATTCTATATGAATCGCAATCGGAACAAATAACCAAATCACGAAACAAAAACTCGATCGAATAAATAATATCAACGCAAGACTACGCCCGCACTGTGGGCCAACTCCCAGTTTCAAACTGGATGTAATAACTGAGCGAATCAATTAAAAACTCTCCAAGTAAAGTTTCGCCCGGTCCCCCGGTCTACAGGCTGTGTGATTTACGTGCTTAGGTGTTACAAAATTGCGTTGTTTTGCGACTCTCCGCCTGTATAAAACTTTTTGTAGGTTTTGTCATTCGTATACCGGAATGTACGTAGTGTAGTTTGGATTCTGTTAATGTAGCTGACCTACATTTTTCGTAATTAAAAAAATATAGCAGCGCAGCGTGTTGTTTTCTTTCAAGCCTGGAACTGAAAATGAAGACTTGTTTTCTAAAGAAAATTATAATGACAGGCGAGATTTAAAGGCCGCTATTTTTTTTCGGACACGCAATTTTAACTAACGCTTTAATGTTTGCCAAAGTAATCATGAAAGGTTTGGGTTTGTTATCTTGCTCCCCACAATATGCGGGTGGTCTCTAGTTTGTAATAAAATATTACTCATATCTGAAACCGTATACGAAAAAAATATTTTTACCAAATCCCTGCGGAGTTACTCAAGTGATTTATATCCGAAGGACGTTCGGCCTATATATCCCGACACGAATATACAAGATATTTCAAACGTCTTGTATTCCCAAATCACATAATCGGATTTCAAATGCTGAAAAGCCGTGTATCTAATATGTGAGTTGTAAATTACAGAGTAAAATATCGAGAAAGCTTCCCAATTTATGACGAGTATGTGTGTGATTGTACGTGTAAACACAGGGCGTGTAAGAGTGTGGAAGTTGTCAGGTAAATTCGTGTTCACGTCCTTTGAGCGGTGA
The DNA here is from genome assembly GCA_947562075.1 of Orthosia gracilis. Classification (NCBI taxonomy): domain Eukaryota; kingdom Metazoa; phylum Arthropoda; class Insecta; order Lepidoptera; family Noctuidae; genus Orthosia; species Orthosia gracilis. The sequence goes on along the minus strand of OX387274.1, from coordinate 29,078,264 downwards.
CGTATTATTGATGCTACACGTGCGTCAGTCTACCTTGAAGATAACATCCCCATTTATTTTCTACTTTTATTGTATCTTCGACGTCTATATTCGAAAAATACTTCGCATTTCTATAACACGGCATTCACGTAGGGATTATTTGTATAAGACTTCAAGATGGCGTGGTTTTCGATGTCTTCTTTTTCGTGTCTTGTTTTATCGAGTTTTTATGTTGTAGTTGTAGTGTTCGTGATTCTCGACTCAGTTTAATCTAGCTAGACACACTGATGCACATAATTTCCATATCGAAAAGTTCTATTAGTGATCTCGAACCGCGATATCGGAATCCGTTCTATTAAACTCTGCAGAAGTTGGTCTGCAAACGCCGCCACACGTAGAAAATTACGTTCATTGACTCATTGGTATACACGAGGTAGGTAGGTATGCAAGAGATTCATCTAAGTACTGTGAAACATAAGCTGGGCTGTAGTGTTTCTCTGAGGTCAATATCCTCAAATAATATTCGTATTCGAAAATTTACAGGATATATTCTTATTAAATAATGTTTCATTATTTTATCTCTCTTGCTTTGAAGCTTGTGGCCGCTTGACAATTCTATTCTGTTTTTTCTAAAGTACGGCATACTTTATAATGTGCCATTAATTACTAACAACTCGTTAAGAGACCACATGCTCTACAATACCTAGTTAGTAATATAGCAAGCCATGTTTCATAGCAGACCAATTACCTTGACATAAAAATATTTATGCATATACATATGTATGTATCTGTTGTATGATCATATCTATGTTTATCTTCAAGTCATACACGTATAACATTACTGGACTGCATAATCAAGCCGTCCATTAAAAGGTAATTATAAACATAATTAAATTAATTATACAGGTATGTATAGAAGCCACATGTTGACTTCAGTAATGTTGAGGGCTGATTCCCCAAGAGTTACAGCTCTTATAAAATTACTTAATGAAAGCGCGTATATAACGGTTTAATAACTATTAATTTGCGTTGTATATAAGGTTATTAGTACCATAAGGCGAGCTTCTGTAAAACATATAGTATCCTGTATGAAAAGTATTTTCTCAGTATGATAAAATTCATATTGTTATTCCATTTATGTGTGGTACGGTATGACGCTTTGAGCGTTGATTACTTGTTTAACAATTTACGAGGACCGACCTTTTGTGTACCTATTGATTTTTATTGATATGACCTGCGTCATCAGCTTCACACCATTGTAATTTTATGTGTTTGAAGGTCGAACAGATTTAACTAAGCTTAGGTGCTTATGTTACGAAATGTTTTCTTCAGAAACAACAAACATAAAATAAACTCACACCTTTTTCCCAAAGAGGTAGGCAGACACTACCGAACGCAACCTGCTACGAGATTCTTATATGCTCCTGTAAACAAAGTAGCTTTTAGAACTTTCTTAACTCTAATTAAAAAATAAAAACCAATTTTATGTCCTATGTGCAGCAACTTTTCCCTTCAAATGTTGTTTCCGTCTTCGTGATTTTGATGGCAGTTTCAGTTAAGAGAAATGTTCCTCAAACATATCATTATTTTACAAAACAAAGAATAAGTAAATCAAAATTAAATAACAAAAAAATACACCACAATTTATGTTCTTGTTAAAAAGAAATTACAACTTTTAATTAGCTTTCACTTTGTTTTAATACTTTTACAACGACTTTTTTCCATAATAATGAGTATCAAATTGTTTTTTTAATTAAACCTTCTCATTGCTACGGATTTGGTTTGGCACTTTTGCAGTAAGTAGTGTTGAAGCAAACACATACATGTGTATTTTAAACGAGGTCATGTCGATTGACATACGAACTAAGTCTAGCGAAATAGTATAGCCTGTTGTTCGCGAAATAGTATAGCCTGTAGTTCACTGACACAGCACAAAGCGAACACAGTAGTGCGAGTCGGAACAAAAAGTCGCAACTAACGGTACTTTCGCTATGCGTCGTCAAGCAAATCGATTCATAGGCCTACGATGCGTGAAACACAGAAGTAATGACCTCTAAGATGTTTTTGGCAATGTTTTTGTAAATTAAAAAGTCAAGTAGCATTTTGGCATAGTAACCACTCGAAAGCCGGTAGCTAATAGGAAGATTTTTCTACCAACAGTTATTCGAAATGCGTCATACAGCATTAATTTAAATGAATAGGTATTCATTTTTTCACAGCATCGGTTATAAACTCATAATAATCGATTCCAACTTTAATTATACAAGCCACAAATTAATTTTGTTTTCTAATAAATCATATTTATTGCCATTCGTAGGACGTATTTTAAACGGCACATTAGCCAAGCTAACGCAACATTAACTATATGGTTGTATTTTTTTTTTGTAAAAAAGTTTTTATTAAATCTGCAAATTAAATAAATAATAAGCTTTAGAGGCATGAGCTGCTAATGCATGAGGATAATAAATACATGCATAAGTAGCATTGTATTTTTTGTACTACTGGTTAATATTTCATTACACAGCGGTACAGAGTGAATGACCGTGTCCCGGTGACGGGAACGCATGTAAATGAGAGTTCTCTTGGTGATACCATCATGCTTGTGATGTACCCACATTTATATTGAAAAAAATATGCAACATTTTCTACCAGTTAGTGTAACATTTAATGCAATTTATAAGGTTTATTTATTGCTTCTTGTGAGGGCCAGTCCTTTTTGCTGACGAGGCAGTTTAAAGTCATATTGCATGTAATACTGCAACGCTCAACGGCTGTTTCTGATAAGTTTGTTTTCTTTCTCACCTAATAGTTAACAAGGATGTGGTCGACTATGGAGCACGCTTATTACCCAGAAGTAACCTTTGCTTACAAACCGATTGAAACTATCGGGTATCACAGATTCCGGCAGGGATTAAGTTCAAGTGACTTAATTTATCTCTAGGTATTGTGAAACAAGCCCTTTATCTCAACTAATGGAATTCGAAGTTTGAAAGTCTAGTTAGGTAATTAAAACTGAGTCAGTGACTGAAACTGCGCACCTTTACGTACTCAAGGTTTTGTTCTAGGTACATTAGTAACTAAGTATCTGGTCTGAAGTACATTCAATCGCAGAGATAAAGTCTTCAATAGAAACAGAAGTGGTCGTTATGTTGGTGTACAAATGAATCATAAGTAAGCTACTTTCTCTTCATTGAGTCACGGCTTGTTCAGGAAAATGAACACCTGATTCATTGCAGTTTTTCCTTGAAGGTTTTCTTTAAACCAGTGTTGCTAAGGTATAGTAAATTACCGACAGTTTTGACATACGGTATATATGTCTCGATTATTCAACTCCAATTTCGTAGGTAAATTGAGATTCTTTAGAATTAAGCATTACTTTTGTGCCTAATATTATTGTTCGTATTTCTTGTCTGTTCATTAATGTGTGTACATTATTTAAAACATTAAAAATTACTTAAAACAACTGTATTAGTTATTCTCTTTAAGGCAGAAGACTTGCGAAGTCACGATGCGCTGATCCATGGAAACTACTACTTAAAACTACACGTATAAAATAAAATGATAAATGTTCGTCTCATCAATGTCGCATTGTCGCGTTGCATGTTCAATTGCTCTTGACCAGGTCAAGAAGTCGAAACTATTTACCAACTTTCACACGTCTTATCGTTCATTGTCTGTAACGTCAACACATTTAATAAACCTTTGTTTTAACATCGCGATTTACTATCGCACGTCAATCAAAACGTTTAGGACTTTCTAAACGTTGTTCATGTCAAACATGGACGACGCTGGCCGATTGTGCGGACTGAAATTACCTGTCGTTTGATAACAGAAGAAAGGTATGCATCATTTGATAACAAGTGTTGGAATGTGTCATAAAAGGACAAATATTTACTGGTATAGTTATGTTAGCAACATGCTATATAAATTTCAATACATAATTTATTTAACACAAAAGGAAGGTTATTTAATTTACGCGTAGTTATTGTTATTAAGTTACTATAGTAATATTTTCCTCAAATACATCTTATATTTACTCATTATAATAATTCAATTAATACTAAACGAAGGTATATTTACGCAAAATTATTATTATTAAGTTAGTATAGTTTTATTTTCCTCAAATAACTCATTCTAGGAAAATAAACAAGCGTTTCTAATTTAAATTACCTAATATAAGAGGTAAAGTGTAAATCCTTTTATTTGATATGCAGTAGACTCTTGTTGCTAAGTTAAATATTAAATAAATAAATGATTACGCAGAAAACTTTACGACACGTGTTTCTTTAAAAGCTTCTAATAACATTTCTTCGAAATCTTCCTTTTACGGGACAATTTCTGAAGAGAGAATTTTCGCTGTGGAACTACGACTGAATCGCCTCAGACAATCTTTTTACGTCGTTAAGCAGACAAGCGAGAATAAATATACGGAAACTAGAGATAATAACTTTACCACTATTTGCATTATAATAAGAATTTCTTGGAAAACACCTGCAACACGTGGATGGATCAAAACGGGAGTTAGGCCTTGATTCAAGGACCTTCCAGACTGTTTATGTCTTTATTTCATTTTGATCATGGGAAACGAACCTCGGCTCAGGGCGTCGCTGGGGGGACAACTAGGGCTGGATCTTGATTAAGTGATTCTACCATCCGTTCGGAAAATACCTACGTGGAGAAGAACGGTCAAGAAAATTGTTCTCAAACCAGCTTTATCTTTATCAGCTTCTTCATCAGGTTTAATACCTGCTACTTGTAAGGCCGTTATCCGAACAATAATAATATGTAACTCATAATACTTTTCGACGGATGTTGGCAAAGTGACTAGTACTAGAGGAAGTTTTACCGCCGTATGTTGATGTTTTCCTGTCCGCTCGCCGCCGCCCGGTTCGTTTCAAGGAAAAAACTCAATGAATATTTATGCAACGTATGTCGATAATTGGATTTCGTATTTATTAAAATCTGACACAATGGGTATGAATGAATACTATTTTAACTCCATTTTAAAAACTACGAGACGGCCACGACCGATATTTTCGACAGAACGCAAAATGGAAGTGTGCCCATTAAAAAGCGTTGGTTTTAATATTCAGTAGGCTCTTATCCATTGTTATCGTCCTGCACGTTACTTCTGAGAAATTGAAGTGGAATGTACGGATGTACTTTTTTCTGTTATCGTAGTAAACAATTCTAATTACGTTCGTCACCCAGACTACGATTAACGAACCCGTCAAAACCAGTTTTCACAAGGACAATCAGGCTACTTATCATTTTAATGTCATGGCCTTTTTTCACGAATACTTGCCGGTGTGACTGACACCGACGCCGAGTTGCCAGCCTGTTGGTTTTTTATCGGACACATTTCGGGGAGTGTCCGCCTAGCTTCCATCATCGGACTACAAGACGTGCGCCATGCGCCATCAGTTCATGGTGGACATAAGACATCCCACCCAAACGCACAAAACGTTTTGCTAATACTTTCATAATGCGCACAGCTAAGGAGTGGAATTCTCTTCCGGAGTCTTTATTCCCTGATAGCTACAACCTTGGGGTGTTTAAGTCAAGAGTGAATAGGTTACTTCTAGGCAAGCGTGCTTCACCGTATACACCACATCATCGCTAACCATCAGGCGAGATAGTGGTCAAACGCGAGCCTATCTATAATACATAGGAACACGCTTGGGCAGAACAACCAACGCCGCGCCGTATAAACATTCGTCATCCTAATTTATAAGCCAGAAAATAATACATTCAGAGATTCACAGCTTGAGGTCTTGTGTGCGTTAATAAATTCCATAATTTATACACATTTGTCAATCTCTCCAACGACAAAAAATCTTTAAGGGAGCCAACACAGCGGTCATAAATTATCCAAACACGCGTTGGGCCAAGTCTTACAAATCACCTCTATTAACTGATTGGACGAACATTATGTATTCACAAGGATCAAAGCGTTTTCTTTGACGCACGGTAATTTACGCTCGGGTTCGTTTTCCTAACTGGTCCTTAATTGCGAACGTCCGTCCGTACAATCTGCTCCCGATACATCCCTGATTATTAATTCAAGTCACCGATGTTGAGTCAGCTTGTAACAGAACGGTGCTAACTTAATTATCTAGACTTCACGCTAAGCGCGTGCTTATATTCTCTTCATACTGACCATTACGTAGGCAGATGTTTGTCTGAACAATTTTTGGCCACGAGGTGCGTCCGCTTTGTGTATTCCGAAAGCCACGTCGGATAAACCCAGTTTACGAGCTCATCAACATCGGTTACGTCTTGCCTTTGCAAATGTACGCAGGCGACAACCAGTCTGAGAATTTATCATTGCATAAAACGTTACCCTGAAACAATCCGTGACTTTTCCATCGACTCAAACTACAAAATTGTTACGTTCAGTCATAAATTCACCCAATTTTATGGCACAAGCAGAGAAATTGGCAATTACAGTGTCGGCACACTCGTATCGCAATTCACGTGGCCTGCACCAAATTCGTTGTAATGCTCAAAGCTCATAACGTTGCAGTAGTTTGAGTGATGCTTGAATCGCGGAAAAGGCCCTCGCTAATGGGGTTTAAATTTTGACATAACCCTAAAACGCGAACGAGTCCAATTGCCGGTCGTTTGCGCAGGCTTTCCTTGCGATTGAACACGGCTACGCGTCGCCTTTGCCCGGGACACGTCGGATTGGAATATGTAAAATAATTCGCCGTGCCGAGAGCTCGGTGGGGCCGTTTACCTTTGCGATGAGATTATGCTGAAACTGACCCAGCTTACAGAGGTAGGTAGCACGTTGAATGGAATATTTCGGGGTTATTTGAAGTGGCTTTTGTTGAAGACGCGAATATTTGAACGGGAAACCGTGTTACGAGGATGTTCGCGTCTTTGTTGTGTTTTACTTGCATTAAAAGCTTCCCGCATTTCCGAGTTTTGTGAACTCAACTTTTGAGATTGACTATTTAAATTAATATCCTATTCTTTTATTAATAGCCTGGGTCGTTACCAAGTAACTAGAGAGAAACCAGCAGTTTTACTCGACATATCATGAAGAGACGTCAAAATATACCTGTTTTCTAAGTAAAAGAAACAAAACATGAATAAATTAATATTCTAAGCAATCGATCGCTCAATGAATTATGCATAATGTAAGTATTATACATTTACTCTGTCAGATATTGGCTTTTTAAATGTATCACAGACTGGTATTGTTCTTTGTATAATTTGTACTTGGTTCATTGACGTCAATCGAAAACTAATTTTATTTATCATTGTTTAAGTTGACAAGACGAAATACACATTAATATTTAGAAAACCATTAATAAACATAGGATTACTGTAAATAATACCGATGTTAATAAAGGCTTTACCTAACATCATTTACACACTTTTTTCGTAACACAATAGAGACAGTATAAGATGAATTAATGATCATTGTTAAAGATCGTGTTTTGTAATGAGAATTAGGAAAATCCCAAGCGGCGTCGACGCTTTTGGTAGTTGTGGCCACGTGGCCTGTTTAACCATTAAACATTTTAACACCGTACGCTGAATAGTGATGACTTGTTTGTCGGCAGCGTGTTGTTTTAATGTTTGTTTTCCGTAATCCTAATGTAGATTTCGAAGAAAGATGACGTCGTTGTCGCCAGGTGTAGACTAAGTTCTGTTAGATATCGACATAAAGATACAATTCTAATAAAAATAGCAATTCATCAACTAATTGATAAAATCAGCTTATCGCATTTCAATGTTGTACACAAATAGAAACAGTGTCATACTTCGTTAAGCACAAATAAGTGCCGAGTATACAAATTACTCTGCTACCTTTTACAACGGACCACCAACAGCCTGCCGCTGTATCACAAACAAACGTAGCTGGAAAGCGATCCGCTTTCATTTGCTTTCTCGTACGAGTGAGCAGACTCGCCTCGCCTAGCAACCGCTAGACGGCACTCGGCGACCGTGGACGCACACCATTGGTCGAATTCGACAGACCGACGGTACCGCAAGATGTTGCGACACCATTGGCTGTCAAGCTGTCATTAAGTTATTAGTCATTTCCCGTACGTCAGCAGACGGTTTTAAAATGCGATTATGAGGTTCTTTTTTTGAAAATGGGTAATTTTGAGTTGCTTTTGTGTCAGAGTTTGATCAGGTGCAGTTCGTTTCGACGATAATGATCGTACAATCTGTTGTTTCTATTGTACTCTTGTATGTTTGATGTTCACGAATAATATAAGTTCATAGAGGTTCTTCTTGATTAAAGTAATTGAAAGAACGATTATTGTTTGTTCTTTTTGTACTCAATAAATCCAAATGTTATGAATATGTGCTTCTTTTCACACATAACTATAATCTTCACCATGACTCCCAATTGTCATCAAAAACTTTCATAATTTTCACATAACCCTACAATAGTAGTAAAAACTAACGAGCGTGCATTCCCAGCGTGTTGCAGTACTTTCATCTTATTTCCTAGACTGGGTGTTTGCGTGACCTGTGCGTTGACCCGTACCCCGCGCCCTCTGCTGGCGCCGGTGCCTCGAATGCGATCTTTGCACTCAGTACTAAGTACTAGCGGTGAGTGCTAAGTTGCTAACGCGTGCCCGTGTTCTCGCCATAAGCGGCACAGGAGGACACCGTGGAGTTTTAGTGGGTTGAAGTCCCACATATCTGCACTATCTCCCCGTGGTAGTGCAGTTATGCATGAGCAAAGGCACTAACTAGATACTAGGAGTTCATGAAAGTATGTAGGTGTTTTATTAAGAATGAAACTAGGTTAGATCTTTGGGTAAAATTGATATTAGGATAATTCAAAATATTGACTTTTTCTCTACTTTGATGGACTGATGGTGTTTCTACTGTAAATAATATATATTTGCTTTCAGCACTTGTTATTATATGTGCTAGGAGTGTATAAAAGGATGCGGGTGTTTTTTAAGGGGGAGGTTATATTTGGGGTGAAAGAACAAGAACTAGAAATGGTCTAATTCGGTGATCTGAGGTTTTTGCAGTGATGTGATTTTTGCCCTCAGAACATGTTATTGTTTGACATGAGGGTTCAATTGTTTCTTTTCCTGTAAAAATGATTAAGCCTTTCAAGTTTTGAGATGCTAAAATAAAGAAAGTGAATCCTCAAATAGTGCAAACATTTTAAAGAATTATGCAGCAAGCGAGATGTGGCTAGTGTTTATCTTTGAAGCCATCTAACGTGCCTTTTATTCACACTTCGCACTCCAATAAAAACCTCACAATCAAGTACGTTGACTAGCCTCCTTTGATCTTCCACACAAGTTCACTCACTCACACAATGATAAATGCGCCTTGTCACGCCATTTATACCGCGTGATATACTCGTCTATGTGTGTGTCAACGTTATGCAAGTGTGTGTGTGTGCATGAAATGAGATCATGGACTATGAACCCCTGACACAATGTTGGTACAAGCGAGTGATGAATGGAAGGAGCGTAGTCAGTCCGCAAAACCTACGCGTTGTAGCTATTGCAACGTTTTGCGAATTTATTGTCCAAAAATGCTTGGTCTACAAAATATATTTGCACATCTAGAATACATGCCGCGTTTTCTAGATGTTTTAATGTAATTTTGTATATATTTGTGTTATAATCTAATAGCAGTACACCGCAGACTACCCCCTCTTTTTTATTCAAGTTTTTTTCAGTCCATCCAAAGGTTGTCTGGTAGATATCGATATAAGACCACCTTTGTACCCGTATAAATATGTTTTTCTTTTAAATGTGTATAACTTTTGTGGTGTACAATAAAGTATATTCTATTCTAAATATATTTTCTCTGTTGGTTCAAAATGAAATGTGTTTTTCAAATTTCTGATAGTTTAAACCTCGGGGTCTATAAGTTAATACTGAATAGCTTACTTTATGGCGAACATGCTCCATCATTGACCACATCATAGTTTATCATCAGGTGATATAGTAGTCAAACGGGAGACTATCAATAAATACATAGAAAATATATAAACAGTAAAAAATATATGTGTGCATCAAAATTGCTGATGACAAACGAGTTGAAATAAGTCCTTCCTACGCTATTTCGTGGGCCGCGAACTGATGCCCGTGAACATGACCTTTGCACAAAAACGCAGACGCTTCATCGAATCGGTGTCGGCGAAGTTTCTGCAAACAGGAAAAAGATATTCCTGTTAACTCCAGTAACGAACGATGAAGTTAGTATCCATCTTAACATTTTTACAGTTTAATAACTAACAGTAAACAGGTCATAGGTAAACGACCGGACACAAGTAGCAAACATCGCGGCTCTAAAGTTATAACACGATAAGTGTTTAAGAGCATTTACGTCTAAACCATTCACTGATACTGTAATCTTGAACGGCAATTTACGAAAGTACCGACTTGTGTAACTCAAATACGTTGTCAACTAGAAAGTGATTATTTCGCACTTTCAAAGAGAAAGCGTCTTTAATCGGACGCCTTTACAAGGGTTCCCGTGTCGCCCACATGGCCTTAATCATGAAAAAGAATCCATACACAACACTACACACGAAAATAAAACCTTTTCCTTTCACGCAAAAAGGTTAGAAATATGCTTCGTTGTAACAATGGGATGTTATACATTGTTATGTAAAACAAAACGAACATTTCTTCTAACTCGGACTTACAGTATTGCAAACTATCAATAAAAATGCGCAGTCCCATAACAGCGGTCCATTTTACCCATATTTCACTCGCATTGCAAATCGTTCAGCTATTCATATAGCGGCTCGAACACAGTCAGTTTCCAAGCAATAATATTGAAAGACAGCCCGCCCGCTTCCGCTTAGCTCGCTCGGGAGGAATGCTGATACAGCCCACGGGCATAAAACTCTCCTTAGGACACTTACAAGCGCTCATTTTACACTGATGCTAGTAAAGTTGAACGAAATAGGTGAATGGCTGCTTTCCGCAATAAAACTTTAAACTTTGTAGTTTGCAGACGAGGGTTCAGAAATAAATACGATATGGCAAATAACTGGAAATACGGTTAAAGGATGTGGCAATTTCACATTTATCTCTATAATAGCTAACAGGTTCTGATTACTCTTTGACCCAATGCAATCTAAATCCTTTTGGTTTGACATTTTATCGGCAGCAGTTATTGATTGTTCGGAAATGTGAAGCATGATGATATTGCTTCACAATATTAATGTATCAGATTTGACTCGTTTAGATATTGCCCAACTGTGCAAACAATACGCAGTTTGTCTAAAACTTTCCATTCGCCTGCATAGAAACAAAGACAGTTACTCTTTTTACGAGCAGCGCTGCGTCTAAACTAGATCGCACCCACGGGTGCAATAACATAATATTGATGTGCCGCCACGGCTATAACATTGAACGTGTACGTGCGCCCTAAAACCGGCCTTGCAACCGATAGGGCCATAACTGTTTACGCCCGCCATAAGCTGAGCCAGCATTCATGTCTGCGTAGCCATTTCTGTAACAGTATACCCCTTTAAAAATACGTTTTCAACGAAATCTGCTTAGACGCACACTTTGGTGCCGCTGAAAATTCATTAGCATCCAATCTGGAACCTTACACCAAACAAAACAAGATTAACTTTTATACGTAACTGTAACTACATCGGTACACTTAAATTTGCTGCACGCTGCGATCTATAACAAACGTGAGAATTATACATGGAGACAAAAGATTCTCAGGCATGTCATTACAACGCCTTTTATGTAGTAAACATTGGCAATTAGTGCAAAAACTAGTTCGACTAGCAGAACAGGATCACTTCGAAGGTATTGTGTCGTTTATGGCTAATATTATGTCTAAATAGACTTGGGAATGGACTTTAATGCATTATAGACGTGTAAATTGTGGAAATATTGCGGCCATTGTGGTTCAACGATGTCTAAAAGCATTTTATCGACATACTCCTATTTTATTGATTAGAAAGATGGACGTTGCGTCGAAGCTATTAGCAACATAATAATCACCTTGTATTTTTAGTTTCAGGTAGATGTGTTTATGTTAATGTTTTCCACTATAAATGTTTGATATATTAACTCTACCGTATCTCTCCTCTTATGGAATGAACACAGCGAATAATCTATTTATCCTACAGCACCATAATTGTTAGCCACGAATTTATTGTGCCATTAGACACAACACAGAGGCACAGAATTTATCTCTAATCGGCGATACAAAAAATTGGTCAATTTCAAACAATGGTGGCGCGTTGCCTAGTGCCTCCTTTGTGCGGTGCAACGTGCGGACGGAATCACCGGATTCACTGGCTTCGTTTTGTTTGGTCGCAACACGGCACGGAACAAAAAAACGCACGAGACAGTGTCAGCTCCACTGCGGCTGCATCTCTACGTATACAGAATACGGAAGCGGAATATAAATGTTATTTTTTGGTATTTCGTTTTTTTTTCCAAGTTTCGGTTTGCATTATTATTTTGACGTTTAAATTAAATGTTAATTTTAGTGCTTTTGTTGAAAATATTAATAATATTTTTTTTATGATTATTTGTGTCAATTAATTTGATCGTGATGGGATAAGCCTTGTTTTGCAACTGAAGGTATTGGCTAAGTATTTAACAGCGTTTTTTCCTCAACTGCTATACATCATTAGTTGACTTTGATATCAAATCTACTGATCAGCAACCAAAGGCCGTCTCAAAAAACGCATAGCAAGCCAAGCGAAAAAATGTTACCGGTTTAAAATCGATTAACCGTTTCTATTGCTAGTTTTTTTGCGCGTCCCCTTCCGGACCATTCATCTCTGCTTTAGTGGACCCTTAATAACAGGTAGGCTGCTTTCACGCGCGTATTCTCTGACAAATAAAAAAACTTTTACGCCATCACATAGCCTTTCGAACGGGGCCAACGGCCATTGATAGGCACGTACGAGCGAACGAACGTATTTCCAATTGACTCATTGATTGCGTAAAATTGGACACGTTATTTAACTAGTGAGGTACATAGATTGTTATTTATTGTGAGGCTCGAATATTGGCAGGTGTTGCTAGCCCGAAAACTCATTTCGGTGGTCGGGTAATGGATTCTGATAATGTTTTACGCTGGCATAAGGAGTTGTAATTGTACGTGTTGCCTTTTATAAGCGTGTTTGGAATGTTGATTACTTGATTATACTTGTGACAGTGACTTAGTGCGTCTGGTATGTTGTACACTACACAGTATCATCTACCTACCTTATTATTAGGTGCCACTAACTCAAAAGAGCGCTCAAACTGACTGCGAAGAAGAAAAAATTAACAAATTTATTGAGCATCAAGCTACGCATCAACGGAGCAAAAATAAAAAGTTTAAATAGTTCTGAAAATATCTTCCGTTAACATAATATTATGCACAATTGTTAAATATTCAACGCGTAATAACGTCACTTCAAATCAAACATACATGACATCAGTCCATTCAAGTAATCGGGGCTGAAATAGGGCGCAGAGTACACGTGCGTTCTGCGACGAATCGATGGGGAAGATCACCCCCTCGCCCACCTGTCTGACTCTGACCCGCTTTTCATTATTACCTATTGTTTACAGAATCAATGGGTCTGTGGAGCCTTTATGTATTAAATGTGCTGTTTCTGTGCTCGTTATAGAAAGGGTAGGCATTGATCGAATTTCTAAACAGTGACGGGTTTTAGGAGCGTTTTGTTTTGTTATTTAAAAGTAAAACATAATATCACGCCCCAGATCAAATAAAATACTTTTTATTAGATCTGAGATACAAGTTAGGCAGGCAGAGATGCCCTTAAAGTGCAGCCGCAAAAACAAGTAAATATGCTTTGACATTTAATAACTAAAAAAATATTAATAATTATATATTCGTATAGCACGTTTCTTTGGTATATAACTACAGAAATCTTTAATCTTATCGAATCAACGTTCAGAGCCATCCACGTGGATATTTAGCCGTCTCCTCTCCGCCAATCACTCGTCTAAGTAGGCCGTAGTTACGTAAACATCCATTTTAATATCTCCGTAACGCTTCTACTCGCCCGCCTTACAATTAAATCCTCCACAATAATTGGTTCCACGTGCAAATTAAACCATGAGGAAAAATCGTTAGCGAAACGGTTTTATCACAGCTTATTATGTGAATGTGGCACGCGTAAAACGTATTTGTACAGTTGAAAGTTACGCTTGAATAGTTTATCAAAGTCGCCCCGCTCGTGTACATCTACCTTTTCCACAGCATTTTAATGTTATCAAGTGTTTCGACTTTTCCACAGGCTCGTTTTTTCAAGCTCAAAATATATGATATTTTGCACACATTTTAAAATAGATGGCTATTTTAATTCATACTCTTTATTTTATACGTGATATTTCTGCTGGCTACGCGCTAAAATATAGGTGGAATAACCGACTACAAAGGTCGTGTATATGATAATTCGCTCGTAACATGCCTTACACAAGCGCTTTATCAAATGTACCTACTACAATAGCGGGTGTAGTAGAGTCGAGGTGATAATGATAACAATACCATTATTGAACTGCTAGAACTTAAACGGCCGTACAGATCGGAAAGTAATGAAGCGCGTTTAAAATGCACTGCAACCGGCAACGTGGCCGGTGGGTCCGAGTGTGCGGGGTGAACGACCTCAGCGCGTCCCCGCGATCGAACGCTCACCGCTCGCCACGCCAGCGCTCGAATCGCCCAGGCGCCCTGTCCCACTTTACACGACAAATTACTGTACCCGACTCGGCTCGCACAAATACAACCGATTGTTTCACCACTGTTTACCGTAATTACCTTTTTTTCGTCAACTTTCAAAAATTTTCCGAGAAACCAACGACTATTGTTGTCAAAGCTGACACGAAAACGACCGTTTAGAACGATAAAACTTTGTACAGTGAACTCGCAACATTTCTCTCCGAAATAAATCTGATAGAAAAAACAACTAGAACCCAATTTTGACTCGCATCCAAGCAAAAAAGTAAAATTTCCAGGAAACTGCACCGCACTACATAAATCCGTGCGAAATATTTCGAATTCATTAATCAAAGTTGTTGCGAAGTTTGTGCAAACTGTTATTCGTGTCGTGCAGTTTTGTCGCATGCTCTACGTTAGCTAAACGTTTTAAAGTTGATGTGGTGCTTTTAGAAGCATTCTCTTTAATTAGAAAGAAAGAATGATGAAAAATATTTTACTTTTGACTCGTTATTATTTCCTGACACAAGAAAAGGATTTTTTTTTTAAATATTAATGCCAACTTTAATTGAACCACCAATATGGAATCAATTTGATCAAATACTTTCTCGAGGTTTATGTGGACGACGATAGATTAAATTTGAGTTAGACGACATGTAGGAATAACAAAACTATTTGGGATAAACGATAACGTGTTTTCCGAGGCACGGTGCCACCGACATGAATAAAAATAATTTCGCCAAAAAGTTTATGGTATCTCAAGCTTAGTCATAGGTTACGTTACAAGTAGACTCAAATCTAGACCCAAGTTCAATCGTATTCTAACACCGCCAGAAACAAAGCGCTATATCGGCAACCCCGTCGAATAATTCGCCCCATCTTGTAACATGTGCGATGATAACCGAGACAGACAGTTGGTCGCTGCTCGCTATCTGAAGTAGTTTGCTTTGCTATACTATTTTGTAGAGTACGACGTAATAATAGATACCATACGCGATACATTCGGAACGTGTACGCATAGTGTTGAACTCGTTTCGACGATTTGTTGTCTATTGTTCAAGTAAGTGTCTAGTAAATTGTTGTTTCCTTTTATGAAAAGCGTTTGTGGAATCATGTACCATTTATTTTTGGTTGAAATGCCAAAGAAATGAAATTATTTGGAGTATCTAGCTAGTGGACCACAAATTTTGTGCTCGTTCGCCGAGGCTGCATCGTTGTCGGAACCAGGTGGCTTTTAGCCGCAGTGACCCAAAAATCGATTTCAGAAAGGTTGAACGGTTTATTCAGCGCATTTTTTTATGCTTCACATCTATAGATCTATCTAGCTAGCCTGCATTGTTCCACTGCAAGGAAAAGGCTCCTTCCTTTACCTCACAGTTAAGAATAGAAAAAGGCAACCATCACAAAAGAAAACATGATAAATTGTACGAGCTACTTTGTACCTTGCTACATCTTTACGATTTAAACAGTGTATCACCAAACCACAAAGAACACACAGTTTTACTCCGTCGTCAACTACCCAACTTCGCCAGTTCAAAGTCGACTTTATGAAACTCCAGCGAACAAGTAATCCGTCAAAAACATGGTACACGTATCCAACAGTTTTAACCAACTTAAACTACTTTAGTTTTGGCCAAATTTCAACCCCGGTATACCCCTCGCCCCGTTCTACACTACGGCTAAGTCTGCGCTGAATTTGTATGCATAGTTTAGTATACACATACGTGGTTTGGTTCTGCTGTTTCTCTGTTTGTAAAGTGAAATATTCATGAGGTTTGCGGGTCAAGTATTGGAAGTGAATTTGTAATTTGCTGTTTGGTAAGATTAACAATATTAGGCTTCTATGAGCACACACACGCATATATCCTCATCGACCATATCGAACACAAAAAAGACAATTTACCACAGACTGCTGATAGACTCAATTACTCTTCGTGGGAGCAGTGACGCAATGTCAATGTGTTTTACCAACATAATATGTACATCAAAAACTTAAATTTACTTTTTCTGATGAGGTGACTTTGCTTTGGCATTTAATTCACTTACATTTTCATAAGTACATGCAAAATCAATATTTTAACACCGCTTATTAGCTTCTTAACATCTCAACGACAAGCCATGACTGCTAATCTTCAAGGGGCTGCCCCTATTTTCCTTATTGTTTCATTTACGTCATAAGTATAAATAGATAAACACTTCTATTGAAGCGCTTGTTATGTGGACAGTTATCCAATCATCCACTTTATCAGAGGCATATAAATTTAATTTACATAATTAATTTGCTGATATACACAGGATATCGGCATTTTCTTACGTCGATTATCGATTTATGGTATTTGCTTTTGCTGCGAAATAAAATTTCGATACGAGTTCAATATCTCAATACAAGAAAGCAACTTCGAAGAGTTTCTTACCCTGCGAAGTATAAACATGTACCAAGCTTATGACGTCCAAATTCATCATTTTAAGAGTTCCATGGACTGGCCTTAATTCGTCATAATCTCAGACAACAAAGTAATTGGTCTCTAAAATTAATTGGACAATGGACAGTGTCTGTTCACATTTCAGTTCCACGAATACAGGGGTTACCCATTCCCATCAATTACTTATTAACAGTACCAATGATTCAGGAGGCGAACGGAAATGGTCGCTGAAATATGCAAATGTTAAACCATTTAACCCTTTACTGCTCCAATTTAGATATCGAAATTGGCAATAATATAACCTTCCGTGACAGCGTTATACCTAATAATGTTCAAAGGGGATACTTTCCAGTTATCTACACATTTAAGCTACTAAATAATAGTACATTTGAAAACACAAAGTTTGTTAGAAACCTTATGAGAAACTTGTTCTTAACTACTGCAAAGTTCACGAAATTGCTGTATTATATGTTATTAGTAAGTACATAGATAGGTAGGGTACATACAAGAGTCAGCGGGGACGGTAAACTTTGTTGCAAAAGATTTAATGGAAGTTAGTCTCCTTTGTCTAAGTTTGGCACTCGTCTGGTCGGCCCGCTCCCGTTTCATAACTTGGATTCAGGGTTGCTGGACAATACATAATACTTCTCTTTTGTGAGATTTGTTCTAGTTTGTTGCAATGTTTCATGTCGGTGAGTGCAAATTCTGATGTGTATTGGCTGCGGCAGTTTCTACTTTATGCAATCTCTCTTGCGTCAATATTTTTTATAGTGTTGTCGATCGCGTCTTCATATATTATGAGTATCTAATTTTGATAACTAGTTAAATTTTTGATAATTTTTACTAATAAATTAATTATGTCAAAATAAATTAGCAATATCTTTTGCCAAGCGACAACCCTGCTCGCAAATGTATATCTAGGGGTTAGTCAAAAGGGAAGTTTTATTGCTCGTGAATTTCATTATAACTTTGCGAAGCTCTCTCTTCTCTTAATGCCTTTAAACGAGGATTGTTGTCTAATTTGTACGAATTATGTCGAATTTTCCTCACGGGACTCCGACTTGGATGTTATGAGAACACGTACATGTGAGTTATGCTGGTTGTGCTATAATTTTATAATATGGTAGAAACCAAGGAAGGTAGGCCTCCCACCATGTGGACCGATGACCTGGTGAACACGGGACCGATCAATGTGGCGAAGCTTGGGGAAGGCCTATGTCCAGCAGTGGACGTCTTTCTGCTGATATGATTATGATGCTAGAAACCAAGCAAGAGATTTTTCACATATTTGTAATTTTATGAGGGTTCCATTGCCCGCCAGTTTGAGCATTTCGTAAAGCCATCTAAGCTTCACGATTTTGTATATCGATTATAAAACTTGTGGAGGTGGTTAGTCGAGAAAAACGTCACCTTACTTACACGTGGAGAGACAAGCGTTGGAGCACGAAAAATGTAAATGATAAACCATTCATTATGTCCAATGTTCAAGATTACGATATTCGAATCATTGGTTCGGAAAACTTACTGTCAATGAGTATAATAACGAAGCATACCAAACGTCCTAACATAATATTGTGTTCGATTCTCTCGAAATCACCCCGTTCTTAACATGAACTTCGCAGACATAAAAGACCCATTGAAGCCATTTGAGAGCAGAATTAGCATAATCGTACTGTGAATCATACTGTATCTGGAATGACTGGGCTTTTTATACAGACGCATTATCGAGCGGCACATGCGCATAATATAAACGTGTGATACGACTGATGTCACCATTCATACGGCTAACAAGAATATAGAGAATTTATTGCCCGCTTCCTTCCTTGTAAGAACACTTGAAAGTTAAACCGTCTTCGAGTTGCGAACTACAATTTGTTACAAAATGTGAAATGGATTTGCGATTTCCAATAGTTCGGAGCAGTTATACAATACATACTGAAGTTGGATGTTGACTGCAGGGTTCTTCCTTGTAGGTTTTCAGAACGACAAACGACTAGACCAAGCTTAAATCAATATCCTTACTCAAGACCGAGTGAGATATACGGTTAGCTTCATCTCAACATTGTATTGACGATACCCTTGGCTTTGATTCCACTCAACTGTATATTCGACAGCTCTATCAAAATCGTCCAGGCGCATTAACGTGTCTATAACAAGGACAATCAAAGAGGATCTCCCAAAATCCAATCAGCGAAGTTATATGTCCCTAAGTCGCCGTGGACTTAATCTGGTCTAGTTTTATCCATGGTCTCACTTCTATCTTGGGTTTAAGTGTCTCTGGATCGGTTCCAAATCTAAGAGCTGTTCCCGATGCCATTGGAGCACCTACTCAATCAATTGCTGATAAAAAAAGTCGCTTCAATGTCCCCGTTGAGGGTATATTGAGCGTAACACTGCGATCAGCGGTACATGCGGATGGTTTGCAAGTTTCTATCGAGGCGTGTTGGTTTATTTTATGAAGTAGCTCGTTCTTTTATTTTAGTCCTCAAATTCTTCTCTATTAAGATCCTTCTCTAGACCAGTCTATGGAATATAACAGCTCAGTTCAATTTCGATTTGAAAATGAAACGTCCAACTTTAAAATACAAAAAGGTAACTTGAAAACTCAAAGTTAAAAGACTAATAACAACATTCAGAGATGGAAATGCCCAGTTTTTCCACTATCTCCGTGCAACGAACGCTGTATGGAAGTAGCTGTAAGATTATGACACGTCACAAGTTACCCGTTGGCCTCGAGGAGAAAGTTTACTCGGGCGAGTTTGTTCTTCTCTCCCCCACCGCCCTACAGTCTGCGCAGTTTGCAAGTTCGCCCGCCCCGTACTCGGCAAACTAGATTCTGTGATGTTGTCTTGCTAGATGAGATACACGCTTCATTGCTTTGTTTCTATTGAGGGTTTGTTCGTATTCAATTATTTCGGAAGGAATGGCTTTGTGGATTTCAAATGACTTTATTTATCATTATCGTCTGCCTTTGTGTCTTATCTGCTGGATGTAGGACTCTTTCAAGTTTATTCAGTCCGTTTTCACGTTTTCCACGCAAAATTAGGTTAGGTCAGGTTACCTTTTTGCCAATAACCACAAGGTTTACCAAATTAGAAATCCCAACAAAATGTTTACCACTCGCATTTTTTTTGTTACAATTTTATTGTATTGTGTTGTTTTTTTTGTTTCAATTTTATTGTATTGTGTTTCAATTTTAATAGGTATTTATTTTTTCCTGTGTCTCTCTCTTTGGTCTTATAAACGTATTAGAGTTAAGTAGATACGAGCTTGAGCACAAAAACTAATAGACCCATCGGGTTTTACGCCAAGGAAATAAAACTGACAAAAAAGCGCTCGTGTATTGACGCTTCTAGCACATTTTTTTATTCAAAGTCTCGTTGAACTTAGTCGCTCGCTGTGTAACTATCGAACTACCGTTTCAACTCGTGGAGGCGAATGGTAAATGTAAAGGGGAAATAATGTTATCGCCCCGCGTGTCGACTTTTGGTCCGACTACCCCCAAGTTTGAGACTTTCGGACCCACACAAACAAGGGAGTAAACAACTTTTTTCTTGTTACGTCTCGGTAAACGAAAAGTTGCCGGTACTTTAGTTTTGTGCCGAGGTTTTTGTTCATTATGAATGATTATTGTAATTAATTCGTATTGTTCCAACTTTTACTTTTTCGGATCGTCAAAGAAAAAGTTTTTTTTTTTCGATTTGATACTTTTTGAATCATTTTTTAGGTTTCTCTCTCTTTAGAAATTTTGTTTACTCTGATACAGAGAATCACACAAAAGACTTAAACAATATCAATCGACGTAACTTTTCGCTGTTCTTTAAACTTTTTCTCTTTTAAGCTTAACGTAACTTAACTCCGTTCCTTACAAGGCAGTGAACCCTTTGCCCTAAAGTTAGCACAATAGTAAAATTAATCCAACTTTCCACCATCAAGCTAACTTCAATGCATCAATATCTAACTTCATTAATCTCAAGAATGCACGCCGCAAACTGCCAAACTGTGTAAAATTACCTCGTCTGCACCCACTAACAAGCTAAGACGAAAGTTTGCCTGTATCTTTGCTTGGTCTATGGCAGAAAGCTTCTAGACTATCAAAGTCTTGTTCGCTAACCGTTGAATATTCAAATTGATCCGTCTTGTATCCTCGTGCCGTGAGCCCGTGATGTTCGGATGGAACTTCGGAAATAGGTCGCAGACTCGTAGTCGTCGAGAGAAATTATATTTCATTCATCAAAGGTGTGTGTGTTACGTGAAACTGATGAAACTGTTTGGACCAGTAATCAAAGTATTTTGTGTGTGTTCAATTTGGGAACTTGGTGCTGTACGGCATATTAATGTAATGGAGTATATTTAGGAGTTCATTACGGAAATCTCGTTCGTCATACTATCACATCACACTATTTATATATTTTTTTTGTATTTATTATATATATATATATATGTTATATTATATTATATCAAACTAATATTATAAAGCTGAATGTTTGTGAGTGAGTGTGTGTATGTGTGTTTGTATGTTTATTACTTGTTCACGCTCAAACGGCTGTAAGGATCTGGATGATATTTAGTACAGAGATAGATTACAGTCTGGAATAGCACATAGAATACTTTTTATCTCGGGAATAACTTCCCTTGGGATAATTGTTGACATTCACGCGGTCGAAGTTGCTGGTAGAAGCTAGTAAGTTCTATAAAACAAAGACTGTATTGCATATTTAATCATTTTCAAAAGTCAGTTCAACGTCGAGATTAGAAGTCTACAAAACTCTTGGAAGAATAACAAAACATTCTGGAAGCTGTCACTCTTGATTTCTTAAACGAACCAAGTTATATCTCTTTTGGGCGTTTGCGTTCGTCCTACTTTTGGCCTGTCATGTTTTTGTGTCTGTGGATACCATGTGTTGATTCAGAGAATTTTATTGAACTAGTTATCGTCCAAAGTGGAACCAATATTACGGATTATTCTTTCGATAATATCGTGCAATACTGAACTGTCCGAGGCCAGAAGTGGAGGATGATTGTACCCATTTAACCGTGTAATTCAGAACGAACATTCGCTCTACGATATTTTGTAATGTAATTAAGGATTTCCATGAAATCGTTTCATTTGCTTACCATTCCATTAACGTACATAATTACTACAATATTTGTACATTAACATTATGCGCCTTTACCAAGAAAAAGCGTACATTTTCATGAGTACAGTCAATCACCTATCGTGTACACTACAGAATCAATAAAACCCCAGCACGTAGGCTTGTCTAGCGTAATTAATCAAATGGTAATTGGTCATTGTCTTATCCGCCTACATTACTCTTGGGAGCAAAGCAATCAATACCCCTCTCAAAGGGATCGCTTGTCAAAGATTATCGTGTGCCAGTAAATTATCATGTTTGTGCAACTACCCTCGGAAGGACGAACACAGATATCTGTAATTAAACATCGCTTTCCAATTAACTAACTGAGGCGTACGGTGTACCCTCGAAATGCTATCGGCTTTGTACACGGTGAATCAGTGTGTCTACTTCGGAAACGGGTCTGTGTCTCTCTCATCTGATAATATCGGCGACTAGTTCTGTGGTCGTACAAAGCGGTCCTATATCTCCAGTGTTGGGCGGTGAAAGGGGTTCCGTTTGACGTGTATGAAGAACTAGATTCGTTTAAAATGACCGATTTTGAAAGCGTTTCGAATTAGAGCCTGGTTTTCGTGATTCGTTTGTTGAGATTTTGTCTTGTTCCATTTTAGTTTGGTTTTTTAAATTTTTCTAGTAAGTCTCAATAGAAATAGTGTTTTAAGTATTATTTGGCTTCTGACTCCCTTGCTGTTTTGGCAGTACCTAATGTAGAGTGATGCATTTTTAATGACGAAATTGTGAAAATACCAACGCCAAAGATAAGTTGAGCATAATACCGAAAAAAACAAGCAGTAAGTCGCAGAGAAAGCCTTGCCAAAACCAGTCGGCGTTGTCTCCTTGTAACAGTAAGTTCACATAGCCAACCTCAGCAATCGATAGTCCAACGACCCGAGGTGCAATAACAATTTATCGGTTTCAAGTAACCATCGCCATTCGTCGATAAGAAAACGTTTCCCGAACGTTAATTAAACAGATAGCGATGTGGATCGCACACATCTATCTGTCGGAACGGCAATTCGGCCGGAGTGGATTCCACAGTTGGAGATGTATGCGGTGTTCTTTATGCGACCGGCGACCGTCCCGATCCCAACCGGCAGGCACGCCGTGAGGAATTAAAAGTGGCTGCTTTGACTTCACTTTAAATTCGAACTACATTCCCGATTTCTTTTGCTTTGAAAATAAGTCGGCTATCATTTAGAACACTCCGCTCAAATACGGTTTATATAAAGATACGTGAAAGCTTATAAATGAATTCAAAGTAAACGTAAATTGAACCACAAGGCGGCGAGCTCAAATAAAACCACTCGCAATCTTACTCCAGTTAATCGTAACAAAGAAACATTTTATTTTATACTTTTATACCGCCATTCGGACAAAAAAAGAAAGTTACTTCAAACGCAACAATTATAGCGATAATTGAAAGTACGATTACAATACGGAAATTGAGGAAACCAGTCTCTTACGACCGACATACGGCAGTAACATTATCTTCGCATCTAACAAAGAAGTGGCCACTCAAACTGATTCATTGTAAAATTGGAAAATAACCGTCGCCATTACTCAACCAACTGGCTTTACTGACAGCTCAATATCATTATCAATAGCACTTATCTTTATAATTGAACGAAATGTTTTTACAGTTAGCAGTTAACTGTTGAAATCTTGGGAACGGAACGTACAATTACTCCGCAATACTCCGCATTTGGCACGGGGTTGTCCATATTGAACGGTTTCTACTGATTGATCAACTCTGTCGCTTGTCGGGACTTGTCATGTTCGACTAATGACTACAGCTAACATGAGTTGCTATAAAAAGCAGGATTAGTAGTTTCTATAGCACTGACACTGTCAGTTTTTAAGTCGATTTCTTTGAAAAAACGATTTTTGAGATGGGCTTTCAAAATTACTTTTTTTATACTCCAGTTTTTATCAAGGATTTAATGATTCTTATGTGCCTGTATTCTAGTGTACTCAGGATGCTGATATCGTATTGTTTGCGAAACTAGAAATGGAGTTTGTAAGAGCTACTAAAGCACTTTTCATTGAAGACAACATCGACTGAATAAAAAGTCTATAAAATTCTCAACTTTTAAACTAGATTCTTTTTTATTTTCATTTGAAACCGATTCGCGTTTAGACAACGCTGAATTCGGAGTTTCAAATGAGTATAGGAGCCAATTCTATAAATTTACGAAGTGATATAGATTCGCTGTAGACATTCATATTCTATAACTTGAGATGACTTATAAGTTTATTTGTAATACGATGATTCAATTGGGTGACTTTCAGATATTAGCTTTTTTACACACACTGCGTAGCAAGCCAAGTTTGTTTTGTCTACAACTCAAGTCTTATCATCCCAAATAACCTTAATGATTTGTCACAGCAGTCTTATCTTACCGGAGGCGATCAATGCTCCTTTCAATTTATTATATATTATATATTATATATATTTTTCAAAAAGTTTTTCGTGCAATGGTTGGCCGAGTTGTTCCTCGTCTCAACAGATGCTTTTTACGGAAATTACTAAGACACACTTGGCGCGTCTGTACGCCTCTGTAGCTGTACACTCGAGCTAGCAACTTTTCGTTGCGACGAAGTTGTTGTTGAACTTCACAAGGGATTATATGAATCGGTGATCTGTTTGCAGTTTCCTGCTTGCTTGTCTGACCTGCTTCATCTAGTAGTTTTTACTTGTTTCCTTGTTTGCATATGTTAGACTAGACTACACACGAATGCTATTTAAGCAGGATTACAAAGTTACAACGGCTCTGTAAGTTGTGCAGTCGCGCTCACAACTTTTAGTTCCACAGCAAAATTGGTACGAAGTTTAAAAGGGATTATAGCGGAAGTGTTCTCTTTGATTGGTTTTCTGACCAGATTAATTTAGTAGTATGTGGTTGATTTATGTTGGCATATGGCGCTGCTATTTATTTATAATTTTGTGTATGTAGCTCTTCATATAGACACTCAATTTCAAAATTGATGGAGTGCGGGGTTTTCAATTTCGTAAGTGAACCAAATAGCAATTGAAACAGCTGTCAGGTTCTGATACCAATCTTCAGTGAGTGTCACATTATTTGAAAAGTTTAGATGTGTTTACTTTGATACATTGTTAATGGAACTAGATATTAATTATTTAATTACGAAAGTTTGTAAAAGTCGTTGTGCTGCCTCGTATATCGGATAAAATTACTGCATTACACAATTCTGACGGGGTAACTGACATCCTATAACCTATTAATACATTCTATAGAACTAACAGATCCCGTAGTTACTGCCACAGTGGAAGTACCAACATAAACTTGCAAGACGGCATATCTGAAATAACTTATTTTAATGACAAAGCGTTTCCTCTAGCCCGTTAGTCGGCGAACCATCAATAGCACACAAAATCGCTAGCCATGTTTACACACTAGCATTCATAGCATAGCACCGTCCGTACGTATCGTGCAGTACAACTATTTTCTTAATGTCCCTCGACAAACTTTTTGTTACAACTATTTTTTTTAATGTCTCTCAGTCAATGTAAGTCGGTGGTAATCAGTTGCCCGTACTAGGTGCAGACCGGACGCTCTGAATCAACTTGGAAGTCCGATAGAAAGCCGACGACTGACGAAACACGAAGTTTGCCGAGGGACATTAAGGAAATAGTTGTACTGTACGTTCGTACGTGTTAGTTTGTATGAAACAATGCAGGTAATACCCCCGGCTCTACAGCAACAATGTTGTTCCCTCCGTTTATGGACCGTAAAATATCACGTCGACGCTACGACCAGACGTAGCCGCGTAAAACTAAATAACGACCTTAGACCACCGAGATGTAGCTAATGTTGTATTATATATCATTTTATGCCCTTTTACGACGAGATTTATCTTCAGTTCCTACCTGTAATGCGGAACTTTTTACAGCTCACTACAAAAGGTCGCAGCTGCGCTTTTAGGCAAAATTGAGTTGATCACATTATTCGAAATCAAGAAAACAAGGCTCATCTAGTAATATTTTTTATATACTTCTATAAGCGTCATTATCGAGTTTTATTAGTGTGAAACGTTAAGTTTCGCTGAACAAACATTTTTAATCTCTGTTTGTTTTTGGTCAGATGCGCCTTTTTTGCTCATGGCGGAACTACATCTCAGTATCGTGAACAATTTTGCAAGTGATGTATATTGTGCTATTCAAGTTTAATGAAACAGGTTAGTCCAGATTGGCACAAACTTCTTTCAGAGGGGTCGACGAACTTTGACCCTTTGCTTGCAACCTGTTGTAATCTAGGGAGATGAAGCGACGCATGAAACTTCCTTTTATAATAGCGACGGTTACAGGTTAAACGTTGGAGTTCTTTTAAACGAGCTTTGTCTTTACTATAAAGGAGTTTGCTAAAGGGTTGTTAGGGTGTTCCACCCTGTGAATATAGTGACGCAATTTGATTAAATCTTGTCCAATCTGCATTGCGGGAACCATCTTGCAGATTGCTTTACTTAGTCTTACGAGTGCTCAGAGAACGTCCAATCAATGCTGGACTGTCTTCTTGAATGTGTCCACAACTTATTAAATCGTCTTAAGTCTATCCTTCTAATTGTCAGTACCAAGACCAACCTGAGTCTGGACTTGTGTCCGGTTGATGGCAATCTGTTCACCCATTATTTACATGGGTTAGAATATACCTATCTGGTGAAATGTGGGTGCACCTCTAGTCTACC
The DNA here is from genome assembly GCA_947562075.1 of Orthosia gracilis. Taxonomy (NCBI): domain Eukaryota; kingdom Metazoa; phylum Arthropoda; class Insecta; order Lepidoptera; family Noctuidae; genus Orthosia; species Orthosia gracilis. The sequence continues at coordinate 29,051,362 of OX387274.1, read as the reverse complement.
TAACTCTTCGGGGAATACACGCGTGATATTATTAATGTGATGTATGTCTATCTTTCACTATGTCACGATACTTTCAGCTGTTTAAAATTGAATTAAATCTAACGTCAATTTATCACTTGTTACAGGTGCAGTGAAAGCATTCGGACGCAGTGATCAGTGAAGTTTCGGACGGCATCGCCGTACGCCGTGTGTACGTACAGTGAGGTGCGCGAGTGCGTAGTGCCGGTGTGGGCTGCACAGTGCCAGTGTCAGCTGCATAGTGCCAGTGGCAGTGCGAGTGTGTGTGTGTGTGCGTGTGTGTGTGCGTCCGCTGTGGCGCCGACGCCGGCGTCAAGTCAATGCCGGTGTGCCGATGGAGCGGTGATCGCGGACTGACTACATCACAAGAGCAGCGCTGGTTAGTTGAAACTTTGTAAGCATTAATAATGATGGTTAGATTAGTCGTTTTCATTTCACCCAGTGCACCATGTGAAATCTCATTCATTCTGCTACCTCACCTGCGATTTTCATGCGCCTGATATCCGGCAGCATAAAAGTATTAAAACAGTTACTACTTTTATAAGTCTGAACTTCTAAAAGTAGTAAAAATCTACAAATACATCCCGTAGTTAGGTAAGGGCTGAAGCGGTTTTACGTAGTTACTCAAGCTTGTCACAATTGGCCGTGCTCGCCCGCCTGGATTATAATGATGAATGAGCAATGCAAATTATTCCTCGTTCCTTATTCCTATACCGTTGTACAGTACGTATAGTGTTTTAAGAAACATATTTTCTGTAGCGGCCAAAAACCCTCAGTTTCCATTTAGTTTCTATCCTTTAAAGCTTCTCAGTTCTTGATGGGAATTAGTTTAATTAATCAGACCTCTTTATTCATTGAAATGATTGTAAGAAATTAAAAAAGTTATCTAATTAGGTCACGATGTTATTAAAGTCTGCTATCAATTAATATTTTTTGTTCGTACCCAAGTCGCAACTCTTAGGCACGTTTATCTTCTTGTACTATGAAATTATCGAGGTCCATTACGTTATTTTAATCCGATTACAAATATTAGGCAATCTGTCAATAAAAAACTTCGTAAAAAGAAGTTGATATATATATACGTACACATTTAAATTAAAAAAAAAAAAAAAAATGAGTCTCGATAATATAAAACTTAATAAATGAATCTAAATTACCAAAGAGCCTCTGTTTATTCTCAATTACATTTGTAAATCGTATTCGAGATATCAGTTTTAGGCATGTAACATATGTAGGCGTTCAATCACAAGTAATTGACACATGACGCCATGATAACGGAAGGCGCCTTTATCGATCATATTAACGTCTACAAAACATTGCTAAAAGACTAGTTGCCCTATTAGCGAAAACAAGTTCCTTCAACATTTGTTACTTTCATGCCTAAAGGCGATCAAAATTTGGTAAGTTTTTTTTTATTGTTGATAGGCTTGCGCTTGACCACTATCTCACCTGATGGTAAGCGACGATGTGGTCGACGATGAAGCACGCTTGCCTTGAAGAAACCTATTCACTCTTGACTTGAAGACTGTAGCTCCCAGGCTGTAGCTATCAGGAAATACAGACTCCGGCAGGGAATTCCACTCCTTTGCTGTACGCATAATAAAAGTATTCCCAAAACGTTTGGTGCGTATGGGTGGGTTGTCCACCATGTACCGATGACGCATCGCCGTACGTCTTGTAGTCCGATGATGGAAGGAAAGTACAAAAAACTACTAAAATATTGGACCCGCGGGTGTGAAACGAGTGCGTGTTTTGTTCCCTCTTGTAGATTGTTCAAAGTGTTTTTGGATCTTGTAGTACAACATATAGCGTTCGACAGGCAGTATTTTAGCTAGGCAAGCTTTCTAGCCTTTCCCACAGTCTAATGCTAGCATTTGAACGCTTTTAATTTAGCAGGCCTACATTTCTTTAGTATCTGTTATTCAGTGCTCAAAATGCCTACGACTAATCTTGATGTTAAGTTTAACGTAAAGTGGTTGTCTAGAAGACTGATTAATTACTTGGCAACATTTTATTTGCCATTGGTTTTAATAAAATTATATGTGGATATACAATATTTAAGAAGGTTAACGATATTCAGTATTATCATAATTTAATCGACATCTCGTTTAGAATACAATTTCCATAATCCGACACATTATTTACACGGACGCACGTCCTGTGAAAACAGGACTGTCCAGTTCAGAATCTTCCACCTGGCAAACCTGGTTTTAGCTATCCGTTCACAACGCTAACAATAAAGATAAAACTTATAGCTACGTTCCACAGATAATAAATATTGAATGAAGCAATTGCTCACCACAGACGATAAAAAAACGTGTTATTATTCATTATTTCATTATAAACCTTGTTTATATTCTGTCACTGCTGTTATAGAGCTTATCATCTTATGACTGCATACAACATTGTTACTGTCTTATCTTTGAAGTTCTATAAATGATAAATGCATTAATTGGTGCAGTAGTTGACTACATGTTGTTTGTCCAACACTGTTAGCTCGTTAGTTCTAATGCGATACAGTTCTATTACTATTTATGTGGCCGTTGTCTGATATGAGTAGCAAGGACTAAAAGTTGATCTAGGTAATCCTCATCCTCATAGATGTTTCATGGCTGGCTACGCTTTGTTTAAAGATCTTTTCAAACGCCTAGTTGATACTTCGCTTGACCCAAGCTGCTTTTGGGCACATTACCAATGGACAACGATGTGGAGGAGTTATTGGACGCCATATTTTAGTTAGTATATTTTTAGGTTTAGTTAGTAGTTTTGTTTTATGTGTATATGTTTGTAGTCTTACTTAATTAAGTATTTTATACACTGATATACTTTGATCTATGTAAATAAATATATTAGTAAATGGAAAACAAAGCTTCCTGTGTCTCTATGCTCAGGGTAAGATACAAAGACGTTACGTTTCGTCCAAATCACGTCAAAATGCACTGATTGCTGAATTTGTTGTTTCTGTTGCTATGCGAGAAAAAGTTTATGATAAATTATGTTAGAATAGGAGTATCCCTAGTTACCATAACAATATTTAACGTGTCGTTGTTACAAAGGCACGTCACTGCTAACACATAACTAGACCTTTCCATAATAAATATTAAACGTCTCGTTTGTTCAGACACAGGTGCAAGTTAACGAGCGTTCGCGCGCTCTATAAATATGGGGCCGGAGAAAAAAGATAGTCGTCTACAATACCTACAGTAGTCTCCTGTTACGTGTGAATGGTGGACATACGTTAAAAGACTTCGGTACTTTGTTTCACTTATTATCACAATAGGGATGTTAACTGAAAATACGGTTTTTATCCGTCAGGTAGATTAATAAAAAATATTGGACACGTATTCTTCCTTTCGACAAGTAAAAATAAAGTGGCCACGATATTATTCGTTGAATTGTCGTGTGACGTCACGCATTACATTTTATACTGACATAGTGACGTCACTCATGAAATTTGATGCGTATTAACTTTGTAATTTTTATATTGATTTGGTAAAGAAAAAATACGTGTTCAATATTATTTGATAATCTTACTGATGGACTGATTAGAATTATCATTTTTTACCCAGGAAACATACTATACCTATTATTGGGAGAAAGTTACCTTAGAGGGTTTTGCACTGATTCCATTTCAATCGTAAAGTAATTACCTATTTTTTAAATCAATGTTTTATGTTATACATAACTACTGTAGCAGTTCATCTGAATAATAACGACTAGCTTTTAGTACACTTTTAGTACGTATGAATAATAATGTCAAGCTTTAACTGGGGCTTCGATCCAGCGACCTATTCCACAGTGGATTTAAAATATAAAAAATGCCTTTGAAACTCGGCGCTAGTGTGTGTACCTTTCTCCCAGTAAATATTTTACGTAAAGGGATCAGTATTTTGTGTGAGAAAAAACTGATAAATTGATAAAGGAGCTAAAATATACCGAGTTTCAAAATATTATATTATCATGTATTTACATATATTCACATGTTTTTTCTAAATTTATCTTGGACATCACAGGCAACGGTGAAGGAAAACATCGTGAGACATACACGAAAAGAAGATGTATTACAAACAATTTAACCTCTTAAAATATAATTAGTTAAAAAAATGACTTGGATTGCAATAGGTAGAAAAGCACTTTTGCAAAAATAGTATTTTCACAAATTATAGACAAATTATTTTTTGCAAAAGTGCGATGTCATCATCATGAATGGCTGGCTGCCTTTTATTATAATATCACACCCCAACATAGTGCTGCGTTATTACGTTCATTAAATACCAATTACCGTTATTATAGAGCACGTGCCAAATACGACTTGGCAGTTCCCATTCAAATCGTTGAGGCGCATGCAGCCGATGGACACGTTTTCACTTTCATCTCGGATATTATCATTGTATTACTTGTTACAACAAGAGTATTATAAGATTAATTAAAGAGAATTACTACTGTTACTAAATTATACTTTTTACCGACTTTAAAAAAGTAGGTAATCAATTCGACACGTGTGTATGTAATATTGTTGGAATTGCCCAATATTCACATATGTTACTCTAATTGGGCTTCTAACTAAACATGTGTGCTAAATTTCATAAGTGTATGTTTGTATGTATGTTTATCCACGCATTTCTCCGAAACTACTTATCGGATCGTGACCATTCTTTTTTTATTGAATTTGGTATTTTTCATACAAATCGGTTCAGCAGTTTTCAAGATATGGAACATACAACCGATAGCGACAAAAGCACGATTGTGTAAATCGAGTTAATATGTGTATTTTGTCAATCAATCAGGAGAAGGGCAAGAGAGAAAAAAATCTTTCTCACAAAAAAATAAACCGACTTCAAAAGCAAAACAATAAAAATTGCAAAATAACTTTTGTTTCGGAAGTCGGTGTCGACTAATGATAAATAAGAAGTAGAAAAGACATCGGCTTCGGAAACGATAGTTATTCTGCAATTTTTTGTGTTTCGCTTTTGTGAAAAATTTTATTTTCACTCTTGCCCTTCTCCTAATTTATTTAGGGTTGTCGGCTCGCCATATCTTCACACCTTCATTCATTGTCACCTTCTTTCAAACAGTCCATGCATCGTTTATTTGGACCTCTCCTATTTTTAAAACCATCGACATTCATACTCAAACTAAACTTTGCTCACGACATGTTCCTCATTCTTCCGCATCAGATGCCCATTTCTTGCTTTATTTATTAACTTTAACCCACACTAGGAATTTCTTCCTAGTGTGGTTTAAAGTTCAAAGCAAATAAAATGTCCCAACCACAGATATAAATCTAAATAGATAACGCAAGTCCCTCCATCTGTATGAAAACCAAGCTTGGCACTTTTTCACAAACAATTTAAAAACAAATTTACTCACCAATTAAAGAAAACATTGCCAATGCCTCGGCCAACTTTTTGTATACATTCTTTACAGCTCAATATGGCATAAAAGCCATTTTTCTAAATTTTGGTGGATTTCCGGTGCCGATAATGCTAAATGAAAAGCTCAGATTACGATCATTGATCGTAACTTTACTCCGTTTTTTGGCATGCGAAGTACATACAATCGCATCATCTAGTTAGATATAAGTCTGTGGTCCCAACAAACCTATCTCGTATCTATAGTGAACATTTTGCCGTCGCTATTCGCTTCTCCTGAATTTATTCGAGTTCCACGCTCTCTAAATATTTCACATACAAGGACAGCGTTCTTTACGAGATAGAAGAGAAAAATCTCGGCTATACAGCGTTCTTGACCACGGGGGATAAAATATCGCCCGTATAAACCATCAAAGAGCCTCTGGCAGGTCTTTTATAAAAATACTTAACGTTCAAAGAGTGCTTTATATTTTTGATAGTGAAGCACGAAAGGATTCCTGGTACGTTTTATGAGTTGGGGCGAATATTAAGTACCATTTCTGAGGAAAATGCTGTTTTTAATAAAAAGGACGAAATGATTGAGCTATATCTATGACTTGGACGAATAGAAATAGTATAGTTCTGGCCAAACTTCTTAGCCGTCTGTGGCTTTCCGATGCGCAAGGCACGGATCGGTGCTGTTTTTGTATGAGATTTACTACTGTGCAGCCAACTTTAGAGCGTCCAAGAAGTTTGGCGAGAACTATAATCAGCGTAAGTGCTATCTCTGGTCTTTCTAATAATGACATTTAAAACGATTGCCTTCTAGATACCATCTCTGTTCAATTTAGTATTTGTTTTTTTAAACGCTATTTCAGTTATATGTCGCCCCAACAAAACAAAACCAAACCAAATATTCCAATTATGCCAACTCCCAACTTTAGGACGGGATTCAGACATCCTCGCTAAAAATGGTACGAATATAAAGTTTATTCGACTACTTGAGCTAGTTTTTAAAGTGTCCGCATTCTATTCCGGGATTCGGGACAAATGTTTTTTGACCTACATAATTATTTAGAGAGCGCTTGTCGATTTTTTTATTCATCAGTCCAAATGAATAAAAAAATCGAGAAGCGCTTATTCACGAAACGCTTAAAGAATACTTCTGCCAAACAGAATAGTAGTTTGTTGGCAGACATAGCTCCCTCATTAATATTTGTTATCTATACATAATTTTTGTACATCTGAATTCGAATAAATAGACCCGTAATTTTTTTGGGATAAAATTATCCTATGTAGTTTACTCAGGAATAATGTAGCTTTCTACTGGTGAAAGAATTTTCGAGGTCTGTTAGGTCAGTAGCAGGGGAGACGCTTCTCAGTCTCCTCAGGGATGTGCCCTGATAGGCGTTGCACAGAGGAGGTTTCGGAGTGGTCTTTTAAGAGGTAACGGGGCCTCTTCCATGTGCTGATGGTGATCACCGGGGTGGTTTTAGTGAGGAAAAAAAACCCACACTTCCTGCTCTTTTCCCATAAGTCCAGGAGCCTTTTGAAGGTTTCCCACCACCCAAAAAATAAAAATAGATTATAGTTCCAGAGATTACTTACTGCAAACAAACATACAAACGTTACCTCTTTATAATATAACTAGCTTCTGCCAGCGGCTTCGCCCGGTTTTCTTATCCCAAGGGAACATTATACCGGGATGAAAAGTAGCCTATGTGCTATTCCAGACTATAATCTATCTCTGTGCCAAATTTCATCCAGATCCGTACAGCCGTTCTGGCGTGATTGAGTAACAATTATACATCCACACTTCCACATACACATCCATTCAAACTCTCACATTTATAATATTGGTAGGATAGTGTAGAACTATAGATTAATGACCAGCTTTTTTCCATGGCATCGATCCTGTGGTAGGTATAGCCCATAACCATAATTTTTTTCCGCGATAAGAAATAGCTGATCTTGACACTCTACGAAAGAATTTTCTTAATCGGATCAGCTCTCCCAGAAGTAACCATTCACAAACATATAAACAAACAATCAATTCGACCTTTTATAATGTTAGTTCGGATTTAGTTTATATTAATCTACAGATGTTTAAAAGCTACGAGAAATTCGCAGAAATACCTACTTGCGTGGGAGTAGTTCATTTTATTTAATTGTAGAGCGATTCGTGTGTGCTGCCCAACTGTTAAGGTCGAGTTCACGGCGACTATAAAAACGTCAAATTGCTTTGCTTTATATTTTTTGTGAGAAGGTATTTATAGTTTTAGTACTTCTCAAGGCCAAAGCTACCTTTAATAATGAAAAAGTTGTTAATCACGATTTTGGTGCTTTGAAAATATTGTGGAGTTAATGTTGCGTAGTAATGTAATCTTAATTTGTATTTTTTGTATAAATTTGCGTTTAATCACATGTTTACCAAGTCAAGGCGAAACATCAAGAAGTCCAATTTTTACCGCACTGTGTTATTCCGAGTTTTTTAACGCACTAATTCGTGATAACGTAAACGATCTCTCTATGTCAAAATGTATACAAAAAATGAGGTTTCTCCTTACCGTCACTAGACGGCGCTTATCCAGTTTCAATACAAATTGACGATTACGTTAACGCGATTGAGCGTGAGTAAAAACTCGCACCAAGGCCTCTGCACTGCAAAAGAATGACACAAATACTTTCTTACTGAAGGGATTAAGTGAAAGCAGTTTTTTTTCAATGCTTCGGACCTTTTCATATCTTTTTAAAAATGCATACGACTGACCTTGACCCACTTCAGTGCTACCATACCTTCCCCTTGACGGAAGATGATTGCAGAGGTAGGTAAAGGGCTCAATTATTTTGTTAAATTATTTTTCTCAAAACTGTGTAGTCCACCTACTTAATGTAACTACAAAGGTTCGGAAAAGCGAAGTGTCGTGAACGTACAGTCTTTAGTCTATGTCACGCAAAGAGCAATACGCTTTGTAAAAAACAAAAACAAAATTAAAAAAATGCCATCGTATGTATTTAGAAAGTGTACCAATAATGATACCAAAGTAAATAAAACAGAAGGGATCTCATACCATATGTAAGTACGCAATCCCTATTTTCCTAATATTCTTATCCTAATTTTCCTAATTTATATTTGGAGGTTAAAAAAAGAAAAAACATTTATGGTCAGAATAATGTTTGTTTACATTCACATTTGATTGATTCAAACAGAAGATTATGTTTTACTCAGGAAATGCGGTCGCGGACATCCTACTGAATATCCTAAGTAAAAGTCATAATTCGAGGTTTTGCTCTCACCTTAATTTCACGAAAACACGAGATTCACAAAAGCCTAACGATAAACGCGTGAATTCCAATCACAACTCCAAATCCAATATCGGAGCTGTAAAAATCTTACAAATCCTTATGATAACTTTACCGCATAACGCCGCACCGTCAACAAACAAAGTAACAAATCCAATCTATTTCCTTTGTTGACTCGCAATCGCAACTCGGTGGAAAAAAGCAGCTGACACAATTTCTATCTTTCCCATGGCAATAGGGAAACGCTTCCAATACTTCCTTATTGACAGAAAATGTGCCGCCGTGTGTTACTTTACCGTTCACTGGTATTGTTTGTACATAGTGCTGATACTGTATCCGATAAGAATACGTTGTCGGTCTGTGTGTCGGGATCTGTTACCATAGTGAAAGGCATTGAAAGTCTCGGCGTTAGATAAGATTGATTGTGTGTTTGTAAAAGACATTCTCTATAATACAACAATTTACATTGTTAGAAATCAACAACATTTTGTTTTTGTTGACGGTACTTTTATGCTAGAGAAAAATTTAACAATAGAGTAGTTGATAAAAAACATCTATTTAGTCCGTCAGTTAGATAACCCAAAAATATTGGACTCGTATTTTTTCTTTTGCCACGTAAATAAAATATTACGACGATACAGTGCGTTGAAATATCGTGTGATGTCATGGTGTGTTACACTTTATACTGACAAAGTGACGTCACAAACTCCCACTCCTGAACTCTGATGCGCTTTATATTTCAATTTTTTTTTTTTAAAGCAAAAATATCGGGTCCAATATTATTTGATAATTTTACTGACGGACTAAATAGAGTTATCATTTTTCTTCCCAGGAAACATCCCTATTGTTATGAACCTATTCATATATAAATATTACATATATCTTTTCTTCATTTGAGTAATGGACAAACAAGACAGTGGCCAACGACAGGCCAGCGAGTGAGTCCATTTCAAGTGGAATTAATAATCCTTAATTTTTACTGTCACGTAAGTAACGCCTGTTTCTCCGAACGCTCAAACAGGTGTTTATTACCTCTGACTCATCGTCGTTCATTCGTTGATGATAAAGACCCGTGTAACAGCATGATAGTCGCGCTTTATCTTTAGTAGAAATAAAAAGCTCCGTGTAGTGTCGGCTCCTCAGAACAAAATTGAGTTGGGATGTAAGATATTTCACGCTTAAATAGTAATTGCTCCCAAGTCCCATGCATTTTTAAGGATATAAAAGTAGAATACAGAGACGGAACTGGGCCTATAGGCATCTTCTTTTCTTCATTGGCGCCCACGCCAAGAGTCCGTGGCGTTCATTTTGGCGTGATTAAGATCAAAGTTTAAATCTACACGAAGTTTCGTCAAATCGATTATATTATCCTTAAACCTCACTTTAAGTTACGGCGCCTTTATGTCTATTCGTACTCCATACCTTAGCAAAGAGTTCTCCCATAGCTTTGAACTACATTTGTGTGTCCCGTCGTTCAGCGCATTATCCACGCATCGATTTAAACGAAATTACGTAGAACTTCGAGCCACACATGACATGATAGCATTACGGGTTACTAGTCCATCTTGACGAGACGAGTACCTACAGTAATAATGTAATTAAGTGTTGTTGTATGTATCTAACGACTAGATAAATTTTCTAAGATATTTTAGAGCTTCTTGAGGGTGTTGCATAAAGGGTGCTTGCGTAAAATAATTCGTACTCCTTACCCTTAGCGAGACACCTCTCGTAGCTCTGAACCACATTTGAGTACCCCGTATAGCGCGTCGTTCAGCGCATTATCCACGCATCGATTTAAACGCAATTACGTCGAAGGTCGAGTACATGACATGGCAGCACTCCGGGTTACTTGTCCATCTTGACGAGGCGAGAACTTACAGTAATAAAGTAGTCAAGTGTTGTTGTATGTCTTATATAACGGCTAGGTTAAGTTTCTAATATATTTAAGAGCTTTTTGGGGGTTGTCGAAGATGCTTTAAGGGTGTTTGCGGTAGTTCAATCATTGGGATGACCAGGATCTTAGATAACAATTAGTTATGTGGGAAGACAGTCGAAACTAACTTTAGAAATATCATTCTGTACCCTATGTGTAAACTAGAATCTTCGACTGGTATCATACTTAATCGAAGATTTAAGTGATTTTTTCATAACTATACCTTTCTGTTGTATCGTGCACATAACGATAGCTAGACATATAATGATAGGAAGATTTGAAAAACTAACATGCAATCTTCTAGTTGATGAATTGCTCTTAATCTCCGTAATCATATTTTCGACTGGCTATTATTGGTTCGCACAACGTAGGTACTAGACTAGACTTGTCAAGTCAGATAACCTGTTAATAACTGTCTGTGTCGACCAAGATTTACGTATAATACGACAGTCTGCACACTCATCATATGTAATTTACAATTAATCTTCAAGCGACCTTAAAGGTCGGCCAAGTGAAGATTAATATTGTACCTTGTATTTACATAACAATCTTGACTACGTCTCAATGAAATAAAGATGTTATTATTAAACCATAGATGATCCATTGATCAGTCAGCTAAAACTGTGGTTTAAAAAGATTAGGTATAAAGTTCATCTGTGTCGCCTGTTTTTTTTTGGCTGGCCACCACCCCACCTGATGGCAGTCGATGATGCCGTCGACGGGGAAGCAAACTTGCCTAGAAGTAAATAAACAAATGTGGTTTTTGTAGTAATATGTGTTTTAATTGTTCTTGATATAGTGAAAATGGCCGGTGCTGCTACATTTGTCAAGGTCGACCCCCAGGTAAAGGGTAACTTGCTGTAAGATAATTCTCTCTGTTATTTTAAGTCCCGGGAGTAGGCCTTGTTACTTAGATAACTTAGAAGGTACTTAGCAAAACATGTTAGTACGCTCTATACATATCTGCATTCCCCTTCGGGGACTACAGAGGTGTTGTGATGCTAGTTAGACTCAAGTCTACCTCAGTTATGTGGCAATGAAATCTCATCCGTTAATCAACGTACGCAACAAACATTGACCGCCTACCCTGCAAAGAATTATCTCTGCGATCTCGTTCGTGTAATAAAATCAATCCAGCTCACCAAGTAGCTATATCTACAGTGCTTGCTCTCAGTACATAGCCAGGCTATCCGGCTACTACATTTATGTGGTATGGCGATCGTTAAATGTAACTTATTGCCGTATGTGGCGTGGCCCCGAACCCCCAACTCCCACAGCGACTGGGAGCACTTAGCGGCGGCTCGGAGATCAACTAACCTTGTGCCAGGATATACGATAGTTTTCCTTCAGTTTACGTTACATTATTGTTGTTGTTACGCAGACGAGGAGTCGGGGATTGTGCCGAACGCGTGAGGTTGGGCATCGATCGCTGGTAATGGATCTTATTGAGATTTTTCACTAAAATATTAGATAACGAGGATTATAGGATAGATTTCATTGTATTGCGGCAAACAGTGCGATCTCGTTTTCTAATAATGATTGATCTGGCCAAGATAATTAACTGGACGGAACCTCGGTTTGTACTCGTATTGGTGTATTTTTGTTTTGCACACGTGAAGCTCACTCTTTGTATAGTACTTGGGCGACCGAGCTTTTTTTGAGAAAACGGGTGTACCCAGATATAAGACCTATATTGAAAATTTCATTGCAATCGTTACAGCCATTTTCGAGAACGTTAATATTATAAATACAAATATTGCTCGTTTAATAACATAGAATGTCGTAGTAGTTAATCACTTAGTTACTACCGAAAGGTTGCTAACTTGCGAAACAGCAATAGGAGAGCAAATCCTATTGCTAGTTAAGAAAGATAATCGCCAAAAACCGATTTTTTTCGATTGCGAGTCGGACTCGTGCACGAAGGGTTCCGTACCATTATCGCAAAAACGGCAAAAATATCACGTTTGTTGTATGGGAGCCCTACTTGAATGTTTATTTTATTCTGTATTTGTTGTTATAGCTATTACGGTTCATGAGATAGCCTGATGACAGACAGACAGACGGACCGTGGAGTCTTAGTAATAGGGTACCGTTTTTTGCCCTTTGGGTACGAAACCGTAAATATGAATGCAATGTTTGTCATCTTGGTTGCCGCTGCCGAAAAAAATAACCCACCATCCCACGATCATTCGCGACCATGACCGCTACACCAATGAGGTGGCATTAAACAATCGTTTATTCAATAGAACAACGCTTATATAACACCAACAACATATATTTATCAGCAACACGATGCTGTATACAAAACGTAAACAGCTGTTCTGTATACTAAACAAACTCTTTCCGATCCTTTGGCATTCAGATCACCTTCCGCATTTTGATGGGGTTCTAGTCGTTTTATGTTTTGTTTTGTTGTTTTACTGCACTGCAGCGTAGCAACTTTCTCTTGAGGGGATTGGCAGAGATGTATTACGTATTATGGTCGTGTTTTGTCGGATTTATCCAGTGTATAATTGGAGCATGTTTTCATTTTCCGGATGTATTTTCCGAATTCTATGAGAAGAGGTCTATGTCATGCAATGCCGTTACAGGCTGGTTTTATTATATTGCTGCGCCTAGTTGAATAAATATATTCGACTTTGACTTTAATAATGTTCTCGATTTTTGGGTTATAACTGAGACATTCAATATCTATTTGAGTTTCTCCTGGTTATCAAACTCGGTTCGCCTTGATCAGCAGTCGCACTAGGTAATTACAATCTACTAAATAATAAATAGCTACTTAGTTAAATAAAAGTCCTCATACTCTCTCCTACTTTTGCAGTGCCCGACAGGGGTCCACAATTGGTTTAAATTCGTAACCTACCTACATCTAAGTTCACATGTGGAAGCAATAAAAATATTGAGTATAGGTATTAGAAGAATCGCAGTAATTATTATCCTAATTGGAATATCTTGTTTGTGTGTAAAGATATCCACCGCAGATTTTAATTTGCTTTCATTTACTTTAGTCAAAAGTCTAGAAGTCTAGCCATTGTGATATAGGTCAACCGATTTGTGTCAACATTCTTTCCAAGTTCTGTACGTTTTAAAAGCTCCATTTCGTGGCCTTGTTGGTTAGTATATACTGAACCAGAAGCGTACGTCATCGGGGTTAAGGGGCGATTTACACAGCAACCGTTAGTGCAGCCAGCCAAGCACTTAGCCACTGTGCTAATAGGGTATTTAATATTTAACTTTGCACTTAATCATTCACATCACACTTTCTCATAGTACTATCGAAGCGTCTTCGATAGTACTGTATAATTTGAGAATCTGTGTAAATAATAAACCATTTGCTGTTCGTGCACGCTTGGACACTTGCACACTTATGAAAGTGCAAATTAAAAGCTTCTAGGTAATTAAGACTATTATCATTGTGCGTCTAGCTAGTGTTGATAGCACCAAGGGCCAAGGGGTCTTTAAGTCAAAAGTGAATGGGTTAGGTAGGTATTTCTAGCCAAGCGACCTTTATCGTCGACCACACCCTTCCCATCAGGTGAGAAAGTGGTCAAACACGAACCTTTATAACGACAAATACAAAAAAATAAAAACTCGACTGCGTAAGAAGCGAACTAAAGGCTATAAATAAGTAAAAAATCATGCTGTGCATTCGGAGGATTCATATTCGCGAGCTGGCTGACACCCTGATGGGCGGTCAAGACGTATCTAACGTTGTCTTAATAATGTAAACCCTTCGAGCGGTTTGCAAGATATGAGGTTATAAAGAATATTACATACATACAAAATACAAGATACGCGCGAAAAACCTTGCAGTCGGGTAAAAAGTTGTGAGCGAGGATTAAACTGATTGGAAATGTGCAATTGGGAATCCTTTTGGCCCGCAATGGACTGGAAGAAAACTTATTCAACCCTCGTTATCACTACATAACGATAGATAATGTTTTACTACCATACAGTTCACACATAAAACATGAGAACCATGTCATAATGTTCTCACTCAGTTTTAACAGCGCATAGTGTGTCTTTATATACTAATATATTATGCATTCAAGATAAAACAAACGCATAAGCCAAACGGCTGCCAATAATGTATTGTTACAATACAAGCGAGCCATTCGAATGGCTTGGATGCTTTTGTTTCTATAGAAGATATTATGCAAGTTATTGCTAGTATTTAGAATGTGTGTCAGATGTTATGATGGCGATTGTTGTGTTAACTGCTATGCTAGTCGAAATCGAAACAACAGATTATATATCTTATTTTTTAAAGATTTTATAAGTAACCATTATGTAATTTTTTTGCTCGATATTTTGATCTTCTTGTAAGAGACTACAACATTTGTCGATACCTAATATTTTGTATGACAATGTTTTTGGATAATCTCGAGGTCGAGAGAGGAGGGTTACTTAGACTTTTTCTTTTTTTTCTTTATTTATTAATCATCTCTCTTGCCTAGCCTTTTCCCAACTATATTGGGGTCGGCTTCCAGTCTTACCGGATTCAGCTGAGCACTAAGTGTTTTACGTGGAGCGACTGCCTATCTGACCTCCACAACCCAGTAACTGGGTAACACGGTACCCTTTTGGCAAGACTGGTGTCAGATCTCAAGCTTCTGACTACCCGTAACGACTGTCAAAGATCTTCAAATGACAGCCGGGACCAACGGCTTAACGTGCTTTCCGAGGCACGGAGGAAACTCGGTATGTTGAAAATGGTCACCCATCCACAGACCGACCTCGCCAAGCGTTGCTTAACCTTGAAGATCGATCCGTGCGGCTGTTATTATTTAGCCACGAGCTCCTTTATTTATTAATCATAATATTTAAAATATACAAGTTTTTTTTAAAAGGCGCACGGGGGACCGAAGCGCTTCACGCAGCGCAGAGGGCTTATTATATGAGCACAATTTATTTATTTATTTAGACTTTATGCACAAAAGGTGGACTTAATGCCTTAGGCATTCTCTACCAGTTAACCAAGGGTGGTGAAGATATAACACGGCAGGTGCTAAAATAAAAAGTGTTATTTATATACTAAAATAGGTAAAATACACGTACATATATTTGCAACACAATCTGTCCAACTGCTAGACAAAGGCCTCCTTTCGCAACTTTTTCCACTTTAACACTTTCATTGTCTTCGATGCGTTCATCAAACAAAAAACGCGTCTGGCACTTTGAACATTTTTCTCTAAGTTAATATGGTGACATCAAAATGAAAATAAATGACCTACCTTATTACGATACAGAAGCCATCTACTAACATCTACTATGATACATTGTTATTAATAACACTCCGAACACCACTTAACGACTATCTAATACACAAGCACTATAATTATATGCTCAATCTATCATTACTAGATACGTTTATCACTCAAAATCATAGTACTTATCTGACAGGTTGCCCATTTATTATTAATTTACTATTCAAAGAACTCTTTCGTGGCTTACAAACACGTATGCCAGTAATGAGTGTTATCATTCTTCTATGTTCGTGTCTACACATGCCTTGTTGATTAAAAGCCTTATAGCCAGTTAGGTGGCTCGCCGTGGTTGAATTTCTAGTATAGACAGCAGGACGTAATTGGTAACGCTAAGAATCTCATAGTATCTCATCATCATCATCTTCCTGCCCTAATCCCATGTTACTTGGGGTCGGCGCAACACGTTTTCTTCTTCCATATCGTCCTGTCCTCCGTCACGCCATCACTGACTCCCTTTTCTTTCATATCACACCTCACACAGTCCATCCATCTTTTCTTTGGCCGTTCCCTCCCTCTCCATCCATCCATATTTATATTCATAACTCTTTTAGTAACATGCGTTTCATCCCTCCTCATCACACGACCATACCAGGACAAACGGTTTCCTTTCAACTTTTCTGTCACTGTCGCCACTTTCAAACTTTCATTTCTCACTTTATCCATGCTCGTCACTCCGCACATCCATCTCAACGTTCTCATCTCAGCTACATGCAATCTCTTTTCATCCACCTTTTTCACAGCCCAACATTCTGATCCATACAGTACGACAGGTCTTATCACGGACTTATAATTTTTTCCCTTTAACTTGTGACGCTTTAATTATGAGATGTAAAATAGATTTTTGGTTTTTGGTAATCTCTGGAATTCGATACGGCTACTGATTATGAAATTAGTTTGAGTGATAGAAAGTGTCGTTGGTGTCATAGGTGCCTTTCGTATTCCGGAACAGGGCACGGTTCGAAGAGAGTAAAACCTCGGGAAAATGGTAGTTCACAATAATTAGTATCTAAATTAGTTCGATATTAAGCTAAGTTATTTTCCGAAGCCAAATATTGTTAAAGATTAATTTGTTAGTCTAGGCTCGTCCTAAGACTTTCGGTTGGTTGGAGTTTCAGACTGTTTACATAGTTTGGCCAAGAATTAAGAATTTATAGCGTTACATTGTCGAGTTATTTTTTTTACAAGAAATTACTAATTTACGAGTTGGTACCCCGCGTTCATGGCGGCAATATACTTTTAATCTCCGCGCAAGTGCAAGCGATAAGTTGAAAATGTTTTATCGCATGAACGGTATGGTAAATAACGGACCGAGACTAGAAATTTTCCAAACAGAAATGTACAGAAACCGGCCAAGTGCTTGTCGGACTTGCGCACAAAGGGTTCCGTACCATAATCGCATAAAACGGCAAAAAACACGTTTGTTGTATTACTTAAATATTTATTACATTCTGCTTTTAGTATTTGTTGTTATAGCGGCAACAGAAATACAGCTTCTGTTAAAATTTCAACTGTCTAGCTATCACGGTTCATGACCTACAGCCTGGTGACAGACAGACGGACAGTGGAGTCTTAGTAATAGGGTCCCGTTTTTACCCTTTGGGTACGGAACCTTAAAAATCACAAAACAAATATAGCAAAAAAATTGCTAAGCAGAGCCAGCAAAGAACCCCATCTCAGCACAAACATCAGCAGTAAAATGTTACATAGCTTTACATAACTTGAATATAAATAAACACAATGTCAATGTCAAGGGGTAGACAGACAGACACAAGGGAACGCCATGTGCTTACGAGCTCTTTATATTTATAACCCTGCTTACTTCTTTCCACAAGCACACTTCTTTTCATAAAACACACCGGTTTCCGAGAGTACCTGCCTGGTCGCCCCTGACCTTGTCATACTTCGTGTTCTGTTTGATAACGTTTTCTTAAGGATAGAGACAGGTTTATCTACCATCTTGTAGTTATTGAAATGAAGTCTACCTCAGCTTGCAAGGGGAGAAGATTTGCTCACTCCCCCCGTAGTAACGTTACGTTGCGTGTTTCGTATTTGTTTCGGGATTTTAAACAACCGATAGGTAGATGCATATTCCTTTAATTTAAATGTGTTGACTTCACTATAGTGTTTAAATAAAACCTGTTTTCGCAATTGTAACTCCTGAGAACTAACCCATTCTCTTGTACTTACGGTCTTTGTAACCTTTCTGGAATCTTTCCACAAGAAAGCTTCTTTACAAACTAAAGCTGCGAACCAGTCCACCGGTTTTAGAGTACCTGCTTCGCCGACCCTGACCTTGTCATATTATATGATGGTTTGATAACGTTTTCTTTAAGATAAAGTGACAGGTTAATCTCCCTTCTCATTGTTATAGAAATGACGTCTATCTACTCCACTGGAAAAATCTGCTTGAAAGTGGGAAATCGCCCGCTACCCCTGAAGTGACATTACGTTGCGTGCTTTGTATTTATTTCGGGATTATTAACAGGTGATCGATCCCATTCATTTTTAGGGTTCCGTATCCAAAGGGTAAAAACGGGATCCTATGACTAAAGCTCCGCGATCCGTCTGTCTGTCTGTCTGTTTGTCTGTCTGTCTGTAACCAGTCTGTATCTCATGAACCGTGATAGCTAGACAGTTGAAATTTTCTCAGATGGTGTATTTTTATTGCCGCTATAACAACAAATACTAAAAACAGAATAAAATAAATATGTCGGATCATGGCTGGCCGATAGATGCAAACCATCGGGAAGTCAGGATGTATTCCCTTAGGTTAAGACATCGTGTATGGGCAGGTCGGTGGGTACAGTCGTGCAAATGAAATAACATAAATTATTCGATACACTGGGTTTATTTAAATAGTTTACAGTTACAATCTTGCTCACTAATATTACTGATCGATACTGATTCTACAACGTCTTAGCTCTAGGGCGGTCAGTACTCAACCCTTATATTCGGTGTCCCCACCACACAGGTCGTTAGAGCAAGCGCGCCACAGCGTAGTGTTCTTGATTTGCCGACAGGTGGCGTGCTCGTGATTTGTTTTGACGTCCGTACTATTGACTAAACCCGACACGGCCATCCTGCGATACAGGCGTCCTCGTCTGTTCCTCATTGTCAGGTTTTAACAGTGTATCGAATCATGTGGAAATCCTCAATGGATGTCCTCAGCCCTTGGGGAAAGCCGAGGGGTCTGTCAGACTCTTACTGACTAAAACCACATGGTGTTCTCTAGGCCGTAATTCCTATTGAGAGGCGAGCGTGGAACACAGCACGTCGCCTTCTCGGGCCTCTCTCAGGTGACAGACTCCCCAAATCTATCACCCGCAGGCATTATCTTCTTGTCCTTGCTCCATGCCATCTCATGTCGTGTTGCGCTACACGTTCTTAGTCCACTCCGTTCTACCAGTCTCCCATCATACAAGGGAAGTTTTCTGAAACACACAAAATCTCCACACAGTATTCGCTCGTCCAATCCTGACTCATACTCTAGGTGAGTGAGGAAACATTTTGCATAGTTACATATCGAAAGGATCACTGGTCTAGGTATTTCTTTACAACAGAAAACCCCTACAGTTACAATCAAGCTGGTCTAAATCGTCACCCACCAATGCAGGTGAGATTCCTGCAGCACCTCGAAAGGATCACTGGTCTAGGTATTTCTTTACAACAGAAAACCCCTACAGTTACAATCAAGCTGGTCTGAATCGTCACCCACTAAAGCAGGTGAGACTCCTACAGCGCAGTTACAGTCAAGCTGGTCTGAATCGTCACCCACTAAAGCAGGTGAGACTCCTACAGCGCAGTTACAGTCAAGCTGGTCTGAATCGTCACCCACTAAAGCAGGTGAGACTCCTACAGCGCAGTTACAGTCAAGCTGGTCTGAATCGTCACCCACTAAAGCAGGTGAGACTCCTACAGCACAGTTACAGTCAAGCTGGTCTGAATCGTCACCCACTAAAGCAGGTGAGACTCCTACAGCGCAGTCACAGTCAAGCTGGTCTGAATCGTCACCCACTAAAGCAGGTGAGACTCCTACAGCACAGTTACAGTCAAGCTGGTCTGAATCGTCACCCACTAAAGCAGGTGAGACTCCTACAGCACAGTTACAGTCAAGCTGGTCTGAATCGTCACCCACTAAAGCAGGAGAGACTCCTACAGCGCAGTTACAGTCAAGCTGGTCTGAATCGTCACCCACTAAAGCAGGTGAGACTCCTACAGCGCATCACAGATCAACACCCACAACAGCAGGAGTGATCTTGACATCCCATTTACAAAAATGATCATCTTCCACAAAAGTAGAAAAGACCACATACTAATTGATCATTCCAAAGATTCTATTATAATTATCTACACTTAAGGTGCGAGAGCTTATGGAAAATGTTTCCTCTGACTCCAAGGGCGTATTATTAATTACAGGTACAAAAGACATACCGAACTCATCATCTGTCGTCACGGTCCATTCATCATCATCATCACCATCATTTTCGCAAATTTCCAAATAACCTTCTTGCCTTTTAGGTACTTACTTAAATTTTACTACCCTTAAATTTTTATTAGCAATTTTATAAATTCTATTAATCAAAATTAGAATACCAAAATTATTTAAATTTTCGTAATGAGGGCTTGACGATTCGAACGTCATCAACATTAACATGGTGACCTCACCTCTGGCGTGACTATGTGAGTTTACCTTCTTTCAACGTCATAACTCAAAATGAACCTTCTGCAAGGTCTCTAACATAAACATGAACATTCACACCAGACATAGTGTCACACAGACTTACAGGTGCCATACAGGCCTTATAACGCTCGGCTACTCCTGACCAAAATAGATCATTGGGTTCGTGAAAATAGGGAAATTTTAGAACTCTACTCTTTAACTGAATCATTACCCCGGGCCATGCACCACAAATCGATCCAAACCAACTTTAAAAATTCTGCTGCTGCAAAAACTGTCAAGCTTAAAGAAACCCTCGAGTAAAATCTTCAACGCCACGGCCCTCTAGCTGACCAGCAATTGTATTGCTCTCACAACGGTCTCTAGACCCCGACCTCCACCAGAATCCACTGGCACGGTCAATCATAATATATTCGATAGACTGAATTACTAGACACTTTAAGCTTGCTCATCATCATCAAAATTCCTTTAACATCAACATCGACTGGTACATGACCCGTTGGCATCTTCCCTAACCTACCGCGTGCATACTTGTAGGTCCTAAGCATTCCTATTTAAAGCTTTCATTGTATAACTATCACTGTCCTGTCATAATAACCTATCGCGGACTTAATAAAGGGCCCATTTAGTTTTCACACTAGAGTTTCCCACACAACACTATTGATTAGAAAAAGATCCGACGATCAACAACTAAATAAAGTAATTGTAACATTTCCGTTAATCTTTACCATAATTCAAAGGCAATGCATACTCAACGACACCTCTTCGTAGACCCATCGCCACATGTTACTCATGAGGGGCGGTCCAGAATTTGTCGCATGAGTAGACATGTTAATCAGATTTGGTTTCACTACTACTGTCATCAACTATGATGTCTAATTCTCAAGGAACTTAGCGATCGAGGATCCTTCCCAAAAGATTCGCACTTTTTACTCAAAGATTTACATACCGACTGCTAACAAAAGGGAAACAACTAACCCTGATAATATTAAGGAGCTTCAAGAATTAATTCGGATCAAAATCTTTAAAATTAAATATCTACAGTAACCATTTACTATCGCTCACTACCTCAGTTTTTATGTAAGGAAAACGATCGCGAGATCTACTGCTATCCTAATGTTACTTTGAAAGTAAGCAAGTGAATTCAGATCTGAAGACGGTGGTCGTAAATCCTGACGCAACATAAGATTTGTTCTGAATATACGTAAATGACCAGTACCGTTACTAACTCGATACAATTGCGATGGCCCTACGTCATTACTAACTGGCTTTGTTACTGAAAATCTCCTTCTTATGGGATATCTCATCCTAAAGTTCGTATAGAACCAAATCTTGAAACTATAATGCCAATAGGAAACTCATTACCTAACTACTTGCTTTTTACAAGTGTGTCTTAATTACCTAGTGATAGTGCTAGATATAACCACTACCAATTCAGTGATCAAACATGAACACTTAAAACACGAAATAGCATCTCTTCAGTAGAGAACCTTCCACTTCACTATCGAAATAACATGGAAGCGACTCACCGAGTATTCCATTTCAAACTTGCGCGCTCCCAACCTCAAACTGCTAGTCTGCCGTTCCTCCTAACCTCTCAGATGTTGACAGGTCAGCCTTCGCATACAGCATCTGAACTGCTAGCAGCAGCAGAGGCTCCACTGCGATACAATATGGTATCTGAAACATGAAAAACACTACGAGAGTACTTGTTTACACGGTTATCTTAACCATACACAGCTTTGATGGAAATTAACCGGTGTAGTAACCTAAACCGGCACGGCAAAATGGGTTATTATGAACACTGAATGTGAATGCAGAGACCTTCAGTGTCTGACTACAATGTCCCAAGTGCCCAGGTAGGTATTCTTACTTCCAAACAATGATAGTCAGCCAAGGCCAGTCAAGGGCTACCGCCAGTGATAGTAGAATAATAACCCTTCAACAACACCCAACTTGACCATCGATAACTAACATGAAATTATAACCTAACACGGGCCACCCCGACGATCCATTGACCGCCACAAAACCAGAATTTTGAATAATTGAACACTCTTGGCCATAGTCAATAACAAAATGAAAACGACTCACCAGATTGGCTTGAAGATCCATGTGTATGGATCTTTCCACACGTCCACACGCTCCTCCTTGACCTGTCCAGCTCCTTGGTTGTTGCTAGCTTCCTTGCTGCTCCGCTCTAGACTGTTTTTTTTTTATTCTAGACTGAGGGTAGTCGCAGAAACGAACCACTACTGTTTTTTTTTCTCAACTGACACCGCATTTTTTTGCAAGAATGTAACCGCCATTTTCACTAGTATTGTTTTTACGTGTGATCTCATCAGCACGACCGAATCCCACTTCTGATGTCGGATCATGGCTGGCCGATAGATGCAAACCATCGGGAAGTCAGGATGTATTCCCTTAGGTTAAGACATCGTGTATGGGCAGGTCGGTGGGTACAGTCGTGCAAATGAAATAACATAAATTATTCGATACACTGGGTTTATTTAAATAGTTTACAGTTACAATCTTGCTCACTAATATTACTGATCGATACTGATTCTACAACGTCTTAGCTCTAGGGCGGTCAGTACTCAACCCTTATATTCGGTGTCCCCACCACACAGGTCGTTAGAGCAAGCGCGCCACAGCGTAGTGTTCTTGATTTGCCGACAGGTGGCGTGCTCGTGATTTGTTTTGACGTCCGTACTATTGACTAAACCCGACAAATATTTAAGTGGGTCTCCCATACAACAAACGTGGTTTTTTGTCGTTTTTTACGATAATGGTACGTAACCCTTCGTGCGCGAGTTCGACTCGCACATTTTCGGTATTTTTATTTTACTCGATGTGTGTTCTAATTATCACTCTAAATAAGTTAATTAGGTAAGTCTAAGTAGTGTACTGTTTTGAGACACAAGTTTATTATTGCTAATGTAAATAATTGAACGAAACCCTTGAATTAGATTACGCGTCGTTTATTGGAACTTTATTTAGCTACCAACCGAATTGGTCTAATTGTAGGAGCAATTATCATAGTGAAAAAACTTTTTTTTTTTTTTTTAAAGCAGTTTTTTCAATCATTGTTAAACTGTTTAAATTATAGCTATTAAATTCGCTTTTGGCCATGCCACTCGTATCGTTCACTGCGAATAGGTGGATGCTCGCTGATTATTTTGATTCATTATTAATTTACCTGTGCTATAATTGGTTATTTCATCGACGTGGTAACAAAAGGCATTCTTAAATCTCTCCTCAGCACTACCTACTTACCTAGTGATGCTAGAGAGAATAGTTCTCCAAGTTCATGTAAAGTTGGTATAACACGAAATGTACAGAACAAGATCTTAGTTGACGTAATATATAATATCAGAAGCGCGTGTACAAACTATAAACGCGCATTATTTGCTTGTATTTATTTACTTATTCTTTGCACGTGCCGTGATAATTTCGATTTTCATATTCATAACAGTTCAACGACTGAAACGTGCCTAGTTTAGTTATGTTATTGAAATGTATTAACATCTATTTTAAATAGAAGCATTTATTATATAATTTAATATTGAAAGCTTGAAGTTTCCTTGAGCTTTGATAGACAGATTTTCATGTTATTTAAGCCCTTCTAATAACAAAAAATTAGCTTTAGAGCGCGTAAGTCTATTTGTATCCAGCTTTTACATGTCGTAATTATTATTTTTTGCGGCATTCCCGAAAACTCGTCGAAATGTCCGTAAAAAAAACTTTTTCTCAAAAAAAAAATATAAACCGACTTCCAAAACACACTACAAAGCAAAAAATAGCTTTGTTTTTGGAAGTCGGTGTCTTTTGTACCTGTTTTTCTCATTTTTGAACCCTTTCAAACAAAAGAAAAAATATCCAAATCGGTCCAGGCGTCTTTAAGTAATCGGGGAACGTATTTAAAAAAAGAAGGTGCCACGAATTGAGAACCTCCTTTTTTGATGTCCCTTAATAACATATAAATAATTCAAGTAAGCAGTAATGATGTAAGTCTGAAATAGCCAAGTCAGAGGCCTGTGGGGTTCGCAGAAGTGACCACATCCACACACGGAAAAAAAAGAAAGAAGAATTCACATAGCTTCTCGTATTACTTTCCATAAAATTTAAAACTCATCAATATCCGAAACAACATATAAACAATTCACACACTGTTAACGTCAGCCTCCCATCCCATTTAGATAAAGAAATGAATATTTCATTTCTTTGTCAAAACTGATGTATGATGTGTAGTTATCTAAGTCAAAGGAATCGTAGATTTTCTTTAACATCATTCTTGGCGTTATTTCGACTCAACGACCCGTTTCTAAGTCTTCGTCAACGTTGCTTATTTTTAGAGTTTAACAAGATTGTTTTTCTCACCCACGTGAATGCCAAAGTTTTCATAACACCCGGCATTTACTATTTGTATCCACCGCAAACTTGTGGGTGGACATGCTAAAAAAATGAAAATATAAACATGAAATGGTCTTCGTAATTTTTTTCTCCATGTACAAAGAACACACCCAGTGGCTGTAAACAATGTGACAAAGATATTCATAAGTCTCGTGGTCAATCCCTTATATGTGGATTTTTCGACTATTAACGTCGTTGATTGAATGTCACTTTGTTTATTAGAGCCTCAGCTTCAGGGGTCAGTATTCCTGGCAGTAGGTAGTAGTAGGGCACCTGCACTACTTGAACTATAGACAAAGTAGTTCCTGTGAAGGGTATTCTCCTTTCGAGTTTTCGGCCTGGTCTCTGGAATTTGTGATACCTCCGTTATGGCTGGTGATCACTGACTATTTACCGTAGCTGGACCGTTGTTGTTTGCAATCTTAAAATATTTATTTATTATGCAGCTTTTCTCATTGTATTCTTGTATGTTTCCAGGTGACGCGCTGCGTAGCGGTGGTTAAAGCGGCTCTGCCGCTTTAAATGGACAAACGCAAGATGCTGCCAAAGAGAGCGCGTATGGATAGCATGCGGGGTCCCATCGCCAATGGACCCTTGCAATCAAGGTGAATATTACACACAATTATATGAAACTATGAAAAGAGCTCTCTGTCTAACTGAGCCGTGAACATACGCCTCAACACCTAAAACATAGGACCATAATTTATTGATCAGGCAGTAAAACTTTATTCCAAGTAGCTGTTGTCAATGTTTGTTTCTTAACATGCCCAAATTATTAGTTAATAATTTTAGTATGCAAACTAAACTAACTTCGTATAATTAAATCACATAATCATCCAAGCCACCACTGACTTAATTCAATCACAATCCACAATCAGAAACTCCAACAGTTTAGCAAAGATCGAATCTAGCGGAGTCGTTCGTCTAATTCGTAAGCTGGTCGCGAGTGAAGGCGAGCGGCAACTTAACAAAGCGTCGTCCGCCGTCTATTGGGCTCACTCCACTTATTCTTTTCTCGTGCTAATCCTATTTGGTTTCCATCAAAACTTGCCCGAAGGGTTGCCTCCCCGCCCCTCACACCAGTGCCCCCGGCCTCTTTGTTTGCCACCAAAATCTGTTTTCGTCTGCCCCCGGAAAAGTTTGTTGGAATTCTGAAAACTCCCTCCTTACCCGCCCGGAATTACTTTCCCGTTTCGCCGCCCGAAACTTTCCCCGGCAATAATAATAATTCCGCTCCGCTATGACGAAAGTTTAAATTATTAGTTTAATCGTACTGGTGTGCTTTAATTATTCGCGGGGCGGGGGATGCTCGGGGCACGTCCTCTCCGTGATTAGCTAACTTGTCCCCGACTGCTATCCCCAATCTCTCCTAGTTTCCAATATTTGTCGGTTTGCTTAGAAATTTAATTTGTCCATTAATTTTGGTTTGTCTATTACCAAAGCTAATTGGCAGTTACGAACTTGTAATTTTGCTGTTCGTCGTATCTCTTAATCTAAATTGGAGTACCCAAGTTATTTAGTACTAAACTTGAATGCCTTTACTGTTGCAGCGATTCCCGCAACTTGCTTTACGATGTATTGTGTTGTGGCCTATTTTATCCTTCATTTGTTGTTTAATCAAATCTATTTTCAAACAAATTCTTCGTTTAAAAATGAACAGTCACGTTACAGCATCCGAAATTGCAAATTAGATTGCTAGTTTCGGAATTGGCAGTATCCGAAAATAGTGTGCCACGTTTCAAATCAAAGTACGTAAAGAGAGAAAGTGACCTCATGAGACGGACGTGCGTCAATCAGACGTCGCACTTATTACACAAACGATATCGGAATATCAATAACGAATAAAAAAGCAGTTTGCATTAATATGCGTCCGATAATAATGTAGATTTACATGAAAATGTTTATTGAATTAATTTAGACCATTTTAATTTTTGAATAGCCTATAATTGGCTAGAAGTTATAAATAAGGCAAAGACAATGCTTAGCCACTGCCGTTTAATTTTGAATCAATCAACTTTCTAAACAGAACTCCCAAAGCAGTTCAAACACAAATCAAACCTAGAGGATAAAAAACAGTTATTGGTTTAACAATGTAAAAAAACAACTTTGAATCACAACGAATTTTCTTAATTGTATTTTACTCAGTAATTAATGACTATAATTACGAATGAAATAGTCGTGCCGTTCCATATCGCTTCATTCATTGTATAACGTAAGGCCTGCTTTTAAAAGTAGCGTTATAATATAGAACTGTGTTTACACATTTCAGTGAGGGAATTCGAATACAACCCGTGGCATTCAACATTTAAAATTCGAACTAATTTGCATGTTCTCATTGCAATGTATATCTTTTTATTTAGTAAATAGAGTTCTATATTGTATCAAAGTGTTGGCAGCTAATCCTTATGCGCACTAAGATGCACGCCCTATATTGTTCCAATAATAATAAACAAACTAGGTGTCATTAATATTGTAATCGGACACATTTCGGATATCCAAAATGGCGGTTAACCCCTATCCGGCGGTATGGAAATTAATTAATCTAATATTTGGGTATCAAACTTATAATCTTTTGCATTTACAATATAAATGTTTTTCAGTTCTGTAGTATGGTCATAGCGAAACGTTTATACGAATAATTTCCTGTATACTAAAAAAAATGCGTTTAAATAATCATTTAAATATTAAATAGTATACCCACTTGGCCTAAGCATCTCTCAAGTTTTTTTTTTTTGATAGGATGAAACTTAGTCAAATGAAACGGTCTCTGAATAATCATTTTGCTATTAAGTACGCACAAAGGCTGCATAAATTATTTATTTATTTTCAGTCTGTATTGTTCCACCGCAGGCCTCTCTTTTCTCTTTCCATTTCTCCTGGTTATGAGCAAGTGTAGACCAGTCCTTTGTGTAGGTGTCAAGCTCGCCCGCCATCTTCGCCTGGGTCTGCCGCGATCTCGTCGATTTTGCGGGACCTACATCGTGGAAGCTTCAGCCCATGACTCGTTCGACATGCGGCAAACGTGGCTGGCCCAAACCTTTTCTTTTTGAGTGACGTCGGCGATTTGTGTTTTTGAGCGCAGCACTGTTATTCCTAAGAGACTGCTGCGCTCCATAGCTCGTTGTTAAACCTCGAGTTTGAACCTCTGCTGAATTTTCAAAGACCAGGTTTGAGCGCCGTATTTCAGTTAAATTTTCTACAAAATCTAAAGAAATAACTAACCCATAGAAAATTTTAACCAGAAGTTGTTTAACCTATTAACCTAATGCTCAAACACGACCCCCATTACCAGGGCTTTAATAGCCATCGTGTTGTGTTTTAGCAGTCTTGTTTGTTTTTGTGAACCCACGGCAAAAGTTGGTGAAATTGACGGCCAAGCTCCAACGACGCGATGAAAATAGAAAAGTAGCGCTACACGTGCTAGTAAACTGTTTTCGTGTGGGATGATGGATCTCAGTCCTATTAATAAACATATTTTGATCAACTCATGTGTATTCTAAGTCGATTGTCTTGGTTTGCTTTTTTACTTCGGAAATGGTTTTTCTCAAAACAGAATTTCTTAGAGAAAGTTTCAAGCTGCGGCGAGTCGATTGTACTGTTTATGTATAATGTCCTCATTCCATCTTTGTTCTTCACCATGCCAATTCTTGGGAACACCATCTAAGGCGTCCTGCTATATTTTCCCAGCACGCTACGACACGGATTCAGTTTTGCGAAATACTTGCAGCATTTTGAGCTCTGGAGCGCAGTTTTGTAGGGCGAAGAACAAACCTAAGTGAATATTAATTTCTGATGCTTGATAACTTCACATACTGTGTCAAGTTCATGCCAGTTATATAAATATAAGCATAAAAACTCTTTATCAATCCAAGGGAATACGAACCATCCTATGTATTTCCCAGGGTCTCAAACTATCTCCATGCCAAATTTCTTCTAAATCGGTTCAGTAGATCCAGAGATTACCCCCTACAACCTCACAAACTTTACCTCTTTATAATATTCGTATAGATAATTGCAACGAATGACCATAATTCCAGGCAAGAATCAAAGGCATTAAGTAACTAATAAGTATTATTATTCATAAACGTTATGTTTTGTGAATATCGTATCATCGCATCGCGTCGCCCATTTCATTGTTTCAGCGAGTGCCTGCAACTGACGCCTAACCAAAATAGAGGAAATTAAAAATATTTTGTTCATGTCCGTTCTATCACTGTAACCTCTGTATCTTTTTGATGTTATTATTGTAGTATTTGGTAGTAAGACGTATATAAATGAAAAACTATGTGGAAATCGGTTGTCATGTTATGGGCATGTGAATATGTGATGCTGAGGTATGGGTTAAATGTGAGCTAAGTTTTGAGTATTAATTTCGATGGCAGAACAATGAAACGATGGATAAGCTGTGTGAAAGATATTTGGCCTTAATATTAAAAAAAAAAATTGAGCTGTTTAGCAACTGAATAGCAGTTTCGAAATAGAAAATTTGAATTGAACATCTGTTAATATAAAAAGTTATGAATATAAATGTTCGGTGGATGGATAGGATGGAAAACATCAAAGAAACGATGGATAGACTGTGTGAGGAGTGACATGAAAGAAAAGTGAGTCAGTGATAGCGTGACGGGGGATAGGACGGTATGGAAGAAGAAACGTGTTGCGCCGACACCAAGTAACATGGAAGAAGGGCAGGAAGATGATGATGATGATCCGTCGCTAAACAGCGTTCATATTTTTTAACGGACTTCCCAAAAAGGAGGAGGTTCTCAATTCGGATGTTACAATTTTTATATGTATTTTCGGGCATAACTCCGTCGTATATATGTCGTAGGATAATTTGATACTTCGAATCTTCGCGAAAATCCTAGGGGTTTTGCGAAAACGCGGATAATTAGACATAGGCGAAAAATTATCCAAGTACGATTAGTACTTTGGCAACATAGTCGACGGAGCCCCGCCGCGCGGGGCTCCTATTTCCGTCCGCAGGGTCTAAAGTAACCTAACACGAACGAGATGACGGGAGCTGAGTTCGCTCGCTTTGCTCGCTCACTTCAGCTCCCGTCATCTCGTTCGAACCTAACCTGTCCGTGTCGGGGTGCCCTAAGCTCCCGAGCTCGCTTCGCTCGCTCTTGGACTTTTTCCAGTAAGATTGAGAAACAGTTTCGCCATTGTCTAAATATCCGTGTTTTCGCAATATCCCTAGGGTTTTCACGAAAATTCGAATTATCAAATCATCCTACGACATATAGACTGATTTGCGAAATTCTGTTTTTGTTTGAAAGGGTATACTCTCGAGGTGGTCCCATTGTCACCAAATCAGAATCTGATGATGATGATGGGATCCCATGCAAATCGAGGGCACTACCCAAATATTATAGGCAGACCAAACAGCGATTTTGGTATTTTCAATAACATGGCAAGCATTTGCACTCAGAAAGTGTCATTTGGTGAAATGGAACTGATGAAGAAGACCACAGGTGGGCACTGAGACTCCTTAATAAATATGTCATGGGTATAAGATATCTCGAACAGTTAACAAGCAAATACATATATATAAATGGTACTGATGAAAATGGTACCATCAAACTGATCTGAAAATGAAGCCGGAATGTGGGCACTGGAACTCCGTAATAAAACAATGTAGTTGTGTTTGGGCTTATTGTAATTGAAATGAGATGTATTCTCGCAAAAAATGATTTTCCTGGTAATAATTGTGAGGTACCAATACTAAAAAGATTAAAATAAATAACTTTTTAACAAAAAAATTAAACCGTCTCCTAAAGCAAAACACTATACTTAAGAAGTTTTTTATATAAATAAAGGTGTCTATGTCCAGTAAGGGCGGGCGTGACTACTCACGTGACGAATAATGGAGAAGTATGGAACAGGAAGTTGCAAATTGGAATAAGTGCAACACAATGGTGACTAGTAGTATGAAGTATGAATGGTTGGTTGGTACGAGTAATCGCGTTGTTGCAGTAATTATGCCAGATATGTCGCCGACATCGTCGTTTGATAATGTGCTGTAAGCGTTACGCATTCTTTATCACTAGCCTTTTATGTAACGCTTGCGTCATTACATTACGTTGTTATTTATTAGCACTTGCGTTGGTACAATTTACTAAGAGTACCTGGGTGACCGAGCCCTGCTGGGGTGAAAATGAGAAAATTACGTACGAAACCTAAACTACATTTGCTATTACATTAGACGTTTAAATTAGCCCATTTCACAGCCCGTTCAACCGATTTTGACTTCTATTGCGTTGGTGATACGACAACCAGTTGGTTTTGGTAACAGGTTTATGCTTTTTATGTCATCCTTATGTTTACGGGATAGAAATTAAAATCGGTTGAACGGACTGTAAAAAGATTTGGAAACATGTCTAATGTTATTTCAAATGGAGTATAGTTAGATCGATTTATCGCCCCGAAATCCCCGAAAGCATACAAACTGCATACCGAGATTCAGATTATATATATACATATATACAAGAATTGTCGTTTAAAGATATTAGATGAAGGCGGTATAATTGCAAATATCCATATACACGAGTCGCTTTGGTTTTATTTGAGCATGACGTATGCCTGCAATATTCGGACACATTATTTGCATTCGTCTATTCGAATAAAAGTTTGTGGCACAGGATTTAAGGTGATGCATTTTTTACCTTTTTAATCTGTCCCACTCCTGTGCAATGGCTCCATTACTTGCACCTTTCGCGAGTGTTTACTCTACCTAATTTATATGGATTCTCAAAAGATTCTCAAAATCAAAAAGTTTCGCAAAATAAATGGATTTAGTTCTCTCATATTTTTGAACTTCTATAACTAAGCTTTTAATGTTTGCTTAACTTTGAACAAGTCTAACATTCCAAGAGCGTTATGTTATCTTTGAATATGTTTCATGACTGAACTAAACACGTTAGTTTAATGTTTAAATTGTTAACTAGTTTTTATTTAAGATGTTTTGTACACGTTCCTCCATAGCCTGGCATGATTTGATGGTAAAACTTTATACTAAGAATCAATAACTAAAGTCGTGACACTCTAAGAAGTCGGATTTGACAGCTAAAAAATACTTTATATAAGTTAAACTTGATGCTTACGAATGATACTCGTTTTTATAGTATACTAGCTTCTGCCAGCGGCTTCGCCCGCGTGAAAAGTATTTTTTCATCCCAAGGGAACATTATCCCGAGATAAAAAGTAGCCTATGTGCTATTCCAGACTATAATCTATCTCTGTGCCAAATTTCATCCAGATCCACGCAGCGGGTTTGGCGTTATTGAGTAACAAACATACATCCATCCATACAAACTTTCGCATTTATAATATTAGTAAGATTGGTGACATAGTACACAGTCACAAACTTTCGCCTTTATAATAGTAGTGTGATAAATAGGATATTCTCGTGTTTGACCACTATACCATCTGATGGTAAGCGATTTTGTGGTCGACGGGGAAGCACGCTTGCCTAGAAACACGCTAACCTATTCATTCTTGATTTGAACCGTTCTTGCTTTACTAAAGATGTTTTATTTGTTGTTTCCAGGCCCCTAGTGGCGTTATTAGACGGACGCGACTGTACTGTCGAGATGCCGATACTGAAGGACGTGGCCACAGTCGCCTTCTGCGACGCACAGTCCACCAGCGAGATACACGAGAAGGTGCTTAACGAGGCCGTGGGCGCGCTCATGTGGCACACCATTATACTGACCAAGGAAGACCTTGAGAAGTTCAAGGCGTTAAGGATTATAGTCCGTATTGGCTCCGGCGTCGATAACATTGATGTTAAAGCGGCTGGGGAATTAGGTGAGTTATTTATTTATGTTTTTTTTTAAACCGATAGACCTGCATTTGACCAGAACCTATCTCACCTGATGGTAAGCGATGATTTGGTCGACGGTGAGGCATTCTTGCCCAGAAGGTTCTCGCCAAACATCTGGGCCGCCCTGAAGTTAATTTACCGATGTGCAAGGCACGGATCGGAGCTGTTTTTGTATGAGATTTACTACTACGCGGCCATTGTAGCCAGCTTCAGGGCGGCCAAGAAGTTTGGCAAGAACTATAACCTCTCTAAGTCTTGACTTAAATACTCGCAGGTTTTAGCTATCAGGAAATACAGACTCTGGCAGGGAATTCCACTCTTTAACTGTATGCAGAATAAAAGTATTATCAAAACTTTTACAAGATCAAGAGGACCTAGCCCTATACAATGGTCTGAGACACTAAAAACTGCGACGTACTACAACAGAGCAAAAATCGACGTAAATGGAGGGAGATCTGAAAAAGTTTAGTGAGGCGCATCATAAGAAGCTCAGCAGTGAGCAAAACGTATTTTGAGTGTTGCCTTACCCTTTTAAAAGGTGGCCGATTTTAAAAAGTCATTTGGTTACGTAGCCACAGTCTTGCATTTGCCTTGGGTGTCTTGATCAATCCCGAAAAGATACAAGAACCTTTCATGATTATTTAGTTTCATAATTCTCAATATTAATCGTTATCTTGCCAATGTTCCAGGCATAGCGGTATGTAACGTACCAGGCTACGGCGTGGAGGAGGTGGCGGACACGACGATGTGTCTCATACTGAACCTGTACCGGCGGACGTACTGGCTCGCCAACATGGTGCGGGAAGGGAAGAAATTCACAGGTATACTTTTTTAGGTTTCATTTGAGTGTAGACTGTCTCTCCCGTTTCCCAGGAGAGCTACTTGATGTTCTTATGTCGAACAAGCTTTTATATTTAAAATTACATTGTCACGATAAACAAACTTGTGCTCAATCGAATATCGAGAAGCGGGTCAAATTTAACTTGACCAGGTGAAACTAATAAGCATAAAAAAAGTTCCTTCTGCCTGCCCTTATCGCAATTTATATGTTGGCGATGCAGCATTTATTCCATACTTCTCTATTAGCCGTCAAGAAGAAGTTGCCCCCTTTCTATCCATAATCATCCTTCTCACTATCCGTCCATCCATAGATCCTTCTTCTCCTAATATTAGCCGTCCACATTCATACTAGAAACTTTCCTTACGACATGCTCCTCAAATGTTTATTACTTTTTGATCATATCTTATTAAAAAAATGCCCAAACTGTATGTTTTTGGCTTTTGATAAGAGCCAAAATGATTGCCTGTTCATAATAATCATATTCACAAAACGAATGTTTACGTCAACCTAAATTGCTTTACAACGTCCGCGACACGTGCAGGCGATAAATATAGTATTCTTGAAGCTATTCTTAATTGATAGTGATAGTGTCGGTACAATGTTTTACGCGCTACAACAAAGTTATATTTGTTTTTTAAATGGTTATTGCGCGTTATCTTAAGAAGTTACTTTTAACTATGCCAAGTTCTCTCATCTTACTGACATTGTCCCATGTTACTTGGGGTTGGCGCAACACGTTTTCGTCTTCCATATCGTCCTGTCCATATGTCCTGTTTCATCCCTCCTCATCACATGACCATACCAGGACAAACGGTTTCCTTTCAACTTTTCTGTCACTGGCGACACTTTCAAACTTCCTTTAATATACTCATTTCTCATTTTATTCATTCTCGTCACTCCGCATATCCATATCAACATTCTCATATCTGTTATCTGCAATCTCTTTTCATTCATCTTTTTCACAGGCCAACATTCTGATCCATACTTGATGATGTCCCAAAGTCAGCATCCTCTTGCCCTCACACCAATTATTTATTTTATACCATTCCCCCTCTAAAAAGCTTATTTTATTCACTGAAAACAGTGAATAAAAAGCACTTTTAATCACTGTTTTGGTGTTTGAATTTAGAACACACCAACATATTATATTTGACCTCCATCTCAATGCAATACAACCTACTTGCGCTTAAAATATTCGATACAAACTTCTTGTGCAAAGAATATTCGAATTTCAAACTCCTTCGTCGATTTAATTTTGAGTTTGTTTATATTTAGGAACCTTGACTATGATTTTATTTTGGTCTAGGATGTTTAGTAAATACTTATTTGGATTGTAATTCTAATATAAATTGCATTGGTTTTTAAATAATTATAATTTAACGGATTATGTAACTTAACGGAGGTGGTCACTGGCCCCTGAAACACAGGTGCTGTTTAGGTAACTCAAACTCAAAGGCTCAGCTTCAATTTACAAAAAATGTGAAGCCCTAAGGTTTCTAATTTTCTGTAAATTTTGAAGGTAATAAACCATTTATTTATTTATTATTATTCCTTGTGCTTTTGGCTTAAATCCTTCTTTTTCTCGAAGTCATGGTATAAAATATAGTATGCAACTCTTGAATAAAACGGATTTATATCGAGGGCCATGAATCACTCGCGTCGTTCAGGATTCTAACACTTGAATCACTCGCTATGCTCGTGATTCAATCATCATGAATCACTCCCTAAGGTCGTGATTCAGTTGTTAGAATCCTTCACTTGTTCATGATTCATCTATGGCCCTCGCTTTAAAACCGTCCTTTATTCACTAGTTGCATAATATACTATTAATCGGCGCAAGATTTCTCTTTGTTTAGCTTCCCACTTTTCTAGCTATATTTTCTTTCATAAACCAAATAATAAAAATAAAGGTTATGTTTGGAAGGAATATTCGAGGGGAAAGAAAGTCGTGGTTGTTAGATTAGAAGAAATTAATTGTACTTTTCCTGAATTGGCTATCTTTTGGAAGTCCTGTGGTGTTGCAGGCTTGCAGTTTAGATAAATCTCGGCTAGGGACATAGTTATTAGTCTTACTGATATTGTTTGTGTACGCTCCAGGTCCGGAGCAGGTCCGCGAGGCGGCGACGGGCTGCGCGCGCATCCGTGGCGACACGCTGGGCATCGTGGGGCTGGGCCGCATCGGCTCGGCCGTCGCGTTGCGCGCCAAGGCCTTCGGCTTCAACGTCATCTTCTACGACCCCTACCTGCCCGACGGCATCGAGAAGTCGCTCGGCCTCACCAGGGTCTATACACTTCAGGTATGCTTTACAGTAATCGTACACATTATCGTCGATCCATCATCATTTCAGCCGAAAGATGTCCAATCCCTGCCCTCAAGTTTACCATTGGCCAACGAAAGCAGCAGTTTGATAAATGGGGAGGTCAAAATTTTGATCCCCAGCTGTAAACTGCAGGTCATAAGTATATTTCAAGGCTTGACAGCACTTTCAGTCACATGAATAAGTTTTAAGTACTTTCCGGATAATCCCTAAAGCCCCTGGAAAAAAATGCATGACCGAATATGTATATGTTGTATTGTTTTTTTGAAGTAACTTTCTATGCTAAATAGGAAGAGACCATGTTGTAAAAATACATCATTACACCCACAGTTCAACAGTGGATGTCTAACATAATTTAAAATAAAGTATGACTTTTTATTAACATATTGTTTGTTTATCATTTCCAGGACCTCCTATTCCAGAGTGATTGTGTATCATTGCACTGCAGCTTAAACGAACACAATCACCACCTCATCAATGAGTTCACTATTAAACAGATGCGCCCAGGTGACTATCGTTTATTGATTTTTACTTTTATTATAAACTAGCGGACACCTCGCGGTTTCACCCGCGTAGTTCCCGGTCCCGTGGGAATACAGGGATAAAAAATAGCCTATGTCACCCGGGGATAGTGTAGCTTCCCAACGGTGATTTTTTTTTTTAAATTGGTCCATTAGTTTTTAAGTTTATTTGTTACATACAAAAATACAAATCTTTCCTCTTAATAATAAAAGTATATATAAAGATAGAAAATATAGAATAATAGACAGAATTACAGACATTGGCAAACAAAGAAATAGTGTAGCGGTGTTTCTTAATGTAAAATGTTTAACTACATTTTGATTTGGAGAAATCTTTTTCCACTAAGTATTGATATTGTTCTTACTCTCGCCCATACTGCAGCATATTTTCCTGGGAAATTTTAATATAGTAGATTGAAATCTACAAGATCCGAAGAATAATCACTTTTGTTCCATTTTATTCAACGAGAAAATGTCTCCGAACATTATGTTCAACATTTAAAGCAACTTGTAGCTGTCATTTCGAAATGTTGTACACGAAAAAAATCAGTAGCTAATTATAGCTGCGTGATTGCGTGTTAGTCTTTTGAGCGTAATTATAATGAAGAATGTTCAAGATTTAACCTTCAAATGTGCAATGTAATGAAGACATTAGAATGCACATTTGAAGATTAAATTAAGCAAGAGCTCTTGCCCAATTTACTCCCGTGCAGGAGTTTTTCAATTTGGTGTAAAAATTGCCTTTTCACCTTTCGGCCCATATATTATTTCTATGCAAAATGACACCTCGATCTGTTGCTGGAATTAAAAACCTAAACAAAAAAAGCTTTAAACCCTTCAGTTTGATTTTATTTTCATATCATTTCACACATGTAGACCTAACCAAACTAAAACACATAAAAATCAAAGTAATGCCCTTCCAAGACACTGGATTTCAAAGATGGATTAGGGTGTAAAATCGGACTGACTGTAAATTCATCTACGAAATTGGGATACATTTTGAGTCAATAGCCATCATTGATCGACTGACCTTAGGGTGGGGGTCGTAAGAAACTAAGAAATGTGTCAGACAGTCAATCAATGCAAAATAGGTATTCAGCTGAAAATGGTTAAACCGATCCCAACATATCTGTATGCGAAAACCCTAGGAAGATTGTTTTGTTTGGTCCATAGAATAAGGTGAAATGTTTTATTGCAGGCGCGTTCCTGGTGAACACGGCGCGCGGCGGGCTGGTGGACGACGAGGGGCTGGCGGCCGCGCTCAAGCAGGGCCGCATCCGCGCCGCCGCGCTCGACGTGCACGAGAACGAGCCCTTCAACGTGTTCCAAGTGAGTGTGAGATAATAACTTTGGAGATAAGGTAGGCTGGTGCCGCTGTGTTCGCCAGTCTCTTTAGTCTTAATTAAGATTTGAGATACTTGGAAAATTTACTGGCGTCACGTTAGCCGCGCTAAGAAACGTAATCTTACGCAGTGTGTGCTGCTCTCCCAATAGCCTGCTTAATGGCGTCTGACTATCTTGCCGGTGCTGTTTTAAACGCGTTGTCTTTGCACTAGAAAATTAAGTTGCACATGTCTGATAAACCTAACTTGGCACTAACATAAATAGGTGTGAATGTGGATCCGAGTTGCAAACCATACACCCCATATCCTGTCCTCTGTGTCCCAAAATATGCAGCCGAAGCCCTACCTGCCTACCTGACCTATGTGCTGCCACTGACGATACCGTGGAAGTGACATCGTTTTGGACACAAAAAATGTAATTATTGTTGTGTCAGCGAATTAAAGAAGATTTACTGAAGTTAATAATGTATTATATCGTTTCAGGGCCCGCTGAAAGACGCGCCCAACGTGCTATGCACGCCGCACGCGGCGTTCTACTCGGACGCGTCGGCGCAGGAGCTGCGCGAGATGGCGGCGTCGGAGATCCGGCGCGCCATCGTGGGCCGCATCCCCGACTGTCTGCGCAACTGCGTCAACAAGGACTACTTCCTGGGCGGCGCCGGCATGCAGGGCGCGCCGCTGGCCGCGCCCGCCGCGCCGCCTGCGCCCTACCCCGAGGGCATCAACGGCGGCTACTACGCCGCCGCGCAGGCCGCGCACTCCACCACGGCCGTGCACGACGCGCCGGCGCCCGCGCCCGCGCCCGCGCCGCCGCACCAGCCGCTGCCGCACCAACCGCACGCGCCGCACACGCCGCACACGCCGCACCAGCCGCAGCCGCCCATCTCCCTGGTCAGTGCCAGTGGTATGCGACATGCCTTACATACGACCCGCCACCCTCCCGCATGACTCCCACATAGACGAAACGATTGCCGTACTCAAGGGTTCGACTCCCACATTGAACAAATATTTGAATGCCGCTGCAGACAGTTATTACGGATCTGACTGTTTGTGTATGTGACTTTACATATTTGTACACGCACCCACAATATATGTAAAAAAGATAACGCTCAAGGGACCTGTACCATTCAAAGTCCTCTAGCTTATTGCATGCACATCCCTTACTTAGCTAGCAATAAGAGGGCGTCAACCTCGTGATCACCTATATTAAGAAAATTAAAATTGTTTGCAATGAAATACTAGCACATCTGATTAAAAAGTACCTATAAATTAGTCATTTTAAATAGCGTGTTTTTAAAGAGCATCGAGTAACGTGTACGTTTCGTGTGTTGCAGCCAATCAACACGTCGGATCCGGCCAACCATCAGTTGAACAAGCAGGAGAGCTCCGACGTCCACTAGGCGACGACGATGCGCTACGTTACAGTACCGTGATCACGCCGAGCGACTAAACAAACATACAAACAAACAATAGTTTTATTGATTCCATCGCAATTATGTCATAAGTACCTATGTCGTAAGCCAACGAGTGATATAATATGTAGTCGCGGCGTTTGCATAGAGGCGACACAACGCTTTATATATTATAAAATAGGAAATTAGTGAGTCTTAGTGCGTCAGCGTCGGTACGATCCAAGGAGTGAGTCTGTCTGTCCTCTTCCAGTTTGTTTTATAGTTAAATACGTTCCTATCGCGGGCCAAATGGAGTGTGCATGAGCGACTGTGCTACTATTAAAATGTCAATACTTATTTCCCCTGGCCTCTTAAATTAGGAGCATTTGATATGTAGTAAATGACTATCACTCCATTTGTTCTCTACTCCCATGATGTTTAAATTCAATTTCATGTTAACTGACAATAAAAATAACGATGCAAAAGATTTCGGAGCAAGTATCTGAATATAATATGAAAGCACTGTTATGTATAAACGCTGAACTTTTGAAAGTATACATTAGAGTCGGGACATCTCCATTCTCGAACTTGTTTTATAATAAATTATACGTCTGGTAAATGAGACAAATAATATAATTAGTGCATACGGCTTGTGTGTGATTGTACACAGTTTTATTTCAGTGTGATTATGAGATTCCTTGTGGAACGCACGCCCGTCTCGATGCAAACGTCGCGCGAAATGAGCGAATAGTTGATTCTGTGTTTGTATTTGGTAAGTTGGGACAGCTATATATAGATACTGTTATGGTAAAATGCGTGTTATGATCGCGGGCCGAAGCGTGTTTGTTCTGTGTACCTGTACGTGTGAATAATGCGATAACATACGACAACTAGCTTTACGCCGCTCAGTCGAGCTTCGCGGTGTTAGTGTGACGAGGCAGAGTATTACTCTAGCTTTACTTCAGACTGCGATGAGCCACTATTTGAACTAGAAATATTTGCAGTGTCAATAGTTAGTCACTGGTTCCAAGTTCGCACCGCAAATATGTGCTAACAGCGATTTAACGAATATTTGATAGCAGAATTTGGAACCAGTTCTTGCTCAAAGGTAATCTTTATGTCAGGTGTATTCAGTGGTTAGTCAAAGTTAATTGATGAGAAATTAGAGGTTTAACCACCATCTTTACATTGACAAGCAGAACAAAATATGAGTTGTAGAAACATAAACTGTTTCATTGCTTTTACAAATGTCTTACAAAATGTGAATGAGACACAATTCCTGGCTTGCCCTGTACTTGTCAGACAGAAAGCTCTTAAAACGATCTGAAATGTACATTAGAATCGAAAGAAAAGCTAATGTAACTTGTATGCAAATTAAATGGCCAGTCCCATCCTCAGAAGAGATACATCATCATCATCATATCAACCGAAAGACGTCCACTGCTGGACATAGGCCTCTCTCAAGCGTAAAGAGAAGAGATACATGTTATCGCATTATTCAGCCGTAGGTACGTGTGTGTGTTGTATCAAGCGCTGGAGTATACTGTGTACTAGCATACGTTCGATGCATGGTCCCAGCTGGTCTATAAGCATTTGATCGCATTTGTTTGTACCACGCAAGGCCCGAGCCGGCCGGCCCGAGCGCATGCATTCGAACTGTTATTTTTAAGTAATCAACAAAAGGACTGTAGAATTCTATCATCACACTTTATTAACGAGAAAAACGGATGTCTTCGTGTTTCTTTTTTTTTTACTTTGAAAATGTACAAAATCATCCTTCATTTGAATATTTTTTTTAAATAGAGTTTAAGTGACGAATTTGTACATGAAAGAACACCATGATATAAAATTTAGAACCGAAACCAATAGAGGGGCTTCGCCCCGACAAGCACCCGTTTGAGAATCGTGAGAATTGGTATTTAAAATTAGTATTTACTTACAGTTTAGTTTAATGACGACAAAAACAATTTTTAGTTTAATAACGACAAAAACAATGTGTATATTTTATGAGAAAGTGAAAAGTTCTTAAATAAAACTATTGTTTTCGGATTAATTACCTGAGTGTTTTATTTATTATCAAACATGTCAACCTCTTGCATCTTCAGTTCTGATTGACCCCTACATTACAATAAAATAACTATACTCCATTTGCGATAACATTAGAAGTTTAAATTATTCCATTTTACAGCCCGTTCAACCGATTTTGACTTCTATTGCGTTGGTAATACGACAAATGGTAGCTGTAGTTTACTACAGTGGGTTTTGGTAACAGGATTATGCTTTTTATGTCATCCTTATGTTTCCGGGATAGAACTCAAAATCGGTAGAACAGACTGTAAAAAGATTTGGAAACATGTCTAATGTTATTTTAAATGGAGTTTAATAAATAATATTACTATTGAGATATATCTCGACCACTGCTTTATAACTTATCTAGCACATTTTATAAGTTAGAAACGGTCTACTATAATAAAATATACATGCATCATATTTAACATTTGCAACTTTCAAAACACAAGTTTTACAAATATAACAATTTCATGCATTAATGAGATCATTCGTATAAAATTGGCACGTATATTCCTATCAAAATAAATTAACATTTCGGGTTAACAAGCTGCGTAGAAACTTAAATTTTACATAATTTTTTTAAATATTTAGGCAAATATGCCTTTTAAAATTCGGTTTATTTGCTGAATGTAATGTTTTTACCATGTCAAATCTGCCAGCTGAAATTGGTTGACAGAGAAGTAAAAATTACAATGTTGATTCAAATAAGTATACAAGTATAGGTTTCTACAACCTTGGGATACTGGCCCACCATGAAAGCAAAAACACTTAAGTACAGGTATCATCATCTATTTTCAAAGTTCTTTAAACCTCCAGCGGCCATAATTAGCAGAAAATAGAAAACAATGGGCTCCACACGAGTATATGACAAGGAGACAGCGAGAAACTATTAAAAACTATTATTATTATTATTTAACTATTCAAATTTTACAGGGTTGTCGATGGTCTGCTGGAGGCCACAAAAGCAAGCGGCACATTACTGAGTCGTATCGTGTCGTAAAGCGAGAGACACCAATCAAACGAATCTGCAGAACTACATCACATTCCAAGGAATTTTGATTGGGAAAAGGTCAAAGCATAATTTGTTTTATAATTGATAGACTCGCGTTTGACCACTATCTCATCTAATGGTAAGCGATGAAGATGGTGAAGCACGTTTGCCTTGAAGTAATCAAACAATGAGACTGTCGAAACGAAACGACGCGTCGGTCTAACAAGTACGAAGCATATTGACCCCTTTTGCCTTATACTGCGTCAAAAGGTAACAAGATACAACAAAGTAGTGTGAATCCGGCTTGATATCATTACATTCAACATGCAACTTGAATAGTAAGAAAATCCTCATCGCCTCAGTCGTTAAGTCTGTGTGTTGCATGGTGAGCAAGGAGTGACCACCTTTAGTCTCCTCGTTTCCTCCGCATCTAATGCTCGTTTCATCTCGTAGTACCTCTGTTTAAACGACTGAAGTTCATTGTTGACTCGTTCAAGCTCCAAGCGTTGATCGTTCACTTGGGTTTCGCGCATGTTTAGTTCTGAAGGGTTGTGAGTAAAATTTTTAAGTAGATAGTTGTAATCATGGGTTTTGGTGATTTTGATTTAATAAAATACGAGTAGTAATTTATAGAACGAATTGAATTGTATGTAAAGATCGTAGTATGTGGCGTTCTGTAGTTTCTGCCTACTACA
The DNA here is from genome assembly GCA_947562075.1 of Orthosia gracilis. Taxonomy (NCBI): domain Eukaryota; kingdom Metazoa; phylum Arthropoda; class Insecta; order Lepidoptera; family Noctuidae; genus Orthosia; species Orthosia gracilis. Next base: position 29,008,401 of record OX387274.1, on the reverse strand, counting down.
GAGGTATGCGGAACAGGATTTAATTTACAGTCCAGCAACACCCAACGAAAAGGGAGGATCCCCCGAGAAGCCGAGTATTGTCTGGTCCTGGCAATTACCGACGGTTGTTGTCGGACTTTTTTTTTTTTCGTATTTCTTATGTGGAAGAATAGATGCCGGTAAAATAATAAAAAAACATGATTGTATGTACGTTTAGAAAGAAAACTACGTACCGGCAATTAAACACTTCATCTTTGTGGTCCTCTGTGTTAATGCACGTTGCGTACGAGTTAGTGTGATCTGCAATAACGTAATATTTTACCTAATGTTTTTTTTTATCCATAGACAAAATATAATTTGACGTATCGTATCATAAAAATAAGTAGCGGCGTAAAAGTCAGTACACATATAATGCTAGGTAGTTTACTAGATATTTAGGTTATCTTTTTTGCTAAAGGTATCATCGACAAAGCAGTTAACATTTCAGAGTTTGACTAAAAGTTTAACACTCGCTAACTCTAGGTCTAGGGAATATTTAAGATGAAATGCTAGAAATATTTTATGACCTGCCCTTCTACGACGTGTCATTGCCATCATGAATCCGTTTCTACGAAAAAAGGTTAGTCCTATTCGTCCTGCATTGCTCCGTCTCTCTAACACAACGGAATCATGATCGTATTAAGACGTCATAGTAAGGCCTAGAATAAACATAGAAATAACCTCACCTGTATTTCAGGACTGGGCTGTAGCGCCAACATATCTTTGACGGCGGTGTACAGGTTCCGAGTCTCTTTCAATTCTCGATCCTTGAGCACTATCATCTCGCTTTGAGCCAGCACTTTTCTGAAAAAGTAACCTTAATGTAAAGATCATATCATCACCTATTATGGAGGTAACAAGTCTAACCGAATGAAGCTGAGCCACCATGTAAGTATTTACTTAAGACTGCCTGTCAAACCTCCACAAACCACTAACACTACAACACATCATCATATCAGCCGAAACTGCTGGACACAGGCCTCCACCAAGCGTCGCCACACTGATCGGTACTGTGCTTTTCTCATCCACCGGACTCCCACGGTCTTGACCAGGTCGTCGCTCCACCTAGAGGAAGGCCTTCCAACGCTGCGTCTTCCGATACGCGGTCGCTACTCCAGAACTTTTCAGCCCCAACAGCCATCCGTTCTGCGTGCAATGTGCCCTGCCCACTGCCACTTAAGTTTGGCAATTCTTCCGGCTATGTCGGTAACCTTGGTTCTCTGGCGGATGTCTTCATATCTGATTCGATCCCGCAAGTAAACACACACTGGTCATAGAATTTCGTCTTGAGACACTGTGGTAAATTGGACGAGAAGCTACCGGCAACTTCTGGAACGCCTGGCCTGCCCAGCCGAGTCGGATTCGGCGGGTGACATCTTTCTTGAAGTTGGACCTATCTAACTGGACCGTTTGTCCCAGATAGATATAATCGTCCACAACTTCAAGTGTCGAGTCTCCGACCTTGATACGAGTGGGTGCAACATGGGCTTTCAGCATCACCTTGGTTTTGTCCATGTTCATTATTAGACCCACTTTCTCGGAAGCTATAATCTCTCTCTAAATCTATGAGGCATTCGGCCGAAATTTTCTCTGCTAGACCTCAAAGCTTTACCTCAATGACCGGTCCTGTGCTCCATGCATCAAGCAGATTCTCGCCTACCTACTTAAAAGTTTCAGTCGGTATAAATAATTATAATTATTAGATAAACCCCGTATCAGTAAGTTTTTTTCTCTCCACTTCTTTTGTATTCCTTTATTTATTTATGTTGAATTGCAGTAATAAACAATGTTAACAAATGACAATTAAAACTTTAACAATACCGGCCTTAAAAAATGACATAATTAAAAATCTTTAGCAGAAGATCAAAGATAAAAAAAATACGGTCAATGTTTGTGCGAAGTTCTAAGTTCTGCTTTTTTTTATTTCATTGCGAAATTCTATACAAAGCAGAAAATATTACATTGATCGATTGTGTAATATGTTGGTTTAATAACTCTCCTAATGAACGCCACTGACGCTGCTATTGTTGTGGTTGCCTACTGGTCCCAAAATATCTCAAGAGTTTTCCGTCGACTTGAAAAGAAGAAGAACATAACTCTGTGTCCCTCATTCTAGGCGATTGTTGAAATGCCAAAATTTAAGGGATTAACCACATGACATTTCGATAGCGTTTTATATCCCTTAAGTTTTTGACATTTTTTCCAATTAGCCCAGTAGAAATCGACATTAACATCGCTTGATGTAGGTAGTTCTGAATTTTGTTCTATCGGCTACGTCAGGGTAGTGTAAATCCAAATTGGCAACTTCGAAAAACTGCAATTTCTTTTAACGTTTTTCACTTTCTGCTCTAAAAGTCAAAAACTATGCGTTTTACGACAAGCAAAATTCTGTTCTTTCTTCTCAAAATCATAGCCTGCAAATGTAAGAAGAGATTCAGGGGGATGTGTATTTGACTGAGAGCTGAGCTGCAATGCTCAGTACTTTTTAAATTGCAAATTTGGATTCACACTACCCTTACTTGTTCATACAAAATACTAAAAAACCGGCCAAGTGCGAGTCTGACCGGTTTCGTTCCGTATAAATAAAAACACTAACTTAAGAGCAGTGGTAGCCCAGTGGTAACGGCCCCGACTTACATTAGGTCGTGTGTTCAAACCAAGGCAGCGATTTTACCTACTTACAATTGTGTACTTACAACTGTTAATTAATATGTGATGCAATCCGATCGATATCTACTTGAAATTTTCTTAGAAAATACTGGCGCGATATCGCCTATCGACGCAATTTAAATTGCGCGCTATCGGGAAGGTCCCTTAAGGTTCCCCTAGTCGACGACACGCACTATTTTGTGCGCGAGGTTAAAATGCATCCTATCTCATCCGACAACACGTGCGAAAGAGATAGATGCTGTGATGAGCAGTAAGAAGCTAGTTCGCGTACGAATTTGCACTTTTGCAAATTTGTATCGAAATGGATCATGATTTAGGACGAAAACGAGCGCGCGAAATTTTATAAACAGACCTTTAAAAGTCTAGATATCATGAGAAAACGACTAAATGTATATTTTCAAAATAAAATTATTTGCATTGTTAAATAACTAATCTTGCCCTGTATGGAGGCCGTTTTGCAATTTTCCTTCTTCTTGTGGTATTTATTTCCACCCAAAGATGCGTTAAAATTAGTGTTGAAATATGGAACTTTCGACGCTCATAACTTTCAAATATTTTATTTTTTACTTTTTTGTTTCCATAGAGGGCTAGATAATGATGAGACAAATTGATTTAATTTTTATTTTGAACGTACATCGTCAAACAGGTGAGTAATCGCTAGACTATGTTTGTATGGAAGAATGATCGACTAGTGTAACCTTTATAGAACTTCATTCTATGTATTATCACAGGTAATAAATAATACTAGCATAGATATACCATTACCTTTTTGAACTTTTTAAGTACTGTTAATTGTGTCAATGTTTGTTTATGGTTTATGGTTAACAGATAATAAATGCCGTCATACTATTGTTATTTTTTTACTAAATAAATTTAACCATGGTTTATAAAACCAAGGGTAAGAAGACCGATCGATCATTAATTTTAATTCGCTTGCTAAGTTTGGAGGCATTGTTAATTTTATACTTTTTATCAGTTAGTTTCTATCCTTTTTCTTAAAAGGGCAAAGAACAGCAATTTATTACTCGCAAACTGCTCTTATTGGTGTGGAATGCGTTTAATTTTAATACTTAATCTTGCAACTTTGCAGGTTGTTTTTTTATGCAGGCGCTAAAATGTTGTCCATCCTAAATGTCCCAAACAACGTTCATCAAATTTCTTTGAGAAATTTGATTGACGTCGCGATGTAGGAGTTTTTTGACGACAGGGCTTTTTAGGGTGCCGTACCCAAAGGGTAAAAACGGGAGCCTATTACTAAGACTCCACGATCCGTCTGTCTGTCTGTCCGTCTGTCACCAGGCTGTATCTTATGAACGGTGATAGTTGAAATTTTCACAGATGATGTATTTCTGTTGCCGCTATAACAACAAACACTAAAAACAGAATAAAATAAATATTTAAGTGGGGCCATACAACAAACGTGATTTTTTTGCCGTTTTTGCGATAATGGTACGGAACCCTTTGTGCGCGATTCAGACTCGCACTTGGCCGGTTTTTTCGTACTTAGTATTTGGTGGAATAAGGATCTTTAGTCACAGGACATCTCTGTTACAGCCAATTACTACAAAAATGCTAATTGAACTTTCATTGATTGCAGGTACCTATTGATTAAATTTACAATCAGTCCAATAATGATAGTAAATACACGAGAGAAAGCGTGACAAGTCTGCATCAATCCGTTGTGTGTATTCTCGGAAAGGGTCTTCTATTTGAGTCGTTTGAATTGCGTAGTAACATGAATGGGCTTTAAACACAATTAAACTCCATTTCAAATAACATAGACATGTTTCCAAATCTTTACAGTCCGTTCAACCGATTTTGAGTTCTATCCCGTGAACATAAGGATGACATAAAAAGCATAAACCTGATACCAAAACCAACTGTTGTAGTAAACAGTTTGTTTTGGTAATAGGTTTATGACGACGTACTAGAAAGACAAATAGACATTTTTTTTTGTTTTTGCTTCGCACGGTTTGTGCATTTAGCCAGTGTCACGTTTAGAAGTTCTAGTTCCTTAAGATTTTGATCCAATGTCCTAGTTAGGCCCCAGAAAAATGGCAGTAACTTTACTGTAAGCTTCTACGGAGTTTTGTCGACAACATGAACAAACTCATGTTCTACCGCTGTGTTTTACTTGCCCACACTCGTGTGCGTTCACTAATATTATTAGAATAAAAAACCACCATTTTTACACTATTAATATTGAATTTAAAACAATTTTAGAAAATAAAACAGAGAAGCAACATAGACGCCATCACGTTCCCGCCAAAACTCCCTACATAAACCTTGTGATGTTCTTCAGAAAGACCAGGTAGGCAGTACTCATAACCGGCATGTGAGTATGACTAGATGTATGGCAAAATAAGTATGTAAGGATCGTGGCAGGTAGCGTTCTGTAGTAGAAACTACCTACCTCCATGGGAAAAAAGGCGCGAGTTTATGTATGTATGTAGAAATCGGGCCTCAGTTTGAATCGAGCTGCAAACTTTATTTTACGTTAGTAAGAGTTTGCAAATTCATAAAGTAATGCATTGACGTGGGGTCTCATCCCATACAAAGAAACTGTCCCGACGTACTGTACTGATTATACTGATTATTTGATTTGTCTATCGATACCGATTGATTATTAGATGGTGATCTATCTATCGCCGTGGAATGGAACCGAACGCGACCGATTTACAAAAAATAATCGGTATAATCAGATGAAAAACGCTAGTTACGTGGCACGGTTTCTTTGTACGGGATGAGGCGCAGAAATAAGTACTCATCCGCCTAATTAGCGAAAAGAGGTGATCAGAGAAGAATCGTAATCTGATTTTTCCTAATTAGCCATTTAGTCAGTCTACTACTTTTAGTTACTCATTAGTTTCTGCCAGCGGCTTCGTCCGCGTGAAAAGTGTTTTTTATCCCAAGGGAACATTATACCGGGATGAAAAGTATTCCAGACTATAATCTATCCTTGTGACAAACATCATCCTGATCCGTTCAGCCGTTCTGGCGTGATTGAGTAACAAACATACATCCACACACACATACATCCATCCATCCAAACTTTCACATTCATAATATTAGATAATATTAGTAAATTAGTAAGAAGTAAGTTGTCAAATTGGTACGATATTAGGAGATAGACGTAGTGTGGGGGAAAAGTTAAAATAAAATCCAGCGGCAGATTTTCTCAAATGGGTTTTTTTACCCATTTGTGAAAATCACTAATAGGCACCTATCCGTTTGAAATACCCAAAAAATATTTACCTACCAAGACGATTACGCATACATTATTGGTAGAACAGTTTCTCATATCGTTTGTTTAATGTATTTGCGTGCGATTTCTTACTGAGTAGTTCTGATTAATTGCTATTTGTCATTAGAATCACGTCATGATTTTCGGCAAAAGTAAAACACGGACGTCAGACATGTTAATATTGTGGTATCCCACCTATCACTGGTGACGTATATCGTGGTCAATAGATTTTATTTGTGCCAGATTCTTGCAGATATTCCAAAACTTGTTGATCTACATAGTGTCTTCCTTGAATAACCGCTTAGGTATTTGATTATAAAACAAACAATTACATCGAAGGTTCGAACGCGTACCGAAATCCGGCTGACATTCGTAGATTTTGTCTTTGGCAGTTATAACGGGAAGACAGAAGTCCGGATGTCTAACAGCCCAGTCTAGCCAAAGGGGTTTCGTGCCATTTAGTAACTGAGTTGGTTGTGGAGTTTAGATATGCAGTCGCTGCCATGGGCGCACCCAGGTTTGGGCAGATGGGGCAGTCTGCCCCACCCTTCAATCTGACTCGTAACTAAAAATGTAATCTTTGAAAGAAAAACTACTAACTAGATGGGTACAGAAATGTTCGATCACGCGAGTTATTCACCCTTTCATCTGACATTTTTATTATCTGCGTACCGGTTCGAGGGGCCCTGTTTATTTCTGCCACCCTGGGTCCCGACAGACTTGGTCCGTCTCTGAACTTTCTACTATTTTTCAAGTTTCCTTACTTTTCCCCACCCCTAAGCAAATGCTGGATATGCCCATGAGTCGCTCTATATAAAATACTGGTAATCAGGCGCCGCTGGTTAAACTTTAAACCAAGCCCAACCGTATCGGATTGTGGTCACATCGGGCTATGAAAGTTCGCCTGCGCCGATAGCCAGCCACTGCTAAGATGTGTCGTCCTAACCTAAATCAGTCAGGAGGGATTATTATTAGTAGATAATAGCTAATAGGCGGATGAGTACTTACTTCTGCGTCAGCCTGAGCTTCTGCGTGAGCCGGACGCTCTCTGGATCAGTCCCCTGCAGCTTGCGCCAGCGGTGCACGTTTAGGGGAGTCTCCAGGGCTTCCTCTAGGGCTCGCACTCGCAGACGCTCCCGGCCTAACTCGCGTTCTAAGTTGAATACCTGAGGAAAGACAAAATAGATGTCTAAGTAACGGGTTATGGTGGTGAACCTGGACCTTAAACGATCGTGATTTCGTGACTATTTGTATTTTATTTTCATTGCGAGTGAACGACGACGATACAAAAATACGTTATCAAGCTGCTGGCCAGTTGGTGCTGGACACTAACAGAATAAATTGATAGATTTGAATAAACTTCGGTACTTTTGAATAAACAGAGATACAAAAATCGAGGAGGTGAAGATGTTGCAATAAATGTATCAATTATATCCAATATAATGCCTCAAGCCATATACAATAGTAATCGGTAATAATTATTGCCTAGTTTTAAACACTAAAATAGAGGTCACGATCAATTATGATGACTTCGAACATAAACGACTAAAATGGACCTAAATGCGAGGATGGGCCTCAATTTTTATCAATGCTCACGTATTTGTCGACTGTACCTAACTAAAAACAGACAAGGAAAAATCTTACTTCGAGTCTCAAATCGGTCATATTCTCAATTCCCTTAGAGAGCAAGTTCTTCTCCTTACGAAGACGGATTATTTCCAGCCGAAGGAGTCGGATATCCTCCACACGCTGCTCATATTGGCGCTCACCTTGCAAGATAAATAAAATGAATGAAATTAAAGCAATGAAAAATAATCATAAGGTTTAGGAAAATGGGTACGGTATTTTAAAAGCAAAGATTCATTGTTCAGTAACGCCAAGCAACAGTTCGTTTTTGTAGGAGACAGTAACGAACAAAATAGTTGTGGTGTTCTGAAATCTTGCTGCAAATTGATGTTAATGAACTAAAAGACTATTAGGTTGGCATTAATAGCGTTAAAAAGACATAACTACTGTTAGAACGACAACATATTACATTCCATTTCAGGTTAATCGAATAATTCATGGTTTTTTTGACGCCCTAAACATTACTATCCCTTTCTTTCTGCCTTCACTCGAATCCTCCAATTTTGATCAAAAAGTACTTATTATTTTTCCAGTAACTTTGCCAGCAAACTGGCTTACTTGACAGGAATATCAGAATATTTCTTACCTTACCCCTTGACTGTCAAAATCCTCCCTCCTGACCCTGACGTCTGTCCTTTTGATCCTAAACTCACCTCTTTGCAGCGTGACCTCCAATATCCGTATCTTCTCGTACAGCAGCGAGATCTCATCGTTCCTCCTCACCAGCTGCGCGCCCACCACGTCACGCTCATTCATGAGGCCTTCCAGCTCCTTAGTCAGCTTGGCGCGGGCTGCGTCGCCTTCCTACAGAACGAAGCTCATAGATTAACGTCTTCTTACCTTCGATCAATCTTTTAAAACCTAAGTAGATTGTCACTGCTCAGGCATATACGACCAAATTATAGAACAGATAAACGAGTTTAGTTCGGATTGTACATATTATTAGAAATTTAAATATGTATATAATTTTGTTGTACCTTACTGTTTTAAAAATTAAACTTAGGAACATTATCGACATTGTGATTGCCTTTGTGGTAGTTTCTTCGCAAAACACCTGCAGCTGCAGTCACTAAAGTTCGGCCGTTCAGAGAATGCGTTCCTGACACGTCGCGATTGAACTGACGACGTAACTTTGTAATGGCGTTGCAGTTACGATAAAATATTTTTGCTGGTTGTTTACCGTTTTAACAATTGATGAGCATTAAAACAACATTATTATATCAATAATCAACGAATGTTATAATTTTGTGCCAAACTGAGTGTCAAATAACTTGGTAAACAATATTTTTCTAAATCTATACTGCGCTATTACAAGGTTATGTCAGCGCTTTATATTTGTAGTGCTGTGCTAACAATAACAGGCAATAATAGTATCGTAATCTGTTCTTATACAGTTATACTTTATAAAATAATACGTTTTGTTTTTCTTTTTAAGAATTTGAAAATAATGGGCTATAAGATAACTTTTATGAAATATAAAAATAAAATTACGACCAAACCGAACGCGCGAAAGAAAGTAGCATTTTTATATTTAGGTTGAAAATGGTAACCCCAAATGGCGTGATGGGCCGCCATTTTGTGACGCTAAAACAGTCGTCTGTTGTCGTTTCGTGCGCATAGACCACGTTCTTCAAAATTGTTCTTTTGTTTTCGATCTGTTTTTATTTGATTACCCGGCTTTCGTTTAATGGACTGTTTCTGCTTTTCAAACTGACATCGGCGCTAAATCGGACTTCGATTGTGTTTTATATTGCGTTCTTTTTACTTTTGGTGCATAATAATGCCTAAACGTGGACAAACATTGAAAAGTGGAGCCCGTGAGTTAATCATCAAGCTGCAAGATTACTTTGAGCGGGAGCGGCAAAATTGCGGACCCCTGGTACCTGTCGAACAAGTACAAGAACGCGTCTCTCAGGCGCTTGGAGTTAGCAAACGAACGATAACAAATATTAATAAAAAATTCGGCTTTGTGGAGAACGCGTTACTGGCATTTCAATCAAAAACCACAAATGACTACCACGAGGAAATGAATGCCACTACATTTAAAGAGTGGTTCCAGAACGTGCTTTTGCCCAGCCTACCAGAGCCTTCTGTAATATTCATGGATAATGCCTCTTATCACTCGGTTCAAATACAGAAACCACCTACCCAAGCTAACAAAAAAGAAGAAATGGTGGCTTGGTTACAAGCAAAAGGCATTGACGCAAATATGCAGATGCTAAAAGCAGAGCTAATTAAATTAGTTAAAGAAAATAAAGCGTGCGAACAAATGTGCGATACGAAATCGATGAACTGGCTCTGGAGTACGGTCATCGCGTTCTAAGAATTCCACCGTGTCATTGCCAATATAACGCGATCGAGCTAATCTGGGCTCAAATAAAAGGTTACGCCGCCCGCCACAATACTTCCCCGCCATTCAGCACGAAAAAGATGATGACCCTATTACAAGAAGCCTGCGGGGAAGTCACAAGAGATGACTGGGCAAAGGTTGTTGAGAAGACTAAAAACCTGATTTTGGAACATTTTGACCGAGATATCAGGATTGATTCTGTTATTGATAATAATATAATTATACATGTAGGCGAAGATGATGATGAAGACACCACCTCCTCAAGCGAATCGGAGTCTGATTAATATTCTGTACGCACATTCAATTCAATGTACTTTATTGCATAGAAATACAGATTGTAACTTTGTAACAAAGAATAAATAAAACAATTTTATTATATTAATATAACCTTTTTTTGGTTTCCACTTAAATAACTAAAATATACATTTTAAATGATTCCGCCAATTTAAAACGAAAATTATCTTAAAAATAATGCGGCGGTTCATTTTGGAGGAACGGTAACGAACTCAGTGTTATGTTGTGTCCATCACTAGTCGTGACTAACTGATAGGTGTCAGGAACGCATTCTCTGAACGGCCGAACTATAAGCAGAATCCTGGATTTGATCACCGAGTCGGGCAGTGTTGTTGAGATAATCATTAGAAATATCTCAGTACAAGCCGGAGTCTAAATAATGTGCTCTGTTCACGACAATAGGCGCACTCCCTGACTTTAGAGTTGGCGCAAGTCTTTATTATGTTACTGCAACTATCAATTTCTCCTATTTAAATCGTCTGAGACGTAATCACTGACCTGCACGATTCTATTAAGCCTGGCCTCTTCCTGCCTCAAGGCGGCTATATCCGCCCTAGCCTCAGACATCCTGGCGAGCCCCGCCTGTATCTCCGAACGCAGCTGTTCGTTCTTCTTGGTGCACTTGCTAAGAAGCCCCTCGCAAGACTTCAACCCTGTCTCCTTGCCGCTTATGTCTTCTTTTAGCTGCTCGATTTGGTATGCTAGCATCTGTGGGAAAGAAATTTGGTTAGGTTATGTTAGAATATAATTTAACTTGAGATACAATTTTAATTTAATACAATGTTAATTATTGATAGATATATCTTATAATCTTTGTACGATACCAGTTTGGTTAGGTGTACCTCAAGGTTCTGTACCGAGGCCATTTTTATTCATGGTTTATATCATCTATTTGCAGACAAACTTTCGAGCAATAAATATATTTGAATAAATGATTTTAAAAGTTGATTTCGTTATTAACATAATTTTAAGCCATAATCACGGGTTCAGACGTCCTTCGTCCTGTGTTTTAGTAATTATTTAGTCGAAACTTGTAAGCTCATAAATTACATAACTTTTTATATTCCACTGCATAAACTAACCTTCAACTTCTGTTTCAAGTCCTGTATTTCGTCGAGGGCTTCTGTGTAGTTCTTGTGCAGCATGTTTCTCTCAGCTCGGGTGGCATCAAGTGCGACTGATAGTTTGCGAGAATTGATGGTTTCCTCGCGAAGAGCCTTCTTCAGGTCCAAGATGTCGGCAGTGCGGAGACGAACCTCCTCTGTACAGGAAATATTGAAGACATATTGAGACAGAGTCGAAGCGAAGCGACGTGGCGGCCTAACAATGTACATATTGTCTTCTCCCTCTACAACGTTAAGTCGAGTCTAAGCCAAGCGTCAAATTCTGTAGGATGTGCGCAAATTCGCGCGTCTTTTTTTTATCTTGTTGGGAATGCGTGCTTTCCGTGGTGAAGATAGGGGTTATGCGTCACTTCGCTTCAATAGCGTATAAGTGTGCTTTGGTCCTAAGGGAATAATCGATTCTAATGTAATTTTTGGTAAGAATTTCCAACCATATTGTATTTTTAAGAACTACTGAAAGATGAATGATAGATAAGAACTTGCCTGTTATTTCATCGATTTTCTCGTTAAGAGCGATTGTCTCCTCCAACATCCTGGAAAATTACATTCCTCAATAAATCACAAATAGTTCTTAATTAGAATGACAGTTATTCTATTATTTTGTAATTACGACAACTTTCTTGAGACACATCTTTATAAATGTTAAAGTCTATAAATACCAAAATTTTTGAAATTCTGTCAGGATCGGAATCTATATTAATAAATATAGGTGTGACATGTTACAATAGCTGGTAGGTCTCTATGTTTTGCTTCATGAAATTTTTTCTTTGAGCTAGTCAGTCCACGCGGCTTCGCTCCCGTCAACTGGCTACTTACCTACCCTACCCTACCTATCCTACGTACATGAATGTTGCGTAACTTTAACCACGCGCACGCAACGAAAGCTCTCAAAGGAGGAGCTCGTGGCTAAATAATAACAGCCGCACGGGTCGATCTTCAAGGTTAAGCAACGCTTGACGAGGTCGGTCCGTGGATGGGTGACCATTATCAACATACTCGTACCGAGTTTCCTCCGTGCCTCGGAAAGCACGTTAAGCCGTTGGTCCCGGCTGTCATTTGAAGATCTTTGACAGTCGTTACGAGTAGTCAGAAGCTTGAGATCTGACACCAGTCTTACCAAGGGGTATAGTGTTACCCAGTTACTGGGTTGTGGAGGTCAGATAGGCAGTCGCTCCATGTAAAAACTGGTACTCAGCTGAATCCGGTAAGACTGGAAGCCGACCCCAACAATAATTGGGAAAAGGCTAGGCAGATGATGATGACGCAACGAAAGCTCTCAAAAAGGAATAATTTTGCCCGTTTTTGCAACATTTTTCATTTATGCTCCGCTCGTATTGGCCGTAGCGTGATGTTATATAGCCTTTAACCTTCCTCGATAAATGGACTATCCAACACAAAAATAATTTTCAATTCCAACCAATAGTTCCTGAGATTACCGCGTTCAAACAAACACTCTCTAATCTACTCACTAATCACTCTCTTCTATCTCTAATTTTCATCATCATTTCATGCCTCCCTCCCCCCCCAAAGTTCCCAAATAACCGGACCTGTGAGTCTCACATCTAACGGATTTCCGCAGCCTTATCCAGGTCTTCGGTTCACCTAGACCTAGAGGGAGGCCTTACAACGCTGCGCCTTTCGGTACGCGGTCTTCACTCCAGAACTTTTCAGCCCCATCGACTATCCGTTCTGAAAGCAATGTGCTCTACCCACTGCCACTTAAATTTGGCAGTTCTTCGGACTATATCGGTAACCCCTTATTTATTTGCATCGTTTCTCTATCTACATCTCACCTGTCCTTCTCCTTCTCAAAGTTGCGTATCATGAGCCTCTGCTTATTGATCTGCATGTTGTTGACCTCCAGCTCGTGTTCCAGCTGCTTGCGTCTCTGTTCCTGAAGGTCCAACATGGTCAGGTTTTCGAGCGCCTCATCTAGAAGATTATAAGTTTATTGGTTACTACGATAGCGATCGATACCAGAGGCTTTAAACAAAGTGTTATTTTATCAGCGATGGCGATTGTTGAAAGGCCAAAATGTTATGAATTGATGACGCGATATTTCTTTAGCGCTTGGCATTTCCATGCATTTGACATTTACCAATCGCTATCGTGAAGCTTTCATTGACAGAATGTCACTTGTTTAATCCCCAGTTTCCCAGCTTAAAATTATCGCAGAATTAATGTGGCAAATTGTCAAGCACGCGTTATCTGCTGTGATTGGTTGAATGAATTTTCAACGGCCAATCACAGCAGATAACGCGTGCTTGACAATTTGTCACATTAATTCTGCGATCATTTTGAGCTGGGAAACTGAGGGTAGAGCTTCTGAAGAGGAATATTATGCTTAACGGTAATTTGTTGATATTCTTCTTCTTTTATCACGAGCGTTTTACGGGAAACGAAAATGTTTCTTATTGCTGGGACGTGCCGGCCAACGACATACCAACCTTTTTAACTTTTTATATTATCGTTAATGAATTTAGTTCAAGCACAATTTAAAGACATGTCTCTGAGGCAATTAATAGTTTTCTTTTCTTTCTCTTTTGAAAGCATTGATTACAGCTTCAAGATCCCTTCCCTTAATAGTGAGAAATCCTGAATCTTGATCGTCTACTAATTTATTGGTTTTTCAGTTCGCTTGTAAAAATTTCAATCTCCGTTGCAATTAATGGCTTTATACCTTAAGCCTGTGTTTACACGAAACGAAAGTTAACTTGCGGATGCCGTGCGTCGTCCGCGCGGTCTCAGATTCTTCGTGTCGCGTAAACAGAGGCATGACACGATACGAAGATGCGCGAAGTGCATTTATTTATTGTGCGTTTCTTTGCTCTTTTTATTTAACCCTGTCAAATAAATAGAGCAATTTTATTGACGCGGTTTCTTGGCAGTTATTCTATGAGGATCACGTGGTCGCTGCGCGGTCGCCGCGTGGACGGAAATCTTCTTCTACAAATGCGCCCTAAGGGATGGTTGCTCAGTGTCCTGAAAGGCCATCTATCTGATTAAACAGGGTGCAACGTTTAGGTGTGATCATAGTTAAAAACTTCTGCTCATGTAAATCGACAACTTTATCTAAGGAAGTCATAGACAATTCATCATCATCATTAGCCTTTTAGTGTTCCTACTGCTTTTTTTGAAAGTTGTTCTTTTACGTGGGTAGAAGCAGTTTCTAAATAAATTATGATCACATATTTCCGTTACACACTATAGAATCTGTCATACTGAACTGATCACGAAGTGTTAAAAGAAAACATTAAAGTTAAGTACGAACTCTGTATCTTCTGCATGTTCTTCAAGAGTATGTCCTTCTCTCTCTTGAAGTTCTCTATGTCTCTCTTGTCAGACTCCGCTTGCTTCTTGCCGAGCATCAGATCTCGCTCCATCACTGACACTTGCTGACGGAGACGTTCGCTGAGGACAGATTATAAAATAGGGTAGTTGACAAAATTATCTATTAAGTCCGTCAGATAACCTAAAAATATTGGACACGTATTTTCTTTTGCCAAGTAAACAAAAAATTACGATACAGAGCGTTGAAATATCGTGTGACGTCACGGTGTGCTACACTTTATACTGACAAAGTGACGTCACAAGCCCCCACTCCTGAAATTTGATGCGCTTTATCTTTGTCAATTTTTATTTATTCGATGAAGCAGAAAATACGGGTCCAATATTATTTGGTAATCTCACTGAGGATGTAACTGGTGACTGTGACAGAATTATAATTTTTCTACCCAGAAAACATCTCCATTATAACGGTTATAGGCGGAAATCCACATCGCGTCTTTCATCTCGCATGTGATTGGTCAATTGATCATACCTTTTGACCTTCGCCTTGCCGAATTAACTTAGTCAATAAACCTGCTGAGCCTTTAAAATCAGCGGCCTGTAATTCTGCTTAGCCCGTTCTATCATCGAACTACAAGACGTACGGCGATTCGCCATCGGTACATGGTGAACATCCTACCCATACGAACAAAACGTTTTGGGAATACTTTTAATGTGCTTACAGCTAAGGAGTGGAATTTCCTGCCGGAGTCTGTATTTCCTGGTAGCTACAATTTAGGGATCCTTAAGAGTAAATAGGTTACTTCTATGCAAGCGTGCTTCCCCATGGACAACATCGTCGCCCTTGGTCAAATGCGAGACTACCGTTAATGACAAAAACAAAAAAATAAGAGGCAGCGTCTTCTTGTACGAGTAATTAGGTATTGATCTTAAGCTCCTAAGTGAAGAAAGTATTCAATGTGTCCGAACTTGTAATAATAAAATTATAAGGCCATAAAATACACTTCATTTTATCGTTAAAAACACCCCCACATAATGCGTTTAATCCCCACGTTTTTATTGCATTTCTTAAAATTCTGCAAAACATATAACTCAAAAATTAGCAGGGGTTCTTTTTAGGCAATAATAAAATTAAACTATTTTTCTTAGGTAGAGATGTGATTCATTTGTCAGTGTGTAGATCAACTCAAAGACTAACAAAAAACCCCATAAAAGATTTTGCAGAATTTTTGGAACTGCAATAAAAACTTGTTAAATTATGTTTAAAATTTGTCTTATATGGGTCAATAAATAATATCTTTTATATTCTAATCTTTTGAGTGTTACTTGAATATTTTTTTGGATTCTATATGCTATGGCCATAAAAATAATATTAAAGGTACGCCACGCCTCTGTGAGACTTAGGTCCAAAGTTATGGTTGTTAGCTATGTGGATTTCGTAATAAGTCAGGTACCGGTACCTGCCTTACTTAAGACGATATCCAATGCTCTACCTTTGGGATGTGGTCTTTATCGATACAAGTCCGAACGCATTGTTTAACGTCAAGTATTTACCGATCAGATTCGACGTCAGCTTTGGAGTGTTCCATGAGTTGGAATTTCTTGATTTGCTGCATATTCTGCTTCATCAGCTTCGATCCTTCGTTACGTAGTTTGTTACCATCGTCGATCGCGTTCTGCAAGAATTGTATGGTTGTTAATATGTGTACTCCATTTGAGATAAAATTAGATATTTAAGTAATCCCATTTTACAGGCCGTTCAACCGATTTTGATTTCTATTGCGTTGGAGATATGACAAATAGCAGCTGTATTAAACATTAATTTTGGTTATAGTTTTATGCTTTTTATGCCATCCTTACATTTACAAGATAGAACTCAAAATCGGTTAAACGGACTGTAAAAATTTCTAATTTTATTTCAAATGGGGTTTCAAATACGGTTCATTACATATTGATTTTTATTTTTTTTGTTTGAATATTAAATAGGAATGTTTCATGGATAAAAAAAACATAATTCCATCAAGTCTTATATTTTTTGATAATGTAATTGTCCGTCAGTTAGTTTATTTACTTTCAAAGCAATAGAAATTTCCATAGATAAAGCGGATTAAATTTCTGAAGCGGTAAAATATGTACCAAGACATGACGTCATGCGACAGTGCACTGTATCGTTGGCATTTTCGTATTTTTTGTGACATTCGTGTCCAATATTCTTCGATAATGTAACTGACGGACCAAATAGTTTTTTCAGGAATCTTCGTTATTTTTCATTCTTTATTATATCCTGGAGAGCTGGTAAACAGGCTTGTGTGACTGAACAGAGGCTTGCTACT
The DNA here is from genome assembly GCA_947562075.1 of Orthosia gracilis. NCBI lineage: Eukaryota > Metazoa > Arthropoda > Insecta > Lepidoptera > Noctuidae > Orthosia > Orthosia gracilis. The sequence goes on along the minus strand of OX387274.1, from coordinate 28,991,454 downwards.
CCTGGTGCAACTGCAATAGCACTAGCATGTCGCGTGGACTATCACCGGAATTACATACATGAACTCACGTTGTTTTCCCGCGGGGGTAGGCAGTAACAATAGTACGCTACGATCCTTACATACTCCTTTGGCTTCTTTTACGTTCATTCATACATTTATTATTCGTTTATCCTCGCCCTGAAACGCCTTGCAGACATATTCACCAATGGAGCACAAACTTCTGCTATAAGTCCAGTACATCTAGTCAAACACACGCGCCCCGTTTACCTCCGGACATTCCACACTAAATTAAAAACTTCTACCCAATAGCTATAACGGACAGTCCTATGTGCAGAGTATTCATGGTGACGTGTGTCACATGGACCGACAGTCCATATGATGCCACGTGCATAAGTCCATGAGACGACACAGGCGATACCCAAATACGGCCACAATTCCTCGGGTAACCGAGTGCCCTTCCGAACATCCTAACCAAATTTCCAGACCTCATCTGCTTCTACAGCGAGATGGGCTGGTTGGAGTGACGGCCACCATGGCTCACGAACCTGGTTTAACTCGAGGAGTAAGTGCGGAAATCAAATCCCGATAGATATATAACCCAGTCAAGTTTTGCCTGCAGCTTTTTTATCGGTTACATTTCGGGGAGTGTGAGATGGAATTGCATGATCTAATCCCACCTAGCCCGTTTCATCATCGGACTACCAGACGTACGGTGATGCGCCATCGGTACATGGTAGACATCCCACCCACACGCACGCACAAAAAATTTGGAAATACTTTCATTGTGCCTACAGCTTATTAGTCCGAGAAGGAGCCGGAGTCTGTGTTTCCTGATAGCTACAACCTGGGGTCTTTGATTCATGTGTGAATAGGTTACTCTAGGCAAGCGTGCTTTACGGTCGACCACATCATCATTTACCATCAGGTGAGATAGTGGTTAAAAACCAGTCTATCAATAAAAATAACAAATAAAAAATGCCTCAAGCAGTGTGTATGTGTGAACTCTGTGTGCCTTACCTTAAGCTCCTTGCTAGTATTTTGTAGCGTTATCTGGGCCTTCTCAAGCTCCCCATTTGCGGTGGACAGCGCTTCTCGAAAATGTGCGGCCTTGTTTACAGCGGCCTCTTGTTCCGCATGTGCCGCTTCTAGTTTCGTATTCAGGGCATTAATTTGACGGTCTCGGCGCTCTAATGTTTTCTCTGCTTTTAATATCTGTAGAGACCATTATTGTGAGACACACACATAAATGACATGTCTCACGTTAAAATATAAGGATTACTTTATGTAAAAATCAATGTGCAGCATTTAATCATTAAAAAATCAGGATATAATCTTCCTGTATCGTGGGTGCGTTTACAAACATATAAACTCACATATACAAACACCCAGAGCCGGAACAACTATCTGTAGGTCATACAAAAATTTGTTCCGTGCGGGAATCGAACCTGCGATACGCAGCGCAGCAGTCAATTGCTCAACCACTGCGCCAACCGTGCGCCCATTTGACGCACAATGTGATATGTATCATGTCTTAACTGTGTCAAATAAATACTACTGGTTCTGTGAGCTGTAGACGTCACGAGTCTGTCTTTTTGATGTTTTGTAGACTAAGTTTTTGGATATTTTTCAAAATGGCGGAGCCAAAGAATTCCATATAATCATCGAATCTGCTCACGAAATTTCACGAGAATCGGTTGAAAAATGCGACCTGTAGAGGAGAACAGCCGGACATCCGGACATACGAAAGCATTTTTGTCCAAGCTGAAACGGAGACGCTTCGCGCTTGCACGGTCAATTACATTTTTTTACGAGTAAACAAGCTTTTCAATACTACCTATCCGTATATTGTCATTCAAATTAAACGTGTATGCAGAATTACAGCTGCAACTGCAACAGTTTTAAAATTTAACTAAGATTTGACACATACGCAAGTTAAACAACAGCTTGTAAAAAAATTATGAAAGAAAAATCTTTCATTACTGACTTTATCGTTGAGGTTTTTGATGATTTTCACTCGTTCCTCCAGCTCGTTCTTTAGTTGCTCAGACTCCCCTTTTATATGTTCGACCAGCCGGTTCTGACGAACTGCGTTGTTTTCGGCTTCCTGAAATAGTAACGAGACAGCAATGTTATTCATCATCATTTCAACCTAAAGACTCCCACTGTTGAACGTAGGCCTCCAAGTGTCTCTACATTAACCGGTAAATATTTAACTTCTTTAGGATGTTGATGATTCTGTATCTTACATGGATAGATAACAGAATGTACTTTACATCGAGCGACTGCCTATCTGATCTCCCCAACCCAGTAACACGATTTCCCTTGCCACAGATAATTTAATACTATCATAAAGATGCCTCATCCCATACAAAGAAACCGTGTCGACGTAACAATAGCGTTTTACGTCTGATTAAACCGTTTATTTTTTGTAAATCGTTCGCGTTCGGTTCCGTTCCATGACGATAGATAGATGGTGTTAGCAGCGACTTGCAAGTAAAAGGGTTTATTCGGTGTATTAATATTTTTTGCTTTAAATCATCATCATACCAGCAGAAAGACGTCCACTGCTGGACATAGGCCTCCCACAAGCGGCGCCACATTGACCGGTCCCGTGCATCCCGCATCCAGCGGATCCCCGCAACTTTCACCAGGTCATCGGTCCACCTGGTGGAAGGCCTTCCAACGCAACGTCTTCCGGTTTGTGGTCATCACTCCAGAACTTTTCATGGCTAAGAAGTGAGATGGGCCTATATTTCTTCAGTAGGGCATTGTCAGCCTTCTTGAAGAAGAGTACCACTACACCCCTGTACCATGCCTGTGCCGTTTTCCCTTATAGTATGGCGGAAACGAACAGCTTTTGAAGCGCCTTAAGTATTGGTTTTCCACCCGCCTTCAGGAGTTCGGCTGTAATTCCGTCATCAACCGGTGCCTTGTTGTTCTTAAGCTGTTTAAGAGCCGTCCTAATCTCATATAGGCTGACTTCCGGAATGTCTTGGTTCATAGTGTAGGGTCAATCTAGCTCGAGGGTCTTTTGCTAGAATTGCGACGGGTTTACTGGTTGATGTGTACAAATGCCCATAGAATCTCTCGGTCACTCTCAGAAGCTCCGGTTCGGCGGATATGATCCTGCTATCGTCGGTCTTCAGTTTCTTGAGCTGGCTCTGCCCAATAGTCAGATCTCTTGCAAAGACCTTGGAGCCTTTATTCCGCTCAATCGCGTCTTTAATACGCTCGGTATTAAAGCGGCGGATACCGCTTTTCAAGGATTTCTGAGATCCGTCTATTTAGCTGCCGGTATTTCAACGCATCTTCTGAAGACTGCAGGATCATCACACGACTCTCCTTTATGAGCTTGAGAGTAGGATCAGAGAGCTTTTTATTTATATCTAGCTTGATATTAATGTTTAATGTGCCTCTCGCGGTGATCGCTCCCGGTTTTCACCGAATTGATCACAGAGATATCATTAAACTTTTGTTTCTTGGTTGACATGATGAAGTCGATCTCATTTTTAGTCGCACCATCGGGGCTTTGACAGGTTCACTTCCTGTGCTCTTTCTCCATAAAACTGGCCAGCAGGTAAATTGCCCCACTTGCAGCTCATCCTCGTCTCGTTTGCCCAGTTTCACGTTGATGTCCCCCATGACAACGTTGAAATGAGTTTTGAAACCATGTATAGCTCTAGAGATATCCTCATACATGGTTTCTACCTCGTCGTCGGGGTGTGCCGAGGTTAGGGCGTAGACCTGTATGAGCTTCAGCGGATATCTCGAGGATATTCTGAGTATAAGGTACACACCTAGACCCTGGTCGACACACTCTCGATCTTCACCACGTTGTTCATAAGGGACTTGTGGACGAAAAACCCGATACCACCCAGGGACTGCCGGTCACCCTCTCGGAAATAGAGCAGATTACCGGATTTGAGGATTATCGAGTCCTCCCCTTTTCTTCGGCCTTCAGATAACCCTATAATACTCCATCTTAACCTGCCCAATTCTTCCTCGAGTTGGCTATCTTCTCGTCGATCCGGAGTGTTCGTAGCAAAGGACAGTCTTTTTTTTTTTTTCAGGTTTGATAATCCTCACTGGATGTGAATGACTAAAAACCACCGCGGTGTTCCATCTCACACCTACGCCGGGGGTCGCGGAAATAACGAACTTACTTACTTCTCTTGCTTACTTCCGCAACCCCCTGCTAGTGCCGGCCCGCCTCTGGGCCTCGATCTCGGGTTGGGGGGGACTGAGGTGTTTGACGTTTGACTCCCCCCGCAACGTCTAAGAGGGGCGCGCGTGGAACACTACGTGCCACCACCTCTGGTCCAGATGTATTGGGGCGACGGATGTCCCCAAGTCCGTCGCCCCTGGACCCATTTAGGAGGGCCGGAAGAGGGCGTTGACCACCCTCCGCTGACGCCCGGCGCGTCTGCTGCGGATCGGGTGAGTAGATGAAATCTCCCTCTCCCTCTCCGCAGCCTCCTTCTGCGAGACGACTGTTTCGCAGAAGGATACCACCGCGTCCCAGGATTCCTCGCAGCCGACCATAGACTCGACTACGGCCGGCAACGACAGGTCACAGCCTACATCAGAGATGAGGGGCACGGCGTGGCTCCTCCCAAGCGGCACACTCTGCCAGCGTATGCCGCGCCGTGTCCTCCCGGCAATCGACGCAGTGGTGACACCGGGCGTCCGGCTGTTTATGCGACACAGGTACTTCCCGAAGCAACCATGCCCCGAGAGCACCTGCGTCAACCGAAACGACAGGGAGCCGTGCCTCCTCCCGAGCCAGCGCTCGAGCTCTGGCCGGACCGCCTCGATGGTAATGAGGCCGGCGGTAGGGCGTGAAAGTCTGTCCCGCTATTCCGCCACCAGGACCTCGCGAAGCTGAGACTGACGCAACTCCATATGTTGCTGCATCAGCCCCTCACCCCGCGCCCGCGCTTCCTCGCGCCACCGATACAGTGACGCGAGTACCTTCGCCTCCAGGTCCCAGGGCTGGGATCCAGCCAGTGCACAAGCCGCCTCGTAGGAGATCGTGCGATACCTCCTGATGACTGTGATGGCCATCGCTCTCTGCGGCTTTCGCAGAACAGCGATGCTGCCGGCCGTCAGGTCAGCCGCCCAGATCGGGGCCCCATCCATCGATCGCACGATCCCCACGTAGAGCCGCCTACAGGCAGCACTCGGTCACCCCAGATTGGGAAGCAGCGTAGACAGCGCCCCAGCCGCGCCCAACAACTTGGGCGCCAGCCTCCGGAAGTGGGGACCGAAATCCCACCGGCTGTCGAGCACCAATCCCAGGTACTTCATGGTTGACTCGACAGCGATTCGTGCCCCCCCGACGACGATGTGGGCAGTAGGCGGCGGCGCCTGCCGGGGGGCCATGAAAGACCATGGCCTCCGACTTGTTGCAGGCCACCTCCCGGCCAAGGCGCTGTATGCAGCTCACCACCTGTGAGACCGCAGCCGTCGCCAGCAACGCTGCCTCCCTGTACGAACTCCCCCGGGCGGTGACCAGCGTATCGTCCGCGTAACACGTCAGGTCTACGTCCGCTTGGAGTTCGCCTCTCAGCACTCAGTCGTAACCGATGTTCTACAGGGGCGGGCCCAGGAGCGAACACCGCACGACATGCGGTGCTGGTTTCCGACGCCATCACGTCCCTCGTAGGTGACACAACTCTCCGCCAAATAAGCCCCGACGATGCGGCGGAGGTAGGGCACAATTCCAGGGCAGAGTGTTGAAGGCGTTGGAAATGTCCAAGGGCACCGCCACCATCACCCCACCCCGGGACACCGCTTCCTCCGCCAGGTCTCTCACCCGCGATATCGCGTGGATGGTGGAGCGCCCATGCCGAAAGCCGAATTGGCTGTCGTCCAGGTCCAGCCCCTCTCTATACAAGTGACTGACGAGGCGGGCAGCGATTTTGCGCTCGAACAGCTTACCCACCTGGTCTAGCAGCACTATGGGCCGGTACGCGGACGGCGAGTCCGCAGGGCGCCCCGCCTTCCTTAGCAGGACCAGACGACCAGATTTCCACAGAGTGGGAAACTGGCCCCGCTCAAGGCACGCTGTGAAGAGTCCTCTCAGCCAGGGCTCTAGCTCCTTCAGAGCGAGGGCTAAAACGTGGCCGTGGATCCCATCGGGCCCCGGAGCCACGTTCTTGGCCCGGAGCCGCATCACGGCCGCCCCCTTCTCTAGCAAAGGACAGCCTGGATCAACACCTTTGCTTGTTTTCCGAGCACGAAGAAGTCTCGTTGTTAAGTAGGTAACTCATCCTCGGAACAACCTCGGCAAGCACTGCTTTACCTTGCCACGAGTTTGACGTTTCGATCGAGAAATATAAATAAATTGTTTATTATCCAGATGGTCGCTGGTACATAGTACTGTAGTGGTGTTGTTGTATATGTGTGTTTGTATATACGTATATGGTGTGCTGTTGTATATGCATGTGTGCTATGCTGTTGTATATGTGTGTGTGGTGTGCTGTTGTATTTGTGTGTATGATGTGCTGTTGTATTATGTTGCGTTTATGTACACAGTTGTTATGCTTTGTTTGGTCCTATACTATTATTTTAAAAGAGAGAGAAATCTCACCTCAATCTGCTCCTCAAGCTTGGAGATTGTGACTTCATCGGCGTTGTTCTTTGCCTCTAACTCATCGATGTAGCTGAGCGAATTATTCAACCGTAGTTTAGCGCTATCCAGCTCGCCCTGCAGCCGAGCCTTCTCCTTCTCGAATTTTTCTTTCTCTTTTGCAGCTGATGTGGCACCGCTTTTTGGAAATAAATGGTTAAGTATTTTCTTCGTCTATTTTTTTTAAACTTGCTTCACACTAGGAATTTCTCCTGTCGTGGATTAACCATTTTTGTGATTCTGGTATGGATGTTTTTTTAGTTCAAAAGAAGAACCACCTCACGGAGTTTGGTGCGGTATGAAATCACTCGAAACACTTTTTTTGGGCGACTTTGACATGTTGTAACATTGTACTCCAGCACTACTGGGGCGGCTTATGTGCTGAGTTCTTACGTATTCCAGTCAAACTATTTATTTTTTTAATAATTCATGTACATAGAAGTACAGAGGAGTACTTAATGCCGTAGGCATTTTCTACCAGCCGACCTTTGGGTGATGAGAATAAACATTAGTAGGTGCAATATTGAAAGTTAAAGGTATCAGGATTAGTATTGTTATAATTTTCATTCGGTATGAAATCGGTACGAGTCAGCGATCTTGTGACGACAGGACGGTATGAAAGAAGACGTGTAACGCCGACCCCAAGTAACATGAGATAAGGACAAGAAAAAATATCTTTTTTTGACACACTCAAAGACAAAATTAGGAACGAGTGTGTACGGCAGTTTCAAAGTTGCACCCATCGCCGAAAAACTAACCGAATCCAGACTTAGATTGGGGATCTCATTCTTTTCGAATAATGTTTTTTTCCAAATTTAATTAGGCATATTTTTTTGTATAATAATTGTTTGCCATTATCGTTTTTTGGCATACAGTTTATGTTGACATTATTATCTTGTATGCTAATTTGTAATGGCATAATTTTGATTCGTATAATGTTACTAGGCATAATGACTATCAGCCTAATAAGTATTGAGGCATAAAAACAATAGGAATAACTGAAATAAATTTGATTTGTTTTTTACGTATAGGAACGTAAAAACAAATTTTGAATTTACATACAAAAGATTTATTATACACATCTATACATATAAATAAAATTGGAGTCTGTTTTTAATGTTGAAATAACCGTTTTTTACTACATGTATATGAATATAAATACAGTACATACACCAAAATAACATTTTTACAATTTTTGTCTGTCTGTCTGTCTGTTTGTTCCGGCTAATCTCTGTAATGGCTGGACCGATTTTGACGGGACTTTTATTGGCAGATAGCTGATGGAATAAGGAGTAACTTAGGCTACGCTCATATTAGAAAAAATATTTTTTTTAAATTTATTAGGCGGAACGAAGTTCGCCGGGTCAGCTAGTACTTAATATTATAGGGATGCAATATTTTTTTGTTTGTACCGAATAGGCTCGGAAACTACTGGGCCGATTTAAAAAATTCTTTCACCAATAGAAAGCTACATTATTTCCGAGTGACATATGCATTTTTTAATCCCGAAAACATGTCCTGTGGGGTGGTCCACGGGAGCGAAGTCGCGGGGAACAGCTAGTAATATTATATAACTGTCATGCATTAGAAATTATTATTAATTAATTAATTAATAATCATGCATGTGACATCAAAATGATTTTGCAGAGTTAATAAGTAACCTACGTCACTCTCCAGACCTAAAACTATTCCTATTTATTGTTACTATCAGATAACTATGTATTTAGAAGAAAAAAAAAGAAGGATCATGACACCAATATTATTTGGGAAATGTATTGTATAAATAGGTTAAGGTGCGGTGGAGGAGACCCTTGGCCCACCCTTAAGCCTTCAATATAACACACATATTTTACATACATATTACAAACATACATGTAATCTAATACTTTAAACGATAAATTCTTGTATATTTATATAATCTGAATCTCGCAAACGGCTCCAACGATTTTCATGTAATTTAGTATGCAGAGGTTTCGGGGGCGATAAATCGATCTAGCTATGTTTCATTTTTAGTCGTTTTCCCTATTTATTTATTTTATTTTCCTATTTCGTCCAGGTACTTATAATAAATTTACTAAATTAATAAACTTTTCTCTTTCTGCATTCGGCTCATGATTGTATAAAATGTGTACTAGTATCTAACATTTAAGAGGTTAATTATTATGCGTATTTGTTATGCGTATACAAATTATATTTTAATATCATTATGCTTAAACAAATGTATACTGGAGAATGTTATGCCTAAACATTATTATGATTGGAGAAATTATGCTTAAAAAATTATGCGTACCTAAGCTGTTATGCGTAAATATAATATAGTATAAAAAAAAGTATGCCATTTTATGTTATGTCTTAAAATTTTATGCAAATGGATAGGTATTATAATCCGTACTGATGACGAGTGTCCTGGGAGGCTATGAAGAAATGCTCGGTCTGCGGCTGTATATCTACTGACGATGTTTATCAGCGGAACAAGTGGCACCTCATGACCCGGAAAGCCGACCTTGAGTAACGGGAAGTCGCGAGGTAAAAGAAGAAGAAGAGATGATAGTTGAACTTTTTAAATTCAGTCTAATACTCACGCATCATCTTCGCCAGCTCGCTTCCTGGCGTCCAGTTCTTTCTCAAGCTTGACAAGTGTTTTCCTCATGGTCTCCAGCGTCTCCACGCTATGCAGCTCTCTAGCATGCATGGCGTCTGCAAGAGACTGAGCTTCCTCTACCAGGGGAAAAGAGATTATTAGTTAAGGCGGAATTCCACTGCTGGATAAAGAGCCATTAAAAACAAGCTTTTATATTAAAAAAGGTATCGTCTTTCCGTGACAACGCAATGTTTACAATATTGTACAGCAAAGTGTGTTCAAATTTTCAGCTCAATCGGTTGGAAATTGGTTCGAGTTTAACTTGACACTTGAAATTATGAGCTAGAAACTCGCACGCTGATGTGCGTAAATTTGTTTTGGATACCTATGAAAAGTGTCGGGAGACAGAATAAATAAATAGAGCACTCTTGATTGCCTAATAAATAAAGAAATAGAAGGTCGCGTATAATGTTTAGACGCATGGGCGCAACCTTCTATTTGTAATAAAATATTTAACACTTTGTGTTTGTAGGTTTACACTTTAGAGTCCCATGCGTATAAAGTTAAGACGCATGGGGGCGACCTTTTATTTGTAACAAAATATTTAACACTTTGTGTTTGTAGGTTTACACTTTAAGAGTCCCATGCGTATAAAGTTTAGACGCATGGACGCGACAATCTGTTGTGAAAAATATTTAACACTTTGTGTTTGTAGGTTTAAACTTTAGAGTCCCATGCGTATAAAGTTTAGACGCATGGGCGCAACCTACTATTTGTAAAAAAATATTTAACACTTTGTGTTTGTAGTCTCATGCGTATAAACTTTAGACGCATAGGCGTGACCTTCTATTTGTAAAAAAAATATGTAACACTTTGTGTTTGTAGGTTTACACTTTAGAGTCCCATGCGTATAAAGTTTAGACGCATGGACGCGACAATCTATTGTGAAAAATATTTAACACTTTGTGTTTGTAGGTTTAAACTTTAAGAGTCCCATGCGTATAAAGTTTAGACGCATGGGCGCGACAATCTATTTATAAAAAATATTTAACACTTTGTTTTTGTAGGTTTACACTTTAGAGTCCCAAAGTTTAGACGCATGTGCGCGACCTCCTAATTGTAAAAAAAAGTAACACTTTGTTTGTAGGTTTAGACTTTAGAGTCCCATGAGTATAAAGTTTAGACGCATGGGCGCGACCTTCTAATTGTAAAAAAAATTAACACTGTGTTTATAGGTTTAGACTTTAGAGTCCCATGCGTATAAAGTTTAGACGCATGGGCGCGACCTTCTAATTGTAAAAAAAAATAACACGGTGTTTGTAGGTTTAGACTTTAGAGTCCCATGCGTTTAAAGTTTAGACGCATGGGCGCGACAATCTATTTGCAAAAAAATATTTAGCACTTTGTGTTTGTAGGTTTAGACTTAAGAGTCCCATGCGTATAAAGTTTAGACGCATGGGCGCGACCTTCTAATTGTAAAAAAAATTAACACTGTGTTTGTAGGTTTAGACTTTAGAGTCGCATGCGTATAAAGTTTAGACGCATGGGCGCGACAATCTATTTGTAAAAAAAAATATTTAGCACTTTGTGTTTGTAGGTTTAGACTTTAGAGTCCCATGCATATAAAGTTTAGACGCGTGGGCGCGACCTTCTAGTTGTAAAAAAAATATTTAGGACTTTGTGTTTGTAGGTTTAGACTTTAGAGTCTTAACCAACAAACACAAAGTGTACCTACGAGAAGCCAAATCATGTTTTTTATTATTTCTAAATGGACGGTTAGACTCTGCATCAGTGTGCCTTGTCCATAATCTAAACATTGTAGCTGCAATCGACTCACGGATTTCCTGGCGTAGTTTTTGAATAAGCTTGTGATCTTCTGCTAGTTCGGCTATGTAGTCAGTCACAGTGTCATCGAAACGATTGAGTTTGTTCTGAAATTAACATTACGAGTTTTTAGAACTGCAACATACTTGCGTAAACTCATATCTGTCGTATAATTTAAAGCAGAACGATCTTTTACTCTGAAACATGGCTACCAAGGGGTTACCTTTATTTGAATTTCGAACTGGCTTGCAAATACAAAGCTGTTTATTGAAAAAAAACAAATGAACACTAACGCGGGGAAAAATATTGTTGTTCGTCATTGTTTTTGAAAAGTAATGTGTTTTACAAAATGAGTTCTAGGCAGGGTAGGTGCTCCAGTGAATGAACACACCCCAGTTAATGAACAAAACGGAGTAATTTCTAAAAAATAAGAAAGTATAACATTTTTTATACCATTCCCCCTCTAAAAAGCTTATTTTATTCACTGAAAATAGTGAATAAAAAGCGCTTTTAATCACTGTTTTGGTGTTTGAATTTAGAACACACCAATACATATTCTACCTCCAACTCAATGCTATACAACCTCCTTGCGCATAAAATACTCGATGCACACTTCTTGTGCAAAGAATATTCGATTTTCAAACTCCTTTGTCGATTTAATTTTGAGTTTGTTTATATTTAGGATTTTAATAATGGTGTTGATTTTGGTCTAGGATATTTAGTGAATACTTATTTAGATTGTAGGTAATTCTAGTATTATTTGCATTGGTGCTTAATTAATTATAATTATGTAACGTAACGGAGGTGGTCACTGGCGTCTGAAACACACTACTTAGTACAGCTTAAATTTACAAAAAAATGTGGAACCCTGAGGTTTCTCATTTTTTCTAAAATTTTAAGGTAATTAACCATTTATTTATTTATTATTATCCCTTGTGCTTTTTGCTTAAATCTTTCTTTTTCTCGTAGTCATGGTATAAAATATAGTATGCAACTCTTGAATAAAACGGATTTATATCGAGGACCATGAATCACTCGCGTCGCTCAGGATTCTAACACTTGAATCACTCGCTATGCTCGTGATTCAATCATCATGAATCACTCCCTACGGTCGTGATTCAGTTTTTAGAATCCTTCACTTGTTCGTGATTCATCTATGGCCCTCGCTTTAAATCCGTCCTTTATTCACTAGTTGCATAATATACTATACCCAACGCAGTATTTTTTTCGTAATCACAGCGAAAATGGCGAACTTTTAAAGTTGGCAGTGTTGGTGTGACTGTGTATTTGTTCGGGCAAGGATTTAGGACTCGGGTAAGACGCAACATTTTTGATATTACATTGTAGCCGTAATTGGAGTATGTAGGTACTATTTAATTGCCATTTTAGCCAGTTTTAAGTAAATTATAGGTGTCCCAGCATTGGAACTAAAAATCGTTTTTAAATCCAGTGAATGAATGGCTGTTCATTGACATCATTGACAAACATCAATTTCATATTTTTATTCACATATATAACTAGCTTCTGCCCGCGGCTTCGCCCGCGTAAAAAGTGTTTCATCATCCCAAGGGAATATAAACCTATGTCCTTCCCAGGGTCCCAAACTATCTCCATGCAAAATTTCATCTAAATCGGTTCAGTAGATCCAGAGATTACCCCCTACAAACTCACAAACTCACAAACTTTACCTCTTTATAATATTATAGCTGTTCCACTTGGTTTCGCTCCCGTGGACTACCCCACAGGACCTGTTTTCAGGTTAAAAAATAGCCTTTGTCACTCAAGAATAATGAAGCTTTCTATTGGTAAAAGATTTTTTAAATCGGTACAGTATTTTCGGATCCTATTCGGTACAAACAAACAAACAATAAGTCGGTTAACAAAAAATCTTTCCTCTTTATATTATTATTATAAGCTGACCCCCGTGGCTTCGCTCCCATCAACTGGCTATCTATCTACCACTACCTACCTACTCTACCTACCCTACCTATCTACTCCACCTAACCTACTTACCCTACCTACCTTACAAACAAACAAACTCTTCAGCTTTATATTATTAGTATAGATGTTGATAAAACTCTTTGCAAATAAACAAATTTGATTACCATAAAAAAAGGTTATAGTGAGTCAATCTTAAAAGATAGACATATGCTGTCGCGGACTTTTTTTTAGAACTTTTAAAGAGGAACAATTCCATCATACATGATTTTTACGTAACTTAAACTGTTTACGCAGCGCACGCAACGGAAGCTCTCAAAAAGGAATAATTTGGCCCGTTTTTGCAACATTTTTCATTTATGCTCCGCTCCTATTGGTCGTAGCGTGATGTTATATAGCCTTTAACCATCCTCGATAAATGGACTATCCAACACAAAAAGATTTTTTTAATTCCAACCAGTAGTTCCTGAGATTAGCGCGTTCAAACAAACAAACAAACTCTTCAGCTTTATAATATTAGTATAGATTAGTATAGATGTTGATAAAACTCCTTCGCAAATGAAAAAAATTGATTACCATTAAAAAGGTTATAGTGAGTCAATCTTAAAAGATAGACATACGCTGTCGCGGACTTTTTTTTAAAACTTTTAAAGATGTACAATTCCATCATACATGATTTTCACGTAACTTAAACTGTTTACGCAGCGCACGCAACGGAAGCTCTCAAAAAGGAATAATTTTGCCCGTTTTTGCAACATTTTTCATTTATGCTCCGCTCATATTGGTCGTAGCGTGATGTTATATAGCCTATAACCTTCCTCGATAAATGGACTATCCAACACAAAAAGAATTTTTCAATTCCAACCAGTAGTTCCTGAGATTAGCGCGTTCAAACAAACAAACAAACAAACAAACTCTTCAGCTTTATAATATTAGTATAGATTTATAATTACGCCATAAGATTCATGTTTTGGTAGTAATAAAAAAAAAACGATTTCTGATCTTCAGGTCAGTATTGGGACATGTATGTTCATTTATTGGTTCATAAAATGTAGTGAATGAACTAACATTTTTCATGATGTTCAATTATTAGCTTTCGCCATGAAAATAGGACCAATAAATGAACACAACATTTTGAGCTAGATTTCATCCTTTTAAGACTAAAATTTTATTATATATTTTTTCTATTACTGTCCCTTTAGATTACCATGCCGCTAAAAATAAATAAGAAAGGTTTCGATATACCTAAGAAACATTGGAATTGGCTTTAGTATTCCGTCATACTCGAGGGAAAAACGCCATAGGCATGGTGCAAGAGTGTGGTGGTATTCTTCTTTAAGAAGGGTGACAATGGCCGACTGAAGAATTTTAGTCCCATCTCACTTAATAGCCATGTCAACGAGTTGTTTTCAAGAGTCATCGCAGATCATCTCGCCTGTAGGTTTGTCGATTGCCAGCCTCCCGAACAAGCCGAAAAGGCTTTAGCACCGTAGATCAAAAACATACGCTGCGGCAGGTTATACAGAAGACCGAAGAGTATAACCTGCCCCTCTGCTTGGCCTTTATGGACCTCGATAAAGCCTTCAATTCGATCTAGACTTGGGCTGTACTGCAGTTTCTCCAACAGTGCCAAATCGACTACATACGGTCCATCGAGTTGTTGAAGTGTTTGTACAAAAACGCCATCATGGCAGTTCGACTTCAGGAACAGACCTCGGAACCTATCCTTCTGCAGCGAGGTGTGAGACAGGGAGACGTCACATATCCGAAAATGTTCACCGCTGCACTGGAGGATGACTTCATTCTGGACTGGAGAGGGCTAGGCATCAACTTCAATGGCGAGTACATCACTCACCTTTGGTTTACCGACGTTATAGAAAGTCATGGCTGAGACTGTATATGACCTCAGTGCAATGCTTTATGACCTCAAGTGGGTCATAAAATGAATTATGACAAAACGAAGGTCATGTTTAATGCCTATGTTACACCCACTTCTATCAAAATTGGAGACTCTACAATCGAAGTTGTAGACGATTATGTCTACATAGGACAATCAATCCAGTTGGGTAGGGCCAACTTCGAGAAAGAGGTCGACCACCGAATCTGACCCAGCTGGGCGGCGTTCGGAAATTTGCGCGGAATCTTCTCGTCCAACTTACCACCGTGTCTCAAGACGAAAGTCTATTACCAGTGTGTGTTGCCTGTGATGACGTATTGCACCGAGACGTGATCGCACACAATGGCCCTCATCAAGGCTTAAAGTCACCCAAAGGGCAAGGGCGAGGGCGGAGAGGGCTATGCTCGGTGTTACCTTGCATGATCGAATTATAAATGAAGACATCCGCAAGAGAACCACGGTGACCGACAAGTCCGAAGGATTTCCAAACTTTGGCTTGCTTACAGAGTGAATGGGACCGAAAAGTTCTGCAGTGGGTGACCGCTGCTCTAGGTGGAGCGATGCCTTTGTCAGGGCTGCGGGAATCTGCTGAATGCGAACCGCGCAGAACCGATCGAGGTGTTGACACTCGGGTCAGGCCTATGTCCTACAGTGGACGTCCTTCGGCTGAAATGATGAATGATGATGATTCAAGTTTAAATAAAGTTTATCTTAAGATTTACGTCTAAGTTTACAATTATTGTAACTTAGTTAATTAGATACTGGTTTTTAATTTTAATTTTGATATACCTTACTTAAATATATTTTAAATTTGCCTTGAATTAAAAGATATTAACGCTAGGCCTAATATGGGCTTATAATGATTAGAAGATTTGTAAAAAAATATGTTTGTTAATGTTTGTCACAGATTTTGTGACAGAGGCTTTATGTTTGTTTATTTAATTGATTGTTGGACCGCATTTTTTAACGGAATTACCAAAAAGGAGGTTCTATGTTCGACTTTATGTATGAGTTTTTTTTTATGTATGTTCACCGATATCTCCGTGAATTGTGGACCGATTTTGAAAATTATTTTTTTGTATGAAAGAGTATGTTTTGAAATTGCTCCCATTTTAATTTGGTGAAGATTTGATGAAGAACTTCGAAGATATACAACAGAACTCTTCAATAAATAACGGGAAATCTCTCGGGAATGCTGCAATCTCATGTCTGTTTATTGTTTATACCATTTCATAACATAACATCACGCCAGTACGCCCCTCAAGAGCGTACTGGCGTGATGTTATGTTATGCAGATTTCTCATTTCACTCATGATATTCGGTTTCATGATATTCATTTCCAAATAAGAAAACTACAAAGTGAAAAATAACTTTATTTTTGGAAGTCGGTGTCCGTATTGCAAAAAAATGGTACCTACGAAAGACACCGACTTCCAAAAATAAAGTTATTTTTCACTTTGTAGTTTTCTTATTTGGAAGTCGGTAGTATTTTTTGTAAAAATGTTTTTTATTATAATAATAAGGATTTTTCTGTATTATTAGTTAAATAGTAATTGTGTTCATTTACTGGTTTTACTCAGTTCATTTACTCGAAATTTTCATTCATTCACTGGGGTTTTAGGGTATATTTCAATATATTGCTAAATACCTAAGATATTATACAAGTTGTGTCATAAACCCAACTTAAAAAATATTTTTGAATATATCCTTATTACCAAAATATACCTTTGCACCGTATCCCTTAGAGGCAACATACTGTAAGAATTTTTTGAACTTCGATGATTCCTTAAATGTTCATTCATTGGAGCACTTAGCCTACTACTTAGTTTTATTTTTTGCGCATTATTTGAGAAAAGTACTATATAAACCTTGGGCACAACAAGGCATTGATGGACTTACGTATGTGTGCCTCGGCTTCGCCTCTGCCCACATTTACACGTTCGTCCATCTATGCCTCTTTTGATGGTCACAGCAGGAATGTACTATTGCCTCACTGCTTTGCTTCTACGGGATAAAACGTAGCCACTAAGCAATAGTAAGTATTTTGCGACTGGGTGGCACTGATGCTGCAATCGAGTGTCTGTCGTCGCCTTTAGATCCCGTTAGTATTAGGGCGGTTACACACTACTTCCGATCCGTATCCGTGAAATTTCGGTTCCGAAGCAGCCGTAGTACTTCTTGTAGGGAAGCTTAAGCACTACATCCGAACACTATCCATCATAACCTGTCATAATTCAGAACATTTTGAACCCGGAACTCACGGACATGGACAACGGACACGGAGGTGTTGTGCGTAACAGCCCAAACCGCCCTAAATGTTAATTTTTAATCCGTAATCCATATTGCTTGGCATCTGTGAAAGGTTCAATGTCCCTTCGTGCCTATGGGCCTAATTCTGTTTTGCGTCCTGCCTGAAACGGAGGGGTTTCTCCTGGTGTCTTTGAGCATCATTGCCTATGTGCTTTTCTGGTGGTCGCCACCATTCATTCTGGCTTTTAGGAGTTGCAGTGTTTGTAATCAGTTGTGTACTAGTCAAAAATAACTTACCCGGAGTATTTCTTTCTCCTGGCAATGTTGGTGGTTCTCCTCTTTGAGCTTATAGTAGGTATCGTAGAGCTTCGTGTACACGTCCGATATAAACTTCATGCCTTCGGTCTCTCGAAGCTGATCCAGGACCTGAAAGTGAATAATGGTGACGATTAAAATTGATATGCTTTTTTGTAAGTTAACCTACTTAAAGAGGAAGAGTAGCCATATCCTGTCAGTTTTTATCGGTTAGATTTCAGGGAGTGTGCGATGGAATTCCATGATCTAATTTCGCATAGCCCGTTCCATCATCGGATTGCAAGTCGTACGGCGATGCGCCATCGGTACATGATGGATATCCCACAATACACATTAAACGTTTTGGGAATACTTTCATTGTGCGTACAGCTAAGGAATGGAATTCCATGCTGAATTCTGAGTCAAGAGTGAATAGGTTACTTCGAGGCAAGCGTGCTTCACCGTCGACCACATCATCGCTAACCATCAGGTGGAACTGTTGTCAAACGCGAGCCTATTAATAATAATAAAAAGGAGCTGGCAGGGCTTATGAGTACGCCTATTCAGGGCGAAAAGTTGATAGCTGAGTAGGTGCAGCTTGCTAGAATATATCTGAAAAGTTTCAAAATTTTCATTCATTCATGATTTTGTTTAATAAAAATGACATAAACAGGCAAATCTGACAAAGAATTTTGGGCTTTCCATAAATCTGACGACTTTGAAAACTTCGATTTGGATTATTTTCATTCGAACGAACTTGAGCTCAATTAGGTACTAGTACCTGGGCGACTGAGATCTGCTCAGGCAAAAATAGATAAAACGATGTTTTCTAAAACTGAAACCTAGCTAGATCGATATATCGCCCCCGTAACCCCCTGCATACTAAATTTCATGAATATCGTTGGAGCCGTTGCCGAGATTGAGATTATATATACGCAAAATACGCGCTTAGTCTTAGAGTTGCGGAAACTCCGTCGTAACTAAACTAAACTAATACATATATAAGAATTGCTCGTTTAAAGGTATTAGATAGATTTATATATAGATTAGATAGATTAGATTAGATACGCGCGCATTCGACCTTCGAATGTTAGAATGCGATCATCTTTTGTATCGGGATAGAATTGTGTGCATTACATAGTGAAGATAAGGATCAAGATTCTGTGTATATTTTAACCGACTTCGAAAAGGAGGAGGTTCTGAATTCGAATTCTTTTTTTAAAGTTTTTACCTCAGAACCGTTTACCGATTTTGATGATTCTTTTTTTATTTGAAAGCTGGTGCTTCTCGTGTGGTCTCCATTAAAATTTAGATAAGATCTGATGAAGAAATTCGGAGAACTCTTCAATAAATGACGGATAATCTCTCGAGATAGCTGCTATCGCATGTCTGTTTACACTATTTCATATCAGAAGATCACGCCGGTACACATTAAAGGGGTACGCAGACGCAGGGCGTACGGGTGTTCAGTTCACCTTGGTACATTCTCATTCCACCGGTTTTGTTCAAGTTTCATGTTATTCGGGTAATCTATTCTAGCAATATAGGTACCTTACTATAGAACTTACCCATTATTTACCACGACTAAAAAGAGTATTTTTTTTTTACAAAGATGTAAAGTGAAAAATAACTTCATTTTCGGAAGTTGGTGTCCAAAAACGAAGGAAAGAAAACAGAAACACCGACTGCCGAAATTTGTTATTTTGCACTTTGTGGTGTAATTGGAAGTCGGTTGTATTTTTTTGTAAAAAAAAAACACTTTAATAGTGGTAAATAATGGCTAAGTTCTATAGTAAGGTACCTATATTGCTAGAATAGATTACCCGAATAACATGAAACTTGGACACAACCGGTGCAATGAGAATGTACCAAGGTGAACTGAACTCATCTGCGTACCTCTTTAAAGTGTACCGGCGTGATCTTATGTTATGAAATAGTGTAAACAGACATGCGATGGCAGCTATCTCGAGAGATTATCCGTCATTTATTGAAGAGTTTTCCGAATTTCTTCATCAGATCTTAACTAAATTTAAATGGGGACCACACGAGAAGCACCAGCCTTCAAATAAAAAAAAAATCATCAAAATCGGTAAACGGTTCTGAGATAAAAACTCTAAAAAAAGAAGTTGAATTCAGAACCTCCTCCTTTTCGAAGTCGGTTAAAATATACATAGAATCTTCATCCTTATCTTCACTACGTAATGCACATAATTTTATCCCGATACAAAAGATGATCGCATTCTAACATTCGAAGGTCGAATGCGCGCGTATAAATTTTTTAACCGCGCTGGCAGAAGCTAGTAAATAAATAAATATTTCTGGCGTGATGTGGGGTGTACCTACTAGTAATAGGTGTGTAGAATAATTATTTTTTAATTATCGACTGTCGTCTACTATACTAGTACGTAGCTCTAATTTTAGTTGAAAAATACGAATGACGATAAATTCGCCGCCTAGCGATAAGCTTTTGATCCTACTCTCAAAGATAAGGGTTTTAGGTTTTGGTATCCAGAAATTTTATGATTACAATACAGGTAATCTTCCGCATAGGATTTTGCGTATCTCTCATAACAACACATTCAATGGCGCCTGTATTCCACGAGGTTTGATACGTAAGTATGTGTTTTTAGTTTTAATTTCCCTTTATAAATGTAACTTGTGGTGTAAAGTATATAATAAATACATAGCTCACCCATATAACGCCAGTTACGTTTATGCTCCACTAACTTCTGCAAGCGGCTTCGCCCGCGTGAAAGTCGAAAATTATTCCGAGGAAGACATTCCCGGGATAAAAATATCCTAAAGGTATGCTATTCCTGACCATAATCTATCTCTGTGCCAAATTTCATCCAGATCCGTCAACCGTATGAGCGAGAAGAAGTAACAAACATATAATCTCACACACTCACAAACTTTCGCCTTTATCCACACTAATAATTTTATATTATAAATTCGAAATAACTCTGTCAGTCTGTCTGTCTGTTACGTTTTCACGCCTAAACCACTGTAATTCAATGAAATTTGGCAAGGAGATAGATGGTATCCTGAGAAAAACAAAGGCTACATTACGTATGAAAAAATAATTTGCTAGGGTACGATAGAGTAGGGTAGAGTGAGGTACATAGTGTAGGGTAGAGTTATAGAGTAGGGTAGATAGGGTAGGGTAGAGTAGGTAGGGTAGAGAAGGCAGGGTAGAGTAGGTAGGGTAGAGTAGGTAGGGTAGAGTTGGTAGGGTAGAGTTGGTAGGGTAGAGTAGGTAGGGTAGGGTAGATAGGGTGGGGGATCCCCTCACAGTGCTTACGTCCACGTCGTATCCCCTGGAAACGTCCCAGTTCTGACCACCGTAACGGAGTGGCAGACTGGGAACGGCCAAAGTGCACTGTGCGATCGTTGCTTTTTATTTTATTTTATTGCGGATTCAGCGATCATTGCGGAGGCTATGCCTAAACCCTCGCGGGACGCCTGCGGGCGGTTTAAAAAAGGCCCTTCTCAGGGCCAACCCAAAGGCCCTTCTCAGGGCCAACCAAAAGGCCCTTCTCAGGGCCACCCAAAAGGCCCTTCTAAGGGCCAACGCGACGCTTCAGCGTCGGAGGAAGGGCGGACCTTCTACGGAGAAGGGGCGGATGACCTGTCGGACTCCGACAACGAGTCTGTTGTGTCGGTGGCCAGCTCGATGGAAGTCGAGCAAGGTGTGCGATCGCAATCGCGGAAGCGGGCCTTCCTCAAGGAAGGGTCCGACGAGTTCGGCGAAGGAGCCGAAAAAGAAGGCTAAGGCCAAAAAGCCGGTGACAGAACCGGACATCCACGTAGTGGGTCTAGCGGATGCCCAACGCCAGCTGGATCTGGCTCGGCGTACGCAGCTCCAACAGGAGCTAGAGGAGCGCGTAGCTGCCAAGGAGCAGCGAGCGCGCGTATCCCGGGCCAGCTCTGGGTACGGCGCGTCCCGGGTCGTCTACTCGGACCATTCCCTGGCCGAGCTGGAACGGATGGCGGTGAAGGACGAGGAGGAGATAGTGATGGTCGCCTCCAAGTCCTCCAACCTGAAAGGGACTTTTCAGAAGTCCCTTAAATGCAGGGCCGCCAGCATGCGGTCTATTATAGCGGAGCTGGTGCAGCGCACGGCGACCGATGAGACAAGGCAACTGCAGGCGAGGGTCGATCGCCTGCAGACTGAGGTCAGTCAGCTGCACCAGAAGCTGGCTGATGCAACGGCCCGGCCGACCATGGCTGAGGCCACGGCCCGGCCAATCATGGCTGAGCCGAGACCTGCGGCAGAGGGCCCTGCCTCCTCCAACCTTGAGGATATCATCCGCAAGGTTATAATGGAGGAGAGGGCCTTCACGAGGGCCTGCATAGCGGGCATAGAGGACCGGCTCCTGCCGGAGAAAAGCTACCGGCTGCCTCTAGCGGGGGACAAGAGGAGGGGTGAGCCGGGGCCGACCTCACAGAGGGAGGAGGACCCCCTCCTGCCTTCCACCACCCCGACCAACCAGCAGGGCTGGACGAAGGTGGTCAGCAAGGGGAAGGGCAAGGGCAAAAAGACGGCAGCGGTCAAACCTGCCGTCCCCGCCACCGCCCCTCCGAGCCAGTCGCAGTCGAGTGCCAAGGGCAAGGGGAAGGGGAAGGGGAAAAGCTCCCCCCCAGCCGTCCCTGCCACCACCCCTCCCAGCCAGTCGCGGTCGACTGGAAAGGGAAAGGGGAAGGGGAAAGTTCCCCCCCAGCCGGCGCCAAGAGGAAACTCGTTCCTCCCAAGTCCGCAGCCGTCGTGGTGACGCTCACCGCGGAGGCTGCGGAGCGCGGTGAGACCTACGCGTCCGTCATGATGCGGGCGCGTACCAATGCCGATCCCACCAAATTGGGGATTGGCAAGGTCTCATGCCGCCGGACACAGGCTGGGGCTCGGATATTCGAGTTCCCGGGGGTGGAGGGCGGCAAGAACGCGGACCTCTTTGCAGCTAAGCTGCAGGAGGTCATCGCGGACGCGGCCAAGGTGGCCAGGCCGGTGAAGTCCGCGGCCATAGAGGTGACCGATCTAGACGACTCGGTCACCAAGGAGGAGGTGGTGGCGGCGGTCGCAGCCATAGGGGGCTGCGATGTCGCAGCGGTCCAAGGCCGGGGCATCAGACCGGGCCGCGGCGGCATGGGCACCATTCGCCTGGGGTGCCCAGTCGCCGTTGCCAAAGCCGTCCTCGATAAAGGACGGCTAGCTGTCGGCTTCAGCTCGGGTGCAGTCCGGGCACTTGAAGTCCAGCCTCTGCGGTGCTTCAGGTGCTTCGGCATCGGTCACACCCGGGCCCTCTGTCCGTCCAGCATAGACAGGACGGACAGCTGCTACCGCTGCGGCAAGGAGGGGCACAAAGCCGCCTCCTGCAAGGCCGCCACGCCGCACTGCGCGGTGTGTGCCGCCAGTGGCCGCCCTGCGGGCCACATTATGAAGGGGAGGAATTGCAGTCCTCCCCTCAAGAGGGGCAAAGCGCAGGCGCCGACCCGGCCTGTCGCCGCCACCGCCGTCCCAGACGCTGGGGCCACGGCGGCTGTTGAGGAGAGGGGTGCGATGTCCGATTAATGCATAGAGTCGAACATCGCATCCTTCAGGCGAACACCAACCACTGCAGAGCGGCTCAGGATCTGCTGATGCAGACCGTGGCCGAGTGGTTGGTGGACGTGGCGGTGGTCGCCGAGCCGTACTCGATGCCTGGCCATTGGCTGGGTGATCGGGACGGCTTGGTGGCGTTGGTGTCGCGGCCTGCCACGGACTCCCCTCCCCTCTCGCTTTTAGAGAGGGGACCGGGATACGTGGCCGCCGCGTGGGGAGACATAGCCCTGGTGGGGGTCTATTTCTCCCCAAACCGCCCTCTAAGGGACTTCGAGAGTTTTCTCGAGGTCCTTACGGCAGTCGTCGGGAGGGCGGCACCACGCCAGGTCGCCGTGTTAGGCGACCTGAATGCAAAGTCGGCGGCCTGGGGCAACCCAGCCGCCTGTTGCAACGTCCGGGGACGCGCCGCCGAATTTTGGGCGGCTTCGTGCGGCGTCTCCCTCCTAAACAGGGGGAATGTTCACACGTGTGCGGCAGCGGGGAGGGTCAGTGGTTGACGTCTCGTTTGCCACCCCCGTGCTAGCCGCCCGCGTTGTGAACTGGCGGGTGGAGATGGTGGAGACCATGTCGGACCACCGCTACGTGCGGTTCGACATCTCCACCCAGGACCCGCGGGGGGGAATGGCTCGCTCGGGCCAATCTCCCTTCCCGCGGTGGGCTCTCACCCGCCTGGACCGGGAGGCAGCTCAGGAGGCGGCGTTCCTCCAGGACTGGCTCTCGCCCCCTGTGGAGGCCCTGGACGTTGACGCCGCAGCGGTCCAGCTCCGAGGGTCCCTGACCGAGGTATGCAACTCCAGCATGCCTCGGTCACGCCGTCCGCCTCCACGTCGCGCCGTATATTGGTGGACGGAGGAGCTGGCGGGGCTCCGGGCCGCCTGCGTGGCGGCCAGACGGGCCTACACGCGGAGTCGGCGGCGCACCCACCGATTACAGGCCGGGGAGGACCGCCTCTACGCCTCTTACCTGGAGGCAAAGACGGTCCTCAAGTCGGCGATGTGCGCCGCCAAGGACTCGGCGAGGGCCGAGATGCTGGAGGGCCTCGACAGGGATCCGTATGGGAGGCCATATAAGGCGGCGCGGAACCAACTGCGCCCCTTTGGTCCCCCAGTGACGGAGACCCTGGAGCCGGCGTTGCTGGATGGGGTGGTCCGGTCCCTGTTTCCGCGCAGGGCCGACTTCACCCCACCAACGATGAACCCCCCAGTGGGGGTGGTGGCAGCGCCGGAGGAGGAGGTCCCTCCGGTATCGGTGGAGGAACTTCGCGCGGGGATCCTGAGCCTCCGCGCGAAGAAGACGGCTCCTGGACCGGATGGCGTCCCCGCACGGGTGGTGGCCATCGCAGCGTCCCTCATGGAGGAAAGGTTTCGGGACCTCCTCAGCGCGTGTCTTACGGCTGGGAGGTTCCCGAAACTGTGGAAGGAGGGGCAATTGTGCCTCCTCCGGAAAGAGGGACGCCCGGTGGATTCCCCCTCGGCATACCGGCCCATCGTTCTGCTCGATGAGGTCGGTAAATTGTTCGAGGGGATCATCGCCACCCGGCTAAATAGCCAGTTGCGGGAGGTAGGGCCGGACCTGTCGGACGCCCAGTTCGGATTTCGACGGGGGCGTTCGACGGTCGACGCCTTGGCCCTGCTGAAGGTCCAGGTGCAGGAGGCGGTGGAGTCGGGGGGCGGAGTGTTGGCGGTGTCATTCGACATCGCCAACGCCTTCAACTCCGTGCCCCACTCTACCATATTGGAGGCACTCCGATACCACGGAGTGCCCCAATATCTGCGGGTGATCCTGGCCAGCTACTTCGAGGACCGAGAGGTCCTCCTCGTGGACAAGACGGCCAGGATCAGGCGCTACGGCGCGGAGTCCGGTGTTCCGCAGGGGTCGGTTCTAGGCCCTCCCCTGTGGAACATCGGTTTTGACTGGCTCCTGCGAGGAGCCCTCCTCCAGGGCACGAGTGTCATCTGTTACGCAGATGACACTCTCCTCACTGCCCGGGGGAGCAGCTTTGGGGAGGCGGCCTGTTTGGCCTCGGCGGGCGGATCCTTGGTTGCAGAGAGGATCCGCCGCCTGGGATTGAGGGTGGCGCTGAACAAGACCGAGGCCGTGTTCTTCCACGGGCCTCGGCAGCGCTGCCCTCCAGATGCCCACATAGTCGTGGAGGGCGTCCGAATAGCGGTGAAGGCCCAGATGAAATATCTGGGCCTAGTGCTGGACAGCAGGTGGCGCTTCGGCCCGCACTTCAGCGGGCTGTCGACGCGCCTGCTGAAAGCCGCGGACGCCCGGGCTCTCATGGCTCCTCCCCAACCTCGGGGGGCCGAGCGGACGGTGCCGGCGACTGTATGCCGGCATCCTACGCAGCATGGCCTTGTACGGGGCGCCCATCTGGGCGGACTCCCTCCAGAGGAGGGAGAATGCAACCGCCATCCGCAGGCCACAAAGGGCCATTGCACAGCGGGTGGCGAGGGCCTACCGCTCAGTGGGCTTCTCGGCGGCGTGCGCTCTGGCGGGCACCCATGCCTCCAACTCCCAGGGAGGGGCCCTGGGAGTTGGAGGCATGGGTGCTCGCCAGAGTGTACGAGTGGACGGCGCGGCGTAGGGCGCTGGGTGAGCGCCCCGCCATGGAAGAGCGGGAGGCCGCGCGGCGGGAGGCGAGGGACGCCATCGTCCTCCATTGGGCGGAGGACCTCGCCACCGCCGCCTTTGGACGCCGGACGCTGGACGCGCTCGGGCCAGTCCTGCAGGGCTGGCTCGAGCGGCCACATGGTTTCCTCTCGTTCCGTTTGGTGCAGGTGTTGTCCGGACATGGTTGTTTCGGAACGCACTTGCACCGGATCCAGAGGGAGGAAACCCCAGCGTGCCACCACTGCGGCGCGGCGGAGGACACGGCGCAGCACACCCTCGAGGTGTGCCCAGCATGGGCTGAGCTGCGCCGTGCCTTGATCGATGTTGTCGGGCAGGACCTCTCACTTCCCAGTGTGGTCAACTCCATGCTGGGGAGTGAGGAGGCCTGGACGGCGGTTGCCTCCTTTTGCGAGGACGTGATGTCGCAAAAGGAGGCGGCGGAGCGGGCGCGGGAGGACGATCCTCTCGCGCCGCCGCACCGCAGGCGAAGAAGGGGTGGGAGAAGGCGGTTGTACGATCGTCTCCTCCCACCTCCTGGTGGTGACTAGCGGGCGACAGGCGCGGGGGCGCCTTCGCTCGCATTGCACGAGTCACCACCCTCGTCGGGCGGGAACGGCCGAGCACTCGCGGTCGTTCCCGGGCCCCTCCACTGAGGGAGGGGCGTGAAGGCCCCGCTGTAAAGGCGGGCGGTCGTCGGCGGGGGACTGGACGTAAAGGCTCTGCCAGTTTCCCAGTCCTCCTCCAATTCAAGACGATGCGGGAGTGCCGCTGGGTTATTTTAGTGGGTATACCGGATTCATTCCGGGGAGTCCCACATACCCCCCCCATTCCCCCAATGGGTGGGTATGCGTAATGCATTTTTTCCCAGCGAGATCAAAAAAAAAAAAAAAAAAAAAAAAAAAAAAAGGGTAGATAGGGTAGGTTGGTAGGTAGGTAGCGAGTTGAAGGGAGCGAAGCCGCGGGGGTAGCTAGTAATATTATATAGCGTGACGAAATTGTGGGTGTATTTCAATGGACTTAAATGTAGGATACGTATAAATGTGGGTGTACCATAGGTATAAATACTCGTATGCAGCTATACAGGTGCGGTGTTGTGTCATTTTCGAACTCAAGTTGTACAGCTGCCGCCTGTTTAAGTTGTCAACCCGTCATATGGCTCAACAATAGGTACCATAGACATCGCTGATCACATGTGCCTGTGAAACCACATGCAGCACACCCTGCTAACCGGAAAACAGCAGCGCTGGTGGTAGTACCAATTTCCCAGGAGGACCTCCTTCATGAATAGTTCAACTTAGCTACGCTTCAAGTTTTTTTAATAGCCAGTTTTGTCCTACTGCTAGGCCTCCCCTAAATTCATCCAAGAAGTTTTCCCCCACACCTCCTCGAATCATACTTCGCGGTAAGCGTCCAGTTCATCTCGCCACCTCTTTCTGAACCTCTTTCTCTTTCAAACGCTTTTAAGCCTGGCAGTGGCAGCCTGTTTCTACTATTATTTATTGGTACAAACAAATAAAAATAACAAAGAAATTACTTTGGCAAATTCCTTCTCAGCTTCGGTAGTCTCCGAGCCGATGGTATCGGCCATAGTGAAGTCCTCTTCGTCATCCATCTTGGCAAGTAACACTTGAACTTACAGAAATGACACTAAAAATATTAACAAACAATACTAAAACAAAACTGGTAAAAAATCTTTGTAAAATCACGTTCGGTCTCGGTGCTCCGCTGTTTTTGTGGTTGTCTAGGTAACCGCGTCGGCGTCGATGGCATGTAAAAAACAAAGTCGAATCATAGAGCTATTTGGGTTTTGTCTTTGGATTTGGTGTTATACTTTTTGTAACTGTTTTTGTTCTTTTTTATACACATGATAAAAGCAGTGATAGTATAATATATCACGACTTTTATTATTTGGGTAAGCAAAGTTTTAAACACAGATTAAAGAGCATTTATTTGAGAAATCTAGGTAAATGTTATTGTACATGGTTTTCTTACAACATGGATGTCTTGCTGGGCATACAAATATTGTTCACACAATTAGGTGTACAAAGTGTATAGGTAAAAAACTGCTTATTAAAAATTATACGTAACTTTTAGGTGGATGCTTAGGCTTACCTATTAACCAACTATGCGATAGCAAAGACAGGTTATGTTTTAAACGCGTATCTGGTTTATTTTAGTGAAAGGATTTTTACAAAGCTAAAATTTTAAATCGAGGTCAATAGCGGGGGTCATCAGGATTAAAAATAGAAAGAATGAGGAAAACATATTTGTTTGTAAACTTTATCTAATCTATATCTATATGTGTATATATAATAAAATCTTAGAGACGTCAAAACCATACATTGATTTTTTTGACAAAAATTAAAAGCTACGGGGTATACGAAGGATACTGTAGCATTTTTTTTGAGTTTTTTTCTCTTTGTCTGCTGCAGTGCATTCAATTGGCACCAAAACTACTGAACATATTTTGTTCAAATTTTGCACAGACATTGCTTAGAGATCAGAGCAACATATAGACTATAAATTATCACGCTATTTACCTTGGGGTTTAAGCAATGTTGCAATATGTGTATTTTCTACTATAGTTTAGTGTGGGCCTGGAAAAAAGAGGACAAAAATAATGCAAAAGTTTCTCTACAGGTCTGGTAAACCTAATCTCGCTCTTATCACGCTAATTACTATGGGAGATAAACCATCCTACATTATGTCTGTGTTTCTAATTGGTAGATTGTAATTTCACAAGAAAAAATATTGTATAATATTCCCTTATAGCCAGACCATTAGGGAATATTTGGCAACTGTATAGGCTATATATTATCACGCTATTTATTATGGAGAAATAGCAGTATAGCAATATGTAGATCGCGACATGTATTAGAACTGCTATTTTAACTAGGGTTGCGATCTCTAAAATCTGCCAACCAGGACATGGAGCGTGAAAACCCCGGATTTTGGACCCTACAACCCGGACATTTAAACATTTTTTATTTTCATAACTTTTTTAAACTAAATGTAGTTTTAACATAATACTACTACATAGACTTCCAATTAAAAACACTACAAAGTGAAAAATAATTTCAATGTCGGAAGTTGGTGTTTATGGTTTCGTTTCTTCGTTTTTTGCCACCGACTTCCAAAATTTGAAGAATTTTTTTTTTAAATATTCAATTTATTTTTGACTTTGTAGTGTTTTTAATTGGAACTCGGGTGTATTTTCGGGCAAAAATTTTTTTTCTCTTTTTTGTTGTGGCATCTAGTTAGTGGTCAATTTCTATAGTAATCTTACTTCTTACAAATATTATAAGTATTCAAGATTAGATCTATGTTTGTTACTCAATCACGCCAGAACGGCTAAACGGATCTAGATGAAATTTAGAAGACAAAAAGAATTTTCAAAACGGCCGGTCAACAATTGACGGAGAAATCAGTGAAAAATTGCCGTTGGTGATTTGAAGACTTTAGAACCTGGACTACAAATAAAACCCCGCCCGGACGCTCCCCGGGCGCCTTCTAAACTAGGACAAATCCGGGGAAACCCGGACGGATGACAAACCTAATTTTAACCCATAGTCAACGGAGTACATGCTTTTGCACTTGCTTTTATGATTTTTGTCCTGTATATATATATTTGTATGGTGTACAATAAAGAATATAATAAAAAATAATAATAATAATACACGTCCCGTTGTTTTAGATACAAGACTTCCAAGTCGTTCATCGTGAGTTCGAGTCCCAACATTTGTATTTTTCACCGTTTTTTTCTTTTAATAATATTTTTAATGTTTTTTGTACCAATTAATCTTCAAACAAAAATCTTACTTAATATTATAAAAGTTTAAGTTTCGAGGGAAGTGTGTGTGGATGTATGTTTCTTACTCAATCACGCTAGAACGGCTGAACAGATCTGGATGAAATTTGGCACAGAGATAAATTATTATAGTCTGGAATAGCATATAGGCATACTTTTCATCCCGGTATAATGTTCTCTTGGGATAAGAATACACTTATCACGCGGGCGAAGCCGCGGGCAGGAACTAGTATAATTATTTTTGCTTACATCACACTAATATTGTAAAGGCGAAAGTTTGTGAGTGTGTTTGTATGTTTGTTAATTCTTCACGCTCAAACGGCTGGACGGATCTGGATGAAATTTGGCACAGAGATAGAATATAGTCTCATAGGATACTTTTTGGGGATAATTTTTGGCTTTCACGTTTCTGGATGAAATTTGTTATGGAGGTACGTAACTGCCCGGATTAACACAATAGGCTACTTTTAATTCCAAAAAAATAGTTTTCCCGTGAGATGATCTAGGAATTGTTGTAAATGATTTATTTGTAACATTCAAATCAACAATTTGGTATTTGGTAGTCTGCTTTTTTCAAGCTTTTTATTAACTTGCAATGTATGTACGTATGGATGTATGCATATAAGTGTGTTCGGGTCAAATCTTGCAACTGAATTTTAAAGCAGCTACTCTACCGATTAAGATGAAAGTTTGCATACACGTTTGGTTTGGATCACAATGCACGGTAAGCTAAAAAGCTTGTTTAAAAATTGCCACAAAACGACATACGAACATTAGTACATTACAAGAATAATAAAAATAAGTTCAAAAACTAAAACCCGACTACTGAAAAATCACGCTCTAAAAAGTATGAAACAAGAAAAATTCCCGTAAATTTACCGTGGTCGTATGCCACCTACCGTAACAAAATAATAAATGCATACATACATATTTACATAACGATCAACAAACACGTGCGACGCCGCCGTAGTCGGGTAAAATTTTGTTTTCATGACATTGACGCGATATGTCTCGCAAACGGTCTTGGCAAGAATATGATGTACCAAACCCTACCTTCATTATAAAATCCTTGTTCAATGATGGGGTGGGGTGAAACTTTTTTTTTGTCTCAACTTCGTGCCCCCTAGAGGGCGCCATATTCAATTTATTGTTACGTCACATAGCCTATATCCAGTAGACAAACAAGACGCTTCCAACGACACCTCATTTGTCAAATTATGATAAGTAGTTTAGAATATTTATGTGGGAACAGATGAGCATATGTTCGGTTTTTGACCAACCTTTTTTAAGAAAATATTTGCTGGCGGCTTATGAACCTAAGAATGTGTATGTAAAGTATTTGTGGGTGGAAATCGTTCGTTCCTACTGTCTCCAAGAAGACAATTGAACACCACCTACCTCGTCTCAACTCCCGGGTCAGCAGAAGACCTGCGGCGTGCACGGCACTTCACAGATAGGCAGTCTAGACGTACTCTGGGTTCAAAGGTCTTGAAGATCGCACACCACACGGTAGTGAGCCCACAAACACTAAAGATGCTAAAACGTTTAGCTTGAGACACGATCACAACAAGAGAGGAAGAAACGTTCATCCAGCTCAGGGCTCTGATTCGTACTGCACGCCACGGATATATAGAACCGCGACGTAGGTCGAGGCCGAGTTTAGTGATGATTTACCAACTACCCTCAATTCGATAATAAGAATCAACGTACCCCCAACCGAAATCAATATTATTGATTTCCATAAAAATAAATGAATGATAAGTGTGGAATAAATGTTACAAAAATACAAGTTACTTAAACATAAATAAACTTATGATTATACATGCAGAGTGTGTTCTAAATGTACAGTCTGTCTATAAAGTCATGAAAAAAAATGAGGGCGCTGCGGTGGCGCACGTAGCAACCCTGTATAGTGTGACTTCATTGATTTTGATACTAGCACATTATTTTGTACTAGAACCAACCTGGTGTTAATAAAAACGACGAGACGCTTTTTTTTTACTGTATAGAAAAGGTAAAGTCGTAACATCCGTAATCTTTGGGAGGACCATCACCGTGTCCTCGTGTGGGGGCGATCGGAAAATCGAAAAAAGTTCATATATATTTTTTATTATATGAAAGAAGAAAGAAAGAAAACACGTTTATTTGCGGTGAACATGACCCAAAAAAGAACATAAAACATATTATGTTATAACTTTTTTTTTATTAATGATAAATATCTCGTAACCCAATAATTAATTACTTTCATCATCTGATTCCAAATATTCTACATTAAAAAAAGTACTTTCATTGTCAGCTGCATCACTAACATCGTCTTCGCTACTGCTGTCATTGCTGCTGCTATCTTCGCTCAGGCGAATGACTAACTCATCTATATTTTGATATAGGGTTCTTCCTCGTTCATAATATTCTTTTTCAATGTTTGCAACATGACGGCAACAGTTTTTCCATTTTTCAGGTGTAATGCTGTTGAAGGCCTCTTCAGCTAGTTGTTTCACATCACGTGACCCAACATTGTGTTCTGCCACTTTCTGTTTTACTTGAGCCCAAATGAGCTCTATTGGATTTAAATCACAGTGATACGGTGGAAGCCGTACCACTGTATGCCCATTTTCTCCCAAAAGTTCATCAATAGCATAGATGGGGTCAGGTTTGTTTTTTTTTACCAAATTGAGTAAGTTTGGCTTCCTAAGTGAAGGGTCAAAGTCAATATTATTTTCCAAAAGCCAAAGTTTTATTTCGTCCACGCGAGATCTTGAGGTAGGCGCCTTATTTGTCACGACGGAGTGATAGGGGGCGTTGTCCATGACAATGATCGATGGCTCATGCAGGTTCGGGATAAGCTTTTCCGTGATCCACTTGGTAAAATTGTGGGCGTTCATCTCCGAATGGTAGTCTTCGAGTTTGTTTTGTCCACAAAATATAAGTAGGCAGTTTGGCACAAACCCCTTTTCGCTTCCAGCGTGGAGAATTATGAAACGCTTTCCTTTAGACATATTTTCCGTGACGCCTTCCACGTTTAAAGATTGCCAACATTTTCGAACCTGGTGAAAAAATGGTACTTATTTATAAAGTAAAAATATTCAACAAGTATATTATTGATTACACAAAACAGTTTTACCTTATATGAAGAATGAATGTAAGTCTCGTCAAGATAAATTATATCTTTTTGCAATGCTTCTGGCAAATCTCTATTTTTTTTAATAATTGCCAAGTACTCTTCTCGTTTTGCTGCAATATGTGCTTGTTCAATTAGAGCCTTTCTGTTATTTTGACACTTCTTGTAAGAAAACCCAATTGATTTCAAAATTTTACGCAGGACTTCTAGGCTACATTTAAAATCCAGATCTGTTTTAGCGACTACCTGAAGTTTCCTTAAGGTTGGTACCTCTTTCTTTACCGAGTAAAAAAATTGGATCTTTTGTCGAAGTGCACATATGTTGAAGTCATCCATTTCTTTTTTAGGACGGCCTGATCTGTGTTTGCCAGGGGTTCCAAATTTGCCATCATTTTTAAAGCCTTCATCTACAATACGCCGCACTGTACTCTCAGATTTTCCTGAAAGAAAGATTTAAAAAATAATAATTATGTAAATCTAACAGAAAATAGATTACTCTATTTTAATTTCAAACATGGTATAAGTAATTTATTCATATTTAAAATCAGCGGTAAATTTCATCACCCAAAAGTATCAAAAGTTCTGGTCGCACTAAAATATGGCTTACTTATATTTGCAATCTAACCTATTATTGCACAATGTAAACAATCCTTATTACGGTCTTACAATCGTATGTTTAGTAAATTTGGAACTTCTGGTAGATAAAAAACAAACAGTAACACGATTACATACCGGTCATAGCTGCTGTTCGAGCATAAACATCATCCAAACTTGATAAAATTTGTCCAGCTTGGTGTTCTAACAAACATTGCTGATACACTTTAAAAATAATTTCCCTAGCTCCACTCCTAATTGTTTTCCTCATAATTATCACGTTTCTTCGAAGTTTTATCTATGTAGATTTGAAAAGCAAAAAAAAATGCAATAGATAACTAATTTCAAAACAAGTCGATGACAGCCGATGACATTCAATGTACTATGATTTAGTGTTGCCCTACTTCTGAATAATGTTAGTTCCTCTAACATTATTTTCATGACTTTATAGACAGACTGTAAAGTGTACACGGTACAGAAAAAAACGAAAAGAAAACTTAAACAAACTATCTATATAATATTGTGAAGGTAATTAATTTGCATAGAGTAATGGACAAACTTTATTTGTAGGTCTTTGGATTAATCCATTTTTAGTTCGCAGAGTTAAAACGCGATTTACTTTGTCGACACCACTATGCACCTTCTCAATCCGGGCTAAATTCCATTGGAGAGGCTTAGTTAAATGTGACTTCAGTAAAACTAAATCTCCAACCATTAAGTTAGGCGGAGTTGAAAACCACTTCGGTCTCTGCTGAAGAAGTGTGAAGATAGTCATCTGACCAACGCCTCCAAAAGGACTGTGAAGCTTTCTGAACGACTTGCCAACGTGACTATCTATTTTGAGGAACGTCCTCAAAGTCATGTTCTGGCACAGCTAATAAACTCTGACCTATATGAAAATGACCTGCGGTCAACACTTCGAACTCGTTTGGATTATCCGACAAAGAACACAAAGGCCGTGAATTTAAAACGGCTTCAATCCTACAGAAAATTGAGCTTAATTCTTCAAACGTAAGTGATCTGTCACCTACTGCACGATAGAGGTGATGTTTAGCAGATTTTATTCCTGCCTCCCAGAGTCCGCCCATGCTCGCAGCGTTAGGGGGGTTGTTACGCCATTGTACATGACGTGACGTTAATCCGTTAGGAATTTGATCAGCACCAGTTTTACTACTCCAGAAGTTCGCAACTTCTTTTAAATGTTTAGCTGCTGCAATGAAATTGGTGCCGCAATCAGAATATAAACAACTCCAAAGTCCGCGGCGAGCTACAAAGCGGTCGAATGCCGCCAAAAAACAATCGCAGCTTAAATCTGTAAGAACTTCTAAGTGTACAGCCTTCGTTGAAAAGCACACAAATAAGCATAAATATGACTTATGGACCTTTGCATTGCGTCTCAAACTCTCTTTCACAAAGAAAGGGCCACCCAAGTCACAACCAACGTGGTCGAAGACTTTACCAGGCTTTAATCTAGGTGCGGGTAACGGACCCATTGCAGGCTGAATTGAACTAGGTCGACATCGAAAACAATTCTTGCATTTTGACAGAACTGATCTAATCATTCTACGAGCATTAATGATCCAATAATTTTTACACAGTATGCCTTGTAAGGTACGAGGCCCAACATGTAAATAAAACTTGTGGTAATATTCAATAATTAAATTAGTCGTGTGACATTTAGGTAAAAGCACAGGGTGCTTAGTGTTATAAGGTAGATCGGAATGCACGAGTCTATCCCCCACCCTGAGGAAATTGTAAGAATCTACAAAGGGTGAAAGTTTACGAAGAGAAGCAATATTTTTATTTTCATCTTTTAGCAACGATTCGATTTCATCATGAAAATGATTTAATTGTATCGCTCGAATTATTGTAACGCGAGCTTTCTTTAGCTCTGAAGCACTTAGAGGCCCATATGTCCTAGCAGGTGCCTTAGACTTGAGGTTATTCATATACCTGCGCCACCAGGCCATAAGACGTTGCAATTTATTAAAAGATGAAATTTTATTAAATGTTTCTTCTAGGCTATTTTTAAATGATTTATTTTGATCGTCACACGTAGTTAAAACGAACGTATCACAATTAGTTTTAATATCAGGAATATTAAATCCTTCCTTTACATAAAATGGTTTCATCAGCCGTTGTTGTTGGCTTTCATAAAGCCATGTTGGACCGTGAACCCAATCCGTAGCATCTTTTACGAAGCGAGCTGGCATTACTCCGCGCGAGCAAACATCGGCAGCGATATTTTCGCTGTTCACGTGAAACCAACAATTTTTTTTTTTTTTTTTTTGTAAATAGTCTCGCGCTTGACCACTATCTCACCAGATGGTAAGCGGTGATGTGGTCGACGGTGAAGCACGCTTGCCTAGAAGTAACCTATTCACTCTTGACTTAAAGACTCCTAGATTGTAACTATCGGGAAACACAGACTCCGGCAGGGAATTCCACTCCTTAGCTGTACGCATAATAAAAGTGTCCCCAAAACGTTTTGTGCGTATGGGTGGGATGTCCACCATGTACCGATGACGCATCGCCGTGCGTCTGGTTGTCCGATGATGGAACGGGCTGGGCGAAATTAAATCATGCTTCCATCGCACACTCCCCGAAATGTAACCGATAAAAAACCAACAAGCTGGCAACTCGGCGACGTTGTTCAAGGCTCTGGAGCTTTGATTTGACCAGTGCCTCGTTGCCGATAAGTCTCTTGGCCCGCTTTTCGATCGACTCTAGTGCATCAAGCTGGTATTTGGCAGAACCGTCCCAGAGGTGAGAACAGTACTTACTCCATGCACGATCGAACTTGCGCTTGATACAAGTTGAGCAGCTGTTCCGGCGTGAAGTACTTTCTCACCTTCGCAAGGATCCCCAACTTTTTGGAAGCCAGCTGAGCCTTTGCCTCAATGTAAGGCCCAAAATTGAGAGTCGATGTCAACGTAACGCCAAGAAGCTCAAGATGGTCCGTTGTTGGCACGGTTACATCACGAAAAGTTGGAGCCGGGTGAAATTGGCTCTTTTTAGAAAAAAAAGACACGCCTGGGTTTTAGTAGCATTAAACTTGACCAGATTGGCATCACCCCATTCGGAGACTGCCTGCAAGGACAAGTTCAAGCGCTCCACCATGGCCTCACGAAGAGACCGGATCTGTGGCCCGTTCGTTGGACAAGTATCTCTCAGCAACAGTGCTGTCGTCTGCATACCCAAAGGTGCCGGGTTTAAGCAGATCGTTAATGTGCAACAAGAACAATGTTGCTGAGAGTACCGACCCCTGAGGGACCCCGGCATTAATATCCAATTGGTCCGACGAGCAGCCATCAATAACCACTCAGGACAGTTACTAGCCCACTTTCTTAAATAAAATCCACCACTCTTGAAGTAAGGAAATTAAATCGTCTTGCAACGTGCAAGCTTCTGCCAGGGTCTGGCAAGACCATAGGACATCGTCAACGTAAAAGCCTTTGGCCAGTACGTAAGCCGCCCTGGATCTTGGCTCCGCATCACCATGCAGCATGCTTTGATCTACCTCATCAGAGGCTCACTGGTGCAACGTACGCACAGCTACAAAAGGTGCACTACGAAGACCGTAAGTATTCCGAGTTAACTCATAAATACAAACCGGGTCCATAGGATTATCTAGCTAGAGTATATGCTGGTACTTCCTATCAGCAGGATCTATGATCACGCCTCGGTACATTTTTGACACGTCAGCAGTAAAACAGACATCATAAAGTCTAAAATTTAATATTATGTTTAAAATATCTTGATGTAGCTTTCAACCGGTCAAAAGTGTATCATTGAGCGAAATACCAGAGCTTGTTTTGGAGTATCCATCAAACACTACACGCAAGGGCGTCGTAGTACTAGACGGACGCAACACACAATGGTGTGGGACAAAATAACCCGAAGGTTCAGTACCAGTGTATGGTACCATGTGTCCAAGTGACTCGTACTCTTTCATAAAGTCGACGTAGGCCTTACGAAGGTCTGGAGAACGAGCCAGACGTCGCTCAACCTGAATAAGTCGCTTAAGAGCAATATTATATTAATCACCGAGCGCCTTATGCTCAGGGTTCAATAAAATTGGGGAAACATATCTACCGATTTCATCACGATAATGTTTTTCCATGTATATTTTTTCCGCTAATTCCTTTAACGGATCAATGGGAACTTCACACGGTAAAGATTACACTTCCCAAAAACGTTTGAGAGTTTCATTTAAATTATGTTCTTCGATAGTATACGATACTAACGATGTTGTAGACGCTACAACATTGCAATTGCTAGAGGATTGCATCTCTAGTCTCCCCATTACGACATAACCAAATACGCTGCTTAACGCAACTGGTAAATCGGGGTTTACTATCATCTTTTTTCCATCGTAAATATACGGAAAAATGTCGACTTTTTATAAAATCACGGATCGGCTAAATGTAAATCTTTAAAATCATCAACTACTTTTTGAGGTATTTTAACGGAAGGGATGTCCGAAGTCAGGTGAGGTAAAATTACTGCATTTAAATTAAAACAAGAAGTCGTACACCGTGACTTTAAAATTAATGATACCATGCCATTATTCTTGACTAATTCGCCACCGAGGCCTAGAATATTATAAGGACACCTTTTAGCAGATAATCCTAAACGTTGAAAGCAATTTTGTATAATAAAGTTCGACTGCGCACCTCAATCTATTAAAACACGAACAGCTTGGTAGTTGTTAAATGAATCCAGCACATGTACAATAGCTGTTCCTAATATGACTGCATAGTTAAGTGCGGATGCTAAATGATTATTAGTGTCATTGATGACAGCGGACGCTTGCATTTCGCTTGACGACGCTGTCGCGGGCGCTTGTTCGACTACGGTGGGAACAGAATAACAAACCGCTTTAGGTCCAGTATCGCTCGCATCCCGATGTAATAGAATACGATGCGGCTCCTTACAAACATAACATCTAAATTCACTTTTGCAGTCTTGCACCGTATGATTCGGTTTTAGGCAATTGTGGCATAAATTTAATTCATTAGCACGGTTAATGCGTTGTGTATTAGTCAGATAACGAAACTTATTACACCTAAAAATCATATGATTTTCTCCACAATGTAAACATGACAATTTTGAGCTTGAAGTTACATGCGAATAATTATTTTTATTCTGCCTAATATGCGGTAATTGTTTACGCTGATTCGTTTGCTGTGCACTTGATCTCGATGAATAAGATGCAGAATGACTTAAAACTTTTATATGATTTTGGACTACATCCGAAAAATTTGGAATAGCTTTTTGATTTATGTTTTGTTCAAAGATTTTACGTGTATGAGGATCTAAAGTCCTCAAAGCATTATATAACTATTCAAATTCTCAATGTTTAATGCTTCTATAGCTTTGTATGAATGGTCAAAGGTTTCTATAAATGAGTTCAAATGATCAGTTGATTCTCTTTGCAGTGGCGAAAAGGTTAACATTTTATCTAAGTACCTACCAGCTAACATTCTGTTATCTTGATATTTATCAAGAAGACTTTGCCAAACGAGTTCGTAGTTATTCGCAGAAACAGGCACACTCTTTACAATATTTAATGCAGAACCTTTTGTGCATGACAATAGATAGTGAAATTTATCTATTTTTGGAATACTTGTCTGATTATGAACCAAAGAACAGAATGTCTCGAAAAATTTATTAAAATTTTCAATGTCCCCATCGAATGTAAAAAGTTCTAACTTAGGAAGTCTTGGTCTAGACTGCACAGAGCTCGAAGTATCTTCAACCTTATTACCATAGACAGAAGGTTCACATTTCGATGCACATAACCTAACGCGGAAATATAAATCATCAAAACTTTTCAATTCATGATTACGAAGGAATGACTTAGGGTCACATTCAAGTTCCTTTTCAAGAATTTCAAAGATAAGACTTTCAAAAGAAGTACGTAAATTATCAATATCAGCTACGTGCATCATAAATAATTCTTTCGATGCGGGATCCGAAATTTCCTTTGACAGATCATAGGCATTTTGCATTCGCTCAAAAATTCGTTGTTTTTTAATAATTAACAGTGTTAATTCATTACTTTGGCACGCTTCAGCCACTTCTTTCATTTCTTTACTTCGGGTAACCGGTCGCGCCATTTTGTTCTATCTACGACGCAGATGGCGTAGTCAAAGTAAAACGAAAGAACACGGAATACTTATACGAATGTTTTTGCAAATTAATTACCAACACACCAAATATTATGTACGATCTATAAATATGTATGTGTATGAAGTGTAAAATATGAAACTACAATAGAATTAATATGACACTGACACGATCAGAATCAAAAGGGACAAATGGACAGAACGTCTGTAATCACACTAACTACGACTTAGGTAGAAAATTATCTAGCACGGCTAGGGTTCATATATCATTCGGCTACGAGGGACCACTCTGGTTCGGTTTTTGACCAAACTTTTTTAAGAAAATATTTGCTGGCGGCTTATGAACCTAAGAATGTGTATGTAAAGTATTTGTGGGTGGAAATCGTTCGTTCCTACTGTCTCCTAGGCAGTCTAGACGTACCCTGGGTCCAAAGGTCTTGAAGATCGCACACCACACGGTAGTGAGCCCACAAACACTAAAGATACTAAAACGTTTAGCTTGAGACACGATCACAACAAGAGAAGAAGAAACGTTCATCCAGCTCAGGGCTCTGATTCGTACTACACGCCACGGATATATAGAACCGCGACGTCGGTCGAGGACGAGTTTAGTTATGATTTACCAACTACCCTCAATTCGATAATAAGAATCGAACAACATACATACACACAAAAATACCGGTCAAAAAAATGACCCTCCCTTTTGCTTTACCGTAGTCGAGATGCTGATGCATGCATTTTGCATCTTAGAACACGCATGAAAGATAACTTGAGTTTTCTAAAAAACTCCGATTGATGGCGCTGCACAGTCTTATAACACGCATATATGCTTGCTCACTGGTGATGAGATTGAAAAATTTTATAATCGAGGATGGTTTTGTTGTTGAAAATTTGTGCCCTATGAAAGAAAATGGTTATGGTTGTCTCCTTTGCTATAATTTATGTAAAACAGCGGGTAACACCGCGAGGTGCAGCAAGTTTAATATAAAATAAAGTATTTTGCATTTATTTGTCAAAAATTTTGTTTGGAAGTACCTAACGAATTAATAGTACCTAAATTACCCGTCAATTTTCGGCACTAACCCCGAGTTTCCTACCTCAAAATTATCACAGAATTAATGTGACAAATTGTCAAGCACGCGTTATCTGCTGTGATTGGTTGTATGAAATTTCAACAGCTAATCACAGCAGATAACGCGTGCTTGACAATTTGTCACATTAATTCTGCGATAATTTTGAGCTGGGCGACTCGGGGTAAATATCAGTGCGCCAGAGACTCATATCCGCCAGAGATTGGACGTACGCACCCAATAATCTGCGGCGAAAATTTACGTGGTGAATTATTCTATAATTAGTTAGAGGACAGGAGTTGCTGGAACCCCTGACTGCAAATACTACAACCTAACTTGAACCGCTTGTGTGTCTTCTACCTAGGCACGCGTTACCGAAGGAGACTTCAAATTCAAATAGCCTTTATTTCTGATAGATGAATTACATTATAAAATCATTATTATATTATTATCACATTTTATATTAAGTATTACAGTTTTTACATAATGCATGCATTTATTTAATGTCAGGTTAGTAATAAAATTCATGAATTAGTTAGTTATTTTATGTAGTTTAAACAAATAGTAATGATATTTACTGAATGTCAAGTTATAATCAAATTATTATAGTAATATTATTAATTAATAGTAGTAATCAAATTTCTGAATAAATTATTTATTGTATACAAATTAATTGACACAGTTAATAAAATTATATAAATTTAATGTTAATTTAATAATCAAATTCATGAATTAATCATTATATTCACAGTCATTGCACTTCTATTTGTTTCTCATTGTGACATCAGTATCATTTGTATCATCATCAACGTTTGTATCAGATTGCCCTTTGGCAAAAGCCTCCCCTAGACTTTGCCATACTTTTCTGTTTGTGGGTATTCTTCTCCATAATGGTCCTGCAATTCTTGTAATGTCTTCTTCCCATCTTTTCTTCTGTCTTATTTCTGATCATATGGTTTTTCCATTTCCATTAAAGTTTGTTTATTGTGTATGTGACAGGGTTCCGTACCCAAACGGTAAAAACGGGACCCTATTACTACGACTCCGTTTGTCTGTCTGTCACCAGGCTGTATCTCATGAACCGTAATAGCTAGACAATTGAAATTTTCACAGATGATGTATTTCTGTTGCCGCTTTAACAACAAATACTAAAAACAGAATAAAATAAATATTTAAGTGGGGCTCCCAGACAACAAACGTTATTTTATTGCCGCGATAATGGTACGGAACCCTTCGTGCGCGAGATCGACTCGCACTTGACCGGTTTTTTTAACTTATAAGAGTAAGATTAACCTTATCTTGTAATCTGATATACAAAATACTCCTCTTACATCACCATATGATCTCCATTTTATTCTGGCAGATCTTGAGAGCTTTTCTGCACTTATCAGTGAGGTTCCAGGTTTGTGTGTTTGTGTTTGGTTTGTATCCGCTTCATACATGGTAATATGCATGAGTTGAATATTTTTGTCTTCTCTTTAATTTTCATGTGTGGGTTTTCATGATATTCTCTTTGTCAACTTTACCATGGATTGCTTATTCTTTATTTCTTATATTTATTTCTTTTTGCATTTGGTCCTCTGATGATATAATTTGACTCAAACATCTGAGCATCATCGCATCATTCGTGAATATACAGCTGAGACAAACCACAGCTCAACTGAATTTACCGACATAGTTAACGATTACTTATTACATTTTACATCGGAACAAAAAGAAATATTTCACACAGTTGTCTAAAGTTTACTTCATAATGAAGGGAAGCTATTTTTCTTAGACGCTCCAG
The DNA here is from genome assembly GCA_947562075.1 of Orthosia gracilis. Lineage (NCBI taxonomy): Eukaryota > Metazoa > Arthropoda > Insecta > Lepidoptera > Noctuidae > Orthosia > Orthosia gracilis. The sequence continues at coordinate 28,949,320 of OX387274.1, read as the reverse complement.
GAGGCTCCATATTATAAGGAAATTAAACAAAACTGTCGATATTTTGGTTTATTTGTCTACCAATAATGCAATTTGGTGTAGCTTCTGAAGGTGCACCTCTGCTATATGCTTCGGGGAATACTTACAGGCGTTCCTAATTTCATTTATACATTTGGGTATCGTACCGGAATGGCTACCCATGGCTTTTAATAAATGAGAGGTAGGAACCTACTCTTCATTGCCAAATATAAACAAGGCAATTGGCCCTAAAAACCAATCCTGAACTTCCCTCTTCAAATCAATCGTCCAGAATCAACAGCATCTTCTATCCTCCTCTTACACCATTCAGCAGAAAGGGACAACAGCAATGACGAGATTGATCTAGAATTAAGTAATTGCCGTGATTGGATGAACGGTATAATTGGGCAAGTAATGAGGATGTTCGTCGTTTGTTATGTCCTTGATGACTCCCTCGAGTTCTGGCCAATTAGGCAATTTAGAGACAAGTGACACTGTATCAAAGAAAAAAGAACTTTTTTATTATTTATAGGCTCGCGTTCGACCACTATCTCACCTGATGGTAAGCGATGATGTGGTCGACGGTGTAGCACGCTTGCCTAGAAGTAGCCTATTCATTCTTGACTTAAAGGCTCCCAAGTTTTAGCTTTTTATTATATTACTAGCTGTCCCACGCGGCTTCGCTCCCGTCAACTGGCTACCAATCTAAACCGTTTATGCAGCGCACGCAACGGAAACTCTCAAACAGGAATATTTTTTCCCGTTTTTGCTACATTTTTCATTTATGTTCCGCTCCTATTAGTTGTAGCGTGACGTTATATATAGCCTATAACCTATAGCCTATAACCTTCCTCGATAAATGGGCTATCCAACACAAAAATAATTTTTCAATTCCAACCAGTAGTTCCTGAGATTAGCGTGTTCAAACAAACAAACAAACTCTTCAGCTTTAAAAATATTCGTATAGAATATAGCGGGGTGAGTGGAACATTTTAATCGAAAGAGCCTAGATCCATGGGGCGAGCGGCACCCAAACCGCTAAGCGTTATCGAAATGTCTCAAGATCAATGAGTAATCAATGAATCAATCCTGAGCGTATAGTCCGAGCGGTAGGACTCGGTGTTGTTGGAGAGGTGGATGCACCTGCATGCCAGGTCGTCACCATTTATTAAGTTACAATTGTTTTATAATTATATGACAATTGTTTTATAATTATAATTATTTATTATATATATAATTATAATTATTTTATTCAATTAATTTTACCCTAACAACAATAATATTGTACTTTTAAATCTTAAATAAAATTTTCATGCAATGGTTTTGATGTGTTATGTGTTAATTAATGTATATGAATTCTTATGTATATTCTATGTAATTTGTAGTGCTTAATATGGAAAAAACTTTCTGAAATAAATGATAATTGAATTGAATGCCTTACATTTTAGCATGTCGATCTTCGCCATCACTGCTATGATGAAACTTTGACTAGAGGCTCTGGAGTTTACCTAGAGATGGGACTTTGATGTAGGTTGGGAGGGCTAGGCTAGAGTGTTACTACGCAAATTACTAGGGATATTCCGACTAGTCGGTAAAGCCGACTATCCAGCCACTTAAGTAGTCGGCGACTATATGTCAAAGAGCGCTGACTATTCGTCTTCTTACTTTGTATGTATTTCTAAATAAAATGTATATAGGAGGGGAAAAATCCATACAGGAGACTTTTTTTTGCATGATTAAATGTTAATTTCATTTTAATTAATAATAACAGTAGTCGTTATTTTTTTACACATAAACACCGCTCTGATCCGCGCAAAAGCAAAAATCAAGAAACAATGCGTAATGAAAACAAATTCCGACAAGCTAGCAGGCGGCGGTTGCGAATTGCGCCCGAATCAGTTGTAAACGAAGCGTCGCGGCAATTGCCAAATACCTACGAAACCGTGATCAGCTTGGTCGTCTAGTCGGCCGACGAATCGGCCTCTTTACAATAGATTAATCGGTTAGTCAGCCAAAGTCTTAGTCGGCACATCTCTACAAATTATAGATTGGTCAAGTATGATTAGTAGTAGTAGTTAGTTTCTTCGATATAGGAGCGACTTTGAAACTACCACGGATATGCTCGTTTCTTACTTGATCCGGTCTCGTCACACTTCCATACCACCTCAGCATCTTCATCTCGACAGTGTGAAGCTTTTGTACGTGCGTCTTTTTCACTGGCCAACATTCTGCTCCGTACATCTTTGCCGGCCTCATAACCGTTCTGTAGATCTTGCTTTTGGTTCGTACTGGCATACGAGCATCGTATAAGATGTCTAATTTTAATTTTATTTAATCACTAGTTTTTACCCGCGGCTTCGCACGCAGTGAAGCAATTAAAAAAAAATATATATATCCTGTGTTACTTCTAATACCTCCAAGAATATATGTACAAAGTTTCATGATGATCGGTTCAGTAGTTTTTGCGTGAAAGCGTAACAAACAAACTTACATTCACATTTATAATATTAAGTATAGGTTTAACTCATCAACATCATCATCATCATTTCAGCGGAAAGACGTCCACTGTTAGACAAAGGCCTTCCCCAGGCGTCACCACATCCCGTGCGTCTCGCATCCAGCAACCTTAACCGGGTCATCAGTCCATCTAGTCTTCCGGTTCGCAGTCACCATTCCAGAACTCTTCGGCCCCATCGGCCATCCGTTTGCGAGCAATGTGTCCTGTCGTCTGCCATTTCAGTTTCGCAATTCTTATCATTTATCTGACCCAATTAAATTACTATGTTAAGTGTTGGCCTGAAACACAGGTTTGATAGAACCTGAATCGGGGCAGGTCGCTATCAAAAATTGAAATTACTGTTTATCTTGGAGTTATAATAAAATATTTCAGTCGTAGTTAACATTTAAGCACTAATTATACCATTGTTTTAGAAATTATACTGCTGAATCTAATGTCCATTTTTGTGAACGTTTTTACTTTTAAATAAATTAATCTTATTCTTAAAGGCATGGGTTGGAAGAAGATTAGTTATGTATACCTATTATTCACAAAACAATTAATACGAAATTCGGTCTGCAAAAAAGATGTTTTATTTATTTTAATATAGACCGAGGCTGCTACGCTACTGAAAGATAACAAAATTGAAAATACTCTATATCCAAAAACATAAGAAAGGATTACTTTTTAGTATCCAAAAATACATATTATTAATATTTAGCAAAGTAGGTATCATTGACAAAACTCGGAACCGGACATAGGAAGTAAGGTTATAGTTAAAAACAAGTAAATTTATTGTAGGTAGTACTTGAACACACGGCGCGCCGCCGCTTACCTACTTTCTACTACTGGTTATACATGATATTGATAACACATACATAAGTAGGTACGTACATAGTTTGTGTATTATAATTGGGTAATCACTTCCGCATATGTGCCAAAAATTATCATTCTAGGTCGAGCTTTTTTCAAGAAAAATATCTAGGTGGCACAAATCTTTTAAGTTCCTGCAGAACACCTTTTTCTTTGTCCTGCACCCTAATTGTGTAACTTTATTGAAAGCTCAAAGCATGTGCGCAAGCTTTCTTTTTATAATTCAACAGTATTCATTGCGTGATTTACGCCGTCGAATAGACGGATTTTTCAATATATGAAGCTATCATCATCATTTCAGTCGAAAGACATCCACTGCTGGACATAGACCTCCTCCATGCGTCCCCACATTGACCGATTCGTGCGTCTCGCATCCAGCGCCTTTCCGCAACCTAAACCAGGTCATCGGTCCATCTAGTGGAAGGCCTTCCAACGTATCGTCTTCCGGTTCGCGGTCGCCATTCCAGAACTTTTCGCCTCCATCGGCCATCCGTTCTGCGAGCAATGTGCCCTGCCCACTGCCAGTTAAGTTTGGCAATTCTTCGGGCTATGTCGGTAACTTTGGTTCTCCCGCGGATATCATCATCATTTCTGACGTGATCACGCAAGGAAATTCCGAGCATAGCCCTCTCCATTGCCCTTTGGGTGACTTTAAGCTTTCTGATAAGGCCCATTGTGAGCGACCACGTCTTGGTCCCCTTCCAGTCCAGAACCTTGAAGACATCCTCCAGCGCAGCAGTGAAGAGTTGAAGCTATTAATGATAATAATATGCTTTGAGCTTTCAATAAAGATACGCAATTAGAGTGCACTTGATCGAGAAAACAGATCGCAATCCAACATGAAGAACAGTTTATGTGTTGGGCTTGTCCATAGGAAAATAACTTCAAATACCTTAACAAACAAAAAAATGTTTTCTCTTATCGAAGGACGGCTAGGTAAAGCTTCGCGGTATGGCTGATAGGAGCTGAAAGTAGTCGAGGCTACAGTTCAATTCTTTGTGTGTTATTGGAGATATGCCTCATATGTCCAGCAGGTCTATGGTTTGAGTTTCCCTGCGTGATCGAATAAGGAATGAAGAACAAAAGTAATCGAAATAGACCGAATAATTGCAGTGGACACGACACTGTTCGAAATATTCTGAAGTGGCGACCGTACGCGGTCGTATTGGATTGGAAGGCCCGTCAGAAGGTGGACCAATGATCTTGTTAGTCCGTTCTAGCGGAAAAGCACAGGTCCGGTCATTGTGGCGTCGCTTGGGGAAATTCTATGTCTTGCTGTGGACGATATTTGGCTGACATTACGAGGATGATTTGACATCGAGTAATTGGAGGGGCCTATATTGTATAGGCTTATGACCCTGTATATAACAATCATATTAATAGTTACTTAGTGTATTTTACTACATCTCAAACACAATACACAAGGATTCATCAACACGATTTCGTGATATATAATATTGTTGTCAAGGATTACGAGACTCGTTAAGCTAACTGTTATAAACCACTGTTAATTAAAGGGTTCATTAAAATGGGTACTTACTTTTGATTGTTATATGTTTCTGACGAAGGGACTAAGTTAGGTACTCTAAAAATAAATACAAGGCTAAGCATTTAGAATTGGTTTATTAAAAGTTTATACTTAAGTTATGTATCATATTAGCTTAGATATATATAGTTACAAGGTTTCTGATTCCTATATCACAGGAACGCTTAGGAGTCAGTGTTTTTTAAAATCACCTATATTTTTAAGTCTTTTATAATAAGTACCTTGGTGACCGAGCTCTGCTCTTGTGAAAATAGAGAAAACGACTAGATCGATGTATCGCCCCCTGCACACAAAATTTCATGAAAATTGTTGGAGCCGTTTCAGAGATTCATATTTAGACCTAAGCAATTGTAAAACAGGCTTTTGGTGAAATAAATTTACTAATCATTTATTTATTTAAATGTACCTAGCCTTTTGCTGGATTGCCGCCATGGAATCTGGAGGCAAAAGTCGTCGCGCACATATGGGAGTGGCACGAGGAGGTGAAACGCGCCGTTGCCGCGACACACCGTGGCTCGGCGGACAGAGCTCCGGCAGGATCTTATGGCTGCATAGAGAGACTGTTGCAACCCAGCGCTGGGCACGCCACAATTACGATGATAAGACACACTTTGAGAAGTGGCTTGAGAGGTGTTATGGCGTCCTCACCGGAGACGGCTGTTTCGGCAGGTTCCTGTTCAGCATAAGGTGGGTGGAAACGCCCGGGTGTCACCATTGTGTGGATCGCCCGTAGGACACGGAATAAATGGTGGAGGTCTGCCTCGCTTGGGCGGAGCCCCGCTGTGACCTCGTCGAAGCAATCGGCCGTAGCGACCTCTCGCGTGCGGTTCTGATCCAGGTCATGGTACGGAGCCAGAGGGCATGAGAAGCTGCCACCTCCTTCTGCGAAGTAGTTATACTCGAGAGGGAGGAGGGAACACGTGAGGGTGACGCAATGGAGCTCTCATGTTCCTAGCCGCTGCAGGAGATGCCCAGGGCGTCGGGAGTCGCAAGCCGATTTCCGTCCACCGTAGGTGCGGGCTTGCGAACGTATTGATATATTCCTATAGTCGCCATTATGACCTTCCAATCAATTAGGATTTTAGTTTATAAGAAACGGCTACTTACCAGTTAAAAGCCAAGGTTTAGTATCCATAAATTATTTATAACTAGAGATGCCGCGCATAGTTGTTATCATAGATATAGTATGTACAAGATAAACAGAGTCAGATGAAAAGCGAAACCAAAAGAATAAAATCTATGTGTGAGGGAAATTGTCCATGTGTTAATTAAAAAAGTGTTGTTAAAAAGTCCATGTTCAGTATCGATATCGATACTTGGTGAACACAATAAGAAACACGATTAGGGGGTTGTTGCCGTTGTTGGTTATATTGAACTGTAATAAAAACTGGACAACATACATGCTTTGCTTTTATTAAAATACAAATTACAAAATACTACCTAGGTTGTCCTCTAACTAACCATACGATAGGAAGTGTCATTCTTACAGGCACAAATAAATTAGGTATAGATTCTTCCATTAGGAGTCGTCGACGTTTTCTTTGTATGCAGTAGGTATTTCAATTCGAAATGTTGTAACGTTACACGTACATTATTAGACATAATTAACCATATGTTACCAATTAAAAAACAATAATATATTAAATCCTCATCCTATTTAAAATCTATAATTAAAATAATAATAATTTAAAGTGTAAACATAAATTGTTTGTGTGCTCGGCTGATCACGCCACATAAATAACTGTCGCAGGCGCACCGCGCCGCACCGGCATTTCCCTACCTGAGCGACAGAGGCAAGACATACGCCGCCACCCGGCTGCCGAGACGAACGCTCGCTCGTACTTGACGGTCTCTGCTACGCAGCTAATCCTTTTTTTTTTTTTTGGCGCTTAACCGTCATATATAGTTTTTTCGTCTCGCAGTATATAGTAAAGTAGCTAACTAGTGATTTTCCAACCCCAGCTTGGGGTTCAAGGTCCGGGTTGGAAAATACCCATGCAGCGGCGCTTCCAGCTGGAAGACTACTCGCCAAGCGCTGGTTTCCTCCTGGCTTGACTCAGGACAGTACTGGACCACTGAGGGATAAATAGAATTCAGCACCTATATTGTAGAACGGCCCGAACACCACCATTGTTGCCCCTGCGGCTGGACTCGTTTTGGGAAATAAATATATTTGTTAAATGGGTTCCGCCTTCTTCTTATTTCACGCCTTATCCCTAGGGACGTTGGAAGAGGGTAGGAGCATAAACCGTTTCAATGTTTACTATGTATTGTAGAGTTTTTATTTGAACACCATCCATCTCTGTTTAAAATTCGAATCCATTTTTCTCTTAATACAGAATTATTTAAATTATTATTTACACAACAGAAAAATTTGCTGGTGAGCAGAGCACTGATGTATTCAAGACACTGTAAAACTAATAAATGCAAACAATAGAATGACATTCCTAAACCTATTCAAAGTAACAAAACATCAAAACTCTGCGAAACATTTTGAAAAACAAAGGCTAATACGAGTATAATAAACATGAAACTTAAAGTACAGTTAAGATGAACACTCTCAATCCTAACTTAAATGTATTTTAACAAAACTTGACTAAATAAGTTTTTATTCATGCCATGATGTCACTATAAAACGATTAAGTTTTTATCGATATCATGACGTCACCGTTTTGTCAAGCCCTAGCGTAAACAAACAATTTTCTCTTTTACATTATATTTTAGCAAATTCTGTTTAATTATACGAAATATACTTTTATAAAACAATGGAAATCAATATGCTATTGTAAGAATATTTTTCTGAGCCGATTACTAGCAGAAATTTGTCAAAATATCGTTCGAAACAATCCAAGAACAAAATTGTATTTACCTATGAAACGTGTATTTATTGGGGTTATTTCGTCTGGTAACGTCACATTCACTCACAGAACAAGCCACCATAGTTGCATAATTAATATTATCAATTCAAATCTAAAGATTATTATTTAAATGCAAGAAATTCACCGCGGTGTAAAACAGATGGGACGCTATGGACTCTTTCTCGCGAAAAAAATGACATATTGGTACTTCATGCACTCTCTCTTTTTCTCTTGGGCGGTTAGTACTTGATTGGGATTTCTCGCTCGCACGCTTCGTGTATCTTTTTGCGTAGCAAAAAAATTCTAAATCTATCGTTGTTATAGTGTATATATTATATATAGTGTATAATAGTCGAATACTCGCTATTTTTACTCGACATCCATTTGCATAAAATTTTAAGACCTAATATATCTAAGCATAATTTTGTTTGGCATAATTACATATTCGCATAATATAATTACGCATAACAGCTTACGCATAATTTTCTAAAGCATAAATTTATTAAGCATAAAGTTCTAAAGCATAACTTTTTTAAGCATAATATCCTAAAGCATAAATTTATTTACACATATAGCATGCAAGCAAGCATACAGCATGCAAGCAAGCATGCAAGCAAGCATGCAGCATGCAGCATTCAAGCGAGCAGGCAACATGCAGCAGGCAGGGTTTCTGTCTCGGCTCCGGCGCTGCGGGCCTCCGGCGGCCCCACGCGTGCTAATCGTCGCAGACGGCTTTCGCTCTCGCTCGCAGCCGCCTGCTCCTCAGCCCGTGGGCCGCCTCGCCCCTACGCGCCTACGCGATTTTAAATTACACTCTAGGGGTAGGACAAACAAGACTACGTAGAGTCGGTTTTGCAGCAATTCGGTTCTGTCACTAACTTTTGTTGCACATCATATTAAATTTTTACCCAACAATATTATTTAATTGTTACAGAAACTATAGCAAATTGGTTTGATCAGAATTATGTATGGGGCACTACAAGTTCACCACCACCATTTCCACCCAAAGTCTGGAGTACGTATCTACTAGAAAAGGAAAATAGACCTAGGACACAAAATCATGCAGAGGCATGGCACAATAGATTTGCACATTTTGTGGGAAAACACCATCCTGGATTTTATTTTTTGGCAAAAAAGGTCGTTCAAGAAGTAAAACATCAAACCATTGAAAAAGATAAACTGGATGTCGGAACATCACTTATACCAAAAAAAAAAAAAAATACACGGACAAAACCAAAAGAATTGAAAAAATTATTAGTAAAAAAGATGAGTATACTTCCAAACTAGCATATTTACAAGCAATTGCTAAAAATATACACCTAAAATAAATAATTATACATAATTAAGGACCACTGTTTCAATCAGTTAACTTCTATCTGAGGAATAACCGCCATATTTATTTCGCATAATAGAAGTTAACTGATTGACATATTTTTTTATACAAAAACTGTCAAAACATCTAATATATTCTTCAGATAAAAGTTATAAATATCATAACATTATGTAACTTAAATAAAAATCGTTTAAGTTACATAATGTACAATAAATCATTTGCATGAAAATTGTATTTGTTATTTATATTAATTGTATGCCTAAATATTATTATGCTAATAGTCATTAGGCCTACTAACGTTATGCTAATAGTCATTAGGCCTACTAACGTTATGCGAATCAAATTTATGCCAAAACAAATTAGTCTTTAAGATGATTATGCCAACATAAAATGTATGCCTAAAAAAATTATGCCGAAGTATTATTATGCGAAAACAAATTGTGCCAATATCGTTATGCCGAAGTATATTAGGACAAAGAACATTATGCGAAAAGAAGGGATCCCAAAAAATAGTTTATAATTACTGTACAGAAAAGCTAGTTTTTCTGCACCACAATCTGCCTCTTTTGGACTTTAAATATTAATTAAAAAGAAACCAAACTTATTAACTTCAACATTTCGGTTAATAAAAGTTTAATTACTTTTAAATCTATGGTTTTTCTGTTCATTACCACAGTGTATTTTTATTTAGTCTACTATTCGTCGAATGTCGAATAATATAAGACACTATAAAATCAGTACACGACGAATAACAAAAAAATCGAGTAATGTTGAATGCCGAATATTAGCGAGTTTTCGCGGCATCTCTATTTATTACTCATACATATAACATAAACATAGGCGGAACAAATGTAATGTTACCTATCTACCGCTACACATACTTGATAATGACTATATTAAAGCATATGCTAATGTTTTCCCTTAAAAGGTTAACAAACCCATTAATAAATGATATTTAACTCTATTTTTTATCCCAACCGTACGCAAAATACGCGCTTAGTCGTGCGGAAACAGCCCGTCGAAACTAAACTAGACTATCTGTTGCGAGTTCTTTTACATAATAAACTTGTAACTGCTTTTAAGTCATATGGCGATTGACTTTCAACAAAAAAATAAATAAAAAAGCCCCCGACACAAAACATACAAACAAACAAAAAATACCTTCTTCTTGCTTTATAAAGTACATAATTTATCTAGTACAAACTTTTCGATCGACAATTCATCAAAACACGTAATCATAACACTACGGGTATATCTTGCGAAAATACCTCGATACAAAGAGTAAAATACGCATAACTTTTGACGGCAAAACCGATTTTCATCAAACATAGCTATAAACACTCTCGCCAAAGTCACCTTTCAAATGTAAAAAAGCAGCCAAGTGCGAGTCGGACTCGCGCACCGAGGGTTCCGTACAAACCTGTAGGTATGCAAGTAAAAGTTCACCCAGTATTATATATATATATGTATATGTATTAGGTATATATAGTATTTTTGATCTTTAATTTTAATCCTTTTGTAAAAATATGTGATGTAACTAAAAATTTAAGGATTTTGGCATTTTGCCTTTATATGTGCTACAAAATATTGCTTCATGCCCAATTTTAAGATTCTAGGTCGACTGAAAGTATCCTTTAGGTTTTGATTCCCTTGCGAGTAGTAGTAGCGAGTTTGAAAATATGCGGCTAAAATTGCTGTTTCTTTTGACTGCGTTGACAAAGAAGTTAGATTTTGTTACAGCTTAAATGTATTACAGACCTGAGTATTACGTTCATCAGGAAAGGGGCAGTAAATTTAAATTTTTAAAAACATTTTATTATATGATGTAAATACAAATGTATGGTTTTCGACATTTTTCCTTTATTTGTGCTATAAGACGTTGCTTCGTACCTAATTTCAAGATTCAAATCCAAATCGTTTCATTCGTTTGGGAGCTATGATGCCACAGGCAGATACACAAATGCATACGTCTAACTTATAAGTTATAACTCAGGCTCACTTTCCGCCGTGGGGGGTTAAAAAAGCCCCTTGTAGGAGTGAAACACGCGTTGGGTGTATCGGTCTGAGTTTCAAGTTACATTTATTTATTTATTATATTAATACTATTTAATACACATTATATAATCACAAATATCAGTGCAGCCCTGGCTCTTGTAGGCAATCCTGTATCACAAGAGCCAGTATAAGACATAATATTTGCTTCACCTTCTGCGTGTGCATATTTTTGTGTATCTGCAATCTGCCTCCAAGCCTGGATCTATTGGCGAAATAATAATACAAAATTTTGTAAATACACAACAAATTCGTCACACCCTGTCACCCTCCAAAGAATAACCTTTCGAGTTTTTGATGTCACTGGGTTCAACAGTTTAAATTCATACGAATTCGTTCACCTGTTATAGAGTAACAAACAAACAACCATTATTTTCCATTTCTGTCTACAAACCACGCAACCTTAAGCCTCAACCGGTTTGTTTGATTGATCTGCAAATTAAATAACACTTCAAACAGAATTTGGAAGTGATAAACCACTGTTACCAATAGGTTAAATCCGTCAGCAAAAAAAAAGTCAAGGTCAGCAGAATTGCTGTTGGAATCTCCGTTTAAAGAACGTAAAGGCGATGGTCCTAGATCCTGCTAGATGTAGGGGTTCGATGAGATCTTTGGTCGGGTAATTTGAGTGTTCCAATATTTAACTTAACAGGTTAAATACCTAGTAAAAATTATGTGTAGAATAATAGGTTGAATACCTAATAAAAATAACGTGTTATTATTGTATAAAGATTGTTAGAGATCTGCTTATTGTAAGCACCTTAACTCATATCTTAATATTTGCATGTCAACTTATGGCGAAATGTGTCATTGTGCTAATAATTTATATATACCATCTTTTGTACCGCATTTAATGCAAATGAATCGCTTTGACTTTGATTAATTACCCGACTGCCGAAGGAGAATGAGTAAGAGTATGTATGTATGTTTGTTCCTATGTTGCGTTCCAGAGACCAAAAGTTTTGGCCGATTTTGATGATTCGTACGTCAATCGATTTGTCTTAGTCTCACTGCTGTAATAAAATTGGAAAATAGAAAATTGGCGGATTTCGGGCGCCATATTGTGGAGGCAATTTTTTTTTCTTTAAAACCAACGTGTATCAAAATAAAGGGGTTTATGAGGTAATTTCAAAAATATAACACTTCTATGTTTAAATGAACACAATTCGAAAAAACCCGACTGCTTAAGAAGCGAATAATCGCGAGCTGGCTGACCAAAACCACGTTTTAGGGGTCGTGGTCCAACTATAATGTCCAACTAGTTGGACTACGGGTCTTCGGTAGGGGCAGTTGTCCAACTAAAATAATGATTGGATTGTTAATTTATTTTAATACATAAATAACTAAAATTGAAGTGGCGCTCAAAAAGAGCACTTGGAAAGATATGGGGGAGGCCTTGGCCCAGCAGTGAGACATTAACAGCTAAATAAAACATAACAATATCAATGTTATTGAATTATAAATACACATTTAAGTAAAATCATTATCAGTCAAATCAACACTGTAATTAACACAACAAAAAAAGAAAATAGTTTTTCATCGTTGGGCATGCCAACAGTTATTTCACCAGTTAACTATTGCAACTGTATCTCCATGATGTAATCATCATTTTTAATTTGGCATTTTCGTCTGAGAGCTACTTTTTTGTAACTTCTCTTATTTTTGCAAGGGTTGTTATTTTTTCTAACACGTTTAGAAGCTGCAACATCATATTTAAATACGACTCATTTTTGCATGTGACCCTTCCAAATTATTAATTGCTCTGTGTCTTTCACTAAGCACGCTTATCAAATTACTGAATTTGTCAAAATCGTGAAATGATGAACATTAACATAAATAATTAAAATAAATAAGTTGGATCACGGGTCTTTGGTAGGGACAGTTGTCCAATCATTATTTTTAGTTGGACAACTGCCCCTACCGAAAACCCGTAGTGCAATTATTTGGACATTATAGTTGGACCACGACCTCTAAACGCAAAACCAGATGTATCCTCCGACTGCACAGCATGATTTTCTTTTTAGTTCGCTTTTTAAGCAGTCGGGTTTTTTATATATTAGTAGTTTGTGCCCGGTGTCTATGTCAGTAGGCTCACCCCTTGTTACATATGCTTTACCCATTTTGGAAAACATGCGTAAAGTTAGACCTGGAACACTAGAGAAATGACTCAATAACTCCTAAAATCACATGTATATAACAGCTTAATCTGTACCTTATTAATATTCAAAGTTCATTGTATTCTATGCCGTGATCAACCTTGACAGATGTAACCGTTCCTAATGACGTATTATTGAAGGGAATTACATCAGTCTAGCGCCGCTCATTATAATGATTGATTTAATGTTTTTTATTCTTTGATTGACAGTTGAGTCGGCAAATACTGTAGGACAGATTTTGAAAAAAAAAAACTTTGGTGTTCATAATAAGGTACGAAAAATTTTATAAATAAATCTTTAAATGCCTGCGTTTTGATAGCTTGAATTTTAAATATGTGTCTTTACAGTTTCGTTTCGCATGAAGTCCTGTGTTCGGTTCCCGGCTCGGGCGACACATTCTTTTTCCATCTGGCATTCCAATAGCAGCCCCGGTTGATGGCAATAGCTTGCCGCTTATTACATGAGAATTAAACATAATAATTAGCGAACAAAGGGTCGGTTATAGGAGCACGGCTGTCTAACTCTATCGGGAAAGCAAAAATAAAACCGGCCAAGTGCGATTCGGATTTGCGCACCGAGAGTTCCGTACATATCTCAGCTTAAAGATATTATAGACCTGAGTATTTGATATGAATTTCAATTTAATTCCTCTACGCGTTCATAAAGAAAGGGGTAGTAAGTTTAAAATTATTAAAAATATTTTTATTAAATATAATTATATGATTTAACTAAAATTTACGGTTTTCGCAATTATTCTTTTATCTGTGCTAAGACGTTGCTTCGTACCAAATTTCAAGATTCTGAGTTCACGGGAAGTACCATGTAGGTTTTGATTCCCTTGCGAGTGTCGAAAATTTGCGGCATAAACGGCTGTATCTTTTGATTGCGTTGGCTTAGAAGTTTGAGTTTTTCACAGCTTTAAGGGACAGTGAATTTGAGTATTTGATATTAATTTCAGCTTGATACCTCCACGGATTCCTGAGAAAAAAATGGCCTTGACAGACAGACAGACGGACAACAAAATGATCCTATAAGGGCTCCGTTTTTCCTTTCGAGGTACGGAACCCTAAAAATAAAAAAAAACTTGACGTTTTAAATCCAGTTGCCAGTTATTTAACTACCTTTTTTCCCTCTTTGTTTATTAGGGATATGTAAACAACAACTGTTATGTCAGCCCCATTTAAACTGCCTTCTTGGCAATGCTGTCAAAAGTATTTTTAATTAAATGTAAAATCACATTATGTCCGGTGAACCGCTTTGTCTACAACGTGGGTTTACACGTGTATCTATTAATAGATTATTGTACCCTGTTATTTTAATGTGTGAAACTTATTAAGTTAGGCATTAATCCTTGGAATACTAAGCAGCTCCCCTAAATATATAGTCTGACTAGCTGCCGCCTGCGGCTCTGCCCGAGTGGTATTAGTATTCGCCCAATATCTTTATTAATTATAGCCTCTGTGTTATTCTGATGTATAAATTATATTTCTGTAAAGTTTTATCAAAATCCGTTCAGTAGCTTTTGCGTGAAAAAGCAACAAACATCCAATCATCCATCCTCACAAACTTTCAGGTTTATATTAGTACCTATATTATAGTAAAGTATGTTATCTTTTAGTTTATTTCTCTGTATTTTTTTAAAATCGTTGGCTGGTCTTTAGTTCCGATACGTACCCGTTTTTTAACCGACTTTCCAAAAAGGTGGAGGTTCTATGTTCGGCTGTATGTATGTTTTTTATGTATATGTTCACCGATTATTTCATCAATTATAGATCGATTTAAAAAAATCTTTTTTTTGTAAGGATATACTCTCGAGATGGTTCCATTGTCACAATGTCAGGATCTGATGAGGGGATCCCATGGAAATAGAGAGCACTCCTCAAATTTTATAGGCATACATGTAGCGATTTAGATATTTGCATTAACATGGCAAGCATTTGCATTCAGAAAGTATCATTTGGTGAAGTGGAACTGATGAGGAAGACCACAGATGGCAACTGGAACTTCTCAATTTGAAGTATTTTTTGGGTATAAGATATCTCGAATAGTCAAATGTCTATAATGAAAATCTTTAGCTTCACCGTAGACCACACCATCGCTTAAGATCAGGCGAGATTGTGATCAAACGCGAGCTAATAATATAAAAAAAAAATATATATTGTCGAACTGATCTGGGCATGAACGTGGAAGATTGATACTGTGTTTGCGTATTGGTATTGATGTATCCCAGTCATGTTAAGGCTTGTTAGAATTGTAATGAGAAGCAATTTGGATATAAATGATGTTCATGGTAATGAGGTACCAAAATTAAAAAGAGAAAATATAAAAACATTTTAGCAATAAAAAAAATAACCGATTTCCAAAACAACAAAGCGAAAAACAAATTTCTTTTCGGAAGTCGGTGACAAAAACGAAAAAATAGGTACCAAAGACACCGACTTCCGAAAAGAAAGTTATTTTTCGCTTTGTAGTGTTTTGATTTGGAAGTCGGTTTATTTAATAATACAATCTTAGATTATAATAAATGTCAGAATAGAGATTCCGCCAATGGTTTTCCCGCGTGAACGTACGAAAATTTCGTAAGTGAAAACTCAAATGTCCTTTCTATCTCATACCAAAATTGAGCAAAATTGGTCCTGCAGATTAGGCGTGGAAACATAGAGTTAATTCCGCATTTATAATATTAGTAATATGGATAGCCCTGCGTTTGACCACTATTTCACCTGATGATAAGCGGTTATGTGGAGGACGATGGACCATGCTTGCTTAAAAGTAGCCTATTCACTCTTTCTGGGTCTTCCTGGGGGTATTTAAGTCAAGATGACTTTATGATCTCCAGGTTGCAGCTACCAGAAAACATGGACTCTAGCAGGGAATTCCAGTCTCTCAACTGTAAATTACGCATCTACTGAAATAAATATTAAATAACACGGAAGTCACGGTTTATCTTAAGGCGATATATACGCCCCAATGTAAACGCAGTACTGGCCTTGTGCACGCTCGATGCCAAAATATCAATATTGAACCTCCTTTTGAACAGTTTTGTTTACAAAATATTAATTGGTAGGGGAAAAACTTTCAACGCATTTTTTAAGAAAATTCAAAACATTTTTTAATGTAGTAAATTTACATTTAACTAAAGTATGTAAGTACCATTTTGTTCGATCACTTTTTGCCATCTTGTAGGTAGGGCATGATCCCATTGATATAGAAATTTTGGGACTTCTGATCAAAATACCGCGACAAGTGGTTTTGGCAGTCATCTCGTGTTGTTAACCTGACACTGCCTAAAGAATTCTGAAGTTCAGTCTCTTCAGAATTCTTTAGGCGGAAATCTATAGGTGGAAATCTGAAGTTGCAAGGTCAGGACTATACGGCGGATGCATTAACACCTCCCAGCCAAACTCTCTTAATTTTTGCTGAGTGGCTAAAGATGTGTGGGGTCTAGCGTTATCATAATGAAAAACCACACCCCTTCTGTTGATTAATTCCGGCCGCTTTCTCTCAACTTCTTGCTTTTATCTCATCAGTTGTTCACAGTAGAGTTCAGAATCGATGGTCCTGCCGAGTGGTAACAGCTCATAATGAATAATGCCCTTCCAATCCCACCACACACAAAGCATCACCTTGTTGCGAGTTAACCCGGGTTTCGCCACAGTCTGTGAAGCCTGACCGGCCTTTGATTACGACCTTTTTCGCACGTTTTTGTCATACGTGATCCACTTTTCATCACCAGTTATAAGCTTCTTCAAAAATGGTTCGGTTTCATTACGTCGTAATAAAGCATCACAAATGAGTACACGGTTCATTAGGTTTCTTTCAGTGAGCTCGTGAGGTACCCAAATATCGAGCTTTTTTGTGTACCCAGTTTTTTTCAAATGCACCAAAACTGTTTTGTGGTCAATTCCCAGTTCTTCAGCTACGTCGTAACTACTGATATGCCGATCTTGCTCCACTTTTTCAAAAATGGCATCCATTTTATCGTAATAGGGCGACCAGAGCAAAGTGCATCTTCGACATCAAAATTTCCGGATTGAAAACGCTTAAACCAAATTTGTGCTACTCTCATAGACACTGCACTAGGTCCATAAACATCGAAAATTTTTTTCGCGGCTAGCGTTGTATTTTTACCTTTTTTGTAGTAAAATTTTAAAATGTATCGAATTTCTTCATTAGATTCACTAATCTTGACAGTACGAAAAACAAATCAAAATCACACATTTTACTAATTTGAATTTGGAATTATGTTCTTTAAAATTTAAACTTTCAATGATACCAAAATCAGCCAGATCCAAATAGTATAGCCAAAGAGATTTTATTACAAGTTCATACATACTATAATGCGAAAAGACTTTTTCCCCAACCTAATATTTGATTTACATATGCTATTTCAGTTATGAGGAAATTCCAGTCATCAATTTTTCTGTGCAAACTTATTTTTAAACATCCAAGTCGCTTTGGAGGAGTATCGAAAAGTTGCGAAAAAATATCGTGTTGTTAATTATTTTTTTAAAGCAAAACTATTAGTTACACGAAAAAACCTTGTTTCAAAAATAATGTAAATGAATCAATAATAAATATATATTTTTTCAAACCTTTTAACTTAGCCGTTAATAAGGAGCATGCTTTAGAAAGTAACCGTTTTACAGCACTAAAGCGGTGGAAGGCCCTCAAGGTCCCCCTACGAACTATTTTGTGCGCGAGCAAAAAGCATGCTATCTCATCCGGCAACACGTGCGATAGAGATAGATGCTGTGATGAGCACTAAGAAGCTAGTTCGCGTACGAATTAGCACTTTTGCAAATTTGTATCGAATTGAATGATGATTTTGGTCGAAAACGAGCGCGCGAAATTTTATAAACAGGCCTTTGGGAGTCTAGATATCATGAAAAAACCACTAAATGTATATTTTCAATATAAAATTATTTGCATTGTTGAACTACTAATCTATCCCTGTATGGAGGCCGTTTTGCAATTTTCCTTCTTCTTATGGTATTTATTTCCGACAAAGATGCGTTAAAATTAGTGTTGAAATATGGAACTTTCGATGCTCATAACTTTCAAAAATTTTATTTTTTTACTTTTTTCTTTCCATACAGGGCTAGACAATGATGAGACAAATTGATATTTTTTTTTATTTTGAACTTACATCGTCCAACAGTGGAGTAATCGCCAGACTACGTTTGTATGGAAGAATCATTGACTAGTGTAACCTTAAGTTAGTTTAAGGCTAAGTACAAACAAATACAAAAAGCAATAAGTTTTATTCTTGTTTTATGGCATAGATAGCATAGCGTTCGGTAGCATTGTATCTTATCAGAATCAACCTTCACATCAAGATTATATCAGGAAGCTTCAAGCTTGTTTTTTTGCAGTAACCATAAATTACTTACTTGTATTTATAGGTGTCAGTTACATGTCTAATTATATATCCTTATTAAGTATAAAAAGCCACATTCATCTGTCTGTATGCTTCTTACTTTATTCATCATTGGGTTCCGCCTGCGGCTTCATTCGGGCGGAATTAGTATTTCTACACAATATTTTTATTAATTTCTAACTTATGTGTTTACGTCAGTTAAATTTTCATATAATCCGTTTAGTAGTTATTTCGTGTAAGAGTAACAGACATACTCATAAAACTGTTATAAAAGGGTCATTATTTTATTTATTTTTGCTTCGGGCTTTCAGTTGCAAAACCGTTGTTGCTTGAAGATCGACCGGTGCGGCTGTTTTTATTATTTAGATCGATTGACAAGTTGTTTTTAACCGACTTCAAAAAAAGGAGGAGGTTCTCAATTCGTTGGAATCTTTTTTTTTAATGTATTTTCCGCGATTACTCAAAGACGCCTGGACCGATTTGGAAAAGTCTTCTTTTGTTTGAAAGGGTATATTTCACGGGTGGTCCCATGATCATCAGGTCAGGATCTGATGATGGGATCCTAGAGAAATCGATGGAACTCCTCAAATATTATAGGCATATAGCGATTTTGGTATTTTCATCAACAATGCAATCATCAGCATTAAGTAAGTGTCATTTTGGTTAAGTGGAACTGATGAAGAAGACCACAGGTGGCCACTGGAACTCCGTAATGTTAAGTATGTCACATTTATAAGATATCTCGAATAATTAAACGACTACAATGAAGCAAATAAATGGTAATGATGAAAATGGTACCTTCGAACTAATCTGACAATGAAGGCATCCTAGTCGTGTTTGGGCTCATTGGAATCGTCATGAGATGTACTTTGGCTATAAATGATCTTTCGAATTATCACGTTAATTGGATGTACCAACCAAAACTAAAAAAAAACGAGAAAGTTAAAAGAGATAAAAAATCTACAGCGACTTATGTTATTTTTCGCTTTGCAGTGTTTTGTTTTGGAAGACGGTTTAATTTTTTATTAAAAAGTTTTGTAGTTACATATTTTCATTAGCCAGGTTTTGTACAGGGTATATATTATTGGAGTAAGTATTTATACTTCAACAAAATATACCTAATGCAGCAATAACAGCTATTAATCGAAACAAGTGGAGTCGTGTGCGCAGCTAGTATGATGAATGTTTATCTATTCGCAGTGTGACATTCACGAGTAATGTGCTTGTACATAAGTGTGTAGGTACAGACAACTATAAATCTAACAAGACGACGCAAGTCCGTCCATCTGTATGAAAACCAAGCGTGCCACTTTTCACACACAGTTTAAAAACAAATTTACCGTACTTACCAATGAAAGAAAACGTTTCCAATGCCTCGGCCAACTTTTTCTATACAGTCTTTTCAGCTCAATATGACATAATAAGCTTTTTCTAGATTTCGGTGAATTTTCGGTGCCGATAACGCTAAATGAAACGCTCAAAGGCGATCGAATTGATCGTAATTTCACTCCGTTTTTTGACACGCGAAGTACATACAATCGCGTCATCTAGTTAGATTTATATCTGTGTGGTACAGTTTTAGCCGAGCAATTACCAAAGTATCTTATGCATGTCATTTACAGCGAGGTCGCTACGTCTAATAGGTTACACGTGTTAATATGTAAACGTTACGAATTTGGATGGTTATAAGAGAAGAGGAAGAACAAGGAAACTGTATAAATATAGATTGTTTTTAAACCGACGAAAAAAAGGTGGAGGATCTCAATTCGACGTGTATATTTTATTTATAACCACGCATAACTTTTTGTAGAGTGGTCCGATTACAAAAATTATTCATTTTAATTTTAAAGAGTACACTCAAAATTGGTCCAATTTAATTAAAAAAAAAATCCACCTCTAAATTTAGAAAAAAAAATATTTATTTTAATTTTAAAGAGTACACTCAAAATTGGTCCAATTTAATTTAAAAAAAAATCCACCTCTAAATTTAGAAAAAAAATATTTATTGATAATTTTCCCAATTAATTTTCAATCGTGGAACGACCCTATAATTCGTCAAGTAAACTGAAAAGCGAAAAAAGCCGACGAAATAACGAACTGAAAAATAATAATAATTTAAAAAAAGTTTTAGTCTAGTTAAAAGATTTTTTTTGACAGATGATAACGGCAGAAATGAGAACTAATATGCCAAAGAAGAAAAAAAGAATTATGTTACACCGACACCCGAAATATTGGAATGAGCAGGCGAATGATTATAGAAACTGCTGCAAGATAATAAACAGTTATTTCCATTTAAGGTTCCCCTAGTCGACGGCACGAACTATTTTGTGCGCGAGGTTAAAATGCATGCTATCTCATCCGACAACACGTGCGAAAGAGATTGATGCTGTGATGAACAGGAAGAAGCTAGTTCGCGTAGGAATTAGTTCTTTTGCAAATTTGTATCGAAATGGATGACGATTTAGGATGAAAACGAGCGCGCGAAATTTTATGAACAGACCTTTGGGAGGATATTTTCAAAAATTTGGAACCACTTGTGTTGCAAGAAATCAGCGAACTCCATGGTCTGCAAACTGTGTAACCTTATCTACCGTTGGTCGATGATAGACCCTCGACCTCGAGTCACCGTTGTTCACTCACTGTTTTTGCATCCACAAGGTCTTAGATTCTTGAACCGTGTTGCTGTGACATACTTTATAATAATATTTAAAGAGTTAATAATTTTATAGTCGTTTTTATTTTTTTTTACTACGGAATTAATAAGGTCGTTGGTCTAGATATCTATAAGTGCTTGCAAGCGTAACACTGAGCGTTCTAGATTCTATCACTGGATAGGACAGTGTAAATGAGTTTTTCCAATAGGAACTCTCAGCTCAGTAGCGACTTGGAGTCGGGACTATACTGAACCGGGACCCGATCTAGCAATTTCATCGCTCCGGGCATTGACAATACTTGCCGCCTTTGGCGGCCTTTAAAATGACGCCTTATAAGGAGATAAATGTTTCAGGATGTAACCTACTGAAAAAAAAAAGTGGTTTTTAACCGTCAGATCGGATAAAGGCGCTTTTCTGACAACTTCGAGCGAAGTGAAAACGAAAGCAAGTCGAAAATTTCACCTAAGAATTTTTCCAATATAATGAATATTATGTTATTAACGGTGAGTTTACAACAAGAACTAATAACATTCGACAGCAAAGCTTGAAAATTTTATCACCACACCACAACTAAGTTAGGTTTTCTGATAAAATGAAAAGGGCTGTTAACCCAGTTTGGCTGCCGTGCCTCTGGGCATTTGTCCTTAGATCCGGTCCTGTTCTGACCTAAAATAAAATCGTGCCTGCATTCTCCGAAGGGTAAGCATATGTATAACTATACTCCATTTGTGATAACATTAGACGTTTAAATTAGCCCATTTTACAGCCCGTTCAACCGATTTTGACTTCTATTGCGTTAGTGATACGACAAATGGTAGCTGTAGTAAACAGTTGGTTTTGGTAACAGGTTTATGCTTTTTATGTCATCCTTATGTTTACGGGATAGAACTCAAAATCGGTTGAACGGACTGTAAAAAGATTTGGAAACATGTCTAATGTTATTTCAAATGGAGTTTAACTATAGTCCATCCACATTCTATCAGTTATGTAAAAGTCCTATACAATAAAAGGGGGTGAGTCTGTTGCCATGAACCGAGCAGAAATTTCGTCGCTGGACTTCTACTGAGAAATTAGGTATCGAAGAATCTAACAAACAACACTTAGTCCGACCGGAAATCGAACTATGCATGAGCATGTTAGCACGAGCTAAGCAGCAGCGCTTGGGATAACTGGATCAATGAGGTACTGTGCTTGTGTCTGAGCTATAGATCTACTCTTGAATAAAACTTACTTAAAATGGAACATGTCACTGGTGAAAGAGTCATTTTATCGGTACATTTCGGGGAGTGTGCGATGGCATTGCACAATTTGATTCCGCCTAGCCCTTTCCATCATCGGACTACAAGACGTACGGCCATGCGCCATCGGTTCATGGTGGAGATAAAACATCCCACCCAAACGCACAAAACGTTTTGCTAATACTTTCATTGTGCGCACAGCTAAGGAGTGGAATTCCCTGCCGGAGTCTTTGTTCCCTGATAGCTACAACCTTGGGGTCTTTAAGTCAAGAATGAATAGGTTACTTCTAGGCAAGCGTACTTCACTGTAGACCACATCATCGCTAACCATCAGGCGAGATAGTGGTCAAACGCGAGCCTATCAATAAAAAAATCTTATTTACAAAAAAAATAATACCGCCTTCCAACTAAAAACACTACAAAGTGAAAAATAACTTTCTTTTTCGAAGTCGGTGTCTTTGGTAGATACCAAATTTTTCGTTATGGACACCGACTTCGAAAAAGAAAGTTATTTTTCACATTGTAGTGTTTTTAGTTGGAAGTCGGTAGTATTTTTTTTGTAAAAAAGATTTTTTATTTTTCCCTTTTTAGTTGTACCTATTAAGCAACTTGCCTTTAGTGGGGTACTTATAATGCCAGAATAGATTATTATCCGAATGCAATGAAACTTGATCATAACCGGTGAAATGAGAGTGTATCAAGGTGAACTGTACACAACTGCGTACCCCTTTAGAGCGTACTGGCGTGATGTTATGTTATGAAGTGGTATAAACAATAAACAGTCACGCGGTTGCAGCAATCCCGAGAGATTTGCCGTCATTTATTGAAGAGTTCTGCTGTATATCTCCGAAGTTCTTCATCAGATCTTCACCAAATTAAAATGGGACCAATTTCGAAACATACTCTAACAAACAAAAAAAGAATTTTCAAAATCGGTCCACAATTGACGGAGATATCGGTGAACATACACAAAAAAAAAAAACATACAAGAAGTCGAACATGAGGTATGTTCGACTTCTTGTATGTTTTTTTTTTTGGTAATTCGGTTTATAAAAAAAGGGACTATGATGAAAAGTACAGCTTCAGGCCAGACCTGCACCTCTGTCTACCTCTTCGGGTCGGCAAATACAACCGCGATGTTTATGGAGAAACCCCAAATTCGTTCAGTTGATGACGCTGATAAACAATGAAGCATTTTTCTTTCTTTCTTTCATCAATCATCAAAAACTTTTCGTAGAAGGGTAAATGTCAAACAATGATGTACTTTTAAGAATATAGTACCTGGGCGACCGAGTTCTGCTCGGGTGACAATACAGAAAACGACGTTTTCTAAGAATGACACCCAGTTAGATCGATTTATCGCCCCCGAAACTCCCAGCATACTAAATTTCATGAAAATCGTTGGCGCCGTTTCCGAGATTCAGATTATATACATACAAGAATTGCTCATTTAAAGGTATTAGATTAAATTACTTGTACATTTTGGGCACACGGTTGGCGCAGTGGTTGAGCGAATGAATGCTGCGCTGCGTGTCGCGGGTTCGATTCCCGCACGGGACAAATATTTGTATGACCTACAGATAGTTGTTCCAGCTCTGGGTGTTGTGTATGTGAGTTTATATGTTTGTAAGCGCACCCACGATACGGGAAGAAATTCTAAGTGTGGCAAAAAGTATATAAAAATAAAAATTGTACAAAGGTCAATAAAAATAAAGGTCTTTGTACAAGTAGTACGCGGTTGGAATTCCCTTTATCAGAAATAAAGGGAATTCCAACCGCGTAGTACTTGTGGATGGAAAATATTTACATAAGATCACATCTAAATGCCTCGAATGTTTAGGTGTTAGTACAGTAAGCCTACATTTCGCCAGTCATGATCCAAATTCCATCATCGGACTCAAATCCAGACTACGGTCTACTACTAAGAAATTTCTAAAGGTAAAACCTTGGTTCCAAACCTAGATGGTAAAACCTTGGTTCCTAACCTCGATGGTAAAACCTAGTTTCTGAATCAGAGGATTGTACCCAGTATTACTTGATTTTAACCTCTAAAACGACGACACTATATGAGCGGGAAATATTTTCAGTAACTTTTTTTTTGTTAGCGGCGAACCTTCACAAGGCGCCTGGAATTTTGGGGAAAAGACCAGAGACTGTGGGATTTTTATCTCGCTAAAACCACCCTGGTGATCACCATCACCACGTAGAAGGGGACCCCGTGACCTCTGAAAAGACCACTCCGAAGCCCACTCTGTGCAACGCCTGTTATTATATCCCTGGGGAGACGAAAGAAGCGCCAACCCTGAGCTTTACTGTGCACGGCAGCAAGTGATCATTGTGCCACACGGACAGAGTCATCAATCTGAATGTCCGCGTCCCCAGACTCCCACCTGCTTATAATGCAGACGGGGTTTTGGCGTTTTAGGCATCGAGGCGGTTGCCTCCCCGACGCATTATACTCCGAGTGTGATGGGTCTCTCACGATCTCGCTGGGCGGCCTCCTTTTAGACCATCACGATTTCCCAGAAGGAGGCCATTCCCCTTCAGTTTTTTGTCACTGCCAGCATGGCCCTCACAACTGCAATTTAATATACCTATCTATATATATAAGCATAATATTATCAGCCTTAACGTTTCAACTACCGGGACACTGGACACAGAAACTCTTCCAGTAATCCACCACGCGGGCCCAGTGCAGTAGTGGTAAATGTCACACATCTTCGGGTTTTGCAGTGTGGATTGGTTGATATCACACGTTATTATAGGTTCTAAGACATGCCAGTATCCTCACGATGTTTTCCTTAACCGTTTGTACCAGCTTCTGTCATCAGCGGCTTCCCTCGTATGTAATTTCGGGAATATACTGCCGCGATAAAAGTGTTCGATAAAAGTATGTCCAATCCAAGACATAGTCTGTGTGAATGAACATTAGCCTTTAAAACGTGAAAAGATTCAAACAGATAGACAAACAGATTTACTTTTATTTTCTTATAATTTTAAGGAATGTTAATCTTCATAATGAGTCATTTACTTCTTAATTATATGTACACTATCTTCTGCCAGCGGCTTCGCTCGCGTGAATAAAACAAAAAAAAAACAAAAAAATAAGTTAAATTATTATTAATTATTCCAAGGGAACATAATCCCGGGATAAAAAGTACCCTATGTGCTATTGCAGACTATGATCTATCTCTTTGTCAAATTTCATCCAGATGCGTCCAGCCGTTTGAGCGTGAAGAAGTAACAAACAAACACACACTCACAAACTGTCGCCTTTTTAATATTAAGTGTGATTGAAGCCAGTCAACCATATTGATATAGTAGCGTCTCTGTAAAAAATTGAGCCAAGTTCGTGATTGTGTATAATAAGATGTAAATGCTTGTAGTAATTATGCAAACTATTGAAGGAAATCCATCGCCGTTGTTGTGGAAATTGGGACAGTGATGGACGACTGATTTGAATGTCAATATTAATTGAATATTAAATGAAATCAGTATTAAAGAAATATTTCCTGCTTCTTGATTATTATGATAAGATAAGATTACAATCTTTTAGCCTTCAGATTGCAAGTAAGATCAGTTATTCTGGTTGACATTATCAGCGGTAAAGATGCAAGGATTTGGCCAAAATTTTTTAATCAAAATAAAATATTGCAATTCGTCTTTTTTTAAAGTTGCAGTTGCCAAATGACATATGAATATTTGACATGCGGCTATATCCATTATATGAATATTTGGTGACGCTTGGTTTAGCCAGGGGTCACCAAATCACGGACCGTAGACTTATGATTCGATGATTCTGAGCTGAAATATTGATTGTAATAAGCCAAAAGCCTTTAGTCATAGTCTCTCAAATCACAGGCCATAAAAACTCGATTCTTTGTTCTCCGCCAGGTACACGACACTTTGTGAAAATTGGCGGTCTACCTACACTAGATTAACGTCCTGCGCTCTTTATTACGTTTCATGATTTATAGTTAGCACTGAAGATGCATCTTCCCGAAGGCTATTATTAACGGCCAAATTCCACGTAGGATCAAAATATTATGGGGTCATAAAAACCTAAGATACTCTTAAATATTGCAAAATTGTTCAACCATAATATTCATTAAATCAACAAATAACTGGCTTAAAATAAAATATGACAAAAATAGAAAACCCCAAACCTACATTAAGAACGAATCAAACAAAAAAAAGTAAACAAACAAAAAACGGTCAACACTTCTACGTCAGCAAACTTAGCGGTATAAGAACCAGGAAATATGTATGACGCATATGTGTGTACTGTATTATGTATTTATGACGTCACAGTATTGCTAGATATTCTATTGGGTCTTTAGGTATGTTATGGTATTCTCTAGGTATGGCCTCAAAAATATATAACAGTATACCAGTAGCTGTTAGAATAAAGAGTGTCTGGGATCCCTTAAGAGGTCTTTTTTTAACCGACTTCCCAAAAAGGATAAGGTTTATCAATTCGACCGTATATATATATATTTTTTTATGTGTGTTCGCGGATAACTTCGTGGTTTATGAATCGATTTTGATGATTCTTTTTTGTTGGAAAGGAGATATCTCAAGTGTAGTACCATGATAAGGAAACCAGGATCTGATGATGGGATCCTAGAGTAATCGAGGGAAGTCCTCAAATATTATAGGCATATGTATAGTGATTTTGGTATTTTCATCAATAATGCAATCATTTGCACTCAGAAAGTAACATTTAGTGAAGTGGAACTGATTAAGAAGACCACAATGGCCACTGGAACTCCGAAATAAAACAATGTATCCTAGTCATGTTTGGGCTTATTGGAATCGTCATGAGATGTTCTTTGGCTATAAATGATTTCCATGACCTACCAAAACTAAAAAGAGATTTATTTTTTTGAACATAAGGTCAAACCGGCTTCCACAACAAAACACTACAAAGCTAAAAACAGATGTTACTACTCCATCACTGAGTTTACTACTGATAAACAGAAGTATGACAATTCCGACTTGCCAATTAAACACTTATGATTTTATTTATTGATTAAGTATGAATGTGTTTATTTATCTAAAATTGTAATGACCTTTTTACCTAATTGACATATTTTAAATTGTTTTTTTTTTTATGTAATCTATTGACATGCCACCTTAATTGTAATTGCTTGTTTATGTTAATTTTGTACGCCAGATATTGGCAAAACATAGTGCACATATTTTAACAATATACCCACTATCTGTTACCATACCTATGTTTTACAAAATAAATGATTGATTGATTTATTACAGTAGTATAGACATATCGAACTAGTGAACTACGTGGTTAAGACGTCGTAATATGTCTTACTAGACATTCTGTATGTCTGTTTTACAGTTGTAAGTACTATAGACTTATAGAACTGGACGGAGCGCTATCTGTCTGACAGTGACGCGGTCAGAAAAGTGTGTGAGAGACAAAACGATCATGCGGTCAGTTATTGTCTTTTTCTAGAGTTGTTATTCGTCACATCACAGGTTGTCAGTATCACGTTTGATACTGAAGATGTTGTGAAAGAGCTCGTAGATGTGTAATAACAACCGCACGGGTCGATCTTCAAGGTGAAGCAAAGCTTCCCGAGTTCGGTCCGTGGATGGGAGACCTTTAATTATATACTGAGGCTACTCCGTGTCTCGCAAAGCACGTTGGTCCCAGCTGACATTTAAAGATCTTCGACATCATTGACGTTCGGTACGGTACCAGTCTTGCCAAGGGTTCGTGTTACGCAGTTATTGAATAGGGATGTATCCTGGATAGAGAAATGATAATTCTATTAAGTCTGTCAGTGAGATTATCAAATAATATTGGACCCATATTTTTTGCTTTACCAAATCAATAACAAGTGAAGGGCATCAAAGTTCAGAAATGACTGATGACAAACTTGTGACGTCACTATGTCAGTATAAAGTGTGTTAACGGCGTGACGTCATACGGTATTTCAACTCATTGTATTGTTGTCACTTTGTTTAAGTGTCAAAAATAAAATACGTGTCCAATGTTTTTTATTAATCTACCTGACGGACAAAAACCTAATTTTTAGTAAACATCCCTATAGGCAATCACTCCAATGTAGAATACTGGTACTCAACTGAATCCGGTTAGACTGAAAGTTGACCCCAACATGCTTGAGAAAAGATTAGGCGGTAGCACGGGATCCCAGCGATAAGAAAGAAAATTTGGTTCAAATAAACACCCCTGGATGGCGCGACATGCACCGAGTTGTTATTAAATTGTGTGTAAAATTAACATTTTCTGGAATTGAACTTAAAAATTGTATGTTCTTGTTTACTCAGCACCAAATTATGGAATATTGAGCTCTTAATTCATATTTCAAAGATTATTTAAATGGATCATTTAATTTTTTGCTAATAGATGGCGCGGTTTTAAATGTCTGCGGCATTCCACTCCATTGTTTAAATTTGTATCTTAACACATTTTGGTGCAATTAAACTGTAAAAACGTGCAGAAAAATACTATAAAACAAATCTTCACTGTATTTAAAGAAAAAATATTCATGCACCGAATAAACCCTTTAACTTGCAAGTCGTTGCTAACACCATCTATTGTCATGGAATGGAACCGAACGCGAACGATGTACAAAAAATATACGGTTTAATCAGACGAAAAACGCTTGTTACGTCACCGCGTAGGCACGGTTTCTTTGTATGGGATGAGGCATCTTTGTATGCTAGTATTATATTATCTGTGGTAATTAAAATTGTGACGGTAATGTTCAGTCGATTTCTCTAAGTCTATATTATGAGTAGTACTACGGTTAATAACCTAGGTCCTAGGTCGATAGTAATTGATACGAACAAATTGATATCTTGTATTGAATGCCACCCAGAAGTAAGTGCGTATGTGGAATGAAAATATCACTTCTGGATATGTAGAGTCAAAGATTATTAATGTTGTGGTTGTATTATATGTATGTGGTTAGTATTTGCGTAAGTGTTTTAAAAGAGCGATATTGACAATTGGTAAGTCATGACAGTTCATTGGCGTTATTTATGCTGTGCTTCAGATTTTCAGCATCTAAATTGTTAGATTGTTGCCTGCCAAAACTGTTTTAATATTTTTTCGGGCCTGTAGTTGCAAAGTTGAAAAATGAGACCTGGGGTGACCATAAGCTCTTAGAGTAAGGATATTTTGAGTGTGCGTAAGGGGCAGATGTCTACAAGTCATATACATCTGTTCCTTACACACACTCAAAATAAACTTACTCTAGGTGTAAATAACATCCGGACATACAAAATATTTTTTCCTCAAGCTGACATGGAGGGACCAATAATACTGAGTACTGAGGCCTTATTAAAGTGACATTCTATCAGCGAAAGCGCGGCGATAGCGATGTGAAAAATGCCAAAAATGTATGGAAATGTCAAAAGTTATCGAGATATCACGCGGTCAGCCCCTAACATTGGCATTTGGCATTTCCACTATCGCCAACACTAGTAGAATGACTCCTTTCTCGATTTCCGTATTAAGAACTTGAAGTTGAGTAAATGTCAAACTCTACATTGGCCTATATTTATGTCAAAATTTGACATAAATGTAAGGTTTGATACGTTCGTATCTACAAGTTTTCAATTCGGAAACCGGTCACAATTCTAGCTAGAGCTTCAGGACTGGAATGTGAAAGGCAGACTAGATTTATGCCTTCTAAAAAATGCTAATATTCCGAGTACTGGACACCTTTTTACGAAGTCCATTAAACTTTTTTTCTCATTTCAATTGAAATAACTTATATCCTTTATTAACATATATACAATTGAATATTCTAAAATAAAAACAAACCTATATACAAATACAAAAGGGAGACGGTAAAGAGCTCATTGTGCATCAAAAAATTCGTCCACATCGATGTCAATGGGAAACGTGCCCAGAACGCTGGCAGCATTGCCACGTTGGATGGCAATGCTGATTCTCTGGCCGAAGAAAAGGCCAGCCCTCTGGTCACGTGAAGAGTCGACGAGCTTTGTGCTAATTTCTCGAAAAACTCGATGCGCACTCGGACCCCATGGACCTAATGTTTCAACCCCAAACGGCTCAAACATGTAACTTCCAATAAGGTTGTTATATTTGCGCCGTTTGAGGTTTTCTGCACCGGCAGCAGCCGCCCCAGCACAGCCCGCCGTGCTAAGAAGATGGGATGGCGCAAGGGTGTCGACACATGTTGCATCCCACACCAAAGGCCTACCCACCTTCCAAGGCATTATGGTCATCCCGTCTGGTCTCTTCCCATCGTCGCGGGCCAAGCCATTGGGTTCTAAAACAGCTGGTACCCCGGCGGTGACAAGAGCCCGACGTATGATGTCATTAATGCTGGCGTGCCGTGCTATCCGGCCAGCGCTCCTACTGCAGGATAGGCCATGATGACCGAGGCGGTCGACTGCTTCACCACATTGACAACGATGTGGAGCTCCGCTAGGAGCACCCAAACGCAGACATGTAGCGATCGGGAAGGTGTTGTCACTCAACATAGTACCTATGTTGAGTGACATTAAAGTCCATTAAACTAATTTCAAATATGGAAAACCCACGACTGACTCATGTCCTACCTATAGTTGACATAGTTTTTCATTCATCATTATTATCGCTAAATATGTATTGAGAAATAATTGGCTCGGATAGTGACCGGTACTTTTCTTATACCCAGGGGAGAACAGGCATGGTTTCAAAGAATTTGATTTCGTCGAAAAACGTGGATTGAATTGGTGACGAATCAACAATCTAATTATAATGCTTTAATTAAGTACGGTCTAAATTGAGAGTCCTTAAAAAGGTTTTCTCAAATAAGTAGTAGGTCTACATTTGATTGGTTCAATAATAAAACTTTAATTGCTTTCTGTTATGAATTTTTTGTATTGGTAAATAGCTTCACTGCTTTCTTGACCCATTGGTGCTCGTCGTAAGAGCTGCTGCAGTACGCGAGTTTTTTATGATTTAGACTTTCGAGTTGAGTAAAGGTATTGCGTTTATCGATCTAAATTTTTTTAGAAGCAGCCCAGCATTTGGATTTGTGCTCTGTGTATGGATCTAGGCTCGGCCTTTATTCATGGGACTTGAACATAATAGGCGACAAAATCTTCTTTAGAGACTTTCGCATGACCTTTGGCCTAAGTCCAAAAGGAATTTTTCGCAGGAAATAATAACAAACAGAATGATTATATTAAAATACAAACGTTATAAAATGAAGTCGTTCCGTTTATTGCCTTTGTTCGACGCATAAATAAATAAATTAATAATATAACTATTAACTGCATGAGTTACGATAATAATATAATTATTATTGAACAATTTGCCACATTCACAGTTTCTTAATTGTGCAGGTATATTTGAATTTTATTAAGTGTTGTTAGACTAGTTAGGTGCATTTTATAATATGTCTAGATGTTTTCTTAAGATAAAAACCTATTTCTATGTAAAAACCTAAATCGCGGATTTTGTTTTATAAAAATTACTCAAATTTAACGTTTAATTTGTTTGAATGAAATAATGTTTAATAAAAATTTGTGTTTTTCCGTCACCAGACGGACAAAAAAAAAAAAAATTTTTTTAGTCAACCTTGATTAATTAAAACTATTAGACACTTATTTTTTTATTTTGACACGTAAACCTAAAGTGACAACGATATAATGCGTTGAAATATCGTGTGACGTCACGCCGTTAGTACACTTTATATTGACATAGTGACGTCACAAACCCCCACTCCTGAACTATGATGAGCTTTATTTTTGTCAATTTTTATTGATTTGATAAAGCAAAAAAAAAGTATCCAATATTATTTGATAATCTCACAGACAGACTATAACTATAATATTATAATATAATACAAAAAGAAAAATAAATAAAATTTATCTTCCCAGGAAACATCTCTATTGAAAATGCAAAGTTGTGAAATTGTCAAACTCGACATTAGTATTAGATTTGCCTTGATTAACTTATCAAACTTTCACATAAACGAAAAGTTTGAAAAGTTCCTTATCAAATTATAAATTCAGAATGCGAAGTTAAAAGTAAGCAGCCGTTTATAATTATTTTATTCTTTACTTAAGCGATGTTTAAAAATGGACATATATGTCATTTCTGTGTGAGTTATTGCAGGAAAATCCAGAAGGAAAAAGTTTGCTAGTAGGTACCTACCAACAAATTTTTTGGGCACTCTGGCCACAGGTCATTGTTTCCTCAAGAGAAAGGTACGTAAAACCCAAAAATACCATCCAATTAAAAACTTAAATTTTTTCCTGCAGGCCAGGCTAAATATTTTGATATCGACGCACAACCCACATCCCAATTTCAAAGAAATGCATTGTAGAGGATATATCCTTAAAAAAATAAACACTTAAATACTTGTATTTAGTTGAAGTGTTTCAAATTTGTGATAAGTAAATCCCCATTTTGACTGGAGTTATATGGAGTTATTTCTATTTATTAAAATTTATTTAGTTGACACCATATTAAACCATGGTTTAATGTGGTGTCAACTAAATAAATTTTAATAAAATTAATCATACGTACACTTAGTGACAACTGAGGAAACATTAATACGGATTGAATTATTAAAATAATTACGGTAATTCTAACATTGTTTTATTTCTTTGTGTACGTGAAATATAGTAAATAAAAGTCCGTCTACTCGACAGCGTAAAACAGGCAATGAATACGGTATATTTTTCAAATTGGAAGGAAAGCAGTATGCATCGTGTTGTTAAATCAGATACGCAATTAGGATGCAGGACATCAACCGAAATAACTCGTTTTACAACAACATGAGTTATTTCGGTAGCTCGTGTCGAAACGAAATCGAAAGAAAATCTGTTTGTTTACTTACCGTCAATCGGGGTGCATAGGTGCGCAGTGGTGAATAGAAACAAAACTTTAAAGGAAATTTTAACTGTGAAACCACTTTATTGGTTTCAAACAAAGCATCGTTTTCTTTTAATTTTTGTTAGGGTTCCGTACCTCGAAAGCAAAAAAACGGAACCCTTAAAGAGGAACCCGGAAGTGATCCTACACTTTGTTGTCCATCTGTCTGTCTGTCAAGAACCTTTTTCTCACGAACGCTTGGAGGTATCAAGCTGAAATTTATATATTTATATATAAAATTCTCGTGTCACAATGTTAGTTACCGTACTCCTCCGAAACGGCTTTACTGATTTTAACCAAATTTTATATGCATATTCAGTAGGTCTGAGAATCGGCTACTATCTATTTTTCATACCCCTAGGGTAGGCTAGGTAGGGTAGAGTAGGTAGGGTAGGGTAGGTAGGGTAGGGTAGGTAGGATAGGGTGGGGTAGGGT
This sequence comes from Orthosia gracilis, assembly GCA_947562075.1. Lineage (NCBI taxonomy): Eukaryota > Metazoa > Arthropoda > Insecta > Lepidoptera > Noctuidae > Orthosia > Orthosia gracilis. The sequence continues at coordinate 28,915,410 of OX387274.1, read as the reverse complement.
AGGGTAGGTAGGGTAGGGTAGGTAGGTTATGGTAGGTAGGGTAGGGTAGGAGGTAGTGTAGGTAGGTAAGTAGCCAATTGACGGGAGCGAAGCCCCGGGGGTCAGCTAGTATTTAAATAAAATACTCAGGTCTACTGTCCCTTAAAGCTGTGAAAAAATCTAATTTCTAAGCCAACGCAATCAAAAGATACAGCCGTTTATGGCGCAAATTTTCGACAATCGCAAGGGAATCAAAACCTACAGGGTACTTCCCGTTAACTCGGAATCTTGAAATTAGGTACCAAGCAACGTGTTATAGCACAGATAAAGGAATAATTTCGAAAACCGTAAATTTTTAGTTACATCATATATTTTTTTTTTTTTTATAATTTTAAACTTACTACCCCTTTCCTCATGAACGCGTAGATGTATTAAATTGAAATTCAAATCAAATACAAATCTATAGGTCTATAATACCTTTAAGCTGAGATTTGCACGGAAACCTCGGTGCACAAGTCCGACACGCACTTGGTCGTTTTTTTAATATATTGGAGTACCTACTAAAATGCTACAATTTTTTTTTAAATAACTTGAAAATTCTCTTCAAAGTTTTGATTCTTTTCACCACGTTTGACGGTACATGTCCTGGCACGTGTACGTTTGACATTCGAACTATGTAGTCGAGACCTCGCATTATACGTCACAAAGAGGAAGCCAAACCGCTACATAAGTTCACATTAGTTCACATTACACTGCGTAAGCTAGTGATCGAAGTGCGTAAAAGAAACTTAGATTGTCTGTTAGTCATATAACTAAGCAAGGGTTTGCCCTTGTAGTACAAAAGCAAAACAAGGAACCTAATACCCTCCAACCACACTCTATGTATGTAGATACAATGATGTTATATACATACTGAGGTAGATACGTTTTACCTGCGTTTTCGTGGCAAAACAAACACAAGCTGGACAGCTTGAATGAACTCAGTCCGTCCTGCGACTGGCCGCGACACGAACGTACGTTAAAACAGTATGTTTATCTCTTTCTGACAACGGGGTCCTATTTATATCTCTGTGATCTTATAATCTACTCAGTGGTAGAAATAAAGTTCCAAATACCATAGGTCCTATGTACGTACTTAAAATGAAATATCTGTTTTTCTATTTTATGTATTACTGTCTTCTCCTTCATACTAGATCATTTTAGATCCTGTAGACAAATATCTACTTTGGTGAATAATAGTAGGTAATCGTATTTACCTATCCTTTAATAAAATCAATATCAACATTAAAATAATTTAATAAAACACATCGTTTTATTACCCTGTCCAATAAGTGATGGGCATTATTCATAAAGCCCGGTCAATTAAATTATTTCAATATGCCTACTCATTTAGGCATTTTTCAAATTGCCCGGGCATTAAGAATAATGCCATATTAATCACTTGGTCCATAACATGTATATTTTTTTGAATTGTCTTTTTAGTAGCTTTCATTTGATACCCATATTGTTATGATAACGAAAACAAAAATTGTATCATCCCCTTTTCGGGCCTTCGGGGATGATACAAGTCTTCGTCAACCGTTGTCTCCGTCACATTCTCGGAATTTACTGGCCAGAGACCATCCCCAACGTAGCTGGAGAAATGCCACGAGAGCCCGATCGACCGCCAGATCAAGCATCGCAAGTGGAGATGGATTGGCCACACGCTTCGAAGGAGTCCCGAACCCAAGCAAGCTTTGGATTGGATTCCTCAAGGGTAAAGAAAGTGTGGCCGTCCCCGTCAAACCTGGCGTCGCGCCGTGTTGGCAGAAGCGACGAGCATCGGAACGACATGGAGCGAGGTGAAGCGTGAAGCACAAGACCGATAGCGATGGAGGACATCTTTGGACGCCCTCTGCCCCATCTAGGGGTTATAGGACATTAAGTCAAGTCAAGTCTTTTCGGGGAAGTGGAAATTAAAAAAATATACAGATTATTTCACTCCCACAATTGAGATGAATCCGAGAAGACCTTTGTCATAATCTGTCAAGTCGTTTGGGCTCTAGAACGTGCTATAGAAATGAAGATACATACATTATACGCTCGAAAAACATTACCCTCCCGCAGTTTGGTAAAAATGGTGCGTTATCATCCCTGACAATAAGTTGAGATGTCTCATATGCTTGTAGTTATATCAAACCCTTGAAACTGAACGCTATCAATATTGCTTTACGACAGAAATTTGGGTTTACAAATTAACGAGCAATGTCAGGCCTAGTCTCTAGTACTCAAGCTACAAAACATAACTTTACTGGTTCCTACTCAATATACGACATTTACGACAGACATGGTTCGGTCTACAATCCAGATAGTTCTGGTTTTTGTCTAGACTAGCTACCTGTTTGTCGGCTTATATGCCAATGAAGTATAGAAATATTCATGTGTATTGATTTTGATTGCCGTTTATCGACGACGTAGCGGCCAACAAATAGGTTGCGGTGCCGCTTGGCGACAGAGGCCACATCGCAACTGAGGTGGGCCGCGACGTCGTATGGGAGACATCGCGGCTGAGGGCAGGAGGCCGCGGCGGGAGAGGACTGCCGTTATTGCGGTGCACCGCTCTTCCTACCTTCCGCGGCCTGGACGGAGACTCCAACGTCTGATGGCAGACGCGATGGGGAGGAGGCGTGTCGGTATATTGATGGCCGTTCTCCCTATCCCCTGTAGCTAGAAAATGGTAGGTGGCGGGGCCAATGACTTGACCCGTCACAGGGGGACCAAGGATAAACGGGGTCGTCTGGCGCCCGTGAGCTGAAGTCCCTGGGGTGGTCACGGCGTGCAATGTGTTCTGGTGTGCCGGTGATGGGGGGTGCTCTCTAGAGGAGGGTCCGGTGACGGACAACCGCGGCGCTTACCCGGTGGTTATTGGGTTTTCCTTCAGAAAATTCTCAGTAGCAGTGGAGAGTCTATATTTGTGCCCAGTTGATGACTTTAGGCTCACCTTTTTACATAGGACTTAAACATAACTGGCAAAACGTGGATACAAGCTAACATAGGTGCCGCTTGGCAAAAGAGGCGAGATCGCAACTGAGACGGGCCGCGATGTCGTTTGGGAGGCATCGCGGCTGAGGATAGGAGGCCGTGGCGTGTCGGTTTAAAGTTGGCTGTTCTCCCTATCCCTGACCTGACCCATCACATGGGGACCAAGGATGCTATACACGGGGTCGTCTGGCGCCCATGTGCTGGTTTGGTCCCTGGCGTGGTCACGGCGTGCAATGTGTTCTGGTGCGCCGGTGATGGAGGGTACTCCCCAGAGGAGGGTCCGGTGACGGACAGCCGGGGCGGGTTCGCGGTGGGTTTTGGGTTTTTTCTGAAGAAAATTCTTAGTAGCAGTGGAGAGTCTGTATTTGTGCCCAGTTGATGGTAACATGCTCACCTTCTAACATGGGGCTTAAATATAAAATAGACAAAACAAAATCCTGTGTACGTGGGCACATAGGTACTCTTCTACCTAACCCTTCATCCCATACAAGTGCGATGTTTATTATTTTATTGCAACATGTAGCGTGCAAACGTGATGATAAATGCTCTTTGCTTCTCTGTATAAGAACAGGCGATTTTATTGAGTTGCGTCATAAAAGTAAATAGTTTACATTTCTTCAGATTATATTTGTTTAAACCTAAAAATCGATTACATTTTTTCCCATCGGTTGGGTTGGGATGGACCTAAGGGTTCGTCCATTAATCATTTGATGTATTTTAGCGACTTTTTACCCCTCCCCCTTCCCTCCGTGATACGTTGTAAGATTTTAGACTCACTCCCCTCCCCCTATCAAAAATTACGTGTATTTTATGGATATCTTTAAACGAATTTAAAATATTACATTTTAATTACAGGTATTATCTAATTAAATTCTGGAAATTAAGCACCGTGACAAAAATGTCGCGACAAACTTTTCGGTTTAGAAATAGCGTGTTCAACAAGAAAAATATACAAGTGATATCTATACCCGCCTCCCTCACCCCTTGTGATATTTAGTGATTTTTTTTTAACCGAACTCTTATCCTTTTCGAGTCTCACGTGATTAATGGATGATCCCTAATTAAAAAGAGTTTTACATCGGATCAGCATTGATACTTTGAGTTACGGAAATTGCGTCTTAGATTTAAGGAAAATTAATTAAAATTTTATGTTTCAGGTTATTTAAAGATCTCTTGTTTCTTATTGACTTTCTGAGTTAATAATTTATCAATAAATGAAAGATCATCGAGTTTTAATTGTTATGTTTGTTACTGTCAGTTCGCATATTGTAGCTTTATAAAAAATAATAAACTTTTTAAACGCAACTTTATGGTATGATTTTGTATTTAAAACAAATACACCGAAAACTAAAAAAAAAATTGAATCCCATTATTTAAAAAAAGGAAGTCGCCATTGTCAATATCGTATTAACAGTAATAATTATTTTAAATATTTAGTTTACAAGAACTTAAGAGTGAAACTTTGGCAAGGTTTAAAGGCACGTTAAAGGCCGGTTTTATGATGGCTTAAGCACACAAGTAAAGAACGAAACCATAATGTGATATAAGTATGTTAATAAAAGTTTTTAACTACGGAAACTTAAAAGGTAAGCTAAGTTAAAAATAAACTGAATGATAACAGCCATTCGTCGGTAAACCACGCTGGATGAACAAAACCGCCTTCGGTAGTTTCTCTCCAAAAACTGAGGCCGTTTTAAAAAAAATATGTACGTAACCCGTTGACAGATGTTCGGAATCCCGAAGATTGCAGATACACCATAGAGTCATTCGTTATGTCCCGGGGTTAAAAGCTGATGCACAACTGATATCAGTTTTGATTCATGACATCCAATGTTAGAATGGGGATTTAAAAACACTTTTAAAAAAAGAAAATTATTACTGCTAGAATTATGGGATTTATTTAACTCAAATAGTAATTTACAATAAAAGAGTATGCGCGGCACAGATACATGTGCATGGTCTGACGGATGGATGACGACTTTATGTTGTCACTCACAGGGTCCACAAACACTGCATTTTGTGGATGCTGGAACTGGACTGGAAAACTGGAGTAATGGAAACCTGGAACCCTGGAAACCTGGGACACTGGAACACGCCTGGGTCTCGTCGGTGCTGGGTGTAGGGAGACCCGTAGGATGAACAAATAGTGCTGCTGCTTTTACCACTGCACAGTGGACTGGTGATCAGACGGTTTTCTGGTTTTTTGGGCTACTTTTGGCTACTACGGATAATTATGATGAGTGTCACTCAAGGTTATATGCACTGCACAACACTGCAATCCTCTTGGTTTGGTATTTCGCGAGACGCTTTCCCGGATGTTTAATATCCCTATTACGCTGCCCCGAACGTTGTTACGTTTTGAACTCTTTTCAATGACAAGGTATTTTTATGATTAGCTTGTCACTAGTCTTGGCAGGACTGCCCTGTCCTCCGGTCTGTAGCAAGGCAACTGTGGTATGGTAGCGAAACAACAGTTGGTGTCTGACAGAGCACAGTCGCAGAGGCATGCGGTCCGTGGGCTACAGCGCGCCCATCGGCTCGTACTTCACGTACCCTCAGCCTAACGACAAGGAATGTGTTCCAGCCGTTCCCACACATGAATTGACATAGCCATGGTCATATTGTAGCTTGCCATTATAAAACACGCTTTTAAACAGATAATATAAAATTACCAATTATTAATTTATTAGAAGACTAGCTTGTACCCGTGGCTTTGCTGACAGTGAAGACATTAAATTTTTTTTTTTTTTTTTTGATATACTCTATTACTTCTAATACTTCCAAGAATATATGTACAAAGTTTCATGATGATCGGTTCAGTAGTTTTTGCGTGAAAGCGTAACAAACAAACTTACATTCACATTTATAATATTACGAGTAGGTAGTATAGATTTTAGAGCCAAACATTTTTTATAAGTCTATCCTGTCAGTCCGAGAAAAATTGTCTTATGTTTTCTTGACAAACGAAATATGAAAATTTGAATAGTTGTAATCGGCCTGTTTCGATAAATTAAAAAAAAAAGTTTATTCATAAAATCTAAATACCCGACTGCTTAGAAAGAGAACCAATAAGACCTTAACAAGAAGAAAATCATGCTGTGCAGTCGGAGGATACATATTCGCGATCTGGCTGACTAAAACCAGATGTATCCTCCGACTCCCAGCAAGATTTCTTCTTGTTTACGTCTTTTTAGTTCGCTTTTTAAGCAGTCAGGTTTTTAGATTTTTTGTATTAACTTTTTTCATTTACAACTTTTCAGTTATTTTTTTTTTAGTGTTATTTAAACATATACGTGTTATATATTTTTGAAATCACCTCTTAAAACCTTTTATTTTGATACCCCACACGATACGGTTTGGAAGAAAAAAAAAATTGGTTTCCCTGCAACGTGGCGCCCAAAATCCGCCATTTTTCTATTATCCAATTTTAATGCAGCCAGTGACACTTGCAGGGTTAAGACGAATCGATTGACGTAAGAATCATCAAAATCAGCTAACGCGTTTGCTCTTTAGAACGCCACATAGGAACAAAAATACATACATACATAGACTGATAAACACATTACCCTCCTTCGGCAGTCGGGTAAAAAGACTAAAGCAAAGCGTCTTCTAGCGACTAAGCTACAATATGTTTTATTTTGAATAAAGTTTTTGTACAAGTACTAAATGTAATATCACTTTGCAATACACTCCTAACCCAAAGATTGTGCAATCCAGTCCGATTGAGGAGTTGCTATGACCACCTTCCGGCTCCATCCTACTCCATAGTACCATATTATTTCAATGTCTCCAAAGTCACATAAGTACGCAAATTCTCAGCTTAAGGTTACACTAGTCGATTATTCTTCCATACAAACGTAGTCTGGCGATTACTCCATTGTTTGACGATGTACGTTCAAAATAAAAATTGAAATCAATTTGTCAAATCATTATCTAACACTGTATGGAAACAAAAAAGTGAAAAAAAAATATTTGAAAATTATGAGCGTCGAAAGTAATTAACACAAATTAAATAAAAAAAACACTAATTTTAACGCATCTTTGGGCGGAAATAAATACCATAAGAAGAAGAAAAATAGCAAATCGGCCTCTATATAGGGATAAATTAGTAATTCAACAATGCAAATCATTTTATTTTGAAAATATACATTTAGTCGTTTTTTCATGATATCTAGACTCTCAAAAGTCTGTTTATACAATTTCGCGCGTTCGTTTTCGTCCTAAATCATCATACGTTTCCAAACAAATTTGCAAAAGAGTTAATTCGTACGCGAACTAGCTTCTTACTACTCATCACAGCATCTATCTCTTTCCCACGTGTTTTCGGATGAGATAGCATGCATTTTAACCTCGCGCACAAAATAGGTCGTGCCGTCGACTAGGTGAAACTTAATCGGATGTCAGGAAGCGCATAAAAATGGATTACTAGTTGCTGGACTCACATATCTAAGCAAGGTAGTAATAAAAGAGAACGATAGATAAACATTGATATTGATTATCCCGAACTTCGTCGGGCACAGGAAAATAGAAGGTTGGTACTTCTAGAGATGAAAAAGAAGCACATTAAACCTCTTTGACAGATTAATTTATTAATTAGGTAACTAATAATCACATCGCGAAAAGTCTGCATTTATTTATTTAATCTTATATCCGTAACCGCGTCTGATAAATTGCATTGTATAAATTAAATTCATTTTGGAGTTAATTTAATATGGTTATGCACAGGAATTTTAATACCTACCTATTTTTTTATGTCTAATTAAGAATTATGAAATATCTAGATGTTTTATTTACGTTAACTAGAGCGAAACGATAAAACACCTGTAATAAATTAACTCTACGTTTACAACTTGATATTAAAATCAAACTGTTTATGTATAATTAGTGTAATTTATTAACACTAACTTTATTTTATGTTATTTAATAGATTATGCTTTTATTTTTTACGTTAGGTGCGTGGCGCGTAGGACTGGTTGATATTGTGACGGGTGGTCTATGCCCAGACTTCTTTTGGCTGAAATGATGATGATCAATGTCAAACAAGTAGACAGCCAATCTGATGGCAATTGGTCAACGCTTCCTATTGATATCTGCAATACCTATCGGGCGTCGTAATCATGATCATAATCATTTATTTGCTAATATGGTTAATTACATAGAGTTCTTAAAATATACCACAGTCCAACCATATTACACCTTGAGGCATGCAAATCTAAAGCTTTATTACACACATGTACTTGCATAAAATAATTTAAAATTAACAACACACTTCCAATTTATATGTTTTGTTAATTTCACCGCGTGGCAAATAACAATAATACATAACAAATGAAGCTATCAATAATGTCAATAGAAGAATTAAATATAGAATGTCAAAATACATTTATGAAAAATGTTTAAGTAATAAAAATATATAATACTTAATTAAATTCGTGCATCATTTGGTAATTTCACTACGGAAAAAAAAAATGAAACAAAAAAAAAAAAAAAACCTTTTATATCATGAAGCAAGTAATAATGTCACTAGATTAATCAAAAATTAAATGTCATGTATTAAATGAGAATGTCAAGATGCATTTGTAAATAAATGTCAAAGTAATAATATTAATAACAACAATATGTCCTTACATCCTCTCTTATTTAATCCTGAATACTATAATAACATTTACATAGCAAGAATCTCTTTAATTTATTTTTTAATTCATCGATGGATGGAGTTTCTAGTATGGACTTCGGCAAGTGATTGTATACACGCGGCGCCATACTGAAAATGCTTTTGGAATATAAGGCTGTCTTGTAAGATTTTCAACAAATGTGTCTTTCGTTATCAGCGTTTTTTTGTGTCTGTAGTTACAATAGTTTAGTGACAAACGAAGCGTGGGACGTTTGCCCGGGAGGGTGGACCGACGACCTTAAAATTTGGGTCAGACTGGACGCAGAAGGCGGAGGAACGAGTATATTGTGACTATCCTTAGGAGAAGCATCTCATCGGAATAGATCCAGCAGTGGATCACGATAGGTTGAGTTTATTGCTTTATGTAGTGAACAATAACCTCAGCAGCGTTTCTAATTAAATGGGTATGGGTATGGAGGTATTTTTTTTGGTGGGACAATCTCACCGCACTATTCCCAAACCACTGCAACTCCTGAAAGCCAGAATCAACAGTGGCGACCACCAGAAAAACACCGAGGCAATGAAGCTCGACGAAGTCCAGGCGAATGAATTTAACTGTATTGGATCCCGCAACGAAATTAATCAGAAAAGAATAATGGAGGTGTAGGAAAAAACATAATTTCCAGATATGGAGGTATGCGGAACAGGGTGTAAAGTCCTACAAGCTCTTTTGAAAGGGGAGCATCCTTCGACCAGACGGGTGTTGTGTTTGGTGGGGAACTGCCCGATGGCTGGTCTATATTATGTTAGATCGCGAGGAAAACTTTGATTGCGCGTTGAAGGATTTGTGCGAGGTCAAGTCGTTTCTTAGTTCGCATGTGGCTCCATACATACACAGGGATCTCTACCTTTAAAATATATCTACTATTTCTGGTATCAAGCAACATTGCCATGCTCAGTTTGAATGGTTTATATGTCAGATAAATGTATGAGTCAATTCGTATTTCTCTAGGCCAAAGGCAAAGTCCATAGTTACATGAAACTGAATGGAACAATATTGGAATTTCCATAGTCTGTAGGTACCGTAGGCGCGGGCTTGCGGTCGGCGAGTAATGGGTAGCTCGCCGTCCGATAAGGATTAAGTTCGAGTTGACGACGCGTAGTGTTCCTCAAAAACTGACGGGGTCCCCTAGGCCGCTGACTGTCTGGGTCGCGGATAAATTTGAAAGAGAGTTACCGCGGTCCTGGCACAAGGAACTCCGCGTCACACTTCCAGCCGTTATGACGGCTCCTTCTCTGTAACTGCAGTGCACCTCTGGAATTCTCTCCCACACTCCCCACGCGATAGCCCTTCTCTCGATGTCTTTAAGAAGTAATTAAAGAGCATTTCCTTTTAACGCAATATCAGTAGATTATGTATTATAATTATTATAATGTTTATTTGTATTTATGTACGTGTTTATTATATTTATGATTTATTTTAAGACTAGCTGTCCCACGCGGCTTCGCTAACGTCAACTGGCTACCTACCTACACATTTACCCTACCTACCCTACTGTGCCTACACTACATTCATGATTTTTGCGAAACTTTGACCGCTTACGCAGCGCACGCACGCTAGCTCACGCTAGCTCTCAAAAAGGAATAATTTTGCCCGATTTTGCAACATTTTTTTCAATTATTATTTTCATTAATTCCAACCAGTAGTGCCTGAGATTAGCGCGTTTAAACAAACTCTTCAGCTTTATGGATTATTATTATGTTATTTTAAAATTGTACACTGGATCCTACCCTCTTTTGTGATCATTCTCTGTCACTCTCTCGGGTTTGCTGTAAGAGAACTCAACATTGTGTTAAGCTAGCCTTTGTGCATGTACTTTATTATCACATTGTGTATGTAATGTTGTTTTTTGGAGTACAATAAAACATTAAAAAGTCTGATACCCGCTCACCGCTTCACGCAGAGCGGGAGAAAACATTGGATGATTACCCACAAAAACCAAAAACAATTGGTCTGTAGGTGAGTAGTAGCTTAGCAATGCACATAAGCGTTATCTACAAGGAAATAAATATGGCGCGCGCAATAATTAGTTCATTAACCTACTTAGTTTACTGATACACTTGCGCTTTTATATTATAAAAAGTAAACGTAGGTAATAAAAATTATAACGTTATCACTTCTATGCAATTACTATAAAAACAGTTTGAAATATGCTGCTCCCTGGTAAGTGCATCCTTTGAGAACGGCTGGACCTAGATTTGCCTAATTTTTATTTGCAAAGGTATCAAATGGAAAGAATTCCTGGAAGAAAACGGGCAAAACTAGAAGTGCTTTTTCCATTGGATTTTTGTATGAACTCCGTTAGACGTCAACGATTGTTTGGCCGTATTTTAAAGAATTCATCAATTTTTTTTTAATTGCCAGAATTCACTTCACGCGTATTAATTTACATGATTATAAGTATAGAGACAACGTCAAACAATTAAATTTCATTTAATTAACTCAATTTGGCCTTAGAATCTAAATTTTCTTAGGTGCCCATATTTTTTGTAAAAGAGTGTATAAAAGTTTACCCTTTCATGTTAATTAAATTTTATAATATTTAGAACAATATGTCAATCAATAACTTGTTTTAAAAATACTTCGACTAACATCTAACCCTCTTTATCAAGCAATCTAAGCAGGATGACAAATCATGTTACACATTTAATAGATCAATTAAAAAAAATACAAAGAAGCTACAAATAAAAATGTTAAAACATTCTAATTTACACACGTTTATGTAAATTTATTCAGAAATCAGTTTCCTGATGAATTGATTATAATATTTTGTACATTAATCTGATTAATGAAATAAATACCTAAATATTATAAAATTTAATGCTAAGACAAGAGTAGATTTAAATATGTTTTACTTTTGCATGCTGTAAGGTAGAGTGTGTTGGAACTGTTTTATAATGCTTACATTTTATTTTGTTGTTGTGATATTCATTGCAAAATAAATGATTTCTGATTTCTGACATGTTAAGACACATGTTTTAGGGTTCCGTACCCAAAGGGTAAAAACGGGACCCTATTATAGACTCCGCGGTCTGTCTGTCTGTCACCAGGCTGTATCTTAAGGACCGTGTCAGCTTGACAGTTGAAATTATCACAGGTGATGTATTTCTGTTGCCGCTATAACAAGTACTAAAAACTGAATAAAATAAATATTTAAGTGGGGCTCCTATACAACAAATGTGTTTTTTTGCCGTTTTTTGCGGTAATGGTACGGAACCCTTCGTGCGCGAGTTTGACTCGCACTTGGCCGGTTTTATTTTAAATTTAATTTGTATCATTTGAATAGTAATTTATTAAAACACTAGCTTTTATCCGCGGCTTCGCTCGCAGTGAAGCCATTTTTTTTTCTTTTTTAATATAAAGAGTCCTATGTTACTTCAAATACCTCCAAGAATATATATGTACAAAGTTTCATAATGATCGGTTCAGTAGTTTTTGCGTGAAAGCGTAACAAACAAACTTACATTCACATTTTTTATAATATTACTAGCTTTTGGCTTCGCTCGCAGTGAAGCCATAATTTTTTTTTTTTTAATAAAAAGTATCCTATGTTACTTCTGAGGTATTAGAAGTAACATAGGATACTTTTATGATGATCGGTTCAGTAGATTTTGCGTGAAAGCGTAACAAACAAACTTACATTCACATTTATAATATTAGTATGATAGCCGGCAGATGCGTATATCCAAGAAGATTTCCGACTACTTATTGTAAAAAACATAACTTAAAATAAATAACTTTAAAATGACATCCCATCGACTTATCTGAACTTATATTGGAACTATTTGCCGGTAATGTGAGGTACGTAGCCAGGGTGCTGCGAATAAAAAATGCAGAAATTACTTTTATCTGATATATTTTCAAACACATGCCTGCCAAGGCGGCTTCTATTGAATTTACAATCAAAGCTTAGCAAAAAACCTCTTCACTTATTTATGTATGTTCGAATTTCAATTCCCTTTCAAAACTAAGTTATCTGTTGCCAGTCTGATAATAGGCAAGGAGTTTCCCTTACATAGGCAGAGTCTTAATAGTAATCTTTGAAAGAGCTTTTCCAATTTTGAATTTTTTCACTGATGAAAGTAATACTATCGCTGTAATTTTTTTTGGCTCAGTACCCCGTCATGTACATATTTACGAGGCATGCCTGGTAAGTTTTGTCGTTTGAAGAAAAAAACACAACTAGAACCTTATAGTACTTTTTATTGTTTTTCAAATTATTCACCACGTAGCTTAATACACTTTTCCATTCGCTCAAACCAGTTATTATAACATTTATTCCACTCTAAAGCGTCGACTGCTTCTTCAACGGACTGGAATCTTTGAACACGAAGACTTTTCTTAATTTTAGGAAATGTAAAGAAATCGTTAGGGCTTATGTCAAGACTGTATGGAGGATGGTCAAGAATTTCTACTTTTTCCTGCTTCAAATACTCAATCTTTTGACGAGCGCTGTGTGAGCTTGCGTTGTCGTGGTGCAGGATGATGCGTCGCTTTGAGTTAGATTTTCGATGTTCGCAGATGACTTGTGGTAAACAAACTGTGGTATACCACTCTGCGTTAACCGTTCTACGATCTTCAAGTGCAATAGTCGCAACATGGTCGGTTTTTCCAACGAACGTGGCCACCATCTTCTTTGAAGTGCTTCGAGAACGAACAACTTTAGTCGGCTTTGGCTCGTCTTGAAAGACCCAGATTGTAGATTGTTGTTTGGAATCAGGATCGTAGGCATAGATCCAAGATTCGTCACCACTGATGATGTCGAAGACGTGATTTGACTCTCCTCGGTTGAACCTTTGCAGAGTTTTCTGACACCATCTGACGCGGGCCGCCTTGTGATCGTCGGAAAGCAGATGCGGTATCCAACGGCAAACTAGCTTTCTCACACCAAACGCTTCATGCAAGATCTTCCGAATGGTTTTCCCTAAGATACCTAATAGAGCCTCTATCTCTCGATACGTCACATGACGATCTTCGAGAATTAGTTGTCTCACAGCAATGATGTTATCTTCAGTGAAGGCGGATTTTGAGCGTCCTTCGCGAGATTTGTCACTAACACTAGTATGTCCACGCTGGAATTCTAAATACCAGCGTTCGACAGTCCGCAGACAAGGGGCTTCATCACTGAACACAGATGTTAGCTCTTTAAAACACTGAAGCCGTGTCAGGCCTCTTCTAAAGTTGTAGAAAATTATTGCACGAACATTTTCCTTAGAAAGATTCATTTTCGTACGTAACTTGACAGACTCCAATCGACGCTGTGAATTAACAATAGCATTAATCCTAATATTTTCAACTGTTTTGAGATTCAAAATTTAAACACATTCGAATATTGAACAGTTCCAAATTCAAAATTGCCGGGAAATATGGAAACGACAAACTTAAAAGGCATGTCTCGTATGTTCGCCCATAAACCTATGTTAAATGTATGTCTAAAGTTTTGTTAATTAATAAGTGTTGTGTTGTTGGCTTACTGTGCGTTTTGCTGCAAAATGTTGGTAAAGTAAGCAATTTTAATTAAATAAAAATAGCTAATCCTGAGCGAAGCCGCGGCAAAAAGGCTAGTATTTATATATTTATTAAAACTTTGTGCACAAGTACAAAGGCGAACTTAATGCCTTAGGCATTTCCACTTGCGGCCTTAGGGTGGTGCAGAGATAAAACATGGCAGATGCAACTAAATGAAAGAACAAGTAGAAAAAAAGTATTTTAGAGAAATTTATTAGAGTTTTTATTTGTAGGGATAACTAATGTCTCAAAATATATTATTACAGAGTGCATTTGTTCAGAAAAAGTTCACGTTTCCCGTAGGACAGGCCAATGAAACGAATCCACGGGAAAGGCTAGTATTTAATATAGAGAAATATGTTTTTAATCGAGTCCATTGTCTATCTAGGATGCGGAAGCTTAACCCAGATTCAAAACTAATATAAGTAAGATCATAAAGAATTCTGTTTTGACAATATATAGCCCGTAGCAAGATATGTTGCACTAAAACCTTTTAGTGCAATAAAACTGTATGTCAACTTCACAAAACTGACGTTAAATGCATGACCTTTCTCAAAAAAAAAAGAGAGAGGTGTCTTGTGGACACCCGGTTGGAACGGAGTAATTATTAATGAAATTTACAGTCTTTCAGATTCGTAAAGTATGACGAAACTGAAATAACAATAACACAGATGATGCTTAGTGGCTGCTAGCGTAGTTAGTAGGGCATGCAATATCGCAAGGTTCTCAATTCCAGAACTGAGTTCCAATACTCTCGATCTGATTCCGGAATGCCGAAACTGGTAACTTTTGAAGTTTGTTTCAAATCAAACAAGATTTATAATTACTGTCTCGCACCTCGCTGCAGAAGGACAGGTTCCTAGGTCTGATCCTGAAGTCGAACTGACATTGGGGCGTTATGGTACAAACACTTCAACACTTGCTCCCTTGGATGGAGACTTGGGTTGTATTGCAGTCTCTGCAATACAACCCAAGTCTCGATCGAATCGAAGGCTTTCTCGTAGTCCACAAACGCTAAACAGAGTCTTAAAATTTTCCTAAATGATAATCAAAATATCAAACATTGATGAATATCGGAATTCCGGTATTACTTCTCTCATTTACGGAATTGAAATAAAATAAAAATTGTTACGGAATTCCGGCATTACGAAATTCCGGAATGCATGGTAGGAAGGAAGGAAGTATGTGTCTAGACAGGCCGCGCTCGTACATCTTCGGTTTTCTTCGTGCGCCTCCGGCTCTCTCCTCGGTTTCTCCCTTTTTGTGCGGATCTTCGCTTGTACTATCCTCCATGCATCAAGCTGTGCCTCGCACAATTTATCACGCGAGAATGATTATTTATACTTATTTATATTAAAATTATAAATATTTTTGCATATTCTCAAAATTGATGGCAAGCTGAATCTATTGAAAGTTTGAGTTTCTTAGGTGATCGGGTAGTGCCTCAAAAATCATTGCAAAAGGTGTCGGTGTTTTTCATTATTACACTTTTTTTCGGTCTGGCCTCTCAGGCCAGCCCGCAAAAAAATCAGAACTATAACGTAATATAATATAAAGGAAATAAAGCCGGACTGTATGATTAGGTAGCTACTTTTCATGAATGCATAGCAATGTGCAGATATCAATGAATTTATTTACATAAATTTATACTAATAAGATTTAAAAGAAGCATTTGGCTGCACACGATATTGATGAAAGTTTAAGTAAACCTTTAACCTTTCTGGTAAAAGAACTGGTATTTTAATTTAGTGACAAGAGATCAGGGTGAAGAAATAAAGTGAGTATTTTATATTTTGTGCTTCCTATGTTTGTAACTTATTATTTAATTTTAAAATTGCACCAAGTGCAACCCCATGTCATGTCCAGGCTATCTCTCCCCGTTCTGGGTTGCCTGTGGGTTGGTGAGGTTTCCGTATGTAATGATTTTATATTGGTGTACCTACAATAAAGTATAATTATATAAATAAATAAAATAAGTAACGATAAAGTTTATTTATTTTTGATTTCGCAACAAGCAAAAAGCGTAATAAAACTGTAACACGAATATTTTTTTTAACCTATGTTAGCCGGGCCATAATAACGAATCGATTGATACCTTATTCATCAAAATCGCATGAATAGTTTAGGCGCTACGGAGCACACGTAAATACAAACATACATACAAAGACTGCTTAAATCATAACCCTTCCTTTTGGGTTCGCTGTAGTCAGGTAAAAAACTTTTGTATTGCTGGCAAAAATTTCACCAAATAAATGATTGACTGACTCGTTAGTCTAGCTAGTGGTTGAAAGCACTACTGCTAAGCATGCGCTCTTTGCGGTGAAATGTTGATGTACCCCAGTTGATGACCGGTTGATACTTTCTTTTTACCTTTGATTAGATTATTTTACCGATTGTTTTGTGAATGTGTGAACAGTGTAGGCCTTCTAGCTTTCTAGATGCTTGTTTACTTTTTATCTCGTTTTACTTTTTTTCTTTTGTTTATATATATTTTTTTTAGTTTCTTACGTCTTATTGTCGGGACTACGTTGTCCCCGCATATCTAAGTACTAATGCTGTTAAATGGAAATATTGTAAAACCAAATCAATTTTTAAAAGAGTAATCGTGGATTTTCTTGCCGGTTCTTCTCCATAGGAAACGACTAACCTGGACCGTGCTCCTTTTGTCGACGTTTTATAAGTGCCTATGTAGGCCTATGTGAAATAAAAAAAGTTGATTTAGATTTAGATTTTGATGGCAATTAGAAGGCTAAGTTAAGTTATTACATAAAACTTAAACATAACTGGTAAAATGTGGGTATGTACTTAATGATTTTATGTATATACTGAGGTAGATACGTTATACCAGCGTCTGCGCGGCAATACAAACACAAGCTGATCAGCTTGAGTGAACTCAGTCCTGCATCTGGCCGCAACACGAACGTACGTTTGATCAGTATGTTTATCTCTTTCTGACAACGGGGTCCTATTTATAACTCTACTATACACCACCATAGGTACCATAGGTCCGATGTATAAATCATTATTGTTAAAGTTGGCAAAAAATAATAGACTCGTTTAGACAGCTATAAAAATACTTAATAATAATTAAACTTGATGGTAAAAACATAGTAATTAATTAGGATTATGAATTTGATTTTACAATTTCTTACGTAGAAAGTTATCGCGGCATGTAAAATGAGAAACGTCAACGGACTTCTTAGATTGTGACGACTTTAAGAATGTTGTGATTTTATTTTTGTATATTTTTACAGGGTTCATAAGCATATATTTATTATCTGTTTTGCACAACTAACAACATTATTTAAGTAATTTTTCAATGGCATTTGTACAATTTATTACTGTTCCAATAACATTTTATAAGTTGGTCGACTATTACTTGTAAACTTGTAAAGCCCACTTATCTGTGATAGTTTTGCTTTTAATTTAATTATATATACTAATGCCGTGATTTTTTTCACATAACCAAAAGCAACCATTTCGCTGGCAGGTGGAGGGACACTTGAGTCTAACAAAAAATTGCAATTAAATGCTTAATTGTACGCAAACGGATCTCTGAATCGAGAAATGGTTTTTACAAAGCCGTAATATTTTTGAAAGCCCATCCAACGATACCCATACCATGGGATAGACGGTAAAAAAACCCACTTTACGTCTACAGGAGGTACCCGAAAAACATTTTTTGTCATGACTTTATTATACCCCTTCGACGGAATTATTATTAATATGTATATCCATGCCAAACTATAGCTTTGTAGTACTAAGAGTCTCTGAGTTAAGCTGCGGCCGGCCAGACGGACATAGCGAAACTACGTGTTGACTTCGGAACCCTAAAAATGTATGGGAATGTCAAGCGCTATCAAAATGTTGCGTGATCAATGCCTCATATTTTAGCATTTTGAAGTGCAATCGCTGGTAAAATTACTCTTTGTTTGGAGATTCTAAGGCCTTCCACCTTATTTATAGTCCAAGATCCCAGAAGCCCCAGAAGTTTCCGAGTTCTTCCTACACAGAATGTCTGGGATTGATTAGTGTCTCTGTTAAAGGACAATGGCAGAAGCCCTACATTGTTTTAGCTGAGATTAAATTCCTACGTCTTTAAATGAAAAAATATCTGGTTTAACTCAGGGTCATCTTCTGAATTAGTTGATGCAAGAATTTTTGTTTATTATATAAAGTAAGCGACTTTAACGTGGATAAAAAGGTCGTCGTCAACAACTATTTTTTTAGACTTGGATACTAGTCTTTTTGCATATAATTAATTGAAAGTAATTCATTTATTTCTGCTACACTACAGTATTCTTACATATATATATTTTTTTGGGTGGAAATCATCTAATGACTTCTCCCGCTCTGGGTGAAGCGGGAGGGCGTGTCAGACTTTTATTGACTATACCCGTGTTCCTTCAGTTGCTTGAGCCAGGGCCGCGGTGACACTTTTTCAAATTTATTCGCGACCCAGACAGGCATCGGCCCTAGCGGACCCCGTCAGTTTTGCTGACATCTCTTTGAGGCACGCGTGGAACACAACGCACCTCTCCCGGGCTTGGTCCTTATCGGAGCTAGCTTCACGCTACACGCCGTCCGCAAGCACGCGTCTACGGTAGCAGGGAATCGTCTTGCGACTCCCGACGCCCGGGGCGTCTCCTGCGCTGGCTAGGGGCGTGAGGGCGTCTCCATCACGCGTTCCGCCTCCTCCTTAGCGAGCATTACTGCTTCGCTGAAGGAGTTGACAGCTTCGCATGCCCTCTCGCTCCGTACCATGGCATGAACCAGGGCTGGACGCGAGAGATTGCCAAAGTATTCTTACCTACCTGGAAGGAACTCTTACACTTAGACATAAACTGCATTGTTAATTTATTTACTCCGTTTAAATATAAATATTAAAAATACAATAATTAGGTTGTCCGCCGCCCTGTGCGATAAGACCGCGCATTGAACACTTATCTTGTAATTTTTTGTCCTGTAATTATTTAAGTGGTGTACAATAAAGTATATAATAAATAATAGATAAATAATAATTATATTATACTTTTACTGTTACTTCTACTTGTCACTTGGCAGAATAAGTATAAAATGGCAACACTGAGCAAATAAAAGTTAACGAAAAAATTAAATAACTATAATTTATAATGAGTTTTTGTATTCCGTGGTGAACCAGTTAATGTTATACTTTGGAAAAACGTAGACATTACTGGAACTTCTTTCGTATATAACTCACTTTCAGACGCTCAACTTTAAGTTAGCTAAGATTCCACCATTGTTCTTTTGGTCGTTACAATCTCATGGAGTGTCGATCCGGTACATGATACAGTATCGATTTATGAAGATCAAATAAAAATAAAACATACTAAACCACCTACCAAAGCAAAACACTAAAAACTGCCAAAAATAAGTTTCGTTTCGGAAATCGGTGTTGCAAAATGATAAAACAAGAGGTACCAAAGACAAAGACTTTGTTTGCGGCTTTGATATTACTTACACTTGTATAATTTCAGAGTATTGATAAAAAAGTAATAATTAAATAATATTTATCGTCTAATTAGTAAATAGTTGTCTAATATCTGGTAGCAACCTCGAGTGACGGTCTATTTACAAGGCGGACATTTCACCAGTTTCTAGGTATCATAATAATTATCAACCTTTTCAATGTTCTCACTGCTGGGACATAGGCCTCTTCTCTGTGAGAGGGAATGAGCCGTAATCCACAACGCGGGCCCAATGCGGGTTGGTGGATGTCACTATGTATTCGAATTTTTGTTTCTAGGACAATTTTTTTTCCCTCACATTTCGTACAGGAAGAACTTAGTTACATCCGACTTCTAGAATCTTGCTCTATTATTAATTTATTACGCTTCACCTACGCCTTACAATTCGCGGTCTCCACTCAAGAACATGAGGTATTTTTTTTTTCTTTGTTGAAAATCCTAATTGGATGTTTTGTCAGACTCGTACTGACTAAAAACCACCCCGGTGTTCCATCTCACACCTACGCCGGGGGTCGTGGGAACATACGATACTTCCGTAAACCCCGCTAGCCCGCCTCTGCGGGCCACGATCTAAGGTTGGGGGAGTGAAGTGTTTGACTCACCCCGCAACATCTAAGGTGGTGGCGCGCGTGGAACACTACGTGCCACCACCTCGGGTCCTGATGTGTAAGAACATGACGTCTACGCCAAATGTCAGCCTGATTTCAGTAAATAAATTTTGATTTAACCTTTACCAATTCAGGCGTACCTAAGGTTATTTTTATGTTTATGCATGTTTCTCTAGTATTCATAGCAACAACCAGAATTAGCCATGCCCGCAGGCCAAGATAAATGCGTTTCGTAATTAAATATATTAATAGGGAAGTAGTATCTATTTACTAGTAATTGCGTACTATGACTAGCATTTCTTGATACTACCGAATACTTAAGTGACGTTTTTTCTTCTTCTTGATATTTTTTTATTTTTGTTTCAATTAGGCCACTAAGCGGCATTTTTGAACGTCAAAAATTTAAACCATTAATTTTACCGTCTTGAAAAGTAGTGTGTAGAGTGAACAGGCACTCTAACTTTGAAGAGATTCGGGTACAGTGCGTTCGGAAACACAGACGCAGGCGGTGAGTTCCACTCCTTTGCTGTGCGCATTATGAAGGATGTTTGGAAGCTTTGGTGCGAATTGGTGGAATGGAAACTAGGTAAGGATGGTAACTTGCAGTGCGTCTAGATGTTCGATGGTAGAAGTGTCCGGTGGTATTAGGTCGTGAAATTCTTGAGCACACTCACCGAAGTACAGTCTCTAGAAGACCGATAAGCAGACAACTTTGCGGCGATGAGCCAAGCTGTGAAACTTGGCATCCACCAGTTTAACGCCGACAATGAGCCTCTTAGCTCTGCGTTCCACCGAGTTAAGCGCGGTAAGTTGATGTTTAGCTGAGCCATCCCAAAGGTGGCTGCAATACTCCATGCAGGATCGGATTTGCGCTTTGTATAGGTTTAAAAGCTTTCAGGCGTAAAGTATCGCTTCACTCTATTTAGAATGCCCAGTTTTTTGGCCGCAATTTGGGCTTTGTACTCAATGGAGGCGCCGAAGTTGAGACTGATGTCAACTCCATGCCTAGGAACTTGAGCCGATCAGTTACAGGAACAGGTATA
Organism: Orthosia gracilis; assembly: GCA_947562075.1. Taxonomy (NCBI): domain Eukaryota; kingdom Metazoa; phylum Arthropoda; class Insecta; order Lepidoptera; family Noctuidae; genus Orthosia; species Orthosia gracilis. Next base: position 28,894,087 of record OX387274.1, on the reverse strand, counting down.
CCTCGAAAAGTAGGAGTTAAGTTAAGGAGAGAGAGAAGAAGACACGCCTCTGTCATGGTGGCGTTAAAAGAGACCAAATTGACGTCGCCCCATTGGGAGACAAGGCTTAAGGTCAAATCTGTCCGCTACACCATAGCCTCTCTCAAGTAACGTACTTTATCCCCGCTGGTTTTGACACCTGACAAATATTTCTTCGAAACAGGCCAGTACTTATCTGCGTATCCAACAATACCAGGCTGAAGTAGGACATTGATGTGCAGCAGGAAAATAGTTGCAGAGAGAACAGATCCCTGAGGAACTCCGCCATCAATATCTTATATCTTTTGTAAGTTTCTTCAGCGAGAGAATAGTCGATAGATATTAGCTAACTCGTCGGTGGGTCAAGTGCCTACAGAAAGAATTTAATATAAATGAATATTCATCAAATATAACCTTACCGGAACACAGCATACTCTGCGGAAGGAATAGATAATTCGCTAAAACCGATAACTACAAAGAGATATAAAAAAAATGTTTACGAATATTTTGCATTATGTATGAGATAACACAAAGTGTCAGTTAGTTAAAGCTGGTTCTAAATTGGCCAGTTTTTGTTCTAGAAGTTCATCATCATCTTCCTGCCCTTGTCCCATGTTACTTGGGGTCGGCGCAACATGTTTTCTACTTCCATACCGTCCTGTCCCCTGACACGCCATCACTTTTCTTTCATATCACTCCGCACAGAGTCCATCCATATTTTCTTCGGCCGTCCCCTTCCTCTCTATTGTCTCCCTCCAACCACATTTATATTCATAACTCTTTTAGTAACATGAATTTCATCCCTGCGACCATATCAGGACAAACGGTTTCCTTTCAAGTTTTCTGTCACTGGCGCCACACTAAAACTTCCTCTAATATACTCATTTCTCACTTTATTAATTCTAGTCACTCCGCACATCCATCTCAAAATTCTCATCTCTGCTACATGCAATCTCTTCATCTTTTACTTAAAGAATTTATTTATAATTGAATTTGTATAAAAACTAAACGATTTCCTGAATGGCACATTGTTAAAAAAAAATATTTATTACATCACAGCTGATGGTAATGTACTTATTAACACATTACATAAGAATGGGGGTAATAATTTGAGTATTAATAATTAAGGCCCACTTGCGTGAAAGTTGCTCTCACTAGACATATTGTCAATTTGACCCCGTGTTAGCAATTTACTCTTAGTTAAGTTTCTTTCGCAAGTGAAACCAAGTATAATATACTGTGTACCTACATAGTTATCTTCCTGAATAAGTATTTATCCTGTCTTGCGATATTATGAACCCTCGGTATATCGTGTGTAGGTCATTACACAGTCAATAAAGACCATTCAGATTCGATAGTTTAAAATATTTCTATCTGTGTCTTATTGAAAAGAAAGAGTTTACAATATCACGCGTTTTATGTATGTCTTCACTTATGTGTTTGCAATAATTATTATTACTGCCAGTCTGGCGAAACTCCTATACAAAAAGAACGATGTATGAAACGGACGTCCTTTTTAATGGCGGCTATAATCCGCATAAATTACGAAGAGCACTGAGAGCTCTGGGGTTATATCGGCCTTGACTCTTCAATACATGGACGGATTACATCGACCGCCATTTTGACTGTCACTAGATTCGTTAGCGTTTGACAGTTAGTTTGTTATGGTTTTCTAAAGTTATATTTTTGCGTTTATATTGATTAAAAGTGTATTAATAATCATTTCCGCCAATAATCAACTCCGCCAATGCCGGTCCCAAGCCCGGATGAAAAAGGAGGAGGGTTGGTCAGGATAAGACAAGACCTACCATAAAATGTCAACGCCGAGTCTCGGGCGGCGGTAAATAACCTGACATCTCCGTGGCATCTTTCGGAGCGGCGCCGAGTGGCCTTGAGGAATTAAATCTCCTCAAAAATACTGATGTGGAAGGACTCGGGAACCCACCATAATTAATCTCCCAAGAAAACCTAATTATGGATTCAAATGCGAAAAAGGAATGCGATTTGTCATGCGATCCGACTGACGCTCGGCGCCTGCCAGTACCCGGGCTGGTAGGTGTGAAATCTGCTACCGATGATGACGAGGTTACCGATGCGAGGGATCGTGTGGCTGCAGATGTGGGGAAGCTTTCAACTAGCAACGAACGGCCCGCTCAGAGCATGACGATCCGCACTCAACATAGAGTGGGCACCTGGAACGTGAGAGGACTGCTTGCACATGGGAAGCTGACTATCGTGGAGAGTGAAATGAGGGCACACCAGTTGACTCTCCTTGGTGTGTGCGAGACCCACATGAGAGGACAAGGGCACTTCAAGACCTGCTCAGGTTCAACACCATGTACTTCTCAGGACCTGAGAATGAGAGCCGAAACGGTGTCGCCTTTATCTTGACACCACATATCAATAGATTCGTCCTTGGGTACAACCCTGTATCGGACAGGATCATAACGCTGAAGCTGAACACCAAACCTTTCATTGTTAATGTGATCCAGGTTTATGCCCCCACTAAGCAATCTGATGAAAGCACTATCGATGGATTTTATGCCACTCTAATGGATACATTTAGTTCAATACCAAATCGGGAAATAACTATGATAATCGGTGATTGGGACGCAAAAATCGGTAGTACAACTGCAGACGATCACATCAGTAACGTGGTAGGGAAGCACGGACTAGGAGTGCGAAATGATAGGGGCGAAAGACTGTTGGGGCTGTGTATCGATAGGGGACTTAGTGTGATGAACACTTACTTTCAGCACCATCCTCGCCGTATGTACACCTGGAGGTCACCTGGCGATCGCTACAGGAATCAAATCTTTTTTTTTTTTTTTTGTTATAGGCTCGCGCTTGACCACTATCTCACCTGATGGTAAGCGATGATGTGGTCGACGGTGGAGCACGCTTGCCTAGAAGTAACCCATTCACTCTTGACTTAAAGACCCCTAGATTGTAGCTATCGGGAAACAAAGACGCTGGCAGGGAATTGCACTCCAAATCGATTACATAATTATAGATAATCGATGGCGCTCTTCTATCACTAATGTCAAAACTTTCCCTGGCGCAGAATGCGGCTCTGATCACAACTTGCTGGTTGCCTGGTTTGCCTTGCGACTTAAGAGGATAAGGAAAACGTCACCGCCGAAACCCAGACAGCTGGATCCGTTCTTCCGCCCAAAATTCAGAGAAGCTGTAGAGTCAAGACTTAAATCAATCCCAACCGACTCTCAAGACACTAACGCTCAATGGGAAACTCTGAAATCTACAGTGATTGACGCTTTAGTAAAATGCCAACCTCAAACCAAGGAATGCAGATCAAAAATCTGGCTCTCTGATAAAACCTGGGCACTAGTCCAGAAGAGAAAAGAGATAAAGTGTCACGGTCTCCAAAACAACGAGGTTATGAAAGAGTATTCTGGCCTGTGTAAAAGGATCAAACGCAGTAGCAGGAATGACAAAAACAACTTCATACTAAACATATGTCGTGAAGTTGAGTCTCATGCGAACAAACTGCAGACTTCTGACCTCTATAAAAAAGTCCGTTTACTCTCTAGACAATTCAAACCGAAGAGTTGGGTGCTTGAAGACAAGGACGGAAAGCCCCTGCACGAGTTAGAAAAAGTGGCAGACAGATGGCGTGAATACTGTGAAGACCTGTGCAGTAACCCATCGCCTATGATGAACTCGCCCCTTATCTTTGAAAGACTGGACCGTGAACCTTCCATTCTGAGATCCGAAGTGATTGCAGCTATATCTAGCTTGAAAAGCAGGAAGACCCCCGGACCAGACGAGATCACAGGAGAAATTTTGCAGGCGCTAGGTGATGCTGGTGCCGATATGCTGCACAGAATTTGCAGTAGCGTTTGGGACACAGGTAAATGGCCCATAGACTGGACAAAGTCAATAGTCCTCCCCTTGCACAAAAAGGGATCGACGCGGAAGTGTGGAAACTACCGCACTTTATCACTTATATCACACGCCAGTAAGATTCTCCTCCACATTCTTAACAGCCGAATCCGATACTACCTGGATTGGCAGATCCCACAAGAGCAGGCTGGCTTCGTGAAAGGAAAGGGCACACGGGAGCAGATTCTCAATCTTCGGCAACTCATTGAGAAGGCTTACGAGTTTGATGTACCAGTCATGATGTGCTTCATTGATTACAGCAAGGCCTTTGACTGTGTAGACTGGAATCGGCTATGGCGAATTTTACGGGAAATGGCGGTGCCTGAACACCTTATTGCGCTGTTACAGGGACTATATTCAAACAGCCTAGGCATGGTGAGGGTGGGCAACACATCCTCGACGCCCTTCCCATTTGGCAAGGGAGTGCGCCAGGGCTGTATTTTGTCACCCATCCTGTTCAACATTTATGGGGAGTACATCATCCGAAAAACCTGTGAGGATTGGAACGGCAGGGGTGTTAACATCAATGGCAATAAAATCACCAATCTGCGCTACGCTGACGACACCATCCTGTTTGCAGCAGACGAAACCGAGATGTGCACTCTTTTCAACAGGATGGAAAGATACAGTGGTGAGATGGGGCTTTTCATTAACCGGTCCAAAACGAAGATCATGGTGGTGGATCGCACGTCCAAACTAGGGCTCAGTGGTACACTCGACATCGAAACAGTTAGTCACTTTATTTACCTGGGCTCTAGTATAAGTAACAATGGATCGTGTGAAGATGAGATTCGCAGGCGCATTGGAATGGCAAAGAGTGCCATGTCGCAACTCGAAAGAGTATGGAAGGACCGCAGCATTTCGAACAAGACAAAACTGTCACTTGTCAGCTCCCTTGTTTTCTCCATATTCTTATACGGAGCAGAGACGTGAACTCTAAAGGCCGCTGATCGCAAACGCATCGAGGCTTTTGAGATGTGGTGTTACCGGAAGATGCTGCGTATCTCGTGGATGGCACACAGGACGAACATCTCCATATTGCAGGACCTCAAAATTGAAAAAAGGCCTAGATTGTCGAATGTGTGCCTCCGCAAGATATTTGACTTCTATGGCCATATTGCCCGTAAGCCTGGTGACAACTTACTAAAGGTAATTGTCACTGGCAAAGTCGAGGGCAAACGACCTAGAGGCACAAGTCCTTTACGCTGGTCAGACCAAATCCGAACCACGCTGAACATCAAAGCCTCCAAAGCCGTGCATGTTGCTGAGAGTAGGAGCGGGTGGAGAAACATCATCAAAGAGAAAGTTTTGAAACCATGATGTGGTCACGACCCCCAGCATTGGAGAATCGACGCGAGGAGGAGGAGGGAATAATCATTTTGTTGGAAGAAATTTGTTGTCCGACGGGCATGCAAAAGCGGAAAGTCATCAAAACCGGTTTTGAACATCGTTTTTTGGGACCAAAACCGAAAACCGGAGCTAGGTCCGGTTTTAGCAAAAAAAATCGAATGTAGTATAATTTAAAAAGAAACACCATTTTTTTTAAATACCCACTAAGTCTACAAATAAACAAATTGTATGATACATTTCTTTTTAATCCAAACCATAATAATTGTACAGATAACAATGAACTTATAATAGTATAAAGATTAATTTACTGACATCAAATCAACAACAAGTAAGTTTTTGGTATCTTTGGTACCTATTAAGTCTGCTATCAAAAATAATATATTTTAAACATAGAAAACAAAATCAGCATTTTCAAATATTAAACACAGCCACCCACAATTACCAAAAAAATCAACATTTTTGTAACTTTGAAGACGAACTACAAAATAACATTATTATAATATGATTCATATTGCACTAAAAAAGAGATCAATAATCAACTATGTATACCAATTTAAATAAAGCATAAATCACTTGTTTTCAAGAGGTCGCTGTTCTTGATAATGTGATCTCAAGAATATAAGTGCATCCAACATTTGATCAGATAGCGAACTTCTTATTTTGTTACAGAAATACCCAGCACTCGAAAACACCCTTTCACTCTCAACACTTGTTGGTAGAACACATAATAAATAAATATATGCGTCGGTGAGATACACACCCCGATGCCCTCCGCTTTCATACATGGCTTGCTCTACTTTTACGAACCCAGCCAGGTCGAAATCTGACCGATTTTTGGGGGTTCTCTTTCTCTTGCATTTGTGTAATTCCTTCTCTAGCTGCTCTTGAAGAGTTAGCTCTTCGGCGTCAGATGATGACGATTGCGAAGGTATGGACTGCTCGGTGAGAACTGCGGTGATGGTGTCTGTGTCCTCGGGTTTATATTTTAGCTGCTGCAACAAGTTGATAATAGTTTCAGTTATTTCAGCACCATTGGGTTTGGGAAATGTGTCATCATCATCTTGGGCGGAGAAGTCTTCCCAATCATGTAAATAGTGTAAAACACCTGCTAGAAGGAGACGTCTTTGCTTTATGCGACTTCTCAAATTATTCGCTAGCTTGAGACTCAAAACGCTGTTTTGTTCGTCAAGCTTCTTAAACATAAATTTTAATGTTGTGTCAGCTGTGTGCAGCGTAGCATCATGTCGGCACAAGGAAATTAATAACTAAGTAAATACTCACATTTTGTCCTAGCGTCGCAGGCGAGGGCGGCGGACACGCACTTGCACTCCCGGTAAGGGTATTACTGCAACAACGCAGGCGCAGGCTGGCGGGTTACGGGTGCGGGGTGCGGGGGTAGTGGAGGGAGGCGTGTAAGTGGGTGGATGCAGGCTGTGTTCGGTTCGGATACATTTGATGCCTCATAATTAATTATTTTTTGAGTGTTCGAAAAAAATGTTGATAAAAATCAAAATGTTAATTGTTACTCAATAATGGGAAAACCGCAGCTGAGCTCCGGTTTTGGCTCTCAAATCCGGTTTTCAAAAATCGTAAAATTTTGGCCGATTTCCGGTTTTGCGCAAAACTGGAAAACCGGTTTTGCATGCCCTAAGTCCGTTTGTCATGGAGTGTTTCTGAAAAACAATATGAGAAAAATAACATGCGAGATATGTGGTTTAAAAACATGCCAGGTTGGTGATAACAAACGTGTTTTATGGCTAATTTTCCATAAGATGAAGGACGGTAAGCATAATTAGTTATTTATTTCTCTTAAGAAGGCAATTCCAGTGCAATTTCTAAAGGTTTAGTGCATTTTATCAAAAAAAACAACCTAAACAAAACATTACATAGTGTTTACCCACCCATCAACCTGGATTTATCGACATCGATTTTTAGTTAGTTATGGAAATGACAGCAGAAGCCTATGTTTAGCAGTTGACATCTACTAAGCTGATGATGATAATGATTTTAACACCTTAATTTTAACTGCGAGACAATAAGACAGTAGAAAATATATTGTTTGTCGGTCACCTGGCAGTTAAGATGTTCATGTCAATATATTTCATGTAGGTACGTATGATGCACAGCCTTACATTGATATATGATTTTTATGTTACAGATCCTTCAACATCGACCTCACACACAGACATCCTACTGGAAACTGATTCTTCTATTGCAACTTAGGGAACAGAGCAAGTTTCATTAAAATCGGTTCAGTAGTTTTTGAGATAGTTAAATGTGTATCAGTTACTAGGAAAACGTGTCGATGGCTTAAGTTATTACTATTTACTGTTATTTTTAAGTAACTGTTTGTTTGCCCAAACTTAATAAATAAATAGCATGGGTAGTTATTGAATTCGTTGAATAAATATGTATTAAACAATCTGAGTGTAATTTTTCTTTTATTTAATTATTATCTGAAAATAAAATCGAATCCCAAATTTGCTGCTGTAGCCGATATCGATATCGACAAATTTTCCCTAGTCACCATAGTCCCATCACTAATAATGTCATTATGTTGGCAGTATGTATTACACTGTGGTTTTGTTAGATTGGTATTGGTTTAGGGTGCACGTTTCATACATTTTGCCTGATCCTGTTTTTTCTATGGCAGTCCCGTCTCTTAAACGTAGTGTTACATACTCTTTGATTACTGCCTCCGTCCAGTCTGTTATTTTACATATGACAGATGCACGCAATCATAGACAATAAAATGCTATACTTTATGGAAGCTTACAGTAGTGAAGCGACGTGCTTATTCGCTCCGTTATGGCGATAAATTAAAATTCACGTAAAAATTTAACCTTCACATCTGCATCTCTTCATACATTAAATATAAATATCGCAGTGTAAAGATGTGAAGGTTAAATTTTGAAAAGAGTAATTATGGATATATAAATATAGCAAAACAGCTAGTAAAATAACTTAAATACTAACGATTTTATTATGATGAATCGTTGGATTCGTCCTGTTGAATCCTCAGTAACATTAATTATTATTAATTCTCGAGTGCACAAATCGTCAAACGCAATATCACGATCCCAATTAGACAATGTCTGCCACCACCTATGAGCATTATGGGTGCAATAAATATGATTTGATTTCAAACAATACAAAAATAAAATATCAATGTGTTAAATCGATTAAAATTTCTTCATTGATAATATCGATTGTTCTATGAGAATCGGTACAGCATTGGTTCATTACTATTATAAATGATTATCGTACTAATATTATAAATGTAAGTTTGTTTGTTACGCTTTCACGCAAAAACTACTGAACCGATCAGCATGAAACTTTGTACATATATTCTTGGAGGTATTAGAAGTAACACAGGATACTGTAGCGTAAAAAAAAAAAAAATTGTCACTACATGTGTCACGTTTAATTTTGACGAATAAAAGATAAAATAAAAACAAACATTGTTCAACATAAAAAATATACAAAGAAAAAAGGAATGGCGACGTAAAGGAAGACTATCGGTAAAGTTGGGAAATGGATTGTCTAGAATAAAATTTGTAATTTTGGAAAATAATGCCTATAGGAGAGAAGGGGTTGCAACCGCTATCCGGCCCTAGGCGCGATTAAAATATAACCGTGCATAAATGTAAAATTAAAAACGGTTCATTTCACGACCTTTTGACACGAATAGGTGATACATATAAAAAACTATTCAATAAATACTTCGCTATTGCTACAAATTATAAAAAGTGAATAGGAACAAAATTTTGGGATCACTTGACGCGGAGCGATGTCACGACGTCCTCCCGGGGTCTTCACTCGTATATTATGGAGTCACCCCCGCAAGCACACGCTTCCCGAACTCAGTCGGTGTTGAAATAACTCGGAACATCAGTCCACAGCTTGTTATATATTCCAAGAACCGATTCTGAGCGAATCTATGGTGAGAAAATAAAAGGAAATAAACACCACAATACTCAAAACAGAACCTTCCAAACAGTTAAAATTTAAAATGTTTTAAATACATACCGGTTCTTTGTAACAGACGGCCTTATGCGCCGGTAACTCGGAAACAAATTAAATTCCTGGTGAACAATTGACACTCTCAGAAAGAAATGTCCAATAATGCTGCAGAACTAAATGCAACATATTGGTTTGCATGGACGCAATGCGATATAAATCCAACGATTTGCACTTGAAATTTTCTTAAAAAAAATACTAAACGTGTTACTTCCAAGTAGATACGTCGCCAATTCACAAGAAAAATTTTCTCTGTCATCCAATGGAATGATCAAACTTCTAAGTTTGAACCGAAATAAGAAAAAATTAGAAATGAGGTCGACTTACACGAACGGAATAGTTTTTATTCAGCCGAATCAATAGGCAGCGTGATAATGCTGCAATACCCCCTTTCTAAGAAAAAAAAGGACGAAAGTACGAGTGAGAAGAAAGATAAAGCTGGAACAGGCAATGACAACAGCAGGAATCATTTCTGAATCAAACGATATCGAAGTGCAAAAGATACTGAATAAACACGGTGGCCACCACATCTAAACGTTATCCGCGCGAACTCGCGATATCTCGATTACATCTATGGAGAATATGAAAGAAAATAACAAACTCATAAATCTAAATATATATTGTTCAATTAGAGACAAACACCAACAACTACCACATCCTAACAACTATGAAGAACAACCAGGGAACTATACATCTAAGTAAAGCTAGCCTAACTTAACATAAGACTTAACTATTACCTAACAACAATAAGAAAAAACCCGGGGATCCCCAAAAAATAAATAACGTCAACACGTAAAGTCCAACCTTAGTTATAGAAACGAAAGACAAGTTGGACAAAAAACAAAAAAACAAGTTTGAGAAAGAAAACTTAAGTCAATTAAGTCAAAGAAGAATTCAAGACAAAAAAACTCAAATCAGAGAACTCAAGTCAGAAAACTCAAGTTTAAATTCAAATTAAATGTAGAATGACACACCATTTGTGTTAAACTAAAAGAAATAAAATAACCTGAGAACACAGGTTGACACAACACAGAAATAAATAGATGTCATTATTAACAGATAATTCATGAAGTTTTTAACATAATCAAAAACTTATGCAAAGAAATATTCCCATAAACCAAAGTGGAAAAAGGTTTAGAAAGCAAATGTTAATGTTAAAATGGAACAAAGAGAATTCAATCAAATTTATTTTAAGATATCTTTGATATGATATTGTCCGGAGTGGACTGAATCACAATCCTGGAGCAAATATGTGGTCCTAGAAATGACTCTTATTACACGGCACTTAATAAAACGTGGAGCAAGCTTTCCAGAAAAAAAATCATTTCCAGAAGACTTGGAAAAGTTCTTTCTCCATACAGTATCACCAATATTCAGAGTGATAGCTGATCGATTAGAATTATATGCACGAGAGTTACGGAGGAAAGCTAAAGAAAGATTATCAGCTACCTTTGCATAAACTTCGCTGAGAGAGGATAGGTTTGAAGCATGACGAGCCCGACTGTCTGCCAAATTAGAGCTTCGAGTCTGACTATCTACACGACTGCTATCCATAAGGACCTCTCTACCAAACATAAGAAAGTTAGGCGTAAAGCCAGTAGCTAGATTAACACAAGAATTGAGGTAAAGCTTAACTTTAGGTAACATTTTAGCCCAACTTCTTTGGTTTTCACCAACCAAAATACCTAAACACGTAATAACACTTTGGTTGTATCGCTCAACCGTATTTGCTTGGGGTGTATAATATGGCGTAAAAGTAGGTGATTGAATATGAAAAGATCTGAGAAAATTAAGGAATTGATTACTACGAAAAACTGTAGCGTTGTCGCAAAGAATAGTACGCGGAACTCCAAAATTAAAGAAAATTTCCGACTCTAACGCTTTTATAACAGAAAGAGCGTCAATCCTTTTCAGAGAAACTAGCCAAACATATTTGGAAAAAACATCTACCATAGAAAGGATATATTTATAACCATAATAAGCACAGGGCAACGGACCAATTATATCGATAGAAATCATCTGTAAGGGCAAGGAAACCTCTTTAGGGTAGCACATCTGACCGCGAGGTTGCGTGTTCGAGATTTTATAGGCTTTACAAACCTCACATTGACTTAACGTCGAAGTAACGTCACGGAACATATTTGGCCAGTAGAACAACTCCCTAAGCTTTAGATACGTTTTAGTAACACCGGGATGTATCGAAGGAAAACTATTGTGAATTTCCCAAATAGCGTCTGGAACCTTTTCAGCTGGTAACACCACGTGCCATGGTTCAGAAGATAAAGGACTAGTAACAGGCATGCGTCTCATAAGGATACCGTTATTTATAGCGTATGCTGGGAACATTTGTGGCGTGTCTCGAGCACCTATATACACCTTCTTATACCAACGGTCATTAGTATGTTCAGGACCCTGGTCAAACGACACAGGATTAGCATAGATCCTGGATAGAACATCGGGGACTATATGTTGCGAACCTTTACGATGCACAATATCAAAAGTATATTGGGAGATAATAGTAGCCCAACGAGCTAAACGACCAGATGGGTTGTTAAGAGTGAGGAGCCACTTAAGGGCCATATGGTCTGTTATGACTGAAAACTTCATCCCATCTAAATAACATCGAAAATGTTTAATTGAATCCAAAACTGACAAGAGTTCACGTTCTGTAGTACTATAATTGCGTTCAGTTTGAGTGAATAAACGCGAATAATAGGCGATCGGGTGCTCAACATCGTCTATCTTTTGTGTCAGTACCGAACCAAGACCAACAGCTGATGCATCACACTGCAGGATGAACGGCTTGGAGAAATCAGGACATGCCATAACAGGCGTATCGATTAGCGCTTGTTTCAACTTAGTGAAAGCCTGATCGGCTGCATCATTCCAACTTATTGGATCATTACCCTTTCTCTTACCGATAAGGGCAGTAAGCGGAGCAATTATAGAAGAAAACCCTTTAACGAAACGCCTATAATAGGAACACATACCAATGAAACCGCGTAATGACTTAGCTGAAGTGGGAGTAGGATAATCTTTAATAGCATCAAGTTTGCCGGGATCGGTTTGAAGTCCCTTTTCATTAACTATATAACCCAAATATTTTAGTTCGCTTTTGCAAAACTCGCATTTTTTCAAATTTATAGATAAGCCTGCTTCTTTAAGTCGAGCAAGCACCTTCCTGAGCAGCGCCATATGACCAAAGAAATCTTTAGATACGATTATCAAGTCGTCGACGTACCCAAAAATACAGTCGTCACTGGTAGAAGTAAACTCGAAATTAACGATCATATCAGTAAGGCGTTGCATCTCCGAAGCAGCGTTCGTTAGACCAAAAGGCATCCTAACAAACACAAAGAGACCACGTTGTGGGACAATAAATGCTGTTTTCTCACAACTTTCTCTATCAGCAAGTGGAATTTGCCAGAAAGCACTTCTAAAATCCAATGAGCTAATATATCTAGCACCACGAAGGTTGTCGAGGATATCGTGAATACGGGGAAGAGGATAAGAATCTCTGATTGTCACACTATTCAGTTTTCTACTGTCGACACAAAACCGAACAGAACCATCCTTTTTTGTCACCATTACCACAGGACTAGCCCATGGAGAACGAGAAGGACGAATAACACCCATATCTAACATTTTGTCAATCTCTTCATTGAGAATCTTCAACTTGACTGGGGATAAGGGATAATATCTTTGACGGATAGGGTATCCCGTAGTATTAATTTTATGGGACAACCAAGATGTCTTTCCAAGACCAACTTTTTCCGAAGAGATAACTTCATACTCCTTAATAACTTGTTGAAGACAAGACTCTTGATCCGGCGATAGGATGTTACGAGGATGAATATAACGAACCTCACTAACAGAGGAAACTTGAGGGGGAGAGTGCTGAACAGAAGGGATAAACATATTACCATCAATATTTTTATCGAAAGCCTGACTAAAAATAGACGTCAAACCGAATTTATTCCAAAATTCGATACCTAAAATAACAGAAGATGACATCGAACTTGCCACTAAAAACTCATGAATAAAAGTTGTACCGTTAAATTTAACTGGAAGATGTACAGAACCAAGAATATCAATCGGTGAATTATTAGCCGATATAACACAGGGACAAGCGTCTTTTGATGTCAAAGAAATACCAAGTTGCTGAATAAAATTATCGTTAACAAGCGAAATCTGAGCACCAGTGTCAAGCAATGCTTTAACAACTCTACCACATAATAATACCTCTATAAACGGTCGGTTATCAAATGAATCTGTAGTAAACACTGGGGATACTGTACGAAAAGAAGCGTATCGCCAGTGGTCTATGCATTTTTTGGATTACATTTCGGACATTCTCTAGTAATAAATCCAGGAGTGCGACACTTAAAACAAATCATGCCTGTGATCTCTGGGCAAGAGCGGTAAGAATGACCAACTTTGTTACATTTTAAGCAAAGCTGAGACTGACTACAACTAGGACAAGTCCGAGGCTTACTAGTTGTTGGTTGATGGGAAGTTTTGTTCGGCCTGGGTTTTGGTGAGTTAACAGCCTGAGAAGTCGACTGGTCGGCAACACAATCGAAACTGGCTACCGCCTTTGGAGGTTTTAGAAAGGACTCGAAATGAGTAACAGCTTCGATTAAATTATCGATGTCATGAAATTTTTGGATGGACAAGCAAGGAGTGTACTTTGGCAACATGTTGTGAGTGATGATCCGCAACAACTCCGATTCTTCAATAGGCTTGCTCAGTTTAGCATTTAAGTAAGAAACCTCGATAATAAATTCTCTTATTAGCTGTTCCGGTCTCTGCTTGAGGTTACGGACCTCCTGGCTTATCTTAAATTCAAAATCGGTCGTACCGAATGTCCTAAAAAAGGCTTCTTTGATCTCAAAGAAGGAAAGATCCGGACGACGGATTGACCTAAAATATTGAAGTGCGACACCTGACAAGACTTCATGGAATCGCCTAACTAAGTAACCATCAGACAAATTGTCGGCCTCCCTGCACTCTTCTAGACTCGTGAAAAATTCCCGTACGCAGGTCTTTCCATCGAAAACAATCTTCCACATAGTAAGAGAGAACTGCCTGGTAAATTGTGGGCGTTCATCAGATCTTATTGGAGAAGGAACAACACTTTGTGAGGAAGCGCGAGAAGCTCTTGGCTGAATGGGACAAGGTGGTGGTCGCGAAATGATGGGACTATCACAACGTGGAGTCTCACCAATAGGGAACTCCTCTTCTGACATGATGTAACTAGTATAGACCTAATAACGAATGAAAGAACAGACAAAGGACGATTGAATCCTAGCGAAAAATAAGCACGGCATGAACAGCTGGACAAAAATAATCCAGCAACCAGCAGTCAGCGAACGCCAAGCTAGTAAACAAAGATCTAGGCTAAATAAGGAGTAAAAATCAGGAAACCTATCGTTATATTTGCTGCCATAAGTGGATAAAATAAAAGACGGTTATGTGTACTATAGTTCACAAAATTAAATTCCATTAAAAAACATTACATTTCATGAAAAAAATATGTCAAGGAAAATAACAGCTTCACAGATCTGTACTGGTGGTATAAATCCTAGAATACCTTTCTTGAATGGAAGAATATCAGCGTCCTGAAACAAATAAGCTTAAGAATCATTAGCTCCCAGAGGGAGTGACCATCCTCAATAAAGCAAAAAAAATAAATTATGTCGAATCATTTAAATTTCAAAGTTATTAGGTAAAAACACTTACTTTAGTTGTTCGGGCGCCAATTTGTAGCGTAAAAAAAAAAAAAATTGTCACTACATGTGTCACGTTTAATTTTGACGAATAAAAGATAAAATAAAAACAAACATTGTTCAACATAAAAAATATACAAAGAAAAAAGGAATGGCGACGTAAAGGAAGACTATCGGTAAAGTTGGGAAATGGATTGTCTAGAATAAAATTTGTAATTTTGGAAAATAATGCCTATAGGAGAGAAGGGGTTGCAACCGCTATCCGGCCCTAGGCGCGATTAAAATATAACCGTGCATAAATGTAAAATTAAAAACGGTTCATTTCACGACCTTTTGACACGAATAGGTGATACATATAAAAAACTATTCAATAAATACTTCGCTATTGCTACAAATTATAAAAAGTGAATAGGAACAAAATTTTGGGATCACTTGACGCGGAGCGATGTCACGACGTCCTCCCGGGGTCTTCACTCGTATATTATGGAGTCACCCCCGCAAGCACACGCTTCCCGAACTCAGTCGGTGTTGAAATAACTCGGAACATCAGTCCACAGCTTGTTATATATTCCAAGAACCGATTCTGAGCGAATCTATGGTGAGAAAATAAAAGGAAATAAACACCACAATACTCAAAACAGAACCTTCCAAACAGTTAAAATTTAAAATGTTTTAAATACATACCGGTTCTTTGTAACAGACGGCCTTATGCGCCGGTAACTCGGAAACAAATTAAATTCCTGGTGAACAATTGACACTCTCAGAAAGAAATGTCCAATAATGCTGCAGAACTAAATGCAACATATTGGTTTGCATGGACGCAATGCGATATAAATCCAACGATTTGCACTTGAAATTTTCTTAAAAAAAATACTAAACGTGTTACTTCCAAGTAGATACGTCGCCAATTCACAAGAAAAATTTTCTCTGTCATCCAATGGAATGATCAAACTTCTAAGTTTGAACCGAAATAAGAAAAAATTAGAAATGAGGTCGACTTACACGAACGGAATAGTTTTTATTAAGCCGAATCAATAGGCAGCGTGATAATGCTGCAATACATTTTATTAAAAAAAAATTGCTTCACTGCGAGTGAAGCCGCAGGTAAAAGCTAGTACTTCATAAAAGATAGCTTGATCTCTGCGACATATGTCAAACTGACGTAAACGTTACTGTTACGTTATTGTTAGCCTGTCAAGCGCTATTGTTACTGTATTGATACTGACAGCTGTCGCAGAGATCAAGCTATCTTTTATGAGGTATAGATTTTGAGCTGTCAAGTATAAAATTACAGGCTGGACGGAGAGTTAAGTAGTCGACTTATTTAAGCAGGCAGACAGCCACTGAATTAAGTTTTTAATATCTGATTATTACACTGATAACTAAATCTAGCCTAACCGGAACAAGCCATACTCTGCGGAAGGTGTAGTTAAGTCACTAAAACCGTAAAATCCAAAGTCATAGACAAAAAAGTAAATAAAAATCACAACATGTTTTTTGCATTATGCATGTGTCTATGAGATAACACAAACTGACAGATATAGCTGCTTCTAACTTAAAAAGTTGTTTTTACTAGTAGCTATTAATAATTAAATTAGTATAAAAAACGATATGATTTCCTGTATGATGTATTGGTAAGTATTTATATTTATTACAGAAAAACTGATTAAGACTTTATTTATTTATTGATTTATCAATTATGGACGACTTACAGCTAAAACAAACAGAATAAAAAATAGTAAGTGAAGCTGACAACTAATTAAAAGTCATCAATTCTAAAAACTTAAATTAACTAACATTATACTTGTTGGTATGGGGTTGCCTTTCGTTTTTTTTTAATGTCTGGCGTTGTTAAAATGCTACTTGCCTAAATGATGGATCTTCCTATTCATTATTTAAAATACCGGTCAAGTCTGAGTCGGACTGGCGCACCAAGGGTTCCGTGCAAGCAGCTACATTCACCAAAATAATAAGGTGACATTACTGATGTTCATAAATAATACACCGAACATTGCTCTAGCAAAAAGATAAACTGGATTGAGCGACAAAAATACTCGGATTTAGTTCACCAACTGAAAATAAAGCTCATCGACTCTTCGAGTTACCAGAGGGCTGGCCTTTTCTTCGGCCAGAGAATCAGCATTGCTATCCAACGTGGCAATGCTGATCACACGTTTCCAATTGACATCGATGTGGGCGAATTTTTTGTTGCACAATGAGCTCTTTTCCGTCTCCCTTTTGTATTTGTATATAGGTTTGTTTTTATTTTAGATTATTCAATTTATATATGTTAATAGACTGATTATAAGTGAATAAGCGATTTTTTTTAAATTTATGGTATGTTTGCGGATTCCAAAATTTTTCCTTTACTTTTGGACCTTATATATATACTTATTATATACCTGCACTTGTTCCTAAGAAAAAGGGCTTGACACTTGGACAGACAGTCCTGCAAACAGCGATCTTGTAAGTGTACCTTTTCTGATTTTAAGGAACGGCACCCTTTAAATATCTTGGTCCTTAGCCAGCGTGTCGGTGGGAAAGAGGAACTGCCTTCAAATGGACGTTAGCTCCATAATTGCAGCTTCAACAGGACAAAAACTCCAATTTAGATCTGAAAAGAGGATAATTGATCCTTTTTCCATGGCATTGGTACCACCGCTTATGGTCTACAATACTATAGACATAGACTTTATTTGAATTGTAAGTAACTTGAGAAATTGGAGTCAACTCCTAAACCTCTGGATTATGAGATCAACCACCAAGACTGACATTTGCTGGGATCTTCGACGATCCTCGAGATGTACTGACTCGGGCACGGTTTTGGTAAAGTTGTTTAGAAATGGTCCTCCAATCTGCGCATTCCCTCAAACTGAAAGAATTTATTTTAATAAGAGTTTTCTGAAATTATGTCCACTACGTATACGTCAGGTTCAGACACATGTTAAAATCTCAAAACCCTTATGTTTTCCGACTACTTACATTTGTTAAATTGATGTCAATATCATGTTGATGAAAAATTAGATACTTTTTCCAAATAAAATAAAACTTTTTTTAAACAAACTTTTTAGCTTTCTTGCATTGTCAACTGAAACAAACGTGTATCTATGCAACATTGTAACTTAATCGGTTGAGGATAACTACTTTAAAATTAACTTGAAAGATTTGACCCGAACATACATCTACATACATATATATATTGCAAGGTAATAAAAATATTGTAAATAGAAAAGACGAAAGTCGAAAAATTAAGCTAGTTGCAGTTAGGGTTAACATTTAGAAAATTTAAAAGTCCTGGCAAAAAGCTGGACATTAAAAATAGTCTGAAACAAGAAAATGTTTTTAGAGAAGGGTATAATTTAGACGGTCATCAAAAATATTTTTAAGACTCTAAGCTTAGGCACCAAATAAAATAATTGGTTCCTAAAATGGATCAACGGTCACCAAATTCTATCCAACTCAAAGATTAATATACCGGGTGTATTCGTGTTTTTAACGAATTAGTCCAAGAGCGAGCGAAGCGAGCTCAGGAGCTTAGGGCACCCCGACACGGACAGGTTAGGTTCGAACGAGATGACGGGAGCTGAAGTGAGCGAGCAAAGCGAGCGAACTCGGCTCCCGTCATCTCGTTCGTGTTAGGTTACTTTAGACCCTGCGGACGGAAATAGGAGCCCCGCGCAGCGGGGCTCCGTCGACTTTAAAGGCGTCCATATATTTTTTTGGCAGTCAATAATACGAAAAAATGGATTTATTTCATAATATTTTAGGAAACGTTATTTGGTGACCATTTATCCATTTTGGTAACCGTTTAGAATTTTTTTGGTAGTAAAATAGGTACTTTTTTGGGCGGTGTTTAAACACAAGCCTTTAGAGAATACCCATGGTTGTATGGAAACAACTAAATATTGCCATCTAAGTGAAAAATCCGGACAAATCTGAAGGCCAGACAAAGTCCGGACCGGAGGACAAATGTCCGGACATGTCCATGGACGAATAGTAACCCTTGTTGCAGTTGACATTCCAAAGCGTAGCAGACCTCTAAGGCGAAGAACGTGCAAGAAACTAAATAGACACTCTTTTCCAAAATAAAAACATAGTAGGTACGATACACTCAGTGCAAGAGGGATACTGTAGAATTCTCAAAATGAATTTGCAATGTAAAAGTAAATAAGAAGAACATTTTATTTCCATCCACAAATTACATTGCAAATGTTGTTAATATTTGATTGTTAGTAGATTTACTTATTTTAGAGATGTTAGAAGGTACGGGTTAGTTGTCTTTGGATATGGACTTTTTCCCTGCTGTTTCTAATATCATCAGCACACCTTCTTTTCGGCCTGCCTACCTTTTTCCTGTTCGTATTTGTACAAGTGCATGAATAAATTTGTCACAATTCAACTTTGATACGCATTTAAGAAGCACGTTGCGAACGATTAAGATCGATCGTTGCACTCGCTGCTCTCATTTCTTTAATCATCTGACCAAGATGTGTGTTTATTTTTAGAAGTGTTAATTTTATATTGGACTTACATTTTGCCGCGGCTTGGATCCCGTGTTTTTATCCCAAAGAAACAGTGGCTTTTTGGGGACAAGCATAGCTTCGTATTACCGAAAGAATTTTAACACATTGAAAAAAAAATGTTGCCTGTTAAGTACCAAAGTTTTGATTGCTGGTTACGAAATTATTGGGACTTGCAAACTTTGTCTTAACAAAACAGAGTTTTGGTATTAGTTTTTTTTATTATTTTATTAAAGTTTTTTTTAGTAATAACTTTGTTTTGCTTAAATTTTCAGTGTAATTGTATCCGTACCTACTTCAAGAGATTACTTCATACAAACAAACAAGCAATTGCACCTTTTCATAGTACTCATTGTAGTTTAATACGAGTAGTTTATTTAAGTAATGCTCGTAATGGTTGGGTTGGCATCCTAATTTTGACTCAGTCTTCAAGTTTAAAGGTATAGTGACCCATTTCTCATTTAATTTTTGAACATGTTTGGTGGAGCAGTGTGCAAATAGTAGTTTTGTTTGAAATAAAATAATTAAAGTAATTTAATTATAGTTAGTTTTCAAGGATTAAGGGCTACAATCTTTAGTACTCCTATATATTTCACATTGTACTAAATACTTTGTTACTGAATTTAGTGAAAGGCTGCTAATGTTAATTATTTCTAGTTCAATGAAAACGTTTAACGGTTCACGGTTAAGTGCATTTATAGAAACCTAATTAAAATTTTAAACTTCCTGAAAATTCAGACCTAAAAAGTTGTTAAATCTATTTTTATCAATCCGTTTACGGTTTTAAAACTCTGCAGAAGGGGCTTTAGGCACGTGCCATTCTAGGACGAGTCTCTCAAGCGGCTACACAAGGCCTATATAAATTGGTAGAGGCTGAGTGCGCTGGCAGTCGGCGCACTAACCGTACCTTGTGTGCAATTTAAAAAATAAACGTTGACAGTTCGAAACTTTTTGCGCGGGAAAATTGACGTGTAGTGACGTTCGAGATTTAAAATTTGTAGACAGTGGCTGTGTGATTGTTTTTGCATTTGTTAATTTTTCGGTGCGTGTGGTTTTGAGCAATTTGTAAGTATTGATATATTTTATATTTATGGCTTTTAGATGGAAAATTAATATTCAAAGACTGATTTACAATACTTAGACAAAAACATTATTGTTTTAATTTGATAAAAGTATTACATAAAATTACCTTACCTTTAAAATGCAATATAGTTGTATTAACGTATCAACCTATTTATTAACAAGCATTGATGAATATGGTAATCACCTACATTTGTATATTCTGATTTTAAAATAATGTAAAGTCATCAATAAGACAAATGTCTAATATTTGTTAGGCACTTTAAACTAACTGAAACATTCAAAGAATTAAAAAATGTAAATACACAAATTTTGAAGCTTAATCAAATTTTCGTTGCAAAGAATTAATAAAAAATTATTATAAAAACAAGAATCGTCTTTAATTTAATCCATTATTTATCAAATAACTGCATATTATTATAAACTAATTTAAATGTTGGATGAGTAATATAAAGCTTTGAAAATATTTATTAAATCTGGTTACTAGTTTATAATAACTAGATAGATACAGGAAATCTGTAACAAATTTAGTAACAAAATACCAAATCGAAAAAAACCGTGTTTTTTTTATATCGCTTTAATCATCCATTTATGATTCTTCCGAGACTTCGTAAAACGAGTTCTTAATCTTAATAAGGAGTTATTGATTCTGCACTTATAAATTCTCTATTTGAAATGCAGTAAAAATGCAGTTGATATACTTACATATAAAATAATTTTTTGAAACATTATTTTAGTTATATCTGACCACTACTCAAAGATTACAAATATTCTGTAAATACGATAACTTACACTGATATCAAAGCTAATTTAGTAAAAAGATAAATTTTCTTACATAGATTTATCATTGCAAATATCTCGAATGATAAAATTTTCTTCTTTTGATAATCACAAAAAAAAAAAAAAACTTTTCTCGTAATTACAATAAAAATACCCAAATTTGAATTTAAAAAATAACATTCGATAGTTCCTAGTTCAAATTTTGTTCATTGATCTGTCTTGTAGTGACAAAAATAAACATAATAATATATTTTTTGTAATTTTCTTCCTTTTATACGCGGAAATAAAAACTACAGATAACCTCGTCCTACGACCCCGTTATTCCTGACACAGTCTTCGTATCTTTCACACAAATCAAATTGAGATGCCAGATCATGACAGCACTAAATGAGGATGTCAGTCAATCGGCGCGAACGAGATATCAAACCAGCAATCTGAACCTGCGTTGCGTTATTGCATTTTGTCAAAGTATATATTTGCACGTTAAGGGAGAGACCTGTGCCCAGCAGTGGGAAAATATAACTAGGTTAAAAAAATGTTGGTAGAGATGTATTGATAAAGGTTTCCATGAGAAAAAAATATGTTTTTTCATGGTATTAAAATCAAGAATCTTAATATTTAGTTACTAGGTTTTTCCCGCGGATTCAATACCGTGACTCTCACAGGTAGGTACTGTGCATTATTTGGGATGAAAAGAACCTAGCCTATCGCATTCAGCAAAAGTGTAGCATACTTTTATTGAAAGAATTTTCGTAGTTACCTAATAAAATCATTATTTCCAGAGGTATATAATATACTAGATGCCGCCCGCGCTCCGCCTGCGTGGTATTAGTACCTACTTCTCCCAATATCTTTATACGTTACTAGGTGACCCCCGCGGCTTCGTTCCCGTCAATTGGCTACCTGCCTACCTACCCACCTACCTACCTTACACTACCAAACTACTCACCTGCCCTACCGATCAACCTACCTACCCTATCCTACATTCCTACCTAGCCTACCTTACCTTACATACCCTACTTACCCTACCCTACCTACCTACCCACCTACCTACCATACCAAGTATTTGAAAAAATGTAGACAGTTTATGGAACATCTTTCGTATAGAAATCACTTTCAGACGCTCAAATTTAAATCGGCTAAGATTTCGCCATAGTTCTTTAACAGTTTAATTGTATTTACAGTTTTTTTGGTTTATTTATGGACCAATTATCTTTATTTTTGAACACTACTTTGGGCTAAAATAAGTACCATTTAAATGACTTGCACAGAAAGACAGTTGGTAAAGGTTAACTAGATTTTTTTAAAGATCTTTCTTTAGTCCTAATTAAAATAAAATACACATAAGGAAGTTAATTATAGTAGATATTGCAACAACAGAATAAATGATCTTACCAAACCCCAGGTTTCCAAAAGGCTAAACCTATGATTTCATTAAATTGTGCTAAAACTACTGTAGACGATCTCTTTATTTAAACTTCATGTAGAATAGTGGTACATAGGCGGAATAAAACGTAAGAGGAGACACTTTTTCAGTCTCCCCAGGGATCGTTGCACAGATGGAGGTTCTAGGGTGGTTCTAGGGTGGTCTTTTTGGTGAAGTAAAACTCCCACACTCCCTGGATTTTCCCCTTAAAGTCCAGGCACCTTGAAGGTTTCTCCCGATAGCATAAAAAAGGTACCTAAACATTCATCAGTAGATAGTTATAAATAATTTTATCTACACTCACAACGTAATGTTCCAAATTTGAATTAAAAAAATATTGTATAAACACGTACTTTATATTCGTGGATAGATAAAACAAACAAAAAAATAACCATTACAGTGCAACATTTTCCTTCAATTTTCAAAAAACTGCATCATAAAATAACTTTTTAATTTTTATAGCACACTTTTACTTTTTAATTTATTGGCGCTTATGGTTTCAATAAGAAAAGTAGTGTCTTTGTCTATGGAGGAACGCGCTGCGCAAACATGCGCAATGAGAATCTAAATTGCCCGCCATACCAATTTTTTTTTTCCGTTTCCACTTTTGTTTATTTCAACTGTATGAGTGTAGATAAAATAGCGTATGCAACGGCTCACAATTAGTTATTAAAACACTCGCGTGTTATTATTATCACATTCGGCTTCGCCTCATGTGATAAACCCACGCTCGTGTTTTAATAACCCCTATTATATGACCATTTCATAAACTACTATTATTATTTCACATTACAACATATAAAAAAATCGCAACAGTTTTCCTTTTATATCAGGATACCGGCAAAGTATACTTTATTGCATATGAATAGTAGCTTCCTAATTAATCAAATACCAATTTTTAACATCAATTTCCTCATTGCATTCTAAAATCGAACCCGTAAAAAAACACGGAACTTTTAGTCACTTACGTTTACCTACATTTTATTAAAAAAAACTTTCATGTTGTCCTGGGTTTTCCCGACATTTCAGGCAAGTCAGGGCGATTGTAATTCAGTGAGTCAATTACCGAGAGTATAAAGTAATCAACCATGTAAGGAAGTAGGTATTTTACCGGTCCACAGTTGGTGACATAAGTCAATAAGTATAAAATAGGTCAAATCACACTGAAATGCGAATGCGACGCTTTTAAGATAGCGAAACAATTAGAACTTTATTAAGAACACAAAAAATGAGTAGTATATTTTAGTGAGAAGATTTTAATACATCCTACTGAATATCAGTTTCTGTATATATATATATATACATACTAATATTATGTCATTGTGCAAAGAAATAAAAGAAAGGAAGAAAAATTATTTATTTGTGACACGCACAGGCAAATGGTCCTTAATCTTCCTCTTGAAAACCTCCAGAGAAGGGCTGTCGCGTAGGGAGTGGGAAGAGAGTTCCAGAGACGCACTGCTGTAGCAGAGAAAGAGCTATCATAGCGGCTGGAAGTATGTCGCGGAGGATGAAGGAGAAGAGAAGTGGCAGTACGACAGGTTTTATCTCTCGGCACGAGGCGTTCACGAAGGTTTTGAGGAGAATTAGGATTGTGCAGGATGGTATAGAGAAGGGATAGGATATGGGTATCTCGACGATGCCGAATCGACTGCCACTTCAATCGGTTTCGGAACTCCGACACATGGTTGTATTCGCGGAGACCAATATAAAAAGCGGATGCAAAAGTTCTGCAGTCACTCGAGTTTATTAAGGTGTATCTCCGTTGCATCAACAAAACAGACATCCGCATAGTCTATGAGCGGTAGAAGAAGTGATTGTGTAAGAGTAACCGTAGTGTGAAGTCTTAAGAATTTTTGGAGACGTTTAAGGGACTGAAAGGAGTAAAAGACCTTCTTACTCACATTTGCAATATGGACCTCCCAAGAGAGGTTAGTGTCCATATGAAAGCCTAGATTTTTTGCGGTTTTGGAGTAATCTATGGGCACTGAATCATACACTATCGGCGGGAGATACTGATGATCCAATAGGTTGAGCATGTATCTATCACCAACAATGAGCGCTTGCGATTTTTTTTGGGTTCAGTAATAGTCCGTAGGGTTTGGCCCACTTATTATTATTTTCAAGGTCTTTGTTGATGGCAGCCTCAGCCTCAACGAGTTCACCTACTTTGAAATGAACATCTCATGTATCTACTGTTTCGTGTATTATATAATGTTCTAAATTGTATAGCTATCGTCTCTTGATTGGAACGCGTAACGCTGCAGTATGCGGTACGCAGTCCAATACTGTCGTTGAAACATACTGCGATGGAACAAAAAAGATCATTCGAAAATAAAAAATATGCGTGGCATCGCGTCGCTTCGCTTCTTGGTGTGAGCCGACTCTAAAACAGTGGAATACCGGTGTTGACGTTACATGACGTCAAACTAAATCAAACGTTGTGACGTAGAGAATACTGTGGTAAATTGTGTTATAAAAAATAATGCAGTTATTTATGACGTTGGTTATATGAAACAACAAAGAGTAATCAAATAATTAGTCACACTACATTTGACTATAGAATAATTAGATTATTTTATTGACTTAATAAACGCAATTTCTTAAGTGTTTCGCGTTTAACCAGAAGTAACATATTCACTCTTGACTTAAAGACACCTTGGATGTAGCTTTCAGGCAACACAGACTCCGGCAGGGAATTCCACTCCTTAGCTGTACGCATCTTGAAAGTATTCCCAAAACGTTTAACCTTTATTCAGCATACCTTAATAGTTAGCCTGTACCGTCCCACAGCCGGGCAAAGGCCTTCGTCCAGTTCTTTCCATTGTTATCGGTACTGCACTCCTTGTTTTTAATCGACTTTCCAAAAAGGAGGGGGTTCTATGTTCGACTTCTTGTACGCTTTTTTTTTGTTTCTATTTTTTTTATCTTCCCCGATATCTCCGTCAATTGTGGACCGATTTTGAAAATTTTTTTTTGTTTGATAGAGTATATTCCGAAATTGGTCTCATTTTAATTCATTGAAAATCTGATAAAGAACTTCGGCGACATACAACAGAACTCTTCAATAAATAACGGCAAATGTCTCAGAATTGCTGCAACCGCATGTCTGTTTATTGTTTATACCATTTCATAACATAACATCACGCCAGTACGCTCTAAAGGGGTACGCAGATGTGTACAGTTCACCTTGGTACACTCTCATTTCACCGGTTATGTTCAAGTTTTATGGTATTCGGGTAATCTATTCTGGCGTTATAAGTACCTTACTAAAGGCAAGTTGCCTAATAGGTACAACTAAAAAGTGAAAAATAAAAAAATCTTTTACCATAAAATACTACCGACTTCCAACTAAAAACATTACAAAGTGAAAAATAACTTTCTTTTTCGAAATCGGTGTCCATGACGAAAAAAATTGGTGCCTACCAAAGACACCGACTTCGATAAAGAAAGTTATTTTTCACTTTGTAGTCTTTTTAGTTGGAAGTCGGTAGTTTTTTTTTGTAAAAAAGTTTTTTTTTTTAACTGCTAAGGAAGGCATACATATTGACCCGCTAACTCCTTCAGGCGCTACCATAGCCTTGGATTCTTATTCGAAAATCTGGGGAAGCTCGACTAAACTCTACACTATTTTCGACTTTAATACTTTGGGAGATGCTATCATCAATGGTAGACACTTGCCTAAGAAACTTTAGAAATTCTTGACGGGAAATTTCGGTAAATCCTGTCAATTCCATACATTAATACATTTTGAAGTTTTTGTCATTTGTTAGTGCTGTGCTGATAGAAAGTCACTTTTTATAGATCTAGATGCCCGTGTGAAATGTGAGAGCGTTGCCCCTATCCAGAGCATGACCCACTTGTTAGAGTGCTGCAAGTGCCCATACTCCTGTTCTTTGGAGGACTTGATGAACGCCATTGATGCCGCTATATACGTGGCCACCTACCTGAGGGTAAATCACAAAGAAGAACAAAAAGTGGCTCATATCCTTGCGGATAGCTCAAAAAACGTATAGTCTTTTCATATATAGGACTTTTGAAATGCATGCTGACATTTATAAAACGAATGTGCATCTAAATGAATTTATAGGACGCATACAATTGGTAAATGGCTGGGGAGCGTCCCGTCGTCCCCGGTAGGCTAGTACTTGTACAGGCAGCGGATTTTAGCACTTAGATACGCCGCTGCGTAAAAGTGAGTATGTTTAGAACAGACTTATTTTTAAATAGATCAACTTATACAAATGGCTAGCTCGAAAATAGGAAACTATCTCACGAGAACATACTCCTGGGTCTAACTATACTCCATTTGCGATAACATTAGACGTTTAAATTAGCCCATTTTACAGCCCGTTCAGCCGATTTTGACTTCTATTGCGTTAGTAATACGATAAATGGCAGCTGTAGTAAACAGTTGGATTTGGTAATAGGTTTAAGCTTTTTATTTCATCCTTATATTTACGGGGTAGAACTCAAAATCGGTTAAAAGGAATGTAAAAAGATTTGGAAACATGTCTAATGTTATTTCAAATGGAGTTTAGTCTGGTCAAAAAATGAAGGCACTTAGGTCCATTTGAAAGCAGTAGCAATTTCAATTGGCGCAATTTGTCATGACGAAGGTATTATGGGCTCGATAAGGCTGTTGATAATGTTCTAATTCTGCGATGAAATGTTGCATCCATACACCATCGATCTATGGTATTGTAACCTATTTTGTTTTTCACGGCTTTGCTACTGTAGCTTAACCCACAGGGATCGTGTATTTTTCCGGGGTAAAAAGTAGTCAACACCCAGTGAAACTGCTGGACTTTTGTCCGAGTCGACCAGTGCATCGTTGCCGATAAGCGTCTTGGTCCGTTTGTCAATCGACTCAAGTGCATCAAGCTCGCAGCAGTAATCCATGCATAACCGATCGCTGTCAGAATGTTTACTGTCTAGGCCCTCTCCTGGGGATGTCTACCAAATCAAGGGTAGGCAGCTCTAAGGCCACAATCTTATTTGCAAAAACTCTTGTTTTTACAAGCAAACATGTGCGTTAAGGCGGTAAAACGGTATACCGCACAAATGGCTCGCAGAAAACGCTTGTTTGTACAAATTTATTTATAAATGTACGTGAAGACGGTACAATAAAAAGGCGCAAACGTCGATGGTGCATGGTGCACATGCACCAATCATCAAATATTTGCACAAACCGTTTGGGCATGCAAGTCGCTATCGTGTAGATACCATACAGTTTTCCCGTCAATTTTTGCACAAACTGTTTGCGCATGCAACATTGAGCGTGTAGTCGAACCTTAAGAGAACTGCTGCACGTGATTTGTTATAGATAGACATAGACGAGGTGCTTATTTGTTTATTTATCTAAGAAACCTCTTAAAAAGTTCGATCAATGACCAAATAAATACGATCGTAAGGATAAATCGTGACACCGTCTGCCAAGACATTGTCTGCCGACTCTCACAATGCATCGCCTTGAAGTTCGTACAACAAACGCCTCGGAAGTGAGTGGCAAAGCAAGGTTTTCGACAATTACTAACTCATTTAGGTCAACACTAACCGTTTATACTTGGCCTCTCAATCCAAACACACGTTTAAGCTGGATAGACCATTTTAAATTAGCCGGTGGTGGTTACCGTTTATACTTGACCTCTAGATCAAAACATACATTTAATGCCGACAGACCACTTTAAATTAGCCGGTGGCAAGTAAAAATAAGTATATTTTTTATCGTGCAGTTTGTACAAGATTTTTGTTAATTGCTTGTTAATCACTGCTGTTTTTGTGTTGTTGTTTTTTTATTCGGAGGGAAACAAAAAAAATGTTTTTTTTTGTTTTGTTATGTAAGAAGTATATCTTCTTAATAGGATGTCTATAAATAAGATAAGCAAGAGTTAATTATTAAAGGTACCGCTATAGTAGCTATTTTTGTGTCAATGTTGAAGTAGAAGACAGCATTGTGTAACTGCCTCTTTCACTCGCTTACGTTTGTCGCATCGTCCTATCTCGCTTACTGTACGCAGTTCGATGACAAACTTTGCAATAGTTCGCAGAGCCTCACTTCAGAGACATAAAGATCCGCTGTGACTACTGTAAGTCTGTGCAGAAAAAAAACTCTTTTCCAGTTACTAACTCATACCAAATTGCTTTGTTTACATACATCTAATATAATGACTGACCTTTAACACACAAGTTCAAGAACGGCATATGTCACCAGGGCGACATATTGTCTGAGAAACTATGTCGACTGGCGCCTACCTCTCGTTTGTATGAGAACAATCTTAGCTATCATACTATTGTTATTTTTCACACAAATCAAAAGAATTTCGAAAGAGTTTAGCGTGTGTGTGTGGGAAATTGAGTAATGTTTTGTTAAATACATGTATTATTTTGGTAGCTATTGCAGCTTGTACTTCATCGTCTTCATCCGCAGCCCGACTGCATCCACAACTGGACATAGACTACTCTTTTTTGTATCAATCGCCACTCTCTTGTATCAGCCTCATCCAAGCTTTATGATGGTTTATGATGGTAACAATGACTTTTGTCCATCTCGCCACCGGACGACCGACACTGCCTCTGGAAGAATCCTTGGACGCCACTCGGTCACTGCCTGACTCCACTCGAGACTTTGAGTCATTGTGCTCTATAAAAGACCTTGATACCTCTTCAGAGCTTGTACCTACCAACGCGGCTTTTAGCTACCCACAGAAATCTTATTTATTGTTCAAGAATGTAATGCAATTTTGACTTATCACCATCATAAAGATGATGACGCTACTGTTATCACACTTTTCCTTATCATCACACTAGCCGTAAGAAACACTGTAGACTTACGTTTTTCAACTACTGCCATCAACGAAAATTTGTACTTTCTACTTTTACATTGCCGACTGTTTCGTTGACCCTATATGAAATTCACAATTCTAATTTAAGAGTGCAAGTGGACAGTGGTTAAATAATCAATGCGAGAACGGTTCAGACACAGTCAAGGTCTGGGATGAATTAAAAATGATTATGAATGAGGATAATTCGTTGGGAGATTACCGAAATTTCGTTTTCACTGTAAATGCATGCGTCAGGAGAGTATAAGGTGTCTAAAAATAAAAAGGATCTTTTTCCGGGAAGATGAAGAAATTTGGTGTTGATAGGTTTCCTTCCCGTATATAAACGTCTTTTGAGAGGTCGTCTAATGCACGTGCGTCAATATTTTTCTTGTGTTTTTTATTAAAATCATCAGGGAAGACTTTTCACTATTCAATGTTTTCCCGTTTAGAACGAAATTAATAATTAAAAGCAAGTCAGGTAATAGAATTATCTGTGGCTTTAGTCGAATTACAGTAACAATAGTAATTTTTAAAATTAACGTCTGTTTTTGGTCGTCCCAAAAACAGGGACTCCACCTAGCTCCACCTCTTGTTTTGGGATGCTCACCATAAGGATTCCTCGTTCGGCTAGGCTTTGTTAAACCCATTGATTTGCTAAAAACCTTTTCAAATAGATTTTTGGTATTTGAGTATTTGATTATACTGTCCATTGGCAAACGTAGTTTTGGAGTTTGTTATAGAGAAGAACGGATAAGAAACTCCACGCGTAATCTATTTGGTATGAACACAACACACCTTTTTTTACCTTCTGTTCTTTTCTTGTTGCTGTTGTATTGCGTCTGTGTGGAATATGTTTTCTGTACAATAATGATTACGCTTTATATGTATCTATTAGCATTTTAATGGCATTAAACCCTCATTAGGCTTCCTAGAAAAAAAAAGTATCTTGACATCGTGTGCGATAAATTTACGTTTTATTTGTATGTTTTTTGCTAGACAACAAAGAACAAATAAATAAAATCTAAAGCAGTCCGTCAGTACATTGTCCACTTAAATATTATGCCAATTCCTTGTGTAATCTTTAACTCGGACAGAATAACAATGATCTTATTAGTAAAACTGTCAGAGTGTGGTCTAAGTCATTGACGCAAGCTTACCAACCTTGCAAGGGCACTCTGTGTCAACGAATATAAGGTAAGGTCTGATAGTAGATAGTCGCCAATGACCTTGAGGGAACAAAACGCGCACCAAAAACTCAGTAGTTTTTTGTACTTTCATCATTATAATAACACTTTAAAAAAAAAACCTCAAATCAAAATGTAGGTACTAGTATTGTCTTTGAGATGATGACAATTTTATCAAAATACGCCCGGCGATTTTGGGTCGATTGTCGTTTCTTTGTCCGTTTTAGACATAACTTTACAAATTAATTAAACTTTGTTATACGAATAAAATTCAACATCTTTTTAGAACAAATTATTAAAAATATGGTCTCATGTAAAATACACTTAATAAAAAAAAAATGACTATTCGTTTAGACGTGATTCTCATTTTAAGATCAGCTACTCAGGGGCATCTGCGTCTTAAACTGCCATCGGCCTTTGCTCTCTAAATCAGTTGGTGTACGATTTTTTTAATAACCTCCTTTGATATTAATATGATTGCAGTTTCGCTATTAACTTTAATTTGACCCTGTACAATATTATTAATAATAGATATGTACAGGCATGGATAATCTTCCGCGTGCAAGACACGTTATTTCCTTTTTGTCTGACCAGTTAAAAAGAAGATTTATGGTTTCCATTGCAGGGCTAAACTTAATTGAAATGTAGGTATGATTAAAAATAATCAAGATCTCTATAAAACTTTTTTTAAATCCAATTAACATCATAAAAGCAACTGATAATGAAGATTTCCTGTGACACCGAAATTCTACATATCGTAGGGATATTACGTCAGAAAACCTTTGTTTAAAAATAAACATATACCCATTATTCGATTTAATTTGTTTCCTGCATGCCCAAAAAATGTCTGATATCTTTATTTATTAAATATTGCTGCAACAAACCATTGAGTATGAAGAAGCCAATGCTGTGAATCTAGTTGGACAATAATATCTCAATGAATGACTAAATAATCAACATTTTTACCGAATTAAAAAAAAAGGCATTTATTAATCGACACTTATGAATGTAATATTGTTGGAATTGCCCAATATTCGCATATGTTACTGTAAATTTCATAAGTGTATGTTTTTTGTATGTATGTTTATCCACGCATTAGGTACCTACCTTACTATAGAAATTGCTCATTTTTAGTGATGGTGTAAACTATAAACAGAGAAATAAAAACTTTTTACTTACCAAAAAAATAAACATACTTCAAAAGCAAAACACTAAAAAGTGAAAAATAGCTTTCGTTTCGGAAGTCGGTGTCGAAAAATTATAAAAACAAGAGGCACCAAAGATACCGTCTTCCGAAACGAAAGTTATTTTGCAGTTTTTGTGTTTTCTTGGTGTATCATCAAAAGACATTATCTGCGGCGTTCCTTGAATAGATTTAATTTGACCCTGTATATAACTAGATAGGTACTATGTATAAACATTAACTTATTGTAACTGATTGATTATTTAACTTCAGCACAGCCTTGGTATTGGTAGCAACCTCGATCGTTCTTGGTAATAATTTCTCTTTGGGTTATAAAATACTAGCTGTCCACCGCGGCTTCGCTCCCGTCAACTGGCTACCTATCTACCTACGCTACCTACCTACATACCTACCTACATACCTACCTACCCTACTTACCTATCTACATACATACCTACCTACCCTACCCTACCTAACTACCGTACTCTACCTACCTACCCTATCTCCCTATCTACCCTACCCACCTCCCTACCCTATCTGCCTGAGGGTAGGTAGGTATGTAGGTAGATAGGGTAGTAGGTAGTTTGGAAGGAAATCGAATACAGAATATTTGAAATATATCGAACGCGTGTAGTTTTTGTTTAGCTAGGACTTCTGTAAAAGCCGCCCGAGGGCAGGCACGTTGCTGATTAAATACAAGTTAAAAGTAATTTCTGCTTATTATTAAGAGCTCCCTGAGTTACCCCTTCACAGTACCTACCCTACCTACCTACATACCTACCTACCCTACTGCCCTATCTACCTACATACCTCCCTACCCTACCCATCTACGCTACCTACCCTACCCTACCTCCCTACATACCTACCTACCCTCAGGCAGATCCCTCCCTTAGCCTACCTACCTAGTTATCAACAATTTCTTTTTTCCTTCAAGAAGTAGGCTATATCTTCCCCAGGATGCCATCTATGTCCTTGCCAAATTTCATTGAATTCCATTCAGTTGATCTAGACTTAAGATAATAAAGAATAAAGATATTAAGTTTGTTCTAATAGGAAAAATGAGGGAATTTCAAAGAAAATCAGATTTCTCAATATATTGGTATTGGTAAGTAAAATATACATAATAATGATCATTATCACCAAGTTTGGGCAGTTAGAAAATTTTGTAAAAAGAGCTGATTTTGGTGGCTTCTCATTCCTTTGTTTTACAATATTTTTATAACAAAAAACACAGTATTTTTCTACTCAACGTAACATAAACAACAATACTCTAGTCGATGGGGTAAGTCAATTTTTTCGCGGACCCCTTTGCTTGTATGGGAGACCCCTTAAAAACATTTAAAAATATTTTTTGATAAATTTTATGGCTTTGGGTCAACAAGATACTTATACTGTGAAAATTACAATATTGTAGCTCCAACCTCTTGGCAGTAAAACCCGTGTGACAGACGACGGACAGACGGACGGACACGTGAGTGACAGCAATAGGACTCCGTTTGGACAATTCGGGTACGGAACCCTAAAAAGGTGACAGGCGACATTTGCACAATCCAAAAAATTTCCAAAATTCTTTCTGCCGCCTGTCATGAAAATGTGTCAACTATGTAATCTACATATTGATTATTTATATGGCAATGTCCCCACTGACATATGAACGCCCAGCCTAAACCACTAACGATAGAAGTTTGAAATTTTGAACTACCAGGAAATCAGAATAATAAAAAGTAGATCGAAAATTACAAAATCTGTTTTGACCCAATGAATATATCACATTGCCAGATCCATGTGCCCTGGTTAATATTGAGAATATTCTTATAGTAAAATCAACTGAGAGTTTGCACGACCCATGAACCGGGGATCAAACAAGGGACTCCACAGACAGTAGTAACTTTAGTAATGTTTACTACTAGATGGTTGGTAGAATAGATAAACCCTTATTTATACCAAAACACATTAATGGAACTGAAATGGCCGTCTGAGATTAAAGTCTTATCGGTTAGCATCGTTCATTAAATTCTTAATTAATGTTCCATATCAGCAGGCTCTTAATTAAATAGTTCTTTATTGTTCTTACTATAAAGCGGAAAAGTTCAATATGGAAAATATTTATTTTTAATTAAACATTTTTGCCATGCTAAGCAAAGATCTTACGCTTTAGTTTCGCCTTTCCAGTGTCTGAAATAAGCTTGAAATACAAAATCTGTTGCGAGATTTAGAAGAAGTTAGCGCAGATATAGGCAGAGGTTTTAGCGTTTTTATTTTGTACTATTTAGGGAAGAGATACTTTTTAGATAAGTTCTCATTTTAGGCTGGAAGGACTTTGGAGAGTAGGCCTTTGAAAATGCTAAAGAAAAAAACAGATAGGCACAAAAAATATTTAGCTATATTGCGTTCTCTAGACAAATCAATCAACCAAGTCGATTCATAAAAAATATCTCAGTTTTTTGTTACAGTACGCTCGGATATGCCATAACCAATATAGGAAGTTGATCAGTGATCATGTGTCAACTATGCTAGTGTTGGTACTCAACAAATAGTTGTGTATACTCAGACAATATAGTTATCTGCAATACTTGCCTTAACAGACATTAATTGCGTAATATTGTTGAACTACAAGACTATATTGTTTGACTTGTGGTTGATGATGTCTAAAAGATTTTTTGGTGATGCGCTTTTTCTTTGTATTTTTTAACCCCCTATGGAAAAAGAGGGGTGTTATAAGTTTGACGTGTTTACCTGTGTGTTTGTGTATTAGTGAATCTGTCTGTGGCATCATAGCTCCTAAAGGGACAAACCGACTTTCATTTCGTTTCTTTTCGTTTGAACGGTGACTTTATCAAGATTTTTCTTAGCTATACTTATTTGATGAAAATCAGTTCAGCCGTTCAAAAGTTATGGGCATTTTACTGTTTGAATCGGCGTGTTTTCGCAAGGTATCGTTCGTGTTCAATAGTTTTTTGATCGAAGCGTGTCTACTACTAGATGTGATGTTATGTAGATAATGTGAGATGTGATCTTATGCAGCATGAAATTGATTGTTATTGATTTGATAAAGCAAAAAATATGTGTTCAATATTATTTGATAATCTCACCATTATTTTTTTATAAAATATATTTATTGTAGTGGGTTATATGTTTCTAAAGGAGCTAAGTAACGTGGTTGAATTCGACATGATATGAGAATATTATGATACGGAGGAACGAGGACGATGTCGCGTGAGGAAAGTTTTGAAGAAGGAGAAAATATGCCTTAATCTCGCTTTTGTACGATGATGTCATAAGTCATTTATTAGTTTACAACAGACATTGTGTCGAAATTAGTGTTAAGTAGAATAAAAAAAAAAGCATTAAAACAAGCAATCAACAAAACTAAATAGATAACAATTGTAAGTTGTAATTACTAATAGTAAAGTTGTTTACTGACCAAAACCTTCAACCAAAATAATTATGTCGATCTTTCTACTTGAATAAAGAATAAGTAACATTCAAGCATCACTAAGTCTTTTGAAACAGAAATCATTTGTTTACAAAAGGTTTAAAATAACATTAATAAATTCTGGTATAAGATTATCTTAGTGCCGATTATTTCTTCTTTGAAAGATATTTAAAAGTAATGTAAACTTAAAAGATAAAGATGTAATAATAAATAAAACTTAAAAATTTAAAGAACCCCGGACACATTTTTATTTAAATTTATCTAGTAGTAGACACGCTTCGATCGACAATCTATTGAACACATAATTATGACACGATATCTTGCGAAAACACCCCGATTCAGACAGCTATTACTCGCCAAAATATAAAATACCTACAACTGCAAATGTGTATGGCACGAGAACGTGGGAATATATATTACCTGATGCTCTAAATAAAAATCCTAAAACTGTGAAGTCAAATATTGTCACTAGCACAAATAAAAAATGTAAATTTACCTTAAAAAATATTATATTACTGGTGACATCACATCTTAAGTTTTAAGCGGGTATAAAAGTATATGTTTACCTAATTTAGTAACATGCGGTGCGAATTTGCTTCCTCCACTTTGTCACATAAACCTTTTAAGGTTTTAGACAAATGCTATGCTGTACAATAAGTGTAATTTAATGTATAAGTATCAAGGGAAAAATACGTAAAACGCCGATAACTTTAGAACGGCGGAATCGATTTTCATCAAACATAGCTAAGAATACTCTCGATAAAGTCACAATTAAAACAAAAAATACGAAAACACAAACACACAGGTACACACATCAAACTTCTAACACCCCTCTTTTTCTGTCGGGGTTAAAAATAGGTATATAGCCAGCCAGCATGCCAGTATGGTAGAGTAGCTTTTTGTTATCAATGACTGCAATAGTAAAATTCCCTAAACACGTTATTCTGCATGTCATCCTGGCCTAGTGTCAAATACCTCGTCGGTCGTGCTTGAGGTCGTGGGTTTAAGCCCGGGCAAGAACCAATGTGACTTTTACAATTTCAAAGATTATTTTAAACATCGCTGACAACGGTGAAGGAAAATAACGCGAGGAATCTGAATTATTCTATTATTACCAACCCACTTGAGCAAGTGTAGTGATCAATGCTCGCGCCTCCTCTGTATAGTAGTCACAGTGGATCTTTGTGTCTCTGAAGTTGGCTGCAAGACCCTGCGCAGTTACTATTTTTGTGTCAATGTTGAAGTAGAAGTTACATTGTATAACTGCCACTTTCACTCGCTTATGCTTGTCGCATCATCTTATATCGCTTACTCTATGCAGTATATTCGAAGACAAACTGTTTCTTGCGCAATGGTTCGCAGAGCCAACTTTAGAGATACAAAGATCCGCTGTGTCTACTATATAAGAGGCCTTTTACCCTGCAATGGGACAGTTATAAACTGGTATTGTTATATTATTCTATATCTACTTGCTACAGTGAAAATAGCGGCTCTTCATGGCCTATCTCAAAAACTCTGTATAATTTGATTGCCTCGATAAAAATTGTATAACAAACGATTAAAAGAGTAAACAATGAATGTATAATTAATAAGCATATCCACATCGATCAGCATTTGTTACAGTCTTCGATTCGTTTCGGACTGCAAACCACGCACCGATGGAGAGCCAATCAATTTGAAACTCTGTGATAGTAGGGTCAAGGTTCATTTTAATTACCTACTACTGTTAATTATTCCATTGTTAGGAAATATTCTTCACGCCTGTTAAGGCAAGAGGGTCAATCGCACGTGTTTTTGCGCTTTTAGTGAAGGTGAGAAGGTGAGAAGTGATTTGAGAAGTTGTCTAAAATAGAACAAATAACTCTATATCTTTGACGATCATTACGGGTAGCCAGAAGCTAGAAAATCAGTCGTTTCATGGTAAACATTAGATTAAGCAGCTTCCAGTTATACTGTAAGCGTAGTCAGGAAAAGGCTCGGCCGATTCACGGGGTGCCAGCGCTAACGAAGAAAATTTGGTTCAAATAAATGTCACTAGATGGCGCGATATACATCGATTTATTATTGAATTGTGTGTAAAATTAACATTTTCTAGAATTGATCATAAACATAAACATACAATTGTTCCTGTTTAATCAACTCTCCTAAGCACAACATTATGGAATATTAACTAAGGCTCTTAATTCAAATTTCAAAAATTATTCGAACGGATCATTTAAAATTGATGGCAATAGATGGCGCGGTTTTAAATTTCTGAGGCATGCCACTCGATTGTTTAAATTTGTATTGTATCACATTTTGGTACAATGAAACTGTAAAAACGTGCAAGAAAATACTATAAAACAAGTCGTCACTGTTTTTAAAGAAAAAATAGTCACGAATCGAGAAAACCCTTTTACTTGCAAGTCGCTGCTAACACCATCTATAGCGGTGGAACGGAACCGAACGCGATCGAAGTAATTATAAAAATAATCAGACGAAAAGCGCTAGTTACGTCGGCACGGTTTCTTTATATGGGATGAGGCATCTGTATGCTAGTATTATATTATCTGTGATCGATTGATTTTAAACTCTTTTTACTTAAATATATACGGTCCAGATTCCGTAAGGGACTAAAATGAAATATTAACAATCTTCAGCTTAAAAACTGCGAGTGATCAAATTATTACAATTATGTTTATAAAAGCTTAAGCCTTTTCTTAAAAGTAAATTACTGTCGAATTCCAAATGGAGGACCTCTCACGAAGGTGGCGCCAACTGGTGGCATATATCCTGAAACATTGTTGTGCGACCACGAATATTATTGGCAATGGTGTCTGTGGTCAAATGCCGTTCTGTGTTGTTTTCGTACTTTAAATATTAAAGGCAAAGTTACTACGATGTTCGTGATAGATAAATCTTTAGATTTTATCATTTTGCGTATAGCATCTTAGCATTCTAGTAATTACAATAAATAATGGCTGGGCTTACAATAGCAGTCGGTTTAATACAAACCTTATTTGATTAAAGTAATGAGTAGTGTTAGATTTACCTCTTCAACAAAGGATTTTATGTTGTCTTTGGTTTCATTGTGATTAAGTTGTGATTACATCCTAGTCTGGATTTTTATCTCTGCGACAAAATTTACACATGAAAATGTCAAAGTAATTTGACATATGCATATGTTAATTTAGTCTGAGAGAAAAAAAAACAGCCTTTGGTTATGCATCTGAATAATTTGTTTATGAAAATTAATATTCCTCCTATCCTGCCCAGTAAGCACAACTACCTTCACCTTTCCATGACTTTGACGAGGCCAACGACAGAACCATCCAGATGGCCACATTTTGGTCAGACAAAATTTGAATCAAATCGACACTTAATAGAATCCTACTGCTGTTATAAACGTGAAAGTTTGTGAGGATGGATGGATGTTTTTTTACTCCTCTCATAGAGAGGAGGCTTGTGTCCCACCAGTGGGAACATTAAAGGGCTCATGATGATGATTGCATTAAAAGAACCTCTGTAAAATTTTCCCTTATATTTTTCAGATTAAATCCCTTATGTTATTTTATCGATAAAATTAAGTGTAATTTACGGCCTTTAAATTTTATTATTACTACAAGGACACATTGTTTATTGATATTAGTTAGATATAAATGCGGCAGTTTTGATGGATGGATATATGTTTGTTACTCAATCACGCCAGAATGGCTGAACAGAACTGGATGAAATTTGGCATAGAGATAGATTATAATCTGGAATAGCACACAGGCTTTTTATCCCGGTATAATTTTCCCGGTATAATGTTGGATGACGAAGGCGGCAAATCGAAAACTATGGCAACAGTTGGAGGAGGCCTATATTCGTAGAGGAGCCATGCCCTTAACTCACCTTTTTTATATATTTTGTAGTATTATGTTAGTTTAAATTCAATGTAAGTGCATGGCAATAAAAAGGCTTTATTATTATTACGTCCTTTATTCATTGCATTTCTTATTTACTAAATTTTTAAATATTTTTATAAAACAGTTCTAAAAAAGTCATTTAAAAATAAAATTATTATTAATTCCCATATATATTTATTATTATTATTATATAATGTCCCCCTGGGATAAAAAAAAAACACTTTCCACGCGGGCGAAGCCGTCGGCAGAAGCTAGTGAATTATAAACATAAAATGTTAACGATTTCCACAATCTAATGCACACAGCAACCTTCAAACCTTTGCGTTAATATAATGTTTTTACATTAAAATAAAAAAAGACGAGCTGCCTTGAGGCTGATTGTTAAGCTTCAGAGGAAGTGTGCAAGGTAAGGCAGTCACCCTTTTAGTGAGAAATAATTGGACAGGAGATGATGTAGATTTCTATTGGCTATTAACAAATGGTATTTACCAGGCAGACGTGAGTAGAAATGCGGGGAGGGGACGCCCTAATGGGTCATAAATGGACCTTATTGGTGATATTCTTCAGAAAGGCTAGCAGCCTTATTGCGTAAGTGACTTCAGCACGGCAAGGGGTATGACTCCATGAAAGAGCATGACAAGTTCCTTTTAACTTTTTTCGGTATTGCCAAAAAATATTGAACCTTTCATTGATGAAGATATCCAAAAATTATTGCATATCTTCACCTCGCACCTTGCACCCATCTTGCAAAACTCTGGCGTTCAAATAAAGTACACAAAAATATAAAAATATAGCCTTATATTAAAGAACCTAGCGCACCCGAGGCGAGAAGTGCTAACATTTTCTAGCTTGCTTCACTCGTTCTTGCATTTTTCTTCATAAGTCGACAAAGTTTGTTCTCTATGTTTATGAATAATAATAAAAATAATATAATAATAATAATAAAGCTTTATTTATTCCTTACACATAGTTTACATTAATTCTTTAAATTATTTGTAGTGTTAGTATTATACTTATTCTAGTTTGTTAGTATATGTTATTAAACTGCGTTAACGCGTTTTGTTGTAAGGACCGCTCTGGCGGTGAAAGCGTCCTCCATTTCCTTCCATTTCGCTCTGTCTCTTGCCAGTCTGCTGAGAAAGGCCATGTTTGGTAAGCGTAAGTGAATAGTTTATGAATAGGCCAAACAAATTTATTAGGGGCGGGTTGCTAAACATGTAACCCCACATCTCCCTTTTTACGCGACTGCTGAAGGAGTAATGTATTTATCAGTCTATGTATGTATGTTTGTTCCTATGTGGCGTTCTAGAGATCGTTGGCCATTTTTGGCATTACCGAAAAACAATTAAGGGAATTACACTCCCTCAAAACCTTAGCCCTGCCGAACTCACTTTCGGAATTAGGCTGCAGGTGCTCAGTACTCATAACCGGCGTACGTGTATGACTTGATGTATAAACGTGAATGAAGCCAAATTGAGTACATAAAGATTGTGTATACAGAGGCCTTAGACAATACAAGGAAGCGCGACGTGCATTTGTTTCTTGTTTGCACTTTTTAATTTAAATCTTTAATGTCAAAATAAATGATTCTTTATAATATCTTTTTTTAACAAGCTTTTTCTATGGCCAGGTCGCCATCTTAAACCGTCCGCCATATTGTATTTAAAACGATGTCACTTACCTAACCATACATTGTCATCTAAACTAAATGTGTGTGCAAAATTTGTGTGTGGAAAAAACAACGGACTAGACTGCATTTGGTCTCATACCAATTGGAAGTTAAGTTTAATAAAGATTGGCAATTTACGTCTTTAGTAGAAAATAGCAGGTTGCTTAACATTTATGTCGGTGACACGACTATAAACCATTTATTTCATGAACTAGCATTTCCTTTCGGTATGCTTGTCTATTTGTTTTTATTTTAACCGCACTTTGTTGCGTTGCAAGGTAACCCTTGATTGAAGTAGAATCCATGCAAGCGCACGACTAATACGACAACGATGTAGAATCTATCACCACGAATGCTTATGATGTTGTTTGGTTATTTCAATCAATTCTCTTTACGAAGAAATTTTGCATGTAGTTTTTATATTTGCTTAATAAAATACTTATCAACTATAGCAAACAATATGAAAGATTTTTAAATATCTCGATCAGAGACGAAGTTATAAAGCGTCAAAGTTGAGAATTAAAAAGAAGAATCCAACGTGCCACATGACGTCATATGGCACGACGCCCATACAGCTGACATAGAAAACGGCGTTTTCGTAGAGAGTGACAGATATATTTCTTTAAATTGTTATATCTCTTTCGTTTTTTGAACAAGTTTGTTTCTGTTTTCACTATTAGTATTTTATTTTAGTCTTTTTAGGGTTCCTTACCTCGAAAGGAAAAAACGGAAACCTTATAGGATCACTTTGTTGTCCATCCGACTGTCTGTCAAAACCCTTTTTCTCAGGAACGCGTGGAGGTATCAAGCTGAAATTTATATCAAAAACTTAAGTCTACTGTCCCTTAAAGCTGTGAATCAAACTTCTTGGCCAACGCAATCAAAAGATACAGCGGTTTATGCCGCAAATATCCACAAATTTTCGATACTCGCAAGGAAATCAAAACCTACAGGGAACTTCCTCACGGGAAGTACTCAGAATCTTGAAATTTGGTACGAAGCAACGTCTTATAGCACAGATAAAGGAATAATTGCGAAAACGGTAATTTTTTTGTTACATCATGTAATAAAAATATTGTAAATAATTTTAAACTTACTACCCCTTTCCTCATGTCATGAACGCGTAGAGGTATTAAATTGAAATTCATATCAAATACTCAGGTCTATAATACCCTTTAAGCTGAGGTTTGTACGCGAATCCGACTCGCACTTGTTTCTTTTTTATCGATAAATTGGTCAGGTTCATGCATATTCCCTATTAGTAATTGAAATAGTTAATCTAGGTTTTATATTGACCTCACACACGATTTTAGTACTAAAACAAACATATTTTCCCACCAATATTAAAGAAAATTGCCGCCACAGCCCGGAGCGTAAAGTTTCGAAACGTAATTACGTAGGATTTATGAAGTCGAGCTATTTTGCAATTCCCATTTATGTTGCTTTTACAATCGCTGTCCGAATCAACAGTTGTGCTTTATTTGCGAGCTTATGGGTTTAAATATAATTATGCTTTAACTGCTTTAGTCAATAAACACTTGGATTAGACTGATGAGATGAGATGATTAGACTTGTTAGGTTAAGGACCGATCGTGTAAATCCAAAGAATGACAGGATTTTGTTTAAGCTTAAGTAGACTGAAAAATATTCAACTGCAAATTCTGAATTCAGAAATAGGAGTTTAGCAAAACACCCATTTTGAACACAAATGGCGTTTTTTGGGCACCATTTTTTTTTGTACCCTTGCCCGACACTAGGAATTTCTGCCTGTATCGTGGGTGCGTTTACAAACATTTAAACTCATACACAAGACACCCAGAAGTAGAACAACTATCTGTAGGCCATACAAATACTTGTTCCGTTCGGGCATCGAACCCGCGACACGCAGCGCAGCAGTCGATCACTCTACCACTACGCCAATTCTTCCAAACCCGTTGTGAGACCCCTCATGATCAAAATGGAGGGTTTTAAGAGGTGATTACAAAAATATATATTACTTGCTAAAAACTATGTTTAAAAAAATTCGACAAAACAAAATCTCTTACATATAAATAAAATTGGAGTGTCTGTTTGTAATATTGAAATAACCGTTTTTTACTACATGCATATGTATAAATATACGGTACATACACCAAAATAACAATTTTTGCCTGTCTGTTTGTTCCGGCTAATCTCTGAAATGGCTGGACCGATTTTGAAGGGACTTTTATTGGCAGGTAGCTGATGCTGATAAGGAGTAACGTTTATTTAAGAAAAAATATTTTATTTTAGAAATTTGTTAGGCGGAACGAAGTTCGCCGGGTCAGCTAGTAACTAATAAAAAGTTAATGTCAGAAATTAAAAACCCATTATATATTGCTTAGGAAGCAAACTAAAAAGACGTAAACAAGAAAAAAGTCATGATGTTCAGTCGGCCCATACAATCATAATTGCGAGGTGACTGACCAAAACCATTATGTATCCTCCAACTGCACAGCACGATTTTTTCTTTGTTCACGTCTTTTTAGTTCGCTTCTTAAGCAGTCGGGTTTTTTGATTTTTTACATTAACTTTTTTTATTGTAAAGTTTATTAAATATTCGTGACTAACATTATGTCCTAATTATAAAAGTTTTTACGATATTCCAAGACCGACCTAAAAAACTAGGAAACCGGAAAACACTTCGGATTTCAAAAAAAAAAATTAGATAATACAATGCAATAATTGAAATAAAAACTTATACAAAACCAAAATTAACATTATTCATAGACAAACTAAATTACTTGTTTGTAATAAAACAAATAAACATGACTGACACGTAAGTTTAATTTTTCTAGCAGACGTTATAATTGCCATTATTCTTTAGTCAAGATTATGAATAATAAAGTTATCAAATTAATTAATCAAATCATTTTCGTCTGGGGATGACGACTTAGTAGAGTTAATGTCAGAATTCAACCTTGGTATCTTATATCGGCACAAATGATATAATATATTACTAATAACACCAGGCTCTAGGAGTTTTCTGTCTACTTGTATACAAAAGCCCATTAAGGAATTTAAAGAAATATCTTCCAGTGCAAAAGGTCTTTCGTTTGGATTGAAGACTAGTTAAATATCTAGAAGATAAAATGCTTTTTTCTCCCAACCAATTCGGGTTTAGGCGCAACAAATCTACGAGCAGTGCTGTAGTGAACCTAATTGACTATGTTACCAAAAATATTGACAAGAAAAAGAAAGTATTGTCAATATTTCTGGACCTGAAAAAGGCGTTCGATACGGTTTCGATTCCTGACTTATTAATAAAGCTGGAAGAAATTGGGATTCGTGGTCAATCACTTAACATCTTCAGGGACTACCTTCAAAACAGAACTCAATGTGTAAAAATACAAAATTATCTCAGCAAAGAACTACCAGTTACTTTCGGCGTGCCCCAAGGCAGTGTAATTGGTCCAACCCTATTTCTGATTTACTTAAACCAACTCTGTAATCTGAAATTGGGAGATGGCAAAATTACAGCATTTGCTGACGATACCGTCCTTACCTTCTCTGGCGACACTTGGAACGATACTTTCGATACAGCTCAAAAAGGACTTAATAGTGTTCTAAAATGGCTCAACACACACATACTCACAATCAACACGGACAAAACTAAAATTCTTACGTACAGCTTACGAAATTCCACTCAACCTCCTGATTCGTACGCCTTGGTAGCGCACTCATGTTTTCTGTCTGGCAATGTGACATGTACCTGCTCTAAATTAGAGCGTTGTCGAACTATCAAATATCTCGGAGTGACTCTTGACGATTGCCTAAGCTTTTCAGGACATATAGATTTACTAACAAAAAGAATCAGAAAGCTGATTTTTGTCTTTAAGACTCT
The DNA here is from genome assembly GCA_947562075.1 of Orthosia gracilis. Taxonomy (NCBI): domain Eukaryota; kingdom Metazoa; phylum Arthropoda; class Insecta; order Lepidoptera; family Noctuidae; genus Orthosia; species Orthosia gracilis. Next base: position 28,849,216 of record OX387274.1, on the reverse strand, counting down.
TCGCCACATTGCAGAAGCACAAATAATTAGGTGTACATATTTTGCTCTTTGTCAGTCTCTTTCAACGTACTATGTTTTGCGTTTGGGGAGGTGCCCCTAAAACGGTGCTGTTGAAGCTAGAACGAGCTCAGAGAGCCGTGCTGAAAATTAGTACCTTTCGGTCCATCCTCTTCCCAACTGAAGAGCTGTACAGGAACTGTGAAGTCCTTACAGTCAGACAATTATTTGTGCTAAACACAGTACTACATCAACACCAAAAAACCTCCTATGAAAAAATCACCACAAGACGCAAAGACAAGGTATGCCAACACATCTGTTGTCAATATTCTCTTACAAGAAGATTTCCCTGTTTTCAAGGTCCTCATCTCTACAATAATCATCATCATCATCATTTCAGCCGAAAGACGTCCACTGCTGGACATAGGCCTCCCCTAGGCGTCGCCACATTGACCGATCCCGTGCGTCTCGCATCCAGCGCCTTCCCGCAACCTTAACTAGGTCATCGGTCCACCTAGTGGGAGGCCTTCCAACGTATCGTCTTCCGGTTCGCGGTCGCCATTCCAGAACTTTTCGGCCCCATCGGCCATCCGTTCTGCGAGCAATGTGCCCTGCCCACTGCCACTTAAGTTTAGCAATTCTCCGGGCTATGTCGGTAACTTTAGTTCTCCTGCGGATATCATCATTTCTGACGTGATCACGCAAGGAAATTCCGAGCATAGCCCTCTCCATTGCCCCTTGGGTGACTTTAAGCTTTCTGATAAGGCCCATTGTGAGCGACCATGTCTCGGTCCCATAGGTGATCACTGGCAACACACACTGGTCAAAGACTTTTGTCTTGAGACACTGCGGTAAATTGGACGAGAAGATACCACGCAACTTCCCGAACGCCGCCCAGCCGAGTCGGATTCGACGGTTGACCTCTTTCTCGAAGTTGGACCTACCCAACTGGATCGTTTGTCCCAGGTAGACATAATCGTCTACAACTTCGAGTGTAGAGTCTCCGATCTTGATAGGAGTGGGTGCTACATGGGCGTTCACCATGATCTTGGTTTTGTCCATGTTCATTTTAAGACCCACTCTTTCGGAAGCTTTACTGAGGTCATCGAGCATTTTACTGAGGCTTTCCACGGTCTCAGCCATGACCACTATGTCGTCGGCAAACCGAAGGTGAGTGATGTACTCGCCATTAACGTTGATGCCTAGGCCCCTCCAGTCCAGAACCTTGAATACATCCTCCAGCGCAGCAGTGAACAGTTTCGGAGAAATGACGTCTCCCTGTCTCACGCCACGCTGGAGAAGGATTGGTTTTGAGGTCTGATCCTGAAGACGGACTGACATGGTGGCGTTTTTGTACAAACACTTCAACACCTCAATGTACCGGTAGTCGATCTGGCACCGTTGGAGAGACTGCAGTACAGCCCAAGTCTCGATCGAATCGAAGGCTTTCTCGTAGTCCACAAACGCTAAACAGAGAGGCAGGTTATACTCTTCGGTCTTCTGTATAACCTGCCGCAGCGTATGTATGTGGTCTACGGTGCTAAAGCCTTTTCGGAATCCGGCTTGTTCGGGAGGCTGGAAATCATCAAACCTGCGCGCGAGACGATTCGTGATGACTCTTGAAAACAACTTGTAGACATGGCTAAGAAGTGAGATGGGCCTATAGTTCTTCAGCCGGGCATTGTCGCCCTTCTTGAAGAAAAGTACCACCACACCCCTGCACCATGCCTGTGGCGTTTTGCCCTCGAGTATGACGGAATCAAACAGCTTCTGAAGGGCCTTAAGGACCGGTTTTCCACCCGCCTTCAGGAGTTCAGCCGTGATTCCGTCATCACCCGGCGCCTTGTTGTTTTTAAGCTGTTTCAGAGCCATCCCAATCTCGTACAGGCTGACATCCGGGATATCTTCGGTATAGTGACGGGTCAATCTAGCTCTTGGGTCGTTTGCTAGACTCGCAACGGGCTTGCTGACTGATGTGTACAACTGCCCATAGAATGTCTCGATCTCCCTCAGAAGCTCCGGTTTGGCGGATAGGGTCCTGCCATCGTCGGTCTTCAGTTTCGTGAGCTGGCTCTGCCCAATAGCCAGATCCCTTGAAAAAACCTTGGAGCCTTTATTTCGCTCAATCGCGGTTTTAATACGCTCGGTATTAAAGCGGCGGAGGTCTCTTTTCAAGGATTTAGAGATCTGTCTATTGAGCTGCCGGTATTTGCACGCCTCATCTGAAGACTGCAGGATCATCTCACGCCTCTCCTTCATAAGCTTGAGGGTAGGATCAGAGATCTTTTTGTTTCTATCTGTACGACGGGTCTTGAAAAACTTAGACCCGACCGTATGGACAGCTTCCACGAACCCGTCGCTATATTCGTCCACTGAGCTACCTAGGCACTCGAAACGATTCTGGAGTTCGGGCTGAAAGCTCTCGGGGTTTTGGACCTGGATCTGTGCTGGACGGAGCGTGGACTTCATCAGTCGAGACCTTTCAAGCTTAATATTAATGTTCAATGTGCCTCTTACCATGCGGTGATCGCTCCCGGTTTTTACCGAATTGATCACAGAGACATCATTGAACATTTGCTTCTTGGTTGACATGATGAAGTCAATCTCATTTTTTGTTGCACCATCGGGGCTCTGCCAGGTCCACTTCCTGTGTTCACGCTTTTTGAAGAAGGAGTTCATCATATAGAGGCCCTCCTTCTCCATAAAACTGGCCAGTAGGTGACCCCGGTGGTTCCGACGTCCAACTCCAAATTGCCCCACTTGCAGCTCATCCTCGTCTCGTTTGCCCAGTTTCGCGTTGAAGTCCCCCATGACAACGGTGAAGTGAGTTTTGAAACCATGCATGGCTCTGGAGATATCCTCATGCATGGTCTCTACCTCGTCGTCGGGGTGTGCCGAGGTTGGGGCGTAGACCTGTATGACCTTCAGCGAATATCTTGAGGATATTCTGAGTATAAGGTACGCCACCCTGGTCGACACACTCTCGATCTTCACCACGTTGTTCACAAGGGACTTGTGGACGATAAACCCGACACCACCCTGGGACTGCCGGTCACCCTCTCGGAAATAGAGCAGGTTACCGGATTTGAGGATTATCGAGTCCTCCCCCTCTCTTCGGACTTCAGATAACCCTGTAGAGGGTAAACTCAATAAAATATTAAACTTTTACTCCCTACCTAAAGTATCACTTAAAAAGAAACTACATAATTGGCTACAAACTCTAAACTACAAAAATACAAAACAGTTATTGATGACTCAAAAATACCGCCCGTTAAAACCTATCCTATCACATTCGCTCATCACAACCATTACCCACAAACATAGAAAGTACTCACTTTCTCTTTCCTCGAAATACATACAAACACACTCACAAACAAACACATACACACACCCACAAACACACCCATACATACACACACACGCCCTCATACACACTACGCTACTCCACTCATTTCATAATTTTTATAATTTACTTTTATAAATAATTTATTTGTCTGTCTACCTACCTAAAGCAAACAATACGCTATAATTAATAATTATAATGAAATATTCGTATGCTTACAGAATATGTATGTAACTACCCAAATACAATTAAGAAGCATCTACTTAAGGGTCGGGCCCAGTATCCTTAACACAAGTTGTCTTGTCAACTTAGCAAGGCTGCTGGTGTCGCCACACTATTGTGCGATTTGCCTGTTGTTATATACTACCATGTGTTTAATATAAAATGTAAAACTTGTTATGCAAATAAATTATTATTATTATCAAAAAACAGACTGTTTCTTAGCTCTTTGGCTAGTTTAAGCTACATCAACGGGACAAAGCCAAGTCAATGTAGCTTGTGGTGAATTTTTATGATGAAGATAGGGTGTTATGAACAGAAATTTATTATTATTATTATTATTTGATAAGGCTCCCACACACAGGCGCGACGGAACAATGTGACAGCGAAGCAACGACAATTTGTATGAAATGTGGTCATATCGTTGTCACATAGTCGTGTTTGCGCTTGCATGGAAGTGCCAAGCAGAACGCAAAGCAAAGCATAGCCTTAAAATTAAAACTAAATTCAAATATGAAAATCTAAATTTGGAACTATAATAGAGAACTTATCTAACCGGGCGATATTTTTTTCAAATAGGAGGAGTTCTCAATTCGACTTTATTTTTTATGTGTTCTCTCAGTACTTTTACTAGTCACCTAGTACCAATAACACCAATTTTGATGATATTTTTTTATTTTTTTTGCGACAAATAACTTTCTTTTCGGAAATCGATGTCAAAAACGAAAAAAGATATGTACCAACGACACCGACTTCCGAAAAAAAAGTTATTTTTCGCTTTGTAGTGTTTTGTTTTGGAAGTAGGTTTATTTTTTTTGTTATAAAGTCTTTTTCAGCTAGTTATTCATATACATACGTTGGAGTCTGTATTTCCTGGGAGGTTTTAAGTATAGGTTTCTTCGAGGCAAGCGTGTTGCATCGTCAACCACATCATAGCTTACAATCAGGTGAGATAGTGGTCAAGCGCGAGACTATCAATAATAATCTATACCTACCAATATTAAAAAGAGGAAAGATTTTTTTTTGTGTGTTTGTTTGTGCCTAATTGGCTCCGAAAATAATGAACCGATTTTAAAAATTCTTCTACTTTTGGAAAGCTACATTATGCCCGAGTAACATAGGCTATAAATTATTTTCAAAAAACTTCGAGATCCTTATGAAAATTGCAACAATGTAACCCAAAGTAGCAAAATTTTTCCTGTAAAATTCATTATTTGGCGTGCACTGAGAAAACTATTGATGATACATAAAAAATATGTACTACATGGTTAAAGTGCATATTATGACTTACAAAAAAGGCTACGAGAGAATGTATATAACTATCATAGTTAAGTCATAATAGCAGCTTTTGTTTTCTAAAATTAATTGGATCGCCCCGGTAGAAATAAAAGTTAGTTACATTGGTATTGCAGTATTAATTATTATTCAAATAAATAGTTTAACAAATTGGTAGGTAGGTAGGAAGGTGGGAAAAGTAGGGCAGGTGGGTACCCACCTGCAGGGTAAGTAGGGTTATTAGGTATGACGGATAGGGTAAGGTAGGTAAATTGATAGATAGGGCAGGTGAGTAGGTTTATAGGTAAGTAAGGTAGGTGGGTGAAGCCAGTTGACGGCAGCGATGCTGCGGGGGTTGGCTAGTTAATTAATATTTTAAGTGGTTAAATTGTTTCTAAGTACATTTTCTTCTTTTTGTGTGAGTCTCACGATGTTTTCCTTCACCGTTGCCTGTGATGTCCAAGATAAACTTAGATAGAACATTTGAATATATGTATGTACAAGATAATACAATATTTGGATCTCGGTATATTTCAGCTCCTTTATCAGTTTTCTCATACAAAATACTGATCCCTTTACTTAAATTATTTACTGGGAGAAAGGTACACTAGCGCCGAGTTTCAAAGGCATATTTTCATATTTTAAATCCACTGTGGAATAGGTCGCTGGAACGAAGCCGCGGTTAAAAGTTTGTCATTAATATTCATACGTACTAAAAGTGTACTAAAAGCTATTCGTTATTATTCAGATGAACTGCTACAATAGTTATGTGTAACATATTATGTATATTATATTATGTAAATAAAATTAAAATATCCAATATTTACTGTTACACAAATACTTAGCATTTGCGAATATTAATTTATCGCAATATTGGAGCTAAATAGTATTCAATTTGACTATTGTAAAAAAAACAGCCTCCACTATTTTATAAATCATTGGACAGGTATAATAGCTTCTGTTAAAGGTGACAGTAAAAAAAAGGCTTGACTTAAAGGCCTCAGTAGTCAGGTCGTTAAATTGTTCGCGCAATAATTGTACAATTAATGCTGCTTGCTGTTCCTTACTCAATAAGCCCGCGGGTCCCGTGGGGTGGTCCACGGGAGCGAAGCCGCGGGGAACAGCTAGTAAATAATAAAACAGTAACCAAAACACATTATTTCTTACATATCTCACCTACATACTACTATGTTATTAAAGTAATCTCAACAAAAGCTTCCTCGATCAACAACATACAATAATTAACACTTTAACATACAAACGGACTGACCTTTCCTTATAGAGAAGAGAACAGGGCCGTACTTAGATACGACTAGATAGGGTTGTCCTACTATATATATATCACACTAATATTATAATGGCGAAAGTTTGTGTGTGTGTTTGTATGTTATAACAATCCTCAATCACGCGTGTTACTCAATCACGCCAGAACGGCTGAACGGATCTGGATTAAATGTGGCACAGAGTTAGGTTATAGTCAAGAATAGCACTTTATATATGATTACTATACATACTTTTTATATGAATATGATCCCTCGGGATAATTTTCGGCGAAGTCGCTGTTCTTAAAATCTCTCAATTTCTCATCAGATCAATATCAAGTCATAAAAATTACCTATTATTTCGAACAAATTTGATTTTGTGCAAATGTATCTACAGCAAAAATTGTTTGAATAAATATAAAACTAGGTAAATATTTATTTTATACATCTATACTTTACGTTTATAATAAAAATACTATGTCAATCATTCATAATAAGTTTTCTTGTAAATGTGTACAACTTTTATGGTGTAAAATAAAGTACATTCTAGTTTATTCTACTATAGTTCATTAAAAAAAAAAGACATTGGCAACCCTACAAAAAACGCCCTTGAACTGTCAATTATTATTATTTGTGCAGATTAGTCGGTACGGTGTAGTCTTAAAATTGAGTATGATCATTATTGCGGTAAGGTTAAATCTTATTGCCGATTATTCAAGCGGTACTTGACCCTAATGATATCTTAGAACTGAATCACTAAGAAGGTAAAAGGTACCTTAACTAAAACTATAAAGAGGGAAAACGAATTTTGTGATTTTGTTTAGACGTATCTCTAAAACAACTACGCCTATTTCAAAAAATCTTTCACCACTTAAAAGGGACATTAGGTATTTTATATGGTTATAAGCTATAAATTACGTTAAGTCACTTACATTACATATGTATGTTTTTATATCTTAGCTTAGTCGTTCACTTTTCTTCTCACACACTATTTTCCTATATTTCTTCTTCATCTCTTCGCGGGTCTGCTGGTAGAATTTTTTCAAGAAATAAGCAGTACCTATGTACTCCTTTGTCATTATGTGTTTCTGTATGAATTTTCTATGTGTACATTAATAATAAAATATATAAATATATCAAACAAAACATTATTTTCCTTAAGATCTTACTTTTGCGGATTTACTAAATGCGGCCCTGTAAAGATTAATGTTTTTTTTTTCTGGCAAGTTAATAAAACAACTAGTTCTACATCAATGAAACAAATATCAAAGTCAAACATATCAGACTAGTGTTTTTTGCGAGTCGTCATACAAGTCTTTGGATTTTACCTATTTAAGAATTCGACTCTAGTAACCTTCATTTCATTAGTCATAATAAAAAACAACTTTAAGTAAAACGCGTTGTCTGAAGGTGCCTTATACTTGATGCCTTAAAAAAGTTCATTTAAAAAACGTCTTTTTAGTTCGCTCTTCAAGCAGTCGGATTTTTGGATTTTTTGAATTAACTTTTTTTATTTATAACTTTTTGGTTATTGTTTTTTCGTATTAGGTACATTTGAATATATATTGTTATATATTTTTGAAATCAACTCTTAAAACCCTTTATTTTGATACCCCACACGACAGGCGTGGAAGAAAAAAAAATTTGGGCCCCCAGAATATGGCACCCAATATCCGCCATTTTCCAATTTTAATGTAGCCAGTGACACTCGCAGGGCTAAGACGAATCGATTGACGTAAGAACCATCAAAATCGGCCAACGCGTTTGGTCTCTAGAACGACACATTGGAACAAACATACATACATACATTTACTGATAAACACATTACCCTCCTTCGGCAGTCGGGTAAAAAGATACAACATGGGAAATCAAAGGAAACACAGTTTCTAGTAAAGATAAACTAAAAATGTATCTACAAACAAGCGTGTAATAAAACAAGAAAAATTCTATTGCGAAATTCATCTCATACACCAACAAAACTAAGGCCACATGGGCATTAATTACGGAATCTTAAGGATGTTTTCTGAGAGGCCAGAATCGGAGGTACAGGAGAGAGTCATCCAGCTTCACGTGTCGAGATGACACTATTACAATGAGTTGTCTAACAAAGTTTTAAGACCTTTGTTACTACCAACTATGGATATATAATTAGTTTGCAATAAATTATTTTATTTTATTTATTAATAAAACGATAAATCCAAACTACAAATTTTCTTCATTCCACAATAGACTACACCCTGCACAATGACAATGTAATAAAATGTCCTGTAAAATTAGCTAGTAAATTTAACAATTTCTACATTGGCCAGAATCTTAACACTATGACACCGGACAATAACAATTACAAATCAGAATCAATCTCTAACTCAAGCAGTATTTTCTTCTACCACGTAGACATAAGCGAAATAATAAATATAGTGTTAGTGATCTTTATATTTAACTAGCTGTCCCACGCGGCTTCACTCCCGTCAACTTTTCTACCTACCCATTTACCCTACCTACCCTACCCTACCAATACTACATACAGGATTGTCAATGCACGCAACGGAAGCTCTCAAAAATGAATATTTTTGCCCGTTTATGCAACATTTTTCATTTATGCTCTGCTCCTTTTGGTCTTAGCGTGATGTTATATAGCCTATTCCTCGATGAATGGTCTATTCAAACCAAAAAAAAAAATTCAATTCCAACCAGTAGTTCCTGAGATTAGCGCGTTCAAACAAACAAACAAACAATAATAAATATTATTCAAAATATAGATTGAGTTGACACCAAGTGATTTTTCTTTGTTGGCAATAATTAGTTTGATATTTTTACGCTTGCCAAAAAGATGGACTGCTATTTGTCAGGTTGGTAAACGATAATCTTGCACTTCTTGTTTCCCGCCCATTCCAAGTTTATAAATAGTGTGGCTCATTCCATAAAAGTCAGTCTATCTTTGATCGAGGCGTGTTAATTAATAAGGGTAGGTGCTGCTCTATATACTATTTTCTATAGATTGTGTTCTGAGTACCTGTGTATTTTATATGTGAATACTCTGGGTGAGTAAACCCTTTTAAACATTTTTATTTACATCGCCATCCATCTCTATCATGTAAAAAACAGTAAAAGACAACAATAGTTCTGAAATAACAAAAAAAAACTAGTTGCGGACACGATAATATATTCATTAAAGTTATCAAAGAAAGTATTCCATTTATTGTTAATCCACCGGTTCATATTCTAAATCTTATCTTAAAAACGGGTAAATTTCCTGATAGATAAAGGTCCTTCCCTAAAAGTAACTCTCATAAAGCCATAAGGCAATATAAAAAAAACAACAAAAATCCCAACTGCTTAAAAAACGACGACGTAAAGAAGATGAAAATCATGCTGTGCAGTCGGAGGATACATATGCGCGAGCTGGCTGACCAAAACCAGATGTGTCCTCCGACTGCACAGCATGAATTTCTTCTTGTTTACGTCTTTTTAGTTCGCTTTTTAAGCAGTCGGGTTTTTTGTTATTTTTAAATATCTTTTATAACTTCTTGGTTAATTTTTTTGTAGAATTAGGTACATTTAAACATATAAGTGTTATATATTTTTATAATCACCTCTTAAAACCTTTTATTTTGATACCCCACACGATGGGTTTGGAAGAAAAAAATAATTTGGGCCCCCATAATATGGCGCCTAAAAGCCGCGATTTTTCTATTTTCCTATCTTAATGTAGCCAGTGACACTAGCAGGGTTAAGACGAATCGATTGACGTAAGAATCCTCAAAATCGGCCAACGCGTTTTGTCTCTAGAACGCCACATAGGAACAAACATACATACATACATACACTGATAAACACATAACCCTCCTTCGGCAGTCGGGTAAAAAAGATCACGGCACGACATTAATAACTATAGGTCAATTGCACTGTTGCCAAGTTTGTCGAAGATATTTGAAAAGGTTACTTATGTAAGAATCACAAAGTTTTTAAATGTAAATAATATTTTAAATGTCAACCAATTTGGATTCCACAAAAAAAAAAACTATATCATTGGCCGCATTGCATTGTATTGGAATTTAGCTTTTGACATTCCTAGACATTTTTGTTCTTTTTTAATCGCTTTTTTTTAGAATGTCACTTGTTTTTCTAGATGTACTGTGCTTGTTATGATGTGTGCAATAAAGTATATAATAAGTTAGTACCAGCCTGTAAGGTATAAATCACAGAAATAAATCTAACAACGCAAGTCCCTCCATCTGTATGAAAACCAAGCGTGCCATTTTTTCACACACAATTTAAAAACAAATTTACTTACCAATGAAAGAAAACATTTCCAATGCCTCGGCCACTTTTTCTATATAGTCTTTACAGCTCAATATGGCATTTTTCTAGATTTCGGTAGATTTCCGGTGCCGATAATGCTAAATTTAAAGCTCAGATTACGATCATTGATAGTAATTCCAATCCGTTTTTTGACACGCGAAGTACATACAATCGCATCATCTAATTAGATTTATATGTGTATAAATAAATAAATAAGTGCTGATGGATCAAAACCTATTAATGTTTTATATCAACTATTTGATGTATTCTATGTTATGATTATTGAAACAGAGTTTGTCATAAAATACATAAAAAATAAATAAAGATATTATTACTTCTAATAACTAATTGTACCTACATTAACATGAAATACAATGAGTTATGTTTTATGAATGTATTAACATCATAAAGCAATAAACTAGGGTTTTAATTATATAATTAATTGAACAAGATGGTAGACAAAGGATTGCATGATCGGATGTTTGGTATTGGTTAGCCACGCCCTTGTAAGGTTTTGAACATAGGTTTCCAGTACTTTACCATTAGATCAACTATAAGAATAGTAGGTACTAGAATAACTCGAATATTAATGAAATAGTTCGCTATAACTAAACATTAACAGAAAAGAGAAAACAAGTACTAGGAATAATTTATACATTAAATAAGGGAAATAATTAATCGGGTGAAAAATATCCTGAATGGGCGACTATTATACTAAGTAAGCAACTATTTATCCGGTTTGCGGAATACCTTTTAGGAGGTTTTTGTGAGCTGCAGTAATAATATTGTGACATACTATAATTGTATTTGGGGTTCTATTTTTTCTATATTAGCATATTTTTCTTCATCGTAAATGAAGGCGACATCGCTGTGCAGCGCGGGAATCGGGTATAATTGTGTTTTCAACGAATTGGTACAAGAGCAAGCGGAGCGAGTTCGGGAGCTTAGGGCACCCCGACACGGACAGGTTAGGTTCGAGCGAGATGACGGGAGCTGAAGTGAGCGAGCAAAGCGAGCGAACTCAGCTCCCGTCATCTCGTTCGTGTTAGGTTACTTTAGACCCTGCGGACGGAAATAGGAGCCCCGCTGCGCGGGGCTCCGTCGACTATGTTGCCAAAGTACTAATCAAGTCGCTGTTTTAAACATTTGTATTCGCCCACTGTTTGTCGCCCACTTAGTATTTCAGTAAGCCATGTTCAGTATTTTTTACATCTTTAACTTGAATTTATTGTCGCTCGTTTAAATACTACCCATTAAATAATATGTGGTGCTGCCAGCGGCGACTGACGAAGTTTTGGTAGGTTTCTCTGTAAGTAATTTTTGTTTGTCCCCCGCCTGCAGCACCTCATAATATTCAACGGTATTTATACCTAGTAATGGTTTTTCTCTTTTCATATAGATATTTTTCAGCAGTCGGTTTTTAAGTTAATAATTTATTTATATCAGAATTTTTAGTTTTATTAATTAACGAGTTCTTCAAACAAGTTATGTGGTAAAAGATTATTTATTTTGCTATCAAAGTTACGCTTATCTTGAAATTGTGCTAACATATTATAAATTTTAATTGTCTATGTAGTAGCTTTCATTTGATATCTACCAAAGAAAAACTTTTTTTTATTTTTTTTATTTGTGTTGGCATCGCGTTTGGCCACTATCTCACCTGATGTTAAGCGTTGATGTGGTCTTCGTTAAAGCACGCTTGTCTAGAAGTAACCTATTCACACTTGATTTGACGATCCCTAGGATGTAGCTATCAGGAAACAAAGACGCAGGCAGGGAATGCCACTCCTTAGCTGTACGCACAATGAAAGTATTCGCAAAACGCTTTGTACGTAGGTATGGGTGGGCTGTCCACCCTGACCGATGACTATAATTGTACCTCCAACTTTTTTGAGAGGGGGGACACCCTATTTAAAAATGATATTGATATTATATGACACTCCCAAATTGAGACTAATCCAACGAAACCTCATACGTCATAATCCGTCAAGCCTTTTGGGCTGTAGAGTGTGCCATAGAAATGGACATAAATATAAACCTTCAAAAAACATTACCCTCTATAAATGCACACGCAAATCAAAACAAAAAAAAAACCGCTACATCACAAGGTCATCGGAACTCACACATCCTCGCAATACGCACACTGCTCGCACACGACCTTCAAGTAAATATACAAAAAAAAAATCACAACAAGCCATACCGGTTTGACACTAGAGTGGGGTTGCAAGAGGCCCTAGGCAAGTGTCATTCGATGTCAGCGATGGCGATTATCAAAATGTCAAAATGTAAATGATTGATCACTTGACATTTCGATAGCGTTTGAAATTCTCGTTAATTTTTGACATTTTGCATATCGCTATCGCCACGCTTTCAATGATAGAATGTCACTTGTCTTGGGCCTTAGGTCCTCAGTAGTCCGGAAAACAAAGGACATTTTCTAAGTATGAAAAAGTCTTTCTCGTCGCGAAATCAGCAATCTGTTTTGTCTTTCTATAGCTTTTCTATGGAGCCATCGCAGATATAGAAGATCGAATAAAGTGGAAAGAAGATCCTTGCAATAGCTGCGACTGTAGTGTGCCTGCTATACAACGCTAGACACACAAAAAAAAAATCGCGCCTGTCAACGCACTCGCCAATGAAAACAAAAAAAAAACCGCTACATTCGCAAGGCCATCGGAAACTCACATATCCTTACAATACGCACTCTGCACGCACTTGACCTTCAATTACAAATACAAACAAAAATTCTCAACAAACCATACCGGTTTGATACTAGTATAGGGTGACCAAATGTCCGGAAAACAAAGGACAGTTCCGGAGAGAGAGCGTCGTATGTCCGTGACGGAAGTGCGGAGATTTAAATTCCACGAAAAAGGTCGATGTTATTATGCATTGTTATTATTTGTTACGATTTTTTTAGAATATCTTATGAGAAGGACCTTGGAAAATAAGAAAGAATGCGATAAGAGTTTGGAAAGCACGGTTGTAAAACATTGGAATCATTTACATCTGCAGAAACCCTATAGTCCCAATATAGAGGCAATTTTTTCTTACATCAATAGAATTAAAAAATTACATGCTTACAGAATGATTCATAATAGTAGTTTATGCAGCGGTCATATAATAGGGGTTATTAAAACACGAGTGTGGGATGATAATAGTATCACACGAGTGTTTTAATACCAAATTATGTGCCGTTGCATAAACTATTTTATTTTCACTCATACAGTTGAAATATAACAAAAGTGGAAACGGGAAAACTATGTGGTATGGCGGGTAATTTAGATTCTCATTGCGCATGACTGCGCAGCGCGCGCGTCTATAGACAATGACACTTTTTTTCTAAATGAAATCGACGAATTCATACGAATCAAGAGAACAATTACAAAGTTATTTTAAGATGCAGTTGTTTGAAAATCGAATTTGTATTCGTATTTGGAAAATATCGTTGTGACTGTAGATAAAACATTATTCAATTGATTCAACCAATGTCTCATTGCCGATGAGCCTCTTGGCTCAAAGTTATCGACACAAGTGCATCAATCTGGTAAATGGCAGACCCGTTCCAGAGATGAGTTTCTGGTAACTGTGATAGGTTTAGGCTTTTAAACATATCGTTTTTCGTTGTTTGATTCAATAAAATCATAGTTAGTAAGCCGAGTTCAGTATGACGTTCATTGATTGATTCATTAAATAACCTTATTATTACATTTTTATCCCAGAAATAAAATGCCTTGGTTTGGGAACCCTCTAAGTTATAAGATCAGTGTACTGGAACTACCGGTTACTTATATACCTAGATTAACAAGTACCAGTTCTACATAATAATGTACTGTAGCTATAAATGTGGTGTGCACGCTGCAAAGTGTCAAGTGAGGTCGTTGATTCGTTCCGTATGCGAATGCCTCGACCGATATTGGCAAGTATAAGTATTGGCTAGTGGTAACGAGAGTGTAGTTAAAAGAAGTATTAAGTAAGGACATAAGGCATAGGCTTCGTAGATTGATTGGTTGCGGAAATTGCAATCTTAAGAGTCGTAAGAAATTAAAATGCTAAGGCATAACTTTAAAGTCTCCTACTTAAGGTTGCTTTTACTTTGTTACGTTGTTGTCTTGTTATCTGTCAAGATTGTTTGTTTTTATTATTCACAACATTCAATGCAATTACAACAACTGACATGATATTTAACTGCAGTTTCGGTTTTAAAGCTCGGTCGAGTCTTAGATTATAAAATTTTGATGTTCTCTGATCTATTACAAGTGGTTGTGTGTGATTGTTTACTAAAATCAGAATTCAATCAAAATATCTACGACAGTCGATAACACTGCAAAATGCGGTGATACTTCACGGAACCCTTTGTTCGACATCGAAAGACTTTCGGCTGAAATGATGAATCTTATCCATATTAAATAAAAGAGAGTTTCAAAAACCCAGGGCTATTACGCATTTATTAGTAATTATAGCTTGATCGACCACTCCTTTGAAGTCAAATCACTCGTATTCGAAGCCTAGACATACAAGCAGTAGAAGCAAGTGCAAAAACAAACTCAGTCTGCCGTCTTGCAAAGGTGTCGAAACACTCTGAAGGTTGCACCGTACACCGTTCATAACGATCTCTTGCGCAACAAGAGTGATACACTGACGAACTTGCATATTTTCCTTTTGTTGCCAGAGGGCAAATAGCTTGATGAATGGCTAAAAAAGTTAATTCAAAATATCAAAAAACCCGACTGCTTAAGAAGCGAACTAAAAAGAATGAAATCATGCTGTGCAGTCGAGTCGCGAGCTAGCTGACCAAAACCAGATGTATCCTCCGACTGCACAGCATGATTTT
Source organism: Orthosia gracilis (assembly GCA_947562075.1). NCBI lineage: Eukaryota > Metazoa > Arthropoda > Insecta > Lepidoptera > Noctuidae > Orthosia > Orthosia gracilis. The sequence continues at coordinate 28,833,984 of OX387274.1, read as the reverse complement.
CTTCTTGACTTGTATGTTCGCGTCTTAAGCAGTCAAGTTTTTCGATTTTTTAAATTAACTTTTTTTATTTATAACTTTTTAGTATTTTTTTGTTTCGGATTAGCTACATTTAAACATTTACATGTACTATATTTTTCAAATCCACTCTCATAGCACTTTATTTTGTTACCCCACACGATGGGTTTATAAGAAAAAAAATATCGGGCCCCCACAATATGGCGCCCAAAATCCGCCATTTTAATCGGTTGAAATAATGATGTTGATGAATGAAGTGTCCATGACTACATAGCCTAAAACAAACAGAAATTTACTCAATTTAATATACAGTATGTGGCGAAAGTTAATTGCCTAGGGGCAATTATTCCTCGCAAAAGATAAGATATTTTAACCTAAAACGGATGAATACAAACATCCTGTAGTCTGCTAGTAATGTTTCAACTACCATCCGTCTGTCTGCGCTGTGGTAATTACCAAATCGTCAGTTAATTAAACAATTTAGCCTTTCGTGCTGGAGCAGCACGAAAGCAGTCGCCCAGGTATGTTCAGTAATGGATTACTGAACATACCTGGGCGACCGAGCTCTGCTCGGGTGAAAATAGATAAAACTTTTTTTTTGTCGGAAGATCAAATTTTCTCAGATAATATGAGAACTGCCTAGATCAACTTTTCGCCCCCGAAAATCTCTAGCCATTTTCACACGCACTTATTTCTAAAAATAACACCAAAATCTCTAAAACTCATCTCTCAAAAGAAAGGGGCCTGTGTCCCAGCGGTGGGAACATTAAAACGCTGATTGATGAACTCATGTCCAAACATATAGGATTAAGCCAAGGATCAACAGTTATATAGAACAGGAAAATACAACTGATCGTATCAATGTGTAGCCTTGATTCAGATACGTGATAACGGACAATAGTCCAGCGAACAAGAGGTCGTATTCGTGAGTTCTAAATTCATCGGTTGTATTTATGTGAATCCACTACAATCACAAGCATATTAGAAAACCACATTGTAAGCTATCCATCAAACACTAAACATAAATACTTTTAATACACATAGTGTCCTGGGAGGTGACCATAAACTCTTAGAGTCAGGTTATTTTGAGTGTGCGTAAAGGACATAATATATGTATACAAGTCATATAGGAGAATAGTACTTCACCCGTCTTGATTGTATAATTGAACCTAAAAAATATATAAATGCAACATTTGTAAACTTTGCAATCCCATTATGATATAAACTATTGTTATTGTATTATTATATACATCTGTCCCTTACACATTCAAAGTAACCTTAATCTAAGAGCTTATGGTCATCTATGCTTATGGTTATGGTTAGTTGCAGATTAGTATGTGTTTTTGCATAGACAATATTAGAATTTCTTCCTCAGTACCATCCGTGTGGCAAAGGGTTAGGTATGACTTTGCCCAGCTTTGGGATATGACGAGCTTGTTTACTAGATATTTTATCTTGTGGAGGGGCCGAGAAATAACTCGGACACTTCGACCCATTGGGATCTATAAACGTATATTGTTTACTAGATAACTTGAATACCATCTAATATGAGGGCAAATTTACAAAATTAATAAGTCCAGATTAGTGGCACAACTCCTTAATCATACATTGATACACTTAAAGCTGCTAAATATAAGTATGCCAGCGAATTTTAATAAAAAAAAAACAATTAAAAGTACATAAACAAAGTGGTAGGTATTGTAATGTAAATCATGGTCAAGCAACGGTTAGGTAACAGCGGTTACTGACCTACGACAACCGTGCGAGCGGCGGCCGTGGAGTCAACTGTCTGCATTTTTTTATAATTTCGTACTTGTTTTATCTGCGAGTTTGCTTGTTTTGTTCAAGTATTTTTTTATAAAAAGTATTTTTTTTAAGTAATGGTTTCTTTAAGCAATATAATGATTTTAAGTAATACCATAGCGAGGCAAAATATTCTATTAATTTGAAGTACTTTTTACTCCAAAAGATTGCTCGCTTACTGTGTGGAATAAGCAACGGGAGCAAAGCAAAGCCGTGCAGATTTTTTTCTACAAACCTGTGTAAAGAAAATTTGAAAATTTGATGTGATTCTGGCGAGTTTTTTTCTATTTTTATTTTAAAAGGCTCGCACAGGCTGGTTATTAGTTTACTAATGAAATATTTTACATCTAAGTGGACCAGCTTCAAATTAAAAAAAAGCAATAATACTAAATTCTACAATACCATCTAAACAAAAAAAGTATAATAAACAATCTTGACACACAAAACTTCGAATAAAAAAAACACCCTACTCCAAGCACGTCTCTGTTCTCCGACCAGTCGCGTATTTTTGACAGTCCACTATTACGCAACTAGGTCAGGTTCATACACAATTGTTTAACTTCTTTTCCAGGCTAAGGACTTTACTATTAGGCCTCTGTGCACCGTTATCAAATAATAATAATAATAGACCTATTATTATTTCTTTTTAACCTCGTGTCTTTTGGCACGTGTATGCTTAAGTATTGAATAATTTATTTATTTTTATTTGACAGCCCTATTCTTGTTTGATTGTCAAAATAGGTGATAGAAGAAGATATTTTTGAAGTTCGAAATTCAAAAGGTGGCAAGAGGAACCTATAATGTGATTTTTAATTTCGTAGACCAAACTGACAGCTGCCAATGACATTATTTTTTTTAAATGTTGCAAACATGAAGCATAGTTTTGTAAGGCTCAATCATAAGTGATTCATCGAATCGATGAGACATGATTCCTCAATTTAATTTTAATAATTGGTGTAAATAAATGTTTATGTATAATAATCGTAACATATTTAAATATAACAGTATACATACACATAGTACATACACTTTTATTGTGTTAAATATGAAATCAACAATAGATCGGTAAAATGAAGTCTAACATAAATTAGTAGAAACTAAATAAAGGCCGGTAGTTTCTTAACAAATGTAATGCTTTTGCCGTGAAATAGTTTCATTTTCGATCTACTTCGATTTTCGATCAACTTTCGATCACACGGGATAGTCAGGATACGATACTATTTTTATGTACTTAACAATAAAGTGGCAACCCCCCAAATGTCAGTTTGGTCTACGAAATTAAAAATCACATTATACATTGTTTTTTTGGCTTATAAGTGTTTGGTCACGTAATTGTGATGCCAAGTGATTTTCACTGAACCTTTTTTAGATTAATTTACATAGTAGATATGAATGACTTAACTGTCCGTTTCTTGTGAACAATACATTTACATAGTTATCGTTAATGCTCATTTTGTAAACTATGTCGAACTATTGTAATCATTGACTTAAGATTAGTTAAATTCGTTTTTATTAAGATCTTGTAAGAACTATGTAGCTGACAAAAACCAACATGGCTTCGAACAGAAGAACACTATCCGTAACCGAAAGCTTAATTGAAATCCGTTCAGCATTTGTCGAGATTAGCGCTGGAAAACAGACATAAAAGAGGGTCTAGATAAAGTGACATTGTATTATTTAAAATAAATGTGTGATTGACATAAATTTCCAAAATGTTACGAAAATTGCCATACATTTTGGACTTTTAACAATCATTATCCTTTATAAAATGTTAGTTTTTTACATTATCAATAATAAATTATTAACTAAAAAAAACTTTTTCATATTCTTCTCAGCAAACTCTTTCATTTGATACCAATATCATGACAGTGCACCAAAAATAACTATTCCGCCATCTCGGGCCGTCCGCAATATTTAGAATGACGTCACTTAGCTCGCCATTGTATCGTCATCCAAATTAAACGTGTATGCAACATTTGCTCTTAATCGGTGGAGGATAACTGCTTTAAAATTCAGTTGCAAGATTTGACCCGAACACACTTAAATACATACATACATACATTGCAAGTTAAATAAAAGCTTGTAACAAAAAATCTAAAAACCTGACAGCTTAAGAAGCGAACTAAAAGACGTAAACAAGAAGAAAATCATGATGTGCAGTCGGAGGATACATATTCGCGAGCTGGCTGACCAAAACTAGATGTAGCCTCCGACTGCACAGCATGATTTTCTTCTTAAGCAGTCGGGTTTTTAGATTTTTTGTACAACTTTTTAGTTCTTTTTTTTTAGAATAGGTAGGTACATTTAAACATATAAGTGTTATATTTTTTTGAAATCACCTCTTAAAACCCTTTACTTTGATACACCACACAATAGGTTGAATGAAAAAAAAAAAATGGTCCCCCACAATATGGCGCCCAAAATCCGCCATTTTTCTATTATCCAATCTTTATGCAGCCAGTGAAACTCGCAGGGTTAAGACGAATCGATCGACTTAAGAATCATCAAAATCGGCCAACGCGTTTGGTCCCTAGAACGCCACATAGGAACAAGCATACATACATACATAGACTGATAAACACATTACCCTCCTTCGACAGTCGGGTAAAAAGTCTTAATGTATTAGATTGACATACGCTACTGAATGGTCTCGTGGTCATTCTCAAACGTTTGGTAATACGTAGTTACAGTTGTTCTATCTTACGACGGTGGGTTGGTCTAAGTCGTGAGGGTAGATGCACATGCGTATGGTTTCTGAGTGCTCAGGCGTTAATGAGCGCTCCCGAGCTTACGCACACAGAAACAATGTGCTTGTGCATCTAAACACACGACTAAGGGCAACCCGCCCCGTCGTGAGATCGAACAACTGTACCGTAAATGTCACTTTGTGTAGACAACACAGACATAAATCTAAATAGATAACGCAAGTTCCTCCGTCTGTATGAAAACCAAGCGTGCCACTTTTTCACAAACAATTAAAAAACGAATTTGCTTACTAATGAAAGAAAACATTTCCAATGCTTTGGCCAACCTTTTCTTGATAATGCTAAATGAAACGATTGCGATTGCGATTATCTGTCGTAACTTTAGTCCGTTTTTTGGCACGCGAGGTACATACAATCGCGTCATCTAGTTAGATAAATTGTCGGTGGTAGACAAAGTGACATTCACGGTACTGTTGTTCTTTAGATCTGTTATTCGGAGTGTATTTTCTCGTTTTGAAGAGAATGTCTTTAAGTCTCAAAGATACTATCTTTCCTTCGATTTTATCTTATAGTTCCAATTAATCAGTTTTATTAGAGGTTCCATAACGGAGTCAAGAGCGACGCGGTCAAATTGTTTTTAAATTTATTGCTGTATTGTTTCAACAGGGACGGTCGACGATCAATCTTTGTTTAACATAATTATATTTAATTTTATAGCTATTTGATGGGCTTTAAAGGGCTCCTGTCTGAAGATCTGTTCATCGTTTTCAAGACATTTAATGAAACTTTGCAAATTGCGGTAATCATCGTCGTTTAGAAAATTTTCTAGAGGTCATCTTCAATTACTTCTGTATCGGTGTTTATTTTTGAAACAAAAACTTGTATAAACTGCTATCATATTTCAAGCAAATCAGGATAATCTCATTTGCTTAACGAGTGTTAATTGCCGGCAATATTCACCAAAGAGTTAGCCAGGGGTGTGCCTTATATGTTTGCCGCCAGTTACGATTAAGTCAGATGTTGTGAGGGTTAAGTAGTGGATACCAAAGAAAGACCGGTTTAAGGTTTTGAATAATAACAGTTTAATTACCCTTTACTTTATATACCGGAAGGTGTGTTTCAGTAAAATTACGTAGGACGTGTGGTCCCTAATAAAGTTGACAGAATAATGCAGTGAACAGCTAGGAATTTCAGTCTCAAGTGATGACAAAGGTTCGAGTCATAAACTACATTATTTATGGCTTGACAGAGAAGACTATAGTGTTGAAGTAGTATTGATTTGTTTTTGTTAAATTCCAACAGGGACAATATCGAGGCTATTGTATTCAAACGGCCACAAATCCAAAAACTGGTCAAGTGCGAGTCGAACTCGCGCACGAAGCGTTCCGTACCATTATCGCAAAAAACGCCAAAAATATCACGTTTGTTGTATGGGAGCCCCACGTAAATATTTATTTTATTCTGTTTTTACTATTTGTTGTGATAGCGGCAACACAAATTTCAACTGTCTAGCTATCACGGTTCATGAGATAAAGCCTGGAGACAGACGGACAGACAGACCGACGGGTCGTGGAGTCTTAGTAATAGGGTCCCGTTTTTACCCTTTGGGTACGGAACCCTACAAACCGGGCTGCTACGGTGGAATACAAGATTCAACAACTCACGCTCAGTGGAGCGCCGACGACCTGACCCATGAGACCTTGAATATTTACTCGCATCAAATTATGAATTTCAATTTTATTTAAAAGCTGAGCTGAGGATTTGAAAGTAAAATGTTAAAAAATCTACTGAAAACCTTCTGTAAAGTAGACATTCCACTGTAGTTTTAATGTCTGAAATTCCGATTTCACATTCAAATCCTTATTTTCTAAGAAAAACCACTCAACAAATGCAGCATTGGAATGCAGTAGTTTTCCAGACCCACATATACAGACAAACAATTTCCTTTCACATTTTTCAAATAAATGCAGTCAAATAACCAAGGCCTTCCATAATGAAAACGTATTTAATATACAGAAATAATGCAGTTTTAATAACAAACTGACGCAAGAAGTCAGCTATGTAAAATCATTATAGGGAATCGAGTAATTAAACGTATGGATAGCACTTCCTCACGGTTACTTAATGGTTTATGGTGCCAGGTAAAACTGAAAAAAACTTTTTCACTTTTTTGTGTTTTGCTTTCGGTCGGTATATTTTTTGTGAAAAAGTTTTTTATTTCTCTCTTTTTAGTTTTAGTAAACCATCACTAAAAATGAGCGAGTTCTATAGTAAGTACCTTTAGGTATGGATTGACAAAATACATACAATAACTCTATTTCGTGCTGTTTGTCGCTAAAGAGCTTGGTTGTATGGTCCATATCTTGAAAACTGGTGGACCGATTTTGATGAAATTTGCACTATTCCCTAAGTTGAAATTAAATAAAAAAAGAATGATGATGATCCGATTACTAGTTTCGGCGAAATGCATGGGCAAACATACGTACATACACTTAAGAAATTTGCCACCCGTGTTTAGAAGCCTATACAAAGTAACATATGTGAATATTGTGCAATTCCAACAATTTTACACATATACGTGTCGAATTGATTACCTCCGTTTTTATGAAGTCGGTAAAACAATACAAACATACCCTTTTTTTGCTTAGTGCCCGCCAAATATGGAGTTCTGTCTGCTGCTTAACAAAGCAGGAGTCAGAACTCCATATTTGGCGGGCATGGAAATTATGTTTTTTTTTCCTACTCCTCCGTTATTCTTTTCTGATTAATTTCGTTGCGGGATCCAAGACAGTTAAATTCATTCGCCGGAACTTCGTCGAACTTCATTACCTCGGCGGTTTTCTTTTGGTCGCCACTGTTGATTCTGGCTTTCAGGTGTCGCAGTGGTTTGGGAATAGTGTGGTCGGATTGCCCCAAAAAAACACATGATAAAATAATAAACATCATGCCATATTCCCCTAAGTCATCCTATCCATAGGTTCATCCGTTTAGGAGCTATGATGCCAAAGACAGATACACAAACTTAGAACACCCCTCTTTTTCCGTCGGGGGTTAAAAATTTGATTATCAAGCAATAAAAACCCTGGGCCAAAACCAAATTTTTTTGCGATGGGCAAAGTGACATTTAAACAAAAACATACAGTCGAATTGAGAACCTCCTCCTTTTTTGAAGTCGGTTGAAAAGCCTGCCAATCCTCCATCTAGGCTTTCAAATAGAGCAGTGGTGGCCCAGTGGTAACGGCCACGACTTACAAGTTGTACGTCGTGGGTTCAAACCCAGGCAAGCGCTTCACTTTGTGTAAATTATTTCATTACAACTGTTCTCAAAACGGTGAAGGAAAACATCGTAAGGAAACCGGCATGTCTTAGAACCAAAAATGCACTGGGCCCGTGTGGTGAATTACGGCCCATTCCCTCTCAAAGAGAGAAGACCTGCACGCACAGCAGAACAAATGGGAGTCTAAGTGCAGAAAAGGGGCCATCTCTCCTATCAGAATTCTTCAAATGAAAACAAAAGCACTTTAAATGCATTGAATCGTTTATGCGCCTGTAATGATTCTACAAGTAACAAAGCCGATCACAAAACATGTTAGTATTGGAGATTTTGGTGTTTACACCTCCGATATAAGTTAGAACTCTAGGTCTGCGTTATATAGAAATCAATTCCGCAACTACATAATATGTGCAAAAGCAACTATGTCTCAGGACTCAGGAATAGCGTCCTTTTTGGCGACATAAATTCTCAAAGAAAGATAAATTTTATTTTGCAATTTTATTTGGTAAACAGTCAAATAACACTCTTAATATTTTAGCAGGCGTTTAGTTGGGTCTGTTGATTTCCCGAATTAGCTGGCAAATTCTGTATTATACTTGTGTTTAGGCACTGCATAGGACTACAAGAAATATAGGGACGTTTACTTTTTTAAATTGAAAACATAACTAAGTGTGCATCAAACAGTTGTTACTCGTAAGTAGGCAATAAACTACGATAATGAATGCTCTAAAACTAGTCGAAGGCTATTAAAGTTTAATTAATGGATAAACACATCACCGTTACGATAACTGCTTAACACAAAAAGCGAAGGAGCCCAAGGCTTTATAGGTTAAGACCACACAAGTTACATCTACAATTAATCTTAGGTACTCATATAATAAATGGGAAAATTTCGGGAGGATGTATGTTTGCTACTCAATCACGGCAGAACTGCTGAACAGACCTGGATTAAAATTGGCACAGAGATAAATTATAGTCTGGAATAGCATATAGACTATATTTAATCCCGGAAAAAGTTTACAGTTCCCGTGGGAAACTGTGACTTTCACGCGAGCGAAGCCGCTGGTTAAACAATAAACGGACTTCTGAGGCCATTACGGCTGGCAAAACTTTTCAGTCTATATGAAAACCAAAAACACCGTTAACAATCCTTTAAACTTTAATTTCAAGACAAACCAATCTAAGCACGAGTGCCAGGCAAAAATGTCCTGGATCTGGATGCGAAGATATTTTGTAGTAAAATCATGGAGTATTTTGCAACGCAAAGGATATCCGAAAGAGACCGTCAAATTGGTTACGTAAGGAATTTAAAGAATATTCCCGTATTCAAAGTTATAAGTCCTTGATGCAACTTCGACTTGAGTATTCCTATTTCAAATTGACTTGTTATCTGCTGTCAATTTGTTTGATTGAGACTCTGTCAAGGTGGAGTCGAGTGGTGCAAAATACAAATTCAGAGGTTAGTGTCGTCATAATACTAGTTATACACTCCTTTCATGTATACTAGCCATTACCGTTTCCTTCAAAGCAATCACAGCACATTCCTGGCCAGTAATTGATGGTCAATTGGGGGCTATTATTCAATGAATTTACTCTGGCGAGCTATTCAGGACGAATTGAAGGTGTTGAGTAAGACTATTTATTAGTTTATACGACCAGAAGTTCTGATGTGATTTGATATGTCTACGTTATAGTTATTTTGGGGATATTTAAAACTATACCTTTACAGCGTTTCATATTTTGCTATGTTTAAGTGGATTAACTAACTTATTTATATAGCTTTTACCCGCGGCTTCGCTCGCAGTGAAGCCACAATTTTTTTTATTTTTTTTATTACGGTATCCTATGTTACTTCTAATACCTCCAAGAATATACGTACAAAGTTTCATGATTATCGGTTCAGTAGTTTTTGCGTGAAAGCGTAACAAACCAACTTACATTCACATTTATAATATTTGTATAGATTAAGTATAGACTAGATAGAACTATGAACATTTGGAGCTTGCAAAAAATCTAGCAATTACTGTTTGATTTGATCCCAAAAGAGCAAAATATAAAAAGTATACGGGTTTCTACTAAATCATGATTACATAACTGTGCATATAGGAGTACCTGTAGGTAAAGAATACTCTGATATAAAAAAAGCATAAACACACTAAACCATTTGTATTTAAATGTCTAAAAATGATTTTTGCTTAACTCGACCTAAATTTACTGGACAGCTGATTTTAGTTTTCAGGATTGGTTCCATAGTAAACGTTGTTTATAATGATGACTATAATTACAACTTTTCAGGTTTCACGTTTCCAACAACAACTTGTATAAAAAAAATAAAAAACACGCTTTAATAGAAACTCAAACTAAATAGAAAATAACAATATTTTATTTAAATTAATAATAGTGTGCTTTTTTTTGCTATTATTTATTTTTTAGTTCATCCGCTAATCCTGAAGATCCTGGTAAGGATAATAGAACAAAGCGAGTGAATTACTTCTGCTTTAGCAAATCGCGCAACCAACCTCTCAAGAAGAATTCATATCCTAATCAAAACCATTGGTTTGTCCACAGATAGCCAACCATGGGTTCCCTGCCTCGGGTCTCTGTAGTCAGCGGCGCCCGGACCTTAGTACCGGCCGCTCCCTTAACGAAGCACCTCAGCCATCTTGCTGACAATGACAACACTGCGCTGGTGTATGCTGGTGAGTCTACTCTAAATAATGGGCCATACCTTAGGTCTCTGTAGTCAGCGCTGCCCGGACCTTAGGACCGGCCGCTCCCTTACCGAAGCACTTCAGCCATCTTGCTGGCAGTGACAACACTGCGCTGGTGTATGCTGATGAGTCTACTCTACACAATGGGCCATACTTTGCGTTTCTGTAGGCAGTGGCTTCCGCACCTTGTTTCCATCAGTCCCCCTGCTGAAGCAAACCAGTCATCTTGCTGGCAGTGACAATACTGCGCTGGTGTAAGCTGGTGAGTGCAATCTACGCAATAAACCATAACTTAAGATGATGCGACTAAGCCAGCGGTTGTCGAAGACTTGGATTTAGTGTGACAAGTCTTCAGTGACCTTTCATGTTTCGCACCCGTAGAGCAGCAAAGATTTGACATTGGACGTAGGACCCGAAAATTTAGAGTTAAATCCTCTAGATCAGTTGCCGTGATTATCAAAAAGGCTTCAGCTGAGCGAAGGTAGCTTGGGCGACCTGTGAAGTGATGATATCTTTACAAGCTCCAGTAGTCAATGCGACGCTCCCGAGGTATGTAAAGTTGTGAACGCGTTTCACTGCCTCTGAGCCAAAACGCAACGGTGACTGATTCTTCAAACCAGTTCTCATCTCTCGGGTCAAAGTGGGCCAGACTAGGGTCGAGGTCAAGGTTTCATCATCATCATCATTTCAGCCGAATGACGTTCACTGCTGTACATAGGCCTCCCCAAGAGTCGCCACATTGACCGGTTCCGTGGGTGATGCATCCAGCAGTTTCGATTAGATCAAGGTTTATGACATGAAAATTTGGCCTTTGATTGCCTCTTAGGACCAAAAACTATTTAAAACTTCAATACTTGTTATTTTTTATCGTCTTAATAACAAACGACATGGAGTTTTTTCAGGATGGGTCTTATCGTCACTGGCCCTATTTAGATTTTGTTTGATGATGGTTATCATGAAATTCATGATTGCCTCGATGCACGATTTGTAATTATGTAGTATTAACTTCGATAATTATTTCTTCTATTGGTCTTAATAATATAGATTACTTCTGCGAAAGAGCACACTGACCCAGACAGTGTTGACGTCACTAAAACGATTTAATACAATTATAAATATCAAAATAATTGAAATTACGAAGAAAATATTAAACTTAGGTACAATTACCACACAATAAAGAGAAACTATCTACAGTGACCTTGAAAATATTAACAAAGGGGTAAATAAGTAATGGATAAATAGTAACTAAATCCTACGGACTCTTACTGAACCCAACCCATTCGCAAGCGCTAATTGTTGGTGGTAGATACATGCTCAACCTATTGAATCACCAGTCGCTCCCGCTGTTAGTGTATGATTCAGTGGCCATAGATAAAAAAAAAGCGCAAAAAATCTAGGCGTTCGTATGGACACTAACCTCTCTTAGGAGGTCTATAAAACAAATGTGAGATAGAGAGTCTTTTACTCCTTTCAGTCTCTTAAACGTCTCCAAAAAATCTCACCTTTTCTCACTAAGATTACTCTTGCGCAATCCTTTCTTATGCCGCTCATAGACTATGCGGATGTCTGTTTTCTAGATGCAACGGAGTTACTCTTTAATAAACTTGAGTGACTGCAAAACTTGTAGCTACGCTTTATTTTTGGCTGGAGTTTCGGAGTGGCTACCGATTCGGCGTCGTCGACATACCCATATCCTATCCCTTCCATATATTATCCTGCACAATCCTAATTCAGCTCAATACCTTCGTGACCGCTTTGAATACCTCGTGCCGAGAGGTAAGCCCTGTCGCACTGCCATTTCTCTTCTTCGTTTTCCGCGACACACTTCCATCCGCTGTGATGGCTCTTTCTCTGCTACAGCAGTGCGTCTTTGGAAATCTCTCCCACACTCTATACGCGACAGCCTTTCTCTGGAGGTAATCAAGACGAAGATTAAAGATCATTTCCTTGCGCAATGACATAATATTAGTATGTATATCACACTTCATACTATAATATATATTGTATAATCCCACTAATATTATAAAGGCAAAAGTTTGTGAGTGTGTGTGTGTGTGTTTGTATGTTTGTTATTTCTTCACGCTCAAACGACTGGACGGATCTGGATGAAATTTGGTACAGAGATAGATTGTAATCAGGAATAGCACATAGGATGCTTTTCATCCCGGGAATATATACCCTGAGGATAATTTTCGACAATGACGCGGGCGAAGCCGCAGGCAGAAGCTAGTATATATATATATATATATATATATATATATATATATATACGTACGTAGTACGTAGTATTTATGTACGTACGTAGTAAGTATATTTATGTCTTAGTACCAGAGCGACCGAGCTCTGCTCGTTTGAAAATAGAGAAAACGACGTTTTCTAAAAATGTAACCTAGCTAGATCGATTTATCGCCCTCGAAACCCCCTGCATACTAAATTTCATGAAAATTGTTGGCCGTTTCCGTGATTCAAATTATATGTATACATACATATACACAAGAATTGCTCGTTTAAAGGTATTAGATGTTATTTTAATATTGTACTCTGAATGTATAATTGTGAACTTTCTCTGTCACTCTAGGGTTTGCTGTAAGAGAACTCAGCATTGAGTTAAGATCGCCTTTGTACATGTACTTTATTATCACACTGTATGTAATTTTGTTTTTGGTGTAGGTACAATTAAGAATAAAGAATTCAGATAAATAAAATATTAACGTATTCCCCTTTATAACAAAGATAAAACAGAAGCCGATAGAAAACAATAAAGTTTTTATTATTATGAATAACAAAGTGGGTCGAGATGATTGCACGATAGTTAATAATTAGTAGTTCTCACATAAAATTGCCATAACCACGGTGTAATTGTATGGTGCTGCGTATAATTGACTCATTAGTCCCGTGTCTGTCATCGCCAATGAATTTATTAGTGGATGCTGAGTTACAGATAAGAATATGAGCTGCGAGCTCTATTATGACAAGAGTTGTGCTTTTTTTAAAAACAAGCCAAATGAGAACTGGCCGGGTTTATTAGCAAACATGCAAAAAAACCCGGCAAGCAACAGGTGATAGCGAGTAGGTGCGGCTTGCTAAAAAACACCAAGAAAATGTCTGAAAAGCTTCAGATTGGAGCCCTTGGCTCAGGGGTCCACTTTAGGATTTTCAAAAAGGATACTGAAAGTGCAAGGCAGTCGTCAGATTTAGGGAAATCTGACACCTTTGAAAACTCGATTTTGCCGTTTTCTGAAAGCAATTTCTATGTCAGATAGCATATCTATGTAATTTCAACTACACTCAGAACGTAATGTTTCAAGTATGAATTAAAAAAATATTGTATAAACATGTACTTTTTTTCGTGGATAGGTAAAATAAAAAAAAGAACCATTACAGTGCAGAATTTTCCTTCGATTTTCAAACAACTGCATCATAAAATAGCTTTTTTTCCACTACCTTGTCTATTATGTAACACATTGCCTACTAATTACAAATTTTCGTACCTTTCGAAAAAGTGCGCGTTTAGTGTGTGTATATTGTCTGTGGTTTTTTGTCTGAACGTTTCTAGTAAATTATTGTTGGAACTTATTTGCATTTAATTAAGTAAGCTCATCAGGAAGTGGCAAAAAAATCGTTCGTGTCTCGCATAAAAAGGCTTTATTTTAACATTCGCTCGATATTGGCTGCATCGCTCGTGTTAAAATCTCGACTTTTTATGCTCGACCCGAAATGTACTATTTTATTTTTATAGAATACTTTTACATTTTAATTTAATGGCGCGTATGTGCTCATTGACTTAATGTAGAAACAAATGCCACTGTCTATGGATGCGCGAGCTGCTTAGCCAAGCGCAATGAGAATCTAAATTTCCGGCCATACCACATATTTTTTTCCGTTTCCACTTTTGTATTATTTCAACTGTACGAGTGAAGATAAAATAGTGTATGCAACGACATATAATTAGGTATTAAAACACTCGTGTTACTATTATCATATCACACTCGACCGTTGCATAACCTACTATTGCGAACGGCGGCGTCGCCGGCGGCAGCTAGTATTATTATATTACTGGATAAAACTGCATATTTTTTTGTTATGCACAATCCTTTCATGAATAAATAGACAGTGCTAGTAAGACATTATTAATATCTAACCTCGTAACAGTTTCAGAAGACAATATTCATTTATTTATTTAAACTTCATGTACAATAGTGGTACATAGGCGGACTTAATGCCACAAGGCATTCTCTACCAGTCAACCATTGGGTTAAAAAGGACAACTTTGTGGAATGGGTACAAAAATATTAGTAATACACATATACAAATAAATTATACATAAATATTAATAATACAGATATACAAATAAAATAAACTAATAAATACCAATAAAAATAAAAAATAAAAAAACGATAAACCTGTTATTAATTATTATGACTAAACTTCTGACTCTAGATGAGAGCTATTTAGTCTGACTCAAATAGAGATCACGAACTCTTCTTTTAAAAGAGACTTTGCTTTCAGCCTTACAATAAATAAAATAATAAAGAAAAATATTAATCTAGACAAGCATTGACTAATAATACAGGGTGTAACGGCAAGGTGTGGTCATATTTTGGAAATTGCTTCTGTCCATGAAAATGAACAACTTTCTCCGCGGAAGTTATAGTTACTAATCAAAAAAAAAAAATGTTTCTCCCATTAAAAAACATTTTTTTTAAAAATGTAATAACCCTTTTCCCAAAAATGACAAAAAAATCTATTTAGTCCGTCAGTTAGATTACCAAAAAATATTAAACACATATTTTCTCTTTTGCCACGTAAACGAAAAATTACCACGATACAGTGCGTTGAAATATCGTGTGACGTCACGGTGTGCTACTTATAATACTGACAGAGTGACGTCACAAGCCCCCACTTCTGAACTTTGATGCGCTTTATCTTTGTCAATTTTTATTTATTTGATAAAGCAAAAAAACAGGTCCAATATTATTTGATAATCTCACTGATGGACTAAATAAAATAATCATTTTTCTATCCAGAAAATATCCCTATTCCATTTACATGGGCAAAAGCAGTTTTAAAACATCTTTCCGTTACGCCCTGTTTAGTAATTGCAAACACACTTACACACACACACACACACACGTGCATATGCTGAGATAAGAGCCTTTTTAGATTCGAACGAGGTTTTATTTTTTATTATTGTTGTTTTTTTTTGTTTTTGCTTATTTCTCGTGACTCCTGTGCGGGTCACAAATAAATATATTGTCTTTCTTTCTTTTCTTTTTAATTAAATGGAAAGATAATAATAAAGCCGACCATGATAATGATAGGCGTGATTTCAATGATATAACAAAGGCATGCTCATTGATTTCATAAGATACATTAATTTTCAACATTACCTATTACGCCAGAGTTATTGGAGATTCAATAAGAATTAAAGGAATTAAGCCTAACTTTTATTTTTTACTTTTTAACTTCAATGAATGAAATTGCTTTAAACGACACTTTTTATAGTTACAGATAAAATGGATTGGGGCATCCTTTAATTGAATAACTTGAAAAGTAGGCACAATAAGTGCAGATAATTTATGGAAACTACTGTAGTTATGGCATTAAGCAATTTAAGATTATTAGAGAAAATTTAAGTACGTTTCTTCAAGTTGGAAACAGCTTCGTAGAACTATTAGAACATGGTGATGATGGTAGAAGTATACAATGAGATTCCAAATTCATCGTTAATCGTGACAAGTAAAAAGTTTAAGACCTGGATCCGATCGGTAGACCTCATGGCCGTGGCCCAGTACTTGTGATTATCATTAATTAGATTCAAAATTCATTAATATTAGTGGTCTCCACTTTATTATTTATCCTAATGTTGTATCTAGTCGGAGATAGTTACTTGATGAAGAAATAATAGAAAAAGAACACTGCACCAACCCCCAATAATTGCATTGCAATGCATTCAGTATTTTTTTTTATAGATGATGATGATGGTGATTTGGACTTTTTGTGTTTAGGTAACTTATGTTAGGACATCTGTTTGTCATTTACCGCATTGGGGCATCCTTTAATTGTCGATGAAATAAAGATGAGATGAATGGATGAATTCGAAGAAGGAAAGAACACAAACCTATTATAATTATCCTACCAATATATAAACATACATTCGACACGAAAGCCTGCATGTTTAGATATTTGGAAATAAATCACGCCCCAATGCGCAACGTCGAACGGAATTGGATTGAGCTTGACATAAGGGTAGACCATGTTCTGGACCGTTCCCTTGAGAAAACTTCCGTCTATCAATGACAAAAGCTAGTATTAAAAAAAAGTGTCTTAATAGACATATTGTATCGTAACGATATATGTCCGATAAGAAAGAATGAAATATGTTTTAAATTCCTTATTCTCCCATTCCAGACGAGACTTGTAGCGTCCGCGTCAGTTATGCGGAGCTGGAAGCCCGAACCAACGCCCTCGCAAGAGCCATCACGTCTAGAGCAAAACCTTCAGGTGCCAACAGGGATGGAGACTACGTCATTGCTGTATGCATGCAGCCTACTCATAGGTAAGATAAAGAAGCAACCTTCGGTAAACAAAATTTTCATACGGTAACAGATAATAAATTATGAATATAAAAACAAGACACACATTGGTAGACAAATTGGCGGTGCTTATAATTTTATCAAGACGAAAAAAAAAACTAGAAGAAATTTTTAATTGCAGAGCTGTTCCGGCTTTAAGTACCTTCTCACCTTTGCAAGGATCCCCAATTTTTTGCTAGCTAGCTGAGCCCTAGCCTCAATGTAAGGGCCAAAATTGAGAGTCGATGTCAACGTACCGCCAAAAAGCTCAAGATTATCCGTTTATTGCACGGTCACATCTCGGAAAGTTGGAGCCGGTTGGATTTGGCTCTTTTTAGCGGAAAGACAGACAGACAACAAAGACACCGCCGCCACCACCGCAAAGAGACCGCCTGCAAGGACAGGTTCAAACGCTCCATGGCCTCACGGAGAGACCGTCTATTAGATAGGAGGCTTTAATCGGTTTAATCTGTTTCTTCCAGTACCATCACCACTCTGCTGGCCACATGGAAGGCAGGCGCCGCCTACGTGCCGATGGAGCCGAGCTTCCCTCAGGCGAGGATCTCGCATATACTGAAAGATGCGGAGCCAGCTCTAATCATTTACGATGAAACTGGTACGTTATTTACTGTTATTTATATCACTACACTATGGTTGTAATTATTGATGTAACATGGTATTTACTGTCCCAGATAGAGGGGAAACTGGCAGGGTTTTTGAGCAAGTATATTCCATCTGAAACTGGACTAATGATCAAAGGACTTCTATCTGAAACTGTTCAGATTTATTCTCGCTCTTTTTTCAGCAAGTCGCTCCTACTCAGCTATCAAGTTTTTGCCTGAACATACTTGTTTAAAAAAAGCTCTCTGAAAAGCTTTCTTTTATCATAATCATGATATTACGCATGTTCACAGATGGATTCGTGATCTCGAGTGATATTTTTATTTATTTTTAACATTTGAAATAGAGGAAGAAATATATAACAAGTTTTTCTAAATTGAGCAATATCTAACTTTAGATTCACCTGGTTTCAGCAAATCCCGATATGTTCTCCGAGAGTGCTGTTCCAGCTGTATCCTACGAGGAGTTAGCTCACGAAGCCAGTGGACTATCAGCTGATACCGTCCAAGATATGGAAGTACTGGCGTCAGCTAGGAGCGAGAGCATCGCTATTGTGCTGTACACTTCTGGAAGCACTGGCATTCCTAAAGGTATTTGTAACCTAATAGCCGTCATTCAGTCAATTTTATGTTTATTCGGCAAAAACGAGCCATCAGAGCGATATACAATCTTCGCCGGCGCGATTCTCTAAGGGAACTGTTTAAGGACATTAACACCATGACGGTACCTCGTCAATATATTTACGAAAACATCATGTACGTTAGAAAGAATTTACATCTTTTTAGTGAACAGCGACAGACATAGTTTTGTTACTAGAAATAGGAACTAATTAATTCGACCAAGTTTCAGGCTGGCTAAAGTAGCGTCATCTTATATGGGGTACTGTATAAAATGTTACACTCAAATACCTCCAGACAATTAAAAACTGAATGAGGCGAAATTCAAAACTTGTATAAAACGCACACTATGCAGGCAGGCATATTATAAGTTGGTTGATTAAATCGCTGATAAAAATGCTTGTCTCAACGAAGTATTGTTGGACCTGCTGAAGACTGTATGACTGTATATTTGTATTGTATAAACTCAATTTCTTTTAGTATTATATAACTGCACAACACATATGTAAGTACTATGAACCAACTGTAAATCTAGCATTTACTGTACCTATATATGTCGTTCGTTGACTTGTGTGTGCCCTGGCGGTTGATAGCGTATCATGCTCTCTCTAATGTCACTCTGATGGTGGCACATGTGTTGTATCATTCGGTTCCCTTCATGATGGTTGAGCCGAATGTTGCCGATCCCTGTGACAAGTTCGTGAACGGGCGCCATCAGTTGGTATTGGTCTTAACTTATTTGGTCAGCCTGTTTTTCATTACCTATTATTGTATTTTTAACTGTTTGGTTTAGACGTTTTTAAGTGTACGTTTTTTTGCATCATTCTCACATATGTGATTTTTTTTCAACAAGACTGATGTAACCAAATATTTGTAAAACACTTTTTTTAAAAGAGTAAGTGTGAAGTTTCTTGTCCGTTTTCCTCCATAACAAGCTACTTTTTGCGAATGGGCGGTAGAATCAATCATTCATTGCTTTTAAATTTTATTTTTTGTCGTTCAAAATTGTCGCATAATGGCCGAAATGAACAAAGAAATTTTGATTTTGATTTTCATTGAATAGTATATCCGAATTTTATATTTTGGCTTCACTAAATACCTAAACCGTACTTATTTGTGGTATCGGAGGAGCTCGTGGCTAAATAATTATAGCTGCTCGGACTTCAAGGTTAAGTAACGCTTGTCGAGATTGGTTTGTGGATGGGTGACCATTCGTTACACACCTAGACTCCTCCCTCCGTACCTCGAAAGCACGGTAAGCCGTTGGTCCCTTTATCATTTGTAGATCGTTGACTGTCGTTAGGGGTTAATTAGCCAGAAAGTGTGAACACAGTATAAATATGGACAAACAGTACGGAAACTACCTAAAAACACTCGAAACGGCACACTCACACACACATACGCATCGACGAGACCCCTAAGCGGCTCGCACTACTGACAGCACCGCGGACGCTGCTTAGGGGTTTCGTCGATGCGCATAAATGTGTGAGTGTGCCGTTTTGAGCGTTTGTAGGTAGTTTCCATACTGTTTGTATATTTGTACTGTGGTGAAAATAAGTTTTACCACGGGGATGTTACCTAGTTACTAAATTTTGGATTTCCGATAGGCTTTTGTCCCTTGTAAA
The DNA here is from genome assembly GCA_947562075.1 of Orthosia gracilis. Taxonomy (NCBI): domain Eukaryota; kingdom Metazoa; phylum Arthropoda; class Insecta; order Lepidoptera; family Noctuidae; genus Orthosia; species Orthosia gracilis. The sequence goes on along the minus strand of OX387274.1, from coordinate 28,814,038 downwards.
GTACTGGTATTTAGATGCATCTGGTTGGACTGGAAACTGATCACAACAGTTGGAAAAGGCTAAGCAGTTTGAGTTATATCAGAAAACAAAAATCGAGGTGCACCTTATTCCACCAGTGGTCTTAGCACCGATTCGATACTTACTGTGAAATATCTTCATTTCTTTATTATTTTTAATATAGACTCGCGCATGATGTGATCGACGGTGAAGCTCGCCCGCCTAGAAGTCACAAATTCACTCTTGACTTAAAGACCCCTCTTATTCACGTTCTTCCAGGAGTCCGCCTGTCCCATGCAGCAGTCTGTAACCGCCTCTGGTGGCAGTTCCACACCTTCCCCTACAGCGATGCTGAAGTCAATTGCGTGTGGAAGACCGCCTTGACCTTCGTTGACTCGGTGTGTGAAATCTGGGGTCCACTGCTACATGGCAGAACTCTGGTGATCCTGTCTAGGGAAACGACGAGAGATCCGCAAAAGCTTGTCAATGTTTTGGCTGAAAACCAGGTGAGTTAAATTTATTAGTCCTGAGGCTCTAGGTTGCGGCAATCCGCTGAATGCGAAACGCACGGGACCGCTCAATGTGGCGACGCTTGAGGGAGGCCTATGTCCAGCAGTGGACATCTTTGGCCTATTTGATGATGATGATGGCTCTAGACAAACGAATTTCTATCAATGAAATTGTCGCAACAGCAATTGGTTAAAGGTAAAAAATGTATGGGATTGCCAAGCGCTATTGAAATATCACGTGATCAATCTAAATTTTGGCATTTCGACAATTGCCATCATTGATTGATTGGTTTGATGTTTAAAGACTCGGGGTAACAAGACGCTAGGTCTGGTTTGTTTTCCCTGAAGCGGCGACCAGCACGCCGGTTGAACGCGTCCCAAAGGGTCATGGCCATCCGGCTGGTCCGGGGATACCGCACGGTCTCCGGTGAGGCGGCGAGCCTCCTTCCCGGATTGCCGCCATGGGATCTGGAAGCAAAAGTCCTCGCACAAATATGGGAGTGGCGATCGGAGGAGAAATGCCGGGTCGAAACCGCGGCTCGGCGGACAGAGCTCCGGCAAGATCTCATGGCGACATGGAGAGGGCGACTGTCGCAACTCAGCGCTGGGCACGCCACAATTGCGGCGATAAGGCCTTCATGGTGGCGAAGCAGTAATGCTCGCAAAAGAGGAGGCGGAACGCGTGAGGGAGACGCAAAGGAGACGCCCTGATGCTCCTAGCCACCGCAGGAGATGCCCCGGGCGTCGGGAGTCGCAAGCCGATTCCTGGCCACCGTAGGCGCGGGCTTGCGGATGGCGAGTAATGGGTTATGGGCTAGCCGTCCGATAAGGACCAGGTCCGAGTCGACGACGCGTAGTGTTCCACGCGCGCCTCAAAGAGATGTCAGCAAAAGTGACGGGGCCCTCTAGGGCCGATGCCTGTCTGGGTCGCGGATAAATTTAAAAGAGAGTTACCGCGGCCCTGGCACAAGCAACTGAAGCAACACGGGTGCATTTTAGTCAGTAAAAGTCTGACACGCCCGAGAAGTCATTAAATGACTTCCCACCCAAAAAAAAAACAAAAATTTATATTTTCAAAAATTGCTTATATATTGCAAAACCTATCGAATGCGATAACTATGTCCTGGGAATTGTAATCTTAACTTTATTTGTGTAAGTTGTGACTAAATTCACGATTTCTATTTCAGATCCAACGTCTAGTACTAGTACCAACTCTTCTCCGTTCCATCCTCATGTACCTTTCGCTCAAGCCTTCTGAAAGACCCCTCCAGAACCTCAAACTCTGGGTCTGCTCCGGAGAAACCCTAAGCAAGGACTTGGCAACACAGTTCTTCAAGACTTTTGGAGATCACAGTGGCTATAAGCTTGCCAACTTTTATGGCAGCACAGAGGTGATGGGAGATGTCACTTATTATGTTTTGGAGAATGCTAGCCAACTTGATATTCATCCTACTATTCCTATTGGTAAGTTATTTATAAAGAAGTATTTCTTGTTCTGAGTATCACTAATTAGTTTCAGTACATTCAAGTGATGGGTTCTTACTGTTCACCGTAACTGAACATTTTGTTTGCTTAAAATCTTAAATAATGTAGATAATGTTTTGAGTATTTATGTTAATCATAGTGAATAATCTGATTTTTTTTTTATTACAAGATTGATAACAACCATCGTTGATTTTGATCTAGACAAACAGTTCATGCTTACGCTAAATTATTTAGACGCCCTCATATTACCGTCATCTTCAATTCAAACTTACTCTAAATTATTTAGATGACCTCTTCAGTTTAATCTTATTCTCAATTATTTAGACGATGACTTTATATCGTTGTCTTCAATTTAAGCTTACACTAAATTATTTAGACGACTTCTTAATACCGGCTTCTACAATTCGGTATATAATGAAAAATTAACCTATGCCGATACCAAGACCATTTCGAGATTTTAAGGTATTTATAGGTGTTAAAATTTCAAATTGACCTTTAAATTGCGTCTTAAAGTATCCCTTAAAGGAAACATTCAGTGCCTTGTAATAATATAATTAAGGTCCACTTGCACGAAAAACCCAACCCAGAGCTAGTCACCAAGACGAGGTTAAATTGACAGTTCGTCATACAATATTGTCAATTTAACCTCGCGCTAGCAACCAATTCCGAGTTAAGTCTTTCGTGCAAGTGGGCCGTTGTTCTGTACGTGTCAAGCGTCAATGTCAAAGTCAAGTCCTATGCCATTCAGACTACTTTATGACGTCAGCACGAACAAAACTTTAAAAAAATTACTAGAACTTGTAAAAACGAAATTTTGTTTTTTTTTTTTTTTTTAAGTAACTAAATCTATAAATCTTATTAAAATACCTGAAAAATACTTTACATACCGAATTCAAGCTTACACTAAATGATTTAGACGAACTCTTAATACCGTCGTCTTCAATTAAAGCTTACACTAAATTATTTAGACGACCTCTTAATACCGTCATGTTTAATTCAAGCTTTCACTAAATTATTTAGACAACCTTTTAATACCGTCGCTTTCAATTAAAGCTTACACTAAATTATTTAGACGACCTCTTAATACCGTCATGTTTAATTCAAGCTTTCACTAAATTATTTAGACAACCTCTTAATACCGTCGCTTTCAATTAAAGCTTACATAAATTATTTAGACGACCTCTTAATACCGTCATGTTTAATTCAAGCTTTCACTAAATTATTTAGACAACCTCTTAATACCGTCGCTTTCAATTAAAGCTTACACTAAATTATTTAGACGACCTCTTAATACCGTCATGTTTAATTCAAGCTTTCACTAAATTATTTAGACAACCTCTTAATACCGTCGCTTTCAATTAAAGCTTACACTAAATTATTTAGATGACCTCTTAATACCGTCATGTTTAATTCAAGCTTTCACTAAATTATTTGGACAACCTCTTAATACCGTCGCTTTCAATTAAAGCTTACACTAAATTATTTAGACGACCTCTTAATACCGTCATGTTTAATTCAAGCTTTCACTAAATTATTTAGACAACCTCTTAATACCGTCGCTTTCAATTAAAGCTTAAACTAAATTATTTAGACGACCTCTTAATACCGTCATGTTTAATTCAAGCTTTCACTAAATTATTTAGACAACCTCTTAATACCGTCGCTTTCAATTAAAGCTTACACTAAATTTTTTAGACGACCTCTTAATACCGTCATGTTTAATTCAAGCTTTCACTAAATTATTTAGACAACCTCTTAATACCGTCGCTTTCAATTAAAGCTTACACTAAATTATTTAGACGACCTCTTAATACCGTCTTGTTTAATTCAAGCTTGGACTAAATTATTAAGATGACCTCTTAAAACCGTCATGTTCAACTCAAGATAAATCTAAACTATTTAGATGACCTCTTAATACCGTCATCTTCAATTCAAGATTACACTTAATTATTTAGACAACCTCTTTATACCCTCATATTCAATTCAAAATAACACTACATTATTTAGAAGACCTCTTAATACTTACTTTCTTTTCTATTCACAGGTGCTCCGCTAGATAATTGCGCAGTGTACCTACTGGATGAGGAGATGAGCCCCACTCGGGAGTCAGAGCCAGGAGAAGTGTGGGTGGCAGGGTGCAACCTGGCAGCTGGCTATGTGGGTGGACAGGGGGCTGACAAGTTCGTTGATAATCCTCATGCTGCACATCCAGGTATTTATTTTATGTTTCACTTTAACACGAAACAAACTAACGTTTGGTTTTATTATGAAAGCCAGAGGCTTGTTGTAGCAGAGGTAAGTAGTAACACTCTTTTTTTCACCAGGATTATCAACTTTTGTCAACGTATTTCTTACGCGCAATCTTAACTTTCCAGATAGTAATATGTTTAGAAGACTTAACCTTACCATAATATTCTTGTATTGTTACTTAATTTTTCAGTTAATTAGTTAGATTTTATAATCAATCATAAAAATAAAATAAAATTGAAACACTCTGCTAAACCTCAGAAAACTTGTTTATGATCTTAGACTGCCTAATATGGAACGATCAAATAATTTCAGATTTCGGTCGTCTGTACCGCACCGGTGACTTCGGTATTCTTCAGAAGGGAGTGATCCTCTACGCTGGACGTACAGACTCTCAGATTAAGATCAGAGGACACAGGGTTGACTTGCAGGAGGTCGACCGCGCTGTCGCTGCGGTCGATGGCGTTGATAAGTGTAAGTTTTTCGCAGATGTTATCAAAATAGTATGAACCAGTGACCTGCCCCGAATTTGTCCGGGTTGATCAATCTTTACTCCATATGTAGAACTGTACCTACTATACAAAATATATAGGAATCTAGAATATTTATTTAAAATAATGTAAGATTTTTTCAAAGAAGTGCACTGGTCCCGGAGATTACCCCTCACATACAAACACATAATATTCGCACACTCTTTAACATTAGTAGACTTTTGGCTGTTTTTATGAGATTACATTTAAATGTGAAAACCTATAGAGAACTTATTGTTTGATAATGATACAGCAAAACCATGGTGTTAGTTTTAAGAGATACCAACGAGCAATCTTAAAAAAGTAACGGGTTCGTTCTTAAGATTAGTATTTAATTCTAAATCTTGTTGATCCCTATTCACAGAGGAGTCTGAGCTCACTCAAGGGTTAAATTTACTGAAAGAAGTTACGCTTTTATTGAGTGTTTATTGATTAATATCAGGTGTGGTGCTATGTTACGGTCTGGACCGCGGCAATCCTGAGATCTTATCGTTCGTCACCATCAAGCCTGAAGCCAGGATAGCTGCCCAACACATTGAGGCTGCCTTGAAGAATAGCCTGACCCACTATATGATACCACAAGTAAGGATTTATGAATTCACAATATTTATCTCATTACGAAAGATTGATAACAAGAATAAACTAGAAAAATTGAATTAAAATTTAGAGGTCGTGTTTATAATAATTTTGTTGTCTTTCATAGGTACTAATTTATTGCGTTATGGACACCAACTTCCAAAAATAAAGTTATTTTTTACTTTGTAGTTTTTTTATTTGGAAGTCGGTAGTATTTTTATAACTATTACTATTAATTATAACCTACAGTATCAAAAGTATACATTTAACTATATTACTTTTATCTCATATATTTAGCAACAATGCCTGCCCTAAGTCGGCTTCTATCGAATTAGCAATCAAAGCCTAGCCTATTTTTATAAGTTCGAATTTCAATTCCCTTTCAAAACAGAGAAGCTTGAAATTCTTCTATAATTAAACTTTTGGGTAACTTGGCTTTGATTTGAGTGATTGTGAATGCACTTTTGACCCTTGAGTGTACAATTGTACATTATAAAGATAAACTTAGAAATAACGAACCTAATCCACACAAATCTAACGAAACTTTTATCTTCTTAAAAAAACTACAAAGTGACTTAGAATTCCAAGTCAATCCGAAGTTATCAACTTATCACTGTTTAAAGTGACCAGTTTAATAAATCGGCAATTTCATCGGTATCTGTAATAACAATAGAGTTTCTAATTGTACAGAGAAAGCTGTACTTTCGCCTGATTTTCGGACAAAGTTTAATAAATTATCACTTTTAGGTCATTGAAGTGGAGAACATACCGTTGCTGGTTAATGGCAAAGTCGACCGACAAGCATTACTCAAGATGTACGAGAACACTAACAATAATGGTATGAATATATCGTAATACTGAGGATTGAAGTTTAGAAGTAATTTTGAAAAAATTGGCTATTTGAATTGAAGTACTAATGCTAAGCAGATGAAGTCGCGGGCAAAGCGGGTTCAATTAGAGACTTTTTTTTAATTTGTTCATTAGTCCACAATTAATTATAATCTATAGTATAAAAAGTATAGTTTTAACTATATTACTTTTATCTTATATATTTAGCAGCAATGCCTACCCTAAGGCGGCTTCTATCAAATTAGCAATCAAAGCCTAGCAAAAACATCTTCATCTATTTTTATAATATCGAATTTGAATTCCCTTTCAAAACAAGGAACATTGAAATTCTTCTATAATTAAACCTTTGGGTGACTTGGCTTTGAGTGGTTGTGACTGCACTTTTGACCCTTGAGTGTACAATTGTACATTATAAAGATAATATATTATAAATAACGAACCTAATCCACACAAATCTAACGAAACTTTTATCTTCCAGATGACTCGGAGATCCCTCTAGACATCGACTACTCTTCCGTGTCTGCGTCCGACATGGACGCCGCCACAGTTCTGTTCGAGACCGTGGGCGAGGTGCTGGGGCGCGCCGCGCGGGGCGCTATCTGCGCGCGCGCTGGCTTCTACGAGCTGGGGGGGAACTCGCTCAACTCCATCTATACCATCACTAGGTTGAGGGATAAGGGCTATTTTATTGGTGAGTTTATTTATTTATAGCAGTAGGTACATACTCTTCCTGTTAGAAAGGTTCCAACCTTTGGCCGGGTTGGAAACCTAATCGAGCTCAAACATATACACTATACAATACATATAACTAGATGACGCGAATGTATGTACTTCGCGTGCCAAAAATCGGACTAAAGTTACGATCAATGATCGTAATCTGAGCTTTTCATTTAGCATTATTCGCACCGAAAATCCACCGAAATCTAGAAAATTTTATGACATAATTATGGCCTTTTTATGGCATATTGAACTGTAAATAATGTATAAAAAAGTTGGCTGCGTCATTGGAAATGTTTTCTTTCATTGGTAAGTAAATTTGTTTTTAAATTGTTTGTGAAAAAGTGGCACGCTTGGTTTTTATACAAATGGAGGGACTTGCGTTATCTAGTTAGATGTATATCTGTGAGCTCAAAGTAGTCTCCTTTGAACTTCACACACTTCTTCCAGCGGTGCGACCATTTTAGGAAGCATTCCAAGACTCTTTCAGAACGGAGTTTATCTCCGCTGTCGCTGTAGCTGTAATGTCATCTCTTGTTTTAAATAACGTTTCATTGAATGACCTCTTGATTTTGGGGAATAGCCTAAAGCAGGGAGTCATATCAGAAGAGTAAAGACCCTACCTTGAACCACAGGAACCTGGTTTTACACCAGAAAAGTCTGCTCTGTCGTAAGCACCTTGGCATGAATTTCGCTGCAACTCTCTCAATCAATCAATCAATCAAAATAGTTTATTTCAAATAAACCTTAAAGGTACTTTTGAATTGTCAAACAACAAAAAAATATGACTCTAGTTGCAAATTCGCAAACGTCAGTAGATCTCAATGGAGAAGAATTTGCAAGAAACTCCACGGACACTCTTTTCCATCAGTTTCAATTACAAGTTTTTGGTTACATCATTCTTGTTAAAAAAAAAAAAATACATATATGTGAGAACGATGCAAAAAGACGTGCACGTAAAAGCGTCTAGAGTAACAAACAATTTCAACATAAAAATGCAATGACAGGCCGAGGCAGCTAAGTTATGACCAATCCCAACTGATGGCGCCCGTTCACGAACATGACGCATGGATCGGCACCACTCAGCTCAACCATTATTGAGGGAACCGAATGATCCAACACATGTGCCACCATCAGAGAGAAATTAGAGAGAGCATGACACACTCAAATGCCAGGGCACACAGAAGTCAACCAACGACACATAGGTAGATTTACAGTCGGAACATAGTACTCACACATGTGCTGTGCAGTTATATAATACTAAAAGAAATTGAGTTTATACAATACAAATATATTCATACAGTCTTCAGCAGCTCCAACAATACTGCAACACTTTTCTGCCCATCACTAATTGTTTTTGCGCCCTAATGGCTGCGGAGCGGGACCAGCATTTAGCCAAGCATTTTTATCAGCGATGTAATCCCCCAACTTATAATATGCTTGCCTGCATAGTGTGCGTTTTATACAAGTTTTAAATTTCGTCTCATTCAGTTCTAGAATGTGGGGAGGTATTTTATTGTAACATTTTATACAGTACCCCATAAAAGATGATGCTACTTTAGCCAGCCTGAAACCTGGCTGGATTAATTGGTTCCTATTTCTAGTAACATAATTATGTCTGTCGCCGTTTTTACTGAAAAGATGTAAATTTTTTCTAACGTACATGATGTTTTCATAAATATATTGACAAGGTACCGTCATGATGTTAATGTCCTTAAACAGTTCCCTTAGAGAATCGCGCCGGCGAAGATTGTATATCGCTCTGATGGCTCGTTTTTGCAGAATAAAAATTGACTCAATGTCTGCAGCCCTTCCCCATAGTAAGATACCGTAAGACACGTACTATGAAAGTAGCTAAAATAGACTAGCCTCGCGGTATCTACATCAGTAAACTGACGAATTTTTCTAACAGCATAAGCTGCCGAACTTAGCCGCCCTGCAAGTGATATTAAATGAGGACCCCATTGCAACCCTGAGTCTAGCGTGATCCCCAGGAATACCGTTTTATCGACCAATTCTAGCTTCTCCCTACCCAAGTTAATGTCACAATCAGTACTTTTGACATTCGGCAAGGCAAATTTTACGCACTTAGTCTTTTTAGCATTTAAAACTAAATTATTAGCCGTGAACCAATTTTGAACCTGTCGCAAGACGTCATTTACGTCGTCAACGTTACTCGTACGTCTATTTATCTTAAAAATCAACGAAGTGTCATCAGCAAATAACACCATGTTTAAATTGTTATTCAATAGATGGGGTAAATCGTTAATGTAGACTAGGAATAAGAAAGGACCCAAAATTGAACCCTGGGGTACCCCCATTTTCACGGTTAACCCGGACGAATTGACACCGTTTATTTGAACTAATTGTTGTCTATCATTTAAATAAGATTTTACTAAACTCAACGCTGATTGGCCTAGCCCGTAATGCTCAAGTTTCATAAGTAATGTTACATGATTAACGCAATCAAACGCTTTCGACAGGTCGCAGAAAACACCTATAGCATCTTGTGCCTCTTCCCACGCATCAAAGATGTGTTTTAATAAGGTGACACCAGCGTCGGTCGTACAACGTCCTTTGGTAAAACCATACTGTTTATCGTGTAGGATGTTATTCGTATTAAAATGAATGAGCATTTGATTTAGCATTATCTTTTCAAATATCTTGCTGAAAACCGGCAGCACCGATACTGGTCTATAATTATTCGTGTCTTTACTGTCCCCGGATTTAAAAAGTGGTATAACCTTACTATGTTTCATTAGATCCGGGAAGACTCCTTGGTCTACACACAAATTAAAAATTAAAGCTAGGTACGGCGCTATAGTCTGAATAATGGAGGTACAAACTTTGATGGACATCCCCCATAGATCTTCGGTCAGTTTGATCTTGATTTGCTTAAAAGCTTTTATTACTGATATTGGGTTTATATGTGAAAAGTAGAATTCAGTCGGGCAGGCTGAAACGTTACCGTTTAATAAACCAGAAGCAAGCGAGGGCGAAGAATTTAAGGTTTCAGTAGTTTTAATTGGGATACTGGTAAAGAAATTTACAAATTCTTGAGCAACTTTTTTGTTATCTCTTATAAGTCCATGTGTAGTTTCAAGCGTGTAATCAGTATTATTTCTTTTGTTCCTATTCGTTTCATTGTTTATAATTTTCCAAACTGTCTTGATTTTATTTTCTGCGGTTTTAACCTTATTGCCAATGTATAAAGCCTTAGCTACTTTACACGTATTTCTAAAAATTCTTGAATATGTAGCAACATACTTATTAAAAGTTTCAGTGTTAATATAAGGCTTAAGGCCATACAGCTCGTAAAGTCTTTCCCTACTTTTCCTGACGCCTTTAGTCGCCCAGTCACTGAATAAAAACTTAGGACTTATAGTTTTAGTTTTCTTCTTAAAAGTATTATTGAACTCTGTTTGAACTACTGAGAAAACTTTTTTATATTAAATATTACCATCATTCACTGTGAGGTCCTGATCACTTAACTTACTAATTAAAATGCTGTTAAATTTATTTAATTTACCAGATGTTATTGGTCTGGATTGAATCTGCACTTGTTGTATTGATATGTTGGCCTCAAAGGTTACCAGTAGCCCACTATGATCCGAAGGCAGACAATTTATAATGGCTTTGTCTAAGTAGTCGCAACAACAAAAAACATTATCAATACATGTAGCAGTAGTCACAGTTGTTCGGGTTGGTTCCATAAACACATGTGACAAATTAAATGATTTGAAGAGATTTAATAATCTACTGCTCTCTGAATTATTTTCTAAAATATTTATATTAAAGTCACCACAGATTATGACTAGTTTATTACCAGTTGCAAGTTTTGCCAAAACATCTTCCATCACTGATTCAAATATTGAGTAATTTCCATAATTGGGGGGTCTGTAAACGCACACTATAACATGCTTATCCAGCTCAACGCAGGACAGTTCAACATTATGTTCGACTGATAGATCTACAATATCTTTACGAGGTTTTGATTTGATACCATTTTTAATTAATATGAGTGAACCTCCACGCAACATAATATTTCGGTTAAAACAACTGCCAACGGTATAATTTTCATAGTTAATTAGCATTGCATGATCTTTCAGCCAATGCTCAGTAAAACAAACAATTTCAAACATTGTTTTTTCTAAAAACAGTTCTATTTCCAATTGCTTCGCAGAAAAACCTTGAATATTTTGATGGAATAATTTCAAGGAATTCTGCTTAGCCCCTTTTTTTAAATTAACTAAGTGTGAGCAAGAAGGTACCTTCTTGACGGTGGATGTACTCTTAACTATTTCGTTGTTGGTACCCTCCCTTGTCCTACAAACTAGTTTAAACTATAAATATTAATAGCAGAAGTGCTAACGTTATTAAACTTATTGACAACCTGTAAATTAGTATTACTACTAATATCAACTACAGTACATGCCTTCGACATACTATTTATGTCTGACTCTATAGTAAAAGATAATAGCCTCGCTATTTGACGTCTTACCCTAATAGGCAGATACACTGTATTGCCTGTCGTTTTTAATTTATCAACAAAAATGTTGATGTCAAAAAAAACTAATTTGTCGCTGTAATGGCTGACAAGGAAATCTCTTGAAATCTCTTCATGCCCGAACCTTCAGCCATAATGGAATGAACGGAAAAAGTGCTGATTCTTGACAATAGTTCTAGTCCTACAATATAGCTCATGAATGTTCCAGATATCTCCGACTTCCTTGGAGCAGCTAACCTGGGGGAGGTTCTGTCGCACATGAGCACCAGCCCTCACAGCGGAGCAGATGACAGTGAGCTGTTTACGGCTGAACCCTTAGCTGATGATGATAAGCAGCAAGTTATTGAGTGAGTTCGGCGTTTTAATGAGTTTGGTCTCAAACATCTCAGTGGTGTGGATCAAGGCTATTGAAACTGCTTTTATACAATTACTAGCTGCTGCCCGGGGCTTTGCCAGCGTGGTACTTCTATCTTTATAAATTATAGCCTATGTGTTATTCTGATGAGCTTTTGCGTATGAGAGTAACAAACATCCAATCATTCATCACTTAATTCATTTTTGCATTGGAGAATCCTGTAATGGGCAACTTAACAAAGATGAAATAAATAAATCCATACAAACAATCGCTTTTATACTAGTAGCAGGATTAGTATGGCTTTTGTTACTGGTCTCAAAAATCTGTATTTTGAAGAATGTTGGCAAGACTTTTTTAGTATTATCTTAGTCAGTTCACAGCTCGGTATTACATCATGCTTACTCCCTTTCTCTGTCCAGGATGATAGTATCATCGTTCTACAACAAAGCAGAATTGGAATCATTCCTGAAGCACGAGATAGAGACGAATGACTACGCGGTACTCATTAGTGACACTTGGCCAGCGCTTATCAACGCGAAACTCAGCGTTGTGCTCAAGAATTGTAAGTATAATTCTGCATTAACACGCTCAACTCCATAATATGCTCAAAGACAGGTATCGCCGATGTTTGCGATTAGTCTGCGAGGCTAAAGTGAGACCGATGGGCCAGCATCGTTACACAGTGGGCATCGTAACCGAGACATGCCTACGAAACGCTGATGAGACGCTTTGGTCTCGTTTTTGACGAATTTGCTGGAGAAAGCAAATTTCAAAGAACGTTGGAAAACTATGGGGAGACCGTTGTCCAGCAGTGGGACAGTAAAGGTTAATTAAGAAAAAAAACAATTCTGAGTATTGTAAGTTACTATTATGGTAAGGCTCATTGTAATATGAAAAACAAGAGAAGTGGCAAGGGTGTGGTCGGTGTCCGTGTGAAGTGGTCACAGTGACCATGTAATATGCACATGGCCATTATTAAATTATTTGTTGTTTTCAAAAAATACAGCGACTGTACTATATTTGCAATAAATACATTGCTCCTTAGCCACGTCTGAGCGGTAAGAGAGCCGTCGTGACGTAAAATGGAACTAACATTATACTAACACATATTTACTTAACACTATAGTACCTAATATTACAAAAAACACACCGCAATTTTATTTTTATAATATTTTTAACATAGTTTCAAAATATCAAGATGGTACAGTCGCACTATAATGACGTATCAGTGTGGTCATCATAATAAATACGGTAATTAAACAAAGCTGCGCCCTCAGTCTTATGATGGTTCTCTTTCCACACAGACTCAACCTAAGTTTGTTTTTTATATCTATGGTAAGGTAGTATAGTATGGTATGGTAGTTTATTTAGACATCATGCACAAAAGGTGCAAAGAGGAATTAATGAATTAGGCATTCTCTATCAGCCAACCAAGATCATATTCATATGACGTATGACATAATTAACTGCCTCCTTGGTCTAGTGTTAACAAGCGCTACGGCTTAGCATCCGGCCCTAGGTTCGATTTCAGAGCCGGGCAAAGTGTTGTTGAGTTTTTTTTTCTAGAATTTCTCAACCCATTTACTAACACCATAACCTATTTCCTTTAGAACCTATCTTTGATAACTATGTCGTTTCTCCTACAGCATCAGGAGCCCCGGTAGCCGTAGCGCTGAACTTCGACGCTCGCGACGAACCTGACGTGGAGTCTGAAGAGACAGGAGGACTGATGAAGATCATGATCTTCCTGGAGTTCGTCGAGAGCTCTGTCAGAGATAGCATGTTACCCCTGGGGAAGGGTAAGTCATCAATATCATCAACGTAGAAAAGAATTCAGGATTAGGGACGACTAACACCAAGCTTATTCTTAAATCAATAAATATTGACAAAGATAAAGCGCATCGAAGTTCCAGAGTGAGAAGGTCATTAGTCAGTGTAAGTTCATTAAAAAAATACAAACGACATTTAAAAAAAATACTACTATGTGATAAAAAATAACTTCAATTTCGCAAGTCGGTGTTCCTGTTCTTGTTTCTTTGTTTTTTGCCTTGGTCTTTAAAATTGAAGTTATTTTTCATTTCGTAGTGCTTTTTTTTGGAAGTCGTTTGTATTTTTTTGTGAAAATGTTTTTTATTCTTTTGTCAAGAATATTAACATACCAAAATGTTATGAAATGGTGTAAACAAAAAACAGACATGCGATTGCAGCTATCTCGAGAGAGTTGTCGTCATTTAATGAAGAGTCCTGTCCTGTATGTCACCAAAATTCTTCATCAGAATTTTACCAAATTAAAATGGGACTATTTCGGAATAAACTTCTTTCGAACAAAAAAAGAATTTTGCAAATTCGGTTATATATGAAGGAGTTATGCCCGAACATACATAAGCAAAAATTAAATCCGGATAGAGAAACTTTCTTCCTTTTCGGGAAGTCGGTTAAAAATACGTGTCTAATATTTGTGGTAATCTTATTGACTGACGGACCAAATTGAATTTTTCAGGAAACCGCTCAACTCTATTATCAGATGTAAGATTGAAGGCTTTAAACTAGCAACCTCAATATTCCTTCTATCTCGTTCAGGCACAATCCTCCACTCCTTCATGATGGCGACAGCAGACACCCTGACTCCCCGAGAAAATGTGGCTGCCATCAGAGCGCTGGAGAATGCCACCATGAAACTCGCCAAAGAAAGGGGCTTCCAGGGAGTGTTCACTACCAACACCAGCCCTTTGACACAGGTAAGAAGAACGAACGAACTGTCTAAGTGAAACGATTTTTACAAGCTTTTCTTATTACAAGCTTTTCTTATTACAAGCTTTATTTAACCTTGCTTTACATAAAATATATGTCCATACATTTACTTTGCCATAACGAAATTAGGCATCATGATCATTACGCATAATATTATTAGGCATAAATGTTTTGCAATAATGTATATTGCCATAAATACTGTTTGCATAATATGAATGATGCATAATTTTATCAAGCATAAAGTTACGAGTATAAACGCATAATGATATTTACACTTAATGTTGTTTTCAATAAAACAAAAATGATTGCGGCTCATGGGTGGCCCAAGGGCCATCCCCGCCGCATTAACCTAATTCAATTTAGTCCATATATCAAATATAATTAATTTAATTTAATAAAAAAAAAAAACATCAAAATATCGCAGAACAGAGTATCGAATGTCCTTAATATCGCTATTAAATCACTTTTTAGTTGCTTCTGATATTTAAGAGCTGCTTCAGCAACTACTCCGGCGCTGCGGGTAGTGCAACCCCGTTGCCCTTACGTAACAAAGGATAGGCACCCATGCTATTTTACAGCGCCTGGTGCCTATGCTTTGTTACAGCGGGCGGAGGCTGCCCTCTCTTCGCTTCTCCAGATTTTTATTACATTCTAGGGTTAGCAGCTAAAAGAATACGTACAGTCGAAGCGTCCCAATTCAGTATTGGAACAGATTCGACCTATTTTAACTTATTAAAACAAATATTTGTATATTTAACGAAAACATAATGAACTTAAGTGTATTAAATGTTGACATTTTGAACTTAGGTATAATGACAATCGACATTTTTAATCATTCGAAATATATATCACTAGATATTTCAATCTTAGACATTTTAAGCTTAGGTATAACAATTTTCGATACAATCGGTATTTAAATTTCGACGTACAAATAAAAAAAAGGACACCCAAGAACTACAAAATACCATAAAATTATTATGACGAATAAGAAAATGCCTTAAAGATTTATGCTATGTTTTATCAAAATAATGCCAAAACAAATTAGACCAAATGAAAGTTATGCTAACCTATGCAAAATGCCACAGTAATATTAACCTAGAAAAAGTTATGCGAAAACGTTATGCCAACCATATTATGCCTAAAGAAATTGAATATCGCTAGTCTATTCATATAAAATAAACTCAAACACGATGGTACCATCTTTTCTGGTTTAGAAAATTGTAAATTTATCCACTGTAATACATATGTGGTATCCACGCTGAGATATGTTGTTATTTTCTGGGGGAACTCGACGGAATGGGAGTGTTTTTAAAACCCAAAAAAAGCATACGTGCAATGGGTAGACTTAAGAACACAGACAGCTGTGAATCATATTTTAAGACTAGTGTATATTGTATGATATCCAAGATTTTTAATAGATTGCCATGTTGTATTACACACATTGACAATTTGCACATATTTGAGCGGAAGATAAAGGAATTTCTAACTGATAAGACGTATTACAGTGTGTAGAAATATCAATAAGAGAATCCTTATGGCAAATAATATTTATGACAATAGTAATGACATGCTCTATTCTCAATTATTGTTTATCTGCGACTTTTATTTATTTTATCGACATTAATTTCATTATCTACTCTGATATTTATTTAATTTACAATACAAATACAGTAGTCAAACTAGATACTTCTTGATATTGAAAAAAAAATGGTTTGATAATTTTGTAATTATGTGTAAAATTTTGCATGCCTATATGACGGCAGAGCATGGAGAACATTAACAAAACATGTATAACATCTTTACCCCTACCTATGTTGGCAAATAAATAATTTTGAATTTGAAGGAGTTGCTATAGCCACCTTGCGGCTCCAGGAAATCCCCAGGAAGTATTTTATATGAATAGACTAGCGATATTCAATTTCGTACTTTTAATCCATTATGAGCTTGTTTTAAAAAGATTTTTACTTTAAATTATTTTATTTAGTTTCACCTACGTATTTAATCAAAGCTTGCAAGTGAAATTTTGCACACACATTTGTTACTCGTGACAATGCAATTTCTAATATAATGTTAAGGGCCGTTTATTGGTAATGGGCGAAACATGATTTAAATATTTTCTTCTGCTCTCGATAATACAAAGAATCATAGATGATGACATGAGAGCTATCGTATGTTGGAAACCACTAGACTAAACTTTGATAAGTCTATCAGATAAACATAGACTTCAACTGCTTTATTATTAGGTTTATTTTAAGTTGTGCGAGTTGTTTCATTTATGGACCAATTAGTTTAGATTTTTAGTTTAGATTTAGAGTTTTTCTAACATATTAACGTTATGCAGCATCAATTGGTAGCGTTGCTGACACCGCTTTCGAAACCCACACCTAAGGGCTCTTTCAATTTAACCGTTTGGTCCGGTTGAACTGGAAACCGATACCACAATAGTTGAGGCAAGGCTAGGCAGATTAGTGTCGACTAGTTGATTTTTTCATACAGTTTATGCATCAAGCACCAGTGCGCCGGTACTGCGCACATTCGATAATGGGACGGCAACTTCGCAAATTTCTTCCTAGTGCGGTTTCCTCTAAGCTTACAAGTTTTGACCCTCTTTCCGGTGATCGATTGAGTTGTAATTTCCTATACACGTTTGGTTTGGATAACAAGGCATGGTTAGGCTTAGTGATATTGTTCTAAATTCGATATGGCGGACTCCCAAAGATGGCGGACCAGTTATTTTTTTGCACCCTCACCAAATGAAAGAGTTTGCTGAGAAGAATACGTTTTTTAAGTTTGTTTTTATTCATGTTTAGTCAAACATCTTAAATTAATGCAGCATGGATTGGCAGCGGACCCTGACACCACTGTCGAAGTCCACTTCATAATATTCAACTCTTCATCTTCTACCAGCTAGACAGACTATTTTCAATCATTTTTACTTTTTTTATTCCAGCAACTAGGAACAGACGTCCTGGGCTACCAAACACTCCTGGACTACCAAATAAACCAGTACGTTGACCCCAACGGAGACAGAATCTTCGGGAAAGCACCTGATGACATGAGAGCTATCGTATGTTGGAAACCACTAGACTAAACTTTGATAAGTCTATCAGATAAACATAGACTTCAACTGCTTTATTATTAGGTTTATTTTAAGTTGTGCGAGTTGTTTCATTTATGGACCAATTAGTTTTACGAAGGTATTATGACAACGGAAATTAGGCGTTATAGCAAGGGCTAAAGATTTTTAATTGAAATTTAATTGAAAAACTACAAAGGAGCTCAAAATGTGTATTTTATGTGTAGTTTGTTAAAAGTTATGAGTTTAATAAATAGTGAAGCCAATAGACATTTATAAAAGTTCGAATATATTTGGACTTAGTTCGAATATGTTAAGGCTTTTTCGAATATGTTAAGACTTATTTGAATATGTTAAGGCTTATTTGAATATTTTAAGACTTATTTGAATATGATAGGGCTTATTTTATCTAATTTAAATAACTTTAGATTGTTAAACTCTTTCTTGTTAAACAGTGAAAAGTATTTTTTTGCATCTTGCCACTTTTTTAATTTTTCAGAAAGAAATATTTTTAGGCCTAATTTTGTTTTAGAATTTTTGTTAATTATATATAAGCTAACGTTTAATTTTAAGAAACTAAGTGTAGAAAAATCGGTGATAAAAAAAACTAAAATTTAATATGACGAATAATCATTTAGTTATATTTAGTGTGTTATTATTTATCCTCGCAAAAATCCTGTGTTTAAATTAATTCTAAGATTTTGTGTGAATCCCGACCCGACTCACTATAAGATATTTTAGGGTAAAAATCATTTTGTTTAATATGTTAACAAAATAATTATGGTTACATTTTAAAGCCAGATGTTCGTTTAATTTTTAAAGTGATTTTGTGTGAATCTTAAAATGTTTAAGAAAATAAAATTCTAATTTGCTCGTAAACATTTATTAAAGGATGAAAAAAGAACCCAGCAACTATGAATGGAAAATTACAATGGGAATCTAATGACTGTTACTGCAATAACAATTAGAAGGTAAAAATATATGTAAGTTTGTTGAGGGAATACTTCAGAATTAGGTAAAAACATAATTATTACAGAAAATAGGCCTTTGAAGGACTACAAAATTTTGACATTGAGAAAAGAAACTCCCGTATTTTTGTGAAATGTTTTAATGCTTTTTAGAGTTCCGTACCCAAAGGGTAAAACTAAGACTCCGCGGTCTTTCTGTCTGTCTGTCACCAGGCTGTATCTCATGAACCGTGATAGCTAGACAGTTGCAATTTTCACACATGATGTATTTCTATAGCCGCTATAACAACATATAAAATAAATATTTAAGTGGAGCTCCCATACAACAAACGTGATTTTTTTCCGTTTTTGCTATAATGGTACGGTAACTCTTCGTGTGCGAATCCGACTCGCACTTGGCTGGATTTTATATTTCTCTTATATTCAAATATATAAAACATGTTTTGTTACGAGTTTGACAAAGGGAAATAATAAATCTCATGTATTAAGTAGAATTATTCACATAATTGTTTGAAGTTATAAAGAAGTATAAAATATATCCTTATTTAAAAGAAAATAACTTTGGCCACAACCTGTTTAGGAATAAAATTTATAACGAGTTATTTAGAACATTTGATTTTAAAAGGCTTTCTATGTTGTTAGATCTGATTTAATACTAAAATTGTACCTGTTATTAGATTTAAGTAACTCAGTGGGTAACATATAAAAATACCTTAAAGACAAACACAAGCAAACATTAACTATTTTATATTATGACATTATGTTGACAAAAGATAAATGAAATGTTGTAAATGAAGGTAATAACTATAAGTTTATTAATGAGCAAATAAAATATAGTTTTAGCTATAAATTCTAGATCTCTATATGATATAAGATAGTGATATTTTTACTGTGTTTTAAAATAATATTAAAACATATACTTTAAAGGGACTAAATGTAATTTAATAGACAATAAATATTTATCAATCAAATGATTTTTTTTTACCATGTTTGATTAAATTTTATACCTAATTTTAGAGTCAAAACAGAATGGACAATAATTAAATGTTTCCTATTATATGCGATCAGCAATATAAATCTGGGAAAAAAAAATTTGCCAGAAAACTTTTTATCTGGTAATCATTCAATTAATATTTGTATGCAGTGGTAATTTAATGTAATAATAATATTTTAAACTAAATATCCATACCAACACGGGGTCTGACTGCTCTGTTTTATCTGTTGGTGATCTAGTAAATACAGCCTAGCCTCAACAGAGAACAGCTGTCTAATACGTCATCGAAATTAGCTTATCCGCGTACTGCACAGTCTACCAGGCGGATCTCCTGGCCATTTGTAAAGCGACGAACGTGATCCTCAAGCGGCAAGAGACGAGTTAAGATCAGCAGAGTGGTTTGTACAGCGGCTCAATGTCAGCATTGCAGACGCTTGCAAACCATGGCTCTCTCCATACCCTGGTGGTTCGCGCACGCGTCAACCTGGCTCAAGCCCTGGGCCAGAGCAAAGTTGTGTCTTTGTTATTGATCAAAGCCCACGCGGGCCTGCCGGGGAATGAGCGAGCGGACGAGTTGGCAAAGAGGGCAGGATTGTCGTTACGGAAGAAGCCAGCCGGTCATTTATCAAGCGACAGATCCGTTTGAAATCGCTTGATAAATGGAATCGAAGATATGTGTCGGGCGAGACGGCCTCTGTGACGAAGATGTTTCTTCCGGATGCCGTAGTAGCTTTCCGTATTGTTAAACAGGTGCGGCCCACAAGCGTTCCCACGCAGGTTTTGACTGGGCACGGTGGGTTCTCTGAATACTTGAATCGCTTCAAGTGTAAGGAGAGCCCATCGTGTGACTGCGATCCAGGCGTGGCAGAGACTGTCCAGCACATACTTGTAGAGTGCCCGTTATTTACCAGGGAACGCTACCAACTTGAATGTGAGCTGGACATGAAACTGACGAGCGAGAGAGAGATAAAACTTGATGCGCACTGTGCTTCATTCATTTGTCAATATGTTTAAATGCAGAACCGTCCGACTCGTGGGTAAAAAAGCCTTTGGAGTATTTCTCTCGCTGTTGTGATTTACCTCAGGATAAAGTCATCTACGGTGCTCCACGATCTTCTCCTCGGGCTGTCGAAACCTTCTCTAGCTGTCTCAGGGCTGAACTTATTACAACTTATTGATTAATAACTTGTAACAACTGAGCACCTCGTTGGAATGCGACCCTACCCGCGCGACGCTCGGCGTTAGCCTCTTGCGCAATAGCGAGAGTCGAACGTCAGAGTGACGGCGACAGCGCCAGGTGCACAGCTAAGTTGACCGTGCAACTCGATCTAAAACAATTTATAAGCAAGATATCCAGTACGCACATTAAGGTCAACCCGGGCTTTTTATTGTTTTTTATAAGATTTAATTGTAATATATAATCGTTTTTACTTATGGGTAGGTGATATTGGTATAAAATCAAAAAGTAAACAAACACGATTTGCTCGAAACTTCGACTTTGGTTATCAAGAAATACATATTACACAAGCCGAAATCTGTGGAGCCTTTATTTTTATTCCCTCCCCAATTAGTAGTAAATTCACCCCTCGTAGTAGTAAATTAATTCTAACACCCCCATGAGTCATAGGCCTTCTTATAATCTATCCAACATGTCGACAGATCCCTTCGGGAACGCCGAACATGTTGACAAAAGGGGACCGCGGGACCCATTCTTACATCCATTCTGAGAGACCGACATGAAGGAATGATGTTGATGCATTGATTAATTTTAGCTCTCAAAATGGATGTAAGAACCTTATAGACCGTAAACACTTGATGGGATGGATCTATAATTTTTTAGTTTCGCGGTGCTACCAGATTTGTGATTTGTTTGTTGAATTCCTGTTGTAAGGAACTTGGGTAGTGAGCCAGACTCTAAGGTTGCCTGGTACTGAGATGCCAAACGCGCGTGCGACCTATGTAGCCAAGGATCCAGAAGTTGTGCAGCCCGTCCAGCCCTGGCGATTTTGGTTCGGCAACGGATGTTGCCCGTGCAGTTCACGAGCGTCATCTTGGGGCTGATCGTGATTGCACCTATTTCTTGTACTGGATCGCACGCTCGCTCGACCTTCCGAGTCCTTTCACCTTCGGTGTGACTGACAGGCACCGACCAGATACTGCGCCAGAATGAAAAGATACCGTCATCATCCGGCAGGCGTGTATCAGTCACACCTTGGTCAGGTCGCTCCCAAGCCCGGTAAACCCACCTTTCATTACTTTGGAATGTGCGATTCTGGGTGTATCGCTCCACTTTTCGCCTGTACCTACGAATAACTAACACATTTTGTTTCAGGAAGTCGATGCACTCTGTGACAGGGGATATGTAGTCACGGGCATATTATTATTCCATTATTTTGTCGTTTTTTCATTGTTCTTAAAATGTTTCACAAAAAAACAAAAACATTTGGAAAAATAAAAAATAACAGGCCCACCGATATCGGGAACAGGCGCGGACCGCACTACATTCAAACATTATGGTGTTGTATGAGAGTGTAAATTTACGGGGAAGCGTTGGCGTCACAGAGTACATTTAACATACTGTTGGCGTTTTTGAAAAAGCGACGTGCCGCGAGACGCCAGTACTTATATATAGGTAATCTGTGGCCAGTACCTACCATGTAGAAGACAAAAGGTTGAATAATTAATAAGAGATTAGTTACGTGTCGTAATTTTATTTTATTTTTTGAACCGAAACCTTCATTCAACCTTTTTTGTCTTCTACATGATAGTAGGTACTTACTTTTTGTCTGGTACATAAAATACAAATGTACTACCTTATTGATTTGCACATAGTACTTACTACACAGAATTTTATAAAGTTTTAATCGAACTTAACCATAACTAATATTGCATTGCACCATTTATTTGATATCTTAATTTATTCGCTTATGCTCGCACTGGAACGCCTTGCAGAAATTACACCAATGGAGCATTAACTTGTACTAACTATAAGTCCAGGAAGGTGACCATAAATGTGCGTAAGGGTCAGAATGTATCTGACTTGTATACATCTGTTCCTTATTCACAGTCGAACTATAATAGTTCTTACACGTTATGGTACGGGGGCAGGTTTCTTCACGATGTTGGCGTTCTTTTTAATTTGATTTGATTTTTGTTGATCTAAGGCGTGTTCAATCATTACCAACATTAAAAAAAATGGTGAAAGAGTAATAAAAAAAAACTTAAAAAAAAACAAGGTTTTTCGTATTCTTCTCAACAAACTCATTTATTTGATACTTGTGACGCACATAATACATAAATAATTGGTTCGCCATTTTTTTGGGTCCACCATTAATGGATTAGTAGTAAATTAGTAATACCTATACTCCATTTGTTTAGGTAGTTAACTAAATGTAAACAATCTTAACATGTCTTTTATCTAAAAAAATGTCTAAAAATTGAATCTAAAAATGTTTACAATTAGGTATTTACTTAAACCGATGTTAGGTAAGTAACTAAATTTAAATAATATTTGTTGGTCTTTTATACGATTTATTTTATATAAAAAGACATATCAAGATTGTTTACCTTTAGTTAACTACCTAAACAAATGGAGTATAGAAGCTAATAACATTCTCAGTGACCGCCAATATGGCTGCCGCCAAAATCGGTCAACTGGGGATCTTCTAGCGTATGCCATTCACATCTGGAGTGAGGCCATCGAGAAGCACGGGAAGCGCTTGCCTAGTCATCTCGAAGGCTTTTGACAGGGTCTGGCTTGAAAGCCTTATTGGTAAGCTTCCTTCATTTGGTCTGCCCAGTGGTCTGTGCGATTGGATTGCAGACTTTCTGAGGGAACGGTCCATTCAAATATTAGTACTGTTTTGTTGATAATTAAACGTTAGACAATATGAAATTCATTTATTTATTTATCTTAGACAATATGAGCTTAAGAAATTTAATCTGTATAAAATTAATAGAATTTCGGATCAAAATATAAAGTAAATAACGCCACCATATTGCAGTGATTCTATATATATAAAAGAAGAAACCGACCGACTAACTGACTGACTGATCGATCAACGCAAAGCCTAAACCGCTTAGCCTAGAAGAAAAAAGGTTCCTCAAGTGACGTAAGTGAGCACTAAGAAAGGATTTTGGAAATTCCAACCCTAAGATGGCAAAAAGGGGGTTGCAACTTTGTATGAAAAATTTATTTCCTTGGACCAATATTCTTGAAACGTGATAGTAACACAAATAATAATCTCAGTAAATGATAAAGGTTGTCATCAGTTTTTCGGAACTTTCCTCAAAATTACGAATTATCGGGTGTTAAAGTGTTTTTGAAGAATTTTATGTCTTGGGTTAATAAACTTGACATAAATGCCAACGTAAGTAAACAATAAAGGTTGTCATTATAAGTTTTTCGAAACTACTCCCAAAATACGATTTAGCGGGTGTTAAAATTTGCTAATAATCTCACTGCACAGAATTTCGTTTTTGGTGTAGGGGTCTAAGAAGGTGTTTTCTGGAATTACATCTTTAGGGATGTGAAAAGGGGTTGTTTTTTTTTATGAAAAATCTAATTCCTTGGGGATAGAGTAAATAATAAAAATTAACATAATAAGTTTTTTAAAACCACCCCCAAATAGGGTTAAGGGATCTTAAAGTTTTGTTGGGGAATTCTACTGCTCAATCTAACATCGTTATTTAGGTTTTAGGGGGTATTTTACTTTGTGGTGGTAACTTAAAAATTATTACTTATTCTAGAAATAAACGAATCGTCCAAAACCGATAAACCCCAATCTATCTATCTATCTACAATACCCCATTTTTCAAAGATTTAACATTAGCTTATTTTTGGTCGCCTTCACTAATTGCACATAAGAAAGTCATCTGTAGGATGAAAAACGAAATCACGTGGATGAAGTCGCAGGCGGAGTGCTATTGTATAATGAAGGTTTGGTTCTCAACGTACGATTAATATTCGCCCAATTATCCTTTCCAGGCTGTAAGTTTAGTATTTAAAGTCATTGACAGCATCCGATTATCGCTTAGTCTTAATACCGTTGTTGTACAATGTTGAGCTTAACACTGTTAGTTTGTGCGTTGTGTTCAGTGTGTCTCTGGTTGAAGTATGGTCGTGTCAAGTCCAGCTCGCATCCACTGCCACCAGCGCTGCCAGGAGAGTGGCCGGTTATTGGGCATATGCATCAGCTGTTAAGCCACGCCACACGTTAGTATTTTGCTGCATAATTGTGCATATCGTCACGCCTGGATTCTCGTTGAGTTAAGGAGAGGTGCACCTAAATCACAGCACTCACTATGTCACAAGTAAAAGGCCTCGTATTTATTACCCTTGGCTGGTCACAAAGACAGACTCCGGGCAACAAATTCCAAATGGAAACCTCCAGCCACACACAAAAGATCATTGCTAAAAAAACAAATTATTTGCTAACGATATTTTCTTTCGATCTCCTTTGCATTTATAATATGTATTAAGTTTTTTTTTAACATGCTTTTCGAACTGATTTCATTTCAAAGAGCTTGTAAGTGAGATTTTGTGATTGTGTTGTACAATAACGGTGACAATTTTGCTGCCGTAATGTCTGTTGTAGACATATAGTAGTTCGGGCATTCATAGTAACACAAATATTGTTTTTAGTTTTGACCTTTAAATTGATTTTATTGACATTTTAAATTTTATGACATTTTATTCATACATATTTTTTTTTACTTTGTCAATTTTAAGTAAATATTTTGAACGAGTTGATGACAATTTGATTTTGAGGTATGGGCAGTTCTTTTTTAATTTACTAGAATGCAGCAATATTGTCATGGTTTATTTTATTTAATGTTAACTTTTATATAAATAATTCACACGCTTCCTTAATTCTTTATTGTACACCAAAAACAATATTCAATACAATGTGATAATAAAGTACATGTACAAAGGCGGGCTTAACTCAATGTTGATATATTTTTTTATTATATATATATAGAATAATATAGAGAAGGGATAGGATAGGATTCCTTGCAAGCAGAATACAGTGACATTAAGATCTTACCTTCTGAACGATTTAATTCTGGCAAATAAACATTTTGATTTTGTTTAAGTAGTTTCCTATTGTTTCTTTTTTCATTCAGGTCTCTGGGATTTATCGAATTACTTGGCCGCAGACAGCGCAAAGCAAGGAGGAGTGACCTATTTCAAATTTGGAAGTGAGCTTTATTATTGTAAGTAATATTGGGTAATAGTCAGACAACTTCATACCCAACTTCAGTAAAGTCCAAAGTAATGGTTATAAGTTTGTCCTTTATGTAAGAAAAGAAAGGGACTATATGTTTGTGGGTTCCTATATTCCCTCCCTCGTTAGTGCTAAACTTGATTTTAGATATGTTATCCGTTTGTCGTTAAAATTTTCTAATTGTCTGTCTCAGGCGAGGTTTTTTAAAAATATAACTCATTAAAATGTAGTATAGTCTACGGCTACTAAGAACAGGGGAAGATGAAGACGTCAAATCACTTGGATGACAAAGTTACAAACTTTCCAAAACATACGAAATATGACACTAGACTGAAATAAATGGAGTACTATGGTTGGAAAAACAGACTTCGCGTAGCGGGAAAAGGCGAGCCCAAAGAAGAAGGTTAAAATGTTATTAGTCAGTTTTGAATTTATCGTTTAGATGAAAAAATAATCCCACAATTTATGTGAGACTGTGTAAAATCCTTTGTATCAGCTTTATTAAAATTCCTCGATTCGTAACAAAATAACCAAAGTGAGTAGATCTTATCTATATTTATTATTTTGCCGAATCAGAATACAATGAAGGTAAATAATTTAACAATTTTATTTTTTATTGCACTTGAAACGGTTTTCCATGAAGAAAAAAAATGTTTTGAGTGTAATAACTAAACTTGAAATATATTATTTTTGAGGATCTCGTGGCTAAATAATATCCAACAGCTGCACGGGTCGATCTTCAAGGTTACTCAACACTTGCCGAGAGCGGTCGTGGGTAGGTGACTATCTTATCATACCAAGATTCCTTCGTGCCGCTGTTCGAGGCACGGAGGAATCTCGTAACGTTGGTCCAGGCTGTTATTTCTACATCTTTGACTGTTGCAACGGATTGTTAGAAGCCAGGAAATCTGACACCAGTCTCGGCAAGGGGGCCAAGGGGTAAAGTAGTCAGATAGACAGACACTCCATGTCAAAAACTGCTATTCAGCAGCATCCACTTGGACTGGAAGCCGACCCTTGCTTGCTTATTTTATTAGAGCCTTCCTTAAATTTTTCAGTGATAACGGACCCTCAAGATTCGTTAACAGCAGCAAATTCATGTCTAAAGAGACACTATACTTTTGATTTGTTGAAGCCTTGGATGGGAGATGGACTGCTGGTATCATCAGGTTAGTAATATTCACTGAACCTGTAACCCCAAAAAGCATAACCAATGATTACCAATCTGCAACAGCTCTTTATGGATCGAGAAACTACCCACGTAACAATATTTGGTCATGTTTGGATCAAAGACCGAAATCGTTCATTGAACGAAAACGTAGCTCGGAACGCGTTGTAGCCGTTTTAAAGAAGACAGAATAATTTGCAATAAGATAAGATATATTTATTTTGTAAAACATGAGTACAGTATGAAGGTCTTATATTAATATGAGGTGGCTACAAGTTTTGCCATTTATGGCGTACAAAATTAGTTGCACTAGACAAACAGTACAAAAAAATACAATGTCAAAATTTAAATGAAATTGAAATTACGATGTCAAAAAACAAATTCAATAAAAAAATCTCTATGTCAAAATTTTAATTAAATTGAAATTACAATGTCAAACTTTAAAATCAATAAAAAAAATTCACTGAGTCACAATTTAAATTTAATAAAAATCACTATGTCACAATTTAAGTTTCAGTTTTTCTTAGTTTTTTTTTTAATTTTCATTATTTTTTATTTTATGTTTTCGTCATGGGTGTCATTTTCGTGATTTTCAGTGTTGCTAAAAATAAATGAGGTCACCGACGATCGTTAGCCAACTTTTCGTTATATATGTCATATCTTCGTGGTTTTTGGGGTGCCTATTGCGAATCGGTTTGATGCCAGTAGGCACTTTACAGCTTACGTGGATGTCATGGAGCAAAATGAAGTTACAAAATAAAAGGTTCTCCCGCTGTCCGAACAAACAAATACATCTTTAGGATTTAACGTCCAAGCGAATGTAATAGAATGAATAAATAAATAAGTCGTTCTTCGGCATCATCACTTAATAAGGTTGGTTTTTGGCCTCTCGCTGCCAAATTTATTACCCCTTAAATTTTAGCTATAAAATTCTTTTAGCAATAGTTCTCAAGTTGTAAACAATGCATTTTTTTGCAGGTGATATCTGGAAGCGTCACCGCAGGCTAATGACTCCAGCATTCAGTCTGCCAGTAGTTCATAGCTTCCTAGATGTGTTCAACGATCAGTCCAAGAAGCTTGCCAGATCTATGGAACCTCATGTTGGGAAAGGAACATTCGATCATAGTCTTTATCTAAAAGATAACTCTTTAGAAACATTATGTGGTCTGTATTTTTTTACTTAAAATTTATCTAATCTAATATCCGCTAATATCAGCTAAGGTCGGTTGATCATGAGGCACTGCACGACACGATTTGAAGTCACGATTTTTAATACACGACACACTGCATGCGATATGTCGTCCGTTCGTATGTTCACTAGAAACGATTCTGCAACGTGTCTAGTTAACAAACTTCCGTCTGTGAGTGACGAATCACGCGTGAGCCGTAGGTACGGTGCGATGTTTCGTTTCTTCTACAACCTCATACTTGTTTCGTGAAGCCACTAAAAAGCCACTACAAAAAAGTCGCGACGACGTAGCGGTATCGACGACATAGCCGCAAACCGTATGTAAATCGTGTCGCGTGTACTCTGTGAGCTCTGTATCGTGACTACATCTTGTCGTGTGTTGTGTCGCGTCTTCAAAAAACGGCCTAAAGGGAGGCCTTTCCTCAGTGGACTGCAATAGTCTGAGTTTATAATTAGAAACAGCGTCAACAAAAAAAGTTTATCATTTACCAATTTATATGAAAATGTTTCCAGTCGGTACACTTGGCATAAATCCTACTGATGACGTAAACTTCACGCGAAAATACATGGAATCAGTACATGTCATGTTGAATACGGTTGTCGTAAGAGTAATCAAATTTTGGCTCCAGAACGACTTCATATACAGACTAGTTGGTATGAAGAAGAAAGAAGAAGAATTAGTGAAGACTTTACATTCAATGGTTGATAAAGTAAGTGTTCTATATAAAGATTTCAGCGAGCAAAGAAATAAGTTGCTCGCTTATTCCTGAAAGAGGAACACGGTGAGAAAAAAGAGGCCACTGTGCTCTAGTGGGGCAACATAGGCTTATAATTTATAATATGAATAAATGAATAAATTTTAAGTGACTTTGAAATATAAAAGTAAATGATTACAGGTTTTGCAGGAGAAAAAAGCTGCCATGAACAACCGTGTTGTTGTGGCGGACACTACCGGTATGTATATTTATTAATCATCTCTAAGGCATTGCAATTTTTTAAGACAAACAAGTCTTAATTGTTCTCATTTGTAGGTCGTATTCAAATAAATGAGCGCGATATATTAGAACTATATATTAAAAGGAGGAAGCAACATTAATTCGGATTACATCACGTGAATGGGTGTTTTTTTGATAAACCCACTTACTAAGCGCAGGCAAATGTTTTGTTATCTATCCAGTTTAATTAAAGTGTCGGTGTGTCAGCGCTATTGTCCAGTAAAAAGCAACTACAGTCTATTCTTCTTCTTCGTCGGTACACTCTTGGCAGAGCGGTCGTGGTCATCATATTGCAGTGCGACTTCGGTTTGTCATAATTTGCTTATCGATGCGACGCCATCCCTCTCTATTGGCTGTTATTCGTGTGCACTCATGCAATGGGCCACCCACTGCAGACTTGAATTTGGTCGGTCCATCGCATGGGCGACCTGCCGCGAGCTCTCGTTCCTGCCACTGTACCCTTAATTACAAGCCGCTCGATAGAGTCGTTGCCTCGTCGGGACACGTGTCCAAAGAACTGGAGTAATCGAACTTGGACTGCAGCCGATAGACGCTGTTTGACACCGAGTTCTTAAAGGATGGATATGTTAGTGCGAAACTCAGCCCACCACATTCCAAGCATTTTTCTTCAGCACCACATTTTCAGAGCGTCTATTCTCTTCCTCTCAGTGTCTCTCAGCGTCCAGGTCTCGGCTGCGTATAGAAATATGGGAAAAACAAGTGTCCGTATGAGCCGGGTTTTCGTGGCTTTGGTGATATTGTGATTCCTCCATATTTTCTATAGCTGATCCAGACCTCTATGGCAGACCTGGCCATAGCCATGCGTCGCTTGATCTCGTCTCCGCAACCACCGTGGTTTGATATTAAAGCGCCCAGGTAGACGTATGATTGTACGGCGTCAAGTCTGCCAGTTTACACCCTTAGCCTGATGGATTAACCTTTGCGATATACTTATCCGCCTGTTAAGAGTATCAAGGTTTTGGGGAGAGGGATTGCGTCTAAATTTTAATAATGCAAGCCTGCGTTTAGCCAAAGCGTGCGATATTTTTGCAGTCCAATATGGCTTTAGATTGAAATCTGAAGTGGGGTTTTGGTTTAATTTTAACATTGGGATGAATTTGATTGCAGCGCCACTCAGAATATCTAAAAATAAGTCGTACGCTTTTGAAGGTCATTAGGTACACATAAATTATAAAACTTTTGTTCAAGGTGATTTTTAAATGAAGTCCAGAATGCTTTGGCAAAATTTATTTTAATTATTGAATGGAAATGTGACGTACACAGTGTTGAAATTTTAATTATTAAGTGGTCGCTGCCTACATATTAATTTAAAAAGGTCTAATCGAAGTTAATCGCAATATCTGTAGAAACCAAAGACATATCTGGCGAAGACTTTTGCAACTGATTATCAACTAAATGAATTCGTGTATGTGAACCATCGTTCAAAGAAAGAAAGTTGCTGGCTATGAGCGAGTCTATGACCAACTGACGTGATGGGCATTGAAATCAACCAAGAATTAACGCTTTGTTAAGAATGTTAATTCTTCACAATCCTGTTAAGTTGTTACGATTCTAGATCTTCTTCTTCTTCTCTTTCTGCTCTCCTCTCTGCCTCTGGGAACCCCACAGGCCTCTAACTTGGCTATTTCAGACTTACATTAAGTATATAAGTCCATGTTTCCTCACGATGTTTTCCTTCACCGTTGCCTATGATGTCCAAGATAAACTTAGAAAGTACATATGAATTTGAGAAAGTCACATTGGTATTTGCCCAGATTTTAACCCACGACCTCAAGCACGAGAGGTGAGATCTTAGCCACTGGGACAATAACCAAAGACAGAAACAATATTTTTAAACGGACAGTTAAATAATTGCACACATACTACCTCAATACCGTTATTAATCACCACCCACCGTATGAGTCATCCTGGTCTGCGCGATAAACAACATAATCATTAACTTTCAAATTACTTTCTGGTTCGACCACTAAGTGCACTCACATAAACAACTTTGAGCAGTGATGATAGTGTTACGAGCTGGGGTTCAGGGATATTTTTTTAAACAGCAGACTTCAATTAATCAGCCTTTTTTACAAAAACACTTCTTAAACAAATTCCTATTTTCTATTATGCACTATTTTCCTTTTCTGACCGCTCTGTGTCGCTTCCAAATCGAATCTGACTCACGACGAACCCGACTGATCTTTATATAGCACGGAAGATGTTTATAGAACGTTCCATACTGTTCTAGATAATTAGAGATTCTTCCAGATCAAACTATTTTCGAACTCATTGTTCCCGAAGCGATTAGAAACTTCTCTCTTCTTCTTCTCTCTTCTAAACTCAATGTTGTAACATTGCTTCCCTCTTAGACATGCTCGTCCCGAGCATTGTTAGATCAATAATAACGGGCCAACCGATCCACATGAACGACCTTTGATGCACCTCGGGGTACCTTTTGAAGTCGGTAGGAAACTCTTCGTGTACTAACTTATCAACCACCGTAGATGCTTCTTGATTAGGGATTGCAAACACATCAGGCTATTTTGCTAAATGGTCCATGACAACCAAGACGTACTTATTCCCGCTTTGTCTTTCAGGAAACAGCCCAACAACATCTTATGCCATACGTTCCCACGGGGCACCACATTGTAAACGTGTAAAGCCCCTCTGCTACGAGTTTGTGGTCCTTTAACAGCCGCACAACTTGTGCATTTGCGGCACCATTCCTCAACATCCTCTCGACAATGGAGGCAGTAAAATCATTCACGGATCTTGATTGGGGTCCTATTAACGCCCATAAGACCTCCTGAACTTCCATTGTGATAGAGCTGTAGGAATTCCGACACCTTAACTGTAGATGACACTGATCACCGCGAGTATTCTTCCATTTCCGGCACAGGACTCCATTCTGAATAACTAAACTTTCCCACTGTGACTTGTGTGACCATTGGTGATAGAACTCATAGCTGCAACATCACTCCACTGAGGCTTCGGAGCTCCTGATTTC
Source organism: Orthosia gracilis (assembly GCA_947562075.1). Taxonomy (NCBI): domain Eukaryota; kingdom Metazoa; phylum Arthropoda; class Insecta; order Lepidoptera; family Noctuidae; genus Orthosia; species Orthosia gracilis. The sequence continues at coordinate 28,781,888 of OX387274.1, read as the reverse complement.
ATCCATTCAAGGATCGTTTTTATGTCTCTGTCATCTTGCTGAGCACTCTGCAAGATTCCTTTCCAATCTTCGCTAAAATCAGTCCTCAATATCCTCACAAATTTTGCGCACTGAGCCTCTTGCCTGACACAGGGCTTACATTGATCGAAACACGACCTGCGTAAGAGAGCATCTACATTACCATGTGGTGTTCTGTTCCCTTCACATGATTGTGACTCACACACAATTTGTGAGATCGAGTTTCTTAGGGCTCTTTTATCACCAGCCACCAACCGCCACTTAGTCCTGGCGTCTACTGGTTTTCCTGCTGTTGGTGACTGACTGCCTCAATCAAGACTCCTTCACTTCGAGCAGCTCAACCGGATGTGGCCTCTCTCTCCACAGCTATAGCACCGGGGTAAAGCCACGACATTCCTTATGCGGTGAGCTCGATCGTCCCGTCCTACAGCTTCCACTTCCAAAGCTTAGGCTAGGGCATTCTTAATGTTTCTTAAAATGGCCTAGCCTTAGGGCAGCCCTAACCTCTAGGTTGCGGATCCCATCCGTGAATGCCTGTACGAGATTCCCGTCGATCAGCACAGGTGAAGACTTGTTAGCTTTTCGGACCGGCTTTTCCACTTCCAAAGCCCATTGCTGTAAGGTTTCACCAACGCGTTGTGATCGGTCCTTCAGCTAGGCGCGAAACACTTGTTCCAGGTGCGCGTCGCCGTATCTGGATTAAAATACTTCCAGAAGCTTCTCGAAAATAACGTCCTGTTTAAGTGCCTCTAATACAAGCCAGGCCTGGGCGCGCAGATCCAAAGTTAGAGCAGTCAAGGCCTATTCTTTGTTCCACCTATTCGATTTCATGACAGCCTCAAACTGTATCTTGTAGGCAGACCATGACGAAGAGCCGTCGAATGATGGCACTTTAAAATCACCCGGCGAGGGCGCAACTACAGCAGCTGCCACGGCCCCTCCTCCAGATTTGAGCCCACTAACAATCTTCTCCAACTCGGCGATGCGGATTTCCTGCAGCTGGACCTGATCCTTTACGTCCTTCATCTCCTTACCGATTGCAGTGCGGAGGTACTTGATCACCATGAACTGCTCCTCCTGACGGCGACCCTGTTCTTCCTGACGGCGAGCCTACTCCTCCTTGTCGCGCTGCAGCTGCTCTTCCAAGAGGCAGGCCTGCTCCTCCTGGCGGTGGTGGGCCTACTCCTGCATGAATACCATAAAGGCGGTGAGGTCAGGGGTCACGGCGATTGATTCGGCTCCGCTGCAGACGTGAGTTTCGTTGTCCACTTGATGACGGTGAGGGAGCTTCTCCAAAGTGCCTCTGGTCTACTTGCTGACTCCTGGTGTGCCTCCCCTCCGTGTCTTCCTTCGGTAGAACAGGCGTAATTTATCCCGCACTGCTGACACCAATTTGTTACGAACTTGGGTTCAGGGATAAATTATTTAAACAGCAGACTTCAATTAATCAAACTTTATTACAAAATCACTTCTTAAACAATTCTATTACTTCGCACTATTTTCTTTTTGTGACCGCTCTGTGTTGCTTTCAAATCGAAACTGTCCTACGACGAACCCGACCACTCTTTATATAGCACGAAAATGTTTCTAGAACGTTCCATACTGTTCCAGATACTTCAAGAATCTTCCCAGAACAATCGACTTTCGAACTCATTGTTCCCGAAGCGACTAGAAATTTACAGAATGTTCGGCTCAAACATTTGGCGCTACTAATTACCACTTAGTTCTTCCTCTAGTCACTAGATGGCGTTGTCCTACCTTGTAACAATAGTAATTAACTCCGTGACAATAAATTAAAATAAATAAAAGCAACCAGTAGTGCCATTTCATGCTGCAATAACTAGGATAATGGAAATACTAATGAGCTATACTCATTTACTAACACGAATAATATTATCTATTAAACACATTAATAAAACTTACCCAGACATAACCTGCAAAAGTTCATGACTGCAAAAACTAATCAGAAGATGACCCTGAGTTAAACCCATTGACATGAATATTACTATTGGTTAAACCAGATATTTTTTATTTAAATACGTAGGAATTTAATCTCAGCTAAAACAGTGAATGGACTTCTGCCATTGTCCTTAACGTTGCCTCCGAGTACCTATAACATCTTTATTTCATTATATTCCAGGAATTAAATACAAACCTTTTCTCGACCTGCTCCTAGAGTTATCTAAGAATGGCGCTATGACTGATAAGGAGATCAGAGAAGAAACAGATGTAATAATAGCCGCTGGATTTGAAACGATATCCAACCAACTAATGTATACTTTGTTGGTGCTTGGAGCGCATCCTGAAGTTCAAGACAAAGTGTATAACGAGTGAGTATATTTCTATAGTTTAATGTAAGTAACTTTACAGTTATAAATTAGTTCAGTTGGATTGAAATTCGGATTGTAACTCAACTTTCGGAATTCTTATAAATATCTGTTCTATTTGATTGCAGATTAATAGAAGTACTGGGACCAGACCGAGAAGTAGAAAAAGATGACGTGAATAAATTGGTTTACACAAACGCAGTGTTAATGGAGTCTCTTCGATATTTGCCTACAGTTCCTATCTTGGCGAGATACGTAGCTGAAGACGTGAAGCTCAGTAAGTCTTTTTTTGTTTGAAAGTCACTCATCCTGCAGTTGTTTAAATTAAACCATTTCGGTCAGTCAGTAAGATAAGGTTGCGTTTATACGACAAAAATTCCAATCCACGCGGCTGCCGCACACTTTACTTCGAATAATTGACCGAATACTGCGGTGATAGAGCAAAATATGATGTATTTATTTATAAGCTAAGATTTAAATTAAAATAACAAAGAAACAGGTAGACTGGGTACAGTGGTGACAATTTTCATTTCACCAGCAATAATTTTCTTTGTGTGACAGTTAGCTGCACAAAGTAAGTTTTATTTTATGAAGAGTACATTTGCCTACGTATGTATGTGAGAAATGGGTTTCTAAGCACTATGGTTAACTCACAGGATCAAGTTAGAAAAAAAAGGGAAATTGTCACTACCGACCACACTCTAGGGGCGGTTGTGACAGTACCTGGGGTTGGTAGTGACAGGTTCAAAAATACACCGAAATGGTCATCAAATTCTTTTATTGCGCAAAATATCAACATTTCTTGAAATAGTTACGTCTATGTATCACAAGTAAATTTCGTGTTTAAAAAAATAAGGCACTTTGACGCCTTTAGCTATTATAACTAATCCTCATACAGCAGTCTGTTTGCTTAAAACTAATCAGTCATAAATTCCAATCAGTCTAAAAACATAAGTAAAATATTCTAATCATACAAAACGATAACAATGACAAAATACTAACTAAATCACAACCAGCTTCTTTAAATAAAATATTCTAACATTTGTTTATTGTATCAACTTTCAGTATAAAAAATATAATTAAAAATAATACTGGAGATTTTTTTCCAGCCAATCAAAAAAAATGATTTTGATTGGCTGGAGATCTATTTTCTTATTTCACACTGACCTCTATCCGTCTTTCTCACGCGTTTTCGTGGCATCTAAAAGCAAAAAAACATGATTAAAAATTTGTCACAATCGCACCCACAAAAAGTGTCACAACCGTACCCAAAGCACTCTTTCGCAAAAAAACAATAATTATGACAATATAAAATAACGTGCGTACAAAGTAAACACTGTTATTTAACCACTAATGTTTGACTAGTAATGTAAAAAAACATTCATCATTGTAACTACATATTGCTGCTGATGGTCCTACGCCACTCTTGATTTGAACCACTCGCTCCCAATTTCATGGAACAAATACGCCTCGTTTGTAATTCAGAGTTCCATCATTTGTATTTTGCCTTATCGTGTATTTCTTATTTGTAAAAAAAAATTGTTATGGCTTGATGAATTAATAAATTATTATGATTAATATTCTTTTTTATACATTTTAAAATGTTGGTTATTTAAATTCTAATTATTTCTTCTTTGGTCGTATTCGCACTTGATCCAGTCGGGTCACCACCACCGGCCCATACAAGTATTTTCATTTCTTAGGGGCGAAATGTACGAACATTTTATTTTATTCGTTTATTGCAGGAAAATATACGATGCGCGCTGGCAGTTATTGTATAATCTTTCCACTAGCAACTTATCTCGATCCAGCTTGGGGAGCAGAAAGCGATAAGTTCAGACCAGAAAGATGGCTGGATGGTGATTGTAGAAACAATAAGGATTTCGCAGCTTTTGGATTGGGGAAGCGAGCTTGTATAGGTAATTTATCATCATCTTCTTGCCCTTGTTCCATTTTACTTAGAGTCAGCTAAACACGTTTTCTTCTTCCATCCCAATTAATTAAAGGAAGATAATGCCAGAAGTGGAAGCTTATGATTGACTGTGATGATTGCTATACTGTAGACTATAACAGATACAAACATAGGTAAAGCTTTCTCAACTTTCTGTTGTATTTATTTGTCTGTTTGGAAAAAATGAAACAGGGCTGAAATATTTTTCACACCACCTCTCGACAATGTCTGCTCGAAAATTATATGTCATGCAAATCTTACTCGAAAATTATATGTCAACGCTAGAATCCTTCACTTTGCTCGGGATTCAATACGGCGCCCGCTACATAAGACACTACTTTATCCCCTTAGTGCATAATCAAATATTAAGTCATAGTTGTAATTTGCGTGAGCATCGTTCTTTGCCCAAAGAAATAGCATTACCATTGAACTTGGCCATGCTGCCAGTCTTCTCTGCGGAGTTTTTCTTACTTATTTCATTTGTCGCTGTATTATTATGACTAATCATGTAAATAGGCTATAATAGTTTTTTTTATCTACAGTGTAACATAACAAAATAATCTTTTGCTGACAGACAGAATATGATCACGGATTGGTTAAGAAAATTCTATACATAACTGTTTTCTTTCAGGTAGAACATACGCCATGATATCAATGAAGGTAACTCTAGCGCACTTCTTACGACAATACCGAGTGAAAGCAGACATCAGCAAGTTGAAGATGAAATATGAGGTTATATTGAAACCAGAATCTGGACACGAGTTCAGTATCGAACGGAGGATATAGTTACATTTCCTTCTAGACAAAATTCGTATTCATTAACATTTTTTGTGGTTATGGTTATGATTATTTTGGAATATGAATTTAATGGACATTTAGCAACCAGAGAAATGTACCTAAGTACTTAAAGATTTTCGTTTATGGCTAATGCCAAATTGTAAAATGGACTCATTGTTTTGGAATTAAATAGTTACAAATTATATCACAAAGTTCATTACGACCGACGCCTGTATATAGATATTTGGGCATTGGATGGAGTTTGTATACCTATATGACAGTGTTTTAAGATTCGAGTTAAACTGTTAAGAATGTGTCACAGAGAAACTTATTTACACGGACAGAATGTGTCACTTAACTCTGTTCCATCAAGGAGAAAAAGTCGTTGTATATTAATATTAATGATGGTGATATTAAATGCGTTTGATTCGAATAGCCTCTCAGTTTTAACATATTCAAATGTTACTGGCAAAATACGTATAGGAAATTTTACATATATGCCTAATCGGGAAATTTTGCCATTGATGTTATGTTAAGTTTTATCCATCTCACAGAATAGGGTTTCAAGTATGGATTGTTATTAATCGACGAAAAAATACGATGGAGGTTTTCAAGTCATTATAAATACACATTAATTTATTTTGTACTAGAGTCTGCCCACGGATTTACCCACGTGAAAAGTGTAAACATAATACCGGGATAAAAAGGTGCCTATGTGCTATTCTAGACTATAATCTATTTATATGCCAAATTTAGTTGGATAGTCTTACTAATAGGATATAAATATAAATGACTTGGATGATCACGCTTTACTTTTTACATAACACAATGATTTTGATGTTTTTTCATTTATCATAATAAATAAATTAAAAATAAAAAGCCTTTTTATTTCTTGTAAAATTTACAGTAATTATCTATCTATAAACATATTTCAATTTAACAATTAACGAATTCTAATATATGTTATGTGGTGCGTAAATAACAAGGGGATGATGGAAATACCTAGATTGTGGACTGTATTTTAAGATAGGTTCTGATTGACTTACTCTCCCAGCAACCACCAAAGTGGGGAGCATTTGGAGGGATTAATTTCCATTGAAAACGATTTTCGGCTAACTCCTTCTTCCAAACTGGTCTGTATTCATTTTCTAGAAAAGTGTATAAATCGCGAAGATGAGAACGGGCACCAATAAAATTAGTTCCGTTATCTGTATAAAAATATTGAACAGATCCACGTCGAGTCAGAAAACGTTTCATTGCTGCCAGGAAACAAGCTGTACTTAGATCGCTTGCAAGCTCGATATGTACTGCTCGTGTGGTGAGACAAATAAATAGGCAGATGTAAGCCTTACGACTTCTTATACCTTTGCCGCGATAAGGGGTTACTTGGATTGGACCGGCGTAATCGCAGCCAGTATGAAAAAAGCTTTGTTTACAGCTTTTACTCTAGGCACTGGGAGATCTGCCATCATAGGAAACCCAGGTCTAGGCCTATATCGAAAACATACATTGCATTTAGAGACAATGGATCTGATTGCTCGTCTAGCAGATAATATCCAGTATCTAGCACGGAGAACAGATGTCAATAATCCAGAACCTGTGCGCAAATATTTCCAGTGATAAAACCGTATAAGCATGTTTACCACATAATCCTTACCAGGAAGCAGAATAGGTGGTTTAAATTCAAAACTCTCATCTGAGTTTATCAGGCGGCCAAGCACACGTAAGAGGTGGAGAACAACAATTTCCCTTTTCTAAGTCTTGAATATAATCACCAAAATGAACTTACTGGATCTCTTTAATTATTTCTTTCGCGATAAGAAAACGATGACCCTCGTCTTGTGCTAGTTGTGCGACAGTGCGTAGTGCTAAAAAGGGACTGCATTTCAATCCAAAAGCTACTCGATTGAATTCAAACGTCCTTACAGGGTTTTGGCTATCTGCAAAATTGCAAACAGGTGAATCATCATGGGTTGAAATGAAACGGTATAAGATTCGCTGAAACCAACGTACCAATATATATGTACGTGTATTTTTCCTATCTTAGTATGTTAATAACAACTTTTTTTTTTATATTGTTTAAGCAATGCACCTGCCATGTTATCTCTTCACTACCCATGATTGACTGGTAGAGAATGCCTAAGGCATTAAGTCCGCCTTTGTACATTTTGTGCATGAAGTCTAAATAAATAAATAAATAAACGCCTATTCTAAGATACATCTGTCTTACGTCAGCTGAGATAGCAACAGGTAATAATCTCGTATTCAACAAGATCGTGAAAAGGTCACGTTGGAGAATAGGACCAGCATGTAAAAGGTCATTTAAGGAAAATCCACTGCTAGACTTAGCACTTGCGTCTACGACAGGTCTGACCCGTGTAGTTGATTTGTCATCCCGTAAAACCGCGTGATGTGGCATATAAAAGTGTCGAGAAGCCGTATCGATCGTGTTTACAGCAGATAAATAACCTTGATCTATATAATCCTTTATGACATTGTCATATGCCTCTCTCAGAGCGGGCTGAAGATTAAACCTACGCTCTAAGTATGAGAATTTGCGTTTGGCAATCTCAAAAGGATTACCAAGCAGTCGGGTTGAATTTAAAATGTAAAGCTACTTCGTATTGTCCGGAAGTATTGCGTGTGATAGTCTTCTTATAAATTTCTTCACATTGTTTGTCATCCGCACTCAAAAATTGTTTAGGATCTATCTCGTCGAGTTCCCACATTTTCCAAACTAAAGAGTCTACCTCGGTAGTCGTGACAGCATGACATGTCACAGAAGTTGCAGCGTGAATTTGGGAAGCCGCTGGAGCATCACCTAGAACGATATACCCCAAAACAGTCTCAAGGGCATCTGGAGATCCGGGTTCTCCGACTATTTTTCCGGGTCGCAACATCTCAGCAAAAAGACTTACGCATACTATCTGCCATGGGAATATTTCGCAAACTATCAAGGAATTTTGTATCTACAGGACACGTTGGTAAGTCACTTGTGATTTGATTCAGTACTAGTGCATGAATATTAAATTAAGAATTATTAAACCGAGATCTGAAATTAACTTTCACAGTGCCCTTCACTATCTGCGTTGAGCCACCTATACCTTTCACAGCGACAAGTGAATCAGATTCAATCTTTAATCCTAGCTTAGAACAGCATTTTGTTGTTATATAATGTTGTTGAGATCCGGGATCCACTAAGCATCTAATCACTATATCTCGACCATTGCGACCGGTGGCGTAAAACGTTTGCGGTTGCAAGAATTTGCGTAGTTGCTTTCGACTCGCACTTTGTAGAAGACAATGTGCAAAACGATACTTCTAGATTCTCCTCGATTTCAAGTAAGTTAGCTTTAAACCAAAAAAGTTAAAGCTACAGTGGAGGTGCTAGACTGCGCTGGTGACATTTCCTTACCAAAATGAAGCAACGTATGATGCTTCGCATTACACTTACGGCAAGAAGTGCTCGAGTTACAATAAAACGATGTATGTTGATTACTCAAACAGTTAACGCAGTAATGATTTTCTTTTACAAATTTAAATTTATCTAGAGCCGAAAGTTCCGTAAATGGTTTACATGCATAAAGATGCGTGTGCGCGTTGTTGTTACAAAGCTTACACAGCTTACCGGAGGCTCGAGTCTGCTGAGTGGAAACTAAAGCGCGCGGAGGCGCGGGAAAAGCACGCGAGGTGGCGGCGCGGCCGCTCGAAGAGGGCTGCAGTGTCGTAGGGTTGCCACGAGCTTGTTGTGATGACGACGAAGTGCTCGTGCGATACAAAATTTTAACTTGTTCTCGTAAGAATTTAACAGATTCATCATATTTAGGCATATCTATTTGACTACGAATCGTTGTTTCGAAACTTTTCGCTGTATCTGAATCTACAAGCCTAAGCCCCATATAAACAAAAATAAAATCACTCAAATCATCAATGTTAAGTTGTTTGAGGGCCGCGATAGTAGCTGCGTATTTATCAACTAATTTTTCCAAATTATTTGGTGAAGGACTGTTTATATTTTTTAAGCAAACAATTGATTTAAATATGTCGTAGCTAAAGCTCTGTCATCCTTATATTTATCCAGCAAAGCCTGCCAAATAACAGTGTAATTTTCTGCAGCCGGGGCTATACCAGCGCATATGGTTTTAGCCTTTCCAGAAAGATGACTAATTAGGTAATGGATACGTTCCGAATCAGTCAAAGTCTTATTCTCATGTATTATACGTTGAAACGTTTCGTAAAAATATGGAAAGTTCTGAATTTCACCGTCGAATATAGGTAATTCAATTCGGGTGATCTTTATAGTATGTTCCTGAATACCAGCATTTAGCGCGGCTTGTGGAGTGGAGTTTGGTAGCGGGTTATCAGATTCCGTAGCGTGTAGGCTGTTTGGAACAGAAGTTTTTAATTTCGGCAGTTCTGCATTTACGAGCACCGTACGTTTGCAAGGCCATTTATTAGGCGCCATTTGCAACCAAGAAGGCCCACTCCACCAGAGTGGGTGATCAATTAATTCTGAACAGAGAACACCGCGACTACAACAGTCGGCCGGGTTATCCTCAGTGGACACGTGAAACCAAAATTCGGGACCAATTAAATCGGTTGTTTGCGCGTCTCGATTTGCTACATACATTTTTAGCAAATGAGGTGCCGTGTTGAGCCAAGAAAGGGTTCCCTATCCATTTGCATACAATTTTAAGACCTAAGATATCTTAGCATAATTTTGTTTGGCATAATTATATTTTCGCATAATTACGCATAACAGCTTACGCATAATTTTTTTAAGCATAATTTCTCTAACCATAATAATGCAGATAGAATAGAATTAAGCAGAATATTCTAAAGCATAAATTTATTAAGCATAAAGTTCTAAAGCATAACTTTTTTAAGCATAATATCCAAAAGCATAAATTTATTTACACATACAGCATGCAAGCAAGCATGCAGCATGCAAGCAAACATGCAGCATTCAAGCGAGCAGGCAACATACAGCAGGCAGGGTTTCTGTCTCGGCTCCGGCGCTGCGGGCTTCCGGCGGCCCCACGCGTGCTAATCGTCGCAGACGGCTTTCGCTCACCGCCGCGGCTGAGGCTGGCCGGCGGAGCCGGCCAACAAGCCGAAGCTGCGGTGCAGCCACCTGCTCCTCAGCCCGTGGGCCGCCTCGCCCCTACGCGCCTACGCGATTTTAAATTACACTCTAGGGGTAGGACAAACAAGACTACGTAGAGTCGGTTTTGCAGCAATTCGGTTCTGTCACTAACTTTTGTTGCACATCATATTAAATTTTTAACCAACAATATTATTTAATTGTTACAGAAACTATAGCAAATTGGTTTGATCAGAATTATGTATGGGGCACTACAAGTTATCACTAGTACGTATCTACTAGAAAAGGAAAATAGACCTAGAACACAAAATCATGCAGAGGCATGACACAATAGAATTGCACATTTTGTGGGAAAACACCATCCTGGATTTTATTTTTTGGCAAAAAAGATCGTTCAAGAAATAAAACATCAAACCATTGAAATAGATAAACTGGATGTCGGAACATCACTTATACCAAAAAAAAAAGAAAAATACACGGACAAAACCAAAAGAATTGAAAAAAATATTAGTAAAAAAGATGATTATACTTCTAAACTAGCATATTTACAAGCAATTGCTAAAAATATACACCTAAAATAAATAATTATACATAATTAAGGACCACTGTTTCAATCAGTTAGCTTCTATCTGAGGAATAACCGCCATATTTATTTCTCATAATAGAAGTTAACTGATTGACATATTTTTTTTGTACAAAAACTGTCAAAACATCTAACATATTCTTCAGATAAAACTTATCTCGCGATTGAAATATCGTTTAAGTTACATAATGTTATGTATAATAAATCATTTGCGTGAAAATTGTTTTTGTTATTTTATATTAATTGTATGCCTAAATATTATTATGCTATCATTAGGCCTACTACAGTTATGCTAATAGTCATTAGGCCTACTAACGTTATGCGAATCAAATTTATGCCAAAACAATTTAGTCTTTAAGATAATTATGCCAACATAAAATGTATGCCTAAAAAAATTATGCCGAAGTATTATTATGCCAAAACAAATTGTGCCAAAATCGTTATGCCGAAGTATATTAGGATAAAGAACATTTTGCGAAAAGAAGGGATCCCCCAAGAAAGCGTGGTGGTACTGTCCGAGTAGGCTTTCATATAATTTATGTGAATTTTCTCTTTAAGTAAGTTGTGCATGTTTGACATAACTTGTGCTAGAAGCACAGCTGCGCTTAGCTCAAGCCTATTTATCGTTGTCGGTTTTAACGGAGCCACTCGAGATTTACCTATTAAAAGGTTAGTGACCATGGTAACTTCATCCACAACAACACAAAGATAGACACAACAGCCATACCCTTTGAGTGAACCATCACAAAACCCTACCAAATGCACTTCGGCAGGACTAGAGGGCATAATCAGTCTCGGTAGTGAAATATTCTGTAAATCAGATAAGTTAGCTGCTATTAAATGCCACACCTTAGCTAGATGTGGTGGGATAGCTTCGTCCCAACCTAAATTTAAGCGCCACATATCTTGTAAAAGTGACTTTGCAGAAAACACCACCGGGCTGATCCAACCGAGTGGGTCGAATATGCGGGCCACTATAGAGAGGATAGATCTCTTAGTAAATTTAACGTCAAACGAGTCCGAAAACTTGTAGGAGAAATTGTCGTACGATGGATTCCACCGTATACCTAATATCTTGACAAACTCATTTCCAGCATCATCGAAGCATCATCGTACATTTTACAAATGTCCGCAGTGAAGACAATGTTATGAAGTCGGAATTTCGTAACTAAATCGACGATGTCAATTTGAAGTTTCGGTCCAACATGAACTACATCATTCAGAGAAAGATTATTTGTAGTCCGACTGCTAGCGTCGAAGACTACCCGGAGTCGTGTCGTAGAGCTATCTGGACGCACGACGCAATGATGTGGAATTATATAACGATCAGTAGTCGAAGAATCTTCAGGCTGCATATGTCCTAGTTCTTCGTACTGGGGCATAAATTCCTTATAATCAGCTTTCAGCTCGGTCTGATTAATAAGACGTCTTTCTAAGCTGAGAAAGCGATTAAAAGATTGGCGAGACGAATCGCCTAAAGAAGGCGCATCCTTCTTTAACATTATAGGTACCACGTAACGACCTTCACGTGTACGGTAGGTATCCTGTTTATACATTTGTTCACAGAGATCATCTTCAGGACCGGAAATTTTACATTTCGGCGGTTCTTCAGAATCCCAGAACCGTTGAACGATATCTTCGAGCGTGCAAGAGGACGCGAGGAATGACGTAACGGATTCACTGTGAATATTGTTAGGTGGTGTGTTATGAAAATATTGACCACTTATCACCCAGCCGAATACACTAGACAAGGCGCAAGGTAATCCGGGACCGGGAGTAATACGTGAGCCAGTGTATATTTGATCAAAACACTCCACACCTAACAGTAGATCGATCGGACCCGATCTATCGAAGTCGCGGTCGGCGAGATCTAGATGTTTGAAATGATCCTTGACGTGCAACGGTAACGTTGACGAAGGCAGCACGGAAGTAATTTTAGGTAAAACTACTAAAGGTAAGTCGAACTTAGGCGACTCACAACAATGAGGTATTATTGAAGCGAAAGTATAACCTTTTATGTCACAAACATTACTCTGCCCGAGACCAGTAACGTTCAAGTTACATTTTCTTATACGTACCTAAACTAAGGCAGCGCACGCATGCGCTGGTGATGAAAGAATCCATGGAACCGCTGTCAATAACGGCGCGTGCACACTGGAGCGAGCCGTCCGCGTGACGTAAACGAACTACCGCTGAGCCAAGTTCGTACTACAATTTGGACTCGAAGTTTGTGACGTAATACAAGTAAGTGTGCTAGTAACTTTAGCGGAACTTTCGTTATTCTCGTTTGATTTAACAGAAGACGTTAAAAGGCTTTTATATTCCACATGTAATAATGTGTTATGTTTCGCTTTACAAACAAAACATGTGGGTTTAGATTTGCAATTATTACTATCGTGACCGGGCCTCAGGCAATTGGCACACAACTTCAATTTCTTAACAAATTGTTGACGCTGTTCAAGTGTTATAGAATGTAACTTGCCGCATCGGTAAATAGAATGGTTTTCATTACAACGTAAACAAGCTAATGAGCCCGAGGCATTATTATTATTTTGGTTCGTAGATGCTACAAATGATGATGACCTATGCTGACCCTTATTACGAAACTGTTTATTGTTACTAGAAGAGTTCGATGAAGTAGTAGAAACCGAGACAGGTTGAGTAACTTACAGAATCTTTATATAATTTCGTAAATAAACAATTAAGTCATTGAACTTGGGAATGTCGTGAGTGTTTTGTAACTCGAACCGTTTCCTAGTTTTAAGGTCAAGTGATCGCGATGCAATGTGAAATAAGATGAATTCACTAAGCTCATCAATTTGCAAAGCACGTAACTCATTTACGCTTTCATATAACGCGTTGGTCAGTTCGGATAAATTTTCAAGTGACGGCTTGTTAACAGACGTTAATTTAAATAATTTTTCTATATAAGTATTTGCTAATACGCGCTTGTTGTTATATCGATCTAATAAAAGATTAAAAACCACGGAATAATTCGACGCGGTTATAGGTACGCCCCTGGCCAAGGTCAGTGCACACCCAGACAAACATGACAACAAATAATGAAACCTTTCCGTGTCCGAAAGTGAACTATTGTCATGAATAAGCGGGATGTAACTATCCTTGAAGGTCTGCCAGTTTCCTATTTTACCATCGAATTGCGGTATTTGCAATTTAGGTAATTTCACTTGAACAATAGAACCATCTCGACGACAATGTGTGGACGGATCGGCGACTGCAGGCGCGTGTGGCGCAGGCAGCGACGTCGCAAGCAAAGTTTCGGCAACTTCGATAGACGCATAATACAAATCATCAAATGACAACATCGCACTCAAATCTATTTCTGACTTGGGTTTTAACTTTAACTGTAATCTATTGACATTTTCGTTAGACTCCATAAAAGCAGCCCTAATCTGATCAATCTTTTTGTATGTAGCCTTGAAAGTAGATAGCTTTGAATTATCTTGCAGGACATTTTTAGACAAATCGTAGATAATCTGCATACACTTGAAATCATATTCGCGTCTTTTAAGGGACGCCTGTAATTCAACTTCATCAGACATATTTGTTAACTTATTTATTCACGATTTATAAATGAGATAAGAACGTAGGTACGTAAGTACCTATCCGAACTGCAAGCGAAATATACTTAGTGCCTAAAGTATATTTCGTTTTGGGTTGGCAAGTAATACCAGTTATGAATTTAAATATGTAGGTATAAATACCTATTACGATTTAGTCACTTATAGTTATCACTTTTATTCATAATAAAATGTAGGTAGGTAATTTCTCGAGCAAAACTATTTGACCATGAAACATTCCTATTAGCTTTATACCAACATCAGTTTTTGCAAGAAATAGTCATACAAGAAATACCTATTTAATTTAAGGTTTCCATTCAAACCTTAAATACGATTATATTTTCTGAATAAATAATGATCAATGAGGGTAGGTAAGGTACAATCGTGGTCCGCTGGCCAGCTCGGCACGTTGCGGGAACCCGACTTGAATACCTACCTTTTGCGTTGTATATAGAAATTATGCAATGTATTTATTTAACTCGTGATTCTTACTTGTTACTTTTTAAATTAATAAGAATACACGATATTACAACGCAATATGTTTCATTCAACGAGATTTTATGATTAATAAGAGAATGTGAGGGTAAGTAGACTCCTCACAGGAGGCGCCAAAAAGAATGATTAGGCTTCGACCGTAGAAACAATTATAATCTCCGATGTTGGCGTTCGCAACCCTGGGATTCCTTGCGTTGAGAAAAATATAAACACTCACCTGGATAGGCAGGAATTGAAGATATCACAGCACACACTCGGGATATCGAAACCAGCCGGCGTTGCGGATATTCAATATGCACTACAGGTTCACGTTTTTGCTTGATTTCACTTCACAAGGAGGGTTATGAGAACCAATCAGTTAATCAATGTCTAGCGAAGCCTTTTGGGTATTTTTTAACCCTATTTTTTAACGGACACAGCGCGGGAGCAGTTATCTGCCTATCGCCATTTTTTTCAAGTCTTAGTTCGCACTCTCACCGCAGTGAGGCGCTAGCGTGGTGCCAGCGGGATGGCGCCAATTTTAAATTAGGAAGGGAAACAAATTGGATAGGATACTTAGAAGGATAGGCTTAATGTTAATCCAGATAGTTTTACGCTTTTTTGTTCTTAGTTCCTAGTATACACAGAGTTTCACTGTATAACACAAACACTGTTCTATTTATTGTAAGACACAATTGTTCATTGCAATAACATTAGGATCGGTTTTACGTTCCCGGCCAAGTGAATATTATTTATTATTTCACAACAAACACAAAGAAAACTGATTAAATTGTTCTCATTCCGCCTCTAGGACCATGGCTATTTACACGCCTGCCCCATAAGTCCATTTTACATTTTAACATCCTTACTAATATTATAAACGTGAATGTAAGTTTGTTTGTTACGCTTTCACGCAAAAACTACTGAACCGATCATCATAAAACTTTGTACATATATTCTTGGAGGTACTAGAAGTAACATAGGACACTTTCAATAAAATAAAAAAATAGCTTCACTTCACACAGCTAGTAAACCATAAACGAAAATCTTTTAGGACTTACATCTATCTGCTTGCTAATTGACCATTAAGTTCATATTCCAAAATAATGATAACCATAACCACAAAAAATCTTAATGAATATGAATTTCGTCTAGAAGAAAATGATACTATATCCTTCGTTCGATACTGATCTCGTGTCCAGATTCTGGTTTCAATATGAACTCATATTTGAGCTTCAGCTTGCTGATGTCTGCTTTCACTCGGTATTGTCGTAAGAAGTGCGCTAGAGTCACCTTCATTGATATCATGGCGTATGTTCTACCTGAAAGAAAACAGTATTATATAGAATTTTCTACAAACTTAGCCTTGCCACGTACTTCACAGTCTACGGAGCGGAACTCCTGTCCATTTGCAAAGCGACCGAAGTGATTCTCAAGCTGCAAGAGACGAGGTATGGTTTGTACAGCGACTCAATGTCCGAATTGCAGACGCTTGCGAACCATGGCTCTCTCCATCCCCTGGCGGTTCACACGCGCGCCAATATGGCTCAAGCCCTTGGCCAGAGCAAAGCTGTGTCTTTGTTCTGGATCAAGGCCTACGCGGGCCTGCCGGGAATGAGCGAGAGGACCAGTTGGCGAAGGAGGCAGCATTGTCGTCACGGAGGAAGCCAGACTACGACCGGTGTCCGGTTTCATTTATCAAGCGACAGATCCGTTTGGAATCGCTTAATGAATGGAATCGAAGATATGTGTCGAGCGAGCGGCATTCCGTATCGTACAACAGGTGCGACCCACAGGCATAATCACGCAGGTTTTGACGGGGCACAGTGGGTTCTCTGAATACTTGAATCGCTTCAAGTGTAAGGAGAGCACATCGTGCGTCTGCGACCCAGGCGTGGCAGAGACTGTCCAGCACATACTTGTAGAGTGACCATTATTTATCAGGGAACGCTACAAAACTTGAATGTGAGCTGGACAGGAAAATAACGAGGGAGAGCCTGCATGGGCTCATGAATAAGAAGACAAGGGAAAGTTTCTTGATATACTGCACTAGAGTAGCCACTGCGGTTATACATAGGAATAAAATCTGAAGCGCACCGTGCTTCATTAATATTTATGTAAAATATTTAAATGCAAGCACAGACATGTATAGCCAGCAATATGTTAAGTTAGTACCTAAGTTTATAGACTGTGTAAGATTTTCTGTGATATTTGTTACGATAAACTGCACTTTTGTGTTTTATATCCCTGTATGGATATTATCTGTGATAAACAGCACCATTTGCATAACTTTATGATAATTAGCACCTTTTGCATGATAACTGTGATAAATAGCATTTTGTATTTTTTGAGATAAACAGAGCTTCTTGTACATTTTTTTAGTATTTTTAACAAACTGAGATAAATAAATGAAACATGCCGCAAGTAATCATGTAGTTAATTAAATGAACCCACACAGTATACAAAAAGATGAATGCACGATGAACCATAGTACCAAGAATAAAAGTGCGAGAGGCATGAAAGAGGAATTGTATGAATGAGTTTGCAAAGAATAGGCGCCAATTTCGTTGGTGGGGATTAGTATTAAGAATAAAAAAAAGAACATGACTAGTCATATTAATAAAGTGACAAATAAAATTAGTAAGAAAAACTCCGCAGAGGAGACTGGCAGCATTGCCATGTTCCACGGCAATGCTATTTCTTTGGACAAAGAAGGAACCAGCCCTCTGGTCACGCAAATTGAAACTATGACTATTTGTATATCTTTTTATTAATTTCAGCCCTGTGCCATTTTATCCAAACAGGCAAATACATCAGAAAGTTGAGAAAACTTTACCTATGTTTGTATCTGTTATAGTCTACAGTATAGCAATAATCACCATCAATCATAAGTTTCCACTTCTGGCATTATCCTCCTTTACTTAATGGAGATGGAAGAAGAAAACGTGTTTCGCTGACTCTAAGCAAAATGAAACAAGGGCAAGAAGATGATGATAAATTACCTATACAAGCTCGTTTCCCCAATCCAAATGCTGCGAAATCCTTATTGATTCTACAATCGCCATCCAGCCATCTTTCTGGTCTAAACTTATCACTTTCTGCTCCCCAAGCTGGATCGAGACTAGTTGCTAGTGGAAAGATTATACAATAACTACCAGCGCGCATTGTATATTTTTCTGCAATAAACGAATAAAATAAAAGGTTCGTACTCTTCGTACCTACGAAATGAAAAAACTTGTATGGGCCGGTGGTGATGACCTGGCTGGATCAAGTGCGAATACAACCAAAGAAGAAATTATTAGAATTAAAAAAAAACAAAATCTAAAAATATCTAAATATTTTTTTTGTATTAATAATATTCATTTATTTATTCATCAAGCCATATCAAAAATTGTTTACAAATAAAAAAAAACATTTTTACAAAAAGATGCTACCGACTTCCAACTAAAAACACTACAAAGTGAAAAATAACTTTCTTTTTCGAAGTCGGTGTCCATAACGAAAAAATTGGTACCTACCAAAGACACCGATTTTTCACTTTTTATTAGATACTCTGACTCCTAAACTAAGTGTATATTCATGTGACTCAGGAATCAGAGATCCTCCGTAGCAACAGAGCCATAAAACATGTATAAAACACTCATTTTATCATTTTTAAATAAAATAATACACAAAAGAGAGAATAAAATGATAACATATAAAAACTTTTTTTACAAAAAATACTACCGACATCCAAATAAGAAAACTACAAAGTGAAAAATAACTTTATTTTCGGAAGTCGGTGCTTTTCGTAGGTACCATTTTTTCGTTATGGACACCGACTTCCGAAAATAAAGTTATTCTTCACTTTTTAGTTTTCTTATTTGGAAGTCGGTTGTATTTTTTTGTAAAAGAAGTTTTTTATTTTTCACTTTTTAATTGTACCTACCTAATAGGCAAGTTGTTTAGTAAGTTACCTTCACACCAGAATAGATAACCCGAATATCATGAAACTTGAACATACTCGTAACCGGTAAAATGAGAGATCTGTGTACCGCTTAAGAGCGTACTGGCGTGATGTTATGTCATCAAATTGAATAATCAATAAACAGACATGCGTTTGCAGCAATCCCGAGAGATTTGCCGTTATTTATTGAAGAGTTCCGTCGTATATCTTCGAAGTTCTTCATAAGATCTTCAACAAGTTTAAATGGGTACAGTTTCGAAACGTACTCCTTCAAAAAAAAAAAGAATTTTCAAAATCGGTCGACAATTGATGGAGATATCGGTGAACATACACAAAAAAGAAAACACAAACATGAACTCGAACATAGAACCTCCTCCTTTTTGGTAAGTCGGTTAGTAAGAAATACACGATAAGGCAAAAAACCAATGATGGAACCTTGACTTCCAAACGAGGCTTATTTGTTCCATGAAGTTGGGAGCGAGTAAATTTAAGGTGCAAATCAAGACTGGCGTAGAACACCAATAATGATCATTATAATACTTTACTAAATTATAATACTTTAATACTACTCTTTTGTATAATTTTATCATGAATTATATTGTATCCAAAAGTTTGTTACATATTACTGTTTCTTGTGCGTTTTTCTTTGTAATTTTATTTAAACTTAGCTTGTAAATAAATACATCAAATTTTGCTGTAACAACGCAGTATTCGATCAGTTATTAGAGGTAGAGCATGCGGCAACCGCGTGGAAGGAATTCTTGTCGTATAAACGCGCCCTTATCTCACTGATTGACCGACAACTGACAAATCAACAATTCAGAAGTGCCTGCCTTTAATTGATTGCTTTTGAGTGAGTTTGAAAAATCAGTAAAACTTACTGAGCTTTACGTCTTCAGCCACGGATCTGAGCATGAGAGGAACTGAAGGAAAATATCGAATAGACTCCATTAACACTGCGTTTGTATAAACCAATTTGTTCACGTCATCCTTTTCAAAGTCTTTGTCTAGTCCCAGTACTTCTATTAATCTGCAATCAGTCAGAACATACATTATACGATTTCCGAAGGTCGAGTTACAACCCGATTTTCAATCCAACTGAACTAATTTATTTTTCATTAAATTATAGAAAAACACTCACTCGTTATACACTTTTTCTTGAACTTCAGGATGCGCTCCAAGCGCCAACAAAATGTACATTAGTTGGTTGGATGTCGTTTCAAATCCAGCGACTATTATTAAATCTGTTTCTTCTCTGATCTCCTTATCAGTCATGGCGCCATTTTTAGATAGCTCTAGGAGCAGGTCGAGAAAAGGTTTATATTTAATACCTGGAATATAATGAAATGTAACTGTTATACTCGGAGGCAACGTAAACGACAATGGCAGAAGCCTTAAAGCATTTAAAAGAAAAATATCTTGTTTAACCAATAGTAATATACTAGCACTTCGCCCGCGACTTCGTTCGCGTGGTCCGTATTTTATCCTATAGATTTTTCACCCCCTTCAAGTTTGAATTTCCAAAAATCCCTTCGTAGTGCTTCCCTACATCATAAAAAGAAGCCCTGTACAGTAAAATTCTTCAAAAAACTTTAACATCCTCTAAATCGTCATTTAGGAGTAGTTTTGAAAAAAATATAATGAAATCCTTTACTATTTACTTAGGTTATTATTCATTCCAAGTTTCAAATATATAAGCCCAACTAATTTCCACCTTTTCAACTCCTTAGTGGTAGAATTGCCAAAATCCAAATTAGATTTTGATTCAGATTCATTTATCTGCAAAAATATGTGTAGATAATATATATACGAAAATACAAAGAACATTTTAAATAAATCAACAATTAACATTATTAATATTAAAACATAGGTCAATTGTAATGCATTTCAAAATAAATAGAATAGATTTAGTCAGTATTATCTTCAGAGCAACTTGACATTTAAAAAATCATTAACATTGTAATAGGCTTTTTCTGTCAGTATTCTTTTCAATGTTTTCTTAAACTGGTCTGTATTTCATTTCTTAATAGAGGTAGGGATATTATTGTAAATTATTGGCGCCTTATATACAACGCTTTTATACAGTAGTGCTGCCTTAGCTGGCTGTACACGAATTTCAGTATTGTCCCGGCGATTTCGTATTATAATGTCCGATATTCGAGAAAACAAATGGGGGTTATTTCTGACAAATAGGGCTATTTCCAAAATATAAGGTGCCTGATAATAAGAAACTATTTTTTTTTTTAAATTAAATAATTTTTAAAAAGAAATCAACAATATTTATTGACGAGGTTTTTTTTAAATTATAATTTCATTATATAAAGTTTTGTGTATGACAAATATACGGAAAAGAAGCCCTCACAATCTTTTCGCCGCATATTTTGCGACCGTCCTTGTCTGACTTAAAACATTTTTCATCGCTTAATATAGCTTTATTATTGCACCAATCGACATCCTAATATTCTATTG
The DNA here is from genome assembly GCA_947562075.1 of Orthosia gracilis. NCBI lineage: Eukaryota > Metazoa > Arthropoda > Insecta > Lepidoptera > Noctuidae > Orthosia > Orthosia gracilis. The sequence goes on along the minus strand of OX387274.1, from coordinate 28,760,658 downwards.
CGAAGCTTACCCGGCTTTGCCTGTGAATATCTGTAAATTTTTCTTGTTTTCTTGGCTGGCCTACAACATTTCACACCAGTTGCACGCAAGTGGTTCCGTACAGTTTTTAATGTCATGTCATGTTTAGTCGCCCTCGAACGAGTAGTGAACTAGTGAGGAAGGGCTCAGCCGTATGCCTAGCATGGTGCCACGCTTTGGCATCCGTGTATGCAAATCCAGCCTTTGGTCCCGGTCGGCGAGGATCAATGCTTCCCGAATCTTCATAACGATGCAACCACAATTGCACAGTTCTACTCTGTGAACAATAATAAAATATTTTTCCAAAAAACAACAATCAATAACTTGTGAGTTTTTTAAACATATTAAACTTATTAACATAATAAAAACATTTTGTAACTCACCTATGGCGATATCATTAAACGCCTCGCAATTTCGCTAATTGAAACGTTTTGCTCTTGCGAAATAATTATCTCAGCTCTTAAGTATAAGGGGATAGACAATGAATATATTCCAACTCATATCTGAAGAAGACTTGCTAATAGATTAGCAATGAATTGAAGAAACTAATGTAAAACATTTTATTAAAACATACAAAAACTTTAGCCGTCGGCAGTCGGATTCGATCTTACGGCGTCAGGGCGTAAGATATTATATACCGCACGCTCGACTAATGCGCCACGGGGACAATTGTTAAATTAGCTAAATTTATGCTTCATATTCCCCGCAACATTAAAGTGACAAGAAATTGCAAATGTGTGCGTGGACAACGGATTATTGTGAAGAAAACACTAATAAATAGTAGTATAAGTAATACACCCGTTGCTTTTACGCTCACGAAAGATCTATGTTGGTGTGCCCTGCAAACCTATCTGATTTGCTTTGTGTACGTACACTGAGACAGAGAAAAAAATCTAACGACGAACGTATACCATATCAAAAATCCAGTTTAGCACTGACGAGGGAGGGAATATAAGAACCGACAAACGTACTTACATAATATATGTATGTCTGTTCCTATAGTCCCTTTCTTTTCTTACATATAGGTCAAATTTATAACCGATACTTTGGACTTTACTGAAGTTGGGTATGAAGTTGTTTGACTATTACACAATATTACTTACAATAATAAAGCTCCCTCCAAATTTGAAAGAAGTCACTCCTCCTTGCTTTGCGCAGTCTCCGGCCATGTAACTCAAGAAGTCCCAGAGACCTGTATGAAAAAAGAAACAATAGAAAATTACTAAAACCAAAACAAAATGTTTATTTGCCAGAAATACATTGTTCAGAATGGAAGACATTAACACTAGTCACTGTATATAAATAATAATCTAAATATATTAAAGAAGATACTGATTGACTGATTGATCGATCAACGCACAGTTAAAACTAGAAGCATGAAATTTGGCAGAAATGTTCCTCGAGTAACGTAAGCACAAAGAAAGGATTTTTGGAAATTCCACCCCCAAGGGGGTAAAAACGGGGTTGAAAGTTTGTATGTAAATTCTACAGTTTGTAAGTTGCACACGTGAAATTTTAGATTTACGCTCTTAGTTGATAAAAAGAGTTAACGTGTTTATTGGTTTTTAACCTAGGGGGGTAAACGAAACCGTTAAACGACCCCTAAAGGGGTAAAAAGGGGTTTAAATTTTGTATCAAATTTTTACAGTTTGTAAATTGGACACATGAAATTTTAGATCTAGACTCTTGGTTGATAAAAATAAGACTTAATGTTCGAATTAATAATGCAATACGGAAATGAAAATAATATTGACATGACGCCAAAAGTCTGTATATTAGATTTCGAAAAGGCAGCCATTTCAAGCATAAGATCTAACTTTGAAGACGTTTTATTACAAGGGTGCTTTTTCCACTTGGGACAAATTCTAAACAGGTAATAATAATGTTATTATAATTATATTATTTCTCTCGATAGCCTCCTAAAAATAATCTCTTTTTTCCATATTTTTTTCTATATAATCTAGTCGTTTCTGGCACTCGCCGGCCGCTGCCGCGGCACCGCTCGCTACGCTCGCTCGGCTCGTGCGTAGGTGGTCACAGTTTTAACCTAACCTAACCTTACCATTTTTTTAAAATTAATAACCTACTGTAACTAGTTCCATAAATAACCTAATGTCCATAAATTTGACTTGTTTCAGACAAATTCAAGCACATAAGCTTACAAAGAAATACGCAAATGACATCAAATTTAACAAACAAGTAAAATGTTTACTGGCTTTAAGTTATTTGCCAGAAAATGAAATCATTCTATATTTTAACAAGCTAATAGAAGGTATAGAAGATTCTGATTGGAAGCAAATCGCGAATTGGTTTGACGAAAATTATGTTAGCGGATCATGGAACACGCAACCGAAGTATCCACCAAGCTTTTGGAGTTGCCATGTTGTAAACGAAAGACAAATACCTAGAACTTCAAACTCAGCTGAGGCGTGGCATCGTAGAATAAACATTCTCATTGATAAACACCACCCTGGAGTGTATCGCTTAATTAAAGAATTAATAAATGAAGTTTCTTCAAATTTAGCTGACATTGAGATTATACTATCAGGTGAACCGCCACAAAAAAAGAAAAAAAAATATATGGATAAAGACGACAGAATTAATCGAGTTCTGCAACACAAGTCTGAATACTCCGAAATAAATCTGCTAATGTCCATTGCAAAAAATTTAAAATTGTAAGTTACAAATATTTTGTACTAGCTTTTGCTATTTTGTACTCGCGTTAATAAATGATTACCTATATTAAAATAAAATTGCATTTTTAATTATACAATTCCCAAAAAAATCTTATTTTTGCCTTTATATTTTTTGTCATAACAATTCATTTGACTAAACGTTTATTGTCTAAATATTGTTTGCTGTAATAAATCATTTGATTAAAGACCAAAAACCTTAATGACATTATCCTTGGTAACAATCTGCCAAGTAAACATTTGACCAAATGAAAATGTGCGTACTAAAATTATTCCAAATATTACATTGGTATAAAAAAAGGTTGCTAAAATTTGTTTGGGTAATGAAAATTTGGCAAAATCTTTTCGGCAAAACGGCAGGATCCCGAATGCAGCACAGACATGTATAGCCAGCAATATGTTAAGTTAGTACCTAAGTTTATAGACTGTGTAAGATTTTCTGTGATATTTGTTACGATAAACTGCACTTTTGTGTTTTATATCCCTGTATGGATATTATCTGTGATTAACAGCACCATTTGCATAACTTTATGATAATTAGCACCTTTTGCATGATTACTGTGATAAATAGCATTTTGTATTTTTTGAGATAAACAGCTTCTTGTACATTTTTTTAGTATTTTTAACAAACTGAGATAAATAAATGAAACATGCCGCAAGTAATCATGTAGTTAATTAAATGAACCCACACAGTATACAAAAAGATGAATGCACGATGAACCATAGTACCAAGAATAAAAGTGCGAGAGGCATGAAAGAGGAATTGTATGAATGAGTTTGCAAAGAATAGGCGCCAATTTCGTTGGTGGGGATTAGTATTAAGAATAAAAAAAAGAACATGACTAGTCATATTAATAAAGTGACAAATAAAATTAGTAAGAAAAACTCCGCAGAGAAGACTGGCAGCATTGCCATGTTCCACGGCAATGCTATTTCTTTGGACAAAGAAGGAACCAGCCCTCTGGTCACGCAAATTGAAACTATGACTATTTGTATATCTTTTTATTAATTTCAGCCCTGTGCCATTTTATCCAAACAGGCAAATACATCAGAAAGTTGAGAAAACTTTACCTATGTTTGTATCTGTTATAGTCTACAGTATAGCAATAATCACCATCAATCATAAGTTTCCACTTCTGGCATTATCCTCCTTTACTTAATGGAGATGGAAGAAGAAAACGTGTTTCGCTGACTCTAAGCAAAATGAAACAAGGGCAAGAAGATGATGATAAATTACCTATACAAGCTCGTTTCCCCAATCCAAATGCTGCGAAATCCTTATTGATTCTACAATCGCCATCCAGCCATCTTTCTGGTCTAAACTTATCACTTTCTGCTCCCCAAGCTGGATCGAGACTAGTTGCTAGTGGAAAGATTATACAATAACTACCAGCGCGCATTGTATATTTTTCTGCAATAAACGAATAAAATAAAAGGTTCGTACTCTTCGTACCTACGAAATGAAAAAACTTGTATGGGCCGGTGGTGATGACCTGGCTGGATCAAGTGCGAATACAACCAAAGAAGAAATTATTAGAATTAAAAAAAAACAAAATCTAAAAATATCTAAATATTTTTTTTGTATTAATAATATTCATTTATTTATTCATCAAGCCATATCAAAAATTGTTTACAAATAAAAAAAAACATTTTTACAAAAAGATGCTACCGACTTCCAACTAAAAACACTACAAAGTGAAAAATAACTTTCTTTTTCGAAGTCGGTGTCCATAACGAAAAAATTGGTACCTACCAAAGACACCGATTTTTCACTTTTTATTAGATACTCTGACTCCTAAACTAAGTGTATATTCATGTGACTCAGGAATCAGAGATCCTCCGTAGCAACAGAGCCATAAAACATGTATAAAACACTCATTTTATCATTTTTAAATAAAATAATACACAAAAGAGAGAATAAAATGATAACATATAAAAACTTTTTTTACAAAAAATACTACCGACATCCAAATAAGAAAACTACAAAGTGAAAAATAACTTTATTTTCGGAAGTCGGTGCTTTTCGTAGGTACCATTTTTTCGTTATGGACACCGACTTCCGAAAATAAAGTTATTCTTCACTTTTTAGTTTTCTTATTTGGAAGTCGGTTGTATTTTTTTGTAAAAGAAGTTTTTTATTTTTCACTTTTTAATTGTACCTACCTAATAGGCAAGTTGTTTAGTAAGTTACCTTCACACCAGAATAGATAACCCGAATATCATGAAACTTGAACATACTCGTAACCGGTAAAATGAGAGATCTGTGTACCGCTTAAGAGCGTACTGGCGTGATGTTATGTCATCAAATTGAATAATCAATAAACAGACATGCGTTTGCAGCAATCCCGAGAGATTTGCCGTTATTTATTGAAGAGTTCCGTCGTATATCTTCGAAGTTCTTCATAAGATCTTCAACAAGTTTAAATGGGTACAGTTTCGAAACGTACTCCTTCAAAAAAAAAAAGAATTTTCAAAATCGGTCGACAATTGATGGAGATATCGGTGAACATACACAAAAAAGAAAACACAAACATGAACTCGAACATAGAACCTCCTCCTTTTTGGTAAGTCGGTTAGTAAGAAATACACGATAAGGCAAAAAACCAATGATGGAACCTTGACTTCCAAACGAGGCTTATTTGTTCCATGAAGTTGGGAGCGAGTAAATTTAAGGTGCAAATCAAGACTGGCGTAGAACACCAATAATGATCATTATAATACTTTACTAAATTATAATACTTTAATACTACTCTTTTGTATAATTTTATCATGAATTATATTGTATCCAAAAGTTTGTTACATATTACTGTTTCTTGTGCGTTTTTCTTTGTAATTTTATTTAAACTTAGCTTGTAAATAAATACATCAAATTTTGCTGTAACAACGCAGTATTCGATCAGTTATTAGAGGTAGAGCATGCGGCAACCGCGTGGAAGGAATTCTTGTCGTATAAACGCGCCCTTATCTCACTGATTGACCGACAACTGACAAATCAACAATTCAGAAGTGCCTGCCTTTAATTGATTGCTTTTGAGTGAGTTTGAAAAATCAGTAAAACTTACTGAGCTTTACGTCTTCAGCCACGGATCTGAGCATGAGAGGAACTGAAGGAAAATATCGAATAGACTCCATTAACACTGCGTTTGTATAAACCAATTTGTTCACGTCATCCTTTTCAAAGTCTTTGTCTAGTCCCAGTACTTCTATTAATCTGCAATCAGTCAGAACATACATTATACGATTTCCGAAGGTCGAGTTACAACCCGATTTTCAATCCAACTGAACTAATTTATTTTTCATTAAATTATAGAAAAACACTCACTCGTTATACACTTTTTCTTGAACTTCAGGATGCGCTCCAAGCGCCAACAAAATGTACATTAGTTGGTTGGATGTCGTTTCAAATCCAGCGACTATTATTAAATCTGTTTCTTCTCTGATCTCCTTATCAGTCATGGCGCCATTTTTAGATAGCTCTAGGAGCAGGTCGAGAAAAGGTTTATATTTAATACCTGGAATATAATGAAATGTAACTGTTATACTCGGAGGCAACGTAAACGACAATGGCAGAAGCCTTAAAGCATTTAAAAGAAAAATATCTTGTTTAACCAATAGTAATATACTAGCACTTCGCCCGCGACTTCGTTCGCGTGGTCCGTATTTTATCCTATAGATTTTTCACCCCCTTCAAGTTTGAATTTCCAAAAATCCCTTCGTAGTGCTTCCCTACATCATAAAAAGAAGCCCTGTACAGTAAAATTCTTCAAAAAACTTTAACATCCTCTAAATCGTCATTTAGGAGTAGTTTTGAAAAAAATATAATGAAATCCTTTACTATTTACTTAGGTTATTATTCATTCCAAGTTTCAAATATATAAGCCCAACTAATTTCCACCTTTTCAACTCCTTAGTGGTAGAATTGCCAAAATCCAAATTAGATTTTGATTCAGATTCATTTATCTGCAAAAATATGTGTAGATAATATATATACGAAAATACAAAGAACATTTTAAATAAATCAACAATTAACATTATTAATATTAAAACATAGGTCAATTGTAATGCATTTCAAAATAAATAGAATAGATTTAGTCAGTATTATCTTCAGAGCAACTTGACATTTAAAAAATCATTAACATTGTAATAGGCTTTTTCTGTCAGTATTCTTTTCAATGTTTTCTTAAACTGGTCTGTATTTCATTTCTTAATAGAGGTAGGGATATTATTGTAAATTATTGGCGCCTTATATACAACGCTTTTATACAGTAGTGCTGCCTTAGCTGGCTGTACACGAATTTCAGTATTGTCCCGGCGATTTCGTATTATAATGTCCGATATTCGAGAAAACAAATGGGGGTTATTTCTGACAAATAGGGCTATTTCCAAAATATAAGGTGCCTGATAATAAGAAACTTTTTTTTTTTTTTAAATTAAATAATTTTTAAAAAGAAATCAACAATATTTATTGACGAGGTTTTTTTTAAATTATAATTTCATTATATAAAGTTTTGTGTATGACAAATATACGGAAAAGAAGCCCTCACAATCTTTTCGCCGCATATTTTGCGACCGTCCTTGTCTGACTTAAAACATTTTTCATCGCTTAATATAGCTTTATTATTGCACCAATCGACATCCTAATATTCTATTGCGAAGCTTACCCGGCTTTGCCTGTGAATATCTGTAAATTTTTCTTGTTTTCTTGGCTGGCCTACAACATTTCACACCAGTTGCACGCAAGTGGTTCCGTACAGTTTTTAATGTCATGTCATGTTTAGTCGCCCTCGAACGAGTAGTGAACTAGTGAGGAAGGGCTCAGCCGTATGCCTAGCATGGTGCCACGCTTTGGCATCCGTGTATGCAAATCCAGCCTTTGGTCCCGGTCGGCGAGGATCAATGCTTCCCGAATCTTCATAACGATGCAACCACAATTGCACAGTTCTACTCTGTGAACAATAATAAAATATTTTTCCAAAAAACAACAATCAATAACTTGTGAGTTTTTTAAACATATTAAACTTATTAACATAATAAAAACATTTTGTAACTCACCTATGGCGATATCATTAAACGCCTCGCAATTTCGCTAATTGAAACGTTTTGCTCTTGCGAAATAATTATCTCAGCTCTTAAGTATAAGGGGATAGACAATGAATATATTCCAACTCATATCTGAAGAAGACTTGCTAATAGATTAGCAATGAATTGAAGAAACTAATGTAAAACATTTTATTAAAACATACAAAAACTTTAGCCGTCGGCAGTCGGATTCGATCTTACGGCGTCAGGGCGTAAGATATTATATACCGCACGCTCGACTAATGCGCCACGGGGACAATTGTTAAATTAGCTAAATTTATGCTTCATATTCCCCGCAACATTAAAGTGACAAGAAATTGCAAATGTGTGCGTGGACAACGGATTATTGTGAAGAAAACACTAATAAATAGTAGTATAAGTAATACACCCGTTGCTTTTACGCTCACGAAAGATCTATGTTGGTGTGCCCTGCAAACCTATCTGATTTGCTTTGTGTACGTACACTGAGACAGAGAAAAAAATCTAACGACGAACGTATACCATATCAAAAATCCAGTTTAGCACTGACGAGGGAGGGAATATAAGAACCGACAAACGTACTTACATAATATATGTATGTCTGTTCCTATAGTCCCTTTCTTTTCTTACATATAGGTCAAATTTATAACCAATACTTTGGACTTTACTGAAGTTGGGTATGAAGTTGTTTGACTATTACACAATATTACTTACAATAATAAAGCTCCCTCCAAATTTGAAAGAAGTCACTCCTCCTTGCTTTGCGCAGTCTCCGGCCATGTAACTCAAGAAGTCCCAGAGACCTGTATGAAAAAAGAAACAATAGAAAATTACTAAAACCAAAACAAAATGTTTATTTGCCAGAAATACATTGTTCAGAATGGAAGACATTAACACTAGTCACTGTATATAAATAATAATCTAAATATATTAAAGAAGATACTGATTGACTGATTGATCGATCAACGCACAGTTAAAACTAGAAGCATGAAATTTGGCAGAAATGTTCCTCGAGTAACGTAAGCACAAAGAAAGGATTTTTGGAAATTCCACCCCCAAGGGGGTAAAAACGGGGTTGAAAGTTTGTATGTAAATTCTACAGTTTGTAAGTTGCACACGTGAAATTTTAGATTTACGCTCTTAGTTGATAAAAAGAGTTAACGTGTTTATTGGTTTTTAACCTAGGGGGGTAAACGAAACCGTTAAACGACCCCTAAAGGGGTAAAAAGGGGTTTAAATTTTGTATCAAATTTTTACAGTTTGTAAATTGGACACATGAAATTTTAGATCTAGACTCTTGGTTGATAAAAATAATTAATTAATTTATTGGTTTTTGAAAATTCCACCCCTAAGGGGATAAAATAGGGGTTGAAACTTTAAATGACATTTTCTTCGGTTTGGAAGGTAAAACATCTGACATTGAAGGTTTACGCTCTTGATTAATAAAAAAAACAATCGTTTATTGATTTCCGGAAATTCTACCCCTAAAGGGTTAAAGGTAGCAATTTGTTGGGCTTATATATTTGCTCTTTTTTGTGAAGCAAATTAGAGATATTTGTTTGCATGAAAAGTCTAATTTCTTGGGCAAAATAATAAAAGTAACATCAGTTTTTCGCAACTACACCCAAAAGACAATTTAAGGGAAGTTGAAAATTTGTATGGAAATTCTTATTTCTTGGATTAATAAACTTGAAACTTGGCACAAATATTAACCTAAGTAAATAATACAAGGATGTCATTGATAGTTTTTGAAACTACCCCTAAAAGATGATTGGGGGAGTGTTGAAGATCTTGGGTTAATAAACTTGAAATTTGGCACTTTCCGCAACATACTATTTAGGGGGAGATCAAGATTTTAGAGATATTTTACTGCACGTACCTTCTTTTTATGATGTAGGAGAACACTAAGCAGGGATTTTTTGGAAATTCAACCGTCAAGGAAGTTAAAAGGTAGACATATATTAGTATGAAAAATCTTATTCCTTGGGCAAATAATAAATTGCCATCATTAGTTTTTCAGAATTAGCCCCAGAAGATGATTTAGGGGTGTCAACTGATTTTTGAAGAATTTTACGATACTTAGACGACCTGTACCTCGATTTGGAACTACCAAACTGGACCGTTTTTCTCAGGCCAAACAAACAAACAATAAATACAAGGCCTTTTTCTTAGGACATAGTGAGTGCTGTGCTTTATGTACACCTCTCCTTAACTCTTCGGGAATCCAGGCGTGATGATATACATTAATTAAGCAGCAAAATACTAACGTGTGGCGTGGCTTAACAGCTGATACATATGCCCAATCACCGGCCACTCTCCTGGCAGCGCTGGTGGCAGTGGATGCGAGCTGGACTTGACACGACCATACTTCAACCAGAGACACATTGAACACAACGCACAAGCTAACAATGCTAAGCTCAACATTGTACAACAACGGTATTAAGACTGAGCTATAATCGGATGCTGTCAACGACTTTAAATACTAAATTTAGAGACAAAAAACGATAATTGGACGAATTTTAATCGCACGTTTAATTGATGGGCTCGCGTTTGACCACCTGTTATTTTAGAGAAATTTGGTGCCATTTCTGCAGAAACATTTTCAGGCCACACCTGAGTTTTTATATACCTAAAACAGCATTTAATTAACAATACAACATCGTAAACACATTTAACTACCCCTTTACACCCGAAGAAAAAGTTGCTAATATTTAAAAAAGTGCCCTCACGATCGTGAGGTTAGTTTCAGTTAGGTATAATTTACAAGTCTCACAATAGTGAGTGTTATCTATTTAATTTATTTTTTCTTATTAAAACAACTATTTAAGTACTAACAATTATTTGTTTACTTGAATAACTTCTTCATTAATCAGACTTTATCGACATGTAAAAGTGTTTGTACAAACCTACTTACAGAAATAAATCATTTATCATTTATAACAAAAAACCGGCCAATTGCGAGTCGGACTCGTGTACGAAGGTTATTTATTTTATTCTGTTTTTAGTATTTGTTGTTATAGTGGCACTAGAAATACATCATCCGTGAAATTTTCACCTGTCTCGGTAGCACGGTTCATGAAATACCGCTCGGTGATAGACAAACACACGGACCTACTACCGGATTCTTAGCAATGATGGGGTCCCGTTTTTAGCCTTTGTGTATGGAACCCTAAAAATGGTGGATAAAGATATATAAGAAGTCGTTAATAGTTATGTACGGGTCGTATGTCCGTACACTGATTCGTTGTTAGTTGGTTGGAGAGAAGCACATCACAGTTAGATCCACTTGTTAAATATACTTGAGTTAAATAACAGTACAACTTAGATGGAAGGCGACTATTTCTCTCCCTTGGTTTGGAAAGCAACACGGCTATAAGATCACTATCTCCGTTGTTTGGTTTGTTATGATGTTTTATACGGTCAAATTATGACGCACATCGTTGGCCTAAAGTAGGTTGCTAGTATGCAGAAAAATGTACGGTGATGAGACCGTACATATTGACAACCCCCAAAAATAGCGGAGTGCAGAAAGAGAGAAAAAATCGCCTGTACATAGTTAAGCACACAGTACAAATTAATCGAAGTTAAACACAATATTGTTTTGAGATTTAGGGTTGCAGTAGTCCGTGGCCGCCTGCTGGTTTTCTGGAAGTCTGTTGTTGGCAGGCTGTCGTCCCATAGGTTGAAGCTCGATGTTTTCTTGCGTTTGTTCTGTGTTTGTTGGAAATCGCTTCCTGAGCCGTGATCAGTATTTCCTTATCATGACGCACAGGAACGTGACGACAGCAATTGTTAGTAAAAGGTAGCAAATTGTGTATTGGTGTACGTCATGATCCGTGATGGTTGATGGAAGTTTCGGCTCGTTCTCTTGTTGGAATCGCAGCTACTCCTCTATTGCCTCAAAATCTTTTTTCTTGAGAGTAAATAAGTGTGGCGCGTTATGAAGTGTAACGTTGACGTGGTTATTATTTGGTGAATCCAAATTTAGAACACGCATGTCATAGTTCACGTTGAGGTTGCTGTTGTACTGATTGTGCGAAGCGATGATAAGTTCCTTTGACCGCAGTACGCATCCTTGCCCCAAAGTTATGATTGCCGCCGTTGTGAAAGTTTGCGGTATTACGTCATTTTCACAAACAGTACGTAATTCGCACGTTCCGCAGCAAATAACCAGCCAGCTGTTCGATGCTTGCAATTTGATCCATGTCTCCTCGCATGACACGCTGTGCACGTCACACGGTGACGCAGTTGTCCGATGACCTAGTAATTTTGATTCGCAAGGTGCATTCTTGTTTTTTAGGTTGAACTCAGTTGTGGCATATTTGCTTTGCAAAAGTAATTGTCCTTTTGTTTTTTGGTGCATTGCTTGAAGTCTTCGTCTTTTAATGAGATGTAGGAGATCTTCTCAAAGTTCACGGCAATGTATGGTGAAGATAACATCATCAGGTTGTACTTTGACTCCGCCTTAAATGGTATGGCTATAGCCCGATAGTAGGTGTAATCTTCATCCGAAATTAATGGGATATAGACTTCAAACATGAAGTAGTTCTTTTTTATACGTGCTTTCACATACAGCAACTTGTTAATCTCCTTGATGTCTTCTCTAAGGTTCTCCGTCGGCAGTGACAGTGTCCTCGTCAATCCGCCGGATATATCTTCTAGTTGCCTTACTAGACTGGCTGGTGTTATTAAGTGTACGTCCATATGTCCACTGTAGACGTTTGTGAGAGTGTTCAGGAGCATGGTTTGTATATCTTTGAGGTTTTGTAGTAGTAGCGATACTGTGGGCGAAGCAGAGTTGAAGTAGCTTGTGGCCATCATTAATTGTATTTCTGTTTCAATGCTGCCCAGATTCGTCTTAGTTTCTGCCATGAAGACTTCAATCATCTTACATTGCAGTTTGATGTTTTCATCGTTTTTCTTCAACACGTCATTTTGCAGTTCCATGATCGATGTTTGATTTTTTGCGAGTTCGCGCAGATAGTTTTCGTTGCCTTGTATGGCATCAATATCTCTGTGATATTTTTCAGCAAACTTCTGGTCTAAGACGTCGAATAAGCTGTTGGCTACCATGCCTACTCCGTCAATCAAACCGTGCTTCTTGCGCATAGCTAAACGCTTGTGGGGAGCCAGCAGGATTGTGTTATAGAAGTTTAGTAGCTCCATTTCGTGGAAGACTTGTTCCGTTGTAGCTTGGCAATAACTTTGATGGATCTTCTGGCAAAGGTCGTTTACCCCGTTGACATATTTCTCAATATGTTGAACGCCTTGCCAGTAATTAGTTAGGTTGTAGTACGTAAGCAAAGTCCATTCGTGTATTAGTTCAATTTTGCCTATGGTGTCATAATAAATCGGTCGCTCGGGTTCCAGGCTAGTAATTTGTGTGCCTGACCTTGGTTGCGAACCATATGATCCATTCACATGTATCAACATTGTGAATAGACACATTAAAACGTTTGTAAGACATTTTCTTTTGATAACCTTTTTTGTTCCATCATGCTTTTGTAGCTCCGTCTTGCAGTCTTCATCGATTTCGTTGCCCGTCGTGTCAATGGGTAGAGGTGATAGTTTCAATATGGGTCGTTTAATGAATCCAGTTTGGGTTTTTACCGTGGTCACTCGAACATAACCATCAGAACCCGGATGCAGTTCGAGTACGCGCCCCATGGCCCATTTTCCTGGTGGCAAGTTGTTGTCCTTGATTAGGACTATATCGCCTTCCTGGATGTTCATTTTTGTTTTGTTCCATTTTGCCCTGGTCTGAAGTTGAGTTAGATAGTCACTTGACCAGCTCTACCAAAATTAGTGCAGCATGTGTTCTGTTAGCTGCCAACAATGACAGATTTCGTCAGAGTAACTTGAGATTGGAAGTGACATCGTGGGGCTTCCAGTGAGAAAATGACCGGGTGTTAGGTTATTCTGAAATTCCTCGGGATCTTCAGTGAGCGGACAGAGGGGTCTTGAGTTCGTACAGGCTTTTTTTTTGCCAGTAGCGTAGTGAACTCCTCGAATGTAAGTTTTTGATCTTCCAGTACACGGTGAAGATGATGTTTCATCGATTTGACAGCCGCTTCCCATAAACCACCAGCGCTCGGCCATGCAGGAGCGTTGAAGTGCCATTCTACCTCCATTTTACCAATCTCATGGAAGAACTCCGGCGATAGCTCTTGTTGGAACTGTTGATATTCATTGTGCAACATCTTTGAAGCTCCAATGAAGTTAGTGGCACAGTCTGAGTATACGTGTTGAGGTGTACCGCGTCTAGCGCTCATGCGCTGGAAAGCAGCGATGAAGGTTTCGGTGCTTAAGTCAGACACCAGTTCAATGTGCACAGCTTTAGTAGCCATGCACACAAAGACAGTGATGTATCCTTTTGTGGTTTTTACTCCCCTTCTGTTGTTCAGTTTGACATGCACGTATCCATTGAAGTCTACCTCCATGCAGTGTTGTCAGATGCGCTTGTTTGATTATGAGCTGAGTTAGTCGTCCCTTTCGTGGTAGGATTATCGAATGCTTTATCTCGAGAGACAGGTCGGAGTTCTTCAGTCTTCCACCGATTCTTATAATCCCTTTTTCATCCATGTAGGGGTTTAGTTTGTATATAGTGCTCTTGTTGTTTACAGTTCCATTTGCCTTCAGTTGTTTACATTAATTTTGCAACTCTGTAGTTTGCGCATATGTAATTATTCGGTCAGCTGCTAACTTGAGTTCGCTGACCGTAAGGTAGTTGGTTACAGTTTTCATCTTGAGCGTGCCGTCACGATAAAACGCAGCACCTCAGCCATTACTCGCATTACTTGCAACAATAAACTATGTTTGTGTAACAGGATATTTATAAAATGTTCATTGTTTTTTGACACTTCTTCTAAAGTTGCCGCTGCCTAGTTGATCCTTTCCTGGTTAGTTGTAAACAAACATGTGAAGTTTTTCATAAGGTCTGAGTCTTCTTCTCTTATCAGGAAATCCGGACCTTTCCACCAGAGCTCGAAGTTTATGAGTTTACTCGGCATCATTCCTCTAGATGCACAGTCAGCAGGGCTTTGTGCCGATTTTACGTAGCGCCACTTGTCGGAAGGAATGACTTGTTTTATTTTGTCAACTCTGTTGGACTCGTATCTATCCCATCTTGATGCATCTCCCTGCAGCCACGCTAAGACCACTTGAGAGTCACACTATGCTTGTACGGGCAAAGTGTATTCTTCTCAGCTTCAGCAGTTTTTGCCATAAGTTTAGACAGCAGTAGTGCCCCACATAGTTCCAGTCGGGGCAACGTAGTTTTTTGTGATAGAGGCGCAACCCAACAAGGGTTGAGCCAAGCAAAGTTAGAGTCGGTGTATCTTTCTCGTTCCTTACTCGGCTGTATATGACACATGCGTACGCCTTTTCACTAGCGTCGCAGAATCCTAGTAACTCTATTGGTTGTCGTGCCCCAATCCATCTGTTTAGTTTAATTTTTCTTGCATCTGGAAGTTGAGTTTTCATTTTGACCCACTCGTTTAGTATGTTACTCGGTAGTTCTTCGGCCCATGCAAGTTTGCTGTTCCATACCTTTTGAAATAATAATTTTGCCGACACTGTTATGGAAGCTAACTAGCCCAAAGGATCGTATAGTTTCGAAATTTCGGACAGAAAGTGCCTTATCGTGGTCCGACCCTTTGATTTTTCTTCCAGACTCCAGTTAAACAAGAACGTGTTAAAGTTTGGGTTCCAGCCTAGTCCGAGTGTTTTAGTCGAGTCTTCGGTTTTGATATCAAATATTCCTTAAGTTGATATTCAATCAATGGTTGACTGGTAAAGAATGCCTTGTGGCATTAAGTCCGCCTATGTACCACTATTGTACATGAAGTTTAAATAAATAAATATTTGATACTCATCTAAACTCTCTAGCAGCGTGGGGTGGTTCCGTATGTCAAGGTGCAAAGTTGATATTCTTGTAATCTTCCAGCATGAGAGTTGCGCTATATTATCTTCGGTAGTGGTTGTTGATCTTCAGCTATCCAGATGCATCGGTATATCTTCTCTATGTAGCGGTGAAAGCGTATTTGTAGGTCACTATAGTATAAGGTTTTGAATGTCCTTCTGTAGATTTGGACCTTTTTTCAGTGTTTAAGCTGTGCCCTGTTGTTGTCCTTTGCGAGGCGTTAAAAACTACTCTTAGTTTGGTCGTAGTTGATAGTTCTTGACATGATGTGGAAGGTATCATTAAGGCATGGAAGTTGATAGTGGAGATGCCGGTTTCATATGCTGTAGTTGCATATATTCTCTGATGAAGTCCCTATACATTGTTGCAAGTTTGTTGTTCTTTGCCAGGCGTTTTTCTAATTGAAGAAATTTCGAGATAGCAATTGACCTTGATTTCCCTAGTTTGTCTTGCAACTCAGGGCTCATCTTAATGTCTGCGTCTCGTTTGAATGTCTTGCTGTAGTATTCTTCACACTGTGCATCTTTCGGCATCATGTCATGGTTGCTGCTAGTTGTCTTCGTTCTCCCAGAATTTAGTCTATTCGCTTGGGTCGACCAGTGTCATGTGACAGTTGAAAGTTTTCAATATACCACATACGATGCAGCCTAAGTGCGTCTGTTGCGCTACAGGAGACTGTTGACTGCTTTTCAAGACCCCGTCAAGGATGATGTCGGAATACACGTCTGCCCCAAGTAGCATATCTATAGGACTTGATACGTTGAATTCCGGATCAGCAAGTTTCCAGTTTTCTAGGTGCGGCCAGTTCGCTTTTCGAACGATGAGTTGGGTAAATGGTTCGTAAGTTTACTTAAGATAAGTGCCTGTGTTTCGAATGCATAGTCCAAGTGAATAGACTTGCAGTTAAGTTGAAGCCGCCATTTGCAGCTTCCAGGTGCTGCTTCTTCTCCCTTTATGGTTGTATTCAGCCGTTTCCTTGTTAGATGTGGCATCTGTGCGGCGTTCTCAGTTATTAAGTTAACTTGCGCCTTGGTCTACTAGCGCTCGAAGCGTCATATAATCTCCATTTGCAGACTTTTTCTTAAGCTGCACAATAGTTAGCAAGATCTCCATCTCGTTAGTTGAAACATAGTTGGAACTTTGTTTACTCGTGGATGTGCTTAGTCGTTGACTTGGATTATTGTTGTTACTTTCTGTATTCGATGAGTTGGAATTATTTCTCTTGTCAGCATTGTGCAATAAGGTGTGATGTTTCTTATTGCATTCTTTGCAAATTTTTGTTGAAATTGCAGTTTGTGTTGCCATGACTGTAAAGGCAGTTTTTACACACGTGTAATTTCGAAACTATGTCATTCCGTTGGAATGAGTCCATGTTGATGAACTTTGGGCAGTTCATCAACACGTGATTTCCGTCACAGTTCGGGCAATGACCGTATGCCGTATGGTAAGTTTTCTTGAACGATCTCTGCCGCTCATAGTTATGCAATTTTGCAGAATAATGTTAGTTTAATGCCTTAGTCGCGGCTTCCTGGCGTTGATTAGTTGCTTCCTTTTTTGTGTTCTTCATGGTTTCGTAAGCCATGAATTTGTTTTCTAGGAAGTCTAACAGCTCGTTCAAGTTTGGCACATCCCTCGAATCCCGCAGCCCCTTTATGTACTCGTCGTATGAAGTAGTATCGAGTTTCTGCGACATCAAGTGTACTATAATTTGGTCTCCAGTTGCGATGTCTAAACCGATGTTTGCTAGTCTGTTCATAAATTTTGTAATGATATCATGCATATTTTTGAGGTTGAAGCCGCCGGGTTGTTGGATGACGGGTAGGTTGAGCATGGTGGAAATGACGCGAATTGCAGTCTCCGATTATCGAACCGCTGCCAACAAGACGTGTAGTTTTCTGCACTGATACTCAAATGTTTCACTAATCTTTCAGCTTCGCCTCTCAACCATCTCAGATGCTGCATCTTTTGCTCTGTTAATCATCGGGTTGTTGTGTATGGTTTCCGTAAAGAGATCCTTGAAGGAAATCCATTGGTTGTAGTGACCCGAGAATTCAGGAACCTCAATTTTTGGCACCGACTTTTCGTAGTGCGCAGTCGACCAAATCTTACGGCTTAAGATCTTTCTTAGCTAGTCGTACTTGTCTTCTGTAGTGACGAACATGTTGTTGAAGTTAGAGTTGGAGCCTTTAAGGATCGCTTTCAGCTCCCAATGCATTTTTTCAATATCATCCCACTTTGACTTCAAGATTGACAAGTGATCGTCAAGTTCCCATTTTTCTTAGTTGTCGAAGACACTTCCAGTTGTTTGAAGCTCTCCTAGTTGTCGGAGACATTTATAGTTGTTTGAAGCTCTCCTAATTGTCGAAGACACTTCCAGTTGTTTGAAGCTCTCCTAGTTGTCGCAGACATTTATAGTTGTTTGAAGCTCTCCTAATTGTCGAAGACACTTCCAGTTGTTTGAAGCTCTCCTAGTTGTCGAAGACACTTCCAGTTGTTTGAAGCTCTCCTAGTTGTCGGAGACACTTCCAGTTGTTTGGAGATCTGCTAGTTTTCAAAGACACTCCCAGTAGTTGTAGTTAGTCGTTGGAGGCACTTCTAGTTGTTGGAAGCTCCTCCAATTAATAGTTGTATTTTGTTTGGTTCCGGTACACAATGTGCCTGTACTCTGGATAGGTATGTGCGCCTTCTCCAACTGGGCCGACCCTCTTCTGGGAGACCAGCTGAACCGATTCGCTACCGAAACAAGAGACAGAAACACACTAAGATACACAATGGTTCGAAGGATCACTTAATGTACGGGTCATAAGTCCGTACACTGATTCGCCGTTAGTCGGTTGGAGAGAAACACGTCACAGTTAGATCCACTAGTTAAATATATTTAGGTAAATTACAGTACAACTTAGATAGAAGGCGACTATTTCTCTCCCTTGGTTTGGATAGCATCCGGCTCGAAGGACCATTTAATTTAAGGGTCGTAAGTCCGTACACTAATTCGCCGTTAATTGGTTGGAGAGAAACACGTCACAGTTAGATCCACTAGTAAAATATATTTGAGTTAAGTAAATTACAGTACAACTTAGATGGAAGGCGACTATTTCTCTCCTTTGGTTTGGATAGCAACACGGCTATAAGATCACTATCTCCGTTGGATGGTTTGTTATGATGTTTTATACGGTCAAATTATGACGCACATTTTTAGCCTAAAGTAGATTGCCAGTATGTGGAAAAATAATGAGACCGTACAAGTTAAATTGAAATATGTTCATAGATACATAATTACTGTAAATTTTACTAGAAATAAAAAGCTTTTCATTTTTAATTTATTTATTATGATATAAAAACCACAAAATTATTGATTTATTAAAAAGTTAAGCGTGATCATCCTAGTTTATTTATATTTAAAAACTTTTTTTTTTAGTTATATCCTATTAGTAAGACTATCCTACTAACTTTGGCACAGAAATAGATTAAAGTCTAGAATAGCGCACAGGTTCCTTTTTATCAAAATCAAAATAGTTAATTTTCAAATAAACCTTAAAGGTACTTTTGAATAGTCAAACAAAAAAAAGAATATCTATATCTATAATATAGATCTCAATGGAGAAGAATTTGCAAGAAACTCCACGGACACTCGTTTCCATCAGTTTCAATTACAAGTTTTTGGTTACATCATACTTATTGAAAAAAAAATAGATATATGTGAAAACGATGCAAAAAGACGTGCACGCAAAAGAGTCTAGAGTAACAAACAATTTCAACATAAAAATGCAATAACAGGCCGAGAAAGCTAAGTTATGACCAATCCCAACTGATGGCGCCCGTTCACGAACATGACGCATGGATCGGCACCACTCAGCTCAACCATCATGAAGGGAACCGAATGATCCAACACATGTGCCACCATCATACGCACGCTAGAGCATGGGACACTCAAATGCCAGGGCACACAGAAGTCAACGAATGACACATAGGTACAGTGAATGGTAGATTTACAGTCGGAACATAGAACTCACACATGTGCTGTGCAGTTATATAATACTAAAAGAAATTGAGTTTATACAATAAAAATATATTCATACAGTCTTCAGCAGGTCCAACAATACTTCAAAACTTTTCTGCCCATCACTAATTTTTCTTGCGCCCTAATGGCTGCGGAGCAGGACCAGCATTTAGCCAAGCATTTTTATCAGCGATGTAATCCCCCAACTTATAATATGCTTGCCTGCATAGTATGCGTTTCATACAAGTTTTAAATTTCGTCTCATTCAGTTCTAGAACGTGGAGCGGTATTTTATTGTAACATTTTATACAGTACCCCATAAAAGATGATGCTACTTTAGCCAGCCTGAAACCTGGTTGGATTAATTGGTCCCTATTTCTTATAAAATAATTATGTCTGTCGCCGTTTTTACTAAAAAGATGTAAATTATTTCTAATGTACATAATGTTTTCATAAATATATTGACAAGGTACCGTCATGATGTTAATGTCCTTAAACAGTTCCCTTAGAGAATCGCGCCGGCGAAAATTGTATATCGCTCTGATGGCTCGTTTTTGCAGAATAAAAATTGACTCAATGTCTGCAGCCCTTCCCCATAGTAAGATACCGTAAGACATTAAACTATGAGAGTAACTAAAATATACTAGCCTCGCGGTATCTACATCAGTAAACTGACGAATTTTTCTAACAGCATAAGCTGCCGAACTTAGCCGCCCTGCAAGTGACATTAAATGAGGACCCCATTGTGGCCTTGAGCCTAGCGTGATCCCCAGGAATACCGTTTTATCGACGAATTCTAGCTTCTCCCTACCCAATATAATCACATTCAGTACTTTTGACATTCGGTAAGGCAAATTTTACGCACTTAGTCTTTTTAGCATTTAAAACTAAATTATTAGCCGTGAACCAATTTTGAACCTGTCGTAAGACGTTATTTACGTCGTCAACGTTACTCCTACGTCTATTTATCTTAAAAAACCAAGGAAGTGTCATCAGCAAATAACACCATGTTTAAATTGTTATTTAATAGATGGGGTAAATCGTTAATGTAGACTAGGAATAAGAAAGGACCCGAAATTGAACCCTGGGGTACCCCCATTTTCACGGTTAACCCGGACGAATTGACACCGTTTATTTGAACTAATTGCTGTCTATCATTTAAATAAGATTTTACTAAACTCAACGCTGATTGGCCTAGCCCGTAATGCTCAAGTTTCAAAAGTAATATTTCATGATTAACGCAAATAAACGCTTTCGACAGGTCGCAGAAGACACCTATAGAATCTTGTGCCTTTTCCCACGCATCAAAGATGTGTTTTAATAAGGTGACACCTGCGTCGGTCGTACAACGTCTATCGTATCTCGGTATGATGTTCAATCGGGATAATAAAAACACTTTCCACGTGGGTGAAGCCGTGGGCAGAAGCTAGTACAAAATAAAATTAAAATGTGTATGTATAATGATTTGAGAACCTCCACCGTATTTTTTCGTCGATTAAAAATCAACCCATACTTGAAACCTTATTCTGCGAGATGGATAAAACTTAACATTTCGTCAGTGGCAAAATTTTCCGATTAGGCAGATATGTTATTATACTGTGCCTATACGTATTTTGCCAGTAACATTTGAATGTGTTAAAACTAAGAGGCTATTCGAATCAAACGCATTTAATATCCCCATAATTAATATTATTATGCAACGGCTTTTTCTCCTTCGTGGAACAGAGTAAAGTGGCACATTGTAAACAGTATTACTCGAATCTTAAAACACTGTCATATAGTATACAACCTCTATCCAATTCCCATAATTATATAGGGGCGTCGTAATGAACTTTGTGATATAATTGGTAACTATTTTATTTCCAAAACAATAAGTCCACTTTACATTTTGACATAAGCCATAAACAAAAATCTTTTAGGACTTATATTTATCTGGTTGCTAATTGTCCATTAAGTTCATATTCCAAAATAATGATACCACATTACCACAAAAATGTTAATGAATATGAATTTCATCTAGAAGAAAATATAACTATATCCTTCGTTCGATACTGATCTCGTAACCAGATTCTGGTTTCAATACAAATTCATATTTCCGCTTCAGCTTGCTGATGTCTGCTTTCACTCGGTATTGTCGTAAGAAGTGCGCTAGAGTCACCTTCATTGATATCATGGCGTATGTTCTACCTGAAAGAACACAGTATTATACAGAATTCTCTTAACCAATCCGTGATCATCTTCTGTATGTCAGCAAAACATTATTTCATTATTTTATCTTACACTGCAGATAAAAATACTCTTAAAGCCTAGAACGTGACTAGTCATATTAATACAACGACAAATAAAATTAGTAAGAAAAACTCCGCAGAGAAGACTGGCACCATTGCCATGTTCAACGGCAATGCAAAGAAAAGCCAAAGGCAAAGGGCAAAGAAGGAACCAGCCTTCTGATCACGCAAATTGAAACTATGACTTAAAAATATTTGTATATCTTTATCATAATTTCAGCCCTGTGCCATTTTATCCAAACAGGCAAATACAACAGAAAGTTGAGAAAAGATTACCTATGTTTATACCTGTTATAGTCTTCAGTAAAGCAATCATCATAGTCTAGCATTAGATTCCACTCCTGGCATTATCTTCCTTTAATAAATGGGGATGGAAGAAGAAAACATGTTTCGCTGACTCTAAGTAAAATGGGACAAGATGATGATGATAAATTACCTATACAAGCTCGCTTCCCCAATCCAAATGCTGCGAAATCCTTATTGATTCTACAATCACCATCCAGCCATCTTTCTGGTCTGAACTTATCACTTTCTGCTCCCCAAGTTGGATCGAGATAAGTTGCTAGTGGGAAGATTATACAATAACTGCCAGCGCGCATCGTATATTTTTCTGCAATAAACGAAGAAAATTTAAAATCAAAGGTTGTAACGTTATGTTAAGCTCAGACGAGCTTAACGTAAGCCACGTAATTAAAAATTTGAGTGAATAAAAAGGGGCCGGCTTCGCACGTCGTAGGATTTATGTGGTCGTCAGCTAGGCAGGCAGCAGGATAGACAGGAATTATTTTATGTAGTGGAATGCTTGAGGAAGGCAGGTGAGCAGGCAAAAACAGACAGGTTACCAGGTAATCAGGTAGATAGGAAGGGAGGCAGCAAGGTAAAACTCTGTAAGTTTTAAAAATGTCAATATGAGGATTATCATCTGTAAATCCATGACTAGATTTAATAAGGTTTAGTCTTTCAGAAGGAGGTGGAACCTCCCATGCAAAAACATCGTTAAGATAATCAGATGAGTTACTGAAACGATATAATTTAGCATTAAGAATCTTATAGTTCGGATAGTCATCAGGGTTACTTTGACAATTTGTAAAAAGTTTATTAAAGTGTTCCAATTGAGACACAATATCTCTGGATATAGGTTCTACAGTGCTAATAATAGCTGTATCAGGAGTTTTGTGGCGTGAAAGAAGATCTGGAACGACATTATCTTTACCTTTTTTGTGTTTCAGATCAAAACAAAATAGACGACGGGTCCATCGAGCTAATCTTCCAGAAGGATTAGACAAATTTTGGAACCACTTTAATACATCATATTTTGCTCTAACAACGCAGTATTCGATCAGTTATTCGAGTTAGAGCGCGTGACAGCCACGTGGATGGAATTCTTGTCGTAGAAACGAGCTCTTATCTTACTGATTGACCGACACCTGACAAATCAACAATTCAGAAGTGCCTGCCTTTAATTGATTGCTTTTGAGTGAGTTTGAAAAATTAATAAAACTTACTGAGCTTCACATCTTCAGCCACGTATCTGAGCATGAGAGGAACTGAAGGAAAATATCGAATAGACTCCATTAACACTGCGTTTGTATAAACCAATTTGTTCACGTCATGCTTTTCAACGTCTCTGTCTGGTCCCAGTACATCTATTAATCTGCAATCAGTCAGAACATACATTATACGATTTCCGAAAGTTGAGTTACAACCCGATTTTCAATCCAACTGAACTAATTTATTTTTCATTAAATTATAGAAAAACACTCACTCGTTATACACTTTTTCTTGAACTTCAGGATATGCTCCAAGCACCAACAAAGTGTACATTAGTTGGTTGGATGTCGTTTCAAATCCAGCGACTATTAGTACATCTGTTTCTTCTCTGATCTCCTTATCTGTCATGGCGCCATTTTTAGATAGGTCTAGGAGCAGGTCTAGAAAAGGTTTGTATTTAATACCTGGAATATAATGAAATGAAGTTGTTTTACTCGGAGGCAACGCAAAGGACAATGACAGAAGGACATAATATTTTTTAGCTGAGATTAAATTCCTACGTATTTAAATGAAAAATATCTGGTTTAACCAATAGTAATATACTACTAGCACTTCACCCACGACTTCGTTCGCGTGATCCGTATTTTATCACCCCCTTAAAGGAAGAATTTCCAAAAATCATTTCTTAGTGCTTCCCTACATCATAAAAAGAAACCCTATACATACAGTAAAATTCTTCTAAAATCTTTAACTTTTGAATAAATAATAATAAAAACCTTTACTATTTACTTAGGTTAGTATTTATGCAAAGTTTCAAATATATAATATATAAATTTAAAACTTTTCACCGAATTAGTTCGAATTAAATATAAATTACAGAATTCAAATACAAAGAGTAACACTAAAAATAAATCAACTTTTAACATTAATAATAATAAACTATAAAAATATGTAAATAGTAATTTCATTCAGAATAAATAGAATAGATTTAGTCAGTATTATCTTCAGAGTGATTTATCATTTAAAAATTCATCTTAACATTATAATAGGCTTTTTCTGTCAGTATTCTTAAACTGGTCTGTATTTAATTTTTTAACACAGTCAGGGATATTATTATAAATTATTGGCGCTCTATATACAGTAGCGCCTTTATACAGTAGTGCTGTCTTTGCTGGCTGTACACGATTTTCAGTATTTGTCCCCGCGATTTCGTATTATAACGTCCGATATTCGAGGCATCAAATGGGGGTTATTGCTGACAAATAGGGCTACTTCCAAAACATAAAGTGTCGGAAGTGTGAGAATTTTATGCTTTGTAAAAAGTGGCTTACAGCTCTCAGTACTTTGGATACCGAACATGGCACGTAAGCACCGCTTTTGCATTATAAATGCCATATCTTGATGTGATGAGTTGCCCCAAAGGATAATGCTATATCTGAGGACAGATTCAACAAGTCCATAACAAGCCGAGAGTAACATATCAGAGTTGATGCATGGAGCAAGTTGGTACAAAGCATATGACTGACTACTGACTTTTTTACATACTGTGTCAATGTGTTATTTCCAATTTAGTTTACTGTCTATAATTAAACCGAGAAAACGGGCATTAGTTACTTCATTTATAGTGTGTGTCTTTTTATTGAAACTGTTGAACTTTGAATTGAAACTGTACTGTCGTCAGCAAATAATGTCATAGGTTGAATTGTTGCTTTGGAAAGTCGTTGATATAAATAGTAAACAACGGCGGCCCTAGCATACGGCCTTGAGGAACACCGTATGTGACATATTTCCGCACGCAGCTGAATATTTATTCTTTTTTTGTTTTTGGTTTCACTCTAGTTATTATCGTTACCTGTTGTCGATTCGTTAAATAGGATCGAATTAAATCCAAAACATTTCCTCTTATGCCGTATGCGTCAAGTTTACTGATTAATATATTATGATCCACATAGTCAAACGCCTGTGACATATCGCAATAAATAGCACAAACTGGAACTCTTTTGTCAACGTGGCAGCACATTTTGAATGAATTCATAAATGGCCACATTCATGGTTTTATTTTTACGAAATCCCTTTTGTTCATTGCACAAAATTTTATTTTATTCAATATATGAATTAAGTTTACCAAGATGTTTTTTTTTTTTAATACTGGTAATAGAGCAATAGGCCTATAATTAGCCATTAAGGTCCCCCTAGTCGACGGCACGAACTATATTGTGCGCGAGGTTAAAATTCACGCTATCTCATCCGACAACACGTGCGAAAGAGATAGATGCTGTGATGATCAGTAAGAAGCTAGTTCGCGTATGAATTAGCACTTTTGCAAATTTGTATCAAAATGGATGATGATTTCGGACGAAAACGAGCGCGCGAAATTTTATAAACAGGCCATTGGGAGTCCAGATATCATAAAAAACTACTAAATTTTCATTGTTGAATTACTAATATATCCCTGCATGGATATATCTATCCTTTTTGCAATTTTCCTTTCCTCTTATGATATTTATTTCCGCCCAAAGATGCTAAATATTATCTTTCATTTTGTACATCATCAAACAGTGGAGTAATCGCCAGACTACGTTTGTCTGAAAGAATCATCGACTAGTGTAACCTAAACTGTTTACTCCCTTTTTTGAATAAAGGGAACAAAACCGTTCGAGTTAGCGTTAAGTGTTATTGAAATTGAATAGCGTACAAAAGTACTACCAAAAAAACACAAGCACGAAGTGTATTTTGTTGTTATATAGTATGTTATATTAATAGAGACAATAAGAAAAGTGCTATATAACACATTCCTAGTAAAGACAATGTAATAGTTTAAGTTATAATTAAATTACATATTAGTCTATTTATAAGGCTAGATTGTAATAAGATAAGGGTCCACCCTATTGATGAACCCTAGAAAAGGAAAAACAAAACAAAAAAATAATACCGATTGAAAGTTATAATATTAATAGTTTTACTCGAATATGTAAGAACTCTGCGGGTTAGCCGCTCCAATGGCGGTGGAGTATGATAAGGAAGGCGACGATGTCAAAAGTTCTGTAAAGTTTTTCTATCAATCTCCCCGAGTTCTAATATATCGCGCTCATTTATTTAAATATGACTTACAAATGAGGACAGTTAAGATTTGTGTGTCTTAAAAAATGCAATGCCTTAGTGACGATTAATAAATATACATACCGGTAGTGTCCGACACAGTAATACAGTTGTTTATGGCAGCTTTTTTCTCCTGCAAAACCTGTAATCAGTAATTTTTATATTTCAAAGTCGCTTGTTCGTAAGGAGCATATTATTTTGTATTTATTTATTTATTTTTTCTTTATTTATTAGATGGAAAACCAACTGCTATACATAAAATTAATAAACAAACAAAGCTTGTGCTTATTGCGCATGTTGTACCACTACAAGACAGAGGCCTCTTTTTTTCTCACCGTGTTCCCCTTTAAGGAGTCTGTTAGCAGCTTATTTCTTTGCTCGCTGAAATCTTTATGTAACACTTACTTTATCAACCATTGAATGTAAAGTCTTCACTAATTCTTCTTCTTTCTTCTTCAAACCAACTAGTCTGTATATGACGTCATTCTGCAGCCAAAATTTGATTACTCTTTTGACTCCCGTATTGATCATGATACATACTGAGTCCATGTATTTCCGCGTGAAGTTTACGTCGTCTGTAGGATTTATGCCAAGTGTACCGACTGGAAACATTTTCATATAATTAGTAAATGATAAACTATGTTTTGTTGACGCTGTTTCTAATTATAAACTCAGACCACTGCAGTCCACTGGGTAAAGCCCTCTCCTTAGGCCGTTTTTTGACGACGTGACACGACACACAATAAGATGTAATCACGATTCAAAGCTCCATATATTTGTATGTACCGCTTGTTAAGTGAACGACGTCGCACTACACGCGACACGATTTACATACGGTTTTTCGGGTATGTCTATAACGCTATGTCATCGCGACTTTTTGCAGTGACGATTTAGCGCCTATAAGAAACAAGTATGAGGTTGTTGACGACACGACACATCGCACCGTACGGCTCACGCGCGGTGCGTCACTCACAGACGTTAGTTTGTTCACTAAAAACGTTGCAGAATCATGTCTAGGGAACATACGAGCGGATGATAGATCGTCTGCAGAGTGTTAAAAATTGTATCGTGCGGTGTTTCGTGAACAACGGGCCTAGGGCTCCCACACATAAACACGATACGACGTCGCGTCGTACAACGATGCGGCGTCGACGTCGCGTCGTGGAAATCTACACGATACATTACGACACGACGTCGTAACGTTTCGATGCACAATACGACGTCGTGACGTTAGAAACTCACGATGCAATCCTGCGCTGTTGTTATTCTAAATTCAAAGATGACGGATGGTATTGAAGTCGATCATTTAATTGCCCTAGTCGAGCAACGTCCCGTACTATGGGACAAAACATCTGCAAAAACAACAGCATGGAAAGAGGTGTGCGAAAATTTATTTCCTGGTTTTCAAGAAATAAGTAAACAAGAAAAAACAAAACATGGTAAGTAATATCCTATATTTTATTTAGTTGCCAACTAAGAGCTCCCACATCACTATTAAAGTAATCACAAAATTCATTTCTTATGTCGGTAGCTCTTGTTCTTGTTCTACCCTCCTGTGTGAACTGTTGTAGTTCAATAAAAGAATCATCAATTAACATATCTTCAAATGTTTCGGCTCCTTCACGGTTTAGAATGAAATTATAAAAAACACAGCTTGCTTTTATGATATTTGTGCAAAGATCGAAAGAAACATTTAATGGTCGATGAAATACCCTCCACCTGTTAGCCAGGATACCGAATGCACATTCTACAAATCTTCTTGCTCGGCTCAAACGATAATTAAAAACTCTTTGTTTTATCGTCAAATGTTTTCCTGGGTATGGGCGCATTACATTATTTGTTAACGGTAAGCCTTCGTCTGCAATAAAAACAAAAGGAAGAGGCGTTTGGGAGCTTGGTAAAGGCTTTGGCGTTGGTAAAGGAAGTTGTCCTTTTAAAAGTAATTCATTCAATTTTGAATTATTGTAAACGGTTGAGTCACATTCCTTGCCATATGCTCCAATATCAACATAAATAAATCTGTATTCAGAATCTACGAGAGCCAACAACAATTACAGAATGATAATTTTTGTAATTATAAAAAAGAGATCCGCCATGTTTGGGACTCCAAATATGAACATGTTTTCCGTCAAGTGCGCCTTTGCAATTAGGAAAGTTGGCACTCTTGGCAAACTTCTCAGCAATTTTTGTTAGCCGCTCAGTAGTTATTTTCGATCAAAAGATGCTTCCATATAGCTCCACAGACTATTTTTACAGTTTTAGCAATAGTAGACGCTCCACGATAGCAGTTTAAATGCATGTCTTGAAAGGTGTTTCCTGATGCCAAAAACCTGAAATAATAGGAAATAAATAAATGATATAATTTGATTAAATAGTATAGGCATAGCCCACACTACAAGTTAAAAGTGTATACATAAATAAATAATCTATGTGAAGGTATGTATGTGTATATGTGTATCAGTGTGGTGCGACAGCTGCGTGTGTGTGCGTGTGTTGGTGGGATGGGCGAGTGAATGTATTATTTATTTATTTATGCGTGTCTAAACATAAAATACTATTGTTCCAGGTAATGCTGTGTTTAAGAAATGGACTGGCATTAAAGATTGAAGCCAAGTACGTAAAAAAACTTAAAGAAATAAATAAATCTGGAGCAGGCGCTAACAAACTTAAAGAATATCATTTATATAAAAAGCTCCTTTTTTAAAAAGAAATGATCTAAATGAAACCGATGATAGTATAACAATCAGAACACACAAAAGGAAAGTCCAAAAAGAAAATTTAAAAGTCCATCTCTCCCTCAGCCATCACGAAAAAGGAGAAATGTCGATACATTTGAAGAAGAAATTATGGCAAAATTAGAAGAGCCCGAAAACAGACATCTATCTTTTTTTAAAGCGATATTACCATCATTAAATAAACTATATGATCATCAAACGTTAGTTTTCCAAAGTCGAGTCTTACAAGTTTTAACGGATCTATACGAACAATCACAACAACATACCTCTATATATTATTCCCAGAGCCATTGTCCATCTTCCTACCAGGGTAACTATGAAACACAAAGACCCCAATGTTCATGGCAAAGTTCTTACCACGGTGGTTACCAAACAGCAGGAAGTTCGACACAATCTACCCGAGAAGCAGCACTGTCACCAGCTGCCAAGCAAGGCCAAAGCGATGAGAGGGAATCTAATGATTATTCGAATACATCACGTAAACCAATATCATCACCTCTATCGCTTTACGACTTTTCTTGAAAAAAGGAATTCAAAGGTGTAATGTTGATTTAAAATTATGTTTAAATTGATTTAATATCTGTTAATTTGAGGTGAACAACAAAATTGTTGTTTAGTGTCGTTGATTTGTGAAATGAAAAAATATGAGAAAGTTGTTGTTTCATTTACCTTACAGTTAATCCCAGCATCTCGAGAGGTTCGATAGGTGGTCTGCCTCTGCCATATTTTCCTGCTATATGTGGCGTTATCCGATGAAGTAACTCTTGCCATATTTTCCTGCTATATGTGGCGTTATCCGATGAAGTAACTCTTCAAAACTTGATGCACTCATTCTAAAGTAATCAAAAAACTTGTTGTGGTCTATTTTTAAGGCATTGTACTTCTTTATAAAGTGACTCCCGTTATTCATGTGTGAAAAAAATGGGTGGATCCAATATCTTCTGAGTATCTGTCTTTTCTTTCTTCGTCTTCTTATTAACAGCAGAAGCAGAATGCGTCTAGAGCGGTCCATTTTTCGGAATGAACTAAAACACCACCCCACTATATCGACGGCATCGTGCGGTGTCGTGCTTGGCACATTACGTTACGATGTCGTGTTTCTTTACGATGCTCATCGTAGATTTCCACGACGCGACGTCATATCGTGAAACGACGCCGCATCGTTGTACGACGCGACGTCGTATCGTGTTTATGTGTGGGAGCCCTAATAACTATGCCAAGACCGATACCCGGTCCACCACGTCCGTCGTCGATCCACTTAGCTGAGAGCGTTCTACGCAAAGAATGCCGATTCGCGGTGCTGGATCTATGACTCAAGTGCTTCACAGGCTATTTATTTATTTATGTACACACAAAACACGTAAAAGAGAAAGTACATATAAATATAGAATAGCACAAAGTTGCTGCATATTTCTAGAGAAATTTCTACCATCAGTCCTACGATAGGAGAATCAGATAAGAGCTATTCGTCCTTCACCAAACACTGCTAGCCAGGAACTACTTGGACATTAATGGCGCGTAGGTACCTAGCCTTATGGATAGACCTTGGACCATACGCACTATTGGATATTGGATTAGAAAAATTTAAAGAAAAGAAATACAGACCACATAACGTTTCTAAAGAGTTATCTTTTAGATAAAGACTATGATCGAATGTTCCTTTTCCAACATGAGGTTCCATAGAACTGGCAAGCTTCTTGGACTGGCTGTTGAACACATCTAGGAAGCTATGAACTACTGGAACAGTGAATGCTGGAGTCATTAGCCTGCGGTGACGCTGCCAGATTTCTCCTGCAAAAAAAAATGCATTGCAAACACTTGAGAACTATTGCTAAGAGAATTTTATAGCTAAAATGTAAGGGGTAATAAATTTAGCAGAGAGAGGCCAAAAATCGACCATGGTAAGCGATGCAGAAGAACGACTGTATAAGGCATTCTATCACATTCGCTCGGACGTTAAATCCTATAGATGTATTTCTTTGTCTCTTTTTTGTTTAATCTAGTTTTATATCACATCGGACAGCGGGAGATCCATTGCTGCTGTGTACTTATACAAAACCCTACTGCCTGATGCCTACTGGCATCAAACCGATTCGTAATAAACGACCTCAAAAGCATACATAACTTAAAGTTGGCTAGTGATCGTCGGTGACCTAATAACAAATGTATGAGGCCAAAACCAAAATCCAAGCGATTTTGGTTTTGACCTCACACATTTTTTTTTATTATCAATAGGCTCGCGCTTGACCACTATGTCACCTGATGGTAAGCGATGATGCGGTCGACGGTGAAGCACGTTTGCCTAGAAGTAACTTATTCACTCTTGACTTAAAGACCCCTAGATTGTAGCTATCGGGAAACACAGACTCCGGCAGGGAATTCCACTCCTTAGCTGGACGCATAATAAAAGTGTCCCTAAAACATTTTGTGCGTATGGGTGGGATGTCCTCCATGTACCGATGAGGCATCGCCGTGCGTCTGGTTTTCCGACGATGGGAGGGGCTGGGCGGGATTAAATCATGCAATTCCATCGCACACTTCCCGAAATGTAACCGATAAGAAACCGACAAGCTGGCAACTCGGCGACCATGTTCAAGGCTCTGGAGCTTTGATTTGACCAGTGCCTCATTGCCGATGAGTCTCTTGGCCCGCTTTTCGATCGACTCTAGTGTATCAAGCTGGTAATTGGCAGATCCGTCTCAGAGATGAGAACAGTACTCTATGCACGATCGAACTTGCGCTTGATACAAGTTGAGCAGCTGTTCCGACGTGAAGTACTTTCTCACCTTCGCAAAGATCCCCAAATTTTTGGAAGCCAGTTGAGCCTTTGCCTCAATGTAAGGCCCAAAATTGAGAGTCGATGTCAACGTAACGCCAAGAAGCTCAAGATGGTCCGTTATTGGCACAGTTACATCACGGAAAGTTGGAGCCAGGTGAAATTGGCTCTTTTTAGCGGAAAAAAGACTTTCACAGGGTTTTAGCAGCATTCAACTTGACCAGATTGTCATCACCCCATTCGGAGACTGCCTGCAAGGACAAGTTCAAACGCTCCACCATGGCCTCACGGTGAGACCGGATCTGTGGCCCGGTAGCCCGTGCGTTGGACAAGTATCTCTCAGCAACAGTGCTGTCTGCATACCCAGGCAGATCGTTAATGTGCAACAAGAACAATGTTGCTGAGTTACCGACCCCTGAGGGACCCCGGCATTAATATCCAATTGGTCCGACGAGCAGCCATCAATAACCACTCGAATGGACCGATCTCTCAGGAAGTCTGCGATCCAATCACACAGACCACCGGGAAACATTTATTACTAGCAGCCCTGAAAATCCTGTAAATGACACCCATGACGAAAATATTGCAAAAAACAGAACGGGAAATCACGTTGTAGCCCTTTGAAAGGCCCTTTTCGTTGATTGAGCGTTTTTGGTCTTTGAACCTTACATGCCTTAATATTATTACGTGGATAGTTTATCGATCCATAAAGAGCTGTTGCAGATTGCATTAATGCTTAGCTATGGTTATGCTGTTTGGGGTTACAGTTTCAGTGATTATTACTAACCTGATGATACCAGCAGTCCATCTCCCAGCCAAGGCTTCATCATATCGAACGCATAGTGTTTCTCTAGACATGCATTTGCTGCTGTCAACGAATCTTCAGGGTCCGTTATCACTGAAAAATATAAGGAAGGCTCTAATAAAATAACCCAATAAGGGTCGGTTTCCAGTCCAAGTGGATGCAGCTGATCTACCTGTCTACTATACCGCTTGCCCGCCTTGGCGAGACTGGTGTCAGATTTCCTGGCTTCTAACGATCCGTCGCAACAGTCAAAGATGTAGAAATGACAGCCTGGACCAACGTAACGAGATTCCTCCGTGTCGCTGTTTGAGGCACGGAGGAATCTCGTTACGATAAGATGGTCACCTACCCACGACCGATCTCGGAAAGTGTTGCATAACCTTGAAGATCGACCCGTGCGGCTTTTGGATATAATTTAGTCACGAGCTCCTCAATTAGTAACTTATTTAAAGTTTACTTGTTACAGTTAAAACATTTTTGTTCATGGAATAACGGCAAAAATTGTTTATCTTCTTATTGTCTTCGAATTCAGAAAAATTATAAATATAGATAAGATCTGCTCGCATCACTTTGATAATTTTGTTACGAATCGTAAAATTTTAATAAAGCTGTTATAAAGTATTTTATACAGTCTTAACTTGTGAGATTACTTTTGCATCTAAACGAGGACGTTCAAAACTAACTAACTACATTTTAACCTTCTTCTTTGGGCTCGCCTTTTCCCGCTTCTTTGTTAGGGGAGTTCCCCCTCTTGACATAATTTTTTAGGCATAATAAATACCATTAAAAAGAGTTACTAAATTTAAGTACTTGGGCCACTGGGTGAATGAAGACCTTAAAGATAATTTAGATGTGGAAAGGGAGCGCAGGTCGCTGGCTGTCCGATGCTGTATGTTGGCCCGTAGGTTCGCCCGTTGTACTGCACGTGTTAAAGTAACGCTTTTTAAAGCCTTCTGCCAATGCTTTTACACGTGCAGCCTGTGGGTGAACTTCACGCAGAAGGCATATAGCGACCTGCGCATCCAATACAACAACGCTTTCCGGGTGTTGTTGGGGCTTCCGCGTTTTTGCAGCGCGTCTGGCATGTTTGCCGACGCAAATGTTGACAGCTTTTCAACCGTCATGCGCAAGAGATGCGCATCATTATTATATCGGTTTCGCGCCAGCCCCAACACTATCCTGAGGACGTTGGCAGACCGCTGGGACTCTCCGATTCTAGGACGCTGGATACGACTCCATGCAGAGAAATAGACTGGGATGGGAGAGTCTCTAGCGGGTGCACTTAGTTTTAAATTTATATAATTACCCGTTAGATTAGTTTATTTACTAACACTAGTTATAAGGCATTTTATACTATTACTAACAAAATATGGAACTTGATTCTGAAATAAATGTTTTATTATTATTATGGTTTTTAAATTTTCGTTTCTCAGGTAAGAACCTGGTGTTTTTATAGGATCTCACGGGTGTGAACCAAGGTGAAATCCTAATTTTCTATTTGAACTGGTAAATTGTTTTGTACTGCAGTGAAATTGTAATCTAAATCTAACTGTAAAAATTTTCTTACTATTCGGCAAGTGTTTAATATGGCAGCTTTTTGTAGTGTTAGGTATGTGTATTTTGATAGATTGAGAACATTAAAACTATTGTATATTTGTTTCGGAATAACACCTGTTGTTCATTTTACTATTGAGACTATTGTAACTCTATTCATTTTCTAAACTCTGGTAATTTCTTCTTGTATTTCTGTGTACTTCCTAATTTTTTCCGTGATCGTTTTTTGTATATTATTAGTGTTTGGGACCGCTATATCTATTATGTATGTGTGTTTGTTTTCTTTATCAACAAGTGTTATATCTGGTCTGATGTTATAAATAGTATGATCTGTAATTATTGTGCGGTCATAATATATTTTGTATAGTTGATTTTCTAAAACAGCTCTAGGTGAATATTTGTAATATGGAGTGTACGGATCCTGCATGAGTTTAAGTTTGATTGCAAGTTTTTGGTGTATGATATTAACTAGTTGATTATTATTAAAATGTTGTTTGTCATAATGTATTCGCATAATTTTCATCAGCATAATAATACTGCGGTAAAATAATACTTTGCCATAATAAAAAGGTTAGCGTAACTGTCATTTGGTCGAATTTGTTTTGCCATAATTTGGAGTTGCATAAATATTCAAGGCATAATATTTATTCGTCATAATAATTTTATGGGTAGGTACGTATTTGAACGTCGAAAATTAAAGTTACTACGACTAAAATGTTAATTTTCAAAATATCGAAAATTTTATTATTGCTTTGAATCGATTGAAAATTGTTTTACCTAATCTTCAAATGTCTAATTAAATATGTTTGATATGAGGACTCAAATTAATAAGAATAAGGTGCGACGGGGTGGCCCTTGGGCCACCCTTGAGGCGTGAACATGTTTATTTTCTTCCAAAGAACATTATGTCATTATGCTTTATAAGATTATGCATCATTATTATTATGTCAACAGTATTTATGGCAACATACATTATGGCAAATCATTTATGCCTAATAACATTATGCGTAATGATCATTATGCTGAATTTCGTTATGCCAATGTAAACTATGGGAATACATTTTAAGCTTATCATAAGTAAACCCTTTATAAGCCATACACTACATTTTAATGAGTTATATTATTGGAATCTTCGCCTGAGACCGTTTTATATACATCCATAATAACGTTTATCTAATGTGATTGTTTTTAATTTTAAATGTACACAAAGCAAATCAGATAGTTTTGCAGGGCACACCAACATAGATGTTTCGTTTGCTGAGGGTGTATTGCCTTGCCTATTTTTTTGTGTTTGCTTCACAATATATATGAATCAAAGAATATGAAGCATAAATTTAACTATGTAACTAACTGGTCCCGTGGCACGAGCTATAAGCTATAAGCAATCGTCTGGTAAATCAAAAGCCTTAGGATCGAATATCACCAACGCGTTAACTTTTTACATTATTAAAAACCATATCTCTCATTTTCGTAAAAATTATATTTTTGTAATATACCTAATAATAAGTTGCTTTTTTTTTTCAATTAAAAATTTATAAGAAATCAACTATGATAATATAATATGATTTATTTAAAAGACAACCACATTGATCCAATGTTTAATAACAGCTTAACATTTAATGGTTAGTAAAATTAAAATTATGCGCCAGAATAAATAGTATAGAAAAATAGTACCTATATGGTCATTCAATTCAAACATAATAAAATCAAAAATGCCTCAATAAAAACATAAAAAAATCAATCAAATAAATCAATTAAAAATTCCTAACGCTACTTCGTCAGCACCTTAATCTGATGCTTAAGAATAGGACAGTCAAGCTTATCGACAATAAAAGCTAGAATGCCATTGCCGCTAGCCCGCACTCTGCGCAAAAAGGAGGTTACATTTTTCCGCAGAATGGCCGCAAACCCATCCGTACGATCCTCAACGAACATACCAGATGCGCTGCAGAAACGTGGAAGCTGCAATAGCATCCTTAACGTGTTGTCGTATTGGACGCGCGAGGCGCAGAGTGATTTTTGCGAATATGTTGTCCATAAGCTGCTACTATAAAAGTTTTGGCAGTATGCCTTAAACAACGTTATTTTAACCTGCTTTGAGCAGGATGCAAATCTTCAAACAATATTTATTGACTAGTATTTTTTTTAATTATAATTACAAATTATAAAGTTTTGTGCATGACAAATATTCTAAGTCGGACAAGAATTAACGTTATTTTTGATACTCCAGTGGGTAATTTATTTATCATGCACACAGGTACAGGTATCCTTAATTATTTTAATCTCACTAATAATAACGCCATTCACATAAAACAAATTTAATCACACCCTGATATTTTTAGAAATAGCCGATTGGCTTTTTAATAGCCATTAAATCACAATAAAATTTTCTTGAACGTTAAACCAAGTCGCGCGCGATGCACAGCGCAGTTATCATGCACGAAGTAAATGTGTTTTTGCGGGTATGCGATGCGCACAGTTGGTAGCATCATGTTTTGTAAAACGTCCAAGGAACCTTGACGGGTATTGCGACCTACTGCACTAGTTCACCGGGACCCATTGACGGCATCCATCCGCAATATCCCAAAGTAATGCGGGAATTAGACCTACATTGAAGATTTTTTTTTTTTATAAAGCCTTCACAATCTTTTCGCCAGAATATTTTGCGGCCGTCCTTGTCTGACTTAAAACATTTTTCATCGCTAAATATAGCTATATTATTTCAATAATCGAAATCCTAATATTTTATTGCGAAGCGTACCCGGTTTTGCCTGTGAATATCTGTAAAATTTTCTTGTTTTCTTGGCTGGCCTACAACATTGCACACCAGTTGCATGCAAGTGGTTCCGTACAGTTTGTAATGTCACGTCATGTTTAGTCGCCCTGGAACGCCGTGCCGCGCTTGGGCATCTGTG
This sequence comes from Orthosia gracilis, assembly GCA_947562075.1. Taxonomy (NCBI): domain Eukaryota; kingdom Metazoa; phylum Arthropoda; class Insecta; order Lepidoptera; family Noctuidae; genus Orthosia; species Orthosia gracilis. The sequence continues at coordinate 28,723,305 of OX387274.1, read as the reverse complement.
TAGGCAAATCCAGCCTTTGGTGCCGGTCGGCGAGGATCAATGTTTCCCGAATCTTTATAACGATGGAACCACAATTGCACAGTTCTTCTCAGTGAACAATAATTAAATATTATTACAAAAAACAACAATCAATAACATTTAAACATATGAAACTTATTAACATAATAAAAACATTTTGTTACTCACCGATGGCGATATCATTAAACGCCTCGCATTTTATTTATTTAATACTTCATGAACATAAGTACAGAGGTGGACTTAATGCCTTAGGCATTTTCTAACAGTGGACCTTTGGGTGATGGAGAGATAAACAGTGGTAAGTGCAATAATGAAAGTTATTTGGATGATTTAAATATACATATAAACTATAAATACAATATAATCATACCATATATATTCAAAATAATAAACTAAATACATAAATATACTTAAACATTGGTAATAATAGATAAATAATTGAAAATGATTAGCGCTGTTACGATACTACTGCCAACTTCTTACGAATATGCTCGCGAACTTTAACTTTGAAGGTGAACCGGTTGGTTGCCATCCTGATTTCCTGGGGGAGCCCATTCCATAGAGAAATAGACTGACCGATAAAAGAACGGTGAATGAAGTCAGTGCGGTGAGTGGGACATTGAAGAAGGCGGTTATGTGATGACCGTAGATTTTTACTGTGGTTGGCGCAAATGTATTGAAAGTAAGGGGCCAGATAACTAGGGAAATTGGAAGAGTCGAGAAATGAGAACAAGGTAGTTAATTCCCTTTGCTCTCTACGCTGGCATATGGGCAACCACTTAAGAAGTGATCGATGCGCAGAGACATGATCATATTTACGCAAATTGAAAACAAATCGAATGCAGTAATTTAGAAGACGATCAAGTTTGTTGAGAAGATCTGCATTCAGGTCGTAGTAGCACACATCACCATAATCGATGATAGGAAAAAATTAAGATCTGCACAAGCATTGCCTTCGTGTTGATTGGTAATAAATTTTTCAAACGATACAGAGCCCGCAGCGTTCCAGTGACCTTCTGACTCACACTAGCGATTTGAGTACGCCAATCAAGAGTATTGTCGAAGTGCAAGCCCAGGTCCTTTACATCAGTGCTGAATGGAATAATCTTACTATCAAATAAAACAGGCGGCAAAGTTGCACCATCCACTTTAGCAATGTTTCGATGACTCCCAATGATGATCGCCTGACATTTATTGGGGTTTACTACAACACCAAATCTATCGGACCAGGTTTTTATAGCCGATAAATCCCTGTTTAATTTGCTGCTAACGTCAGGTATTTCGTCGACATTCCCTTGATGGTACAACTGCAGGTCATCTGCGTACAGATGATACGCACACTGAAGAAGAAGAGGAGAAAGAATGCCGCCTTGAGGAACGCCAGTTTCCAAGTCACACCAGCGAGATGAAGAATCTCCAACAATAACCGACTGCTGACGATCCTGAAGGTAAAAGGTGATCCATTCCAGTGCTTCAGGAGAAACCATCAAATAGGACAGAATGGCTAACAGGATGTCGTGACTGACGGTATTGAAGGCGTTCGAGAAATCGACCAACACTAGTACAGTAACTATGGTGTCTTCCAATCCTGCCCTTATATCGCCAGTCTCTTCAAGGAGGGTGGACACAGTGCTATGTCCGGGCCTGAATCCAGATTGTAGAGGGCTAATAAGCGAATTACTGTGCACAAACTTTGAAAGTTGTTTGTGGACACAGGCCTCAAGCACTTTGGATAGGAAGGGAAGGATAGAAATTGGACGGAAGTCAGTTGGAAGAGAGGGGTTGGAAACTTTGGGTAGTGGACGAACATAGGCTTTACGCCACTGGGAGGGGAATACTCCGGAAAACAACGAAAAATTTACAATATGCGTAATTTCACCAATTGAAACGTTTTGCTCATGCAAAATAATTATCTTAGCTCTTAAGTATAGTAAAGTGATTCACAAATAAAAGCACTTCTCAAAACTTGCAGGGTATAATGTTTAAGAACGTAACGAAAGCCCGATAGTCAATAGCATTATGACGATGAACAAATACTAACTTATATATGATTTGTCATTTTTAGAGGGTAGACAATTATCATATTCCAACTCAAATATGAAGCAGACTTGTTATTAGTTTAGCAATGAATTGAAGAAACAAATGTAAAATATTTTTTTTAAACATACAAAAACTTTAGCCGTCGGCAGTCGCATTCGATCTTACGGCGCCAGGGCGTTAGATATTATATACCGAACGCTCGACTAATGCGCCACGGAGACGATTGTTATATTAGCTAAATTTATGCTTCATATTGCCCGCAACATTAAAGTGACAAGAAATTGCAAATGTGTGCGTGGACAACGGATTATTGTGATGAAAACACTAATACATAGTAGTATAAGTAATAAACCCGTTGCTTTTTCCGCATACGAAACATCTATGTTGGTGTACCCTGCAAACCTATCTGTTTTGCTTTGTGTACGTACCCTGAGACAGAGAGAAAAAAAACTAACGAAGAACGAATACCATATCGAAAAGCCAGGTTATCACTGACGAGGGAGGGAATATAGGAACCGACAAACGTACTTACATATATGTATGTCCGCTCTTATATAATTATTTTCTTACATAAAGGTCAAATTTGTAACCTTTCTTACATAAAGGTCAAATTTATAACCTTTTGACTTTGCTGAAGTTGGGTATAAAGTTGTCTGACTATTACACAATATTACTTACAATAATAAAGCTCTCTTCCAAATTTGAAAGAAGTCACTCCTCCTTGCTTTGCGCAGTCTCCGGCCAAGTAACTCAAGAAGTCCCAAAGACCTGAATGAAAAAAGAAAAATAGGAATTTACTTAAACAAAAACAAAATCAAAATGTTTATTTGCCAGAAATGTATTGTTCAGAAGGGAAGGTCTTAAAGTCACTGTATATAAATAATAAATTAAATAATATTTTTTTATTGACACATCTTTCTGTATAACAATAAAGCACAAAAAAGTAAATATTAGGTACATTAAATAAATCATGACAATATTGATTCATTCCAGTAAATTAAGTAAGTTCTGCCCATACCTCAAAATCAAACTGTCAGTAACTCATTCAAAATATGAACTTAAAATTGACAACATAAAAAATATGTATAAAATAAAATGTCAATAAAATCAATTTAAATGTCATAACTAAAAACAAAATTTGTCCCCTAAAAACCCTCGAGTGTCTATTGTTTCGCTAATTATGACAGATGAGTGATTTAATATAAAATCCCGAACTATTACGGCAGCAAAATTGTCACCGTTATTGTATAACACGATCACAAAATCTTTGAACGGTTACAAGCTCTTTGAACTAAAAATCTGTTTGAAAAGCGTGTTAAAAAAAAAACCTAAATACTTATTATGAATGCAAACGATAACAAGAACCCTTCAAAACGGCGAAGGAGAATATCGTGAGCAAATCGTTTGGTTTTTAGCAATGATCTTTTGTGTGTGGCTGGAGATTTCCATTTGGAATTTCTCAAAGAGCCCAGTGTCTGGATTCGTGACCAGCCAAGTGTAATAAATACAGGGCCTTTTACTTAGGACATAGTGAGTACTGTGCTTTATATACACCTCTCCTTAACTCTTCGGGAATCCAGGCGTGATGATATACATTAATTATGCAGCAAAATACTAACGTGTGGCGTGGCTTAACAGCTGATGCATATGCCCAATAACCGGCCAGTTCCCTGGCAGCGCTGGTGGCAGTGGATGCGCGCTGGACTTAACACGACCATACTTCAACCAAATACACACACACAACGCAAAAGCTAACAGTATTAAGCTCAACATTGTACAACAACGGTATTAAGACTGAGCTATAATCGGATGCTGCCAACGACTTTAAATACTAAACTTAGAGCCAGGAATTGATAATTGGGCGAATATTAATCGCACGTTTAGAACCAATCCGTCACTATACAAAATAATGCAAATTTTAGCTATTACGATCTAGTATTATGCCACAACCAAAATATGTTGCCAAAACTCGCATGGCAGCAAACTAGCAGAACTGGTAGATATCATTAGTGTCCGTATTTTGGTGGATTTTTGTGGAGCTCTGTGTGGAATTGGCAATTGAGTTCATTGTCAATTCGTAGGCTAAGAATGACCCCTACGTCCTTTGACGTTATATCTATTCTCGTTTTATTATTGTTTTATACTTATTGATTGGCTCGCGTTTGACCGCTGTCTCACCTGATGGTAAGCGATGATGTAGTCGACGAATGTGTCCTGTTATTAGATAGATTTTGAAATTTGGTGCCATTTCTGCAGAACCTTTTTTAGTCCAGCCCTGAGTTTTTATATAACTAGAATAGCATTTAATTAACAATACAACACTGTTAACACATTTAACTACCACTTTACACCCGAAGAACAAAAAATAGCAAATTTAGAAAAAAAAAGTAAATTTTGGGGATTTTTAGGGAAGCTATAGAACATCCAAAAAAATGGAAAATGTTCAGTTTTCCTGAAAAGATGGCTTCACAATCATGACAGGTATAATTGACAAGTCTCACAATAGTGAGTGTTACCTATTTAATTTAATTTTTCTTTATAAAACAGCGATTTAAGTACTAACAATTATTTATTTACTTGAATAACTTCTTCTTTAATCAGTCTTTATCATTTAACAAAAAAACCGACCGAAGTGCGTCGGCCGAATCGAAGCCGAGGCACACGTACGTTAGTCCATCAATGCCTAGTTGTGGCCAAGGCTTGTATAGTACTTTTCTCAAATAATGCACGGAAATGAAAACTCATTTGATTTGATATGAGAACTCATTTTGTCAAATGCAATTACTTTTCAAAATCAATGACGAACAACAATAATTTTGCCTGCGTAAAAGTGTTTTTTTTTTTCAAATAGCTTTCTATTTGCAAGTCAGTTCGAAATTTAAATAAAACCTTTGATTATGTTACCTCCTTGGTTGCCTTGTTTCGGAGTAAAAGATCGTTCCATTTTTAAATTACACGACAGATATGAGGTTACTATGTAATTTATTTCTATTACATTGGTTTTAGAGGCACACGTGACGGACCACAAACTACTACTATTAAGTATGAAAAATGCAAATCCGGCACATAAATTACATACAACATCCACCCTAAACCACAAAGCGATTGTGGAGTAGTTAGAAAATATGAACTTCACAGTAATATATGAGATCGAAAACATAAATGCGGCAATGGATAAATTCATAAGTATACTAAAATCAATAATATCAAATCATTCAAAATAAGTTAAAATCCCTAGATAAAAGATAATCATGAAACCCTGAATAACCCCTGGTCTTTTAAAATGTATAAAAAATAGAGATAAAATGCACATAAAAAACCACCAGAAAATATTATTCTAAAAACTACTTTGTTAAATACCGAACACTTGAATGGTATTCCGTACTTAAATTTGTACTTGTGTGTATACTAACAGGGTTATAGGTATAAAAAAAACTTCTTATTGTATACTGAACTAAGTAAGTATATTTTGCTCAAGCTCACAAGACCCTATACCAAATCGGCAAACAATCTCCCTTGCGACTTCTATTTCGACGCCAACGCCATCTAGTTGCGTCATTGTAATACTAAAAAATATACAATGTTTTTGTTGACCTAAAGAGCGACTTAACATACCGCCCACCAAGGACATTACTGACGGAATGTCCTTTTTGAACTACATTATAGATCGGCATTTGTAGCAAACCATTTGATCTTATAATTTTGATCTAAATCTTAAACATAAAATTTGATAAAGAAATCTTAAACATACAATTTGATCTATCGATTTAACTTATAACTATAGTAACTTATTCGTATAACTGATCTAAAATCTGAAATCCTTTAACAGGATAAAACTTACATAATATAAATTAAAGCTAAACTACTAACCTTACATTAGATTGGCCGAACAATGAAGAAGATTAAAAACCCTATTGGGGAAATTATTCACTTACATTGTGTAAAGGCATCTTAACAATATTATAGTTTTTATAAACTGTAAACAAGGTAAAATAAAGTATATCATGTGTAAAACGTCTTGTATAAATTAAAAAAAATGTAAAGGTAAAACTAACAAAACATAATAAATTCATTAATCTGTAATCGGTAAAATACAAAGTTTGGATGTTGGTCTCTGAATGGTAGTAGACTTAGTGCGCTATGTGACCACACGGGTTACATTATCATCACCGGGATTTTTAACTGTTACGCGACTTATCTACCAACGACTTGGCGGCAAATCTTCTTTTTAATTTATTATTTTGTAATTTTTTTTTCCTATTTTCTTGTTTTTATTTGTACTATTTTCTTCTATTGCCCAGAATTTTCTTAAAATGTCTTCATCCTTACAATGCATCACATTTAGGTTATTTAATTTATTACTTGTGCTGGTCATGTCAGGACCAACAGCACCTGACAGGACCCACCCTATTGCAGTGCTCTGAGCGATCAGGGTACCAGAAGGACTCTTAACTAAACCTTCGTTGATGATGCAGCTATAAACATCAGCACTCAACAAGATATCTATTTTGTTTGGTGTGTTGAACTCCGGATCTGCCAAACATAGATTGTTTATAGCTATAATACTTCGCTCAGGTAGGTAAGAGGTGATCTTATTTAATACATATGCACTTAATTGATACTTAAAGCCTGGATCGACACGAGATTTAATCGTTAACTGTACCATGTACTTTGTCATGGTTGACCTATTATCTCCTAATCCTGACACGAATCCTTGAATTGGGATCTTTTTCAAGTTAAGATGCTGAACTGTCGCCTCTGTTATAAAACAAGCCTGCGATCCTTGATCGAGCAAAGCTCGGACCGTATAATATTGACCCGTCTTTGAGGAGGCTTTTAGTAGCGCAGTGGCTAATAAAACCTGTCTGGGTTTTGCTACAGTCCCTGTTGACAAGCAAGACACTATCTGAGTAGCACTAGTTGCAGAACTAGCACTATTAGTAGTAGGTCTTGCTTCAGGGTTTTGACTTTTCCTGTCCAAATGAAGCAACGAATGATGGCGGTTTTGGCAAACTCTGCAATTGGTGTTCTTTCTGCAGTATTTAACTGTATGGTTACTGCCTAAACAATTGAAGCAATTCTTGTTCTTAGCTACAAAATCCCGTCTGACTTCGAGAGATTGTTTGGCAAACCCTTTACAGAAACAGAGCTTATGACCTTCAGAGCAGTATTCACATTTCAATGGCGATGACGACTCGATGGCTAACAATGTTTTAGGCGTATGATTGTAACTGACCTGGTGAACTGAACCTCTTTTTGGTTCTATGCACTCAAACGCGCGGAATCGTTGTTCTAAAAATATTTTAAATTCATCTACGGTAGAAAAATCATTTCTGGAATCTCTTCTACTGACACTTAGTTCCCATTGCTTACGGGTTTCAGGATCTAATTTAAATGTAACGATGGGTATGATAATAACATCCCATGTATTCACATTTATTCCTAAATTTGCTAGCGCATTTAAACAGTCACTGGTGGTGTCTGAAAGCTACTTTAATGATGTCGCCGATTCAACCTGCATACGTTTAATACTAAATAATCGTTTTAAAATACAGTTGGCGAGATATCTTTTGTTACTGTACCGTTTATCTAACAGATCCCAGCACTTACTATAGTTGGCATCAGTTATTGGAGTATTCCGTATTAATTGTTCAGCTTCACCAGTTAAGTGGCTTTTCAAATAATGCATTTTTTGCACATTATCTAATGAACTATTCTTATGAATTAACGATAAAAAAGGTCATGAAATGTCGTCTATTCTTCATATTTGCCAGAAAACGTTGGAATAGTAATTTTTGGCAATTTAACTTATGAGTGGACAGACTTAAACGCACTATTGAAAGAACCATCCTCATGTGGTACTGGTTCACTTATAACTCTTATTTTATTGAGCATTGCTTTGAAGTGTCCTCGGTTAAATCATAAATTTCAATAACCAGCTGCTCAACCAAAAATTTGAAGTTTTGATAAATTTTACAATTGGCACTTTGAAACGATTCCCAATGTTTTTCTAATGTCTCTAATCTAGTTTCTATATATTCTATTGTTAATCTTTCTTCAGGTCTTTTTTTAAAATTAGCTAATACCTTAATAATGAAATTTTGAAACCATTTTAATAAGTTTATTAATCCCTCCATATTTCAAACAACTAAATTAAAACTGAATCGTAAGTGTATAGATGAGTCAATTTTAAATCTGTATAATACTTAAATTCTAATAACTAAGTTAAAAGTTCATTAAATAAATTAAACTAATGTAAACAACTCAACACGTGAACAAAACAATGTTTGTACTAAATTAAAGCCAACTAATTAAAAATAAAAGTCCAATATGACCAAATATTGTAAGTTCCAATAATCTGCTCAACATTTTATAAGTGTTTTGGAACAACTTAATAACCTGGCGGCAATCTGCCATAGGTTTCCCGTTCCGTCGTTTTTTAAGAAATTATTCTAAGTTCTAAAGTATCAGGCACAAATAATACAAGTCTCTAAAATTATACGTAAAATGTTCTAAGTTTAAAAATCTTCTTAAACAATTCTTCTAAAAACTTCGAAGTTAAAATTTCCAAATACATATAGTCCAAAATGGCGTGTCACTAACTGCCTTTGTTTATATGTAAAATGTACTCACGATTTTCACTTCACTCACACTCACACAACACGATGATGGTGTATGTGGCGCACTCTGGAGGCGAGTGGAACACGTCGAACTTTGGATGTTACGTCAGTCCTCTGAAGTCACGTTGAACTGGATGTGTGACGTCCTTATGGCGACACGTTGATGGATGGAGACGACGATGGACGTGGATGGAGGATGACGTCCAGTTACCTCACTTTGAACTGGTCGCAAGTGGCGCCCTCTTTGGCGTCACTTTTCCGCCGCTGCTTACCCCGTCCACAACGCTGGACGAAGCTGTCGCTGCCGATGCGGGGAACCGTGTACTTTGCCGTAGCGATCCACTACGAGTACTACGGACGAATTCACAAAAACCGAAACTTATCGGGCTCGATGGACCAATTTTAAATACCGAACACTTGAATGGTATTCCGTACTTAAATTTGTACTTGTGTGTATACTAACAGAGTTATAGGTATAAATAAAACTTCTTATTGTATACTAACTGAACTAAGTAAGTAAGTATATTTTGCTCAAGCTCACAAGACCCTATACCAAATCGGCAAACAATCTCCCTTGCGACTTCTATTTCGACGCCAACGCCATCTAGTTGCGTCATTGTAATACTAAAAAATATACAATGTTTTTGTTGACCTAAAGAGCGACTGTTGATCTTTAACATACTTATTCACGTTATCGCAGTTTCTGCAACAACCTACTAAGAAAACTAAAAATGGCTTATGAAACCGGTCAATTTGAAAAAGCCAAAACTAATCCCAAAGCCCTATGGAAAAATGTTAATCAGTTAATTAATTCCCATAAAACTAAAATTAGTTCAGTAGAGCTACTCACATTACGAGACAGCCCTAAATCCTCAGTCAATGAGGTTGGCCAATATTTTGCCAACATTGGCAAAAACTTGGCTGGGAAAATAACGAATGAAAATGCATCATCATCGGTCGAATGGCCATTCCTCACCTTCACCTACGAGCACCCGAAACTCACCTGTAAACTCTCTTACCATCCTGGAAGTAGGAGAGGCTGATGTTGAGTCCCTAATCCTACAACTACGTTCTGACTGTGCAGTCGGCTGGGACGGTGTATCATCGGTAATATTGAAAACTGTCGACATGTACTGGTTCCATCAATTACTTACCTTTTTAATCGTTGCTTACAGGAGGATGTATTTCCGGAGGCTTTTAAAAAAGCTGTGGTCCATCCAATATACAAGGGGGGCGCAGAGACTGTGTTAATAACTACATTTTTGGGGGCCGAGTCACCCACGTCCGTAGGAGTATACCCATTTTTTGATTCCCTACATGTGGTCTCCGCGTGGTGCAAATCATGACATTAACTGGTGATAGGCTTCGGCCGAAGGCTTGCAACCACCCACCGGGCAAAGACGTACCAAGTACCAAGTACCAAGTGGCCTAGCCGTGTTCCGGTACGATGCTTGGTGTAGCCAACTAGAAGAGTTGGGTCGAGATAGCTGTTCCTCTGCAGGCTGACCAAGCCGACGCGCGCTGTTAGGGATGTATCGGGATACAAGTCGCGGAGGGTAGCGGGATCCGAGGCACGGTGCGCCGCTGGATGACCGCAGGTAGTTGGGGGCCCAAGTAGTGTGCCAGCCACACACGAAAGGCTGCCCCGCCAACTATCGAAAAATCCCGGAATATCCCGGTAGGCGACCAGAAGGGAGGGCCCGATGGACATTCCGGGTGGGCTCTGGCGTCCCCGCAGTCTCCAGACTAGTGCCCCAATGATAGCGTCCTTTCATCAGCTCCTTGCGGACAAAATTAAGTGCTCTAATGGCCCCAAAATCACTCGGCCTTCAAACAACTTCACTATACCTCTCGTCGCAAACTCTATTATACTCCTTCCACCAATCGAATCAGAAATTGAAACCCTTATCATGAACCTTAAAAACGACTCTGCAACTCTATTTCAAGCAGATTTCTGAAAATGTCCATACACATAATAGTCCCGCAATTTACCGCAATCGTTAGATTGTGTATAGAGCAGGGCGTTTTTCTAAGTGTTTTTAAACGGGCGCTCATGACACCGGTCTGCAAGGGTGGGGCTCGAGACAGTGTAACAAACTACAGACCAATTATATAAATAAATCTAGCGAAACTCTGTAAGTGGTACTATACTGGTGGTGGATACTGGTACTATACCCGCCATTGCATGCTATCTTTATCATCACAGTTTTGTTAGCCCTAGTTTTAATTTATACTATTCCATTAATACACTAACTCTAAAAGTAATCAATTATACATACACTGTTCAATACAAATAAGCGTGTTACTAATATTAACTATACATAAACACATCATACGCACTATCACACTTGCACTGTACATCCATAATGCACACAAACTTAATCGGCCGATATATTTCATAAATAAAAGCCAACTATTATGTATTATCGTACCTGCTCTGTACCGGTATATTGACCTTTATTTTTATGCTATTACGCAGCGCTCAAAATACAAATGTCAAAATGGTATTTATTAACATAAACATTCGATAACACACAAAACAACCTAAATAACCTAGATGCCGTCTCGGTGTCGGACGCTTCGACTTGTGGTCTGGAAAACTGTACTCCACCTAATTTCATACCTAAGCAAACATTTAAAATCATTACACAGAATATAAGAAGTATAAATAAAAACTTGGCGGGCTCTATGACTACACTTGCTCGGATAAAACTTGACTGAGACATAATCGCATTAACCGAGTGTTGGCTCTCTAACAATCATAATATTCCCGAGTTGACGAACTATAACCTTTACCATACCAACAATAATCATACACAAAATGAAGGTGTAATTCCCTATGTGCATAAAAAACTGCAACTAGTTGCAGAGGAGCCGTCATTCTTAGATGCTAACTGTCTCCAAGTAAAAATCGATAGAAATACTGTTCTCTTAGCTATGTACCGCCCGCCAGGTTACAAAGACTTAGATAGTTTTCTATACTCTCTAAATATTTCCCTAAGTAAGCTATCCAAATACAATACTATAATAGTAACGGCAGACATAAATATAAATATACATGAACACTCGATGGATTCCGCTAAACATTCTTACCTAAACTTACTGGCTACCCATGGACATGCTCATACAATACCTACGCGACATCAAGCATGTCTTGACCACGTTATACTGAAAACTCGACTACCTGCTTCTACTTCAGTCGCACACTCTGCTTTAATTGATCATTTTTTATTTTATTTTATTTTATTTGGGAAACAAACAGATGCAATAACAAACATAAGCATACAATTAGCTCAACACAATCCACAAACAGTTGCCACAGATTAATATACAAGTAAAATAACCTAAGTGTAACAACAACCACAAGTTCACACAGCTCAAAGAAGTTACAATTCAATATTATATTATTGTATAACATTATATTATTTAAATTGATATGCCAAAATATTTCTTATGCAAAATCTAAATTTGGGTAGAGAAAGGTGAAAAATATCTAAATCTTGATTTTCTTTTAATGAGATTATGTCGTTGTACAGTCGACATGCTCTTTTAATAAAAGTATTCTTGCCGTAATTGGTTCGGGAGAAACCAATTTGGAAGAGAGTTCTCCTGCGTGCATTTAAGCGTGGACATCCAAAACTTATTGTGTTGAGAAGATAAGGGGAGTCCAATTGGCCTCTAATAATTTTAAATAAATATACTAGATCTTGCTCTGCACGACGTTCCTCCAAATTCTGAAGCCTAGGTGTATGATCACTTCCAGAGTTAAATCGCCAACTCAAGTGCTTGGTAAATTTATTTTGCAATTTTTGAATTTGTTCAATATAAACTGCATACTGGGGATTCGAAACCGATGAAGCATATTCAAGAATTGACCTTACAACTATCCTATAAAGAAGGATCAATGTTGACCTATGTTTGAAATCCTTACCAACTCTTAGTACGAATCCCAACATGCGAAATGCCTTGTTGGTCATAGAGGTATTATGAGAATCAAAGACCAGTTTACTGTCAAGTTGGACCCCAAGGTCCCGCACCTCAGTCACTCTATTTATATGATCATTATTGATTTTATAGTTATATTTTATCGTGTTCATCTTTCTAGAAAATGATTTAATATTGCACTTTTTTACGTTAAGGAACAGATAATTTTTTTGCAGTAATCACACAGGTTGTTAATATCATTTTGCAGTTCTAAACAATCTTCTGGCTTAGTTATAGTCTTATAAATTTTCTTATCATCTGCATAAAGAATAAATTTAGAATATTTAAATATATTGAATACGTCATTTATGTATAAATTAAATAATAGAGGTCCGAGGTGCGAGCCCTGGGGCACGCCGGATGTAACGGGCATAAAGGATGAGCAATACCCCTTTACCGTATCGGCTTGACTGCAATCCTTTAAATAAGATTCTAGCCATCGAAGTAGATCGCCATGTATACCGACATACTCAAGTTTTTGAATTAACAGATTATGAGAAATTTTATCAAATGCTTTAGTCGGTATACACGACATCCACCTGGTGACCATTATCCATGGCCGTCGCTATGTAGTCAATATGTTCGCAGAGGTTTGTTTCAGTTGATTTTTTAGAAACAAATCCATGTTGCTCAGGTATTATAAGTGGCTTTAATAAGGGCGTTATTAAGTCACAAACGATTCGCTCAAAGAGCTTAGGTATAACACTCAACTTAGAAATTGGCCGGTAATTTGTAATGTCATGCTTGTCGCCATTCTTAAATATAGGTACAACGTAGGAACGTTTCCAAGCCAAAGGCATAGTACCAGATCGCAATGAGGAGTTAAATAGCAGATATAAGGGAAGCGCAATAGTTTTGCAACATCTCTGCAGAAACAGTGGTGGAATACCATCAGGGCCACTGCCCTCGTTTACATCAAGAGATTTGATATACTTTTCAATAGTATTAAATGGAATATATATATTGCTGAGATTTAAAGCATTAGAATTAGACAAAGAAGATGACGTCAGAGACACGTCACTGTGTTTTTCAAAAACTGAGTTTGCAGAGAGATTGAGAGATTGCAATGAGAACTCCGCCCCCCATTTTGTCTGATCTAGAATCATAGTCGCGGTCACACCTATAAATATTGTACCTGAGGTCAAATAATTCAGAGATGAAAATTTCAGGCAACAACCAAATTTCACTCAGGCAGATCACATCATACGTGCAAAGCAACAAGTTATTATAAAACAGATTAGTTTTAGTGCACAATCTAATCAAATTTTATAGAAACAAATTGCGAAAAATACAAAGTAAGATGGAAAATATTACATATAGAAACAAACTAGCCAGGTCACAATCACAAACTAACTTATCGCATTCAAGACAAGACATATTAAACTCCACTATGCTGGATTCTAGTATGATGAGCATACAGAGTGCTACACAAATTTGCAATCAGTCATTTATGGAGGATTTCAGACAGGAAATGAAGGAAATTAAAGAAAAACTCAAAATTGCTGACAAAGAAATAGATAATCTTAGTTATGAGAATATCAAATTAAAACAAGAGATACAGGATCAGCAACGACAAATAGAATTGCTGAAAGAAATTACCAACCCTACTCCACAACTCAAAAAAAACGACTTAACACCCATCTCAAGAAGAGTTTTGAATATAAGAGTAAACACTCCCCGCCATTCTCCTCTGCGTCTAGCTAGAAGTATTCTGCCAAAAAGTGCATCGGAGCAACCCAGCAAACTCATAACACAGCAGTATCAATCGGAGAGCGATGCTCAGACCCAAACGGACACCACACGTCATTGCCATAAAAAAGGAACTGATAAGGGGATTCAGCACCTGTCATCAGAAGGTGAACCGATTGAGCACCGGCGAAGCTGCCACAGAGTGGTTATACTGGGAGATGGTCAGGGCCGTGGCTTGCGCAACGTACTGCAGGATCTCCTAGGGCCTGAGTATGCTGTAGTTTCCT